>JANXHW010000002.1:261740341-264351174 GCA_026170595.1 Plestiodon gilberti rubricaudatus | reverse complement strand
CAGGTCCTTCCACTTCTTCTTCTGACTGCCAAAACTGCCGTGGGGGGGGGGGGGGAAGAGTCAGGGCAGGAGGAGGAAAAGGAGAGCACTGCTTCCCCCCCCACACACACACACACAACACACTCCAGCATATAATTTTGGGGGATGAAAACCGGAAGTGGTCGTAAATCGCTGGAGAGCGGCAATCTAAAACTTGGGGAGGCCCGCGGAGGGGTCTACAGGCCTCCCCGCACCCTCCAGAGGCCCCGGTAAGTTCAAAAAGCACTTTTCAGAACAATTTCCTCCGCCAGCAGCGGCGATCCCCGGGATTGCCGCCTCCGCCACCATGTTGTCCCCACCCCTTAAGGTGGCAGGGGAAACATCCGGTTCTCCTGGTGGCCATTTGAGAATAGCTGCTTTAAACCCCTTATCTCCAATCACTACGGTTCTGTATTGCAGGCGCTATACAGCATTCAACCACTAGGTGGCAATGAATGTTCATTTAACGACGGATTTGCTTAACAATAAAAAAAATGGATTTCATTCTGCATGAAATGTACCTAAACCAGTTCAAAATCTGTTGAAATAAAGTCTAAACTTGTTAGCAAACTAAGCAGCAATAGATCTGAATAGGAGCTGAACCCAAATGTTCAACAGTTGGGCTCCCTGCCTCCATGCGATGGGCTCTCTGCTCTACAGAGCTCCTAAGAGTTTGGAGTGTAGAAAAACAAGAGCAGTTAAAAGCCCAACGGGACGAGCCTAAGCAAAAGCTCCCAGGGTTCAGCGATGAGACACGGAACTCTGGAGAGTCGGCCCTTATCCTGACCATTTCTTGTTGTTCTAATAAAGAGACTTAAAAAAACACAACACATTACCATGATTTGACAATATGTGTCCAATATTTGACTGGTTCAACATCCAGCCCTAAACGAGGGTCAGGTTAGGAGAGTTTCCCTGCTTGACAGGTAGGGGTGAAGTAGCAGGTGATGCTGAGGAAGAGACCAGAGTTTGAAGTTCCTTCCTCTACCCTCAAACCTGACAGGCCTCTAGCTAGTTACCGAACGAAAGCAGCACATGTGGTCTAATCCTTAGCTTGCATTTCCACTGAAGGTCAAAGACAGTTCAAGCGTTTCTGAATGTTGTTCTTTCCACGGCAAACGCAGCTGCAAGTGTGGCTCTAATCCCAGTGGGAAACTTGCCTGGCCGCCAGGAGGCAAATTTAACTCGCCTACAGGCGACCGGATGAGCAGCTAATTGCCAGGAGGTTCTGAGGTCTCATAGGACGTTGCCTCCAACTGAAGTTTTTCTCCACATTCAAATACATTTATAGCGTCGCTCAAGGTGTATGTTTTCTGGGACGTCACACACCCTCCAAGAGGACTGAAGCTCTGACCGTATTTGGAGCATTTATAGGGCTTCTCCTCGACCTGAATTCTCTGGTGGTGAATAAGACCCGATTGCTCAGAAAAGTTCCCTCCACAGTCTATGTTCTTATATGTTCTCTCCCCTGCATGGACTCTTTGGTGAGAAGTCAGGTAGGTGCTCCGACTGAAACTATTCCCACACTCCATGCACTTATGTGGTTTCTCCCCAGTGTGGATTCGCTGGTGCGAATTAAGAATTGCCTTCTGACTGAAGCTCTTCCCACACTCCACACACACATACGGTTTCTCTCCAGTATGAATTCTCCGATGTTTAATCAGCGTGGACAGATCACAGAAGCTTTTTCCACAGTGTGAGCAGCTATACGGTTTCTCCCCTGTGTGGATTCTTAGATGAGAAGCAAGGAGGTCACTCCGAATGAAGCTCTTCCCACATTCCATGCATTTATAAGGTTTCTCTCCTGTATGGATTCTCTGATGTATTTTAAGGCTTGACTTATAACTGAAGAGCTTTGCACACACATTGCACTTATACTTTCTCTTATCCTTTTGTTTGTCTTCTGGGATGGAAGGGTCATGGAACCCTCCACCCTGACAAGCAATGGCGGGTTTCTTCCAATTGTTGGTTTGGTGGCTCCTCAACCTCCTCCTTGGTCCACCTGGATTCCCAAAGTTCTCTTCCAGCTTTTGCAGCTCAACTCTTTCTGAGGAGACCCCAAGTAGTTCCCTGTTTCCACTCTCGTGGGCATCACCTGCTGGAACAGAAGAGACACACAACTGAAAAGAGTAGAAGGGGAAAAACCAGGCACTGAACTGAATTAATTGCTATGGGGAATGAGTGGAAAGTACTAGAACGAAAGCTTTCATGGCCAGCTATTATGCAACAGGACAAAAGTTTTATGGGTAAAAAAGCCATGTAATTAAAAATATATAAAACACGGAGAACTCCAGGCATACACGTATAAAATCTTCAAAGGAGCCACCCGTAGACAGCAAATGCTAAGAAAATTAAAACATTTAAACATTAAAACATTTAACCATGGTTTACAAGCCGTGATTAAACCAGGATGAGAAACAGAGATTGGGTTCAGATGAACTATGGTGCTGCGATTTAACAAACCAAGAAGTTTGCATCCAGAGCTCCATCCCGGAGTTTAGAAGGTAAGGTGGCGGTGGGACCACACAGACGCAGGATTGCTAGAAATCGGGCTCGTGACTGAACAAACGATGGTTTGCTGGATCAGCTGACAGCCCTTAAAAAAATGTTTGCCTTGTCCCTTTTCTCCCATCAGAAGATCTCCCCAAAAACACCTACTAGCTACTAAAGGTGCCATTTTCTGCCATGACAGCTTTGGGAGCAAAAGGTCACTCTGGAGTCATGTGTATTGTTATTTTTGGAAGGAAAAATGGGGTGGGCCCGGGTACAAATTAACACCCCTTCCATCAATGCCACAGTCTTGACCCCCCCCCCCCCGCAGCTCCTATTTTAAAGGGGGGGGAGGCAGAAACTGACAATGGTGCAGGTCACACAAACAGTGTGCTTCATGGGTGAGCGGAGAACTTGAATCCAGGCCGCCTTCCTTGCTTGTGGTGCCTCACTCTAAATCCTGCAGCAGACAGACTTCCAGTTTTATGCTGTTCCCGGGAATTTTCATACTGCGTTTTACTATATTTGCGACGTAACCAGCCCCGCGAGTTTTACATGAGTAAAATTTGTGTTTTCCTCGTGTAAAATACTCATGAGTATTAAATTTAGTACTCGTGCATTTAATACTTTAATAAATACAATATATAAATCATCCTCAAGCCTGAACAACATGTTGATTTTGTGGGAAGCTCTTTTGGGAAGGGCATTGCTAAAAAAGCTGCACCTAAAGGGACATTTACAACCATGCTTGATTTCCCAAAGACTGCCTGCTGGCACCACTGCGTGCAACGGTTGACCCCGACGTCAGCCCCGCTGCGCTCAACCACTGAGCCTCCTCCCTAGCAAGCGGGTTTCGGACTGAAGCCGGAGACCAGCCTCAGCTCCTGCCCACGTACCCAACAAACGTGATAGACAGACAGGAACGCCAGGTGCTTTTCGCATCCAGGGAATCAGCAGGGAGAGACGACCACAAATGGTTTCTCTCGCCAACCACGGCCGTGTGCCGGAAAAGTGCTTGCAGGCTGCAACCACAACCCAGGACGTTCTGGAAGGAGGCAGGGAGGGGCTTTGAGCAGAGACCCATCTCAGCCTGGAAATGGGGGGGGGGCATTTTCTCCTCGAGGCGGCTTGCGACCTGCTGTTCCGTTCTCAGCAAAGAATAAGAGGAAAAATGCGCGAAGAGACCGGTTCTGTCCCAGTCTATTCACGTTATGTTCAATGAGCAGACAATCTAATCCTATGCAGATGTTATCCCAAGAACGTGGGGAGGGGGGACGACTGCCAGAGTGCACTTTTACTCCCTGCAGTGATGCATTCCTGACAATGCACTCCCCAAGCCCCCCCCCCCACACCGTGACAGTCTTCAGCAACAAACACTGTACGCCGGGGGGGGGGGGGGAGTCCAGAACCCTGAATCACAGGAAGGGCCCCTCCCCAAGAACAGCATGCATCACGGCACGGTGGGGGGGGGGTGCAATGGGGTGAAGGGAATGACAGCCCCACCCAGTCAGCCACTATTCTGCACCTGGCCCCAGTTGTGGGGCGCTTGAGCTTCCGGAAAAAAACAGAGGCGCCCCATCCACCCCGACATCAGCCCGCTCTTGCACTGCACGATGAACCGGGGCTCACGGTGTTGTCATCCAAACCCACAACGAAGGTTGTTGTGATGTGACGGGAAGCACAAAGAAACACACGGCCGGCCCAGCTGCCTCGGAGTCCGGGCTCGGAGAATCCCCCTGGCTTGCAGGCTCACTTACCGCACGAGGCCCCGGTTCTGTCCGCCGCTGCCTCCTGTTGGGTCACTCCAGAAAGCTGCCTCTTGCCGCCATCAGAGGGCGCCTGCTCTGCCCCAGACAGAGGGGGGGCTGCTGTTGTCTGGGGCACCACAGCTGAGCCCGCCTGAAACAGCAAGGAGAAGCAGAACATGAAACAGCACTGAGGACAGCCGGGGGGGGGCATACTGTCCCCCTCTCCTCCCCACCACCGACCTGCAGCACCTGCAAATGCAGCTGCTTCAATGATCTATAAATAATGATTTATATTGTATTCAATATAATGATTGGGCCACCGGGCCCCAGAGGGGGGAGGGACACTCGGTGGCGCACTCCGCCAAAATCCTATCCCCCTTCCTGGGCCTGGCGAGCCCTACACGGGTTCTCGTATTTCTGCTGGCCATTTTGCCGGGGCACATCTGAGGGGACCCATATAAGGGCAGCTGGTGCATTACCTGGGGGAAAAGGGACAAATGTCCCTCCCCCCCCCCAAGGCGGCCTCCAGGTGCACTGGTGGTGGCCCGATCCTGAATAGGATCCGGTGCAGAGTGCTTTTGTTACTGTTAAAAGTGCTGCGTATAACATGGCCAAAAAGTCTCCCAAGCAAAAATATTTATTTTCCACATTTCTCTGCCGCCCTTCCTCCAAGAAGCTCAGGGTGGTGGACATGGTTCCCCCCCTCCTTTTGTCCTCACAACAACCCTGTGAGGTAGGTGGGGCTGAGAGATAGTGACTGGCCCAAGGTCACCCAGGAAACTTCATGGCTGAGCGGGGATTTGAACCTGGATCTTCCAGGTCTGAGTCCGACTCCAGAACCACGACACTGTAAACAGCAGCAATAAAAACCAGACACTGCCAGCCAGCCTACCTCCTTTCGCAAAAAGAATCAAACACACTTATAACAACCACAGCAGTAAGCCAGAAGCAGCAGCCTTTCAGCAGGAGCAGAGTGAGGCTGCCCAAGAGATTCGGGGGGAAGCCAGGCGACAGTCTGGTAGAGATAGAAAGGTAGGCTGGGGGCCGCGCTGTTGGGGGCCGCTCTGCTCCTAGCAGCCAGGGGCCAGGCTTCGTTCAGCAAGGCCTCGGCTGGCCGGCTGCCATCCCTCTCAATGAGCAGAGCAGGCCCACCACAAGCAAGCCTCAGGTGGGCAAACCTGCAGGGTCATCTCCCCAGCCCCAGATGTGCTAGTTTCTCACACACACACACACCGGGAAAAGGCCTCTCTCACCTGCTGTTCCCACTTCCAAGACTCTCTCTGCATCCACAGGAAATCCTCGGTCAGAGCCACCGCCTGGGCACAGGACCCAGGGCCACGCTCCCTCACCCAGCTCTGCATCTCCGGGGGGAGGACAGTCAGGAACTGCTCCAGGATCAGCAGCTCCAGGATCTGCTCCTTGGAGTGCCTCTCCACCTTCAGCCAGCGGCGGCAGAGCTCCTGCAGACGGTTATAAACACCCCTGGGCCCCTCGGCCTCGTGATAGCTGAAATGCCGGAAGTGCTGGCGCTGCTTCTCCCTGCTGATGGCGTCCCCTTGCAAGATGGCTGCCTTCACTTTCCCATAGTCCTCTCTGTCTCTGGTCTCCAGGACGTGAAAGGCCTGCTCGGCTTCTCCGCTGAGGGCCGGCAGGAGGCGGGTCACCCACTCGTCCTTGGGCCACCGGCAGGCCTCAGCCACTTGCTCGAAGGAGGCCAGGAAGGCCTTGGCGTCGTCCCATGGGGGGGGCTCCTCCTCCGGCACCTGGGGGGCTCCCAGTCCTGGCCGAGGGGACTCCACGGTCTTCAGGAACTCCTGCCACTGGACTTCCCACTGCTGAAGTAGCCCGTCGCGGGGTTCCTGTTTAATCTCTGTTCCTGGTTTCTTTTGCAGGAATCCCCTGACGCTCTTGCTCTGGAGGAGCTGAAGAGCCTGCTGCTCTGTGCCCATTTTCCTCTCTCCGGCAGAGAAGACCCTTATTCCAGCTGGGGGACAAGACCTCCCCGTTGCTGTGTCCCACAGAGGAAGACCTCTAGATGGCTAAACGGCCAACGCTCCACTTTCTTGGCTTGTCAACGTTGCTGCAACAGGCGCGCCCCGGCGTGGCTCATGCAGTCGCCGTCGCTTCCACGTTCAAAGTGGATGACTGACGGCCTTCCCCAAAAGCTCTTGGACTTTGCCCCTGAAGGAAAGAGCAGATTTTGGAAATGAGGAGGCGGCATTCATGGAGGCGCGGCTGTCACCAAACTACCAGAGAGCAGGCGGTGGTTCATATTATGGATCATGCGCTGGGCTTCAGAGGGGATGTGAGCAGCCCCCAAACTCCGCTTCCTGGCAGCCAGACTAGATGGCAGCCATTCCCAATGTTTTTCTTCTCATGGCACACTGACTGACTTCTATGGTCTTTGTCTCTTGTGATGTCACTTCTGGCTTCCGGGAAACTCTTCCGGGTTCTGCGGCTCTGTTTCTAGGGCAACCGTCCCTAGTAAACAAGAGGTCTGTTCCTTGTTACTACAGACAGACAGTTGTCTTAGAAACAGAGTCGCAGAACCCTGAAGAGTTTTTCAGCGATTTTCAACTGTTGTGCTCCAAACTCCTGCGGCACACCTGCGGACCTTTCGGTGCACCGGTTGAAAATCGCTGATTTATGGGCTCCAGGAGAAATCACTAGCACATTTTATGAAGGGGGTCTTATGCACAGGGCACCAGGAATCTCAAACGGAGAACTCGAGCCATGGGACTCAAAGCTCCCAGCTCTGTACTGCTGGAAGCATAAATCATCCAACTCTGGGCGGCATCAGGGCTCTTAAACCCACCCACCCACCCACCCACACCCACCCAAGACAACAATAACCAACCACAACCAGGAAGCGAACCAACGCTTCCGCAGAGCAATGAAAACCTCCAGCTCCATTGGCCTTTGGATCAAGGAAGTCAGAAGACCAACAACAACTTAGGGTGGCGACAAAGAGAACATGTTAATTCCATGGAAGTGGTCAGGACACACATTTTGTTTGCTCTGAAACCGTACAGCAAACGTGCGCTCACTCACACCACGTCCACGGCACTTCAAGCATCCCATCTCTTTTCACCAGCAGTAAGAGATGGCCGTCCCTGCTGATGAAACCTCATGTCGTCTGTGCCTCCCTCTCTCCTCCCCCCTTGGAGAAGAGAAGCCCACCTCCCCCCCAGATGCCACTCCCCCCCCCACCTCACAAGGAGCCTGGCTTACAAACTGCACATCAGCACGGCAAATCCTTCTCTCTGCTTGTTGGGGAAGGGGACCCTTAAAAAAATGCAAACCTCAAACATTTCCTGAGTATTCAACAAATGTCCTGAATATGTAGGAGGTGACCCTGTGTCCCTTTTGCTGCCTTCCCACTGGGGGGGGGGGGAGAGCGGGTGCAGGCATAGCTCAATGGCAGACCACATGCCCTGGGTTCAATCCCTGGAAAAGCACCTGACTAGGGCTGCTGCCAGTCAGAGCACGACAACGCTGAGCTAGCCAGACAAAGGGTCGGACTCAGCTCCATACAGTCACCTGCTGTTATTTTTCAGGTGTCAAACTTACAGATGTATATCCATTTTTACTTGCATTTTATTGCAAACAGGTTCAATGTGCAATTTACAAAATTGCTGTGAAAACTTGGGTCTGAAGCCTGCCACTCACTCCATCCAATTAAAAAATGTATCAATTCAGCATATCAGAAATGAGTCTGAACCAATTAATCAATTAAATTTGCATCTGATTATGCCATAAATGTACAGACTGTGGGCCTTTGCAGGCACCCTCTTAGAATCAGCACTCCCTCCCATATGAGATGAGAAATGCAGTTGTTTTTTTAAGAAGTACTTATAATCCAATTCAGTAACTAACTGGGGGGGGGGGGGGAGAGAGAGAGAGAGAATGTTATCTAAATGTATTGGGGACGCCTTACTGGTAGTTGATTTCAAAGCCTTTTAATCGATTAATCTGTATCCGATCAGAGGTTGCAGCCCGACTTGCCAACCAGAAAGCAGAAAATAAATGTTTCAAACAAAGACCTGAATTAAACTCCAGCAAAAGTTCTGCTACAGAGCGCGTGCAGCAACGACCCCCCCCTTCTCTTCCTCCTCCTCCTCCTCCTCCCCAGAGCTCCGAACAGAGAAGGAAGCGAGCAAACCAGTCCACGCTCCTCCAGTCTCCTGCTCGCAGGCAGAGCCAAAGGTGGTGGTGGTGGTGGTGGGACTGTCTCTTCCGTCCACCTCTCCTTCTCCCGCGCCCAGGCAAGGACGACGAACCCTCCTGCTGCTCCGATGGAGCCGCCACTCACCCGATCGCCCCCCCGGCCCTCCCCAAAGGACTCGTTTCCCCAAAGGACTCGTTTCCTTCCAGACCCCAAGCAGCAGCAGCAGCAGCAGCAGCAGCAGCAGCAGCAGCCACTCCCGGGGAAAAAGTGAGCCAGTTGTTTGCAGGGGAGGAGGCAGAGCAGGAAGAGGAGGCTGCTGTTGTTGCAACAACTCCCTTCTAGGCAGCGGCTCTCGGTTTCTCCTCCGTCCGAACAGAGCAGCAGAGGGAATTTCTGGGGGTGCAAGGCCAGCGTTTTCTGGTGCAAAAACGGGCCTCTCTCTTTTCCCTTCCTTGGGCTTCCCAGCGCCCGATCCCACGTCCGGTGGCGAGAAACTTTTCCGGCTCTTGCACAAAGAAAACAGGTGGGAGGGCGACGGCGCTGGGCTTGCCAGCCAAAGGCTTCCTGGGAGTTGTAGTTCTGGGCCAGGAAGAAGCGCACCGGCAGCACAAGCTTAGGCAGGTCTACTCGGAAGAAGGAAGACCCATGGTGTTCAGTTAATGAGACTTACTTCCAGGAAAGTGTGCATGGGATTGCAGCCTCAAATAGGAAAAACTTTAGGAAGACGTGTCATTCATCTGTGGAACTCCTTGCCACAGGATGTGGTGATGGCACCTGGCCTAGATGCCTTTAAAAGGGGTTTGGACAGATTCATGGAGGAAAAGACCATCACAGGTTACAAGCCATAAGCAACCTCCTGGCTTTAGAAGTAGGTTTTCTCTGTGCCAGGTGCAGGGGAGTGGCAGCAGGAAACAGGTTATCTTGTTGTCTTGTGCTCCCTGAGGCATCTGGTGGGGCCACTGTGAGACATAGGAAGCTGAACTAGATGGGCCTTTGGCCTGATCCAGCAAGGCTCTTCTTATGTTCTTAAGACAAACTGCTCCGTTCGGGGCGGCTAAAAGCAGGTGCATTGAGAGGCAGATTTTGGGACGTGGGGGGGGGCAGCTAGAGGGAGGGGGCGGTTTCATTACTAGTTTGAAGCCAGTGGCCATCTTGTGGCAATGAGTTCCCTAAGTTAATTTGTGATGCATAAAAGGAGCTTTGTTTGCCCTGGTTCTGATCATGCCACAAAAATGTGTTAAATTGGGCAGGGGGGGGGGATAATAATAATATGTCTGCCATACTGAATTCATAATGTTTGTGAAATGCTTTGGAGACTCTAAAGCACTATCCAAATATGAAGTATTTTTATTCCAGTACCGTATCAGTTTTTCCCCCTAGAATCCCAAATTGGGCGGCTCCTGTTGAATTTATGGGTTATTATATTAGGAGTGTGTGTGTGTGTGGGGGGGGGTGGACCCTGATGACAAAGTATTGAGTTGGATAAGTTGACACTGTTAAGACTGCTGACAGATTGTCTTGTGAAAGGGATTGCAAGTTGCTAATAGTCCAGGATAACTGATGGTTTCATCAGTGCAGCTAAGATGGTACCCCTGACGGCTGAAATTCTCTCTCCAGCTTGGGGCCACCTGAGATTCTGAGGAGAGGGGTACAGAAACCGCTAAAAGCAATTGGCCATTGAAATAAGAGAGCTGAGAGGTGCCAGCTGGGGTTAGCTGAAATTGGGGGTGCAGCATTGCAGGGGCTCCCCCCCCCCATCTGTTGCTTTCAGAGACTTGTAAATAAAGCAGATATTACAAACATGCTGCATCCGGCCTCCCTCACCCAGCCTTTGAGTCAGCAGCACTGCCCTCTAACCAGCTCCCTTAAAGCAGAATTGCTTTAAAGCTTATAATTACAAGACAGTACATAATTGCTTTAAAATTCACCTTCAAGATGTCCAGATTCAAGAGTTAAAATATATATATATATATCTCAAGGCAAAATGTGGAAAAAAAGAAAACACCCCCACAAAACACAAGTGTCACATTTGAATACAGTATTAACGTTTTATTGGTCAGGTTTTGGAAGTCTGTGGAATGTTTTAGCAACCTGAACCAGAACCAGGCAGAAGTTTGAGAGAAGAAATGGAGAAAGAAATGGTACCCGAGTCTCGAGATGATTTACGCAGCAGAAGGAATGAGATGGTTCCACCTTGTGAGAGAATCACAACCGGGGGGAAAAAAGGTCACACACAGGCACCACTAGCAAAGTCGCTGAGCCGGGTGCTCAGTCCGCTGGGATGAGTAGAAAGAAAAGTTGTTCCTCTCCCCCCCCCCGCCCCCAAATATAAGAAAGCCATCACTTATAGAAGCCTCTTCTTTGCCAAGTTCGAAGGGACCGAGCTTATTATAACACAGTGCTGCTGCTCCCCAAACGTTTTAGCACCGGGCCCCACTTTTTAAAGCGGCAATCTTGGTAACACATCATTCTTCTGGATCCAAATTACTTTCCATGTTGCAGTGCTAGGGAACACTTCACCTGTTGGACTTCATCCTGCTATTCACGGTAGTAAAGGGCACAGGCAGTATCCTTGATTCCCGATAGTTATGCAACGTGCCGGGGCCGCTCTCTTACAAAACAAAAAACCAATCAACATTGCTCCTCGTGTGTGTGTGTGCGCCTCTCCACCACGGCAGGCAGAAATCTACGAGGTGCAGCTTCCCCCTCCGTCACTCTGGGGAAAAGGGAAGACTGCCAAGGAAGGAGGGGCAGAAAGAAGGCGCCCAATGCTGGATCCGGACCCCATCGCGTTTAGAAGGGCGACTGCAAGTGGGCTCGCTCCGCTTCCTAGAGAGGCCGGAGGGTGGAATGCGAGGCAGGCAGCGCCTCATGATGTCAAGGGCTAATCCAGCCCCTTCCTGCTCCGCTCCACTCCCTCCTGCTGCTGCTGCTGCTGCTGCTTCCCCCCCTCGTGCGTGGGAAACCGGAGCCCGGATTTCCCAGGAGCTGGCGCAGGGGAGTTGGGCTTCTGCAGGAGGCTGGCGATGGGTGAGTAAGGGGGGCTGGGGGGGCTGCCGGCTCTTCTCTCCCTGCCCCGCTACACGGGCTGCAGAAGCAGGAGGTGCCCGCAGAGCCCCGTTCCCGGGACTGCGCCGCTTTTGTACAGCGCCTGGCGCACCAGAGGACGGCAGCGGCGAGTTGCAAAAGGCGGGGGCGCCCGCCGCCTGTATCCCGTGACGCGCTCCTGCCGGCTGGAAAGCCGCCCCGGCACCTCTCGAGCATGCGCGGGGGGGGTCTCTGGGCATGCTCAGGAGCGGGGGCGAAGCCGTCGCCTGCCCTTACTGGCCCCCTCGCTTCTAGGAACAGTTTCCCTCTCTGTGCGCATACTGATTGCAGTCAGGGCGGGGCGGAGAGCATCTTGAGTTTCGGCGTCAGGGTGCGTGGGAGTTGTGTGTGTGTGTGTGTGTGTGTGTGTGTGGGGTGGATAATGGCAGTTATATATGACCAAATAAAGGTGCAGCGTGCTGTACTTTCCATGCTAGATCGATTAATAGAGCCGGTGCTGAAGCATCGGCAGTAGCAAATCATGCTGGAAGGAAAAGCTTTTATTTGTATTCTGCACATTGCTTGCAATGATCTTATTATGGCCCCCTTTTGTGCCCATAACAGGGTGAGGGGGTGTGGGGGTGATTGTTTCCCTTAGAAAAAGAGAGGGTGATTTTGCTTGCTTTCGTAAACAAAACCAAGTATTCATCAGATCCTGCTTTGCACTGGGACTAGTCAGATCGATGTCTCTTGCCCATGCCCCCCCACACAATGGTCTTCAGAGCCTGAGGTGTACTGCTCCTGAACATGGAGGTTCCACATAATCAGGGATAGACTCATCGTAAATTTGTCTTGTTCCCCTTTAAGACCAAATCTATAGAGGAAAGATGGGTCTGGGGAACCTGCATGTTCAGAGGCAGTCCATCTGTCTGCCAGTGGCTCTAGGCCCCACCCTTTCTACCCAGAGAGCCCTGCTAGGAATTCCCTTTGCCACAGGTGCAGCTGGTTAAACCGCTGAACCATGAGCTGTCGATCGAAAGGTCGGCAGTTCGATTCCCGCGACGGGGTGAGCGCTCGTGGCTTGGCCAGCTCCTGCCAACCTAGCAGTTCCAAAGCATGTCAATGCGAGTAGATAAATAGGTACCGCTTGCGGGAAGGTAAACAGTGCTCCGTGTTCCAGCTGCATGCTACGCGCTGCGGCAAGGAGAGTCACGCCGGCCACATGACCACGGAGGCGTCTTTGGACAACGCTGGCTCTTCGGCTTTGAAATGGAGATGAGCACCACACCCTAGAGTCGGACACGACTGGACTTAATTGTCAGGGGATACCTTTACCTTTTACCTACTTCATCAACAAGGAAGTTCGTCTTGTTCATCAGTTGCTGTAAGCTCACTTCCTGTCCTGAGGCAGGCAGTTCTGTTCCTAAAGAATCCCTGACAGCCCTTTTATTTGCTTTTCTTTTAAAAATAGATTTATTGGTTTATTTTCCAGCTAAAAGCACAGACTCTGTGGCAGAAAATAACCAAAAGCATACTAAAAATCCGTATCAAAACAGACCAAAAGGAAATGACAGAAACATGCTGTCAATAAGAATAGCAATAAAATGAAAATTCCAGTTAAGATCCAATGGAGAACCCTGCAGCATCAGTAGCTGGGGAAAGAATGTTCTCTACTTCCACTGGTACCAGTCATCCCTGGGCTGGGAGTTCCACAGGTTAGGGACCATTACAGAAACATGTCTGTAACGTTAGGAACTTGGGGTCGCCTGGTTAAATTGATTAGCAGCAGATTGAAATCAGACAAAAAATAACATTTCTTCCTATTTCACCTAAGTAAGTTAAATAATTTGCACCTGGAAAATGTGGTGGAGAGTGTTGCCCTAGATGGCTTTAAAGGGGGGGGGTTTGTACCATCTGTCCTCCATAATTTGTCTTTCAGCGGCTCTTAACTGATAGCTGAATGGAACCTCCATGTAGAGGTGCAGTGTACCTCTGAATGTACTAATTATTATTTGTGTCTTTTCCCCCGCAGAGAAACACTGTGCACTTTAGGCCTGGAACATAGTCAGCTGCTGTGTTGCTTGATGTTTCGTAGGCCTGCAATACAGTAGTCTCAATTTTGGCTAAGAGGCCCCTGCTCAGTGAGCAGTTTCTGGGGCACGAGCACTGGAGGTGACAGGTTTGGGGTTGAGCTTGGACAAAACCAGCTTCGAGAGAGAGAGAGAGAGAGAGAAAGTCGGCAGAAGAAAAGGCCGGAGTCGGCCTGGTCGCTCCGGTTGATTGAAGGCTGTGGTAGGACAGGAAGCTCTTCCGGGAATGAAAATGGAGGATCGGGACCCCAAAGGTCTCAAACCACTGGCAGGACTTGAAAGAAAGGGCAAAGGCACGTCCGGTGCTCAGCTTGGGACTCCGAGGGCGCATGGCTGGGTGCCGTCACCACCGCAGGTCAAACAGGAGCCCAACGAGGGGTTGCCCCAGGATTGGGAAGCCCCGTTGGAAGAGTTCCCACAGGCTGGACAGTCCCCTCAGTCAGGGCGGGGAAGCCTGCATCTGCTGGAGCCCCCGTCCTGGGGTGACACAAAGGCCCTTCTGGCCTCTTGCAAGGGAGCTGCGGAAGCCAACCAGTGGCCTCACGAAGACGGCGGGACCCGGCTAGTTCCGGGAACCGAGAGGGGAGGCCTCCGGGCGGGGAAGGAAGAGATCCCAGCAGGGGATGTCCTAGGCGGCAGAGATGCACACTGCCAGCGCTTCCGGGAATTTCGCTACCAAGACGCCGAGGGACCCCGTGAGGCCTGCAGCCGGCTCTGGTACCTCTGCCACCGGTGGCTGAAGCCCGAGAGATACTCCAAGGAGCAGATCCTGGAGCTGCTGATCCTGGAGCAGTTCCTGACCATCCTGCCCTTGGAGCTCCAGAGCTGGGTGAAGGGAAATAACCCGGAGAGCTGCGCCCAAGCAGTGGGCCTGGCGGAGGATTTCCTGCAGCTGAAACAGGAGGCGGAGAGGCGGGAGCAAAAGGTGAGAGCTGGTTCACGCCGGTGACTGTGTGGGGCTTGGGCAAGACCAGGCGGCTTGTCTGTAGGCGGTAAAACCGAATAGCATGATGGGAAGGGGGGCTATCCATGGATTCACTTATCTGTGGATCGCGGGGGGGGGGGGGCGCCAGGTCAGGGTGTTTCTTGATTAACCAAAACGCTATAAGTTGCAAGCGATGAAGCAGGCCAGCAGCCTGCGTGCTAGAAAGTCTCTGTTAAACAGGAAGCAGGAAGCTTCCTACTTCCTGTTTAATGGAGACTCTCTAGTATGCAGGCTGCTGGCCTGCTTCATCGCTTGCAGCTTATAACGTTTTGGTTAATCAACTACTGTAAAGGAAAAGTAATGGGTGCGGGGAGGGGATAGTGTTCCCCCTACGGGTTCCCGGTATCTGTGGGGCCCCCTCCCCAGAAACCCATCTCCCTCCGATACTGAGCCCTACTGTATTCAAACCAAACTCCCCCTTGTGACAGTTACTCCCCAAAGACAGCCAGGGCGGTACGGGCCAGAATACTGAACTTGAATTGAGGAGACTTGGGTTCCCATCTGTGCTTAGCCATGAACCTCACTGGGCGACCTTCCTTGGACCAATTGCTTCCCTCAACCCAACCTTTCGCGTGAGGTTGTTGTGAGAATAGAGTGGGTTGAGCCTCTGATTGTGCTGCCTGGAGAGAGGGCTGAATGCAATAATAGACTTGTTGTCTTCCTTACAGTGGAGGTGGAGAGGGTCCAGTCAATTGTACAGCAGTTTGGTTCAGTTAATTTCACACGCTGACTTGCTGGGGTGGTGTCTGGGGCGATGTCTCTCTGCCCCATCCATTAAATAGGGACTAGATGACTTTTAAAAAAAAAAACATTTGTTTGTGGTGTGTGTGTTTTGCCTGTCCAACCTCAGAATTTCCAGGGTGGTTATAACAATTGAAACGTGCACCATAGAAACCAAGATGAAAACTAGACCAGGAAATACAAGCATTGCATCTCGTCACGTCCTTCTGCTCTCGCGCCTTATGCCTGGGATTCCAGCCAGGTACAGGTCTCCCCTCCTACCTGCAAACCACCTTCTCCCTGAGGCATTAATATTCCAGCTCTGACTCTTGAGCATTATAATTATTCAACCTGCACCGATCGTTTTGGTTTTCTTGCTTTGCCCTCTCAGAGCATTCCCTCCTCCCTTTCATTTTTAATTTTGCATTAAATCGGGACAGAAAAAAGGTATTTTTTTGACACAATGCGTCATTAATGTCGAATTTGCTGCCACAAGATGTGGACAGGAATGACTTTAACAAGGGATTGGGTAAATTCACGCAGAGCAGAGATCTGTTGGTGGCTGTGACAGAGGGTCTGACGATGGTTAGATGGGGCCGTCATGTTCAGAAACGACTATACTTCTGGAAACCAGGTGCTGGGTGGAAGGGGGGTGGCTGTCAGTTTCGCAGAAACCTCTAACTGGCCACAGAACGAGTTGAGGATACTGGTGTAGATGAGCCATGTAGATGATGTGCTTCGTTGAAAAGTGGTCTATAAATATTCTTAATAATAATAATAATAATGGATGAAACTTTAGCTTACCGATTTTTCAACCGGTGTGCCAAAAGGTCCGCAGGTGTGCCGCGGGAGTTTGGAGCACAGCAGTTGAAAATCGCTTGGAAAACACTTCTGGGTTTTGCGGCTCTGTTTCTAGGGCACCTGTCTGTAGTAACGAATTGTCTGTCCCTCTTCCTCTGCCAGCAGCCAGGAGAGGAAGAGGGACAGACAATTTGTTACTACAGACAGTTGCCCTAGAAACAGAGCCGCAGAACCCAGAAGAGTCTCCCGGAAGTGACATCATAAGAGGTGAAGACCATAGAGAAGACCATAGAGGTCAGTATGCTGTGAGAAGAAAAAGTTGAGAAAAGCTGCTTTAGCTGGATGTAGCAGGGCTCTTTTCTGTTCTTACGGGAGGAACAGAACAGAGAGCAACGACCGGGGTTGGCAATCTGAGAGTGGCCTTCTTCCCCAACAGCGGCAGCAACATCCCCACCCTGTCTGGTTCAGAGCCCAATTTTGGGGGCTTGAATTGTGTGGCTGTTTGTCCCCTTTCCTGAATTTTGCTCTCCTTTCTCCAGCACGCCCACATGGAGGCCGACACAGAGAGCTCTCGCTTGGCTGCGGAACATTTTGTGTTGGCCGAGTCTCTTCCGAGCCCCCCGGATGTTAACCTTCCCTCTCCAGAGCCTCGACGGAGGCGGGACGCTTGGTCCCGCAAGGAGACCATTGCCTTCATTGACATCTGGAAAGCGGAGGACGTCCAGATTGCGCTGGGGCAGCAGTACCGCAACATGAAGCTGTTTGCCTGGATCGCGGACCGGCTGCGCGAGAGAGGCTTTGAGCGGGACGCAGAGCAGTGCCGCAGCCGGGCGAAGGACCTCAAGCGGGGCTACAAAGAGATCAAGTGCGGGAATCTGCACTCAGGCCGGGCCCCCAAAACCGCCCCCTACTTCAAGCTCCTGGAGCAGTTTCTGTGCCTGCGGAAGGGCATTGTCTGCGGCAAGGTGTGTGGGGCCGGCGTGGTGGAGCGGCTGGACAAAAGGAGGAAGCGGCTGCCGCTCAACCCCATGGCGGCCACCAGAATCGCACGGGAAGCTGCCACTTCCGCCCCGGAAGCGCTAGGAGCAGGGGCTCCGGAGCAGCAGTTCATCGCTCCCCTGCCACAAGCCGCCCCTTCCAAATCGCTTCGGGTCGCCCCCAGTGACCCAGAGCAGCCAGCCCAGAAGGCCCCCAAGGACGACGATGTCCAGATTGTGGAAAAGGAGGAACCGCCTCGGAGGAGTGAGGCTAAAGCGCCCTTGCCCCCCCAGGAGATTGCAGCTGAAACTCAAGTGACTGGTGAGTGACGATGGGGGGGGGCACCTGCTTTCCGCCCCCTCCTCTCCAGTTCAAGGGGCAGGTGGCAGGTGAGGAGAGAGAGAGTCCTTGCTTGAAGCTGTGAAGAGCTGCTGCCAGCCAGTGTAGACAGTGCTGGGCCAAGGGTCTGACTCCGGGGACGGCGGCTCCGTGTCTTCATGAGGACCCCTCACTCTGTGGGGGGGGAGCTGCTTTGCAGGGGTTTCTCCGCTCCATTCAACCCTCTTTCCACTCCTCCACTCTGCCAATGATAAGGGATCCACGACGAGACCAATGTGCTTATTTGTCTGTCGTAAAGAGTTTACCCAGTTTTTCTTTTATACAGTCCCGCCAGAGTTACATAGTTAGGATGCGTACATTTATCTGCGGAGCCATAACCCTCTTAAGAACAAGCAAATCCCACCCCTCCATCTCCACCCCTGGCCCACACAGTTACTCCTACCTGATACTTCTCTGGCACAAATTGATTACACTGTAATTGTGATGCAGGGAAAAGAAACGATCAGTAAGGGGAAGGGGAACAAAAAAACCTCTCTCTCTCATGCGCGCGCCCTTTGTATAGCATGCTCTGCTTGTATGATGTCTGCAACACAAATCAATTCAAAAATTCTCTCGAGAGCCCCTTCAGTTGCTCACCTTTCCTCTTTTTAGGAAAAGCCCCCCTTTCTGGAGCTGCAGAATCCAGTATCAAGCCCCCCTTTTTAAAATTAATACTGAATACAGTGACGTGACTTTAAGCATCATGGACTGCATGTATTTTGGCTCTTGTTGTTTCTAACCCCCCCCCCCCTTTCCCCTTCCCCTTGTGCACCCTTAGGCCCCTTATCCCAACATAAGGAGAAGACAGAGATGCTAAATTACTGTTTTTTACATAATGTCATCCGTGTCCATGGCACTTTGCAACAAATGAGAGCTCAGGTCCTTGCCCCAAGGGGCTTACAGTCTAGAGACAGGCAGAAAGGGAGGGGGGAGGCAGGGGACACCGGGGCAGTGGTTTCATTCATGCATACTTGAGCTTAGTTCCAGAAGGGTTTTGTCGGTGCCCATTCGGAGCAGCAGCATTCTTTGATGTTTGAGAGGCTGTGAATGCTGAATGATTGCTGGTTGTTGGTTTCCTACAGATGTTGGGGAGGAGCAGAGGAGGCTGCCCGGGAGCAGTGCCGAGCGCGTGCGCTACAGGAGGGAGCGCAACTGGCGGCAGCGCTTGGAGATGAGTAGGCGCCTGACGGAATCTTCCTCCTCCTCCTCCAAGGCCAATTCTGACCTCGTGGACACCCTCCGGCAGCTGCACCAGCAAGACCTGAGAGCCTTTGAGCAGGCCAGGCAGGAGGAGAGGGCCGAGGACAAGCTGGAGCGGGCCGAGGACAAGCAGGAGCGGCAGCAGGACAGAGCCACCACCCACCGCATGATCGCCGCCATTGAGCGGTCTCACCAGACCCTGGCGGACCTTATGGGGAGGCAGACCTCTGCCATGGAGGCGATCGCAACAGCGTTCTCGGCCCCGAGGTATCCCTCTCCGGGCCCCTTCCCAGGCTACAACATGTACCCTGGCTTCAGCCCCCCCTGGTCGGCTCAGCAGTCTGTTCCAAACTCCCGGGAGGGGCAGACCAACACCTCCGGGAGCAACGCGACCCCCTTGCATTCTCCTAGCCAGGATGAACCCGGGACCTGCATTCCTGCAGCGGCACAAAACGATGCAGGGCCTGACCAGGGCCCGCCCCTTCTGGGCCCCTCCACCAGTTTCCCCTCTGACCCCAGTCCTTTCCCTCCCCTGCTGAGCCCGAGTCCGGAAGATGTCCCGGTCTCCTCGCCCCCGGCCCCCCAGGCCCTCAGTGCCAGTCCAAAGCGTGTCGCAAAGAGAAAAAATTGTGACTGAGACCCCCTTGGGCCCCCACCCCACACATCCAGCTCTGACCAAGGTTTTCTTTTCTTTCCAAGCCATCGTGTTCCTTTTTGAATTAAATGTCAACGTTGGTGGTTTTGCCTTCATGTCAGGCTCAGTTATTTCCCTCACCAAAAGGGGGCAGCAGCCCGAGAGCAGGTGAGGCCGGTGTCCTGGGGTTCAGGGTCCAGAGCCAGGTGCGAAATGCTGGCCCCAGGGGCTGGAGCCAGCGGCCTTTGGCCACCCAGTGAGCCGTACCCGGGGGTGGCCTGCATGTACCCGGGGGTGACAAAGCTATCTCTGAGTTATGACGAGTCTGGGAGTGGGTGGGAGCCTTTTTGTCGTTGCTATGGTTACAGAATCGGGAGACGGGAACGTTTGTTCTCCTGCCAGTCACCCAGCAACCTGCTCTGGCCAATGACCAGGTCCTTGGGGAGCCCTTTTGGCAGAAGCTCTTCGGCACGATGGTTGCCGGGCTCATCACTGTGGAATGGCATCTGATCTTCCAGCCCAAGCCGATGTGTGTCTACTCAGAAGTAAGTTTCATTATAGTCAATGGGACTTACT
This sequence comes from Plestiodon gilberti rubricaudatus, assembly GCA_026170595.1. Taxonomy (NCBI): domain Eukaryota; kingdom Metazoa; phylum Chordata; class Lepidosauria; order Squamata; family Scincidae; genus Plestiodon; species Plestiodon gilberti. The sequence goes on along the minus strand of JANXHW010000002.1, from coordinate 264,331,361 downwards.
CCCATGTAAGTGCGGATAGGATTACAGTCTTAGGGGCTCGGCAGCGGATAGGATTGCAGTCTTAGGGGCTCGGCAGCTGGTAGTCAGGCCACCAGCAGCCTCCCCTCACTTCCCTGCCTGGTTACCAGACCCCCATTTCTCCTCTTCCTCCATTTTTGAGAAACAAATTGGGCAGCAAAGAGAGAAGCAGCTGCCACTGCACGGGGGCCGAAATCTGAATTGGGGGGGGGGGAACTAGAGGACCCTGGAGTTCATTTTCAAAAGGAAGCAAATTTCTTTCCCTAGCAGAGTATATGTTCAGAAGAGTGCAAATGAAATCTCGGAAGTTGGAGAGGTTGCCGCCTGCGGTTTTGGGGGGTCAGAGAGTAGCGGGAGGGGGAAGGAAAGAGGCAAAGAGGGAGCCCCCCCTGAGCTGTGTATGGAAAGGGGGGGCAGTGCTTTGTGCTTACACCTCTAGAAAAGCAGCTCTGGAAATCCCTGAGATACGGACAATCTCTGTGCTTACTCTGTGATGTGGGAAATGCACTCTGCTCCTGCTCAGGAGCACTTTCCAGCCGTTTCAGGGTCAGGCTTGGTTGGACTCCCTGCTTCTCATCTCTGTGCCCAGAAACAGATCAGTTCCAACAGAGCTGGCAACGCACAATGATCCCTGTTAGTTGGCGGCCTGGAGCCCTAGTCTGGCTTTTCAAGATCCCAGGGTTGATTTCCCTGCTGTGAAGATGCTGCGCGGACACGGGGCCTGAGCCAGACCAATTAAGGACCGCTTCTGCGGCCCCTTCTGGTCCTTCCATTCACAACTATGCCTGTTGTCGTCATCCCCAATAGACAGATGGAGAAACTGAGGCCAAGGGCATCTCTATACACACCATCCTGATAATCAAAGCACAACCTCAAACCCCCCCCTTGTGCAATTCTCCTCCTAGTTGGATAACAACCCACCTGTCTTGCCTGCGCTTTTGAAAACCCTGAAGCAGCAGGGAAGGGAAGCAAGATGCCCCAGCATGGGACAGCAGGCCTACTGGGCGGTGACATTGGAATTCTGCTTGCTTGGAGTGGGCAGGGAAAGGGGGGCAACAAGGGGCCACCACAGGACGGGGTGGCAGGTGCTGGGGACTGGAGATAGTCCTGGAAATGGAAATATTTTTATTTCCATTTGTTTTATGGAAATATTCATATCCAAGTTTTATTCATATCCCCCATTGTCTTTTGTTTGTTTTTGGCCTGTCTCTGTCACTCCGATTTTTGTTGTTGCTCTGGTACTTTTAGCTACTTGCCCTTCTGATGCGAGGTTTCCAAAATTGTTGCAGGCCTCTGAAAAATGGGATATATAAATATTCCCAAGATACAGGCCTGGTTGCCACAGTGCCTTCCTGAAAAGGGGACCAGGGAGCTGGGCCCGTGGACCGCCTTCTGTGGGCCCTCTGAAGCAGCCGGGTTAACTGAGCGTGGCACACACACACACCCCGTCCACCACAAGAAGCAGCACCCTGCAGCAATGGGGCGGAAGGGGAGTGTTTCAGGCAGTGCTGGGCAAGCTTGGGGGCGTTTGCCAGGGAAGGGTGCAGCAGATATTCCTTCCTTCCTTCCTTCCAGGGACCCTGTTCAATCTTTGCTGGGCTCCTCCACAACGAAGCTGTCAACCAGGCTAACCCCATTTTTTTACAGATGGAAAAACTGACGCTGAAGTTTTCTGCGCCCGGTGTGGTGATGACGACGACTAGCCTCGCTTGTGTGGGAGCTCAGCTGGTACAGAGCTGGAGATAATCCATCATTGCAGCTTGAAGACAGTTTTGTTGCTTATGTTATGAATCCTGACAACAAAAGCACCAGAGTCAATGAAGAGGGAGGGAGGCTGGTAGGCAACACTCACTGCAGCTGTCTATCATGTAGCCTGGACTCAGGAACGGAATATTTCCCATTCCTGGTGGATTCTGCAGCTGCTCGTTGCCTTCCTGTGAGGGTCTTTAAGGGTTAAAGCGACAGAGTTGGACGTTGCTAGAGAGACCGAGGGAGGAACTTGAGAGTGGATGGGGGAAGGACCTTGGAAGGCTGGCGAGTTCCTTCCTGTTGCTGGGGGAGGAGGAGGAGGAATAGGTTAGTTGCACAAAAAAAAAAGGGGGGTTGCACGTTGAATTGGCACCGTGACCCAGGGAAAAGGGGTTGCATTGCCTACTCCTGCAGGAAGGGGGGTCCCTTTGCAGAGGTGAGTGACTGATCTGCTGCGGGGGAAGGCGATGCATGTGTCAAAAATAATGATTACTGTAATAAGAATTAATAACGGAGGGAGATACATTGCAAAAAAAGGGGGGGGGGACTCATTCCTGCTCGTATAAATAACAGCCGTCCCGATCATGCAGTGTGTTCTCACACACATGATGCTGCTGCTGCACAAAGTAAGGCTGCAATCCGAAGACCATTCCCAGGGAACACGTCCTATTGACCGCCGCGGCGCATCCTACTCGAGAGCCGGGCTGCGCAGCCTCTGCCAAGTTTTCGCCGTGCATTGTCTCTGTAATGCACGGTGCCGGCGGCCGGAGGAGAGCGGGCGTAGAAGAAGGGGGCCGAGAAGAGAGAGGGCAGCGATCCCTCCCTCCCGGGGCTGCTGCCAGTTTGAGTCTGTCTCGCCTCTGCCGTGAGCTCACCTGGTGGCCGTGGCGGGGGCAAGGCAGTCGGCTCTCAGCCCTCACACCTGCAATCCGGGGATGATAATAACAACACAGGCCTACTTTGGAGGGCTGTTGTCAGGGTTCCTGCTGCCACAGGGTACTACGTGCAAGATGATGCTTGAAATGTGCCGCGTAACTTAAGCACGAAGTGAATGAATGAGTGGCCCCTGCTGGGGTCGGGTGTTGCAGCGAAAACGACAAAGAGCTTTCGTGGACTGCGGGTGATGATGTGAAACCCTCAACAGGCTGGCTGGATACGCGTGATGTGGGGATAGAGACACACGGGAATAACGTTGTGAAAGGTGGGCGCGGAGGGAGGGCGCTGGGGTGGTACAGCCAGGGACCCTGATTCTGCAAATGACGGTGGTGGGGGTGGTGGCGATGATGATGATGATGATGACGACGACCCCCGAGCATAGCAGTGCCTGCAGCGGTCGCTACTCGCTTGTCTAAGTGCTGGTTGCATTTGGAGCATTTTCAGCCTAGGCAGGCAGGCAATGCGGGAGGGGGCTGTTCTTCTGTGAAGCCCCCCCCCCCATACTTGAGATGATCTGGGTGGGGAGCTCAGCTTGTTAGCAATGTAGGGAGACAGGAGAGCTTCATCTCTGCTCAAGCCAAATGTCTATAGATAGTAGGATCCATCCGGGACATCTTTGCAGGAAGGACTTTTTCAGCTGCAGTGTGTTTAAGATTCAATCTCGGTGAATTTTTGTTTGCAGATATCTGACCTATCTTATCGTGCTCACAGGGGACTTACAAATGCATTCAAATAAGTAGTGCAACAATAATATTATTAAAACATCAGCCTTACCTGGGGATCATTCTAAAATCTATACTTATGCCCTGTAATAGTACTTTTGTTTCCCTGAAGTAGGTGGAGTTTGTTTTAAATACTTTGATGTCCTTAATTAATCAAAATATTGTACTCTACCTTTCTAACCCAAGGAAGAGAAACCCAAAGCAGCTCAGCTGGCAACCACACTTCACTAAAAACCATATAGTAAATATTTTTGTTTTAAAAAGTACAGCAAATAAAATTTAAAAGGAAATTCAAAGGTAGGACAGCAATAGAATCTCCTTCAAAAAAAAAACCGGCAAGGAGAAACAAAGTTAGAAAATCAGCCATGCGGGTTGAAGGTATGACAGAGCAATCCCACTTTTGCATGGCCTCTGAGTCCTATTGGGGGAAAGGCTAACCACGCCTCCTGAGATGGAGAATTCTAGAGCCTGGTGCAACGACCAAGAAGGCCCTGTTGGGTGCAACTAGCAATCACCCCTCTTGTCAGTGGCGCAACACGGAGCAAGGCCTTCCCCAAAGGCCTTCCCACATGAACCCAAAGGGTGGGCTCATGTGGGAGGAGGGGGTCCTGCAGCGATCCTGGCCCCAATTCATGCAGCGCTTTAAGGGTAATGTCCAGAAGTTTGAATTGGATTTGGAAACAGACCCAGAGCCAGTGGAGCTGCTGGGCCATTATTTCTGCTTTTGGAAGCAGCCTTTTTCTTGTTAGATATGTACCTTGTTCTTTCTACAGGTGCACTGAAAATCTAGTTGAATTTGAAATGTTCCATAAACTGTATAGTATAAAACAGTCCAAACAACCACACGGCCCTACAGTAGCGGCCATTCAGTAGTGGTACACGGCTATTCAGTAGCGGCCGTGGGAGGGGGCCACCGCCGGAATACGCCCCCCACGGGACGCAATACGCCCCGCCCCAGGGGGCATGGCGTCATGGTGCACCGCCAAGGCGTGGAAGCACACACACCCTGGCGCTTTTCGGCTCCTTTTTGGAGCCAGACTACGCCTGGGAGGGCGAAACCTGAAGCCGAGGAAGGCGGACCAGCAGCAGAGGGAGCAATGGAAGGTACAGCCCCGCGACCTGCCACTTGGGGCCCACCGCCCCCCACCGTAACGATGCCTCTGCGGTCATTAAAAAAACCCAAACAGCGTATGATTCTTGTTTGCTCAATGAGTATGCAAAGTCAAGTCAGAAGCCACTGCAACAAATAATCCTATCATGAGTAACTTTTTTATTTTATCTCTTTGATTAATTTATAATTATCTTTATCTGAGGAGAGAGGGACTGCTTCCATTTCTTTTTTAAAAAATTAAGAACTCTTGTGGCTTAAAAACCCCTAAAGCAAGTCTTTTGTTGTTGTCGAAGTGCAGAGAAAGCTGATTTCTGCTGAGTGACTCTTGGTCCACCGAACCAGGTCAAGGGGGGGGGGGGCATCTGGCAGGCTGCGCCGGGATCCAGGAGGTCCAGGCAGATCCTGTCTCCAATGATTGGCTCCCCTTAGAGCTGGGACAATTCCATTGTGATATTTTGCTGTGACCAACGGACTGAACCCAGGAAGGAGTTCTGCAGTTAGAATCAAATGTGTCTGTTCTGTCATAACTATAGTCTATTATTTCTGTAATCCTGATCAGCATATAGATTCCCCTCAACACTCCCGCTGGATTCCTCTCTTCTTTTTCACAACACAGGGAGTGTGGAAAGGAGAAGGAGCAGTGAAGGTGAGTGGGTGGCCGGAGAGAGGCTCTCCCTGCTCATCTGCTGCCTGAGGCAACAGCTTTAATATGCCTCATAAATGGGCCGGTCCTGCGGAGATTAGAAGCAGCACTATGGCAGTTGCATGAGTATGTTGCCAAATGCAAAGGCAGCTGGAGCTAGGTTTGCGGAATCAGAGGCCCATTTGCAGCTAATGTTTCATTTAGAATAAGTACTCCCACACAAATCAATAAATAAACCAGTAGAATAAAAGCTTCCGAGGTCTAAAGCCATGTTCCATAAATAAATCCCACATTCTAACTGAGAAAAAGTGTTTTGACTGAATGTGGACATGAAAATAGGTGGTATTCTACAAGACAAATTCAGACCAATTTTTTTTAAAGAAGTCTCCAAATGTCAGATAGTCAAATGAGTTTGGCTGGAATTGCCAGATTCCAAAACTTGGCATACTACCTTGAAGGGTTGGTGGATGAGAATAATTCCTGAATTTGTCTTCTGGAATGTTGGCTGCTGTTAAATTCTAGAGTAGACCAAATGACAATGCTCTCCGGTTGCAGAACGTTTTAGATAACCCAGCAAACCCAGGGTTGTATGGTAAAGGGGTATCCTATAATAATCAATTGAATCGCCTCTATAATTTATTTCCCTAACAGGAAGAAATTGTTTGTACGCTTCCACCATACAAGAATAAAAATCGGATTGATCTTGTTGTAGTTTCTGCTAGTCATCCGTCCCCTTCTGTCTTCTGTAAGCAATAGGGTGCTAAATACAGTACCAAAGATATAACATGTTATAACTTTCCTTAATGCTTATGCATGGTGTTGGAAGCAAGCAAGACCCTCCCCTTCATTTGAACAGTTATGTCTAACAGACAACATATTTACAGGTCCGAAATCCCCAGGCATCAGGCTTTATGCTGTTGTGGGCGTATCTTGGCAGGGGGCGTATCTTGGCAGTTTCGACATGTCTTGTCTACGCCTCCTGGGAGTGTTGATGCAGAGATAAATAGTGACTACCACCAGAAGCCTCTGCATTGAGAGACAACTAATCATAATAACAACAACAACAACAGGGTGCTGGGAATTATCAACAGGCAAATGCTGATGGCATCCTGCCCTTCTTGCAAATCTCCAGATCTGCTGCAACCAGAGCATCATGGATAAAGGGTGGAATAAAAATGTCATAAATCATTTATTTTTACTGGCAAGTGGAAGAATTATCTTAGACCAAGAAAAAGTGATTCACAGAGGATGATGTGGGAGATGCTGTTGGATTAATAGAATCGACAGCTTCCTTCAAAACAGAAAAGAGACCCTTCTGCAAAGAAGTGCGGAAACGAGTCGTTGAATATGTAATGCATTCTGACATCAGTATAAAAGTTACACATTTCTGAATCTGGGCTGATGGCATTGAAATACGTTATAGATACGGAATTAGCAGGTGTGTTTTGGAAAACATGGTAATGTGTTTAGTTTTTAACTCTGCCTTATAAGATTGCCCGTTGGGAAAAATATGCATGACTTTCGTGTATGCGTGTATTATTAAATTTGAAAAAAAATATATTTTATTATTATATTTCTTTATAATCTCATGTCATGCAGCCCCCCCTTCGAGGCCAAACCAGAGGCTGACTGTACCCTCTCCTCTCCCCCACTACGTTTGACATTGGAAAACAGAACTGACGCCGGGATACAACACGAGGTGGAGACTGGTGAGCTGAGCTAAAGTCACCCTTGATCTGGGGCAGAGAGAATGGCTTCCAAGGAGGAGGTGACGGCCGCCCCCCCAGGTTTCCTGGAATCTTTCTCGACGGAGCGGGTGGGTGAGAAAACGGCAGAGCAAAGTCCCCGAGATTCTGGAGGTCAAGGAACTGCTTCGGCGGGAGCCAGAACGACCAATCACGTTGCCCTGGTGAAGAACGAAGAGCAACCCATTTGCGCGGAAGCCCCCTGGAAGGAGGTCACGAAGACGGCAGAAACACCTCCACTAGAATCGGACAGCCCCCAGTTCCTAGACCCCCCACGCTGGGACGATATATTTCTGCCCTCTGCTGAGAGGGCGCCTGAAGCCCAGCCAGGAAAGTGGCTGTCCCAGCTCATTCCAAGCCTGAAAGAAGAAGCGCGATTTGAGGACAGGGAAGTGGGGGACTATGGGAAGGTGAAGGCGGCCATCTTGCGGGTGGACGCCATCAGCACAGAGGTCCAGCGGCAGCACTTCCGGCTCTTTCAGTACAAGGAAGAAGACGGGCCCCGCGAGGCCTGCAGCCGCCTCTGGTTCCTGTGCCACCGGTGGCTGAAGCCGGAGAGACACTCCAAGGAGCAGATCCTGGAGCTGCTGATCCTGGAGCAGTTCCTGGCCATCCTGCCCCCGGAGACGCAGAGCTGGGTCAAAGATGGCTGCCCGGAGACCTGCGCCCAGGCGGTGACTTTGGCAGAGGATTTCCTGCTGAGGCAGGGCGAGGCTGAGGGGACGAAGCAGCAGGTGAGAGATCTTTGCATCCCAAGAGGTGTTGAGCAACAGGGAGCGTTGGAGGAGTGTTTGTGTTGGGTGACTTCCTTTCTCTCTTGGATTGTTAAGTAATATGGGGGGGTGTCCTATAAGGGTGCCCATGTTAGTCCGTTGCCGCAGACTTGCAGCCCAGCTGCAACTGTAGCGGGCAACCAATCTGCAGTGCCGTCCAAAACACGTTTGCCATTCAGACGTTCAAAGGAAATGGCTTTCTGCCAAGAATGCTTCAGATGATGGTTTTCAAAGGCAAAACCTCATGCTAGGAACACGATGGGTGTTTGTCTGTAAAGACTGACAGCGCAATCCTGTGTAAGTTTAAGCGGCTGGCCTAAAGGCCGGCCGCTGCATCTTAAGGCCATGGGCCTCCTCTGATGCAGGCCAGCTCTAGAGCTGGCATACATTTGGGAAGGCCATGTAAGGCCAGCATGGGCTTATGGGTATCCGCGGGCTTAGGGTATCCGCGGGCTTAGGGTATCAGCGCTGATATCCCAGCCTGGGCCAGCCAATGGCCCCCCTCCCTTGCCGCCCTGCCCCAGCCTTCCCCACCCCTGCACTAGCACTTACCTGGGCTATCCGGCGCAGGATCTGTCTGTCGGGGGAGTGAGCGAACGTAGCAAATGTGCTTTACGGCACGTTTGTGTTGCTTTAGACCAGCGGAGCGAGAACTTCGCCAGCCTAAAGTTACACAGGGTCAGGCAGCTGTGAGTCTTGTATTCCGTTGCAGTCTGGGCCGATTCCCGCTTGCCTGAGAGCAGCAACAGAAGCGTTGCAGAAAACATTCTGCTGGAAATGTTTCTGATGCCCTAGATCAGTTGGAATCTGATTTAACATGTTTTCAAATATTTGGTAAACAAAATGGGAAAAATGCATCCTGCTAACTGTATATGCTGTATATCAGATGTTTTTCAAGTATACGAAAGTAGTTGAATTAAAGCATTTATTTATTTGATTAGGGGAAAAAAGTTCACCTTATGTTTAAATGCCAAATGTAAATAAATCCGAAGCTTTTCTTGGCAAATATTTGTACAGAACAGTTGTAAATATTTTAAGCCACAACAGCTGATACATGCTCACATGTATCATGCTTACCCAGGAGTACATCTGATACATGCTTACCCAGGAGTAAATTCTATTTAAGCTAATGAAGCTCACTTCTGAGTAGACAAACTCAGGATTGCAATTTAGTGGCATACACTTCCCTGACATTGTAAAAAAAAGATGAAGACACTGAAACCTGTTCAGTTACTGTTCGCACAACTCAGGCCCATGCCCACTAACTGCCTAAAGACAGTTAGACCTAAAGACCTGAGAAAAGTTACTCTCAACTTTGGAGGAACTTCCCACATTTGAATGGGTGTATCTGGGCGCAGTGGGTTAAACCACTGAACCATGAGCTGTCGATCGAAAGGTTGGCAGTTCGAATCCGCGCAACAGCTCCTGCCAACCTAGCAGTTCGAAAGCAAGAAATTGCAAGTAGATTAATAGGTACCGCATCAGCGGGACGGTAACAGCGTTCCATGTGCCTCGGTGTTGAGTCATGCCGGCCACATGACCATGGAAATGTCTTCGGTCAGCGCTGGCTCTTCGGCTTTGAAACGGAGATGAGCACTGCTCCCTAGAGTCGGATACAACTGGACTTAATTGTCAAGGGATACCTTTACCTTTATCTGTTCGTTCTGTTTCTAATTTTAGAAATGGAATATTTTCTGACCCATGTCGTCACATGAGAGAAGGCACCACCGCAGCAGAGTCGGTCATAACAGTGGCCTACTCTACAGGGTTGAAGTCAGGAGGGCAGCAACTTAAGGAAGTGAAGCGGTGGTGTTGAGAATAGACATTCTGAACGGCAGGAAATGCCCGGCCCCATTTCAGAGCCCTCCTGTCTCCCAGACTGGCTGCAGTCCTACTGGACAAGACAGGGCACCCTCCCTGGGGTTAGTCCAGAGGCGGAATTCCACTGGCCAGTGTTGGGCCCTCCCTCAGCACCACTGTGTGTCCTCTGAATGGGACCCTTTCGTTCTGCTCTTTCAGGAGTCTGGATTGCTGGAGGAGACAGGTGTGAACTCCCCAAAAGAAGATGGGAATTTCCTGGATGCTGAGCAGAGCTCCCTGTGCCTGGAGAGTGTCAAGCAGGAGGGTGTGGCGGAGGACAGCTCATTGGGTAAGCTCATTGGCTCACTGTATTGCGTCTTTTGATATCAGGAGCTGTGCAGGCTTTTGGGTGTGTGGGGAAGGAGGAGGAGGGGTAAAAATGTGATAAAACTGGCCATCCCATAAGGACTAGAAGCTGGATGTTTTAAAAATCAAATCAAAATGAAAGCTCAGATTCTCAGGAGGCCAACATACTGTATATTACTTTTTCTGCTCTTGTGTGGTGTGACTGAAAATGCACATTCAGTTCGGTATATCAAAGCCTGGAATTCTCTGCACGTATTTGGGAGTAAGACCTATTGAGCACAGGGGGACTTAATTGAGAGTAAACCAGTTTAGGAGTGCGCTGCAGTGCGTGCTGAGCGCGTCCTACAGACCCGTCCCTTCCAGTGGTCTTTGGCTGTTCCAACATTTCGCGCCATTCTGAAAGACAACGAGCGTGTTTAGTCCTTGTCCAGCTGGCTTGGGGAGGTAGGTGGGTGTGTCTCATTCTTTCAACTTGCAAAGAATCTATTTTTGCAAACCTGTGGCATCCTTCAAGTATGCAGAAAGCACGACTAGTTCAGGTGTCACTGCCCCAATATTGGCAAATTATTGCCGTCTTAGCAGACTATGCTTTCTTTGCAAGCTTGACATCCCAAGAGATGGGAAACAGGCGATGGAGTTGCGGTCAAGGCTAGTCGTGGCTCTTGTGTCGCGCGCTGTCTCTCTCTCTCTCATGCCCTGTTTTGCTGCCTGACTGATAGGCAAGCGAAGCATCCGAAGGAATAGTTCTGCAGCAGTCCTGTCATCTATGCTGTTCTATCCCTGGAGATGGAGTTTCATTTCCTCACTATTGAGGATGCACAGAATAAATTTTCATCTTGACAAACATGTTCAAGCTTCCACGATCGGCAAGTATGATTAGGATTTAAACTTCCCATATTCCAGGTTCTCAGAGCGGTTTAATATTAAAACAGGATTGAACTTTTAAATGGTTTTTTTAACTGTTTGAATTGTTTTAATATTAAACCGATCTGAGAACCTGGAATATGGGAAGTTTAAATTCTATCAGTTTCTTCCTACCAATAAACAAGATGAAAACTTCTTCTGGCCTAATCATTGGCCTAATCAGCAAATGATGCTATCTAGTACAGCACAGTTTTCATTGTTGGATACTCTGTATATAAAATCATTTTCTTATGTCTCAGTGCAAAAGAGATTAAAACCAGTACAGGTGTGAGCAAACTGTATTACATGCAATTGCTTCATTCTTCTAACCAAGGCTATTTCTTTTGGGTTTCTCTCCATTTCCTTAGCTAATCCATCCGCGAGTGAGAATTGCAAAGTCAGTCCTGAGCCAGAGAAGTCCGAAGTCCAAGAGATGTGCGGGACATCTGGAGGGGACGTTGAGGAGACATTTCCTCTTGTTTGCAAACAGGGAGATGTGTTGGAAAACCAGCAGGGACCAGAGAAACCACAGCAAAAGCCACCAAGGAAGAGGGTACGAAAATCCATCCCGTTGGTGCATGGCTACAAAGATCTCAGCGTCACCACAGATGAAAAAGAAGCCAGCGAGGGCGAGACACCCATGAAGATCATAGTATATGACGAAAGCTTCAGTCAGAGTTCAGATCACGCAGGGGAGAAAATTCACAAATGTTCGGTGTGTGGCAAGAGCTTCAGTCTCCGATCGCGCCTTATAGTCCATGAGAGAACCCACACAGGGGAGAAACCCTACACATGCTCTGATTGTGGGAGAAGCTTCAGTGTAAGCTCCAGCCTTATTGCCCATAGGAGGACCCACACAGGAGAGAAACCCTACAAGTGTTCTCATTGTGCCAAGAGCTTCAGTGTGAAGTCGGGACTTATTGCTCATGAGAGAACCCACACGGGAGAAAAACCCTACAAATGCTTGTACTGCAGCAAAAGCTTTCGTCGCAATTCGGGTCTTGTTAGCCACCAGAGAATCCACACCGGGGATAAACCATATCAGTGCTCTGTATGCGAGAAAAGTTTCAGTGACATATCTAACCTCATTACTCATCACAGAATCCATACAGGGGAAAAACCGTATAAATGCTTGGAGTGTGGGAAAAGTTTTAGTCAGAGTTCGTACCTTAATAGCCACCAGAGAATTCACACAGGAGAAAAGCCGTATGAATGTTCTGAATGTGGGAAAACTTTTAGTGTGAGTTCTCGCCTTAGGAAGCATCAGAGAAGCCACACAGGCGAGAGACCGTTTATATGTTTGGACTGTGGGAAAACTTTCAGTGAGAGCTCTGATCTCCTAGCGCATGAGAGAGCTCATACTGGGGAGAAACCGTATAGGTGTTCGTACTGTGGGAAGAGCTTCTTGCGCAGTTCAGAGGTAGTTAGCCACGAGAGAATCCACACTGGCGAGAAACCATACCATTGCTCTGAGTGTGGCAAAAGCTTCAGCGTCAGCTCCCGCCTTAGTGCACACCGGAGAATCCACACAGGGGAGAAGCCTTTTCAGTGTATGGTGTGCGAGAGAAGCTTCAGTTACAAATCGCACCTCATTACCCATCAGAGGATCCATACTGGCGAGAAACCGTTTCAGTGCTCTGTCTGTGGAAAGAGTTTCCGTGGGAGCTCCAGCCTTGTAGCACACGAGAGAACGCACACGGGGGAGAAACCGTACAGGTGCTTGGACTGTGGAAAAAGTTTCACGCAGAGCTCAAATCTCATTAGTCATCAGAGAATTCACGCAGAAGGAAATTCCTGAAATGTCTATTTTGGATTACCCTGTGTAGGCTATCTAAGCCCTGCCTCCCACACGCATACTTTTTAATAAGTTTAGATTGTTTGGAATTTAATGATGGATTCATCTTTTCTTCTCTGGAAAGTGGGGCTTTTCTGGAAATCACACACAAGCAGCAAATTAAGGCAGGGCACCAATAAAAACCCTTTCAGACCACAGGTTACAAGCCATAAGCAACCTCCTGGTTTTAGGTTTTCTCTGTGCCAGGTGCAGGGGAGTGGCAGCAGGAAACAGGATATTACCTTATTGTCTGTGTGCTCCCTGAGGCATCTGGTGGGGCCACTGTGTGATACAGGAAGCAGCTGGACTAGATGGGCCTTTGGCCTGATCCAGCTGCAGGGCTCTTCGGAGGTTCTTATGAGTAGAAATTTTGTCTAAACTAAACTAAAATGGCTGGCCGTTAGTCAAGGCTAATTGTTTGCTTTGTGAAGAGAGATTCGTTAAGTGCATATAAGCATGGATGGATAAAAGGTTCAATGTTTTGTCTGTCCCGGCTCAAATTCTCAGCTCTTTCAAAGCATCCCTTCTTTTCCAGGAGAAGGAAGAAGGGCTTCTTCAGGCTTCGGGTGCTGAGAATGTGAATGAGTCCATCCCTTGACATTAACAAAGAGGGGACTGATCTTTCCAAGCCGGGTTCCCTTTAATACTGTGCTATTGGTAAGACATCAAGACTCCCTCTTTGAAGAGGGACCGTTTCCACTTAATAGCAAACGCCCCTGCAAAGGAGACACAAACTGGCTTCTAACCGTGAGGGGTCGCTGGAGTCCCCGGGGGGTGAAATGAGAGGGGAGGGGGGAGGAAGCGAGGGCCCTCGGTGTCACAGTCCTGAGCTCAAAATGTCGTTTCCACTTTAAAGGGTGTGTTCTCTTCATGCATTCCTCCCACCAAAGCCCCGAGCCCAGGGCCTCTGAGAGGAATTTTATTAGGGGTTACGAAGTTTCTTTTGGGCCCCTTCTCACCGTAAAATGGGCCAGACAGATTGGGGATGGGGCAGGAGCAAAACAGGGCAGAGGGAAGGCAGCAACAGCCAGAAAAATCTTTAGAGCCCAAGCCTACTGGGCTTCCTGATGCAGAGCCCAGATCTACCCGCCTGGTAGACCTGGCCTACCAGTCGAAGTCTGCCTTCCTTTTCATCCGCAGGTCCAGGTCGAGTCCAGGTGAGGTTGGAAAATGGGCCCCCTCCTTTGGCTTCTGGGCCCCCTTATTGACCCTAGGCCCGGGTACAATTTACCCCCTGTACCCCCCCTCTCATGGGCCCTGCCCGAGCCTCTGATGTTAGGGAAATGATGTGGTTGTTGAGTTTGCAGAATGGAGGACAACAAAGAACACAGAGAGAAGTATTTAGGTGAATTTGTAATCATTTTTTCCTTTATTCTTTACTAACGACGAGCCAGTTCATACAGTCTGCAGAATCAAGTCATAATAAAGTTGGGGTGGGGCGGGATGGGGACAATGGCAACTGTCCTCTTTCAAGCTGTGAGATAGTGGGTTGCATATTATTATTACTGTTATTGATTGATAATTTTATCATTTCATTTTTTCATGCAAGCCTTTTTTGGAAAGTGTAAAGCCAAGGCAGACATTTCTAACAAATCAATAAAAATGTTGGAATGCTCCCTACCACAGGAGCCGGGGACATCCTTGCATGTAAGGGATAAGGCTAGGTTGAACCCTTCTCCTTGAGACACTAGTTTTCTACATGCAGATGTTTGGGTGTTTTTTTCCCCAACAGGAGCATTCAAATGTACAATACCCCCTCCTCTGTAGCTGAAACAAAGCTTTGCCACTTGATTTTCCTGATAGTATAAACTGGCTAAAAGTTGGGATTGGGGGCTTTTTTAGATTTGTGAATAGAGAGAATTAGTTTAAAATGGGATGCTTTTATTTTTGAGCAAGCCTAGAAGAGAAGGGGTCGGTGGGTGAGATTGCAAACCTGGAAGAAAAATGGGGGTGGGGAATCTATCCACACACACAAAAGAAGGGGCAAGAGCAGTTTAGGGTGATTAGCATGTCAAAGGTTTTAAGAAAAATGGTTTGTGTATCCTCAGGCTCCATTGAAATTATCAGGACTCTTGGTTGATATGCAGGGATACCTGTTATGCTGGCTTTTCCCTGCTCCTGTGATATTGACGTGAATCTGACATGCAGACCTGGGAAGGATGCAACTGTTGGACTTCCGGGTCGCACAGTGCAGCGTTCCAAACGGTTTTTCGACTTTTGGGATAAAGATCAAGTGTCTTGTTGTACAAAAGCTCCAGCCTTCTGAAGAGACTCATCGTCCTCGGCTACTCAACTTGCATTTTAAAATCACACACAAGGACAAGAAATGGTTGAGCCAACTCCGAATGCCGCTGCTAAAAACAGGATTTTAATTTGCATTCCACGTTTAAGATTGGAGCACTTGTATCCTGTTGCTTTTAGTGAGCAGTGTTGGTGTGTTCCCAGTTTTCCTGGGATTGAACGGTTGTCAGCGTGACCTGTTCCGTCTCATTTGAATCCTACACCAGAATCGCAGAACTGTTCTCAATTCTGTCAGCCTGCATCCTGTTAAGGGGGGGGGGGAGGGAGAACTTTGATTTTGTCCAAAGACAGTTAATCTGCTAGAGAGAAAATATTTTCTTTTTTGTGCTGAAATAAAATTCTGTTTGCAGTTTCATCTGCTTAATATGTGTGTAAATAATAAATATGTGCTACTCATGGGGGGGGGGAGAGGTAGGGCTGGCTCCAAGTTTGACGGGGCATTTGGCAAGGAGCCCTTTGGCCCCTTCTGTGTGTGGGGCTCATGTGATTTACGTGTCCCCCCTGCATGTTGCATATAGTGGAGTGAGTATTGGTACTGGTGCTTTTTGACTTGCTTATAAATAGTCTGGAGTTAAGGATGAGTTGCAAGATGGCCAAGTGGTGGATATCACCAAATTATTCAGACTTCTGAAAGGGATTGTGAAGAACTCCAAAAGGATCACTCCAGACTGGGCAACCAATTGTTGTTGTTGTTGTTGTTGTTCAGTCGTTAAGTCGTGTCCGACCCTTCGTGATCCCATGAACCATATCCCGCCAGGCCTTCCTGTCCTCCACTATCTTCCTAAGTTCGCTCATTTTCATGTTTGTTACATCGGTGATGCTGTCAAAATAGTAAATGGGGTTCAGCAGATATATGTAAAAAGGTAAAGGTGACCCCTGACAATTAAGTCCAGTTGTGTCCGACTCTAGGGTGTGGTGCTCATCCCCATTTCAAAGCCGAAGAGCCAGCGTTGTCCGAAGACGCCTCCGTGGTCATGTGGCCAGCGTGACTCTCCTTGCCGCAGCGCGTAGCATGCGGCTGGAACACGGAGCGCTGTTTACCTTCCCGCAAACCATACCTATTTATCTACTCACATTAACATGCTTTGGAACTGCTAGGTTGGCAGGAGCTGGCCAAGCAACGAGAGCTCACCCCGTCACAGATTCGAACTGCCGACCTTTTGATCGACAGCTCATGGTTCAGCGGTTTAACCCACTGCGCAAGAGGCGTACGGCGGGTGGAGCGGAGCAGTGACTCCGGGCGGCTCCACCCCTTGGGTGGCACACTGGGGGAGCGCGCGCATGCACGCGCGCCCACCCGGTGACGCAGCGGCTCCACGGCTCGGGCGGCATTCCCCTGGAACGCCTGCCCGGCCTCGGAACCTGAGAAAACCCTGGAATGTCCGCCACGACCGGCGGCCAGGGCTTTTCTGAAGGCAGCCGCTGCGTCGAGGCCTATTTATACTTTTTTCCTGCACGTGAGCAGAACGTTACATTACGTTACGTTCTGCTCACGTGCAGGAAAAAAAGGTATAAATAAGGCCACGACGCAGCGGCTGCCTTCAGAAAAGCCCTGGCCACCGGTCGTGGCGGACATTCCAGGGCTTTCAGGGGAGAAGGCGGGCGCGCACGCAGTCGCTCCCTCCCCGGCGGCGGCGGCGCTTTCGGGGGAGAAGGCGGGTGCGCACGCAGTCGCCCCCTCCCCGGCGGCGGCGGCGCTTTCGGGGGAGAAGGCGGGCGCGCACGCAGTCGCCCCCTCCCTGGCGGCGGCGGCGCTTTCGGGGGAGAAGGCGGGCGCGCACGCAGTCGCCCCCTCCCCGGCGGCGGCGGCGCTTTCGGGGGAGAAGGCGGGCGCACACGCAGTCGCCCCCTCCCCAGCGGCGCCGCGGAGGTGCTCCAGGCAGCCTTAGCTGCCGCGACGCCTCTGCACTGCGCCACCCGCTGGCCTATAAAGTGATGTATATGGGGACAAAAAACTCCACATCTAACCCCCTATTTCTGAAGCCCCCTCCCCGTGCTGATAGAAATTGAACCAGTCAGAAAGAAGCTGGAAGTTTCTGGGTAGTCACTGAGCTCCAATGCTTTGCAGAGATTAGAAACTACCCCCCCCTTTGAAGGGAGATTTTAAAAAAGCACTTAAACATTTCTTCCTAGATAGTCTAAGACTTTTTCATCTCACGGCACACTGACAAGGTGCTAAAATTGTCAAGGCCCACCATCAATTTTTTAAAGATATACAGGTGGGCCCCCATATCCACTGATTCGCTATCCACGGTTTCAGTTATCCACGGATCGTGGGGACCCCCCCAGGCTTTTACTTTTTTCCCCAGTAAGCTTCGTTTCTTCCTTAAAGAAACAGGAGAAGCAGCCTCTGGCTGCTTATTACAGGCAAGTAGAACGAGATTAAGTCCTAGAGAGGCTCTGCAAGGTTAACAGAAACCTTGCAGAGCCTCTCTAGGACTTAGTCTCGTTCTACTTGCCTGCAATGGAGGCTGCTTCTCTGTTTGTTTTAAGGAAGAAACAAAGCTTGCTGAAAGAAAAATAAGAGCGGGGGGGGGGGCAAGCATGCCTGCCTGCAGGGGAGGCAGGGTGGGGGGCCCTCAGGAAACCATGGAGGGGGTGTTTGCTCTTATCCACGGTTTCAAGTATCCACGGAGGGGCCTGGAACATATCCCCAGCGGATATGGGGGCCCACCTGTATTTTATTTTGAAAATGAGTATTGTGTTTAAAGTTCAATAACAAAACATTTAATCATTGTGTTGATAAGTGTTTCCGTTTCAGTCCTATTATTTCTGATTTCTGTCAGCTCATCTTCTGCAACCGTTAATTCTGCTGACTTGCACGCACTTAACATAAACCGATCTCTCACCCAGGTCAAGGAAAATACTTTTCAGTGTTTTTATTCAGCAGTGACAAATTTTGTAGAATAAAATTGACAAGATTTTTGTCCAGGCTGCAACTTTTTATCAGTTCAAACATTTCAACGTTCTCTTTTTTTGATTGTGGCTCCCCATAGTGTTTTTCCTTAAAAGAGATAACCTCTGTATATTTCCGAAGCCAACAAGTAAAAAAAAAACAACCAACTCTTTTGGCCATGATCCGGGAGAGAAGAGCATAGCCAGGTCGCAAGCAAAAGGATCCCCCTTAAACAACCCACACTAAACAACTCCCCCTCTCCCAATGTAACTAGCTGCTTCCCAAAAGCCACAACTGTGCCTCTTTGGGGTCTCTGGTAGGTGTATATTAAATAGCCGCCCTGCCTTTGGACGGGAAGCTTGGTGATGCTGAGTCACCTGGAGTTTCACTTGGGATGATAAATAACACAGTGAGGCAAAGAAGCTGCACAGGTCAAAACTTGTGCAAGTTCTTTTCTAGGAAAGGTCACAGAATGTCCCACATAGAAGAGAAACACCATTTAAGCTTTTGGCAAAAGGAAGTAGCTCACACTAGTCATCTGTGTAAAGAGGGAGACTGCTGGCTGGCAATGATGGGCAGATTTCAGCTAGGTGGGACCCCAAACTCCTGCAGCACACCTGTGGGCTATCCCCGGCACACCAAGGTGCCACGGCACAGTGCTTGGAAATTGCCAGTCTAAGATTTAAAGGGAGGAAGTCATGGTTCCTAGAGAGGCATCGCTAAGCATGGCCTTTAGTCATGGCCACTCACACAACACCAGAACCAGGGGACGTCCACTAAAATGGACTGGCGGGAGAGTTAGAACAGACAAAAAGAAATATTCTTTACCTAGCGAGTAATTATAATCTCTGGAACTCCTTGCCACAGGGTGTGGTGATGACACCTGAAGGCCTAGATGCCTTGAAAAGGGGATTGGACAGATTTATGGAGGAAACGTCCATCACAGGTTACATAAGAACATAAGAAGAGCCCTGCTGGATCAGGCCAAAGGCCCATCTAGTCCAGCTTCCTGTATCACACAGTGGCCCCACCAGATGCTTCAGGGAGCACACGAGACAACAAGATATCTGTATTTTGTTGCTACTCCCTTGCATCTGGCATTCAGAGATAGTCTACTCCTACAACCAGGAGGTTGCTTATCCCCATCATGGCTTGTAACCTGTGATGGTCTTTTCCTCCATGAATCTGTCCAAACCCCTTTAAAGGCATCTAGGCCAGGTGCCATCACCACATCCTGTGGCAAGGAGTTCCACAGATGAATTACACGCTGGGTAAAGAAATATTTTCTTTTATCCGTTCTAACTCTCCCTCCACTCAATTTTAGTGCATGTCCCGTGGTTCTGGTGTTGTGCGAGAGGGAGAAGAATTTCCCTCTATCCACTCTCTCCATCCCATGCATAATTTTATAAGTCTCAATCATGTCCCCCCTCAGCCGCCTTTTTTCTAGACTGAAAAGCCCCAGACACTGTAGCCTTTCCTCATAAGGGAGGTGCTCCAGCCCATGAATCAATCTGTTCGCTCTTTTCTGCACCTTTTCCAATTCAACTATATCCTTTTTGAGGTGTGGTGACCAGAACTGGACACAATACTCCAGATGTGGCCTAACCATCGATTTGTACAAAGGCATAATGATATTGGCCATTTTATTCTCAATCCCTTTTTTAATGATCCCGAGCATGGAATTGGCCTTCTTCACAGCCGCCGCACACTGGGTCGACGCTTTCATCGACCTGTCCACCGGTACCCCAAGATCTCTCTCCTGAAATTTCATTCTGTAGCTCTCATGGCCCGCTATAGTCCAACAGTGTTTCAAGTATACGGGTTCAGACGCCATGTGGTTAAAAAGCTTGTATTTTAAATATATCCACCTCCGTGAGCGGGTTTCCTTGCAGGCAGCCGCTTTACGGAACAAAAACACAAATAAAATCCAAGTCACTGTCCCAACGTTTCGTTCTGTCCTCAGAACATCTTCCTGGGGAAAAAATCCAAAGATTCTGGTGATGTTGTCCTTAGTTGCTCCCCTGTTGCTTATATACATGGGATGTTGTTCAGCTGTCAAGTTCTGTTATTGTTAACAGCTGTGTATGGAGTCCGAGCTCTAATTGCCTACTGTCAGGCACTCTGTTGTTGTTCTTTCTTGCTCCTGAGGAGTACTGCTTTCATCCACGTTGGTACTTACAACATTTCCAATCGCTCTTATGTATGATCTTGTTTCCGTGTGCTGTTTTGCACGGATGATAGGCCACCAAATTCGGTTTGCAAATGTCAGGTCCTGCTGGCGATTCATCAGCTGTCCTGTCGCTGCCTTGCTTATCTCAAGAGCCTCCAGGTGTTTCAAGATCTTAAAATTGTCATCTTTTTGCAGGCATTTGGTCTTGTCAAACTGAATCGAGTGTCCCTCTGTTAGCGCGTGTTCAGCAATCGCAGATCGTTCCGGGTGATTAAGTCTGACAGATCTTTCGTGTTCAGACACCCTAGTTATATAAGTTATATATCCCCTGTTGCTTATATTGTATATAAGCAACAGGGGAGCAACTAAGGACAACATCACCAGAATCTTTGGATTTTTTCCCCAGGAAGATGTTCTGAGGACAGAACGAAACGTTGGGACAGTGACTTGGATTTTATTTGTGTTTTTGTTCCGTAAAGCGGCTGCCTGCAAGGAAACCCGCTCACGGAGGTGGATATATTTAAAATACAAGCTTTTTAACCACATGGCGTCTGAACCCGTATACTTGAAACACTGTTGGATCTCTCTCCTGATCCATCACAGACAGCTCAGAACCCATTAGCGTATATGTGAAATGTTGTTTTCTTGCCCCAATGTGCATCACTTTGCACTTACTTACATTGAAGCGCATCTGCCATTTTGCTGCCCATTCTCCCAGTTTGGAGAGATCCTTCTGGAGCTCTTCACAATCCCTGATGGTCTTCACCACCCGGAAAAGTTTAGTGTCATCCACAAACTTGGCCAACTCGCTGCTTATCCCCAACTCCATGTCATTTATGAATAAGTTGAAAAGCACCAGTCCCAAGACCGATCCTTGGGGCACACCGCTTTTCACCTCTCGCCATTGTGAAAATTGCCCATTGACTCCTACTCGCTGTTTCCTGGTCTTCAACCAGTTCCTAATCCACAAAAGGACCTGCCCTCTTATTCCCTGACTATGGAATTTTCTCAGGAGCCTTTCATGAGGGACCGTGTCAAACGCCTTCTGAAAATCCAGATATATAATATCCATGGGTTCGCTCGCATTCACATGCCTGTTGACCTTTTCAAAAAATTCTAAAAGGTTTGTGAGGCAAGACTTCCCCTTGCAGAAGCCATGCTGACTCTCCCTCAGCAGAGCTTCTTCTTCTATGTATTTTAAGATTTTATCCTTAATGAGACTTTCCACCATCTTCCCTGGAACAGATGTTAGGCTACCCGGCCTGTAGTTTCCCGGGTTCCCCCTCTTTCCTTTTTTAAAGATTGGTGTGACATTAGCTATCCTCCAATCCTCTCGCACAGTGGCCGTTTTAAGGGACAAGTTGCATATTTTTGTCAAGATATCAGCAACTTCATTCTTGAGTTCCTTCAGAACTCTTGGGTGGATGCCATCTGGGCCTGGTGATTTATTGATCTTTATTTTGTCAATTAAGTCTGAGATGTCTTCTCTTTTAACCTCTATTTGACTTACTTAATTCTTTAGTCAGGGGAGGCCGTTCAGGCAGCGGTATTTGCCCGAGGTCTTCTGCCATGAAGACAGATGCAAAGAACTCATTTAATTTCTCTGCAGTCTCCAAGTCCCCTTTTATCACCCCTTTCTCTCCCTCACCGTCCAGCGGACCAACCGTTTCCCTGGCAGGTTTCCAGCTTCTAAGATATTTGAAGAAGCTTTTGTATTTCCCTTTTATGTTGCCTGCCATACGTTCCTCAAAGTCTTGCTTGGCCTCCCGTATCATCTTTTTACATTTCTTTTGCCACAGTTTGTGCTCCTGTTTATTTTCCTCATTAGGGCAAGACTTCCATTTACGGAAGGAAGCTTCCTTGCCTTTTATAGCCTCCTTAACTGTGCTTGTTAGCCATGCCGGCATCCTCCTGGACTTGGTCGAGCCCTTCCTCCTTTGTGGGATACACTCCCGCTGGGCCTCTATGACTGTTGTTTTAAACAGCCTCCCTCCATTGCCCCAGGGCAGCAAGCGAGCAGGCTGGTAGCCGGGTGGGAGGCCAGCCACCGGGGGGGGGGGGAAATTCAAAGCCCACCTTTTGCATGTCTTGCATGAAACAACGCTGATGGCAGAGGCCAAAAGAGGGGAGGGGAGCAGACAGTCCCTTGGGACACCGCCCAGAAAGCAACTCCCTAACTCTAACTAACTTTTCTTCTCCTGGAACACTGACCAATAAGGTCTTTGCCTCTTGTGATGTCACTTCCGGGAGACTCTTCCAGGTTCTGTGGCTCTGTTTGTAGGGCAACTGGCTGCAGTCACGAATTGTCTGTCCCTCTTCTTCTCTGCCACGGAGCCAGACAAGTCGTTACTACAGACAGTTGCCCTAGAAACAGAGCCGCAGAACCTGGAAGAGTTTTTCAACCATTTTCAGCCACTGTGCTCCAAACTCCTGTGGCACACCTGTGGACCTTTCGCGGCACCCCAATGTGCCACGGCACACCAGTTGAAAATAGCTGCTCTAACTGTGCAGCCACAACAGGAGACGGACATCGAGCAGCACACCTCGCATCCTGCAGACCCAGCCGTAACGCCAGGAGCACAGAGCACAGCACAAGAGGACAGTGGCAATCAGGGAGGTGTGGTGCGGACGTGGCAGCTGAGGCAACCCCACCACGCCAAAGTCTGCAGAAACTCACCGCAGCCTAACCCAGTGATCGTGCATGTGTTCCTCCCGCTTGCACTCTAGTAAACGGGCAGGGTGCCGGCGCGATCACTGGGTTAGAATGCGGTGGTTTTCTGCGGACTTTGGAGCGGTGGGGTTGCCTCAGCTGCCGCCCACGCAGCGTATGTCCCTGGTGGCAATGTAGGGGCAGGCCACATGTGCCAGCCTTCGATGACGACGCTCGGATGCAAAGCTGAAGCGCCGCCCACCTGCTATGGCTGCGGGCAGGCGCCACGCTCCAGCTTTCGAGTCCTCTTGAGTCCTGGTCTTTCCTCTGGTCTTAAACGTGAATTATACAGAAATGACGTTGTTTGTTTCCTTGGCCCACATTTCTAACAGAGATACTTGCAAGAGCGGCAGAGGAACCGTCTGAGGACAGTCATGGTGAAATATGAGCAGGCTCTTCAGTTGGGACTTGGAAAGGAACCAGACAGTCCTGTTTCCATGGGACCACCCCATGATGGGAACGCGGGGACAAAAGGCCCTCCTGGTAAGAGACTCTTGCTTCGAATGACAGCTGGAGCGAGAACGATACTATTTGCAAAGGGGCGAACCTCCCAAGGCCTGCAATGACATGACCCCCACCCCACTTTCCCCAGTGGCAAACCAGCCTCTCCTCCTCCTGTGCCCTGGACTCGAAAAGGGAGGAAGAGGAAAAGAGGAAGCATGGAGGAGAGGAGAGTGGGGGGGGGGGCTACAGTGGCAGACGCTCTAGCCCACCCCCCCTCCTGCACACTTCCTCCCAGTCTCCTCTTCCTTTCAAAGTCTAGGAATGCAGGTAGGTGCTTCCTGGCACTCTTCAACCTGAGGCGCCTGTTTCAGTTGGCCTCATGGATGGGCCAGCCTTAACCACCTGCAAAATGGGAATTCGCCTCCCTTTGCTCTTCCTCCACCCTCCCCATATAGGCCCAAGCAAGAGGCGGACTGGGGCCTTTGCTGTCATCTAGGATCCACCACAACGTCGCAGCTGCTGCTGCTCTTCTTCTGGTCTCCCCGGGAGGTGGACAACATCTGGGAAACAGAGGCTGAACTGTGGGCCTGTCCCTTTGGGGGCTGCAGAAGAACCGGGCGGCTCTTCAGACAAAGGGCTACAAAACGCCACAAGATTGTGATGCCTGTGTGTGTCTCTTTTAGGCGACAGGGTTGGAACAAAGTGCAAGAAGGAGGACTGTATGGTGGCCGTGGCTGCTGGAGGAGGAGTCTAGCTTTCCTTCGTCACTGCCTGCGTGGGTGAGTTCTTCTTCATGCCTGTGTTCTCTGGCCATCTCGCCGTGTCCAAGTCCTTTGTACGCACACGATGCTGTTTTCTTCCAGCACTCGGCCTTTGGGCAGCTGCTCCCTCCTCGGCCACTCCCAGACCCTGCTGCCCCCACAGCTGGATCCTGAACGAGGGGAGATGCTATTTTTTCTCCGATACCGAAGCGAACTGGAACGTCAGTCAGAGGAACTGCTCCTCCGTCGGTGGCTCCCTGGTGACGATGGAGAGTCCGCAAGAAATGGTGAGAGCACTTTTCGGAATGCGTTGAAGGGATCGGACGTTAATATGCCGTTGCTGGTGGCCCTTAGATGAGATTGTAACGAAATACAATCACATGGGTTTTGCAGAGTGGTAGACTCTCTAAAATTCCGAATATTCTAGTGTTTCAACTGTAAAATATTTTTAAAAGAATGGACAGACAAGCCCCTGCCCTGAGGAGCTTACAGTTGAGAGAGATGGCTTTTAAAGAGAGGTCTGCATTTTCTTTTTAAAGGATTTTGTACGGCGCTCTAAAAACCATACGTATATCTGGATTGGCCTCTGGAGGGAGGGTGTAGGACAACCCTGGAAAAGACCAAACGGGTCGCTCTTCAGCAATTGGTAAGGGGTGTTCATAGATTGGTTGGTTGGTTGGCTTTGCTGTGTAATCCACTTTGTGAATGGCTCTTGTTGAAAAGTAGTTTATAAATACAGTACTGTATTCATCATCATCATCATCATCATCATCATCATCAATAAACTAGGTCCTTGGAAAGGACTTGATATTTAGAAAATGCCAGCCACCATTACCGGTAGGTGGGCTGTGACTAACCAAAATAACAACAACAACATTTATTTATTTATTTATTTAAATAATTTTTACCCCACCTTTCTCCCGATAAGGGCAATCAAGGCGGCTTACAATTAAAACATGTTAAAATACATAATAAAATACGATACAATTAAAACGGGTATTTAAAACAATTAAAACAAACGAACCCAAGTGGGTCACCTTATGATTGCATTTATTAAAAATTCTCCTACATCCTGCTCCGTGGACTAGGGGCAGTGGACTGGTGGGTGGGGGTCCATTTTGTTTCAAAGGAGATTGTTGCTCTTCCTAACTGCTCCGCCACCCTCCTTGGAGGCCCTGAAAGAAGGGATATGATGATATGAGGTTCCTGGGAAATCACGTGAAGATTTGTTGACCTTGGTGCACCGCATCACTGCCGCGATAGCGGATTCTCCCCTCCTGGGGCTGCTTTTCTTTAGGTTTCCTGTTCGAGGTGAGGGTTGGTGTGCCTACCTGAGCGAAGAGAAGATCAGCTCGACATGGTGCAGCAATGTCCAATTCTGGATCTGCAGCAGACCTGCCCTCGCCGCTGGAGAGTTGCCCGGAACCTTCCAAAGAAGTGAAGGACAGTGGTGTAGCTAGCCCAAAATCTAATGGGGGCACCCTCATTTTTTTTGCCCTCTGGTTTTTCGCCCCCTCATTTTAACCCCTCCTATACCCCCTGACACCGCCAAAGGTGGCAGCGCAATTTTTTGGGTGTGTGTGTGTATATATAAAAATCTTGCCTCAAAAACCATTTGGAATTTGTGGAAAAGGTCAACAGGCATGTGGATGCGAGCAAACCCGTGGATATTATATATCTGAATTTTCAGAAGGCGTTTGACACGGTTCCTCACAAAAGGCTCCTGCGAAAACTCCACAGTCAGGGAATGAGGGCAGGTCCTCATGTGGATTAGGAACTGGTTGAAGACCAGGAAACAGCGAGTAGGAGTCAGTGGGCAATTTTCACAATGGCGAGAGGTGAAAAGCGGTGTGCCCCAAGGATCGGTCTTGGGACCGCTGCTTTTCAACTTATTCAAGTTGGCCAAGTTTGCGGATGACACTAAACCTTTCCGGGTGGTGAAGACCAGCAGGGATTGTGAAGAGCTCCAGAAGGATCTCTCCAAACCGGGAGAATGGGCAGCAAAATGGCAGATGCGCTTCAACGTAAGTAAGTGCAAAGTGATGCACATTGGGGCAAGAAATCAAAACTTCACATATAAGCTAATGGGTTCTGAGCTGTCTGTGATGGATCAAGAGAGAGATCTTGGGGTGCTGGTGGACCGGTCGATGAAAGTGTCGACCCAGTGTGCGGCGGCTGTGAAGAAGGCCAATTCCATGCTTGGGAACATTAAAAAAGGGATTGAGAATAAAACAGCCAATATTACAAATATTGTACATATTACGATTTGTACAAATCGATAGTAAGGCCACATCTGGAGTATTGTGTCCAGTTCTGGTCACCACACCTCAAAAAGGATATAGTTGAATTGGAAAAGGTGCAGAAAAGAGCGACCAGAATGATTCGTGGGCTGGAGCACCTCCCTTATGAGGAAAGGCTACAGCGTCTGGGGCTTTTCAGCCTAGAAAAAAGGCGCCTGAGGGGGGACATGACTGAGACGTAACCTCCTGGTTTTAGAAGTTGGTTTTCTCTGTGCCAGGTGCAGGGGAGTGGCAGCAGGAAACAGGTTATCTTGTTCAGGAGCAGCATTTATGGGATTTTCAGCCATGTAAATTTTTCAAAGGTTGAAGAAATAAAGATTTATGCACAAAAACTTGCCTGAAGAAATTCCTTTTACTCGCATACACCACCGATATCATGGGCAGACGCTTTCAAGGATTATCCAAAAACAGGCACAGAAAAGCCTTAGATCTTCTGCTTTATGTTTCTTCCCGCCCTCAGGACATTTTCAAAAGCTAACACAAACAGAACACACGGCAGGAAGCCGCTAGATGGACATGAACTTTGAAAACCAATACAGACAACTTATAGAGAGAGAAGCGCTAAAAGCACGGGAACCGCTAAATTGGTTAATTGAAAACGGAAACTGCAGTTTCTGAGTTGACCGAAAGTAACCTCTCTGTAGCGCAGCGCTGCTGATACGATCTATTCAGGAACGGAAACCTTCCTGCAACAAGCCATGAAAACCTGCATGCCACAGGTTATCTTGTTGGCTGTGTGCTCCCTGAGGCATCTGGTGGGGCCACTGTGTGATACAGGAAGCTGGACTAGAGGGGCCTTTGGCCTGATCCAGCAGGGCTCTTCTTATGTTCTTATGATTGGGAAAAGAAAGTTTGGGACGCAATAATAGCTCCCCTCTTGGAGGACCAATGCCTGATGCAGAAGACCGTGTGGTGCTCCCCAAAGGTGTTGTCAGGGGGTCGTTGTCTTATTCCAAGAGGTACCAAGACCTCAGGACAGCCTTGGATGCATATGTGAGCCAGATGAGGCTTGGCAAGCTGGAGGGTCCTAGCTAGGTGTGGGTCAGCTGTTCCCCTTTTGGGGAGGGGGCACATGGCTGCCTGTATGAAGGATAGATGCTTCACTTTCCCACCCCCCAAAACAGATAAGGGACAGACTAGTAAACTCTGCCCAGAGCGATCTCACACCCACATGTTCCTGCCCAGGAGAGACGACTTGCAGGACGACAACAGGCGCCAGGCCTCGTGGTTCACACAAACAGCGTCCCTTGTCGTCCACTGATTCACGCAGACCGGAATGCCATGCGGCCGGGGTTGGCGTGAGCAAGCAGTTTGGCCCGAGTGGTGCGGCCTTGCAGCAGAGCATATGCAAACCATGGGTACATCGTACACCCTTATGCGCAATACCTTAAAAGCAATACAAATAATTACATAAAATTGAAGAAATTCACCAGGGGCAACCAGTCGGACCAGGTAAGGCCAGGGCTGGACAACAGGAACCCAACCCAAATCATGGGGGGTGGGGTGTTGCACCGCCACCCCCCCCCCCCGGCCGAAAGGGCAATGGACAAGGTCCGTGACCTGGGTTCGCCGACAAAAACCGCTGAGACCAGAATTGACCAAATTGATAGTTTATTAAAATACTACAGTACTATGCGCATAGGATGCAGTGCCCTTAAGGGACAAAGTTGCATAAAGCAATACAGAAAGGCAGCAGTCGTTACCGTCTCATACAGATGATGCGTCACAACCGTCTCCCATTCATTCCTCACCATTTGCTCTCTCCCAGCTGCCTCCCACTCCCTTGTTTTTCACAGTTGCAACAGCTGGGTACTTTCCGCTCCAAATTCCCCTTGGAATACATAGATATGGGTGCAATATGTTCCAGTGAAAGGCTGAAGCAATCAGGCCATACTTGGTCTTGAACCCCTTTCCTTCCTGTTACTGAGTTTGGGGGACTGTCAAGAAAGTAAAAATCTTAGTTTGTTCTGACTCCATCCTGGGACAGGAACTGCTGTAAGTCTGCCTCAAAGTCCTTGGAGGCTTAGCTTTCCCAGCTGGGACGAGCTGGTGTTGCTCATTAGTGTTATCTATACTCTCATTATGGTTTGCACCTGGTATTCTCTAGTTGGGAGGGGGCACGAGCAAGATGAAGTCATCTTCTGGGAGGTACTCTGCAGCTCTGCATTTCGTTGGATGCTTTATTCATGTCAATCATTTGACCACAAAGGTCTATGTAACTGCCCCTTAGAGAGAGGCATCTTGTCTAACATCACTTGTTGCTTTTACACCATCCTGCGAACATGTGAGACCTGCTGTTCCTGTTCCTCTCTTGGACTTACGGAGAGGAAGCAGGAAATGGGGTCAAGGAGCCACGCCCCTTCCTTGGATCACAGAGAGGACAAGGGAAAAGGCCTTTCAGGTGAGGAGATGACACACTGCCCCCCAGTGTCCAGCAGCCGAACGATGCCCATTTCCAACAGTTTCTCCCCTGTGTGGGTTCTTTGATGCACATTCAGGCTTGAGCTATCACTGAAGCACTTTCCACATTCGAAGCATTTATATGGTTTCTCCCATGTGAATTCTTTGATGCAAAGTCAAGGCGTCGCTCCTACTGAACATTTTTCCACATACCAGGCATTTATATGGTTTCTCCCCTGTGTGGGTTCTTAGATGGAGAGTAAGTTTTGCATTCTCACTGAAGCTCTTTCCACACTCCAAACATTTATAGGGTTTCTCCCCAGTGTGGGTTCTTTGATGCAAAGTTAGGCTTGATCTCTGACTGAAGCTCTTTCCACACTCCAAGCATTTATAGGGTTTCTCCCCAGTGTGGGTTGTTTGATGCGAAGTTAGGCTTGATCTCTGACTGAAGCTCTTTCCACACTCCAAGCATTTGTATGGTTTCTCCCCTGTGTGGGTTCTTTGATGCACAGTCAGGTTTGACTTCTCACTGAAGCTCTTTCCACACTCCAAGCATTTATATAGTTTCTCCCCTGAGTGGGTTCTTTGATGACTGGTTAGGTGTGACCTCCGACTGAAGCACTTTCCACACTCCAAGCATTGATATGATTTTTCCCCTGTATGGGTTCTTTGATGACTGGTTAGGTGTGACCTCCGACTGAAGCACTTTCCACACTCCAAGCATTGATATGATTTTTCCCCTGTATGGGTTATTTGATGACTGGTTAGGTGTGACCTCCAACTGAAGCACTTTCCACACTCCAAGCATTGATATGATTTTTCCCCTGTATGGGTTATTTGATGACTGGTTAGGTGTGACCTCCGACTGAAGCACTTTCCACACTCCAAGCATTGATATGATTTTTTCCCTGTGTGGGTTATTTGATGCACAGTCAACTGTGCGTTCTCCCTGAAGTTCTTTCCACACTCCAAGCATTTATATGGTTTCTCCCCTGTGTGGGTTCTTTGATGCACAGTCAGGTGTTCTCTCCGACTGAAGCACTTTCCACACTCCAAGCACTGATATGATTTTTCCCCTGTATGGGTTCTTTGATGCACAGTCAGGCTTGAGCTCTGACTGAAGCTCTTTCCACACTCCAAGCATTTATATGGTTTCTCCCCTGTGTGGGTTCTTTGATGCACAGCCAGGCTTCCGCCGTTAATGAAGCTCTTTCCACACTCGAAGCATTTATACGGTTTCTCCCCTGTGTGGGTTCTTTGATGCACAGTCAGGTGTTCTCTCCGACTGAAGCACTTTCCACACTCCAAGCACTGATATGATTTTTCCCCTGTATGGGTTCTTTGATGCACAGTCAGGCTTGAGCTCTGACTGAAGCTCTTTCCGCACTCCAAGCACTTATATGGCTTCTCCCCTCTGTGGGTTCTTTGATGTTTTCTACGTTTTGATTTACTGTTGAACGTTTTTGCACTTTGAGGGCACTTTTCCTTCTTTCTAGATTCATTTTCTGGACTGACTTGGATGACACTCAAATCCCCACCTTGATGAGCATCAGATTTTTCCCTCTGTGTTGATGTCTGGTTTCCCTCCTGCTTCGTTGATCTGTCTTGATGTGCAGCTTTCTCCTTTGTGTGGATCTTTTCACATGGAGTTAGTTGTGAGCTTTTTGTGAAGCTCTTTCTCCACTCAGAGCATTTAAACGATTTCTTCCCTGTGTAGATGTTGCTGCGTTGAGTAATGTAGGATTTACAACTGATTCTTTCCCTGTGCAAAGGACGCTTCCTCCTTCTCTTCCCCTTTTGAAGTTCTTGCTGGATTTGGATTTCATGGAAATCGTATACCTGGCAAACAGGAGATTTATTTATTCCTGGGCTTCCCTCCTGCCTCCCTGATCCGTCTCGGTCTCCAAGAGTCACTTCCTCCACTTCACACATGATCGTTTCCAGCGACACCCCTCGTGGCTCCCTCTGATCTTCATTGTCGTGTTTTTTGCATCCTGGAACAGAGAAGAAACCTTGATTGGCAACAGGGAGATGGAACCTCTACACCTGTATGGTGCACCCCTAGGTATGTATACTCAGAAGTAAACCCAACAGATTCAGTAGAAATGGCTCACAGGAACGTATGCGCAGGATCGCAGCCCTGCTCAGTGGCCGACTCTCTGTGAGCTGTTGTGGAGAAGGAGCTCAACCGTGGCTGTGTGGCCTGTTGCAACCTGATGAGGTCAGGGGTAGCTTCTTTACCCCCCCCCCCCCCCCGCCGGTGGAGAACTTTAGAGCAGCGGTCCCCAACCTTTTTGGCGCCAGGGACCGGTGTCATAATAGAATATTTTTCCACAGACCATGGGGGCATATTGGGGAGGACGCAGCACAAAATGACACCCCTGTGATGTCACCGCCCCCTTAATGCGATTATGCGGGGTGGGGGCTCACCGTGTTACCTGCACACTGTCGATCCTCCGTGGGGGCTTGCTGTGCCGCGCCACGTTCTGCCGCCCGTCCTGATGGCGGGAGGTGAGCCAGCGCAGCCGGCTGTCCCGCCAATTGGGTCGCCAGCCCTTGGCTCCGGCGGCTGAGGCTTTTGCTTCCGACGGCGGGGTCGCCTGCCACACCACCCCGTGAGCCCGCCCCTTTCTGCGCCGCCGTCGCACACAGATGGGCTGGGCCCTGCACGGTCCTGGGCCCGTGGGTGTAGCTGCCTCAGAGCTACGGCTGGCGGCAGCAGGACTGTGCAGGGCCCAGTTCGTCCGTACGCGATGGCGGAGAAGAAAGGGGCAGGCTCATCGGGTGGTGTTGCAGGCAGCCCCGCCGTCGGGAGCGAAAACCTCAGCCGCACTCTCCGGAGCCAAGAGCTGGCAACCTGATTGACAGGACAGCCGGTTGCGCTGGCTCTCTTCCCGCCGTCAGGACAGGCGGCAGACCACAGCATGGCACAACAAGCCCCTGCGGAGGCTCGACAGTGGTGGTCCGGTTCCTGACGGGCCAGGGAACGGTACCGGTAAGATGGCGCTGAGCTCCACTGCATTTGAAATATCAGGAGTGGATTTCAACAGGCTCCATTTTTCCACCCATTTGGTGTCATCTCTTTATTGCGTTGCCCTTCTAGCAGTGGAGCCTTGTCACCAACCAATCATGAGCCAGGCAGAAATGGGAGTGGGGGTGGGGAAGAGATCGATGCCACCATCTTTCTGCCGTGTCTGGGCTGGTGGGCAGGGATGGACGTGGGTGATGGTGGGCATGTTGGAAGACAAGCAACTTCGCTGTGGGACACACAAGGGGGCAGCATAATGTCCGGTCACCTGCCTGCCCTCTTTGTGGCCCCTGCGGGGTGGGGTGGTTTCCCTGACCCCATTTCCTTCCAGCCCCTTCCCACCAGTCTCTCTCTTGCCTCCTGGCCTCCAAGGTGAATGGACCTACGCCGAGGAGCTCCGTGCCCTCGGCGGCCATTCCCAGCAGACGGACAGACAAGGGGAGACAGCACCCTAGGGCTTCCCGTCCTCGTACGGGAGAGTAACCTCTGGTCATAACCAGATGTTGCACATGTGAACGCTGGAGGTAAATTTAAGACCGGAAGCCCCCCAGTACGACTCTTTGTCTGATCGGGGGGAAAGAGACATCCCAGCCGTATCTGCTCGATCAGGAAGGGTTCATTTGGACCTTAGGCATAAGTGATGCTAGGAGCCAAGCTCAAATCTAGCATGTGTGTTACATCAATACAACAACGTTTATACCTTTCAGTAACATACTGTACGTCAACTTTCCATACATTATAATACTTTCCATCCCACTTCATTAATCCACCACCCAAGATCATTAATAATTGAGACGTTTCAGTTTGTCAAAAACAATGCTGAGTATGTCCCAAGGAATATCCAGGGAACATGATGAAGAGAATCTCCTGTTTTTCAGCTTGCTCTGGGTCAGGGTACATGGATAAATATTTGTACGTGCTAAGCAATTGTTATTTTTGTGTGTCTGCTATAGAGCTTTATGCTACATTAGTTCAGCAATTGTTAGGGCCTAATGCTTTTTTTTACAAAACAGATTATATTAGTGGTTTAATACCTAATAGACTAAACTTCTTCGGGGCCGCAGATAGGTGTCGCGGGGGGCGTGGCAAGGAACCATGATGTCACTTCCTCAGGAAGTGACATCACAGGGGGTGTGTCCATGAGCCAGAAAATCTCCGGAAATGCAACATATTAATAAATAAATAATGAGCCACCTGTGGCTCTTTAACATATAAAGTGCAGCTCTCGGAAATATGTTGGCTTCTTAATGCTTCTTAAATATTGTGGATCTCAAACATCTGAAGTTTATCGTACGTGGCTCTTACATGAAGCAAGTTTGGCCACCCCTGGTATATACCGTATATATACCCATCAATCATGATCATCAGGGCCTTCCCTTCTGAAACCTTACATGGTGCGGAGGTTCCGTGTTGAGAAAAGTATTTCCTAACAAACTCTGTCTTGCACGTTCTGCAGCTCTCAAATGCATAACCGACCAGCAGAGGAAAAACGTGGCCACCCCGAAGTGAGGGTCCAACAGCCTGAAGAAGAGCTGAAGCATCACAGAATCGGCCGCCGGTCACCTTGGCGAGCTTAGATGTTCATTCACTCCTCCCAGAGCCTCTGCAGGGCTTTCAGCCAGAGCCCATGCTTACCGCAAAATCCCGGGATTTCTTCTTCAGCAATTCACACTCACGTTGCTTCCTAAGGAAGTCGCCATCATCATAGCAGCCCAACTTCCCCAGGGATCTACGTCATAACCGCTGTGCCAACACCAACTCCGGCACTTCTGTAATGCAGCTGGAAGCTTCGGAATCGTCCGCTCCTCGGATGATTCCGAAGCTTCCAGCCGCGTTACAGAAGCGACAGAGTTATGGGAAGTGCTTGGCTAGAGCGATGACAAAGAAGCGATGTTGCCGCTCTAGCCAGAAAACCTTTGGGGGGCACCAGAAAACCTTTGGGGGCCTGCATGCGGCCCCCGGGCCGCATATTGTGCACCCCTGAGCTGTGTGAAGAGTAACAGTTGCTGGTTCCTAGCTGAAGGAATGCGGTGGGGGACGCCTTGCTGGAATTCTGGGGGGCAGGGGTTAGAGACTGGGACGGGCCCCTCTTATGGGGCCCAGACTGATGGCCTTGGGGGTGGCTTGGTCCCTTGAGGGCCCTTGTAAAAGCAACGTTGGATTTCACATCCGGCCTCTGTCCCTTTCCGCCCTGCCTGTCTTCCTTTGGCGCCAAGGACCCAGGCAGAGAGGAGGAAGGGTGCTGAGCGCAGCTGAGAGGCGTCAGGCGCAGCCAGGAGACGGGCAGCCAAATCCGACCCACCCCATCGGCGTAGTGGGCGATTCAGCGTGGGCCATGCGGCCCACTCCGATTCCTATCCGGGAAAGGGAGGCGCTGGAGGTCTACTCGGGCATTTGCCCGCTTACCCTGGGTAAACCCCCTGCCGCCGCAATGGGATTACTTGGTTCTCTGCCAGCTCCTTAGGTGGCGGAGAATCAAGCAGCCCCGTGTTGGGGTTTGTGGCCTAGGAGGCGAGATAGGATACTACATCCAACACGGACACTGGTCCCTCCCCCTCCCAGGCCCGATTCACGCTCCCCACCCCCCAGGTCCTGTGTTGCTCGGAGAGGCACTTATCCGCTCCACGGCACAGAGTCATTTGCTGCTCAGCGGGTGGCACAGGCCTTTGTGCCGGCGCCACCTACTGGCCAGGTGTTGCAAATGTGCCTTACAGCACATTTGTGACACTGTAAGCCGGTGGTAGGATGGAGTCATGATACCGTAAGTTTTTTTTAAAGATCACAGGGGAGAATTAAGTATGTTTTGTAACACATCAGTTGAGTACCTACGTTGCACCATCCCCCCTTTTAAATAAGAGTTCAGACAAGTATATACGGGAGAGAGGGGCAACCATGCGCTCTCCTCTTTGCCTTTAGCCCCCCCCCCCCGTCTTGCTGGGTCTCCCAGCCTGGTTGCTGGACGACGAACCCGGGAGCCCTGGATCTGCTCTTTACGTAGGCTTACCATATCCAAAGGGGGACAGGGTGCCTACACCTTTAACCA
This sequence comes from Plestiodon gilberti rubricaudatus, assembly GCA_026170595.1. Lineage (NCBI taxonomy): Eukaryota > Metazoa > Chordata > Lepidosauria > Squamata > Scincidae > Plestiodon > Plestiodon gilberti. The sequence continues at coordinate 264,296,708 of JANXHW010000002.1, read as the reverse complement.
TTGTAAAAAGAGGGAATTTGGGCAGGTGCAGCTCATAATGGAAGGGTGCAACAAGCTGCACCTACCCAAATTCCCTCTTTTTACAATGGTTAAAGGTGTAGGCACCCTGTCCCCCTTTGGATATGGTAAGCCTATCTTTACGTAACCTTATCTTCTTAAAGAAACTCCGTTAAATGAATGGGAGTGATGTGGGTTGCTTGGGGAATTCAAAAGACAGGCTGAGCCCACATTCAGATCCTTGGACATTTCTCTCACACTCGGCCAATTTGGAAAAACAAAAGCGATTCCTTTGACAGCATCTTAGCTCTTTGCCAGGGGCGGAGAAGAAGGGACTCGTGACGACAGGCAGAGATGCAAACTACCGGCATATTTGCACCAGACCGTGTGGAGAAAAGCCCTAGAGGAGGCGGGGGTTGCGAGGTGGGACTTGGGAGCGCCAGCACATGGAGAGAGCTGCGCGGTTGGAGGAAAAGCGGGGGGCCTTTGGCTCTGTCAACACCTCACCCCTAAACCTTCGGGTGCCTTGAGTGCCTTCGGGAGAAAGGCGGGCTACAAATTCCTGAAATAAATAAATAAATAACCCAGAGTGATTTCGGAAGGGCTTCCCCGACAAGGTCTCTTTACAGGGTTCACATGGAAGGGACATTCCAATCGGGTATTTTCTCTTCCAAAAATGATCTCCTCTCTGTTAACAGATCTGGGGTGCTGCCTAAGTGAGAAGAGAACCTCTTACAAAGGCTGTGGAGGTTTACTCCCTTTTAATCCACTTGGAGATTTCTCTCCAAGGAGCAAACAATCTGTCCAACCTGATCACAAGCTGGATCTGAGAGTTGGGTCTGTTTCTCCACAGCTGCTACCAGGTTGCACAAGGAAAATCTCTTATTCACAAAGCATGAAGACCTGCTGATTCAAAGAAAATGAAGAATCTCACACTGTGACTTTCCTCCTTTCGGCTCCGATGCTGGTGCGAAAGAGAGCGAGTAAATCTCCTGCCTCCAAAGTGCTCCAATTGCACCATGTCAGAAGACGTCTAAGATGCCGCCAGCAACATGGCCCGGGACACACCTCCAAGTGGCTGCTGGGTGGGTCCAGGCCACGCAGTGCCTCCCTCCGTGGCCCGGCCACTTTCTAGACAGAATCCCTCCCACATGCTGGCCAAACCAGACCCCAAGCCCAGAAGGCAATGGACCAATCAGGATCCAGTGTGTCATTGATGACATCAAACATCCAGCCAGGTCACTGCATCTCCTCCAAGAAAACCCAACTTTGACTGAGAGTCCCACTGAATGGGGAGCCCAGCCCTAGACAGTCCACTGATTGTGGGCTCAGAAAGTGGATAGGAGGCAGAGGAGGAACAATGAGTGGGGCCAGTGGCATAGCTATGCCCTGCGGGAGGGGAGGCGGCATAAAAATGTCACCACCACCCGTGATGTCACTCCCGGAAGTGATGTCACTTGCTCCGCCCCGAGTGATGTCACTGCAGCCCAAAATGTACCTAGGGGGGTGGAAGGGCGGGGGTCTCTAACCCCTGCCCCCCAGAATTCCAGCAAGGCGTGTGGCATGGTGTGGCATGAAAATATATATCAATATATGTATGAGTTAGAAAATACTTTTCTCAATGACGCCCACCTGCTACGACGCTTCTTCTGGTGCTGCCCCTTCTTTTCAAACTGCTTTGCAGGGCGAAATCACTCACTGTCAATTAAGTCTGAAACAAGGGCATAATGCTGCCAGAGATTGAACCCGGGACCTTCTGCATGCCAGGCAGCTGCTCTGCCACTCAGCCAGGGCCCCTTCCCTGGGACGTCGTCCATTTGGAAACTCCCCATCTGTCCTGTGGGATATTATGGGTTCAAGATGGCATTGCTTCTCCCCCCCCCCTCGGGGCTGCAACTAGGGGGCACAGCAGGCCTTTGCTCCCCATTTCCCGGCAGCGATGAAAGCAACCAGCAATTCCTACGTTTGGGCCTCTACAAAGACAAGCAAAGGGATCCCCACTTACCCACAAAGGTCACGCTCTCCCAATTCTCCAGCATCACCTCCGCATACAGGGCCTTCTGGCTGGGGCCCAGCAGAGCCCACTCCTCCTCGCTGAAGCGCACAGCCACCTCCTCGAAGGACACCGGCGGAGCCTGAACGGAAAGAGTCACAACTCAGCCCCACTCAACACACATTTCAAAGCAAACACTGGCAGGAGAACTTAAGGCAGGAGAACTGGATAGTTTTCTGCAGACTCAAAGCTTTCTCGGCATTTGGCATTTCCAGAGTTTCAAAACGAGGTCAATGGACCAGATGGGTAACTATGATTTTGTTCATTAGAACGATAACAAAGAGCGTTACTGGCAGGTCTTTATCTTCAGAGTCTTAATTTGCACCTTTTCAAAATAGCGTGATTTGCAAAGTCCGGAAGTGCAGCTCCAAATGAGCAGAAATGTGCGTTTGGCCATGTTGTGTTAGCGAGAGACCTTGCAGGAAAACCCCCGAAAGCCACGCAAGAGACACTGTGATCCTACCTCTCAAAAACACCCCGACGTCTGACTGACAACCAACTATTTGAGTGATGGACACCAGCTGCTGCCTGCAGGGGGATTCCTAGGGTTTGCGTCATCCGGTGCGGGAGGTCAGTGTGTCACCCCTTGATGGGCCTCCTCCCATACAGGGGGCGGGACATGTCATTGCCCCGCCCCCAGCGCCATCACCCCACCTTCTCCGCCATCAAAATTACACCTTTAAATTACAGTATTATACGCACAGCCTAAATGTATGTATACAGCCTATAACCATGAACGGAAAACCAAATGACAAACAGGCCGGCAGGAGCAATTATATAGCGGGGAGAGGGGAATGCACTCTGCACACGGCCCAAGGACACTTTCCCCTCTTTTGCTCTTGTTACCTAAGGCCACTTCTTGAATTCCTAGCAGAGGCAAGAACATGCCCGGAAGTATCCATGTGCTGTCGGAGAGCTTTCGACGTGCCACTGGCGAGCTACAGAGCCTCTGTGAGAGAGAGAGAAGCTGCAGCTGGCGCTCTGAGTGGGAGTCAGGGCTGCCGTCACTCCAAGCGTGGGAGGCGATTGCCAGAGAGAGGCCGGACTGTGACCGAAACCACCTGGAATGAAGGGCTCTATGCAGGACTACTAGAACAATAGTACTGTAAAAAAAACTTCGGGGTTTAGAAAGCCTGCCTGTGTGTAAACCACCTTTGAATTCAAGGCAGAGGAGAAATACTGGTCATTTATTATTAATAATAATAAACTGTGCAGAAATGTTTCATGCTGCTTCCTAGAGGAACTCCTTTTCAGTCCTAATGAAACTTCTACCCCGCCTCTCAGCAAAACTCCCTGGAGAGTGTTGCCATATGAGCTTTTTTTAAACCAAGAGACTTTGAATGCCAATGACTTGTGAGCGGCTAAATGGGACATGGGCCACACTGGACTGTATTGCACAATGCCAGGGTCATTCCGCTTGTGCTCCTGCGCCGTGAGACATGCTGTAAGGATTTCCCCAGCCAGGCTATGAGGTTAAAGAAACCTGAGCAGCAGTCTCCATTTTCGCCCTGTGTCCAAGAAGCTCCCACAGACTCTACTCTGCATCCCCCCCCCCCCCCACTGTTATGGACCTAGGAGAAGGTCCTAAAGTATGGAAGTACGGACCTAGGAGAAGACAACAGACAGGCCACCTGAGGCGACTCATCCCAGCCTCTGTTTTGTCTGCTTAACGACTGGACCATCAACCCCTCCCCCCTCCCATCTTCCTATTGTGTATGGATAGTTTTACCCAGAGATGCACTGAGGTGTACCGGATGTGCACTCCAGGAGTCTTCCTTTTTTTTTTTTCCCCCTATGTGCCTGGTCCTCTCCTCCCCTTTCTTGGCCATGTGCTTTGTTCCCTAGGAAAAGACTGCCTTGCAGGCCCTCTCTTCCTAGTGCGCTCTGGAATCTTACTGGTGAGCTCTCTCTATCCTCTACTTTGTTCCCCTTCCCCCCTCTCTTATGCAAAGCCCCCTCCCTTCTCTTGGCATTACTTCTCAGTTAGTAACTACAGGTTTCTGAGCCTGATCAGTTCAGAGACAATCTGTTTCTTTCTTCCTTCTTGTGCCATTACTGCCCTCAAACAGCAATGCAGCCAAGGTCAACTCTCCAGGATAGATCACCCATGTACAATCAAGAAACCTGCTAAACCTCTGTAACTTCTACCCGTTTCCTAGTTCTCTGTACGATGTGTATGATTGTATTTTTGTATGAATCTGACTAACTATCTAGTAAATATTGGAAAGTAACCACATGTGTCCTCAATATGATTTAAAACAGAATTCTGTGAAGCTGGACTCTGGTATACACAGGTAAAGATCCCTGCTTAATGACAAATTGCCATATTTAAAGCTATTCCCCAAAATAACAAGGCACTTTGGCTAACAAGAGCTGCAGGGTATTTAGAGCAGCTTCGAAGACAGGCGCAATGCGCCTTGCCCCTCCACACTCGGCCATTCAGAGGAATTTTGTCAGGGGGCACAAAGTTTCTTTTGGGCCCCTTCCCTACATATGAATTTGGTTCCTGGGTCCTTTTTGCTCCAGGGCCCTCCAGGGCAAAATGGGGACACAGTCCCAAAACAGGCAATCTGGGGGCTCCCAACCCAGGCAAGGAGATCCAGGGAGCTCAGGGTCTTCTGAGTGGGCACCCCTGACATCTCGCAGCAGCACCAGAAGCCTCAGGAAAGGAAGAGGCTCCTTCCAGTCCTGGAACAAGGAAGGAGGCCCCTCCCGTCTCTATGCCCTGCAGGCTCCCCTGGTCACCTGCCCCCTACCTGAGCAGACTTTGTAGCAGCCGCTTCTTCTCCAGCCCACGGAGGAGACGCTCCAGAAGACGACACGGACTCTGCTCCACTGCCTGCGAGGGAGACAGGAGATTCAGGATTCAGCCAGGGGGGTGCAAGTGGATGTCAGTGGAGGAGAAGCTGAAGATGAGGCGGAGGAGGTGGGGTGGGGGGTGCCCTGGGAGAGCGGCCAGTTGCGTAGCTAACTGGGCCCAAGGGGGAGCGATGATGCGTTTAGCACTCCCAGAAGGCTTCATTTCAAGCCTTCCAGGACTCAGGGCGGGCAAGCGGGCCCCCAAAACGCACCGATTTCGTGCACCTTTAAGCCTGATTCACACTACACTTTTCCAGGCGCGGATGCCCCTGCCCCAGCGCGCAGAGCTGGCCGGAATTCTTCCTGCTGTCCCGCCTTCTTATGAAGGTGATTGGAGGTAGTTCTGATTAGCATGCAGCCACTCTCCCCGATTGGTTGGCTGCAGTCGCTCCGCGAACCCTCCAGCTCCGCAAGTGCAACCGCCTCAAAAGTTGAGGGGAAACCATCTTTCCTGCCTCTGCGTTTCTGCTCCGCAAGCGTAAAAACAGCTCCGCGCTACACTCCGCAGATCCGCAACGAGCCTGGAAAACTGTAGTGTGAATCAGGCTTAATGCACCGCGGCTGCAAATGCGAAAATCCCGCCGCGGCTCCTCCTCGCAAGGAATACACCGCGGGTGTCACCCAGGGGCATTGCACCCCACTGATAGCTGCACCCCCTCTGAACACCCACCCTTTCCTTAATCCTTAAACACCCAGCTCAGCAAGGAGGCGGGGGCAGTGATGAGAGGCACACATTAAAACACAGGCAAAACACCAGAACAAGGGGGGCAATATAGGGGGGGCTGCCTCCGTCAGGCACCATTTCGAGGAGGGGAGCTGATCACTGGTGGGGAAGCCGCATCATTAGCTTTTATTGGATGTGGAAGTCCTAAGGCTTTTTTCTTCAGGGAACCTCCCTCACCCAGGCTGAGTGCTAGCAATAAAAAAAAAAACTGAGGCAGTCGTAAACGTTAACGCAACATAAGTTTACTCACATATATCCAGTCACAATATATATACATCTTCTGATTAGTTTCAGAGGTTCCACTAATACTTTGTGATAGCAAGCCCCTAAAGCTGGCTCGCCCTGCAGGCCTTGGTCTCTACATGTCTTGTCACAACAACAGCCAGGAGAAGAAGAGCAGCAAGAAAAAGGAGGGGAAACAGAAAAAGCAGTTAGACCACCACACCCCAAGGGTCACAGTCTGCCCCCTTCTGGATGCAGCCGGAGTTGTGCCAATTCCAACACCCCTTCTCAACTCTGGATGCGTGAGTCCAGCAGATTCATGCTTTCTCGTAGACTCTGAAATTTATCTCTTGCTAGTGGCTTAGTCAAGACAAGCCCCTTTTTGATTAGGTCACGCACAAAGTGGTTTCTGATATCAATGTGCCTTTGTTCAGGCATTGTGGCTTTCTGATTCTCCCAATCGTATACAGCTCTGATTGTCTTCAAACATTTGAATTGGCTTTGCTTCATCTATGCCCAAGTCATTTAATAAGTATGAAAGCCACATTATTTCTCTGCATGTTTCCGCTATGTACTCAGCTTCTGTGGAAGAAAGAGCAACACTCGTTTGTTTCCTACTTGCCCAGCTTATTGCTCCTCCTCCATACAGAGCCAAATATCCACCGGTTGACTTGAGTTCAGTTCTGTCTTCTCCCCAATCTGAGTCAGAGTAGACTACTAGTCTAGGGTTTTCACTGGCTGTCAGTTTTAGTTGGAAGTCTAACGTGCCCTTCAGGTATCTCCCAACCCGCTTAACTCCAAGCCAGTCCCATTGTGTGGGAGAATTAGTTTTCCTGCTTAAAATTCCTACCGCAGTGGCAATATCTGGCCTGGTTGTGGTAGAAAGATAAAGCAACTTGCCTATTGCTTCCCTGTACTGCTTGTTGTTTGGGAGAAGTTCACTTTCCTCTTTTTGCTTAAGAAAGTTGGCCTCCATTGGTGTTGCTTTTGGGTGTGCATCTTTTAGTCCTAGTGACTCTACTAAGTCCAAAATTTTTGTTTTCTGGCTTAGAAGAAAACTTCCATCCTTTTCTCTATTGATTTGCATACCCAGGTAATAGTTGGCATTTCCCAGTTCTTTAATTTCAACCTCTTTGTTCAGGTGATTTACTATGTCTCTATAGTCTTGTTCTCTTTCATAAATGCACAATAAATCATCCACGTAAACTAAGAGATATGTCCATTTTCCATCTTGGTACTTTGTGTACAGGCATTGGTCTGCTGTACTTTGAGTGAAATGTTGTTGGGTTAACAACTTGTCTAGTTTTTCACTCCAAGCTCTGGCTGATTGCTTTAAACCATACAGCCCTTTCTGGAGCTTGCATACAAGGTGAGCTTTCTTGCTGTCTATGAACCCAGGTGGTTGTTTCATGTAAAGCTCCTCCTTAATTTCTCCATGGAGAAATGCAGTCTTAACGTCTAAATGTCTGACATGCATTTTTCTTGAAGCAGCTATGCTTAGGAGCAATCTTATAGTGGTGTATTTTACTACAGGTGCAAAGGTTTCATCATAATCTTCCCCATATTTCTGGGAGTATCCTTTGGCTACTAGTCTTGCCTTGTATCGTTCTATCTCCCCTTCTGCATCTGTTTTGGCCTTGAAGACCCATTTACAACTTATTGCCTTTTTCCCTGGTGGCAATTTGGTTAACGTCCATGTTCTGTTTTTACGTAATGCATCTATCTCTTCTTGTGCAGCCCTTTTCCACTTACTTGATTCATCTTTAGTCATTGCTTCCACTTCCTCCCAGGATTCTGGTTCATGTTCTGGTGACGACCTTGCGAGGTAGGTGAGTGCAAATCGTGGAGGTGGTATACCTTTGTTTTCTCGGGATGAACGTCTGGGTTCTGCTGGAACCTGGTCTGTTCCTGTGGTGACTTCTGGCCCCGGCAATTCTTCTTCTCCATCAGTCTCCCCTTCTACTGCTGCACTGGTCTCAGACTCTGGTGATGAGGGTCTTGGTATGCTGACATGGAAAACTGGGACATACATGAGCTCCCCATCTGTCTGTGGTAGACCATCAATGAATGTTTTATTTTTGTCAACTCTCTCATTCTCAGCAAAATATAGTCCATGCCTAATGGTCACCTTTCCGGTTTCCATATTCATAATTTTGTAGCCTTTTGTGCCTGGAGCATATCCTATGAATAGACCTTCTTCAGCTCTGGTATCCAACTTGGACCTTTTTTCTTTGGGGATGTAAGCATAGACTTTGCAGCCGAACACGCGAAGGTGCTCCATGGTGGGTGCTCTGCCATGCCATAGCTCAGGGGTGGCCAACCTTCCACCATTAGGGCCTCTGTGTTCTTAAGAGTTGTGTAGAAGACAGAATCTTGGCAGCTGTAAGTGCTGATGGTGCTGCTAAAGCAGCTGCACCTGCTGAAATGCCCTCACCTATGCAACCATTTAAAGGGCCAGCATTCATGTTGAAAGGTTGGCCACCACTGCCATAGCTCAAAAGGAGTTTTGCTGTTTAAAGTACCTTTAGTGGGTAGTCTGTTTTGTAAGTAATTAGCTGTGACTATTGCTTCACTCCAAAAATTTGTGGGTAGCTCTGCATCTGTTAGCATGCATCGAGCCATCTCTAAAAGACTTCTGTTTTTGCGTTCTGCAACAGCATTCTGCTGAGGAGTGTATGGTACAGTAAGTCTGTGCAGGATCCCTTGGCTTTCTAAAAGTGTCTTAGTGAGATGCGAGGTGTACTCACCACCATTGTCTGTCTGGAGTGCGCCAGGATTCCTTCCAAATCTGTTTTTCACCATAGCCAGATATTTTCTGAGCATCTCATGAACTTCAGTTTTCTCTCTCAGCAGATAAAGCACTGTATATCTTGAAAAATCATCCACAAATGTTAGTACATATTTATAGTTTCCTAGAGAGTGACTAGGCATCGGACCAATTAAATCACTGTGCACAATTTCTAAGACCTTGGTGCTGCGCTGTTCAGTCCTCTTTGGAAAGGAGGGACTGACCGCCTTGGCTTTGATACAACACACACACCTGTCTGGATGATTTTCACAGTGTTTTACCTTTAGTCCCTTTGCAAGATTCTTGTTCTGCACGTCCAGGATTGCGTTAGTGTCTCTGTGTCCCAGTCTGCGATGCCATAGGTCTAGGCAGTCGTTAGTGCAGGTTTGCTTGGCATACATCAGCTGTTCTTCCTGGTGTAAGTCTAGGAAATAAACTCCATCGTGCATATAGCCTTGAGCCATTAAAGCACCATCACTGACTCTTGTTATGGTACTGTCATTGTCAATGAATTTTACAGCATATCCACGTTTGGTTAAAGCTGATACACTAATCATGTTGCCACTTATATCTGGGGAATATAGAACCTCATTTACTGTAACTTCATTTATTTGATCTTCTGCCACACAATTTAGCTTTATTTTCCCTTTTCCATGGATTTCAATTTTCTTTCCATCTGCTACAGCAGTGGTGGCCAACCTTTTTATGACATGTGCCACTTAGTTTTTTTGTATCTTGGGTGTGCCACAAAAATAAATAAATAAATAAATAAATAACCGTGTTTTTATTTTATTAAATAAATTATACTTTTAGCCTCCATTTCAGTGTTGCTGTGGTGCTTAAGTAGTTAAATAAAGCTCATAATTAAAGAAGCTCCAAATTCCGGGTAAATGTGGTGCTTAAGAAACCCCAGCAGGGATTCAAACTGACAACCTTCAGTTTTGCAGCCTGCCTCTTTAACCCCTGGGCCATTTCAGTTCCTCTTAAGTCAGTAGCTACGAACGGCTTGGAGTCGGGGCAAAATGTTGCCATGGACGCTGCTGTTGCTAGGGTCTTTGCCTACAAGCAGCCAGAGGAAGCAAGCCGGCTGGTGGAAGGTCCCTCAGAGAGGCTGCGAATGCAGAACAGAGCTGGGAATCATTTTAATCCAGTGGTTCCCAAACTTTTCTAGCCCATGACTCCCTTGACCCCTGTGGCTGTTGCCCACGCCTCCCCATTATATTACCCCACCTCAATTACCCCAATAATTGGGATGAAGGTATTGCAAATATTATAGTATAGTATTTTATTTTAGTATAGTACTTTATTTAATGAATAAATAAACAATAATCCATCATAACAGGAGACATGTGGATCTACCCCCCCTCACGTTCAGTTCTGCTTCCATAAAGACCAAATTAGTCTCTCTCTCTCTCTCTCTCTCTCTCTCTCTCTCTCTCTCTCTCATATACACACACACACACACACACACACACACACACACACACACACGACCCCTCCTGTGCAAGTGAAGCCCCCACACCTTGCCTTCTCCCATTTCCTTTCAATGCATGGCTGCCAGATCCTATTCATGGGGGGGGGGGGCTCCATCAATCCCTCTCCCCATCCAGGACTTCTTGCTCACCCTTCCCCAATCCACACTGCCCCAAACTCAACCCCCCTCTGGACTGAGGAGCCTCTGTGATCGTGTCAGACGCACCTTTCTCCAGCATTGGGGCGTGTATCTCCCAGCCTCCTCCCTCGCAGCCAGACAAGCGCCCAGAAAGATCCAGCACAACAGAGGAATACTGGGACAACATATATAGCCAAGGCTTGAGAAAACTGGAAGGAATAAGTAGAGACTGGAACTGGGAGGGGGGAGGAACCCCAGAACAGGCAGAAAAGTAGAGCAAGTGCCAGTGCCTGGAAGAGGAAGAGCAGGGGGCAAAAGTATAAGCGCTGGGGGTGGGTGCATCTCCCAGCGGATACAGGTGCTGGGAGAGCCAACACAGGGGCCTGTTTAGCATCACCTCTTCTCTGTGGGGTCATTTTGCAGAGCACTACTGAGCTGCAAAGGAGAGTGGAGCAGTAGGAAGAGAACCGAGAGATGAGGAGGGGAGACCAAAGGAGCTCAGCGAACTATGTGGGGAAGGAGGGGGGGGGGTGAAAACAGAAGGCAAGAGAGAAAGGCGCTCTCGTTTCCCATGCGGCGCCCCCGCGCTCCAACCCCCCGCGCTCCAACCCCCCCCCCCCCGCGCTCTGAACATGCCTTGCTCCGGACACTGGGAAAAGCCCTCCTGCTTTTCCTCCAAGCTGCCTTGCTCCGGGCAAGAAGGGAGGAGAAGAGGGAAGCCTAAAGAGAGGGTGAAAGATGGAAGGAGAAAAGCCAGATGGAGGAGTTGGGTGGAGCGCGCTGCCAGATCTTGTTGGCTTAGATCTGGGAGCTCCAGCCGACCATCCTCGGCAAAGGAGAGGTGCCTGGAACCAAGCGGAGAGAAGCAGGCTGCGGTAGCAGGGGGAGCAGACCAGGGAGAAGGGAAAGAACAAGAGTGGGGAAACAGCCATTTCCCCCCCATGCAACTTTGGAGGCTCGGCATGTCGGGGACAGTTGCAGCGCGTGAAAACACGTGCTGGGAAAAGCCCTCCTGCTCGCCACCGCCTGCAACATCGCAACAGTGCGGGCGCAACCCTAGTTTAAAATCTTAAATTAGGGTAAAAAAGTGTGACATACACACGGGACAATACGGTATCTATTGTTGCTGGGGGCTTCGGGCTTGGGCAGAGGCGAAGGAGTCGTCACAGGATCGGATCGGCGTGCTGCATACGGGTTCTGGGGACAGGCCTTCCCGTGCTTCTCCTCCGGCCTCCCCTCCTCCTCCTCCCTCCTCCTCCTCCTCCTCCTCCTCCTCGCAAGCACGCTCAGCAGGAGGCCTCTCCAGAGAGGCCTCGTGCGGCTGGCGGTGAGTGTGCTTGCTTGCCGAACTTGCTCCCCACTGCAAAGCCTCCCCTTTCCTACAATACATTCCTCCCCCCCCCTCCATACCTTGTTTGATAAGCTGCTGCTATTGTTTTGCCTCGTTTGCCTTGAGCGGAGCTCCTTCGGGCTAGCAAGTCACTCAACACTCTCCCAACCCAAGGCAGCTGCATGTGACGCCCCTGGCTGTTCGTCACGACGCACCTAGGCATCGCGACGCACAGTTAGAGTACCACTGAAATCCATTGATGTAATTCCTTATGAGTTAGTAAACATGATTCTAACATACTTCCATTAGGAGCTGCATTAATCGGAAGAATCCTCGCTTCCATTCATTTAATTAATTAATGAGTTAGTAAATATGCTTAATTTGATTGTCATGCACAATCAATCACTTTGTAATCAACCCATGAAATTCATTTGTAATTAAAACATATGCGGAGCCACTAGTTACGGCTTTATACCGCTGCAACGTTCTTAAATGCCTCTTAAATCCTCCCTCGGCCATCTAGCTACTGCGGAGCGCTGTCCCTTTAAGCGGAGTCTTTTCTTTGTCTTCGTCAGCTGCACCTCGTGTTGGGAACTGGCTGCAAGATCAAGGGCTCTCCGGCCGTACGGAGCACAATCCCCCAATCAATTAAATTTATCAGATAACCCCTGTAGCGCTAGCAAATGAATTGTCTGTGCAAATAGCCTTTAACTAACTCCCACAGCCACGATGCCATCTACCCGATCGAGTCTTTCTTTGTTTACAGTAGAGGCCTCCGCGCGGACCGGAGGGAGAAGCCGGGAGGGAGGCGGCTGGCGGGCGTGCAGCGTGCCACCCGATGGACCTTCCCGTGCCACTCTGTGGCACGCGTGCCGTGGGTTGGCCACCACTGTGCTACAGTAATCTGACCTCCTATGCTTGTGTCCATTTCTTGAAAATAACGTTGGTTTGAACACATGTGCGATGAACAACCCGAATCAATGATCCAAAACTGTTTTTCTGAGCTCTGTTCCTTTATGCAACAGTTAAAATCCTGTTTCTGCTTTGGATTGTTGCTTGTAAATTGGTGAGTGAACTGGTTACCCCCTTTTCTCTGGCTCTTTCCTTTGTTTTCTCCTGAGCGGGAGTTCCTGTTTGGCTGTTTAGCACAACAATTGCGAGCTAAATGCCCTTATTTGCCACATTGGAAGCAGATCAGGGGCTTTTTGTTTGGTTTACTCTCTGCCCTGTAATTTTCAGTGAGGTCCTGTTTTCTATGAGTACACTCTGATCTTAGCTCTGCTAGGACATCTTTAAACTCCTTTTTCTCTCTTCCAGCTATCACTTGCTTAAAACTGCCCAAAACTGAATCACTAAGGCACCCAACAAGATAGGCCACACGTTGATCCAGTGAGAAATTAAGACCAGTGAGCGCAAGATCATTGAAAATCTGGATCATTTTACTACAGTATTTATCACAGTCCTCTTTCCTTTCCAATTTGAGCCCACACAAATCATTAATCAAACTGAATTGATCTTTCATTCCTGTTCTTGCATAGGTTTCTGTCAGAATTGTCATCACCTCCTTGGCTGTCTTTGCCTCTCGCACATAAGGCATTTGAAGCTCTGTTAAGGATCTTAGAATTAGGCATTTAGCCTTTCCATCTGCCCTATTCCAGTTCCGAATTGCAGCCTCCCCGCTGTCTGGGCGACTTTCCTCTAAGGCATGTAAGGCATCATACATCTGTATTTCTGCTGTTATTTTACAATACCAGTTGTGGAAAGATTTGGGGTTTAATCTGATCACTGGTTGGAGAGGCAAGGCCTCCACATCTAATCCTTCTGCCATTGTTCTGCTAGCTAGCAAGCAACTTCAGCCTTTCACAAGTGAGTGGGGAGAGAACCCAAAAAAATCTTCTTAGGTTAATTAAAGCCTTTTAGTGTTCGTAAGCTGGGCCCATAACCTATTGGATGTGGAAGTCCTTCTAAGGCCTTTTTTTTTTCTTCAGGGAACCTCCCTCACCCAGGCTGAGGGCTAGCAATAAAAAAAAAAAACGGAGGCAGTGGTAAACGTTAACGCAACATAAGTTTACTCACATATATCCAGTCTCAATATATATACACACATCTTCTGATTAGTTTCAGAGGTTCCACTAATACTTTGTGATAGCAAGCCCCTAAAGCTGGCTCGCCCTGCAGGCCTTGGTCTCTACATGTCTTGTCACAACAACAGTCAGGAGAAGAAGAGCAGCAAGAAAAAGGAGGGGAAACAGAAAAAGCAGTTAGACCACCACACCCCAAGGGTCACAGTCTGCCCCCTTCTGGATGCAGCCGGAGTTGTGCCAATTCCAACAGCTTTGTCCTTCTCCTGGAGAGCATCAATTTCACCCCATCCCTACTATTCATGCGAGGGGGGGAGAAGTGACCTCCCTCCCCCCCCAGCCCTCAACCTGCAGTGGTCTGTGCCAAGGAACTGGCCATTTTCCTCCAGAAAGTGCAGGCATTTTCCCTTCCCTCCCACCCCCCAGTCCTCCCCCCCTTTCATTCTCATCTCTGCTCCTCCCTACCGAGTTCAGTGACAGCAGCACAAAACTATCTTAGTTACAAAGTATGTGTGAGTGTGGTGTCCATGTGTGTGTGTGTGTGCGCGCGCGCAGTGTGTGGGGAATCACACACTTTTTTTGGCAGGACGCATTCGATACTTTTTCAGTCCCTAACATTAAAAGACAAACACACTTTAAACCCAGTCTCCATGTTGGTCACCACTAGACAGACTTCCCATTGCGGGACCGAGCCAGAAAAACACGGTTAACTCTCAGCACATTTTTAAACTGCGAGGGAAGCAGGAGATGAGGGTCCATCGTGTGCCCCCCCCAAGACCCAGGGGAATCTGAAGGCTGCCCACCCACCTCAGGCAGGCTTGAGGGGGGGGCCAAGCTGAAACAAGCCCCATAATTAGTCCTCCTTACCCCATAACTGGGCACTCCGGCCACCCTCCGGCAGGTGCCCCCCCAATTCCAGCCTCGGACCGGGGTCCAGCGAAGCCCCCTCCGCCTCCTCCGGGGAATCAGCCTCGGTTTTCAGCAGCGGCACCTCCTGCACAGAAATCGGAGTGAGGATCGGGAAGGGGGCAGGGAAGGGGGCCAGCAAAGGAAGGGGCGAGGGGCAGGGGGGCAAGCAAGCTCTTCCCCCCCATGGATGATTTCCAGCAAGCCTTGGTACTGCGCCCCCAGAGCAGACCTCTCTCACCTGCCGCTGCTCCGCCCGACTCTCGAGGAAACCTTCTGCCAGGGCCGCAGAAAAGCGGGTCGTTTACACTGCAGAGTAGGCAGAAGGAGAGTCTTCGGGAGGAAGAGGCGGCCACATATAAGTGGCCGCCTCTTCCTTCGAGAGGAGTCGTCCTCGGGAGGGCGAAGGGGACGCAGGATGTGGGGCGGGTTGAGGGCTGGAGCCCAGACCCCGGGGGCTTTGGGACCTGGCGGGGCGCCGACCCTGATCCCCCCCCCGCTTCCTTCCTCTGACCTTCTTCAGCCCGCCCCCTCCCTCGCCGCCCCCTCCCGGCTCCCGCTGGCCCCGTTTGCAGCGCACAGCAGGACAGACAGAGGGCGGAGCGGGCGGGCAGCGCTCCCGGCACAGGCACACCGTCTGCGGGCGCCGCTGCTTCCGACGCGGCTGGCTGGGCGGAGCAAGGGGGTCTTGCTGGAAGGAAGGCGAGTGACCGGCCCACTTCTCCTTCACCTCCTGCGGAAACAGTTTCACGGCTGGCCCCATTTACGCAGCCTCCTCCTTTGTCCTTCCTTCCTCCGTGGCTTCCCTTGTCCGTGTCTAGACTGCAAGCTCCTCGGGGCAGGAAGCTGCACTCGCTCTCTGTGGAAAGTGCCACCCACCTGCAGGGGTGGCGTTAGGTAGACAGGGAGACTCTTGGGAGGAATTTTAATCTTAAACTCGGGTTGTAAACGACATATCAATGCACGTGCATAAAATAAGGTCGCTTCAGGAGAGACAGTGAACGCTGCATGTTGTGTCCCGCGCTCAGCCTGAACGTGTGAAGCAGCCTCAGCTTGTTATATGTCCTTTCAGGGGGACATGGTGTGCATTTTAGGCGCTGATGCCGAATAATAGCTGAACCTTCAAAAAAGCCACAGTCAGAAGCCACGTGACACGCTCTCTCCCTCCCCCCCCAGGTCTTGGCTTGCCAACTTCAAGGATCCTTGTGGGCTCTTCTGCTCCCCATTGGCTTGTGAGGGAGAAATTAAGAGAAAACCGATAACAAAATGGTGTTACTATGGATTATCCAAAATGGAGTTAAACATATAACTTTCACAGCACATCTCAAAATATAACTTTTCTAAGCTAACCAGTCTCTGATACCTCTGACTCACAAAGCTGCCAGAACTGCCAGAACATGGGCTGGGGGCCAAAATGTCAGACTGAACTTGGTAAATGTTCAAGAAACTTGTCTGAGAGAATAAACATGTTGTACTGATGCTAAAGTTGGGGGGGGGGAAACATCTCATGTAATCGCTTACAGTGGAACCTTGGATTGCGAGCATAATTGGTTCCAGAAACGTGCTTGTAATCCAAAGCACTCTTATATCAAAGCAAATTTTCCCATAAGAAATAATGGAAACTCAGATGATTTGTTATTCTGCAAGAGATCTTTGTGTGTGTCTGCATTATCTCTTGGGCTCAGCTAATTAAGAAGCTGCCCTGCCGAGTCCTCCTTTGCACTTTGCACCGTCTGATATGCAAAACCTGAGCCTTGTTCCGCAGAGTAAACGTCTTTGCTAGAGGCAGATGGGGGAGGGGGAAACAGCTTGTTAATGAGGTCTGCAAGACAGAAGTTGCAAAGCAAAGTCTGAGCTGCTATTCTGCACAAGGAGCCTCTAGCAGAAGGAGAACAGAGTGTTAATGAGCAGTTAATGAGGGCAGTTTGTTGCCCAGGAGACGCTATTGTTACTCTGCAAACACACAGAGAGATATCTTGGAGAACACAATGTACTTGTATTGCAAGACATTGGCACATTTTGACTTGATAAACGAGCAAACAATTTTGCTCGTCTTGCAAAGCACCCTCAAACCAAGTTACTCTCAATCCAAGGTTTCACTGTATTTTGTAATCACTTGTCTATCTAATGCAAGACAAATCGGAAGTTCGGGGTGCAGATTTGAGGATGGAAAGTCCCTCTGTCCCCTCGAGCGCTCAAGCCATAAAACGCTGTCGCTTGTCCTCTTTTGCCAGATGTCCTCCCTCAACTAAAAGAGCTCAGCTCACTCTGGAGAGGGAAACACACACACCTAGATCTCTCTCACAGCTGGTGCGGAGGTGCCGCCCCCAACCTGCCCCCACTTGGGCAGAGAGGTTCACCAGGCTGTGGGGATGAATGATGCCAGCAGGGAGGGACCCCTCTGTCGCCTGTCCTGTTGGCTCATGGCAGCCGCCGCCCCCCTCCTCAATCCGGGCGGGACCACGGGGCAGGCGGCCACTTTCGTCTCCCAGACTGGACCTACTTGCAACAGTACAAAAAGATATCAGAAGAATGCCAAATACACTGAAAACGCACTGAAAATGTTGGGTGTGCGACTGAACACTCAGGCAGCCTGACAACCTTTCCGAGACCGCTTTTCAATCACAACCCTGCCCCCCCCCAGATTTGGCAATGAATATTGCAGCTGTGATCATTCAGTGAGGGGCTCTGATTTCCTGAAGACCCCACACTTTGTGCAGGGCTGGCATCTGTCCCATCAGAATGGGGGGGGGACCCTAGAAAACAGAATGGTTCGATCCTGCTGAACATATGCAGGCGGCCCACTCTCCGCCCTGACCCTCCCCCAAACTGCCCACAAACACCACCAGTCCACCCCCCACCCCCCTGACCCCTTCCCTGCTCCGGCGCAGACTGAGTGAGCTTTGGTGTGCTGCTGCTGGGGCTTCTGGCCTTTTGCGACTTCGGACTGGGACTTATGGCGATGGTGAATGGCGAGATCTGCTGCCGTAACCCCCAGATTGGATTGGGCTGTAAAAAGCAACCCCGAAGCTCACTTTCAACGTCAGAGTTATGAGCACCTCTATGAAAGTCTGTCGCAAAAATAACCCAGATTCCTTCATAGGGAGCTGCCACCTACCGAGTCAGACCCCTGCGGCATCGAGCGCAGGTTTGGCAATGTGGGGGGGGGGGAATAAATGTGCAAATGGGTCTGATGGAAAGAGGCTGTTAGCGATGGGCAGAGCACCAAAAAACAGCTGGAAGAAAGACGTTTCAGGAGCAGACCAGGCCTGGGGGCTGCAGGAGCCCCCCAGCTGTGGGGAGGAGCTGGCTTTGGGGCTTCTACCCTTGACAGGTCTCCCTCCCTCCATCCCCTCAGCTTGGACCTGGCCCCTCTCCTCCCTTCTGCATTCCTCCTCTTCCTTTCTCTGTCCCCCATTCCGTCTCTCTCTGATCTCCCCTCGCCCTCCTTCCTCTCGCATCCCCCCCTTCCCACAGGCTGCTCCCAGCCCCCCCCCCCGTCCTACACAGCTCTCAGCTCTGCTGCGTCCAACTCAGCGGGGTCGGCCAGGCCCAGCAACGACATAATTGCCAACGACGCCAAGTGCCATCTGCCTCGCCGGCCTCTGGTGCTACTGCTGTTATGGAGGGATCTCCCCTCGCCCTTCTGTGTGTTATTCTGCCCCCCTTTTCTTCTTTATTCCCCCCCTTCTTCCTGCTTACGTTGTGTCCAAGATGGACTCTGATACCCAGCAACATTATCACCAGCTTCAAATGCTAAGAACATCAATGGATGCCAGTGCGCAAGCAGTTGAACATGTGCTGTGTGAATAAAGGCCGCCTTTCGTCTATTTTAAACCTCCTGCTGATCAATTTCATTGGATGACCCCTAGTGATGCTATTTTCAGAGAGGAAGAAAATCACGCCTGTATTTGGTGGAGGAGTACTACAGTATTTTAATCTTCATAAGGTTAAATACAAGAGGGGCACCACTTTTAAAAGTGCATCATGATGACATAGATGTTTGAATTCACTGATGAATGGATGGTAACTAGCTAATTAAATACACTAGCAGCCCAATCCTATTGCGCTCTGATACCAGAACTAGTGTTCAATAGCGGTAGCTGTGCGCTTCTCAGACGCTGCCGAGAGGCTGGAGCAGTGCGGCGGTGGGGTGAGGAAGGTCCGCCGACTCAGGAAAGCCACGGGGGAGGGTTCAACGTCATCAGGGCCTCTGAGACAGGGTTTAAGGGGGTAATAAACCAAAGCGAAAAATGGGTCAAAAAGGGGGCCCTGGAGTAAAAAAGGGGGCCCAGGAGCCAAATTCATATGTAGGGAAGGGGCCCAAAAGAAACTTTGTACCCGCTGATAAAATTCCTCTGAATGGCCCTGACGTCATGCAGGGAAGGAGGAATGGGGCGGAGTGGGAGAAGGGCTGGGTGCGTGACGGAAGCAAGAGTGGGTGGCCCCTGGCATGGGCAACTTGCGCTGGGCGTTATCCCCCCCCCCCCCGGGTTGCAGTACCAGAAGTACTGAAACTCCTTGCATTGGTTTTGGGAGCTGAAGGGAGGTCCATTCTCCAACTGAAGCTCTTTCCACGTGCAAAGGATTGATGCAATTTCTATCCTGTGTGCATATCCTTGATGTGCTTTACGGCTCTCCATGTGGCAGAAGTTCTCACCACAACGGAAGCATTCATGTGGTTTCTCTCTGGTGTGAGCTTGTTTACCACGAGTAAGAGCTACGTTGTCACTGAAGCACTTTCCACACTTCCAGCACTTATATGGTTTCTCCCGTGTGGGATCTTTGATGCACATTTAGTTCTGAGCTCCCTCTGAAGCACTTTCCACACTCCAAGCACTTATATGGTTTCTCCCCTCTGTGGGTTCTATGATCATCATAGTATGATGTGAATTTAGGTGTGAGCCCCTACTGAAGCTCTTTCCACAATCCAAGCATTTATACGGTTTCTCCTCTGTGTGGGTTCTTCGATGTAAAATCAGGTGTGAGTTCTGACTGAAGCACTTTCCACACTCTCAGCACTTATATGGTTTCTCCTGTGTGGGTTCTTTCATGCACATTTAGTTCAGAGCTCAATCTGAAGCTCTTTCCACACTCGAAGCACTTCTATGTTTTCTCCCCACTGTGGGTTCTATGATGTGAATTCAGATGTGAGCCCCTACTGAAGCTCTTTCCACACTCCAAGCATTTATAGGGTTTCTCCCCTGTGTGGGTTCTTTGATGCACAGTCAGTTTTCCTCTCTCACTGAAGCTCTTTCCACACTCCATGCACTTATATGGTTTCTCGCCTGTGTGGGTTCTTTGATGCGAATTCAGGATTGAGCTTTGACTGAAGCTCTTTCCGCACTCCATGCACTTATATGGTTTCTCCCCAGAGTGGGTTCTTTGATGCGAATTCAGGATTGAGCTTTGACTGAAGCTCTTTCCGCACTCCATGCCCTTATATGGTTTCTCGCCTGTGTGTGTTCTTTCATGCACATTTAGTTCTGAACTCCACCTGAAGCTCTTTCCACACTCCAAACACTTATATGGTTTCTCCCCTCTGTGGGTTCTATGATGTGAATTTAGGTGTGAGCCCCTACTGAAGCTCTTTCCACACTCCAAGCACTTATATGGTTTCTCCCCTGTGTGCGTCCTTTGATGTAAAGTCAGGTGTGAGTTCTGACTGAAGCTCTTTCCACACTCGAAGCATTTATATGGTTTCTCCCCAGTGTGGGTTCTTTCATGTGCAGTGAGAGTTCTGCTCTCACTGAAGCACTTTCCACATTCCAAGCACTTATATGGTTTCTCGCCTGTATGTGTTCTTTGATGTAAAATCAGGTGTGCCCTCTGACTGAAACACTTTCTACACTCCAAGCACTTATACGGTTTCTCCCCTGTATGAGTTCTTTGATGTGTAGTCAGGTGAAAGTTCTTACGGAAGCTCTTTCCACACTCCAAACACATATATGGTTTCTCCCCTGTGTGTGTTCTCTGATGCACATTCAGGGCTGAGCTGTCAGTGAAGCTCTTTCCACACTTCAAGCATTTATATGGTTTCTCCCCTGTGTGAGTTCTTTGATGCACAGTTAGGCCTGAGCCCGCACCGAAGCTCTTTCCGCACTCCAAACATTTATATGGTTTCTCCCCTGTGTGGGTTCTTTGATGTGCTTTCAGTTCTGATTTAATGCAGAATGTCTTTGCACACACAGGGCATTTTTCCTTCCACTTTTCGGTTACTTTTTCTGGATCGACTGGTATAACATTTAAATCCCAATGCTGATGAGCATCAGAGTTTCTTCTACATTTCTGCGTCTCATTTCCATCCTGCTTCTTTGATCTGTCTTGATGCGCCATTTTCTCCCTTGTGTGGATCTTTTCATGGGAAGTAAGATGTGTGCTTGTGGTAAAGTGTTTTCTGTTCTTAAGGCGTTGAGATGATTCCTTCCCTATGGGGATTTTGCTGTTTTTATTAATATCTGATTGACAACTGATTGTTTCCCCATGCAAAGGATTCTTCTTCCTTCTTTTCCCTTTGGGATATTCCTGCTGGACTGGGATTTCATGGAGATCACAATTCTGAGAAGCAACAGCTTTAGTCCTCCAGCCAAGCGCTGGGCTTCCCTCCTGCCTCCCTGATCCATCCTGGACTCTGAACGTTACTTCCTCTGTGTCAAGCACGGTCGTTTCCGATGACGCCCCACACGGCTCCCTCTGATTCTCACTGTCTTCTCCATTGCTTCCTGGAACAGAGAAAGAAGCTTGATTAGCAGTGCAACAGAGAGTAACACACTCTCCTAGGCATGTATACTCAGACGTAAACCCCAATGGATTCAGTGGCCCTGACTCCCAGGAACGTACGCCTAGGATCGCAGCCCTGCTCAGTCAGCTGTCGTGAGCTCATCCTGACCCGGTCCTGGGATGGAGGCTGCTTTGTCCCAGTGGAGAAGTCACAAGGGGGGGGGGCTCCCTCTGGGTTCCTTCAGGCCTCACAGCAGCTGCAATCTCACATCCTCGTCTTATACATGCCAAAACGCCTGTTATTTTGGGTAGTGGGGCTTTGCGGGATGTCTGGGGGCAGCCCTGCCCTGCCCTAAAGAGAAGAGGCAAGGAAGAAAGAACATATTTGCCAGCGGAAGAAGCTGCACTTTTGGGAGGAGCTGCTAGAACAGAGGTGGGGGGACACACACACCAAGAGTGGCATTTGTGGAGAAGGGCTGGGTGCCCCTTCGGCTGGCAGAGGAGGCGAGGGGCTCAATTTCTACAGGGAGACGCGCTCTGCCTGGGAGAGGGGTCTGTGTCACCCTAGCTCGGAGGGGGAGAAGGGTGTCCAAGGAGGGAGAGGTTGTGAGGTGTCGATGTGAATGGACAGCACAGCGCCACAAGGACTGGCCACCGGAGAAGAGATGGGATCCAGCCCCCCAAGGACAGGATGATCCACAACACGGCTAAGCAGCTACCTGTTGCTCCGCCCCCTTCGTCTGAGTCCAGGACAAAGTGACAGCCCTCTTCTTCCAGCCAGGAGACGAGCTCAACTTTGGGAAATTCTTAGGAGGAAACAAAGAGATTGATTATTTCTGACTTGGCAGGATACACATTCTCAGAGTAAAAAACAAAAAAACTCATCATCATGTGAGACGCGACAATCCACTGAATTGCCACATGTGGACATGGGTCCAAATATAAAACTAGTTTATTAAAAGTTTGTACAAAAGGGATTTAAAAACATGAGAAAAGAAAGGTGAGTAATAAAAGTAGAAGCAGGATGATGAAAAGATGACCGAGCTTGGCAGGAAAGCATAGAGAAATGTTTTCACTAAAGGAACACAATGGCTCCGGCCCATCCATGAGGCCAACTGAGACAATTGCCTAGGGCAGCAGACTGGCAGTGCCAAAGAGTGTTCAAACTACCGTACAATTGCACTCATTTCACATGCTAGCAAGGTTATGCTCAAAATCCTACAAGCTAGGCTTCAGCAGTACGTGGACCGAGAACTACCGGACGTACAAGCTGGGTTTCGAAGAGGCAGAGGAACTAGAGATCAAATTGCCAACATGCGCTGGATCATGGAGAAAGCACGAGAGTTCCAAAAAAACACCTACTTCTGCTTCATTGACTACGCAAAAGCCTTTGATTGTGTGGATCACAACAAACTGTGGCAAATTCTTAAAGAGATGGGGGTACCAGACCACCTTACCTGTCTCCTGAGAAACCTGTATGCGGGTCAAGAAGCAACAGTTCGAACCGGCCATGGAACAACTGATTGGTTCAAAATTGGGAAGGGAGTACGGCAAGGCTGTATATTGTCACCCTGCTTATTTAACTTATATGCAGAGTACATTATGAGAAATGCAGGGCTGAATGAATCGCAAGCCGGAATCAAGATTGCCGGGAGAAATATCAACAACCTCAGATATGCATACGATACCACCCTAATGGCAGAAAGTGAAGAAGAACTAAAGAGCCTCTTGATGAGAGTGAAAGAGGAGAGTGCAAAAGTTGGCTTGAAACTCAACATTAATAAAACTAAGATCATGGCATCGGGTCCCATCAATTCCTGGCAAATAGAAGGGGCAGAAATGGAAGCAGTAACAGATTTTACTTTTCTGGGCTCCAAGATCACTGCAGACGGAGACAGCAGCCATGAAATTAAAAGACGCTTACTCCTTGGAAGGAAAGCTATGGCAAACTTAGACAGCATAATAAAAAGCAGAGATATCACCATGCCAACAAAAGTTCGCATAGTCAGGGCGATGGTGTTCCCAGTAGCAATGTATGGTTGCGAGAGTTGGACCATAAGGAAGGCTGAGCGCCGAAGAATAGATGCTTTTGAACTGTGGTGCTGGAGAAGACTCCTGAGAGTCCCTTGGACTGCTAGGAGATCAAATCAGTCAATTCTAAATGAAATCAAGCCTGACTGTTCCCTGGAAGGACAGGTACTAAGGCTGAAACTCAAATATTTTGGCCACCTAATGCGAAGAGAGGACTCTCTGGAAAAGACTCTGATGCTAGGAAAGATTGAAGGCAAAAGGAGAAGGGGAAGGCCAAGGATGAGATGGTTAGACAGCATCACCGATGCAACAAACATGAAAATGAGCGAACTCAGGAAGATAGTGGAGGACAGGAAGGCCTGGCGGGATATGGTTCATGGGATCACGAAGGGTCGGACACGACTTAACGACTGAACAACAACAAAGCAGACTGGCAGGGGGCGGCCATCTCCACCCGCCCACTCGCTTCCATGGCTGACTCACCCTACACAACGCCAACGTGCCCCAGAAGGGAGGGCAGCTTCGGTTACGAAGGCTCCCCACTCCCAGCACACTCTGGTCCGAGGCATCTGCTGCTGGGTTGAGCAGTCCTGCGCATAAGCACATAAGTTACCTGCTGATTTCTCCTCTTCTTCCTCCTCGCGATCCTGGAGAAAGGCGCACTCCCCTTCTTCCAGCCGGGAAATGAAGGCAGGTTTGGGAAAGTCCTCTGAGAAGGAAACAGATGAGATACTTCTGACTACAACATGTCGAGGCTTTGCAAGGAGACCTGATTCTAGGCTGCCTCCCACCCCCCATAGGCAAGGAGCGGGACGGGGGGGGGGGAGAGACAAGGTCTTTGAACTCTCACACATGAACAGGCTTGCAGAAGCAGCTTCAGGGATCCCAAAGAAATCCAGCCTCAAATGCTCAGGAAACCTGGAGTGAATCCCTAGTGGGCAGTTCGGTCGTGGAGGTGAAACCCGCCACGTTTCTTCCACCCACCTCTCGGCCCGTGGAAGGGAGGCCTCAACCAGAAAGCCAACTGCCCCCACCCCCACAACCTAAGGCAAACCCCCCTCTGCAAAGAGACTGGGAATTTAGGCAAGCAGAGAAAGGATGCAACGTTCTCCTGCCGTTCCACCCCCTGAACATGGCTCTTACTGGAGCACCAAACCAGTCCGGGGCAGCCGTAGCTCAGTGGGAGAGAACCTGCTTGGCATGCAAGAGACCCAGGATCCGTCCCTGGCACCAACTCAAAGGAGGGGTGGGGTATACGCCTGCCAGAATTCCTGGCATGTCGCTGCCAGTCAGTGTAGACAGGACTGAGCTGGATGGGTCCAGGGTCCGATTCAGGGGAAGGCGGCTTCCCTCTGTCCCCAAACACGGTGAACACCTCCCCAAACCAGCTCAGGCTGGAAGGAAGACCCAATGTAAGGGCTAGGACACCCCTGTCTTCCCCTTGCACGACCTGGGTGTAAAATCTCGTGTTGAACAGAGCCCCTCTTCATAACAAGCGCAAGTGTTAAGAGCTGGTCCCTAAAGAAAACCAAGAGAAGGATAATTAAAGGTGCCGCTTTCTCTCTTTGGCTGAGAGGACCAAATAGGGCAGGCAACCCGGCGGCAGGTTCGAAAAGCCGCTGTTGGCGCCATGACAGACCAAATCCAAGATGGCGTCAGCCTAAAGCCCTGGCGGCATACATGGATCTTGCTACCAGGCGCTGATAAAAATGATCTCCTGGCCCCACTTCTCCTTGAACATGAAACCTCACGCATGTGTAACCGGATCAGACCTCCAACGTGGCCCCAATGCTTTAGGCCAATCAGAGTCCGGCGTTTGACTTGTGTCATCAGGCACAGGTGAGGGGTGACCACACCCCCTTCAAGTGAGCCTCTAGGGAGGCAGACGGGCAGATCCTGCAAACTCCCTCCAGCAGCAGCACCTGGTCCCGGACAAACCTCCAGGTAACCAGCTGATAATACCCTGGACTGAGGATGCAAAGGAAGGAGGATGACCGGGTGTGTCAGGCGCTGTCTGTTGCAAGTGGCTCATTTTGCAGGCCTCACAAGTCCCAGTCTGGGATGTCGTACTTTTCACAACGGATTTCTTGCGCGAGACATTTCTATCCTGCCTTTTCAGCCCCAAAGAGCATCACTCAGCTCTGCATCAGGAAGACACAGCAGGCCCCTCTTGGACACGAGCTCCAGCCCCACACGCCCCATTTCTACGGTGCAATCCTGACAGTGAGAAATAAGAAGAGGGGCCATTCAAGCCTTTGCTTCTTGCCCACCAGGGAAAAAGGGCGTCCTTACCCAGAGAGGCCACGATCCCGTAGTTCTCCAGCATGACTTCCCTGTACAGAGCCTTCTGGCCCGGATCCAGCAGAGCCCACTCCTCCGACGTGAAGCGCACAGCCACCTCCTCGAAGGACACCGGACCCTGGAAGGAGAAAAAAGTCTCTCCTCACAAATAATGTCCCAATCTTTGAACAGAATACCCCTTTTCTCACTCAGTCTGAAAACAGAAATTAAGTTGGGGAACAGCTGGCTATTTTCCTGCAGTGTATTTGGCAAGTCAGGCCAGTTGCTTCCCTGGGTTTTTTCTTTGTTTCTTTTCTCGGGGGGGGGGGGAAGAAGACAGATGCAAACCTCTTACAAAACATGTAGTCCTGACGGAAAACATCTGCCCTCACGCAGGCGACTGGGATGGCCAACTCCAGTGCCGCAGTCTTTCAGGCCAGAGTTCGGACATGCACACGTTTTCTCTGTCTAGTCCTTTCATCTCCATCGCGCTTCTGGGCTGCGGCCTTTTTTGGCCCTCCTTCCCCCCCCCCCCCGGCCCTTTGCCTCTCCAGGACCTCGTCCCCTCAGGCGCTGCCAGCTCAGCCTTGTTTTGCTTTCAAGGCCTCCTGCTGAGGTTGGCAGAGTCGGTTCTGAACACACGTCCTGTTGTTCCAACTGTCTAAGTTCCTACAGTTACGTCTTTCGATTCATCATGAAACTTCTACCCCGCCTCTCTCTGCAAAGCTCCCTGGAGAGGTGCAAGTTATTTAGAGCCGCTTCTAAGACAGGCGCTGGGTGCAATCGCCACTCCTGCAGGGAGAGGAAAGACGGAGCCTTGCCCCCCCCTCCGCACTCCCGCCAGGGCGATCAGATGATGCCAGTCAAAAGGGCAGCTGGCTGCCACTTCCACACAAGGGCATCCCTGACCCCATGGAATATCTGGCAAAACGGGACCACAATCCACAAACAGGCAATCAGTGGACAGGAGTTGGCTGGAGTTGCAACCTATGTGAGGAGATCCAAGGAATTCGGGGTCTTTTGTGGGCACCCCTGACATCCCCCAGTACCAGAAGAGGAAGAGGCTCCTTCCAGCCCCGGAACAAAGAAGGGGGCCCCTCCCGTCTCTATGCCCTGCAGGGGCTCCCCTGGCCACCTGCCCCCTACCTGAGCAGACTTCGTAGCAGCCACTTCTTCTCCAGCCCACGGAGGAGACGCTCCAGAAGACGACACGGACGCCGCTCCACTGCCTGTGCGAGAGACAGAAGGGAAGGGATGACTTTATTCCTCCAATTCGGGGAATAATCCACTTGCTTGTCTACGTTGTGCTGCTTGCTTCCAGGCTCGGGTTCTGATCTTCTGCCCGTCAACAGAGTCCAAGAGACAACAGGACGTCCTTCTTCACGCCACACATCATTGCGGCACAGAATTGGCTTCCACCAGACGTGGCGAGTCCCACCCCCTCAGCTGACCTCACAACGGGATGAGAGGATGCGGGGGGGGGCAGGTCCATCAATGTGTAGTAGCTTATCAGCTACGTGAATCTGGAGGCAGGAGAGGGGGGCAAATGTCCCAGAGAGCTGCTGTCTTTGTGTCCGGCTTCTGCAGCCCGATTACCGTGGCAGAAAGATGCTGCCCTGGTCTGCTTCAGCAAACAAGCAGAGGGAGGGGAGCTGGCCAACGTTGCGCACGTGATTTCAAAAAGCTTAGGGTAAGGGTGTGTGTGTGTTCCTTCCACAATAGTTTGTGCAATTTTACCCACTTTTAAAAACTTATTTTATTTTACCGTTTATCGTTTTTATTTGACTGCTGGGCTGCATGAACCGAGGCGCAGAGCCCAGATCACAAGCAGCGACTGTTCCGCTCTGCTTGGCACTAGTCAGACCACACGGGCTGGGCAGGGATCCCGCTAAGCTGCGCGGCTCAAAACCAAGCTCCGCGCAGCACAGAGTTCGGCAACCCGGACGTTGGGCGATGGTGCGCAACGTCACTGCCAAGCGTCCAGAGATGGCGCAGTCACGAAGCCACGCAACAAGACAAGAGGGCTGCGCATTGGCATGGACTCCTTACGGAGAATATTTAGTTATTTATTTCTCACGTTTTTATACCGCCCTTCCCCCAAGGAGCTCAGGGTGGTGTACAACGTTTCTCCCCCCCCCTTTTGTCCTCACAACAACCCTGTGAGGTAGATGAGGTCAACAGATAGTGACTGGCCTAACATCACCCAGGAAGCTTCATGGCTGAGCAGGGATTTGAACCTGGATCTTCCAGGTCAAAGTCCAACTCCCGAACCACGACACCATCCTGGCTCTGTGAATGTAGCTCACTGGACTACGGAAGGGGCATCATATTTTTAAGGAAGGCATTGATCAGCTGGAGTGGCTTCAGGGGAGGGTCACTAAGGGGGGGGAAAGCAGCCAGACGCCACTCTGCGTTTAGGACACTCCGGGAGGGACTTTCTGCTCAGCCAGAACCGGTCAGGGAGAGAACAGAAGCAGCAGGCCGAGTGAGTGGGGCTGGCCCAAAGTTCCCTCCTCCGGCTGGCAGAGTTTTCATGCAGTCGCATTTTATCATCACACAGGACAGGAAAACCACATGTGGGATGAGAGCCAGGCATTGGTCCCAAGGGGCGGGGCGGAGGGGAAGGGTCACCTTGTTGTGGTTCGAGCCAACTAGACAAAAGGGGATCAGATTATTAAGCAGATTCAACCAGGTCTTTTAGCCAGTAAATACACCAAGTGGTGCACAAGAAGGGGTACTGGAGTCTCTCTACTCAAATCTGTACAAAGATCTGTGTGCTCCCTGAGGCATCTGGTGGGGCCGCTGTGTGATACAAGAAGCTGGACTAAATGGGCCTTTGGCCTGATCCAGCAGCCGGGCTCTTATGATGTTAAAGCGGGCAAAAAGTATGATTGTTATACTATTCCATGACATACGTCAGACGCTCATCCCATCACCTGCAGATGTTTGCGAATCAACACAAGAACAGCACTTTGCAATGCATGTTGTTCTGAGGTTTTCGCGACCACACTTTCAGAACAGCACTTCCTTCTTATCCATGTATGCTTACTGCCTTCATCCTTGGCGAAGCAAATAAGCTATTCTTGGATTACCCGGGACTTTCCGATCGCCTTGCCCTTATATTCTTGCAGTTTCAGCAATTCCAGCAATTACGTTTTCAGACTTATTCCCCCCCCCCACTATTCAGAATTAGATTGCTGATGTGTCACCATTATTGCCAGTGTAACCAGTTAATGTTTATTTGTGTGTCCTGTCCCCCTTCCTTCCTTGTTTGCAGACAGAGAAAGCCAAAAACGAAAGAGGAACATTAATCAAACTCTGTCTCTGTAAATATGCCATTTTTCCTTCAGAACCTGCAAACATTTTCCATTCCCTCCCGCCCCATCTCTCCAACCTCCTCCCTTTCCTTCCTTCTCTCTTCTCCTTCTGCCTCTCCACTCACATCATCTCTGCTCCACAAAAGGTTCTTAAGTTGTAGCACAAAACTTCCTCTGGGGGAAGTTGCAAAACAGGGGAGGGGGGGCGCATGCAGTGTGGTTGTTGCAAGACACAGGCAGGCTGGGGGTGGCGTGGGGGGCACACTCTTCTTTTAATACACATTCTCTATTTCAGACCCTTATTATGTTACAAAAACCAAAAACTTAAAACCCAGTCTCATATTGATCTCGCAGTACAGGACTGAGCCCCAAAAGTTCTTAAACTGCCTTAGCTCAGCATATTCCTCCACTGGGGGGGGGGAGATGGGTGTCATCCCCCCCTCCAAAACAAAACTGAGGGGAATGTGAAGGCTGCCCACCCACCTCAGGCAGGCTTGAGAGGGGGGGGGCAAGCTGAAACAAGCCCCATAATTAGTCCTTACCCCATAACTCGGCACTCCGGCCACCCTCCGGCAGGTGCTCCCCGAATTCCAGCCTCGGACTGGGGTCCAGCGAAGCCCCCTCCGCCTCCTCCGGGGAATCAGCCTCGGTTTTCAGCAGCGGCGCCCCCTGCACGGAAACCGGAGTGAGGATCAGGCAGGGGGGCCAGGAAAGGAAGGGGCGAGGGGAAGGGGGGCAAGCTCTTCCCCCCCCCCATGGATGATTTCCAGCAAGCCTGGCTGCTGCGCCCCCAAAGCAGACCACTTTTCTCACCTGCCGCTGCTCCTCCCGACTCTCGAGGAAACCTTCTGCCAGGGCCGCCGCCTGCCAGCTGCTCTCCGGCCCACAGTCTCGCACCCAGCGCTCCGCCTCCGGGGGCAGGAGGGTCAGGAGACCCTGCCAGAACTCGCGGCCGGCGCCCCTCGCAGCCCTGTCGGAGTCCGGCCCCTCCATCGGGGATCCCTGCCCCGAGGCGCCTGCACAACAACTGTCTCCTCCTGACGTGTGGGCAGGACAGCTGAGCCCCGCTGCAAGGCCAAGACTCGTCCGGAGAGGGACGAGGGACTCTGGAGGCAGCCGGCAGAACAGGATCCCTGACAAGCAAACAGCAGGAAGACATGTGAAGATCTGGAGCTGGAAACGTGAGAACAGAGACCTGCAGGGTCTGGCGAGATCCTGCACAGCGAGCCCCTAGCCAACTCCCTCCTCCTCCTCCTCCGGGCGAACCGAGGAGTCCCCCTTAACGGAGGAACTCGCTCCCTAGACTGAGCCGGTTTCAAGCGGGTCGTTTACACTGCAGAGCAGGCTGAGGCAGGAGACTCTTCCGGAGGAAGAGGAGGCAGCAGAGGACGGGGCGAGAGGAGGAGTCCGGTCGGGCTGGGGGGAGGGCGAAGGGGGCGCAGGATGTGGGGCGGGTTGAGGGCTGGAGCCCAGACCCCGGGGGCTTTGGGACCTGGCGGGGCGCCGACCCTGATCCCCCCCCCGCTTCCTTCCTCTGACCTTCTTCAGCCCGCCTCCGGCCTCCCCCTCGCCGCCCCCTCCCGGCTCCCGCTGGCCCCGTTTGCAGCGCGCCGGACAGACAGAGGGCGGAGCGGGCGGGCGGGCGGGCAGCGCTCCCGGCACAGGCACACCGTCTGCGGGCGCCGCTGCTTCCGACGCGGCTGGGCCGAGCAAGGGCCGCCGGGACCGGCGTTTGCAGGCGAGTGACGGGCCTCTCGCTGACCGAAGCACACGTCGTCCCAGGGAAACAGTTGCCTGCTGCCGCCTTCTTTGCCCCGTTTCCCACAGCCTGCTATTTCGCCTCCTTCCCCCCCCGTGGCGTCGCTTGTGTCATTGGGAAGCCTCATCGTCCTCCTCCAGCTCCACCACCACCTTCCGCTGTCTTCTCCCGCCCTTGTCCCTTTCCCCCTCGTGACCCTTATGTATGTCTGGGACTCTGCTGGCCGTCCTACCATCCGGCAGGGTGAAGTCAGCTGCTTTGCACAGCAGCAGCAGCAGCAGCATTCTTGGGGTGCAGCAGATTTGGAGGTGTCTGTGGCTCCTGCTCGCCTGTCCCTGGTGTGGTCAAGCAGCCTCGCTCTCTGGGCATTGCAGCGTCCCCAGGTCTGCTCCGCCTCCTCTCTGGAGCAAAAGAGGAAGAGGAAGACGGACAGCCGTCCGTCTGCCTGCAGTGTAGCGGGCAAGGCGGAGCCAGCCCACAACCTCCCAGTGCCTGAGGCGGGCGGCATGCCAAATGCTGCCCCCTCCCCCCACCTGGTGATGTACCACCAGCCTCTGTGGCTCTTGTTCCCTGGATTGGAAAAGGAAGAAGAAGTGCAGACTAGGAAAGTAGAGTGGTGGGCTAGAGCCAACCACTCCTCTTCTTCCTACTTCCTCTTCTAATTCCCCCCCCCTCCTTTTTCATTCCAAGGAGCAGCTTGTGACCAGGGATGGATGTGCGGTGCCTCCGTCGAGTGCAGCGGGCGGTGCGCGAAGGGCGATTTTCGGTAGAGTAGGAGGGGGCGGGGCTGCCTCACCTCTTGCCCTCGCATCACACGTTCCACCTTGTGACCCACCGACCTGGGGAAAGAATTGTGGTGCCGTGGCCCTTTGGTGGCTCTTCCTGCCCTGGGAAGGCAGGTGGCAACCAGGGCCAATCAGGCAGAGCTCTTCTCCCGGAGCGCTGCCTTCCCTTCTTCCAGGGGGCAGCTAGACTGCTGCAGGTCTCCCTGCTGTGCCACAGAACTGCCGGCCTTCAGCCAGCTTTTCAATGCTTCTCCTGCCAAAGCTGGACCAGCCCAATTAAGGATTTGTGCACTCACATGGCACACGCACACACGCATTCTGGTCCTTCGTGTCTCTTCCATTGGGTCTCGGCCAGTTGCCATAATTACTGGGGGGGGGGGAATACTCCAAACCACATAGAGATTAGGTGCGTGGATGAACTGCCTCTCCAGGCGGACAGGCAAGCAGGGACCACAGACACCCCACGTCTGCGGTGCAAAACAGGTCACTTCAGCCTGTCTGGCAGTAGGGCGGCCATCAGTCCCCCAGACATAAGGGAGACAAGGGAGAGAGGAGTGTGGGGGGCTAGAGAGCACTGACCCTCTAGCCCACCACTCTTCTTTCCTCCACGACCACATTTCCTCTTCTGCAGTGTCTTCCTCTTTCTTTTCCAGTCCAGAAGTGGGAGGAGCAGAGATTGGCGCATCAGCAGGTGAGGGGGGGCAGCATTTGACACATGGCCTCAGGCGCCAGGACACTCTTATATTCACAAGTGCAGCCGCTACGGACAAATCGGTCCTTCTAGCTGTGTCACTTCTAATTGCGCGCCTGGAAGAGGAGAGAAAACCTGTCTCCTAAAGAGACAGTGCTCAGCACCTTGGCAGACCAATCTGAGGTCAGACATTTTGTACTGAAATCTCCCTTTGAGGGAACTGCTGTTTGTGAACGCAGCTTTTAGATCCGTAGCTGAGTGTCCAGGGAGACTGAAATGCTCTTCTCCTGGTTGTTGAAGATTGCCCATTTTACATCAGATTTGTGCCCATTTATTCTTCTCCCTAACGAGTGACCTGTTTGTCTTATGTAGACAGCAGAAGAGCGTTGATGGCGGATGGTGGCATGACTTGCAGTGACGAGCAAACGAGTGAGGGGGCCCTGATGCTTCTGGGCCCAGTAATTGTGTCGCCTCAAGAGACCTGGGGGCAGAGTTGGCCTGCAGGGTCACCAGTGGTATCTGAGTTTGGGGACATTCACAAATTTGGTTCAATTCAGATCTCACACCTAACCATGGTTCAGGAAACTTAGTTATGGCTTGGTGCGATGCCAGAATTGACAAACCACAGTTGTAGCCCTTACTCTGCCTTCAGAGGCGAATCAATCTAGCAAGCGGAGTGCCAAGTGGAAAAAAGCAGACAACTGGCTGTAAGCCACATCTTGCCTCTATGTTTGAGATCTAAACCATGGTTACTGAAAACTGGGGTTTGGTGTGATGTTTGTGTTGAGCCCATTATGTCTGGCATTATCAATATTCCCACACGATCAGCACACAGCAAATTGTAGACATACACTGTAATGTGCACACAATATATTTCTTAGCAAATGAAGACGGCATTCTGCATGCACAGATACTCATTCCCTGACAACTATTGGAAATGCCCCCCCCAAGGTTGACTCAAGGGTGGGAGAGAGTGAAGGGACTCCCATAGCCCCAACATTTAGCCCCATATGCCATTTTATTTGCTCGGTGCTATAGGCGCTAGCAAAGAAAACATCACATCCTG
Source organism: Plestiodon gilberti rubricaudatus (assembly GCA_026170595.1). Lineage (NCBI taxonomy): Eukaryota > Metazoa > Chordata > Lepidosauria > Squamata > Scincidae > Plestiodon > Plestiodon gilberti. The sequence goes on along the minus strand of JANXHW010000002.1, from coordinate 264,263,487 downwards.
CGCTGAGAGGCAGTTCCAGTGTTGGACTTAGACCTGGAAGATCCAGGTTCAAATCCCTGCTCAGCGACAAAGTTTCCTGGGTGACTTTGGGCCAGTCACTATCTCTCAGTGTATCCTACCTCACAGGGCTGTTGTGAGGACAAAAAGGAGAGAAGGAACCATGTACACCACACATTGAGCTCTTTTGGAGGAAGACTGTTATAAAAACATGAAGAATAAATGTCAATTGTTAGAGGTAAACATATTCTGTGGCTTGGGATAGGTGGGTAAAAAAAAAAAAAAAGGGCACATGCAGATTTCAGGGCGATAGCTGAAAGAGCCCGGATCCACAGCCCATGGTTCTAACTTCCTCGTTTGAGTTTTCTTGTGTTCTTCTGAAAACAACACATTTTCATTCTTTGCACTTCATCCCCTCATCCTGGAGGAGCACCTGAATAAGACCCGGGTGCTCTCAGACACGGCGCCAGTCTGATCCTTGCTTCCTTGAATGGCTTCAGATCCTGTCTGGTTGCGTCTGCTGTTTGGAGCCGCCAAGAGTTCATGCCAGGCAGCCATCGCATTGTCTGAGAAGTGCCTCAGTTTGGGCCTAGTCCCAACTTTTACAAAAACAGTTGCGTTCTGAATAATGAAAGATCTCTCAACTCAGCATACATTTGACACCAATAGCTCAGTGCTGAGCATGTAGCTTGTATGCAAAAGACCTGCCTTCAATCCCTGGCATCTCTCATTAAAAAGAGTCTGCTACCGTAGCAACACTGGAAAAAGACATCAGCCTGACGCCTTGAAAAGCTGCTCTCCGTCAGAGTCCGTGATACTGGGCCAGATGGACCGACTCAGGATAAGGCAGCTTCAGATGACGTCTGGCTCAGTTGGTTAGAGCATTCGTCTCACAAATGCCTGAAGATCTGCAGGACAGCAGTTCAAGATGGCCGGAAGTCTGTCGGAGAGCTGCTGGCACGCCGAGCTGATAAGCTGCAGAGCCCTGTGGGGGAGTGGAGCTGCAGCTGCAGCTGAAGCTGAAGCATGCTGAGGCGAACACCAGAGAGAGAGAGAGAGAGAGAGAGAGAGAGAGAGAGAGAGAGAGAGAGAGCTGGACTGTGAAAGTAACATCTCAAATGAAGGGTTCTATGAAAGATAAGAACGTTATTATATTTTAAAAACCCTTTGGGGTTTAGAACAGCCTGCCCATGTACACCTCCTTGAATAAAAGAGGAGAAATCCAATTACAAGAAAGGTGGTATACAAATACTGTATATTATTATTATTATTATTAGATGATCAGTGAGGAGAACCGTAACTCAGTGGTAGACAGAGCTGGTGTGGTGAGCACCCAGGGGTGCCAGTGATTTCAGCTCGTTTGATTCGGTGAGCAGACACCAGACTCAGAGGTAGGAGCGGGTACCCAAAAGTAAAAGAAAGAAATAAAAGGGAAAAAAAAGGTCTGCTAGGTGCAGAGGCGCCAAAAGAGCTAAAAAACCAACGTTGTAAAGAAAGATCTTTTACTCAGCTAGCGAGGACACAATCATAAGACAGAAAGTGTAACATATATGATTAATACAGAAGCTTTTATACATTTCATTATTTACATACAGAATCATGGAATTCATTGTCTTGGGGAAATACATAATAAAGAGGGACCAACAGGAGGAAGGATCCAAAAGTTGCACTTCGATACAGCCAATTAGATGGAGGATTGAAACTTTGCACCAATGAGAGCAGCAGCAGCAGATGTGAAATATTTAGCCAATAAAAGACAAACTTTATTAAGGGAACCAATGAGAAGTGTTGTGCTTTGTGCAAACTGAGGCCAATGGGATGGGACCGGACAGCCAATGAGAGGGAGGATGGGTGCCAAGTGGCAAGGGTAATAGGATTAAGTTCCCCCTCCCCAGGTGAGTGAGGTGTTCCGGAATCGGATGAATGGAGTCTTTTGTGTAGCTTGGTGACACAAAAGACTAAATTTCCAAATTGATAGGCAAAAGTGCCAATACAATAGGTCTCCGTCTCCCCTGGCTCCAGGTATACAATTGGGAAGGCCTGAGTCCATGCTGTCAGTCAGGAAGAGCAGGGCAAGTGATTAGATTAGCATTTGAATTAATTGTAGCCAGCCTGGGAAGGAGCAGTGTGAAGAGTCCCAGGGAATTTGCATGATAGACCAGGCAGCTGGGGGATAATGGGTGGGGAAATGGAATCAGAGCGGGTACAGAGAGACAGGCTGGGCTTAAAGAAATGATAATGTGAAGCATGCATGTGATTGATAGGCAGCAGGAAGAGGGGCGTGAGAACTGCTGGAGAGAGAAGTCGTTCAAGTGATACGTTTTTGAGATCAGGAAATGGGCAATCCAAGCCTTCCTGGCTGATCAGGAGTTTCCATGGGTCCCCTTCCCCCCAGCTAGCTTCCCAGGTAGAAGGAAGCCATCTGAGAGCAACACAGAATGGGAGCAATGATGGTTTGCATGGATTATGTGTTTGTAAAATGGCTTCTCCCTACTCCCTGCAGTACGGATCTATGGCAGGAGGAGCCCCCCCCCCGGGGGTCCTACGTTCAACCTCTTGTCATCACGCTGGAGGGGGTACCAAAGCCTCCCCGCTTGCCCAATGAGGATCCTCCGACTCGAACGGAGGGTTTTAACGGCTGCAAATCCATTGTACTGCTCCCAGGAGCTTGCTCACCAAGCCTGGGCAGACCCTGGCCAAGTGTCAGAATCGGGACCATTCTGCGTGGGTCCCCCTCCTAGAAGAAGCCCCGTCGACCTTAGTAAGGTTCCGGACACATAACCTCCCAAGGGACCCCTGAAACAGCCATAAATGTCAAGGAAAACCTACTTTCGTTGAAATAAATACTGTATCTTTAAGAGAGGAAGAGCTGTCAGATGCAGGGGTTAAATGAGGTAAAAAGGCTTCCCTGGTTCTGTAATGAGCAACACACGCCGGTCTCCCGGAGTTGGCTGAACGCCCAGAACTCGGTGAAGCGTGAAATAGGATTTGCCGGTTCAGTGAGTTTAAGAGGGTTTAATAGGATTAGACAGGCATAGTGTGAATTGTTGCTGCTGCCGCTTCCCGGAGGCGCGTGGCGGACGCGTGTCCGCTGTCAAACACAGGGAAAAGCGGAGAAAAGCCGAATTTAAAGTGTGTTTTGACAAAAAGGGCTGTATCTTCGTAATTCTTGGACCGATTTGGATGGGGTAAAAAGCAATAGGTTCGGGGGGGTCTGGCGGACGACATAAAAATATATGAGGGGGGGATTTCTCCTCACTACACTGGCCCATCCATGAGGCCAAATGAGACAGTTCCCTCAGGCAGCAGATGGGGGTGCCTACCTCTGACCACTCACTCACCTTCACTGCTCCTCCCCTTCTCCCTGGATTGGAAAAGAAAGAGGGGGTGGAGAGGAAGAACTGTGGAGGAGAAGAGACCAGTGGGCTAGAGCATCTCCAACACTCTGGCCCACCACTCTCCTCTCCTCCGCAGTCCCTCTTCAACTCCACCCACCCACCCCCTCTTCCTTTTCCAATCCAGGGGTCAGAAGGAGCAGAGGCTGGAATATCAGCAGGGAAGGGCAGGCCCGCCTGCTCAAGCATCAGACATCTGGAACTGACCCTGGTTGTAGAGCATAATCGCTGCATGCGGAAGGTGCCAGATCCAGTCTCTGGCATCCGCCATGGGTCTCGGGTAGCAGGGCTTGGGCAGACTTCCGCTACGTGACACTCTGGGGAGCCAGTTAGAGAAGTCAATACTGAGCTCATCGTGTGTGTGCTGCGGCTTCCAGAAATCGTTTGACAAGCTTACCCTGCTATTGTTGCCATCCCTGCCAAAACAGTGGTGTTGTTTTTTAAGACAAAATAGTCATGGAAGACACGGAGAACATTCTTTATTGTGTTAGCAATTAGTGGAGTATAGGAAGCGGAATACTCTTGTGTTCTATAACGTCTAAAAAAACATGATTGAATTTTATCCCAAGTGAGTAATTATTCATGGCAATACTGATCTCCCACTAACACCCCCCACCACAGTTCAAGCACCCAAGTAGCTAACGTGCTGTGTGGATTCTCTGATGTCTATTGAGGCATGTGTTGCGAGAGAACCTTTTCCCACAAACGGCGCATTCGTGAGGCTTTTCACCTGTGTGGATTCTACGGTGTGTGTTAAGGTTCGCCTTCTGGCTGAAGCTTTTCCCACACCTCAAGCACTCGTATGGTCTCTCCCCAGTGTGGATTCTCTGGTGAGTATTAAGATATGAGCTGCGAGAGAACCGTTTCCCACAGGTTGGGCATTTGTGAGGCCTCTCACTCTCACATTTTTTACGATGTCCATTAAGGTGAAATTTCTGGCTGAATCTTTTTCCACAGTCCGAACACTTAAATGTTTTTTCTCCCACGTGGATGCTCTCATGTTTGATAAGGACTGAATTCTGACTGAGTCTCTTCCTATAAGCATTGCAGAGATTTTGCCTCTTACCAGTGTGGATTCTTCGCTGGAATGCCTCTTCCTTCAGGTCCTGGAAAGCTTCCCCTAATTGAACAGAAACATCTATTTCCTGCCCCAAGTAGATTTTCTGCTGAACCCCAGGAATGTTTTCCTGCTCACCAGAGTGAGGAATACTCTCCCCTGTTCTCCACACTGATGTCGCCTGTGGTGACATTCGCCCCGAGTCTTCTGGCACATATTTCTCCCCTTCAGCGAGGTTCATCCATCCTTTCGCTCCTGAAGGAAAGAATGAAGAGATTTTCTGGGCTAGAGAAGAAAATGGGACTCTGTGGACAGATTTACAGGTGTCCCCCGCTTAAGGACAGGGATAAGTTCTGGAAAACCTGTCATATAGTGAAACCGTCATTAAGCAAGTCCTCATCACCATCTAGTGGCCGATTGTGGTATAACGTGTAAAACCAGTTCAGTACAGTGTAATCTGCAATGTAACACAGTGGAGTTGTAATAGGGCATGAATGGCAAACACAGTGCACATTGGACAAAGTCTGAGGTATTTGAGGATTAAAAGCCATGCAAAAATATTTATAGTAAAAATTCAACTTAAAAGGCTTCACAAGCATAAAAGGCTTTAAAAGCACATCTTAAAAGCTTCAAAAACACAGTTAACAAGCTTTAAAAGCAATCAAGTAAAAACAACTTAAAAGTTAAAAGAATACCAGGGCAACATTTCATTTGTATCCACAAACTGTTTCAAGCCAATGCAAACATGCAGGCTGCAACGTGTTGAAGAAACTAGCCTGACGTGGGAGATATAAGTACATTATGTCCTTATGCATTAACACAGTGTACACTATGAGTGTAACACAAAGCACAACAAGATTTCTACCTGTCAATGGAGGTAGACACACACACACACACACACACACACACACACACACACACACACACACACACACAGAGTTAAAGACGAGTACTGTAGCTTTAATTCTTTGTTTACACTTTGGGAACCTCCATCATATATGCGGATCGTTGTTAAGTGATCCGTCGTTAAGGGGGACACACCTGTATATGCCCCGTACCGAGTCAGACCCCTAGCCCTTGTAGTCCACTATTGCCTGCACTGGCTGGCACCTCCAGGATTCAAGGAGGGTCTTTCTCAGCCCTGCCCGCAGATGCCAGGGACTGAACCTGGGACCTTCTACATGCCAAGCAGGTGCCACTGTGGCTCCTGGAAGCAGTTTTTGAGCTTTAAGTCCCCTAAACAGCTGAGATCCTGCACACCTGGGGGAGCACTTCCTCCCATATATGCTTCCCCCCACCTTAAGACCTTCCAGTGAGGTTCTGTTTGCAGTTCCGTTGATCACGCAATCAGGATCTCAAGCAGTCTCCGCAAGGCCTTATGAGTGGTGGCACCAACTCTCTGAGATTCCCATTTCTAAGATTCTCTAAGGGTCCCCCTTCTTATATTATTTCGTTCATCAGCTGAACACAGTACGTTTTGCAGAGGGATTTGTTGCGTAATATAAAGTTACCTATTTTAGTGTTTTCTTGCTTGTAACTAAATATTTGGAAATGTTTTGGTTTTTTGCTCATCATATTTGATCGAGCAAGGCAGTTCCTATGACTTCACTTTTGGAGTTTACATCTATTTGATATTTATTTTGCTTACTATTTGTTTTCAGCCCACTAGGGAGCTCAAAGGGACTTGTTAAATATAATTAAAATTAAAACCTGAACACTGACAACAGACCCAGACTAAACAAACAAGACGCACAAAACTACATTTTCAGCGACTGGGCAGCACAGAGTTTTGAGGATTGAGACCGTTGCCCTGCTACCTGCTGAGTCAGACCCTTGGTCCATGTCGCTCAGTATTGTCAGCACCGGCTGGCAGCAGCTCGCCAAGATTCTCAGGCAGTGATGTTTTGAGGGACCGGCCTGGAGATACTGCCATGGACTGAACCTGGGACTTCTGCTTGCAAAGCTAGCTCTCTGCTCTTGAAAAACAGCCTCTCCCAAATGCCCCCCCCCACTCTTCCCCCCAATCCAGCTCACTTTCAGTATCAGAGCTGGATTAGCAGACCAGTGCCTGAGGGGACGACCCAGGAGGAGTTCGGGGGCAAGGAAGGGGGGCAGGAGGGAGGAGGGCTCAGGGACACTTGGAGAAAACAGGTGTCAAAAGAAGACAAATTCAGAAGTCAAAACCCGCAGCCAACTGGGGTGTTTCTGTCTTTGCGTTTCCCCTGAAGGAGGCCCGTGACTCCCCCCCCCAAAGAGAATGCGGTAGCCCTTGTCCTTCCTGCAGGGAGAGAAAAGAAGGCCCCCACCCCACCCAAGCAGTCCTGAGGGACTTCTGAGCACCCACAAACAGAGGCTGAAGACCCCTTACCCAGCAGGCCAGCCCCTCCACGGTCGGTCTCCTGCTTGGTCTCCTTGCACAGCTGCCTGCGGCCTGGGGCGGGTAGAACCAGTTGTGGCTCGCAGAAGCTCCGGACCACCTCCTCAAATGGTGTTGTCACCTGAAACAGCAGGGAAGACCCCTGTCAGAGTCGAAGAGCAGGGCTCGGGGCTTCCTGAGAAGAGAGGCGCAGGACTCCCACTTGCCCCCAAAGCCCATCGCCATCTCTCCCCCCCCCCCGTTTCATTTTATTTCAGCATTACATATCATGGCTACAAAATCCATATCAGATCATGTTCTGCAATTGAGTCTAGATGTGCAAGTGCTTATGAATGTTTCATCGGCGCAAATGTTTTTAGTTTTAATTTTTACAGTTGATTTTTATTGATAAGTGGAATTTGTCAAGTGTGCTGTTTTCTTTTTGCTATTTTATTTATTTTATTTACAGTATTTTTACCTGCCTTTCTCCCCGAAGGGACCCAAGGCGGCTATGACCTATGATCGATGCAAAATTAATTGCCACTAATGTCATATAAACAGGGCTGGCAATGCTCTAAAGTATATCACAATATCGATTTAAACATATTTTGTAGTTGTATGAGTCTTGTTTCACCCACAGTTCATTAAAAGGCATTTGATTTGAACAAAATAATTGCAACGTTGGCTCCTTTTTTTTTTCCATAGCAAGAGAAATGGTGGATTGCCCACCTCCAGGGGAGGCAGAATTGAGATGGTGTGAGGCTGGAGCAGTGACTCACTCAGAGGCACAGCACGGAACCTCCTTCTTGGTTGGGATTTTTATTCATGTTATTCAGCACAGCACGCTAGCAGTCCTCACAGGCAAGGAATTGCCAGTCGCCAAGGAAGGAATCAGAATGGAGGCAACAGCTCAACCAAGACAGCAACATCCCACCCCCAAACAGCAAGAAGCGACTCAAGAGGACAGGATCGAACCATCTCTCACCTGTGGCTTCTGCCTCTCAGCCTGTTGCTGCATCCGCAGGGACTCCTCTGCCAGGGCCACCGCCTGGGAGCAGCTCTCTGGGCCACGTTCCCTCACCCAGCTCTGTATCTCCGGGGGCAGGACAGCCAGGAACTGCTCCAGGACCAGCAGCTCCAGGATCTGCTCCTTGGAGTGGCTCTTGGTCTTCAGCCAGCGATGGCAAAGCTCCTGCAGGCGGCTATAAGCCCCTCGAGGCCCCTCAGCCTCCTGGTAGCAGAAATGCCTGAAGTGGTGACACCATCTCTCCCTGGCCAGAGCGTCCTGTCGCAAGATGGCTGCCTTCACTTTCCCATAATCCTCTCTGTCTCTGCCCTCCAGCCTGCTAAAGGCCTGCTCGGCTTCTCCCCTGAGGGCCGGCAGGAGGCGGGTCACCCACTCGTCCTTGGGCCACCGGCAGGCCTCAGCCACTTGCTCAAAGGAGGCCAGGAAGGCCTTGGCGTCGTCCCACGGGGTGGGCTCCACTGGTGGGACCCCCCAGCCTGAGTGGGGCGTGTCCACTTCCTTCAGGAACTCCTGCCACTGGACTTCCCAGCGCTGAAGGAGGCCCTCACCCCCCGCTTCCTCTTTCACTGGTGGTGGCGGTGGCGGTGGCATCTTTTGCAGGAATTCCCTGAGACAGCCTCTCGGCAGGACATGGAGAGCTCTCCTCGCTCCCTGGGAGGCCTCCACTGATTTGGGGTCTGCCTGGCTTAGCGCCTCCATTTTCATCCCCGGCCCACTTCTCAGCATCAAAGGCACGCAGGAGGAGGCACCACGTATGAAGAGTGAAGCAAGAGTTTACTGGTCTCTGGGCAAAAGAGAGAATGGCAGAAAACGTGAATTAGCCACAGTCCAGCCTGGGTGGTAGCGCAGGAGTCCATAGGCTTGGCTGAAGCTCAAGCGCTGCTTGAAGTGGCCCAACTACACCTTTTCTGCGGGCACCTGCTGCCCCCCTCCTTCTCTCCTCTCCCTCCGCTGGCGGGTCCTCAAAACTGGCTGGTTTTGAAGCCACGCCAGGAGAGGAGAGAAGGGGGGGCAATTTGCTCCCAGGAGCACCTTTGGGAACAGACTCACTACAATCTCTCCTCCTCTCTAGCCCAATCGTCTCTTCTGCTCCACACTTCCTCTTCCTCTCCTCGGAGAGGATTCTCAACTGCAGCACTGGAGAAGAAGAGAAGTCAGCTCCCCATTTCCACCAAGGACAATGGGGCTACCGCAGGGTGGCCCTGCCAGGCAGGTGGCTGGGAGAGGGGGCAGGCAAGAAGGGGCTGCGAAGCACTCCTCACCCGTTGGCTGCCTCATCCAGCCTACCCCCCAAAGAGAGTGCTTCCGTCAGCCTCGTGGTGAGGCCGCCCCTGATGGTACAGCTCCTGCTTTGAATGCGGAACGTTCCAGTTCCATCCCCGGCAGCATCTCCAGGTCGGGCTGAGAACAGACCCCCACCTATAAACCTGGAGAATGCTGCCTGCCAGTGCCGGCAAAACTGTACTGCTCTAGGTGGACCAACTAGCTGTGGTCTCCTTCGCACTTCCTCTTCCTTTTCCAGTTCAGAGGAGCAGCAGTAGACAGGTAAACGGGGGTGAGTGCCACCACCCCCAACTGCTGCCTGAGGCGATCGCCTCAGTCGACCTCATAGATGGGCCGGCCTTGGGGCTACAATCACTGGTTAACCCCTGCACAGCAAGGACAGGAGCAGGGGGCAGTAGGAATGTTGGCACACACACACACAAACACACTTTGTTTGAACATCCCCAACTTTGAGACATTGTTATTAGAAAGGGAGTCTACCTATCGCCATGAATAAAAATGATATTCTGAGGTGAAGGGGGAAAGTGGACTGAGTAGCGCTAGATATATACATGGCACATACCAGGGTGTTTGGGGCTCCAACAAGGTTCCTGGGTCGGTTTTAACAGCTTCACAGGAACACAGCAGAAGCCTGTGGCTGAATCAGGTGAAGGGGCCAACTAGCTCAGTGGCCTGTTACTGACAGTGGTCAGCCCAGATGTTTTCAGGAAGCAGCACACAAGCAGAGCAATAGGGAACTATCATTTCCTGGTGCTTGCCCTAACACCTGAAATTCAGAGGTATACTGCCTTTGAACATGGAAGTTCCACTCCTAGCTATTGTGACTAGCAGCTACTGACCAACCTGTTCAGCATGAAACCCATCCTGAATAAGGAAAAGCTTGCTGGATCATACCAAGTCTCCCATTGGACAGCTAGCTGCTTCCAAGCTCTCCACAAGGCTCCTACACTGGTTGCATCCCCACAAATGATGCATAGAGAAACACTGCCTCTGGACATGGAGGTTCTGTAGCACAGCAAAGCCCGCCAAATCAAAGGCCGCCACCACATCCTGTGACAGAGTCCCATAGCGCTGCGTCAATGAGACATTGCACGAAGCTGCTTTATGTCTGACCCATCCCGACGACGCCCCCTGTGAGTTCTACAACTTTGCACTCCGATGGGACTTTCCACAGCATCCCGTTGCTGCAATGGGACTGGACTGCAATGCAACTCCTCAGCTGGATAAATTTCTCTGCATGCCTCAAGCACACACACACCCCGTTAAAGGTACCGAAGCCCCCCCCCCCCGCGTCCGCTCGCTAACTGACCAGGGTCCTAACCAACCCAAACTAAACCAAACCCAGCAGAGGTCTGCTCTGCAGAAATCAGCAGCAAGCAAGTGATGCTTTTTTGCTGCAGCAGGGAAATCCTCCTCACCATCGCCACTGCTGCCAAGCAAACGGGGCAGCTGCGGGGGCCGGTTGGCCACGCAGGCTCTGTGCTGGGGGAGCGAAAAGGGGGCCACTCCGGCGCTCGGAGGAGGTCACGCACGGTCTCCCTTTTGCGGTCCTTCCCTATCCCTTTCCCGCCGCAGTTCTCCTTTCCACCGCCGCCAGTGAACCCCACTTATTATTCCCTGCTGCATCATCATCATCATCTCCCCGCTCTTTCGATGCCACACCGTCCTTTGCCCTTCGGAAGAGAGTAAGCGGCGGCTTTGCACCCGCAACTCACCCAAGTCGGTCCCCCAGCAGAAGACTCGCACTCCTTCCTTCCTTCCTTCCTTCCTCCTTCCCAGCCAGCCTGCTGGAGAGGGGGGGGGGCGGCAGAGGACAGGAAGTGCTGCAGCTGCTCCCTTTCCACATGATCCTGGGCGGGCTCCGCTCTTCCTTCCCCCGGCCAACGCACAGGCGCCGCTTCCCTCGGCTCTGGCGGCTTCGACGGGACCTTCTCCAGGGTTAACCCTTGCGGCACCGGCGGGAGGGAGTTGCTGCGCCATCATCGTCGCCCAGTGGCGGCGGCGGCAGCAGCAGGGCGCGCGCACGCTTTGCAAGACCGCCGGGGTCTGTCCGCCCACTCCCCGCCAAGCGGGTATCATCATCATCACCGAGCTGGAAACCTGGCCGGCAGACTCGAGGAGCAGCGGCTTGGACTGAGCCCTCTCCATAAGAACATCAGAAGAGCCCGGCTGCTGGATCAGGCCAAAGGCCCATCTAGTCCAGCTTCCTGTGTGGCCCCACCAGTGGCCCCACCAGATGCCTCAGGGAGCACACAGCCAACAAGACAACCTGTTTCCTCCACACTTCCCTTCTGCTCCGCCCCTTCTTCTTTTTCCAATTCAGCCAGTGGGAAGAGCAGCAGCTGGCACGTCACCAGGTCAAGGAGGGCAGGATTTGGCCCCCTGTCTGAAACTCAGAAGAGATGCTGCTGCCTGAGCTACGGTAGCTGGATCCAGGGTGGAAGACGTCCCACCCCCTGGCTCTGCTTGGTGATGACAGGAACCGAACCCGGGTCCGTCTGCCTACATCTGCTCTGCCACAGAGCTCCAGTCCCTCCCCAAAGGGGGCACTTGGCTGGAGCCAGGAGACCCAGTGTATAATTAGTTTGTGGAACTCCTTGCCACAGGAGGTGGTGATGGCACCTGGCTTAGATGACCTTAAAAGAATTAGACAGAATGATTCTTGGAAGAAATGTCAATCACAGATTACAAGCCATGATGGGGATAACAAGCCACCTCCTGGTTTTACTAGTAGACTATCTCTGAATGCCAGCTGCAAGGGAGTGGCGACAGGATACAGGTTATCTTGTTGTCTTGTGTGTGCTCCCTGAGGCATCTGGTGGGGCCACTGTGTGATGCAGGAAGCTGGGCTAGATGGGCCTTTGGCCTGATCCAGCTGCAGGGCTCTTCGAATGTTCTTTTGACTTCAGTCTGACCCAGATGGGGCTCTTTTTATGCTCTTATAGTCCCAGGATTGCACAACCAGGTGAGCCCAGCCTGGCTAGCCCCTGAAGCTGCCCCGCCACCCGTTTTTGACTCATTTAGACTGAATCCAGCTCCTCCAGATTCCACTTGCCTGGAGGCCCGACAGGCATTGGCAGTAAACGTGAATATAGTGGGTTCCGGGTAACAGGTTGGGGTGAAAGTTAAAAACCACTTCTGGGCCTGGAAATGTGGAGGCCTTCTGCCCTAAAGGAGGCCCAGACCTTATGCTTGACTAGTTCTAAACTGGGCAAAGTGGCATCTTTAAACTGTCAGAAAACATAAGAGTCAAGGCAACAATGAAAATAGTCTTTATTGGGGTAAACAATACACAAAAAATCAGAGGATTAAAGCCCTGCAACATCTCAAAACGGCAGCGTTATGGAAGCTGGACACTGACTAAGGGAAGTAGCACCTAGTGGTTAGAGCTCACCACACCTCTTCTTACTCTCCACTTCACCGATTTGCCAGGTCAGCAGCTGACTGGGGGTGGGTGGGTTTGAGAACTGGTAGATATCTGCTGTCACTGAGGAAACAAATGGGGTGCGTGTGGGGCCCATCTGAGAAATACCCCCCTCCCAGGAGAGTGGGAAAACTAGCAGTTCTGTTTAAACCCAAATCCCAGTCATGAATACAACTGATTCTAGAGAGGGGGGGCCCTTCCATGGCATTTTCAGTGAACATGGACTGGCAAGGAGTCCAAATCGAACCAGTTTCATTCCTTTTTCTTTGGGGTTTTAATACACAAAATGGCAGAGAGCATTACAACAAGCATGTAATGCTTGGCAGAGAGCATTACAACAAGCTCCTTCATGGATCATTGCCTTGTCGTGGCGAAGGGGCTTGCGTAACTCAATGAAGCCATGAGCTATGCCGTGCAGGGACACCCAAGACGGACAGGTCGTAGCAGAGAGTTCTGACTAAAAGTGATCCACTGGAGAAGGAAATGGCAACCCACTCCAGTAACCTTGCCAAGAAAATCCCATGAACAGTACCAAAAGGCTAAAAGATATGACGCCGGAAGATGAGCCCCTCAGGTCGGAAGGTGTCCAATATGCTACTGAGGAAGAGCGGAGGACTATTCCAAGTAGACCCAGAAAGAGTGAAGCGGCTGGGCCAAAGCCAATAGGACGTCCAGCTGTGGATGTGTCTGAGGTTGAAAGGAAAATCCAATGCTGCAAGGAGCAATACTGCTTAGGAACATGGAATGTGAGGTCTATGAATCAAGGCAAGCTGGATGTGGTCAAAAATGAGATGATAAGATTGAACATTGACATCTTGGGAATCAGCGAACTAAAATGGACGGGCATGGGCGAATTTAAGTCAGGTGACCATCATATCTACTACTGTGGGCATGAATCCCTTAGAAGAAATGGAGTAGCCCTCATAGTCAATAAAAGAGTGGGAAAGGCAGTACTGGGGTGCAACCTCAAAAACGACAGAATGATTTCAGTTCGAATCCAAGGCAAACCATTCAACATTACAGTAATCCAAGTGTATGCCCCAACCACTGATGCCGAAGAAGATGAAGTTGACCGGTTCTATGAAGACCTACAACACCTTCTAGAACTAGCACCCAAAAAAGATGTCCTTTACATCATAGGAGACTGGAATGCTAAAGTAGGAAATCAAGAAATAAACGGAATAACAGGCAAGTTTGGCCTTGGAGCGCAAAATGAAGCAGGGCAAAGGCTAACGGAGTTCTGTCAAGAGAACACGCTGGTCATAGCAAACACTCTTTTCCAACAACACAAGAGGCGACTCTACACATGGACATCACCAGATGGTCAATACCGAAACCAGATAGATTATGTGCTTTGCAGCCAAAGATGGAGAAGCTCTATACAATCAGTAAAAACAAGACCTGGAGCTGACTGTGGCTCAGATCATGAGCTTCTTATTGCAAAATTCAGACTTAAACTGAAGAATGTAGGAAACACCACTAGACCAGTCAGATATGACCTAAACCATATCCCTTATGAGTATACAGTGGAGGTGAAGAATAGATTTCGGGCATTAGACCTGGTAGACAGAGTGCCTGAAGAACTATGGACGGAAGTTCGTAACATTGTACAGGAGGCAGCAACGAAAACCATCCCAAAGAAAAAGAAATGCAAGAAAGCAAAGTGGCTGTCAGATGAGGCTTTACAAATAGCTATGGAAAGAAGGAATGCAAAAAGCAAGGGTGAAAGGGAAAGATATAAACAACTGAATGCAGAGTTCCAGAGAATAGCAAGGAGAGATAAGAAGGCCTTCTTAAATGAACAATGCAAGGAAATCGAGGAAAACAACAGAATGGGGAGGACTAGAGATCTCTTCAAGAAAATTGGAGATATCAAGGGAACGTTTTGTGCAAAGATGGGCATGATAAAGGACAAAAAAGGCAGAGACCTAACAGAAGCAGAAGAGATTAAGAAGAGATGGCAAGAATACACAGAAGAACTATACAAGAAAGATCTGAATGTTCCTGATGACCACGCTGGTGTGGTCACTGACCCAGAGCCGGACATCCTAGAGAGTGAAGTCAAGTGGGCCTTAGGTAGCATTACTAACAACAAAGCTAGTGGAGATGATGATATCCCAGCTGAGCTACTTAAAATCCTAAATGATGATGCTGTGAAAGTGCTGCACTCAATATGCCAACAAATTTGGAAAACTCAGCAGTGGCCAAAGGATTGGAAAAGGTCAGTTTACGTTCCAATTCCAAAGAAGGGCAGTGCCAAAGAGTGTTCAAACTACCGTACAATTGCACTCATTTCACATGCTAGCAAGGTTATGCTCAAAATCCTACAAGCTAGGCTTCAGCAGTACGTGGACCGAGAACTACCGGAAGTACAAGCTGGGTTTCGAAGAGGCAGAGGAACTAGAGATCAAATTGCCAACATGCGGTGGATCATGGAGAAAGCACGAGAGTTCCAAAAAAACACCTACTTCTGCTTCATTGACTACGCAAAAGCCTTTGATTGTGTGGATCACAACAAACTGTGGCAAATTCTTAAAGAGATGGGGGTACCAGACCACCTTACCTGTCTCCTGAGAAACCTGTATGCGGGTCAAGAAGCAACAGTTCGAACCGGCCATGGAACAACTGATTGGTTCAAAATTGGGAAGGGAGTACGACAAGGCTGTATATTGTCACCCTGCTTATTTAACTTATATGCAGAGTACATTATGAGAAATGCAGGGCTAAATGAATCACAAGCCGGAATCAAGATTGCCGGGAGAAATATCAACAACCTCAGATATGCAGACGATACCACCCTAATGGCAGAAAGTGAAGAAGAACTAAAGAGCCTCTTGATGAGAGTGAAAGAGGAGAGTGCAAAAGTTGGCTTGAAACTCAACATTAATAAAACTAAGATCATGGCATCTGGTCCCATCAATTCCTGGCAAATAGAAGGGGCAGAAATGGAAGCAGTAACAGATTTTACTTTTTTGGGTTCCAAGATCACTGCAGACGGAGACAGCAGCCATGAAATTAAAAGACGCTTACTCCTTGGAAGGAAAGCTATGGCAAACTTAGACAGCATAATAAAAAGCAGAGATATCACCATGCCAACAAAAGTTCGTATAGTCAGGGCGATGGTGTTCCCAGTAGCAATGTATGGTTGCGAGAGTTGGACCATAAAGAAGGCTGAGCGCCGAAGAATAGATGCTTTTGAACTGTGGTGCTGGAGAAGACTCCTGAGAGTCCCTTGGACTGCTAGGAGATCAAATCAGTCAATTCTAAATGAAATCAAGCCTGACTGTTCCCTGGAAGGACAGGTACTAAGGCTGAAACTCAAATATTTTGGCCACCTAATGCGAAGAGAGGACTCTCTGGAGAAGACTCTGATGCTGGGAAAGATTGAAGGCAAAAGGAGAAGGGGAAGGCCAAGGATGAGATGGTTAGACAGCATCACCAATGCAACGAACATGAAAATGAGCGAACTCAGGAAGATAGTGGAGGACAGGAAGGCCTGGCGGGATATGGTTCATGGGATCACGAAGGGTCGGACACGACTTAACGACTGAACAACAACATTACAACAAGCAGGCTGAGGGAAATGCCTGCATGACCATAAAGCGATCGTGCAACAAAAGTGCACGAAGTAACTAATAATCCTACTTCAGAGAAAACCAGCAAGGCCTGGCTACAGGTTGGCTTGGAGTGGGGAGAGCAAGCAAAACAAAATTAATTCTCGTTCAGTGGTTCCCAAACTGGGAGGCGCGGCTCCACCAGCCAGGGGAGCCGCGGAGTGCCACGGAATCCTCTCGGAAAACAGTGCCATGCCAATTGGCAGGCATCAGCATCATGTCATGGGGAGCCGCAGCCAATGGTCGCCAATGGTCAAGGGAGCCACAGGTCAAAAACGTTTGGGAAACACTGCTCTCTAGATCACTGTTCTTCAACCGTGGGGTCAGGACCCTAATGGAGTTGCGAAGCCTCATTTGTGGGGTTGCAGCAACTTATGGGAACCAAAATGGCCACTGGGGGATAATGCTGGGGGGTGGGGGGACCTGTTGCAGGGGCTTCCACGTGATTTTATCCCCCTTTCAAGTTGCTGAGGGGGGACCACGACTCAGCTCTCTTGTTCTGAAATGACCCCGCTGCAGATTATGCGGGCCGGGTGAGGTTGACAGGATGGGGCTGGGGGTGGCAACAGGGGCGGGGGGTGGGTGGGCGTATCAGGCCCCAGGAGGGGGTGGGATCAGTGGTGGGTCCCCAGCCTCACATTTATTTATTTATGTACTGTATTGGGGGTGTGGCACAAAAAAGGTTGAAGACCACTGCTCTAGTCTAGATGAGCCCAGCTAGAAATATTGTGACATCATTACATTGTCCTAGGAATCCTGGCCTTCTAGACTCAGGTGGGTACGGTTTTGCCTTCCATGAGCCAGCTGCTGGTCCCAACAAAAGACCACCTGGCAAAACACACAGCTCCAGCTGGATGCAGGAGCTGACCTCCCCTCGGCTGGAGATGTCGTGGGGTTGGAAGAGGGAGGGTCACCTGGGGCCTGCCATCCTACTCCCTGATCTGCCCAGGTGAGCTTGAGTGCCCAGTTGATGGGCACATGCCAGCCTCAGCCCCTTTGTTTCTGGGGGCGCTTCAGCCACAAAGACAGCAGTGAACCCACAAAGTCCCTGTCTGGATGCCGTGTGGCCTGTCAATAACGGTGCTGAATCGGAAAAGAACAAGGCTGTTGCAAGTAGAGGACTCAGAGACTTTAGGAGGTTGAGGCATCCCAGGAGTCTCTGGGGATGTTAAAAGGGCCGAAAAGAGAGGAAAACGAGCACAAGATCGTGGGCAAAGGGGGGGCATTCATTACAGGTGGCACTTCTGCCAGAAACGTCTCTCTCGGTTTCTCTCTTGCAAGCCACCGTTTTCTCACCTCACGAGCAGCAACCACAACCTGCAGCTCCAGCTCCTGGACAGTCAGTGTATTGTGTGGGTTTTCTGGTGCTTACTCAGGTGTGTGTTGTAGGAGAACCTTTGCCCACAAACGGAACACTTGTACGGCTTCTCCCCGGTATGGATCCGGTGGTGTCTATTAAGGTTGCACTTATAAGGGAAGCTTTTCCCACAGTCCAGACATTCGTAGGGTCTCTCTCCAGTGTGGATTCTCTGATGGACAATTAAGTCTGATAAGTAACGAGAGTCTTGCCCACACACCAGGCATTTGTACGGCTTCCCTCTCGCGCGTGCGCGCTGATAGTCGAAAGAGTCGGTAGCAGCACGGCTGCCATTTTGTTTCTTACCCGTTTGGATTGGCCGGTAGCTTGCGGCGTCTCCGAGACCCCGATAGCCTCCTCCGCACGGAGCGGGTCCCTCCCCTCGCTCCCCAGGATGCTGCTGGAATCTGGCGGTGTGCTGGTTCTGAGAGGCGTGTTCCTGCTCCAGGCAGTGAGCAAAGATCCCTTCTGCTTTCCACACCAATGTCTCGCAGGGCTCCCTTCGCGCGGAATCTTCTGGCAGATCATTCTCTCCCTCATTCATGGTCAGCCACCCGTCACCTGCCAGAGAAACAAGAAAACCCCAAAATGCAATCCATGATCTAAACGAGAGGAGTCCGGGACTTTGAATTAGAGAATGAATCATACTTAGTACAGTACTGCAACTTCGCATTAAAATGTATCGAAAAGATCAATCAAGTAAAAATGCCTTACATCAACTCACGATCATGAGACCCAGTGTGGTGTAGTGGTTAGCATACCAGACCTGGACTAGTAACCACCATGAAGCTGCTCAGACAAGTCTCCATCTCTTAACCTAACCCACCTCACAGGGTTGTTGTGAGGATAAAAGGAGAGGGACACCCTAAACACCACCTTTCAGCTCCTGGGTGAGACAAAAATGTAATGATGGTAAAGAGATATCTCCGGGGGGGGGGGGGGAACACTTATTTCTGGAGAAATTATATTTTTAAAAAGATGCTAAATCTAAATATTTGTAAAACCTGCAGATGGCAGGTGGCAGTTGAGAAGAGGTATTCCCCCTTCACTCACACACACAGGAGGGAATACCTCTTTCTAAGGTAGTGCCTGTGGCTGCATCAACTAAAAGCACAGAACATTTTTTCCAAAACAATTTTTAGTCAAATTCAAACGTATGCATATTAGTGAAAACCTCTTTAATTGGGGGAATACGCCTAGTCATATTTTGGCAGGGTATCAGATGTTCCCATGGGAAGAAGCAGCACATAAAATAACAGACTAAAACAGGGGTGGGGAACCTATTTGCGGTGGGGGGCCATTTTCCCATAGGGAAAACTTGTTGCGGGCCGGCCGTTAGGCCGTCCGATTCCCCCCCCCCCGCAAATTTACCCCCCCCCCACAAATTTACCACCCACCCACCGCTCTCCTTCGTGCGACTCCTTCTCAACCCGGCTGTTTCTGCGCATGTCTCTAACAGCCGGAAGGGTTTGAAAAGTCGGGTGAGGTGAACGCGGCCTCCGGTCCGAATGGAATCGGGTCCAGGCTCGCGCGGGCCGGACCGGATCGCTCCTGGGGCCGGATCCGGCCCGCGGGCCGCCGGTTCCCCACCCTTGGACTTCTGTTCGGTAGCTACGTGAAGACGACTGCACTGTACTGTGGAAGAAACCATCTGGAATTGTAGGGATAAGAAAGGCGGTATATAAATACAGAAACAACAGGCCACAGGTTGCCGATCCCCGATCTAAACGGACAGTTACATCTTGTAGTAAGTGAATTTTATACATTTCTAGTCTTCATGGGGTTGGATCTAAAGACGTGCTTCGGCATCCCCAGTGCAACCTCTGGCTTCTTCCTGCGGAGTCCAGGCATATGCGCAGTGACCTACATCTCTGGATCAAAACCAAGGTCTAGACCCAATTATACGGTTACGAAGATATACTTGGCAATGCGTGGAAACGTTTCAGAAGCCAGAAGGGGTATGAATGAAGGGGGAGGCATTCAGTACTATGCTGGCCAGCTTGTGCATATCTTGTGATTAGCAGAGAAGTCAAACAACACTGCAATCATATGCACGTTTACCTGGAAGTAAGCGCCACAGAACTTACCTTCTGAGCAAGCAGGCACAGGATTGCAGGCTATTTGTGCAAAGCAAGAGAGATGGTACAAATTAAATTTGCAGGGTGGAAACTGGGTCACAGCATTTGATGTTTAGAGCCCCTAACTGTGCATGTTAACCTGGAAGTATGTTTGACTGGATTCACACGGTTTCGTGTGCACCACACTGCAGTCAGGGGGCTAGAAGTCGCCCCTGCCATGAACTCGCATGCGAGTCCCCAAGTATTATTAAGCCACCCTTCTGAAAAGTCAAGGATCGCTACTCACCCAAAGGTCTGGCTGCGGCCCCGTCACATTCCTGCTTAGTCTCCCGGCTAAGACGCCTCTGCTCCGTATCAGATGGAGCCTGGTCTGCTTCAGAAAAACCCACAGCCTCCTCCTCCTCCTCCTCCTCGAATGGTGTCGGCACTTGAAAAAGCAGGGAGGGTCCCTTGTACATAAGAACATAAGAACATAAGAACATAAGAAGAGCCCTGCTGGATCAGGCCAAAAGCCCATCTAGTCCAGCTTCCTGTGTCACACAGTGGCCCCACCAGATGCCTCAGGGAGCACAAGACAACAAGATAACCTGTTTCCCGTTGACACTCCCTTGCACCTGGCACAGAGAAAACCCACTTCTAAAACCAGGAGGTTGCTTATGGCTTGTAACCTGTGATGGTCTTTTCCTCCATGAATCTGTCCAAACCCCTTTGAAAGGCATCCAGGTCAGGTGCCATCACCACATCCTGTGGCAAGGAGTTCCACAGATGAATTACACTCTGGGCAAAGAAATATTTTCTTTTGTCTGTTCTAACTCTCCCTCCACTCAATTTTAGTGCGTGTCCCCTGGTTCTGGTGTTGTGCGAGAGGGAGAAGAATTTCCCTCTATCCACTCTCTCCATCCCATGCATAATTTTATAAGTCTCAATCATGTCCCCCCTCAGGCGCCTTTTTTCTAGACTGAAAAGCCCCAGATGCTGTAGCCTTTCCTCATAAGGGAGGTGCTCCAGCCCACAAATCAATCTGGTCGCTCTTTTCTGCACCTTTTCCAATTCAACTATATCCTTTTTGAGGTGTGGTGACCAGAACTGGACACAATACTTCAGATGTGGCCTTACCATCGATTTGTACAAACGCATAATGATATTGGCCGTTTTATTCTCAATCCCTTTTTTAATGATCCCGAGCATGGAATTGGCCTTCTTCACAGCCGCCGCACACTGGGTCGACACTTTCATCGACCTGTCCACCAGCACACCAAGATCTCTTTCTTGATCCGTCACAGACAACTCAGAACCCATTAGCGTATATGTGAAATTTTGGTTTCTTGCCCCAATGTGCATCACTTTGCACTTACTTACATTGAAGCGCATCTGCCATTTTGCTGCCCATTCTCCCAGTTTGGAGAGATCCTTCTGGAGCTCTTCACAATCCCTGCTGGTCTTCACCACCCGGAAAAGTTTAGTGTCATCTGCAAACTTGGCCACCTCACTGCCTATCCCCGACTCCAGGTCATTTATGAATAAGTTGAAAAGCACCGGTCCCAAGACCGATCCTTGGGGCACACCGCTTTTCACCTCTCGCCATTGTGAAAATTGCCCATTGACTCCCACTCGCTGTTTCTTGGTCTTCAACCAGTTCCTAATTCACAAGGGGACCTGCCCTCTTATTCCCTGACTGTGGAGTTTTCTCAGGAGCCTTTCATGAGGGACCGTGTCAAACGCCTTCTGAAAATCCAGATATATAATATCCACGGGTTCGCTCGCATCCACATGCCTGTTGACCTTTTCAAAAAATTCTAACAGGTTTGTGAGGCAAGACTTCCCCTTGCAGAAGCCATGCTGACTCTCCCTCAGCAGAGCTTGTTCTTCTATGTATTTTAAGATTTTATCCTTCATGAGACTTTCCACCATCTTCCCTGGAACAGATGTTAGGTTCGGAAGACAGGAGAGAGAGTGCAGGATCAATGAAAAGACCTGGTTATGCCGCCCAACCAGCACCCTGCAGCCAACAGCCACGTAAAACTGGGCCTGTAGCCCTGTGGTTGAACAAGTGTTAATCTTTAGTATCTCCCAAGACCTGCTGGTGCCTGAGGCAGCAGGCCAAATGGTTTGCTTGTGTGTGTGTGTGTGTGTGTCTCCCCTTATCTGGTGATGTGCCAGTCTCTGCTCCGCCCACTCCCTGGATTGGAAAAGGAAGTGGACGGAGCAGAAGAGGAAGTGTGGAGGAGAGGAGTGGGCTAGAGCAGCCAACAGTCTAGCCCACCACTCCTCCACATCTCCTCCACGCTTTCTTTTCCAATCCGGAGTGGGAAGGAGGAGGAGAAAGGGCAGTGGAGGCAAGTGGCTCCTCACAGAGGCCAGGGGCTCCTCACCAGCCTGCTGCCTGAGGCACCCTTCTCAGTCGGCCTTAAGATGGGGCCAACTCTGTCCCCCCAGTTTGAAGGGTCTCAGGTAGCATCACTTGGAGCGGCTCTCTGCCAGGCACCTTCCTGAGGGAGCCACAGTGGATTAGATGAACCAACCTTCTAACTCCGATTAAAGCAACCATGACTCAAGCAACTTCTCATCTTGATGGGGAAAAAAGCACCCTGGGAGACCTTTACGACTCCTTCACTTATGATAGGGTGGGCATTTGTAGGCCAGTTTCCTCTGACAGATATTTGAAGTGGAGAGAGATTTCACAAACCAGGAGTCTGAGAAATCGGCAACTCTCCTTTCCTACACTGAGATGACCAGAGAACTCAACCTGTTCTTCTCCATCACAAGCCCTGAGCCCCCCACCCCACCCCAAACATGACGAGAAACTGGCCCCACCTTTTTCTGTCTCTCCTGCGCCTCTCGCTGCCTCTGCAGGAAATCCTCCGCCAGGACGACTGCCTGGAAGCCGGTCTCTGGGCCGCATTCCTTCACCCAGCTTTGGATCTCCGGGGGGAGGACAGTCAGGAACTGCTCCAGGATCAGCAGCTCCAGGATCTGCTCCTTGGTGTCTTTCTCTACTCTTAGCCACCCATGGCAAAGTTCCTGGAGACGGGTGTAAGCTCCTCGTGGCCCCTCGGCCTCGTTGTAGCTGAAATGCCGGAAGTATTGGCGACTCTTCTCCCTTCTGGTGGCATCTGCTTGCAAGATGGCCGCCTTCACCTTCCCATAATCCTCTCTGTCTCTCAAGGCCAGCCTCCCATAGGCCTTTTCAGCTTCCCCCCTCAAGGCAGGCAGAAGTCGGCTCACCCAGTCTTTCTTGGGCCACCGGCAGGCTTCTGCCACCTGCTCGAAGGAGGCCAGGAAGCCCTTGGCGTCCTCCCAGGGCGGGGGCTCCTCCAGCAACTCTGGCACCCCCCAGCCTGAGCAAGGGGGCTCCACTGCCTTCAGCAACTCCTGCCACTGGACTTCCCATCTCTGGAGTTGTCCCTCAGCAGGTTCCTGCTTCAGACGTCTGCCTGGCCTCCGATGCAGGAACTCCCCGGCGCTCCCAGTTGGAAGAGACTTCGCTGCTCCCGGCGACCCGTCACCCACCGCGGAGTCTGCAAGCTCTTCCATTCTCATCCCTCTGCGGTCTCACAGAAACAGCCTCCTGGTACAGCTAGAACGTTCCAGAATAAAAGGGGATTTCAAGGAACTTCTGAGATTCTAGACGAGGGGGTGGGCTTCTCCCTGAAGGGAAGAGATGAAAACAAGATTAAGAGAGGCGGGAGAGAAAGAAAAGTTCAACTCCTCTGGGGAGGGCTGTCAGCTTTTCTGCCTGGAAGCGACTTGGACATACCAGACATACTGCAGGCAAACAGCCCGTTCTTTGGCTGCACTAAAATCACTTTCTTTTAAAGCAATTATAACTGCACCAATTCACACGAGGTATGTTTGAGTGTTCATGTTGTTTTATTTAAACACAAATACTTATTTATAGCTGGCCTTCTGGTATAACCGGGGCCATGAGGCCAGCTGATGCAGTCGGCTCAGGCAGGTTGAGGGAGGCGCCAGCCTTCATCTGCCCACTCACCTCCACCTGCTCCCTGGATTAGAATAGGAAGGGGGGGGGAGAACAGAAAAGGAAGTGCAGAGGAGAGGAGCGGGCTAGAGTGTTTCCAGCATCACCAGGTAAGGGGGGGGCAGCATTTAGCACATTGCCACCGGTGCCAGATGGATTTGGGTTGGTCCTGTAACACTTCCACAATGAGGAGCTGTAAGAACAGCTGCTGTGTCTGCAGAAGGCTCCAGATTGAAACTCTGACAGACCCTGCCAATCCATGCAGACAACACTGAGCTAGGTGGACTACCTGGGAGGTGGGCAAACCGCTGCCAAGCCATCTATTTCTCCTTCTCCTGCAAAATGAAGGAAGATGGTGGGTGGGACCAGACCAGACTGCGGTGGGACTGATGACAACGGGGGGGGGGGGGGCTTGCAGTTGACCCCTCAGCCATCAACGGCAACACTTTGTCATTTGGGGCTGGTTCCAAAGCGCCACAGTGTAAGCCACTGATTGCCCTAGATTTAGTCTATTCAGAGCCAAGCCATCCATGGACTGAGTCCAAATGGGGGGGGGGGAAGGCACCCACCCACCGGCCTCCATTGCTTTTCCGACTCCTCCTCACACTCTCCAGATTGGAAAAGAGCAGGATGGAGCCGAAGAGACAGCGTGGAGACGCTCCGGCCCAGTGTTTGTTAAAGTACAGCAGTCGCAACTGGATAATGAGTTGTGAGATGTTTTTCACTGGGTCATTAAGGTCATATCTTTGCAAAGGACACAAGGAATTCCTGCTTTGAAAAAGTGGGGTGTATAAATCATCTCACAGTGGCCCACCAGATGCCTCAGGGAGCAGCACTCAGTGCCTTGCCCCTGGCATTCAGAGACAGGCGACCTCTAAGCCCCGGCCGGTCGGGGGGGGGATGCATGCATACAGTCATCATGGCTTGGAGGAGCCTCAGGCTGCGATGCGCTCTTCCTCCGTGCTTGTTGGTCTCTCACTCTAGCGCAGCTGTTCGATCCCAGCCAGGGCTGGTCTGGGGGCCCGTGTGAGGCTGGCAGCCCGCTTGGGGCAGTGCGCACCTCGGCGGCTGCTCCGACCCTAGGGACCCCTTGCCTTGCATGTCCCCCGCCTTGAGCTGCAGCAGCACAGAGGAAAGATGCTGGGCTGGAGTGTGGATCAGCTGCTGCCTGCTGCTGTGAAAGGAGCCCCGCCGCGAGCCGTGCAACAAGGGCACAGTGCTGCCCGCCTTGTTGCAGCCTCCCCTCCTTCTTTCCCGGGCGGGCTTCGACTGCTGCCCCCGCTGAGTCCTCCTCCTCTCACCTCCGCTGCACACCGACGGGGCCGCCTGCAGGCTCGCGGGACTCTTTGTTGCTTCTCCTGCGCTGTTTCCTCCTGCAGGGAAATTCAAAAGCGAGGCCCCGCCCCCCGCTTCGCCTGCGTGCTCCGGCCCGGAATGTCCTCTCTAGGAAACGCCGCTCGGTCGGCTTAACCCTAAGTTAACCCCCCCCTTGTCGACCAAGACAAATCAAAACCCCTCCAGCTTTTTACCTTGCGATATATAGGACTGGGGCTGAACTGCCTTCTCCAAAAAAGAGAAAGAGGTTTATTCTCAAATCTAGCATTCTGCCCTCCTAGTGTCAAAGCTGGTGGTTGTGGTAATTTCAGTGCAAAAACAGGCACTCTGCACATGGCAAGGGTGCCATTTATTGTCACATCAGAGATTATTTCTAGAACCCATCCTGCAACAACCGTAGCCACACGTCCCGCAGAGTGAGAGAGTGAGCCCCATTCACTCAACGTACTTTATTTGAACTCACAAAAGGCTTCTTGGAAGGAATTGTAGTTTGCACCAGTGGGAAAGTCCTGGGCACCAAATGCATTTAATTTTAAACAATGGAATTTAATATAAGATTACCAAAAAAAAAAAAAAACAAACCACCACCCACCCACCTGAAAAGGAAATCTCAGTACCAGTTGCAGGGAGCAGGAATGAGAGTCAGCTCCTGCCTTTCCCTCCGGCTCCTGGGCTTCCCAGACAGCTGGAGGGAAGAGGGGTTGCAGCCCCCCCCCCATCCAGCTGGGCTCTTCTTATGTTCCTTCCTTGAGTAATGCATTTTATTCGGGCCATCACAGAGCCTAGCCAGCCAGCCAGCCAGCCCAGGAGGAGGCATTTGGAAAAAGCACTCACATTTGCAGCTTGCAAGGAGGAGGGTTTTTAGGCAGCCCCTGCTAGGCACAAGATAGATTGCAATGGGGGGGGGGGTACAACAGACAATGGCACACAACAATGGCTTTTATAGTTTGAAAACGTGGGGGGGGGGGGCAGTCACCACCACCAGACCCCAGTCTCTGGCATTCAGCCGAACCCACCGTTCCCTTGTGAAGGAGAGAAGGGTGGTGACCTTGGTAAGAAGGCAGTCGGAGCCCAGTGAATGGAGGGTCAGGGTGTCCCCAGGATCAGAAACGGGAAGAGCAGCAGCCAGCCCCCCCGGCAGCAGAACCCTCTCGCCCCCACCAGCCCTGTCAGTCTGCTGCCTGCTCTGAAGGAGCCACAGAAAATGGGCCAAGAGAGTGACCGCCTCCAGCACCAGGGATCACCCAAGACGACCTCCTGGTGCCTGCAGAGGCTTGCCAAATGCTGAGGAGGATGCACCAGCCTGGATTGGAAAAGGGAGTTACTTAAGTTAAGTCCAAGCACAAAGAAGGCTAATGCTGGCTCACAGACGCTGACACACCTACTTACTTTCCAGTAAGTGCAGGACAGAGGATTCCTCTGACAATGTAAATAGTTGGTGATCCTGTTTAATCCTCCTACCTAACCAGCCACGTCAGGGAATTATTTTATTTTGCTTGTTTGCTCTTTTCACTCCATCACACAGTCCATGAGGTTGTTAACTACTGTATCTTATCCAGCACTCTTAAAATTCAACAGATTAAAGTGGATATTCTGGGCCATAAAAAACAAAAATCAACAATACCTGCCCTTTGACCAATATCTGCAAACTGTGTACATTTAAAAAGATGCACTAAGCTGCTTTGAATTACCCATCAGGGATAAGAAAAATGGGATATAAATACTTCAAATAGATGGCTAGATAAATAAACAAACGTGTTAAAGTCAATTACAGCAACAATAAGCAAGAGTCTTGTGGTACTTAAAGATGACTGAATTTAGCATGGCTCTTGTTTAGTTGACCAAGATTTTTTTTAATTGATTAGTCTCGCTGGTTAAACATTGCGACACTAATCAAGAGTACAAAGTCATTGATTTGCTGCATAATCCTAAACACTGCATAATTACCGTACTCGGAAGAGAGTTCCACTGAAATCAAAGGGATTCACTTCTTGGTACATGTATTTAGGATTACGGCCAAACAGCAGACAAAGGTGCATTAAACAGCCCGTGGCAATGTTACAATCATGATCCTTTGATAGGGTGAGATAGCTTAATTGTAAGGAGGGAGAAAGGGGGGACGACACATGAAACTGACATGAAAGGCAACAAAGATGTTAAAATGTATATCGTGTTTCCCCGAAAATAAGACAGTGTCTTATATTAATTTCGGCTCCCAAAAAATGCAGTAGGTCTTATTTTCAGGGAGGTCTTATTTTCCCAACCTGTGGCCCGAACCCCCCCCCCGGCACTTACTTTGACCGATTTAAGCTTCGTTGTTTCCCGAGGGTGCAAGGGTCTGCAAGGCTTGCACTTGAGTCCTCCACCATAGATACGATGTGCTAGAAAGGCCAGCAAGGAGGTTGCAACCTTGCAGAGTCTCTCTAGCATGTTGTCTCCATGGTGGAGGACTCAAGCACAGGCCGTGCAGATTTTGCACCCTCGGGAAAGAACGAAGCTGAAATCGGTCAAAGTAAGTGCCGGGGGGATTGCGGGGGGTGCTGGGGAGGGGGTTGCGTCCATCTGGCTGATAATCCTAGCTAGGTCTTACTTTCAGGGGAGGTCTTATATTTATGAGTGCCAGCAAAAATCACGGAAAAAAAATGACAGTAGGTCTTACATTCGGGGGAGGTCTTATTTGTCAGGGAATTGAAACGCAGCCAGGAAGCCAGCTGTGCAAAAATGCATACAACATGAAATATGCCGTAGCCAAACTTTGGACAGAAACCAAATTCAAAGGAAGGGTTTTAATCATGACTTAAGTTCTCCCAAAGCTCAGCTACTGGAAGCGACCGTCCCTCAAGGCCAACACAATCAATCATCAGCATTCTTCAGACTGAATCTGATACCAGCGCGTCAGAATCCTCTCGATAAGCTCAGTGCTGATACATTTAGAGTAACGAGACAGAGGTCAGAAGCATTCGGTCAGCCAGTGCCTCTCCCCAGCCCGAACCCAGTTTACGGGTTTTTCACTGCCAAGTCTGAAGGCGTAGCAGTCAGCAAAAACTCACACGAGGTCCTATAAACGTATAAAATTATGCATGGGATGGAAAGAGGAAAGTTCTTCTCCCTCTCGCACAACACCAGCACCAGGGGACATGCACTAAAATTGAGTGGAGGGAGTATTAAAACAGACAAAAGAAAATATTTCTTTACCCAGCGTGTAATTCATCAGTGGAACTCCTTGCCACAGGATGTGGTGACGGCACCTGGCCTAGATGTCTTTAAAAGGGGATTAGATTACACAGATTTATGGAGGAAAAGTCCATCACAGGTTACAAGCCATGATGGGTATATGCAACCTCCTGGTCTTAGTAATAGGTCTGAGTGCCAGATGCAAGGGAGGGGCGACAGAATACAGGTATCTTGATGTCTTGTGTGCTCCCTGAGGCATCTGGTGGGGCCACTGTGAGATACAGGAAGCTGGACTAGAGGGGCTTTTGGCCTGATCCAGCAGCCAGGCTCTTCTGAGGTTCTTATATCCTTCCTAGGGATGTTTCCCTCTGGCATGGTACATACCGGCGCTTGAATTATGGGGGAAAGGTGGGGGAGCCCTGAGCCCTAACTCAAATAAAAAATGAGTTTTACTAATCTGGTGTTGGGGTCAAATGTACTCCAAAGTAGGTTATAAAAACAACAGCTTGGGTGAGGAGTTGCCTTGAGCAGGACACCAGCTGAAAAAATAATAATCAGTCCTTCATGAACAGCCTTTCCCTCCTTTGGCAGCACAGGAACAGAACAGGGTCAATAATAGAGATATTTTTGCACATACAAAAATGACACTGAACGGGTCCTGGCTGGTCTCCGTTTCCCAGTCAGTCCAACTGGGGAGCAAAATTCCCCCCCCCCACACACACACACACATTACACTGCCATTTACAAAAACATGACAAGTGGGAGGGGCCTGAAACCTTCATCGGGTTGAGCAATATGGCAGTGCGAGACTCCAGAAGACTGCAATCAAAGATTTACGGGGGGAGGTTTTCTACTTCTCCAGGTCACTTTGACCCTGTTATCCAGCAGACGCGAAATCTATCCCACCTGTGATTGGAGTACGGTACATGAAGGATTTAGGATACATAAGTCTGGCTATGAACTGACCCTGTCTGCCCTTGAAGGCTGCTCCTCCAAGTGGATTCTCTGATGTCTAATCATGAGAAAATGATGACAAATATGTCCCATTGATGGAACACTCCTAAGATTTCTCTCCAGCATGCATTCTATCATGAAGAAGAAGGTAACCTTTAGAAACCAAGTTATACAGTTAGCCTGTGTTGTGGTTAAGAAGCTCATTCACCGGAAGCTCTTTCCATACTAAGCAATTACACGTCTTTTTCCTAGTGTGGATTCTCTCGTGTTTCATAAGATGCGACTTCTGAATGAAGGTTTTCTCGCAGACGGAGCATTTGTACGGTTTTTCGCCAGTGTGTGTCCTTAGGTGTACGGTCAGGTTGGCATTCTGGCTGAAGCTTTTGCCACAGGAAGAGCACTTATACGGTTTCTCCCGGGTATGGATCCTTTCGTGTACGATAAGCTGACAAGTGCTCCGAAAGTTCTTCCCACAGACAGAACACTTATGTGGTTTTTCCCCGGTGTGGATTCGCTCATGAAAAATAAGGTCTGACCTCTGCCGGAAGCACTTTCCGCAATAAGAGCATTGATGTGGTTTCTTCTTCCTGGTGTGGATTTGCTGATGTCTCTTAAGGTGATCCTTGCGACTGAGGCTTTTCCCACACTCACTACACTGATATGGCGCCTCCTGAATATCAACTCTCTCCTGTTTGACAAGACCCGAACTCTGCCCAAAACCTTCCCCAGACGCAAGGAGTGAATTTGGTTTCTGCCACCCCAGGGTTTCACCGAAGGTCTTCTCATCCAACAGAGAAGAACTGGATCCGTCCACCATGCTCCCAGGGCAGCGATCATTTGGTGGCCTCCTTGATATGTGTTCATTCTCAGAAGAAGCCTCACCTTCTCCAAAACCCTGTAGAAAGCTGTCTCTGATTTGGGATGGGTCTCCTCGCTCAAGACTTTCAAGCTGATTTTTTTTCCCCTCACATTCACTCACTTGTGCAAAATCTGTGGAAATAAGAAATAAAAACAGCAAATTTGACATAGGTGATGATGGCCTAGGCCAGGGATTAAGCTAGGGCCCTGAATTGAGTTGGCCCTGAATTAAGCAAAATTAGAGGCAGGATCTGCACGTTCTGCAGCCAAACTTCTGTCTGCTGAGAATTCTGAATTCAGGGGTTTGATGTCATATACACAGGGGCTCAGGGGTAATATGAACTACATTCCTGTCCCACCCTTCCTCTAAAGCAGGGGTCCCCAACCCCCAGTCCGCGGCCCAGTACCGGTCCTTGGCTCATTAGGAACCGGGCTGCGAGTCGCGGGCTGCACGCTGAGCCTCCACAGGGGCAGCAGACCACGGGAGGCAGTAACGTCGCTCCAGAGGGGTCGGAGCGCTAAGTTCCGCCGCGCTCCGACCCTCCGTTACAAAGAGGCACAAGGCTGCCCCGCCCCCTCTCCTTCGGAGCCATTCAGGGCGGTGAAAGCGCTTCGCCACCCTGAATGGCTCCGAAGGAGAGTGGGCGGGGCCGCCTCGTGCCTCTTCGTAATGGAGGGTCGGAGCGCGGCGAAACTTCGCGCTCCGACCCCTGGAGCTACTGTGGCAGGGTAAGCCCCCAAAGGGCTCTGCACCTCTGCCGCCGCTCCGGGGGGGGGAACTTGCGGGGTGTGTGTCATTTTGCGCTCCCCCCAGTGCACCACTGTCTCCCCCCCCCCCCGGTCCGTGGAAAAAAATTCCACAAGGATGTATATGTGGTGTCCCTGACACCAAAAAGGTTGCACAGCACTTCATATGCAACAGGTTTTGTGCATCTCCAATGAAAAGGCTCTCAGGACAAAGGAAAGGTCAGGCTGAGTCAATGGCAGCTTCAGAGGAAAGCAGGAGCTAGCTTTGCCCAGCTGGTATTTCCCCCCTGCTTATCTGTTTCTTTAGCTCCTCTGCATCATAACTCCAAGGGGAAATTAATTGCTCAGGAGCCAGAGAACTGGAGACAAGTAACAGATGGAGAAAGGAAGCCAGCAGTTTGGCCTTCCCTCTGTGCCCTCCAGCGATCCGTGCCAGAATTCTCAACAAGCAGAGAGAGAGAGAGAGAGAAGGTGGGTTTCACAGGACGAGTGCAAAGCAACGTTCTTAGTCACAGGTGAGAATAAGAGGACCTATACACTGCTAATGGTGACCAGTTGAAACACACAAACCCTGGTTTGCAACCATGGACTCTCGCTCACATCGGGTCTCCACGTCTATTGGCAACCTGGAGGAATCTGCCAAGATATTGCATGACACCTGTGGCATTTTTCTGCAGACATTTGTAGAGGGTTAAAGAAGGGGTGCGACAGTTCATACCTCCAGAGCTCCCACCCTTAAAAAGCGCATGGGAAAATATCATTGGAAGAGCATTGTGTGCTCTCCGTTTCCCCAAGTGGTGAGAGGTTCCAGGGACAGCACTACAGGGTTTACATTCCTTTGGGGCAGAAGACAGCAGATCTCTAAAGGCCGTGACAGACCGCACGAATCTCAGCTCGTCCCGGACGCCTGAGGAGCTTAGTCGAGGCGTGCTGGGGTATCTGGTTACCACAGCAGAAGCGAGCGGTCTCCCGATTTCCGACATGATCGAAAATCCTCCTGGGCCATGTTTGAGGGGGCCACACAGCGGAGCTACTGGAGCCACCAATCAGATGAGAGGGGGAGGAGAGTGGCTATCTGCCAATCAGGTGTAAACTGTAGTGTTAGCCAATCGCTTTCTTAAGAAGGCAGGACAAAAGGAGGGACTATTTGCGGGAAGACACTCCTACAGACAAGCAGGTCGGTGGCCAGCCTCTCGCGCTCGCTCGTTCGCCTCGGCATGCGGTCTGTCACAGCCTTAAGGCCCCAGACAGGGGTGTTTCCACTCTGACTTCCTGGGACCCTTATTACTGGAGACGGTAGGAACGGAAATTCATGCAAGACATGTGATCTTCCCAGGACCAATTTCGGTCCTGACACTTCCTTGTTCCTCTCCAAATCTGGCTGAATTCGAATATTTCCATTCTTTTTCGTCTCAGGATTTCAGCCACAACCCAAAGCACACTAACTAGGGAGGACGCGCCACTGAGCTCGGTGGGATTCTGTACTGCCTTTCCCAAAGCAAGCGGACAGGATGCTCCAACGTCTCCTTCTCCGAGGCTCTGAAGCTGGGGCAGGCAAAGGAGCGCCAGAACACATTGGAGGAGAAGAACTCCATCCTCTTCCGCTATATCGCCCTCGTCGTCTCTTTCCAATCCAGGGAATGGGGAGAGGAGAGGCTGGCACATCACCAGGTCGGGGGGGGGGCTGTATTTGGCCTGTCAGGCGCCAGGAGCTCTCGGGGCAGCCTTGGAGAGAGGGATGGCAGTGCAGAAACTTCAGAGCATCCCCAAGAACTCAGGCAACTGGAGACAGACTTACTTACCCCAAACGGCAGGCTCCTCTCTCAGCCTGTTTTCTGTGCTCAGCTGTCTCAGCTTGGGGTCAGGCGGAGCCTCGGAGAAACTTACAGCCACCTCCACAAAGGGCATCAGTACCTGAAAAAAGAGGGGAGAGTCCTTTTTGAGAAGGAGAGGGGGCTTGGTGGGGGAGTGGGGGTGTTCAGCTTGTTCTGGGTGGGGCTGCACCCACCCGTTGCGAAAGGACACCCAAATGGCACAGGCTGCTGCCTGCCACGAACGGACTTTGGGCTGCCCGCTGCCGCCCTTCCCCCGAAAACCTGATCTTGCCTTAGTTTCCTAAGCTTTGGGTAACATTCAGGCTGGATTACTGTCAGGTTTGGGACATGTTACATGGTTTGGGGCTTTTCAGCCTAGAAAAAAGGCGCCTGAGGGGGGACATGACTGAGACATATAAAATTATGCATGGGATGGAGAGAGTGGATAGAGGGAAATTCTTCTCCCTCTCGCATAACACCAGAACCAGGGGACATGCACTAAAATTGAGTGGAGGGAGAGTTAGAACAGACAAAAGAAAATATTTCTTTACCCAGCGTATAATTCATCTGTGGAACTCCTTGCCACAGGATGTGGTGATGGCACCTGGCCTGGATGCCTTTAAAAGGGCATCAAATTTATGAAGGAAATGTCCATCACAGGTTACAAGCCAAAATGGGTATATGCAACCTCCTGGTTTTAGTAGGTTGTAGTAGGTTCTTAACCTCTTTCCGGCCAAGTACCACCTCCGGTGCCATTCTCCTGCTGTGTACCACTGGATGTGACTGGCAATGACATCATTGCCAGTTACTCCTGGGTGTTTGGGTTTTCAGAGGCCAGAAAACACAGGTAGGAAGCTCTGGGCGGGTGGGAGGGCCCTTCTCAGCGTTTCTGAGAGGCTCGGCCAAAGACAGGAGCCTCTCGGGAGCAAAAATGCGACGCCAAAAGCACCGCATTGGAGTGGGGTTCCGGCGGGCCGGCAGTCCAAGTATCACCAGCACTCAGCTGAAGTACCATTGGTGGTATAAGTACCACTGGTTGAGAACCCCTGTAGTAGATTACCTCTAAATGCCAGGTGCAAGGGAGTGGCAACAGGGTACAGGTCTCTTGTTGTCTTTAGTGCTCCCTGAGGCATCTGGTGGGGCCACCGTGAGATACAGGAAGCAGCTGGACTACATAGAGGGGCCTTTGGTCTGATTCAGCCAGCAGGGCTCTTCTGAGGTTCTAAAACCCCATTTACCAAAGGCGGAAGTGCATGCATTGATCCGTTTTCAAACTTTCCTCCCCGATTGCCCATCTCTAGCCTTTGCTGACTAGGCCCTCTTGTAAGAAAGAGATCATGTTGGATCACAGACAAATGTCCCCCTGAAACGGCCTCACCTGCTTTTCCTCGCTCCCAGACTCTTGTTGCTTCAGCAGGAACTCCTCCGCCAGGGTCACCGCCTGAGCGCAGGTCTCTGGGCCGTGTTCCCTCACCCAGCTCTGCATCTCCCGGGGCAGGATGGTCAGGAACTGCTCCAGGACCAGCAGCTCCAGGATCTGCTCCTTGGTGTGCTTCTCGACTCTCAGCCACCCACGACAAAGTTCCCAAAGCCGGCTATAGGCCCCTCTCGGACCCTCGCCCTCCTGGTAGCAGAAACGCCGGAAGTGTTGCCGCTGCTTCTCCCTCCTCATGGCGTCCTGTCGCAAGATGGCTGCCTTCACCTTCCCATAATCCTCTCTGTCTGTGGCCTCCAGCCTGCTAAAAGCCTGTTCGGCTTCTCCACGGAGGGCTGGCAGGAGGCGGGTCACCCACTCCACTCTGGGCCACCGGCAGGCCTCGGCTACTTGCTCGAAGCAGGCCAGGAAGGCCTTGGTGTCGTCCCAGGGCGAGGGCTCCTCCAGCACTTGTGGGGTCCCCCAGCCCGAGTAAGGGGCCTCCACGGTCTTCAGGAACTCCTGCCACTGGACTTCCCACCTCTGAAATTGCCCCTCATCGTGTTCCTGTTTAATCTGGCCACCTCCTGGTCTCCTTTGCTGCAATTCCCAGAGACTCCTGGCCTGGAGGACGTGAGGCGTTTTCCCTGCTCCCTCAAACCCATCCTTCAGGGCAGACTCTGCGGAGTCTTCTTGCTCTTCCATTTTCATCCTAGCGACACTCAGGCCGATTCCCACCACAAGGACAGTCTCTCGCTGTAACGGGGGCCCTGCGTTACGAAGCAAAATACCCGGAGGTCAAGGAGCAGCGTAGCCAGAAGTGAGCCAAATTTTCCCCATTTTAAATCTTGCCTTTGCCATGAACTCACCGCGAGGCCACAAGGAAACCCCACCTCTCAGCTGAATCTGACTACACTGCCCCCACCCCCCGACCTCCCTGCAGGACGGGTCAGAAACTTAAATAAGAATTACTACGGTACTTAGCATTTGCATTGTGCTATCTGAGTGTCAAAGTGCTTGACGTGTATTATCTTGACATAATGTTTACAAAAACCTTGAAAGGTAAGTGTGTTGTTGTTATCCCCATGTTGCAGCCAAGGAAGACCGAGTCAGAGAGGGAGCAGCTCGCCTGAGTCCAGCGAGTGAGTTCAGGGCAGCCATGAGATTCAGACTGGGGAAGTACTGTCTCGTAGCCACCACGCTACACGGGCTCTTAGGGAAGAATAATCTGCAATACGGACATTATCGCGTGAGCTTCCTTAGGAACAGGGGAAGTAGTCGCCCTCTCCTGTCGCAGACCGTCGTCCGTCTGTCTTCGTACTGCCTGGCAGAGGCTCTGTCTGCAGGATTGAATGCAGGTGCCTTTCCCAGACCAACCTGGAGATGCTGCCGGGGGGGGGTGATGATGGACCCCCGCCTGCCCCCCACCCCACATGCTAAGCACGGAGCCACAGCCCCTCTGCCACGTTCTGAGGTTGTGATGGTGGCAGCAATTATAGGCATCAGACTCGAAGGACGTCGTTATTATAAGGAATATTGCGGATTCTTTAGATTTGCAGCACAATCCCATTTAAGTCGACTCGGATCCGAGTCCCACTGTGTCCAATGGGGATTCCTCCCCAGCAAGCGTGTAGGATTACATTCAACACACCCATCGAACACCATGTGATTTCTGGGTAACCAGGCATATAGGGCTGGTCTGGATGAAACAGACTCTGGCCAGGGGGGCCGGCCCACCCACAAGGCCAACTGAGAGGGTTGCCTAGGCAAGAGACTGGCAGGAGGGCCCACCCCCCCATCCGCCCACTTGCCTGCACCGCTCCTCCTCCTCCCCCCACACCCTGGAGTGGATAAGGAAGAGGACAGAGTGGAAGTGAGGAGGAGGAAAGCAAAGTGGTGGGCTAGAGTATCAGGACACTCTAGCCCACCACCACTCTCTGCTCCTCCAAACTTGCTCTTCACCCCCCAATGGGGGGAGCAGAGGCTGGCACATCACCAGGTAAGGGGGACACGACGGGTGGGAGGTCTTTGGCTGGCCCTGGCTTTTGTCCACAAAAGCTGCTTTTAATTCTCCCCCTCTTTTTTCATTGGCTGCCGTCTGCCTGAAAAGTGCCCTAGAAAAGCTTAAAGTTCACAAAGAAAGAAAGAAAGAAAGAAAGAAAGAAAGAAAGAAAGAAAGAAAGAAAGAAGTGTTCTTCAGTCCTTGCAGATTTTAATAAAAACAACAATATGAAAAAATCCGAAGGGACTAGAGAAGCCATGATTAAAAAAAGTAACCTCTGTTTGAGCAATTCAAGTGAAGGTGACCATGGTCCCTTTAAAGAGGGGGAAGGGATATTTTGCATCAGAGTTTATCTCCCCCCCTCCTCCTCCGTCAAATAAGCATCAGTGGGGGGGGGGGTGCCATCCAGTGGGCATTGGCTGTTGCCCTACGAAGGGTCTTACTATTCCCAGAGGGCCACCCCAAATATAGATGAAGATGCACACAGTATATATAATGCATCTACTTATATATATATATATATATATATATATATATATATATATATATATATATATATATATATATATATATATATATATATATATATATACATACACACACTACACCAAGGCACATCTGCTGCTCCTACTTCTCCATAGTTCACTCTTCCCTGCTGCTCCCGCAAAAGACCCCTCGAGACCCCTCGGAGGAAACAAAAACAACAAGGATCCCCCCCCCAGCCGCCGGGGGTCCCCCCTGCTGCTGCCGCTGCCCCTCTCCTCTCGGGAGGCTGCTTCCCAGCGCCCAGCTGAAACTTACCCCGCCGCTCACTCGCCCGCGGCTGCAGCGGCGGCGGCGGCGGCACACAATAGTCTCCCAACTGCCGGGCGCAGGAGCGTGAGAACAGGCGGCGGTTTCCGGAGGAGGGGCGGCGGCGGCGGCAGGGAGGAGCGAGCCGTGTGGACAGCCTCCCGCAGGCCGGGAAAGGTGCTTCCGCACGGCGCGGCCAGACCTGCTCCTGCAGCCCCCCTGCGCTGCTGGGCTCCCGGCTCGGTTGCTACGCCGGCCGCCTGCGCTCCTCCGTCCTCCTCGCCCCTGCCTGAGCCAGGCCAGCGCGCCGCGCTCCTCCCTCCCGCTTCCCATCTCTCCTCCTTGCCGACCCGCGCCGCTCGCTCCCATCACCCAACCAGGGATTGCTGCTCCATGACTGCCCCCCCCCGCCGCCCAGGATGCAGCATGCGCTCCAGTGGTGCAGTTGCATGGGGGGGGGGAGGATTTAGTTCGGATTAGGCTGTTAGATCCTTTTCACATGTGCTGCTGCTGCTGCTGCGGAGTCAGTTCTCCTCTCCATCCTGTACTTTTGCTTCGAATTCCTTGTTGTACCGCTTCCTGCTGCAAGACTTTAAACAGTGGTCTCTGCTTCTGCTGAACGTCATCTTGTTCTAGGGGCCCAAGATTGAACCTGTCAGCATTGTGTGGATGGAATCCTGATTCTGCCTTCCAGAGAGTGTGAGCTGCCCCCCCCCGCAGCTTTGTGTCATCATCTTCCAATTCAGTAAGCGTGCCCCCCCTCCACCCCTCATCCAGGTCACTTAGAACAACGTTGAACAGCACAGAGCCCAAGACAGCCCAGTGGGGCTCTTCGCTCGATACCAGGGGGATGTGGAGCCAGGAACAGTTTTGAACCCCCTCCCCTGTCAGTATCTAGCCCACATTTTATCCACAAAGATGTCATGATGAAGCCTGGAGAGCCCCCTTCAGTCAGTGGAGATCATATGAGCTCAGTGGTCCAAAGGTTTGCCAAGACAGCTTCCTACATCCCCACTAACAGCCCTGACGGTCCTGGAAGTCAGACTCAGCCAACTGATGGAGAACTGGGCAGAAATACAGTACTGACCTTCTGAATTGTGTGGGGGCCAGCAATTTCAGGGCTGCCCCCTCCCCCCAAAAAAACGTCAGGCCCTTTTTCTGTTTGGAACTTGTGTGCACTTCTTCCCCATTTATTGGGATAATAATATGTCTGAAAAACTACAGTGAGTGACAGGAGGGTGGGAAAATGCCGGCTACCTTTCAAGGGCTTTTTCATGCATTTAGTTCTTATTACTGCAAACACAACGCTTGCCAGAATGTTAAATCCGACCCTCACAGGCTCACGTTGTTCAGATCAAGGCCTCCCGTCCCCCTTGCAGCTGTTTACTCTTGCGCTGAAGGGTCTCAAGAGTAAAGATTGACAAGCCTCAAGCATCACATTGAGCTGACCTGCTACACATTCTTTTCTCATCATCATCTTCATAAGTTTTATTTATAAACTGCCTAATAATATACATGAAGTACTGTACAAAAATGATAATAAAAAGAAATGAATTAAGAGAGAGATTTTTCCCAGAGTCAAATTATTATTATTATTATTATTATTATTATAATATTATTATTATTATTATTATTATTATTATAAATTATTATTATTATTATTATTATTATTATTATTTATTAACAACAACAACAACAACAACAGTATTTATATACCGCTTTTCAACAAAATGTTCACAAAGCGGTTTACGGACAAAATCAAATGATTACATGGCTCCCTGTCCCAAAAGGGCTCACAATCTAAAAAAGATGCAGAACACCACCAGCAACAGCCACCAGAAAAGACACTGTGCTGGGGTGAAAGGGGACAGAGTGCTTCACATTATTACATTGATATTAACATACAGAGTTGTTGTAAGGCCAGTCTTGCACTTATGGGGCGGAGGCAAGTGGCTTGCTTAGGGCCACTTAAAATTGTTATGCCTGCGGTGTCGCATCATTGTGGATTCTCTAAAGTTTAATGAGAAATTACTTGCAAACAACCCCCTCCTAAACATTAAGCATTTACACACTTTCTCTCCGGTGCGTACTTTTTTTATCATATACAAGGCCGAAGGAAAACCTCTTCCACACCGCCAGTGTTTGTAGGGTCTCTAAGCCATGTGAGTTTGCTGGTGGTTAATAAGTAGCCACTTATTATATATGAAGCTCCTCACACAAAGAGAGCATTTGTACGGCCTCTCTGCTGTGTGGATTCTCTCATGTCTAATGAGGTGTGACCTCTCAATGAAAGACTTCCCACAGGAGGAGCATTGATATAGCTTCCCCCCCCCCCCTTTATCTTGTGTCTCACAAGGTGTCAATTACAAACGAACCTCTTCCCACCACAGGAAGGCCTTGGCATCGTCCCACAGCGGCGAGGGTTTGTCTGCTGCCTCTGGGGCTCCCCAGCCAGCCTGGCACCGTTTTCAGGAACTCCATCCTGCCACTGGGTTTCCCAGTTCTGCGCTGGACGGTCCTCTGGCTCCTGTTTAACTTGTGTCGCTTCTTGTATTCTCTGCAGATCTTCTCTGACCTGAGGGACAGGAGAGCCTTTTCTGTCACCCTGAGGCCTCGTGATTTGTGTTTGGCCTGCTGGCTCTTGCGCCTCCATTTGCATCCCTGCCCGACCTCTCAGTAATGATCTCTCAGCTCTAGAATGAAACAGGGACAAAGTGATGATGCTCTAGACTGCTGGGACAGGATTCTCCCTGGGGAAGCAGGATGCAAAACAGGCCTCTGCTTAGCCTCTGGTTGGTAGAGCTGCTGCCTGCTGCTGCTACCACCGTGTGCTTCCTAACGGCCAGATGCACAGTCTATAAAAAAAACTCTGCTGGATCAGACCAAAGGTCCATCTAGGCCACCATTAGCCAGCCAGATGCCTCCAAGAGGCCCAAAGGCAGAGCACAAACAACACAACCACTTTCTCTTGCTGTTGTTGCCAAACAACTGGTATACAGCCATAAAATAGAAATACTGTGTTGTTGTTGTTCAGTCGTTAAGTCGTGTCCGACCCTTCGTGATCCCATGAACCATATCCCGCCAGGCCTTCCTGTCCTCCACTATCTTCCTGAGTTCGCTCATTTTCATGTTCGTTGCATCGGTGATGCTGTCTAACCATCTCATCCTTTGCCTTCCCCTTCTCCTTTTGCCTTCAATCTTTCCCAGCATCAGAGTCTTCTCCAGAGAGTTCTCTCTTCACATTAGGTGGCCAAAATATTTGAGTTTCAGCATTAGTACCTGTCCTTCCAGGGAACAGTCAGGGTTGATTTCCTTTAGGATTGACTGATTTGATCTCCTAGCAGTCCAAGGGACTCTCAGGAGTCTTCTCCAGCACCACAGTTCAAAAGCATCTATTCTTCGGCGCTCAGCCTTCCTTATGGTCCAACTCTCGCAACCATACATTGCTACTGGGAACACCATCGCCCTGACTATGCGAACTTTTGTTGGCATGGTGATATCTCTGCTTTTTATTATGCTGTCTAAGTTTGCCATAGCTTTCCTTCTAAGGAGTAAGCGTCTTTTAATTT
Source organism: Plestiodon gilberti rubricaudatus (assembly GCA_026170595.1). Classification (NCBI taxonomy): domain Eukaryota; kingdom Metazoa; phylum Chordata; class Lepidosauria; order Squamata; family Scincidae; genus Plestiodon; species Plestiodon gilberti. The sequence continues at coordinate 264,223,260 of JANXHW010000002.1, read as the reverse complement.
CATGGCTGCTGTCTCCGTCTGCAGTGATCTTGGAACCCAAAAAAAGTAAAATCTGTTACTGCTTTCATTTCTGCCCCTTCTATTTGCCAGGAATTGATGGGACCAGAAATACTGTACAGTACAGTAAAAAGGTAAAGGTGACCCCTGACAATTAAGTCCAGTCGTGTCCGACTCTAGGGAGCGGTGCTCATCTCCGTTTCAAAGCCGAAGAGCCAGCGCTGTCCGAAGACGTTTCCATGGTCATGTGGCCAGCATGACTCAACACCGAGTCATGACGTGGTACCTATTAATCTGCTTGCAATTTCTTGCTTTCGAACTGCTAGGTTGGCAGGAGCCATCACACGGATTCGAACTGCCGACCTTTCGATCGACAGCTCATTGGTTCAGTGGTTTAACCCACTGCGCCACCCGCTGGCTTGTACAGTACAGTACTGTGCTGTAAAAGAAACAGGAAATAAGAGACTTGCCTGCACTCTTCTTGCCTCCGCCACCTAGTGGCGGAATGCTGTATATGCAGCAAACCATACAGAACATGGGCCCCCATATCCATGGATTCACTATCCACGGTTTCAGTTATCCACGGAATGCAGGGAACACCCCCCCAGGCTTTTACTTTTTCCCCAGTAAGCTTCATTTCTTCCTTAAAGAAACAGGAGAAGCAGCCTCTGGCTACTTATTACAGGCAAGTAGAACAAGACTAAGTCCTAGAGAGGCTCTGCAAGGTTAACAGAAACCTTGCAGAGCCTCTCTAGGACTTAGTCTTGTTCTACTTGCCTGCAATGGAGACTGCTTCTCTGTTTGTTTTAAGGAAGAAACAAAGCTTACTGAAAGAAAAATAAGAGCGGGGGGGGGCAAGCATGCCTGCCTGCAGGGGAGGCAGGGTGGGTGGGGGGGCCCTCAGGAAACCCTGGAGGGGGTGTTCGCTCTTATCCACGGAGGGGCCTGGAACATATCCCCAGCGGATATGGGGGCCCACCTGTACAGATAAGGAGCAGAAGCAAAGCAACTGGAAGTAACTTTGGAGCAACTTTGGAGCTGTTGGAGAGGCACTGCAACTGTTCCAAGCAAGATCCCTTACTGAAAAGTACCAGCAGATTACTCAAAAGTAAGAAAAAGCGGTGATATTTTGTGGAATGAAGCGATTTTAGCAGTATTTCGTGTTTAGAGCTAAAAATCCTTGTATATAGTGGGGTTTTTTTTAGTCAAAATTAGCGTTATTTAGCGTTCTGCGTTGGTCACCCAAAAAAACCACCTTTACCAATAAAGATTGATTATATTATTGTATATCTTTTCATGTCCTCTCTAGGAAGCAACACTCGGTCAGACTAACCCGTTTGAATTCAATGTTGCAGACAAAAGGAAAAAGCCCCTTCAGCACGGAAAGATGTGGATGCGCTAAGAGAGACCTTCCTCTCACTTAGGGGAAGGGGTCCCCTCTCCCCCTGCCTCCCCCCCTCCGCCCTTCTCTAGGAGACGTTGCACTGATGGCGACTGAACAGCCCTTTGATAAATTAAGAGGATGCCTAAAACAAAAAAAAAAAGGATGCATTTGAGATGCTGGAGAAGAACAATATTTTATTTCTTTTTTCGAAAATATTTTCACCCCGTCCTTCTTTAAACATTTGAGGCGGTTTACAAGCCATAAACACGCATTAAAACAACAGTCACATAATACACATCTTCTACAAAAGCAAACAGCAACCCAAGTACAGAAAGTCAGCACAAAAGCGAAACATAATCTGAGAATGCTGAAGGGAATGTTCTGGGGAAGGGGGGAGCCTGACACACCTCTCAGGGGAGGGAGTTGCACGTGGTCCATGGTTGGAGGGGGCTATTACTGAGAAGGCCCTGCCTGCCATGCATCCCCACAAGCCGTACCTCAGAGGGTCAACGTGTAAGAGACCCCCCCATCTCAGAGCATGGGTAGATTCATATGGTAGGAGGGGGGGTCCTATGGTAGAAATGAACCCATTTCAATAGTATACTCTACTTAACCCTGTCCTGCCCAGACAGCATTTTATAAATAATTACTGTATTCTGCAAACCCAGTAGGGATACACTAGTCAAAGCACGATGACGGTGCGTTGGTCACATTTTCTGAAGCCTTTCGGTGGTGAAACTCCCCAATTCCCCTGTATTTCCCCAGCAGGGCCTTTGGGCCTTCCTCTCATCTCAGAAGCTGGCTCTGGTCTTGGGTCGCTTCGGGTGCAGTCGCGCCATGTTCGTTTACTGTTGCTGATTATTCTCCCTTCTTCTTTTTCCTCCAACTGATTGGTAAACCGAGAACGTGCCTTTGCATCAGCTCACTGGATCGTGAAGCCCACCTGACTCCCAAGAGCTGGAAATCCAAGTTGACCCCAGGAATCCAATCCAACCCCATGTGTATAACCTGTAGGCATTGTTAGCCAGGTTTTTAAAAGTGAGGCCGCCGTCCCCCCACCTGTGCTTTTGACCTGGTCTCTCATCCAAGTATTGGATACCTTGGTGGGGATCATCATCACCCACCTGCCTGGATAAGTGAACAAGATTCTAGATAAGTGCGGATCCTTGGGGTGGGGGAAACTAGCCAGTAAAATGCGTTAGTCGTTTATGTTCAGCTTGCTGCTTAATCTCCATGCCAACCTTTTGCCTTTCGCCTTGTCGCCTGTGCCACACCCTGCACCTTGTTCTTTTTTTTCTATTCTCCTTCCATCATTAGCCGCCTTGAGTGCCCTCGGGAGAAAGGCGGGCTACAAATTCTTTGAATAAAATAAATAAATAAATTTTTTATAGCTTTAGCTCCCCAATACATTTTGTTTTACTTGCTGGGTCTCAGTTTACCTGGCTGGAGGGAGCTGGTTTGCCCGTCTCCCACTACTGGCTCACTGAAGGAGCCCGTTGGGTCTAGTGGTGGGGGCTCTCTGGGAGGGAGGTGTTCCCAAGGGGTGGCAGCAAGGACGACCATCTCACTTGATGCCAGTCAAGTGATCCCATTTCAAAACCTGTTTTGAGGGCGAGGTGGGAGCAGGAACGTGGGTGCTGGGTGTTGCTGCCGCAAGGTGCTGTGCCGTGCGCCCATCCACCCACTACCACACTCTCCCAACAACAGTGAATGTTGCCTGACATGTTCGTATACATGCATCCATGGTGCTGGTGAGCATTGCCAGGTGACCATGACACAGGCCAGTCTTGTGTTGCTTCGCTTGGGCTGAAGGCAGCTGCAGGGCTGCCACCCAGCTCCCACAGGCCTGTAGGAAAAGGCCTGATTCCTTAGAGCCACACACAGACACAGACCCTTGGGAAAAGCCTCGCCTTTCTCGCTGGAAAATCCCATGGACCAATTCCATGACTCAATTCTTACTTGAGTCACTCTCCTCCAAGAGGCTGTCCCCTGGGGAGCTGGGCTCCCTTGCCTGGCCTTCCTCCCTGAAACTAGCTAGGGCGACTGCCCAGCCCTCCCGTGATTGCCTATGAAGCCCTTGTCTGTCTTTTCTTCTGTCCCTACCTTTGAATCAAAAGATCACTGTGCGTTGGCAAAATTGCCCCACAAGTACCTGCAAGGGGGATCGCAAACCTCGCAAAGCCTTTGGCCTCCCAAATGCCAGTTTCTACCTCTTCCTCTTTTGGTTTGGAGTGTGTTTTAGAGTCCTGGACACCTTAGTTTACCTTTTACTGTTTAAGCGGGGGGGGGGGCACAGGGCTAGAAGGTAGCTCCAGGCATCAAAAACACAGTTTCCTTGCCGGATGCATCAAGAACGCCGCTGCTTCCAGCTGATCTCTGTCTTAGAGGCTTGGAGCATCGGTTAAGACTGACTGGGCAGTGACAAGCTGAAACAGAAAAGTTTCCCCACTGCAAGAGAGTGGCTGTGCGTTTTAGGGCCTTGCCGAGAGAGCCCTGGTTCAGGCTACAGAGAACAAAGACCCAAGTCATGCATGCCTCGCACAGCAACTGGAACCTTGGGTGCTTTCCTGCCTTCTCTGGTCTTTCCACCTCCTCCCTGGCTACAGCGTAACCCCTGGTTCTTCAGTCCTTGTTACCCCTGGGAATCTCTCCAATTTCCCTAAGATGCTAACATCCTGCTCCCCCTCCACTCTTCCCTCCCTCATTTTCCCTTCTTCTTTTAAGGATTTCTTCTTTCCTGACTTGGACCTGCTGGTGCTTAAGGTCTCGTGCATTCATGCATGCGTGTGTGTGCGCATGAATATTGCACTGCATTATCTTTTTGATAAATATTTTGGCCACATAATGGGAAGAGAGGACTCTCTGGAGAAGACTCTGATGCTGGGAAAGATTGAAGACAAAAGGAGAAGGGGAAGGCAAAGGATGAGATGGTTAGACAGCATCACCGATGCAACGAACATGAAAATGAGCGAACTCAGGAAGATAGTGGAGGACAGGAAGGCCTGGCGGGATATGGTTCATGGGATCACGAATGGTCGGACACGACTTAACAACAAATCTTTTTGATTCCTATTCCTGCTTATTGTACTTTATCCCCACAATCAAAGCTATATGTCCCTCCCTCATGCCATATGTCCATTGAGTGGCACCTATACGCCACCTGCACTTGGTCCTTGCACATAGTCTGTTTCCCCCACAGGAACAAAATTCACACACCATAAAGGACTGAAGAGAACGGTGCACTGAGCTTGGAAATGTCCAGCACGTCCCCGTTAGTGTGATGAAAAAGCAACACAACAAATAACACATCGTTTGAGAAACCTTTTAAAGTGTTATTGTTCAAAACAAGTCAAGTGTCAGAACCAGTAAGAACCACAATGTTTCCCTACTGCATCAAAAACCCTCAGCTCCCTTCTTATGAAGAATGTAAGAGCCCCGCTCAACCAGATCTCTCAGGCTTATCTAGCGGAAAATCCTGTTTCTTTTAGGTAGAACAGAGAAAGTGTACTGTACATGGAAACATACAAGCAAAGCAACATGTGCAGTGAGCCTAGGAGATTATTCTCACATGATGTGTGGGTTTAGGAAGAGCAACAAAAATATTGTCTTCATTAATGTTTTCCTCCTGCTTGATTGGACAGTGGAAGCTTTTCCAAATATCTGTACGTCTCCCCACTGTCTGTACAGCGTTGGTTCCACTCCAGTCCCCCTCCTTAACACCCTCAGGTTTTCAAGGCTTAATCACAAAAAAACTTTATTTACAATCCAAGCATTTATAAGCTTTTCCTGCTGCATGAATGTTCAGGTGGTTTATAATTATATAGGGGTTGTGATTGTGAAGAAAAAAAGCTTCATTGTCATGACTTCTCCCCCATATGCATTCTTTTATGTGAAGTGAGATGATCACTCCTACTGAAGTTCTTTCCGCATTCCAAGCATTTATAAGGTTTCTCCCCTGTGTGCATTCTCTGATGTATAGTAAGACGGTAACTCCGACTGAAATTCTTGCCACACTCCAAGCATTTATAAGGCTTCTCTCCCGTGTGAATTCTTTGATGTGAAGTGAGGTCTGTACTCTGACTAAAGCTCTTTCCACATTCAACACACAGATAGGGTTTTTCCCCTGTGTGTGTTCTCTGATGTAAAGTAAGATGGTCACTCCGGCTGAAGCTCTTTCCACACTCCGAGCACGTATAAGGTTTCTCCCCTGTATGGGTTCTCTTATGAGCGGTCAGGTTTGAGACTTGAATGAAGCTCTTTCCACACTCCAGACACTTATATGGTTTCTCTCCCGTGTGGACTCTCTGGTGTGCTTTAAGGCTTGATTTGCAACTGAAGATTTTCCCGCACACAGGACACTTATTCCTTCCCCTACCCTTCTGTTCCCGTAGGAATTCATAAAAGCTGCCAACTTGAATGGCAACTGATTTATTGCTCCAGTCCTCTTTTGGTTCCGAAATCCTTCTCTGCTGCCTGTTTCGTCCCCCTTGGCAACCAGCGTTCACTTCCACCTCTGGATGCTGGACGGCTTCCACAGATCCTCCGTCTGGTTCCCCTTCAGCCTCATCATCCCACTGAGCAACTTTTGAAATAAAAAACAGAAACCCAGTAAGAGCCCAAGAGAACAAACTCCAGTTAACAGGGACAGTCATGAGAGAATAGGTCTTTCTCCAACCTAAAACGGAGCCCTCAAAAGATACTGAATCTACAGCAGCAATGCAGGCTCTTCTAGGAACGTAAGAGGCTGCCTTAGATGGAGTCAGACTATTGGTCCGCCTCGGTCAGTATTGTCTCCTCTGATTGGCAGTGGACTTTCCCGGGCCTGTCTGGAGAGGTCAGGGATCTTCTGCATGAAAAGCACAAGCCCCACAAGTCCTGAGTTTCAGCCTCTCCTCTGGGCCTCTCCTCAGCTTCTAGACAGGAAGGGGCTGAGGGCCAAGTAAGTGCCAAGACAGGAGTACGAGGGAAGTCAGGGCAGGACTCCTCTTTCCGGCTCCAGAATGTGCAGCAGTGGAAGGAGAACAGCTAGGTAACCAAACAGGATGGGACTTCGAATGGTTAACTCTTTATTAAGTGTGTAGTAGAACAGGGGTTCTCAACCTGTGGTACGGGTACCCCTAGGGGTACGCGGACCTCTTGCTGGGGGTACGCCAAGCCCTGCCCCTTATCTGCCCCATCAGCAGCTAATTAAGTGTTAATTAACGTGGATTTTAAATTATTTTCTGAGCCCATCTGTCTCAGGATTTTGGTTTTGGGCTTTTTTTTTTGTACTTTGGAAAATGTACTTTGGTGGGGTGGGGGAGGAGCTGATTTTGGGAAGTGTGACGGAGAAAAAAAAAGATCCTTGCATGTCTGTCTGTCTGTCTGTCTGTCTCTCTCTCTCTCTCTCTCTCTCACACACACACACACACACACACACACACACACACACACACACACACACAGAGTTAAATAAGACATTTTTCACATTTAAAATTGTTTTAGTACTTTTTTATTTAACGATTAATTACCTAATTAATTAATCCAATTAATTAGCAGTTAATTAGCAGGGGGTACTTCAGAAAATTGGACCATGATAGGGGGTACCCGGGCCTCCAAAGATTGAGAACCCCTGTAGTAGAATATTGCAATCAAAGAGAGAAACGGCTCCAAGAAAATTAGCCATCAGTGCTGCTTTATAGGGTCTGGACTTGAACCCTACTTGGGGTTCTTGGAGACTTTTAAACTATGGGGAAAAGCCAAATCCACACAAGCACGAGACCCCATTCAGTGAGGAGTAGCTTTGGTCCTACTGTGAGATACCACCACCAACCATTGTAAGAGCTACTGTGAAGCTTGGGAGGGCAGCAGAGCACAAGCCAGGACGTTGACTGCACTCAGAAGGAAACATCTGGGAAATGAAGGATTCTATGAGTGCTCTCACAGAATGACATGTGTAAAAAAAAAAAAAACATTTGAAAAAAAAGGGGGGGTTAGGTCAGTCTGCCTATGTAAACCGCCTTGAGTCTACAAGAAAAAGGCAGCGGTATATAAATACTGCAAATAAATAAATTCCTCAGTCTCATCCTTGTCACTCATTAATTTATATCAACACTGACATGCTGCTTTTTAGTCACAAACTTTAAAAGACACCCAAAAATACAGAATCAATCAACCACGTGTCAAATTCATATTAAAGAACAAACAAACATTAGCTATATAAACAACAAGAGCAGTCAAAGAAAGCCCAAACAGATCATGACTGTGCCATCCATACCCAGTTTGCCTGCTGAAGCGGGGGGGGTGGGGGGTTGACTTTACTTACTTACTCACACACACGGCCCCCATATCCGCTATCCATAGATCCGCTTATCCACAGTTGGTCGGGGGCCCCCGCACCCATTACATCCGTTTATGTTCATAGAGCTGGCGCCAAGCCAGTGTTTCTCTTCCTTAAACCAAATGGTGTACGCTGCGTGCTAGAGAGGCTCCGTTAAAACAGGAAGCAGGAACCTTCTTCATAGGAAGCTTCCTGCTAATAGCTTCCTGCTTCCTGTTAATGGAGCCTCTCTAGCACGCAGGCTGCTTGCCTGCTGCTGCTACAGTAGACACCGGCATGCAGCGTACACCGTTTGGTTTAAGGAAGAAACACACTGGCTTGGCACCAGCTCTATAAACATAAATGAAAGTAATGGGTATGGGGGGGGTTAGTGTTCCCCCTATCCGCGGTTCCCAGTATCCGCAGGAGGCCAGGAACCTATCCCCCATGGATACGGAGATCATTTTGTGTGTGTGTGAGTGTGAGAGAGATGTTTGTTACCTGCAGGTCAGCCCTCGTCACTGGCAGAGCTACTATGATGTCAAAGACTGTTCCTAAACACTCTTAACAGCTCAGGAGTGCGCAACTGGAAGGTTATTCTTTGTAATGCCAAGAAAAACTGCCAAAATATACATATTCTAGGATTATCTGCAGAATCTAAGGTATGTTTCTGCTCTTCTCCCCCTCCCCTTTTTTCTTTGAAACCAAAGACTCTGGACAGAGATGCTAAGGACAGAGCAGCCCCTGAGCCCCCGGATAGAAGAAAGGGATCACGGGACAAAAGGAACTTCAGAGCATCCACAAGAACCCCAGCACAAAGCAGCAGAAGCAGAGCGGTCCTTACCCGAGAGGCTGGCTGCCTCTTCCTGCTTGGCCGCCACACACAGCTGCTTCTGCTCAAGGTCCGAGGCCGGACCTCCCTCGGAAGAACTCACAGCCCCCTCCTCAAACACCACCTGCAACAACAGAGAAGGATCCTTTTAGGGTAGGGTGAGGGGAGCGGGAGGGGCAAAGGCCATAGCAGTCCCATTGCCATTTATGGGGGGTGGAATCTGGAGCAGGTTTATGAACATAAGGACATCAGAAGAGCCTTGGTGGATCAGGCCCAAGGCCCCTCTAGTCACATTTCCTGTATCTCACAGTGGCCCCACCAGATGCCTCAGGGAGCACACAGCCAACAAGACAACCTGCTTCCTGTCGCCACTCCCTTGCACCTGGCACAGAGAAAACCCACTTCTAAAGCCAGGTTTAAGTTTCTCGGAGAAATGCATTGTGGCCAGATTAAAAAACTCAGGCGCACTTTTGCTTGCATGCAGCAGAACCAGGCAGAAGAGGAGGAATCTGGGAAGCCAGACCTACTATCCGAGTGCCTTTCACATGAGACAGGATGACGACAAAAGGGAGAGCGTCATCGTCGACCACCTTGGTTAACAATCCAAGAGAGGGAGTAAGAAATCTTGGCCCTCCTGGTCTCCTTTTCTGTGTGGTGAAATGGACAGAGGTCAAGTCCGGCCTCATCCTGACCCGGGCACACAGGACGACGGAGCAACTCTGTGAAATGGCGGCCTCACCTGGTATCCCTGTCTCGTGGCCACTTGCTGCCGCCACAGAAAATCCTCCGCCAGGGCCACTGCCTGGGAGCAGGTCTCTGGGCCACGTTCCCTCACCCAGCTTTGGACATCCAGAGGAAGGACGGTCAGGAACTGCTCCAGGATCAGCAGCTCCAGGATCTGCTCCTTGGAGTGTCTCTCGACCTTGAGCCACCCGTGACAAAGTTGCCGAAGTCGACTGTAGGCCCCTCGCGGCCCCTCGGCCTCCTGGTAGCAGAAATGCCGGAAGTGCTGGCGACTTTTCTCCCTTCTCATGCTATCGCCTTCCAAGATGGCCGCCTTCACCTTCCCATAGTCCTCCCTGTCTCTGCCCTCCAGCCTCCTATGGGACTGCTCCGCTTCCCCACGCAGGGCCGGCAGGAGTCGCATCACCCACTCGTCCTTGGGCCACCGGCAGGCTTCAGCCACTTGCTCAAAGGAGCCCAGAAAAGCCTTGGCGTCACCCCATGGCGTGGGCTCCTCAGGCATCTGTAAGACCCCCCAGCCTGGGTAAGGGGCCTCTACGGTCTTCAGGAACTCCTGCCACTGGTCTTCCCATCTCTGAAGTTGTCCCTCACCTGGTTCCTGCTTCATTTGGCCTCCTGGTATCCTTTGCAAAGATCCCCTGATACTCCGCGTCTGACGGACATGAGCGGCTTTACCTGTCCCATCTGAACCCTCCCCTAAGGCGGGGCCTGTGAGGTCGTGCTCCTCCATTTTCATTCTGAGGTGACTTCACAGAGGTCGTGTCGCTCTAGAAAAGTGTAGAACAAACAACATTGATCTAGATATGCTGAGCTTCAGCCTGGAAAAAAAAGAATGAATCAAAGAAAGAGGATGAACACATAAGAGCCCTACTGGATCAGGCCAAAGGCCCATCTAGTCCAGCTTCCTGTATCACACAGTGGCCCCACCAGATGCCTCAGGGAGCACACAGCCAACAAGATAACCTGTTTCCCATTGTCACTCCCTTGCACCTGGCACAGAGAAAACCCACTTCTAAAACCTCTAAAACCAGGAGGTTGCTTATGGCTTGTAACCTGTGATGGTCTTTTCCTCCATGAATCTGTCCAAACCCCTTTTAGAGGCATCCAGGCCAGATGCCATCACCACATCCTGTGGCAAGGAGTTCCACAGATGAATTACACGCTGGGTGAAGAAATATTTTCTTTTGTCCATTCTAACTCTCCCTCCACTCAATTTTAATGCATGTCCCCTGGTTCTGGTGTTGTTCGAGAGGGAGAAGAATTTCACAAGTAAATAGTGAACCTCTGATATGGTGGCTGCCGTTTGTGTTTAGAAAATCTGGATATACGGTAGGGAGGTCCATCCATATCACCTATGTAAACGTGGATTCGTGGTTTCCATCGCTTATTCTTTTGTAAATGCATAATTTCACTTTCTAATAAAAAGATTTGAATATTTAGGAATTTGTGTCCGTCCGTCCGGCCCACTGTGGTGCTTCACCTATAGAAGTCCCTGGGGAATTTGTAACAGCAAAAATTGTCACCCCAAGGAGGAAAAATGGCTACAACTTGCTCAGAATATTAACAGAAATGGATTTTATGTCTCCGACATGTTTGGTGCTGTGCAGGTTACAGAAGCAGCAGCACCATTCTGAACACGGGAATATAGTGGCAACTCCTGCAAGTCTGATTCTTGGCAATGCTCATTCAGAAGCAAGTTCGAGGGAAGTCCAGGCTGTAGCCTCCAAATGCAAGTTTTAACTTCCAAAATGCAAAGCCTGTATTTTGAGAATAATAACTACACAGCCCTCCAGTGTATGAAACTTGGTGAAACTACTACACAGCCCCCTTGGTGAAATGTTGGGGAGGCAGGTCTCCGATTCCAACACCTGGGCAAGATTCTTTGTCATTTCTCCTCAAAAACATGCCATTTCCAACAGGGAAAGGGAAAGGAAAAAAAAATCATTTCAGGAGAGCAGGTGAGACGAAGCCACCCATCAATCATCACCCACCAGGGTCACCTTGTCTGTCGCTGGCTCCAATTTGAGATCCAGGTTTTCTCAGCCCCTTCAAGAAGGAGGAGGAGGGTCAGCCTCACTCAAACTCTGGCGTCACGTCACCCCCCTTCAAAAAAAAAAAAGTCAGGAGTATCCCCCCCACACACACACGTTGCAAAGTCTCCTCCTCCACCAGTTCTAGAAGGAAGAAACTGCCGCAAACCACGTTTGCCTTGAACAGAGAAGTAGGAGCTGCCTGCTCGGGAAGGAGATGAGTAATTCAGATAAGTAATTCATTTGACTGCTGGCTGGGGGCCGGAATCGAAAGGGGAGGGGCTGAAAAGGTTGGGGGTCTCTCCCCCCCCCCTCTGCATGCAATATGCTACCCTCCCCCCTTTAGGGAGATGCCTCCCTTCCATCCCAGCTCACCTGGCACACATGCACCTCCCTAGGCCAGGCTCGCTGCTGCTCCTGCTCTTTGCAGCAAGGCAAACAATTCCCAGGCTCTTTTTCTTCAGTACATCTCCCCCCCCCGCCCCCGCGCGCTTCTCTAGGAAGCGGAGCTCTGTGCGTTTAACCCTTTTGAGCCCTGCAGACAAAACAGCAAATCTGTCTGTGGCTTTGCATCGCAGCCAATAGCAGGACTGCTGCTGCTGCTGCTGCTGCGAGGTGCTCGGAGGAGCGGAGGGTCTCCCTGGGCTGGGACTTGGGACCCTCCGCTCGCTCCCCCAGCTTTTCTGCAAGAAGCTGCGATGGTGCTCTACTCTCCGGCTTCCCCGGGTCTGGAGGGAACTGAGAAAAAGGGACCTCTTGGGTCTTGAGACCAGGCAGGCCTTACAACTGGCCTGGCGGGGGGGGGGAGAGAATTGGGGTCTCAGTCTGTCCCCCCCCCCCCATGCCTCATTTTTTCCTGATGTATTTTTTTTCACCAGGGCCCGCAGCAAAGTCTTCCTGGCACCTGAAGAGGCATGCCCCCCAATGCGGTTTTGCAGGAGCCGTGCCTGGGCTACGCCTCCCAACCCAAGCCAGGGGAGCAGCCAGGCAGCTGACAGGCACAGCCAGCTGGCATGAGACCGGGCAGCCAAGCTGCGGCTCAATCTGCGCGGTTTACGCAGGTAAATATTTACTAGGTAAATATTGCCCAAGTAAAAAGCCAGAACCTATTACTTCTCTGTTCTATCTAAGTTTCCTAGTTCTCTGTATGATGTGTATGGTTGTATTTTTGTATGAATCTGATCTGACTAACTATTTAGTAAATATTGGAAAGCAACCACGTGTCTTCAATATTATTTAAAAGTGAATTCTGCATACACAGGTAAAAATCCCAGAACATGCCAACTTGCCCTAATTTAAAGCTATTCCCCAAAGTAACGGGCAATTTTGGCAACAGACCCAGCAGAGGAGGAAGTGTGGAGGAGTCCCTCTGCAGCCCGCAGGGGAAGCCGCTGCAGCATAGGACGCTAAGGGAGAGAGAGCGAGAGAGGTCGGCCTTGTCCTCCTCTTGGTGCTACTGCAAGAGAGAATGGAGCCAGTCCAGACTCATGGAGGCAGCAGGCTGGGGGAGGCAGCGGATGGGTGGGGGCCCCCACTAACTTGACACTTCCCCCAGCTTGTCACCTAATGCGAAGTGTTCTGCTCGTGGGTGGGCCAGCCCTAGTCAAGCCAGTCAAAGAGGCTCCTGGTCCTTTGGTGGGATAATGGTGTGGAGGAAGAGTGGCTGCACGGGTGCACATGCTCCCCCCCACGCACCTGTCCCCCCTTCTCTGAATAGGAAGGACTTCTAGTGTCACTTCCTGCCCTCCCAACTTCCCCAACTCCTTTTTCTCTCTTCACAGTTCCAGGTCTTTGTGTAGGGCCCTGGGGGGGACGGGACGGAGCCCCCCGGCTCCCTGAGCCTAATCTTGCTTGCAGCATGTCTGCCAAGAGGCCTTCCGGCGAACCTGGGGGCGATGTGAGCAAGCGGTCCCGCAAGAACATCACCATAGACTTAAAAATGCACGTGATCCGGTGCATCGAGGCGGGTGAGCGGCTCGTGGACGTTGGTCGGAAGTTGGGGTTAGCAACGTCGACCGTCCGGACCATTTTGAAGAACGATCAAGACTTCTGCAAAATCCACCACACCGTGGAGTGCAACCGGAACGGCTCGTTCCAGGAGTATCTTACTCGAGAAGATGGAGAAACAGTTGAGCCTCTGGGTGGAGGACCAGGCGCGGCGCCAGCTGCCCCTCTGCCAGCTGACCATCCAGGGGAAGACGAGAGGCATCTTCCGCTACCTCCAAGAACAGGAAGGTGACGACAGATCGACCGCAGAAACGTTCCAGGCAAGCCGGGGTTGGTTTGAAAAGTTCAGGCGCCGTGCGGACGTGTTCAACCTGCGTGCCTGAGGCGAGCCTGAAAGCGCCGGCGAACGGGCCCTGCGGGAATTCCCCTACACATTCAAGGCCATCCTCGATCATGGCAACTACCCTCCCGAACTGGTCTTCAACGTGAGCGAGACGGGCCTGTTTTGGAAGCGCACATTCATTTCGCGTGAAGAAAAATGCGCCCCTGGATTCAAGGCCTCCAAAGACCGGCTGACGCTTCTGCTGGGGGGCAACGCTGCTGGGGATTTCAAGCTGAAGCCCCTGCTGGTTGACCACTCCGAGACCCCCCGCGCCATGCAGGGGATTCTCAAAGGAACACTTGCCCGTTGTGTGGAAATCAAGCAAGGGTCACGCCTGGGTCACGGCGGATCTTTTTCAGCAGTGGTACATCTCAAGCTTCGGTCCGGCAGTGAAGCGGTACTGTGAGGACAAGGGCGTGGCGCCCAGAGCACTGCTACTGCTGGGCAGCGCCCCAGCGCACCCTCCCAACCTGGAGACCCTGCGCACTTCAGTGCCCATGGAAGTGGTTTTCCTCCCACCAAACACCACCACCCATATGTAGCCAGTGGACCAAGGCGCTATTGCCAACTTCAAGGCTTACTACCTGAGGTGCACGTTCAAGCAGCTGGTGAGCAACGCGTCTGGCCAAGAAGGGGCCATCGGAGAGGTCTGGAACTCCTTCAGCATCATGCATGCAATTGAAAACATCAGCCTGTCCTGGAAGGAGGTGACCTCCAGCTGCATGAACGGTGTGTGGCACCGGGTCTGGCCGGAGGCCTGCTATGACTTCCACGGGGCTGGGGACACTGTGGCTGACGTTACCCGCGACATTGTTAAATGGGCAAATGCAGTTGGGATGGATGAAGTTGCCACGGATGATGTGGAGGAGCTGCTGAACTGTCACGGAGAGGAGTTTACGAACGAAGACCTTGAGGAGACGGAGACCCAGCGTGCTGCGGAGGAGAAGGAAGAGGAAAGGGAGGGGGCGCCACCCAGGAATTTAACGGCGGCCATGTTGTCGGAAGGCCTCGCCCAGATCAAGCAGGTCCTCGACCTTTGGTCTGAGAACGACCCTCACTGGGAACGCAGCCACTCCATCCAGAGAGGGGTCCTGGCAGACGTCGCCTGCTACCAGCGGATGCTTTGGGCGCGGAAGCAGCGGGCGCGGCAGTCGGGCCTGGGGGCCGCCTTCGACGACCAGCCTCCTGTGCCCAAGAAGGAGGCCACAGCCTGACTCGCCCTCCTGGGAGTAGCTCCTCCCATCGTCTTCCGCCAACACACTGGTGAGTACCTTACAATAAAAAAGAAATAGCGATGCATACTGCAAGCAGGTCTGCAGCAAAACGGTGTGTTATTGTCCACTCCATCCAGAGAGGGGTCCTGGCAGACGTCGCCTGCTACCAGCGGATGCTTTGGGCGCGGAAGCAGCGGGCGCGGCAGTCGGGCCTGGGGGCCGCCTTCGACGACCAGCCTCCTGTGTCCAAGAAGGAGGCCACAGCCTGACTCGCCCTCCTGGGAGTAGCTCCTCCCATCGTCTTCTGCCAACACACTGGTGAGTACCTTACAATAAAAAAGAAATAGCGATGCATACTGCAAGCAGGTCTGCAGCAAAACGGTGTGTTATTGTCCAGGAACACGTGCAGTATATCGACAGTGTTATCGGAGGGATTTCTGTATAGTTGCAGCATGGCCAGGGGTGGGGCGAGTCATGACATGTTCCTGCACTTTAAAATTTGCCCCTGCACCACTGAGCACCCCAAACACTGAGCACCTGCAAGGGATGAGAGGGGACTCAAGACCGCCCACCGAGCCTCCCTCCCTGGTTTAGTTTTTTTAGAACAGCTGCCTCACGGGAACCTGCAGCCAGCTGTCATTGCCCAGAGGGGCCTAATCTTGTCCCCTGTCCTGCGCAGGCCCATTACCACGTATTGGGAAGACAGCAGGGTCGGGGTTCCTTAAGAAATAGAGAAACATTTGGAGACCAGACTTGAAAAAAGCGCCCAAACAGCCTGGCCTGCACCTATCAGACCCCAGAGGATTGGTGGGCGAGTCTGCTAAACCAGGTTCATGGCAAAGGCGTGATACTTTTTCTCCTGGGACTGTTGACTACATAGATGGGGAATCTCTCTCCCAGGCAGCTTATCGAAAACATATCTGCGGGCAGCTTATTGAAAACTAAATTTGGCTAGTGTGTTCCCCAACTCAGAATCTCCACAGTCAGTGAGTTGAGCTGGAGAAAGTGGAAGAGGTTGAAGTGCCTCAGAAGAAAAGACGGCTCCCTGGACCTGTCAGGAAGGAGGCCAGGCCCTCTTTATACCAGACGTGGCCAATCCAGAGGCTTCATCCTGCCAGCCAATCACGGGAGCCGTTTTTGCATACCTCTGTTCCCTTCTGTGCCTGAAGGAGGCTGTGAGGCCTGAGCACGCGCAGTAACGGGGGCTTAGCGGAGGGCGGGGAGGCTGCGGGAGGGGGAGGATATGCCGCAGACAGCCCGCGCCGGATCCTATCTCCCCTGCAGCCTCCCTGCCTCTCTTCGTAGTTACACTAGCTAAATTGTTAGTGTAGCTCCGAGGAGTTCCTGTTGCGGGTTGTGAGCCTTACAGGGGTGATGCAATTGAACATCTCCTTGCCCTGCGGAAGCCCCCCAGTCTGCCACCCCCCCAACACAGGATGCATCGGCTGCCATTTCGGCAGCACTGCATCGGCGGGGTGTGTGTGAATAAGATTGGGCTCTGAGAAGGCAGGTTTTAGTCTTGTATTCCCAAGTCTCAGAGACTAAGGGCCCAATCCTAACTAAAGGATGCCGCAGGGCGCAGCAGTGCCGGCACAGGTTCTGCTGCATCCTGCAGGCAGCCATGCAGGGGTGGAGAGGTAAGTAAACGTTTCGTATCGGCCCCTATGGGTCTACTCGGACGTGTGCCAGCTGTTTAGCTGGCGCAAGTCCCGAGTAGAGGCAAGGGGGCATGTCGAGGCCAGTACAGAGCGGAGGATACCAGCAGAGCCATCCTGCCCTTTAGGCCGGCCACCGCATCTTACACAGGACTGCGCCGTAAATCTCATAAATGACAAAGTACTCTTCACTTTGACCCTGAAGTGCTCTTCAGCTGACAAGAGTCCCAAAGACAAGGATCGCGGTACAAACTTCATTGATTCAAAGTGTGAATTTAGAAACATGCTCCAGTTTGAACTCGTCACATGCTCCAAGACATAGTTTTATTTGTTTGGACACACTATTTACAGAAATAAAGACAATTAAAGTATTCAAAAGGATCCCACTCAAGCATACAAAAATCACCAACGAACCACAAGACATTTAGGCAAAGGGTTCCAGAGAATGGGCTACCACTGAAAAGGCTCTGCTTTTTGTGTCTGGGGAAAACCCAGGGCACTCAAAGAAAGGGCCCATCGGTTGACCTAAGAGTGGCTTGGGGCAAAAAGATCTCCAATCCATGACATCATATGCCACGACTGATGTGTTAGGTTTTAAGGTGCAACAAGACTGTTTGTGGGGTTTGCTGAAAAGACCAACACAGTTACCCCTGTGTTAAGCATATGGGGAGGTACTTGTGCAAGTTTCCCCTCCGTGTGGACTCTCTGATGTAAAGTTAAGTTCGTGCTCTGGCTGAAACTCTTTCCACACTCGGAGCATGTATACGGTTTCTCCCCTGTATGGATTCTCCTGTGCCTAATAAGGCTTGATTGATCGCGGAAGCTCTTGCTACAGTCCGAGCATTTATATGGCCTTTCCCCTGTGTGCATTCTCTGATGTGCACTGAGGCTTCCCCTGTGACTGAAGCTCTTTCCACATTCCAAACATTTGTAGGGTTTCTCCCCTGTGTGGACTCTCTGGTGTTGAATAAGGCTTGGCTTATCAGAGAAGGTCTTGCTACAGTCTGAGCATCTATGAGGCTTCTCCCCTTTGTGAATCTTTTGGTGTCTAATAAAGTTTGTGCTCTTATTGAAGCTTTTTCCACACTCTGAGCATTTATACGGCTTCTCCCCTGTGTGGATGATTTGATGGGAAGCCAGGTGGGCGCTCTGACTGAAGCTTTTTCCACACTCCAAGCACTGATATGGTCTCTCTCCTGTGTGAATGATCTGATGTGAAATGAGGTGGGCGCTTCGACCAAAGCTCTTTCCACACTCCAAGCACTTATAGAGTTTCTCCCCTCTTTGGATCCTTGTATGCTTCGCAAGGCTTGCTTGATCACAAAAGCTCTTGCGAAACCCTGAGGGTTTATATTGTCTGTCCCCTGCTGTCTGAACACTCTGGTGGGATCTAAGAGCTGTGCTGGGATCAAAGCTCTCTCCACACTCCAAATACATGTACGATTTCTCCCCTTTGTGGAGCGTGTCCGATTCTGTAAGGTACCCGCTCTCACTAAAGCTCTTCCCCAAAGTGACGCTTTTATTGGGTTTTTCTCTTGTTTGAATTCTCCAGTGCTCACCGAGGCATTTGTTCCTTCTCTTTTCTATTTGGTTTTCTTGTTGGACTGGGAATTCAAAGAAGTCACCCCCCTGAGAAGGAAAAGATTTCTCTCGTCTCTTCTCCATGTGGTTTCCCTCCTGCCTCTCGGATCCACCTGCGCTCCAAAAGTTCTCTTTCAGCTCTTCATACTCCGCATTATCCGACGATGCCGCTAGAACGTCTTCTTTCTTCTCCCTCTTCCACTCGTCAATGGCTGGAATTCAAAGAGAAACCAGATAAGAACTCAAGGGATTAAAACATTAAAAAGCCTCAAGTCACCCAGCCTAAATTAACTGGTTTTTATCATAGCTATTACATAAGAACATAAGAAGAGCCCTGCTGGATCAGGCCAAAAGCCCATCTAGTCCAGCTTCCTGTGTCACACAGTGGCCCCACCAGATGCCTCAGGGAGCACACAAGACAACAAGATACCTGTGTCCAGTCGCCACTCCCCCGCACCTGGCACAGAGAAAACCCACTTCCAAAACCAGGAGGATGCTTATGGCTTGTAACCTGTGATGGTCTTTTCCTCCATGAATCTGTCCAAACCCCTTTTAAAGGCATCTAGGCCAGATGCCATCACCACATCCTGTGGCAAGGAGTTCCACAGATGAATTACACGCTGGGTAAAGAAATATTTTCTTTTGACTGTTCTAAGCTATTTAAGTACTGCTTCTTAAGAAGGTGTCGGGGAGCCTGATGTTGGCTGGTCGCAGCCTCCGGGGCGGCCAGTAGCCACACCCCACTGACATGGGGAAGGGGTGCAGAGCACTCTCCCAGGTGGCACATCTGGAGTGCACCAGACATCCCAGTCGCCATAGCGATGGGTACCCTCATCCCCCCAGTTTATTCTCTGGCTCTGACACCAGTCACTTTTCCCTATCTGGAACCGGGGTGGGGGTGGGCGGGGGTGTCACGGTAGGGATGAGCTGTAATTCAGTGGAATCCCAGGTTCAAACTCCAGGTGGAGCAGAGAACATTCCTGCCTGGAACTTTGGAGAGCTTCTGCCAGCCAGTGTTGACAATACTGAGCTAGATTTCCTTGGTTTTGTCCAAAAACAAGGATTGAGTTTTAAAAAAAAATTTCCTGGGGATCTTTAAGGAGACAGCATTTCCTTGACTGAAGAGAAGGAGCCACAGCAGAGGTTAGCCTAAGAAGAAACTTCAGAGCACCCCAGAACTCAGGCACAAGCCGAGGCACCCCCTTCCTCTTACCCAACGGGCTGGCGTCCCCGTCGTCATCTTCCTGCTTGGTTTCCAGGAACAGCTGCTTCCGACCTACTACGTCCGATGGCGCCTGGCCTCCCTCTGACGTTGGACTCACAGCCGCCGCCTCCAACACCGGCTGCAAGAAGAGAGAGAGGAACCTTTCAGGGCAGGGAGGGGCGGGCCAGGCTAGGTGGCTCCGTGGATAGCAACGGGCTTCCGTGCGGAGGAAACCCCAGAACAGCAATTCTTCCCCTAATGTGGGGGGGGGGCGTACGTTCCTGCAAAGCTGAGCACTAGAGGAGACGACATGAAGAAAAAACGGGCGCTGGTTGGTCCAAGCCAGCCAGAATGCACTGCTCCCACTGGCTGCAGTAGCTGTCAATCGCACGAAACAAAGCAACCGTAAAAGAAGCAGCGTTTTGAGAGGTATTACTGGGTTCCCCAACCGACAGGAGGTGGGCTGAGGAAGAAGGGAATCCCCTTGGGGTCTTTTCTCTTCCTGGGGGCAGCAGCTGGCTCTTTTCTGGGTGGCTCCTAGTGATGGCGCAGGGGAAGGTTGGGCACCTGGGCCGTGAACCCTTGCTCCACCCCCCCCCTCAACACATGTTGGGCTGGCAGCCTCACCAGATCACCACAAGGACTCCGAGCCCCGGCACCTCTTCTTTGGTCTATAGGAGCTCCTGGCTCCAGCTCCAGAATGGGTTCAATCATTTCGCAGTTCAATTCAAATGCCAAACTCCCTGCCACGGATCTGGGAAAGTGGCGTGGGAGGCTCTCCCCCGTGCCCAGCCCATCATCATGGCCTACACACCTGGCTTGACAGAGACCTCAGCCCCATGGGCCCCACAGAATCACCACCCAGAACAGGCCTCACCTGGGCTTCCTGCCGGCACTTGGTCTCTTGCTGCCTCAACAGGAAGTCCTCGGCCAGGGCCACCGCCTGGGCGCAGGTCTCCGGACCACAGTCACCAACCCAGCTCTGCATTTCCGGTGGCAGGATGGTCAGGAACTGCTCCAGAACCAGCAGCTCCAGGATCTGCTCCTTGGTGTGTTTTTCTATTCTTAACCACCCATGACAAAGCTCCCAGAGTTGGTTGTAAACCCATTTAGGCCCCTCGGCCTCCTGGTAGCAGAAGCACCTGAAGCGTTGTCGCAGCTTCTCCCTCTTGAGGGCATCCCCTTTCAAGATGGCGGCCTTCACCTTCCCATAATCCTCTCTGTCTGTGGCCTCCAGCCTGCTAAAGGCCTGCTCCGCTTCTCCACTGAGAGCAGGCACGAGTCGGGTCGCCCACTCGTCTTTGGGCCACCGGCAGGCCTCAGCCACTTGCTCAAAAGAAGCCAGGAAAGATGTCGTGGAATCCCATGGAGTGGGTTGCTCAGACAACACTGGGCTTTCCAACCCTGAGTGCGGTGGCTCCACTGTCCTGAGGAACTCTTGCCACTGGGCCTCCCATTGCTGAAGTGAACCTTCATCTGGTTCCTGTTTGACCACTTCTCTCGGTATCACTTTCCCAATATCCCCAGCCTGAAGGACATGAGGGGCTTTTCCTGCTCCTTCTGTGCCCTTTCCTAAGGGGAGGCCTGTGACGTTTTGCTCCTCCATCTTCATCCTTGGGTGACCTCACAAAGACACCATCACACAACCAAAAATTCCAGAACTACATCAGGGATCTAAACAAGTTTGCTGAGCATCTGCCTGGGGAAGACAGACAGAGAGAGAAAAGTGAATGAACATCAGTCATATAATGCATAAGAACATAAGAAGAGCCCTGCAGCTGGATCAGGCCAAAGGCCCTGGATCTAGTCCAGCTTCCTGTATCTCACAGTGGCCCCACCAGATGCCTCAGGGAGCACACAGCCAACAAGACAACCTGCTTCCTGCTGCCACTCCCCTGCACCTGGCACAGAGAAAACCTACTTCTAAAGCCAGGAGGTTTGTTTCCAGAAATAATGTATGTCCATATGCTAAATATATACAAAGTGTATGAAAGTTAGAATCAGTGTGTTTTGTATAATCTTAACACACACACACACACACACACACACACACACACACACACACACACACACACACACACACACACACACAACACCTCAACATCCTGTTAAACAGAGGGGAAAAAACCCTAAACATTTGGATTTTGTTTTGGTCCACATTGTTTAGTTCAGGCACTACCGTTTAAAAATGTGATTCTATAATTGGTTTGGGCACTTTTATTACTCACCAAAAATACCAAACCAGTTACCTAAAAGTAACTGCTTAAGACTTTTAAGGTACTGTTATTATGATAATATTCAACTGGAGAGAAAAAAAAATCAACTGAATTCTTTTAAAGGTTTTCACGAACAACACAGAGACAACCTGATTAAAAACTAGGAAAATTAATCATGAATCATAAAACTGGAAGCCTCGTACGTACCTGATTACTGAGCCACTGATCTGGAACAAGGTTATTCTGCTTCGGGTTCAAGGCAGCCAAGAGATCTTAGGTGTGGGCTCAGTTCAGAGGTGCTGAAAAAAATCCTCGCTAAATCCTCAGTGGTTTTTCAGTTTGGGTCAGTTCTGGTTCGACTTCCTACTTGGAAGCGTAGACGACACTGGCTAGATCGACTGGCGCCTGGCTGTCGAAGGTAACTTCGCATTAGTGT
This sequence comes from Plestiodon gilberti rubricaudatus, assembly GCA_026170595.1. Classification (NCBI taxonomy): domain Eukaryota; kingdom Metazoa; phylum Chordata; class Lepidosauria; order Squamata; family Scincidae; genus Plestiodon; species Plestiodon gilberti. The sequence goes on along the minus strand of JANXHW010000002.1, from coordinate 264,201,340 downwards.
ACAGTACAGTGTCAAGCAATCATCGAGTGATCCCTCCCCCTTATTAACTATTAAGTGATTCGCATACATGGCAAAGCCCTGGCTTCCATACAACACTGCTGGCCCACCCATACAGCCACCTGATGTGGGGTGCGGCAGGTTGCAAGGGGTCGAGGGGGTGGCCGAATTGGGGTGCCGCCTCCGCTGCCTCCCTCCACAAGCCCACCCACTTGAGCAAGAAGCAGAGCCTTCTCCTGATTGTGCTCCTCCTCGCACACCGCCCTGAAACCCAGAAGTCTGGCACATCCAGATTTCATGGTCGCGCATGAGGGGGAGCATGGGAAGGGCTGGGGGGGGTGTAGAGCAGAGGCAGCAGCCCCCCCCCAGGCAGCATCAGGCGGCGTTCTGGGCTGCACTGCCCCCCATCCATACATAAGCACTCCTCCTGCTGCATATATTACTCAGAAGAGACAGAATTAATACCTCAAGAGAACTTAGAGGTTCGACCGGGAACTGGGGTGGAAATGATTGCTCAGTGGGGAAGGTTTGGTCAACCTGTAATGAGGGGGGGGGGAGGAAAAACCATCAATGGAATGACTGAAGGGGGACACACACACACGCGACATATTTAGGAATTATTGGGCGATTTATACTTGCATTATTAGTATATGAATTAAGAAGTGCAGAGGAGCCAGACTGGGGTTTGAAAGCCAGGTTTCGAGGACCCTGGAGGCGCTGCGCTGGGGCCCCTCCCTGCCCGGGAAGTAATTCTCTCTCTCTCTCTCTCTCTCTCTCTCTCTCTCTCTCTCTCTCTCTCTCTCTCTCTCTCGCTGCTGCTGCTGCCTGACCCCCGCCCGCCCGCCCCAATTTCCTGACTGCATGAAGGGAAGCAGCCCCCCCCCCCCCGCAAGGCAAGGCTGCTGCCTGCCTGCCTGCCTGCCCCTTCCGATCCACTTGCCCCCGTGGAGGATCATCAGGGCCCCCCCTCCTCCTCCTCCTGCCAGCGACTCACCCGGCTCGCTGCCGCTCCAGCCGCGCAGATCAGGACCTCCGGGTGGGACAGAGACCCCCGACGCCCCCTTCTTCTTCTCCCAGGCAGCGCTCCGTCTGTGGGGAGAGCCGGGCGGGCGTGCATTTTCCGGGGAGGAGCCAGCAGCCCAGGAAGGGGCTGCCCCAGAGCGCATCCCGGCGCTGCAGCTCGGCTGCTGCTGCGTGTCGGGTCCTCGCAAGTCGCAAGGGAGGCTCCGTCCTCCTCCTCCTCCTCGTTGCATCATCGAGCGCAGCCGAAAAGAGCCAGCCGTGCATGGGCGGGCGGGCGCAAATGTCTTTGCCTTGTCTCTCGGGAGGGAGACGCAAACTATACCCGCGCGGCCAGCGTGCGTCCAACGTGCGGGCACGCACGGGCACGCACGTCAAGTGGAGCCTGCCGACGGCAGCCGGGGCTGGCCCGTCGGCAGCCGACGTCCCCGCAGGGAAAGTCGAGCTCGGCTCGACTTTTGCAGCCCCAGCTACACTATACCCGTGCGGCCAGCGTGCGTCCAACGTGCGGGCACGCACGGGCACACACGTCAAGTGGAGCCTGCCGTCGGCAGCCGGGGCTGGCCCGTCGGCAGCCGACGTCCCCGCAGGGAAAGTCGAGCTCGGCTCGACTTTTGCCCGTTCGGCTGCGTTCCGGCTGCGTCAGAACGCAGCCACGACGCAGCCGTGGACAATGTAGCCCAGCCTGAACTCAACCTGCGCCGCCAGCCCAAAGAAAGGAGGCTTTTCCAGGCAGCCTTGTGGCAGTGAATTCCACCGGTCCATTCATTCATTCTGCCTTCTTGGGCGAAGATTAGAACTTAGAAGTACAGTACCGTACTTTCGAGTCGTGTGTGTCTAACCTACAGCTGTCAGTGTCACTGGCCGACCTTCAGTGCTGCTGCTGCTATGAAAGCGGACAAAAAGGATGACCTCCATTTTCAGACTAGTCTCAGCCTCTCCCATATCAGGGGGGCAACTAGTCTGCTGGCAAGCTGGGAGTCGGACTTAGACCACCTGGAAGATCCAGGTTCAAATCCCCGCTCAGCCACGAAGCTTCCTGGGTGACCTTCAGCCAGTCACTATCTCTCAGCCCCACCTACCTCACAGGGTTGTTGTGAGGACAAAAAGGAGGGGAGGAAATATGTACACCACTCTGAGCTCCTTGGAGGAAGGGCGGAATAAAAATGTGATAAATAAATAAATAAAATAAATAATGCACCACCACTTTATGAAGAGAAGACAGGTCCCTGCCCAGAGGAGCTTACAATCCTAAATTTGCCACAGCGACAGGGGAGAAGAAGACAACAGAGGAAGGAGACGGGGCAAAACAGGGGGGACGGAAGGCTATTCATTTACTTCAGTTACAGGGAGGGGGCTGTGCGGTGCCAAAAAAAGGCTTCACGGAAAGGGGGCGGGCATCATGTTCATAATGAATTCATTTAGCACCATCCACTCTGCAAAGACAGATCCTTACACTGAGGGGCGGCTCACAATTTAAAATAGACGGGGGGGGCAGCCCAGGAAAGGGGGGGGGAGATGGCACCAGGATAGAGGGAGGGGCAGCTCTTGCAGTTGATTGGGGAAGCTGTTTCAGCTGTAACTTAGGGGCAGCAAGAAAGGACATGCATAGCCTGCTTGAGGGAGCAGCAGACAGGCAGGCAGACTTCAGATGGCAGTGGGGGCAGACAGAGCTGGATGAAGGCAGAGAAGCAGCCAGGCTCTGACAGGGCTTTGAAGGTAGGCCAGGAGAATGCGAGCAGCGAGGTTCCCTTCTTCGCTAATAGCAGCAGGCCCTCCCTGGACAAAGACAGGCAGCGTCTGATCCTGAGACATTGCAACAGACGCTAGACTAATTTCAGACTCCCTTCCACCTCCACCTTCCGCCTGTCACCCCAGCACCTTGGCAGGACTTGCACAGAAAGCCATCAGACAGCTTCCAAAAGGGCAGATCGCAGTAGCAGGGCCTCTTTGCACCAGATGATCCAAGATAATTTTTATTTTATGTTAATTGTGAGTCCTTTGGGACAGAGATGTTACGGTAATTGTGAGCTCTTTGGGACAGAGACCCAGCGCCTCACTCTACATAAAGTGCTATGCACACAGATAGATAAGATAAGGTAAAGGTGACACCTGACGATTAAGTCCAGTCGTGTCCGACTCTAGGGTGTGGTGCTCATCCCCATTTCAAAGCCGAAGAGCCAGCGTTGGCCGAAGACGACTCCGTGGTCATGTGGCCGGCGTGACTCTCCTTGCCACAGCGCGTAGCATGCGGCTGGAACACGGAGCGCTGTTTACCTTCCCGCAAGCAGTACCTATTTATCTACTCGCATTGACATGCTTTGGAACTGCTAGGTTGGCAGGAGCTGGCCAAGCAACGAGAGCTCACCCTGTCGCGGATTCGAACTGCTGACCTTTTGATCGACAGCTCATGGTTCAGCGGTTTAACCCACTGCGCCACCCGCTGGATATCAGATAGATACAAATATTTTATTCCACAATTATGCTATTACTACTACTACTACTACTACTACTACTACTACTACTACTACTACATCTTATGTTCTGTCAATTCTTAGGACATAGTACTAAAAAGATGTGGGGGAGGAGGGGAAGAGGGAAGTTATTTTAGAGCTCTCATTCTGTGTAGAGACTACAGGGAAAAGGGAGGAACTTACTAAATCACAAGATGCCATGCGAGAGCTGGTAGGTTTTTTGCAGTTGGAGTGGGAAGACCTGCTCAAATCCCACTCAGGCATGAAGCTCCCTGGTTGAGGCTTCGGTTTTTCCCGTCTCTCTTTGCACAGCCTACCTTATAGGGTTGTTGTGCCAATTTAAAACATGGTGGAAAAACCCACATGCACCACCCTGAGTGTTTTGGAGGAAGGGCAAGGTACACATGTAATATAATGAAATATCTGGTTTTACTTAAGTCACCAGAAAGAAAGAAAAGGGCTCATTTTATAACTTTTGCATAATTTATTCAGCCAACAAGTTGCTTCATGCATAGATATCTTCATCCGAGGAACATACAAGAAAGTTTCTGTTTTCTTCTGGTCAAGGACAGCTTGCCCACAATCTTGAAAGTCGCCTTTGTCGTGGCAGCTCTAGGGCAGAGCCGACATTAAGGATGCAGCGGAGAACAGACTGGGTGGCCGGCGCTCCCCCTGCCCCACTTGTAACCTGAAGGCGCTAACCCCGTATAGTGCAATTCGCCACACTTCTACCGTCTCTCTGTGTCAAAGCATTGGTCAAGTTTCACACACGCTAAACATGACGTCACCTTGCTAAAGGGAGCCCACTAGCCTCATCTCATAGCCCATTGGGGAGGGGAGGTCAGCAAAAACCAGGGGGTTGGTTGCCCTGTGCAGACATCTCTCTATACTCTCAGCAGATATATTTCTCTCTGCCGTGGAGCTTCATGTGGTGCCTATGAAGGTGTGTTCTCCGACTGAAACGCTGAGCACAGACCAGACAAGGAAATGGCTTTTCTCCAGTGTGCGATCGCTTGTGCGCGAGGAGTTGCGAGATGTAGCTGAAGCTTTTCCCACAGTCAGAGCATCTGTGCGGATTCGTTCCAGAGTGGAGCTTCTGGTGGTCGAGAAGGTGGTGCCTCTGGCTGAAGCTTTTCCCGCAGTCTGAACACGGATAGGGTCTTTCTCCGGTGTGGACCCTCTGGTGCCTAATCAGTTGCGACTTGTACTGGAAGCTTCTCCCACAATCGGCACACTGGTGGGGAGTCCCGGGTTGTCTCGGTTGTCTGGTGCGGCTCACCCAGCACTGGGCACTTTCCTTACTACTGGAGCTTTGGCACATCGTCGACCCTCCTGTGTGGAATCTCTGATGGCTCATAAGAGGTGGGCTCTGGCTGACCTTGCATTGCCCAGACTCGGAGCAGGTATGTGGCTTCTCTCCTTGGGGTGTGATCAGTTTGGAGTCATCACCCACTCTTTCCCCACAGTTTGGGAAGCCATGTTGGTGTGGGGTTTGCCTGGGAGGGTTAACCGGCATCTGGTGACATGGATCACCATGGGACAACGCTTCCCCTCCGATGATCTGCTGTTCTCCGACGTCCTGGAACTGGCCTCTCTCGGCAACCATGAGTTGACTCCTGCATTTCCCCGCCTTCCTCTTTCCGTCCTCAGAGTCGTCTTCCACCCACTCGGCTTTGACACAGGGCACCTTTGCTGGCTCCTGCTCGCTTCCACTCAGCGGCCCGTCTCCTCCTAGAAGAACAACAAGAAGTCTGATCAAGCGAGGCGGGAGAACCCGAGACACACCACAGGATGAAAGCCAAGCTTATGGCAGCGGAGAACGACCAGTTAAAAAGGCAGACCAGGCCTCAGAGGAGCAATGCCCGTTGTGTCTCTGCATGCTTTCTAATGGAAAGCCCCCCCCCCGCCAGAGGCAGCCTCCAGCTGGCGTCGCTGCTGTGACTTTACATAGGGACCCACCTCCAACAAGGCTCGATTGGAAGGAGGCAGAGCCGGAGCAGCGGGATCTTACAGAGGTGCGACAGGCAGTCTGGGGGCCAGGGCATCCCAAGAGGCTTGGACGGTCATTCGCTTACCACCACCACCTGTATGGTTCCACCCTCAAAGGGTCAGTTCATCTTGACGTGTGAAGGGGCCAGTTCAGGTGCACCAGGATGGTGTAGTGGTTTGGGAGTCGGACTTAGACCTGGAAGATCCAGTTTCAAATCCCCGCTCAGCCACGAAGCTTCCTAGGTGACCTTGGGCCAGTCACAATCTCTCAGCCCCACCTACCTCACAGTGTTGTTGTGAGGACAAAAAGGAGGGGAGGAAATATGTACACCACTCTGAGCTCCTTGGAGGAAGGGTGGTATAAAAATGTGGAAACTAAAGAAACTGAATTCCAGCTGTACGACTGCTGCTCAGAAACCAAATTGGGCAAGCCTAGTTCTGTTTATAGAAAGGCCACTTCTACCCCCACCCTAACTGATGAGCCACAGTGAGAGCTGCTCAGAACTGCACAAAAAAAGGACAAAGTTCCAAGCTGGGAGTTAGTAGGAAAGGAGGAAGTTTAGACACCAGGAGTTACAATGCCTGATACAGATCTATGTGGTCATAAAACAACAGTTCAGCATTTAGTATAGGAGTTCTGGAGTGTGCAACGTGCTTCACAAATATTATCTTGACATAGGCCTGGCTTACTACTATAAGATATGTGTTATTATCCCCCATTGCAACCGAGGCTGGGAGGGGGGGGGAGTGCTGAGTTGACCCCAAGATTGCTCAGTGTACCCGAGGTGACAGACCAAATGCTAGCCTAGTGATATTTTATTATTAAAATAATGTTGTTATTTAAAAACACATATTTCCCCTCCCCCGTTATTGGAGCACCCAAGGCAACTTAAAAAAACTTCCATAAAACCACAACAAATCATATAATTACATACGTCAACACGCAAAGAACAGCAACACGGATAAAATTCAAAAGCAGTGTACAAGCAGCTTCACAGTTAGTAACACACATTTTGAACGCTTTAAAAAACAAACACCACCAGCCACCCAGAGTGCAAACCCACAAAACCGTTGTGCAGCAGAGCAAGCACAAAAAGCAGAACAACAAAAACCAGGGTGGGAACGCCAGAGGGTACGCAGGGGGGCTGCTACTCCTCCGTTGGAAAAGGAAGAGGGAGATGATGAAGAGGAAGCAGGGAGGGGTGGGGAGTTCGACACTCTAGCCCACCACTCTCCTCTCCAGCTGGATTGCTCTCCTTCACACTTCCTCTTCCTTTTCCAATTCAGGGAGTGAGAGGAGGAGGAGGATCAGTGGAGGCCAGTGGGTGGCCACCTCCTGCCAATCTGCTGCCTGAGGCAGCTGTCTAAGTTGACCTCATGGATGAGCCAACCCTGAAGAAACGACTTGGGAGTTCATGGCAGGCGTGCGCGATTCAAACCAGGAGAGTCCCGATCCTCAGCTCCTAGACACATCTCTTAGCCACTATGCAGCCACATTTGGAATGTGGTGTATAATATTGGGGAGTACGTACAGGGTTCACTCCCCTGCCAAAGAATTGAATTTGCCTTGAAAGGAGGAACAGGCGGGCACACACATTGGCAGCAAACCCACACCGAGATACCCACATGCAAAAACAATCCATTTCCGTCCACAAGAGGCCAGCTCAGCAAACTGAAGATACGCCAAGAACTTCAAAACATCCAACAGTTTGAATGCAAGGAAGCCTCACCCAGAAAGCAGGGCTCTTCGTCACTCTCTTGTTTGACCCTCCTGTTGCAGAGCAGCCTTTGTCTGTCCTCAGTCTGAGTCTGGATTGCTTTGGACGAACTTGCAGCCGCCTCCCCAGACAGCCACAGCCCCTAAAACAGCCATGAGGGTCCTATTAAGGGCTGGGTGAAAAGCAGGGAGCACCAAAGCAATTATGCCCAAGAAGAATCATTTCTGCTCTGCCTGCCCTTCAAGACATCCACATTCTGAACACAGATTCTGCAACCAAACACAATTCTGCAATCCATGTTAAGTACAGTACTCCCCCCATATCCGCTGGGGATATGTTCCAGGCCCCTCCGTGGATACTTGAAACCGTGGATAAAAGCGAACACCCCTCCATGGTTTCCTGAGGGACCCCCACCCTGCCTCCCCTGCAGGCAGGCATGCTTGCTCCCCCCCAGCTCTTATTTTTCTTTCAGCAAGCTTTGTTTCTTCCTTAAAACAAACAGAGAAGCAGCCTCCATTGCAGGCAAGAAGAACAAGACTAAGTCCTAGAGAGGCTCCGCAAGGTTTCTGTTAACCTTGCAGAGCCTCTCTAGGACTTAGTCTCGTTCTACTTGTCTGTAATAAGCAGCCAGAGGCTGCTTCTCCTGTTTGTTTAAGGAAGAAATGAGGCTTACTGGGGAAAAAAGTGAAAGCCTGTGGGTGTCCCCACAATCCGTGGATAACTGAAACCGTGGATAGTGAATCCGTGGATATGGGGGCCCACCTGTACACAAGTGAGACCAAGTTGGCATGATTTAAGGTAGAACGGAAACTTTCATGGCCAGCTATAATCTTACAAGACAAGGGATTTAAGGGTGAAGATGCCATGTAAAAAATTAAAAGCCAAATTGCGATCAAAAACGCATTAAAATACACCAAATCACGGATCTTCATACCAAAGATTAAAAGACTGTAGATTACAGTCTTTTAATTTTTGGTTTGAAGATCCGTGATTTGGTGTATTTTAATGCGTTTTTGATCGCAATTTGGCTTTTAATTTTTTACATGGCATCTTCACCCTTATATCCCTTCTCTTGTACGATTGGCATGATTTGTTATTTGGCACAGTTTATTCTTACCAGGCACAAACACTAAAAATCTTGTTGAGCAGAGAGAAAGAGAGCATCAGGCAGGCATGAGATTACAGCAGGCATGGCCCACACATTTCTAAGCATATTTTCACTATCATAAGGGCTAGAAACTTGATTTTTCTTGTTGTTGAAGGCAGCCAAGAAAGAGAACTCTGCAGCTTTTCTGTGCTTCAGCAGAATCCCACCCTAAGCATGTCTACTCAGAAGTAAGTCCAATTGTGTTCAATGGGGCTTACTCCCAGGCAAGTGTGCATAGGATTGCAGCGTAATACTCGCAAGGCACTGGAAAACATCTGCGATTCCCAGAAAAACAGACTGGCTGAAAAAAGTTGGGATTTATTAGATAAGCTAAGTTAACTGCCTATTTAAGAACAAATAATGCATTTCAAGGAGATGCAATGCCTGGAAACATGTAATTAATTTATAAACTGCAATTTTGAATATTTTAATTTAATCTAGTGCATACATGTTATTTAGGCTGCAATTATACACACTTTCCTGGGAGTAAGCACCATGGGACTTACTCATGCATAGGATCACATAGTTAGTGTATTAAGGAAGTACTGTTCTTTGAAAATTATAACTAATTCTGTGTATATGGGATTAATAGCTATCATACTTCTTACTTGTATATTCGCTTGTATACAATTTTTTTTACAAGCGGGGGGGGAGGGGAGGGAGATGTTAGCCACATTGGAAATTGCATTCCACTTTTCACTTCCAAAGAAGACTTCAAATAATTCCAAGGGGAATTAAAGGATAATAAAACTGCAGTTCACCTGCTGGTCCCAATTTCCCCAGGTGGTCTCTCCCTGCTAGAGAAGGAACTCCTCAGCCAGCCAGGGCCACCGCCTGACTGCAGGTCTCTGGTTCGTGTTCCTTCACCCAGCTCTGCATCTCCGGGGGGAGGATGGCCAGGAACTGCTCCAGGATCAGCAGCTCCAGGATCTGCTCCTTGCTGTGCCTCTCCGGCTGCAGCCACTGGTGGCAAAGGTCCCGGAGACGGGCATAATAAGTCTCCTTTGGCCCCTGGGCCTCCTGGTAGCAAAAAGACTACCTGAAACTCTGGCACCGCATCACCAAATCAACAGTGTCTACCCTCCATTTGGAGTCTCCACCCCACAAGTCTGCTGGAAGTTCTGGGCCTCCATCCTGCAGCCTGAGGACACTGGGCTGCGAAGGTGAGGGGCTTCCACATCCTCCCCCTTTGAGAGCTGAGGCCAGCATGAGCCCCTCCATTTTGGTGGACTAGACTCCACAGGCCGCGTGACTACTTCTTGCTCTGCGGGTGCCTCCAGCCCACTTCCTGTTTAATTCAGGTTGGTGTTGTCCACTTCAGAAGCTCACTGGTAGAAGTTCCAGCGGAGTTAGCAACAGGATCACCTCTACTTACTTCTGGGTTCACACGAGATGTGCAGTCCGTTGGGTCCTTCTCCACTGTTATCCTCGGATGCACCTTGATCTCTACCTCAAAGGGGGCCACCAACTCCTGCTCTGCAGCCATTCCTGGGGGGGGGGGGCAGGGGGACAACAACAGCTTTACTCAAGTAAATCCTAAAAAAGACTATCAAAGCGGCGGAGGTGGAAGCTTTCTCCCCAAGAAGATAATGTGCTGCTCCTTGATGGAAACAGAAGAAACAGTCAAAAAACTGAGTCTAAGAGAAAGGAAGGACGGACAGACACTTGCAACGGACTGACCAAGAGACGGCCCAGTTCATATTTTGGAACTCAACCATAGTCAGTATTGAACTAAGGTTACCAACTGACCCAAAACAGACCCAATCAGCTCCTGTGCCTTTTTAGAATTTGATTTGTAGAAGTTAGCAGGTAAAGCTTTTCAGGGCATGTAGCAAACCTTACTTTTGATCACTTTTTAGTTGGAAAAGCTAGATAAAGGAAAATAAAAAATAAATAGCGATCACCAGCTAATGCCTACAGATCAAACTGCTCTTAAAAGGTTGTAGAAGGTCCTAACTAAACACGCTTGCTTGGAAGCAAGGGCCACACAAGGAAGGCCCCTTTCTCACAAGTAAACAATGGTTTGATGCAGTGGTTCCCAAACATTTTAGACTCGTGCCTCCCTTGACCTCCCTTGCCATTAGCCGTGGCTCCCCATTAGTGCACTGAAGAGAAGGCACTCTTTACATGCTCAGAGGCACCCTTCCTAATATGTATGTGTATATTCCCAAAACGAGCCCTAAAGTGGATTTTCCATGCTTATGCTGAGCAGCAGCTAAGCCAGGAGTGCACAGGGTGGGGTTGGGATGCTGCCCTCCCTCCCTTGGCAGGCCTGGGGTGCCTATCTGGTAGAGGGCACTAATGTTGTCTGTGTTAGTCCTATTCATGGCAAGAGAATAAAACGGCCAATATCATTCTGCCTTTGTACAAATCGATGGTAAGGCCACATCTGGAGTATTGTGTCCAGTTCTGGTCACCACACCTCAAAAAGGATATAGTTGAATTGGAAAAGGTGCAGAAAAGAGCGACCAGAATGATTCGTGGGCTGGAGCACCTCCCTTATGAGGAAAGGCTACAGCGTCTGGGGCTTTTCAGCCTAGAAAAAAGGCGCCTGAGGGGGGACATGATTGAGACTTATAAAATTATGCATGGGATGGAGAGAGTGGATAGAGGGAAATTCTTCTCCCTCTCGCACAACACCAGAACCAGGGGACATGTACTAAAATTGAGTGGAGGGAGAGTTAGAACAGACAAAAGAAAATATTTCTTTACCCAGCGTGTAATTCATCTGTGGAACTCCTTGCCACAGGAGGTGGTGATGGCACCTGGCCTAGATGCCTTTAAAAGGGGATTGGACAGATTTATGGAGGAAAAGTCCATCACAGCTTACAAGCTATGATGGGGATAAGCAACCTCCTGGTTGTAGGTGTAGGTTTTCTTTGTGCCAGGTGCAAGGGAGTGGCGACAGGATACAGGTCTCTTGTTGGCTGTGTGCTCCCTGAGGTATCTGGTGGGGCCACTGTGTGATACAGGAAGCTGGACTAGATGGGCCTTTGGCCTGATCCAGCAGGGCTCTTCTGATGTTCTGATGTTCTCTGCTCTTTTTTTTTTAATCCTATCCCTGGGCGTTGCCACCTTTTTCCCTAGCAGAGCCCCTGTGCCTCTAGCAGCGGTGTGCTAAAAGAGAGAGACATTCAGCAGGCTCAGCATTTCCTTCCAAGCAATGCATGTTGGTCTCTTTCTAGTTCTTTAAAATCACTTTTGTAAGGTACCCCCTGAGACTGAGGCATTTAACCAGGAGAGCAAGAGATATAATAACTAAACACAGATATACCAACAGTGAGAGTGATGATGGGGGGGGGAGTTTCCCTAGTGGAATGTCTGCCTGCCAAAAGTCCTGTCTGGAATAGAGTGAAAAAGTGACCTGTTCCGGACCTGTGGAGTTGCATGCGCAAAAACAGCTATAGCCCCTAGGCTAGACCACCTCTTTTTCCAGATCTGTTTATATGGCTAGTGAGGATCCAAATAACTTCCTTCCTGGCCTGGTGACCAGCAATCAAGCCCGCTTTTGTCGCTGTCCCTTTAACTGCATCCTCTACCGCCACCAGCAGGTGAGTTTCAACCCATGCAGTGTAAGGAAAGCATCAACAGCTGATTTCTACGGCTCTGCTAAAGCAGTCCAAGCAAGATCTTTCAGGTCAATTTTTTCCTCTTCTCTCAACCTGCTACTAGCTAGGCTTACCAGATCTCCAACCGGGACAGAGTGCTAGACCTTTAGGAGAAGGAATGTGGGCAGGTGTAGCTTGTTAAACCTTAGAGCACAATCCTAGGCATGTCTACTCAGAAGCCAGCCCCACTGAACACAATGGGGCTTGCTTCTGAGTAGACATGCCTAGGATTGTGCTCTAAGGTTTAACAAGCTACACCTGCCCCCATTGCTTCTCCTAAAGGTCTAGCACTCTGTCCCGGTTGGAGATCTGGTAAGCCTACTACTAGCCATTATATTAACCGTGAAACCCAAATTCCAGTTTTCAAGGGGAAAAAGGAAAAGAGAGGAGAGAAGGGTGCCTCTTTTCTAAACGTCCCCCTCCGCTCCTGCAAAAGTCCCACAACCCGCGAGGAATCTGAGCTCCGTGCCTTTAGCCCTTAAATCGATCCACAGAACTAGTCTGGGGACCTTTCCACAAGGCTAACTGTGTTAGTCTGTCGCAGCAAAAAAAAAAAAAGCAACAACACGATCTTGACTTGTGGTGACTTGAAGGCTGACAAATGTATTGTGGCAACAGCTTTTGTGGACTTCAGTTGAATGCACCGCTGACAAATGTATTGTGGCAACAGCTTTTGTGGACTTCAGTTGAATGCACCGCAGAGGGTTGCTTCTTTTGCAAATTAGAACACGGCCAACCCCCCTATGTAGGGTTGCTGCCAGCTTCGGAACCAGCCCTCCAGCTGGGCCTTTAAGAAAGCATTCACAACATGGTCATCATCAACAAAGAGTCTTGTGCGTGCCCCCAAAATAAACAGATTTCATTGTAGCATAAGCACAACGTAGGTTCTGGTCTACTTCATCACCGGAGTCCACAAAAAACCAAAGCTACAAAATTCCTGGTTAGTTTCCCTTTAAATTTTGCTCCAGTTTGTTTCCGCAACCTGTCCAACCCATTAAAGGCATCCAGGCCAGGTGCCATCACCACATCACATCCTGTGGCAAGGAGTTCCACAGATTAATTACTCGCTGGGTAAAACAGCCTTGGTTGCTTTAGTCAGTGGATGATCTACACCAGGGGTGGCCAACCTTTCACCAATAGGGCTACTGTGTTCTTAAGAGTTGTGTAGAAGACAGAATCTTGGCAGCTGCAAGTGCTGATGGTGCTGCTAAAGCAGCAGCACCTGCTGAAATGCCCTCACCTATGCAACCATTTAAAGGGCCAGCATTCATGTTGAAAGGTTGGCCACCACTGATCTACACAGCAAACTGGACAGGGAAGAGTGCCCCCTGTTGGTTTGGCTGGACCTCTCGGCAGCTTTTGATGCTATCAACCACGGTATTCTGAAATGCCCACCCAGGGTTTTGCAGTAGCTCTGGTCCTTTCTAGCGGTCAGTTCCAACTTGGAACCAGAGTACCTGAAGGACTGCTTTCCTTTGCCTACCCTAAGGCCGTCTGTGTCCCACCACCGGCAGAAGGGTCTTTTCTGCGGTGGCACCTCACCTGTGAAACTCCCTGTCCCACGATGTGAAAGTGGTTATATTATAGCCAGGGTTCCAATGGCACACCTGTTGTCTTGAGACTTTGCAGTCTAAAGGTTTCTTTCATTAACTTTACGGCGGGTCCTATTATTTCCTAGTAGGCATTGTTGCTGCTGTCATTTTTGCTGTCTTTGCTGGCACAGGTTTGGGGGTTATTTGGGGCTGGGTTTTTTTTGTGGTATTTCATGTTATTTTTATTATACTGTTGGCTGCCTTGAGCCCTCGTGATTGGGAGGAAAATTTGACTGTATGCATTTTAAATAAATACTATGAGGAAAGACAGTGGAGTGGAGGCGAAATTGAGGGTTGGGTGCACGGTCGTTGCTGCAGCCCTCCTGCCCTGCCCCTCTTCTGTGGGGGGTGATTAGCTTTGCTGGTGCCAGCCAGACTGAGCAAGAGCCCAAAACAAGCAACAGTTGGGTGAGAAAGAGAGAGGAGGAAAGACCATCACAGGTTACAAGCCATAAGCAACCTCCTGGTTTTTAGAAATAGGTTCTCTCTGTGCCAGGTGCAGGGGAGTGGCAGCAGGAAACAGGTTATCTTGTTGGCTGTGTGCTCCCTGAGGCATCTGGTGGAGGCATCTGGTGGAGATCTGAGGCATCTGGTGGAGATACAGGAAGCTGGACTAGATGGGCCTTTGGCCTGATCCAGCAGCAGGGCTCTTCTGATGTTCTTATGTTCTTATAGCCAACTAGGATTTTCACAGAATATGCCGCTTGGCCCTTAGACTGCTGTGGAGTCCTATGTTTCCACCGCCGATGGGCTGGACTACAGAGCATGGACCATGCAGTGCTTACATGTGCGTCGTGCCTGGTACACTTAATTGCCTTCCTTCCAGCTATAAGAACATAAGAAGAGCCTTGCTGGATCAGGCCAAAGGCCCATCTAGTCCAGCTTCCTGTATCCCACAGTGGCCCCACCAGATGCCTCAGGGAGCACACAGTCAACAAGATAACCTGTTTCCTGCTATCACTCCCCTGCACCTGGCACAGAGAGAACCTATTTCTAAAAACCAGGAGGTTGCTTATGGCTTGTAACCTGTGATGGTCTTTTCCTCCATGAATCTGTCCAAACCCCTTTTAAAGGCATCTAGGCCATCACCACATCCTGTGGCAAGGAGTTCCACAGATGAATTACACGCTGGGTAAAGAAATATTTTATTTTGTCTGTTCTAACTCTCCCTCCACTCAATTTTAGTACATGTCCCCTGGTTCTGGTGTTGTGCGAGAGGGAGAAGAATTTCCCTCTATCCACTCTCTCCATCCCATGCATAATTTTATACGTCTCAATCATGCCTCCCCTCAGGCGCTTTTTTTCTAGACTGAAAAGCCCCAAATGCTGCAGCCTTTCCTCAAAGGGAGGTGCTCCAGCCCGCGAATCATTCTGGTCGCTCTTTTCTGCACCTTTTCCAATTCTACTATATCCTTTTTGAGGTGTGGTGACCAGAACCGGACACAATACTCCAGATGTGGCCTTACCAAAGCTAGAACTACTTTGGTGCACCTTAGCCCAGACAGGTGGCCACCTGATGCCGTCTTGTGTCCACTGCCTCTGCGCAAAAAAAAAAAAAAGCCACCCTACCCCTTTTGCACTGCCATCAAATCTTATTAGGAAATGCCTTGCCTAATGTGCTTGCATCTAGCAGAGTGCAGCGGCACGCTTGCTCCAAGGTCGTTTTCCGCCGAAAGTAAAACAGACGAGACAGATGTCCACCCCCAAGACTGTATTTTCAAAATACGTACAGATAAGCAGCTTCAAGCAGCTTCAGCAAAGCAATACCTTGTATATACAAAGCTCCAACTCCACGACGTAGACTCCAGCTCTCGCCAGCGCCACACAACGACCCACACAGGTAGGCTCTGCCAGCCTCCTTATATAGTGTTTTACACCAATCACAGTGGAGATTCATGCATCTCATTATCTAGTGCATCAGCTCTTTCCACAGGTGCTTTGTCACAGTGATTCAGCATTTTCCATCTCTATTTCACTTTCACTTTTCATTGCATCGCTTTAGAGAGATACATACATGGAGTTCTTGGTTGCGATGCCTGCCCAAACATCAGGGCCCTGCACGATTCAGGCTGGACATTTCTTTTGATCATTTGGTGAGCTAACCCTGACAAATCTGGAAGTGCAGGACTTCTGGTTTCATTTACAGGGACAGTGCAAATGTAAATGAAACCAGGAGTCCCGCGCTTCCAGGTTTAAGGGCCGTGCGCAAGGAGCACTATAAGGAGGGGGAGGATAAAGTGAGCAGGAAGCAGAGCATTGCGTCCTGCATTGGCAGCAGATTCGGGGTGAAAGGCGCAATCTGCCGCCCCCTTGGAGCCCTTGCAGTGTGCCCCTGATGCAACCTGCATCAGTTGGCCTCATGGATGAGCCGGCCAAACCTTAGTTCGCTAGTACTGCCAACTCTGCTTTGCTGCTGCTCTCCAAGGCCTTAGAGTCCACCATTTTCTTCCTAGTACAGAGAAGGGCTGAGAAGAGATGAAGCAGCAGCAGCAGGCACATATCGGCTGGGACCCTGGGAAGGGGCTCAGCAGGGCCACTAGAGGGAAGGGAGGGTGGCCCCCCTGATCAGGGAGTTTTTAAACTCCTGCCCTCACTGGCCAGCCTCTGGGCCCTTCCTACGACTTGTGAAATAAACACTGCAAAATAGAAGCATAAGCAAATTGGTTTAATAGAGACAGGCCACAGTGTTCAAAACACTTAGGTGCAAGGTTGAGAATACTGTACCTTCCTACATGTCTCCCCACCCCCACCCCACCCCGGATTCTTCTTCTTAAGGGCAGAGAACACACAGGTCTGATAGTAGGTCAATAACCTTCACACACAGGGGTGAGAGTGGAATGCAAGGAGATGGGGGGGGGGAGATGGGGGGAGGTGGGGGGGCTACATTCACGATTGTGACTGAAGACAGCCGGCCAAGGAATTTTGCATGCAGGTCACCAGTAGTGAATAAATATCCAATTTAAAATACACATTTTTTTATATCAATCCCTTCTCTCTCTCCCTCCCCCCCCCCCTTGGAAACCTAGTTTATTTCATTCACTGCAAACCAAAACCACCAAGGCCATTTTACGGACACACAGAGACCACATCACTGGCCAGCACAGTCTACGTTGCAGCTTTTATGGGTTTGGTCCTGGGGGGATTTAGCAAGCTTTAAACATCTGGTTTCACTTTAAAATCTGATCAATATTTATCAGAAGCTATAAATTGTGGCTCCACAAGCTGAAAATGCCAACAAAACAAACACTCCCAAGTGAGCTGCTGTGGAAAGACAGACAACACGAGATTCTCTTCCCCCCCCCCCCCCCGGAGAAGAAGACTGAAAGTCAAAACATGCTGGACATATTACACATCACAACCGGTTTTTGTCATTGCCTGGCCTCTTGCTTTGGTTCTTTTCCTCTTTGGTGCCGCTCTGCTTCTCTTCCGCTGTCTTACCCACGCAGACCGAAGCGCCGGCTGACAACGCGGCCTCTTTGTGAGCGAGTCCCTCCGCATGGACTTGTTCCAGCTCGGCCGAAGAGTCCACAACTTCTCATGCCAGAAGTCCCAGCTAAGAGGGTCTAATCGAAAGCTAAATTTAAGAACATAAGAAGAGCCCTGCTGGATCAGGCCAAAAGCCCATCTAGTCCAGCTTCCTGTATCTCACAGTGGCCCCACCAGATGCTTCTGAGAGGACACAGTCAACAAGACAACCTGTTTCCTGCTGCCACTCCCCTGCACCTGGCACAGAGAAAACCTACTTCTAAAGCCAGGAGGTTGCTTATGGCTTGTAACCTGTGATGGTCTTTTCCTCCATGAATCTGTCCAAACCCCTTTTAAAGGCATCTAGGCCAAGCAATCCAAGGAATTAAAAAAACAAACACCAAAATTGCAAGAACACAAGTCTCACCAACAAAAGTAACCCTCCAATATTCCGATGGAGGTTATTTGCATCTGCCAATTATCCAACACTCTCTGTTCTTGGATATTTTTATCCTGCTGCCCCTCCCCAAGGTGGAGGACTCGATTCCCGGCTCCCTTTATCTTCAGGACAGCCCTGCAAGCGGAGCGACTAGTCCAGGGTCACTCAGAACAGGTTGTGCCTCAGAGTAGGCTTACCAGATCTCCAACCGGGACAGAGTGCTTAGACCTTTAGGAGAAGCAATGTGGGCAGGTGTAGCTTGTTAAACCTTAGTGCATAATCCTAGGCATGTCTGGGGCTTGCTTCTGAGTAGACATGCCTAGGATTGTGCTCTAGGACTTAACCTACACCTGCCCACATTCCTTCTCCTAAAGGTCTAGCACTCTGTCCCGGTTGGAGATCTGGTAAGCCTAGCTCAGAGGAGATTTGAATCCTGGTTGAAGGGTTGAACTAGGCGCCGGTGCTTGTGGTTTAAAAAATGTTCAACAGAAATTGGATTCTTTCCCTCCCCATCCCATAAATCAGGCTGGGGAGAGGGGGGCTGTAGAACGCAAGAAAAGCCAAAGGCCCATCGAGTCCAGCAGCATCTGGCTTCCCGTACTGGTCGATCAGACGGCTTTGGAAAGCCCGGCGGTGGGGAAGAAAGGCAAGCCTCCCTCTCGGCACTGTGCTGCTCCGCGGCAGCGGGGAATTCGGAAGCACACACGGCCACCGAAGTCGGAAGAAGCCATGGGCATCCTGACCAGTAGCAGTTGACAGGCCTGTCCTCTGTGAATTGGTCCAATCCCCCTTTAAAAGCCATCCAAGCTTGTGGCCATCACCACAACTTGTGGCGACAAATTCCCCAGACATTAATGATGGCTTTTAACTGGCATGTACCCACCCAGATCCCATTCAGGTTGCCCCCCCCCCACTGCTATTTGCTGCGAGGAATTTGAATGAAAGTTTGACTCGGAAGCTATGGCGAGAGTGATCTAAGGGACGAGGGGGGGTTAATTTCTCTTTCTCAAACACTCACCACCACCCCCTCCAGCCATGGTCCCAATCTGCACGGTTCCCCAACCCAACTATTTAACATTTCAAAAAAACAAAAAGTAACAACTAGTATAGCTCCAAGTCCAACATGACACCAAACTGGTTCTGCTGTATACTATCACAACTTCTGCAATGGTTGAATTGGTTTAAGGTCTGGCTCTTGAATTAAAGTTGTGATAGTTCCCAGTGGTCTTTTGTACATCACTTCTTGTACAGATCGATCATTTAGGGAGGTTTCCATGATTCTGTTCTTTGCTGATTTAGGAGTACTGTACCCCCTTTTTCCTCGCCTCTTTAATATGTGCATTAATAAATTTGGCCAATTGATGATTGTGCATTCCTGACTTGATTCTCTTTTGTCTAGTAAGCCTCAGTTTAGGACAGGGGGTCTTGTCTTACAGTCTGACCATTTAGATGGTTTTGCCCTGTGTGGATTATCTGATGTGCAATAAGGCTCCGCTGCTGACTAAAGCTTTTCCCACAGTCTGCACACTGGTATGGTTTTTCTTCCAAGTGGATACTCTGATGTCTTATAAGGCTTGATTTAAAAGCAAAACTGGCCCTACACACAGGACACTTGTATCTCTCATCTCCCACATGGGTTCTCCTATGCCGGCTAAGACTTGATTTGTAGCTGAAGCTTTTCCCACAGTCTGAGCATTTAAAAGGCTGCTCTCCAGTATGTATCCTCTGATGTATAGCCAAATTTGAGCTCCATATGAAGCTTTTCCCACACTTGGCACACTTATAAGACTTCTTTCCTCGGTGGAGTCTCTGATGCCTGGCAAAGTTTTGGCTGTGGCTGAAGCTCTTCCCGCACTTGAGACATTCATGTGGCTTTTCGCCCGTGTGGATTCTCTGGTGGGCAATGAGGCTCGTGCTCCAACGGAACCTTTTCCCACAGTCAGGGCATTCATAGGGCTCCTCTCCTGTGTGGATTCTCTGATGCCTAAGGAGGTTTGATCTGCGGCTGAAGCCTTTCCCACACACGCTGCATGTGTTCTGCTTTTTCTCTAGGCGCATTCTCTGATGTGCTGAGATCTCATAGAAGGGACTCAGCTGGCCAGCGATAGATTCTTGCCTCCAGCTCTCTGTGCGACGTTCCTGCCCCTTTAGGCCACCTTGGCTTCCCAAATCATCTTCCTCCTCGCCACCCTCACTTTCTTCCGACCACACCTCACGTGGTTCCCACTCGTTTTCACTCCCCCACGTGTCACCTGCTGAATAAAAAGAGGACACTGGTGGGAGGGGGGAAAGAGACAGTAATACCAGAGTCCTGGTACCCATTGGGGGGCGGGAAGGAAAGCACTCCTCAGTCACAGGTTCGTCTACCTCTGTAGCCTTGTCACAGCCCTGTTTCCCTGTCCTCCTATCCGGCTCTATCCCTGCCGCCTTAGGCTCCTCCAGCTCCACCATCATCAGCCCATCTGGAGGTCACCAGGGTGATGCGGTCCCTTGTGCCACTCAAATGCTCTGTCCTATCTGCCTTGCTGTCCCCTATGCCTGGAACGGAACCCCCCTTCCCCCAACACCTCCACAATAAGGAGCAATACGACCAATCCTTGTACTCCCCTCAAATCTCTCCTCTTAGCCCACCTTTGGAACAACCTCCTTATTCCCAATACCCTCCTGTAAATACTAGGGTATTTCATGCACCTGAAACCATCAACCCATTCTCTGGCCCCGTCTCCTACCCCTTCCTCTGTTGCATCCCTTGTGCTGAAGACTGCAAGTCCCTCGGAGCAGGGACCCTTCCTCTTGTTCTTTGTGAAGGGCCACGCACCTTGATAGCGTTGGAGGTGGCAGCAGCTTAGGCACTAGAATGGCATTTCTTTCCTCCAACTTAAGGGAAGAGGCAGTTCCCCACAAACATAAAACCATGCTGAACACACAAGCTTCGTCACAGGGTGTTCAAACTTACAGCAACCACGACTGCCGCGACAAAACGTTTTGTTTCAGCGGACACTCTTCTAGTCAGGGTTCCACAAGGCTGGCCATGTGGCCAGCCAGAATTTGTGGCCACCACAACCCTGCTCCTTCTCTTCAGCTTATTTCCCCAAACCACCAGAGAGGAGGCACAAGACCGTTACCCAAGCAGCAGTTGCCCCCTTCATTCTCCTGTTTGACATCCCCACCAAGGAGCCTCTGGTCAGATTCGGATAAAGGCTGCTGCTCTTCATCATCATCATCATCGTCGTCGTCGTCGTCGTGGAAATTCAGGGCTCTCTCCTGGACCAGCCCCACCACCTGAAACAGTAGCAAGAATTTTACTTGGGAGCAGGTCTCTGCCCGCTAGGAGGTCACATTCCCTGCCCCTTCACAAGACTAAGAGGAGCACCCCCTCTGTCACCTGCTCTTCCTGCCTCTCCATCTCTCTTGGCCCCAGCAGGAAGTCTTCGGCCAGGGCCACCGCCTGGGAGCAGGTCTCTGGGCGGTTTTCCTGGACCCAGTTCTGCATCTCCGGGGGCAGGACGGCCAGGAACTGCTCCAGGATGATCTGCTCCAGGATCTGCTCCTTGGCGCATCTCTCCGGCCTCAGCCACTGGTGGCAAAGGAACCAGAGGCGGCTGCAGACTTCGCGGGGGCCCTCGGCCTCCTGGTAGCGGAACTGCCGGAAGCGCTGGCGCTGCACCTCCAGGCTACTGCCAGCAGCACCCGCCTCACTCGCAGACTCTCCCTTGACTAGCCCAGAGTCCAACCTGATGCCAGGTTCTGGGGAGCCTTGCTGCTGGGCCATTCCGGGAAGCTCTTCCGCAGGCGGCTGGAGGGGCAGGAAGAAGATCTTGCTGCTATCACTCCACAACTCAGGGCCCGGCTTCTGTGAGTTTCCCTGGTCCAAGCCTTGGCCACTCTCTGTGGCCTTGAGGAACGCCCGCCACTGGGCTTCCCAGTGCTGGGACAATAGCCCCTCGCCTGGTTCCTGTTTAATCTGTTCGGCTGTCCATCTCAGAAACTGCCCAATGGCACTAGGGTGGGCGTCTTCTGCTTCCTCCAATCCCTGCTCTCTTTGGGGGGCAGACTGACCCTGCCTCTCAGACCCCGCCTCCAGCCAGCGTCCGAGCACCGCCTGGAACTCGAGAGATGGCGCTGAAGAAACTCTCTCTCCCGCTGTAGCCATCATCGCCTCCTCGTTGCCTTTTTCTTCAAGCGGAGAGGAACAAGCACCCTGCCTTTTTAGTCCACAACACTGTCACCACCACCAGGGCCGGTCCATGGAGTCAAGGCGGTTCTTTCAGCCCAGCGTTGGGGCTCTCTCCGGCCAAGGCTGGCCCAGAAGCAGAACATCACTTTCCCCAACGATCAAGAAGCCCTGGTTTTAAGATGGAAAAAAGACCGAGTTAAAAACTGATTGCAAAAACCGAAGGCAAGGTTTTTGTCCCACCTGTCCGTATTGGGTTCTCCAGGTGGCTAATTAACACATAATTAAAAACAAAAACAGGAAAACCTGTTTCCAAAAGACAGGCAGAAATGGGAAAAGGCACACAGAAGTGTGGTGCTATGAAAGCTTCACTTCTCAGATTTCTGCCTGCAATAGCTATTAAAAGCACAAAAAACCCTGCCAGGAAAAAAAAGGAAGCTATCCTCAGGGGAACAAGTGATGGCAAGGCACAGACACCCAGTGCTTGGCTCAGTCCTGTCTACTTTGACAGGCAAGTGGCCCAAAGGACTTTCCTGGCAAATATGAGACAGGCTGCAAAACATGGTGGTAGAGAGGATCACACCACTTCAGGTAGAGGGAAGAGCGAGAAGTCACATTTGTGGAGGCTTTCCAGTTTTAAAAAAAATACTCCCTGTAAGCAGAAAACTAGCAGAACAGGGAGGCAGCTGGGTTAGAGCCCTGATGTGCTAGGTTTTGACTTGTAGGGGGATTTCAAAAAGCTATTTTCACAATGAGGGGAATTTGAAGCAGTAATCTGAGGTGACACGGAACTCTCCACCACTTCATTTTGCGACTTGTGTAGGTCAGACTCTTGCCTTCCTTGAACAGACCAAAGATCCCTCAAGCTCAGCATCCTGCCTCCAACGGTGGCCAGTCAAATGCATCCAGGGAGCCTTACAAACAGGGCATGAAGATGTCAGTCCTTCACAGGTGTCTATCCACAGCATCTGGTATTCAAGGGTAGACTGCCATTAGAGCTAGAGGTTCAGGTTCTATCTAACTATCACAGCAAATGGAATTTTTTACAGGCACAGCATCATTTTATCTCCTGGCCAGGGAAACAATTATTTGTTAATTTATGTATTTATCTTGCACTGTTGGGCTGATATTAAAGGAGCAGGAGCAGAAAAACAAAATAGGAGGCCACTCAGCCTAGCAGAGAAAGCATCTCTTTGAGATGCCTGAGTTGTATGTAAGCAAAGAAGCCTCTCTGCTTTCCTCTACCTTTTCCCCCTCCCTAACCGCCCTCCCCCAGTCAGACAGAAATGTCTTTCTTTTTCACACTCTTCCTCCCCCCCCCCCCGCACCTTGCACTGACTGACTGCACTTTTTGCTCTCCTCCTCCTGCCCCAACCTCCCCGGCTCGCCTTTGCAACGAATACAGAAACTCGCAACCGGCTCAGCTCTGCTTCCAAGCAGTGCAGGAAACACGTCCAGGAGTCACATTTGACCGGCCCGCCTCCTTGCACAGATTTCCTGCCCCTCTAGCAACGGGAACTCAGCTGCTGATGTAACTCTTAGAAGACCAAAACTCCTCCGCCAGAATGACTTCCAAAAACGACAGAAAAAGCCCTGCCCTGCTGTGGCCCTCCCCCACCCGCGACTCGCCTTCAGAGGTAGAGTGCCTCTGTGCATGGAGGTTCTACTCTTTGCTGACAGCAGGCACGTGTGCTGGAGTGGATCCATCTGGTGGTTGCCACCCATGCTTCTGAGAAGCGCACACAAACAGCAGAAGGCGACCCTCTCTCTCTCTTTCACTATTGCCTCCAGCAGCTGCTGCTCACCCCCAGTCTCCTGCCTCGTGAGAAGATGGCCATATTCCTTCCACAAAGCCATATATATACCTACAGTGGAACCCATTAAAAAGCGACAGGAATAGCGCGTTTCAATTGTTGGTTCCCAGAAAAGCATCCTGTTACTTCGGATTTAATCTCTGCTATTGCGGTTGGTTTTTGTGTGGTTTTTTTTTTTGGGTGTGTGTGTGTGTGTGTGTGTGTGTGTGTGCGCTACTTCAAAGGGTTAAATGGACCGAGCTCTGCTTCCTAGAGTGGTCCTAGAAATTTGGAAAGGAGGGGAAGTAAACAGTGAGTGGTGGGGGCATCTTCCTAGGTCCACGCTCAGACGGTAAAAAGCTTGGGATTCACTTAGATAAAATATGCTCCTCAATAATTCATACAATGCAAAATGCAGTGAAGCCAGTAATTCTCACAGACCAGTCATCTTCCCCGTGTTGTCTCACTATGCGTTTACCTTCTCTTTGTTAAATATCTTATCTTTGAAATATCTTATCTTTGTTAGCGGCCTTGGGCATTTGCCTTGGCATAGGAAAGGCGGGATATAATTTTTAAAAAATAAATAGATAAATAAATAAATAAATGTATTATGATGTTATTGGGGGGGGATTACCTTTCCAACCACATAAAATGCAAATAAATATAACATGTTACTCATGAGGTCCACTTTTCTCCCAATTTTTAAAAGCCATTGCTTGATAGCAAAGTCTGTTGTGCATTTGCTGAACTGGACGTATGAACAGGTGCATATATGCGGGTTTTGTGTGAATTGGTTGTGTGTGTGTGTGTGTGTGTGTGTGTGCACTTGTGTTCATTTTAAAAAGCAGCCCTCTTGGGGTGTTACTTTCCAGAGTAGGTGAACACATTGGGGGGGGGAGGTATGTTGGCTAGCCATGCATGCCCTCTGTGCCAATATGCTGCTGGTCACAGCCCCCCCTGGTTTTATCCCCCCCTTCAGCACTTGCCTGCAGCCTTGTCGATCACAGGGATGCTGTTTGGACAGTACTCTTAGTGCTAGACTGGCCCCGCCACACACACACACACACACACACACACACACACACATGATAAAAACATGGGTGCTGCTGCTGCTGCTCATATTGCACACACGTTCTGGCCCCTCCCCTCTCTTCTGCGAGAGTTTGAATTCATCGCTGTCCTTAATTGCAGGTGCTTGTCTGTCCAAATCACCCCTCTCCACATGCTGATAAACCTTCTTTTAACACACCTGAACCCACCCTGGGGAAAAAGGGCTTTTCACATGCTGTGACAGAATGTCTGTTTCCAGGTATGCATTTCCATGTGATGTACCCGGGTCCATTTTTACAGATCAGCAATCAGTGTACACAGATTGTACCTGGCTGCACTGACTAGAATGTGTGAATTACTCTCCAGGCACCGACGAATAACGATTGTACTTAGGTACACAGATGTCCCCAGTCAGGTACAGCTTAAGCTGTGAACAGCCCTAAATTCTCCCCGGCCACGTTCAGTTATTTCAGCCTCTGCAGAAACTGCCGAACAAAGGAATGCCCTAGGGATGTGGCCAGCCAAGTGTCAGGATGAGGGGCATGCATGGCCAACTTGCTCTCATTCCCCCTTCCACACATTCCCTCTATCTTAGCAACGAAGATACCTAAGATAGTCCCTGTGCCACACAGCTCTGCCATGCCCTGTCTGGCGTGCAGCAAATTGGGCAGGATTGCGCACCACAAACCGAGCTCTGTGGGGGGTGGATGACTTTGGGTGGCAGCCCGGATCTGGCCCAGGGGCCATAGGCTGCCAACCCCTGCCCTAGATGCTGTTCCCCATAGTCAGCCTGCCTTCTCTCGCAACCTTCCCTGACAATATTTGAAGGATTATCTGCTTCCTTCTCAGCCTCAGGAGACCCATATTGTAAGGTCTACTTTCTGAGGGCCTCCAACATTTGAAATTGCTTCACCGATTTTTTGGGAGGGAAAAAGGCAGGATATAAATCAAATACGTTGGACAGGTGCCAACAAGGGAGAAGACTTTTTTGGGGGTGGCACCCCAGTTGCAGAATTCCCACCCCAGGGAGGGTGCCAGGGTTGTTGTTCTTCCAGCACTCACTGAAAATCTTCTCTTTTCCCCCCAGATCTTTTCGCTCTGGTATTAGTCTGTGCTGAATTTTGTTTGGCTGCTGTCATTGGCTTTCTTTTGTTCTTAATTATTTGAGAGTAAAATTCTTATATTTTATCGTTCATATTTTTAACTTTGTATGAATTAGCTGCCCTGGAAAGAAAGTCTATTCAGAAGGGTTTGATATAGATTAAATAAATAAATGAATAACAAGACGAACCTTTCTGGTTCTCTTTATCTGGAGCAGGGAGTTTGTTGATCTTCCATGCCAGGAAAATGGCCACCGAGAAAAGGGGGGGGGGGACAGCATCGTTTTGCTCCAGGTTCCACCTGGAATTAAAGCAGAAACGTGGGACCCAATCCCTGGGTGGGAATATCAGACGGAGCAGGAAAAACCTCTCATGTCACCCAGGCTGAGAGTCTGCGGTGGGCCACTCCACAAGAGGTGAAACAGGAACCAGATGGAAGGCTGCTGTTGCTGTTGCACTGGGGCGCCCAGTGGCAGGAATTCCTGAAGGCAGTGCGCTCTCCTTGTTTGAGACAGAGGCGTCTGGAGTCCACATCACAGGACGATGCGCAAAGAGCGTTTGCTGCTGGGGTCCCTTTGTCAGAGTGGCTGAGCACAGTCGGGGCCCTAGCGAGGAGGGGCTCTGTCTCCTGCCAGGACCCAGCAGGCAGAGGAGCCCAGCATCAGACTGGTAGCAAAATGGGCTCTGGAGGCAGGAGAGGCGGCAGGGAAGCTGTTCGAACGGAGGCCAACTGCCAGCATTTCAGACAGTTCCTCTGCCAGGAGGCTGCAGGGCCACGGGAGGTGTGTGGCCAACTCCGAGAGCTTTGCTTGCAGTGGCTGGAGCCGGAGAGACACTGGAGCCGGTCCTGGAGCTGCTGATCTTGGAGCAGTTCCTAGCCATCCTCCCCCCGGAGATGCAAAGCTGGGTCCGGAAAGAAGGAGCAGAGAGCCCTGCTCCCAGGCAGTGGGCCTGGCGGAGGATTTCCTGCGGAGGCCACATGAGCCCGAGAGGCCGGAGTGACAGGTGAGGAGGAAGAGGACCGCTCGCCGCCCCTCAAGAGGACCGCTCGCATGATGAGCAGCACTGTTCAGTCATGGGAAAGCAGAGCTTGTGTTGGGAAGGTTTGTTGTGTGTGTCTCGAAGCGGGTGGCAAACTGGTGGGTGGGCCCCCTCCAGCCCATGCCCGGATTGGTAGCTGATCCCTGGCACCCGTAGGTGCTTCTAACCCCCACGCAGGTTAGAAGCACAAGGTGCTGGCAGACAAAATGAGAACTTGCCCCCGAAGCTCCTGCTATGAGCTGGTGTCCTACTGCAGCCAGGAGGGCCTGAACTGGGATCAGGGGATGATGATGGGCATCATGTGTCCAGCCAGAGCTCAAGTGGCTGCTTTGCCAAACCCTCCTCTGGGGCCTCCTTTAGCAGCACCCTTGATCTGCAGACAGGTGCAGGTGATATTCCTGCTCTCTCTGTCCCGAAAAATATCTCCCAGTCTCTCTTCTCTCAGCCTCCCATGTCTACAATACAGGAGTAATACTGTAATATTCACCTGCCTTCATGGGTCGTGGTAAAAATGGCAGAGATGATCTCTGCTCTTTTTTTTTCCCTTTTCCTAAATCAATCAACACATTTCTAAATGCATTAAATAAACGTATGAGTCAGTTTGAACTGAACACTTATGAACTGACAAAAATATGATTTTCCTTCTAAGAATGGTGAGGAAAAACATCTTGACCGGTCATCAAACCCCTCTCCCCAGCATCACCAAGAGCTTTTTGGGGTGCTGCAAGAAGTGGGTTGTTATCAAATCAAAAGAGTCTTGGAGCCTCTGAAAGACTAACAGTTGACCGGAGCATTCAGCTAAAGTGCCGCAAGGCTCTCTTGTTTTGGGTGTCACGGACTCACAGGCTGTCCCTCCGGAGTGTAATGGGCGACTTAAAGAGGAGAGCGTAGCCTTTGAACGAACGTGTGGTGCTGATTTATTTATCTTGAATCAGATTCTCAGTCCATCTAGCCCAGTATTGTCTCCTCCCCCCGGCTGGCGGAGGCTCTACAAAGCCTCAGGCAGAGAATGTTCTTTCCTCTCATAAGAACATAACGTAAGAACCTAAGAAGAGCCCTGCTGGATCAGGCCAAAGGCCCTGAATCTAGTCCAGCTTCCTGTACCACACAGTGGCCCCACCAGATGCCTCAGGGAGCACAACTCTCAACTACTCCCAAGGCCCCCTGGAGCCTATCGCTGTGTGACAGGGCTGTTCTGGTGATGTGGCAGCCTCTGCTCCTCTCATTCCCTGGACTGGAAAAGAAAAAAAGGGAATGGAGCAGAAGAGGAAGTGTGGAGGAGGAGAGGAGAGTGGTGGGCTAGAGAGCATCAGAGACCACTCTCTTCTCCTAAACCCACAGAGTAGGTTTTCTCTGTGCCAGGTGCGAGGGAGTGACAACAGGAAACAGGTTATCTTGTTGTCTTGTGCTCCCTGAGGCATCTGGTGGGGCCACTGTGTGATACAGGAAGCTGAACTAGATGGGCCTTTGGCCTGATCCAGCAGGGCTTATGTTCTTATGTTCCTCCACATTTCCTCCCTCTGCATCCCCCACCCCTTGTCAACCCAGGGAGCAGGAGGAGCAGCAGTGGCACCCCTGGCCTATCTGCTGCCTGAGGCAACAGTCTCAGTTGGCTTCATGGATGGGCCAGCCCTTCCTGCTACCCAAGATTCTTTTAACTGGGGAGAGAACCTGAAACCTCCTGAATATAAGAGCTTTCGCCCCTTCCCACATTTATCCTTGTTGCTTTTTCTGCTTTGCCTTGAAAGAGATCCTGTTTGTCTGCAGGAATCGGGGCTGTATGAAGAGGTAGTTGTAAATTTCTCTGAAGAGGAGGAAGCTCAGCTGAACCCTGACCAAAGATTTTATTTCAAGGGAGCTAAGCAGGAGCCTGTCAGAGGCAACACCCTGCCAGGTAAGGAGTCCTGTCTCCTCAAAACGACATATTCGCAAACCGAGATATGAAAGCCTTGATGATGAGATGCCTTTTCTGAAGGTTCCAGGATCAACAGAAAGGATCCCTGCAGACCAATTACCCCCGTATTGTCCCGAGTATAAGACGCACCTGATTATAAGACGCACCCTTAAAGTTTGGTGCTATTAAACAAATTTAATTAAATCACTGGCATTAAATTGCAACAGCCTGATTATAAGACGCACCCCTAGTTTAAAAACTTAAATTAGGAGAAAAAAGTGAGTCTTATACTCAGACCCTAATTATACCACCCTAATGGCAGAAAGTGAAGAAGAACTAAAGAGCCTCTTGATGAGGGTGAAAGAGGAGAGTGCAAAAGTTGGCTTGAAACTCAACATTAATAAAACTAAGATCATGGCATCGGGTCCCATCAATTCCTGGCAAATAGAAGGGGCAGAAATGGAAGCAGTAACAGATTTTACTTTTCTGGGTTCCAAGATCACTGCAGACGGAGACAGCAGCCATGAAATTAAAAGACACTTACTCCTTGGAAGGAAAGCTATGGCAAACTTAGACAGCATAATAAAAAGCAGAGATATCACCATGCCAACAAAAGTTCGTATAGTCAGGGCGATGGTGTTCCCAGTAGCAATGTATGGTTGCGAGAGTTGGACCATAAGGAAGGCTGAGCGCCGAAGAATAGATGCTTTTGAACTGTGGTGCTGGAGAAGACTCCTGAGAGTCCCTTGGACTGCTAGGAGATCAAATCAGTCAATTCTAAATGAAATCAAGCCTGACTGTTCCCTGGAAGGACAGGTACTAAGGCCGAAACTCAAATATTTTGGCCACCTAATGCGAAGAGAGGAGTCTCTGAAGAAGACTCTGATGCTGGGAAAGATTGAAGGCAAAAGGAGAAGGGGAAGGCCAAGGATGAGATGGTTAGACAGCATCACCGATGCAACGAACATGACAATGAGCGAACTCAGGAAGATAGTGGAGGACAGGAAGGCCTGGCGGGATATGGTTCATGGGATCACGAAGGGTCGGACACGACTTAACGACTGAACAACAACAACAAATACTCAGACCAATACAGTATTCCCAAGCTGAGTGCTGCAGGAAAACTGTTAGTGTGCCATGAGAAAAAAAATTATCAGTATCCTGTGAGCCCAAAGAACCGACCCACAGAGGAGGTTCCTTGCCGTATCTCTGTGTGAATCCCTGCTTTGGCACTGCTGGAATCAAGCTGGAATCAAGATTGCCGGGAGAAATATCAACAACCTCAGATATGCAGATGATACCACCCTAATGGCAGAAAGTGAAGAAGAACTAAAGAGCCTCTTGATGAGAGTGAAAGAGGAGAGTGCAAAAGTTGGCTTGAAACTCAACATTAATAAAACTAAGATCATGGCATCTGGTCCCATCAATTCCTGGCAAATAGAAGGGGCAGAAATGGAAGCAGTAACAGAGTTTACTTTTTTGGGTTCCAAGATCACTGCAGACGGAGACAGCAGCCATGAAATTAAAAGACGAAAGCATCTATTCTTCGGCGCTCAGCCTTCCTTATGGTCCAACTCTCGCAACCATAGATTGCTACTGGGAACACCATCGCCCTGACTATACGAACTTTTGTTGGCAGGGTGAACATAAGAGCCCTGCTGGGTCAGGCCAAAAGCCCATCTAGTCCAGCTTCCTGTATCACACAGTGGCCCCACCAGATGCCTCACGGAGCACACAAGACAACAAGATAACCTGTTTCCCGTTGACCCTCCCCTGCACCTGGCACAGAGAAAACCCACTTCTAAAACCAGGAGGTTGCTTATGGCTTGTAACCTGTGATGGTCTTTTCCTCCATGAATCTGTCCAAACCCCTTTTAAAGGCATCTAAGGTGCAGAAAAAGGTGCAGAAAAGAGCGAAAAGGTGCAGAAAAGAGCGACCAGAATGATTCATGGGCTGGGGCACCTCCCTTATGAGGAAAGGCTACAGCGTCTGGGGCTTTTCAGCCTAGAAAAAAGGCGCCTGAGGGGGGACATGATTGAGACTTATAAAATTATGCATGGGATGGAGAGAGTGGATAGAGGGAAATTCTTCTCCCTCTCGCACAACACCAGAACCAGGGGACATGTACTAAAATTGAGTGGAGGGAGAGTTAGAACAGACAAAATAAAATATTTCTTTACCCAGCGTGTAATTCATCTGTGGAACTCCTTGCCACAGGATGTGGTGATGGCATCTGGCCTAGATGCCTTTAAAAGGGGTTTGGACAGATTCATGGAGGAAAAGACCATCACAGGTTACAAGCCATAAGCAACCTCCTGGTTTTTAGAAGTGGGTTTTCTCTGTGCCAGGTGCAAGGGAGTGGCAACGGGAAACAGGTTATCTTGTTGTCTTGTGCTCCCTGAGGCATCTGGTGGGGCCACTGTGTGACACAGGAAGCTGGACTAGATGGGCTTTTGGCCGGATCCAGCAGGGCTCTTCTTATGTTCTTATGTTCTTATCTAGGCCAGGTGCCATCACCACATCCTGTGGCAAGGAGTTCCACAGATGAATTACACGCTGAGTAAAGAAATAATAAATAATAATAATAATAATAATAATAATAATATGGACCTTCCATTTCGCTACCATGGCTAATCTCCACTAACAGGCTTCTCTTCCATGAACTTGTTCAATCGCCTTTTAAAGCCATCTTGCCCAGGGTGCACCCATCATCATCCCATACATAAATGAACCCTGCATTGTGTGAAGGGGGATTTTTCCAGCCACTCTCACCCTACTGTCCATCAGCTGAACCTCGTTTGCCACATCCTGTCTTTGCAAGGCTCCTTAACAGCTGTCCATAGGCAGCAATTCATCTCAACCAGTGCAACATTCTTCCAGTGTGGCAATTCAGTCATGGGGGAAAGCTCTTCCATGGGATTTCTGCCTGATACAAAGCTCGTAAAAAAGATCGGGGGGGGGGGAGGGGACAGCAGGCAAAAACCCCATCCTCACCCTGGGTCATCCGTTAAATAGAAGATATACTGTAGTGTAGTATGTGAGGCTTCCAACTTTTTCCAAGGTTCCTCTGCCTTTTAACATGACAGACAGACATTCAGCAGGTGAAGCTTTTCCTCTTGATTGCATCTGCAATTAAAATATAATTTTGATTAATAAACACCAAGGTTTTACTGTAATTGTAATTGTTTAATTACTATGCAATTATGTTGTTTTTATAGTTTTTAAATGTTGTAAGATGCCTTGAGACGAGTACCCTTACTGGAAGAAAGGAGGGATTAAAAATTCATTAAGTAAATAAATAAATGTAAAGAGGAGAAAGCAATTTGTGTGTGTGTGTGTTTAATCATTTGATTTTTTTTTTAAAGCTTTCCCTGGTGAATTATTACTGTTTAATAAAGACACAGGAGCCCAGCCAGGAAAAGAAGAGGCGGGAGAGGGGGCGGAGCTGGCAACTCAGTAGGTGCAGATTAACAAGAACGCCTAAAATTATCAAGGTTGAAGGAGATAGAGGCAAGTCCTAGAGAGGACATAGAGATGGCAACGAGTGGGTGGCGATGGAGCGTCGTCTCCCTTCCGGTTTTGTGCTTCCAGTCTGGGAAATTTGATTTCTTGTTTTGGGGGGAGAGGGAGCTCGCCTCCTTCGGGACGGAGCCCGTTGCTGCTCGGTGGGCGCCAGGCGGCGATGGTGCAAGGGGAGGCTGCTGGCGAGTTGCAGAGCCGGAAGCTGCGACATGCTGCGTGGTGTGGAAGGTGGGGGTGCAGCCGAGGGAGGGTTTTTCCCCCGTCACTTATTGTTTGCTTCACCCCCCCCCCGGCTTTCTTTGTTGTTTCCGGTGCAAACGTCAGGGCGACGCTGCAGCTCTTGAGGGTCGCGCGATGATGAAACTGGCGCGGGCAGCAGCAGCAGCAGCAGATTCAGGGTTTGCAGACCAAAGAGGCGGGCGGCGACCCGTTTGGCGCCCCCGCTTTACGATGGCCTCGCAGTGCGATCCAGGCACGTCACGCTGTCGCTGCGCCCTCCCCGCGACGCCGGGCTCGCTATACGAGAGGTGATTCGCTGTGCGATGAGCCTGTGTGGGCGGCGCCTCCAATGGGGCCGCGTGGCCGGAGAGGAGCCAATCAGCGCCCGGCAGTCTTGGGCTCCGTCTCGGCCAGTAGTAGCAGCAGCAGCAGCAGCGAGTGTCGCATCTTTGTGTCTGCAGGGCGGCTGGGAGGTGCTTTGGGGCTGTTGTGGGTCTGGGGAGGGCAGCGGGTGTGTGTTGAGGGAAGGCTCTGGAGGAGCTGCAGCAGGTGTCCCCCTCTCCTCCCAGCCCCCCTCAAGAGACAGCAGGCCCCTTTCCAATAGCTTCTTAGAGAGGGAGAGGATGTAATATTTATATTTTTCACCTTTTTATACCCAGGCACTCAGGGTGGTGTAGCCACATGGTTTCTTCCTTTCTTTTGTCCTCCTCACAACAACCCTGTGAGGCTGAGAGATAGCGACTGGCCCAGGGTCACCCAGGAAACTTCGTGGCTGTGCAGGGATTTGAACCTGGATCTCCCAGGTCTGTAAGTCCAACACCAGAACTGCTGCTACACCATCCTGGCTCTTGGTGTTGGAAGTTGAGTTCTTGGAACAAATCACCAGGAAACAGGGTGTCGTGGGGTTCGCGTTACAATATTTTCCTGATACAGCGCTGTCTTTGGAATAATTACCATTTATAAAGCGGGGTCCTCTGTACAGAACTGGCTGCTTCAGGATGTAGTGGGGTTAAGAGGGGGTTAGAGTAATTCAGGGCTGATTAGTCTTATTACCTGTTGTGGTGAAGTGGAACCTCCACGTTTAGAGGCAGTGTACCTCTGAGTATGAGCTGTGGGAGGGAGGAGGTAACAGCAGTGAGGGAGGGCCCTGCTTATGGCCTTCTCAGAGGTATCGGGTTAGCTATTGTGAGAAAAGGGAGCTGGACTCGGGTTCTAGGATCATGGAATGTTGGCATTTGAGGGACCTTGGGGGTCATCTAGTCCAACGCTCCACTCAGGGTAGGCAACTGCTACAGTGTTGACCAACCTAATCAGCAGCACTCTTGGTATGTTCTTAGGAATGCTGACTGGGCCACAACAAGACAAAGATCACAACCCCAGGATGTACGCCGTGGGAGAAAATAAAGCCCCTGAAGCACTGGCTACCGGAATGTGTCTCGGAAGCCTGGAAAACCTGCATGTGAAAGAGGAGCCTGAACGGAGTTTGGCCCAACTCTGGGAAGTCCAGTGGCAGGAGTTCCTCAAGACCGTGGAGTGCCCTCAGTCAGGACTGGAAACCCCACCTTTGCCAGAAGAGCTCCCACCCTGGGACGACGCCAAGGCCTTCCTGGCCTCCTTTGAGCAAGTGGCTGAAGCCTGCCGGTGGCCCAAGGACGAGTGGGCGGCCCGACTCCTGCCAGCTTTGAGTGGAGGCAGTGCACGGGCCTTTAGCAGGCTGGAGGCCAGAGACCGAGAGGACTACGAGAAGGTGAAGGCCGCCATTTTGCAAGGCGATGCCATGAGAAGAGAGAAGAGTCGAGAGCACTTCCGGCACTTTTGCTACCAGGAGGCTGAGGGGCCGAGAGGAGCTTATGGTCGTCTGGAGGAGCTTTGCCATCAGTGGCTGAAGACCAAGAGCCACTCCAAGGAGCAGATTCTGGAGCTGCTGATCCTGGAGCAGTTCCTGGCCGTCCTGCCCCCGGAGATCCAGAGCTGGGTGAAGGGAAATAACCCGGAGAGCAGTGTCGAGGCTGTGCTCTTGGCAGAAGATTTCCTCCTCAAGCAGCGAGTGTCTGGGACACGACAACAGCAGGTCAGAGAAAATGTCCTCCTCTGCCCAGCCCAGCATTGGTTTTCTCTCTTCTAGTAGCCAGGGGCTCTAAGTGAGAGTTTGTACTGCGTAAACTGGGGGGACGGACAGGTTCCTGCTGGAGGAGCTTACAGTCCCAAAGTGGACAGTGAGGAGAGAACCGAACGGGTGGGAAAGACAAACTGTTGGCCTGACCCTGTGGCTTTGGTGGCCAAATGCTGGGGAAGGGGCCTCTGTAGAAACGGGAGGCCTGGCAGAACAAAAGGGGGGTGCCCCCCATGTGGGCCTTGGCTGTGGGCTCGGGGATGTTCTTTGGCGTTCCGAGGAAGCAAACCCGTGAGGCTCCAAGCAGGCATGGAAAGAGCTTTATTTCTAAGCTTTCCAGCATAAAGCACTTACAGAGGCCGTTTCAAGCAGCACCTCAGACACCACCTGGTCCAAGAGATGACCCGGCTAAGCTAAGGCAGGACTTCTGTAGGTTCAGTAAAATGTAGACAGGTGGCAACACTATAACATAAGATCAGGCTAAAGACCCATCTACAGTAGTCCAGCTTCCTGTATCTCACAGTGGCCCCACCAGATGCCTCAGGGAGCACACAAGACAACAAGATACTTGTATCCTGTCGCCACTCCCTTGCAACTGGCACAAAGAAAACCTACTCCTACAACCAGGAGGTTGCTTATGGCTTGTAACCTGTGATGGTCTTTTCCTCCATGAATCTGTCCAAACCCCTTTTAAAGGCATCCAGGCCAGGTGCCATCACCACCTCCTGTGGCAAGGAGTTCCACAAACCAATTACACGCTGGGTAAAGAAATATTTTCTTTTGTCTGTTTTAATCCTCCCACCACTCAATTTGAGTGGATGTCCCCTATATAACCAGTATAGCAGCCACTTTTCATCACAATGGACACTGCTTCCCATAGCAAATATCGGTCAGTTGGCACATGTAACCGATTCCCATCATTCGAGGGCCTAACGAACAGGTGTGTTGTGGATTAGGGCGCACAGCTGGGGCCAACAGAGGGTGAACATGTCTTTTGAAGGGGCACTTGAGAAGGCTCCTTCTCATCCCTTCACTCTGAGCACCACCTTCCCGCCCTGATCATGCTGGGCAGCTGGTCCTTGCCTTGAGCCCATCTTCTCATGGGAACCAGCTCAGCAAAGAAAGCTGACAGGGTCCAGGGTAGGAGAGACACAGAGAAGATGCTAACAGGCTTCTTAAGGGGGACGTTGGGCTGAAATGGCTGCCGGGGTAGACAGCGTTCTAGGAGGGAGGTTTTAAAAACAACTCTGTTATAGAAGGAAATACTCGGGGACATAAAGTGGCGTCGTCCATGGAAAAGCACTGCACTGTTTACACCTATGTCAAAAACTTGTTATGTCAAAAACTTGTTACAGTTATGTCAAAAACTTGTCTTTGTCTAGGAATGTGGTGCTGGGGAAGCTGTCAATTGTATTTCTGCCTGTCCAGCTGTTAAGCTTCAGGACCCCTTCCAAGGGGGAACAATTTTTTAACCTTGGGATTCAAAATGGTGGACCTTTGCGGAGGCCCCACCCTGCAGCTCTCAAAGATGAAATGTTTTCAGTTTGGTGTGACTCTCAGTGCCAGATGTGTCTGTCTCTGGTCATGAGACTTTTTCCTGCAGTGGCAGCAGCTGCAGATTCATAAGAACATAAGAAGAGCCCTGCTGGATCAGGCCAAAGGCCTATCTAGTCCAGCTTCCTGTATCACACAGTGGCCCCACCAGATGCCTCAGGGAGCACAAGACAACAAGATACCTGTGTCCAGTCGCCACTCCCTTGCAGCTGGCACAGAGAAAACCTACTCCTACAACCAGGAGGTTGCTTATCCCCATCATGGCTTGTAAGCTGTGATGGACTTTTCCTCCATAAATCTGTCCGATCCCCTTTTAAAGGCATCTAGGCAAGGTGCCATCACCACCTCCTGCGGCAAGGAGTTCCACAGATGAATTACACGCTGGGTGAAGAAATATTTTCTTTTGTCTGTTTTAGTACTCCCTCCATTCAATTTTAGTGGATGTCCCCTAGTTCTCGTGTTGTGTGAGAGGGAAAAGAACTTCCCTCTATCCACTCTCTCCATCCCATTCATAATTTTATACGTCTCAATTATGTCCCCCCTGAGCCGCCTTTTTTCTAGACTGAAGAGCCCCAAACACTGTAGCCTTTCCTCATAAGGGAGATGCCCCAGCCCACTAATCATTTTAGTCACTCTCCTCTGCACCTTTTCCAGTTCCACTATATCCTTTTTGAGATGCGGCGACCAGAACTGGACGCAATACTCCAGATGTAGCCTTACCATCGATTTGTACAATGGCATAATAATATTGGCCGTTTTATTCTCAATCCCTTTTTTAATGATCCCGAGCATGGAATTGGCCTTCTTCACAGCCGCCGTACACTGAGTCGACACTTTCATCGACCTGTCCACCAGCACTCCAAGATCTCTCTCTTGATCCATCACAGACAACTCATAGAACCCATTAGCGTATATGTGAAATTTTGGTTTCTTGCCCCAATATGCATCACTTTGCACTTACTTACATTGAAGCGCATCTGCCATTTTGCTGCCCATTCTCCCAGTTTGGAGAGATCCTTCTGGAGCTCTTCACAATCCCTGCTGGTCTTCACCACCCGGAAAAGTTTAGTGTCATCTGCAAACTTGGCCACCTCACTCCCTATCCCCGACTCCAGGTCATTTATGAATAAGTTGAAAAGCACCGGTCCCAAGACCGATCCTTGGGGCACACCGCTTTTCACCTCTCGCCATTGTGAAAATTGCCCATTGACTCCCACTCGCTGTTTCCTGGTCTTCAACCAGTTCCTAATCCACAAGAGGACCTGCCCTCTTATTCCCTGTCTGTGGAGTTTTCTCAAGAGCCTTTCATGAGGGACCGTGTCAAGCGCCTTCTGAAAATCCAGATATATAATATCCATGGGTTCGCTCGCATCCACATGCCTGTTGACCTTTTCAAAAAATTCTAAAAGGTTCGAAGCCTTGGAGGCAGTTGGTAAACCTATTGATAAAAGACACAAAGGCAAGGAAGGTTCTAGAACAGCGTTTTGGTTTTCTAGCTAGCAAAGCCCAAGGCAGAGGCGGCTGAGAACTCGCAGGCAGGAGCAGAGAGAGCTCCGTCAAACGCTGGACAAAAGCTGCAGCTTTGCAGAGAGACCCAGCAGGAAGGAGACGTTGGCTCATCAGGTAAGGAAGCGATTTGAAATTCCAGAAATTATTATTACTGTTAAGAATATTTGAATACCATGTTTCTGCCAAAAAAGTTCACACAGAGGCTTACAGAGAAAATCAAGTAAATAAATGGTCCCTTGGCCCAAAGGGGCTGCTCATCATCATCATCATCAGAACCTTTATTGGCATAATTAAATTACATAAAATATAGCAGCTAAATTACATAAAACAAAGGGATCCCCCAACTCTCATATTCATTAAAATATCACTGCAAAGGGGCTCTTGGTCTGAACAGATCCAGAAGAAGTGCCAGCAAACAGCCTCTAGAAAATACACTCTGCTGGGGTGAAGAGAGACCACCATTCTCCCCCTGTCTACATACAAGACGAGCACCGTTTGAAAAAGTGCCTCTTGGCCCAATTAGCAAAGGATCCCGTGCCAATCGGTAAAGTACAGACATTATGGAAACCAATAATAATAATATACAGTATTTATATACCGCCTTTCTTGGTCATTGGATTTCTTCTCCGACTTTAATTCAAGGCGGTGTACATGGGCAGGCTTTCCTAACCCCCGTAACGAGAGGTTTTACAATATATAAATGTCCCATCTTTCATGAACAGCTACATTCCAGGTAGTATCCTTTTGCAGCCTGGCTTTTCTGCTGGCTGGCGCCTCCCACACTCGATCGACGCAGCTGGGAGCTCTCTCCTCACAGAGGCTTTTCACAGCTTTTTGTCGGCGGCGTATCTCGAACTTGCCATTTGCCGATCTTTGGGCTTTGCAAGGCGGCAGCTCTCCTGACTGAGCCAGACCCCTCTGCCAAGCAATGTGTTATGAAAACTGTTCTTCAATTATGTTGAGCCGCAAGACTGGATAAACCTCTACAGTTCCTTCACCATTTGTAGGGTGGAGGGGGATCAGAACAGATCCCAGAATCTTTTGCAGTGTACATGGTAAATGTTGGGGCCATCGCCAGAGGGCCCCTGTAGGGAACCCAGCCCCTTTCTGGAATCCTCAACTTTCATTTTAAAGTCTCTACTCCTTATTTGTGAAAATATAAAGACAAGTGTACAGACAATATGTACCCAATTGCTCGAGGTACAGGTGGGCCCCCATATCTGCTGGGGAGATGTTCCAGGCCCCTCCGTGGATACTTGAAACCGTGGATAAGAGCGAACACCCCCTCCATGGTTTCCTGAGGGGCCCCCGCCCTGCCTTCCCTGCGGGCAGGCGTGCGCGCCCCCCCGCTCTTATTTTTCTTTCAGCAAGCTTTGTTTCTTCCTTAAAACAAACGGAGAAGCAGCCTCCATTGCAGGCAAGTAGAACGAGACTAAGTCCTAGAGAAGCTCTGCAAGGTTTCTGTTAACCTTGCAGAGCCTCTCTAGGACTTAATCTCGTTCTACTTGCCTGTAATAAGCAGCCAGAGGCTGCTTCTCCTGTTTGTTTAAGGAAGAAACGAAGCTTACTGGGAAAAAAGTAAAAGCCTGGGAGGGTTCCCATGATCCGTGGATAACTGAAACCGTGGATAGCGAATCAGTGGATATGGGGGCCCACCTGTATTTGAAAATGGTGTTTGTTTTACTCAGAAGTAAGCCCATTGTGTTCAGTAAGACTTTGGCTGTAATCCTCGTATTCAGCAAAAACAAACACCCCTACCAATTGCTCAGTAAAAAGCCAACCTGCTCCCGGTCATGTTCCGGGTAGTGAGCCGAAAGTTCTGGGACGACTGCCGAGCGCCAGGCCCTTGGTAGTCTTTCACCAAAGTGCTGCTATGCGCCTTCCCTAGCCGGGTTGGATTGAGGGTGGGTTCTAGAGAGCCCTGGGCACCTGTGGGCCACATCACCAGCCACAGCAGGAGGGGTAAGTAGACGACTCATGCAAGGAAAGCCCGGCTGCATCGCGTCGCCCTTCCGTCAGTCTCGTGGCGCTGGCCCCTGCTCTGCCTTCACAGTGTCTCAACCAATAGCAGTGTTTGTAACATCTTGGCCATGTGTATTCATGGATACAGTAGGATACAGCTTTGTAATTTGTGTTTTATAATTACAGCGTTGTGTAAACTGATAACCACAGCCTCTAAAGAGCGCAGTCGGCAGAAAATTTCAATTAAAATTAAACAAGAAATAGTGAAAAAACATGATGATGGTGCTAAAATCAGTGCATTGGTGCGTGAATATGGCTTCTCCCAGTCGACCATTTCTACCATCATTAAACAAAAAGGAATCCTTAAGAAAATTAAAGTAAGCGATGAATCCAATACGGTGCAAAAAGGCAGAGAGCTGATTGTAGAAATGGAAAGGCTTCTGTTACTGTGGATAAAAGAGAAACAGATGAAGGGTGATGCAGTTCCTGGACAGTATATCTGCGAACGTGCAAAGCAGATTTTTGATGACTTGAAGGCAAAAACGCCCTCGACGAGTGACACGCGGTATGACGACTTTAAAGCCAGCAAAGGTTGGTTTGAGCGCTTTAGGAAAAGGTCCGATATTAAAAGTGTCATAAGACATGGAGACACTTCCAGTGCTCATCGGGAAACGGCTGAAGTCTTCAAGGTGGAGTTTCAAGAGCTTGTCAAACAGGAGGGTTATCTTCCTCAACAAGTCTTCAATGTGGATGAAACGGGCCTCTTCTGGAAGAGGATGCCCAGGCGGACGATCCTTGCCAAGGAAGAGGCCTCTTTGCCTGGGCACAAGCCAATGAAGGACAGGCTCACTCTGCTGTTGGGCGCCAACGCCTCTGGAGATTTCAAGCTCCAGCCGATGCTGGTTTACCACTCCGAAACTCCGAGAGCGTTCAAACGGCAGAAGGTCGCCAAAGGCAGCTTGGGTGTCTTCTGGCGGTGTAACAAGAAGTCCTGGGTGACTAGACACCTCTTCACTGAATGGGCTGTTGAAGTGTTTTGTCCTTCAGTCCAGAGCTACCTGGAGAAGAACCAGCTTCCTCGAAAGGCACTGCTACTGTTGGATAATGCGCCAGGCCATGATCCCAAACTTGCCCGCTCCCTGGAGGCGCGATTTGACTTTGTTACAGTCAAATTTCTCCCACCCAGCACCACCCGTCTGCTTCAGCCGATGGACCAGCAAGTGATTGCCACTTTTAAAAAAATTTACACAAAGAAGATGTTTGCCAAATGCTTGGAAGAGACTTCAGGAGACAAAGCCATCACGTTGAAAGAATTCTGGAAGGCCAGGTTCAGCATCTTAGACGGCATAAGAATCATCGTGAGTTCTTGGAGTGACGTTTCTACTCGGTGCCTAAGTGCGGCCTGGAAGAACCTGTGGCCTTCAGCCATCCATGAACCTGAAGGATTTGAGGCTGAAGATGTTCTAGAGAAGGAAATTGTCACTCTTGCGGAGTCGCTGGGTCTGGAGGTGGATGCAGAGGATGTGGAGGAGTTACTTGAGGATCATGGACGGGAGTTGACAACCGAGGAGCTCCAGGAATTGGAGAAGATGAATGAGGATGACGGTGGAGAGGAGGAACGTGAGGGAGATGGAGATGTAGTGACACCTCAAGAAATTAAGGACATGTTTGCTGCCTGGGACGTTGTGAAGGGAACAGTAAGAAAACACCCAGACACTGAAACCACTGAACTGATGACCTGCAGATTTGAAGATCGGGTGCTAAGTTACTTCAAGAACCTCCAAAGAAAGCGCCCCAAACACACGACTCTGGAGAGTTCTTGCACCAGAAGCAGCAAGCGGCAGCGATCGGAAGGAATGCCGGGTTCTGAAGGTTCTCTGGACATCCAGCTGGAAGGAGGGTCTCCTTCCAAGAAGTGACCTCCTCTCCGCCAACTCTGTCTCCACACCAACATCGGTTTTAAGAAGCAGCTTTTCCAGTCTGAGGTAAATCTTAATTCATTGGGCTTTTTTTTTTTTTTTACTGTTTATAACCTGCATTTATCATTGTAAACATTTTAGTAAAAAAAAAATCCATCAGCATTATCTTTCACTGTAATGTTTTAATACTTGGTATACTACATGAAACATTACAGTAAAAGATAATGCTGATGGATTTTTTTTTAATATACTTGGTATACTACATGAAAGGCCAGCGGGTGGTGCAGTGGGTTAAACCGCTGGACCATGAGCTGTCGATCGAAAGGTCGGCAGTTCGAATCCGCAACAGGGTGAGCTCTCGTTGCTTGGCCAGCTCCTGCCAACCTAGCAGTTCCACAGCATGTTGATGCGAGTAGATAAATAGGCACCGCTTGCGGGAAGATAAACAGCGCTCCGTGTTCCAGCCGCATGCTACACGCTGCAGCAAGGAGAGTCATGCCGGCCACATGACCACGGAGGCGTCTTCGGACAACGCTGGCTCTTCGGCTTTGAAATGGGGATGAGCACCACGCCCTAGAGTCGGACACGACTGGACTTCATTGTCAGGGGTCACCTTTACCTTTATACTACATGAAACTACTATTTCCATCCTAGAAATCACGTTTTTAGAGAGGAAAATAACTTAGATCTGTGGCAAAAACTTCAGCTTTTGAGGGGACAAATGACCAAAAAGCCATATATTACCGGATTCGCATTACGATATTTTCACAATATGATGGGTCCCCGGAATAAATATCGTAAAGCGGGGGTCTACTGTCTGGGAGACAGTATTTAGTTCAATGTTTAAAATCCTAGAATATTGGCATTGAAATGGATCTTGGAGTTCATCTAGTGAGTCCCACCCCCTGTTTCGTGCAGGTGACTACACTACTCTCCTCTCTGTGACAGACTGTTCCAGTGCTGGGCAGCTCTTCCAGTTAAGAAATTACCCTTCCTGTGTAGCCTAAATCTCCTTCCATCCATTGGTTCTAGTCTGGCCTTCAGGGTCCACCAGGAGCAAACTCTCTGCTCCTTCCATGTTGCCGCCTTTCAGATACCTGAAA
This sequence comes from Plestiodon gilberti rubricaudatus, assembly GCA_026170595.1. Classification (NCBI taxonomy): domain Eukaryota; kingdom Metazoa; phylum Chordata; class Lepidosauria; order Squamata; family Scincidae; genus Plestiodon; species Plestiodon gilberti. The sequence goes on along the minus strand of JANXHW010000002.1, from coordinate 264,158,937 downwards.
GCAACTGTCGGATCTTCCCAGATCTCTTTTCCAGGCGAAACATTCCAAACTCCTTTAACCATTTCCTCATAGGATTGGCTTTCCAGACCCCTCACCCTCTTGGTTGCGCTCTTCTGAATCCATTCTGCTTCAGCCATGTCTGTTGGAACGAGGTGCCCAAAATTCGAAGCAGTATTCCAAGTGAGGTCTGCTCATGCAGTATAGGTTGGAATTATGACTTTCATGATCTGGACCCCATGTCTTTGCTACTGCATTCACTGTTTATGCCGCTGCATCACACTGCTGGCTCATTCAGCTTGTGTTCCATTAAAAGGGTGTACACACTCAACATTAATTTTAAAATCAATTTAACATACTTATGATTTCTTTGATTTTTTTGGCTTCAAAGGGTCTACTATGTACTTGATTGTTTTCAGACTGTTACCACATTGCTTTCAAATTAAAAAAAAAATAGATGCAAAAGTCTGTGTCGGGTTTTCAACAGACATCTACATTCACCCGGGGCCCCCCAAAATCAGCAGAGTGGTAAAGTTTAGCATTTTCATTTACTTCCGGGTCTGTACTATGAAGATAAATTTGAGTGACACATTATCTAAAAGGGTGTTGAGGAGAATGTAGCGTGTACTAGCAAAGGCAATGAAGGAGGGCAAAGCAGCAGTCTGAGAGCCACTAAGGAGTCCAGGACCATTACCGCACCCAAGGCCCAATCCTGCCCTTCTCTCTCCAACTCCTCTCAGTGAGTGCGTTCAGGTACCTGCTCTCGGGTCTGGCGGTGGGGGAGATAAGGGGGCGCAAAAGAGCCGGCACGTACGCCCGGCTCCAGCCGAGATGGGCACAGAGAGAGCCCCGCTGTGCCTAGCTACTGAGGAGTCCTGGCCCCCAGAGCCCCTCCCCTGCCCTTTCCCCAGCCTTCTCAGGCTGCATGTGATCTTTGTTCAGGCCAGCAGCGCTCTCGTGTCCAGGAAGGAGCCCAGGCAGCCCCGCTGCGCCTTGCAACTGAAGAGTCCTGGGATATTGTCCAGTTCCCCTCAACCCTCCCCTGCCCTACTCCAAAACCTCTGTTTGAGGGGATCCAATCCATGGAAGGGGGGTGGGTGGAGTGAGGGGGAAGTGCGGCACAATCTGATGCATGTCTACTCAGAAGTAAGCCCTGTTGTGTTCAAAGGGACTTACTTACTCCCAGGAAGGTGTGCATAGGATTGCAGCCCAGGCAAGCCTCTCTCTGGCACTTATGAGCACTCGCCTACATCCCATCTCTGCGCACTGAGGACCTTTCCTGCCCCCTCAACCCCCCTTCATGTTTTCAAAGCATTGCCTGTGACTTGGAGAAGATCTTAGATGGGGTGGTGGTGGATTTCATTCCTCTCGCGCCCAAAGCGCGCACCCTCCCTTCTTCCAGCTTCGTTGAGAGAGAGAGAGAGAAGACAATTGCAGGTTTTGAGGAGGCTGTGTGTGAATCTCTGAGTTTACAGTAAGTGAACATTCATTTCTTCTATGTATTACACTTGTATTGTGCTGCTAGATGAAGGTGGAAGGGTTCTGTATAGAAAAATATTGTATAGACCCTTATTGGGTCTATATCGGAGCTTCGTTCTTTCCCGAGGATGTAAGGCTCTGCACGGCCTGCACTTGAGTCCTCCACCATAGAGATGACGTGCTAGAGAGGCCAGCCAGGCCTGCAAGGAGGCTGCAACCTTGCAGAGTCTCTCTAGCATGTCATCTCCAGGGTGGAGGACTCAAGTACAGGCCTTGCAGAGCCTTGCGACCTCGGGAAAGAACGAAGCTTAAATCGGTCGAAGTAAGTGCCGGGGGGGGGGGGGGTGTCACGCCACAGGTTGGGAAAATAAGACCTCCTTGAAAATAAGACCTACTGCATTTTTGGAGCCAAAATTAATATAAGACACTGTCTTATTTTCAGGGAAAACACGGCACACCAAGGGAATCGGGCTCAAATTCCAGCTCAGCCCCATATGTGATTTTGTACTAGTCCCGTGATGGCGAACCGATGGCACACCTTACATTTTCGCAAAAGTTTTACATGCTTGTCTTGAACATTTAGGGCAGGGATTTTGGCAGACCGCTTTCAAATTTAGTAAAACTCAGCAACAAAAAAAAGTCACTAATTGATGTTAAATAAAATGCAATGTGTTCTATAGTTATTTTCAGTTCAGTTCAATTCAAAAATACTAGTATTAAAAGTAGCAATAGTCAAAGTACTATTAAAAGTTCGGGGGGGGGGGGTTGTGCGACACACCAGCAGAGTCAAGTTAGGCATTTTCAAAAATGTTGACACACCAAGCCCAAATGGTTCGGCTTCACTGTACTAGTCTCTCTCTCTCTCTCTCTCTCTCTCTGCCTGAGCAACCTCTTGTATTGCAGCCTCCAGGATTGGCCTGGAGGAGCCCTCAGGAATCAGCATCTGCCTCCAGGTGTCGGCTGAAAGCATCTTGGAGATGTTCACAGGACCTCCGGGAATTTCAAACATTGCATCAGGCGGGCTGGAAAGCCTGTCTGTCTACCTACCTAGGACACGGGTCTCAAAATGGATAAGCCGCCTCTGCTCCTCTCCAGCTTTCTTATGTTTCTTCTTAACACATAAATAAACAACCCCAATCGCAAAAACAAACAGGTCAGCTGTCATAAAGCAAAAGTCCAGATAAAATGGGGGCGGGGGGGGAGATGGTTATGGATGTGGCCCTGAATTATTACAACAACAACATCAATAATAAGAATAGTCAAGATGAAGGCAGAGGTGTTATTGGGGGACTGGGGAGCAGCAACACCCGGAAGAGATCCTACAGCTGTTTGGTCTTCTCCAAAGGCTGCAGGCAAAAAGGGAAGGATCCTCCTGCGTCGGCCCCATGTGAAAACACGTCCCCCCCATGCCCCCCAAGTACAGCTGACAGCCACTGCCTAATGTTCGCAAAAGCCAGAGAGCGCCGCGCAAGCTTTGCAGGGGACCCAGCAGGGGCCAGCCAGCTGCCTCTGAAACGCAGGTCTCAAACACAGGCCACGATGTCAGCAGCCCTCTCCCACTCTTCCCCCCCCCCACGCTGCTGAACCTAGGAGCAGTGCAGAGCCCCAAGAGATCGTGATAGCCACTAATTCCTCTGTGAATTGATCCAACCCCCTTTAAAGCCATCCAAGCTAGTGGCCACCACCACATCTTGTGGCAATGAATTCCATGGACTAATGAATTCCATGGACTAGTGACGCACTGGGTGAAGAAGTCCCTCTTTCTGTCCATTCTAAATATCCCACAAATCCATTTCATTGGATGATCCCCAGTGAGTAATGGGAAAACGTCTCTTTGTCCACTACCTCCCCACTGCACAGAATTTTGTAGGTCTCTTTCCTGTTCCTTCTTAACCGCCTCCCCCCTTGGAATGTCCTGTACAGGCTTACAAACTAACACTGAGCTATCCAGGAGCTCGAAGAATCCAGAGGGCAAACTAAATGAGATTGTTTCATCTTCAAATATGTTATCTTTTAAAAAAAGGGAAATACAGTCAATCATCTCTTTTCAAGTATGTATATAATGTTGCCATAAGGAGGAGATACTTTATTAGTACAAGAAGACCACCTACAGGATTTACACTGCTGGAAGAGATTGAAAATTTGGGAATTTTTGAATAAGAAAGAAAAAAAAAAGGAAAGAGGACAAGTGTTTAAAAATACAAGGTATATAAATATCAACTACATTGGTTTAGATACAAGTAGAGCTACTTCGGAATGCCATGGAAGGAACGAGCCAATTTCTCATGGTCACTGAACAATGCGATAATTCTGAGATTCTCTGGTGTGCAGTAAAGTATCAGATTCAGGGTCCCTGGAGCCCTGACACCATGTCAGCGACCTGCCTTGTTTTGTAAACAGCCGGGGACGTTGACTCCATAAATAAATTATTATTATCATATTGAGGACATGCCCGGGGCCATCGTCAAGCGGCAATTGGTGTGTGTGACTTGGCTGCTTCTCCTTGGCAAGTCCACTGATTTCCGCCACACCAGCGCCAGGCAGTGTGCACCCCCCCCTCTGCTTAAAAATAAAATAAAACTCCGTAACCCCTTAAGCTGAACGATGCAAGCTGCAAATTATGCAAATCAAATACATTTACTTCCAGTGCATCATTTGTTCTGCTTATGTCAGTCATGGACAGGAGAGGAAAGTCCCATCCTGCTGAGACCACTAAACCCCCCCCCCAATTTCCCCCACCTCACCCCAGTTATGGAGATCTCCCCAGACATGGCCTCACCAGACCAGAAAGTGTATGGCAATCCGCTCAGCCACAGGGACAGGCAAGTTGGTCTTCGTACAAGTTGCTGTTTTCCTTACAAGTGAACATGAATGATTTGCTCCAAACTAACCTCCTCCACTTGCCCGGAGCCGAGGAGCGCAGAGCTGTAGCCCAGGCAGCCCCTCTCCACTGTGCAAGGAGTTTACAAGAAGCCAGAACAGCACGGGAGCCCCACAGCACACAAGCTGCTGCAGCCCCACAGATCTGCTTTGTGTGGCAAACAGCATCTGTGCTGCTGGCCAGACCGATCAACGGCCCCACTATTACAACAGCAGGAGCACAAGAAATGGATTCTGAGAAGCAGCAAAGCGGCCCCAGTCCGTGTTACTCCTGCCGCTTGAGTGCCTGAGCCCTGCAAATCCCCCCCCCCAGTAGTGTAAATGATCATCAGAGCCCTGCTGGATCGGACCAGGGGTCCACGTGACGTGGTTCCCCATCCCAACTCCCACCGTGGCCAACCAGGTGACTCTGGGACGCCACCAGCAGAACAGGGAAGCAACAACAGCCCCCCTCTGCTGTTGCCTGTGCAGCTTGGACAGCGGGTGTCAGAAGTGTGGCAGCCCCTCCCCCCAAAAAAAGACAGCCCGCTAGGCTGCACTGTGAAATTTCCCCCAGAACGCAAGCACTATGGCGCTCACTCCCCGGTGTGAGTTTTCTTGTGCGCGATGAGGTACAAGCCCCGCGTGAAGCTCTTCCCACAGTCCAAGCACTTATACGGCTTCTCTCCCCGGTGGGTTCTTTCGTGGGCCGTGAGGTTTGAGCTGCGCCGGAAGGCCTTTCCGCAGTCCGCGCAGCTGTACGGCTTTTCCCCGGTGTGGGTTCTCTCGTGGACGATGAAATCCGAGCTCCAGCGGAAGCTCTTCCCACAGTCCGAGCACTTGTACGGCTTCTCCCCCGTGTGGGTTCTCATGTGTGTGGTGAGGTTGGAGTTGCGGTTGAAGCTCTTCCCACAGTCCGTGCACTGGAAAGGCTTCTCCCCCGTGTGGATCTTCTTGTGGCGGATGAAGTGCGACCGGTGGTCAAAGCTTTTCCGACAGTCCTGGCACTTGTACAGCCGCTCCTCGGTGTGGATCCGGCGGCGGAGGACCACACACCGCTTCTGCCGCTGGTTGTCCTGCAGCCTCTCCTGGAAGAGGATCTCACTGAGGTCCTTGTAGCCCACCCGGCAAGGGACTGGCTCGGACACCCTTTTCACTGGGTGGAGAAGGCCCTGGTGCCTCTCTGGCCTTGGAGGGGGGTCAGAGGCTTTGCCCAGATCAGGACGCTGAGCAGGGTTCTCACAGGGCTTTTGGAGGGACGTCCCACAGGGAGCCTCTCGCTCAGGGTATTCCCGTTGCCCCTCGTGTTCATTCAAAAACCTACTCCCTGCGGAATAAAAGGAGAATAGCATTTAAGTGACTTCCAGGGCCCATGGGGGGGGGGGGGAAAGGAGCAGGTAAACCCCTGCTAGCTGGGCAAGAGGCACTTTTTCCATGGGTGCTCCTCTTCTATTTAGCAGTGGGAGAGCAACTACCCCCCCCTTTCACCCCAGCACAGTATCTTTTCTGGTGGCTGTTGCTGGTGGTGTTTTGCATCTTTTTTAAATTGTGAGCCCTTTGAGGACAGGGGGCCGTTTAATCATTTGATTTTGTCCGTAAACCGCTTTGTGAACTTTTTGTTGAAAAGCGATATATATATAAATACTGTTAATAATAATAATAATAAATAGGGTAAATTGTACCCAGGCCCAGGGTCAAAAAGGGGGCCCAGGAGACAAAGGAGGGGCTCCAGAAATTATCTCAGCTGGCCTCATTGAGAGTGAAAGACGGTGGCTGGGCCAACCGGAAGGCCAGGTCTACCTGGTGGGTAGACCTGGGCGCCACATTGAGACATAAGAACATAAGAAGAGCCCTGCTGGATCAGGCCAAAGGCCCATCTAGTCTAGCTTCCTGTATCCCACAGTGGCCCCACCAGATGCCTCAGGGAGCACTACAGCCAACAAGATAACCTGTTTCCCTTTGACACTCCCTTGCACCTGGCACAGAGAAAACCCACTTCTAAAACCAGGAGGTTGCTTATGGCTTGTAACCTGTGATGGTCTTTTCCTCCATGAATCTGTCCAAACCCCTTTTAGAGGCATCCAGGCCAGGTGCCATCACCACATCCTGTGGCACATCCTGAGACACCTGGTAGACCTGGGATCCAGAGACTTCTCCGGCGTTGCTGCCCTCCCCTGCCCCATTGTGCCCCTCCCCCTCTGGTAAGGAGCCCAAGAGAAACTTTGTGCCCCCTGATAAAATTCCTCTCAGAGGCCCTGGCGACTTCAAGGATGGCCTCCTCCCCCCAAACCTGTCTGTCCCCAAGACAAGCTTCAGAGGCCTCACTCTGTGTCGTGTTAAAAGTACAGCCATCAGGTATGAGAGATAGTGGTTGGTTTGCGAAGTAACATGAAACCCTCCTTTGTTTTAATGTCTCAACCCAAACCTGTCCACAGGCCATGGTTTGTTTGAGGCCAACCCACTAGTGTCTGAAACCACATGCAGAAGAGACCACATGCGTGCAGAAGAGAGCGACCAAAATGATTAGTGGGCTGGGGCATCTCCTTTATGAGGAAAGGCTACAGCGTCTGGGGCTTTTCAGTCTAGAAAAAAGGCGCCTGAGGGGAGACGTGATTGAGACGTATAAAATGATGCATGGGATGGAGAGAGTGGATAGAGAGTTCTTTTCCCTCTCACACAACACCAGAACCAGGGGACAACACCAGAACCAGGGGACATGCACTAAAATTGAGTGGAGGGACAGTTAGAACGGACAAAAGAAAATATTTCTTCACCTAGCATGTAATTCATCTGTGGAACTCCTTGCCACAGGATGTGGTGATGGCATCTGGCCTAGATGCCTTTAAAAGGGGTTTGGACAGATTCATGGAGGAAAAGACCATTACAGGTTACAAGCCATAAGCAACCTCCTGGTTTTTAGAAGTGGGTTTTCTCTGTGCCAGGTGCAAGGGAGTGTCAACGGGAAACAGGTTATCTTGTTGTCTTGTGCTCCCTGAGGCATCTGGTGGGGCCACTGTGTGATACAGGAAGCTGGACTAGATGGGTCTTTGAACTGACCCAGCAGGGCTCTTCTTATGTTCTTATGAGTGAACATAATGTTTTAATGTTCTTGTAGTGTTCTTGTAGTGTTTAATGTTCTTATGTTCTTGTAGTGAACAAAACTACAGAAGTCGAATGAGTGCGTTCAATCAGATCTCCATCGATTTAGGGTAGTGGAACGTTTTCCTGAAAGACCCACATCACTGGCAGGGGAGGGGCCTTTTCGGCAGTGGTAGAGGCAAAACTTTGGGACACCTTCCCTGGAAAAATCTGCTGGGCTCCCTCCTGTCCTAGTTCAGACAGACACTGAAAATCTACGAATTTAAGCTTCAGCGGAAGAAAATTCAGAGGAGAAATGGCAGGGGAGGAAGGGGACGCCAGACCCCCTCCCACGCCTGTTGTCCCACACTAAACGGCAACATCTTTCCCATGTCCCCGTCACGGGATTTTTAAGAGCAGGTCACAAATATGAAACCAGAGGGAGGAAATCTGGAGCAGAGAACTGGTGAGTGGGGGAAAGTAAAGCAGCCCCCCCCCCGCCCTGCCTTTCTCTCCCCCCCCCCCCACCCATCCTTGGAGGCCTCTTTCCTCTGAACCTCATTCTCCAGGAGCAGATTTGGTCTAAACAAATAAAAGCCATTCGGCTGCTCTTACACACATTCACATGTTACGTGCTGGAACTGGCCCCTTAGCAGAAGCCTGTGCAGAAAGACAGACAAGGATAGGAAACGCCCAGTGGCTGAAGCGGCACTTTACCTTGCTTCCGAGAAGTACCCAGGCAGGCCTGTTGCGCCCTTGGAAAATTCACGGTCACTTCTTCGAAGGAATCTAGCACCTGAAACAGCAACAAACATTCCTGCTTAGGGGCAAAGGGCAGGGTCAGCCCGGCAAATACCACGTGTTAGAGACCACCAGGGGTGGGCGGTAGAGCTAGTCGTGGGTCCTCGCTTAGATAGTGCTCCTGCTTTCCACGTGGAGGGTCCCAGGTTCCGTCCCTAACAGCATCCCCGGGTCAGCTGCACATCACACCTGCCCGGAACTCTGGAGAGCTGCTGCCAGTCAGCGCAGAACGATACTGAGCTCCAGGGATCAAGGGCGTGACTCAGCAGGTAGCAGCTTCCAGGGTTCAGAGGCAGATTCTGACTGCATAGGAACACTTATTGCACAACTTCTCACTGGTGGGAGCATCAGAAGTCTGGATGACGGGCAAGTGCATTCCAATCCACAAAGGGTTGCCTCCACTCATCTGAGCCACCTGCTGGCTAACAGGAGCCTCTTCTCTGGCTATCTACACAGGCAGCCAGGAGTGAGACGAGTGGTGAGCGAGGAGACGGGTGCTCCTGGCGTCCTGGCATCCAGCGGAACGATCTCCAGGCCAAAGAGCTTTGGGGCGAAGCGTATTGCTAGCGACCAACTCCTTGGTTCTTAATGTTTCAAGGGCATCACGCTGCCTTCTACCAAGCGCAGACCCCCCGATTTAGCCGAGAGCAGCTCCACCAGGATTCAGACTTTTGCGCTTCTGAGCACGGCGACCTGAATTCCTTTTCAGTGGAGACTCGAACCTGCGACTTCCAGCAAGCAAAGCTCCACCACGGAACGAGGGCCCTGCGCCATCTTTTTTAACCATTTTAATGGTCGTTTGAACACCTGTTATATTTGAAACACTATTTTTCAAAAATGCAACTCCCACCGTGAGCCAGAAAAACACATACAAACGTGGGCTGCACGTCTGTGGAATTTCCACAGGAGCGTAGAAAAGCCACAACATGCGGTGCTGGGCGAAGGACTCGCCCTCCTGAGAAACGGAGGCTTATTGCCAAGGCTGCCTAGCTGGTCATGCCGGAGGCTGGTAGGAGCCTGGCGCTCCGCCAGCACTGGTCTAGGGCCACTCTGCCAGGCGACAGAACCTCTCACCAGCTGCTGCTGCGGTGGTCTCTCCACCTCTTGTTGCCTCAGCAGAAAACCCTCGGCCAGAGCCACCGCCTGGGCGCAGGTCTCTGGGCCCCGTTCTCGGACACAGCCCTGGATTCGGGGCGGCAGGACGGTCAGGAACTGCTCCAGGACCAGCGTCTCCAGGATCTGCTCCTTGGTGCGCCTCTCCGGCTGCAGCCACTGGTGGCAGAGCTCCCGGAGCCGGCTGCAGACCTCCCGGGGCCCCTCGGCCTCCTGGTAGCAGAAATGCCGGAAGCGCTGGCGTTGTGTTTCTGCACTGACTGCCGCGTCCTCTTCCAGGACCTCCTCCTTCACCTTCCAGCTGCTGGCCCTGCCGAAGCCCTGCTGGGCAGCCCCGCAAGAGGCCTGGAAGCCCTTGGGATCGTGGAAGGCCATCAGCTCTGGCAGCGGGGGGCTCCCCCACCCCGCGTGGGGCGACTGCTGCTGCACGGCCTTCAGGAACTGCTGCCACTGGGCCTCCCAGCGCTGGGCCAAGCCCTCGTCGTCCGGTTCCTGCTTGATCTGTGGTGGTGCCACCCGCCTCAGGAACTCCCTGGCGCTACTGGCCTGGACCACGCGAGGGCTTTTCCTCGAGCCCTCCATCGCTCCGGCGCAAGCGGGGTCCTTCTCCTCCATCTTCACCCCTTGCTCTCGCGTGGCCTGGAGCTGGAGGCGCAGAACGGAGGGTGCAGCAGCAGCCGCAGCCCCCTGTTTGGTTCCCACTTTCTTGGAGGCCATAGAGCGGCCTTATCCCATCTCAGGCCGAGGCGCGCAGGACTCTGGAGGCGACTGCTGAGGGGAAAACCGTCTCCGTGCCTGTCGCTGGGTCAGCACGACGGCTCAGTCCCACGGTGTCAAAAGGGCGCTTGTGGTGGGTGGCAAGGAATACGGGGAGGGGGGGGGGGGGTCCCAACAGAAGCAGGCAACAATCAACAAGTTCCTGGAAGTAACGGAAAACACTTCTCCCTAGGGAAATGGAGCAGGAGCGGAAAAAAAGAAAATTAAAATCTATGTATTTATTTTTATGTAATTTTCACGTTTTTATACCACCGTTCCTCCAAGGAGCTCAGAGTGGTGTACATATTTCCTCCCCTCCTTTTTGTCCTCACAACAACCCTGTGAGGTAGGTGGGGCTGAGAGATAGTGACTGGCCCAAGGTCACCCAGGAAGCTTCGTGGCTGAGCGGGGATTTGAACCTGGATCTTCCAGGTCTAAGTCCGACTCCCAAACCACGACACCATCCTGGCTCCATCAAGGGCATCAGGATCCATCAGGATCCATCGCAGCGAGACCATGCAGAACGCCTGGCTTTTCCCTCAGTGGCCTGCTGGTCTGCCAGCATTTAGCTGATAAGCCCCTTGGGGGAGGGGCTCATTTGGCCTGTATTTATCTGGGAAGTATTTATCTGTGAAGTTACTCTGCAAAGTGCATATTATTTGTTGAAAAGAAAACTCCCTGCCCCAACTACGTGCCTGCTAATGTCCCATCATGCCATCTGTTCAGCAGACACATGATTCTCGATCTGCCTTTTTTTAAAGTTACCAGTCATTGTTTATTCTTCTTATTATTATTATTATACAGAGCTATCAGCGTACACAGTACTTTCCGAGGCAGGTCCCCGGTCTGAGGGGCTTACAATCAAGATATATATCGACCCAAGGGAGACAACAACAGAGCAAGGAGGAAAACAGGGCCGGTCCACAAGGCAGTTGCCTCATGCAGGAGACTGGCAGGGTGGGCGGTTCTTGATATCCGCATCACTTGCAGGCAATCCTTGATATCCGCATCGCTGCAACAGGAGGAGGACTACTTTAGGTCCTAAGGAACGTATAGCAGAGTGCTGGGTTAGACTGCCTGGAAAGTTCAAGCCCACCACTCTCCTCTCCGCTTCTGCACGGTCCCGGTATTACATCACCACCTAAGGTGGGGCTCCAGGAGGTCATGGGTCAGCCCTGGGAGAAGGGAGGAAAGATATGCAGACCTTTCCCTTAGATTCATTTACGCTTACTTGCACTAGGGCAGTGTTTCCCAAACTTTTTCGACCTGCGGCTCCCTTGACCATTGGCCGCGACTCCCCATTACGTTGTGTTGATGCCTGCCAATTGGCATTGCACTGTTTTCCGAGGGGATTCCGTAGCACCCTGCGGCTCCCCTGGCTGGTTTCAGCAGCTCCCCTGGGAGCCACGCCTCCCAGTTTGGGAACCACTGCACTAGGGAATAGACTACTGTCTGTTAGCGATCACTGCAATGCCTAGCTACGTTGCCACTGGGCAGATATAAACATTGCAGCACTGAACCAACCCCGAGATGGGCATATATAGGGCTAAGCTTTTCCTTTCTGTATGTCTCTCTGTTCATTCTGTCCTCCAATTTTGGTGGGGGTCTTCAATCAGTCCCTTCCATTTTCTCTTTTTTCCTGACTTTTCCCAGTTTTTCTTCTCTGTTTGTATCTTTCCATCGCTCTTTGTTTTCCCAACGATTAACTCTTTATTAGTCTTCTCTCCCTGCTCCCCCCCCACCTTCCCTTCCTTGTTTGATGCCCTAGTTCAAAGCGATAGGCTGTTGGGGATTGATTGGCGTTTCTCTCTTCCACCCCCTTCCTTACACAGTGTCCTCAGACTGAGCCCCACTGCACTCCTTGTTGGGGGTTACTTCAGAGTAAGTGCAGCCTGAATCATGCTATTAGGCTGCAGCACTCATTCCATCTCCAGTCTTCAGATACATCCTGGTACTTGCTATGGAAACAAAAGTCCTGACCTCCCAGACTCGTTGCAGGAAATGACTGTACAGTATTAAACTGTGTTTAGCCTTTCTAGACATCTTGCCTCTATCTCCTTAACTCTTACATTCTCCAGGCAGAATGGGTTTTTTTTGGGGGGGGGATACTTTAGAGGTGTGTTTTTTTAGAAAGTTTTGAATTGAATAATGATTTTTCATTATCTTATTACAATAAACAGAAATGGAGAATATTTTACAACTGAACTAAAACAGTTTTAATAAACAGATATCAACCGGAGTGGAGCAAAACTATAAGGAACAAAAGAGCTTCTAATAATTAAAATTATTCTGTTTTGATATTTGGCCTCTGTGGAATTCCTGAATATCCAGCCCTCTGTCTGCAACCAGATAGTAGCAAGAAAATGAACAAGATAAGAGAGAGACAAGGGGGGTGGCAAGAAGGAGGGGGATTCAGTTTTGAACGTCAACTGAGCAAGGACTCCAATTTTCAGGTTGGGGTATATTGTTGAAGTAGAAGCACTCCAAAAAGGTGGCATTACAATTTTGTAAGGCAATTCTGTGCGTGAGTGTCGCTGTCTCACTCTCTCGAGCAGGGGGGTTTAGCCTTTTTAGGATTACAGATCCCAATGGATTGCTCAATATGTCTAGGCTTACCAGATCTAGGCTTACCAGATCTCCAACCGGGACAGAGTGCTAGACCTTTAGGAGAAGGAATGTGGGCAGGTGTAGCTTGTTAAGCCCTAGAGCACAATCCTAGGCATGTCTACTCAGAAGAAAGCTCCACTGAACACAATGGGGCTTGCTTCTGAGTAGACATGCCTAGGATTGTGCTCTAAGGTTTAACAAGCTACACCTGCCCACATTGCTTCTCCTAAAGGTCTAGCACTCTGTCCCGGTTGGAGATCTGGTAAGCCTAAATATGTCCCCAGTCCCCCTTCGCCAGACTTTTGAAATATTATAATCACCAGCCCTATTAGGTACCAGTACAACTTCAAAAGATGGCGATGATAACTTGGTTTTTCTTTGCATGTGGATAGCTAGGAACAGAATGCCTCAATCTGTACTGATAATGGTGATAGTTTCGTTCGGAAGCTTTCATGGCCCGCTATTAACACACAGTGTTTCGCAAATACGGGAATCGATGCCATGTAGAAAACAAGAAGCTTGAAGTTTAATAGACTCTTATGCGGCTGCCTGAAAACGGAAACCCGCAAACGGCATAAGAGTCTATTAAACTTCAAGCTTCTTGTTTTCTACATGGCATCGATTCCCGTATTTGCGAAACACTGTGTGTTAATGGTGATAGTTAATAATCTAACAACCATTTTCTTTAAGTGTTCAAAGATTGAGTCCCATACATACCCCCTAATCATTTGATATAAAATGGTCATAATAAAATACCCCCAATCACAGATATAAAACTCACTCTCAATATGTCAAGAACTCTGCTACCCAACCTTTTTCCACGACTTACCTCCAGGCCAGGAAAAATGTGCACATTTTTCCTGGCCTGGTATGTGCACAAGAACTAACAGCACATTTATCTGCTGCTTCTAAGGTTTACTCAGAAGTCAGTCCCAACTTGTTTGTTGAAAAGCAGTATATAAATAATAATAATAATAATAATAATAATAATAATAATAATAATAATAATAATGTTCAATGGCGTTTACTTCCCGGTAAGTGCATCTAGGACAACAGCCTAAATACTTGTAGTTAAAATAACTGCTTATTCCACCTCCTTTGTTGCCCCCCCCCATGTCAATTTCTAGATTGTAGGCATCTCGGGGCATAGACCTGCCTTCTCATTCTCTGTAAAGCACCCTCTCTCAGTCCTTTCCTAAGTGGAGCAAAAAAACAACCACCACCCACATGACACAATACTAAAGAGGTTCCAACAGGAGGTTCCAACAAGAGGTTTTCAACTTATTCATAAATGACCTGGAGTTGGGGATAGGCAGTGAGATGGCCAAGTTTGCGGATGACACTAAACTTTTCCGTGTGGTAAAGACCAGCATGGATTGTGAAGAGCTCCAGAAGGATCTCTCCAAACTGGGAGAATGGGCAGCAAAATGGCAGATGCGCTTCAATGTAAGTAAGTGCAAAGTGATGCACATTGGGGTTCTGAGTTGTCTGTGACGGATCAAGAGAGAGATCTTGGGGTGCTGGTGGACAGGTCGATGAAAGTGTCGACCCAGTGTGCGGCGGCTGTGAAGAAGGCCAATTCCATGCTCGGGATCATTAAAAAGGGGATTGAGAATAAAACGGCCAATATCATTATGCCTTTGTACAAATCAATGGTAAGGCCACATCTGGAGTATTGTGTCCAGTTCTGGTCACCACACCTCAAAAAGGATATAGTTGAATTGGAAAAGGTGCAGAAAAGAGCGACCAGAATGATTTGTGGGCTGGAGCACCTCCCTTACGAGGAAAGGCTACAGCGTCTGGGGCTTTTCAGCCTAGAAAAAAGGCGCCTGAGGGGGGACATGATTGAGACTTATAAAATTATGCATGGGATGGAGAGAGTGGATAGAGGGAAATTCTTCTCCCTCTCGCACAACACCAGAACCAGGGGACACGCACTAAAATTGAGTGGAGGGAGAGTTAGAACAGACAAAAGAAAATATTTCTTTACCCAGCGTGTGATTCATCTGTGGAACTCCTTGCCACAGGATGTGGTGATGGCACCTGGCCTAGATGCCTTTAAAAGGGGTTTGGACAAATTCATGGAGGAAAAGACCATCACAGGTTACAAGCCATAAGCAACCTCCTGGTTTTTTTAGAAGTGGGTTTTCTCTGTGCCAGGTGCAAGGGAGTGGCGACTGGACACAGGTATCTTGTTGTCTCGTGTGCTCCCTGAGGCATCTGGTGGGGCCACTGTGTGACACAGGAAGCTGGACTAGATGGGCTTTTGGCCTGATCCAGCAGGGCTCTTCTTATGTTCTTATGTTCTTAACAGGGATGTACCCGGTATTAACAGGCTGTGGATGTGTGCAGAGTCTTGCCAGGACAGACCATCGAGTATGTACCCTCCTTCCCACAGTAGTCAACGAGTAGTCAACATCCACAGAGCAGGCCATGAAGGCAACCATTCTTCCCAGCAGCTTATTCAAAGGTATACTAGCCCTGAACCTGGAGGTTCCATTAGTCATCATGGCCAATAACCATTGATAGGCCGCTCCTTCATGAACATGTCTCCTCTCCTTTTAAATCACAGGTTCATCGGAAGTTGCATTCCACCGAGTCAGACTCTTGCCGACGCAGCTCAGTATTGGCAGCAAGTCTGGCAGGTGGCAGTAGCCCCCCAGGCTTCTTTCCTAGCCCTACCTGGAAATGCCAGGGACTGGCCATCCATCAGGCCTTCTGCGTGCAAAGCAGGTGCTTTACCACCACTGTGCAATGGATGGCCCCCTCCCTACCAAACATGGCCACCACCACATCTTGTGGCATGGAATTCCACAAACACAAACCACACATCGTGTCAAAAAGTTCTTTCTTTGGTCTAGTGCCCAGACCCTTCAGGTTCACTGGGTCATGGGTGGACCCAAGTTCGAGGGTTCTGGAGAAACCCTTCTTCATGCACGTGCAAACCCTGCTTGGAGACGCCCCCCCCCCTTACAAGGTTTGTCTTCATGAGCTTAGCAATAGGCTCCTCCAGTTGGACGCTGCCCCTTTAAGAGGACAAGGAGAAAGAACATCGCTCAGTCACCACAGTGACTCTCTGACCCACCCTTGACTTCTTTGAATGGGGGCGGGGGGCCTTTTGTGCCACTCTCTCTCTCCAGCCTGGGTTGGGAGGATTGCAGGAGGGCGGACTCTGCAGGGGGGGCACTGCCTCGGGGGATCTCTCCCCCCCCCCCCAGTTCCAGTCTTCTCTGGTTTGCCTCCCTCTTCCTAGCATTGCATAAAAGAACCCAGTAATTACTCACTTTCGGCTTCTCTCTCTTGCACCCTTAATGCAAATTGCAAATTGCAGCTGGGAAATTAAGGGGGGGGGGAGGAGGAGAAAAGCCACTTTATGCAAAGGAGGAGAAGGAATGGAGGGGAAGGCGGAAAAGGAAAGGAAGGGACTTTGGTCTTTTGCATTTCCCCCTCCTCCCAAATGTCTGCGGCCTCTCTAGCAAATCCGCCCCGGCTCTATTGGCTTAACCTTTAGAGTGGCTCACCGGGAGGACGAAAGAGCTTCCAACACACCGCCCTGGCGCCCTCAATCTGTAACGTCCCCGTTTGTTTTTGGTTTTAACCTAGCCATGCTCCTGTGCTTTTTAGCGACTTGCAAGACAGGCACAGTCAACAGGTGCAGCTTTCCAATTGCACAGGTGGTGGTGTCTGCACCTGATGGATTTCTGCCTGTTCAGCAGCGCTTGAAAGGACATGCGCCTTGTAACGAAAAAGGATACAAGTCAAGAAGATTATCTCCAGACTCCATGCCTAGCAAGCTGGTTTCTTATACAGTACACTGTATATCCCGGATCCCTGCCCCCCCCCTACACACACATCTTTGTCGATTTTAAGAGAATGCATTTTTTTAAAAATGTACAGTATTTGCAATATCACCTTTTCTCACAGGCCCTGTAACCTGATTTTTCCTAAACCATAGGACCAAAAATCAAGAAAGCAACAGTGAAGTATCATTGCTGCCACTATCCTTCCTCCCCTTATGTCTTTAAAGCTGCATGGCAGGCAGAAATTCAACACATGCAGTTTACCTTCAACATTAATAATGGGGATCTCTGCCTGTTGTACTTTGGCCACATAATGAGAAGCCAGGATACCCTGGAAAAGAGGCTGATGCTAGGGAAAGTGGAAGGCAAAAGGGAGAAGAGAGGCGACCAAGGGCAAGATGGGTGGATGATATTCTGGAGGTGACGGACTCGACCTTGGGGGAGCTGGGGGTGGCGACAGCTGGCCGACAGGAAGCTCTGGTGTGGGCTGGTACATGAACGAATAAACAACAACAACTAGCTGCCTGTTGAATTTCTGCTTGTCATATTGTTAATAATGGCAGATGCTGCTGTAGCGGAATTTTTAGCAATGAATGGAGGATTAATAAAAGAGGATCAATAAGACTGGTGAGCAAAGAAATAAAGGTAAAGGTGACCCCTGACAATTAAGTCCAGTCGTGTCCGACTCTAGGGTGTGGTGCTCATCTCCATTTCAAAGCCAAAGAGCCAGCATTGTCCAAAGACGCCCCTGGGGTCATGTGGCCGGCATGACTCTCCTTGCCGCGGCGCTTAGCATGCGGCTGGAACACGGAGCGCTGTTTACCATCCCGCAAGCGGTACTTATTTATCTACTCACATTAACATGCTTTGGAACTGCTAGGTTGGCAGGAGCTGGCCAAGCAACGAGAGCTCACCCCGTCGCGGATTCGAACTGCTGACCTTTGGACAACACTCCAAAAGGAGAGAATGCTCCAAAGCACACATTTTTATACACCAAAAACAGTACATCACATGGTTGCTGAGAATGTGCATAGTCAAGGGGTCATAAAGGTTCTACAAGAGACTTCGGATTTACATTTTACAGAAGACAACAGGAACAATAGTGGACTGAGCAAGGGAAATTCTTCTCCCTCTTGCATAACACCAGAACCAGGGGACATGCACTAAAATTGAGTGGAGGGAGAGTTAGAACAGACAAAAGAAAATATTTCTTTACCCAGCGTGTAATTCATCTGTGGAACTCCTTGCCACAGGATGTGGTGATGGCACCTGGCCTGGATGCCTTTAAAAGGGGTTTGGACAGATTCATGGAGGAAAAGACCATCACAAGTTACAAGCCATAAGCAGCCTCCTGGTTTTAGAAGTGGGTTTTCTCTGTGCCAGGTGCAAGGGAGTGACAACGGGAAACAGGTTATCTTGTTGTCTTGTGCTCCCTGAGGCATCTGGTGGGGCCACTGTGTGATACAGGAAGCTGGACTAGAGGGGCTTTTGGCCTGATCCAGCAGGGCTCTTCTTATGTTCTTATGTTCTTAAGTCAGAGGACTCCTTGATGGTCGTCCAGTCCAGGGAGACTGAATTGAGTTAGCTGGGGGAGTCTCCCAGCTGCTAGAGTCAGCCCAATGTGTGTGTCCTCCTGAAAGGAGGGAGAGTGAAGTTGCAAAATACGAGATTCTCCCTGGTGACCTGGGGAGGCAATTTTTCTGCATGACTGCAGAAAACAATTTTTCTGCATCACTGCCATTAATAGAAATGCTGCTGTAGAGATAAAGCTTTAGATTGACTGAATACAACAAGCCAGTTAGTTCATCATCACGCACCAGGTTATTATACCCAAAACAAAGCACCTTAATTTCTGCAGGGTCAGTAAGAAAGTTGGCAATGCTGACCTGTGGCTGCCACTGGTGGTGGTCCACATGTCTAGAGAGAGAAGGGGACCTCAGGGAGCCCTGTGGGTTTCTGGGAATCAGTGGAGAAGGGAGATTGCTCTTGAGAGCAGGGGGGGGGGGCTGAAGCTGGCTTTCATTTTAGGGGGGGTTGTTTTATTATGACTCAGTAATATTCCTGCTGGCTCAGAGCCCATAGCCACAACCAGTTGCACAGGACATGAGCAGGTAAAGCTTCCCCCCCCCCCGGCAGAGGCTTCACCTGCTGAACTTCTGCACAACAACTCCCTGATGTTAAAGGCCTGTGCCAACGATTTGTCATTGTTCTTAGGGATTGTGACACGTGTTGGTTGAGGAACAGGGCACAAATGTGTAACTTAAATAATAAGCAAAAGGGGATTAGGCAAACTCATGGAAGAACCCAGACTTATCAATGGCCACAGTTGCCAAATGGTGGAGCTTCCATGTTTAGGAGCAGTACCTCTGAATATCTGTTGCTGGGAAGTAATGGTATGAGCCAGCGGGAGGCGCAGTGGGTTAAACCACTGAACCATGAGCTGTCGATCGAAAGGTCGGCAGTTCGAATCCGTGCGACGGCTCCTGCCAACCTAGCAGTTCGAAAGCAAGAAATTGCAAGTAGATGAATAGGAGACGGTAGCAGCGTTCCATGCGCCTCAGTGTTGAGTCATGCCGGCCACATGACCATGGAAACGTCTTCGGACAGCGCTGGCTCTTCGGCTTTGAAACGGAGATGAGCACCGCTCCCTAGAGTCGGACACGACTGGACTTAATTGTCAAGGGATACCTTTACCTTTACCTTAACATTGGTTGGGGGTCTGTTGTTCTCAGGTTCTTCTTGGTGGCTTCTCTGAAGCCAAACTTAACTCATTTATTCCATTCCATTTCCTTTTATTGGCATAAAATTAGGTAGCAGACAAGACAAGATTCTTTACCATTAAGTAAATGTATAACATTCATGACCACATGACCACGGAAGCGTCTTCGGACAGCGCTGGCTCTTCGGCTTCGAAACGGGGATGAGCACACGACTGGACTTAATTGTCAAGGGACACCTTTACCTTTATAACATTCACACACTAGCACCTGATATCTTGTTACTGCACAACTTAGTAATAGCATATTGGAAAAAAGGTCACTACCTTCTCAGTTACAGATGGAGAAAAATCACTCAGGATAAAATTGATCTTGACGGAATCTGGATACCCCATCTTATTTACCAAAATTGGGTCTAAAAATCTCACACAAATTTCAAAGGACAATAAAAACAAATATGTGCCATTGTTTCAATACAACTTTGCATACAAGGGCAACATCTAACTGCATATGGTATCTTAGAGAATCTGCCAAATAATATTGCAGATCGATGGCATGACATTAAATCAGGACTAAGCAAGGGCCTTCCTCACTGTGAGGAAAAAATGGCAGAGCATCAGGGGGGCCTCTCTCGCACAACACCAGAACCAGGGGACACGCACTAAAATTGAGTGGAGGGAGAGTTAGAACGGATAAAAGAAAATATTTCTTTACCCAGCGTGTAATTGGTTTGTGGAACTCCTTGCCACAGGAGGTGGTGATGGCACCTGGCCTAGATGCCTTTCAAAGGGGTTTGGACAGATTCATGGGGGGAAAGACCATCACAGGTTACAAGCCATAAGCAACCTCCTGGTTTTAGAAGTAGGTTTTCTCTGTGCCAGGTGCAAGGGAGTGGCAGCAGGAAACAGGTTATCTTGTTGGCTGTGTGCTCTCTGAGGCATCTGGTGGGGCCACTGTGTGATACAGGAAGCTGGACTAGATCCAGGGCCTTTGGCCTGATCCAGCTGCAGGGCTCTTCTTGTGTTCTTATGTTTATGTTGGGCCACCACAGTTCTGGGTGTGACAACAGCGTGTGAGGAGCACTGTAAGGGTTTGGGGGGGTGTAGCGCAGAGGTGGCAGGGCGCAAGACAGTCTCAGCTGGTGTTCTGGGAATATGTGCTGCCCCTGAGAGGTCCAAACAAAGCAGGTAAGCTAGAAGCAGCAGGGGTGTCAAAAACAGAAGGCCTGTGGTCTGGATAAGGCCTGCAGAAGCTCTGTGATAATTGGGCTGTGCCAGCACTGCCCTTTCAGCAGCGCCGCTTCTGCCAAGGCTCTGGGAGGGAGAGACGGAAGGAGGCCTCAGAAGGCAAGGAACACTTTGTGGAAGGGGCAAACCAAGAGGGGTGAGAGAGGGAGACGCTGCTGAGAGAGCCCAATTATCATGTGGACTGCCCTTTCAGCAGCGCCACGAGGCGTCACTTCGACGCAGAGCACCTTGCTCTCGGCTGCCAAGCTGCGAAGTGACGCTTCAGCAGAAGAGGCGCTGCTGAAAGGGCAGCCCACGTGGTAATTGGGTTCTTATGGTCAAGATTTATTTTTGATTCTTTCATTTGCAGCTGAGTTTCTATGGGCAAACAACGTGCTTCTTTCTGGCCATCATCTGCTTAATGATGTCACTTCCTGCCGCTGCTGCTGTATGAAAGGAGTATGACACCGCTGGGCTCCAGCTTTCCCTGCTGATGTGGATTGACACATATTATACCCACATCCACTGACTACATGCAGTACAGTACCTACTGGGTGGCTCTGCTCACATGCTGTGGCTCTTCCGACACAGACGGCATCAAGATCATATGTGTGCAGCACTTTGCATGCTCAATAAGTGCAGTACAGATGCGAAACATCGCGATTGCTGGCCTGGCCTACGTATGCACACTGGCTGCTGGTTGCCCTGAGATTTTAATGTTAGGATCTCTGCTCTGCAATGACTCAGATCTAGACTTCCACACTGACGGCGGGGAAGCCGAAGTTAGGGCCCATCATAGAGCCTGTGGACAACTGAAAATTGCCCCTGAGAGCTGCCCCTTCGCACCTGTCTCTCTACATTCCCCATCAACTGATTTGCTCTGGCTCTGCTTAGTGGATTTCTGCAGGACTGACCCAACCAAGGCCAACCTTTCTGCTTTCACTGGGCTGGGCTTGGAGATGAAAGGATGGCACAAGCTCTTTGCCCTGGGGCAGGCAGGTGCCAAACAGAGGAGGCAGAGGTGCTTTACATACAGATAGGAGGAGAGGCTGCAAAGGGAAACAAAGATTCATTTAGTGGGCATAATATAAACCTGGGAGAATGGAGAGAGCCTGCGGGATACAGTTTTTCCAAGATCCAAGCGCTATAAAAGGACAGTGAATATTGGGGGCTGCAGAGCTCTGCTTATTAGAGCGTATAGAATCCAACACACTAAAAAAAAAACAACCGTGCACGGTCTGAACTCCTCTGCAGAATGATGGTGGGTGGGTGGAAATATCAGACCCGTATTAGCAAGTTGTACCAAAATGACGAGGGTGACCTTGACTTGGAGAAAGACATGAGGGAGGCACCCAAAGGAACGACTGTAGTCATGGTCGCTTCCATTAAATTAAATTAAATGGAAAATGACATTAAATCCCACCGAGTGGGTCAATTCTTGCTCAGGCCATGCCAACGAGGAAACACTTCTAGACGCACGAGATGCCCTGCCACTGCCCTGCCCAGATCAGCTGGTCTTGGAGCCGGCCGGAGGAGAGGTGACCCCTGACTTGTGCCCAGGACCCAGTGCGATCTGCGCGTGTGGCTGAACAGAGGGGAACAGGCACTGACCCTTGTGCTACCCAGTCATCGGAGCTGAGGAGGAGGTCCAGCACAAACCCGTTGGACTTCAGCATCGTCCGTCTCTCCTTCATGTGGCTTTTGGGGGCAGGCTGGCTGGCTGGCTGGCATGACCGGAAAAAAGTCACCTTTCTGCTTTCACTGGGCTGGGCTTGGAGATGAAAGGATGGCACAAGCTCTTTGCCTGTTGAATAGTAGCCTGTCAGAACTCTGCCAGACGGTGGAAGCTGCAGGCCAACTAGGATCTTTTCCAAGGATTTAATTGTCTCCTGCTGTCCAATTATCACTGGCGCCCAGGCCCCTTAGCTGTGAATGGGCTTGCCAAGGGGTCACATTCGGGTTCCCAACGCAACCTGGCTTTCAACTTCACCTGGGAGGAGAGGGTAAGGGGTGGGTGGGGTAAGGTCCGATAATAAAGGGTTAAACCGGCCAATGTTTCGATTCCCAAAATCCCTCAGACCTGGAGGGGGGAGGACAAAACTAACCAAGCCCCTCCCTCCCTCCCTCGTCTCTGTCCCATTTGCAAGGCCAGCGGCTGCTTGGGCGGTTCCTGTCTGGGAACATCGGTGAGTTTTATTATGGGGAAGAACTGGGTTGTTTTCGTATTAAAAATAAATAACGGGTTCTGATGACGGGATGAACGTAGTGCTTGTGGAACTCGCTGCTACAAGATGACTACTAATTCAGATGACTGTAACGGGGAACTAGACGTGCTTATGTAGGAGCGTTCTTTCAGTGGCTATGAGCCATATAGTAACTAAATAGAACCTCCATGTTCAGAGGCAGCGTTTCTCTGAATATTGGTCGCTGGGGGCTGCATCCTTAAATCTGAATCGCCCTCGATTCTGACGATATGGATGTCTCTTCCCCCCCCCCCATCTGCACGCTGGGCAAGCAAGGCACAGAAGCCCTGCCGGGCCAAAAGTTGAATCTCTCTTTCCCCCCCCTCCCCCCGAAACACAACACGCAAACATGTCTGTAAAGCCGACGGTTCGCACACCTTTCAAAGTAACTTTTTATTTTCCAATCGCCTTGAATCAAAAAGTAAAGCCCCCGCTCCCAGTATTCTGTCTCCAGCAGCGGCCAGCCTCCAGCCCCAGCAGCCCTCGACTCATGCTGGAAATAGGATAGCTGGCCCATGTTATCACAGTCTGGAATTAAATTCCTCCTGGGTTTAATGCTTTGCTTTCTGTGTCCTGAGTGGCAATGAGTTCCAGGCTCTCTCATTCCGTATTTTTTTTAATTTCCCTGGGAATTCTCTGTTTCTATCCTCATTCTCTGTTTCAAGCACTCCTAGTCAAAGCCCTCTTTTTGAAAAAAATACGTTTTTTTACAAGGGAAAATTTAAAAATAGGTAGGTCCCTTTAAAAAAAACTCTTGAAAAAGTGTATACAACTTTGAATTTAAACCCTTCTCCCCCCTCCCCTGCCGCCCACACAGTCTGATTTTAGCTTTTATAATTCTAATCAATTGCAGCATTATAATTTGTCTCAATTAAGGGATCAGCCGTTTTATTCATTAGTGCATTGTTGTCTTATGGAATTAATTACTATTGCTTTACTCCTCAAGAGTTTTGGAGATCCATAAAAAAAGTAAATTTGAAGGTTTTTGGAGAGGTATAATTAAAAATGCCCATGTTTAAAACAATATGGATTCTTGCAAGCAAGACCTCTTCAAACAACCTAAAAAGAGAGGTTTTAATACTTTTTTTTCCTGAAGGTAGGTCCTGGATTAAACCTTTTTCTTACCAAAGACCTAAAAGTTTCATAGTGTTAAAGAGCTTTGGGAACCCCTTGAAGCTTTTCAGAGCCATTAAAACTCTATGTGCCTCTAATTGCATCATCTACCCCCCCCCCCATTGTCAGTCACTGCCATGACCAGTTCAGTACCTGGTCAGACCTGCCCTAGGGTGGGGGCCACCCTCCTGAAAGACCATTTTACATTTGTGGAAATGGGGGGGGGGGAGTTGGAAGCCCAGACAATAAACATGGCCCTGGGGAGTTGGCTGCCCTGCTTAGAAAAACAAAAGGCGGCCCAGTGACCTTATCAGATCTGATTGTCCTGCCATTTCCAGGTAAGGGGGGGGGGCTGAAAGCAATAAGGTGGGTTCTGCTCCTTTTTACCTGGTAGGGCATGACCCCTCCTCCAAGGACAGGCTTCTTCCTGCTCTTGAATTGAGATGTGCTCCAAAGATTTGACCATTGTCAGGGTGAGAATGCAGAAAGCTTGGATTATTTCCACTCACCCTTTCTGCACTTTTGCAATGACTCCATGATGGGCTTCAACGCCCTCCTTTTCTACTCATTCCAGGCCCTGATCCAATGATACTGAATCGCACCATGTTTACCTGGAAGTTATCTCCATTGATGGCAGTGGAGTTTACTTCCAAGTAAGAGTTCCTGGCTAGTCACCTTTAAAAAATAAATAAATCTACACTGCCCTCCAAAATGGGGAAAATTCCTAGTATCCTCCCCCCCCCTTTGAATAGGACTTAAAACATGTTTTAATTTCCTTATGACTCTTAAGCTGCTATCCCCACCCCCTTGGAGACAGTACGGTGGGTTATTAGAGAATTTGGTAGGATCGAAGAGTCCAGGTACATAAATTCCTATTCAGACATGAAACTTTGGTGGAGGCCTCTCTTTGGCCTAACCTACCTCCCAGGGCTGGTGTGTGGATAAAATAGGTGGGAAGGAGAACTGTGTGTGCTACTTCTGAGCTCCTTGGAGGAAAGATCGAGAAAAATATAGGTTTTCCTTTGGGCTGATAGATGGCAGTTGCCCCCAAAGATGGCTTCATTTCTTAAAAAAAAATTTGGTGTTATTTTTCACATTTTTATGCCACCCTTAAGAACATAAGAAGAGCCCTGCTGGATCAGGCCAAAAGCCCATCTAGTCCAGCTTCCTGTGTCACACAGTGGCCCCACCAGATGCCTCAGAGAGCACACAGCCAACAAGATAACCTGTTTCCTGCTGCCACTCCCTTGCACCTGGCACAGAGAAAACCCACTTCTAAAACCAGGAGGTTGCTTATGGCTTGTAACCTGTGATGATCTTTTCCTCCATGAATCTGTCCAAACCCCTTTTAAAGGCATCTAGGCCATATGCCATCACCACATCCTGTGGCAAGGAGTTCCACAGATGAATTACACGCTGGGTAAAGAAATATTTTCTTTAGTCTGTTCTAACTCTCCCTCCACTCAATTTTAGTGCATGCCCCCTGGTTCTGGTGTTGTGCGAGAGGGAGAAGAATTTCCCTCTATCCACTCCATCCCATGCATAATTTTATAAGTCTCAATCATGTCCCCCCTCAGGCGCCTTTTTTCTAGGCTGAAAAGCCCCAGACGCTGTAGCCTTTCCTCATAAGGGAGGTGCTCCAGCCCCCCCTTCCTCCAAGAAGCTCAGGGTGGTGTACATGGTCCATGTCCTTTTGTTCTCGCAACAACCCTGTGAGGTAGGTGAGGCTGAGAGATCATGACTGGCTCAAGGTCACCTAGGATTGGAAGCTTTGTGACTGAGCGGGGATTTGAACCTGGATCTTCCAGGTCTAAGTCCAACTTGCAGCTGGAGCAGAAGGTCGGAAGCAGGATTTGTGAATGTGGCTGGCCAGTGAGGTAACTTTGTGCTAGAAAACCTGCTTTTCGTTCCTTCATGGCTTGGGGTGGGGGTGGCGGTCTGGAGCTCAGTGACAGAGCAGCTGTCTTGTCTGCAGAGGGTCGGGTAGTTCAATCCTGGCAGGGCTGGACCAAGAGCTCCTGGGGCCTGATGCTGCCCCCTCTTACTCGGCGATGTGCCCAGTCCCTCCTCCTCCTCCTTGCACTCTGAAGCTCTAGCGCACCCCTCCCCTCCACACTTCCTCTTCCTTTCTGTCCCCCCCCCCCGGTTTCTTTTCCACTCCAGTTAGTGGGGTGGTGGTGGAGGAGTGAAGAAGAGGGTGAAGTGCAAGGTGGGCTAGGGACCCCCTACTGCCAAGGAGCCTCCTGCATGTAAGCGTCTGCTCTCTCGGCCCACTGAGTTGCAGCCCAGTCCCCGTGGGGCGGGGTGGGCGGGAAACATGGCAGCTCTCGACATGCTGCCCCCCTCTGCTGCCCCCACGGTCTCTGCAGCGGCTTGGCCTGGCCTGGCTGAGCCTGAAGTCCCCGTTGGCACCCTGCCACCTGTGGGCATCGTTCCTTTGGCTGCTGAAGGAGCAGAAGACGGCTCTGGAAGGACTGGTGTCCCTTGCAAGGCCTTCGTCTTGCAAAGGTTACAAACGGCTGGAGCGCACGTTCTGGCATAATAAGGACTACGCAAGAGCTGGGTGTTCAGGCCGGGGGCCGTTCTGATCTGATCCTGTTCCGCTTTCCTTGCAGCGCAGAAGCTCCTCCTGACTCGCCTGGGACCTCCCCGGCTCTTGCCTCCTGCTGCCTCTCCAGCCCTCTGCACCATCCCAGAGGGAGTCCGTGTCTTGCGGCAGCAGCAGCCTTCGCGCGGGGCGAAACCCTTCCGGCACTTTCTGCAGCAGCGAGGGCCCTAGTTCGGCCTGGCTGAGGCCACCCTTGCCTGGCAGAGCAACATGAAAGCAGCAGCCATGCGGCGGGAGGCGGCAGCAGCGGCGGCGGCCTGCAGCCCACCGTCCCAGGCCACGCTGGAGCGCAAGACCAAGCGAACAAGGTCCCAAGCTGCCAAGGCTTCGGAGCCGGAGCGGAGCGTGGAAGGAGCTGGCTGCGGGCCTGGTGCAAGCCAGGCTGGGGCTGCTGAGGCGCCTCCACCGCTGCAGCCGCGAGAGAGTCCGCCGGAACCCGAGGAGGAGAGGCTGCTTCAGCGCTGGGAAACCGAATTCCGGGAGTTCCTGCAGGCCGAGGATGCAGCCTGGGAGGAGCAGCTGCTGGCGGAGCTGACCCCCTGGACCAACCCTGCGGCCTTCCTGGCCTCCTTTGAGCAAGTGGCCGTGGCTTGCCGGTGGCCCCGAAGAGAGTGGGTGACGCGACTGCTGCCGGCCCTGAGCGAGGAGGCCGAGAAGGCCTTTGTCAGCCTGGAGGCCAAGGACCGGGGAGACTTCTGGAAGGTGAAGGCGGCCATTTTGCGGAGGGAGGCCCTGGGCCGGGAGCGGAAGCGCCAGGAGTTCCGCCGCTTCTGCTACCAGGAGGCCAACGGCCCGCGGGATGTTTGCGCTCAACTCCAGGAGCTGGGCCACACGTGGCTGAAAGCCGAGAGAAGCAGCAAGGAGCAGGTACTGGACCTGCTGGTCCTGGAGCAGTTCATGAGCGTCCTGCCCAAGGAGATGCAGAACTGGGTCAAGGAGCGGGCGCCGGATACCTGTGTCCAGGCCGTGGCCCTGGCCGAGGATTACCTGCAGAGGCTGGAAGCAGCAGCGAGCAGCAGCGAGCAGCAGGTGAGAGGTTACAGGTTGTCCGAACGAGCACCTTGAGGGTCACAGGGCAGTGGTTGCAAAACAGGTGCACTTACCCTCTCCTTGTGGAGCAAGGAAGCCTTGGCTGCCAAGATGGCCGCTTGGCTGCCCTGCCCAGCCGTAAAGCAACCCCGGGTCCTGCTGAGGCGGCATGCCCACTGCTACGGCCCCTTACCCGATCCCGTGCCAGCCTCTGCTTCTCTCACTTTCCAGTGTTCTAGCTCAGCAATCTCCTCCCCTTTTCCATTCCAGGGAGTGGGAGGCGGCAGTGGAGCAGCAGCAGAGGCCAGTAGGTGGACAGAGATGGGTGCCCCGCCCCAATCTGCTACCTGAGGCGGCTGCTTCAGTAGGCCTCGTGGATGGGCTGGCCTTGAAGCAGCCCCTGCTTGGCTCCCTGACCCGCCAATGTCTCCCTCTTGGGTTCTTAGTGAAGTGAAGCAAGGCAGCGTGTTGGGGTGGCGGCTCCCCGTCCCCAAATTTTGTCACAGTTTCCTCCGTGATGTCTCTGTTGGCTGTTTCAGGAGCTGGCGGCTGTGGCTGGGAGTCAGCCCAAGAGAGGGGGGGCTCTGCTGGAGGTGGCCCCCCTGCAGGTGCAGGCGAAGAGGGCTGTCGGACTCGGTGAGGGCTCCAGCGCGCAGCAAAGGACCTACCCAGGTAAGCCACGGGACCGGAGAGATGAGGGGCCTGCTCTTCCTGCCACCGGAGAGTCCAGGGGTCTGCAGTCGGGCATTGGTGGCATTGGTGGCTGGGTGCCGCTGGCTGGGTGCCGCTGGCTGGGTGCCGCTGGCCGGCAGGGCAACCTCCAAACCTGGGGCATCCACATAGAGGAGGGGGTGCGCTGCGAAAAACACTGGGACTTGCATGAAGGGGGGAGGGAATAGTGTGCACAGCCAGCGCATTGGTAGAGCTGATCCTCCTCCGTTGCTCTTGCCTCTCTCTGCCCTCCGCCTGTCAAGAGGTTGGAGCCCCCTCCGTGCGAGTATCGGCGGAAGCGCGTCGGTGTGAGCCTTTCAGTTCAGAAGGAGGAGAGTTAAGTGAGACACCACTGAGCCTTCTGCAATGATGCCTGTGTGGAGGAAGTGGGGGGAGGGAGCTCTTCCTGTCTCCCAACCCCCAGGATTACGGAATGGGTTCAGGGCGAAGGGCTGCATCGCGCACAGTGCACAATTAACTTATGGAACTCTCCGACACTGGATGTAGTGGTAGCCACTGGCTTACATGGCTTGGAAAGGGGAATTGGACAAATTCATAGAGTTTATGTCTGTCGACAGCTGTTGGCCTGGATAATTGCATGGCACCTCCGTGTTCAGAGGCCGTTGAATTGCTGGTGGGGGAGGGCTCCCAGTCGTGGGCTTCCCAGATGCTTGACTCCTATTGGACAGAGGGCTCTAGACTAGCGGGACCTTTGACCTTGCCCAACATGGCAGCTCTGCTCTTCTCTTTGCATTGTAGTCTTGGGGAGCAGGCAGGAGCCTTTGCGTAGACTTCAAAACAGTATTCACTGAGGGCCCTGAGTGACTTAATACTAACGTACTGATTGTAGTACAGGACGTATTAAAAATACTAGTGACTTTCTCAGATGATGACTTTGGTCTGAATGGAAAAAATAGCTGCCTGTTGACTTTCTGCAGTGACCCTTTTTGAGATGGTGAGAGAAACCTGTGTCCTGCTCCTAGAGGCCGCTCTAGCCCAGAGATGGTCCCCGGAGGTCCCACCGGGTCGTGCTTATCATGTCTGCTTTCCCTGTAGAGGTTCGGTCCCCAATGGAACCACTTAGATACCGTAATTTGGGAGTGGGTTAGGGTCCATAGGGATCAGTCCCTGGCAGTATCTCCAGGTATGGCTAGGGAAGTCTTGTGAGGGGTTAGTATAGACCAGGGTCAGCAACCTACGGCCTGCAGGCTGGATCCGGCCCGCCACCCCTAGACATCCGGCCCTCACAGAGCTTGGGTTGGGAGGCAAACCCTCCTGCCCCGTTTGTTGCTCGTCGGACGGGGAATGACGGAGCTGCCTGCCTGGGCTCACGGAAGTCCTCGACTCTGCAAACCTGGGCAGGCAGGCTCCACCTTTCCCCATCTGGCAGACAAGACAATGTCTGGGCAACTCAGAAGTTCAGCTGTGAGGTGAGCACCTCCTCCCTGGATGTCCGGCCCCTGGTGGAGACCAAGCGAGATGGACCACGGCTCGGACAAGCTGTCTGGCAGCTTGAGATGCTGGTTCTGCCAGCTCCGGCTTGCCTGGCGCCTGGCACTCATCCCCGGCGGCGGGGCCTGTCTCCTTTCCAGTAGGCTACCGGAAGGCCAGGGCAGGCAAAAAGAACGTGCTGTGGCGCCGCGTCGAGGACACGAAGCTCCGGGCGAGGTTTCCTGGAAGAGCCAATACCGTCTTCCCGCGGCTCTCGAAGCAAGGCGGGGATGTCGAGGAGCGCCGCCATTCGGAGCGTCTGCGGAAGAGCCAGCCGGTCCCTGTGCGGGACGCGCCCGCCCCTCCCCCCCTCAAGAAGGCCTGCACGAAACTGGAGAAGCCCGCCCCCCAACCGCAGGAAGGCCTGCCGGACCTGACGAAGACCTGCCTGGAGTGCGGGCAGCACTTCAGCGGCCTCTCCAGCTTCATGCGGCACCACGTGCTGCACACCGGGGAGAAGCGCCACGAGTGCTGCTTCTGCGGGAAGGGCTTCTGCTGGCGCTCAGACCTGGTGCGCCACGAGTGCATCCACACCGGGAAGATGCCGCACGAGTGTGCCTACTGCGGGCAAGGCTTCGACCGCAAGTGGAAACGGAAGCAGCACGAACAGGACCACCTGAAAAGCAAGGCTTTGATTTGAGGAGGGGGGGGCCGTGCCGGGAGGGACCGGGGGGGGGCCTGTTCAGACGATTCCGTCGCTGGCTGATTCTTGGTCTGCTCCAGTCAGCAGCGCCGGGAGACGGCCTGCCTGCCGCTCCTCCTCCAGGGTTAGGAAAAAGGGTCCCATTCCTGGAGGAAGAGCTGCGGTGTGGTGTGAGCAGGCTGCTGGCCCTACTGGAAGCCACTGGAAGTGGCTGCTGGTCCCACCCCTGCCACGGGAGGGAGCGGCCTGCTTGGTCACAGTGGCTTCAGAGTCACCTCGCCAGCAGAAATGGTCACGCTTGCAGAGGGCTGTCCCCTCCTCTTCCCCCCCCCCCTCTGAAATCCTAGCCACCCTCCAGCCGAGCTCAGACACTCAATTCTCCTTCCTGTTCAGTGGGAGCCTCTTAAGCAGTGGTTTAAATTCCCTCCCACTGGAACCCTGTAGTCAAAGTCTTTTTGTGAAGCCGTTCTAAAGAACGCCCTGGTACTGGAGCTTTAACTCTTTCAAATATGTCGTACGAGTTCTCTTAGCCTGTTTTGAGAGCAGCACAAAGGTTTTAGGGGCAAGAATGCTGTTAAACTCCTCAAGTTTGAGCGGGGGGGGGGGGATTGGAATCTTTGGTGATTTAAACGTTGGGAACTACTGTACAATGTGTGGCTTTAAGTTATCAGTTGTGTTTTGCTTGGCAAGCTTGGTTCTTTATTTCTGATATTCAAGTTACATGCATAATATATGTAAGACTTGGTCTACATGCGGAGCACCCTGGGGTACTGACTGTACCACTTCAGGGTGCAGGTTGGGGGGAACTGAATTTTTGGATGCTTCCCTATAGGGCAACTCCCTGCAAGTAGAAAAGTAGCATAACCGAGAGCTAACTGACCTTGAGCCTCTTTTCCGGATGTGCTAGTTTGAGTTGCAAGCAGCCTTCTCAAATTGAACATACTGCATTCACCTCTTTCACCAAGAAACAAGAGTGTTTCTTTGTTTGGTGAAGACATATGGTGGGGTGTGTGTGTGTGTCTCCTCCGAATGTTGTTGTCGAACAGACAGCGCAATACTAGCCCAGCTGAGCTGTTTTTCCCAAGAGTCCACGTTAAAATGGCAACCAGAAACGTGCCAGGAATGTTCTAACAAATTTTCAGGCTTTTGCTGGCTGACTAGTTCTGAACTTGCGGTGTTGAGTCTTGTCAATGTTTTATGGTACAAGTTGACCTTACAATGGTTTTGTTTTGTTTTTAATCTTCAGTCTTAAAATTTAAAAGTTTGTAACCTCACATCCTCAGGGTGTTTGTAACAAACCAGTTCCGTTTAAGCTATTAAAACATTGAGTTTTTGTTCAGTAAACCCCATGTTGTCGTTGAGAAATCCAGGGTGTGATGGGGTTAACTTCTATTTTCTGGCTGTTGGATGAATGATGCTGGATGTGCCCTCTGTTGTTGCTCCATCGAATGCAGAATGGCGTGCAGGCAGTTGCATTCTCCCTTATCAATTGTTAGATCTAGTGGGGTGAGTTTTGTGTCTTTCTGTATGAAGCTGCAGCAACTGATGATTTATTTCTGGGTTTATATACCGCCTTTCTTATCCTCAGATTGCTCTTCAGGTATTACTCAAGGCGGTTTACATAGGCAGGCGTATCTAGATCTGATAAGGATTTTTACAATAGTGTTCTGTGTAGAACCCTACAATTCCAGCTGGTTTCCTCCATGGTGTAGTCATCTTCACTGGCTGCCGAACACAAGCCTCAAGCTCTCTGCAGGATGCCACAGATCATGCTGAAGAGGGGAACTTTCCAGTTGTCATCGCTCTGTCACTGACATTCTCAGCATTCCAGTCCATACTCTCACCACGGCACGCAACAATGAACGGCATGATAATGAATTCTGTATGAGCTGCAGAAGCATGAGAGTTCCGATTGTTTCGGGAGTTGGACTTGGACCTGGACGATCCAGGTTCAAATTCCCGCTCAGCCATGAAGCTTCCTGGGTGACCTTGTGCCAGTCACTATCTCTCAGCCTCGCCTACCTCACAGGGTCGTTGTGAGGACAAAAGGAGGGAAAGAAGCCTGAGCTTGGAGGAAGGAGAATGTGAAAAATAAGAAAATGTGTGTGTGGAAGGAGGAGATGAGACCTGGCTAGATGGACCAGCCCAGCTGCTTATATCTTACCACGTGTTCGGGGGGGGGGGGATGTTCAGAGTTCAGGCTGAAAGTTGGAACCCTAAGATTGGAGGGCTTCAGGGTGGCCGCAGCCTCCTAAAATGTTGGTCTCCTGAAGGATTTCAAGATCCTGCTTAGTGTTGGCCATTCAGACTCCTTGCAATGTAATGAGAGGTTTCGGGCCTCCTCAGAACCCAGAAATCCCAATCGCCCTCCTGGCAGTTGCAAGGAAGGAAACAGCAGCACACACACAAAAAGAGAAGCATTTTACTGATATCACATATCACATTGATATGCTATGTATAGTGATATGTTTGTTCTGTTTTGCTGTGGCTTGAGATTGGACACGTCCAAACCTGCCTCTGGCTCCCCCCTCGCTTCTAACTTTCTAGAGGCAGGTTTATGGGGGGCACCTCATTCTGCAAAACGTCTGACCCCCACCCACCCCGACAGGGGCAGTTTCCCCCCTCCATGCTCTGAAATCCTTTTGCGAATGCAAGCGTCCTGCTTCATTCCCACCCTCCACCAGCCCTTCCCTGAGGCTGTGGGCAGTTCTGCCAAGTATTGGGTGACCCACAAGGATGACAGCGGGTGGGCCTCGGTCGTTTCCCCCCTCCATAACCACATGTGCCCCCAAGTCTTGGCAAGGGGTGACTCTGCTGGGCCCTGCAGGTCTCTCTTTCTTGGTGCGCTGGCAGCAGCAGCAGCAGCAGCAGAATTTGAACTGGCAGCTGCCACCTGCCGTAGTGTCCCACCCCCCCATAAGGGTCTGTGTAGCATTGCAGGGCTACACGGGGTACCGGAGTAGCCACTGCCTCCAAACACCGTTTGCTGCTGTTCAGCCTCCTGGGGGGGGGGGGGGCTCCCTGGCTGCTGGTTGGGCCCAAAGACTGAAGGATGGAGCAGAGAGAGGGGAGAGACCTCAGGGGCACAGCGCACGGCTCAGGCCTCGGGCACAACGCGGACACTCTCTACCCCCATCCACACGCTCGCCGTACGCAGAAGTAATGTCTGCGCTGGGCTCTAGAGTTGTCTGTCTTCAGGGTTCAAGTTCCACATTTCCCCCCCCCTCTCCAGTTTCGAAAAGATGCATCTCATTTCTAATAGGTGCACCTGTGACAGGTGCAACGGCACCACTTGCCACCTCCATCTTTCACTGACTCGATTGCCTGTGCTGCCCTGCTCTGACTTTCACGATGGTGCTACTAGAGCCATTTTTCTCTCTCTGCAGCTGCTGTCTTGAACTGCTAATAGATCGTCCGACAACTTGATTTTTTTTCTAGCACATATAGTTACCTAAATCTCCTCCTTGCCATTGGAACCTGTGGAGGGCAAACGTCTGTAGAGGAAATGAAGGCAGCGCACAGTCAGAAGAACGGAGCCTTCTGCAATGCGTAACGGAGGTGGCGACGGGGCTTCAGCAGTGATTCTTGGTATAGAAACAGGCCTGTTTCCATCTGTGAAATGGGTCTGTAATGTTGAAGGGTATGTAGTCAGTTCTCGTTATCCGCTAGGGTTAGGTTCCTGGAAACCTGAATCATTGAGCCTATGGGGAAAATGGGGTTAGGTTCTAGGGGACCCCCTTCACCATGAACTTTGTGAACCTGAATCTTACCTTGAAGTCTATGGGCTGGGTGATAGTGGGGGCACCATCCAGTATACAACATTGGCTCTTTGTTATGGAACAATTCCTAACTCTAGCAAATGAATTATTATTCCTTCCTAACATTATGCAAATATAAAAGGTATTGTAGAGTATCCTGGGAGCCCAGAGAGAGCACAAACAGTTCCCATTGCGTCGCCAATGGCATTCAAAAGAAATCACTCTCACCCAGAACGCAACCCCAGAAGAGAGAGATTATCTTTTACAGTAAATGCAGCGAGGCAGGGAAATTTGCTCCCAGAGCAACAAGGCAAGGCAAACATGCTTGCTTTTTAGAACAATGTGGAGATCTGCTGATAAGCAGCTAGAAAGCAACACGGAGATACAGAGCAAGCAGTTCCCATTGTGTTGCAAATGACATTCAACAGAAAACACACGCACACAGCAACTCCAGAAGAGAAAGATTACTTTTTGTAGTAAATGCGGCAAAGCAGAGAAATTTGCTCCCAGAGCAAAACTCGCACACCCTTGAGAACAATGGTCCCAACGAGATCGCAGATAGCGAGAGCAGACTGCAGATACGGAGAGGTAGGTGGCAGTTCAGTTCTGCCCCTTGCACATAGAATTCGCATATAAAGAGAACTGTCTGTATTTCATGATTGTGTTGTCTTGTTATTCCAGCTAGTATTTCTGGGCATGATTCAAGGTGCTGGTTCTAATCTTATGTGCCCACACCTTGAGACCTTCTGGGAGGTGCCCTTGAGCTCTCTTCTCTGGCACTCACCCTGCAGAACTCGCTTCCATGGGAGATGAATTTGGCTCCCTGCTTGTTGGTGCTCCAGCGCCTGCTGAAAGGCCTCTCTCTTTCAACAGGCTTGCTAGCTCAACAGGTTTATGGTCTCTTTATCTGGGCTTCCTGCCGCTGTTTTGACTGGTTGCGATTGTCTAGTGTTTTGAAATGATTGCTGCAAGCTGCTTTGGGATGCACATCTAGAGCCAATAAACGTAATAAAACAGGCTGAAGCCTTGCACATAAATGCATGCCAAATGCCAGTGCTACTATGACACATCACACGCGACCTCACACTGCAACTTCTGCCTCCTTTCTCCACCTCTCCAGCCAACCAGGTTCTTGTACAGGAAGTTGATGGCAGGGAAGAAGGTGGTGGAATTCTTCTGTGAGATGTGCGGGGCTGTTCTTCCCCCCCCCTTCCTTGCCCACTTGCCCAGCCACATGGCCACTGCTTGTCAGCAACAGTAAAGGCCCATCTAGCCCAGCAGCCTCTTTACCCAGCAAGGGCTGAACTACAGTACAGGCAGAGGCTCTGCCGCCGCCTCTGTGCTTGGAGCGGGGGAGTGCCTTCCTTCCTGTTGTCCCGCCTTCTTAAGAAGGTGATTGGAGGTAGTTCTGATTGGCATGCAGCCACTCTCCCCCCCCCCCCTCTCCTACAATTGGTAGGCTGCAGTAGCTCCGCGAACCGCCCCCTAGCTCTGCGAACATGCCCCCTCAAAAGTAGGATTCCAGCTTGAGGTACGCGCCGGCAGTGCGGAGGTCGCAGCGGCTCCGCTTGCTTCCGATGTGATGTCAAAAGCTCCGCTACGCGTGTCATGTAGTTCAGCCTTAACCTGCCAGATGTTCCCAGGAAGCAGGAGACACGTTGCTCCCCTGCCACTTGGATTCAGAGGGCGGCTGCTGCTGCTGCTGCTGCTGCTGCTAAACATAGAGGGAGTGCACAGACCTCCGAACTAGTAGCCATTGGTAGACCTGTCCTCCATGAATGTCTCCAGTCCCCTTTTAAAGCCATCCGAGCTCATGGCCATCCCTGCATCTTGTGGCAGAGAATTCCACAGGCTAAGTGTAGTGTGACGACTTCCCTGCTGAGTTGTTTTGAGCGAGTTTGTTCCTGACAAGTAAGCTCCTCCCTAGACACGCCAGCTGGGATAGCTTTTCGTGTGTGAGTGTAATTGCGATTCCAGCGAAGGCGTTTGCCACGAGAAAAACCTGAGCCGGGCTTTTAGCTGCCACATGTGCCGTGTTACCCTGCTGGCAAAGAACCCGTCTGGGCTGCACATTATTGAGGCAGCCAGATGCCCACAAAATGCCAAGGTTGCCCTGGGCATTGTGCGTACACGGGGCCCCTCCAAACATCCCCACCCCCCTATGGCTGGAGGCAGAGGAGAGAAAGGGAAACAGCTTCCCTCTTCCTCCCCCCTGTGGTTTCTGAAACATGACTGGCTGGGGGCCCAAGCAGGCGTGAGAGAATCCAGTTTAAAGCAACTGCAGAGGAGCTCCAGCGGCATGGCAACAGCGCCTCTGCCGCCGGGTGGGAAGAAGGGCTGTAGTCTAGCTGACCTGCTAGTTTTCTCCGTGCAAAGATTATTTTCATATGGAAGTACATTAAAATTCCCTGGATATGGAAAACTAGCGTGTCAGGGAGACTGCTAGCCTCGCCTCCCTCCTTCCTGGCATGCTTGTCTTTCGATCTGCAGGCCTTTTTGTACCGCGGAGGCAGCAGGGCACTCGGTCATATGAACCGCTGCTTGCAGGCTGAAGTGGGAAGCCCAGGCAAAAGGATGGGAGCATCATTGGGAGCTCAACCGTGGACCAGTCTCGTGGCAGCTGCAGCCTGGCAACCACGGGGGAGCTCTTTTCCTCTCCGGGCCACATCATTGCCAGGTTAATCTTCGTACCCCAAGGCGGACTCCTGTGTGGCACTGCAATGCTCATAAAATCGAATCCAGCATACTTGTGTTTCCCAGGGGTGACCATTTCCTCTTGAGATGGCTACTCCGACCTAGAAAACTTGGCGAGGGTCCGGAGTGAAGCTGTGGGTTCTCTCCCGCGTGATTTTTCCATGATGCGCTCTTAGAAGGGGCTTGCCCCTGACGCCATGCCCCCCGCCGTCCGCGCAAAGGGGTTCTCTCCGCCATGAGTTCTCTGATGTCTGTAAAGGTGCGAGCTTTGGATGAAGCTCTTGCCGCAGCAGAGGCACTTGTAGGGCTTGTCTCCCGTGTGGGTCCGCCTGTGTTTCAAGAAGGTTGACCTGTCGTTGAAGCTCTTCCCGCAGTCGGCACACTTGTAGGGTTTCTCCCCTGTGTGAATCCGGTGGTGCTGGTAGAGGTGGGCGTTCCGGCGGAAGCTCTTCCCACACAGAGAGCATTTGTAGGGCCTCTCGCCGGTGTGCAGCCTCCGATGCGCCACCAGCCTCGAGTTCCACTTGAAACTCTTCCCGCAATCAGCACAGACGTTTTTTCCCTTTCCCTTGTTGCTTGCTGCATGGAGCGGGGCCTCGTGGAGTTTCCTGTGGACGGCCCCTCGAGGAAGGCCGGCTTCATCTGCGGACATGACTTGGGGGGGGTTGCCCCGGGCCCCTTCTAGTACATGCTCATTCACGGAGGTCTCGCTCTCTTCGCAGTGCCGGGGCAAATTCGGTTCTGCTTCTCCCAGTGTAACCTGGTGTGCTTCCATCTTCTCCATGTTTTCCCACGGAGGGCTACGCTGTTCGTTCCGCATCACCTCGGTACAGACTGGAGGAACAAAGAGAGAATCGTAAAATGAATGAC
Source organism: Plestiodon gilberti rubricaudatus (assembly GCA_026170595.1). Classification (NCBI taxonomy): domain Eukaryota; kingdom Metazoa; phylum Chordata; class Lepidosauria; order Squamata; family Scincidae; genus Plestiodon; species Plestiodon gilberti. Next base: position 264,121,344 of record JANXHW010000002.1, on the reverse strand, counting down.
AAGCCACATGGACAGGGTAACTCTCTATTACTGGGAGAGACCAGTGCTTTTCTCTATGACGTTGCATGCCGCAGAGGGGAAAAGCTTCACCCACATACTGACAACAAACATACTGCTCCTGTTGTCGTCCGTAAGTCTTGTCTGAAAGTGGACCTTTCGCCTCGCTGAATATACTGAACATTCTGCTCTGGCCTCCGTCACCCGGAGTGGTTGAAATCTTCATGAAGATTCCATGATGTCAGTCTCGGAGGCAGTGCAGTTTATGGTGTTAGAGCAGGGAGATCTGGGTTCAAATTCCCACTCAGCCGCACAACATTATGGGCTGGTTACAAAGTCTCAGCGGATTCTTGTGAGACAACCCTCATGTCACGTACGGTATGCTCTCCTGCCTTGGGAGGTGGACTGCTTGGCCAACGGATGGGGGAGTGGACGTGGCAGGGCCACAGGCCACCTTATCTGCACGGTCTGAATTATAGAGTCACGCTGGACCACAGATAGTCCTGCATCCTGTTTCCAACAGTGGTCAGTCTAGATGCCCCCTGAAAGTCCCAAAGCCAAACATTGAAGGCAAGAGCAGCAGCACATATTCATATGACCCCCCCGCCCACGCTGTTTGTCCCCAACACTTGAAAATCCAAGATATACTGGGTTGTCTTTGAACCTGGGGGGGGGGGGTGTTCCCAGCCATCATCATCAGCAGCATTATTATTATTATTATTATTAATTACAAATATTTATAGACTGCTTTTCAACAAAAAAATGTTCACAAAATGGTTTCGCAACCTCAGAAAGACACCAGCAAACAGCCCCTGGAAAAGATGCCACGCTGGGGAGAATGAGGGTCGCCCCCCCCAAATCGCTTTGGGTCGCCCCCCCAAATCGCTTATATTTCCTCCACCAAACAGAACAGAACCATCAGCAAAAAGACGTCTTTTAGCCCAAATAAAAGGGGCTATATGCAGATCCACCACTGATCTTCTGACTATTTTTTACTAAAAGCTGCAGCCATCATGTCTAGTAGCCAGTATCTGATATCCAGAGCTATACGGCCTCTCTCTACGGAGGCTCCCTGGACCCATCGTGGCTTAACAGCAATGGCTTCCCAAACTTGTCCAACACCCCCCCCCCCTTTATAACCATCTAAGCCAGTGGCCATCATCACATCTTGTGGTGGAGAGTTCCATAGACTGAGAGCCCAGTCCTACCCTTGGCCAGTCCATAGCATGCAGTGGCGCTGGTGCAGGCTCCACTGCATGCTGTGGGCTAGTAGGAGACCATGCTGCAGCACAGAGGCGCATCATTTCCTACTCTGCTGCGCCATGGTCTCCACTGGGCCTACCTGGATCTGCACCCGCTGTTTGGCTGGTGCAAGTTCGAGTGGGGCTAAGGGGGCATGTCGAGGCCGGAGCATAGGATCTCAGCAGCACTGCTGCTGCCAATAGCCCCCTTCCCGCCTCGGAATGCCCCCAGCCAGCCTCGATCCCTGCCCCGATCCTCCCCTCCACACCCAGGAACGCCCCCCCCCCGTCAGCAGGGCCTGGGCTCCATGGCGGGGGGGGGGGGCGCAAAGCTGCTGCTGCTGCCGCCACTGCTTTGCGGGGGCGGCTGGGACTGGCCCAGCCGGGCTGCGATCTTCATGCCTTCGCTGGGCCTTTTGCAATAGCAGGATGCTGCTGGTTCCGCTGTCATAAAAGGCCCCCAGGATTGGACTGTAAGTCCGCGTTGTGTGAAGACAAACTTTCACTGGTTTGTCCTGAATTTACTACTGATCCAGGACCTAAAAGCCAAGAGTTTTGTTTAGCTTGCGAAGAAATGGGGAAGGGAGGGGTCATACCCAGCAAATTGGCCTCCAGTTTGATCTCGCCGAAGACTGGCCCCCCCCTCGTAGCCAGCTGCGTTTCCTTTGGCGCGGAGAACTCTGCTGTCTGCCTCTCAAATGGCCCGGGTACCTGTAACACAATGGAGAGAATTCACTCAAGACGGAGCAAGTCGCCTGGGGTAATATGACTATAGTCAAGAGGAGAGGAGATTTCACAGTCCAATATGCATGGGATATGTTCTAACCAGTGGCGTTGCTCCCGTGAGGCGACGGGAGCGGGCCGCTATGGGGTGACACGTGCAAAGGGGTGATGCGCGCACCCCCCGCGCGCGTCACCTCTGTCGCCCTCCAGACACTCTGAGGCCGGCCCGGGAGCCGGCCTCGGAGCGTCCGGCCCTGCCGGCGCTCCAGGGCCTTCTGAAGGCCCGATGCGTCAATACGGATATTTTACTGTTTTCGCGCATGCGCAGAGACGAAACCGGTCTGCGCATGCACGAAACAAGTAAAAGTACCCGTATTGATGCATTGGGCCTTCTTTCAGAAGGCCCTGGAGCGCCGGCCGGGCCGGACGCTCCGAGGCCGGCTCCTGTGCCGGCCTTGGCGTGTCCGGAGGGCGACGCGAAGGGGCAGGGGGGCACCCGGGGCAGGGTGCAGCCGGGTCGCCCCCCCAAATCGCTTATATAGCGATTATATATAGGGGGGCATACTCAGGGGCGTCACTAGGTTATATAGGGGTGACGCCTTGGGGTGACGCGAGTCCTAGTGACACCTCTGGTGCTAACCCCCTCTAGGCAGTGGGGCTGCCAACACTGACCAAAGTAATTCTTGGATACTTTCTTCCCCCGACATGATGTGATGTCATTTGGCCAAGGAAGCCCTGTTAAAATCTCCAGGATCACTTTCAGTTCTCTCCTGGAGTTTGCGGCAGATTCCCGGAGGGCCAGTCCTGAGGGCTGACAATATGGGAATAAGAATACTGGTCTACCTTACAGGGTTGTTGTAAAGATGACAACCCCTCAATTACTCTGAACATGCCCTGGTGCCCTGCAGATGCTAGCGGTGACAATTACCTGCTGTGTCTGTTTCCCATTCCCTCGCTGCCCCTGTAGGAAACCCTCAGCCAGGGCTACGGCTCGGGAGCAAGTCTCCGGGTTATTCCCCCTGACCCAGCTCTGCATTTCAGGGGGCAAAATGGTGAGGAACTGCTCCAGGATCAGAGTTTCGAGGATCTGCTCCTTGGAGTGGCTCTTGGTCTTCAACCACTGATGGCAAAGCTCCTGCAGCCGGCTGTATACCCCTCTCGGCCCCTCAGCCTCCTGGTAGCAGAAGCGCCGGAAGTGCTGGCGCTGCTTTTCTCGACTCAGGGCATCCCCTCGCAAGATGGCGGCCTTCACCTTCCCATAGTCCTCTCTGTCTCTGACTTCCATCCTTTCAAAGGCCTGCTGGGCTTCTCCACTGAGGGCTGGCAGGAGTCGGGCTGCCCACTCTTCCCTGGGCCACCGGCAGGCCTCGGCCACTCGCTCGAAGGAGGCCAGGAAGGCCTTGGCGTCGTCCCACGGGGTGGGCTCCTCCTCCGGCACCTGTAAGCCCCCCCAGCCTGTGTGAGGAGGGGGCTTCACCGCCATCTTCAGCAGCTCCTGCCACTGGGACCGCTGCTCTTCGGGTTCCTGTTTCACCTGGGGGGCCTCTTCCCATCCGGGACACTCCGCCACATTTCCTCCAGCATGGCTGCCGCCGCCACCGCAACCCTCTTCTTTCAGTCCCTCCGGTCCTGCCCCATCCTCTCGGCCAGTGCCCATTCCTGGCTCCAGCCTTGGTGCAAACCCAGCCTGGCCACAAAGCAGCATGAGAGCCATGTCCTCTTCTACTCTTGGCAACTTGACCCCTGCCTTGCGCCAAGCTTTCTTACTGCAGGGCGGGGGGGGGGCAGTCTGGGTCGGTCTGCAGCCAGCTGTCACAAGAGCAAGGAGGATTTTCTCAAGGTGGCACAGAACACACCGAAGGTGGTGGCTGGCGCGAGCTTTCCTATGCTGCGGGCAGCAGCCACTCCTGCTTCATCGGACGGATCATGCACGGACAGCAAAAGGGATGGAGAGAGATGCAGGGACATAACAGAGGACTAGGCCAGGTCGGCCGGCCGGCGGAGTTTGGAAAAACCCTCTTCCGAGCCCCGCCTCGATCCTTTCTTGTCAGATCCCCCTGGCTTCCCTCCTTCCCTCTGTCACTCACTGCTGCTCTGCAACAGTCACCGGGTCTCCTGCTGCCTCCGCTGCTGCAAGGGAGACACTGAACAACAGCAGCAGCATCACTTTGTTTCCAGCAAGCCAGACTGGAGGGGAGGGAAGCGAGCCGGACCAGGAAAGGAGCATCCAGGCGCGTTGACATCCTCCTCCTCCTCCCTCCCCCAGGCACTCCCAAATTTCCTGCCAGTCCTCTCTAGGCATTAGGCGGCAGCATTTGTCCATTTTAACTCTCAGGGTGCCGGGTGGTGGCACTGCAGTGAGCTAAGCTGTGGGACACACACACACACACACACACACACACACACACACGAGCCCACTCATGCCACAAATGAAAATAGGGGACATGCCTGGAGCCCCACTGTTCTCATTTGTGAGACTGGCTTTGTTTTTTTATTTTTATTTTTATTTTATTTTTTCACATTTTTATACCGCCCTTCCTCCAAGGAGCTCAGAGTGGTGTACATATTTCCTCCCCTCCTCTTTGTCCTCACAACAACCCTGTGAGGTAGGTGGGGCTGAGAGATCGTGACTGGCCCAAGGTCACCCAGGAAGCTTCGTGGCTGAGCGGGGATTTGAACCTGGACCTTCCAGGTCTAAGTCCGACTCCCAAACCACTACACCATCTATCTAGAAGTGAATTAGAAGTGAAGTGAATAGACTGGGAAAAATTGAAGGCAAAAGGAGAAGGGGAAGGCAAAGGATGAGATGGTTAGACAGCATCACCGAGATAGTGGAGGACAGGAAGGCCTGGCGGGATATGGTTCATGGGATCACGAAGGGTCGGACACGACTTAATGACTGAACAACAACATCTAGAAGTGAGCAGAAGAAGGCAGATGTTGCAGATGTTGTCCCGGTGGTGGGTCACTCGATACTTGGCTGCAGAGAGATTGGCATTTTCTGATTCCCGGTCCTGGGCTGCACCATGAGCAGGCTTGATTGGGGGTGGGGGGGGGGAGCAACCCCGCCCAGGAGCTGGCCTCCATAGTTAGACCCCTGCGATAACTCGCAGGAAAAACACTTTTGACATTCTCAGATGATTGTTTTCCTTCACACACTTCCGCTTTTGTTTCCGATGGCAACATTATTAATATGAAACACACGTTTCTCTTTCAGAAATCTAACATACACACGTGGGGGGTAAAGAAGTTCTCCCACCCCACCCCCTGCACTTTGCTCCTTCTGGGGTAAAAAGAAGTGGTTTGAACCAGGCACTCAGTTTGAATATTTGGATGAATATTCTGCTTCGTATCCGGCTGTATGTAGTATCTTGTTTGTAAAAATATTTTTTAAAAATCAAAAAGAAAGCTAATTTTTTCTCAAGTTCAATAGTTATCAGGATTTTATTGATTTTTATATTACAGTATTCGTTTTAGATTTACAGTGCAAGCAAAAGAGCTTGATATTGCACGAGAAGTATATACAAACTAATTCCAAATGTCCGAACCAGTTCCTGGACTGCTTTTTCAAGTTAGCGTATGAGCAGGAGAATTATGAATGAGGCACCTGACCTGGAAGTCTGTGCTGGCCAAAGACCTCCTGCTGATGCCTGAGTGTGTAATTCATCTGTGGAACTCCTTGCCACAGGATGTGGTGATGGCACCTGGCCTAGATGCCTTTAAAAGGGGTTTGGACAGATTCATGGAGGAAAAAACCATCACAGGGTACAAGCCATAAGCAACCTCCTGGTTTTAGAAGTAGGTTTTCTCTGTATGCCAGGTGTAAGGGAGTGGCAGCAGGAAACAGGTTATCTTGTTGGCTGTGTGTTCCCTGAGGCATCTGGTGGGGCCACTGTGTGTGATACAGGAAGCTGGACTAGATGGGCCTTTGGCCTGATCCAGCAGCTGGGCTCTTCTGAGGTTATGTTCTTATGAGGCGACTGGCATCATGCCCACTGCTGCCCACCTTCCTGCCCCGATGATGTACCAGCCTCTGCTCCTGCCACTCCCCAATGTTCCAGCAGCTCAGCACTCCCCTCCCCTCCCCATTTTTCTCTCTGTCCCCCTTTTATTTTTCCAATCCAGGGCGTGGAAGGAGAAAAAGGGGAGCAGTGGAGGCGAGTGGATGGACAGAGATTGCTGCCTCCCATCAACCTGCTGCTACCTGAGGCGGCTGCTTCAGCTGGCCTCATGGATGGGCCGCCCTGACTGAAAAGCCAATTTTTTAGTACTTCCCCACTCTAGTTTATATAGATCTCTTCTCATTGAAGAGTCATGCAATGCAGTGATTAGAATGAAGAGGACCTGGGTTCAGATCCCGATCATTCAGCTATGGATCTGTCTTTGGGCAAGCCGCTTCACCGCACGCATTGTTGGGTGAACCTGGTTCACCCTCTGACTGAGCCACCAGGGTGCTGAAGCTGCCATTTTAATCCCCCCACAATGCTTGGAAGCAAGGTCAGGGTCTTTACTTAAAGCCCCCTCTGACCTGGAGCTGGCCCTGAGTGGAGGGGACAGGGCTCGCAAAGCGACCCTTGGCCTGAGAATGGGGGTGTTTGTACGCAGGGTCCTTTTTTCAGCGGTGAAATGTTGGACGGTGAACTGACTGAGCCTTGTACGGAGCTGTTGGGGGGCACCCTAGAAAAGCACGTGGAGGGGGGAGTCTGGACAAAGGCCCCACGTGCTGAAAGGCTCCCCCCCCCCCGTGAAGATGAAGCAGGAACAGAAGAGCCAGGTGGTCTTACCAGAAGGTCTCGGAGGTGGGTTCGCTTGCCGTTTCTTTCCAGGAGGTTGGCGGGCAAAACTCCTGCCGTGCAAGTCTTGTATTTGTTTAAAATATCTCTATCCCACTTTTCTCGTTAATAAGACCTAAAGTGGCTTACAGACAAAAATGACCAACAACGTAAGGCAATAACAGGGACAAGGTAGGGGGGTATTTATTTGGCCCTCACCCAGAAGGGGGGGCGGCAGCTGTGGGGGGAGGACGTGCCAGGTGGAAGGGGCAGCCAAGGAGCAAGAGGGTCATGAAACTGGACCAGGGGAGTGTCCAGGCCAACATGGAGCAGTGACGAGACAGAGGTGGGGGGGCAAGACTTTGTGGGTCTCATTCTCAGAAGCGTCTGATTGGCTGCCATGAGAAATGGCTGGTTGAGCTGGCTGGCCTTTGGCCCGATCCAGCAGGGAGATTGGAGAAAGGATGAGGACAAGTTATCAGGAGCTGAAGCCAGGATAGGATCGTGAAGGAGGAAGGCGCCTGCAGCTGTGCTGCTCTCCTGACGGACCGACTCCGACACAAGGAGAGTCGCAGAGGAAACAAGGCTGTCTCATCCTCTCACTGTTGACCCCCTTGACAGACCCCCCCAACCGTTAGACCCCTCAGTTGTTCACAACGTTTTGCCCCATCATAGCTTGAGAATGCCTCAGCTCTCTCCATTAGGGGGGCAAAGTAGTTTACAAACCTAAATGGATTATTATCCTAGAAGGAAAAAAAAATAGCCACCATCTGATTAACAGAATCTAAGTCAATCACATGAGGATATCAGTTAAATTTATTAAATCTGCATATGAATAAAACAGTGGCAGTGAAGCAAAAAGCAAACTTTTTTTTTCATTTTTAGGTATTTGTGTATGTGTCATAGCATGAGGGGTATCGTGGAAGAGGCATCCCGCTTCTCTGATGCACAGTATTTTAAAATGACGTATTCATCAGTGATAGCATGCATCATTTCAGAAGAGGCATTACAGAGAGGGGGGGAATGCCTCTTCTAAGATGCTGCTTGCCCTCTGTGGTGTTTATAAGTGCTAGCATTGAAGATGCTACATTTTTAAAAAAATCCATGGCCAAATGTAGTGATCTCAGGCTGGGGAGAAGTCAGTGGCGGCGCCAGAAGGGGGGGCGGAGCAGTAAGTTGCGAGAGACGCTGCAATGCGCCGCGTAAGCTGCCCCTCCCACTCGCCGTCAGAGCTATTCAGGGCAGATGACGCCAATACGCAAGAGCTCAATGAGTCTCCTGTGCATTGCTGCTGTCTGCCCTGAATGTCTCCGACGGCAGGTGGGAGGGGCCGTGCCGTCAGCATGTTGCAGTGTCTCTCGCGGCCTACTGCTCCCCCCCCCTCTGGTGATGCTGCTGGGAGAAGTGCCAGATTTCCCAGAGGGGAACGTGGTCGTTCTTGGCACGACGACCCTGCACATTGCCGCCACCACATCTTACCAACATCACACAGAGACCTCTGGCAAAGGTCTGCGGATTCACCCCTCAGCTGTAGGGCGGCCAGCCATGGCATCTTTCTGCCCCCCCCCCCCGAGTCCAGGAAGCAGGTGACGCCAACATGGACATGCATTTTTTTCATGGACATGTGTTCTTTTCAGGATTCTGTCTTGTGCTGCTAAAGTCCTTGGGAATAGTTTTTCAAAGAAGGTCAATTCTTCTCTAGTTCATCTAATTAAACTTTCAACCACAGAAGAGCTCTCATTAAGTCGGGTAAAGTCTGTTTTTCCCCCTCACCTATTTTTCTCTCTAAGCATCACAGCAGCCGGAAGGAAGTGTACATATCTAGAGTTACCACCAAAGGCACTTCACATCCACTAGGTTGCCAAACCTTACAACAGCCCTTGGAAGATGGCTCTGGATTATTGCAGGTGGCTGGGGCTGAGAGAGAGGATACGTTTGCAAAAGGTTTCCTAATGAGTTTGTGGCAGAGGTGAGATTCAAACCAGGGACTCCCTGATTCAGAGCTCATTTGTGATGCCAGCTGTTTTACATGAAGGCGAAAAATGTCTCCGTACCAGTTCAAGCCTTTTTAAAAACCAAATGTCTTTGCTTTCTAAAATGTCAGGCTGAGGTTGCAGCCTGTCCCTCCCGCATGAGCCAGCTTGTGTTTCATAAGATGCGACCGATTGGTGAAGCTGTCTCCGCAGTCTAAGCATTTATAAGTCTTAAACCCTTTGTGGGTGTTCTGGTGCAGGTTTAGATGCGAACTCTGTGTGAAGGACTTTCCGCAGGTCGAGCACTTGTAGGGTTTCTCTCCTGTGTGGATTTTGTGGTGCTTGTGAAGATTGGAAGACTGGCTGAAGCTCCGCCCACAAGTGGAGCACTTATAGGGCTTCTCTCCTGTGTGGGTCATTTTATGTTTCAGGAAGCTCGACTGGTGATCAAAGGTTTTCTCACACTCAGAACATTTATAAGCCCTCTCTGCCGAATGGGCTTGCTGGTGTTTGTAAAGCAGCGAGACCTGATCGAAGCTTTTCTCACAGCGCGAACATGTGTAGCTTTCCCCTCTGGAATGGAGTTTACGGTGCTGGGAAAACTTGGCCCGCTGGCTGAAGCTTTTCCCGCAGTCTGAGCATTTGTAGATGGGCACCCCAATGTGCATCTTGAGGTGCTTCTGGAGATTGGAGGACTGTCGGAAGCTCTTGTCGCAGTCCGAGCATTTGTAGGGTTTCTCGCCGGTGTGCAGCCTCTCGTGTTTCCTTAGGTGTGAGTGTTCCCGGAAGGACTTGGGGCAATAGGAACACTGGTAGGGTTTTTCCCCGGTGTGGATTCGATGGTGCTGATAAAGGTAGGATTGCCGGCAGAAGGTTTTTCCACAGTAGGAACATTTATAACCAGGTTTCTCTCCAGTGTGGACGCTCTGGGGTGGGAGGAAGGGGGGGTCCCGCTTGGGCATCTTCCCGCTCGGAGGACCGGCGGTTTGTCTCCTGGCCTTCTGGACCCCTGGCTGAATTGTACCCATCTTCTTCGCCGCTTTTTTCTTTGGACTTTTCCTCGTCATCTCTCTCACCGCTCCGTTCTGATTTCCAGAGGTCTTCTCCTGCTCGCTACCTTGGGAAATCCCATTTTCTGTTCTTTGCAGGGAGAGCCTGAATAGTTCCATTTGGAAGGAAGCTTCCTCCTTCTGGCTGTTGTTTTCGTCCTCATTTGTCACCCTCGTTTGAAGTGCTGGAAAAGAGAGAGAGAGAGAGAGAGAGAGAGAGAGAGCACACTTCAGCACAAAAGGGTGAATGTTAACATCCTACTGGTTTTTTTATTTCGTGTACAGGGCCGGCCCATTCAGGAGGTCAACTGAGGTGGTCGTCTCAGGCAGCATCCGCTTCCAACTGCCTCCTTGTCTCTGCTCCTCCCCCCCCCACTGTCTTGCTCCTCCTAGGGAGTAGGCAGAGCAAAGGCTGGCGCATTGCCAGGTAAGGTCAGGCAGCACTTGGCGCACTGACTCAGGGCCCAGTCCTGTCCCACTTTCCAGCACCGATGCAGCCGCAATGCAGCCCCGCCCGAGGTAAGTGAATAAATGCTCCCTTACCTTGAGGATAAGGCTCCTCCATGACTGTGCCCCACTGCAGGATGCAGAGCATGCCCCACTGGCACAGCTGCATCAGTGCTAGAAAGTTGGATAGGATTAGACCCTCAGGCTCGGGGAGGTCTTGGGCTGGCCCTGTTCATTTATATCCTGTCTTTCTACAATATTTAGTACTCAGAGCAGCATAGAACCACAACTGGATAGACAAGACACAAATACTAGTATGCGCGCACACGCACACACACACCACAGAGCAATTAAACTATTAAAAAAAAACTAAAAGCATTAGACTAACATCTTAAAACTGCAAGCACTAAATGATTATGATGGCTAACCTTTTCATCCCAACTTTCCTTGAAGGAGTTCAGGGTACTGACTAACCAACATCTGACACCCTGTAGTATGTAGGGATTGCTTGAACCACAGTTTCTCAGCTTGGATGCCAAGGGAAACTGTGGTTTAACACACTACTAGACACTTTGAAAGAAAGAATGTGAGAGAGGGGAAGGAGGGGCAGGTGGGTAGCCACACAGCCACAGCCACAGCCACAGCCACTCATCCTCAAGCCATGATGGGTTGAATCGGGATCATGATGTCTTAACCTGGCCAGTAGGCAACTTATGGGGAAGGCTGGCAGCCACAGGTGGCCCATCTAGTCCCATATCCAGTTTCTCACGATGGCCCCCCAGCTGCCTCTGGGGAATCCACAAGAAGCAGGCGAGGAAGGCAGACTTCTCTCCCAGCCCTGCTCCTCCGCCGCCGCAACTGGTATTCGGTGCCTCTGAACCTGGAGAGACAGCCTGTAGCCCTTGGGACTACTTGCCACCAGAGCCAGCAGCAGCCCTCTCTTTCCTGAATGCCTTCATCCCTCTTCAAGCCATCCGAACTGGCGGCCATCATCACCACGTCCCCTGCCCCATATTCTGCACCTCTCCTTAGTCCCAGGGAAAGGTTCGCATGCATCACTTTTGCTCATGCGGCTTTCAGTGCGCCGCTCCCATAAGCTCTGGGCATTTTGCAAGAGGAGCAGTACCTGACCTGAGTGGTGCTGTATACCAAAGAGAAGAAGAAGATCTACTTGCCCATCATGACACTGGCATCGCTGTCGGTGCGGATGTCTTGGTCAATCTCGTCGCCACACACCCATCTCTGCTCTGTAACCAGGCAGGTCTCCTCTGCTTTGGGGAAACTTGCACCCGTCTCCTTGGGCTGCACCTTATGCAAGACACAGCGACAACATCAGAAGGAGGCTGAGCAATGCGACAAGGGCAAACGGGATTCTGCTTCCACCCTGCCCAGGATCTCATCTCAAATGGCCAGCAGGGTGACTATTTTATAGATCCCTCCCCCCCCCGCCTCTCCAAAGTGGTTCAAAGTGGCTTAAAAAAAAAAAAAGATGTACACAACAAGCAGCAATACTTTAAAAAAAGCCCAGACAGTAAAACAGTACAGAGGCCAGGAACAGAAAAGTTAAACATTGAAAGCTAAGAAACGTGTTGAAGGTTAACGGCAACCCCAATAAAATACAGTGTCCTGAATTAAAATGTCTGGTGGTGGTGGTGGTGGGAATAAACGTTTTAGCCTTACGCGGACGGGTAAAAGTGGAGCTGCAACAGCAGCATTAAGGAGGAGAGTGTTTCAAGGGGTGTAATAATGACCCCGGGGAACTCCTTGCAATCTGGAAATAAATAAGGCCCATGATTCCGAGGAGACAGGGTGGGGTGGAGGAATTCGTGTGGCACTGGTTGGTTCTGGAGGCCTCCAGTTCACCAGAAGACCCTGGGTCCAGAAGGTGGATCCGGCAGCCGGGCCAGAGGCCTCTCCTCTGATTCGGAAACTCCCTGGAAGGAAGGGCCTGCAATGGATGGAGCCCAGCTCCCCCAGCCAGCAGTGCTGGAGCGGGGCCTGCAGACTTGGGCAACAAGGAGGGCCCTTGAAGTCACAGAGGGCTTCCCTCCCTCCTGGGGAAGGGGTGGAGCCCGTTGGCCCAGCACTGCTAAACTCTCCCTGCCTGCAGAACTGAGCCTGCCTGCTGTGGGTTTGGTGTGCAGCCTGGCTGCTGTCTGAGATGCCAACCCCCCCCCGCCCCGGAGAACCTGCTCCTGCCTGCTGCCCTCTGGAGATTTTTGGGGTCCCTGGACCCCCTTCCTGGGCTTGTGCTGCCACCTCAGGCCTTCTCTGGCTGAACATGACTCTTCCTGGAACAGGCCGGTTCGGTCCTGGTTGCTGCTAAGAGGACCAGCTGGGCTTCGGTGCACTGGTTTCCTCCTGGGCTTGCTCAAACCACAGACTCCTTGTTAGTTTGCAGGACATGTGGAACTGTGGTTTAGGAAGCCAGGATTCCTTCCTTTCGGCCAGGCGTGCAAGGGCAGAAGCGAGACTGGAGGCTCAGTGCGCCTCCTGAGTGAGTTTGTGCTCTCACCAAGCCCAGTTCATTGGATTGCCGGACACCCAGTACTCGGTCTGGGGTCAAGAGAGCTGCAGCAGAAATGGCAGGAAAAACGTGGAAGCGGGTTCCAGTTCCAAGCCAGAGATGGATTCAATTTGCACATGTCTGCTGCTGGCTGGTGAGAAGAATTGAGTACTCCTCCTAACTGTATATCTGGTCTGGGTGATGGTTGCCAAGAGCTGCCGGTCAGGGAGGGGCTGCTCTGCGTTTATCCGGTGGTCTCTGGTCTAACCCTTGGCATTTCCAGTTGGAGTGGGAGGAGGAAACCCTGGGAGAGCCACTGCCAGCCAGTGTAGATGCTCCCCCAGTGAGGCTGAGAAGGAAACCTGGACTCTTCGGCATGCAAAGCCTGGGGTTTCCTTCCCACTGGGCAATGGCCCCTCCCTTGGCCACTTCTGTGACTATCATCCCTGTACTGCAGACGGGAGGCTGAGATAATAAGCGTGACTTGCTTGGGGTCAGGACTGCAGTGTGGGGGGAGAGTGTTTGTAAAACTCCTCACTCGCCGCAGACTGTAGTGCTGACAAAAACCACACACCTACAGAAGCAGCCAGGCAGTGTAGACAACACGGCTGACCTTTCAAGCTGCCCCCCCCCCGCCTGACCCAGGCTAAGTCCTCTTTGTATGCTCAGAGGACTCCTCCTAGGTGGACGTGGCTGCCCAAGTGGCAGGGGCTCCCCTTGTGTTGCGCTGCCGTCAGAGGTGCGGCAGGTTCCTTGAGAAATGGGCCTCCTTGGTGGTGGCACTGAGGTTGCAAAGAAGCTTCTCCCGAGGGAGCCGCCGGGCCCCATCAGTGGTCACTCCCAGGGGGCAGCAAAGACTGGGTACTCCAGCCAGCCTTTGGGTCTTTTGAAAGGGGGCCGTTTGCAAAGGTCTGGTTTTTTTTATTCCGCTGCATCGTTGTTGCTGTTCTGGGCTTAATCATTTAGTACTGTCCTGTATTGCTTTTTATTTCTTTCCCGGATAAGCGGCTTTGCATGTATCTTAGAGCCCTTAGAGCCAGTCCTCCTCCCAAGTCCCATTCTAGTCCATGGGATCACTCCCAGGTGAGTGTGGAAAGGGTTGCAGCCCTAGACAGCAAGGAAAGACGGGCATTAATGGCTCACCTGCTGTTCCTGCCCCTCCGCCTCTGTTTGCGCCAGTAGGAAACTCTCTGCCAGGGCCACCGCCTGGGCGCAGGTCTCTGGGCCGCCTTCCCTCACCCAGCTCTGCATCTCCGGGGGCAGGACAGCCAGGAACTGCTCCAGGACCAGCTGCTCCAGGATCTGCTCCTTGGAGTGCCTCTCCACCTTCAGCCACTGGTGGCAAAGTTCGTGCAGCCGGCTGTACACCCCTCTGGGCCCCTCGGCCTCCTGGTAGCTGAAGTGCCAGAACTGCAGGCGAATCTCCTCCCTGCTGGCAGCATCCCCTCGCAAGATGGCCGCCTTCACTTTCCCATAATCCTCCTGGTCTCTGGCCTCCAGGCTGCGAAAGGCCTGCTCAGCTTCTCCACTGAGGGCTGGCAGGAGTCGGGCTGCCCACTCGTCCTTGGGCCACCGGCAGGCCTCGGCCACTCGTTCGAAGGAGGCCAGGAAGGCCTTGGCGTCGTCCCACGGGGTGGTCTCCTCCGGCGGCAACTGTGGGGCACCCCACCCCAAAGTGGGGGACTCCAGTGTCTTCAGGAACTCCTGCCACTGGGCCTCCCACTGCTGAAGCAGGAGCCCCTCGCTGCCTGGGGCCTGAGCGAGCTGCTTGCCTGAGGCCCTTTGGTGCAGGAACTCCCGGATGCTTCCGGCTTGGAGGATGTCGTGGGGGGGCTTTTCTGGGCCTTTTTTGCCCCCTGCCCCAGGTTCAAGGGCTGGCACGTCCAGCTCCTCTGCCTTGATCGTGGGCTGGGCTCCCTCCTCTGGCGCCGCCTTCCGCTTGAGTGCCGAGGCGGCCCTCCCACCGCGCTCTGCCGCCATTGCTCCCTGTCCCGTTGCCACGGCACCCGGGAGGCTGAGAGAGGCTGGCAGTCTGGCCCAGACGGTTCAGTGCGCTGAGTCCGGGGAAGGCGGCCACGGCCTGATCCCACGGGGGGGGGCTTTTCGGCAGGGCTTCAGGGCAGTCGGAGGGTCCCACAGAACCACCAGACACGCAGGAGAGCCTTCGGACAGCAGGACAAAAAGAGGCCGACATAGGAATGAAATACAACACTCGACCACGGAGAGCCAGCGTTGTGCTGCGTTTAGGGCCCCTTGACTGGGGGGCCAAGATCCGAGGCCCCTTTGGCACTGACGCCCTGCTGGGTCAGGCCCAGGGCAGCCTGTCTCCCTCAGTGCCCAGCGGCCGCCTCTGGGAAGCCAGTTCCAAGGGAGAGAGGCCAACGCCCAGGCAACTGGTATCCAGGGCCAGGCCCTAGGCAGCCTAGCAACTGGCCATTGATAGGCCAGGAAATCGTCCAATTACCTCTTAAAGCATGACAAGCTAGTGGCCATCGCCACATCTTGTGGCAGATAATTCCACAGGCGAATTCTGTGCATAATTTTATAAGTCTCACAGCCCAATCCTATCTAAATTCCCCCCCCCCCCGGTTGATGCTGCCGCACCAATGAAGCGTGTGCTATATCCTGGGGGTATGTCCCAGAAGCCTCCTTGAGGTAAAGGAACTTTTGTTCCCTTACCTCGGGGTAAGCCTCCGCTTCCCCTTTAGGTCTACTCAGGCCTGTGCCAACTCTTTGGCTGGCACAACTCCAAGTGGATCCAGGGAGGTGGATCAAGAGTGGGAAGGGGGATGGGATATTGGTGGAGCCGCTGCTGCCAATAACCACCTCTCCCCGCCCCATTCTGCCCATCCTCTGCCTACCACTCACCCCCTGCGCCAACTTACTGGCGCTGGGGCTTCTGGGATTGCAGCAGCAGCTATCGCCACTCACTGTTTCTGGCAGTAACCCAGTTGTGAGCGAGAGTGCGTTGTGTTTTGCACTGTTGGAAAGGCTATTTCATGATCTTGTTTTAATTGTAATGGTCTTTTTAATCAATTTTTAGATGTTGTTCTTAGTTTTTGTTAACTTTTTTACTGTTTTAAAGAATAACTATTTATTTATTTACTTTTTTGTATTTGCTTTCATGTTGTAAGCCACCTTGGGTCCCTTCGGGGAGAAAGGCGGGATAAAAATATTGTAAATAAATTAAAAAATAAAATAAAATTGCGTCACCAGAATGCATGTTCCAGTGGCGCAGAGGTCTGTTAGGATTGGGCCCTCAATTGTGGCTCCCCTTAATTGCCTTTTTTCCAAGCTAAGATGCCCCAAACATCGTAGCCTTTTCTCCATCCCTCTGATGATTTTGATTGTCCCCTTTTGTGCCTTTTCTAGTTCCTGCGCCAGTCGCATCTCTCAGCCTACCCTCCCTCGCAAGACTGTTGTGAGCATAAAATTAGAGAGGGGTACCACGTATGCCATCCTGAGTTTCTTGGAAGAAGAGCAGCATAAAAATAATGGAATAATATTGATCTCAGCCCTGCCTTGTTACGAAGTGTCTTTGGTAATTCAACTTCAGTTGTTACAGAACATGTCAAAGCTTGCTATTTTTGTCTAAAATGTCAGTGGTCAGGCTCTGAAACGTTCCCATACAACCTATGATCAAAGTAGTTGGAGTGTAAAATCAGGAGGTTCTCATGATGCAAAAGCTAACTTTTCAGGTGACAGCACAGCTCCACAGCCTTGACTACTGTCACCTGTTCTACATGGGGCTGCCCTTGAAGAGTGTTCAGAAGCATCCACTGCTGTAGAATATAGCCACCAGGGTGTTACTTGGGGCTCGATAGTCGGGGCGTGTATCACTCCAGTGCTTTGGGGAAATGAATGGAATGGCAGCAACTGACCCCGAGAGACGGAGGCTCATTGGGTCAGTTCAGACAGTATTTTGTGGTCCGGGTCACAGTAACTTCTGTGTTACTCAAAAATGTTCATGCTATGCTGTGTACTACTGTGGTGGTTTACAGAGCCTTGATGATCATGGGCGTGTCAAGCTTCTGCTCCAAGTTCCTTTGTTGATAGGAAGGTTCTCCGTTCCTTAACTCCAGCCTAGGAACCCTTGAAGCAAGGGCTGAGTGGTACTTTTAAGCACCCTATCAAAGAGGGAATGGTGGACAAGTGTACTGTCTACTACAGCTTGTTCTGCACAGCGGAGAGATGCTGCGGTACCTGGTGGGATGGATGGATTCCCTCTTCTCCCTAGCGGTCATCAGTCTGCACCTGGGCTCCCTCCTCCCTCCACTGTCACAAGAAGAACTGACCTACCCACCGTCCTGTTCTCAGCAGCGGCCAGTCGGGGGCCTCCAGGCAACTCACAAAGGCAATAACTCTCCCCTGCTGCTTGTCCCCGACACACCTGGTATTAAGAGGTATACTACTGTTGAACATGCAGGTTCTGTTGAACATGCAGGTTCTGTTTAGCGACCTTGGTGCTACTTCCCAGTTCCATTTCCACCATCCACTGATCCCTTTCCCCTTTTTTCCTGTGAACTCACCAGTCGCCTGCAGCCAGGCACATCCGTCCGGACCCCAAACTGCCCTTGCTGGGATAAAACTCTCAATACAGACACTTTATCCCAGTAAGTAAAAAGGAGATGACGGAAGAGGAAGGGAGGGATGTCTGTGTTCTTTTTTTTTTTTCTTAAATGATCATGTGAACTGATTCGTGTCTTTCTGGTCCTCTCTAGGAATCGGGCATTTGTCACTTTAACCCTCACAGTGCCTGGGCAACAGGTTTACAATTACAGTTTGCAGAAAAGCCGCACGACATCTGTTCCTCTTCATGGTGCCAACAACAGGCTGCTGTGTTTTTGCTTACGGAGGCAAATGCAGCTCCCAGTCTGGGAGTGATTCTCACTGTGGAGTCGCTGTGAGGATTCAAGTTGTCTCTGATGCCAGTCTTCATTCAGGTGGCGGCGACTATTTGCAAACTCCAAAGGATGACTTTGTGTCGGGAGAGGTGATGACTGAGGCTCCCCAGTGTTGCTCTGCTGCTTCTGTGGGGAGGGGCTTCTAGCTCCAGGTTCCAGCCGCAGCAGTGACAGCACCTGCTCTCCGTGCAGACGGTCTCGGGCCCAGTCCATGGCATCTCCGAGAAGGTATGACCCGCGTCCGGGGGGGGGGGGGCAAGGAAGGCGCCTCTGGGGCAGCAGCTCCCTCTCCTGCTGTCCAGCAAAGGGACTCCGCTCAGAGACTCCGGTGTCCTTGCAGGGATCCAGATGCAACTGAGGAGGGTGTGAGTTGCTCAATGGGTGTGATCCATTGTGCCACATGCTGTTGCGGGGGGGGAGCCCTCAAGGGTTGGTCAGTTGGGGGCCCTTGGGGGCCCTTGGCCGACCTGGCTGGCCCCTGTCGCTGTCCATGGTGCCGGTCCTCAACCAGCTGCAGAGAGATCGGCTGCCTCCAGAACCGTTGACCCACTGATGGGATTTTAGCCCATGTTGGGGGGGGGGGCGGTGTTGCCTGAAAGGTGCGGGAGAGGTTTTCTCCTAAATAAAGACATGCCAATGTTTCTAGGGACAACTTTGCAGTGCTAGAATTTTCTCCTTGGAAAGTCTGCAAAGCCTCTTCCTGGTTTTCCACAGGCTCTGGAAATGGTCCTGTCCGATCATTTAGGATTGCTGGCTCTTACAGTGAGAAATTAGATTCAAGGTGAATTGTTATGCTGACCTCTTTGTTAGACCTTTTGATATTTGTGCTTTGATTGATTGCATATTTTTATTCTTGTCTCATTTGCTTTAGAAACCTTATATTTTTGGGTGTAAAACAGCTGATGTCTTTCCGTACTGAGATTTCGTGGTGGTGAAAGCTGCACAGGTTGAATTTCTGCCTGCCATCTGTTAAAAGGGTCCTTGTTGGGGGAGGGTGAGATGAGTGCAATGTGTTTGGGTCCACAACTGTTTGCAACAGGAATGAGGATTGGTGTCAAATAAGCTTTGAACAGAAGCCTCAGGTCTTCGGGGCCCGATCCTATGTAGCTTTCCAACTCCAATGCAGCCTTGAAGAGGTTTCTGTGACGTAACACACACACACACACCGGATGCAGTGCACGTCCTATTGTCATGGCTGCATCAGCGCTGGAAAGTTGGCTAGGATTGGGCCCTCAGTCTTGTTCACTGTGGTGACTTTTGTATTTCAGAAAAGGTCTCCAGGTTGGATTTGTTTTTTGTCCCACTCTTCCTTCCAGGTGCTCAGGGCAACATATATATTTTCTCCCCCCAACTATTTTATTTTCACAGCAACCCTGCGTGGTTGACTAGGCTGAGAGAGTGACTGGCAGAGAGAGCTTTGCAGCTGGCTGGAGATCTGAACCCAGGACATCCCCGGTCCTAGTCCAGCCATTGCAGTTACGTAGGAAGCTGCCCGTTACAAAGCCAGGCTGTGGGGTCCCACTAGTTCAGGAGTCGGCAACCTTCTTCCGCATAGGGTCCGCCGCACAGACATCGGGTTCATCGCTAGTAAGAATCGGGATGCACAAGCCTCCCGGTTAGGCCACAAGAGATGGGCACAGCGTGGAGAGACGCCGTCCCTGGCGGAGAATGACGCTCAAAGGATGCTTCGGCCCCTGATCTACTTACACTGTAAGCCCTGAGTTCTTTTTTACGACCACGCCACACGGTCTGGGTGGCTCTGTGTCTTTGGGACTACAGGCCGGATGGTTTTGGGTGACGGGCTGGGTCCAGCCCACGGGCCGTAGGTTGCCTACCCTTCCATACTAACTAGCAGTGGCTCTCCAGGGCTTCCGGCAGGGCTCTTTCCCAGCCTTACCTGGAGATGAGGGATCCTGGTCCTCTGCTTCGCGAGACGCTGAGCAACAGCCTCTGCCCTTTTCTCTCCTGGACAGGTGGATGTTAAACAGCAGCACAGAGGGACTATAGTGTCACTTGGTGCCTGAAGGTCTCGTCTAGCCAGCCGATGGATCCCAGTGTGTTCCTGGCATCACCTGTAGGGCTGGGGAATCCCCTGCAAAACCTGCCCCCCTGAAGTGGCTATTTGCAGCCTGTAGCGGCTTTGGGAGCATATAGGAGGGGAGGCACTGTGGATAGGAAAAGGACACAGCGGAAGGGCTAGCCCCCCACTCCCCCCGCCCCATATGCTGTGGTACCCAAGCTAGATCCGCCCTTGTGAACGGAGTGAAACTTCTGGTTTTAACCATGCATTCATCAGACCCTTGCATATTCAGTCTTCAGTTCAAACTGTTAGCAGCATCTGGGCCTGTTTATTGATTTATCCATGAGTACTTGAGATCTTTGTGTTGTACTTTTTAAAATATACCGTATATAAATCAGAGCTCAGAAATAAACGTCTGGGCATGCCAGCCCTTATTTTATTAGCTTCCTGAATATCCTTGTTGCGTGTCTGTGAAATAGGGTAGGGATTCCTTTTATCGTGAACTTTTCCACATCTTAAAAAGCTCTGCCAGAAGATGCAACGTTGTGGGCATTTATGTGGCACGGAACGAAGTGCTACTACTGCCCATTCAGATAAAGGTCCTAGATGGGTTCCCTGATATGTTTGGAAGGCTTGCCTTCAAATGAAGCTTTTCCCACAGTCTGGACATGCACACGGCTTCTCCCCAGTGTTGGTTCTCTGGTGGTTACTAGGACAGCTCTTTGAAAGGAAGCTTTTCCCACAGGCGGCGCATTGATGCGGTATTTTGTTCATATGTGTTCTCCTATGTTGTTGGAGGGTTTTCCTGCAAGTGAAGCTTGTCCCACAGTCTAGGCAGGCATATGTTTTCTCCCCAGAATGAGTTCTCTGATGGTTATTAAGACCATTCTTTGAAGGGAAGCTTTTGCCACACTCAGCGCATGTGAAGCTTGTCCCACAGTCTAGGCAGGCATATGTTTTCTCCCCAGAATGAGTTCTCTGATGGTTAGTAAGACCATTCTTCGAAAGGAAGCTTTTGCCACACTCAGCGCATGTATGTGGTCTTTCTTTCATGTGGATTCTCTGATGTGTTTGGAAGCTTTTCCTGCAAGTGAAGCTTGTCCCACAGTCTGGGCACGTATTAGGCTCCATCCTCAGATGGGTCAGGAGATGTGTTCTCCAAAGGAAGGCCTGCCCACACTCTAGACATTTGTATGGTTTCTCTCTCTCGTGGAGTCTCCGATGTCTCACAAAGTTTCCATTGTAGTGAAACCTTCTCCGACAATTGGGGCACTTGTATGGTTTCTTCCAAACTCCTCCTCTGTAAACACCCTGTTGCATATAATTACAGTAGTCTGTGCTGCACCTGAACCTTTTCTCAAATACATTGCAGGTTCTTTTCTGCTGTTCGCGAAAGTTCTCCTTAGCAGCTCGGTTGGTGGCCCCATGAGAATCGGATGTCTCCACCCGGTTCCCTGAAGAGCCCCCGTGCTGCTTGAATGTCCGCCGGCCATTCTCCAAAGCTTCTGGCCATTCTTGCGTCGTGTATCTTTTCCTAGGCTCTTCTCGCTCATGGTTTCCATATTGGTGATTCCTCTCTTTGTTCTCACACTCCGTTTTGTAATCTGCTGGTATAAAGAGACACAACCTGACACATGGCAGCTACATCAAGTGAATAAACGCATCTCACTACAGCAAAGGTTTGCATGGCTGTAATCTGGGGATCTGGTGTACTTTGGCTAATAAAATAAGAGAGAACCTGACCATAAAGATACATTCATTCAATCATTCATTCATTCATTCATTCTCTCGTAGATATAAGTCAAGGAGTGGGACCATTAAAAGTTGGGTTCAGTTCATCAGGTTGTTTTTTCATTCTCCAGTTCAGAAACAAACTTTTAAAAGGGGAAGGATAGCAGTTGGGAGCAATTCAGACATTTTGAATTGCTTTAGACGCCTTTCATGCCCAGCAACTTCAAAAATGATTTGCTTGCCCTATAACTCTATAAAGTGACAGCCCTTTAACCTGAAGGTGAAAAAACTATTATATTTGAATGTTTTTAAAAGGCTATTTTTGGGGAAACTGGCAAGCTACGCAATGCCACTGAATCTCGCTCATTGTTCTTGTTGACACATACGAAATAATTGACCTTGGACAATGATAAGGAATTGAAACCTTTTTCTGGTCTTGTATGCTGTTAACTAGAGGACGGTGGTGGTGGCGGTGGCGGCGGCTTATATAGCACCATTTGTTTGCTTTCCAAAGACTGAGAGGGGAGGTCCCTGCCCCACGAGACTTGCAATCTAAATACAGTACCAAATACAGAATATAATGACTTCAGAAATGTGGAGACTTTGCTCTTAACGACAAAATTAGTAAGCTATGTCGGAGTCAAGGAAAGAAGACCAAAACCAGATATGTTTGTTACTAAGTGGACTCCACCGCTTCTTCCAAATGTTCCGTCTTGCTTTAGTTGAACATTTTTCAGGGACGGAGCTGTAACAGTGATAGGGAATCTGCTTTGCTGGCGGATGGCTCCACCCCCTGGTATCGGAAGGCGGAGCTGGGGAAGGCCCGCCTGAAGCCTTGCAGGGCCAATGGCCTGACTCGGTTTAAGGCCGCTTCATACGCCTGGACGGCCATCCATGCGGGTTGCAGCAGCAGCAGATTGTGAGGGGTCTGAGGGGCCAGCAGGTTTGGGATGCCCATTTTGCCTCCACCACCTCCCTCCAGCCTGCCGCCAATGCAAATCGCAACGATCTGCTTCTTGCACACTCCAGCAAGAAGCCGATCGTTTCCCTCCTTCCTGTGCACCTTGCCAGGAAGTGCAGGACTTCCAGTTTCATTTACAGGAAGTTACAGATGAAACCTGAAGCCCCACACACTTGGGTTTCATGGCCGTGAAGAGCACAGTAAGGATTTGGGGGTTCTTTGTGGCGTGGAGGTGACGGGCCCAAGATGGCCTCCGGCGGGTTGCGCCATCCCTGTTCCTATGTTTTGACTCGCATCTCACTCTTGCATTAGATAAGATGTTGTCTGTGAATAGACTTGCCTTTGAAGAGCATGAGTTCTTGCATTGGTGCTATAGACTTAAAAAACCTAAACAAGTGGTTCGATGATCAGGTGGGGTGCAGGCCAGCGGGGGTAGTGGGCAGGTCTGGGGTGACTGCAGGGCACGCTGCCAACCCAACCCACCCCACATTAGTGGTGGGCCTGAGAACAGTTCCTGAGCCCCCTTGCCTGTCTTGGCACCCTCTAATTCTGTTGATTGGCCACGGTGGCTTAATTCAGGCTCAGAGCGGTGGTGCTTGAGCCCACCGCTCACAAATCCCTTGGAGTTCGGCACGTGTTCAGCTGGAAGCTGCAGTCCCATGCAGGGCAAAAGAGCAGGCTGTTCCTGAATTCTGGGCCAGTGGTGCTCACGGCTCTCCTGGCCCCCTCTGCTTCCTCCTCCTGCCCTGCACCCCAACGTCCCTTCCTTCCTCCAGGCCTCCTGTCTTGAACCCACCTGCTTCTTCCATCCCATCAGCCTCCTGGCCTGGCCTGAGTCTGCCGTTACCCTGCCTGACGTGGTGGCCCCTTTTGACTGCTAGGAGGGCCTCCTGCAAACCAGGGAGAGGCAGTGGTTCCTGGCTGCGCATGTCACAAAGGCCTGTCAGCTTTGCATCCCCAGCCAATCACAGTGAGGAGTCAGAGCCGGCCTGGGGCTCTCGGTCCCTCCCCCCTGCAGCAGCAGCAGCTTCGGGGTGGTGCCTCTCCCCTGGGGGAGCAATTCCAGAGGACATGGCAAGCAAGACAGTCAGATGACACACATCCAACCTGACCCTGCCCACACGTGTGATGTGCATCCTCATGCCACAATGCTCACGCATGCCGTGTGCCTTCTGGTTTTCATCAGCTCCTGGGGAGGTTGTCTGAACTGGCTCCCGACCAACACACAATTTAAAGACTATTTAGTATGTAAGTTGCAGGTACAAACCTTTTCCCCTGTGCGATGGTGAAAACTGGAAATGTGCACAGGAAGGAGCAACGAGATGCTAGCATTTGTGTCGTGTGGAGCATGTCATCTGAACCAGTCCA
The DNA here is from genome assembly GCA_026170595.1 of Plestiodon gilberti rubricaudatus. Taxonomy (NCBI): domain Eukaryota; kingdom Metazoa; phylum Chordata; class Lepidosauria; order Squamata; family Scincidae; genus Plestiodon; species Plestiodon gilberti. The sequence goes on along the minus strand of JANXHW010000002.1, from coordinate 264,097,652 downwards.
GGACTGGGGAAAAGGGACCAGGAACAAACTGCTGCAGATGCAGCAATCCCCAGTTGCACGGTTGTCTGGGCAGGGACTGGAGCATGGACAAACGTTAAAAATGGACGAATGTCAAAGCAGAGCCTGACTTAGCCTGCACATTTATTTTGGTCGGCGAAAAATCATAAGTAACATGTGAAATGCCTGCGCAACCTAAATAAAAGGAAAATAAGACACATAAGAACGTCAACGAACGTCATGGAAGGTTGGATGAAATTGGACGGAAGAGGAGGAAATTTGAAAAAATGTGGTGGTCATTGAAAACAGCTGAAAGAGCCAAGCGATGAAAGTCCAGGAATTGCTGTTCACATCAAGTACTGTACAAGACTCCTGTTGCCGGGCTGGGTCTTCCTTGTATATCGTAAATGTTCCTGACCCATTTTGTTTAAGACATTTTGAAGTCTTAGAAGTGACTCGATGCAATTCCATGCACACTGAAAGTTTTCAGAATTCCCTTGGGAGAGATTTCTTAATAATCAAAGTGTGTCGGGTGCATCTGCCCTGTTTTCCCTAAAATAAGACCCCCCACCGAAAGTAAGACCTACCGTCAATTTTGCATGATTTTTGCTGGCACTCGTCAATATGAGTCCTCCCCGAAAGTAAGACCTAGCTAGATCATCAGCCAGACGGATGCGACCCCCCCCCCCCGGCACATACTCTGACTGATTAAAGCTTCATTCTTTCCCGAGGGTGCAAGGCTCTGGAAGGCCTGCACTTGAGTCCTCCACCATAGAGACGACGTGCTAGAGAGGCCAGCCAGGCCTGCAAGGAGTCTCTCTAGCACGTTGTCTCCATGGTGGAGGACTCAAGTGCAGGCCTTGCAGAGCCTTGCAACCTCGGGAAAGAATGAAGCTTTAATCGGTCAAAGTAAGTGCCAGGGCGGTCGCAGGGGTCACGCCTCAGGTTGGAAAAATAAGATCTCCCTGAAAATAAGACCTGCATTTTTTGGAGCCAAAATTAATATAAGACACTGTCTTATTTTCGGGGAAACACGGTACTGTACAATACAGAAGGGACACGGGCAGGGTCGGCCACGGACGTGGCAGCAGAGTGGCGGGGGAGGGGTGCCTACCACCACCCGCCTCCCCGGCTTCTCCTCCCGCTCTCTGGTTTGGAAAAGGAAGAGGGGGCAGAAGTGTGGAGGAGAGGAGACTGGGCGGCTAGAGCGTCGCCAGTTGGGGGGGGCAGCAGTTGGAGCCTCAAACATCAGGAGGTCTTGGGCCAGCCCTGAGCACCAGCCTTGTCAGCCTTTGGGGGGTTGGGGGTTGGGAGGTAGTTGCTTGGGAGAAAATGCCTGCCTGAGACATTGGAGGGTTCCCGCCATTTGGAGGAGACAGAGGGACCACCAAGGGTCTGACTCGGCCTAAGGGTGCTTTAGCACACAGGCCATAGTAGCTCCATGGCAACGAACCTCTTTGTGCAGAAGGGCACCAGTCCGGTCCTGCGGAGAGGGCTGAGAAAGATCCCTGGAGGGCTGCTGGCAGTCGGTGAAGAGAGATGGGCCTAGGGCCCTGACTCCGTATACGGCAGCTTCAAATGATATGACTCCTGGAGTTCAGTAGGGCTTACTCCCAAGTAAGAGCGCATAGGATTGCTGCCCTAAAACCACTGAGTTTCTGTGGCAATGAGTAGTGGTGTTATGATGACTTAAATATGTTCTGCCCCAAGCAGCTTACAATGAAGAGGGTGTAATGTAGCGGTTGGAGTTGCGGATCTGGACAGGGAAGTTGTTGTTGTTCAGTCGTTCAGTCGTGTCCGACCCTTCGTGATCCCATGAACCACATCCCGCCAGGCCTTCCTGTCCTCCACTATCTTCCTTCAAATCCTTCCTTGGCTGTGAAACCCGCAGAGTCACCCTGGAGCCGCCCTCTCCCACCTCAGAGGGTTGTTGTGATGATGAAATGGGGAGAGCTATATATGCGCTGTTCTGATCTTCCTGGTAAGATTAAAATGTAAATACAGAATAGGGTGGCCTGGCAATATATGGTGTTTTTCTCTCGTGGTGAAGCTTTCCTCGTCACTGACTCTCCTTGCTGCCCAGTGTGATTTTGAAAATGTGGCATCATCATCATCCCTATAATTTCAGCTTAATCTAGCTGAACCTATGACACTGGTGACACGCGAGGTCATTTTGGGTGACACGCCAGTGTTTCCCCCAGGGCCCCAACGTTTTTTGTCTTGAACATTTAGGGCAGAGATTTTTGGCAGACCTCTTTTATTATCTAGTAAAACTCAGCAACAAAAGTCACCAATCATGTTAAATAAAATGCAATGTGTTCTATAGTTGTTTTCAGTTCAGTTCAATTCGAAATTACTATTAAAAGTAGCAATAGTCAAAGTACTATGAAAAGTGGGGGGGGGGGTGACACACCATCAGAGTCAAGTTAGGCATGTTCAAAAATTTTGACACACCATCCAAGCCCAAAAGGTTCGCCATCACTGATCTAGGGGTATGTGAGATTTGCTTGTGTGTGTATATATATATATACAGTATATATATGTGTGTGTGTGTATTATTACACAGCATTGAAAGAGTTAAAAAGACAGAGAGCTGCTGATGCCTAGAGAAGGCCTGGGAAAGGTAAGTGTAGGAAAGGGATGTAAATAGAGCCACTTCCTTCCTGCCACACCTCTTGCTCCCACGTGGGGGATGCTGCTGGCTACCTTACCTACCGGGTGAGCTTTAAAGGGCTGCTGCTGCTGCTGCTGCTGCTGCTGCTGTAGTGGCGGTCCGGGAATCCAGCGAGGGAGAGGCTGCCAAGCTGCAGAGGGTCGAGATTTGCAAAATGTGGGGAGGAGGCAATAGCCGGGGCAGGCAGAGGTTTAGAGGAGGGGGTGCGCAGATCAAAGCAGAGACCCTTTGCTGCAGACCCAGAAGTGGGGGAGTCTGAGCATCTCCCTTGGCTCCCCTATATTGGGCAAATGTTTGGCAGGACTCCTGGGTCTTCAAAAACTGACACAAACTCAGGAGGTGAAGCAGGAAGGTGATTTGCAAAAAAAGGAGAGTCCTGGGGGTTTAGCCGTTACGTAGAGGGATTTCAACAGGTGCAGCTTTTTTCTTGACTCTGCATGAGATGCAGGCCAAACAATTCCTCTTTCTGCTGCGTAACTATGAAGTGTTGGCTTCCAGCGTTATCGTATAACTATGTTGACAAATGTGGGGGGGGGGAGAGGGTTGTTCTCTTTTCCATTGGATGTCGTGATGAGAAAAGCTGCACCTGCTGAATTTCTCCACACGGTGCATCTGTTGAAAGCACAGGAGCTCTGCCAGGAAAGTGTGGACCACCTTTGCCCAGTGGCCATGCAGAAAATGGCCGTGGAGGTGCATTGGTTCCTTCTGAATGGCCAGGAGAACTTCAGCGCCTTCCTGTGGCCCTTCAGAAGGCCCCACTGCGCTTCACGTTTCCAGGCTGTTTTCAGTCCTCTGCTTTGGTTTCCAGCGTTTTCTCTCAAACAAAATCTGCCTTGGTAGAGGATGATTATTATTTAGTGCTGTCCAGGTACATGGTACTAGGGCAGGTCCCTGCCCTGAGGAGGTTACAGTCTTCTAGATGAAGGGAATGATTCGTGGGCTGGAGCACCTCCCTTATGAGGAAAGGCTACAGCGTCTGGGGCTTTTCAGCCTAGAAAAAAGGCGCCTGAGGGGGGACATGATTGAGACTTATAAAATTATGCATGGGATGGAGAGAGTGGATAGAGGGAAATTCTTCTCCCTCTTGTACAACACCAGAACCAGGGGACATGCACTAAAATGGAGGGGAGGGAGAGTTAGGACAGACAGAAGAAAACATTTCTTTACCCAGCGTAATTCATCTGTGGAACTCCTTGCCACAGGATGTGGTGATGGCACCTGGCCTGGATGCCTTTAAAAGGGGTTTGGACAGATTCATGGAGGAAAAGACCATCACAGGTTACAAGCCATAAGCAACCTCCTGGTTTTAGAAGTGGGTTTTCTCTGTGCCAGGTGCAAGGGAGTGTCAACGAGAAATAGGTTATCTTGTTGTCTTGTGTGCTCCCTGAGGCATCTGGTGGGGCCACTGTGTGACACAGGAAGCTGGACTAGATGGGCTTTTGGCCTGATCCAGCAGGGCTCTTCTTATGTTCTTATTTAAATAGAGGCAGGGATAGCGGGGGGGGGGGGGGAACTGCAGTTGCTTCACATACCGTACTTAAGCAGGCAGAGAGGACTGAGGTGTGTCGTCTACTTGGAAAAGGTGCTTTTGAGAGAGGATTTGTTCTGGGGGTTACAGCTCCAAGCGCAAGGGGGAGAAAAGAGGGGGATACGCCTCTGGGGGAGGGACTGGGAGGCCCTCGGCCAGCTGAGGGTGCTGGAACCAGAAAATTGAGGGTCCTCGCCCAGGATCACGCGGAGTCTCCTGCACTGAGTAGGGCACTGGCCAAGCTGGCTCCAGAGTGTCCTTCCAACTCTAACAATCTGCGATGGGTCTATCACTGCCCCTTAGCCAGGATACAAGTCCTGTCGTAAGAATGAAGATTCTTACAGAGACGGGAGACCTTAGAGATGCTGGAGAAGGGGACCGGTGAGCCTGAGGAACGGCTGTCTCCATCGCGGTCGGTTTGTGAACGTCCTCTTGGGTGTCTGGCTGGCCTGTGCTGAAGACCAAGCGCTGGGGTAGGTTGGCCTTTGGTCTGATGCAGAAAGGTTATGGTTGTGGTTCTTCTTGTGCTTTAGGCCCAGAGGACATGGCTGCTGTGGACGGTGCCGTGACGTCTGTCGGCCTCCAGCTACCGGCTGCACCGGAGGAGCAAGTACAGCCTGGGGGAGACCAGCGGGTGGGGCAGGAAGACCCGGCAGCCGCGTGCCCCAAGCCAAGCAAAGGCCACAAGGGGGCAGCGAAAGGGCCGCCTGCTGCTTTTCAGGCTGGGGCGGCGAAGGAGCTTTCAAGGTGGGCAGCTGCCCAGCAGGTGAAACAGGAGCCGGGGGAAGGGGCGCTGCTGCCAGCTTGGGACGGCCCCTGGCAGGACTTCCTCAAGACGGTGCAGCCCCCCCCTCACCCCCTGGGATGGGGTAACCCACCGCTGCTGGCCCCGGTGCCCTGGGAGGAGAGCTGCAAGGCGTTTGCCACTCCGTTCGAGGGGGCCGCCGATGCCTGGATGTGGCCACGAGGAGAGTGGGCAGCCCGACCCCTGGCAGCAGCAGCAGCAGCAGCAGCAGCAGACCCCCAGCAGGTCTCCAGCGATGGCCTGGAGGTCCGAGACCAGGGAGACGTCGGCGGGAAGTTGAAGGCCGAGAGCTTGCGAGTGAGCCCTGCCGGCGCAGAGGGGCAGCGCCGGCGCTTCAGGCAGTTCTGCTACCGGGAAGCGAAAAGCCCCCGCGAGGTTTGCCTCCGGCTCCGGGAACTTTGTCACCAGTGGCTGGAGCCGGAGAGGCACTCCAAGGAGCAGATCCTGGAGCTGGTGGTCCTGGAGCAGTTCCTGACCATCCTCCCCCCGGAGATGCGGAGCTGGGTGCGGGAAAGCGGTCCGGGGAGCTGCTCCCAGGCGGTGGCCCTGGCTGAGGAATTCCTGCTGCGGCACCGAGAGGCCAAGAAGCTGGACCAGCAGCAGGTGAGAAGGGCTGCGGGGAGCCGGCCTCTCCGTCCTGCCCAGCGCGGGAATCCGGGTGAAGGGGAAAAGTCTCCTGCTTGTCTCCAAAAGAACCAAAGCGTCTGTCCATGTATTCATCCAAACCCCAAATTAAAACGCTGAAATAAATTGGCAAGAAGCAGAAACGCAGAAACCCTTTAGCAAAGTCCAAAGCCAGCAAAAAAGGTTAACGGCAGCAGCAGCAGCTAGTGACATGACGCAACCTCCCAGAGCCCCCCTGAAAGAGGCGGGGCTTCCTGATGTCCGCCCCCCCCCGCTCCACGAAGGGGAGGGAAGGCGAGCAAAATCCCCCTGCTGGCCTCCCCCTCTCCCCTCCCTCTGCCTCCTTTCTGCCAGCAACTGCCAGGCCTGTGCTTTGTGGCCTTTCTGATCCAGCTGCCGCCACAAGACGCTTTTCTGCCTTGGGAAACTCGTAAGAACCTCAGAAGAGCCCTGCAGCTGGATCAGGCCCAGGGCCCCTCTAGTCCAGCTTCCTGCATCTCCCAGTGGCCCCGCCAGATGCCTCAGGGAGCAGTCAAGGCAACCGGATGCTTGTATTGCATCTCATTGCCACGCCCTTGCCCTGGGCATTCAGAGACGGAGGTTGCATCCAGGCCTCATGACTTGTAACCTGTGATGGACCTTTCCTCCACACACCTGTCCAATCCCCTTTTAAAGGCATCCAGGCCTTCATCACCACATCCTGTGGCAAGGAGTTCCACAGATTAATTACATGCTGGGAGAAAAATGTTTCCTTTGGTCTGTTCTAACTCTCCCCCCCCCCGCCTGTTTTAGTGGCTGTCCCCTGGTTCTGGTGTTATGCGAGAGGGAAAAGAACGTTCTTCTCTCCACCCCATGCACCCTTTTTTATGTCTCAGTCATCAGGTCCCCCCTCAAATGAACGCAAGCCTGTGCCATTAAGCTCCCAGGTCTGTGCCTGGGGTGGGGAAAGAGCCCCAACTCTGACGTCTCTCCTCCAGGGGTGGCCCAGGACCTCTTGGCACCTGAGAGGGCACGTCAAATGCTGCGTCCCCTTCCCTGGCGATGTGCCAGTCTCTTCTCCCTGGACTGGAAAAGGAAGAGGGGGATGGAGTGGAAGAGGAAGGGTGGAGGAGGACAGGTGAGTGGTGGGCTAGACTAGCATCAATGACCCCTCTCCTCTCCTCCGCACAATTCCTCTTCTGCTCCATCCCCTTCTTCCTTTTCCAATCCAGGGAATGGGGGAAGGAGGAGGAGGAGGGGCAGTGGAGGCAAGTGGGCAGCTGAAGGAGGTCACTCACCCCCTGCCAATCTGCAGCCTAAGGTGGTGGCTGGGCTGGGCCTTGGCCAGGGATCGGGCAGCGGAGGTGGAAAGCAAGGAATCCTCCTCTGTTCTCAAAAGTGGATCTTGGCCTTCTTCCTCCTCCAGGTGCCCAGGCCGTTTCAGGACACTCTTGGGACTGTTCCCAAGGGCGAGTGGACTCCGGCGGGCAGCGGGCAGTGGCAGCTCTACAGGGAGGCCAGACAGGACAGCGACGGAGACGCCAGTTCCCTGGGTAAGTTCCTCGGATGCCTGCAGTGGTTCGGCACCCAGGGGCTGAGGAAACGGGTCGCTGCTAGACTGGCGTGACCAAGGATTGGCACGCCTTGTTTGCAGCGGGAGCACAGCCTCGGCACGGTGCTGCGTCTGCACCGCAGACTAAGTCCTGCCTTGAGCCAGGCTGACTCTGGACGCTCCTGCTCCTTCCTGGTTGGATACAGGCAGGTGGCGGGTAGTAGTGAGTCTGAAAGAGAAAAATGTTGCGCCCTCCTGGGAGTCGTCGGAAAAGGGGGGCTTTGCTTGCAGCAGGAGTGGGGCCCACCACCCCACAGTGCCTCTAAAGCTGAGTAGGGCTCGCACCGCACAAGGCAGCCTAGGCCCGAAAAACTTGACGCTTGTTCCGGGCTTGAGGAAATTTGCGGGAAGAAGAGGTGACTGAGTAGCATTTGTCATTGGCTGGGGGAAGGATTGGGTTAAAAAAGAAAAAAAATCTCTACTAGCGTGTAGCAGAGTTCTGTGACGAAACACAGAATAGCCGTCCACAGGTTGCCGTCTCCATCATACCAAAACCAGGACAAATTTGCAGAGCTCAGTGCAAGCACTGCATAGCCAGAACCCTTGGCAGAACGTGTGCCAGGTTGCCCCAAAAGTCACTGCAGCTTAAGTTCTGGCTAGTCGAAGGAAAGACTGGTATCTGTCCGTCTCTCTTCTTGTAATTTCAGCAGGTGATGGCTGGGCAACAGAGAACGAGGAGGAGAAACCTCAGCTGAAACGTTCTGAGAAAACAGAATCCTCAAAGGCATTTGGAGAGGGTCCTTTTGTGTGCCCCAAGGAGCTGGAAGCCTTTGAAAATCAACACAAATCAGAGAATCAGCAAGATGGCCTTTTTGGGGAGGGAGAGTGTAAACCAGTCCCCTGTCAGGGGATCAGCAGGAAACTTGGTGAAACTGCAGCCCAAGAGAGACCGCGCAAGGACCGCGGGAAAAAAGCGTGCACAGAATGTGGGAAGTCGTTTGGCCGGAGCTCTGACCTGCTTAAACATCAGCGGACCCATACTGGGGAGAAGCCCTTCCAGTGTCTCAGCTGTGGGAGGAGCTTCAGTGACCGGTCCAACCTCATCGCTCACCGAAGAATCCACGCAGACAAGAAACCCTACCAGTGCTTGGACTGTGGGAAAAGCTTCTGCCAGAATTCCTACCTCATCCGCCACCGCAGGACCCACACGGGAGAGAAGCCGTACAAGTGCTCCTATTGCGGCAAAGGTTTCAGCGACAGTTCGAACCTGGTGGTTCACAAGAGAACCCACACGGTGTGTGACAAGCCATACCGGTGCCCAGATTGTGGGAGGAAGTTCAGCGAGGCCTCGCTCTTAAGCAGGCACCAGCGCATGCATGCCAAAGAGCGGCCGTATAACTGCTCGGACTGTGGAAAAACATTCCGCCACCGCTCTGATCTCATTCGCCACCGGAGGACCCACACAGGAGAGAAGCCATTCAAATGCCTGGACTGCGGGAAGAGCTTCAGCCAGAGGTCCCATTGCAGCACACATGAAAGAAGACACACGCGGCAGCAGACACTCTACCAGCCTTTGGAGAGTGGGAACAGTTTCGGCACTGCCAAGATGGGACTAGTTCCCGCTAAGGAGGAAGTTGCCGAGAGTGGGCAGCAGAGAATTGTTACCCAAAAGGACATGCGCCTGGGCCATATGTGTGTGCTCCTCCACACAGAGTGGGGATACTTATAGCCAGGCTCGTAAACAGCCGGTTTTCCTGGAGGAAATTTGTAACTCGTTCCTGGTGAGCGGCAGGAAAACATTCTGGAAATGGGCTCTCCTTTTCTCCTACGTAACGCTTAACCCAGACTTAACTCAGCCTTCCTGCCTGTGTAAACCAGCTAAACTAATACTGGTGGGCTAGTAACGTTTGCACCAGGTAAGTGCTGAATTGGGGGTTTGGTGCGGAGTTCAGCCTGCACCAAACAAAGCAAACTTTGGCTTGGAAGTCTAGGGGCGAAACGTGGTAGACCCTTGGGCAGCAGCGGAAGAAGGGTTGGGGGGGGGGTTGTCCAGAGTGAGTAGGGTTTTCAGTGGCTAAAAGGCATCGCTCATTATCCCTTCCCGGGACTGAAACGGAAGCGGAATAAACTTAGGCTGAAGTGGGCAATGTCCTTGGTTTTGTTGCCTAACGGATGCGGGCTGCAGATTTACACTGCCCTGGTCTTGAGGTAAGTGAGGAAAGGGACTTGATCACCTTTTCCAGACGGTAGGTAGGTGTCCCATTGAAGCACCCATCTGATGCAGAGGAGTTGGAAGTGGAGCCCCAGAGTGATTGGGAATGCAGGTTGGTGGGGAAACCAGATGTGCATTAAGACCGGGGGAAATTAAGACTGCGGGTGGCACAGTGGGTTAAACCGCTGAACCATGAGCTGTCGATCGAAAGGTCAGCAGTTCGATTCCCGCGACGGGGTGAGCGCTCGTTGCTTGGCCAGCTCCTGCCAACCTAGCAGTTCCAAAGCATGTCAGTGCGAGTAGATAAATAGGTACCGCTTGCAGGAAGGTAAACAGCGCTCCGTGTTCCAGCCGCATGCTACGCGCTGCGGCAAGGAGAGTCATGCCGGCCACATGACCACGGAGGCATCTTCGGACAACGCTGGCTCTTCGGCTTTGAAATGGGGATGAGCACCACACCCTAGAGTCGGACACGACTGGACTTAATTGTCAGGGGTCACCTTTACCTTTACCTAAATATCAGAAGAGTCCAACACCGACCTGGAAGGAAAGGGGTGGGGTAAAGGAGGGCTTAGGCGGAGGTGAAGGGACAGCAGTCAAGGCCCAGCTGGCTTCCGAGATCGTTTGGCAGAGCTGTGAAAGCACCTTGGGGGGGGGGGGGAGAGGTGCTGGAGAACCCAACAAGTCGTCCCTTCCTGAAGCCATCTCTGCATTGGCCTGGCGGGGGAGGGGGCCCCTGTGTGTGCAGCTTCTGTCGCCTGTGTTACCTGCCCTTCTGTGTATCAGCCACTTTGAACACATGCTGGAGAAGTGGGATATAAATCTCTTCAATAAACAAGGACCAAACTGGAGGTGATGCAGGAGACATATACAGTGGTATTCCTGCCATTTCATAAAAAAAATGTTGATGCTGTGTGTATATGTGGGGGGGATGACGACTCTGAGATCAGCAGTGGGGAGTGGCTAAGCCTTCCCTCCTGGCCGTCTTTCGGATCAGGATCTCCCACAGGAGAAAAGATACTGGCTCTGGGAAAACGATGTTGGGTCACCATAAAGCCAGGATGGTGTAGTGGTTCTGGTGATGGACTTAGACCTGGAAGATCCAGGTTCAAATCCCCGCTCAGCCACGAAGCTTCCTGGGTGACCTTGGGCCAGTCACTATCTCTCAGCCCCACCTACCTCACAGGGTTGTTGTGAGGACAAAAAGGAGGGGAGGAAATATGTACACCACTCTGAGCTCCTTGGAGGAAGGGCGGTATAAAAAAAATGTGAAAAATAAAAAAATAAATAAAGCGTTTTTTTCCTGGGGAAGAAAAGCTTTAGGGAGGTCAGATATTTTGAGGGAATAAACATTTCACCGCCAAAGGAAGTCATCTTCCCTTCCACGGCTCCCGTCAACTTTGAGGCTGCCATGGGTGTGTGAAAGCTTTTTTTTTTTTTTAAAAGTGTGTTAGCAAAAAGGGGTGCAGCCATCATGAGGAGCCTGTGCGCGAACCAAGTGTGCAGGTGCCCCTGGGGGGGGCATTGGGTCCGGGGACTGGGGTGGGGCGTCCCTTACTGTCATGAATATGTTCCTATGTGTGTGTGTGTGTGTCTGTGTGTGTTGCTGTTGAGAGAGGGCTGTTTCTTGCATGACTGAATTTCCCCCCATTGCTCCTGCTCCGGCTGCGACACGTCCTTTGCAGCCGGCTGCCCGGCGGGACTGTATAAGAGTCTTCTTTCTGCATGCCGCCCTCGTGTCTGAAACGCATCCTGTGGAGGAAGGAGGAGGGGCACCGCGGCCTGTTTCAGAGAAAGTTGCCAAGCCTCTGCAGTCTCCGTGGGGACAATCCTAGTGGGAGTGCGCTCTTCAAAGAGCAGAGCGGGACTTGCCAAAAGAGCATCCGTCTGATCATGAGAAAAGGAGTCTTGCTCTGAGCAGATTCTCATTTCACCACATATCCAAGCTGTGTAATTGGACGTTGCAAAATAAATACTGCTAAAACGACAACTGTGTTAGGGTCAGCTTTATTCATTACAGGAATAAATAGTGCAGATTGCAGGTGAATATAAAGGGGGAAAAACCCGCCCTCCTTTGGTGGCTCATTCAGACAGCGGAAGGTGGAATATACCCATGTCTCGCAAGGGTCCCAGATGCCATGGAATATTCACCAACACTCTAATTCCTGAGGGTGAAGGCTCAGAAATAGTGTATTAGTGGCTAAGAGATTCCGGTGTGAACTTGGACTTTTCCACTTTGAAAATTGCCTCCGCCATGAAGTGACAAGGGCTGCAATCCATACACACTTGCCTGGGAGTAAAGCCCATTGAACAGAGTGGAACTACTTCTGAGTAGACTTGCATAAGATTGTACTCCAAGTGGTTTTAAGCAAGCCACTTCCTTGCTGCCTCAACCATCCCATCTGCAATATGGAGTAATAATACTGTACAGGGTTGTTAGAAGGGTTACCACCAGATAATGCCTATGGAGCTTGTTGAATATTCAGAACACACTATCCAGATGCTAAGCATCATTCTTTGGGTCCACCTGAAAAGAAATGGAATAGCCCTCCCACTTCAGGGACTGGAAATTCAACTCCTGCCATTTCACAAATAAGCCCAGGCTTGATGCTTAAGACCTGTGTAGCCCTGCCCTCGCCGCATCCAAAACAACTCACCATCAAGTAGTAAAAACATTTTAAAAACCAACAACCCCGAGCAGTGAAGTATGCCAGCGTTCTCAGAGAGAGGGTCTAGCGCATTGGTGGAGCCTCTGCTTTGCATGCAGAAGGTCCCGGGTTCAATTCCTGGCAGCATCTCCAGATAAGGCAGAGACAAATGTCAGTCTGAGAATCTGGATTGATGCTGCCAGTCAGTGTTGGATAATAACTAACTGAAACCATGGTCTGACTCCATGGCAGAAGTGAAATGAGGCGGGGGGGGGGCAAATAGCTTCTAACGTTAAATGGTTCTTAGTTGCTGCTGGAAGGCTAACAATGAAGAGACAGGATGTATTTTCCTTAGGAGAGCGAGAGGCAGCAAGCGCCATGTGTCAGGCTGCTGGCATGGCAACGGGACGCCCACCTGGGTCTGGCCCATCTTGTGGATCCGGGATCTCAGCCACCTGGAAAGGGAGGCGATACGTAGCAGGGTCCACAGAGGGTGGAGACACAGCAGCATTAAGGGGAAGGACGAGGGGCGCCGACTGCCTGCCTGATGTGGTCCCCTCGTGTCTCTGGTTGCACCCGGCCCTTGATTGAAGGAGGAGGGGTGGGCCAGAGAGACCCACCCAGGCTGAGAACGAGGGGCTTCACCCCTGGGGAGTAGTAGCACCCATCCATTCTGCTATTACTTAGAAGTGCTGCTGCTGCTGCCATGGGTGGCAGCCTTGAGCTCGTTTTCACAAGGAAAGGTGGGATACACATCTGTTTAAAAATTGCACAAGGAATCGTTCAAAAACAACGTTAGTAGGAGGACATTTTATTTATTTATTTTCCACATTTTTATAACACCCTTCCTCCAAGGAGCTCAGGGTGGTGGTGTACATGGTTCCTTCCCTCCTTTTGTCCTCACAACAACCCTGTGAGGTAGGTGAGGCTGAGAGATAGTGACTGGCCCAAGGTCACCCAGGAAGCTTCGTGGCTGAGCAGGGATTTGAACCTGGATCTTCCAGGTCCGAGTCCAACTCCCAAACCTAAGATGAATGTTTTCAACAAGATGAAAGACGGACACAGCTTGTTGCTTCATAAGCAAACGAAACAAGTACAAGTTTTGGAGACAAAATCCTGCACCCTCCTCAATGCAGCACCTCTGGCTGTGGCCACACGAGGCGACAACACCGGCAACCTCCTGGTTTTAGAAGTGGGTTTTCTCTGTGCCAGGTGCAAGGGAGTGGTGACAGGATACAAGTATCTTGTTGTCTTGTGTGCTCCCTGAGGCATCTGGTGGGGCCACTGTGTGATACAGGAAGCTGGACTAGATGGGCCTTTGGCCTGATCCAGCAGGGCTCTTCTTATGTTCTTAACACCCATATTTATTTTTTAAAACGAACATATCCCCCCACCCTTCTCAATGAGGCCTCAGGACGGCTTATGAGATTAAAAAAAAAAAAAAAGCCCAGACACTTAGACCAGCTAATGCAGCACGGAAAGACATGCCAGATTTCTTGAGAGAGCAAATGCTTGGGTGGGGTGGCTGCCCCCCCCCACGGGCCCAGCAAATGCTTGGGTGGCTGCCACACGGGCCCAGTGAGGTGTCAACTGTCTGTCCGTGCCCTCTAGAATCTCATCCCGTGGCACTCTGTTTGTTCAGAGTACTTCCCGGGCCCCGGTTGCTGAGGGCCAAACAAGGAGGGAGAGTCTTCACAGGATCTGGCCCATGGGCTTTTCAAGAGCAGCTGACTGAACACTGCTAGAAACAAGCTGCCGGGCCTCTGGCTCAGCGCAGCACCAAGCCACTTCTCAGGAAGGGTTAGATGCTGTCCTAGCAAACAGGATTATCAGGGGCTGCTGCCACCCATGGCGGCTGAGAATGGAGCTTCTGTGTTCAGGGGCAGTATACCCCTGCATGGCTGTTGCCCTCATACCTTGTTTGTGGGTCTCCTTGTTGACTGCTGGGGAAAATAGGACATGGGGCGAGTGGGGGCCACAGGGCTCCAAGGGTCAGCAGTGGCCTGGGTCACCCGGTGAGCCAGCAGGGAACTGTCACTGCCCCTCTCAGCGAAGGGTGCAAGGGATCAGGGCCACTCACTGCCTGCACACCTGCAATAACAGGGATTTCTTTTCCTCTCACAAGTGTATCACAACCACCGTTCTCCAAGTTGCACACCATACATGGGAAGCCGAGTCTATTTTATCCTCGCAAACAAGCCGGCAAGGTAAGTTGTGCGAGTACCACTTGTGATCAAACTATGAGCTTCTCGGCGGAGTGGAGGATTGGAACTCAGGCCTTCATAATACTGTAGCTCTACCACCCTGGCTCTTTGTGCTTGGAAGAAAAACGGTTGAAAACCCAGGCCTGGTTTCAGCATTTCATTTCTTACAAAAAGAGAGGTGGCATTCAAGACAAATCTGGGAGCCACACAGCTGTGCTCATCTAATTTCTGCTTAGTGAAAAAAAAGCACTCTGGACATGCTCAGAAGAGGCCCTTCCACTTCTTTACTGTAACTTCACATCCTCTCTATTGAACATTCACATTGTACATAAGGTCTGGGGTGAGCTTTGTAGAGTTACCTATTGATACCTGCATGTTAAGGATTTTTTTTAATTTTTAATTAGTTTTAGTTCACCCTTCCACCAACGAGTTCCTGGCATTCATTAGTCTTCCTTGGCTCCATATTATCTTCACAACCTGAGACTCTTCCTAAGATCACCAGGGAGTTTCAAGGCCGGGGGGGGGGGGGATGTGAATCTGGTCCAGCCCTTTAACTACTGCACAGTACTGCCTCCTCATGTTTAGCAAATTTTAAATTCCAGACAAACACATTCCAGTCTCCATCCTTCCCCCACCTTTTCCTTTTTTTTAAAAGAGCTGCCTTACCATGAAATAATTAACAGTGCAACATACTGTTCTTTAATATTAATTCTTTAATAAAGCCGTCGCTATTCACAGACGAAGCTACAGAGTGCCAAGCAGAGCGTGGGGACAGCCAACATTTCAGCTCCGTCAGGTCAGCATGGAAAGCAGAGGAAGGAAATATTTTATTTTTATTTATTTTATTTATTTATTTAACTTCTGTTGTAAGCCGCCTTGGGCATTTGCCTTGGCATAGGAAAGGCAGGATATACAGTAATTTTTTTTAATAAATAAATTAAATAAACAAGCTCCTTGATTTTCGAACGAAAGCTGTTATGACCGGCAACAATGTTCAAAGAAAGAGGTAACACGGGTAGCCCGGTCATGTTAAAAAGTAGCGATCCAGCTGAAAATAACGATCTCAAACTACTTGGTATGGGCTTATTCACCCAGAAATCCAAATAGAAAAAAATGTTAAAAACAAATTCTGGAACTCAAGGACCCAACGTTTCATGTCTTTATCCAGACATATCCTCAGGGGTATTTTCCAGGGAAAATACCCCTGAGGATATGTCTGGATAAAGACATGAAACGTTGGGTCCTTGAGTTCCAGAATTTGTTTTTAACATTTTTTTCTATTTGGATTTCTGGGTGAATAAGCCCATACCAAGTAGTTTGAGATCGTTATTTTCAGCTGGATCGCTACTTTTTAACATGACCGGGCTACCCGTGTTACCTCTTTCTTTGAAGCTCCTTGATGTTGACAGAAGGAGGGGGGGGAGACGGGCCAAGGAAGAGACAGTCCCGCTTGGGGGGGGGGGTCACAGCACCACTTACCTCCTACCAGGGAGGATTGGGACCGACTGCCATTTTATTCCCCACCCTTGTGGGGAAAACAAAATGGCAGCCCCCTATTAAAAAATGGTGGCTGTTAACGGGGGGCTTGTTTTTACTTCTCCAAGTGACTTGGTACAACACCGCCCCAGCGCCCCCCCCCCATTGGAAATGCACCGAGGAGGCCAAAGGCTGTGGAGAGGAGTGCCAAGGTGACGGCTACTTAGGCCTGCTGCCAAAGCAAGGCCACATGGGGGGGGGGGCTGCCCCATGCCTCTTGGCACCCGAGACCAAGCTCAGGTGCTGCCCCCCCCCCATCACAGCATGCAAAACAAGCCATTCCATTTTGACCCAAACATCCATCTCTCCGTATTTCAAGGGGCCGGGGAGGGAGGAAGCGCACAGAGGAGCTCCTCGCCCCCCCCCTCTGCCTTTTGAATGTGCAGGCAGGAAGTGAGGAGGAGGAGGAGGGATGCCGCTCTCACTGGTCCACGGCAAGCCACTGGGAGACCAGTTTGGCCACTCCCTTGAAGGAGCCACCAAAGAGCCACGGTCTCGGGGGCTCCTTATAGGGCCGGCCCTAACCAGACCGAGCCAGGCCGGAGCCTCCCCTCCGGGTCCCTCTCTTTCTCCCCTCTTGTAGGGCCCAGCCAGGGTGTTGCTTCCTTCCCCCCTTCAGCCTCTGGGAGTGCTTAGAGGTCACATCCTCTAAGGAAAGCGCACGTTTTGGGAGCAGAGGTCTTTCTCCCCTCCTTAAAGCCCCCCAGGCTTCCCACTTGCGCCCCTGCCCCCAAGTGTAGTGCCGGCCCCCCCCGCAGCCTTTCACGGCCGCCCTCTCCCTCCACCTGCCTCCACCGCAAGCCGCAACAATCCGCTTCCCACTCGCTGGACTAGTCGGGCTTCGGCCTGCTCCAGCAGGGCTCTTCCGATGTTCCTTGCAAGGGATGGCTGGGGGAGGCGGCAACAACATGAGTGTGTGTCCTCCTTTCTCTGCACCCCTTAGATGGCTTGAACAGGGGGTGGGTGGCCGAACACTTGCTTTGCCCTGGCAGCTGAAGCCCTGGAGCGCCACTGCCAGCTGGGATGCCAGCGGCGGGTGGGCAAGAAAGAGGGCGGCTGTTGCCCGGCGGGTGCTCGGTCTGCACATGGGCTCCCCAGAAGCATCTGGCTGGGTGGCTACTGTGGGAAACTGGGTGATGGGCGAGATGCACTTTGCACCTGACCCCGCAGGGGCTTCTCACAGGGCTGGTTCAAGGGAGGAAAGACATTGCTGCCCGCCCCACCCCGGCGATGTGCCAGCCTCTCCTCTTTCTACACCCTGGCTTGGAAAGAAGGGAGTGGCCAGTGCAGGAGAGGAGGAGTGAAGAATGGGAGGAGTCGGGGGGTGTCAGGTGAGCCTCTCCAAAGCTCTTACGGCAGAAGAACGAATGAGCTATTTTAACGGCTCAGGTTCCCGGACTTAAACAAAGCAGCTCTCAAGCTCATCAAAAGGAGGAAAGAGCTGCTTTCGTCACATTCCAGAAACCTGAACAGTATTTTCATCTATTCTATACAGTTCCATTAATCTTTTCTTGCTCTTGGTCAAAGGTCTTTGGAAACCCATAGAATTGGAGAGAGCTTACTTATACAGTCGGCCCTTGGTATCCACGGGGGTTCTGTTCCCGGAACACCTGCGGACGCCAAAAAATGCTTAAGCTGGAGTCCAGCCCAACCCCCCCGTGGTTTTTTTTACCTTTTAAATCCAAACCGCTGCATGTTCTTGTGGTATTCATGCCTAAGTCGTGCTCTGGAAGGCTCCTCCATGTTGCAAGACTCCCCCCTCCCAAGATCGCCCCAGAACACGACATGGAGGAACCTTCTGGAGCACGATTTAAGCATGAATAGCACAAGAACATCCAGCGGCTTGGATTTAAAAGGTAAAAAAAAAAATGTGGGTTTTTTTTTTACTCTTTTTTTTTAAGCATTGAAACAGTGGACCCTCTGGGACCCGTGCTGAGTCAAATCCGCGGGTCCCAAGTCCACGAATAAGAAGGGTCCACTGTACCAGCATAACCTGGAAAGAGGCTGAATTAAAGTTGGTACTAGGAAACCTTCACAAAAAGCCTGGTGTTAACATGGGACAACTCTACTGCCACTCAAGGAAGAGATCCACCAAGCCCAAGGTGGAGCAGGAGGTGGCCCATCATCAAGGAACCGAGCCCCCACCCCCACCCCCCAACATTTCCCCTGCTTCTTGCACTCATACGTTCTCCTGTACATCCTCAGGCCAGATTTCTGACTGAGGCTCTTCCCATGTAACCTTTTCCCCTTGCGGAGTCCAGCCCCAGTTAAGAACTACAGGTGTCCCCCGGTTAATGACGGTTCGTTTAACGACGATCCGCATATACGACCAGGTCCCCCAGCACCTTATAAAAAGGTCACTGTTGTTGGCTGCCCGAGCCTGCTGCTGATTACAAAATGGAGGCAGGGAGCACTCGCGGCCCCTTTTAAATCCTTTTTAAACACATCTTTTTAAATCCCCAGCCTATCAGCTGTTAGGCGCTAAACATCAAAGCACCAATCTAGCGCCAAACAGCTGATGGGCTGCTGGGGATTTAAAAAGAGGCGTCTGGTGTCCTTGCTATTCATTCCCTATTACAAATGCACTGTATTACATAGGCTATACGCGTTATACCAAAATCGACCACTAGATGGTGATGAACTCACTTAAAGCCGGTATCCCCACTGTTAACTGGGGGACACCTGTACTCATTCAGCAGACCTGGCCAAAGCAATCTGAAACATGTTTACATACGAGTGCCCTTAGTTTCAATAAAACTGACTTCCAAGAAATCGTACACAACTGCGTCCTAATTGTCTTGGGAAGCCAGCAGTGGAATTTGTTGCCGTTTCTCAGTTTTCCCCTAGGTGTATTTTCTGATGTCTGATAAGGTGTGAACTGGCACTGAAGCTCCTCCCACATTCTGAACACTTATACGGTTTCTCTCCTGTGTGAATCCGTTGGTGCCTTATAAGGTGAGAGCTCATTCTGAAGTTTTTGCCGCAGCTCAAGCAGATATAAGGCTTCTCTCCCGTGTGGGTTCTCTCATGAGCGAGAAGGTCCGAGCTCTTGCTGAACATTTTTCCGCACCAACACTTATACGGTTTCTCGCCTGTGTGCGTTCTCTCATGTGCAATCAGGGTAGATTTCTGACTGAAGCTCTTCCCACAATCCAAACACTTAAACGGCTTTTCTCCAGTATGAGTCCGCATGTGCGTAACAAGATTTGAGCTGGCACAGAATCTCTTCTCACAGTAAGAGCATTTGAACGGCTTTTCTCCTGTATGAATTCTCTGGTGCCTGATGAGCAACGTGCTGGATGTGAAGCCTCTACCACATTCAGGGCATTTAAATGGGTTTTCCCCCGTGTGGTTTCTTGTATGTGTAATGTAGTGCGATTTCTGAATGAAGCCTTTCCCACACTCAGAGCATTTGTACGGTTTTGCTCCCGTGTGGATTCTCTGATGCCTGGTGAAGTCTGAGCTCAGACTGAAGCTTTTTCCACACTCCCAACATTTATAGGGTTTCTCTCCTGTGTGGGTTCTCTGATGTGCAATGAGATGGGAGTTCTGGTTGAAGCCTTTCCCACATGTCAGGCATTTATATGGCTTCTCTCCCGTGTGGATTCTCTGGTGCCGGATAATGTCTGAGCTAACATGAAAGCTTTTTCCACACTCAGAGCATTTATATGGCTTGTCTCGTTTTTTAGGAATTCTCCTGCTTATCACAAAGTCTGGCCTCCAGCTGAGGCCTTCTCCACTCTCAGTTCGCTTCTCTTGAGTCTCTCCCATGGGGATTTTCTGTTGTACTATAGATTCATCAAGGCCCTTAAAGGCTCCCCAGCAAGGAACAGGATTTCCTACTCCCTCCAATGGGCGACTTTCCTGCTGCGACTCTGGTTTTTGCTGAGGATGAATGGTCATTTCCTCATTATGGCTTTGGGAAGGGCTCTCTTCACCTCTTCCAAACATTTCCAGGGGGTCCCGATAAACTTGTGCCTCGTTCTCACTGTGGGAGTCCTCACCACCTGCTGGAATAAGAAAAGAATTAAGGTTGTGCTAAATCGATCCTCTTGTCCTTTTGTCCCCTCTCATTTTCTTCCAAGGCTGAGTCAAACACACTCACATAAAGTCTTTCCTGGACTGGAGCAGTTCAGCGACAGGGGGGATTTCTCTTCAGATAGCTGCATACGAAATGCTTGTGTGTTCAAGGGAAGGGTTTTAGCCAAGGCTTCTCCCCAACAACTTAGCTTTCCATATGCAGGAAAAACAATTTTTTTTTCTCCTGAACTCCATGCATTTGTCCTGAACTCCATGCATTTGTCACCAATGAGGAAGCTAAAGGCGGATCCACACTGCATGCGTCTCGGCCTGTATGTGTCCGGTGTCCCGCCCCCAGGTTCAAACAACGGGCTCTGATTGGCTGAACAAAACACGAACGCGGGCAAATTGCCCGCGTTCGTGTTTTGTTCAGCCAATCAGAGCCCGTTGTTTGAACCTGGGGGCGGGACACCGGACGCATACAGGCCGAGACGCATGCGGTGTGGATCCGCCTTAACAATTTTGCTAGAGCTCTGTACAGAATCCTATCCTAACCAACTTTCCAGCACCAATGCAGCGGTGACAGCGGGGTGTGCATGCTGCATTCTGCAGTGGGGGGGGGGAGTCACGGAGGCCTCCTGAAGGTAAGGGAATGTCTGTTCCCTTACCAGGGGCTGCGTTGCAGCTGCATTGGCTCTGGAAAGTTGGTTAGGCTGCAAATAACAACAGGAGTGAGGAGTTCACATTTGTCCAGGAACAGCCAGTTTTCTTTCTCAAAAATGGAAATATGTTATTTTCATAATATGTTATTTTCCCCACCACGTCTACTTTGGCTTGGAGAGAAAGAGTTTCATTTCCATGCATACCTCTGGCGCGCTGCTCAGAATTCTGGCCCAGAACGGTCGCAATTCTGTCACAATCCTCCTGCATGGCCACTTTATACGAGGGTCTCTTGCCCTGGGTACAGCTACAAAAGGTACCTAGAACGCAGCCGGGGACCCCGAAAAGTCCTTCTTCAGGAACTGCTAGCTCCTGAAACAGAAACAGCGTCAAAATAATCTCGCATGTATGCATCTTTGTGATAGGGAAACAACTATAGCTCGTCACCCCTGCTCCAAATCACTGGCTGAGCTGCTGTGATGTCACAGAACGTTCGCAAAGATGCAAGCGGCTGAGAGCAAAGCAGGAGATGTCGCTGAGAAGAATCTGTACAGCTGTAGCTACTGGAGGGGTAGTTTGGTTCAGTTGCGCGGGAGGAAAACCTCACACAGGGCTTAAGACTGGAGGGGCTGGGCTGGGGCTGCATGGAAATCTTCTGACAGCTCTCTTTCCAGGGAGCTCTGCTCTGACTATTTTTAAACGGCCCTTGCAAGCTTCTCTTTCCTGGCCTTTCAATGTTTTTCTTTGAATCGTAAGTAGAAAAAACATATAATTTGGGGAGAGTGGGTGTGCAGTTCTGCAGCCTTCTTATTGACAAGGGCTCAGAGTACATGGGGCCTGGATGCGACGCTTCCTTCCAGGGAACCCCCAAGACGTTTCCTTGCGCTCCACGGAGGGAGGAAGAACTCATTTTTACGTACAGGATGTTTTCAGTTCCCTTTCAGCGGCAGCGCGGAGCAGCGAAGGGCTGCCTTGCAAACTGGGGGTGGCCTGCCGAGTGGATCCGGGGCAGAGGCAAGATTCAAGACCCAATCAGCCTCAGCTGCAAGATGGGAATATAACCATGCCTCGCTCTCTCTTCCTGCTAAGGGCCCTGCATGCTCTGCTTAGCGCTGGAGACAGATTTGAGGAGCTGCCAGGTTTTCTTTTATTCGGTTTTTTAAGGGCGGTGATGGAAAACAGCCCTGACTGATGATCCCTTGTCCCAGCCAGTAGCTCCGGCTGCCATGCGAAATCTGCTCTGCTGCACCTAGCAGAGTCTCACACGCCTAAATCTGGGTGGCGCCTCCTGTCTGGAGGACCCCACACCAACTGCAGTCTGTGGGGCTGGGGCTTCGCCGCTGTGTAGTACCCGTTCGCCTCCCATCCACACGTCTGCCTGACCCAGCCCAAGGAAGTCTCGGATGTAACACAAACGTTGGTAAGTCTATTAGCAACATCCCAGCAAGCAAGGGCCCCGATCCTGCCCAGCTTTGCTCGCTAGCAGGGGAAGCCGCCCTTCTTTGTTTGCTTTCCCCTCCCTGCTGCAGCTCACAGAACTGCCAAACTCCCCCCACCCCAAACCCCCTTCCACCAGGTGGCCCGTCTCCGTTGCTCCCTCCCTGCCCGGGAGCAGCTGCTGCTGCTGCTGCTGCTGCGGACACGTCGAAGGCCCGGGACCTCTGCCGGCCCGGGACCTGCCTGGCGCGCGCCTGCACTGCGCTCACCTCCCCCTCCAGGGGCGCCCCAGTCCCGCAACGCTGCTGCTGCTGCCGCCGCTGCTGCTCTTGCCCGTCGATGCTGCAGGAGCTGCTGCGCCTCCCGGGAAGCCAGAAGCCAGCTCGGAGCTCCGCCCGACGGCAGAACAGGAAGGGACATCACGCTCCGCATCTCCCCGCCCCCCCCTGCTGCTGCTGCTGCTGCATGTGTTTGGTCTGGGCGGCGTCTTCTCTGGGCCTCTCTAGGAGCGCTGTCGGTTTTAACCCTTTATTCGGCTTGCAGACTAAAAAGAAAGGGGGGGGGGATTTTGCAAAGAGGCAGGAGAAAAAACCCCGCTCGCAGACCAGCTGCCTCAAGGGTGTTGTTGTAATGATGACCGAGATCCTGTATGTACGTGCTTTCAGCACTTAGGAAACTGGATACTGTGTATGAATGCAACAACAACAACAACCATAATAATAATAATAATAATAATAATAATAATAAATACAGAATTGCTTGCCTTGCCCCTGTTTTTAATGGCGAGGGTTTTTTTTTGTGCCCTTAGCAGATGTTTGATAGGCAGGAATGTCCGCCTGCAGCCCCTGGTGTTCCCGGCATGGAAATGCATCAAGTCACGTGGGAAAGCTGAACCTGTCCAATTTCTGCCTGCCAGACTGCTCTGAAAATGAACAGGTGGCTCAGTCTGTGAGAGTGAGCATTGAGCCAAGATCCAAGCTGGCCTGCTTTCCACGCTCGAGGAACATGAGGACGAGCAGGCTGCCTCTGAGCATGTGCAAGTGCCAAGTTTGATTGAGGGTGACCCGAGGCTTATTTGAGCAGAATGCCGCTGCCAGACTGGATTGGTGCGCAGTGCTCCGAGCCGCTGCCGGCCCACCCAGGCAGGCAGCCACCTGATGAGGCGGGCTGCTGCTTCAGTGGCAGATTGCAAGAAGACTGCGGGGGCGGCGGAGTTGGGGGGGTCTTTCACCCTGTCGTCGGCCACCACCTCCTTCCAACCTGCCGCCAAAGCCGGCCTCAGCGGTCTGCTTCCCGCTCGCTCACAGCATGCGAGGAGGAGCACAGTAAGGATTTGGGGGGGGGGGGCAAGGTGGACCTGAGATGGCACCAGGAGGCGTTCCGGGTTGCATAAACCCTGAGCAGAGCAGACACAAGTTGTGCTGGGTGCCTCTTAGGGCCTGATCCTATCCCACCTTCCAGCGCTGATGCAGCCGTGCCAGTGGGGCATGCGCTGCATCCTACAGGGGGGGGGGGAGTCATGGAGGCCTCTTCAAGGCAAGAGAACAATTGTTCCCTTACCTTGGGGCTGCATCGGCACTGGAAAGTGGGTCAGGATTGGGCCCTTAGTTTCTGAGCCCAATCTGAAGTGGTTGTCGTGTCCTTTGCTGCCCTTTCATGGTCTCGGTAGGACCAGCAGCAGGGGCATCAGTGGTTGGTCAGGTTGGGCGCCAGTCCGAGTGCCCACCCTGCTGGGCTAAACCCCTCCTGAGCCCCCAGCACTGGCCAGCCACCACATTTCCTGATGGAGGAGGAGGGAGGAGGGGCCACCATGCACTGCTAGTGCCCAGTGCCTGACATTGGTAAACTGGGGGGGGGGGCATCCAGGGCAGGGCGTTGTCCCAGGACCTCCAGCGCTCTGCCCCCTGGGCCTGCCAGTCCCAGGCAGAGGTTACCTGAAGGACTGCATAGCTTGTATGAACCTGCACCGGCTCTTCAATCTGCTCTCTCCCAGGTCTGCCGCCTCTGCCCATACTATTGATGGGTCCTAGAGGCATGGCCTTTTCGGTGGTAGCTCCTCAGGCCCCTCCTGTTGCACTTTTACGACGACAGGGCATTTTAATTGAAACGGACATTTGAAATCTGATTGCTCTTGCCCTTTGCTGCTGGTTTTTGCCTTTTCAGGGTTTGTTTTTAATTTATCGTAGTCCTGTTTGTAGTCAATCTGTTTTAGTGCAGCATCTCCTTGCACTGATGAACCTTAACACACACTGCTGTCTCAGTGCGCCCATGTTTCTTAGTTTCTAAAGATGGATAAGGCTGTTCCCAGTTTTGGGTGCTCCTCAAGTTTCATGCAATCATTGGGATACGTCCCTGACTCCTACACCCCTCACTTCCTCATAAACACTCTCTTCTCCTTTCACACACCTCCCATTTCTCCCTGTGCCCAGGTCAGAACCCCGGGGGGGGGGGCTGTCTTTTCCTCTCTCTGCCATCTTGACTTCGACACAGACCAGTGGGAGAGACTCTTTGAGTCCCAGCAGACTTTATAACGAAGACATTAAAAGACAGGCAGTTTGGATGCCAGGTTCTCAAAATCAAATTTCCAGTCAAGAGGGAACATGAAAGAGGAGAAGGCTTAAGAGAGACGCTCGTAAAAGGAAAACTGAGTAGTTAAAAACACACAATAAAAACACGTCCCATGGCTGATGGAGACAGGAGAGCCATCAATCATACAGTCCTTTGTTACATAGAATTTTATTGCAATAAATACAGTGAAAAATTCCCCGTGACCCAAGACGGGAAGAAGGGAGTCGCCAATTTTATTCTGAGACTAGATGCAAATGGAACTTGCACATCAGAGAATCTAAAGAGCTCCGATCTTGTCCTTTCCGGGGAAGAAGAGAGGGGGGTCAGGCACGGGGAAAGCCGCCAGGTGTGTCTGGTCCACAGCAGAATCCTGGCTCCTGCTCTCCCAAATGGGTGAAAGTCCACATGTGGGCAAGGGCCTGGAATATCCAAACAATCGTGAGTGGGAACCGTGGCAGAGCTCGTGGACAGTTCCCTCCACTTAACCCTTGCACCACAGAGAGATTTGGCTTGAAAAGGGAGGTTTGGGCAACCAGAGAGGTTACTAAGAGAAAGACTGCATACAAATTAGAGAAATCTTACTTGATTCATTGTGTGACTTGGAGTAATCCATCTACTATATTTGCATATGTACTTTCATGCAAATAAAAATAACTCTTTGCTTTTAGACCATGCAGGCAGATGGCATAGAAGAGGCTTTGTCTTAGAAGTGTGCTGCTCCCTCTTCTCTGACGAAGAAAGGAAATGCTTTAGGCCTGTGGATGTTTTATACGTCTATAAATGAGATCGAATGCCCAAATTAATCGGGGTGCCTTTTTAGGTGAAAAGGTTTGAAAACTTGTTAATCTTACTGATTAAATCCACAAAGCGCTGCAGCCCCGACTCAAAGCATTACAAGGGAGATATTTTTTAAGGAATTGAACCAACCTCCTCCTCCCCAGCCACCCCCCAG
Organism: Plestiodon gilberti rubricaudatus; assembly: GCA_026170595.1. NCBI lineage: Eukaryota > Metazoa > Chordata > Lepidosauria > Squamata > Scincidae > Plestiodon > Plestiodon gilberti. Next base: position 264,072,256 of record JANXHW010000002.1, on the reverse strand, counting down.
TTCATCCCAAGAATTTACACCATTTCTTGACTCTGGGCAGTGTCTGGCAGCGGAGAGGGGTCTGTATTTGTTCTGTCAAATTTCTCACAGTTCAAGCATTTATGGGGTTTATCATTTGTTGGGGTTTTCCCTTTCTGTCTGGGAGGGCAGCTCCAGCTGAAAGTTTTCCCACAGTCAACACATATAAACAGCATCTCCCTGGTGTGGATTCTCTGATTAACGGAGAGGTCGGCCTGCTGGCTGAAGAGTTTCCCGTAATCCAAGTGCTGGTGTGGCGTCCCACTGGCGTGGACACCGTGGTGGATGATTAGGGCTGAGCGCCGGTTGAAACTTTTCCCGCAGTCCACACACTTGTGAGGCTTCTCCCCGGTGTGCGTCCTCTCGTGGACAATCCGGTTGGAAATCTGGCTAAAGTGCTTCCCGCAACTGGCACACTTGTACGGTTTCTCCCCCGTGTGGGTTCTCTCATGAACTGTGAGGCTTGAGATCTGGCTAAAGGTTTTCCCGCAGACAGAGCACCGGTAGGGCCTCTCCCCGGTGTGGGTTCGCTCATGGACAACAAGGTCAGAATTTCGGACAAAGCTCTTGCTGCAGACCAAACACGTGTAGGGTTTCTCGCCTGTGTGGGTTCGCTCATGGACAACAAGTTCAGATCTCCTGCGGAAGATCTTCCCACAGTTAGCGCAAGCTTTCTGCTTTCGGCCTTTGTGCGTTCTGTGTTGGATTGTCGCGTCCCTCAGGTTCTCGTTGCCTTTCCGATGAGAAGCATATCCGTCTGGTTTCTCTTCGTTGTGAGTTTCTTGCCGATTTTCTGCATTCTGATGTTCCTTGGAGGTTCCTTCTTGGTTACAAGGCTGTGGAAAATGCTCGGATCTGTCTAATGGTGGCCCATCATCTGCCTGCAGGAGCCTGGAATGTTCCAAGAGAGAATCCCCATCCTCCTCATTTAGCCAAGCTGAAAAGGAAAAATAAGAATCAAGAGAACTTCCAACAGGAGTTTGTTGGCTCCTGGCTTGTTTCCAGACACAACCTGTCATCTCCCCAACTCTGAGCAACAACCTGGATTGACCCGGGGGGGGGGGCAGCAGAGTCAGGCGGACCAGGGGGTCAGACTGCCGAGGGGCTGGTCCATCCTGCCCACCCAATGCGTAGCGTTTACTTTGGTCTTTATGTCAGTTGTTCACCCAAGCTTTCCTTTCTCGCTTCTCCCTTGCAGGAGAGCTTTTCATACAAGGGGGGGGCATCACTCCATGGAAGAGCACCCGCTTTGCCTGCAAAAGCCCCCCAGTTGCATCTCCAGGGAGGGCAAAGAAAAAATTCCTGTCTGAAACCCTGGAGAGCTGTTGCCAGTCAGAGCTGTTGACCGTAGCAAACTAGATGGTCTGACTCAGCAGGCAGCAGCTTCCTACGCTCAGCACCCACCTGTATCTCTGGAGTCTGGTGGATCCAGCAGGCACGGTTCTTCTCCACGTTCCAGCTGCGAGACCACGTCAGGCTTCCCCATGTCAAGAGCTGGTCAGAAAGGCAAAGCAAGGCCAGGGGTCATAAATCGAGAATTTCTAGTGGGTCTGCTGTGTGACCAATACAGTCCCTCCTTCAAAAGCTTTAAAAATTAGACCTTCCCAACTCGGGACATCTGAAAAATGTTGGCAGTCGGTTCAGAACAGACAAACATTTCACCACAGATGGCCAAATTACATGTTACCTTCATTGTGTCGTTGGCCCTGATCTGTACTTGTTTGGTAAATAGGAAATGTGGGGAGGGGAGGGATCAGAACCACCGCATGCAGAAAGGGAGGGGCTTTCCTCCCTTGCTCCCACCAGTGGGACTGTCCCTCCTCCGAGCTTGCAAGTAGGGTTGCAAGTAGGGCTTGCAAGTAGGATCTGGATTGTGGCGGAGGAAACGTTTTAAAGCAACAAAGAAGAGGAGCAGCAAAGGAAAGAGAGGAGGGTGAGTGAACTTCCCTAAAAGTGCAAGAGGTATGGAATTGAGTACGAAATCTACAGCTAGTGGCCCAACGCGTTTCGGCAAGTTCCCCCTCCTCTGTGGCACAAAGCGCGTTTTTCTTTGCATGGCATCGATCCCCACAAGTTGGGACGATCCTGCCTGGACGCTGCAGACTTGACAGGATAGTCCTAACTTGTGGGAATCCAAAGGGTTGGAAGAAGAAATGCTCTTTCTGTGCCCAGAGAAGGCCACTGTCGGGGCCTCGCTCTCGAGATCTATTTTCACGTGAAATGAATTCCATTCATGTTTTTCTCATCCGTTGGAGCTCAGCTCCTCTGACTCCTTCATGGCTAGATATGCTTTAAACCTGTTCCAGCCCCTAGAGCTGGCCATCTTGTTAATGTTCTGGTGCAGGGCAAGACAATCTCAACATCGTGTCCCCCGTAAAAGGAGAGCGAGTGAACAGGTCACAGGAATTAGCGACACAGACGCTCAACCTGGGACCAGAATCGTCTCCTGTTTCGCTCTTACTCCAGTTCGCCAGGAGGCAGAAGAGTCCTTACCAAGTGAGCAGATGTTGGCGTAGGCCTCCTGCATGACGTCTTTGTACAAGGCCTGCTGGGTTGGCTCAAGTAGCGCCCACTCCCCTGCCGTGAAGTAGACAGCCACGTCCTCAAAGACCACGGGGCCCTGAAAGAGGAAGAGGCCAGCTTAGCACCTGCTGACCCCAAGCCAAACTCCAGTCAGTCTGTCTGGGGCTTGCAAGGAAACAGTGAGAGGAGAGCAGCCATGAATGTCATCGTGGCCTTCTCGGTGTTGGCACCGTGGTTGTGGAACTCCTTCCGTGGAAAGATTCGTCAGGCTCCCCCTCATCCTGCTGTTACTTCTTTTAGAACATTTTTACTCTGCTTTTACCACAGTGACTCAAATTGCTTTAACATAAAGAATGCAAATAAAATATTTTTCAGGTAAAGGAAACTCTGCGTCTCCATAGTCCTCCGTCGGGCCGGGGGTAATCTTTATAATAAAATAATCTTTATTAATCCTCTTTCAAACAACCTGTTTCGTTTTGACAGGCATTTGATGTATGATTTTTCTGCCCCTTTCCTTATTTTGTGTTTGGTGCCGTTGGTTGTTTTTTTTGGATTATTACAATGTTTAGATTGCTTGTTTTTAACCTTGTCCTACTATAGGAATGTCAGTGTTTTGACATTTGTACTTCACTTTGGTTGCATTTGCAGAAAAGTGGGATAAAAAGAGTGGAAATATTTATCATATTTATTATAAACAAACAACAACAACAACAATAATAATAATAATAATACACACGGTAATATGCCCACTGAGTTATAGTATGCCTAACTTGGATGAGTATTTTGTGGATCCTTCTTGGGTGGGTGGTGTCCCGTCCCCCCCCCCCCCCGTGGCAGGTTCCAGCCTCCACACCCAGCAGCTCACTCGTTCAAAGGAACTTGGTTAGGACGTAGGTAGGAGGTACCCAGAAGGGTTTAGAAGAAACTCTTCACCAGCAGGCCGGTTTCCATGGGTGACGGGGGCCTTTTGACAGTTCCGCCCTAGGCTGCTGCTGCTGCTGCTGCTTCGGGCTGTCAAGTCCCATGCCTGCAAGCAGCAGCACCGTTCTTGGGTCCAGTCCTGCTTTCCCACTCCACAGAGGGGAGGAAGGAAACACACTTTGTGCCCTTGGAAGAAGGTCGGTCCTTACCTGAAGGGCTGCTAAAGCTGCTTTCTCTCTCTGCGGCTCCTTCAAAGTCTCTCTCAGAGGAGGGAGCGGCTTGGAGCACCTGGGAGCTGTTATTCTGCAGCCTGTGGTTGGATCAAAAGAGAACATAAGAACATAAGAAGAGCCCTGCAGCTGGATCAGGCCAAAGGCCCCTCTAGTCCAGCTTCCTGCATCACACTGTGGCCCCACCAGATGCCTCAGGGAGCACAAGACAACAAGGCAACCTGTTTTCTGCTGCCACTCACCTGCACCTGGCACAGAGAAAACTTAAGAAGGTTAGAGGGGTCTGATTTCAGAAGGGGTGCGAGAGAAGGTCAGAGAGAATGGTTTGATCTCTTGCCTGTCCGGGAAGGGAACCTTTGGAACATCCCAGAAGAACATTCCTGCTTCCCACTTTCCCTTTACTGGACCAGCAGCTGAATGGGGGGAGGAAGCTTCAGTATCTGCTGCCACCGTCCCAGGCGACAGAGACCAGGCAGAGGAGGGCAGTCTGGGGAAAAATCCCTCCCAGGAGAGCACTGAACCCCAGCAGTTCTTATTCAACAGCAATCCCACATTAGTGTCTGTCTGCAGAGTGAAGAGACGTGACAATTCACTGAACTACCTGTGGACACGACCAGGCAGACCAGGGGTCAGAAAGGAACGGGTTTCTTAAAACAAGACATGCAGCATTTTGGGGAAGCAGGAGGCCACGGCAACAGCAGCAAAGCCAGAACAATCTTCCACAGACAAACCTGAATCGTTGCCCAGCTCCAGCCGCAGCGTCTCTGGGGGAAGAAGAGGAGAGGGAAGGTCAGGACCCAGAATTGCACTGATTGACCCCATTTAAGAGGGAGTCTGCAGAGCTTAATCCTGTGTGTCTTTCAGTCTTGCTGGGGTCAGTGAGACCAACTTCCTTCCTTCCTTCCAAATATTCTACTGAGGATGGCAGCCATAGGAAAGCAGCTGCTAACACAGTCACTCTGTGAGAGGCAGGGAAGAAGATGACGCTAAATCTGAAGGGACAGCAAACATTGCAGGAGAGAAATGAAATGTTTGGAATCATCCTCTTCATAAACTTGGGGGGGGGGGGAGCAGAGCAAAAGAGGACAAAGGGTCAGGAAGGCAGATTTGGGAGAGACACCAGGATGGATACACCAGTCGAGGGCCTGTGAAGAACTGTAGGGGGAACAGGGAGCAAACCAGGGAAATTCCTCTTCCCTCAGATCTCAGATTTAGGACTGGGCTATAGACATCTAATAGAGTGAACTGGTGGTAGAGTTAGCAGGCTCCTCATGCTACACTGTATGGCAGAATTTGGGAGTTCATATCCCTCCACCCCAAATTTCCTCCCACTCTGCAATCCTTTTAGCTGTTAGAGCAGCGATTTTCAACCAGTGTGCTGCAGCACATTGGTGTGCCGCGAAAGGTGCACAGGTGAGCCGCGGGAGTTTGGAGAACAGTGGTTGAAAATGGCTGAAAAACTCTTCCCTGGCTCTGTTTTTAGGGCAACTGTCTGTAGTAATGAATTGTCTGTCCCTCTTCCTCTGTATTCAGTGGTGTCACTAGGACGCGCGACACCCCAAGGCGGGGTAACGCGCGTCACCCGTGACGCCCCCGAGTTTCGCCCCCGATTTTTGGGGGTGCCGCCCCCGCCCCTTCGCGTCGCCCTCCGGACGCTCCGAGGCCGGCCCATCCGAAGGTTAGACCGTTTTCGTCTCTGCGCATGCGCAAAAACACTAAAAATACCCGGATTGACGCTTGGGTCTTCAGAAGGCCCTGGAGTGCCGGCCGTTCCGGACACTCCGAGGCCGGCTCCCGGGCCGGCCTCGGAGCGTCCGGAGGGCGACGGAGGTGGCTAGGGCGACGGAGGTGGCGGGCGCGGAGGTGCGCACGTCACCCCTTTGCGCACATCACCCGTAGCGACCCACTACCCCAAATTCGCGGGAGTGACGCCAGTGTCCATATTCATTACTGCAGACAGTTGCCCTAGAAACAGAGCCGCAGAACCCGGAAGAGTCTCCTGGAAGCCAGACGTCACATCACAAGAGACTAAGACCATAGTGGTCAGTGTACTGTGAGAAGAAAAACGTTGAAAGTCGCGGTGTTAGAACATCTTCCTCCTTCACAGCTTAAAAAGAATTGGAATGAGGGGAATGAATTTGGATTGGAGGAAGCACTCCCCCCCCCCCAGTCCAGTTAATTACCCCAAAGGGCCAATCCAGCTACAAAGGAGGTGAATTCTCAACAGCTTGAAGAATTGTGTCCAAGGGGGTACCTGTCAAGAATTAGTTCTTTATTTTTCCATTGTATTACGTTTTGTTTTATTATATCAATAGGTAAAAGGTAAAGGTGACCCCTGACAATTAAGTCCAGTCATGTCCGACTCTAGGGTGTGGTGCTCATCCCCATTTCAAAGCCGAAGAGCCAGCGTTGTCCAAAGACGCCTCCGTGGTCATGTGGCCAGCGTGACTCTCCTTGCCGCAGCGCGTAGCATGCGGCTGGAACACGGAGCGCTGTTTACCTTCCCGCAAGCGGTACCTATTTATCTACTCGCATTAACATGCTTTGGAACTGCTAGGTTGACAGGAGCTGGCCAAGCAACAGAGAGCTCACCCCGTCGCGGATTCGAACTGCTGACCTTTCGATCGACAGCTCATGGTTCAGCGGTTAATACAATTAACATTTAATACACATTCAATACGTTGTTGATATTTATGACAAATTACGTTATCTGGGTTCAGGCTGTGGCTGTTCTGCATGGGCTTCCCCAGGATACACTAACATTCCTGGCTACGACCCAGATGCTTACCTTTGAATTCCAGAAATGCCTCCTGAAGGGCAGTCCGTTTCTCGGAGAAATGGCTGAGCCTCAGCTCCAGCTGCACAAAGCCTGTCTTGAGACTTGGAAGGGCCGACTCTGCCCCCCTAGAGAGAAGGCAGGCAAAGAAAGGATGCAAACGACCGGTGGCGACCGGCTGAGACACAGCAGCGGCGACTGCGCGCTCCGATTCCACATCATCACCAACGGCTGTTATTACTCCATTCCACTGTGGGATTTACAAGCAGCCTTCTGGCATGGCTGGGGCCCCCACCCCTGCTCTACCCCTCCCTTCCCAAATGGCCTTGCAACCACGTGCCAAGGAAGTGCGCACATACAAAATTATGAGCCAGTTTAGAATTTTTTTTCTTATTCTTGAGCATTCTCGGACAACGCTTTTTAAAAATGTATTTAGATGCCATATCTCACACTGTTTTTAAGTGTGACCACTATCGCCATGCTGGGAGGACTTCTTGTGTGTGGGATTATTACTGTTTTTAAATAAACCCACACACAAGAAGACCTCGCAGCATGGCGATTACAAGCCCTCAAAGGTAGTTGAGTGATTCAAAAGTAAACCAATGTGGTAGATAGAACACTGCAACGATAAAATGAAAGTGCATCAGACTAAAATGCTGCAAGGTTGGCGGAAGTCGGTCAATATTTTTCTTGAGAACTTGAATCAAAGGCCCTGGGTCCCAGGGGAGGGTCGGAGGGCACATGACGGAAGGCACGGTGAGTCCCGGAGGCTGCCAGGGACCCCGAGGGCTGGAACCATCGGTCCTCCCAGACCGGGAGCTTTCAGAGGCAGCACAGACCCGTCTTGAGCAGTTCCACCACATCACAATTTGCCAGTGGGAAGCGGGACAAAAATACGGGAGAAGCCCAGGAAGAACGGAAGCCGGGACTCACCTGCTCCTGGGGCTGCCAACGCCCTAGATGGGGAGAGGAAGAAGAGCCATCACTAGGCAGGCCACGCTGTGTGGAGCCCCCACCCTTGGGAAGAACCCCCCCGGGGCCCTTCTTTGCTGAGTTTAGAACCTGACGTGAGCAGCGGGGGGTCCCTGTGGCTAAGAAAACCAGCCTTCAGACACCGATACTACCACGACTCAACCCCCAGGCAAGCCAATGGTCCCCGCCATCGTCTTTTCTTCTTGGCCCTCTTTTTGTGTTCGGGTTCCTGGGTCAATTCACCTGGACATGTGAAGTCAGAGCAGCACTGCTGCCCCCTATGCCTGGAACCCCTCCCAGATCACCTCTCCCAAAACCCCTCCTTTAAACGCACTCTTCCGGGAAGCCTTTCACACTCCCCCCTAGTCTAGCGATGGTCAATGTTTGTATTCTCACAGCACACTGACCTCTATGGTTTTCTCCTCCTGTGATGTCACTTTCGGCTTCCAGGAGACTCTTCCTGGTTCTGCAGCTCTGTTTTGAGGGCAGCAGTTTGTTTGTAGTACAGAATTGTCTGTCCCTCTTTCTCCACAGGCTCATCCACCAGCAGAAGAAAATGACAGACAACGTGTTACGACAGACAGTTGCCCTAGAAACAGAGCCGCAGAAGAACCCAGAAGAGCTTTTCAACCGCTGTGCTCCAAACTCCCACGGCACACCTGCGGAACTTTTGTGGCACACCAATGTGCCGAGGCACACTCATTGAAAATTGCCACACAAGTCCCTCTTCCCTCCTGCAACTAAGCCTAAGAGCGCAATCCTACAAAGAGTTGCACCCAGAGACCCAGCACAATCTTGCGCCAGTTGCGATGGATCCCAGAGTGCAACCCCATTGGCACAGGATCTCCTTGGGGGAAGGGAATGTTTGTTCCCTTTCCCCGGGTAAATGCGCCGTGCCCGGCGCAATGGGTCTCTAAGTCCAGGAGGCCCGTTTTGGGTGCAAGGGCCTGGGAACGGGCCTGGTAGGATTCCTCTGCCGATCCCACCCCCTCCCAGGCCTTCCCCACCCCTGGAACACCCATCCCCCCACCCTGGAATGCCCCTGCGCCAAGCGGCAAAGGACTTACTTGCTCCTGCGCCAGCCTCCAGCGACAATCTGTGCTGACACAGCACTGAGCCAGCGCAGGAGGTGCTGTGCCGGCCCAGCGAGGTTTGTGGATTGGACTGCCCCTAAGTGCGCATGAAATAATTGCTGCTTCTTCCCCTCCCTCTGTTGCCCCCCCCCCCTTGTGCCTATCTTACACTGTGAGCCCAACCAGGGCAGGGGCCTCTTCTACTGCTGCTCGTTGATGGTGCTCTGGAAATCATCATCGTTCTCTACACTGACTGGCAGCGACTCTAGTGCCGGACTCAGAGAGAGGAAGGGGGGCTTCCCAGCTCTACCTAGAGATGCTGCCAGCAGGGACTGAACCTGCCCCCTCCTGTGCCCCCCAATTCTTAGCCCAACGACAGGGCAGTGGACGCCCCACTCACAGGATCCTTCGTACAGCAGGGTCTTGACAGCATCCGACCTACTTGTCTCGGAGACGTCTCCCCAGACTCTCGGCACCACCGGCTGCTCCTCCGTCTCTGAGCAATGTCCCTGTCCAGGTCTTTCAGCCAACTCAGCAGAAGCCTCTCTTGCTCCTCCAGGAACCGGCGTAGCGCCTCCCACTCCCAAAGGACCTTCTGCCTCTCGGAGTCTGCCCATTTCTGCAAGGACAGAGGAGTTCCCAGGTAAGGAGGAGCCAGGGGCAGACAGGCAGTCTGGGAGCCGGGTTTGTGGCTGATGGGAAACTAGCCAGGATGGTGGGAACCTGACAGGACTGCCGAGAGCTCTGACAGGACCCCTCCAAACTCAGTGAATGGGCAGCCACCTCCCTGCCCCTATCCAGGGCAGGATGGTGTAGTGCCAGGATGGTGTAGTGGTTTGGGAGTCGGACTTAGACCTGGAAGATCCAGGTTCAAATCCCCGCTCAGCCACAAAGCTTCCTGGGTGACCTTGGGCCAGTCACTATCTCTCAGCCCCACCTACCTCACGGGGTTGTTGTGAGGACAAAAAGGAGGGGAGGAAATATGTACACCACTCTGAGCTCCTTGGAGGAAGGGCGGTATAAAAATGTGAAAAATAAATAAATCCCTCGCCTTTAACATAAGAACATCAGAAGAGCCCAGCTGCTGGATCAGGCCCAAGGCCCATCTAGTCTAGCTGCTTCCTGTATCTCACAGTGGCCCCACCAGATGCCTCAGGAAGCACACAGCCAACAAGATAACCTGTTTCCTGCTGCCACTCCCCTGCACCTGGCACAGAGAAAACCTACTTCTAAAACCAGGAGGTTGCTTATGGCTTGTAACCTGTGATGGTCTTTTCCTCCATGAATCTGTCCAAACCCCATAACAACATAAGAAGAGCCCTGCTGGATCAGGCCAAAAGCCCATCTAGTCCAGCTTCCTTTGTCACACAGTGGCCCCACCAGATGCCTCAGGAAGCACAAGACAACAAGATAACCTGTTTCCCGTTGACAATCCCTTGCACCTGGCACAGAGAAAACCTACTTCTAAAACCAGGAGGTTGCTTATGGCTTGTAACCTGTGATGGTCTTTTCCTCCATGAATCTGTCCAAACCCCTTTTAAAGGCATCAAGGCCAGGTGCCATCACCACATCCTGTGGCAAGGAGTTCATGAAGCCCTGGGCCACCAACACCTCATTCCACCCTCATATCGGCGAGCTGGAGGAGAAGAAGATCTTCTCACTGCGGATCTTCAAGCAGAGGCTCGACAGGCACCTTCTGAAGATGCTCTGGGAGGATTTCCTGCTACAGGCAAGGGGGGTTGGACTAGATGACCTTGTGGGTTCCTCCCAACTCTATGATAAGAAGACACCCACCAGCAGCTCCTCATACTTCTTCTGCTCCTCGGCGGACTCACTTCCCTCCTCCTCTTTTTTCACGGGGGCAAACGGAGTTGGTGACTAAGAGTGGAGAGAAAGTGATCATGTTTTCAAAAGCACGTATTAAGCCAAGCGTGCATTTCTACAACCCTTATTTCATGACTGACTTCTTGACATAACCTGCCTTTCCTCATTGATCTCAAGGCGGCTGTCAAAAAACGAATGACCGGAATAAAAAACAAGTCTGTAAAATCAAACCAAGTCCAATCCCCTCAATGCTGACAGAGGTTACGAAGTGCAAACCAGTTCCTAATATGGCCCCCAAAACGCAATCACTGCAAGAGCAAACATTTTGCCCCTAGAGCCCCAAATACCTGAAAAAGTCAATGGGTTTTAGTCACCTGTTCAAGGTGGGAGGGGGGGCTTGCTTCCAGCCCCCCCCCGGCAGTGAGTTCCGCATCCAAAGGGTTACAATAAATGCCCCCCAACCTGGCCTCTTTTGGGGACGGCAGGGCAAGTGCTCTTGCCGGGTCTTACCGGCTGAGTGGTCTCATGCAGCAGAAAACAGCCCTTCAGGGGCTGAGCGCCCAAACTATCGAGGCCCCCGTGAAATTGAACAGCACCTTGAATGGGACCTGGAAGCTCACAGGAAGACAATGCAGTTCCTGCAGAATGGGGATGAGATTCTTTGTCCTCCAATAGTCTTCTCCAGCAATCTGGCCACAGCATTCTGAATCAGCGGCAGTTTCTGAATGCTCTTCAAGGGCAGCCCCACGTAGAGCACATTGCAGTAGCCTAACTGAGAGGTGACCAAGGCGTGGTCACCACTGCATTTCCTCCTCCACGATGAATTCATCTCTGGAGGTTAGTACCCAGAAACTGGTGATAATAAAAGACTAATGAAGATAAGAGGGTCTTGGTGCATGTGCAGAGTAAAAGCACCAGGATTTCTTTGCTGTGGTTGCATTTAGGTATAGAACGATCCCCTGTGAACTTTTCTGATTCTTTTTTCCATAAGAGAAGCCCCTGCTGGTCCTTATGCTGGTTCCAAGATGCTGGGACCAGAACAGGACAATCCTTAAAGCAACATTGGAGGAACTCTGGATGAAGAGTGAAGAGAAGAAGAATGGAGGCCTCTCTCTCAGGTACTTTGAAAAGGTGAGGCCTCAAAGCCCCCCTTTCCCCTTCCCCTTCCCCAACTGACTGGGACACAAATAGCTTGGCTTTTGGCCAGCTGTCAGGTCATGAAGCCCACCTGATTCTCCAGGTCAGGAAAGTAAAGGGTGACCCACCAGCATCGGACCAAACAGGAACAATCTAGAATCGAGATAATACCCAGAGGTTGTCTAAAGATAAGCCAGGATTTGCCCTGGTCTCGCACTTGCAGCATCAGATGCATCAACAAGGGTCACCTGCCCCCCAGCCCCCCAGCTGAAGCTGTAAGTCCCCAGAGAGACAGGTTCATGTGATGTTTTGGTTCCACTCTCACTTGAAGCTCCTTGCCAACCCACTCTAGCTGGTTCGCCTGGCACCCTCGTCTACCTCTCACCCAGGCCTTGTTTTCTGCCCGTTTATTTTCCGGCTTCCCTCTTTCAGTGTACGTTTTTCCCTTTTATTTGTACTGGTCTCTGTTCACTCGAGAGGGAGCTGGTTGCCCCATTTCCGGGACTGCCTGCCTTCTGCTACTGTCCAACATTAGAGGGGCCCCCAGACTGTGAGGCTGTCTGCTGTACTGGGAGGTTCCCCCCCCCCCCCAAGACAGACCATTCCTGGCTGTTTTTCTCTTCGTTATTCTGCTCTGGGCACAGTCATGAGTTGTGTGTCAGCACAAAGGGACCACAGACACGGTGTGAACCCAGCCGGGCAGCTGGGACTCCAAGGAGTCAGGAGAGTCAGGACCACGGACAGCTCCAAGGGGTACCTTGGTCTTCAAGGGAGAGTCAGGGCCCAATCCTATCCTCCCTCCCGCCGATGCAGCGGTGTGGGCCCAGGTTGGGGAATCAGGTCTGGGAATGTGGCTCGGATTCAGAGGACGCCACCGCTGCTGAACCCGCCCCCTTCCTGCTCCCGATCCGCCCCAGTTGCCACCCCATCACCTCCTCATTCTGTCCATCCCTGCCCGTGTTCCGTCCTCCCCCCCCCCGTCCCGCCTCTGCTGGATCAGCAGGCCTTCACTGGTCCGCCAGCGCGTGGGAAATGGCTGCGGCCTCCCTCCTCGCCGACACTCGCGACTCCGTGTGCCGCCAGAATGTGTTTTACGACTGCCGTAAGGCAGTGGACGCTGGTGGAACGCTAGTTCTGCCAGCAAGACAGCTCAACTGTCCGATGTTGTTCCAGGGGAAGCGTGAGGGTTTATATAGCTGCGGAAAAGCTGAAGGCGACTCACTTGCTCCCTCCCTCCCTCGGGAAGGGATACTTTTAAATACAGGATTTTTAAAAAATTGTGTTATGCATCTTGCTCTGTGTAAATTACTCTGCAAATATGATTGAAAGACAGCTCCCTCCCTCCCTTGGGAAGTCTGTTGTGGCTCAAAGGGTCCCTGCCTGATTTCTCAAAAGTTGACCCCTATGGCACAGGGGAAACAGAGGCTGTCTTGTGGCTGGGGAGGGGGCGGTGGATGCCAATTCCTGTACAGGGGGTTCCAGAGTAGGGGCATCCTGGATTTGCACCCAGGCAATTTCCGACTCTGCTTCCTCCTCGAACACTTTTTCCACGCCCCACTAGTGGAGACTCTGTTCTGGGGGTCATGACAAAGGTCTTGGGGGGAGGCGGCAGTGACAGCTACCACCCCAGTTTGACCCCAGTTGCAGGGGTGGTTGCAGGGTGTGTGTGCTTGCCTGGGACTGAGCAAGTGGGGGTTGCAGGGGGTGTGTGCTTGCCTGGGACTGAGCCCTGCGCCCTCCCTTTTCCCTTACAGGCCCCTTTGAAAACATATCCCTCACAACCACAAGTCGAAAGTGAAAACGTCCCAAATTCAAAACCAAATTCTAGCACTTGGTCAGATTCCTAATGTGGGACAAATTTAATCTCAGCTCTACTTGAACAAGGACGAAGGGTGCTCAGCCTTTTGTAGCCTCTCCCACGTGGAATAAATTACTGCACTCGGCTCTGTTGCAGAATTTGGTGTTGGAGCCAGGATGGCGTCATGGTTCTGGAGTTAGACTTAGACCTGGCAGACCCAGGTTCAAATCCCCGCTCAGCCACGAAGCTTCCTGGCTGGGTGACCTTGGGCCAGTCACTCTCTCTCAGCCTCACCTGCCTCACAGGGGTGTTGTGAGGACAAAAGGAGGGGAGGAAATATGTACACCACTCTGAGCTCCTTAGAGGAAGGGCGGTATAAAAATGTGAAAAATAAATAAATAAATGCCCAACCTGACCTCACTAGGCGAAACCGTGAAGTTCTCTTTTTCCTGCGCACTTCCTTCCTCCCTCTGCTCCTTGATAAAATGACTGACAGACGCAGCATCCTCCGTGTTCCTCACCCCCCCTGTGTTCCCAGCTTCCTTCAAAGTGGGTGGCAGGGGGGGGACCCCAAAGCAGCAGAGGTTGGCAGAGGCTTCCACGGGCGGCTGCAGTTTCTCCGTGCTGCCTTTGCGGAAGCTAATGTTGTTCCTCCACTTCCAGCGCTGCAACCACCCGTCGCTGGGGTTGAACTCGGGCCGACCCAAAGCCTCCGCGATCTGCCGGGCTTTCTGTGCCAGGACGGGGCCGCTGATCAGCACATCTGTGGCCCTGGCGGTTTCAAACCAGCGCAGCAGCGCGTCTTCCACATCGGCCTCCTTGCCTTTCCGCCTCCGCTTGCGCTCCGGGTTGGCGTTCCGCTGCCACTCGTCCCACAGCTGGCTCTGCTTCCGGAGGAGATCCGAGACGGTCGATTTGGGGAGACCCAAGCGCTTGGCGAGTTCCCGGTGGCTCATTTGGGGCAAATGTCTCACCTGGTTCAAGAGGCCGATTTTGGCCCCCAGTGAGAGAGTGTTCCTCCTGGCCGCCATGGCCACAGCTCATGCGCCAGATCTGATGCGGAAGAGCCGGTGTGGGCGCCAGCAAGGAGGCCTGTGTTGCTCCCGGAAGCAGCGGCATCAAGCCATGGGTGTCGGCTTTGCTGGAGGGGGGGCTGGGGGCTCCTGGGCAGAATGCAGTGAGTCAGCAGCAGAAAGCGATCTGGGATTGGGTCAGGTTTCAGCAGCCGTTGGCCCTAACTGGGTTACCTAGGCGAAGACCATTCTCATGTTATTGAACATCAAAACCATCAACGTGTACGCTGCTTTGCTCCTGGAGATGACTGGCAACGTACCCAGCCAGTCTCCCTCCCTCCCACCCACCCAAGGTCTGGCCAGAGATTCAGACCTGCGGATGTTCGGCCGAGGGGCTGAACCCTTTGCCTTGGGCTCAAAGCCAAACTTCTGCTGTAACCTACCCTAATCCTTGGGGTACATCAGAAACAAACGTACCAAGATGGGATACTGGTGAAACGACCACGCCAAGCCTTTGCTCCACCGAGCCCCACCTTTTCTTCTGTAATTGGCAGCAGCCCCCCAGGGTCGGAGGCAGAGGGTGAGGCCAGCGCTCACAGGCCGGCGGCACTCCCTGGCACCTCAATTCCTTAGCACTGGAGAGGAGGCAGGACTTGAATCCGCCTCCTCAGCCGGCAAAGCAGCAGGTGACTCTTTGTGAGCCTGTGGGGTGAGCCCCCTCCTCGGGTAGCTCCGAGAAGGACCAGGTTTTCCTCTGTGAAATTGGGGGCTTCTCCCCACCCTGAGATCATGTCAAAGCCGCACCTACAGTCGCACCCTGGCTGCATTCACTGCCACTAGAAATGCGGGGTCAGGGCCACATTGATTGGGCCCCCGTGTCCTGCTGGCATAAAAGGCCCCTGTGATGGTGCCACCGCTGCTGCGGAACTGGACGGTGCCAGGGCAGGTAGGCTGGCATAGGGTGCAGTTGGTGGGCGGGGAGGGCAGGGGGAGTAATGGGGAAGAGAGGTGATGGAACCGGGGGTGGGAGGGGTGGAGCCGGTGGCAGCGACGTGGAGCCTCTGTTGGCGACGTGGCTGCATGCCGTAACGTGGGAGAGTGTTGAGCTGTCAAAGTACTGCTAGAGCTCCAGGCTCGGGGGAAAGCTTCACCTATTGAATTTCTGCCTGAGAAGCGGCCGAGGAGTCCTGCCAGGAGAAGAAAACGATGGCACACTGCTACCCTTCAAGAACAGCTAAATGAAGATTTAAATCGCCCCTGTAGATGTGGGGGTGACTCCATGGTAGGAGAGAGATTGTAAGCTCTGGGTTGGCATCGTCTGCAGGCCAAGCAGGTTCTCCAAGTTGAGTCCAATCCTGTGCATCTCTCACTCCAAGCACTTCTAAAAGACGTCCTTGTTCTGCCTGAGAGACCTTTTCAGGTCGCTGCCAGCCGCAGCAGACAACACGGAACCAGGAGGACTAGTGGCTTGGGCAGCATCTTCTGCTCAATCATGCATCACATTTTATTGCTGCTGCTTGTAACAGAAAGAGAAATTGGGGCCCATTGTCACATGTTAAGGTGCTAGTCCTGTGCAAGGACAGACAAAACATTCGTTTTCTACCCCTAGTCATCAGAAGGAAGGGTCTGCTATTTCTAGCTCTGAATAAATACCATCATCACTTAAAAAAAAAAACCCTCTTACTTTCTCTGACCCCATGCAAATACATTGTTTGGTTTTGGATTAAAAAGAAAAAAGAGAAAAATCCTTACCGTCATTTTCTGTGGATTCAGGGAGGGGGAATTGTGGGAATTTAGGAAAACGTCAGTGGAATTTTCCCAGGAAGGAATAAAGATGAGCTTCCGAATCCAATTCCAAGATTGGGGGGGGGGGGGGTTTGAAGGAGGCGTTTAATTAAGACTTGTCAGTCCGGATTCTAAACACAATAAAGGAAGCAGAAAAAAACCCCAAAGTAGCAACTGCTTATCCTCTGATGCAGAAAATCCTAAAGCAGCAGCAGGACTCTTTATATTTTTAATGTAGCGGAAAATTACGTTTTATTTTTCACCCTCTTGCAACAAGCTGCAGCAGTTGCTCTTTTGCCTAAAGGATCTCTCCATAAAAATTGGAATATATAACGACCCCCCTCCTTGAAAATAGGGCTCCCCCGGATATTCCTTCTGACCTGCAGATATAATAACCAAACAGCTGAGCACTGATGAGAAAAGGAGAGAGGCAAAGAGAGAGAGAGAGAGAGAGAGAGAGAGAGAGAGAGAGAGAGAGAGAGGAGATCTCTGCTGCTCTCTCGCCAGGAGGAAGAAAAAGCATTCAGGGCCCCCTACTGGCGAAGTGATGGATGGGCAGCATGGGGGGGGGGAGTGGAAGCACATTGGTTTGCAAGAGTTTCCAGGCGCAGAGAAAAGGTCTCCCTCCCTCCTGCCTCCTGAAGGACATCAGACAAAAACCAGAGCGAAGGATCAGATCTTCGCCTAGTTCAGGATCCATCCTGCCAGGTGCCCATCTTGCCTTCAGTCCTAACACAGATCACGGGAGGAGGGTAGAAAACGTGCGTGCCAACGCACCCAAAAGCACATCGATTTTTATTTAATTTGGAACAAGTCATAATTTGGGATGATGACGCCAGTGGACATCAGGATGCGTGAGAGGCGGGGCTGGGGTCGTGCCGCCCCCCCTTTCCTGGCCTTCGTCCAGCCCTCCGCTTCGCCCCCAGCCAGCCTCATCCTGGGCTGTGTGTCCGGCGGCCCTTGGTGGTAACACTCTGCACATGCTCTCTCCCCCACCCTCCTCACCGTTATTTGGCGGCTCCCCATCGCTATGGAAGTGGGGAGGGCCCCTTTTCTGCATTGCGAAACGGCTCCTGTGGCTTGAGGCCGCTTTGCCTGCGACGCAGCCGGGGAGACAGCAGGGCCGGGGGAGCCCGGAGGAGCTCAGGGTCGCTGCTGCAGCTGGAGCAGGGAATGAATCCCAGGCAGCTGACGCGGCGGACAAACCCTTCACCGCTGGCCAGATGTGGCCTCTGGAGAGTGGCGCGGAGGTGGTACTTACTCGTCCGGAAAAGGATGGAGAACGAACCCCTGGATCTCTGGTATCAACGAGGACAGCCCAGCCTGGACTGTCCCTCTTCCCCCAGCAGCACAGTCAGTCAGCGTCTCTCTTAGTGGCTGTTTGCTCAGCTGGTGTCTGGTTTGGCATCTCTTCAGACTGTGAATGAGCCCTTTGGAGACAGGGAACCATTCTTTGCTTGTCTCTCTAAACCGCTTTGTGAACTTTTGGGGTTGAAAAGCGGTATAACAATAATAAATAACCCCACAAAACGGTGGAGAGGATCTGGAGACGTCTGGCATGACTGGTGGCGAGACGGGAAGAGCTATCAGATTACCCCACCACCCCAGTTTCACCAGGGTTCCAGCCCCACTGATAAATTAAATGACACACACACCAGTTCTACCCCTACCCACATAATGTGGCCCTCCAAGGATGAACAGTTCCTGTAAATCGGGTCTCTGTATTTTCAAAGACTCCTTAAATTACAGGATTCTCCTTGGGTGTGCGTGTTTCCCCCCCCCCCCTCCATGGCAGAGGATAACATGCCATTTATTTATTCACACGATGATCTATCCTCTGAGTAATACACAGAGTGTCCTCCGTGCCACTGGTGGGCAGCGGACCACAAGGACGCTGCTGCCAACTGATCAGGGAAAACTCTTCCTTCCTTCTCAGCAGCTCTTTCCTTGAAACTTCCGGGCCAGTTGCCAGAATTTCTGTGCCTGTGCAAGTTGCAGCTTTCTACATGAAAAGTATCTGAAATGTTCTGGAGGTGTGCATACGTTTTTGTGGTTCGCGCCCTAATCCAGAGGGATCTGACCCGGGACTGACCAGGCATCCACATGTCACGTGTGTAAGGGGGTGATGCACGCGGCTGGGCTATTCAGAGGAATTTTATCAGGGGGTACAAAGTGTCTTTGGGGCCCCTTCCTGACAAATGAATTTGGCTCCTGGCCCCCCCTTTCTTGCTGCCTCCAAGGCCCCCTTTTTGACCCATTTTTTGCCCTGGGCCCGGGTACAAATTACCCCCCCCCCAGAGGCCCTGTTCCACGAGACCCCCTGGACTCCACTGCCACACGATGCTGCCAGGCTGGGAGGAGCTGCTGTGTCCGAGCGGGTCATTTGCATCCCGGGGAGACGAGAAGAGACGCCTGCAGGCGGCCAGGGTCTGTGCTGCGTGTTGCAAAGGGGGGGGGGGGAGCGCTGCTGCATCGGGATGGGGGGGGGGAGGAGCCCGGCAGGAGGAGATGCGCTTCTTCCCGGTTCCGCCTGGTGGAAGCTCCGGCGAAGAGGCTGCCTTCCCCCTGGGCTGACCGGAACTCCAAGGGATAAAAGGCGCGACTCCGGATTCCTAGGGGGCCGAGCAATAGGGAAGTCGCTTCCTGCTCCGCCTCCTTTCTTTGGGGGCAGCAGCAGCAGCAGCCCCCCCACTGGTGAGTGCAAAGCCCGTTGGGGGCGAAGGGCTGGGGTGGGAGAGGAGCCCCCCCCCAGGTGGGGAGGGAATTGCAGCCCCACAGACCAGCCAGTGAAGGGGGGGTTGAGAAGACAAACTTTGATAATCCCCCCCCCCATACTGCAGTTTTTGAGTTATTTCCGTGGTGCGGAGATTTGATGGGGGGGGCGTGTGGAAGCTGTGACAGAGAGGGCCTGAGGAGGCCGCCCCCCCCAGGGCCTCTGAGAGGGGGTTAAGGGGGTAATTTGTACCCGGGCCAGGGTGAAAAATGGGTCAAAAAGGGGGCCCTGGAGCAAAAAAGGGGGCCCAACCCAGGAGCCAAATTCATATGTAGGGAAGGGGCCCAAAAGAAACTTTGTACCCCCTGATAAAATTCCTCTGAATGGCCCTGCCCCCCCCCCCGTCACTGAAACCGATGCAAACAACAGCAGGATGTCGTTGAGTCTCTGGAGACCAGTCCAGTATTTTAAGCCTGAAACTGTTCCCCAAACCACGGAGGGTCTGGCTTCTTTTGAGCTGTCTTGCATTTTTAAATCTTTAATATTGTGTTTTATTATTTGAACAGTCGTAAATGTCTTTGCTCCTGGTCTTTACAAAGGCGGGTGGGATAAAACTAATAAGAGAGCCGGAGTTTGCCGCTGCTGAGAAGGATCCTTCCAGCATCCGTGCCGGATCCAGACGGACCAGAGAGCTCCTTAGAGAGCTGGAGCTCTCAGGGGGGCCAAGCAGGGTGAGCCCCTTAGCAGCAGAGCAGGGAAGGGACAGCCCCAAATGTCTGCCCCGCAGAGAGCGACCTCTTTGCACAGCCTGCGTCGAAACACCTGCCTCATTCAAGCTGTGTGTCGCCGTGGAGGGCGGGCTCCCCTTTCCATGTACAGAGAGAAGGGGCGGGGCCTGTCTGTTTGGGACAACAGCCCTGCCAAGACGCCTCCGTGGCAGACCACCCTCTTCCACCTCTGCGTCTGCAGATCAGGGTCTTCCTCGCATCAGCCCCCCTGGTCCCAGGCACAGGCCAGCACCTGCAGTGGCTACGGTACCTGCCTTGCAGGCTGCTAAATCCCAGCCTTCGGGACTGGGCTTTGAGAACGGATGGCGGCAGGCAGACTCATTCTGGCAAAAAAGACGGCAGAGAGGGCGGGTCTTGGAGGGCCTGGGGAGGCTTTGCCGAAGCGAAGCATGTTTTGCAAGGGGGTGTCGAGGAGGGGAGGGAGGTTCCCAGATAGGCAGGGGGGGGGGAAACAGGAACAAAATGGCAGAAGGAAGAAGCGGCAGAAGGCGAATGCCCACTGGGGCATTTCTGGGACAGAACCAGAGCTATGGAGCAAATAGGAAGAGAACTTGGAATGGCTCCAAAAAGTGCCGTTTGAAAAGGGCACAAGGGGTGAAAGTCTCCCCCTCATCCCCTTTGTCTCCCTGACGGGCAGTGGGGTGGCTTCAGTGCCACCTTCTAGACCGCATCCTCTTTTCTGGGGGACACAAAAGCAGCAATTCTGTAGCTTGCTCAGCTAAGAGGCAGATTGGAGGGGGGGGGGGGGACATGCAAGGAACAGCCTGGTCATCTTCCCTCTCAAGTCTGGCAAGTGATACTGGAGCTGCGATCATTCAGTGAATGACTTGGTGCAGGGGCGGCCAACCTCCCACCAAGAGGGCGCCTGTGTTCTTCAGAGCTGTGGAGAAGACAGGATCTGGGCAGCTGGCAGTGCTGAGGGTGCTGCTGAAATGCCCTCACCTAGACGACCCTTCAGGTCCTATACAAGCTCTACAAGAGCCAGGAGCATGAATCCTGCTGACAGGTTGGCCGCTTGGTCTGTCCCTCCAGGTCGCTGACGCTGTGTGTCAGGCTGGCGTCTGTCTGGTCAGAAAAAGAAGAACCCAGGCAAGCGACGGGTCTGATTGGCCAAATATATACACTGCAGGCACATTCCCAGCTGCCCCCACCTTATTTTCTGTTTTCAGGTGGGTGTTGTCTCAAAAGGGTTAGGGTCATTCTTCATGATCAGGGACTGTTTCCTCCTTGCAGGGTCCGGTGTCCTTCGAGGAGGTGGCTGTGCGCTTCACGGAGGAGGAGTGGGCTCTGCTGGATCCGGGCCAAAAGACCCTGCACTGGGAAGTCACGCTGGAGAACTACGGGATCGTGGCCTCTCTGGGTAAGGACGCCTTTTGTCTTTGGGGGTCGGCAACACAGGCTCGAATCCTCGTCTTCTTGTTTCTCACGGTCAGGATTGCACCATAGAAATTGGGCGTGTGGGGCTGGAATGTGGTGGCGTGTGGGGCTGGAATGTGGCCTTACTGCAAGGGTGCCGAAAACGTGCTTTACGGAGCGCTCCGCAGGTGGAATGTTCCGCAGGGTTGTGCTATAAAGCACGTGTAGCAGAGGCAACATTGGCCCCCACAGCAAGGGGGGCAGTTGGCCCCCCAGCCAAAGGTTTTCAAAGACTGCTCCCATTGCTTTGAACGGAGGCCCCCTCTGGCCTTAGAAACATCTGCTCATACTTCACGTCTGCGTCCATTTCTGCTACATACCTCTACGTGGGCCTTACAGGAGCGTGGCTTTGGGAGAAGGTGCATTGCAACAAATGGATTTGAAGTGCCCAGCTAGGTTGTCCTCAGAAATAAGTAACTCTTCTCTTGGTTTCCTCCCCTGAATGATCCACATCTGCTGTCTGGTCTCCCAGCTCAAAGAAGGGGAGACTCCCTTTGCCCTGGGCCCCAAGGAGGGGGACGGATCAGCAGGTAGCTGCTTAGCCGTGTTTGGGGTCCTGTCCTTGGGGGGGGGGCTGTATTTCATCTCTTCCAGGGAAGCGATTCAGCGGTGACTTCTCCAGTGGCCAGTGCTTGTGGCTTTGCGCTGTCCGGTCACCTTGACACCCCCCACATTTGGGCCCCCTTTTCCTCATCAGAGCTGGGGTGGGGTGGTCCCCTTTCAGAAATGAAACACTGCCCCTCCAGCTCCTTGGCCAGCCCCAGTTCTCTTCACTGGGGAGGGGGTTGTTTTTGGAAGTGGAGGAATTCTTGGCGGGGAGTTCCATGTGGACCCCCGACCTTCCAGCAGCCTTCCAGTCGTCCTCCGCTTCTTCCACTGCGAAAGACATTCTCCGTTCCTTGCACAGGGCTCCATGCTGGACAGGGCTGGCTGCATCCAGTCGCTCTGGGCTTCCCAAAACTAAATCTGCAGTTCTTTCCTGGATGGCTTAGCATCCTGGATGCTGTTCTTTCCTGGATGGAGGCAATGGACAGTGGAACTCCTGATGAAGAGATCTTTATCAGTGGCCACGAATGGGGAGCAGCTCCACCGAGAAGGGCAGGCTGGGGGGGGGGGGTGAGCAGCAGCAGGACAATGTTAACATGGGATTGAAAACTCCGCCGCAAAGGGGGGGCGCTTGCCAACACACACGGCTGTCCTTGCTTCTTCACCCCCCAGCCGAGAGACTGCAGCGGGGGGCCAGCTCTGACCTCGTTCATCCCCTGTCTTTGCCTGGCTCAGGTTTGGGTGGCGAAAAGGCTTCCCTGCCACAAGGGCAATACTTAGGGACACGAGAAAATGGTGGTAACAAAATAAAAACACAGAACACTGCTTTCTGCTAACAAGTCTGCGAAAATAAAATAAAACCATGTAATTTTGCGCCATTCTTCATCTGCTGACACTGTACAACCTATACCGTCTACCTAGTACACTTTTAAAGCAGGCACAGTTGATAAAAATGCGGGGAAATGGAATAAAAACACATAACACCACTTTCCGCTATTTCATTTTGGTTAAATACAAAATCTGCAAAAAAACAAACAAAATTATCCCGCCTCTAGCAATACTATAGGAGAAAAAGCAAGAAGGGTCATAAAATGGAGTCTTGTGACTTCTCGAGGGAAACGTTGTCAAGCAGAACGAACGCAGCTGCCTCCATCCCAGGACCGGATCAGGACCCAGCAGCCCCAATGTTCGTCTTTCTCCAGAACATCTTTCTCCTTGAGAGTCGGGCACTGAGCTGAGCTGTGATTTTTTGCATCCTTTCCTGGGAGTCAGTGCCGCTAAATCTATTGTTTCCTCCTGAGCATACATGCCTAGGGGTGCACTTTAGATGTTCCAAGTCTCTATTGCATTGATATTCAAGCCTCTCTCTCTCTCTCTCTCTCTCTCTCTCTCTCTCTCTCTCTCTCTCTTTTCCAGGAAGCAACAGACCAGAGAGACAATGAGGATCAAAGGGAGCCACGAAGGGTCTCGCCAGAACAGACCATGCATGGCGTAGAGAAAGTGACCAGTAGAGGCCAAGACGGACCAGCGAGGCAGGAGGGCAGCTTAGCACCTGTCTTCAGGATGGCTTCTGTCCTTTGTCAGGATTATGAACATCAGGAACATCACACAGGGGAGAGAAGGAATAAACATCCTTTGCACAGGGAAAGACTCACCTGTAAACCAAACATGAAGAAACACAACAAAACTGACACAGGGAACGAATCAGTTCAATGCTGTGAGTGGAGGAAGAGCGTCAGCACAAGCACACGCCTTGCGTCCCAGGAAAAGATCCACACCAGGGAGAAAGCTGAGAAGCAGGAAAGATCCGAGGGAAACCAGACAGAAATACAGAGGGAAAAATCTGATGCTCCTCAGGATCAGCCTTTCAAAGTAATTCCAGTCGATCCAGGAAAAAACCCTGGAAAGAGGAAGGAAAACATCCCTCAACGTGCAAAGATCTGCGGTAAATCAAGACTTAGAACACATCAAGGAATCCACACAGCGGAGAAACCATATAAGTGCTTGGAGTGTGGAAAGAGCTTCAGTAAGAGCTCAAAGCTGACTGTGCATCAAAGAACACACACAGGGGAGAAACCGTATAAGTGCTTGGAGTGTGGAAAGAGCTTCAGTGGTGGCTCAAGTCTGACTGTGCATCGAAGAACCCACACAGGGGAGAAACCGTATAAGTGCTTGGAGTGTGGAAAGTGCTTCAGTCAGAGCTCACACCTGACTCTGCATCAACGAACCCACACAGGCGAGAAACCATATAACTGCTTGGAGTGTGGAAAGAGCTTCACTAAAGGCTCACACCTGACTGTTCATCAAAGAACCCACACAGGGGAGAAACCATGTAAGTGCTTGGAGTGTGGAAAAAGCTTCAGTAAGAGCTCAAACCTGACAGTGCATCGAAGAACCCATACAGGGGAGAAATTATATAAATGCTTGGAGTGTGGAAAGAGCTTCAGTGAGAGCTCAAGCCTGACTAAGCATCAAAGAACCCACACAGGGGAGAAACCATATAAATGCTTGGAGTGTGGAAAGAGCTTCACTAACGGCTCACACCTGACTGTGCATCAAAGAACACACACAGGGGAGAAACCATATAAATGCTTGGAGTGTGGAAAGAGCTTCAGTAAGAGCTCAAACCTGACAGTGCATCAGAGAACCCACAGAGGGGAGAAACCATATAAGTGCTTGGAGTGTGGAAAGAGCTTCAGTGAGAGCTCAAGCCTGACCTTGCATCAAAGAACCCACACAGGGGAAAAACCGTACAAGTGCTTGGAGTGTAGAAAGAGCTTCAGTCGGAGCTCAAGCATGAGTTTGCATCAAAGAACGCACACAGGGGAGAAACCATATAAGTGCTTGGAGTGTGGAAAGAGCTTCAGTGGTGGCTCAAGTCTGACTGTGCATCGAAGAACCCACACAGGGGAGAAACCGTATAAGTGCTTGGAGTGTGGAAAGAGCTTCAGTGACAGTGGAAAACTGACTGTGCATCAAAGAACCCACACAG
Organism: Plestiodon gilberti rubricaudatus; assembly: GCA_026170595.1. Lineage (NCBI taxonomy): Eukaryota > Metazoa > Chordata > Lepidosauria > Squamata > Scincidae > Plestiodon > Plestiodon gilberti. The sequence goes on along the minus strand of JANXHW010000002.1, from coordinate 264,047,731 downwards.
GGGAGAAACCATATAAATGCTTGGAGTGTGGAAAGAGCTTCAGTGAGAGCTCAAGCCTGACTTTACATCATAGAACCCACACAGGGGAAAAACCATATAAGTGCTTGAAGTGTGGAAAGAGTTTCAGTAAGAGCTCAAACCTGACAGTGCATCGAAGAACCCACACAGGGGAGAAACCGTATAAGTGCTTGGAGTGTGGAAAGAGCTTCACTAAAGCCTCACACCTGACTGTGCATCGAACAACCCACACAGGGGAAAAACCGTATAAGTGCTTGGAGTGTGGAAAGAGCTTCAGTAAGAGCTCAAACCTGACAGTGCATCGAAGAACCCACACAGGGGAGAAACCATATAAGTGCTTGGAGTGTGGAAAGAGCTTTAGTATGAGCTCAAACCTGACAGTGCATCGAACAACCCACACAGGGGAGAAACCATATAAGTGCTTGGAGTGTGGAAAGAGCTTTAGTATGAGCTCAAACCTGACAGTGCATCAAACAACCCACACAGGGGAGAAACCATATAAGTGCTTGGAGTGTGGAAAGAGCTTCAGTCAGAGCTCAAGCCTGAATTTGCATCAAAGAAGCCACACAGGGGAGAAACCATAAAAGTGCTTGGAGTGTGGAAAAAGCTTCAGGGAGAATGGAAAACTTACTGTTCATAAAAAAAATCCACAAAGTAGAGAAAAGCCTTAAATTGTATCAAAGTACCCACATTGGATAGAAACCACATCAATGCTTTGAGTTTGAAATGAGCTTCAGAGAGAGCATGGATATTCCTTCACATCCAAAAATCAATGCCAGGAGTTTCAATATATTATTGGGTTCTGCATCATGAGCATTGTAATATCTGTGAGAGCCGACTTCATAAACCGTTTCTCAAAAGAACAATGGCGACATTGGCTTATGGGAGATCATAGTAACTGTGGTGGAACTATTACACGCAGTCATGGAGGTTGTTCTGTTGACGGAGTCTGTTCTGTTGGGTTCAGTTTGTAATTAAGTGTGAAACTATTTCAAGTCAGTGAGAAGGTGAGGTGTCTGCCTAGCCAGAGGAATAAAACTGCCAACTTAGACGCCAGACAGAAAAGTGTCCCAATGAGATGGGTTTTCTGAGATTGTTCTGAGAGCCGAGATGGTTACTGTTACCTGTACCGTTATATATATAAAAAAATAGAGTTAATGCTCTCATACTGGGTGTCGCAAACCCTTGTGATGCCTTTGTTTAGGCTGCAAACAAACCTTAGTCTGTGCATATAATATTGTAAATTTAAAGGTGTAATTTTGATTAAGCGGGAGGTGGGGCAGTGGCATGGGGGAGGGGCGATGATGCGTTTCCCCACCCACCGCATGGGAGAAGGTTCATCATGTGGGGGCGACGCACTGACCTCCCGCACCGGGTGACGCAAGCCCTAGGAACGCCCCCTGCTGTTGGGAAGGAAAAGCTTCACAGGTGGCCGTTTTCTGATGAGCCCGAAAGTGCAAGAACAGGCGCCACCAATTAGGAATTATTACACCAACAACTGGAGGATCAGAAGGCCGTGTGCAGCCAGGAGCCCGGATGGGCAACCGTGACTCAGTAGTATGTAGGATGAGGTGATTGGACTGGGCCCACAAGGGTCTCCGCTAGACAAGTGGGACAGGTGAGCCTAGAGAGGTGTGCTTCTTGCCCCACTCTGCACAACTGGACTTTGATTCTGCACAGTGGGACATGGAACATTTCATCATGTGGAAAGTAGTTTAGCTTTGTTATTTTCTGCTGCCTTTAAATGTGTATGTACTCGTTCACTGTTGGACCGTCTCCCACTCTGTGAGCTGGAGGGATTCCTCTGACTTGCTAACAAAGCTTTAATAAACTTTTAATTTTATGGAGTGCATGCTTATTGGGAATTGGGCCAGCCAGGAATCCTTGGAATCCTTTGCGAAAACCGGAAGTGCCCGAACATCGCCATTTTTCGGCGATCCGAAGATCAGGGAGGCCTGCTGAGGGTCCCACAGTCCTCCCCGAAGCTCCCCCAAGCCCCGGAAAGTTCAGCAATGGTGGTTTGGGGCAATTTTGCGGCAGTGGCAATCCCCCGGATCGCCGCTGCCGCCATGCTGTCCCCACCCCTTAAGGGAGCAGGGGATAGCTAAAGTTCTCAATGGTGGGTCGCGACTCACAGTTTGAGAACCACTGGGATAGACAAAAGGAGGTACTGTGGAGTTGATGGGGGTTCAGGTACCAGTTCAACACAAGACCAGCGCACCCCTGACCCCCAGTCAACCCTTGTAGTTCACTCCTGAACAAGGAGAAGGTAGGCTGCCACCACCTGGGAGAGGTTCACCAGACCTTCCCAGGTTCTGGAGGCCTATAGGAATATTTTACGTTGTGATTAACTGGCTTCCCTAAGCAAGGGAACCAGGCCACAAGGTAAGGTACTTAAGGTAGCGATGGCTCAGCGTACAAGGCCAGGACTTAGCCTATTTGGTTCAAGGAAGCACACCATTGGTAAAATAGAGATGTTTATTTAAGACTATGCAAGCATAGAGACTTCAAAGGCAGATCACACTGCAATATAGACTTGACACACATGATACAAATAGACAGGCTTTAAAATAAGAAAGCTAGCACCTAAGTTCCAACTTTGTCCTCACACTCGCCAAGAGAAATAGATTCCCCCATCCCCCCTAACTAAGGGGTCTGGGCCTCACTCAGTAGTTGGTCAAGCTAAGTGGGTTTCCATCAGAGTCCATGGAGAAGAGTGTGGAGCAACAGGTGAGAGCGAACTCCTTGTGTAGTGAGAGTCTTACCCCCCCACGAATATTTTTATTTCATCCCCCACGCTCCACTGGACCCCCACCTTTTTACCCCATCAAAATTCGTCCAGGATTCACTGAGATACAGCCATTTAAAGACAAGCTCCTTTTAAATCCGGCTTTTCTGCACTATTCACAACATTTGACAGCTGGCGCGTGCCCGCCGGGGAGGCATGCGCATTCCACGAGCCCTCCAGAGCAGCGAGAGAAGCAGCAGTAGCAAAAGTTCACTCTGTACCTATTTAATCCTCATAACCTTCTCTCTCTTTGGAAGTTTCTAAAAAGCGGTATTACCCTCATTCGGAGCAGTGCATTATCCTGTAGAAAATACTGTTTTCCTGAATTCCCTCCATGGTTATGGCACCGGATCCTTATCAAGGATCAATGGGGTGTCCCTAAAAGAGGGGTCCCTCCACAGAAGGGTCCCCATCCTGACACTTTGGTGGAGTTAATCTCTGGCAAGGTTTAGAGGCTCCTGGAGCAGTGCACATATTTTGCAGCTAGTAAAAGGCTTGGGGGTCTTCCCCAGCATCCTTCCTGGGGTCCAGGAGAGGGACGGGTGAGTGCGAGGTATGGCCCCTTCACCACCCTCGGCCTGGGCACAGGAGGTTAACCGAAGGCCAAGCGCTGGGAATGCTATGGGCATTGGGAGCGGGCCTCCTGCCAAAATCCTGCACTACCAGGAGTAAAGGGACACCATTGTAAAACCATAACCTACAGCTGAACAACAGCTTCCACTCTGTGATGCTCTTGAATGGCCTCCTCCTACCTGGGAGGCCACTCGGGGGTAGGGAGAGGGGGGTCTACAGGAACCTGGGAAATCTTGGGTTAGTGTCACTGTTCCCTGGGAAGCCATTGCTCCTTCTCTGTGTGTCTCTTCTCTATCAAATCAACCATTTGTCTTCCACCCTGCACTCCTGACTCTGTTGTCCTTTGTCACTCTCATGCAAATGTCTATCTCCCATTGCCATTTCCTGGGGCTCAAGCTTGTCTCCTCTGTGCATACTCTATCATGACCACCACCATCTCCCCAACCATTGTTCCTTGGCTGTCTGGCTTGCTACATTTAATTCAATCACTCCGCTTTACTCCTTCCTGACTGACAGTACTAATCTGAATATCTTCTATTGTATAGCTGGTGCCAAGGGGGCAGAGGCCTATTGTACTGGCACTTGTTGCCTATCTATTTGGGACCCCTAGTCTTTTGTCTCAACAGGCTACACAAAAGACTCCATTCATCAAAACTCCGGAACACCTCACTCACCTGGGATGGGGACCTATTCCCATCCTGTGGCAAAGAGTTCCACAGATGAATCACACGCTGGGTAAAGAAATATTTTCTTTTGTCTGTTCTAACTCTCCCTCCACTCAATTTTAGTGCGTGTCCCCTGGTTCTGGTGTTGTGCGAGAGGGAGAAGAATTTCCCTCTATCCACTCTCTCCATCCCATGCATAATTTTATAAGTCTCAATCATGTCCCCCCTCAGGCGCCTTTTTTCTAGGCTGAAAAGCCCCAGACGCTGTAGCCTTTCCTCGTAAGGGAGGTGCTCCAGCCCACAAATCATTCTGGTCGCTCTTTTCTGCACCTTTTCCAATTCAACTATATCCTTTTTGAGGTGTGGTGACCAGAACTGGACACAATACTCCAGATGTGGCCTTACCATCGATTTGTACAAAGGCAGAATGATATTGGCCGTTTTATTCTCAATCCCTTTTTTAATGATCCCGAGCATGGAATTGGCCTTCTTCACAGCCGCCGCACACTGGGTCGACACTCTCATCGACCTGTCCACCAGCACCCCAAGATCTCTCTCTTGATCCGTCACAGACAACTCAGAACCCATTAGCGTATATGTGAAATTTTGGTTTCTTGCCCCAATGTGCATCACTTTGCACTTACTTACATTGAAGCGCATGTGGCGATAATTGAGTCGGTGGCTGGCAAACCACGCCGGCGAACCAAGGATCAATGGTACAGTGGCTGGCAAACCACGCTGCCCTTGCGTTCCTGATTATCAGCATACTTCCTCTGGAACATGTAAGACTGTCACAAAAAGTACAGCGTGTTTACAGCTAGCAGTACATGACTGCATGAGTACATGATAAGAATGTAATGGTCCACAATATGCCTGTGTGAACTAAATCCTGCTTGAAGCAGCTCTTTGCAGCTTTGTATTGTATCATGTCATCCTGTCTTTGTGGAATGCTGTATCTCAATAAATGGAGCTCGCAGCCATGATCGGTGTGCTTTCCCGGAGGTGCCTCTTGCCAGGTATCTTCCCCCCACGGGAGCTCCCGAGAGTGAGCTGTTTGTTCTTCCACGAACATGGACTTTTGCCTTTGTGTCCTTCCTCCGTCTTAAGCTAGTGCAGCTCAACGCTACAAGCACATCTGCCATTTTGCTGCACATTCTCCCAGTTTGGAGAGATCCTTCTGGAGCTCTTCAGAATCCCTGCTGGTCTTCACCACCCGGAAAGGTTTAGTGTCATCTGCAAACTTAGCCACCTCGCTGCCTATCCCCGACTCCAGGTCATTGATGAATAAGTTGAAAAGCACCGGTCCCAAGACTGATCCTTGGGGCACACCGCTTTTCACCTCTCGCCATTGTGAAAATTGCCCATTGACTCCCACTCGCTGTTTCCTGGTCTTCAACCAGTTCCTAATCCACAAGAGGACCTGCCCTCTTATTCCCTCACTGTGGAGTTTTCTCAGGAGCCTTTCATGAGGGACCGTGTCAAACGCCTTCTGAAAATCCAGATATATAATATCCACGGGTTCGCTCGCATCCACATGCCTGTTGACCTTTTCAAAAAATTCTAACAGGTTTGTGAGGCAAGACTTCCCCTTGCAGAAGCCATGCTGACTCTCCCTCAGCAGAGCTTGTTCTTCTATGTATTTTAAGATTTTATCCTTAATGAGACTTTCCACCATCTTCCCTGGAACAGAGGTTAGGCTGACCGGCCTGTAGTTTCCCGGGTCCCCCCTCCTTCCTTTTTTAAAGATTGGCGTGACATTAGCTATCCTCCAATCCTCTGGCACAGTGGCCGTTTTAAGGGACAAGTTGCATATTTGGGTCAAGAGGTCAGCAACTTCATTCTTGAGTTCCTTCAGAACTCTTGGGTGGATGCCATCCGGGCCTGGTGATTTATTGATCTTTATTTTGTCAATTAAGTCTGAGACATCTTCTCTTTTAACCTCTATTTGACTTAATTCTTAGTCAGGGGAGACCGTTCTGGCAGCGGTATTTGCCCGAGGTCTTCTGCCGTGAAGACAGATGCAAAGAACTCATTTAATTTCTCTGCAGTCTCCAAGTCCCCTTTTATCACCCCTTTCTCTCCCTCACCATCCAGCGGACCAACCGTTTCCCTGGCATGTTTCCTGCTTCTAACATATTTGAAGAAGCTTTTCTTATTCCCTTTTATGTTGCCTGCCATACGTTCCTCAAAGTCTTTCTTGGCCTCCCATATCATCTTTTTACATTTCTTTTTTTTTTTAGTATATTTATATTTTATTGATATAATAACAAAAAAAAATACATAATTCATAAAATTATAGCAAGCACAAAGCGTCACATCCTAGCATACTATTCACTATTTTCTATATATAATTTCCAACTTAGCCAAAATAACACCCACAATCTATTCATTAAATCCACATATCATCACATCGTTCCTCTCTCTCTCTCTTAAAAAATCTATAAATGGTTTCCAATTATTCACGAAAAGGTTAACTGACTTTTCCTTAATTAAAATTGTAAGTTTGTCCATTTCGGCATAATCCAAAACTTTCAGCCACCAATCTTCCAACGAAGGTATCTCCGAATTCTTCCAATATTGTGCATATAAAATTCTTGCCGCAGCTATCATATACAAAAACAAAGTTTGAAATTTTTCGCCTACATGATCATCCCACATACCCAACAAAAAAGTTTCCGGTCTCATTTGAATCTTAATCTTTAAAATCAACTCAATCTGTTTATGAATCTGAGTCCAGTACTTCTTTGCTTGGGAGCATGTCCACCACATATGGTAAAAAGTTCCTTCTTGATTTTTACATTTCCAACATCTATTCGTCACCTTCTCATACATTTTTGCTAATTTGCTTGGGGTTATATACCATCTATACATCATTTTATACATATTTTCTTTGATATTAACATTTAACGTAAATTTCAACTGTTTTAACCATAATTGTTCCCACTGATCGATTAAAATAACATGACCTACATTTTTCGCCCAATGAATCGTACATTCTTTAACCTGTTCTTCTTCTGTTTCAAACTTCAAAAGCAATTTATACATTTTTGAAATTACCTGGTCTTCAGATTTTAATTGTACCTCCAATATTGATTCTTCTTCTACAAATCCATATGCCTTCTTGTCCACTTTAAATCTCTCCAAAATTTGGGCATATACAAACCATTGGCAATTAAAATCTTCTTCCATTAATTTTTCTCTTGATTTCATTGTACAGTCTCCTTGTGAAAAAATTAATAAATTTCTGTATAGTAGTCCTTTCTCTTTTGACACGCTACTTCCAGCAAAATGCGCTTCATGTGGTGCTACCCATAATGGTATTTTCTCATAAAACCTCATTTTATATCTATTCCAAATTCTCCATAATGCATGTCTGACATAGTGATTTTTAAATTCTAAATTTGCTTTCACTTTATCATATCACAAATACCCATGCCAACCAAATCTCAAGTCAGAGCCTTCTAACTCCAATAATCTTCTATTTTGTAAATACACCCAGTCTTTCAACCACACAAAGCAACATGCTGCATAGTATACTTTCAAATCCGGTAATCCCAATCCTCCTCTCTCCTTTGCATCTTGAAGGATCTTATATTTCACCCTTGTTTTTTTCCCTTGCCAGATAAATTTGGAAATGTCTTTCTGCCATTCTTTGAATGGTGCATCAGATATAATCACTGGTATAGTTTGAAATAAGAACATCATTTTTGGCAATACATTCATCTTAATCACCGATATCCTTCCTAATAAAGACCATTTCAATTTTTCCCATCTTAACAGATCTTTCTTAATTTCATTCCATACTTTAACATAGTTATTTTGAAATAGTGTACAATTCATACTCGTCAATACAATTCCCAAGTATTTGACTTTTTTTTCCACCTTAAATCCTGTTTTATTCATCAATTTCAGTTGATCTTGAATCTTCATGTTTTTAGTCACTATTTTTGTCTTCTGTTTATTAACTTTAAATCCTGCAAGAGATCCAAATTCTTTCAATTTAATCATCAACGACTCTATATCTTTTAACGGATTTTCCAGCATTAATACCAAGTCATCTGCAAAGGCTCTTAACTTGTATGTTTCTTTCTTAATCTTCACTCCATGTATTCTTTCATCTTGTCTAATATTTCTATTCAAAACTTCTAACACCAATATAAATAGCAATGGTGATAACGGACATCCTTGTCGCGTACCTTTTTGAATTTCAAATGTCCTAGTCAGTTCACCATTCACTAATATTCTTGCAGTTTGTGTCACATATATTGAGTTTATCCATTTATTAAAGTTTTCCCCAAAGTCAATTTCTTGTAAAACGTCTAATAAAAAAGACCAGTTCAAGTTATCAAAAGCTTTTTCAGCATCTATAAATATTAATGCTAATTGCTTATCTATACGTTTGTCAAAATGTTCCAACATATCTACAACAATTCTTACATTCTCCCTCGGATGTCTTTTTGGTAAAAAACCACATTGATCTTCGTGTATGAATTTTTGCAACACCTTCTTCATTCTCTCCGCTAGAATTGATGTAAATATCTTATAATCATTATTAAGCAGCGATATAGGTCTATAATTCTTTATACTACTTAAATCTTGTCCTTCTTTTGGTATCAAAGTTATATTCGCCTCTTTCCATGAATCTGGCATTTTTCCATTTTGTAAAATATCATTCATTGTCTGTTGCAATGGAATACTTATTACATCTTCTAAACATTTATAAAATCTCCCAGTCAAACCATCCGGACCTGGTGCCTTATTCAGCTTAACTCTCTTTATCGCTTCTGCCAATTCTCTAGGCATAATCCTTTCATTTAGAGTTAGTTTCTGATCTTCCAATACTTTTGGTAAATTTTGCTTTGCCAAATATTCCTTTATTTTTACTGATTCTACCTTCTGTCTTTTATTTAAATTTGTATAATATTTTACAATTAATTTTTGTATATCTTCCTGTTCTGTATATATTTTCTCTGTCTCTTGTAACTTAGAAATAATTCTTTTCTCCCTCTCTTTCCTCAATTTATAAGCTAAAATTTTTCCTGGTTTATTAGCATGTTCAAAATATCTTTGTTTCGCATACTTCATTTTAATTTCTATTTCTCTTGTTATCATCAGGGATAATTGACTCTGTAGAATTTTAATTTGTTGTAGGACGTTTTTATCACCAGGTGTCGTCCTCAACTCTTGTTCTTTCTTCTTCATCTCTTCTTCAATCTTTTGAAACTTAATTTGTCTCTTTTTAGTCCATTCTGCATTTTTTTGTATAAAATATCCTCTTATAAAATGCTTTACTTGCATCCCAAACCATTCTTACTTCTGTTTCTTTATTCATATTTAACTCAAAAAAGTCTTTTAATTTACTCTTAGCTTCTTCTATTATCTCTTCTTTCTGTAATAACAGTTCATTCAGTCTCCATCTATAAGTTTTAATTTTCTTCCTTATGGCCAGCGATATCGGATTATGATCTGAAATAGATTTTGTTAAAATCTCTGCTTTGGAGGTTCTAATAGCTATATCATTTGACACCCAAAACATATCAATTCTTGAACTTGATTCATGTCTCTCTGAATAATGTGTGAACTCCTTAGAGTCCCCATTTTTCTGTCTCCATATGTCCAACACCCCCAAAGTCTCCACCATTTCAAAAAAACTTTTAGGTAATTTCCCTTGATTATGCTTTATTTCTTTTTCGGAACCTTTATCCCTCAATGGAGAAACCACTCCATTCCAATCGCCCAACAAGCAAAAACTGCTATAAGAATAATTTGCCAGCAGATCCATCAAATATCTAAAAAAATCCCCTTTTTGTTGATGTGGTGTGTACACCCCCAGTATTAATGTTTTATCCCATCTAATGTTACTTCCACTGCCACTCCTCTTCCTTTATCATCTGTAAATATTAATTCTGGCTTCAAATATTTTTTAACATATAAAACCACCCCATTCTTCTTCTTGATGTTTGTTGACAAAAATTCTTCTCCCAAATTTTTCTGAATCAAAAATTTTGTATCTCCCTTTTTTATATGGGTTTCTTGAAGGCAAATCACATCTTGATTAAGTTTTTTCAAATAATGGAATACTCTTTTTCTTTTATGCGGAGCATTAGCTCCATTGATATTCCATGATAAAAATTTGTAATCCATCTTTACTGTTCACTGCTTGCCACTGCACCGTCCATCCCATCATCATCATCTTCTTCTTCTCTTCCATCCTTGAACAGAAGCGTCGCTCCGGTAGGGGCGGGGCTGTAAGTATCGCTGCGGTTACAGTCGCTTTACCGAGCGAGGAGGAGGCAGCCCCGCCCCCTCACTGTCCGAGCCATTCGCCTACGGAGAAAGCAGCAGGCAGGGTCTCTTGCCTGCTGCTTTCTCCGTAGGCGAATGGCTCGGACAGTGAGGGGGTGGGGCTGCCTCCTCCTCGCTCGGTAAAGCGACTGTAACCGCAGCGATACTTACAGCCCCGCCCCTACCGGAGCGACGCCTCTGTCCTTGAATCTTTCCAGGAATTCTTTTGCTTTCTGAATTGTATCCAATCTGTAGGTTTTTCCCTGAAGTTTAAAAATCACACCTTCTAATTTTCCCCACCTAAAAACAATCTTCTGTTTCTTCAGCACTTCGACCAGGAAAGCGTAAGTTTTCCTTTTCTGCAAAATTCTCAGCGGAATCTCCTTTAGCACAATAATGTGCACTCCTTCTACCTTGAGTCTCGATTTAGCATGTTGCTGTAGAACTTTATCTCTTGTTTGTTGCCTCACAAAATGCACCAAGATATCTCTTGGCACTTTCTTAACTGCTGCATATCTTGTATTAATTCTATATGCCTTATCCAACTCCAGATCCATTTCGTCTCGATCTATTTGTAGGAATTTTGACAGAATGTGTAACATTCTATCTCTTATATCTTCTGCTTGCTGTTCTGGAATTGCACGAAACCGTAAGAAACTCTGTTTTCTCTCTTGTTCAACCAACGCCAGCATATCCTGAATCTTACAGCTCTCCATTTCAAGATTCTTCACTTTATCTTCTTGTATTTTCATCTTGGTATTTATCTCTTGAAAACCACCTTTCATTTCTTTTACAGCAACATCCAACTGACGTAATTCCTGCGTCATCTCTACCTTCATCTTTTGAATTTCTTCCTGCAAAGTTCCCAGTTTGGCATCAAATTTATCAAATTTGGCATCAATTTTAAGTTCCCATCTTTTGAAGCATTCTTCCAGTTGTTCCACTGGTTTTTCTTGTCCAGGTGACTTTGACCAATTAAGTCTGAGACGTCTTCTCTTTTAACCTCTATTTGACTTAATTCTTTAGTCAGGGGAGAACGTTCCGGCAGCGGTATTTGCCCAAGGTCTTCTGCCGTGAAGACAGATGCAAAGAACTCATTTAATTTCTCTGCAGTCTCCAAGTCCCCTTTTATCACCCCTTTCTCTCCCTCACCATCCAGCAGACCAACCGTTTCCCTGGCAGGTTTCCTGCTTCTAACATATTTGAAGAAGCTTTTATTATTCCCTTTTATGTTGCCTGCCATACGTTCCTCAAAGTCTTTCTTGGCCTCCCGTATCATCTTTTTACATTTCTTTTGCCACAGTTTGTGCTCCTGTTTATTTTCCTCATTAGGGCAAGACTTCCATTTACGGAAGGAAGCTTCCTTGCCTTTTACAGCCTCCTTAACTGTGCTTGTTAGCCATGCCGGCACCCTCCTAGACTTGGTCGAGCCCTTCCTCCTTTGTGGGATACACTCCCGCTGGGCCTCTATGACTGTTGTTTTAAACAGCCTCCATGCACTCTGGAGCGATTGGACTCTTTTTACCTTCCCTTTCAGCTTTTTTTTAAACTAGTCTCCTCATTTTGGGGAAGTCAGCCCTTCGGAAGTCAAGGGTTTTCGTGTCAGATTTGCTCGGCCCTCTCCCTCCGACATGCATGGCGAAACAGATCGCAGCATGGTCACTGTTCCCCAACGGTTCGGTAACATTTACCTCCCTGACCAGATCTTGAGTGCCACACAATATCAAGTCCAGAGTCACCTGTCCTCTGGTCGGTTCCGTGACAAGCTGCTCTAAGGCACAGTCATTTAACATATCCAGAAATCCAGTCTCTCTTTCATGACCTGAGCATGAATTGACCCAGTCGATGTGAGGATAATTGAAGTCCCTCATGACTACAACCCTGTCTCTCATTGACACCTCCCTGATTTGCTTCCTCATTTCAAGATCCCCTTCAGGTTTTTGATCTGGAGGACGTATGCCCCTACTATTACATCACTCTTTGAGCCTGGTAATCTAACCCACAGTGATTCTACGGAGGAGTCAGAGCCCCCCTCCAGCTCTACTCTGGTGGATTCTACCCCCTCTTTGACATAGATGGCCACCCCACCTCCAACACGCCCCTCTCTGTCCCTCCTATAGAGTTTATATCCTGGAATTGCAATATCCCACTGGTTCTCCGCATTCCACCAGGTTTCTATTATACCTACTATGTCAATGTTTTCCCTAGCCACCAAACATTCCAGTTCTCCCATCTTTGCCCGTAGACTTCGGGTATTTGCATAAAAGCACTTATATACCTGGTCCCCCAAGAAGGGCTGCATGTTTGCACCTTTATTCCTGCAGCCTTCTGTCCTGCTAGACTGGCTGTCGTGTCCCATCACGCTACCACTCCCAATTTTTACTCTGCTATTACTTGACTGTTCCCCATCCTCTGCACCCTCATTCCCTAGGGATGAGGAGTCCTGAACCGGATGCCCCTCGGCTCCTGTCGGCTTTCCCCCAGGAGTCAGTTTAAAAGCTGCTCTGCCACCTTCTTAATGTTACGCGATTCCACCTGAAATAATGAAATGTATAAAACCTTTTTGTAATGATTTGTATGTTACACATTTTGCCCTGCAATTGTGTCCTTGGCTGGCTGAGTAAAAGATCTTCTCTTTTAACCCAACGTTGGTCTATTTTGAGCTCCTTTTTGGCGCCTCTGCAAACTGCAGACTCTTTCCTCCCTCTCTCCCTCTTTCTCTCTCTCTTATTTTTGGGTACCCTCACTCCATCTTTGGAGCCTGGTGTCCGCTCACCGAATCTCATGAACTGAAGTCACCTGTACCCTTGGGGTGCTTACAACACTTGCGCAGGTCTACTGCCTCTCTCTAAGGGGGATAGTGAAATAGATTTGGGATGCCCAATTGATTGACATGTCTGCTAACCCTATAGAAAGTGGATCCGAGTAGCTCTTTCTAGAAGGTGGCATCATGTTCACTCCTGCCCCTCCCATAGGGAGAGAGAGTCTTCTTCACTGGTGTTGGTACCAAGAGAGAAGCTCCCGTTGTCTTGTTCCCATGCAGATAACACTCCTAACGAGCACCCATAATGCACTGCCAGCCGGGCCAGGGCTGGAAACGCAGGCAGGGCTCAGTCCAATCACTACTAGGCCCAGGCAGACTTCACAGTATCCTGTTTAAGATGGAGTCTGAGAGAACCGAGGTTTTGCTCCTGTCTTGACAGGTACTGAATCACACAGTGCATACTTAGCCTGTGGAACTCATTGCCACAAGGGGCGGAGATGGCCACTAGGTTGGATGGCTGGCAAGCTGTGGCACCCCATAGGCGAGGTGACGGCAGACAGTGGGGCTGATGGAGCTGGTCATTGCTGAGTTGGACCCCACAGCTGTTTGGGAGTTTTCTGAACGTATCCGACCCCTGGAGAGTAAGCTGTGCCGGCAGCGAGGCTGGTGGCTCTCACTCTCCACCGGACGGAGCCCACCGCCAACTGGCACAGTTAAGTCCTGTGCCGGGCAGCAGGGGGTGGGTGAGTTGGTGGGTGGGGAGGGGGCGTTCTGGGGGCCCTGGATTGGGATGCTGGGCCCAGGACGGGGGAGGATCAGCGGTGCGCTCTGCCGAATCCTATCCCCCGTCCCAGGCCTGGCCAGCATTACATGGGCCTCCTGGATTTGCGCCAGCCGTTTTGCCAGTGCACATCCGAGAAGATCCATAGGCAGCTGAGCCGGGGCATTACATCCGTCTGTGAGGAATAATTATACAGTATAATTATTAAATGTTGGTTTTTGTAGAATAAATAATTGTAGTAATGTTAGATGCTTAGAAGCTAATTCAGTAACAGGAGGGCTGAGACCCAAGGTCAAGGGTGCAGAAGTTAAAAAGTTGAGACACAGGCTTTCTGACAATTGGAGAAGAGGGTGTGGTAGAGAGGGCCCTTGAAGGAGACAGGCAGGAGAGAGACCAGAATAGTTGGGACAGACAGATGAACCCGTGTAAAGAGGAAGTACCTACCAGTGGTAGCCAGCTCTCTGAATAGACACAGACGGTTGGGGTTTCGGGGTTCGGAGAAGGACTAGAGACTAGCAAACCAGGAAGAACCAGATGAGAAAACTGATAGTCAGCAAAGGTCAGAAAGAGGGCACCCGAAGTCAAAGCCCAAATATGGATAATGAGTGAGGGGAGATATGGGGCGGAGATAAAGGACCACGTGAAATATACAATATGTTTGATAGGTTTGGGGAACCTAGCCAATCAAAGGTTTAGAGGAGGAGTCATGGAAATAGGGGAGGGAACCATTTCCAAACAAGGGGAATAAAAACTGGATACTCTTTGTTTATCGTTGCTCTGATCTTTTGATCGGATGCCCATTTCTGCAGAAATGTATAATAAAACTATTTTGCTTCACTTCTGGAGTCTGACCTTCATCTTTGGGTAAGCATATGTGATTAAGATGTATTTCTTACACGTCCCTTTCCCCCGAGGAGGCCTCCAGCTGCACCGGATCTGGCCCAATCCTGGATAGGATCCAGCACAGTGTGCTTTGGCATAGGGCGGCGGCCCTAGACAGGATTGGGCTGTCAGTCTCACCTCACTCATCTGCAGCTCAGGAGCAATAAAATACTGGCCTACCTTCCAGGGGTATTGTAAAGCTTGTTGAGCCAAAGTATGCGTAGCAGTCTGAATGCTTGAAATGCCTCATATAAATGCTAAGGACACAACTTTATCACTGGAGGAGGAGATGCCTTCATTCCTGCTTCTTTGTGTTCACCTTGCAGCAGGGAATGGCTGTTTTCAGTCACTGCTCTGCCTCAAGAGGGAAGTGAAGCAGCCCGGCTTCACGGAAACGGTTTTCGGTAAACCTTTTTGGAGAGTCCTCTTTGTTAGGGTGTCCAGATTCAAGAAGGGACAGGGTGCCTATGCCTAACCATGGGAGGAAGAGGGAATTTGGGCAGGTGCAGCTTGGTGCACCCAGCAGGATGAGCTGCACCTGCCCAAAGTCCAATGGTTAAAGGTATACGAACCCTGTGTCCCTTCTTGAATCTGGGCGCCCTACTCTGTGTAGTCTGAGCTCTTTTCCCCATGATGTGCATTGTGCCCCATGACGTATTGCCTGGGAACCGCTGGTGCACAAAGAGGTTTTTGCTGCCGGCAGGGGTCCCTCCCTCGGCAGCAGGGCTTGTACTGCATCTGGCCCCCGCCTGGGCTAAAGTGCTTCACGGCCCGCTGCAGAGGGGGGGGGGGGGCTAGCAAGACAAACTGCTTCTCTGCACACGCGCGCACAATTTCCTGCGTATAGAAAGCTAGGGAATAGTTACGGGAAGACCAGGCTAATTTTCCAAGTGGGTTTTTTTTGGGTGTGTGTGTGTGTGCGCGCATAGAGAGAGGAGGGCTGGCTGTCGTCGTGCACTTTGATGATGGCGCAAGAAATATCATTATCCTCCTCATCATCAGTCAGGCGCATCTTCCGACAGTTTTGCTTTTTTACTCCTGAGAAGCCGGTGTTGGAATGCATGGATCCAGCCTGGCCACCGAACGAAGCCATGTTTGCCGCTCTCGTCTTTGGCGCCACAGTCTGGAAAAAACCCGGTCCCCCAAAACTCGCTTCCTTTCAGCTGCATAACGTGGGGGGGGGGGGGGTTTTCGGTATTTGACGGGTTAACGTGACCGAGCTCCCGCCAGACGCGCTTCCTAGAGCGGCCCAGAAACTAAGCAGAGGCGGCTTGTTGCCCGGGGGGAGGAGCCCGAGTCGCTTCCGGTTGAGAGTCTGGGCAGCCGCTGCACCGCGGGAGGCGAATGGCGGCCGCGTGGTGAGTGCGGGACCCGGGAGGCGTCCAGCCCAGATGCGCCGCGCAGCTGCGGGGAGGCGGGGAGGGGGCGAGTTGCGGGGAGGGGGCCGACCCGTGTGCGCCCCTGACGCAGCCCGCCCGCCCGCCCGCCCTCCCTTCCTGGGTGGCCCGTTTCTCAGCCTCCCCTCCCCCCTGCAGGCTGTTGGGACCCAGGCAAAAAGCACGTCGGGAAGGGAATGACAGGGCGGGTGGAGAGGCAGACACGCGAGATAGAGCGAGCGAGGTGGTCAGCGCACGCCCCAAGCCCGTTTCTTGTTTTGTGCAGCAGAACCCAGGCAGCCCTCCAGTCCCCTTGAAGTTAGTTAGCCAAAGCAGTTTGGGAAGTTGGATCCTATCCCCCCCACACACACACACACACAGGGGCAGGCGTGCTAAGCTAGTGTTTCAAAGGGAATCTGTCAGCAGATTCTTCATCTGCTGACACTGTACAACCTATACCATCTACCTAGTATACACTTTTAAAGCGGGCACAGTTGATAAAAATGGGGGGAAATGGAATAAAAACACATAACACCACTTTCCACTATTTCATTTTAGTTAAATACAAAATCTGCAAAAAAAATAAAACAATATTCTCCTGCCTCTAGCAATACAATACGAGAGAAAGAAAGTTGTTGTTGTTCAGTCGTTAAGTCGTGTCCGACCCTTCGTGATCCCATGAACCACATCCCGCCAGGCTTTCCTGTCCTCCACTATCTTCCTGAGTTCGCTCATTTTCATGTTTGTTGCATCGGTGATGCTGTCTAACCATCTCATCCTTGGCCTTCCCCTTCTCCTTTTGCCTTCAATCTTTCCCAGCATCAGAGTCTTCTCCAGAGACTCCTCTCTTCGCATTAGGTGGCCAAAATATTTGAGTTTCAGCCTCAGTACCTGTCCTTCCAGGGAACAGTCAGGGTTGATTTCATTTAGAATTGACTGATTTGATCTCCTAGCAGTCCAAGGGACTCTCAGGAGTCTTCTCCAGCACCACAGTTCAAAAGCATCTATTCTTCGGCGCTCAGCCTTCCTTATGGTCCAACTCTCGCAACCATACATTGCTACTGGGAACACCATCGCCCTGACTATACGAACTTTTGTTGGCATGGTGATATCTCTGCTTTTTATTATGCTGTCTAAGTTTGCCATAGCTTTCCTTCCAAGGAGTAAGCGTCTTTTAATTTCATGGCTGCTGTCTCCGTCTGCAGTGATCTTGGAACCCAGAAAAGTAAAATCTGTTACTGCTTCCATTTCTGCCCCTTCTATTTGCCAGGAATTGATGGGACCAGATGCCATGATCTTAGTTTTATTAATGTTGAGTTTCAAGCCAACTTTTGCACTCTCCTCTTTCACTCTCATCAAGAGGCTCTTTAGTTCTTCTTCACTTTCTGCCATTAGGGTGGTATCGTCTGCATATCTGAGGTTGTTGATATTTCTCCCGGCAATCTTGATTCCGGCTTGTGATTCATTCAGCCCTGCATTTCTCATAATGTACTCTGCATATAAGTTAAATAAGCAGGGTGACAGTATACAGCCTTGCCGTACTCCCTTCCCAATTTTGAACCAATCAGTTGTTCCATGGCCGGTTCGAACTGTTGCTTCTTGACCTGCATACAGGTTTCTCAGGAGACAGGTAAGGTGGTCTGGAACCCCCATCTCTTTAAGAATTTGCCACAGTTTGTTGTGATCCACACAATCAAAGGCTTTTGCGTAGTCAATGAAGCAGAAGTAGGTGTTTTTTTGGAACTCTCGTGCTTTCTCCATGATCCACCGCATGTTGGCAATTTGATCTCTAGTTCCTCTGCCTCTTCGAAACCCAGCTTGTACGTCCGGTAGTTCTCGGTCCACGTACTGCTGAAGCCTAGCTTGTAGGATTTTGAGCATAACCTTGCTAGCATGTGAAATGAGTGCAATTGTACGGTAGTTTGAACACTCTTTGGCACTGCCCTTCTTTGGAATTGGAACGTAAACTGACCTTTTCCAATCCTTTGGCCACTGCTGAGTTTTCCAAATTTGTTGGCATATTGAGTGCAGCACTTTCACAGCATCATCATTTAGGATTTTAAGTAGCTCAGCTGGGATATTATCATCTCCACTAGCTTTGTTGTTAGTAATGCTACCTAAGGCCCACTTGACTTCACTCTCTAGGATGTCCGGCTCTGGGTCAGTGACCACACCAGCGTGGTCATCATGAACATTAAGATCTTTCTTGTATAGTTCTTCTGTGTATTCTTGCCATCTCTTCTTAATCTCGTCTGCTTCTGTTAGGTCCTTGCCTTTTTTGTCCTTTATCATGCCCATCTTTGCACAAAACGTTCCCTTGATATCTCCAATTTTCTTGAAGAGATCTCTAGTCCTCCCCATTCTGTTGTTTTCCTCGATTTCCTTGCATTGTTCATTTAAGAAGGCCTTCTTATCTCTCCTTGCTATTCTCTGGAAATCTGCATTCAGTTGTTTATATCTTTCCCTTTCACCCTTGCTTTTTGCATTCCTTCTTTCCACAGCTATTTGTAAAGCCTCATCTGACAGCCACTTTGCTTTCTTGCATTTCTTTTTCTTTGGGATGGTTTTCGTTGCTGCCTCCTGTACAATGTTACGAACTTCCGTCCATAGTTCTTCAGGCACTCTGTCTACCAGGTCTAATGCCCTAAATCTATTCTTCACCTCCACTGTATACTCATAAGGGATATGGTTTAGGTCATATCTGACTGGTCTAGTGGTGTTCCCTACATTCTTCAGTTTAAGCCTGAATTTTGCAATAAGAAGCTCATGATCTGAGCCACAGTCAGCTCCAGGTCTTGTTTTTACTGATTGTATAGAACTTCTCCATCTTTGGTTGCAAAGCACATAATCTATCTGGTTTCGGTATTGACCATCTGGTGATGTCCATGTGTAGAGTCGCCTCTTGTGTTGTTGGAAAAGAGTGTTTGCTATGACCAGCGTGTTCTCTTGACAGAACTCCGTTAGCCTTTGCCCTGCTTCATTTTGCGCTCCAAGGCCAAACTTGCCTGTTGTTCCGTTTATTTCTTGATTTCCTACTTTAGCATTCCAGTCTCCTATGATGTAAAGGACATCTTTTTTGGGTGCTAGTTCTAGAAGGTGTTGTAGGTCTTCATAGAACCGGTCAACTTCATCTTCTTCGGCATCAGTGGTTGGGGCATACACTTGGATTACTGTAATGTTGAATGGTTTGCCTTGGATTCGAACTGAAATCATTCTGTCGTTTTTGAGGTTGCACCCCAGTACTGCCTTTCCCACTCTTTTATTGACTATGAGGGCTACTCCATTTCTTCTAAGGGATTCATGCCCACAGTAGTAGATATGATGGTCACCTGACTTAAATTCGCCCATGCCTGTCCATTTTAGTTCGCTGATTCCCAAGATGTCAATGTTCAATCTTATCATCTCATTTTTGACCACATCCAGCTTGCCTTGATTCATAGACCTCACGTTCCATGTTCCTAAGCAGTATTGCTCCTTGCAGCATTGGATTTTCCTTTCAACCTCAGACACATCCACAGCTGGACGTCCTATTGGCTTTGGTCCAGCCGCTTCACTCTTTCTGGGTCTACTTGGAATAGTCCTCCGCTCTTCCTCAGTAGCATATTGGACACCTTCCGACCTGAGGGGCTCATCTTCCGGCGTCATATCTTTTAGCCTTTTGGTACTGTTCATGGGATTTTCTTGGCAAGGTTACTGGAGTGGGTTGCCATTTCCTTCTCCAGTGGATCAGTTTTAGTCAGAACTCTCTGCTACGACCTGTCCGTCTTGGGTGTCCCTGCACGGCATAGCTCACGGCTTCATTGAGTTACGCAAGCCCCTTCGCCACGACAAGGCAATGATCCATGAAGGAGGAGAAAGAAAGAAGGGTCATAAAATGGAGTCTTGTGACTTCTCGAGGGAAACGTTGTCAAGCAGAACGAACGCAGCTGCCTCCATCCCAGGACCGGATCAGGACCCAGCAGCCCCACTGTTCGTCTTTCTCCAGAACATCTGTCTCCTTGAGAGTCGGGCACTGAGCTGAGCTGCGATTCTTTGCATCCTTTCCTGGGAGTCAGTGCCGCTAAATCCATTGTTTCCTCCTGAGCATACATGCCTAGGGGTGCACTTTCGATGTTCCAAGTCTCTATTGCATCGATATTCAAGCCTCTCTCTCTCTCTCTCTCTCTCTCTCTCTCTCTTTTCCAGGAAGCAACAGACCAGAGAGACAATGAGGATCAAAGGGAGCCATGAAGGGTCTCGCCAGAACAGACCATGCATGGCGTAGAGAAAGTGACCAGTAGAGGCCAAGACGGACCAGCGAGGCAGGAGGGCAGCTTAGCACCTGTCTTCAGGATGGCTTCTGTCCTTTGTCAGGATTATGAACATCAGGAACATCACACAGGGGAGAGAAGGAATAAACATCCTTTGCACAGGGAAAGACTCACCTGTAAACCAAACATGAAGAAACACAACAAAACTGACACAGGGAACGAATCAGTTCAATGCTGTGAGTGGAGGAAGAGCGTCAGCACAAGCACACGACTTGCGTCCCAGGAAAAGATCCACACCAGGGAGAAAGCTGAGAAGCAGGAAAGATCCAAGGGAAACCAGACAGAAATACAGAGGGAAAAATCTGATGCTCCTCAGGATCAGCCTTTCAAAGTCATTCCAGTAGATCCAGGAAAAAATCCTGGAAAGAGGAAGGAAAACTTCCCTCAACGTGCAAAGATCTGCGGTAAATCAAGACTTAGAACACATCAAGGAATCCACACAGCGGAGAAACCATATAAGTGCTTCGAGTGTGGAAAGAGCTTCAGTCAGAACGATCACCTGGCTGTGCATCAAAGAACACACACAGGGGAGAAACCATGTAAGTGTCTGGAGTGCGGAAAGAGCTTCAGTCAGAGCTCAAACCTGACTTTACATCAAAGAACCCACACAGGGGAGAAACCATATCAATGCTTGGAGTGTGGAAAGAGCTTCACTAACGGCTCACACCTGACTGTGCATCAAAGAACACACACAGGGGAGAAACCATATAAATGCTTGGAGTGTGGAAAGAGCTTCAGTGATGGCTCAAGTCTGACAGTGCATCAAAGAATCCACACAGAGGAGAAACCATATCAATGCTTGGAGTGCGAAAAGAGCTTCAGTGACAGCTCAAACCTGACTGTGCATCAAAGAACCCACACAGGGGAGAAACCATATCAATGCTTGGAGTGTGGAAAGAGCTTCAGTGACAGCTCAAACCTGACTGTGCATCAAAGAACCCACACAGGGGAGAAACCATATAAGTGCTTGAAGTGTGGAAAGAGCTTCAGTCAGAGCTCACACCTGACTGTGCATCAAAGAACCCACACAGGGGAGAAACCATATAAGTGTTTGGAATGTGGAAAGAGCTTCAGTCAGAACGCAAAGTTGACTGTGCATCAAAGAACCCACACAGGGGAGAAACCATATAAATGCTTGGAGTGTGGAAGGAGCTTCATTGTGAGCTCAAGCCTGACTTTACATCAAAGAACCCACACAGGGGAGAAACCATATCAATGCTTTGAGTGTGGAAAGAGCTTCACTAAAGGCTCACACCTGACTGTGCATCAAAGAACACACACAGGGGAGAAACCATGTAAGTGTCTGGAGTGCGGAAAGAGCTTCAGTCAGAGCTCAAACCTGACTTTACATCAAAGAACCCACACAGGGGAGAAACCATATAAATGCTTGGAGTGTGGAAAGAGCTTCACTAAAGGCTCACACCTGACTGTGCATCAAAGAACACACACAGGGGAGAAACCATATAAATGCTTGGAGTGCAGAAAGAGCTTCAGTCAGAGCTCAAACCTTACTTTGCATCAAAGAGCCCACACAGGGGAGAAACCATATAAGTGCTTGGAGTGTGGAAAGAGCTTCACTAACGGCTCACATCTGACTGTGCATCAAACAACACACACAGGGGAGAAACCATATAAGTGCTTGGAGTGTGGAAAGAGCTTCACTAACGGCTCACATCTGACTGTGCATCAAAGAACCCACACAGGGGAGAAACCATATAAATGCTTGGAGTGTGGAAAGAGCTTCAGTGATGGCTCACGTCTGACTGTGCATCAAAGAACACACACAGGGGAGAAACCATATAAGTGCTTGGAGTGCGAAAAGAGCTTCAGTGACAGCTCAAACCTGACTGTGCATCAAAAAACCCACACAGGGGAGAAACCATATCAATGCTTGGAGTGTGGAAAGAGCTTCAGTCAGAGCTCAAGCCTCACTTTCCATCATAGAACCCACACAGGGGAGAAACCATATAAGTGCTTGAAGTGTGGAAAGAGCTTCAGTCAGAGCTCACACCTGACGGTGCATCAAAGAACCCACACAGGGGAGAAACCATATAAGTGTTTGGAATGTGGAAAGAGCTTCAGTCGGAACGCACAGTTGACTGTGCATCAAAGAACCCACACAGGGGAGAAACCATATAAATGCTTGGAGTGTGGAAAGAGCTTCACTAACGGCTCACACCTGACTGTGCATCAAACAACACACACAGGGGAGAAACCATATAAGTGCTTGGAGTGTGGAAAGAGCTTCAGTCGGAACGATCACCTGATTGTGCATCAACAAACCCACACGTGGGAGAAACTGTATAAGTGCTTGGAGTGTGGAAAGAGCTTCAGGCAGAGCTCACACCTGACTGTGCATCAAAGAACCCACACAGGGGAGAAACCATATAAATGCTTGGAGTGTGGAAAGAGCTTCAGTGAGAGCTCAAGCCTGACTTCACATCAAAGATGTAAGAGAACCCACACAGGGGAGAAACCATATAAGTGCTTGGAGTGTGGAAAGAGCTTCAGTCAGAGCTCAAGCCTGAATTTGCATCAAAGAAGCCACACTGGGGAGAAAGCATATAAGTGCTTGGAGTGTGGAAAGAGCTTCAGGGAGAATGGAAAACTTACTATTCATCAAAAAATCCACAAAGGAGAGAAAAGCCTTAAATTATATCAAAGTACCCACATTGGATAGAAACCACATCAATGCTTTGAGTGTGAAATGAGCTTCAGAGAGAGCATGGATATTCCTTCACATCCAAAAATCAGTGCCAGGAGTTTCAATATATTATTGGGTTCTACATCATGAGCATTGTAATATCTTTGAGAGCCGACTTCATAAACCGTTTCTCAAAAGAACAATGGCGACATTGGCTTAAGGGAGATGATAGTAACTGTGGTGGAACTATTACACGCAGTCATGGAGGTTGTTCTGTTGACGGAGTCTGTTCTGTTGGGTTCAGTTTGTAATTAAGTGTGAAACTATTTCAAGTCAGTGAGAAGGTGAGGTGTCTGCCTAGCCAGAGGAATAAAACTGCCAACTTAGACGCCAGACAGAAAAGTGTCCCAATGAGATGGGTTTTCTGAGATTGTTCTGAGAGCCGAGATGGTTACTGTTACCTGTACTGTTATATATATAAAAAAATAGAGTTAATGCTCTCATACTGGGTGTCGCAAACCCTTGTGATGCCTTTGTTTAGGCTGCAAACAAACCTTAGTCTGTGCATATAATATTGTAAATTTAAAGGTGTAATTTTGATTAAGCGGGAGGTGGGGCAGTGGCATGGGGGAGGGGTGATGATGCGTTTCCCCACCCACCGCATGGGAGAAGGTTCATCATGTGGGGGCGACGCACTGACCTCCCGCACCGGGTGACGCAAGCCCTAGGAACGCCCCCTGCTGTTGGGAAGGAAAAGCTTCACAGGTGGCCGTTTTCTGATGAGCCCGAAAGTGCAAGAACAGGCGCCACCAATTAGGAATTATTACACCAACAACTGGAGGATCAGAAGGCCGTGTGCAGCCAGGAGCCCGGATGGGCAACCGTGACTCAGTAGTATGTAGGATGAGGTGATTGGACTGGGCCCACAAGGGTCTCCGCTAGACAAGTGGGACAGGTGAGCCTAGAGAGGTGTGCTTCTTGCCCCACTCTGCACAACTGGACTTTGATTCTGCACAGTGGGACATGGAACATTTCATCATGTGGAAAGTAGTTTAGCTTTGTTATTTTCTGCTGCCTTTAAATGTGTATGTACTCGTTCACTGTTGGACCGTCTCCCACTCTGTGAGCTGGAGGGATTCCTCTGACTTGCTAACAAAGCTTTAATAAACTTTTAATTTTATGGAGTGCATGCTTATTGGGAATTGGGCCAGCCAGGAATCCTTGGAATCCTTTGCGAAAACCGGAAGTGCCCGAACATCGCCATTTTTCGGCGATCCGAAGATCAGGGAGGCCTGCTGAGGGTCCCACAGTCCTCCCCGAAGCTCCCCCAAGCCCCGGAAAGTTCAGCAATGGTGGTTTGGGGCAATTTTGCGGCAGTGGCAATCCCCCGGATCGCCGCTGCCGCCATGCTGTCCCCACCCCTTAAGGGAGCAGGGGATAGCTAAAGTTCTCAATGGTGGGTCGCGACTCACAGTTTGAGAACCACTGGGATAGACAAAAGGAGGTACTGTGGAGTTGATGGGGGTTCAGGTACCAGTTCAACACAAGACCAGCGCACCCCTGACCCCCAGTCAACCCTTGTAGTTCACTCCTGAACAAGGAGAAGGTAGACTGCCACCACCTGGGAGAGGTTCACCAGACCTTCCCAGGTTCTGGAGGCCTATAGGAATATTTTACGTTGTGATTAACTGGCTTCCCTAAGCAAGGGAACCAGGCCACAAGGTAAGGTACTTAAGGTAGCGATGGCTCAGCGTACAAGGCCAGGACTTAGCCTATTTGGTTCAAGGAAGCACACCATTGGTAAAATAGAGATGTTTATTTAAGACTATGCAAGCATAGAGACTTCAAAGGCAGATCACACTGCAATATAGACTTGACACACATGATACAAATAGACAGGCTTTAAAATAAGAAAGCTAGCACCTAAGTTCCAACTTTGTCCTCACACTCGCCAAGAGAAATAGATTCCCCCATCCCCCCTAACTAAGGGGTCTGGGCCTCACTCAGCAGTTGGTCAAGCTAAGTGGGTTTCCATCAGAGTCCATGGAGAAGAGTGTGGAGCAACAGGTGAGAGCGAACTCCTTGTGTAGTGAGAGTCTTACCCCCCCACGAATATTTTTATTTCATCCCCCACGCTCCACTGGACCCCCACCTTTTTACCCCATCAAAATTCGTCCAGGATTCACTGAGATACAGCCATTTAAAGACAAGCTCCTTTTAAATCCGGCTTTTCTGCACTATTCACAACATTTGACAGCTGGCGCGTGCCCGCCGGGGAGGCATGCGCATTCCACGAGCCCTCCAGAGCAGCGAGAGAAGCAGCAGTAGCAAAAGTTCACTCTGTACCTATTTAATCCTCATAACCTTCTCTCTCTTTGGAAGTTTCTAAAAAGCGGTATTACCCTCATTCGGAGCAGTGCATTATCCTGTAGAAAATACTGTTTTCCTGAATTCCCTCCATGGTTATGGCACCGGATCCTTATCAAGGATCAATGGGGTGTCCCTAAAAGAGGGGTCCCTCCACAGAAGGGTCCCCATCCTGACACTTTGGTGGAGTTAATCTCCGGCAAGGTTTAGAGGCTCCTGGAGCAGTGCACATATTTTGCAGCTAGTAAAAGGCTTGGGGGTCTTCCCCAGCATCCTTCCTGGGGTCCAGGAGAGGGACGGGTGAGTGCGAGGTATGGCCCCTTCACCACCCTCGGCCTGGGCACAGGAGGTTAACCGAAGGCCAAGCGCTGGGAATGCTATGGGCATTGGGAGCGGGCCTCCTTCCAAAATCCTGCACTACCAGGAGTAAAGGGACACCATTGTAAAACCATAACCTACAGCTGACAACAACAGCTTCCACTCTGTGATGCTCTTGAATGGCCTCCTCCTACCTGGGAGGCCACTCGGGGGTAGGGAGAGGGGGGTCTACAGGAACCTGGGAAATCTTGGGTTAGTGTCACTGTTCCCTGGGAAGCCATTGCTCCTTCTCTGTGTGTCTCTTCTCTATCAAATCAACCATTTGTCTTCCACCCTGCACTCCTGACTCTGTTGTCCTTTGTCACTCTCATGCAAATGTCTATCTCCCATTGCCATTTCCTGGGGCTCAAGCTTGTCTCCTCTGTGCATACTCTATCATGACCACCACCATCTCCCCAACCATTGTTCCTTGGCTGTCTGGCTTGCTACATTTAATTCAATCACTCCGCTTTACTCCTTCCTGACTGACAGTACTAATCTGAATATCTTCTATTGTATACCTGGTGCCAAGGGGGCAGAGGCCTATTGTACTGGCACTTGTTGCCTATCTATTTGGGACCCCTAGTCTTTTGTCTCAACAGGCTACACAAAAGACTCCATTCATCAAAACTCCGGAACACCTCACTCACCTGGGATGGGGACCTATTCCCATCACCCCAGCCACCCAGCACCCCTACCCCTCCTCCCATTGGCTATCCGGTCCAATCCCCATTGGCCCCAGTTGCACAAAACACTACACTTCCATTGGTTCTTCAATAAAGTTTATCTTTTTATTGGTTAAACATTTCACATCTGCTGCTGCTGATCTCATTGGTGCAAACTTCAATCCGACCTTCCATTGGCTGTATCAACGTGAAACGTCTTGGATCCTCTCCCTTACTGGTTCTCCTTTGTTATGTACCATGAACATAAGAACTTAAGAACATAAGAAGAGCCCTGCTGGATCAGGCCAAAAGCCCATCTAGTCCAGCTTCCTGTGTCACACAGTGGCCCCACCAGATGCCTCAGGGAGCACAAGACAACAAGATAACCTGTTTCCCGTTGACACTCCCTTGCACCTGGCACAGAGAAAACCCACTTCTAAAAACCAGGAGGTTGCTTATGGCTTGTAACCTGTGATGGTCTTTTCCTCCATGAATCTGTCCAAACCCCTTTTAAAGGCATCTAGGCCAGATGCCATCACCACATCCTGTGGCAAGGAGTTCCACAGATGAATTACACGCTGGGTAAAGAAATATTTTCTTTTGTCTGTTCTAACTCTCCCTCCACTCAATTTTAGTGCGTGTCCCCTGGTTCTGGTGTTGTGCGAGAGGGAGAAGAATTTCCCTCTATCCACTCTCTCCATCCCATGCATAATTTTATAAGTCTCAATCATGTCCCCCCTCAGGCGCCTTTTTTCTAGGCTGAAAAGCCCCAGACGCTGTAGCCTTTCCTCATAAGGGAGGTGCTCCAGCCCACGAATCATTCTGGTCGCTCTTTTCTGCACCTTTCCCAATTCAACTATATCCTTTTTGAGGTGTGGTGACCAGAACTGGACACAATACTCCAGATGTGGCCTTACCATCGATTTGTACAAAGGCATAATGATATTGGCCGTTTTATTCTCAATCCCCTTTTTAATGATCCCGAGCATGGAATTGGCCTTCTTCACAGCCGCCGCACACTGGGTCGACACTCTCATCGACCTGTCCACCAGCACCCCAAGATCTCTCTCTTGATCCGTCACAGACAACTCAGAACCCATTAGCGTATATGAGAAATTTTGGTTTCTTGCCCCAATGTGCATCACTTTGCACTTACTTACATTGAAGCGCATGTGGCGATAATTGAGTCGGTGGCTGGCAAACCACGCCGGCGAACCAAGGATCAATGGTACAGTGGCTGGCAAACCACGCTGCCCTTGCGTTCCTGATTATCAGCATACTTCCTCTGGAACATGTAAGACTGTCACAAAAAGTACAGCGTGTTTACAGCTAGCAGTACATGACTGCATGAGTACATGATAAGAATGTAACGGTCTACAATATGCCTGTGTGAACTAAATCCTGCTTGAAGCAGCTCTTTGCAGCTTTGTATTGTATCATGTCATCCTGTCTTTGTGGAATGCTGTATCTCAATAAATGGAGCTCGCAGCCATGATCGGTGTGCTTTCCCGGAGGTGCCTCTTGCCAGGTATCTTCCCCCCACGGGAGCTCCCGAGAGTGAGCTGTTTGTTCTTCCATGAACATGGACTTTTGCCTTTGTGTCCTTCCTCCGTCTTAAGCTAGTGCAGCTCAACGCTACAAGCACATCTGCCATTTTGCTGCACATTCTCCCAGTTTGGAGAGATCCTTCTGGAGCTCTTCAGAATCCCTGCTGGTCTTCACCACCCGGAAAGGTTTAGTGTCATCTGCAAACTTAGCCACCTCACTGCCTATCCCCGACTCCAGGTCATTGATGAATAAGTTGAAAAGCACCGGTCCCAAGACCGATCCTTGGGGCACACCGCTTTTCACCTCTCGCCATTGTGAAAATTGCCCATTGACTCCCACTCGCTGTTTCCTGGTCTTCAACCAGTTCCTAATCCACAAGAGGACCTGCCCTCTTATTCCCTCACTGTGGAGTTTTCTCAGGAGCCTTTCATGAGGGACCGTGTCAAACGCCTTCTGAAAATCCAGATATATAATATCCACGGGTTCGCTCGCATCCACATGCCTGTTGACCTTTTCAAAAAATTCTAACAGGTTTGTGAGGCAAGACTTCCCCTTGCAGAAGCCATGCTGACTCTCCCTCAGCAGAGCTTGTTCTTCTATGTATTTTAAGATTTTATCCTTAATGAGACTTTCCACCATCTTCCCTGGAACAGAGGTTAGGCTGACCGGCCTGTAGTTTCCCGGGTCCCCCCTCCTTCCTTTTTTAAAGATTGGCGTGACATTAGCTATCCTCCAATCCTCTGGCACAGTGGCCGTTTTAAGGGACAAGTTGCATATTTTGGTCAAGAGGTCAGCAACTTCATTCTTGAGTTCCTTCAGAACTCTTGGGTGGATGCCATCCGGGCCTGGTGATTTATTGATCTTTATTTTGTCAATTAAGTCTGAGACGTCTTCTCTTTTAACCTCTATTTGACTTAATTCTTTAGTCAGGGGAGAACATTCCGGCAGCGGTATTTGCCCAAGGTCTTCTGCCGTGAAGACAGATGCAAAGAACTCATTTAATTTCTCTGCAGTCTCCAAGTCCCTTTTTATCACCCCTTTCTCTCCCTCACCATCCAGCGGACCAACCGTTTCCCTGGCAGGTTTCCTGCTTCTAACATATTTGAAGAAGCTTTTCTTATTCCCTTTTATGTTGCCTGCCATACGTTCCTCAAAGTCTTTCTTGGCCTCCCGTATCATCTTTTTACATTTCTTTTGCCACAGTTTGTGCTCCTGTTTATTTTCCTCATTAGGGCAAGACTTCCATTTACGGAAGGAAGCTTCCTTGCCTTTTACAGCCTCCTTAACTGTGCTTGTTAGCCATGCCGGCACCCTCCTGGACTTGGTCGAGCCCTTTCTCCTTTGTGGGATACACTCCCGCTGGGCCTCTATGACTGTTGTTTTAAACAGCCTCCATGCACTCTGGAGCGATTGGACTCTTTTTACCTTCCCTTTCAGCTTTTTTTTAAACTAGTCTCCTCATTTTGGGGAAGTCAGCCCTTCGGAAGTCAAGGGTTTTCGTGTCAGATTTGCTCGGCCCTCTCCCTCCGACATGCATGGCGAAACAGATCGCAGCATGGTCACTGTTCCCCAACGGTTCGGTAACATTTACCTCCCTGACCAGATCTTGAGTGCCACACAATATCAAGTCCAGAGTCACCTGTCCTCTGGTCGGTTCCGTGACAAGCTGCTCTAAGGCACAGTCATTTAACATATCCAGAAATCCAGTCTCTCTTTCATGACCTGAGCATGAATTGACCCAGTCGATGTGAGGATAATTGAAGTCCCCCATGACTACAACCCTGTCTCTCATTGACACCTCCCTGATTTGCTTCCTCATTTCAAGATCCCCTTCAGGTTTTTGATCTGGAGGACGGTAGCATGCCCCTACTATTACATCACTCTTTGAGCCTGCTAATCTAACCCACAGTGATTCTACGGAGGAGTCAGAGCCCCCCTCCAGCTCTACTCTGGTGGATTCTACCCCCTCTTTGACATAGATGGCCACCCCACCTCCAACACACCCCTCTCTGTCCCTCCTATAGAGTTTATATCCTGGAATTGCAGTATCCCACTGGTTCTCCGCATTCCACCAGGTTTCTGTTATACCTACTATGTCAATGTTTTCCCTAGCCACCAAACATTCCAGTTCTCCCATCTTTGCCCGTAGACTTCGGGTATTTGCATAAAAGCACTTATATACCTGGTCCCCCAAGAAGGGCTGCATGTTTGCACCTTTATTCCTGCAGCCTTCTGTCCTGCTAGACTGGCTGTCGTGTCCCATCACGCTACCACTCCCAATTTTTACTCTGCTATTACTTGACTGTTCCCCATCCTCTGCACCCTCATTCCCTAGGGATGAGGAGTCCTGAACCGGATGCCCCTCGGCTCCTGTCGGCTTTCCCCCAGGAGTCAGTTTAAAAGCTGCTCTGCCACCTTCTTAATGTTACGCGATTCCACCTGAAATAATGAAATGTATAAAACCTTTTTGTAATGATTTGTATGTTACACATTTTGCCCTGCAATTGTGTCCTTGGCTGGCTGAGTAAAAGATCTTCTCTTTTAACCCAACGTTGGTCTATTTTGAGCTCCTTTTTGGCGCCTCTGCAAACTGCAGACTCTTTCCTCCCTCTCTCCCTCTTTCTCTCTCTCTTATTTTTGGGTACCCTCACTCCATCTTTGGAGCCTGGTGTCCGCTCACCGAATCTCATGAACTGAAGTCACCTGTACCCTTGGGGTGCTTACAACACTTGCGCAGGTCTACTGCCTCTCTCTAAGGGGGATAGTGAAATAGATTTGGGATGCCCAATTGATTGACATGTCTGCTAACCCTATAGAAAGTGGATCCGAGTAGCTCTTTCTAGAAGGTGGCATCATGTTCACTCCTGCCCCTCCCATAGGGAGAGAGAGTCTTCTTCACTGGTGTTGGTACCAAGAGAGAAGCTCCCGTTGTCTTGTTCCCATGCAGATAACACTCCTAACGAGCACCCATAATGCACTGCCAGCCGGGCCAGGGCTGGAAACGCAGGCAGGGCTCAGTCCAATCACTACTAGGCCCAGGCAGACTTCACAGTATCCTGTTTAAGATGGAGTCTGAGAGAACCGAGGTTTTGCTCCTGTCTTGACAGGTACTGAATCACACAGTGCATACTTAGCCTGTGGAACTCATTGCCACAAGGGGCGGAGATGGCCACTAGGTTGGATGGCTGGCAAGCTGTGGCACCCCATAGGCGAGGTGACGGCAGACAGTGGGGCTGATGGAGCTGGTCATTGCTGAGTTGGACCCCACAGCTGTTTGGGAGTTTTCTGAACGTATCCGACCCCCGGAGAGTAAGCTGTGCCGGCAGCGAGGCTGGTGGCTCTCACTCTCCACCGGACGGAGCCCACCGCCAACTGGCACAGTTAAGTCCTGTGCCGGGCAGCAGGGGGTGGGTGAGTTGGTGGGTGGGGAGGGGGCGTTCTGGGGGCCCTGGATTGGGATGCTGGGCCCAGGACGGGGGAGGATCAGCGGTGCGCTCTGCCGAATCCTATCCCCCGTCCCAGGCCTGGCCAGCATTACATGGGCCTCCTGGATTTGCGCCAGCCGTTTTGCCAGTGCACATCCGAGAAGATCCATAGGCAGCTGAGCCGGGGCATTACATCCGTCTGTGAGGAATAATTATACAGTATAATTATTAAATGTTGGTTTTTGTAGAATAAATAATTGTAGTAATGTTAGATGCTTAGAAGCTAATTCAGTAACAGGAGGGCTGAGACCCAAGGTCAAGGGTGCAGAAGTTAAAAAGTTGAGACACAGGCTTTCTGACAATTGGAGAAGAGGGTGTGGTAGAGAGGGCCCTTGAAGGAGACAGGCAGGAGAGAGACCAGAATAGTTGGGACAGACAGATGAACCCGTGTAAAGAGGAAGTACCTACCAGTGGTAGCCAGCTCTCTGAATAGACACAGACGGTTGGGGTTTCGGGGTTCGGAGAAGGACTAGAGACTAGCAAACCAGGAAGAACCAGATGAGAAAACTGATAGTCAGCAAAGGTCAGAAAGAGGGCACCCGAAGTCAAAGCCCAAATATGGATAATGAGTGAGGGGAGATATGGGGCGGAGATAAAGGACCACGTGAAATATACAATATGTTTGATAGGTTTGGGGAACCTAGCCAATCAAAGGTTTAGAGGAGGAGTCATGGAAATAGGGGAGGGAACCATTTCCAAACAAGGGGAATAAAAACTGCATACTCTTTGTTTATCGTTGCTCTGATCTTTTGATCGGATGCCCATTTCTGCAGAAATGTATAATAAAACTATTTTGCTTCACTTCTGGAGTCTGACCTTCATCTTTGGGTAAGCATATGTGATTAAGATGTATTTCTCACACGTCCCTTCCCCCCCCCCCCAGGAGGCCTCCAGCTGCACCGGATCTGGCCCAATCCTGGATAGGATCCAGCACAGTGTGCTTTGGCATAGGGCGGCGGCCCTAGACAGGATTGGGCTGTCAGTCTCACCTCACTCATCTGCAGCTCAGGAGCAATAAAATACTGGCCTACCTTCCAGGGGTATTGTAAAGCTTGTTGAGCCAAAGTATGCGTAGCAGTCTGAATGCTTGAAATGCCTCATATAAATGCTAAGGACACAACTTTATCACTGGAGGAGGAGTTGCCTTCATTCCTGCTTCTTTGTGTTCACCTTGCAGCAGGGAATGGCTGTTTTCAGTCACTGCTCTGCCTCAAGAGGGAAGTGAAGCAGCCCGGCTACATGGAAATGGTTTTCGGTAAACCTTTTTAGAGAGTCCTCTTTGTTAGGGTGTCCAGATTCAAGAAGGGACAGGGTGCCTATGCCTAACCATGGGAGGAAGAGGGAGTTTGGGCAGGTGCAGCTTGGTGCACCCAGCAGGATGAGCTGCACCTGCCCAAAGTCCAATGGTTAAAGGTATACGAACCCTGTGTCCCTTCTTGAATCTGGGCGCCCTACTCTGTGTAGTCTGAGCTCTTTTCCCCATGATGTGCATTGTGCCCCATGACGTATTGCCTGGGAACCGCTGGTGCACAAAGAGGTTTTTGCTGCCGGCAGGGGTCCCTCCCTCGGCAGCAGGGCTTGTACTGCATCTGGCCCCCGCCTGGGCTAAAGTGCTTCACGGCCCGCTGCAGGGGGGGGGGCTAGCAAGACAAACTGCTTCTCTGCACACGCGCGCACAATTGCCTGCGTATAGAAAGCTAGGGAATAGTTACGGGAAGACCAGGCTAATTTTCCAAGTGGGTTTTTTTTGGGTGTGTGTGTGTGTGCGCGCATAGAGAGAGGAGGGCTGGCTGTCGTCGTGCACTTTGATGATGGCGCAAGAAATATCATTATCCTCCTCATCATCAGTCAGGCGCATCTTCCGACAGTTTTGCTTTTTTACTCCTGAGAAGCCGGTGTTGGAATGCATGGATCCAGCCTGGCCACCGAACGAAGCCATGTTTGCCGCTCTCGTCTTTGGCGCCACAGTCTGGAAAAAACCCGGTCCCCCAAAACTCGCTTCCTTTCAGCTGCATAACGTGGGGGGGGGGGGTTTTCGGTATTTGACGGGTTAACGTGACCGAGCTCCCGCCAGACGCGCTTCCTAGAGCGGCCCAGAAACTAAGCAGAGGCGGCTTGTTGCCCGGGGGGAGGAGCCCGAGTCGCTTCCGGTTGAGAGTCTGGGCAGCCGCTGCACCGCGGGAGGCGAATGGCGGCCGCGTGGTGAGTGCGGGACCCGGGAGGCGTCCAGCCCAGATGCGCCGCGCAGCTGCGGGGAGGCGGGGAGGGGGCGAGTTGCGGGGAGGGGGCCGACCCGTGTGCGCCCCTGACGCAGCCCGCCCGCCCGCCCGCCCTCCCTTCCTGGGTGGCCCGTTTCTCAGCCTCCCCTCCCCCCTGCAGGCTGTTGGGACCCAGGCAAAAAGCACGTCGGGAAGGGAATGACAGGGCGGGTGGAGAGGCAGACACGCGAGATAGAGCGAGCGAGGTGGTCAGCGCACGCCCCAAGCCCGTTTCTTGTTTTGTGCAGCAGAACCCAGGCAGCCCTCCAGTCCCCTTGAAGTTAGTTAGCAAAAGCAGTTTGGGAAGTTGGATCCTATCCCGGGGACGGTCGGGGACCCGCACACACACACAGGGGCAGGCGTGCTAAGCTAGTGTTTAAATGGGGAGCGTTGCTAACAACCAGGATTCTTCTTCCCCCTTCTCCACTCCTGGCGCTTTGGTTTCCTCACCGCTGCCCGGCCCGGGGGTGGATTTGCTTCTAATGACAGCCCAGGTGTAGCCAGCAGAGCACCTCTGTCACCCGTCTCCATTGACTCGCCTTTTATATTCAGGTTTTTAAAATCGCATTTGTAGGCCCTTTTATTGACTTTCATGTGCAACCTGTAGGCATATTTTATTCCCCTAACAGAAAAGGACACTTTTGCACACACGGATCTGTACTTATTCATTCCACATATGCAAATAAAAGCAAATGTACTTCCTCTAATCTTCTAGACGTTCTTTACTGGTCAGAACATAAATTCTCCATGCTGTAGATTGTGCTTGGGTTAAAAAGGTAAGGGTGACCCCTGACAATTAAGTCCAGTCGTGTCCGACTCTAGGGTGTGGTGCTCATCCCCATTTCAAAGCCGAAGAGCCAGCGTTGTCCAAAGACGCCTCCGTGGTCATGTGGCTGGCATGACTCTCCTTGCCGCAGCGCGTAGCATGCGGCTGGAACACGGAGCGCTGTTTACCTTCCCGCAAGTGGTACCTATTTATCTACTCGCATTGACATGCTTTGGAACTGCTAGGTTGGCAGGAGCTGGCCAAGCAACGAGCGCTCACCCCGTCGCAGGAATCGAACTGCCGACCTTTCGATCGACAGCTTATGGTTCAGCGGTTTAACCCACTGCGCCACCCGCTGGCTTTACCCGCTGCTTGGGTTACCTGCCCCTAAATCCAGCCCTGCCCAGACCTCTGTCACAACAGCAATATCACCCCCGCTGTCAATTTAATGTCAATTTCACTTCTGATAGGGGGGAAATGGACCAGATAAAAACCAATCTTTTTGTTGAAATTTGAGGGGGGGGGGAAGGGGATATAGAACAATAGGGGTGCTGGTACAACCATTTCTCCACAAGGCATTCTAACCTTCAGAGACTATCTTGTATATCCAAGCCCAGCCAGCAGGATGGATGATTTATGTAAATTAATTTCTACCCTGCCTTTGTTCCCTCCCAGAAACACACCCTTCACACTTGGGATTGTGCGAAGGATGGAATTGACTGTGCTTAGTGGATTCACGTGGTTAACCTGCTCCTTAATACTTCCCACAGATCAAGAAACAGGAAGGAAGCTAGAAGATTATCCATTTCAAAATTCTGGAACTGCAGATGTTTGAATTGGCATAGCACTTAAAGATTGAGAGGATGAGTGCTTGTCCCAAGGGGCTAACACCTAGAACAGTGTTTCTCAAACTGTGGATGGGGGGGACCCACTTGGTGGGTCATGACCTGATTTCCGGTGGGTCCCAGGTGATGGAAAGATCAGATAAATAATTGCCATAAGCCCTGAGGCTATTCAAAAATGATAGCTGCTAACTTCCTTCAAACAGCTGAGCTCCTGCAGTTTGCAAGCTTGTAAATTTGAGCATCTTTTTTGGGGGGTGTTTTTTCCCCCCAAGTCTGTCAATGACAGGTAGTGGGGGCAGGTGAAGGCTGGGCCACATAACTAAGCCCCTCAAGCCTTGAGACTATTCATTAGGGCTGCCTCATTACAAGAAATGGACTGAGTTTTTTGCAAATAAATACATAAAATATTACATGTAAATATATAAGAAGGGGCAGGCAGTAGAATGAATGCAGGCTCACTGTTGACCCCTGTCCTGGCGGAAGCCCCCCAGAACAGATTGTGACTGCTGCACTTTGACTGGCAGCTGCCATCCCCCCCCCCCCCACACACACACACAGTGCCCAGAAATACATCAAAGACGTTGTGGGAGAAAGGAGCAGCTGTCACAGAGAGGAGCAGAAAGACCCTCTGCAGCCCCCCCGGAAGCCTCTCCATGACCCCCCACAGTGCCAGGGCCCCCTAAGAAGCCCCCTTTCCGGGCCCCTCCCCCCCAAGAGCCAGCTGCAGCTGGCAGTGCGTGAAGGTGGCCCTTGTCTGTCTGTTTCAATTCTGTTTTTTCTCCTTCAGGGAAAAGCCCCCCTGGACTCTCTCTGGCTCCGAGTCTTACACGCAGTGCTGGAGGTGCGGCGTTGTGTTAAAGGGGGATGCTTTGTTCAGAGACATTTGGGTGCCTTGAAATGGGGAAGCTCTGTTCCGCAGTGAGTCAGCAGCGGAAAGCGATTCGAGATTGGGTCTGGTTTCAGCAGCCGTTGGTCCTAACTGAGTAACCTAGGCGAAGACCATTCTCATGTTACTGAACATCGAAACCATCAATGTGCAGGGGCGTCGCCAGATGTGGGGCCCTGGGGCGGTGGGCCCCAGGTCGCAAGGGCGCAGAGGCTCCTGGGGGGGCGGGAGACTCTGGGGGAGAGCGATTTTTTTCACCGCTTTTTTTCGCCGATTTCCGGCGATTTTAAGCCTAGAACTGGGTTTTTTTCTAAGTATGTATGCTTTTACCGGCACTTTAGTTGTGTTTGGACGCTCCCTCGACGATTTTAAGCCTGCTCCCGGGCGCGCAGCTTCTGTGCACCCGGCCCGGGACTCTGTACCGCCCCCAGAATCAATCTCCGTTGTTTGCGCATGCGCAAACCCACAGTGTCTCCAGGGACTTTCTGGGCATGCGCAAACTACTCCCTGGAGCGTCCCTGGAGATGCCGTGGGTTTGCGCATGCGCAAACTACGAAGATTGCCTCTGGGGGCGGTACAGAGTCCCGGGCCGGGTGCACAGAAGCTGCGCGCCCGGGAGCAGGCTTAAAATCGTCGAGGGAGCGTCCAAATACAACTAAAGTGCCGGTAAAAGCATACATACTTAGAAAAAAACCCAGTTCTAGGCTTAAAATCGCCGAAGAAAAGCGGTGAAAACTAATTAGCATAAATTATGCTAATTAGTTTGGGGGCGTCGAGGATGCCGCCCCCCCTGCCAGACCCCACTGGGGACCCCTCTGTCAACGTGTAGGTGCATTGTTCCTCCTCCGGAGATGACTGGCAACGTACCCAGCCAGTCTCCCTCCCTCCCACCCATCCAAGGTCTGGCCAGAGATTCAGACCTGCGGATGTTCGGCCGAGGGGCTGAACCCTTTGCCTTGGGCTCAAAGCCAAACTTCTGCTGTAACCTACCCTAATCCTTGGGGTACATCAGAAACAAACGTACCAAGATGGGATACTGGTGAAACGACCACGCCAAGCCTTTGCTCCACCGAGCCCCACCTTTTCTTCTGTAATTGGCAGCAGCCCCCCAGGGTCGGAGGCAGAGGGTGAGGCCAGCGCTCACAGGCCGGCGGCACTCCCTGGCACCTCAATTCCTTAGCACTGGAGAGGAGGCAGGACTTGAATCCGCCTCCTCAGCCGGCAAAGCAGCAGGTGACTCTTTGTGAGCCTGTGGGGTGAGCCCCCTCCTCGGGTAGCTCCGAGAAGGACCAGGTTTTCCTCTGTGAAATTGGGGGCTTCTCCCCACCCTGAGATCATGTCAAAGCCGCACCTACAGTCGCACCCTGGCTGCATTCACTGCCACTAGAAATGCGGGGTCAGGGCCACATTGATTGGGCCCCCGTGTCCTGCTGGCATAAAAGGCCCCTGTGATGGTGCCACCGCTGCTGCGGAACTGGACGGTGCCAGGGCAGGTAGGCTGGCATAGGGTGCAGTTGGTGGGCGGGGAGGGCAGGGGGAGTAATGGGGAAGAGAGGTGATGGAACCGGGGGTGGGAGGGGTGGAGCCGGTGGCAGCGACGTGGAGCCTCTGTTGGCGACGTGGCTGCATGCCGTAACGTGGGAGAGTGTTGAGCTGTCAAAGTACTGCTAGAGCTCCAGGCTCGGGGGAAAGCTTCACCTATTGAATTTCTGCCTGAGAAGCGGCCGAGGAGTCCTGCCAGGAGAAGAAAACGATGGCACACTGCTACCCTTCAAGAACAGCTAAATGAAGATTTAAATCGCCCCTGTAGATGTGGGGGTGACTCCATGGTAGGAGAGAGATTGTAAGCTCTGGGTTGGCATCGTCTGCAGGCCAAGCAGGTTCTCCAAGTTGAGTCCAATCCTGTGCATCTCTCACTCCAAGCACTTCTAAAAGACGTCCTTGTTCTGCCTGAGAGACCTTTTCAGGTCGCTGCCAGCCGCAGCAGACAACACGGAACCAGGAGGACTAGTGGCTTGGGCAGCATCTTCTGCTCAATCATGCATCACATTTTATTGCTGCTGCTTGTAACAGAAAGAGAAATTGGGGCCCATTGTCACATGTTAAGGTGCTAGTCCTGTGCAAGGACAGACAAAACATTCGTTTTCTACCCCTAGTCATCAGAAGGAAGGGTCTGCTATTTCTAGCTCTGAATAAATACCATCATCACTTAAAAAAAAAAACCCTCTTACTTTCTCTGACCCCATGCAAATACATTGTTTGGTTTTGGATTAAAAAGAAAAAAGAGAAAAATCCTTACCGTCATTTTCTGTGGATTCAGGGAGGGGGAATTGTGGGAATTTAGGAAAACGTCAGTGGAATTTTCCCAGGAAGGAATAAAGATGAGCTTCCGAATCCAATTCCAAGATTGGGGGGGGGGGGGTTTGAAGGAGGCGTTTAATTAAGACTTGTCAGTCCGGATTCTAAACACAATAAAGGAAGCAGAAAAAAACCCCAAAGTAGCAACTGCTTATCCTCTGATGCAGAAAATCCTAAAGCAGCAGCAGGACTCTTTATATTTTTAATGTAGCGGAAAATTACGTTTTATTTTTCACCCTCTTGCAACAAGCTGCAGCAGTTGCTCTTTTGCCTAAAGGATCTCTCCATAAAAATTGGAATATATAACGACCCCCCTCCTTGAAAATAGGGCTCCCCCGGATATTCCTTCTGACCTGCAGATATAATAACCAAACAGCTGAGCACTGATGAGAAAAGGAGAGAGAGAGAGAGAGAGAGAGGGAGAGAGAGAGAGGGAGGAGATCTCTGCTGCTCTCTCGCCAGGAGGAAGAAAAAGCATTCAGGGCCCCCTACTGGCGAAGTGATGGATGGGCAGCATGGGGGGGGGGAGTGGAAGCACATTGGTTTGCAAGAGTTTCCAGGCGCAGAGAAAAGGTCTCCCTCCCTCCTGCCTCCTGAAGGACATCAGACAAAAACCAGAGCGAAGGATCAGATCTTCGCCTAGTTCAGGATCCATCCTGCCAGGTGCCCATCTTGCATTCAGTTCTAAAACAGATCACGGGAGGAGGGTAGAAAACGTGCCAACGCACCGAAAAGCACATCGATTTTTATTTAATTTGGAACAAGTCATAATTTGGGATGAGGACGCCAGTGGACATCAGGATGCGTGAGAGGCGGGGCTGGGGTCGTGCCGCCCCCCCTTTCCTGGCCTTCGTCCAGCCCTCCGCTTCGCCCCCAGCCAACCTCATCCTGGGCTGTGTGTCCGGCGGCCCTTGGTGGTAACACTCTGCACATGCTCTCTCCCCCACCCTCCTCACCGTTATTTGGCGGCTCCCCATCGCTATGGAAGTGGGGAGGGCCCCTTTTCTGCATTGCGAAACGGCTCCTGTGGCTTGAGGCCGCTTTGCCTGCGACGCAGCCGGGGAGACAGCAGGGCCGGGGGAGCCCGGAGGAGCTCAGGGTCGCTGCTGCAGCTGGAGCAGGGAATGAATCCCAGGCAGCTGACGCGGCGGACAAACCCTCGCCGCTGGCCAGATGTGGCCTCTGGAGAGTGGCGCGGAGGTGGTACTTACTCGGCCGGAAAAGGATGGAGAACGAACCCCTGGATCTCTGGTATCAACGAGGACAGATCGTTTCATGCACAGCCTGGACTGTCCCTCTTCACCTGGCAGCACAGTCAGTCAGCGTCTCTCTTAGTGGCTGTTTGCTCAGCTGGTGTCTGGTTTTGCATCTTTTCAGACTGTGAATGAGCCCTTTGGAGACAGGGAACCATTCTTTGCTTGTCTCTCTAAACCGCTTTGTGAACTTTTGGGGTTGAAAAGCGGTATAACAATAATAAATAACCCCACAAAACGGTGGAGTGGATCTGGAGACGTCTGGCATGACTGGGGGCGAGACGGGAAGAGCTATCAGATTACCCCACCACCCCAGTTTCACCAGGGTTCCAGCCCCACTGATAAATTAAATGACACACACACCAGTTCTACCCCTACCCACATAATGTGGCCCTCCAAGGATGAACAGTTCCTGTAAATCGGGTCTCTGTATTTTCAAAGACTCCTTAAATTACAGGATTCTCCTTGGGTGTGCGTGTTTCCCCCCCCCCCCCTCCATGGCAGAGGATAACATGCCATTTATTTATTCACATGATGATCTATCCTCTGAGTAATACACAGAGTGTCCTCCGTGCCACTGGTGGGCAGCAGGCAGAGGCGACAGCGGACCACAAGGACGCTGCTGCCAACTGATCAGGGAAAACTCTTCCTTCCTTCTCAGCAGCTCTTTCCTTGAAACTTCCGGGCCAGTTGCCAGAATTTCTGTGCCTGTGCAAGTTGCAGCTTTCTACATGAAAAGTATCTGAAATGTTCTGGAGGTGTGCATACGTTTTTGTGGTTCGCGCCCTAATCCAGAGGGATCTGACCCGGGACTGACCAGGAATCCACATGTCACGTGTGTAAGGGGGTGATGCACGCGGCTGGGCTATTCAGAGGAATTTTATCAGGGGGTACAAAGTGTCTTTGGGGCCCCTTCCTGACAAATGAATTTGGCTCCTGGCCCCCCCTTTCTTGCTGCCTCCAAGGCCCCCTTTTTGACCCATTTTTTGCCCTGGGCCCGGGTACAAATTACCCCCCCCCCAGAGGCCCTGTTCCACGAGACCCCCTGGACTCCACTGCCACACGATGCTGCCAGGCTGGGAGGAGCTGCTGTGTCCGAGCGGGTCATTTGCATCCCGGGGAGACGAGAAGAGACGCCTGCAGGCGGCCAGGGTCTGTGCTGCGTGTTGCAAAGGGGGGGGGGGGAGCGCTGCTGCATCGGGATGGGGGGGGGGAGGAGCCCGGCAGGAGGAGATGCGCTTCTTCCCGGTTCCGCCTGGTGGAAGCTCCGGCGAAGAGGCTGCCTTCCCCCTGGGCTGACCGGAACTCCAAGGGATAAAAGGCGCGACTCCGGATTCCTAGGGGGCCGAGCAATAGGGAAGTCGCTTCCTGCTCCGCCTCCTTTCTTTGGGGGCAGCAGCAGCAGCAGCCCCCCCACTGGTGAGTGCAAAGCCCGTTGGGGGCGAAGGGCTGGGGTGGGAGAGGAGCCCCCCCCCAGGTGGGGAGGGAATTGCAGCCCCACAGACCAGCCAGTGAAGGGGGGGTTGAGAAGACAAACTTTGATAATCCCCCCCCCCCATACTGCAGTTTTTGAGTTATTTCCGTGGTGCGGAGATTTGATGGGGGGGGCGTGTGGAAGCTGTGACAGAGAGGGCCTGAGGAGGCCGCCCCCCCCAGGGCCTCTGAGAGGGGGTTAAGGGGGTAATTTGTACCCGGGCCAGGGTGAAAAATGGGTCAAAAAGGGGGCCCTGGAGCAAAAAAG
Source organism: Plestiodon gilberti rubricaudatus (assembly GCA_026170595.1). Classification (NCBI taxonomy): domain Eukaryota; kingdom Metazoa; phylum Chordata; class Lepidosauria; order Squamata; family Scincidae; genus Plestiodon; species Plestiodon gilberti. The sequence goes on along the minus strand of JANXHW010000002.1, from coordinate 264,006,116 downwards.
GGGGCCCAACCCAGGAGCCAAATTCATATGTAGGGAAGGGGCCCAAAAGAAACTTTGTACCCCCTGATAAAATTCCTCTGAATGGCCCTGCCCCCCCCCCCCCCCGTCACTGAAACCGATGCAAACAACAGCAGGATCAGCAGGATGTCGTTGAGTCTCTGGAGACCAGTCCAGTATTTTAAGCCTGAAACTGTTCCCCAAACCACGGAGGGTCTGGCTTCTTTTGAGCTGTCTTGCATTTTTAAATCTTTAATATTGTGTTTTATTATTTGAACAGTCGTAAATGTCTTTGCTCCTGGTCTTTACAAAGGCGGGTGGGATAAAACTAATAAGAGAGCCGGAGTTTGCCGCTGCTGAGAAGGATCCTTCCAGCATCCGTGCCGGATCCAGACGGACCAGAGAGCTCCTTAGAGAGCTGGAGCTCTCAGGGGGGCCAAGCAGGGTGAGCCCCTTAGCAGCAGAGCAGGGAAGGGACAGCCCCAAATGTCTGCCCCGCAGAGAGCGACCTCTTTGCACAGCCTGCGTCGAAACACCTGCCTCATTCAAGCTGTGTGTCGCCGTGGAGGGCGGGCTCCCCTTTCCATGTACAGAGAGAAGGGGCGGGGCCTGTCTGTTTGGGACAACAGCCCTGCCAAGACGCCTCCGTGGCAGACCACCCTCTTCCACCTCTGCGTCTGCAGATCAGGGTCTTCCTCGCATCAGCCCCCCTGGTCCCAGGCACAGGCCAGCACCTGCAGTGGCTACGATACCTGCCTTGCAGGCTGCTAAATCCCAGCCTTCGGGACTGGGCTTTGAGAACGGATGGCGGCAGGCAGACTCATTCTGGCAAAAAAGACGGCAGAGAGGGCGGGTCTTGGAGGGCCTGGGGAGGCTTTGCCGAAGCGAAGCATGTTTTGCAAGGGGGTGTCGAGGAGGGGAGGGAGGTTCCCAGATAGGCAGACGGGGGGGGGGGGACAGGAACAAAATGGCAGAAGGAAGAAGCGGCAGAAGGCGAATGCCCACTGGGGCATTTCTGGGACAGAACCAGAGCTATGGAGCAAATAGGAAGAGAACTTGGAATGGCTCCAAAAAGTGCCGTTTGAAAAGGGCACAAGGGGTGAAAGTCTCCCCCTCATCCCCTTTGTCTCCCTGACGGGCAGTGGGGTTTCTTCAGTGCCACCTTCTAGACCGCATCCTCTTTTCTGGGGGACACAAAAGCAGCAATTCTGTAGCTTGCTCAGCTAAGAGGCAGATTGGAGGGGGGGGGGCGGGACATGCAAGGAACAGCCTGGTCATCTTCCCTCTCAAGTCTGGCAAGTGATACTGGAGCTGCGATCATTCAGTGAATGACTTGGTGCAGGGGCGGCCAACCTCCCACCAAGAGGGCGCCTGCGTTCTTCAGAGCTGTGGAGAAGACAGGATCTGGGCAGCTGGCAGTGCTGAGGGTGCTGCTGAAATGCCCTCACCTAGACGACCCTTCAGGTCCTATACAAGCTCTACAAGAGCCAGGAGCATGAATCCTGCTGACAGGTTGGCCGCTTGGTCTGTCCCTCCAGGTCGCTGACGCTGTGTGTCAGGCTGGCGTCTGTCTGGTCAGAAAAAGAAGAACCCAGGCAAGCGACGGGTCTGATTGGCCAAATATATACACTGCAGGCACATTCCCAGCTGCCCCCACCTTAATTTCTGTTTTCAGGTGGGTGTTGTCTCAAAAGGGTTAGGGTCATTCTTCATGATCAGGGACTGTTTCCTCCTTGCAGGGTCCGGTGTCCTTCGAGGAGGTGGCTGTGCGCTTCACGGAGGAGGAGTGGGCTCTGCTGGATCCGGGCCAAAAGACCCTGCACTGGGAAGTCACGCTGGAGAACTACGGGATCGTGGCCTCTCTGGGTGAGGACGCCTTTTGTCTTTGGGGGTCGGCAACACAGGCTCGAATCCTCGTCTTCTTGTTTCTCACGGTCAGGATTGCACCATAGAAATTGGGCGTGTGGGGCTGGAATGTGGTGGCGTGTGGGGCTGGAATGTGGCCTTACTGCAAGGGTGCCGAAAACGTGCTTTACGGAGCGCTCCGCAGGTGGAATGTTCCGCAGGGTTGTGCTATAAAGCACGTGTAGCAGAGGCAACATTGGCCCCCACAGCAAGGGGGGCAGTTGGCCCCCCAGCCAAAGGTTTTCAAAGACTGCTCCCATTGCTTTGAACGGAGGCCCCCTCTGGCCTTAGAAACACCTGCTCATACTTCACGTCTGCGTCCATTTCTGCTACATACCTCTACGTGGGCCTTACAGGAGCGTGGCTTTGGGAGAAGGTGCATTGCAACAAATGGATTTGAAGTGCCCAGCTAGGTTGTCCTCAGAAATAAGTAACTCTTCTCTTGGTTTCCTCCCCTGAATGATCCACATCTGCTGTCTGGTCTCCCAGCTCAAAGAAGGGGAGACTCCCTTTGCCCTGGGCCCCAAGGAGGGGGACGGATCAGCAGGTAGCTGCTTAGCCGTGTTTGGGGTCCTGTCCTTGGGGGGGGGGGGCTGTATTTCATCTCTTCCAGGGAAGCGATTCAGCGGTGACTTCTCCAGTGGCCAGTGCTTGTGGCTTTGCGCTGTCCGGTCACCTTGACACCCCCCACATTTGGGCCCCCTTTTCCTCATCAGAGCTGGGGTGGGGTGGTCCCCTTTCAGAAATGAAACACTGCCCCTCCAGCTCCTTGGCCAGCCCCAGTTCTCTTCACTGGGGAGGGGGTTGTTTTTGGAAGTGGAGGAATTCTTGGCGGGGAGTTCCATGTGGACCCCCGACCTTCCAGCAGCCTTCCAGTCGTCCTCCGCTTCTTCCACTGCGAAAGACATTCTCCGTTCCTTGCACAGGGCTCCATGCTGGACAGGGCTGGCTGCATCCAGTCGCTCTGGGCTTCCCAAAACTAAATCTGCAGTTCTTTCCTGGATGGCTTAGCATCCTGGATGCTGTTCTTTCCTGGATGGAGGCAATGGACAGTGGAACTCCTGATGAAGAGATCTTTATCAGTGGCCACGAATGGGGAGCAGCTCCACCGAGAAGGGCAGGCTGGGGGGGGGGTGAGCAGCAGCAGGACAATGTTAACATGGGATTGAAAACTCCGCCGCAAAGGGGGGGCGCTTGCCAACACACACGGCTGTCCTTGCTTCTTCACCCCCCAGCCGAGAGACTGCAGCGGGGGGCCAGCTCTGACCTCGTTCATCCCCTGTCTTTGCCTGGCTCAGGTTTGGGTGGCGAAAAGGCTTCCCTGCCACAAGGGCAATACTTAGGGACACGAGAAAATGGTGGTAACAAAATAAAAACACAGAACACTGCTTTCTGCTAACAAGTCTGCGAAAATAAAATAAAACCATGTAATTTTGCGCCATTCTTCATCTGCTGACACTGTACAACCTATACCGTCTACCTAGTACACTTTTAAAGCAGGCACAGTTGATAAAAATGCGGGGAAATGGAATAAAAACACATAACACCACTTTCCGCTATTTCATTTTGGTTAAATACAAAATCTGCAAAAAAACAAACAAAATTATCCCGCCTCTAGCAATACTATAGGAGAAAAAGCAAGAAGGGTCATAAAATGGAGTCTTGTGACTTCTCGAGGGAAACGTTGTCAAGCAGAACGAACGCAGCTGCCTCCATCCCAGGACCGGATCAGGACCCAGCAGCCCCAATGTTCGTCTTTCTCCAGAACATCTTTCTCCTTGAGAGTTGGGCACTGAGCTGAGCTGTGATTCTTTGCATCCTTTCCTGGGAGTCAGTGCCGCTAAATCCATTGTTTCCTCCTGAGCATACATGCCTAGGGGTGCACTTTCGATGTTCCAAGTCTCTATTGCATCGATATTCAAGCCTCTCTCTCTCTCTCTCTCTCTCTCTCTCTCTCTCTTTTCCAGGAAGCAACAGACCAGAGAGACAATGAGGATCAAAGGGAGCCACGAAGGGTCTCGCCAGAACAGACCATGCATGGCGTAGAGAAAGTGACCAGTAGAGGCCAAGACGGACCAGCGAGGCAGGAGGGCAGCTTAGCACCTGTCTTCAGGATGGCTTCTGTCCTTTGTCAGGATTATGAACATCAGGAACATCACACAGGGGAGAGAAGGAATAAACATCCTTTGCACAGGGAAAGACTCACCTGTAAACCAAACATGAAGAAACACAACAAAACTGACACAGGGAACGAATCAGTTCAATGCTGTGAGTGGAGGAAGAGCGTCAGCACAAGCACACGCCTTGCGTCCCAGGAAAAGATCCACACCAGGGAGAAAGCTGAGAAGCAGGAAAGATCCGAGGGAAACCAGACAGAAATACAGAGGGAAAAATCTGATGCTCCTCAGGATCAGCCTTTCAAAGTAATTCCAGTCGATCCAGGAAAAAACCCTGGAAAGAGGAAGGAAAACATCCCTCAATGTGCAAAGATCTGCGGTAAATCAAGACTTAGAACACATCAAGGAATCCACACAGCGGAGAAACCATATAAGTGCTTGGAGTGTGGAAAGAGCTTCAGTAGGAGCTCAAAGCTGACTGTGCATCAAAGAACACACACAGGGGAGAAACCGTATAAGTGCTTGGAGTGTGGAAAGAGCTTCAGTGGTGGCTCAAGTCTGACTGTGCATCGAAGAACCCACACAGGGGAGAAACCGTATAAGTGCTTGGAGTGTGGAAAGTGCTTCAGTCAGAGCTCACACCTGACTCTGCATCAACGAACCCACACAGGCGAGAAACCATATAACTGCTTGGAGTGTGGAAAGAGCTTCACTAAAGGCTCACACCTGACTGTTCATCAAAGAACCCACACAGGGGAGAAACCATGTGCTTGGAGTGTGGAAAAAGCTTCAGTAAGAGCTCAAACCTGACAGTGCATCGAAGAACCCATACAGGGGAGAAATTATATAAATGCTTGGAGTGTGGAAAGAGCTTCAGTGAGAGCTCAAGCCTGACTAAGCATCAAAGAACCCACACAGGGGAGAAACCATATAAATGCTTGGAGTGTGGAAAGAGCTTCACTAACGGCTCACACCTGACTGTGCATCAAAGAACACACACAGGGGAGAAACCATATAAATGCTTGGAGTGTGGAAAGAGCTTCAGTAAGAGCTCAAACCTGACAGTGCATCAGAGAACCCACAGAGGGGAGAAACCATATAAGTGCTTGGAGTGTGGAAAGAGCTTCAGTGAGAGCTCAAGCCTGACCTTGCATCAAAGAACCCACACAGGGGAAAAACCGTATAAGTGCTTGGAGTGTAGAAAGAGCTTCAGTCGAATCTCAAGCATGAGTTTGCATCAAAGAACACACACAGGGGAGAAACCATATAAGTGCTTGGAGTGTGGAAAGAGCTTCAGTGGTGGCTCAAGTCTGACTGTGCATCGAAGAACCCACACAGGGGAGAAACCATATAAGTGCTTGGAGTGTGGAAAGAGCTTCAGTGACAGTGGAAAACTGACTGTGCATCAAAGAACCCACACAGGGGAGAAACCATATAAATGCTTGGAGTGTGGAAAGAGCTTCAGTGAGAGCTCAAGCCTGACTTTACATCATAGAACCCACACAGGGGAAAAACCATATAAGTGCTTGAAGTGTGGAAAGAGTTTCAGTAAGAGCTCAAACCTGACAGTGCATCGAAGAACCCACACAGGGGAGAAACCGTATAAGTGCTTGGAGTGTGGAAAGAGCTTCACTAAAGCCTCACACCTGACTGTGCATCGAACAACCCACACAGGGGAAAAACCGTATAAGTGCTTGGAGTGTGGAAAGAGCTTCAGTAAGAGCTCAAACCTGACAGTGCATCGAAGAACCCACACAGGGGAGAAACCATATAAGTGCTTGGAGTGTGGAAAGAGCTTCAGTAAGAGCTCAAACCTGACAGTGCATCGAAGAACCCACACAGGGGAGAAACCATATAAGTGCTTGGAGTGTGGAAAGAGCTTTAGTATGAGCTCAAACCTGACAGTGCATCGAACAACCCACACAGGGGAGAAACCATATAAATGCTTGGAGTGTGGAAAGAGCTTCAGGTTGAACACAACTCTGACAGTGCATCAGAGAACCCACACAGGGGAGAAACCATATAAGTGCTTGGAGTGTGGAAAGAGCTTCAGTCAGAGCTCAAGCCTGAGTTTGCATCAGAGAAGCCACACTGGGGAGAAAGCATATAAGTGCTTGGAGTGTGGAAAGAGCTTCAGGGAGAATGGAAAACTTACTGTTCATAAAAAAAATCCACAAAGTAGAGAAAAGCCTTAAATTGTATCAAAGTACCCACATTGGATAGAAACCACATCAATGCTTTGAGTGTGAAATGAGCTTCAGAGAGAGCATGGATATTCCTTCACATCCAAAAATCAATGCCAGGAGTTTCAATATATTATTGGGTTCTGCATCATGAGCATTGTAATATCTGTGAGAGCCGACTTCATAAACCGTTTCTCAAAAGAACAATGGCGACATTGGCTTATGGGAGATCATAGTAACTGTGGTGGAACTATTACACGCATTCATGGAGGTTGTTCTGTTGACGGAGTCTGTTCTGTTGGGTTCAGTTTGAAATTAAGTGTGAAACTATTTCAAGTCAGTGAGAAGGTGAGGTGTCTGCCTAGCCAGAGGAATAAAACTGCCAACTTAGACGCCAGACAGAAAAGTGTCCCAATGAGATGGGTTTTCTGAGATTGTTCTGAGAGCCGAGATGGTTACTGTTACCTGTACCGTTATATATATAAAAAAATAGAGTTAATGCTCTCATACTGGGTGTCGCAAACCCTTGTGATGCCTTTGTTTAGGCTGCAAACAAACCTTAGTCTGTGCATATAATATTGTAAATTTAAAGGTGTAATTTTGATTAAGCGGGAGGTGGGGCAGTGGCATGGGGGAGGGGCGATGATGCGTTTCCCCACCCACCGCATGGGAGAAGGTTCATCATGTGGGGGCGACGCACTGACCTCCCGCACCGGGTGACGCAAGCCCTAGGAACGCCCCCTGCTGTTGGGAAGGAAAAGCTTCACAGGTGGCCGTTTTCTGATGAGCCCGAAAGTGCAAGAACAGGCGCCACCAATTAGGAATTATTACACCAACAACTGGAGGATCAGAAGGCCGTGTGCAGCCAGGAGCCCGGATGGGCAACCGTGACTCAGTAGTATGTAGGATGAGGTGATTGGACTGGGCCCACAAGGGTCTCCGCTAGACAAGTGGGACAGGTGAGCCTAGAGAGGTGTGCTTCTTGCCCCACTCTGCACAACTGGACTTTGATTCTGCACAGTGGGACATGGAACATTTCATCATGTGGAAAGTAGTTTAGCTTTGTTATTTTCTGCTGCCTTTAAATGTGTATGTACTCGTTCACTGTTGGACCGTCTCCCACTCTGTGAGCTGGAGGGATTCCTCTGACTTGCTAACAAAGCTTTAATAAACTTTTAATTTTATGGAGTGCATGCTTATTGGGAATTGGGCCAGCCAGGAATCCTTGGAATCCTTTGCGAAAACCGGAAGTGCCCGAACATCGCCATTTTTCGGCGATCCGAAGATCAGGGAGGCCTGCTGAGGGTCCCACAGTCCTCCCCGAAGCTCCCCCAAGCCCCGGAAAGTTCAGCAATGGTGGTTTGGGGCAATTTTGCGGCAGTGGCAATCCCCCGGATCGCCGCTGCCGCCATGCTGTCCCCACCCCTTAAGGGAGCAGGGGATAGCTAAAGTTCTCAATGGTGGGTCGCGACTCACAGTTTGAGAACCACTGGGATAGACAAAAGGAGGTACTGTGGAGTTGATGGGGGTTCAGGTACCAGTTCAACACAAGACCAGCGCACCCCTGACCCCCAGTCAACCCTTGTAGTTCACTCCTGAACAAGGAGAAGGTAGACTGCCACCACCTGGGAGAGGTTCACCAGACCTTCCCAGGTTCTGGAGGCCTATAGGAATATTTTACGTTGTGATTAACTGGCTTCCCTAAGCAAGGGAACCAGGCCACAAGGTAAGGTACTTAAGGTAGCGATGGCTCAGCGTACAAGGCCAGGACTTAGCCTATTTGGTTCAAGGAAGCACACCATTGGTAAAATAGAGATGTTTATTTAAGACTATGCAAGCATAGAGACTTCAAAGGCAGATCACACTGCAATATAGACTTGACACACATGATACAAATAGACAGGCTTTAAAATAAGAAAGCTAGCACCTAAGTTCCAACTTTGTCCTCACACTCGCCAAGAGAAATAGATTCCCCCATCCCCCCTAACTAAGGGGTCTGGGCCTCACTCAGTAGTTGGTCAAGCTAAGTGGGTTTCCATCAGAGTCCATGGAAAAGAGTGTGGAGCAACAGGTGAGAGCGAACTCCTTGTGTAGTGAGAGTCTTACCCCCCCACGAATATTTTTATTTCATCCCCCACGCTCCACTGGACCCCCACCTTTTTACCCCATCAAAATTCGTCCAGGATTCACTGAGATACAGCCATTTAAAGACAAGCTCCTTTTAAATCCGGCTTTTCTGCACTATTCACAACATTTGACAGCTGGCGCGTGCCCGCCGGGGAGGCATGCGCATTCCACGAGCCCTCCAGAGCAGCGAGAGAAGCAGCAGTAGCAAAAGTTCACTCTGTACCTATTTAATCCTCATAACCTTCTCTCTCTTTGGAAGTTTCTAAAAAGCGGTATTACCCTCATTCGGAGCAGTGCATTATCCTGTAGAAAATACTGTTTTCCTGAATTCCCTCCATGGTTATGGCACCGGATCCTTATCAAGGATCAATGGGGTGTCCCTAAAAGAGGGGTCCCTCCACAGAAGGGTCCCCATCCTGACACTTTGGTAGAGTTAATCTCCGGCAAGGTTTAGAGGCTCCTGGAGCAGTGCACATATTTTGCAGCTAGTAAAAGGCTTGGGGGTCTTCCCCAGCATCCTTCCTGGGGTCCAGGAGAGGGACGGGTGAGTGCGAGGTATGGCCCCTTCACCACCCTCGGCCTGGGCACAGGAGGTTAACCGAAGGCCAAGCGCTGGGAATGCTATGGGCATTGGGAGCGGGCCTCCTGCCAAAATCCTGCACTACCAGGAGTAAAGGGACACCATTGTAAAACCATAACCTACAGCTGAACAACAGCTTCCACTCTGTGATGCTCTTGAATGGCCTCCTCCTACCTGGGAGGCCACTCGGGGGTAGGGAGAGGGGGGTCTACAGGAACCTGGGAAATCTTGGGTTAGTGTCACTGTTCCCTGGGAAGCCATTGCTCCTTCTCTGTGTGTCTCTTCTCTATCAAATCAACCATTTGTCTTCCACCCTGCACTCCTGACTCTGTTGTCCTTTGTCACTCTCATGCAAATGTCTATCTCCCATTGCCATTTCCTGGGGCTCAAGCTTGTCTCCTCTGTGCATACTCTATCATGACCACCACCATCTCCCCAACCATTGTTCCTTGGCTGTCTGGCTTGCTACATTTAATTCAATCACTCCGCTTTACTCCTTCCTGACTGACAGTACTAATCTGAATATCTTCTATTGTATAGCTGGTGCCAAGGGGGCAGAGGCCTATTGTACTGGCACTTGTTGCCTATCTATTTGGGACCCCTAGTCTTTTGTCTCAACAGGCTACACAAAAGACTCCATTCATCAAAACTCCGGAACACCTCACTCACCTGGGATGGGGACCTATTCCCATCCTGTGGCAAAGAGTTCCACAGATGAATCACACGCTGGGTAAAGAAATATTTTCTTTTGTCTGTTCTAACTCTCCCTCCACTCAATTTTAGTGCGTGTCCCCTGGTTCTGGTGTTGTGCGAGAGGGAGAAGAATTTCCCTCTATCCACTCTCTCCATCCCATGCATAATTTTATAAGTCTCAATCATGTCCCCCCTCAGGCGCCTTTTTTCTAGGCTGAAAAGCCCCAGACGCTGTAGCCTTTCCTCGTAAGGGAGGTGCTCCAGCCCACAAATCATTCTGGTCGCTCTTTTCTGCACCTTTTCCAATTCAACTATATCCTTTTTGAGGTATGGTGACCAGAACTGGACACAATACTCCAGATGTGGCCTTACCATCGATTTGTACAAAGGCATAATGATATTGGCCGTTTTATTCTCAATCCCCTTTTTAATGATCCCAAGCATGGAATTGGCCTTCTTCACAGCCGCCGCACACTGGGTCGACACTTTCATCGACCTGTCCACCAGCACCCCAAGATCTCTCTCTTCATCCGTCACAGACAACTCAGAACCCATTAGCGTATATGTGAAATTTTGGTTTCTTGCCCCAATGTGCATCACTTTGCACTTACTTACATTGAAGCGCATCTGCCATTTTGCTGCCCATTCTCCCAGTTTGGAGAGATCCTTCTGGAGCTCTTCACAATCCCTGCTGGTCTTTACCACCCGGAAAAGTTTAGTGTCATCCGCAAACTTGGCCACCTCACTGCCTATCCCCAACTCCAGGTCATTTATGAATAAGTTGAAAAGCACCGGTCCCAAGACCGATCCTTGGGGCACACCGCTTTTCACCTCTCGCCATTGTGAAAATTGCCCATTGACTCCCACTTGCTGTTTCCTGGTCTTCAACCAGTTCCTAATCCACAAGAGGACCTGTCCTCTTATTCCCTGACTGTGGAGTTTCCTCAGGAGCCTTTCATGAGGGACTGTGTCAAACGCCTTCTGAAAATCCAGATATATAATATCCACGGGTTCGCTCGCATCCACATGCCTATTGACCTTTTCAAAAAATTCTAACAGGTTTGTGAGGCAAGACTTCCCCTTGCAGAAGCCATGCTGACTCTCCCTCAGCAGAGCTTGTTCTTCTATGTATTTTAAGATTTTATCCTTAATGAGACTTTCCACCATCTTCCCTGGAACAGAGGTTAGGCTGACCGGCCTGTAGTTTCCCGGGTCCCCCCTCCTTCCTTTTTTAAAGATTGGCGTGACATTAGCTATCCTCCAATCCTCTGGCACAGTGGCCGTTTTAAGGGACAAGTTGCATATTTGGTTCAAGAGGTCAGCAACTTCATTCTTGAGTTCCTTCAGAACTCTTGGGTGGATGCCATCCGGGCCTGGTGATTTATTGATCTTTATTTTGTCAATTAAGTCTGAGACGTCTTCTCTTTTAACCTCTATTTGACTTAATTCTTTAGTCAGGGGAGACCGTTCTGGCAGCGATATTTGCCCAAGGTCTTCTGCCGTGAAGACAGATGCAAAGAACTCATTTAATTTCTCTGCAGTCTCCAAGTCCCCTTTTATCACCCCTTTCTCTCCCTCACCATCCAGCAGACCAACCGTTTCCCTGGCACGTTTCCTGCTTCTAACATATTTGAAGAAGCTTTTATTATTCCCTTTTATGTTGCCTGCCATACGTTCCTCAAAGTCTTTCTTGGCCTCCCGTATCATCTTTTTACATTTCTTTTGCCACAGTTTGTGCTCCTGTTTATTTTCCTCATTAGGGCAAGACTTCCATTTACGGAAGGAAGCTTCCTTGCCTTTTACAGCCTCCTTAACTGTGCTTGTTAGCCATGCCGGCACCCTCCTAGACTTGGTCGAGCCCTTCCTCCTTTGTGGGATACACTCCCGCTGGGCCTCTATGACTGTTGTTTTAAACAGCCTCCATGCACTCTGGAGCGATTGGACTCTTTTTACCTTCCCTTTCAGCTTTTTTTTAAACTAGTCTCCTCATTTTGGGGAAGTCAGCCCTTCGGAAGTCAAGGGTTTTCGTGTCAGATTTGCTCGGCCCTCTCCCTCCGACATGCATGGCGAAACAGATCGCAGCATGGTCACTGTTCCCCAACGGTTCGGTAACATTTACCTCCCTGACCAGATCTTGAGTGCCACACAATATCAAGTCCAGAGTCACCTGTCCTCTGGTCGGTTCCGTGACAAGCTGCTCTAAGGCACAGTCATTTAACATATCCAGAAATCCAGTCTCTCTTTCATGACCTGAGCATGAATTGACCCAGTCGATGTGAGGATAATTGAAGTCCCCCATGACTACAACCCTGTCTCTCATTGACACCTCCCTGATTTGCTTCCTCATTTCAAGATCCCCTTCAGGTTTTTGATCTGGAGGACGTATGCCCCTACTATTACATCACTCTTTGAGCCTGGTAATCTAACCCACAGTGATTCTACGGAGGAGTCAGAGCCCCCCTCCAGCTCTACTCTGGTGGATTCTACCCCCTCTTTGACATAGATGGCCACCCCACCTCCAACACGCCCCTCTCTGTCCCTCCTATAGAGTTTATATCCTGGAATTGCAATATCCCACTGGTTCTCCGCATTCCACCAGGTTTCTATTATACCTACTATGTCAATGTTTTCCCTAGCCACCAAACATTCCAGTTCTCCCATCTTTGCCCGTAGACTTCGGGTATTTGCATAAAAGCACTTATATACCTGGTCCCCCAAGAAGGGCTGCATGTTTGCACCTTTATTCCTGCAGCCTTCTGTCCTGCTAGACTGGCTGTCGTGTCCCATCACGCTACCACTCCCAATTTTTACTCTGCTATTACTTGACTGTTCCCCATCCTCTGCACCCTCATTCCCTAGGGATGAGGAGTCCTGAACCGGATGCCCCTCGGCTCCTGTCGGCTTTCCCCCAGGAGTCAGTTTAAAAGCTGCTCTGCCACCTTCTTAATGTTACGCGATTCCACCTGAAATAATGAAATGTATAAAACCTTTTTGTAATGATTTGTATGTTACACATTTTGCCCTGCAATTGTGTCCTTGGCTGGCTGAGTAAAAGATCTTCTCTTTTAACCCAACGTTGGTCTATTTTGAGCTCCTTTTTGGCGCCTCTGCAAACTGCAGACTCTTTCCTCCCTCTCTCCCTCTTTCTCTCTCTCTTATTTTTGGGTACCCTCACTCCATCTTTGGAGCCTGGTGTCCGCTCACCGAATCTCATGAACTGAAGTCACCTGTACCCTTGGGGTGCTTACAACACTTGCGCAGGTCTACTGCCTCTCTCTAAGGGGGATAGTGAAATAGATTTGGGATGCCCAATTGATTGACATGTCTGCTAACCCTATAGAAAGTGGATCCGAGTAGCTCTTTCTAGAAGGTGGCATCATGTTCACTCCTGCCCCTCCCATAGGGAGAGAGAGTCTTCTTCACTGGTGTTGGTACCAAGAGAGAAGCTCCCGTTGTCTTGTTCCCATGCAGATAACACTCCTAACGAGCACCCATAATGCACTGCCAGCCGGGCCAGGGCTGGAAACGCAGGCAGGGCTCAGTCCAATCACTACTAGGCCCAGGCAGACTTCACAGTATCCTGTTTAAGATGGAGTCTGAGATAACCGAGGTTTTGCTCCTGTCTTGACAGGTACTGAATCACACAGTGCATACTTAGCCTGTGGAACTCATTGCCACAAGGGGCGGAGATGGCCACTAGGTTGGATGGCTGGCAAGCTGTGGCACCCCATAGGCGAGGTGACGGCAGACAGTGGGGCTGATGGAGCTGGTCATTGCTGAGTTGGACCCCACAGCTGTTTGGGAGTTTTCTGAACGTATCCGACCCCTGGAGAGTAAGCTGTGCCGGCAGCGAGGCTGGTGGCTCTCACTCTCCACCGGACGGAGCCCACCGCCAACTGGCACAGTTAAGTCCTGTGCCGGGCAGCAGGGGGTGGGTGAGTTGGTGGGTGGGGAGGGGGCGTTCTGGGGGCCCTGGATTGGGATGCTGGGCCGAGGACGGGGGAGGATCAGCGGTGCGCTCTGCCGAATCCTATCCCCCGTCCCAGGCCTGGCCAGCATTACATGGGCCTCCTGGATTTGCGCCAGCCGTTTTGCCAGTGCACATCCGAGAAGATCCATAGGCAGCTGAGCCGGGGCATTACATCCGTCTGTGAGGAATAATTATACAGTATAATTATTAAATGTTGGTTTTTGTAGAATAAATAATTGTAGTAATGTTAGATGCTTAGAAGCTAATTCAGTAACAGGAGGGCTGAGACCCAAGGTCAAGGGTGCAGAAGTTAAAAAGTTGAGACACAGGCTTTCTGACAATTGGAGAAGAGGGTGTGGTAGAGAGGGCCCTTGAAGGAGACAGGCAGGAGAGAGACCAGAATAGTTGGGACAGACAGATGAACCCGTGTAAAGAGGAAGTACCTACCAGTGGTAGCCAGCTCTCTGAATAGACACAGACGGTTGGGGTTTCGGGGTTCGGAGAAGGACTAGAGACTAGCAAACCAGGAAGAACCAGATGAGAAAACTGATAGTCAGCAAAGGTCAGAAAGAGGGCACCCGAAGTCAAAGCCCAAATATGGATAATGAGTGAGGGGAGATATGGGGCGGAGATAAAGGACCACGTGAAATATACAATATGTTTGATAGGTTTGGGGAACCTAGCCAATCAAAGGTTTAGAGGAGGAGTCATGGAAATAGGGGAGGGAACCATTTCCAAACAAGGGGAATAAAAACTGGATACTCTTTGTTTATCGTTGCTCTGATCTTTTGATCGGATGCCCATTTCTGCAGAAATGTATAATAAAACTATTTTGCTTCACTTCTGGAGTCTGACCTTCATCTTTGGGTAAGCATATGTGATTAAGATGTATTTCTTACACGTCCCTTTCCCCGAGGAGGCCTCCAGCTGCACCGGATCTGGCCCAATCCTGGATAGGATCCAGCACAGTGTGCTTTGGCATAGGGCGGCGGCCCTAGACAGGATTGGGCTGTCAGTCTCACCTCACTCATCTGCAGCTCAGGAGCAATAAAATACTGGCCTACCTTCCAGGGGTATTGTAAAGCTTGTTGAGCCAAAGTATGCGTAGCAGTCTGAATGCTTGAAATGCCTCATATAAATGCTAAGGACACAACTTTATCACTGGAGGAGGAGATGCCTTCATTCCTGCTTCTTTGTGTTCACCTTGCAGCAGGGAATGGCTGTTTTCAGTCACTGCTCTGCCTCAAGAGGGAAGTGAAGCAGCCCGGCTTCACGGAAACGGTTTTCGGTAAACCTTTTTGGAGAGTCCTCTTTGTTAGGGTGTCCAGATTCAAGAAGGGACAGGGTGCCTATGCCTAACCATGGGAGGAAGAGGGAATTTGGGCAGGTGCAGCTTGGTGCACCCAGCAGGATGAGCTGCACCTGCCCAAAGTCCAATGGTTAAAGGTATAAGAACCCTGTGTCCCTTCTTGAATCTGGGCGCCCTACTCTGTGTAGTCTGAGCTCTTTTCCCCATGATGTGCATTGTGCCCCATGACGTATTGCCTGGGAACCGCTGGTGCACAAAGAGGTTTTTGCTGCCGGCAGGGGTCCCTCCCTCGGCAGCAGGGCTTGTACTGCATCTGGCCCCCGCCTGGGCTAAAGTGCTTCACGGCCCGCTGCAGAGGGGGGGGGGGGGCTAGCAAGACAAACTGCTTCTCTGCACACGCGCGCACAATTGCCTGCGTATAGAAAGCTAGGGAATAGTTACGGGAAGACCAGGCTAATTTTCCAAGTGGGTTTTTTTTGGGTGTGTGTGTGTGTGCGCGCATAGAGAGAGGAGGGCTGGCTGTCGTCGTGCACTTTGATGATGGCGCAAGAAATATCATTATCCTCCTCATCATCAGTCAGGCGCATCTTCCGACAGTTTTGCTTTTTTACTCCTGAGAAGCCGGTGTTGGAATGCATGGATCCAGCCTGGCCAACGAACGAAGCCATGTTTGCCGCTCTCGTCTTTGGCGCCACAGTCTGGAAAAAACCCGGTCCCCCAAAACTCGCTTCCTTTCAGCTGCATAACGTGGGGGGGGGGGTTTCGGTATTTGACGGGTTAACGTGACCGAGCTCCCGCCAGACGCGCTTCCTAGAGCGGCCCAGAAACTAAGCAGAGGCGGCTTGTTGCCCGGGGGGAGGAGCCCGAGTCGCTTCCGGTTGAGAGTCTGGGCAGCCGCTGCACCGCGGGAGGCGAATGGCGGCCGCGTGGTGAGTGCGGGACCCGGGAGGCGTCCAGCCCAGATGCGCCGCGCAGCTGCGGGGAGGCGGGGAGGGGGCGAGTTGCGGGGAGGGGGCCGACCCGTGTGCGCCCCTGACGCAGCCCGCCCGCCCGCCCGCCCTCCCTTCCTGGGTGGCCCGTTTCTCAGCCTCCCCTCCCCCCTGCAGGCTGTTGGGACCCAGGCAAAAAGCACGTCGGGAAGGGAATGACAGGGCGGGTGGAGAGGCAGACACGCGAGATAGAGCGAGCGAGGTGGTCAGCGCACGCCCCAAGCCCGTTTCTTGTTTTGTGCAGCAGAACCCAGGCAGCCCTCCAGTCCCCTTGAAGTTAGTTAGCCAAAGCAGTTTGGGAAGTTGGATCCTATCCCGGGGACGGTCGGGGACCCGCACACACACACAGGGGCAGGCGTGCTAAGCTAGTGTTTAAATGGGGAGCGTTGCTAACAACCAGGATTCTTCTTCCCCCTTCTCCACTCCTGGCGCTTTGGTTTCCTCACCGCTGCCCGGCCCGGGGGTGGATTTGCTTCTAATGACAGCCCAGGTGTAGCCAGCAGAGCACCTCTGTCACCCGTCTCCATTGACTCGCCTTTTATATTCAGGTTTTTAAAATTGCATTTGTAGGCCCTTTTATTGACTTTCATGTGCAACCTGTAGGCATATTTTATTCCCCTAACAGAAAAGGACACCTTTGCACACACGGATCTGTACTTATTCATTCCACATATGCAAATAAAAGCAAATGTACTTCCTCTAATCTTCTAGACGTTCTTTACTGGTCAGAACATAAATTCTCCATGCTGTAGATTGTGCTTGGGTTAAAAAGGTAAAGGTGACCCCTGACAATTAAGTCCAGTCGTGTCCGACTCTAGGGTGTGGTGCTCATCCCCATTTCAAAGCCGAAGAGCCAGCGTTGTCCGAAGACGCCTCCGTGGCCATGTGGCCGGCGTGGCTCTCCTTGCCGCAGCGCGTAGCATGCGGCTGGAACACGGAGCGCTGTTTACCTTCCCGCAAGCGGTACCTATTTATCTACTCGCATTGACATGCTTTGGAACTGCTAGGTTGGCAGGAGCTGGCCAAGCAACGAGAGCTCACCCCGTCGCAGGAATCGAACTGCCGACCTTTTGATCGACAGCTTATGGTTCAGCGGTTTATCCCACTGCGACACCCGCTGGCTTTACCCGCTGCTTGGGTTACCTGCCCCTAAATCCAGCCCTGCCCAGACCTCTGTCACAACAGCAATATCACCCCCGCTGTCAATTTAATGTCAATTTCACTTCTGATAGGGGGGAAATGGACCAGATAAAAACGAATCTTTTTGTTGAAATTTGAGGGGGGGGGAAGGGGATATAGAACAATAGGGGTGCTGGTACAACCATTTCTCCACAAGGCATTCTAACCTTCAGAGACTATCTTGTATATCCAAGCCCAGCCAGCAGGATGGATGATTTATGTAAATTAATTTCTACCCTGCCTTTGTTCCCTCCCAGAAACACACCCTTCACACTTGGGATTGTGCGAAGGATGGAATTGACTGTGCTTAGTGGATTCACGTGGTTAACCTGCTCCTTAATACTTCCCACAGATCAAGAAACAGGAAGGAAGCTAGAAGATTATCCATTTCAAAATTCTGGAACTGCAGATGTTTGAATTGGCATAGCACTTAAAGATTGAGAGGATGAGTGCTTGTCCCAAGGGGCTAACACCTAGAACAGTGTTTCTCAAACTGTGGATGGGGGGGACCCACTTGGTGGGTCATGACCTGATTTCCGGTGGGTCCCAGGTGATGGAAAGATCAGATAAATAATTGCCATAAGCCCTGAGGCTATTCAAAAATGATAGCTGCTAACTTCCTTCAAACAGCTGAGCTCCTGCAGTTTGCAAGCGTGTAAATTTGAGCATCTTTTTTGGGGGGTGTTTTTCCCCCCAAGTCTGTCAATGACAGGTAGTGGGGGCAGGTGAAGGCTGGGCCACATAACTAAGCCCCTCAAGCCTTGAGACTATTCATTAGGGCTGCCTCATTACAAGAAATGGACTGAGTTTTTTGCAAATAAATACATAAAATATTACATGTAAATATATAAGAAGGGGCAGGCAGTAGAATGAATGCAGGCTCACTGTTGACCCCTGTCCTGGCGGAAGCCCCCCAGAACAGATTGTGACTGCTGCACTTTGACTGGCAGCTGCCATCCCCCCCCCCCCCCCACACACACACACAGTGCCCAGAAATACATCAAAGACGTTGTGGGAGAAAGGAGCAGCTGTCACAGAGAGGAGCAGAAAGACCCTCTGCAGCCCCCCCCGGAAGCCTCTCCATGACCCCCCACAGTGCCAGGGCCCCCTAAGAAGCCCCCTTTCCGGGCCCCTCCCCCCCAAGAGCCAGCTGCAGCTGGCAGTGCGTGAAGGTGGCCCTTGTCTGTCTGTTTCAATTCTGTTTTTTCTCCTTCAGGGAAAAGCCCCCCTGGACTCTCTCTGGCTCCGAGTCTTAGCCGCTGGTTCGCCTGGAAACCCCAGTCAGCTGTCGTAGCTCCGAGAGGCCGTGTGGGGTCAGCCTGCGGCAGCGAGCGCATGCGCCTCGCACAACATGGCCGCTGATCAGGGAGTCCCGCCAGAGCTGGGTGGCGAGTTGCAGGTCAAGCTGGAACAGGAGGTGCCGCTGGAGGCAGCCATGGAAGAGGAGGCGACGGCGGCAGCAGGCCAGGAAATGGAGGGCGATGGCCAGGATGTCGCAGGGTCTGCGCTGGGGGAGAAGACGGAGGAGCGAGAGGAAGCTGGCTCTGCGAGGAGGGATGGGGGGCAGACATCCCCAGAGGTCGCCCAGCCTGGGAATGTCCGGGAGTTTCTCTCCAGATTACCAGGAAAACAGATTAAACAGGAAGCAGGTTGCGGGCTACAGCCGCACGGAGAGACCCAGTGGCAGCAGGCACTTCCCCCGAGGGCGGAATCTCCTAGCTGCCCCCTCCGCAGCCCCCAGGGGCCGGAGGCTTCTCGACAGGAAGGCTCTCAGACCTCTCCAGCCCCCTTCAGGGTCGAGGCAGGGGCCAGCAAGGGCCCCACAGAAGAGCGGGAGACCCACACCCCGCCAGGGCTCAGCGGAGGCGGCCAGGAGGATCCCTCTGGGCAGCCGCCGGAGGAAGACGACGTCCTGGAGGAGGAAGACGCAGTGGTCTTGGAGCTGCAGCGCCAGCACTTCCGCCAGTTCTGCTACCGCGATGCCGAAGGGCCGCAAGAGGCCTGCAGCCGCCTCTGGTTCCTGTGCTGCCGGTGGCTGAAGCCGGAGAGGCACAGCAAGGAGCAGATCCTGGAGCTGCTGATCCTGGAGCAGTTCCTGGCTGTCCTGCCCCCGGAGATGCAGCTCTGGGTCATGGACGGCTGCCCCACGACCTGTGCCCAGGCAGTGGCCCTGGCAGAGACGTTCCGGCAGAGGAGGCGCAAGTCTGCCAGGCCAGAGGAGCAGGTGAGGACAAGGCAACGCTTGAGGCCTGAACCCGGGTACAGTGAGGAGGGGCTTGTCGCTCTGCTTTGCAGGCAGTGGGGCCCAGTGGGAAGAATCTCGGGCCAGCAGCACAAGGAAAGTCCCTCTGCTGGACTAATGATCTCACTTGGGATAAGACAGCTTTTTTTGAGTGTCCGTCAGGAACTTGCGTAGCTTAGTGGGGAAGCACCTGCCTTTCATGGGGGGGGGGCTCCCAGGGTCAGTGCCAGGCACCTCCAGGTGGGTCTTGCTGCCTGAGCCTGCGGACCCCGACCGTTCCGCTAGTTTGGCTCCGACAAGGGGCTTCCTGCATTTCTAGCGCCCCGAGGAGATGACTTGCATGCGTCATCACGCATACGTAACTCTTTAAATGAATAAATTGGGGCCGGCCCAAGGTCTCTCGGTGCCAAATGCTGTCCGCCCTTATCTGGTGCTGTGCCAGCCTTTCCTCCTCCTGCTCCCTGGATGAGCAAAAGGAAGAGGGGGACAGAGCAGAAGAGGAAGTGGGGAGGAGAAGAGATGCTGCAGGATGCTCTCGTCCACCTCTCCTCTCCTTCACACTTCCTTTTCTGCTCTGCCCGCCTTTTCCAGCGCAGGGAACAGGCGCAGCAGCCGTCGAGGCGAGGGGGGAGAGGGCGATGGGCATCCCCGACTTGTCTACTGCCCGAGGCAATTGTCTCATTCAGCCTCATGGATGGGCCGGCCCCCCTGCATAAATCGCACAGAACATCACAACTAAGGAACTGTTAGCAGCTCCCCAAGTAGAAGTAAATTGGAACAAAGGGACAATCTCACAATCTTGATACCACTTCATGCCCTGCTTGTGGAGGGACATGACTACGCTGGGCTTGATCGAGAGGCCACTTTGTCCGATTCTGCAAAGCCTCTTTGCGTTGGTTGTTCCTTTTTAGCTCAGTTTACTTCTTCTTTCTGTTTTTTCCTCTGTTGTGATCCTTCCTTCCTTACAGTGTATTTTCTTTTTTTCTTCTTCCTTTGATTTCCGCCCCCACCACTCATCCTCTGCGTTGTCCTCTGTGTGCTCCCTGAGGCATCTGGTGGGGCCACTGTGTGATACAGGAAGCTGGACTAGATGGGCCTTTGGCCTGATCCAGCAGCCGGGCTCTTCTTATGTTCTTATGTTCTTATGTTGTTCTGCAAAGAGCAGGTTGTTAATAAGAACCACATGGCACAGCCCACTTAAGACTCTACCATTTCAGAATGCAGGTGGGCGAAATGACATAAATGGAATGTTCCTGAATGGAACCTCCCCGCTGCAGGAACGTAAGAAGGGCCCAGGATCAGGAAACGAAAGTGTGGCCATCTTGAAATGGCACTTGGGATGTTTTTCTTGACGGGTGGGACAGCCAGCGCCAGGAACTACGCCCTTTATTGGAAATGGGGTGCTGGTGGGGATCAAGAACTGCATGTCTTGGTAATGCTTCTACCCCCCCCCCCATGCTGAATGGGATCTTTGCTTTGGTTTTAGGGGCCAGGACCAGTTCAAGAGGTTGCTCCGAATTTCTCCGAGGCAGAGCAAACTCCGCTGGACTGTGGGAAGAAGCAGGTCTGTCGGGAGGCTCAGCCGGAAGGGAGCCCTGGAGAAGTTGTCTCTCTGGGTAAGGATTCCCTTAGAGCAGAGCTCCGGAGGCTCTGACGGTGGGGGAGAGATGGATGGGCTGACCTGAAGTGTCCGAGGGGCAAGTTTATCTCGTGCGTCTACAACAGCTCCTGACATTCTACCACACTTGAACATGACCAACAAAACGAATCCAGAGTCAGGCTTGGATCTCAGTGGCCCCCGTTGAGTTCTAAGGGGCAAGTGAGTGAGCTGTGATCTGGGACACCATTGACAAGGGTGGGGGAGATAACGTGCCTCTCTCGCCACAAACACTGGGATGATCTCTTGGTTTCCATCAAAGATTTGAGGGATATGGAGCTGAAGAGGAGAAGAGAGAGGAAGTCTTCTCTATTTCTTCCCCGTCCTACAAGCTAGGTGGGCTTGAGCTAAAGAAATCAACAGATACCTTATTTTAATATTACCAGAAGACTGGGCAATAAAGGAGTTTTATTTGTACCTAAGGTGGACACCTGATGATTAAGTCTTGGGAAGATACGGTATTCCTTGAGCTTCTTTGGGGTGGCACCCCCGTGGCCGGAAGACAGTGGGCCTCAGCAGAATAGTGTCGTATACAGGCAGGCTTATATATGGGTCCTGGCAATTTGTATGTCTGTCTGTACCAGTTGTGGTTTCTAAACGCTTTTCATAGGCAGCCCCGAGTATATTGTATTAATGTCATCTAAATTGGACATTTGCAGAGCATGGATAATTGGAAGATCAAATTGGAAACGAACTCACAGTAATATTTCCGATTTTTCTCTTTGCTCCAGCAGGTGACGAACTGATACATATGAATAAGGACGGGAATCAAGACCAGCCAGGAGGTTCTGATGAAGAGGAAGCGAACGAGATACCAGTGGGCAGCCCAGAAGAGGAGAGTTCCCAGGACCATGAGCAGGAAGAAGCTTCCGGAAGTTGGACAAGACCAAAGGTGCACCAAGGAAGCTCCCCTGGGGGGAAAGTAGGGAAACGCGTTCCTCACGAGGGCGAGGATTCACTCTCTGAAACCACAGGCCAACAGATTATCCACACGGTGAAGAGTGAGGATGCATGTATAGCTGATGACGGTGGTTTCCCAGAAAACTCAGACATAATTGAATTTAAGGTGACCCACACAGGTGACATGCCTTATAAATGCTTGGACTGTGGAAAGAGCTTCAATTACAGCACCAGCCTTGTGAGGCATCAGAGAATCCACACAGGAGAGAAACCTTACAAATGCTTGGACTGTGGGAAATGTTTCTGCCAAAGCTCAGGCCTCACCATTCATCAGAGAATCCATGCAGGGGAGAAAGCTTACCAGTGCCTGGACTGCGGGAAAAGCTTCAGAGTGAAGTCGCACCTAATTAGGCACTCTATAATCCACAAGGGAGAGAAACCATACAAGTGCACAGAGTGCGGAGTGAGCTTCTGTGAAAGATCGGAGCTTAGAATCCACCAGAGAATCCACACAGGAGAGAAACCATATAACTGCGCTGACTGTGGGAAAAACTTCTGCCGGAAGGCAGATCTCACTCTCCATCAGAGAATTCACACAGGAGAGATGCCTTACACATGCTTGGAGTGTGGAAAAGGCTTCCGTTGGAGCTCAAACCTCATCACACATCAGAAAACCCACACAGGAGTGAAACCCTTTGAGTGTGCTGAGTGTGGGAAGAGCTACTATTCAAAGATGAGCCTCATTAGACATCAGAGAGTCCACACAGGGGGGACCCCATATATATGCTCCAACTGTGGGAAAAGCTTCTGCGACAGCACCAGCCTTACCAGACACCAGAAAATCCACACAGGGGAAAAACCTTATGTCTGCATGGACTGTGGGAAAAGCTTCAACCGGAACTCAAATCTCATTTCTCATCAGAGAACCCACACAGGAGTGAAGCCATTCCTGTGCATTGACTGTGGGAAAAATTTCAGGTCTAAATCAGAGCTCCACAGGCACTACACAGTCCATGCAGGAGAGAAAAGCTTGGGGGGTGGTGGTGATCCAGAAGTTTCTGCACAGCAGAAAACTAATACCGAACAAGAAGTTAGAAATGAGTAGAGGATCAGGGGGGTGCGTGCATCTGTAAAGCTGTTGTCTATAAGAACCTACAAGGATTCTCCAAGTACCGTTTCTCGAGTCTGTCTGTCTTCTCACTTTGCAAAGGAAGAGCAGAACAGCGCGGGGCAGTCCATGGTATGTGTGCAATCTTGCTCAGTGGCTTCCGGCAGCCCAATATTTTGGGGCACCCCTGTCTGGGAATCTGGTCTTTGGTGGTGCCACTGAATGCTGGACAAGGCTGCGTTTCCTGTGGCTCTTTTTCTTTTGCCCCAAGGCGATTCTTTTCTCTTTTTATATATTTTTTGCTTTGAAAACAAAATCTATTGTGTGTGGATTAGAGCAGGTGTGTCCAATCGTTGCATGATGTGAAACCTGAAGCTGAGGCTCCCTTTATTTTTTACACACTAATCATTTTTTGTGTGTGTTTTGGGAAAAGGGACTCTTTGCACGCGCTCCAGGCTCCTGTTTTCAAGGTGTGTTTGGGCAATGATATCTTATCCTGCTGCCTCCCTGCCTGCTTCCATACCTTGTTGTGATGGAAGTTGGCCTTTGCTTATTATGGTCTTGATCGATGACATCTCGGCACCTAAGGGATACCTAAGAGGGTCTCTTTCGATCTCTCTTTGGATCTCATTCGATCCTTTTGAAGTCCATTCTAAGCGACAGGAAGTGGTTTTTTTTAAGGCCTGAAAGCCAGAGATGAATAACATTGTTTGATATTAAAGCCTTTTTTTTGCTATTCGTTCTGCTAGGACAATGTTTCCTAACACTCTTTTCTAGGTCTCTCTCTCAAGATTGCCCTCATCTCTGTGCATCTCAGTAAAAAAGAATGTTCGTTTCATATTATGCATTGCATGATTTTCCATAGTTGGCCATTCATTTTATTTTTCCCTCATAGATACATGTCCTGAACACATTATTCAGTAAAGTGTGTGGAAATTCTGTGCCTGGCATGTCTGTCTTGGCTGGGTTGTGACTTTCCTGAACTAGAAAACCCGCTCACTACCTAGTGAATTGATGGCAGGGGCGAGATTTGAATTGGGGACTTGTCGACTCCCAGCTGTCACACAGCTTAAAAGAGGGAGTGGAGGAAGCTGCTGGGCTTGGGAAAGGAGGGGCTGTATTCTGTTGGCAGGGAGAGGGTAGACAAGGAGGCTTTGGGGCTCAAAAGGAAGAGGGGTGAGGGCTGCGTTCATGATCCATTGATTTTGAACGGACCAATTTCGACACAGCACTCTGGGCGCTGCCAGGCAAAGGCGGAGGGCCCTCAACCGCTGCCATCCCACCTGCCACTGGCCCCGATCCTTGTTGCTGAGTAGGGGCTCCTGCACTCGGCACCACTGTGGCACTATCTTCATATTTCCAGGTGCTGCGGTGGTTCCCTGGCGTCTCATTGCTCCAGAGCAACAGTACATCAGGGACCCCAGGGCATTTGGGAACGTGAAGACGGCAGCGCTGTTGCAGCCATAGTGGTGCTAAAAACACAGTGCTGCTCCCTCCCCCCCCCCCGGCAAGCTCACTGGGTCCCAAGCGGGAGGTGGCTGCACCCCCAGTGCCTTGCCCAAGCCCCACTGAACGCTGGAGCGTTTGCCTGGCCGTCTCTTTTGGCGGAGGAGGGCTGGGTTCCCGGGGGTTCTGTACAGACCCGATGAGGTAGCAGCACCGGCGGGAAGACTGGGGACAGTTGGTGCTTTGTTTATTTTATGTATGTCTTTCAGTATTTATATACCGCCTTTCTCTTAGATTTCTTTTAGATTCCAGACGGTTTACAACGGCAGGCTGGTCATAATAAACCCCTAATGGGGTTGTAACAAATCTTGTTCTGTGAGGAGGCTCATCAACCCCTTCAATTCCTAGATGTTTCCCTTCCACAGTGCGGTCCTTGTTCCTGGCTGCATAACTTTCATGCCTTCCAAGCTTCCGCAGGCAGCAGCAGCTGCCTCTCAAGCCCAGGCAGTTTCTCAAGCTGTTATCCATTCTTGCCAGCTGACTCCTCCGCCCTCTCACAGCAGCTTATCGGCAACTCTGTTCTCTCACAGCAGCTTGTCGGCAGGTTTTGGCCTCCCATCCAAAGACACGACCCGAGCTGATCCCGCTTAGCTTCTTCAGGCAGGGCGACAGCTCAACCACCAGACCACACCTCCCTTATGCATTGCTGTCCTGCCCCTCCCAGCCCTGAGTGCCACCGCCAACAGCCCTGAGTGCCATTGAGTGCCCCAAAGGCTGAGGCCAGGGCCAGGTTGCTGGGGGTTCTGGGGCAAAGGGTTGGCACTGGCTTTCCATGGCACGCCACTTGCCCCTTTGTGGCACATGAGGTGCTTCCACTTGTGAGGGTTCAGGGGGGCGGGTCTTCTGGGCCTTAATCAAGAGGCACTTTCTGCGCAGCTAGAGCAACAGCCACAGGGAAGGAGCACAAACCACTGTGGGACAGAGGAGAGGAGTCTGAAGAATCCCCACCTCCCCCAGGACGTTTGCCACCACTGGTTTCTTTTCAAGAGAGCCCAGCCGGCAATGCATGATCTTCCCTGATGAATCTAATTTTATTACTGTGAGCCGTTGCAGTGGGAAAAGTCTCAAATATCAACACAACACTGGGCGAGTCCAAAAACGCTGACGTGTGCACAGTGGGTCACCTCACCTATGTTGTCCCAGGACGGCCCAAGACCTGGTGCCTAAGGTGGAATGGTGCATGCTGACCCCCCCCCCCAATGTGGGGATGTAATGTGCCACTCTAGATGTGCCATGTAAAGAACATGTGCCTATGGCAGCGATTGGCAACGCCTTCCTTCTCCTGGCACACTGACCTCTATGGTCTTCACTGCGGTCCTTGCCTCTTGGGATGTCACTTCCGGGAGACCCTTCCTGGTTCTGTGACTCTGTTTCTAGAGCGACTGTCTGTAGTAGCGAATTGTCTGTCCCTCTTCCTCCCCCGGCTCCGTTACTACAGGCAGTTGCCCTAGAAACAGAGCCGCAGAACATGGAAGAGTTTTTCAGCGATTTCAACCGCGGTGCTCCAAACTCCAAACTTGTGGACCTTTCGCAGCACACCGGTTGAAAATTGCTGCTCTAAAGGCTGATTCACACTACAGGAATCCAGGTGCGTTACGGATCTGCGGAGCGTAGCGCGGAGCTCTTTGACAGCATTTTGGAAGCTTTTGAGGGGGTTGCCTTCGCGGAGCTGGGAGGGTTCGCAGAGCTACTGCAGCCTACCAATCGGGGAGAGTGGCTGCATGCCAATCAGAACTACCTCCAATCACCTTCACAAGAAGGCGGGACAGCAGGAGGACTTCCGGCCAGCTCTGCACGCTGGGGCAGGGGCATCCGCGCCTGGAAAAGTGTAGTGTGAATCAGCCTTAAGGGTTAAGCGAACTGATTTAAGTAAACTTAGCCAATTGATGTCCATCTCTCACCTCCTTACCTGCTTCTTGTGAGAATAGCATTGGGCTGTAGGAGGGATCTATGTTAGTTAGGAAGGGTGGCTATGAATGGAATGGAATGAATAGTTCCTGGGTTAGGGACTGGTGCCTGGTAAGAGGGAGGGCAAGGATTTGACTGCAGACATGCTGCCCATCTCTCCCATTCCAGTTTCCACTTGGTTTTCCTGCAGGAAGAAGCTCCTTTTGCTAATGTTGTTTAAACATGTTTTAAATAGAAAAGTGGCCTGGAAACATGGAAATAAATAAACAAGCAAATCTACCTTCTAGCACTGGGAAAGCTTAGGAATAAGATGCTGAGCTGAATGGTGTTTTGGTCTGATCCTGCAATGCAGCTCTCATAAGAATTTAAGGTCAATTCATGGCACACCTGTCTAGATTAAGGGCCATTAACCATGAGAGCTATGGATTCAGCCTCCATGTACAGAAGTAACCTATCATCATTCTGCACCTGACCTGACGCATTGCTTATAATAAGGGCTTTCTGGAAATAGCTGGCTGACCTCTGACGGAAACAGGATGCTGGGCTAGACGGATCAATGCTCTGGCCATCATCAAAGGTGTTGTTATGCACCTGCCTATATCTTCTCACCTTCTAGTCAACTATTAAAGGCAGAGGAATCCTGCATTGCATCTTGTCACCATATTTGCCCAAAGGAAAAGAAGAGAGGTTCTGCGTCAATGTCTTGGTGTTTTCCTTTTTAGTACTCAAAGAGTTAAGCTGACAAAGCTCCCTTTCCTAGAGAGGCCCAGAAAGATGAAAGGGGTGTTTGTGTGATGGGGTGAAGGGAGAAAGTAGTGGGAGTCCCGGTCCCCTTCCTGCTGGAACTGGTAGTAGCATCTTCTTCCCCCTTGGAGATGAATGAAATGGGTGAGGCCAGGAAGGTGGCAAATAAATGCACTGTCTGCTCCCCCCCCCCGTCTTATTTTTTTAAAAATACATATGCTGTTCTTTATGGCTTTTTATTATTATTGCACTTTTTATTTCGTTCTTTGGGGGGGGGCGTTTTAATGTTTTTTTTCTCTATGTTGTATATGCCGCCTGAGCTCTCTGGTTATTAGGAGGGAAATGCAGGATAAATAAATAAATAGATAAAACACAAGAAATAAATGAAATGATGTCTCTCTAAATCATTTAAGAACATACGTAGGGGGGGCGAACTTTAAAGGAGCCCTAAATTCTGCCCACGGAGCCGGCGTGCACTGGCTGCACCCCACCTTACACAAGGGGGGGGGCTGGGGGGGCTGTTCTGCCTTGTGTGGAGGAAACAAGCAAGGAGACGACAAAGTAAGCGAGGGAAAGGAAGGCGAAAGCGACACGCAGCCAGCCCTGGCCTGAACCCTTTTTGAATCGCTTTTAAATGCCCAGCAGGAGCCTTGCTTGGCCGGCGGCGGGGTGGGGAGAGAAGAGCCAACCAAAGCGCTGAGTGATCCTCGCTCCGTCCGGCTCCCATCGAAGTGCGGCGGCTGCTGCTGAAGCTGAACGTGGTTTATTTGCACCAGGAACCTGAGGGTTAAACATCACACAGCTCGGCTTCCTAGAGAGGCCCAGAAATTGGAGAGGGGGGGGGGTCGAGACGCACAGACGACAACCAGCCCTCTGGGGGAGGGGGCTTTCTTCTCTCCCCCCCCCTTTTCAATTTCCTTCTTGCAAACGCGACCGAAGTGAACCCTGCAAAATGAGGCCGTGAGATGCTGCCGCTGCTGCGCAATTTGGGCGTTTGCAGGTGGTGCGGGGCCGGGGACCTGCTGCTGGCGGGCAGGGGAAGGATCGCAGCAGGTGAGCCGCAGCCCCGGTGGGGAGAGGAGGGGGGCGCCCGAAAGAAGGGGCACGGTGATGGGGAGGGCGATGCAGACGACGAGGGCGGTCCTGACCCGGAGCCCGGACTGGTCTCCCTCCCCTGGCTCCTCCCCACCATTCCTTCCATCCCTCGTCTTGCAGGAGAAGCTGCCCTGGAACCGAAAGCCCTCCGTGGTCTGAACCCGTCTTCAAGGCGCCGGCAGGACAGACGGAGCCCCCCTGACTGGCTGCTGCTGCCGCCACGGGCGGGGTGAACGACCACTCTGGCCTGCCTGGTGTAGTTAAGCAGCTCTCCCTTCTCCCAGGGCCTCGTCTTTGGGATCCTCCTTCTGTGCCCGCCGTGTACTGTGATCCACCCACCCAGTATTTAATTTCATTTTCATGCCAAGATAGATAGTGACACGCAGGAAACACGTGTGCATTTCACGTGCACTTGGCACGAAGAGCGCCTCCAAGCGAGGCAGCAGGCCATGACCCCCTGGCTACTTGGTGGACTGATGGCAAGAGGCCAGGAAGGCTTTGGGTGAATTGAGAAGTCACCCCCCCTCCCAGATTCCATAGGATATCTGACACCCAGACAGGCCACTCAAAGTGAAGGGTAGACCTGGCCACTGCACTGAGATTCACCCCACCCTTGGTGAAGACCAGGTCTACCAGCTGCTCAAAGCAAAGGTATACCTGGCCTCCGACCATCCCCCTGCCCCCCCCCCCTTGATATACCATTGGGTGGTTGAGGCTAGTGGCAACCTCCTCCAACCTCAGCCCCCCAAAAAAACCTGGCACATGAGGCAGTCAGTGTGCCTGCCAAATGCTCCCCCCCCCCTTACCTGGCGATGCACCAGCCTCTTTTCCTCCCACTCCCTTGGACTAGAAGAGGAAGTGCGGAGGAGAGTGGTGGAAGAGAGTGCCGGAGGCTCTGCCTTTTGCTCTGTCCCCCTCTTCCAGTGGGGGGGGGCAGTGGAAGTAAGTGGGTGGATGGAGGTGGGCGCCCCCACCAATGTGACCCAGTCAGCTTCATGGCTGGCCCAGCCCTGGGTGCCTGGCCTGTGGGTCCCCCCCCCCAAGCGGTCCCCCTGGCGCCATTGCTTCGGAAGTCTGGACGCTGGGCAATGACTCTCTTCTTTCGGCTCTGTTCTTGTTCCCGGGGCAGGAGGATCAAAGGGCTGCTGAGCCAGAGGGAGGGGCTGCCGCCGCCACCGCCGCCTTGCTGGGTCTGCCGTTCCAGGGGGCAGCCATGCAAGACCAAGTGAAGCAGGAGCCCGAGGAGGAGCTGCCCCAGTGCTGGGGGTCCCAGGTGTTCCTGCAGGCGGTGCAGGTTCTTGATCCAGGATACGGGTTCCCAGAAGCACCACTGCATGGCGCAGGGGCTCCCTTGGACGCAGGGGCAGCTGCCCGCAGCCAGCAGCCCACACAGGAGCAGTTGGCGGTACGTGAAACAGGCTTCAGCGGAGATGCCGCGTGGACGCAGATCGGTCCGGATGTCCCTGGAGAAACGCCACCCGCCTCCAAGAGCCCAGGGCACCGAGGCGGGGAAGGAGACAAGCCGGTGAAAGAAGAAGCCCTTCCGGAAGACGTCCTGGAGGCGGAGGAGCAGCGGCAGCAGTTCAGGGGCTTCCAGTACCAAGAGGCGGAGGGGCCGAGGGAGGCGTGTGACCGACTCTGGCGACTTTGCCGGCAGTGGCTGAAGCCGGAGAAAAACGCCAAGGAGCGGATCCTGGAGCTGCTGATCCTGGAGCAGTTCCTGGCCGTCCTGCCCCCGGAGATGCAGAGCTGGGTCAGGGACCGTCGCCCAGAGAGCTGCTCCCAGGCAGTGGCGCTGGCCGAGGACGTTCTGCGGAGGCAGCAACAGCCTGCGAGAGAGGAAGCAGAGGTGAGGGGAAACTGTGGCCTTTTTACTTCCGCCAGCCACAGTTCCTTCGGGAGCTGGGCCATTTGGGAAGTGGCTGGGGGGCCTATCAACGCTACAGACCCGTGTCGCTTGTTGTTTAGCCATCATGGCCGCTCCCCAAAGATTCTGGGAATTACAGGCGTTTGATATAGGAGCCGCGAATGTCCTCCACTTCACGTACAGAATCCTGTCCCTGAGGGAGGGTTCGACTGATATAAGTCCACAGCGTAGACGTGTCTTGTCCCGGTTTTAAATACTATCTCTTGTTTGGCAGGGGAGTCATGTTTCATATCCCAGCTGGCCATGGCATGGTTGGTGCTCAGCTGTAGAGTCCTTCTGAACATGGCAGTTCCAGTCCCAGCTGTTACTGAAAATGGATTTGTCTTTAAGGGTTACCTCCTCCCCCCACAGCTTCCTGTTTGCAGCTCAACAGATTGCTGAGGGAGGCGGTGGATTCTCCTCCCTCACTGGAGATCTTCCAGCAGAGGCTCGACAGGCACCTGCTGGAGATGCTCTAGGAGGATTTCCTGCAGTGGGCTGGACTAGATGACCTTGTGGTGACCCATGATTCTATGAATAATGGGTGTCAAGTTTGGACATTCAGGCAGTGAGGCTCCCTGCGATCCGTACCTGTAGATGCCGGGGGGGGGGGCCTTTGCCATTCAATGCAGGTGCTGTTCGACTGAGCCACAACCCCTCCTCTGCTGGGTTCCAAGCCAACGAGAGACTATTCCTCCCCCACCCTTAACTGGAATGTGACCAAAGCTGATCAAAGGTTAGCTGTTCCAGGGCACTGTGGGATCCAAACAGTGTCCCCATTGCACTGCCAGGGCATTTTTTTTTTTGGGGGGGGTGGCGGCTGATGGCAAAATGGCAGCTAGGCCCAGTCCTCCCGGGTGGCCCAAACAGGGGCAGCTCATCCGTTAGGGGAGGTCATGTGGATTGTGGGGGGGGGAGGGTGGCGGATTTGGCGTGCTCTTTACCCTGTCTGCTACCACCGCCACCCCCCTCCAGCCCGCTGTGGATGCAACTCGCACTGTTCCACCCGCAAAGAGAAAATGGACCATTTCCTTTCCTTTCTCCAGGCGCAGTTTCTTTGAACACGGAAGTGCAGGACCTCCAGTTTGATCTATAGGGACTGCATGAACGATGAAGGAGCTCCTTCCTCAGTATGGTCCCTTGAAATGAAACGAGAAGTCCTGCACTTTTGCAATGGAAGAATTTGCGCAAGGAGTGTGGGAAGCGCCTGCCGTTCTTTTTGTGCAGAGGGCAGCGGCATCGGGGGGGGGGCATTCCGGATTGCGCCGCCACTGGGCCCAACGACAGACCTCCCTGTTGGGCCCCTACTGGGGCTGTCGGCAACTGACCACTGCTGCCAGTCAAGCCTGGGGCTCAGTCCCTGTGTCTTCCCGGTTGTTTTCAGGCGCTGCTCCAGCAGGGCTCCGCGAATCTCCCTGACAGCAGGCCGGCGGCGTCGCCAGATAGCAAACCAGAGAAGCTTTACAGGGAGCCCAAGCAGGAGGGCTGCCCGGATGTCAGCAGCACTGTTGGTGAGAGTTCCTTTGTGTTGTCCGTTCTCTCTTAGTGTTTGGGTGGGTGTGTTGAAATGTCCTGCTGTCTGTGCAGCGGAGACCCTCCTGGAAGCGCACTCACCCTGTGCTGCTCATGGGAATCATTTTCTCTCCAGGAACAAGTACAGCAAGACTCAATCCTGCAAGTCAGTTGCAGAAGCCAGCTGTGCACAGCGCCAATTGGTTGGGGCCTGTGCCATCACGAACCCCGCGACCCCTTTCCGTCCCAGAGCAGCGTTGTAATCTAATAAAATGTGGTGGTTTTTTTTTTTTTACAAATGAGACTAATGAATATTGAAATGAAATGAGACTAATGAATATTGAAATGATTTAGCATACAAAAAGTGTTTTAGATTAGAAAAAAAAAAGACAGGCAGCCCACCTGAAACCATGAAGATTGCCAAGGCTAACATCTGAAGCAGTGATTGTTCTACCAGCATGTACATTTAGCATGTACATCGCTCGAACATATGAAGCTGCTGCTTTGTACTGTGTCAGATGAGCAGCAGCCCAACAAGGTCAGCATTGTCCACTCTGACTGGCAGTGGCTCTCCAGGGTTTCAGGCTCTGACTGGCAGCAGTTTCAGGCAGGGGCCTTTCCTGTTCGAGCTCCTAGCTGGAGATGCTGTCTGGGGTTGAGCCTGGATTTTCTGCAGGCAAAATAAGAGCTCTACCATTGACCTATGGCACACCTGCGCCACCCCCACTTACAGTATGAAGAGGGCATGGAGCCAGGCTTGTCCCACAGGAGAAATGTCTACCGTTTTAACGCGATGATAGTTGCAGGCACCCTTGGAAATCTGCCAAGGGGCCCAACACCCTTTCAGGAACAGGGCCAACCCAAGACCTTCTAGCCCCTGAAGCAGCTTGCCAAATGTTGCCCCCCTCCCCCTCTTCCTAGTGACGTGCCAGCCTCACTCTCTGGAGTGGAAGAGGAAGAGTGGAGGAGAGGAGAGTGGTGGGCTAGAGTGTCTCTCCACACTTCCCCTTCTGCTTTATCTTCTCCTTCCTTTTCCAAGCTGGGAAGAGGGAAGAGCAGCCGTGGAGGCGAGTGAGTGGACGGAAGTGGGTGTCCCTCTGCCAGTCTACTGCCTGAAGTGTCAGCCCGCCTCCGTCGGCCTCATGAACCTGGCCTCTTGGTCCTGGTCAAGAGGCAAACCCATCAATCCACCTGCGACTGACTTGCATACTGTGGGTTTCATGGGGCTCTGGCTTGACAGACGTTGGTGGTGTCCGGTCCAGCCTTTCCAACACATTCAGTAGCAATTAAGGAGAGGCAGGAAGAGTCCTGCTGGATCAGACCCAAAAGGCCCATCCAGCCCAGCACCCTGCCTCCGACGGCTATTCAGAGCTGGCCTGGCCTGGAACACGTAGGGATGGCCTGACCAGACCTGTCACTGGTGGCACTGCTCCCCCCCCCCCGAAAAAACCCCCAGGCACAAAAAAGCAAAAGTAACCACTTCCCTCCCTCTTTCCTGCACACTCCTTTCCCTCAAAATAGGAAGTCTGGGTCCTGCTGCTGCGACCTCAAGGAAGGAGCGAGGTAAGTGACTGCAGGACCCACACGCCCCGTTTTGTAGAAAACACAGGCAGTGGAAATACCCCCCACCACCAAACCCCAGTTTGTTTGTGGGGTTTGGGGGGGAATAGATTGCCACTACCCGTGCCCCCAAAAACCTCACCTCCCTCCTTCCTGGCAAGATTGCCTTCGACTGCAAGGGGCTGCAGGAGGAAGGAGCGAGGTGGGTGGCAGGGAAGCGTATTGCTGGTGAGGGGAGTGAAACAGGTTGCCACTGCCCGCGTGGCTTTTTCGGGCACAGGCAGTGGCGATCTGCTTCCGTCCTTCCCCTCCCCTCCTGCCTTCCTTGCATGCTCAAGGAAAAAGTGAGGGGAGGGGGTCAGGAAGCAGATTGGTGCAGCTCTGTCTGTGGCGGCCTGGAGGGATGTGGCGGCAGATTCGAGATAAAACTGGCACCCAGAATCTGGCACCCCCAGATCCCTTGCAATCTATTTGGAAGGATGCTCAGTTGCACAAAGATTTGTGTGTCTTTTCCATACTAGTGCGGAATCTTGGAACATTTACAACCCTGATGTCAGGTTTGTTTCTTTCTGTCAGGTGATGGAGTAGTACAGGAGGAGGAGAAGCCACATCTGGAAGTTCCTGTGCAAATGGAAGCGCAAGGAATGTTCATGGGAAGCCTTTCGTGGTGTCGGGCGAATGGAGCTATTTCTGCAAATCAGCCTGAAACTGAACAGAAAAATAAGCCAGAAAAAAGAGAGGGTAACTCCATTCCTTGTCAAGGAGGGGACAAGGACTTTGCTGAAACAAAAAGGGAAAGAGTCTTTAAAAATGAAGAACAAAATGCAGGTGAAAAGAGCTGCAGTCAATCCATGGGCCTTATTGCTCATGAGAGAATCCACACGGCAGATCAACCATATGAGTGTTTGATGTGCATGAAAACCTTCAGTTTGAGATCCAGCCTTGTTGTGCATGAAAAAACTCACACAGGAGAGAAGCCACACACCTGCCTGCATTGTGGGAAAAGTTTTAGTGTGAGCTCAGCCCTTAATCAGCACCTTAGAACCCACACGGGTGAGAAACCTTACAAATGTTCAGAATGTGGGAAATATTTCCGTCACAGCTCTTCTTTCACCAGCCAGCTGAGAAATCACATGGGGGAGAAGCCATTTAAATGTTCACGCTGCGGGAAAAGTTTTGGCATCAGCTCAGACCTGACTAGATACGAGAAATCCCACGTAGGAGAAAAGCCTTACAAGTGCTCTGAATGCGGGATAAGCTTCTGCCACAGCTCACAGCTTACAACTCACAGGAAAGCCCACACAGGAGAGAAACCTTATAAATGTCTTGAGTGTGGAAAGATTTTCAGTGTAAGCTCGATTCTTAATGGACATCAGAGAATCCACTCTGGTGAAAAACCATATAAATGCTTGGATTGTGGGAAAACATTTAGTGGGAGGCCTCACCTTATTAGACACCAAAGACTCCATACAGGAGAGAAGCCATTTAAGTGCTTGGCATGTGGGAAAAGCTTCTGTAAGAGCTCAAACCTTATTGCACATGAGAGAATCCACACAGGCCACAAGCCCTACAAGTGTTTGGAATGTGGGAAAACGTTTAGCCAGAAGCAGCATCTGACTGGCCATCAAAGAACCCACACAGGAGAAAAACCCTATGTCTGCTTGCACTGTGGCAAAGGCTTCAGTGTGAGCTCTAATCTTAACAAACACGAGCGGACCCACATAGGAGTAAGACCCTTTAAATGTTCTGACTGCGGGAAAAACTTCAGTCAGAAATCACACCTCATTGGTCACCAGAGAATCCACACAGGGGAGAAACCCTACTTGTGTGTTGACTGTGGGAAAAGTTTTGGTTCAAGCTCAAACCTTATGGCACACGTGAGAACTCACAGTGGTGAGAGAACGTAGGATAGTTTGGAACAAGGCTGAAACAAATTTGGGGGACGAACAATTCTTTCAAATCCCCCCCCCCCAACTCAAATGTATTTGCAAAAATTCAATTTTATAGCTTCCTAATTGGAATTTCCACCCAACGTTCCTAGTGATGGATTCTATAGTGTTGATAGGATTTTAGGG
This sequence comes from Plestiodon gilberti rubricaudatus, assembly GCA_026170595.1. NCBI lineage: Eukaryota > Metazoa > Chordata > Lepidosauria > Squamata > Scincidae > Plestiodon > Plestiodon gilberti. Next base: position 263,970,854 of record JANXHW010000002.1, on the reverse strand, counting down.
AAAGATATAAAAGTATTGTAGGTAGACTGCTGAAGTGTAACGTTTGTTGATATAAACCTTTATTGCTTTAACGGTAAAGAGTGAATCCCTCCCTGACCTCAGTATATGCCCTGGCCATTATATTCTAGAACAGAAGGTTGGTGCAACTTGTTTTCAGGGCTGGCCCATGCATGAGGCCAGCTGAGGCAGATGCTTCAGGAAGCAGATTGGTGGGGAGTGTCCCCATTCTTCCTCCCAGCTAACTGGATTGAAAAAGGAAGAGGGGGATGTCGCAAGGAGAAATATGGCAGCAAGGGGAGTGGTGGAGAAGAGCATTGAAGCTCTAGCCCACAATTCACCTCTCTTCCACCTCCCTAGCCCACCATTCCACCTAGGTCTTCTGCTTCGTCCCCCATCTTCCTTTTCCAAACCAGGGAGTAAGAGGAACAGAGGCTGGTGCATCACCAGGTCAGGGGGGGGGCAGCATTTGAGAGGCGTTGGGTCAGCCCTGCTTACTCTCATAGATAAATCTATAGTGGATAAGTCTATCAATGGACATTAACAATGAGTGCTATGACTGGAACAGCCACGTACAAAGCAATCTACTCCTGGCCACTTCTCCTAGCAGTCTCATGTAGATGTTAAATAGCATTAGAGGGCAGAGGGGTCCGGGTCAGTCGGGAGAGCTGCCGCCTTGCAAAGCCCAAAGATTGGCAAATGGCAAGTTCGAGACACGCCGCCGACAAAAAGCTGTGAAAAGCCTCTGTGAGGAGAGATAAGAGCTCCCAGCTGCGTCGATCGAGTGTGGGAGGCGCCAGCCAGCAGAAAAGCAAGGCTGCAAAAGGATACTACCTGGAATGTAGCTGTTCATGAAAGACTGGACATTTATATATTGTAAAAAAAAAAACACATTAGGGGGGTTAGTAAAGCCTGCCCATGTACACCGCCTTGAATTAAAGTCGGAGGAGAAATCCAGTGACCAAGAAAGGCGGTATAGAAATACTGTATATTATATTATTATATTACTAGGGGACAGCCTGGAACTCTACAGGCCCTCAAAATTCAAAAGGCCAGCAGACAGGCAGTAGGGTAGTCACACCTCCTGGCCCTTTCCCTCTAGGTAGGACCACAGTGCCTCCCAGTTAAAGAGAGGTCCTCCACGTTGCCTCCATCCATCACTGGTGATGATCACTCTTGTTTGATGTGGGGAGCTGTTGGAAGGTAAATAAGGGAATTCTTCCCCACGAAAAACTAACTTCTGGGTTACCAGGATTTGTGTAATAAAATAACTGCTCACTAGTTTGGGCTACAAAGTGAAAGCGGAAGACAGTTGGGTGTCGTAGGGAAGGAGCCCGAGCCGCCAGACCGTTTTGCTTACCTTCATTTTTGACCGCCTTCCTGTGCTGCGGCATTCAGGTGAGCCTGCATGTTTGCAGAGCAGTTTGAGAAAGCTTTGAACCCCAAAGGGGTAGACAGGGCCAGCCCCCAAACTCCTGGCCCCTGATGCAGCATGCTGACTGCTGCCCCCTCCTTGCCTGGTGATGCAGCAGCCTCTACGCGTCCCTTTCCTGGATTGGAAAAGGAAGACTGAGGAGCAGGAGAGGCAGGTGGGGCTAGATGGTCTTCAGTATCTTCTCTCCGCACTTCCTCTTCTGTTTCATCCCCTTCCTCCTTTTCTAGTCACAGGAGTGGGAAGAGCAGGAGAGGTAAGCGGGCAGATGGAAGTCGGCAACCCCCACCAAGTTGCTGCCTGAGGCGACCACCTCAGTTGGCCTCATGAATGGGCCGGCCCTGAGGTAGGTGCTGCCTCATCTCCAGCTGGTTGGTTATTTTTAGGTTGTAGGCCACACACTACGATGTGTTTGGGCCTACAGGCTAGCAGGAACCTGGAGGCAGCATTGACCACCACGACCAGTCGCTGTTGGTTGACTTGCCCTCCACGAATATCTCTAATCCCCACTCAAAGCCATTGACGCAAATGGCTGTCATCTCACCTTGGGGCAAATAGGGAGAGAAGTGTCCTGAAAATGGGTTTGTATGGCTCGGGCCGTTTGCAGGCTTACTTGCAAGGCTGGATTCATCAGTCCAGGCTGTAATGCAGGTCAGGTCTTGGCAAGAAGGGGTGACCCTGACCACGTGCCGTACAAACGGACCTTTTATTGGAGCGGCAGAAACCTGGAAATGAATGACGTGCCGTCATTCAGCTCACTGTAATACGAGAAGCAATAAACAAGCAATGAACCCAATTTTTTTAAAAAAAAAATCTACCCCCAAATGCTAATATATTATGAAGAAGAATGCTGGAAAATTGTGGGCCAACTGGCTCAAGCAGTTAAACGGATATTAACATCCGTATTCCATCGTAGCGGCAGAAGCTGCTCCTGGTCTGTTCGCCACTGTCCTGTGGAGATGCTTTGGGAGGGTTCGTCGCAACGGCCACTTTGCCTAAAGGGGAGAGAGCTTCAGTCAGAAAAGATGCCTCTTCTGAGAACTGTTGAAAGACTGCGGTACTCTACGTTTCAAAGATCCTGATGTTTTGGTAGGGTTGCAGTGTTGAATCAATTAACCAGCCGGGTTAATGGAGTGGGAAAGATCTGATCGAATAAAAAGGTGCAAGATTAACCAGGCAGGGAACTTAGGAGTCCATGTCTTTGGTGCAGCAAATCCATTAATGGGCAGGCACCCTGAGCTTTATAAAGGGAAGAAACCCCAAGAATTAGCAGTCTGTGAAACAGGGACTCTTATTGCTGCAGCCCCAAATCACACAGACTCATGATCGGAAAAGGGCTTTCTCCCAACAATGAAAGGATGTCTGTTAGAGTCTGGATACAGCAAATATGGACAAGTCAACAGGTTTACAGTGCAGTCCTATTCCTATATGTGTTTACTCAGAAGTAAGTCCCATTGTGTTCAATGGTAGTTACTTTCTGGTAAGTGTGTATAGGAGCGCAGCCTGAGTTCAACAAAGACAGCAGTGTTCTCTTAAGTATTATTTTCAGTGTAAGTACAGTACAGCCAGGATGGTGTAGTGGTTTGGGAGTCGGACTTAGACCTGGAAGATCCAGGTTCAAATCCCCGCTCAGCCACGAAGCTTCCTGGGTGACCTTGGGCCAGTCACTATCTCTCAGCCCCACCTACCTCACAGGGTTGTTGTGAGGACAAAAAGGAGGGGAGGAAATATTTACACCACTGTCAGCTCCTTGGAGGAAGGGCGGTATAAAAATGTGAAAAATAAAAAATATATATAATTTTAAAAAACTGCAGATGACAAGAGGCAGTCCCCTTTCTGTCTCACATGGAAGGGAATGCCTCCTCTGGAAGAGAATGCCTCCTCTGAAGGGATACCTCCTAGAAAAACACACAAACACGGAAAGTGTTTGCCTTCAGGACTACAGTATTTGTAAAGGTAAAGGTATCCCCTGACAATTAAGTCCAGTGTGTCCGACTCTAGGGTGTGGTGCTCATCTCCATTTCAAAGCCGAAGAGCCAGCGTTGTCCAAAGACGCCTCCGTGGTCATGTGGCCGGCGTGACTCTCCTTGCCGCAGCGCGTAGCATGCGGCTGGAACACGGAGCGCTGTTTACCTTCCCGCAAGCGGTACCTATTTATCTACTCGCATTAACATGCTTTGGAACTGCTAGGTTGGCAGGAGCTGGCCAAGGAACGAGCGCTCGGCTCACCCCGTCGCGGGAATCGAACTGCCAACCTTTCGATCGACAGCTTATGGTTCAGCGGTTTAACCCGCTGCGCCAGTATTTTTACTCATTTGCAAATTTAATTTAGTAATTGATCAATCAACTAAACCTCATTATTAATTGACTAAACTTTCTTAAACTGTGTAGCAACCCACATTTTTTAAATGAACTTTTAACTTATTGGCTCTTACTGTGTATGCAATAAAGAAAATTCAGCACCAAGAATAAGTACCGTAGATTTGGCAACCTGAACAGAGAAGTAAAAGTAGCATTAAAATTTTTAATGTATTTGGGTAATTTTTAATCATGTCAGTCTTGGGCACCTGCTAGCCACCAGGAGAGAAGCAAAAGCCACACAGGGGTCCCGAGGCTTCACGGCTTCAAGGGAAACAAAAAGATGTTTCTTTCCTACAAAGATAAGAGAACAAAATGGGAACTGAACAGAAAGAGAAGCAGAGAACATAAGAACATAAGAAGAGCCTGGCTGCTGGATCAGGCCAAAAGCCCATCTAGTCCAGCTTCCTGTATCACACTGTGGCCCCACCAGATGCCTCAGGGAGCACAAGACAACAAGAGAACCTGTTTCCTGCTGCCACTCCCTTGCACTTGGCACAGAGAAAACCGACTTCTAAAACCAGGAGGTTGCATCATGGCTTGTAACCTGTGATGGTCTTTTCCTCCATGAATCTGTCCAAACCCCTTTTAAAGGCATCTAGGCCAGGTGCCATCACCACCTCCTGTGGCAAGGAGTTCCACAAACCACAACAAGGAGTTCCACAAACGCAGGTCATGTGCTGATATATATGAAGCAGGATCCAGGAGACCTCCTGTGCAAACTTCATATCCCCTCCTCAGCTCTCTCATCTTCCAAGTGAAGAGGCCCTCCTGGAAAATCTTCGCAGTCACCATTCAAGGGATGGAAACATCTCTTTTTTAATATGTTCAAGGAGAACACTTTGGAAGGCTGATTTTTGTTGTTGTGTTCGAGTGCATCATCATCACCCGCCTTGATTGCCCTTATCGGGAGAAAGGTGGGGTAAAAATTCTTGAAATAAATGTAAATAATTAAATTCATTTCAAAGGGGCATCGCAGGAGAACGCCCGTGGGGATTGCGATTCTCCTTTCTCCGCACCATGATGCCCAGTCTGTATCACGCATGATGTGGGGGGGGAGGCTCGGTGGGCAGAGCCCAGATGGTTGGCCTTGCACTATTGGTGTCTCATGGTCCAAATCCTTGCTCAGTCAAGAAACCTTTTCACTAAGCTTGGGCAGGTCTGGCCCATCCATGAGGCCAACTGAGACAGCTGCTCAAGGCAGCAATTTGGCAGGGGCCCCCACCTCCAGCTGCCCACTCGCATCCATTGCTCTGCCTCCACCCACACCTTGGACTGGAAAAAGAAGGGAGGGAGCAGGAGTGGCAGTGTGGAGGAGACGCTCTAGCCCACCACTCTCCTCTGCTCCAGCAGCTTCCTCTTCTGCTCTGTCCCCCCCCCCTTCCCTTCCTAAGCCAGGGAGCAGGAAGAGCGAAGGCTGGCACGCCACCAGGTAAGGGGAGGCCACATTTGGCACACTGCCTCAGGCGGCAGGAGGTCTTTGGCCAGCCCTAATCTTGGGCAAGGCCAGCAGGTGGCACAGTGGGTTAAACCGCTGAACCATGAGCTGTCAATCGAAAGGTCGGCAGTTCGAATCCGCGATGGGGTGAGCTCTCGTTGCTTGGCCAGCTCCTGCCAACCTAGCAGTTCCAAAGCATGTTAATGCAAATAGATTAATAGGTACCGTACCGCTTGTGGGAAGGTAAACAGCGCTCCGTGTTCCAGCCGCATGCTACACGCTGCGGCAAGGAGAGTCATGCCGGCCACATGACCACAGAGGCGTCTTCGGACAACGTTGGCTCTTCGGCTTTGAAATAGGGATGAGCACCACACCCTAGAGTCGGACACGGCTGGACTTAATTGTCAAGGGTCACTTTTACCTTTTTTTTTTTTTAATCTTGGGCAAGTCACTCTTTTCCATCTGTCTTTGTCAAAATATCCCCTTACCAACCCTCACATCTCCTAAGATCAAGCAGAGAGATCCTACTGAAAAATCTTCACAAGCAGGACAAGGGCTAGAAATGTACTCCTTCCTTCAAAATAAAAATTCGGTTTTTAGGATGCTGAATTTTATTTGGTTGCAGAATATACACACCATTGTTGTTGTTGTTGTTCAGTCGTTAAGTCGTGTCCGACCCTTCGTGATCCCATGAACCATATCCCGCCAGGCCTTCCTATCCTCCACTATCTTCCTGAGTTCGCTCATTTTCATGTTCGTTGCATCGGTGATGCTGTCTAACCATCTCATCCTTGGCCTTCCCCTTCTCCTTTTGCCTTCAGTCTTTCCCAGCATCAGAGTCTTCTCCAGAGAGTCCTCTCTTCGCATTAGGTGGCCAAAATATTTGAGTTTCAGCCTTAGTACCTGTCCTTCCAGGGAACAGTCAGGGTTGATTTCATTTAGGATTGACTGATTTGATCTCCTAGCAGTCCAAGGGACTCTCAGGAGTCTTCTCCAGCACCACAGTTCAAAAGCATCTATTCTTCGGCGCTCAGCCTTCCTTATGGTCCAGCTCTCGCAACCATACATTGCTACTGGGAACACCATCGCCCTGACTATACGAACCTTTGTTGGTATGGTGATATCTCTGCTTTTTATTATGCTATCTAAATTTGCCATAGCTTTCCTTCCAAGGAGTAAGCGTCTTTTAATTTCATGGCTGCTGTCTCCGTCTGCAGTGATCTTGGAACCCAAAAAAGTAAAATCTGTTACTGCTTCCATTTCTGCCCCTTCTATTTGCCAGGAATTGATGGGACCAGATGCCATGATCTTAGTTTTATTAATGTTGAGTTTCAAGCCAACTTTTGCACTCTCCTCTTTCACCCTCATCAAGAGGCTCTTTAGTTCTTCTTCACTTTCTGCCATTAGAGTGGTATCGTCTGCATATCTGAGGTTGTTGATGTTTCTCCCGGCAATCTTGATTCCGGCTTGCGATTCATTCAGCCCTGCATTTCTCATAATGTACTCTGCATATAAGTTAAATAGGCAGGGTGACAATATACAGCCTTGCCGTACTCCCTTCCCAATTTTGAACCAATCAGTTGATCCATGGCCGGTTCGAACTGTTGCTTCTTGACCCGCATACAGGTTTCTCAGGAGACAGGTAAGGTGGTCTGGTATCCCCATCTCTTTAAGAACTTGCCACAGCTTGTTGTGATCCACACAATCAAAGGCTTTTGCGTAGTCAATGAAGCAGAAGTAGGCGTTTTTTTGGAACTCTCGTGCTTTCTCCATGATCCAGCGCATGTTGGCAATTTGATCTCTAGTTCCTCTGCCTCTTCGAAACCCAGCTTGTACATCCGGTAGTTCTCGGTCCACGTACTGCTGAAGCCTAGCTTGTAGAATTTTGAGCATAACCTTGCTAGCATGTGAAATGAGTGCAATTGTGCGATAGTTTGAACACTCTTTGGCACTGCCCTTCTTTGGAATTGGAACGTAAACTGACCTTTTCCAATCCTTTGGCCACTGCTGAGTTTTCCAAATTTGTTGGCATATTGAGTGCAGCACTTTCACAGCATCATCATTTAGGATTTTAAGTAGCTCAGCTGGGATATTATCATCTCCGCTAGCTTTGTTGTTAGTAATGCTATCTAAGGCCCACTTGACTTCGCTCTCTAGGATGTCTGGCTCTGGGTCAGTGACCACACCAGCGTGGTCATCAGGAACATTAAGATCTTTCTTGTATAGTTCTTCTGTGTATTCTTGCCATCTCTTCTTAATCTCTTCTGCTTCTGTCAGGTCTCTGCCTTTTTTATCCTTTATCATGCCCATCTTTGCACAAAATGTTCCCTTGATATCTCCAATTTTCTTGAAGAGATCTCTAGTCCTCCCCATTCTGTTGTTTTCCTCGATTTCCTTGCATTGTTCATTTAAGAAGGCCTTCTTATCTCTCCTTGCTATTCTCTGGAAATCTGCATTCAGTTGTTTATATCTTTCCCTTTCACATTTGCTTTTCGCATTCCTTCTTTCCACAGCTATTTGTAAAGCCTCATCTGACAGCCACTTTGCTTTCTTGCATTTCTTTTTCTTTGGGATGGTTTTAGTTGCTGCCTCCTGTACAATGTTACGAACTTCCGTCCATAGTTCTTCAGGCACTCTGTCTACCAGGTCTAGTGCCCTAAACCTATTCTTCACCTCCACTGTATACTCATAAGGGATATGGTTTAGGTCATATCTGACTGGTCTAGTGGTGTTCCCTACATTCTTCAATTTAAGCCTGAATTTTGCAATAAGAAGCTCATGATCTGAGCCACAGTCAGCTCCAGGTCTTGTTTTTACTGATTGTATAGAGCTTCTCCATCTTTGGCTGCAAAGCACATAATCTATCTGGTTTCGGTATTGCCCATCTGGTGATGTCCAGGTGTAGAGTCGCCTCTTGTGTTGTTGGAAAAGAGTGTTTGCTATGACCAGCGTGTTCTCTTGACAGAACTCCGTTAGCCTTTGCCCTGCTTCATTTTGCGCTCCAAGGCCAAACTTGCCTGTTGTTCCGTTTATTTCTTGATTTCCTACTTTAGCATTCCAGTCTCCTATGATGTAAAGGACATCTTTTTTGGGTGCTAGTTCTAGAAGGTGTTGTAGGTCTTCATAGAACCGGTCAACTTCATCTTCTTCGGCATCAGTGGTTGGGGCATACACTTGGATTACTGTAATGTTGAATGGTTTGCCTTGGATTCGAACTGAAATCATTCTGTCGTTTTTGAGGTTGCACCCCAGTACTGCCTTTCCCACTCTTTTATTGACTATGAGGGCTACTCCATTTCTTCTAAGGGATTCATGCCCACAGTAGTAGATATGATGGTCACCTGAATTAAATTCGCCCATGCCCGTCCATTTTAGTTCGCTGATTCCCAAGATGTCAATGTTCAATCTTATCATCTCATCTTTGACCACATCCAGCTTGCCTTGATTCATAGACCTCACATTCCATGTTCCTAAGCAATATTGCTCCTTGCAGCATTGGATTTTCCTTTCAACCTCAGACACATCCACAGCTGGACGTCCTATTGGCTTTGGCCCAGCCGCTTCACTCTTTCTGGGTCTACTTGGAATAGTCCTCCGCTCTTCCTCAGTAGCATATTGGACACCTTCCGACCTGAGGGGCTCATCTTCCGGCGTCATATCTTGTAGCCTGACCGTCCTGACCATCCTGACCGTATTATGTGCTTTGCATAAAAGCACCAGAACATGTTTTGGGGTTTTAGCAAGTTTTTTGGGGGGTTAATGTTGGCTTTTTTCAAAGGCTTCCTGCTTCACCTCCTGCACCCCAAACCCTCTACTGCACCCCCCCCCCGCAGCATTTCGTCCCCAGCCAAGTGCATCCCCAGCTTCTTCTCGACAGGATTATAACACCCTTTCTGTCTTCTACGATCCAATAAAGAGGCCCTTCTAACAATCGTCACAGATTTTTTTAAAACCACCCTTGGAGTCCCCAACTCACTCAGATGATCTCACAAAAAAGCTGCCTCCTCCCTGGCGCTCGTGATTTGGGACCCAGCTGCCAGGGCTGCATGCAACAATCTTGAGAGAGTGACGACACAGTCCCAGCACAGGCGACCTTCTAGCAAGAGGAGGTCGCAAGCCCACCCTGCAGGGCAGGCACAGCTTCTGCCCCTGAATCCCAGCTGTGTGTGTGTGTGGGGGGGGACAGACGGTGGCTCTTCACATTCTCAAGAGACACTTTCTCTTGAGCGCCTCTCAAAAGCAGACCAATGGAGCTCCGCCATAAGCCAGCGTTGCCAAATGTTAGCGGCACGCCGCTTCAGAGGAAAGCTGTCTTGTGAAAGTCGCTGAGATTTCAGGACACAGCAGAAAACGCTTGAAAGCAGAAAGAAGAACCAGAGGTGGCTTTTGGCCGTTTTCAGCAAGAATGAAAGAAACTGCTGAGGAGATTTTGATGAAGCCTTAAACGCTGTTTTGTAGAAAACTGACCAAAAGCCGGGGGCGGAAGCTAACAAAAAGGAAAAAAAATCACATCCTTGCAAGTCTCGAGCGATGCGACAACCCACAATCACGGGCTGTAGTTCTGAGGCCTCCTCCTGTTCCGCGCCCTGGGGGTCAATGGCCGCCTGGGGACACCCAAGCGGGAGGAAGACGGGCCTGCAGGCCGGTGACTTGGCTGCCCAATCCGTGGAGGCCACACGTGCCGCGAAGGGGCCGGGGAAACAGCCGCCGGCACCAAGGCCTGTTGCCGTATGAGCAGCTCCAGCAGCTCTGTCTGGCGGTGCATGATGGCAATGATCTGCTCCGTGCCGGCCCGGTCTTTCTCTCGGTCCTCCAGGTCCGCCTTGGCGTAACCATCCAGGGCGGACAAGATCCTGTCGGTAGCCATCTGCATCCGCCGGTCTGCTGCTCTCGCCAGCTCCAGGGCCAAATCGTTCCTGGTTTTCTTGTGCCGGTTCCGGAGGTTGGCCAGACGTTCAGCGGCGGAGAGGCCCGTCGGCCCGGGCAAGGGACTGTGGGAAGGGGTGACGTGTGCATCTGAAAGAAGCAAGCCAATTGGAAATGACCGCGGCGAAAAGGGGGAGGATGCAATCATCTCGCACAAGAAAGTACGGTAAATCCTGTACAGAAAAGCAGAAGGAACGGGATGCTTTTTGAAGCCATTACAAGCATTCATCTCGAACATGCTAGGATTCGGAGCATTTTACACACACGATCTTGTTGTAATCCTCACAACAACCCCGAAGGGAGGTCCTCTGTTGCCAGGGCAGGATTGGGGCCAGGAGGGAGTGACTTACCTAAGGCCACTTGGAGAGCCTGAGGCAGAGGCAAGAGTCCAGATTCGGAGCTCAGGGAAGCTACACCTCTGCTAGTCTGAACCACACAATCCTAAACCATCTCAGCTTTTTTTTTCCCTTCAAAAAAACCCCAAACAACCAGTTTCTTACGGAAGCAAAGATGCTTGAAAGCATGTGGGAGATGGGTGGCGAAATCTCAGAAATTCAGGCTGCAGAATTAGATTTCTAGAGTCAGGGAGGGCTGGGATGGGACCCTCTCTCTCATTCCTTGCAGCTCCCTACCATTTTAAGACACAGAAGAAAACTATTTTAAAAGGTTTGTAAAAATTCAGACGTTTCAAAATTAGAACAATAAAAACTATGCATGGGAAGAGAAATCTTTGCTCAATGTACAACATTCTGATTTTCTTAGTAAGGGGTGGGGAGGGAAGAGAGCCTCATTTGCATTTCGTGGCAATACAGGCCTATACTGACTACATCATGATGCAGCTGTGGGGGGGGGGGAATAGGATGTAAAGTGGCACCAACCTTATGGAATTCCCTCCCTTTTGACTTACTGCTCCCTCCTTGGACACTTTCCGGCGAGGCCTAAAAACCTTCTTGTTCAAAGAAGCCTTCTGAGCCTTTGCCTTTTTTAACATCTTGCTGGTACGGGTGGGGTGCTGCTGTTTTTATGATCTTGTTTTAAATGTAATTTTTTAATCAATTTTTAGATGTTTTTATTAACCTTTTTCTTGCTGTTTAAAAAGTAATTATTTATTTGTATTTTTTGTATTATTTTTGTGTAAGCCGCCTTGGGTCCCTTTGGGGAGAAAGGCGGGATAGAAATATTGTAAATAAAATAAATAAATAAAATAAAATAAAGACTTTTGTTTGGTTTTCGAATATATACGGTATTTAAAGTTTAAATATATATTTTGCACAAGGGGACACATAGCCCCCTGATACAGGCTATCCCTTCGCTTCAAATTTGGACAGGGCAAGAATCACTCTTTACCCCATACTCTGGAGCAGAGAGTTTCAATGTTTTCCTTCTCACGGCACACTGACCTCTATGGTCTTTGGCTTTTGTGATGTCACTTCCGGGAGAAACTTCCGGGTTCTGCCGCTCGGTTTCTAGGGCAACTGTCTGTAGTAACGAATTGTCTGTCCCTCTTCCTCGGCAGCGGAGGGACAGACAGTTTTTTACTACAGACAGTTGCCCTAGAAACAGAGCCACAGAACCCGGAAGAGTTTTTCAGCCATTTTCAACCCGGAACCCCTGGCACATAAACGGCTCTCTTAGAAATATTACGCCGCGATGGTGAGGATATCAAAGACATTGTGTGCCGGCAACAAGCTGTTTGGGAAGCCAGTAGGGTCCAACTAAGGACACAGACACACCCATTCTACCAGAAAGCCGAAGGAATTCAATGTCCCTTTACCTGCTGTGGAGCCAGTGGTGGCTGGACTACCGGGGACACTGTGGGGGGCAGGGGGTAGGGGGCCAGCGAGATGGTCCGCTCCTTGAAAAAAAGACGGAGAGAGAAGAACATTCGATTACACCAGAGGAAGAGGACGGCTAGCTCGGAGGGAGGACTCTGGGAGGGAAGGGCGAAGCGAAGCCTGAAGGACACGGGCGAGCAAATGAAACTCTCGCAAGCCATGCAGGAAACGGCTGCTGCCCTCTCCCTCTCGATTCTGCCCCACGATTGCAGCTCACTCCTTCCTCAGGAGACCCTGACTGAGCAAGGAGAGGAAAGGCAGGATATTAACGTGCATCGAAATCAATGACCTGCGGCTGCAGCCTGCGTCCTTGACACTGCAACTGAGCCCAGGCACGTGCAGTGGCGCAGCTGGGGGGGGGAACGAGTGGAGCTGTAAGTAGCACAAGCCGCTGCAACACGCGAGCAGCGGCCCCTCCCACTCGCCATCGGAGCCGTTCCGGGGAGCGACCGCAATACGCAGCGCAACCAAGATAATAAGTCGCAACCGTCACCCTAAAACCTGGGGCGGGGATATTTTGCAGCATTGTCCTCCAGAGCCACCAGTCACTCCCTGCCGTCAGAAGAGCCAGGAACTGCCCGGATGAGGAGAGGCCCGGCCCTCTAGGGAGCAACACTAGGGAGCCAGCCCTCTAGGGTGCCTAGCTCTGATTGCCAGACAGCTCCAGGGGGGGGGGGGCTATTCTCCCCCATGGCCACCACAGAACCACCACAATGAACAAGCAAAGAAACAATCTCTCCAGCGCACATATAGGGTTGCCAAAACTCTGCCTGAAGCTATTCCTGGATGTTTATTTTCCAACCTGATGTAACGTGGAAATTCCAGGAGCTCCTGTAGAAATCTCCAGGGTGGCTTTCAGTCGTCACCTAGAGAGTTTGATGCCAATTCCTGGAGACTCCTGGCAAGTCTGTGCACGTGGGGTGGGAGGATAAGAGAGACTTATCCATTGTTGAGTGAGGAGTGGGAAGTGGACGTACCATGAGATGCCTTTCTCTGCAGCCTCAGCCACACCTGAGAGAGCAGTCAGGAGAAGGTTAACTCCTCTTCAAATCAGGAGTAGGGCCAGCAACGGTGTCATCCTAGCGTTGCCTTGGACTAGACAGCAGGGGGCGCTGGGCTGTTTCTGCTCACCAGCCCAAAGGGCTGTCGGAGGAGGAGAGCTGGACCTCCCAGGCCTTCCTCTGCAAATCAAGGATGCCTCTATGCTATGCATACGGGGGTGGGTGGCTGCGTACCTTTGGAACTCCCCCCAAGCGGACTAACTTACCCAGGGTTGGTCGAGGGGTGCCTATCGGTTCCTCAAAGGTGTTCTCCGTTTTGCACACTACAGAGCCAGAGTCCACCGAGTCGACAAGTTCAATGGAAAACTGAGTGGAGGGGTCAAAGAGGTCCTGGGTCTCGAGGTAGTCCTCAGCCCCTCCGTGGGGGGCTCCCTTCTCCGGGCCACACAGGGGAGCATCATCTCCAGACTCCTCTTGCTGGGTGAAATTTTGGACTCTCCCGGGGGGCTGCACGCTGGAGTCCAAAATCCGTTCCAGTTGGTCGTAAAAGGGGCAGGTGAGGCGCCCTCTCCCAGAAGAGTTGTTCTCTTTGACCTTCTTGTAGTCCCTGCGCATCGTCTTGGTCTTGGTGCGGCACTCCTGCGCCGACCGTTCATGCCCACGCTTGGCCATTTCGTTGGCAATGACCTGGAAGGTGTCCATGTTCCTGTGGCTGCTTTGAAGGGCCTGCTGGATCCTGTGTTCCCCCCAGATATCCAGGAGATCAATCACTTCGGCATACGACCAGTTGGTGCCCCGGCGACTCATCTTGGGGAAACTGTGAATCGGGGTGATGGAGCCAACTGTCATCCAGAAGGAGGGGGGGAGGGGAGGGAGATGGAATACAAAAAGCACCCTTAACATTTCCAGCAAAAAGTCTTGTGTCGCATCTTAAGGACAAACACATTTATTTCTGCATACAGGTCATTCCATGTGAAATCAACCAATACATGAAACCTTGATGTCATGGATTTTGTTCATTTTTGGTACATTTGTACCTTACCATGAGATGTTTAAAATTCTTTTTTTTTCCAGATTTTTTTGTCCATCTGTTTTTGAGATATTGAATTTTCAAAATTGCCTAAAAACGTCAAAATTCACTTGTCACCATACCTTCAAACCCCATTTACAAGATACCTATGAAAGCTACAGACATGGGACATGTGTCAATGTAAAGCGTATGAATAGGGCCTTCATTTGATATACGACATGACACAATTGTAAATTTTCAAGAAATTCAAAAATATTCAAATTATATTTATTTTGTATTTTTGGAAAATCGGTTTTTTAAAAAAAATTCAAAAAACTCACACTTAAAGGTATATGTCTTGTAGTCAATCATTCAAAATTTCAAGGTGGTATCTCAATGGTATCATACAAAAATTAAATTTTCTGGTTGGCAGTGACAAGGAATTAAACCCCTCAAGTCCATTTTTCTACAATTTACATTGATACAATGATGTGGTAAACTGAACTGAATCCAAACATTTATACCTGCGGACCTTTCGCAGCACACTGGTTGAAAATCGCTGACGGTGCGACAGATGAATCCCAGGGGGGGAGGAGGACAACAAAGCGGAGCCTGTCAGCCTTTCCCCATCCCTGGGCAGAACGAACGCTTACCCAGAGAGCTGGCCTCCCTGCGGAGGTGCCTCCGCCTGTCCAGCAAGGTGGGCTCTTCCTTGGGAGAACGTCCGTCCATCTCTTCTAAGAGCACCGGCACCTGGGGGGCAGCAAGGAAGAGGGGGGTTCACTCAGGCAATGCATCCCTTTCCTGATTAAGCCCCTCTTTCCCACTGACCTCCACCTGCAACATGAATTTAAGTCAACCATGTCTTTGGAAAATTAACACTGAATGCTCCAAACAGAAGCAGCTGTTGCACCCTGTCCTTCACAGGCCGGCCAGCAGCTTACAGGGGAGGTGACAGGAGGAGGAGGGAAAACAGAGCAAGGATGGAGGCGAGCACTAAAGGGTTAAGCCAACAAAGGCTTCACGATAATACAGGAACATAGTGGTGTCGGGGGAGGGAATTCCAGGCAGAAGGGGGCAGCTTGGGAGACGGGGGGGGGGAAGGTATTTCAGGGAGCAATGTGGTGTTTTGTGTTTTTATTTGGTTTGAAAATGTGGTGTTTTATGTTTTTATGCAGTTATCAACAAAAACAAACACCCTGGCTTTTGGCTTAAATACACTACCCCTTCTCCGTTTTCTCCTTCCTCACCATCAGGATTGCCACCTTCTTTGACTGGCCGTGCTCCTGTGCCTTCAACAACAAACTGCATGCAGACATTCAGGCAGACAATGGTGCTGCCTGGCACAGAGATGCAGTGGTGGTGGTGGTGGTGGTGGGGGAAGCAACTGGCTCATTCACACAGATACAAGGAAGTACATTCCTTCCACCATGCATAAAGGAAATTGTGGATCTCAGCAATGCCCACTGGTTTAGAGGGCTCGAAAAAGGGAATTGGACAAATCCGTGGAGGCGATATTCCACGATCTCAGTGGTGCCACTACTGAGAAGGCCCTGCCTCATATTCCCCATCTCACCCCATTCATTTGGGCCTTAGGCGCATGCATGCACACACTCATGGACCCGTTCCCGGGTGTTCACCTGCTGCTCCCGTCTCCTGACCCCTCGCTGTCTCAACAGGAACTCCTCTGGCTTTTTGGGGCTCCCCCATCCCGAATGTGGGGCCTGAGCCAACTTCAGGGGCTCCTGGGCTTCCCAGCACCGAGGCAGCTCCTCATCTGGCTCCTCCTTCAGCCGCTCCGGCCCCCCCACCCACCCCAGAATATCCCTCAGGCTCCCAGCCTGGATCACACGAGGGCCTTTTGCTGCTTGGTCTTCATCGTCGTCCTCCTCTTCCTCCTCCTCGTCCTCCTCCTCAATTTTTATTTGCGGCTGCAGCCCCTGTTCTTGTGCAGCTGGGAACTGGAGACCCAGGTTGGCGGCTGCTGCTCGCTCGGCGGCCATTTTGCCTCGTCCAGCCAAGAACAGTCTTGCGTCCAAGTAGGCCTGTCCTATTGCCCAGGGGCCTCCCCCTGTCTCTGGGTAAACATCAGTAACTCAGTCTGGCCTTAGAAGGTCCTGTCAGCAGTACCACGAATGACCCAGAGCGTTTAGACCAACAGGAGATGCGGACATCTGGCCAGAGGTTTCTCCCTGTGGGAAAGAGAGAGAGAGAGAAACATGGGGCCTCTAAGTGATTTACTGTGGCAAGGGGTCCCTTTGGTCTACACAGCTGGACTTGTAAGTAAGGGTACATAGGACTGTACCCTTAATCGACTTCATGCTGAAATCCAAAGCATGCCAAGTACGACAGCAAACTGTGCAGGTTTATTCATATATTAACAGAGGCATATACAGCAATTATTTATTCCAGGGTGGTCCACATAATAAAGATAAATAAATACAGAATCAAACAATAAGCAACAAAATCAATCAAATACAGCAGCTTAAAAATATCTCAATTCAAAAGGGCTGGGAAAAGAAAAAGGCCCTCCCCTCGCCTCATTCGGACAGGAGTGCGGCGGCCAGGCAAACTTTCCTGGGGAAAACAATCCTTCGATACCACTGAATTGCAAGTCCCACTAATTACAGTGGAAAGTCCTTTGACGACTGCCTCAGTTGGCCTCCTGGGGGGGCCCAGCCCTGGTTTTACCCTCTTTCCCAGTCGTGCTTTTTGAGACATGTTTAAATATAACCTGATATGTTATGTATGGAAAGCGCCTGATTGCTGCCTGAACTACAGCTCATTTCTGATATGAAGTGTATAGAGACACATCATTGGCCCATCAATCATTAGTTGAGTATCACTAATTTTTTAAAAAATGTGTCCCATTCTCCTCCTCCTGGACCCAGAGTACATGAAAATTAAGACAAGACATTAAAAAAAACAAAAGCACAAAGACACGTTACCAATAAAGACAAAACACAACATTAAAAGTTTGGGTCCAGGATATCTGAGGGACCGCCTTCTCCCATACATTCCGGCCCGCTCTCTTAGGTCATCTGAGGGGGCTCTCCTGCATGTACCACCTCTGTCTCAAGTTAGGGGAGTGGCAACACATGGGCAAGCCTTCTCTGCTGTGGCGCCACAACTGTGGAACTCCCTGCCAGGGGATTTGAGAACTACCCCCTCCCTCATGGCTTTTTGGCGAGGGCTCAAAACATTTGTTTCATCTACCGTTTGAGTGATGGGTTGATGTCTGACTTCTGGGTCTCAAGATGTTTTGCTCCGCTGCTTCTCTGCTCTATATTGACGCCCCCCTCCCAGTGGCTTTTATTGTTTTTAATTTATTTTATGTATTGTTTTAAATTATGTATATTTTTATCTTTGATGTTGTAAGCCGCCTTGGGCATTTGCTCTGGCATGATAAGGCGGGGTATAATTTTTTAATTCATTAATTGACCAGCAAAGATCTGCTGAAAAAGAGTTCAGCCGGCAGGGGAAACAAGCAACGAGGGGGCCAGCAGCAACATCTCAAGAGGCAGGGAGTTCCGCAGCGGGGCACCACAGAGACTGTCACCACCAACTCCATTTCTATATTGCTTACACTGACGGGCAGCAACTCTTCAGAGGACAGCCTATCCCAGCTCTGTTTACTGAGATCCTTTTCAACCCACAATGTGGAGAATTGGGCGGGGAACTTCTTAGCTGCACATTCTCTAACACAGAGTGCAAGCCCATCACTAAAGGACTGTCACTAACAACAAAGTAGCATATGCCAGAGAAACTAATGACATTATCTGTTTACTCCTGCCTCCCCTTCCTCTGCTTTCTCCAGTGTGTCCATTTCTTGATTGTAAGTCTCTCTGGGCAGGGACCTTAGTTATTCTCTTTTTTCTCTATAAAGCATACACATGGCACGATATCAACAATAACAGCTCAGAGTCTAGAGTAGACCCTGCTCTGTATCCCCACAGAACAGGAACAGCCTTGCAAAGGGTGCTGAGTACAGCCGTTCCTTCTGGAGGAAGAAGATACCCTATCTATCCGCACAAACAGATGTGTAGGAAGATAACCAGCGAGCTCAGACCTGGCTCAGAACCGAGCACCTATGCACCCCCCTGTGGGTCCACTGGGGGTGCACACAAGAACTGATACACATCATCAGCGCTGTTTGTGCCGGGGAGGGAGGGGGTCCTCCTCCTCCTCCTCCTTCTTACTTCCTCCTTCCCAATATGGTCCAGCAAGCCAGCTTGAGGTTAAGATGTTCTGCAGCTTGGCCTTCCGGTTCACGTTGCAGCAAACACCTCTCCTTCTATCTTAATCCGTTGGGAGCAAGAAAGAGAATGTTTTGGTGGACTTCTCCCTGCTCCGGACGGAGTAGGGTTTGGACCTGGGCCGGGAAAGAGGGTCGCTGCAGTGCTGGCCAGAATCAGTGCTGTGCTGTCCCCCTTCCTGCCCTGTCTGTCTCCCTTCTCCTGCAGAGACTTGCATGCATCGACCCGCACAGTCTTGCATCGACTCCCGCATTAATTTCCTCCCTTTTGGCATTGCAACTGACCCCCCCCCCCAGCAATACGCAACAAGCCTTTAGGAGCTCACCTCTTCATGCATGCATCCCCCCCTCCGAAAGGGGGGAACAGCTGCTGCAGCTGCAGGCTCGTCAGCTGCTGCGACTCCTTCCTGCAAAATTCAAAAAGGCCATCATTTCCTCCTCCCCTACCCCCACCAGGAAGGAGCCTTCATGCTTCACCAGTTGTACAAAACGGGATCCTCTTTCTCAGGCTCTCTAGCAAGCACAGCTCGGTGGGTTTAACCCTGTAGGGCTCCTCGGCTGCCAGGAAATGGTGCAGAGTTGCAAGCTGGTTTGCAGACGGAGATGGCAGGCACCCCCTCGTCGCTCGCAGCCCCTCCACTCTCTGAGCAGTTAAACAGCTGCCAAACGCTGACAAATAACCGCCCTGGGCTCAGCTGAGCTCCTCTCTCTCAGTCTCAGCCAGGAAGCGAATCGGGGTGAATTTGTTCCAATCGCAACCTCCCAGCTCAGCCTACTCCGCATCGATCTTGCAACAGTGGAACTCATTGCCACAAGATGTGGCAGCAGCATAGCCGCTAGAAGTTGAGCTGGGGGGTTGAGCCACGCTAGGGAAAGGCTCCGGCCGTCCTGATGATGCCCAGCAGCTTGCTTCTCAGCCACCATGAGGAGCAGGTGCTGAACAGACTTGATGGATCTTTGGCCTGATTCAACAAGACAGTTCAGTGCCGGCGCATACATGAGGCTGACTGAGCTAGTCGACTCAGGCAGCAGCTTGGCATGGGGGGGGCATCCGCCTCCATCTGCCACTCACCTCCTCCTCCCACTCCCTAGAATGGAAAAGGAAGAGGGGGGCGAGCAGAAGAGGAAGTGAGGAGGAGAGGGCGGGCTAGAACCGCTCTTCCTCGCGTCCTTATCCAAGGCAGGGACTGATGAGCAAATCACCAGCCACACTGGCTTAAGCAGCTGTCAACTCTCGCGCTCTTCCAGCACAATTCGAAGCAAGCCCCTCCTCCGAATTCTGTGGGCGTGACGCAATGCCCCGAATTTAGGACTGCAGACTGAGAGGTGTAGCTGGGCCGGGGCTGGGAGGATGCAATGCCCCCAGGTGGCAGCTGCGGTCTCCTCGCGAGGAGGAGCCACGGCAGGAGTTTTGTGCACCTTTTAAAGCACCTTAGATTGGTTAGAATTCACGGGATAAAAGGCAACAAAAAAGAAACAATATAAACACAGTTAAAAACACAGTAAAACACAAAACATTTTAAACATGTTCAAAACATGTTTAAAAGCAGTATTAAAACCGTATTAAAACTCGAACCAGATTGTACTGGTCTTTTTCAAGCTGGTCCCTTTAGTGGCATGATGGGACAGAATAATACTGTTTTTAATACTGTTTGTTTCTAACGTGTTTTTAAACATGTGTTTTTAACTGTGTTTGTGTCTTTGTTGCCATGGTCCTTTATCCCCTGAATTCTAACCAATCTAAGTTTATTGCTGGCCATGAAAACCTAAAATTGTTTTTAAAGCACCCTTTAGAGAGGGAAATAGCTTAGTTCTGTGGCAGAAACCAACGTCAACTTCCGAGGTCTTGGAACAAATTACCAAAAAACAATGTGTGATTGGGATCACATTTTACAATATTTTCACAATACAGTGATGTCTCTGGAACATACCACTTTTCTCCGAAAATAAGACAGTGTCTTATATTAATTTTGGCTCCAAAAATGCAGTAGGTCTTATTTTCAGGGAGGTCTTATTTTCCCAACCTGTGGCACGACCCACCAGGCACCCCCCGCGACACCCCCCCCCCGGCACTTACTTTGACCGATTAAAGCTTCATTCTTTCCCGAGGGTGCAAGGCTCTGCAAGGCCTGGAAGACTTAGAACATAAGAACTTGCACTTGAGTCCTCCACCTTGGAGACGACATGCTAGAGAGACTGCCAGGTTGCAGCCCTGCCCTTGCTGGCCCCTCTAGCACATCGCCTCTATGGTGAAGGACTCAAGTGCAGGCCTTCCAGGCCTTGCAGAGCCTTGCACCCTCGGGAAAGAATGAAGCTTTAATCGGTCAAAATAAGTGCCGGGGTGTGTGTGTGTCGCGTCTGTCTGGCTGATGATCCTAGCTAGGTCTTATTTTCAGGGGAGGTTTTATATTTATGAGTGCCAGCAAAAATCATGCAAAAATGATGGTAGGTCTTATGTTCGGGGGAGGTCTTATTTTCAGGGAAACAGGGTATCACCATTGTAAAGGGAGTTATATCTTTGGAGTGGTCCAATTATCCAGACATCTTGGAAAAATATTGAATTTTGTATATGAAAGAACTGGATAGGACAGTGGTTCTCAAAGTGGTGGGTCACAAACCACCATAGGAACCAAAAGCTGCCCCCTGCCCCCTTAAGAGCAGGGACAGCATGGCGGCTGCGGCGAAGATTCTGGGGATTGCCACTATGAAAAAGTTTTAAAATGCAATTTGTGGACTTACCAGGGGTCCTGGAGCCCTTGGGGGGGGGGGTTGGGAGGCCTGCGCCACCCTCCGCAGCCGCCACCCCCCCCAGCTGCAGATCGCTGCTCTGTTTTTGCGAAAACCGGAAGTGGTCTAAAATTGCCGTGGAGCAGTGATCTAAAGCACCAGGGGCTGCAGAGGGTAGCGCAGGCCTCCCAACACCACCATCCCCCCCCCCAGGGTTCCAGGATCCCCGGTAAGTCCACAAATTCAAATTGCACTAAAAGATTTTTGCGCAAATTCAAATTGCACTTAAAAAATTGTGGTGGCGATTCCCGTGATCACCACCCCCGCTGGCCCTGCCCCCACAAGCACTCAAAGTTCTCCCCACCTCGCAGGGAGAACTTTGAGAAACGCCGGGATAGGAGGTTCCTCCAGACTGTAAGAAAACTGCGTTGTTTTCTTCGAAATGATGTTGATAGAAGAACATCATTGCTGAAAGCATCCCAGCAGACAAGACAAGGGCTGCAGACGTTCATGTGAACTGGAGCTATTACCAAAGAAACAGACAGGATAACCGGAGGAGATTCTTAATGTTTATTTATCTTACGCAAGAGACTCACGCACCTCTGCTCCACGGCAACAAAAATGAGGCGGGAGTCCCGAGGGTCCTTTGTTCTCGGTTTTTATACTATCAGGGTGTTACCTTGATAAATCCTCAAGTTTTCAGTGTTAAGTTACATACATGCGCAAATGACTCTTCTCCAAAACAGCACATCTTTAAACCCCCCCTTGTTCAAGGAATTTCTGTTATCTTGTTGGCGCTTCTCTGGGGCCTTGGGTGCCTGGCTCTCAGGTTATTTATGGCCTTACCCTGCTAGCTTCAAAGGTATGATCTACAACTTTATATGTTCTGTTTCCCTTATGGGGGGGGGCCCTTTGTTTTAAACTCCCTTTCTATTAGCTGCGCACACCAAATAGCTGGATATGTATATTGTTACATGCAAAGCTGAGCTAGGCTAATTACAGAAATAAAAACATTTTAATATATTTTTTAAATTTGCCCTTCCACGTTCAGGGATGCTCATTGCTCAGGGATGATTAGCAGTCTTTTCAATACTTGCTCGCAGGGCCAGTAAGCCTTTTTTTAGGGGGTCTGTCTGATGAAACCGAGTTCCCTTTTTTTTTCTGTGCCTTTCTGTCTATTTGTTCCCACCTTGGGGGCATTTTATCTCCCTAGCAGACAGCAGCAGGCAGCATCGCCCTGTTTTGCAAATGCCATAAGCCAGTGGTTCCCAAACTGGGAGGCACGGGACGGCCTCCCCAACCAGGGGAGCCGCAAAGTGCCACGAAATCCTAGTGGAAAACAGTGCCCTGCCAATTGGCAGGCAGCAACATCATGTCATGGGGAGCTGCGGTCAATGATCGCCAATGGTCAAGGGAGCCACAGGTCGAAAAAGTTTGGGAAACAAGCCATGGGGGGGGGGAGGAGCCCAGGCCCCTTCTTCCCGCCAGAGGATGTGCCCTGCTGATTGGCTCATGTTCCCGGCGGTTCTCCTCCAGGAGGGGGGGGATAGGGACCCCCCTCCAATCAGGTGAACCGGTGACGTCAGTGCAGCCAAATGTTAAAACTCTCCAGCCCAGCTGACACGGGGTTGGCTGCTTCCTTCTCGCTGCCCAAGAGCTCGCTCGACACTCCCGCTCGCTGCCAGCCAGCGAACAAGACGAGAGAGGCAGCAGCAGCAGCAGGTAAATGAGGCAGGGGGACAAGTCCGTCGGACTCCTCGTTAGCCTTATTATCCATTAATTTCAGCCCTTTTTGCCCATTCCTTAGTTTAGGAATTTGGGCCCAGGAAATTCAAAGCCGGAGCTCCCTCTCCTGGCCGTTAGTGGGAATTTCGCCCCATAGTAGCTTATTCCCCCCCCTGCATCCCATGTTTTCTCAACCTGCCTCGTTGTTTTTCTATTTTGTTTAATTCTTTGTTGTGTTTAACCTTTTTAAATAAAACTGGTTATATACAGGCTGAATAACCCTTATCCAGACTGCTTGGGACAGGAAGTTGTCTGGATTTCTGATTTGTCTGAATGTTGGAATATTATTTGCATTGCAGCATAAATATAATGAGATATCTTGGGGATGGGATGGACCCAAGGCTAAACACGAAATTCATTTATGGGGGGGGCTGGGGCCCCCTGGCTTGTCTCGGGGGGGTGTTGCCACGGGGGGGTGCCACCTAATAATAATAATAAATTATTTATTAAATTTATATCCCACCTTTCTCCCCCATAGGGAGGCCCATTTTTATTAGGGTGTGTACTGTGCTGTAAGGGTCTGGGGGGGATGAAATGTTACATTTCTGTGAATGTTTTCTTAAGAATGTTTTGAGATTATTATTTTTATTAATTATTATTAATTATGTATTATTATCATAGTTAATAATATTATACATAATGAGTTTGGCGATACTCGTGGGGGTTGCAAAAATTTCATGGTGTACCGGACCCTAGCTCCTCCTCTGAGTAGTTTTCCTGAGAGGGGGGAGTTGCCCAGACTGCCCCCCCCCACCTGGCTTGTTACCTTGAGCTCCTGGCAACAGATACTACCAAGGCTTTTCCCCATTCAGCTGTGTGTCCGAACAGGGAGCCAGGGGAACAGGAAGGGGGTGAGACTGCTAACTAGTAGGCCCTGCTTCTCTGGGTCAGCCTGCAGACTCGGAGTACTGTGAGCAGAGTATTTTTGTTTTGATTTGTGTGTGTGTGTGTGTGTGTGTGTGTTTTTGCTTTAGGAGAAACTTGCTTCTTCCCAAAGGTGCAAAGAGTGGCGGTTGTGAGCGGCGAAGGAAGGCAAACGGTCTTTTTGTTTGTTTCTTTTCTCTCAGGATCAACCAGATAGCAAGGCTAGATAGGGAGACAGTTTCCGCACTCTGTGCATGCTCTTGTGTGGCAGCAAAACCACACTAGAGGTTCAACGCGGAAAGACACCACTTCGGAATCCAGCATGGGCGAATCCTGCCCTCCTCGTGATGCTGTGCCGTCAGTGCCTGGGACCGACCGTGGCAGAGAGAGCCCGACGGCAACCAAACAGATGCAGTTCCGGCTTGAGATGAGACGCGGAGAGCTAGAGGTGAAGGAAAAGTGGCTGATGGCGGAACGACTGGTGGCCCTGCAGCTAGAGCTGGAAAAGGTGAGGCTGGCGGCAGAGAAGGAGAAGGAGCAGATGGCCCTCGAGAAGGAGAAGCTGCGCATGGCGCATGAGATCGAGCTGGAGCGCGTCAGGAGCCAGTGCGTTCCCCCTCCTGCCCTGGCCTCTCCAGACGCGACGTTCCCCACCTTCCATGCGGGGGATGATCCAGATACGTTCATGGACGACTTTGAGCAGGCCTGTTTGGACCACGACATCCCTGAGGCTGACTATATGAAGACCCTGAGGCCCCGGCTGAGTGATGACCTGGCAGAAGTGGCGGCAGGTCTGGGCCCCGGGGACCGAAACAACTACAGCCTCTTCAAAGAGACTGTCCGGGCCGTATTGGGCCTCACCCCAGAATACTACAGGAGGAGGTTTCGCAGCATGAGGCCGAAGCCCCATGAGCTCCTCACCCTCTATGTTTACCGTCTGCGTCGGGCCTTGGACATGTAGCTGCAAGCGGCAGGGGTTAAAACCATGCAGGACCTGATCAATCTCTTCATCTTAGAGCAGTTCCTATCGAAATTGCCAGAGGAAATCAGGCAACCCGTCTTGGAGAAGAACCCCAAGACCGCCCAAGAGGCCGCAAGGATGGCGGACAACATTGAACTGAACCTCCAGCCCATGTGGGGCTATAGAGCAGGCAGGGCGGGGGGCCGGCACAACTGGAACCGCCGCCAGGAAGCCCCAGCCTCCTGGGGCAGCAGGAAAGGCCGAAGATCGACTGCATTTTGAACTGGGACGTGTTTTCCGCCAAGATGGCTGTGCCTGTATGTTTGCAACGACATGCTGAGTTTGTGTTTAGTTCTGTGTGATTCCTTTTGAAACATCTCTGTGCCTTTAGGAGACCAACAGCGCAATCCTACCCAGCTCTTCCACTGGTGCAGCAGTGGTGGAGGGAGAACGGGAGGCTTTAGGAGAGAAAGGGGATTTTAATCCCCTTTACATCCCCCTTTAAAAGGGATTTAAATCCCCTCTCCCTTCCAAAGCCTCCTGTTCTGCCCTCCAGCACTGCTGCACCAGTGGGAGAGAAGGGCAGGATTGTGCTGCAGCTGTTGCTATTGGCCTCTTGGCTTCATCTCCTGAGTAAGGGTACTGTGTCTCATGTCTTTTGAATCTGTTTGAATGGAGGCAGCCTATGGAACTCCCCGCTACGTGATGATGACAACTGTGCTGTCCTGACATAGTTCTGCCCTCTCCCGCCAGCTGGTCAGTGGATTGTTGCATCTCCTCGCTCTGCAGCCGCTTCTGGGAGAGTGATTTGGATGAGAACCCCTGAAGTTCAGTATTTCCCTGGGAGGGGAGGGGTTTTTGCCCGGACAGCCCCCTCTGACTGGTACGCTCTACCAAGATACGCTCTACCAAGGCTTTTCCCCACTCAGCTGAGTATCCAACCAGGGAAAGAGGGCAGCAGGGAGGGAGGGAGGGAGTGCACAACCACTAGGCGTTACTGCCCTGGGTCAGCCTGCAGCCTCCAAGAGTCCCCTCTTCTTCCATGACAGCAGGGACAGTAACTATATTAGAGGGTGTGATGAATGTCCTCCCCCCCCTCTATATTTGCTTATTTTTACATTTCTAGCCCCCCCTCCCAAGACTTTGGAGTGCTGTAGCCTCCAGCCCCTCACGCAGCCTGCCTGATGGTGTCCCAGCTGCAGGACCCATAGCCCTGGGATTGTCCTCTGAGGTTCTTTGTTCCAAACGCCGGTCCCCCGCAACGCAAGGTGTGCAGGATGTGGACTGCTCTGTCTTTAGGTCTGGGACCAGCAGAAGACAAAGGCTCCCAGCCAGCTTCCTTGCGGAGACTGTTGTGTGCCCACTGACTGGCAGCCAAACCCCCTTGTCTAGGGAAAAGGCTGGGATGGAGCAGCCAGGTGGGTGATGCCCCCCCCCACCCAGTCAGATGATTCTAGGATACAAACCCACCAAAGTTTCTTAAGATTGAGCACGAGGACAACGTTCCCTTCAGAGGGCCCTGCTTCCTGGGGATCAGGGAGGTGTGATGAACTCCAAGCTGAGTTTGGAGCCAGTACCAGATCAGGTTGAGTGGTGATATCTAAATGTGCGAAAAGGCATTATTTTGCTTTTAAGTTTGTCTATAATTGCCTCCGGCTGGTATTTGCTAAGATCCATGCCAAGCACCGCCAAGCCATTTCCAAGGCTGTTAACGTTGTTCGTTCTTCCTCGCAACTCCCCCTCCTGCCTCTTTTTGTTTATTTCCCCCCCCCTTTATTTTTGGGTTTCAATAAACTGCTTATATTTTGACTCCTTGCTTGCCTCTGGCAATTCTGTGGGTTTTCCTGTCTCTTGGAATCGCTTGGATTCAGAACTGCTGTTTAGCTTTCAACAGAACTGCTCGTTTCTGTGTCTGCTGCCGGAGTGGGGAAGACTTCCCAGGAGAGCCCCTCCGCCTGGTAGCAGTGGATCTGCCTGTTTTCTCCCCATTCAGCGGCTGACCCAGACAATCAATGAAATGGAGAGCAGGGTGAACACTAACCACTGATTAGCACGACTTCCCTTGGTAAGCTTCCAGCTTCTCTCACGGGCTATTTCACAATTTTTTAAAATTTGATTATTAGTCACCTTGGAGTCCCTTTTAAAAAGGAATACACATTGTGTTTGTGCCTAAAGAAATCATTTTTCATACTTATAAAAAGTGTAAGAAGATTTTACAATCTCTTGAAATTTACAATCTTGCCTCCTTTCCTCACAGTCAAAAATTTGCTGCCCATTGTTACAATTACATTATTCGTTTTTCACCCCAAAGTCAAGAAATGGGATTAATCTTCGGTTAAATATACTGTACTAGCGTGATGCCCGTGCTTCGCTACGGGATGTAAGTACTTTAAATCCATTTTGTCTCCAATAAACATTTGGTTGATTGCAATGAACCAATTAAATGTAGCACAACTACCCCATGTAAGGCAACACCCTGCAATGATTAAAAGTCAGGGTTCCATTGAATGATAGTTGTCCCTCTTGCTGTCGTGGGACATGATGGAGAACTCCTCCCATGTGCCTCACGATAAGCTCACGCACCTCCCTAGCCATGAGGTGAGTGTCATACATGAGATAGGAGAGGGACCGGAACAGGCAGGCTCCGTCTCCTGTGATGGGGACAATAGTGTGAGGCACCATCTCCCCATTAACATTTCGAAACTCAATGGCCATCCCAACTTGAAAAGCAATAGAGGGACAGCGCAATCCACACTCACTTTAGACTGCTCCGCCAGTCTAAGATGTTGTAAACATGCCGTAAAGCACGTTTGCAATGACTCTAGAGTAAGGGCTGCCAGCACGGAGGCTGGCAGGCCTCGATCACTGCCAAAGCGACAGTGAATTTATATATTCATATAAATATATGAATTTAAAGTTTTTGGAGCCGGCACCAAATTGAATGCAAACTAATTACATAAATTTTCAATCACCTGATCAGCTATGTAATTGCTGTGGAATATTACAGTTCTGAAGAGAACTGATTCAGATGGAAGGAAGATTCTAGCCAACCAATGAAAAGTGACAGTTAAGATAGAAAGTGACAGTTGGGAGCTGAAAGGAAGGATAAAGATTGGGGGAGACAAAAAAAAACCTGAGGAATAACTGAAACATAAAGTAGTCCTAAGGACACAATTATTTACAGAAAACATCCTCTATCGAATAAGACACCCCCCCTTTTTTTTTTTTTTTTTACTTTTACTCCCTTTTTACCACATATGGGGTGAAAATTTAAAAAAAAACATTAAAACAGTTCCTAAAGATTTAAAAAAAATCTTTTTTTTCACGGTTTGGGTCCAGGATATCTGAGGGAACGCCTTCTCCTATACATTCCGGCCCACTCTCTTAGGTCATCTGAGGGGGCTCTCCTGCGTGTACCACCTCTATCACAAGTTAGGGGAGTGGCAACACGTGGGCCTCTGCTGAGCGCCACAACTGTGGAACTCCCTGCCAGGGGATCTGAGAACCACCCCCTCCCTCATGACTTTTCAGCGAGGGCTCAAAACGTTTTTGTTTCGTCTAGCGTTTGGGTGATGGGTTGTAGTCTGCCTCCTGTGTCTCAAGATGCTCTGCCATGCTGCTTTTGTGCTCCATATTGTCCCCCCTGTGGATTTTATTGTTTTTAAATTAAGAATGTATTTTAAACTTTTCTGTATTTTAAACTATGTTTTTTCATTTTTGTTGTAAGCCGCCTTGGGCATTTGCCTCGGCATAGGATAAGGCGGGATATAATTTTTTAAAATAAATAAATAAAATAAATTAAAAAAAGACACCTATATGCCAAAAAAGAATGTTAGAACTCAAAGACAGGAGATACAAAAGGTTCTATAATTGACCCCCCAAAAGAGTAAACTTCATAATTTGTCTACGAGGTGTCCAGGAAAAAAAAGATATCAACAGATGTAGTGGAATTTCTTCTCCAATTATTTCTTGCTAATTTCCAGTATATCTTTCAGGTATTTCTTTGGAGTTATTTATTTCCATCACAGACAGAAATGCCCTTTTGAGCACTTCCAGCAATTGTTCAAAATACATATCTTCTGGGTTGTATCCAAGCAGTGCAAGACTATGCATGTCTTCTTGGAAGCAAGTACCATTGAGTGCAATGGTACTTACTCTCAAGTAAGTGTGCATAGGAGTATAGCCTAAGAAAGTCATGACTAAGACCCATTGAAATTAAGAGGACTTTGAGTTAGTAACAATCAAGTTGGCTCATTGATGGCAGCGTTTAGTCATGACAAATGTTCTCAGCGTACAAACCTGTGTTTTTCCCATTGTGAGATATGCCACTGTAGTAAGCAAGCTACCCCTCCCCAATTATTTTTATTTCATTCCTCGCTTCCCCCGGAACCCCCACCTTTTTATCCCATCAAAATCCATCCAAGATTCGCGAAGATACAGTCATTTTTGAACCCCTTGAGAAGCGGCAGCAGCAAAAGTTCACTCTGTACCTATTTAATCCTCATAACCTTCTCTCTCTTTGGAAGTTTCTAAAAAGTGGTATTCCTTTAACTCAAAGCAGTGCATTATCCTGGGAAAATACTGTTTTCTTGAATTCCCTCCATGGTTATGGCACCGGATCTCTACCAGGGATCAACGGGGTCTCCCTGGGAGGGGGCTCCTACACAGAAGGGTCCCCATCCTGACACTCTGGAGGAGTTCATCTCCAGCAGAGTTCAGAGACTCCTGGTACTGTGCACATATTCTTGCAGCGTGTAAAAGGCGTGGGGGTCTTCCCCACGTGCCCTTGCTGGGGTCCAGGAGGGGGTTGGTAAGTGCTACCCTCGGCCTGGACACAGAAGGTTGACTGAAGACCAGGCGCTAGAAATGCAGAAGGCATTAGAAGCGAGGTCTCCTGCCAAGAGTCCTGCACTGCCAGGAGTCCAGGGAAACTATTTTAAAACCATAACCTATAGCTTACAACAACCAGCTTCCATTCTGTGATGCTCTTGGAAAAATCTTCCTTCTACCTGGGAAGCCATCCAGGGGCAGGGAAAAGGGGGGTCTCCAAGAATATGGGAAATCTTAGGTTAGTGTCACTGCTCCCTGGAAGCTATTCTCTGTGTGACTCATCCCCACTCTTTTGTCTTTCACCCTGCAGTCCTGACTCTGGTGTCTCTCATGCAAATGCCTATCCCCTCAACCATTGTTCTATTCAAACACCTTTTCCCATTTACATAGTTCCTGACCTAGCCTGCTACATTTAATCTAATCACTCGCTTCCCTCCCTCCTGACTGACAGCATTCACCTGAATGTTCTTCTTTGTACACCTGGAGCCAGTGGGGCAGAGACTCATTAAATTGGCACTTTTACCCATCAATCTGGAAATCCTTGTCTTTTGTGTCAACATGCTACACAAAAGACCCCATTCATAAAACCACACCTGAGCTGGGGGCCTGATCCTGTCACCCCAGTCATCCAGCCTCCAGGCACCTCTTCCCACTGGCTACCAGTTCCCATCCCCATTGGTCCCAACTCACACAAAACACAACATTTCTTATTGGTTCTTTTAATAAAGTCATCTTTTTATTGGCTAAACATTTCAAACACGCTGCTGCTGCTCTCATTGGTGCAAAACTTCAATCCGACCTCCCATTGGCTGTATCAACGTGCACACTTCTTGGATCCATCCCCTCATTGGTTTATCTTCCTATCTCCACGTATTCCAATGTATATTCTGAAATAATGAAATGTATAAAACTGATTGTAAATGATTTATGGGGCGCGCATTCTGCAAAGAATTGCGTCCTTGGCTGGCTGAGTAAAAGATCTTCTCTTTTTTACCCAACGTTGGTCTATCTGAGCTCTTTTGGCGCCTCTGCATACTGCAGACCTTTTTCTTTCTCTCACTCTCTCTTATTTTTGGGTACCTTCTCCATCTTTGGAGCCTTGGTGTTAGCTCACCGAATCCCTTGAACTTAGGGCACCTGTACCCTTGGGGTGCTCACTACACCACTGTTTGCAACATTTTATTATCATCTTCCAAGTTAATACACGTTTGACAGTAACTTGTTCTCCAACACTATTTCAAGAGGGATATTTTCTCCACACCTTGCTTTCCTCCCAATAAGGAATGGTTTGTTTCAGTTGTTGCTGCATGTTAGTCTTATTAGTGCAAGTCTGTTCACTCCGTTTTTCTTTCAAAATACTTCACTTCCTACAGCAATTTTAGTAAGAAACAAAATGCCTTCATTTGAGAATATTCAAGTAAAGATACTGAACCCCTTCTATTTTTTTTTTCTTGCAGCCTGTGGTGAATGAAATCTAATTGTCTTTACAGTGTAATTTTCTACATTATAATTTTTCCACAAGACAAATTTCCCAGTTTGGCCATCACAGTTTTCAAAAGGGTTGTTAAGTCATCAAAGCAATCATGAAGTGTGTTTAGACCAGGGGTTCCCAACACCTTCCCAGCCGAGTACCACCTCCGGCGCCACTCTCCTTCTGAGTATAAAATTGTGCATGGGATGGAGAGAGTGGATAGAGGGAAATTCTTCTCCCTCTCACACAACACCAGAACCAGGGGACATGCACTAAAATTGAGTGGAGGGAGAGTTAGAATGGATGAAAGAAAATATTTCTTTACCCAGCGTGTAATTCATCTGTGGAACTCCTTGCCACAGGATGTGGTGATGGCACCTGGCCTAGATGCCTTTAAAAGGGGTTTGGACAGATTCATGGAGGAAAAGACCATCACAAGTTACAAGCCATAAGCAACCTCCTGGCTTTAGAAGTAGGTTTTCTCTGTGCCAGGTGCAGGGGAGTGTCAACGGGAAACAGGTTATCTTGTTGGCTGTGTGCTCCCTGAGGCATCTGGTGGGGCCACTGTGTGATACAGGAAGCTGGACTAGACGGGCCTTTGGCCTGATCCAGCAGGGCTCTTATGTTCTTATGTATCACTGGAAGTGACTGGTGATGATGACATCATCACCACCAGATTTTCAGAGGCCAGAAAATGCAGGGAGGAGGCTCTGGGCAGGTGGGAGGGCCCTTCTCAGCGTTCCTGAGGCTTGACCCAGGGCAGGAGCTTCTTGGGAGCAAAAACACGCCACCAAAAGCGCCACGTCGGAGTGGGATTCCAGTGGTCCAGCAGTCGGCCAAACTACCACTGGTGGTACTAGTACCACAGGTTAGGAACACCTGGTTGAGACAAAATTGTGTTTCTTCTTTACATTTTATCCTTGCAACACTGACGTATGCTAAGACTGGCTGGGGGATTTGAACCCAGGACGCCCAAACACGAACCACACTGGTTTTAGAGTTGGCCTGTAGGTGTATTTGATATACTGGGCTCTTTGGATCCCAACCTGAGTGATCCTGGGACATTAAATCCTCCAGCTTCAAGAATTAGTTGTTTGTTTTCCAGGTTTCAAAATGAGAGCTTAGTGCTTCTGGGCGCTGGTCCAAGGGAGATGGACGGAGTTCGTACTCTCCCTCACAAAAGGCTGAAAGCCTCATTATACTGAGAAAGGGGATACGGCGGCGGCGGCGGCTAGACCACGAGATTAGCAAATGCTTATAAGAGTGAGAGCCTACCCTGTGGGTTCAGAGTCGAATGATCTACCCCGCCCAGTACTCTGTGCAATAAACAGCCGGCAGTGCGCCTCGAGGAAGCGGCTGAGGTTCCGGGATCATGAAGGTGACGACTTTCCGCTTGATCCCAGCTAGAGTAAGCAGAGAGGTCCTGCCTCTGGGCAGAGGGCTCCTCTGACTATCATGGTCAATCGCTGCAGGTAGAACCTAGCCCATCCTTTGTCAGAGTGGAAAAATAGCTCTGCTGGATCAAGCCAAGTTCCCTCTAACAGAGCATGTTGTCCACAGTGGCCGCAGTAGGCTCATGAGCGGAGCTCACCATGGAGTCAGCCATCTCCTGTGGTCTGTTGCCCAGCATGCACTGTAACTTGCAGATATACTGCCTTTGTGTATGGAGGTCCCACTGAGCGATCTTAGCTAACAGTCAATGAAAGATCCACCCTCCCTGGGAGAAATGTCCTAGGTCAGGCCCCCTTAAACCCCAAAGAAGTAGGGTGAGAAAGCCAAGAATTTTCTCCCATTTTGGAGAGAAAATGGGAGACATCCTGGAGCCGTCCATGCATACAAGCAAAGCACTCTGTGAAAACAGTGACACTTTGGGGTGGTGAACCCTTTTGTGGCCTTGGGGCTCCTACCAATGCCTGACCTCCCCACCTTTTGGGGCCAGCTCAGCACAGGTTTGTGTGGGCTGGACTCTGAGAGCACAGCCTTCCCGCGATGCTACGCTGCCAGCCAACATGTGCTCCGCTCCAGGCCGTCCTTTCCTTTTGTCCCTTTCTCTTGTGGAAAATGTAACGCGTTGCTCCAGGGCGGGAAAAAGTGCTTGACAATATGTTAGGTAGGTTACTTCTGGCACCTGTGTTGCGCCAGACTCTAGTCACAACCAAAGGACGCTGGCAATACAATCTTAGATCTGGGAAAAATAACACACTCATGTTCATCCCCAAGGTCTTCCAAGGAAGAAAGCCAACCAATGAGAAATGGTCTGGAAAAGTTTAAAAAAACAACAACCCAACAACAACGATCAATGGAGCCAAAACCATTGGTCATGGCCCTAGGAATCCAAATTTGTAGAAAATGGGCAGCACATACAACCCCCCCCCCCCAACAAATCAAAACGAAATGCAGGTCAACAAACAGAAAGTTGTTAATCAGGAAGTGAAGATATGCAGAAAATAAATGCACCATTATTACCACCTCTTAATCCATATTTTAAAAGTTTGCTTTGGGGGGAGAGAGAGAGAGATGTCTTTGGCCAGAATACCCAAAAGCTCTTGCTTGTGTGGCAGCAGGAGGCCCCTGCGTGCAATGTTGGCACTGCTATCGGGCTGCGATGTTCTGTCCACTTCCGCGTTCTTTGGGCCCTGCTGTTTCAGTCTGAGCAGCCTTCAGGAGGAACAGATTCTGAATGCCTGGGATTAAAAACGAATGTCAGAATGAGGCTCCCAGGTTGGTTGGGACTCAGACAAGTTTCGAGCAGATGCGAGATTTGCAAACTCTCATCCTTTGAAAATGGGTTAATCCTCAAAAACACTTCAGGAATAAAAAGCTGCCTCCGGGCCTTTTGTTTTCCTGCTGGAGAAATACCGGCGGCAGCAGCAGCACATACTTCCAGTCCGAGCCACAGCATAGCCTCTATAGCTGCTGCTACCATTACATTGGGAAAGCTGGTAGCTTTTCTGGACTGAATAAAAAAGCCGTTTTGAAGCTAGCGAGACGAGACTTAATGTTCTGCTGTGAGGGATCCTTGCACAAGCATCACAGGGGCCACTTCGTAGATGGTGCCTGTCTAATGTCACACCTGGGCACATAATTCATCACTCCCTCTGAGTTACTTTGCTATTTTGAGATGCACAGAATCTCTCCTAATTTTCCTCCCTGGAGACGGGCACTCCTGCACCCCAGAACTCCAGAATATTGTAAGAGGTATTTCATAGCAATCCCTCTACAGCAGCAATTTTCAACGTTTTTCTTCTCACGGCACACTGACCACTATGGTCTCCTCTATGGTCTTCGCCTCTTGTGATGTCACTTCTGGCTTCCAGGAGACTCTTCTGGGTTCTGTGGCTGTTTCTAGGGCAACTGTCTGTAGTAATGGTCTGTCCCTCTTCCTATGGCGGTGGAGCCAGCGGAGGAAGAGGGATATACCATTCATCATTACTACAGACAGTTGCCCTAGAAACAGAGCCACAGAACCCGGAAGAGTGATTTTAACTGATTTTCAACTGCTATGCTCCAAACTGCCGTGGCACACCAGTGGACCACTCGTGGCACAGCAGTTGGCAATCGCTGTTCTACAGCAAGGCGCTTTGCAGCCACAACCGCAACAGCCCTGAGGCCTGCAACCAAGGCATAGGAAGAGGGGCGCTCCTGCACAAGTTCTAGGACACCGCTGGCCATCTGTGGGAATACTAGTATGGGAAGCTATGGCTATTTGGAGATTCGTGCACAGCTGTGTTCTTGGGGGTGGCGGTTTTCAACATTTGTCACAGCAATGTGATCTCTCCTGCTTTTTATGCACCATGTGTGCAACACAGGAGGATAGGGTGTGCTCCAGGCAATCCCAAAACCCACATAAAAGAGCCCAGACAGATCAATTTGCTTACACAATTCCTCTGCCTGGTGACCTTTGCTTGGCTTGAAGCAGTGTGGATGGGAGGCTCACTGGTGATACCAAAGACCAAGAAAGCAAAGATGTCCCTATCTGCTGCTGTGAAGACAGTAACACGCCGGCGCACTCCTTTGCATAAGACTACCAGGAACAGATGTACTCATGGCCTTCAGCATCTAGTCACAGTTGTTAATTGTTAGTTTATTTATGGCCTACTTCTGCCAAGGATTTTCCAACCACAGAGAATGCATTTGTGTTACTTAGTAAACAGAACGTCCATCAGAATATATCCTCAACAGTGTTTTTTTTTAAAAAAGAAATTTTTCAAAACCTGTTTCAAGGCCCTTAAAATTGGTCAGCAATACTGGCTTTTTAAATGGTTTTCAGTTCCTCGTTGCTCTCCTGGGTGAACTCTATGACATCCAATAGACAAAACACTGGGATGGTTTCAGCGTGTGTGTATATTCTCTGATGTTTACTAAAACTGAAGTTCCAATGGAAACTTTACCTACAGCTGCTTATGGCTTCTCTCCTCTGTGTGTGTGCATGTCTGCAAGAGTTTAAGGAGATATCTCTTCCACATGGTTTCAATTGTCATGGAAGATGTCTCCAGTCATAGTTATTACACTGCTTCCTATGTGTGGGGCGTCAGACCCAGCTCCTGCTAAGTTGGTAGAGGGAGATCACATGGTACAACCCAAGGCAGACTAGCACTCATGAAATACGTTTGACCTAGAAGTATTTGTAGAGGTCAAGGCATATCACATGATCTTCTCTGGCTTATTGTTGTTAAGATGCTTCCTTGCTGGTCGATATGGTTACCTTGTAATTCCTTCCTTTGGCCACACCTTACACCTCTCAGATCCCAGGTTCAGAACCTCCTGTAGGTTTGAGTTCCAATTGGATGTTTTTTTTAATGCACAAATAAGATATGAGCTCCCAAGGAAGCTCCCTGTGGTCCAAGCATTTTCACTGACCATTTCCTCCACAGATTTGATGAGTAGCAAATCTTGAGTTATGACACAAGCTTTCTGAGCAGCAAGGTGGCATTAGTCATATATGTTCTTTGTTCTGTAATGGCTATTTAAATGCAATTAGTCATAGAAATTGGAGCACTTATATGGCCTTCTGACAGCATGTGAGCACACTCAAGATCTCATATCTATGTATGGATTCTCTGATGCTTAATAAGATTCTCATCAGAGCAGAAGCTTTTCCCACAGTCTGAGCATTTATAGGGGTTTTCCCCTGAATGAATCCTCTGATGCCTAATAAGGTTTGAACTTTGACTGAATCCTTTCCCACAGTCCAAGCATTTATATGGCCTTTCCCCTGTGTGGCTTCGCTGATGTATCACAAGTTGTGATTTGGTGACAAAGGATTTTCCACAGTCCAAGCATTTAAATGGATTCCCATTCATGTGGATTCTCTGATGCTTAAGAAGTTTCATGCTGGAACTGAAACCTTCTCCACAATCAGGACACTGGAACAGCTTTGCTCCCCGGTGGGTTCTTTGATGGACATTCAAATGTGAACTCTGACTGAAGCATTTCCCACAAGCCAAACATTTATAGGGTCTTTCTCCTGTGTGGATTCTCTGATGGATGATAAGGTATGATTTGGAAATGAAGGATTTCCCGCAATCTAAGCACTTATTAGGATTAGTAGTATTAGTGTTAATAGAAGTGGGAGTAGGAGTATGTGGTTTCTTTGCTGTGTGAATTTTCTTGTGAGCAATAAGCTGAGAGCTCACTCGAAAGCTTTTTCCACATTCAGAACATGGGAACGGCTTCTTTCCTCCATGTGTTCTTTGGTGGACATTAAGGTGAGAACTCTGACTAAAGCTTTTGCCACAGGCCAGACATTTGTATGGTCTCTCTCCTGTGTGCATTCTCTCATGTATAATAAGATAAGACTTGAAAATGAAAGATTTGCTGCAGTATGAGCACTTATGGGGTTTCTTAGCTTCATGGGTGCTCTTGTGGGCGATAAGGTGAGAGTTCACCCTGAAGCTTTTCCCACAGTCTGAGCACTGGAATGGCCTCTTTCCTGTGTGGGTTTTTTGATGAACTGTAAGGTGTGAGCTCTGTGTGAAGCTTTTCCCACAGACCAAGCATTTGTATGGTCTCTCTCCAGTGTGGATTCTCTGGTGGATGATAAGGTATGACTTGGCAAAGAAGGATTTCCCACAATAGGAACACTTATGCGGCTTCTTTGCTGCATGCATTCTCTTGTGAGCGATAAGGTGGGAATGCACCTTAAAACTTTTCCCACAATCAGAGCATATATATAGGCTCCCTCCTGTATGGATGCTTTGATGTTTAATAAGGTTTGTACTGGAACTGAAACTTTTCCCACAGTCAGAACACTGGAATGGCTTGACTCCTGTGTGGGTTCGTTTATGGACATTAAGATGGGAACTCTGGCTGAAGGTTTTTCCACAGGCCAAGCATTTATAAGGTCTCTCTCCAGTGTGGATTCTCTGGTGGATGATAAGGTATGATTTGGTAAAGAAGGATTTTCCACAATATGAGCACTTATGTGGTTTTTTTGCTGTGTGGTTTCTCTTATGAGCAATAAGGTGAGAGCCAAATCTGAAGGTCTTCCCACACTCAGAACACTTATAGGGGTTCTCTCCTTTGTGGATTTTTTGATGTTGGATAAGCTTCATGCTGGAATGGAAACTTTCTCCACAGCTGGAACACTGGAAAGATTTGTGGGTCCTTTGATGGACAGTAAGGTGAGCATTCTGGTTGAAGCTTTTTCCACATTCTAGGCATTTGTATGGTTTCTCTCCAGTGTGGATTCGCTGATGAATAATAAGGTGAGATGCGGCGAGGAAAGATTTCCCACATTCTGAGCATTTGTGTGATTTCGTGCGTGCGTGCATTCTCTTGTGGGCTCTAAAGTGACTGCGCACCTTGAAGCTTTTCCCACAAGCTAAGCATTTATATGGATTCTCTTTTACATGGGTGCTCTTATGTTTGACAAGGTTGGTGCTGGAACAGAAGCTTTTCCCACAGTCAGAGCATTGGAACGGCTTCACTCCTGTGTGAATTCTTTGATGGACAGTGAGGTTAGAACTCTGGGTGAAGGTCTTTCCACAGGCCAGGCACTTAAACGGCCTTTCTCCAGTGTGAGTCCTTTGATGGATGATAAGATGTGCTTTGGCAATGAAGGATTTCCCACAGTCTGGGCATCTGTGTGGCTTCCTTCCGCCATGGTTTCCTTTACGGGAAATACAGTGAGAAATCACCTTGAAGCTTTTCCCGCCGTTGGAGCATTTATAGGGGCTTTCCCTTAGGTGGGGTCTCTCATGTTTAACAAGGCCAGGCCTTTGCCTGAAGCTCCACCCACCAACTTTGAACAGGCCTTGCTTCTTCTCCGTGTGGATTCTCTGTTGTCCACTCATTGCGTCAAGGGGCTCATCGCCCTCCAAAAGGACAGATGTTTCCGCTCTTTCCTGTGGGCAATTCCTTTTCTTTCTCTCTCCTCGGGGCCAACCCTCAGAGGTGTCTTCCTGATCACAGAAGTAGGAAACTTTCTTTTCTGCTTGTCCTGCCTTTGGTATCCTATTTAGGCGTCCTTGATCAAAACCTGCTGGCTGGTACATCTTCTCTTCGCTGGCACTCGTCCATCCTTCATCTGGCAGAGAAAAGAAGACATTTTCAACATTACTTGCATCTTATCCCTCAGAGAAATGTGGAAGTACAAGGCATATTATTCCTTGCTTTTCCCTTTCCTCCTTGATTTATTATCTCTTCAGTTCACCCATTTAATTTGATTTATTTACCACAGTGGGTATCTCACTGTCCTTTCAAGGAAGGACCAACTCATGTTATCTTCAGGATGATTCTGTGAGGCACGCTAGGCAGAGAAATAGTAACTAGCCCAGGGATGGGGAACATATTTGGGGTGGGGGGCCATTTTCCCATGGGGAAAATTGGTTGCAGGCCGGCTGGAAGGCCGGCCGAAATTTTTGGGGGCCCCCACCGCAAATTTGACCCCCCCCCCCGCTCACCCACCCACCCACCTTGGTCGAGGACGCTCAGGAGCGATCAGATCCAGAGCCCTGGTCATTTCCCTATTCCAGAGGTCAACCAGGGCGCTGGGTGAGTCGCCGACCTTGGCAACAGGAAAGTCCCCCAGAGCCCTCAGGAATCCATCCGGATCCATCATCCTCCAGGGGCGGACCATAGAGTGAGGTCCCCCACCACTGCGGAGGCGACAAGCCGCGATAAGCCTAAATCCCACCAGGAAGTGATCTGTCCATGACAAAGGAGTGATGTTAATTTCCTCCACATCCAGATCACCATCCACCTGCCCAGCAGTAAACACCAGGTCCAGCGTGCGTCCCGCATCGTGACGCACGCTGGACAGTAAACAGTAAACACCAGGTCCCGCATCGTCGGGGCAGTAAACACCAGGTCCCGCATCGTCGGGGCAGATATTCTCTGAGACAGACCCATGGTTGCCATGGCGGCCATGAAGTCCTGAGCCGCAGCTGTCCTCGGGGCCTCAGCATGGACATTAAAGTCCCCCAACACCAATAGGCGAGGGCACTCCAACGCCAGTGCCAAGATCACCCCGGTCAGCTCAGGCAGGGAGACTGTTGGGCAGCATGGCGGGCGGTACACCAACAGAATCCCTATTCTGTCTCGCCCTTCCAACACGACATGGAGGCACTCAAACCCAGTGGACCGCGGGACAGAGTACCCAGTGAGACTGATGGTATCACGATAAACTATCGCAACTCCGCCTCCCCGCCCCTGTAGTCGTGGCTGCTGCAATACCCGGAAACCCGGCGGGCACATCTGGGAGAGACTTACCCCTCCCGACTCATCCAGCCAGGTCTCCGTAATACACACCAGGTCAGCACCTTCATCCAGGATTAAATCCTGGACTAAGCAGGTTTTATTGTTGACTGACCTGGCATTCAAGAGCAGCAGTTTCGGACTAAGGGGACTGTTGCCCAGACCGCCGAGGGTCAGAGGGATGGGAGAAGGGCCAGAAAGGGGGACAGTCTGACTGTGACTGACCCTCGTTCTCCTGAAATGGCCTGCCCAGCCCCCACCGCCATATCTTCTGTGACCCGTCACTCTGCTAATGGTGGCTGTCCTCCCCTCCCCTAGACCCCCTCGAGGTGTCAAACACATAGCCCTTCAGCGGCGCCTGCTTCCCAACTACACAACCTGAAGATCTCAAACACTCCCACATAGCTCTCAATCACCACCTCATTCCACTGTCAACCCTCTATCTAATCTAAAGGCACTCCCTACAACCCCATACACTCCCGTACTCGCAGCCCCTGCCTCCCTCTCACCAAGGCTTGGGCCACTCCACTCCACACCCCTTGCACGTGAGGGGGGTCTCAAAGGGGCAGAGGTCACCATTCACACTCCTAGGCCTGCCTCTCACCACTCCCCTATCCCTTTCACAACTGACCCCCACTCTTACCAAACCACCAAGAGCACCCACTCTCAAACCCTCACCAACATCTCTCTCTCTCTCTCTCTCTCTCCCCCCCACGCTCTCGATGCTGACATGGTTCCTCCCAATCTCCTTCAGATGTCCTACTACTGCGCAGATAAACAGTGCGCAAGGAGAAGGGGGGGGCTGGAGATTTGTGACCCACAGGGTGTCAAAGAGTTTGGGTGCCCACAGCCACGGGACGCAGTCAACTGGCCTCCCAGGTCTCTGATCCACTGGGCGAAGAGCCACGGGCAAAGTAAAGCCACGGGCTTTCCTGTGTTCCTCACACAGTTTTCTCAAACCCAGAGGTGTGGAACTTCTGGTTTCAAAGCACAGGTAAGTGTTTTTAGGTTCTTTTCTTTATAGCAGAGGCGGCCACATTAGCAGTGCCTGAGGTTGGGCCGCCTCCTTTGGGGCTTCTGTATGCAAAGCCTGTGTGCCCCAGTGGCACCACGAGCAGACGCGTCACCCCGTGCAGGGTCGGCAAGCTCGGCGCGTCAGCCCCCCACCCCCACTGGCGTGTCACCCCCCGGAGCCGGCAGGCCAAGCCGCGACTTCCTTGGTGGCTCGTCCACTTCTGAATAGGCCGGGCAAGGCTTCGAGCAGTGCATGAGCACAACGCCACTTGAAGCCTTGCCCTCAGAAGGGCCAAACGAAGACCTGATTGTGCGCATGCCGCTCAAAGCCTTGTCCGGCCTATTCCGAAGCGGCTGAGCCACCGAGGAAGACGCAGCTCGGCCTGCCGGCTCCGGGGGGTGACGCGCCAGGATGGGGTGAGTGTACCAGGAAGGTGACACGCCAGGAGTCCTGGAGCGTCACCCCCCTGATGCGTCGCCCCCTTTGGCCGCCTCCCAGCATGTCACCCCATGCGCCCCCCCCCCGCCACGCTGCAGTGACGCCACTGGGGCTACCCCTGAGCTAAAAAGCAAATGAATGAATGCAGGCCTGACTGAAAGGCCTGCTGCCCCAGAGGGCTTTGGAGCCTCCTTCCCCAGCACACCTCCGTACCCAGTGAGCCGGCATCCTCGTCGTGATCAGTCTCCTGGCTGGTCTCTCTGTAAACCTGCCGTCGCTCACAGTTCAACGGAGACCCCTCTTCCTCAGAGAAGTCCAGAGCAACTTCCTCAATAGGCCCCAGATCCTGGAAGAAAAAGGGAGATAATTCAGAGCAGAGTGCTGGTGGTGGGTGTGGAGAACAAGGTTGGTCAAATCTCCATCAAGTCTGACTCCATTTTGTAGGCGGCAGCAGCCATTTTGCAGCAGCTGCGGGAACAGAGCTAATTAGAGGGCTGAGAAGAAGAAGCGCCTTGAATCTCGCCTCTGCTGGGTGGGAGGTGTTGCCCTATGACCTGTTGAAATGAGAAGGTTGCCAAAGAGACTTTGGATGCCAAGGACTGGTGAGCTGGACTGGTGAGCTGGACTGTAGTACACAAACGCGATGATGTCCATGCCGCGTCTCTGTCCCAAACCTGGATTTGGAAGCCATGCTGTAAAAGATTTCCCCCAGAGAGCCACTCAAGGACAAGCTAATTGGGAACTGGCTGCAGCTGTGAATCTCCAGTTGGGAAGGGTCAGTGCCCGACAGCAGCCTCAGGTGATGAGATCATCTCCCAGAAGCTTTGGCAGGTCCGAATCTCTGGCCGGCTAAGAGCTACATTTAAGGTATAAAACACCCCGTTGTTGGGAGGGGGTGGGCCGCTCTTTGCCATTCCACCCTGGACAGCTGTTCATATCACCTGTGGTACGACAGGTGGA
Organism: Plestiodon gilberti rubricaudatus; assembly: GCA_026170595.1. NCBI lineage: Eukaryota > Metazoa > Chordata > Lepidosauria > Squamata > Scincidae > Plestiodon > Plestiodon gilberti. The sequence goes on along the minus strand of JANXHW010000002.1, from coordinate 263,928,855 downwards.
AGAGGTGCCCTTTCTTTATGCTCAGGAGTTGGAGGATCCAGGCCGGGGGTACACGAGATGCTGCCCGTTATCAGCTGCTGCGATCAGCAGCTGACAACGGGCAGCTGTAGCCTTTTTTCCCGGGTTGCGGTGCGGGCAGGAGGAACCGCCCGCCCATGCCGCAACCTGGGAATAAAGGCTACAGTCCTGCCGATCCCTGTAGCCTCCCCGGTAGCTCCTCCTACCTGTTCTCCTGATCTCACGAAATCCAAGGGGAGGCTACAGGGATCGGCAGGACTATAGCCTTTATTCCCGGGAAGACCCGCCTGCAACCCAGAAAATACATTTTATGGGGGGGGTATGAGGGGAGGAGTACCTGGGAGGGTACGGGGGGCAAGTCAGGGAGTAATCGGGGCAACCGGAGGTACGCAGTAGGGGGTATGCGGGCCTCTAAAGGTTGGGAACCCCTGAAATAAACCATTCTACTCTTACAGCCTTGTGTCTGTGTAAGTACAAAGGAACTGGTTCCTCTACGTCTGGCCTGGGTCACTCTCCCCTGGAGTGTTAGGACTTTTGAGATCGTAGGGTGCACAAGAGCAAATTGGGAACCTGCATTTCTGACTCTCAGGGGGTGTTTGGCCAGTGAACCAGGAGTGCGTCCGATTGGCCAGAGAGACCGTGACAGTGGGCAAGCAGAAAGAGGGGCAGCTAGCCCCCTTAACAACCGCTCCAGAGTCGAGGGCTAGAAGCAGGGCTTGGGTTTTCACGAGGAGGCTGCGAATGCTGTCCTTGAAGGTGGGGGCACCAGTAGCTTCACCCACCTTTTCTCTCTTTATGGATTCTTCAGGGTGTTTTGCAAAGAGAAGATTTATCGCTGGGGAAGGAGAGAGAAGATGGGGGGGGGCCTGTGGGAGCCACCAGAACCAGCCAGCAGTGACATCCTGCCCCCCTCCCCCCCGCTTCTCCCAGTCAGCGTAGGAGAGGCAGGGAGGAGCTGCGCAGTGGAGTCACAGCCGGCCCATCCATGAGGCCAGCTGATGCAGGTTGCATCAGGGGCAGACTGCGAGGGGTTCGAGGAGGTGGCAGATTCGGGGTGCTGCTGCCTCCTTCCAACCTGCCCCCAACGCGAGCCGATCCTTACCGTGCTCCCCGCACACCGCCATCAAACCCGGAACGTACAGGGAGCACGGTAAGGGGGGGGGATTGGGGGGAATTGTAGTGCAGAGGCGGTAGACCTGAGAGGGTATCAGGCAGCATCATGGGTTCAACTGCCATTGGGTGTAGTGATAAGACTGGAGAGACCTGGGTTCAAATCCCCCCCGCTTAGCTACAATACTCCAGGGGTGAACTTGGGCCAGTTACTATTTGTTAGCCTAGCCTGCCTCACAGGGGGATGAGAACATTTATTTTATTTATTTATTTTATTTAAAAAATTTATATCCCGCCTTATCCTATGCCGAGGCAAATGCCCAAGGCGGCTGCTATGCTACATGCCAGAACATGCTATGCTGCTCTGATATTCTTGGGGGAAAGGCAGGGGAGGCCAAATTAAGTCATTCAAGGGGAGGCCATGTTGGAGTTAAAGGTGGTCGTGGGTCTGAGAAAGCCGAATTCTTCTGCAAAGCCTCCCCCCCCCCTTGCACCACTCTGAGAGGGTCTGTGGTGCCTCTAGACGTCTGTGAGGACAGTAACAGGTAGGAGGGGAAATCCGCCTAGTGGGGGGGGGACACCCACGTCCCACGATCACTTATTGGACAAGGGGAGCAGATGGCCGGAAAGGAAGAAGTCAAGGGAGAAAGTGGTACACTGAAAATGAGGGCGTTTGGGCGGAAGGAACCACTGCAGGGGTTGCACAGTGGTGACAAGAATGAGCCAGAAGTCCCTGGTCCAAACTTCATCTCACCACCACTATTCTCAGGTCTTGTGCATCAACCTCACACTCACACACACTCCCAGCGCCGAGGCTCCTGTGCCAACAGTGCTCAGTCTGTCCCCACAGTAGGCTGGGCAGACTTTGAGGGCACCACCTGGGCGACTACAAGCCCAGCCTACCTGTGCATTTCGTCAGCCGAGGCCAAGGGCACAGCAGCCCCGCCCCCCCGGCTCTAGAAAGCCGCCTCAGAGCTGGCTCCTCAGTCCGAGAAATTCCCCTCTGGTGTGAGGAGACCGGCAGAGCACCTGCCCCCTGCCTGGTTCCGACCATGCGCTTGCTGCTGGGCCACTTGGAAGGGCAGTCAGCTCCCCAGAGCCCCAGGGTCTAAGTGCCTGGAGCCTGACCTTTGCGGACCCTCCTAAAACCACCAGGGAGCCTCACACAAACCGCCATCTCTCCGCTTCAGATTTGCAAAAGGGAGCTAATGCCACTGGTCTACCTTGCAGGGCTGTTGTATGGATTGCTGAGATAACAGATGCAATATACTTCGGGAAAGCACGCTATGGCCATTATGGATGCCAGAAACTGGTTTGCTTTGTTATACCTGGACAGGCTTCCCAGAAAGGGCTCCAGGGTCAAGGTGTAACGTAGCGAATCCTACTGTGAGCCACTGGAGGAACTCAAGCTCTCACCTGCTCTTCCAAGCTGTCGTCTGCGCGCTGCCTTTGCAGGAAGTCCTCGGCCAGGGCCACCGCTTGCATGCAGGTCTCCGGGCCGTGTTCCCTCACCCAGCTCTGCATCTCCGGGGGGAGGACAGCCAGGAACTGCTCCAGGACCAGCAGCTCCAGGATCTGCTCCTTGGAGTGCCTCTCCACCTTCAGCCACTGGCGGCAAAGCTCCTGGAGCCGGCAGTAGACCCCTCTGGGCCCCTCGGCCTCCTGGTAGCAGAAACGCCGAAAGTTCTGGCGCTGCCTTTCCCTGGTGATGGCTTCCCCACGCAAGATGGCCGCCTTCACCTTGTCGTAGTCAACCCGCTCTCTGATGTCCAGGCTGCTAAATATCTGTTCCGCTTCCCCATCGAGGGCCGGCAGGAGCCGGGCCATCCAGTCTTCCCTGGGCCACCGGCAGGCCTCAGCCACTTGCTCAAAGGAGGCCAGGAAGGCCTTGGTGTCGTCCCACGGGGTGGGCTCCTCCTGCAACGGAGGGGTCTCCCATTCGGAGTGAGGGTCTTCCAGCGTCTTCAGAAAGTCCTGCCACTGGGCCTCCCACAGCTGGAGCCCCTCTCCTGCTTCGTGTTCCCTGGGTGGCCTTTGCAGGAACCCCCGGATATGCCCTGCCTGGGTGATATGAGGAGCTTCCCACAAACCCTCACCCGGTGGGGGATCCGACGCCGCGTCCTCTTCCTCCGTTTTAATCCGTCGCTGCCCCCCTTGCTCCAGCTCTGCGTGAAACCGCAGGCCGAAGCCCGACTGGGATCCCTCTTTGGCAGCCATTTTCTCTTTGGCCAAGACCAGCCTCATCCAAGGTCAGCCGGCCTTCCTGCCCTCTCACTGCCTTGGCAGACGTCGGGGGCAAACGCCCCACCTTTGACTGGCAGCTATTCTCAGGTCTGGAAGATAACGGGTTGCAGCAGCAGGGCGAGGCGATGGGCGTCCCTCAGCGGGCAGGAGAAATGCTCAGGGCGTCTGGACCCAAAGGCAGTTACGGTAAACACATTCCAGATGCGCAAGAGGAGTTTCCCCCTGGGGAAAGCGAGATAAACAGGAATAAGAGACAGAAAATCATATAAGCTGCCAATCAGAACCCAAGAAGGAGCACAGAAATCCTCATCCACCGAGGACGTTTATGAGGGCGAATCCTCCTCTTGTGTTCCTTTGCAACTCCCTCTGGGGGGCGCACAGGAGCAGCTCCAGAGTGCAGAGAGAAGCTGCGCAGGGCCTCAATTGGGGCCAAACAGCTGCACAGCTTACAGGAAACAGTGTCCTCGACCCTAGTCAGCATCTAGTACTGTATCTAGTTTTGTCAGCTGCTAATGCCCAAGACAAAAAGGAGGAAAGCAGTCTGGAATGCTGTTCGTGCGTGCAACTTTCCTTAATGGGTTAGAACAGTGGTTCCCAAACTGGGAGGCGTGGCTCCCAGGGGAGCCACGGATACCAGCCAGGGGAGCCACGGAGTGCCACGGAATCCTCTCGGAAAACACTGCCATGCCAATTGGCAGGCAGCAACATCATGTCATGGGGAGCCGCAGCCAATGGTTGCGGCTAATGGTCAAGGGAGCCGCAGGTCAAAAACGTTTAGGAAACACTGAATTAGAACATAAGAACATCAGAAGAGCCCTGCTGGATCAGGCCCAAGGCCCATCTAGTCCAGCTTCCTGTATCACACAGTGGCCCTAACAGATGCCTCAGGGAGCACACAAGACAACAAGATACCTGTTTCCTGCTGTCACTCTTCTGCTGATCCTACTTCTAAAACCAGGAGGTTGCTTATTTATTTACAGTATTTCTATCCCACCTTTCTCCCCGAAGGGACCCAAGGCGGCTCACAACAGAAAAAAATACAAAAAATACCGTATAAAAACCAATCACACTTTAAAACAGTAAAAACAATTAATAACAATTAATAAAAACAATATCTAAAAATCAATTAAAAAGATCATGGCAACAGTCACAACAGGAGCATAAAAACAGCAGCATCCCCACCTGTACCAGTGAGATGTTAAAAAGGCAAGGGCTCAGAAGGCTTCTTGGAACAAGAAGGTTTTTAGGCCTCGCAGGAAAGCGTCCAAGGAGGGAGCTTTCCCCATCATGGCTTGTAAGCTGTGATGGACGTTTCCTCCATAAATCTGTCCAATCCCCTTTTAAAGGCATCCAGGCCATCCTGTGGCAAGGAGTTCCACAAACTAATTACACGCTGGGTAAAGAAATACTTTCTTTTGTCTGTTGTAATACTCCCTCCACTCAATTTGAGTGATGTCCCCTAGTTCTAGTGTTGTGTGAGAGGGAAAAGAACTTCTCTCTATCCACTCTCTCCATCCCAGGCATAATTTTATACGTCTCAATTCATACGTTGCACAACTGACTCAACTGGATTGCAAGGACAAACCTTGTTCCCTTAGCTTCAGGTCCCCAGCTGTGAAATGGGAACAGCTATGGGGATGCTACCACCTTAAGGGGTAAGGGGGTGGTGTCTAGAGGCAGGGCTTTTTCAGTGGTGGCACCCTGCATGTGAAATGCTCTCCTAGGAACACTCTGCTGATGCCAATTTGTTGTCCTTTTGGTGCCAAGTATTTCAATTCCCCTGGGCTCTTAAAGGATAATTTTCCTTCTGCTGGTTCCTATCTGATTGTTGTGTTTATGATCTGCTGTTTTAACTGTCAGTGTTGTGGGGTTTTGTTTTTGGTATTTGCATGTCATCGATTGGCTTTAAATTGTTTCACTGTATTCTGTTAGCAGCCCTGGAAGTTTTGGCTGAATAGTAGCCTAGAAATCTTTTGGATAAAGCCAGTCAGGGAATCAAAGTTTCCTTTCTCCAGCAAGGGCCAGGCAGCTAGTAATCCAACTGAAAATGTCCCATTTTGAACCTTTCTGTTCCTTTAAAAAAAACCTGATACACGCAGTGCAACGCTAGGTATCTTTACTCAGTAGCAAGTTCCACAGAGTCCAATAGGACTCCCCTCCAAACAAGTGTGCATAGAATTGCACCCTACACTTTACCTTATAATTGTCTTATAATAGACTGTATGTACTTGCATACAGTACTTATAATTGTCAAGAGTTCTTATACAACAGCCATAAATATTTCCACCCACCATACTTTAAAAAAATAATAATGTTGTTTTCATAGGTTACACAACAGCACATTTCCCTCCTATACTTGATTGACAAAACAAACTATGAAGGGCAACTGTATCGATGACCAAAGGTCTCTAGGACTCACCAGATAAATGTGTCAAATCATCATTTTATTTGTAATCTGGAACAATGAATATTAGGACAATATTTGTCCACAATAGGCTCATTATCTTCTTTATTGTAGATTGTCTTAGGAAGCAATTGATTCTGTATATTTATGACTTTTTACTCTGATTGAATTACTTGTATTTTTTCCTATAAAAATTAAAACAAAACTTTGACAAAGCAAAACAAGAACTGATAGTCACCTTCATATGAAATGCAAAGCAAAATGGCTCCAACCACATGTAGTCACACATCATTGTAGATTATCCCTATTTTCCTCCATATTTTTATGCTGCTGTTTCACCAGCTTCAATTCTTCAGCACAAGACCCTGCCAAATGCTGCCCTCCTGCACCAAAATGCAACCAAAATGATTCGTGGGCTGGAGCAGGAAAGACTACAAGGTTTAGGGCTTTTCAGTCTAGAAAAAAGGCGCCTGAGGGGGGACATGATTGAGACGTATAAAATTATGCATGGGATGGAGAGAGTGGATAGAGGGAAGGGAACAACCACTGCCCAGGTAGGCCTGCCTAGGACCGCCGGGCATCTGAAGCGGTGTGCCAAATGCTCTCACACAGCACCAGAATAAGGGGACATGCACTAAAATTGAGTGGAGGGAGTATTAAAACAGACAAAAGAAAATATTTCTTTACCTAGCGTGTAATTCATCTGTGGAACTCCTTGCCACAGGATGTGGTGATGGTACCTGGCCTGGATGCCTTTAAAAGGGGTTTGGACAGATTCATGGAGGAAAAGACCATCACAGGTTACAAGCCATAAGCAACCTCCTGGTTTTTAGAAGTGGGTTTTCTCTGTGCCAGGTGCAGGGGAGTGATAGCAGGAAACAGGTTATCTTGTTGTCTGTGCGCTCCCTGAAGCATCTGGTGGGGCCACTGTGTGATACAGGAAGCAGCTGGACTAGATGGGCCTTTGGCCTGATCCTGCAGGGCTCTTCTGATGTTCTTATGTACCTGGTGATGTGCCAACCCCTGCTCCTCCCATTTCCTGGACTGGGAAAGGAAGAGGAAGTACGGAGGAGGGGAGCAGAGGCTGGTGCAACACCAGGTGAGGGCGGGCAGCATTTGGCACACCGCTTCAGATGCCTGGCGGTCCTAGGCAGGCCTACCTGGGCAGTGGTTGTTCCCAGCCCTACCTGGAGATGCCAGGAGTTGAGGCTGGTGCCTTTTCCTGAAGCCTCCCTATCCATTCAGGCCACCTTATCACAGGTCCAACCAGCCGCTGCCAATTCCACCTGGGGCTCATTCACCTGCTCATCACAGCCCCAGTGTGAGGGATGCTACTGCTGGCCAACAGTGTCCTATGTGGACAGCGAGGGGCAAACAGCTTGATCGCAATGCCAAAGAACAAATGGACGCACACCTGCCACAAAGCCTGGCAACGTCCTGAATGTCAGTCTCTCAGTCTCTGCTGAAAACATCGCTGTTTTACGACAAAGGAAAAGCAAAGGGAGACTCCGGTGAAAAACTGCTGAACATTTGGAGGAGCAGCAGTTCAGCTGGCCCAGAGAAGAGCTCCAGGGTTAACCCCTTGGCCAGGGGGGGCGATCTTGTCTCTGAGGCTCCTCCGCTTATGAAGCTCTAGAAATGGGACTGAGTTTGGGATGAAGCTGTACTCAGTTTGGCTGGAACAAGAATGAAGCTTTCCTGTCTTGGGACATTCTTAAGTCACATAGTAAAGTCAGGAAAACTGTGGGGCTGACGGGGGCAATAAAGTGATCCTATAAGGTGTGGTCCTGGGTGACCTTGGGCCAGTCACTATCTCTCAGCCCCACCTACCTCCCAGGGTTGTTGTGAGGACAAAGAGGAGGGGAGGAAATATGTACACCACTCTGAGCTCCTTGGAGGAAGGGCGGTATAAAAATGTGAAAAATAAAATAAATAAAATAAATCATTCAGGTGGCCCCACAGATTACAAGTCATGCACATTCACAGAGCACGCCCTGCCCCTTGTCCCCCAGTTAGGGTGACTTTATTTATTTAATTTATTTATTTTATTTATTTTTCACATTTTTATACCGCCCTTCCTCCAAGGAGCTCAGAGTGGTGTACATATTTCCTCCCCTCCTTTTTGTCCTCGCAACAACCCTGTGAGGTAGGTGGGGCTGAGAGATAGTGACTGGCCCAAGGTCACCCAGGAAGCTTTGTGGCTGAGCGGGGAATTGAACCTGGATCTTCCAGGTTTAAGTCCGACTCCCAAACCACTACACCATCCTGGCTTACGGGAGAAGGGGGGGGGGGAAGTGAGGGCAGGGGTCAGGATGTGTGCGCACTGCCATGAGCACACACGTCTTTTAAGAAGTGGGGCTGGGTGGACAATAAACGTATCCGTGGAACCAGCTCTTGCTGGTATAAATTATAAATGCTATCAATTATCACTGTCCTTTTCTCGTACTTCACGTAAGAAGAGTTACCCACCATACCTCTCACATTCCATGGCCAATGGATCCCTTCGTGGACAGATCTGGACCCAGTCATGTCAGTTCTAACAAGGACCTAAAGTTCTGCCTCAGAACTTTAGGCCATGAACTCAGCATAGCCAGGAAGTCTGCTTCACCTACTGTTAGTGTTACAGCTATTGCTGGAATCTATAGGGAACGTTACACAACAAGGGTCAAGGCCACAGCCCTTGGAGCCCACCCTCTACAACAGGGGTCGGCAACCTACGGCCCACAGGCCGAATCTGGCCTGCCACCCCAAATCATCTCTGGCCCGTGCAAAGCTCAGCTTGGGAGGCAAAGCTGCCCGCCCAATTTCGCAGAGTCCCCGTGCTGCTGCGGCGTGGCTCTGCCATGTCGTGTCTGGCACGTGGCAAATTGGGTGGGAGGCAACCCAGACGTTCAGTGCCCTTTGCCCGAAAAGTTTGCCGACCCCTGCTCTACAATCTACCTAGCCCCTACACTGCAATACAGTGTTCCAGCCAGAAGCAGGGCTCGGTGGCAATGACTGTCTCTTCCTGCTGGCCCCACCAACGCTGGTATACAGTGGAGGTAGACGTCCTCTGAACACGGAGGTTCGATTAGCCATCACTCACAGCCACCAATAATACACCTGTCCTCCAGGGATCTGTCAACTGCCCTTTTAAAACCACCTAACGTCGCGCCCATCACCACCACCACCACCACATCCTGTTCCTGCTACATGCCTCACTGGTCCAGTCATGCTCTCTCTTCCCCTGCATCGCGCTCAGGGGCCTGCATGTTTGTTGTTGTTCCCCGGACAGGGGTCTTGCAGCATCTTTAACAGGTGCATGACAGGCAGAAATCCAGCAGGGCAAGCACCCCCCCACCAGCGCTTCCCCTGCTGAATTTCTGCCTGCCACGCAGCTGTCAGCAGCAGCAGCACAGACTAGTCTCCGGGAGAAAGAGACGGTCCCACCCTGTGCACGGTCCCCTCTCGCCGTACTCACCCGCCTCCTGGGCAGATTTTTTTCCTGCATGCGAGATGCGCCTCCCGGCTTGGGTAGCTCCAGTTCTTCTCCCCCCACCCCCATTCATCTCCAACTGAAGAATATTCAAACAGGAAGGAACTTTGATTTTTTTTTCCCCTGCACACACATTTCATCTTCCTGGGCCCCTCTAGGAAATGGAGCTCTTTCGCTTTAACCCTTTAGAGACTCAAGGAGCCAAGTTGAGCTAATGCGAGTGATTGTTCCTTGATGCGCAGCAGCAGGCAGACCAGACGTTTTCCACAGGGAGGCTTTTTTCTTTCAAAAGAAAGAAAGAAAAGGGGGGGGGAGTAGAAACCCCACTGTATAAATGTCCAACACTTTGGCTGTGAAGGCATTACAGCAGAAATAAAAAAAAAAGGGAGATCGCTTCTAAATGGACACAAATTGAGCCCTTAAAAAGACAAAAGTGGAAGAAACACCAGTGAAGGCAGTGTCTCCCGATTAATGCTTCATGCAAGACGGCGGGCTCTTCCTGGTGCGGGGGGGGGGGGACCAAAGTACCTTCGTAATTCAAAACTTCTCTCTGGAGAGCTGATGTGATGTGGAGTAATGGATTTGCCTCTGCTTGTCTTCTGCTGCTGATATACTTGCTTGTCCCAGGAAAAATGTTACACGCATGCAGGGGCACACACACACACGACCACGGGTCACGGGACCTTCTGCGTCACGCAGCAGGTCGTGTGTGTCCCTGCACCACCTGTACAGTATCTGTACAAGTGCTGCCCCTTCGTCCGCCCCTGTGTGCCCACTGGATGAAGCGGGAGTGTGAGCTTCTCCCCCCCCCCTTCCCGAAGCACTGAATCACGAGATCCACTGCCGTAAAGGCCCATAGTTAGGATTGGGCCGTATAGGTCCGTCAGGCCACCTCTTTGGAGTCGCCCAGCCAAGCTCGGGCATTTTCCTCAGCCTGCTTGTTTTACTTCTCCCCACCCATTTCCCCATTTTGTTTGATTTCTTTTTCTTTGGGGTGCTTAATAAACTGGTTATGTTGACCCCTTCCTTGCCTAGTCCACGTTCACAGGTAATTCAGTGGGCTGTCACGTCGGAATACTCTTTACACAATCACCCCCTGGGTTCTGCAGTCTCCCGGAGGGGGTAATTCATCCCAGATAGATAACAGTAGTCCCCCTTGGCCTGGTTTCCTTAGCCCGGGTCGGTGGCAGTGGTTAGATCTTCCAGTTTCTCCCCCTGCTTCAATGGCTGACCCAGTGAATCTGGAAGGCTGGAAGACAGCATGGAAGCACTAACCACTAGGCTCTACTTCTCTCGGTCAGCCTCCACCTTCCCTTAACAGCTACAAAAGGAGATTAAACATGTTCATGGAGAGGGAAAGGCCTGGTATATCTCTCACACCACCAGAGATACTGGGGAAAACCAAGAGGTGATGAGGACTGTGAATCGAACGAAGCATCTCGGGATTCGGGTTATAAAACTTCAATTTATAAAATGTCAAAATATAAAATACACCAGCAAAAATCAGTAAAAACATAAAGTAAGCACAAAGTGCTAAAAACCTCATGTAAAAATACTTTAAGATCCCAGAGTAAAATACAATCAAGACATTTAAAAACTGCAAGGGCATGTCGTTTCGTTTACCAATCTGTAAACTTATAACAGTTTACGTTCACTTTTGTGATGAGGACTGTTGCCTTGAAAGCCCTGAACAGCTTGGGGTCAGGGTACCTGAAGGGATATCTAACCCCATCTCTGTAACATATGTATTTATTTAAAATATTTGTTGCTTTCCCCCTCTACAAAGGAGGTGCTGAAGGCAGCTCACCGCATATGAAAATAATGTCCAAAAATGCAACACATTCAGTAATGAACCTCACTCCCAAAACGCGCAGCACACAAGACAACATCCAAGCAGGTGTAACGGAGACAGGAAGAGCAACGGGAATGGAGTTCCCACCCCAGTCTCAGCGGGGAGGGAGGGCAGACATGTTTTCAATTGCCGCCATCGGAAGGGTGGAAGTGATGGAGCCAGGGTGGCACCCTCACAGCCGGCGGGGACCGAGAGTTCCAGCTGACAGACAGACAGACAGACAGACAGACAGACAGACAGACAGACGGAGAGGGGTTCAGATGATCATCACTCTGCAGCACCTGGCCCAAGAACAGGAATAATAGCCAGAAAGGTGGGCCCAGGAGGGGCTCCTCCAGGAGGGGGCAGACCAGGAGACTGCAGTGCCACCTGTCCTGAAGGCAGGCTGGGACTCCACCCGCCCCCAGAGAAACACTGATCATCTGGTTCCATTTTAGGGTCTCCTCCGTGGCAAAGATGGAGGCAAAGGCGCCCCGCCCTGCTGCCACCATTCCGTCCACAGAGGGTGGTTCTGAGTGATGCGTGGCCTCTTCCATCTGGCTCCACTGGCTGGGCGGGGACACACACAGCTGGGTCATCTGCTGTGACTCATCTGCAAGACGCTTGGGGGATACGACTGCTTGTATCCTGCCACCCTTTGGATTCGGCCGCGACAGTCCCTCTTCATGTACCCTTCTGCATCTGCTGGTCCAGCTGTTCTGGCTCCTTTTCAAGATGTGTAGCTTGAGGATGTGGATAGAATTCTTGGTCGCAAGAGGCCGTCTACACTGCGCCCACTTGGCCCTTGCCTGCCACAGCGGCTGGCGAGATCTGCTTCAGTTCAGCCGCATTCTGAATTGGGCAACATTTGCCTCTCCATGGAGACCATTCTAGAGTCCATGCAGGCCCACATTTTGTGATATTTGGGTGTGATGCTCAATTTTCACAAGCAGCAGATGATGAGGTAAACCTGTTTCTAGACCGTACCACTTCAGACTGCAAGTCGGTGAAATCACATGGATGAATGCACTCCATATAACACCACCCCCAAAAAACCTGCTTGAAGAAAAGTAGCATGTCAGGGGAAGATGTTCCACCCAGCTTGCTTCCTGACATGCTCCTTTTCTATGTGCAGGGTTTTTGTTTTTGGGTGTGTGGATGCAATTGTACCATATGTAATCTAGTAGTATGGTCCTAAGCTTGGTGTGGGGGGGAGGGGGCAGTTCCTTTTCCCGCCCCCTGCTCCGGCTTCCCCTTCACCAGGTGGGCTGTGAGCCTGGGTTTCTCCCCCCCCTTTCCCCCTCTATTGCTGCCCCTGCCTCTGCCTCCGTGCGCAGAGCTGGTCGGAAGGAGTGTCTTCCCGCCTGTTGTCCCTCCTGCTGTCCCGCCTTCTTAAGAAAGCGCAGCTGTGATTGGTTAAACACAAGGCCGAAAACCTTGCAGCCTCCTCTGTGACCCCAGCGCCTTTTCCTCTCTCAAATTTCTAATTTTGGAAGTTTGGTGCCCTCCTCGCTCTCCTAGCATACAGCATACATCGGTTCTTTTTGGAGGAGAAATGGATCCCAGTTGCACACAACTGGAAGCAGTGGAATGAGGGGGGGCTCGTTCAAAGAACTGCAACTGCAACTGTTAAGTGGGCTGGCTGGCTGCTGTGGGCTGATCTTTGAAATGAAAGCGGTCAAAACGTGTCGAGTGGGGGGGTAGGATGTACTGCTCATAATCGTTAGAATCCACGGGAGTTTTTGCCAATGGGATAACTTCAGTGAATGAGATGTGATTGGAGCCCCCCAAATGAAGCGTCTCGGCAGTGATGTCTGCTACCAAATCTTGACCCATCCCAGACAGCAGGCAAAAAAACCAAAAACCTGCACAATTTTTAGATTTTGTTTGTTTGTGTGCTTGTTTAATAAGGATGAGGAAAGAGGATGTAAAAAAACCAAAACATGAGAGTTATGTTTAGCCAGAATATAGCAACTTACCACCCATCTGTGTGGTACGCTGTTGATGGATTTGATGGGAAGCCCCTCACCAGGGGTCTCCTGTTTGCTGTTTTTTGGGGGGAGGTTATGAAAAGCACTCTGTCTATGTGTCCATCACTCCATCCATGTACATAGGTAATAAATTATTGACTGTAAACAAGGGGGCATGAATTAATAAAGGTGTCCAACTCGTCTACAGAGCCCCGTATCTGGTTTTCTCTCTCCTCGGCCTGTGTTTTCCTCTGAGAATAAGCCTTGAAATAAAACCTCCACGGTGATTGGAGTAGTTCTGATTGGCATGCAACCACTCTCCTCCCCCTCTCATGCGATTGGTGGCTGCAGTAGCTCTGCTAACCCACCCCCAAGCTCCGCGAACCCGCTCCCTCAAAAGATGGGTTTCCCCATCTTGTATGCGGGAGATCGCAGCTACTCCACTTGCTTCCGAAATGCTGTCAGAGAGCTCCGCACATATCCGTAACGCGCCGGGATTCGTGTTGTGTGAATCCAGCCTTGCAGTAGACAAACTCTTGGGATGAATTTTAATCTTTGGGGGAGTAACCTTAACCACCTTCAGGTGTGCATTTATTTTAGCTGTAGCCAAGACATGACCCTGCAGATAAGCCACAATAGGAGGAGGCCGCTGTGCCAGAGGATTGGAGGATAGCTAATGTCACGTCAAACTTTAAAAAAGGAAGGAGGGGGGACCCGGGAAACTACAGGCCGGTCAGCTTAACCTCTGTTACAGGGAAGATGGTGGAAAGGCTCATTAAGGATAAAATCTTAAAATACATAGAAGAACAAGCTCTGCTGAGGGAGAGTCAGCATGGCTTCTGCAAGGGGAAGTCTTGCCTCACAAACCTGTTAGAATTTTTTGAAAAGGTCAACAGGCATGTGGATGCGAGCGAACCCGTGGATATTATATATCTGGATTTTCAGAAGGCGTTTGACACGGTCCCTCATGAAAGGCTCCTGAGAAAACTCCATAGTCAGGGAATAAGAGGGCAGGTCCTCTTGTGGATTAGGAACTGGTTGAAGACCAGGAAACAGCGAGTGGGAGTCAATGGGCAATTTTCACAATGGCGAGAGGTGAAAAGCGGTGTGCCCCAAGGATCGGTCTTGGGACCGGTGCTTTTCAACTTATTCATAAATGACCTGGAGTCGGGGATAGGCAGTGAGGTGGCCAAGTTTGCGGATGACACTAAACTTTTCCGGGTGGTAAAGACCAGCAGGGATTGTGAAGAGCTCCAGAAGGATCTCTCCAAACTGGGAGAATGGGCAGCAAAATGGCAGATGCGCTTCAATGTAAGTAAGTGCAAAGTGATGCACATTAGGGCAAGAAACCAGTTGTCTGTGATGGATCAAGAGAGAGATCTTGGGGTGCTGGTGGACAGAGGTTGATGAAAGTGTCGACCCAGTGTGCTGCGGCTGTAAAGAAGGCCAATTCCATGCTCGTGATCGTTAAAAAAGGGATTGAGAATAAAACAGCCAATATCATTATGCCTTTGTACAAATCGATGGTAAGGCCGCATCTGGAGTATTGTGTCCAGTTCTGGTCACCACACCTCAAAAAGGATATAGTTGAATTGGAAAAGGTGCAGAAAAGAGTGACCAGAATGATTCGTGGGCTGGAGCACCTCCCTTATGAGGAAAGGTACAGCGTTTGGGGCTTTTCAGTCTAGAAAAAAGGCGCCTGAGGGGGGACATGATTGAGATGTATAAAATTATGCATGGGATGGAGAGAGTGGATAGAGGGAAATTTTTCTCGCTCTCGCACAACACCAGAACCAGGGGACACGCACTAAAATTGAGTGGAGGGAGAGTTAGAACGGACGAAAGAAAATATTTCTTTACCCAGCGTGTAAGATTAGTGGAACTAATTAGTGGAACAGATTAGTGGAACTCCTTACCACAGGATGTGGTGATGGCACCTGGCCTAGATGCCTTTAAAAGGGGTTTGGACAGATCCATGGAGGAAAAGACCATCAGAGGTTACAAGCCATAAGCAACCTCCTGGTTTTAGAAGTGGGTTTTCTCTGTGCCAGGTGCAAGGGAGTGTCAACAGGAAACAGGTTATCTTGTTGTCTTGTGCTCCCTGAGGCATCTGGTGGGGCCGCTGTGAGATACAGGAAGCAGCTAGACTAGATGGGCTTTTGGCCTGATCCAGCAGCCAGGCTTGAAAGATGTTCTTATGTTCTTATGAGGTGTTCCGGTGACTGCAGAGAGATGCGCAAGAAGATTGTATATGATCTGTTTCTTCCACAGGATGAAAGAAGCTTCACCAAGTGCCCCCTGAAGCATCACTGAGGGGATGGTGCTGCTGTGGGTCACGGGAGAGGAGGGTGTGGGGTGGAGTGTCCTCAATCAATGTCGCTCCATAACTGGCTGCTGGTCGTGTCTGGTGGTGAGCAAGCCAGGCCTCCTGTCCCAGCATACAGGCTCGAGGCAGCACCAGTACCTTGTGGGATCCATGCAGTGGATTGTGGGGGTGTGGCGGAAGCAGGCCAGGTGACCTTGAAGGGACCTGTGCAAATAGAAGAGGAGCCTGGCTGCTGGACCAGGCCAAGGCAAGGGGGGCCCGCCTAGTCCAGCCTCCTTCCTCTCACATTGGCCCAGCAGATGAATCTGGGAGCACCCAAGACATGGTCCCCCCCCCCCCATATCCTCTTGTTGCCACTCCCTTGCGTCCGGCACTTGGAGACAAGCTAAAACCAGAGGTTGCCTCCAGTCTTCACGACTTGGATTCTTACTCAGCCAGCTTACCTAGAGTCAGACCCAAACCATGTATTTATTTGTAAAGAAATCGAAGTTATGGGTCTTCCAGCCATGTACTTTGTTGAAAGAATAAAGTTTAATACTTAAACTATTTGTCTGGAGAAATTCCTTAACAACGACAAAGATCACCTCCAACAGAGCAGAGGAGACAACGTTCAAGGATTATCCAAAGCAGACAAGTAAAAGTGTCTTGTGAGCCCCAGCAATGGAAGACACAAGCAGAATGGTTTTTTGTTTTTATTCTGGCTGTCCTGTTAGCTACTACATGGCTATTTTACCCGTAATTCCGAAATCGCTACAGACAAGTAAAACTCTAGTTCCTGCTGACGTTTTACCCTTCGTTTAGGGCTTCTTCAGAGCAATGATCTGGCACCAGCCAGTAGATGTTAATTGCCAGTGGGAATACCTGGAAGGTTTAAATACACAGCGCTGCAGAAAGCGCGGGAAAGTTAATTACTTAATCAGACCCAGAAGCGTCAATCTCCACAGTGACTGGAGATAACCTTTGCTGTAGCGATGTCCTGCTTAGAAATGGAAACCAAATCTTGTTTACAAATACTAATTCTTGCTGGCGGTTCATAGGGTTCAACGATCTTCTTTGAGAAATTGCAATTGCTTCCAAATTTCTTCTCTGCCTATTTTTAGATTCGTTGAACAGCGAACGGGTTTCTTGGAAAGCAATTGAGTGTCCGGTCTGAACTACGTGCGCTGCTATAGCAGATTTCTCTTCCTGAAGCATTCTAGCAGCTCTTAAATGTTCCTGTAGTCGGACCCTTATAGGTCGCATAGTGTTCCCCACATAAGTCCTTGCACAATCACCACATGGGATTTCATACACGCCTGGGTTGGATAAGGGTTGGTCGTCTGATTGTGCAGCATTTGCTCAATTTTTAAAGTGGGTGAGAACCGGGTCTTGATACCATATTGCCTAACAATGCGAGCTATTTTGTCTGAAAAACCCCGTATATATAGGAGAGAGAACCAAATTGGTTCTTTCTTTTCTGATTCTTGTTGTTCTTTTTCTTTCTCACTGTCACCGGGTCCTGGGATATGCTGGCTTTTGGCTAATTTATTTTTCCAGCACCTTTCAATTGGTTGCTCTCCATATCCATTTGCTTTTAACATATTCATAATGGTGCATTTTTCATTAGCTAGAGATGGTGGATCGCACACATGGATAGCTCTGTACACCAAAGAACTTATTAGAGAATTTTTCTGTGCGGGATGGTGGTTAGAGGTACAATGCAAGTACCTTCCCGTATGCGTGGGCTTTCTATATACTGTGTGACCAAAGGTGAGATCTAATTTCCTGGACACCTGAACATCCAGGAAAGGGAGAGTTCCTTCTTTCTCTATTTCCATTGTAAATTGGATTTCTGGACAGAGACTGTTAAGATGTTTCAAAAAGTTGTCCAGTTCCTTTTTACCATGGCCCCATATGCAAAACACATCATCTATATACCTGAGCCACGTAGATGGTTTATAGTTAGCAGATTGACAAGGTTCTTAACTGTATGGGTTCTGCAGCCATGTCAATATAAAAGTAGAGAAATAAAATCCTTTACCGCTTTTGTTGTTTGTTTAGATTTCTTATATTGTGCAGGTGTCACATACACAGAAAAGGTTTTCTTACAATAACAACAACACGGGATCCTACTTCCCAAGCCGACGTTTCACTCCATTCACGGAGCTTTCTCAAGGCAATTTGGCAGTAAAAAACTGCTGGATGAAAAAGAATGTTACGGAGTGGTGACAGTTAAACATCAGTCTGTTGCTCAAAGTTAAAGGGACCCACTACTTTTGTCCTCAGAGTTATTCAACACTTATTACTTGGGTTATTTAAAATTGGCATCCATATCCTATTAGCATATGTCATTTCCTGCTGGCGGTTCAGTAACTTTGAAGATTAGCAGATTGTAAAGCTTTTTCTTCGAAAAATTCCATAAACAGGTTCGCAACCACTGGGCTCAGCGGATTTCCCATTGCAACCCCCTCTTTTTGCTCCCTAAAAATACCATTCCAAACAAAGTAGGTCGAGGTTAGACAATGATGGAATAATGGAACTAAGTCCCGGTAAGGTAGTAAGGTCGCTGATCAGGTTCATTACTTCCACCAACGGAACCCTGGTGAACAAAGACACCACATCAAAACTGACCAAGATGGATTCTGGCGATAGTCTTGCTATATTCAATAATTCAGTAAAATGATAGGTGTTCTTCACATGATGGAAAGTGTTACCCACATATGGAAGCAAAATTCTGGCAAGATGCTGTGACAAACTGTGAGTAGGAGCACCCACGTTGCTAACAATAGGTCTCAATGGTACATCTTTCTTATGGATTTTAGGGAGACCATATAGTCTAGGAGGTAGAGCAGATCTATTCTTTATTTTGACCAATCTATTCTTTATTTCTGGTTTAAAATTTGATCTGTTCATCAGTCTATTAGTTTCTTTTAAAATTTTATTGGTCGGATCTTTCTTTAAATATTATAAGTTTATGGGTTAAGAAGATCTGAAACTTTATCTTGTCCGTGAAGCCTTGTATATATGGAAGGGTCAGCCAGACCTGTTCTTTTGTCCCTGGATCTTGTTGTTCAATGTCCCTAGGTCCCACACTATACTGGCCAACTGTGTGGACATTGAACAACAAGATCCAGGGACAAAAGAACAGGTCTGGCTGACCCTTCCATATATACAAGGCTTCACGGACAAGATAGCCCGCATCTTCAGACAATATAACATTAAAACCCGCTTTTCTCCCACGTTAAAAATTGAACAAATGCTGCGCAATCCCAAGGACAGAAGACCCCCCCCCCCCGTCTAATCCAGGCGTGTATGAAATTCCATGTGGTGATTGTGCAAGAACATATGTGGGTAATACAATGAGACCGATAAGGATACGATTGCAGGAACATTCAAGAGCCACCAAACTGCTTCAGGAGGATAAATCTGCAGTAGCGGCACAGGCATTTCAAACAGGACATTCCATTGCTTTCCAGGAAACTCGTTCTCTGTTTGTTGAAGCTAAAAATAGACAGAGACGTAACCTGGAAGCGATTGCGATCTCTCAAAGGTCTTTGAACCCACTTAACCGTCAACAAGAGCTAGTGTACGTAAATAAGATTTGGTTTCCGTTTTTGAACAGAACACCACGGAGATAGACAGTTCCGTTTCTAATTAACAATTAACTTTCCCACGCTTTTGGTAGCGCTGGCTCTGTTTAAATTTGCTGGATATTTCCATAGGTATCGGAACATCTACCGGTGGATAACCGGGTTGCTTTGAGAAAACCCCAAGTGCAGGGAGAAATGTCAGCAGGGGATCAGAGTTTTACTTGTCTGTCCTGGATAATCCTTAGACGCTGCTTTCTTCGGTTCACTGAAGGTGCTGCTACTAACGTTGAAAAGGAATTTCTTCAGACAAACTGGGTATAGTATTAAACTTTAGAAGTGATCAAAGACTGTTATAACCCGCAACAATGTACATTGAGCGAAACATCTCGGGATTTGGGTTATAAAACTTCAATTTATAAAATATCAAAATGTAAAATACATCAGCAAAAATAAGTAAAAACACAAAGTAAGCATATAATGCTAAAACCTCATGTAACAAATACTTTAAGATCACTGAGTAAAATACAATAAAGACATTTAAAAACTGCAAGACCCGAGACCTCCACTGAATGCACCTGGGATTTATAAGATACCATGTAGCTGTGGAAAAGTTTACATAGGTACCACAAAACGCTTTATAAATACCAGGCTCAAAGAGGATGAACAGGCATGCCGGCTTAACCAAATAGAGAAATCTGCGTTAGCCCAGCATAAGATGGAGTCAGGCCATGGTATTAAATTTGAAGACACTATAAAGTTAGGGCATGAAAACAATTATAGGGCCAGATTGAGTTTGGAGGCCATTGAAATATTTAAACATGGATCTCAAGTATTGAATAGGAAACAGGAATTATCACTTATTAATAGAGTCTGGACCCCTGCAATAAATAAAAGCAATAAGAAATAGTATTAATACTTGTTGGGCTATTTTCTAGGCCACCACTAGATGGCAGTATAGTAGGGTCATTGAGGATTTGGCTCAGGTTTGCTTGATTTCCAGTTAATTGTGTTAGTAAAATGTGCACCAAATTTCCTTTTTAAGCAGCAAAACTGCGATGTGTACTTGTAACATTTTCTTGCCTACTTAGGCTCTTTTTTTTTTTAGCATTTGAAAAAGTTTACAGATTGGTAAACGAAACGTCATGCCCTTGCAGTTTTTAAATGTCTTTATTGTATTTTACTCAGTGATTTAGTGTATTTTACTCCTGCTCCTGTGAGGTTTTAAGCAAGTACGAACATGTCAGCTGCAATTTCACCAGCAACCTACATGGTTGATTCCTATGAGGAGGTTCCGGCTGGCGGAACGAAACGTCAGGACTGCATTCTCGGATTTTAGTGGTTTTTTCAGTCTGCAGGAGGCTGCCCATATCGGGAAACCCTCAGGCAGTTGAGTGAATTTATTAAAATTCAAGTTTTATTGTGCTTTTACATGGCATCTGTTCTCGTAACTCTGAAACACTGTTGGCTAAGTACGGGCCATGAAAACTTTCGAACAAGGTCTATTTTTCTATTATTCCTCCATATGCAATATTTCGACCTTTGTATTTTCTTAATAAAGCTACAATCTTTTTTGTTGTTGTTCAGTCGTTAAGTCGTGTCCGACCCTTCGTGATCCCATGAACCACATCCCGCCAGGCCTTCCTGTCCTCCACTATCTTCCCGAGTTCGCTCATTTCCATGTTTGTTGCATCGGTGATGCTGTCTAACCATCTCATCCTTGGCCTTCCCCTTCTCCATTTGCCTTCAATCTTTCCCAGTAATCTTTTACTGGAAGTTATTTCTCTCAGTCTCTTTGTCAAGGGATGCTCTCTCCATGACGCTGATCTGTTATCCAGTCCAAGATCCCGTGTTCGAAACAGGGGAATTCACACAGCCCCAAGAACCAGCTCTTTTGGCAGCACCACGTGATACCGCGTCTTCCCCGGGCCCTCGACTGCTCTGTTGGCATGAGGGCGATGGCGCCGCCACTTCCGCTGTGCTCTGCTGGGCAGGTTCCTAGTGACCTCAGGGGGTCAGCAGCACCCACCTCCCCCTCCCACCTCGGGGCAGGTCTTTCAGCTGTCACGGGGAACAAGCTGCCCATCCGGGGGGGACCGCAGACAGCACCCGGCCTGTCTCTTCAGAAGCATGCCAGCAGCCCCACCCTGGGTGCCCCCACCCTGAGCGCCTGCCCCCTTCTTCATGTGCCCACTCCTGCCCCCTTGCTCAGTGGTCCTTCTGTCCCTCCCAGCTTCGATGGTCTTCCCTCCCACCCTCTGTTTCCGCTGGTGCTAGCTGGCTTGTTGCGGGGCTTGGCAAGGCTCTCCCCTGCGAGTCGGAGGCGCTCAGCTGGTCACCGCCCCCCTCAGAGTCCGTCTGTGACCAGGGGAGCTGCGCGGCGAAATAGCTGCATACGGTTGCCCTGGAAAAGGATACAAAGTGATCAGTCCTGCCCTGGTGGGGGGTGGTCATTAAGGCGCAATGACACAGCTCCCAGATAATAAGGCATCTTTTTTTAACTGGTTACAAGCCAATACAAAGAGACCAAGTCCCTTTAAAGAAAATAAAGTGGGAGAGACTGAGAACTTCCAATCAAACAGCGAAGATTTATTGTAAAGGAAAGACATCTACAGGCAGAAATGTTCATAAACCCTCACAATTTATGTGCATGAAGCTGCCTTGTGGTGTGAGCAGGTATAAAAAGGGGAACGGGATGAGTAGCAGGGGAGGGGGGGTCGGGATGCTCTGCTCTCTGGTTCCTTTCCCTAGGCTGGTGAGATGGGAAGGATTGGGGAAAAAACGATCGGGACGAAATAATAGCTCCCCTCTTGTAGGACCAATTCCTGATGCAGAGGACCGTGTGGTGCTCCCCAAAGATGTTGTCAGGGGGTCGTTGTCTTAATTCCAAGATGTACCAAGACCTCAGGACAGCCTTGGATGAATATTTGAGCCAGATGAGGCTTGGCAAGCTGGAGGGTCCTAACTAGTTGGGGGGTCAGCTGTTTCTTTTGGGGAGGGGGCACATGGCTGCCTGTATGAAAGATGCTTCACTTTCCCACCCACCCCAAACAGATAAGGGACAGACTAGTAAACTCTGCCCAGAGCGATCTTCTCACACCCACATGTTCCTGCCCAGGAGAGACGACTTGCAGGATGACAACAGGCGCCAGGCCTCGTGGTTCACACAAACAGCGTCCCTTGTCGTCCACTGATTCGCGCAGTCCAGAATGCCATGCGGCCGGGGTTGGCGTGAGCAAGCAGTTTGGCCCGAGTGGTGCGGCCTTGCAGCAGAGCGTATGCAAACCATGGGTACATCGTACACCCTTATGCGCAATACCTTAAAAGCAATACAAATAATTACATAAAATTGAAGAAATTCACCAGGGGCAACCAGTCGGACCAGGTAAGGCCAGGGCTGGACAACAGGAACCCAACCCAAATCATGGGGGTGGGGTGTTGCGCCGCCACCCCCCCCCCCCGGCCGAAAGGGCAGTGGACAAGGTCCGTGACCTGGGTTCGCCGATCAAAAACCGCTGAGGCCAGAATTGACCAAATTGATAGTTTATTAAAATACTACAGTACTATGTGCATAGGATGCGGTGCCCTTAAGGGACAAAGTTGCATAAAGCAAGACAGAGAGGCAGCAGTCGTTACCGTCTCATACGGATGATGCGTCACAACCGTCTCCCGTTCATTCCTCACCATTTGCTCTCGCCCAGCTGCCTCCCACTCCCTTCTTTTTCACAGTTACAACAGCTGGGTACTTTCCGCTCCAAATTCCCCTTGGAATACATAGATATGGGTGCAATATGTTCCAGTGAAAGGCTGAAGCAATCAGGCCATACTTGGTCTTGAACCCCTTTCTTTCCTGTTATTGAGTTTGGGGGACCAACGGTACAACTTGCGGTTACTGCTTAAGCAAGCCTTAGCTGTGTGCCTGCAACGTGGTAACGGATGTTTGCTGGGGGTGTCACTTTCCAGGCCCAGGCACGTCCAGGCCAGCCTGCTTGTACAACTTGGGTTAAGAGGCCTCGTTTGATCCTTGGTTTGGTTAGGCCTTGTTTTGCTTAATCGAGTCCACCCCTGGACCCCCATTACTACAGGGGTGTCCCTCTGGGAAAGCCAACCACCCTCAGGAGTACGTCACCCTGGCTGGCTCCAGTCGGGCGGACTCTGGTCCTCGAAGCGGCTGCTTCTCTTCCAGCCCCTAGGGGTGGAGGGCCAGGGTGCCTCAGGGCCAGCTCACCTGTCGCTGCAGGAGCAGACTGGGCCCCAGAGTCCTCCCGGCTGCAGGGAAGAGTCACCAGGAGAGCTGGCCCTGCTGCTGGCCGGAGCTCAGCGGTCGCCGGAAACCAGGCCCCCACTCTGGGGCCCCCTCTCCGACACTTTGGGACTTGGCCCAGATTCTTCCTGACCGCCCAACTCCTCCTCTCTCCTTGGCTGAGCTGGACCCTGTCTCCCGATTTCACACACATTCACACACTCCTGCTTGCCCCCCCCCCCGGTATCTGCATTCACACACTCCTGCTTGCCCCCCCCCCCGGTATCTCTCACGTCCCCACACCCCAGGAGTGTCGCTACCATGAAGCAGCCAGGGGTGTGTGAGATAGCGGCAGTCTGCCACCCCTCCCTGGCGACGTGGTGCTAGCTAGCCGCTGACCTTCCGCTGCCCCTCCTCCGTCCGCCTCCGCACACCACCCCTCCTCCACCCACCTCCACCGGCTTGGAGAAAAAGCGGCTGCACTTCGAGCCGAAGGGCAGCCAACTTCTGGCCCGCCTCCAGGCGCCCTCTCCTCCAGGCGATCGAGATCCCCATCGCCACCCTGTTCCGCCACTCCCCCACCCCGTTCCAACACCCCCTTCCTCCCGGCCCCTGCACAGCCTTACCCAAGGCAGTAGGCATCCGTCGCCCATCGCCACATGCGAATTTTTAATTCAAGGATATGGTCGTGTCGTGAAAACCTACAAAAATATCTCATGAAGTTAACGCTCGTGCTGAACCTTTCTAGCATGCAGACAGCTTGTCTGCTTCTCTGCAATAAGCTGCTTATAGAGTTTTGTTAAAGCAAGACACTCGATTGCTTGGCGTTACCGCTATAAGACTGGCAGCGCAATCCTACATAAGGATCCGACGGGTGGACTATGGCTGCCCGCCGGATCCCGTTACCTGGTGGCAGCGAAATCGCTGGCGGAAGTCAGAGGCCGTGTAATGGCCCAGACGCCCGGCAGGGGACGGAATATGGCTGAAGCCATTCCCCACCCCCTCCCAAACCGGCTGGGCCAACGGCCCCCTCTGTCTACTGCCCAACCGCTCCCCCGCCCGCTGGATCCTTACCTGGGTCTGGCGGCGGCCGGGCAAGGGCTCTGTCGACGGAGCAGGGGAGGCCGGCCCCTGCGCCGGCCTTCCCTGCTCTCGTTCCGCCACCATAAGATTCGTCAGGATTGCGCAGAAAGGAAGGTAAGGGGCATGGACAGCCGCAGAAAACTGAACCGTGGTTACGGGGGGAATCCTGTAGATGTTTTCTCCCCCATGTGGGTTCTTTGATGACTGGCTAGGTCTGATCTCCATCTGAAGCTCTTTCCACACTCCAAGCATTTATATGGTTTCTCCCCTGTGTGGGTTCTTTGATGCACAGCCAGGTTTGCACTCTGACTGAAGCTCTTTCCGCACTCTGAACATTTATATGGTTTCTCCCCTGTGTGGGTTCGTTGATGGAGAATAAGTTTTGCATTCTCACTAAAGCTCTTTCCACAATACAAGCATTTATATGGTTTCTCCCCTGTGTGGGTTCTTTGATGAATAGTCAGGCTATCGCTCCGACTGAAGCTCTTTCCACAATCAAAGCATTTATAGGGTTTCTTCCCTGTGTGGGTTCTTTGATGCACAGTCAGCTGTGAGCTCACACTGAAGCTCTTCCCACATTCAAAGCATTTATATGGTTTCTCCCCCGTGTGGGTTCTTTGATGCACAGCCAGGTATGCGCTATGACTGAAGCTCTTTCCACACTCCAAGCACTGATATGGTTTCTCCCCCATGTGGGTTCGTTGATGCACAGCCAGGTTTGCGCTCTGACTGAAGCTCTTTCCGCACTCCAAACATCTATATGGTTTCTCCCCTGTGTGGGTTCTTTGATGCACAGTAAGGTGTGCCCCCTTACTGAAGTTCTTTCCACACTCTGAACATTTATATGGTTTCTCCCCTGTGTGGGTTCGTTGATGGAGAATACGTTTTGCATTCTCACTAAAGCTCTTTCCACAATACAAGCATTTATATGGTTTCTCCCCTGTGTGGGTTCTTTGATGAATAGTCAGGCTATCGCTCCGACTGAAGCTCTTTCCACAATCAAAGCATTTATAGGGTTTCTTCCCTGTGTGGGTTCTTTGATGCACAGTCAGCTGTGAGCTCACACTGAAACTCTTCCCACATTCAAAGCATTTATATGGTTTCTCCCCCGTGTGGGTTCTTTGATGCACAGCCAGGTATGCGCTATGACTGAAGCTCTTTCCACACTCCAAGCACTGATATGGTTTCTCCCCTGTGTGGTTTTTTTGATGCAAAGTCAGGTGTAATCTCTGACTGAAGCTCTTTCCACACTCCAAGCATTTATATGGTTTCTCCCCCATGTGGGTTCGTTGATGCACAGCCAGGTTTGCGCTCTGACTGAAGCTCTTTCCGCACTCCAAACATCTATATGGTTTCTCCCCTGTGTGGGTTCTTTGATGCATAGTCAGGCTTGAGTTCACACTGAAGCTCTTTCCACACTCCAAACATTTATATGGTTTTTCCCCTGTGTGGGTTCTGTGATGCACAGTCAGATGTGAGCTCACACTGAAGCTCTTTCCACACTCCAAGCATTTATATGGTTTCTCCCCTTTGTGTGTTCTTTGATGCACAGTCACGTGTGAGCTCATACTGAAGCTCTTTCCACACTCCAAGCATTTATATGGTTTTTCCCCTGTGTGGGTTCTGTGATGCACAGTCAGATGTGAGCTCACACTGAAGCTCTTTCCACACTCCAAGCATTTATATGGTTTCTCCCCTGTGTGGGTTCTTTGATGCATAGTCAGGCTTGAGTTCACACTGAAGCTCTTTCCACACTCCAAACACTTATATGGTTTCTCCCCTGTGTGGGTTCTTTGATGCATAGTCAGGCTTGAGTTCACACTGAAGCTCTTTCCACACTCCAAGCATTTATATGGTTTCTCCCCTGTGTGTGTTCTTTGATGCACAGTCAGGTCTGCCCTCTTACTGAAGCTCTTTCCACACTCCAAGCACTTATACGGTTTCTCCCCTCCGTGGGTTCTTTGATGTTTTCTATGTTTCGATTTACTGTTGAACGTTTTTGCACTTTGAGGGCACTTTTCCTTCCTCTTTCTGGTTTCATTTTCTGGACTGACTTGGATGACACTCAAATCCCCACCTTGATGCGCATCAGATTTTTCCCTCTGTGTTTCTGTCTGGTTTCCCTCCTGCTTCGTTGATCTGTCTTGATGTGCAGCTTTCTCCCTTGTGTGGATCTTTTCACATGGAGTTAGTTGTGAGCTTTTTCTGAAGCTCTTTCTCTGCTCAGAGCATTTCAACGATTTCTTCCCTGCGTAAATGTTGCTGCGTTGAGTAATGTAGGATTTACAACTGATTCTTTCCCTGTGCAAAGGACGCTTCCTCCTTCTCTTCCCCTTTTGAAGTTCTTGTTGGATTTGGATTTCATGGAGATCGTATACCTGGCAAACAGGAGATTTATTTATTCCTGGGCTTCCCTCCTGCCTCGCTGATCCATCTCGGTCTCTAAGAGTCACTTCCTCTACATCACACATGGTCGTTTCCAACGACACCCCTCGTGGCTTCCTCTGATCTTCATTGTCGTGTCTGTTGCATCCTGGAACAGAGAAAAAACCTTGATTGGCAACAGGGAGACGGAACCTCTAAACCTGTATGGTGCACCCCTAGGTATGTATACTCAGAAGTAAACCCAACAGATTCAGTAGAAATGACTCACACAGCCCTGCTCAGTGGCCGACTCTCCGTGAGCTGTTGTGGAGAAGGAGCTCAACCGTGGCTGCGTGGCCTGTTGCAACCTGATGAGGCCAGGGGCAGTTGCTTTAGCCACCCCCCCGGTGGAGAATTGTTCTTTAGAGGGACACAGGATGGGGGCCTCCCCCCCCCCCGGACGCTCTCAGGCCTCACAGCAGCCTGAATGTTGTATACCATATTTATCGGCGTATAATACGCACTGGCGTATAAGACACACCTTCCTTTTGGCCCTGGGTTTCAAGAAAAAAACATTTAAAGCAATTTTGGGCCACTTATCGCTTGGCTGCTTAATTAGCTAATTTACATAAATTGCACAAAAATACCAGGATCTCTTTTAAAACACACAGCAATAAGACACATGAACAAAATGCACCAGAACATAAATCCCAGACTCAACTCTTTTCCCCCACCCACCCCTGCAGTTTCCACAGTAAAAAACATAAAAGTACCAAAAAAAAACCCAGACTCAACTCTTACCACCTTACCACCCCCAGACTCAACTCTTACCAACTCTTAAACAACATAAAATTACAAAAACAAAACAAAACACCCAGACTCAACTCTTTTCCCCCACCCCAACTATGCACAGTCTCAAAAGCCTCCCAACTAGGCCCAGTTCAGAAGCTTACCCATGCTGTATTCATTCAGCATCCTGATTCAGCATTGGAGGAAAGGCCCTCTGCAGCTCAGCTGAACTGAGCACAGCGCCCTCTGCTGGCTGCTGAGAAGCTCAACTCAAGCTTGTGCATAAATTAAACCAAACAGCTGAAGATCGGATAGATTAGACTGGGAAGAAAGCGCTCCAGCTCCGAAAAACCGGTAAGCCCGAAAATGCTTTAAAACGGGGGGGAGGGATTTTTTTAGTATTGGCGTATAAAACGCACCCTACTATTTTGGGTCACAAATTTAGACAAAAAAAGTGCGTTTTATACGCCAATAAATACGGTAATTGTCTGCTAAATGCTAAATCACCTCTGGTTTTGTAAGGTGGGGCTTTTCCGTGAATGGTTTCATTCTTTTTTAAATGGCCCACGAAGAAGGTGCTGAGCTCCACTGCTTTTGAAATATCAGGAATGGATTTCAACAGGCTCCATTTTTCCACCCATTTAATCTCTTCTTGTATTGCACTTCTAGCAGTGGAGCCTTGTCGCCAACCAATCATGAGCCAGGCAGAAACGGGGGTGGGGGTGGGGAAGAGATCGATGCCACCATCTTTCTGCCGTGTCTTGGCTGGTGGGCAGGGATGGACGTGGGTGATGGTGGGCATGTTGGAACTAGTGCTACTTCACTGTGGGACACACAAGGGGGCAGCGTAATGTCCGGTCACCTGCCTGTGCTCTTTGTGGTCCCTGCGGGGTGGGGTGGTTTCCCTGACTCCCATTTCCTTCCTGCCCCTTCCCACCAGTCTCTCTCTTGCCTCCAGGCCTCCAAGGTGAATGGACCTACGCTGAGGAGCGCCGTGCCCTCGGCGGCCATTCCCAGCAGACGGACACGTAAGGGGAGACAGCACCCTAGGGCTTCCCGTCCTCGTACGAGAGGGGAACCTCTGGTCATAACCAGATGCTGCACATGTGAATGCTGGAGCCAAATTTAAGACCGGAAGCCCCATAGTACGGTTCTTTGTCTGATTGGGGAGAAACAGACACCCCAGCCGTATCTGGTCAATCAGGAAGGGTTCATTTGGACCTTCTGCATAAGTGATGCTAAGTGATGCCGTGCTCAAATCAAATCATCAATACAAAAACTTGTATACCTTTCAGTAACATACGTCAACTTTCCATACATTATAATACTTTCCATCCCACTTCATTAATCCACAACTCAAGATCATTAATAATCGAGACGTTTCAGTTTGGCAAAAACAACGCTGAGCATGTCCCAAGGAATATCCAGGGAACATGATAAAGAGAATCTCCTGTTTTTCTTTTTTTTTCTTTTTTTAATATAATTTTTTATTTATTAAACACAGAAAATACAGGGATAATAGGTTAAGGAAAATCATAGGGTAACAAGGGTAACCAACATGAAACAAATGGAAAAATAACTAACGGACGTCGAACTACATTAAAATGACTAATCACATTCTTCAATTGTGCTAAATAAAATTAGCTTCATACATATTCCAACCCCACTATCTTTTACCTCCTTACATCTACTAATAATCTAGTATTTTATTTTATCTTTTCAACCAATCATAAAATGGTTGCCACCAAACTAGTTTCTTTTTAACATCTCCTTCTCTTAATCTTTCCGTTAAAATATCCAATTCTATCAAGTCATAGATCTTAATTATTAACTCATCAATATCTGGTATCGTCTCAACTTTCCACTGCTGAGCATATAACAACCTAGCAGCAGTAACTATATGTATAATAATATATTTATCTTTTTGAAATACTACTGATGTCATTATATTCAAAAGAAATAATTCTGGTACGAACAACAGCGTATGTCGTAATATCCCTTCCAATGCCGCATGGACCATTCTCCAGAATTTTCTTGCTTTTTCACATGTCCACCACATATGGAAAAAAGAACCTTCCAAATTGTTGCATTTCCAACAAGTACTCGAAACATTCTTATACATCTTACATAACTTCTTAGGTGTTAAATACCATCTATAAAACATTTTATAAAGATTCTCTTTATATGCAACAGCTTTGACCGTTTTAATACCAGAATTCCACACCTGTTCCCACTCTTGAAAATAAATCTCTCGTCCCAAATTTTGTGACCACTGTATCATAACCTCTTTAACTGTTTCATCTATCATCTCAAAGTCCAGCAAAAAATTGTACATTTTAGTTACATATTTATCATCATCATTTAAAAATACCTTATCAAAGTCAGTATCACCCAGGTAGAAACCCACTTTTTGATCTTCCCGTATCCTGCTTCTAATCTGATTTTGAAACCAAGTGTCCATCAGGATACCTTTCATCCTCAATTGATTCTCATCCCATAGTTTCCCCTGGGGATCAATCAGTTCTTTATATGATCTATTTTGAGAATCTTTTATCCAATCTGGTCTGTTAGCCACTTCTAACGGTTTCACCCAGCCGGGTATTTTATCATAAACCTTATATCTAACCTGCTCCCATGCCCATAGTAAAGATTTCCTTAAAGTATGTCTTTTAAAAAACGCATAATGTTTAGCTTTATCATAAATCAAAAAGGCAGGCCATCCAACTTCTAGCCCTTCTGCTTCTAGGGTAACATAGTTCTCTTTACTCTTCAAAACCCAATCTCGAACCCATTGCAGAACTGTAGCTTGATAATAACACAACCAGTTCGGGACGGCCATCCCTGCCCTCTTCTTTTGATCTTGTAACAGTTTCAAACGAACACGAGGTTTCTTGCCACTCCAAATAAATCTTGTTGTCATCTTATCTAAATCAACGAAGAAAGTTTTTTTCATAATTATTGGAATTGTTTGGAACAGAAAGAGTAACTTAGGTAAAACATTCATCTTGATTACTGAAACCTTTCCACTTATTGACAATTGTAAATTTTTCCATCTCTCCAAGTCCTGTTGAATTACTTCCAATATCTTAATATAATTATCCTGCATCAAAGAACTCACTTTTTTGGACAGATTAACGCCCAAATATTTAACCTTCTCCGTTATCTGGAAACCCAATTCCTTGATGTCTCCAATTTCTTTTGAATTCACATTTTTGAGCAATATTTTTGTCTTCTGATAATTCACCATCATACCTGCTACAGCACCATATTCTAACAAATCTTCTTTAAGTATAGGTAAAGTCTCTTTTGGATCTTCAAATATAAACACCAAGTCATCTGCATATGCCTGTAGCTTGATGTGATGATTTTTTATCTTGAGCCCCCTTATTCTCTCATCATTTCTAATTAAAATGTTCAAAACCTCTATTGTTAACACAAACAACAGAGGTGAGAGGGGGCAACCTTGTCTTGTACCTTGTTCAATTTGTATTTTCTCTGTTAAATTGCCATTCAGTTTTATCTTAGCTTCTTGTTGTGTATAAATCGCTTTAATAATTTTCAAAAATTTTGGGCCCAGTTTCATTCCATCCATCACTTTAAACATAAAAGTCCAGTTCACATTGTCAAAAGCCTTCTGAGCGTCCAAGAACATTAAACCCACTTTTCTTCCTGAATGATTTTCATAATATTCTAGAACATCAATTATAGTTCTTACATTCTTTTTCAAGTGTCTCTTAGGTAGGAAGCCTGTCTGGTCTTCATGAATATATTTCACCAACACCTTTTTTAATCTGGAGGCTAAAATTGAAACATAAATCTTATAGTCAGTATTCAATAGAGATATAGGTCTATAATTCTTAATGTCAGATTTATCTGAGTCCGTCTTATGAATTAATGAAATCATAGCTTGTTTCCATGTCGCTGGTATCTCTCCTGTACATCCTATCTCTTGAGCCAGCATCTGTAATGGTACCTGTATCAACTCCACCAGCAACTTATAAAAATCAGCCGGTAGTCCATCCGGTCCCGGAGATTTGCCACTTTTTTGTCTTAATATTGCATCTTTAACTTCATTTAATGTGATATCTTCTTGTAAAAAGTCGGAATCTTGCTTGCTAATTTCAGGTATTTTAACCTTTTTCAAAAATTGATCCTGTCGAGCTATAACAATATTTTTCCCTTTATATAGTTCCGAATAGAAGTCTGTTACAATCTTTTTCATACCTTCACTAGATATTATTTCCTTCCCTTTCTTATCTCTCAGACTCAATATCATATATGTTTGAGCTTCTTTCCTCAATTTGTAGGCCAACCATCTCCCTGGTTTATTTGCATTTTCAAAAAAATTCTGTTTGGCCCATCTTATTTTCTTCTCCATCTCTTCAGTTTGAGCAATCCTAATTCGGTGTTGTAAGTCATTAATTTTTCCCAATATCTCTTTCACTGAACCTTTAGCTCTTTGGGATCGATCCTCTTCTTTCTGTAAATTTCTTATCAAGTCTTTCATATTCTTTTCTTTCTCCTTTCTCTTTCTTGCCGTAAATTCTATTATAATTCCTCGAATCACAGCTTTAAAGGCGTCCCAAATAGTTGTCATCTTCATTCCGGGTTGAATATTGGTTTGGAAATAAGCCAGAACCTCCTCAAAACATTTATCTTTAAAATTTTTGTCTCTCAGAATCGAAGTATTCATCCTCCAGATCATCTTTTTGTCCCTACTATTCAAAGAAATCATCAGCGGGCTGTGATCTGCAATTGTCATTGGCAGGATTTCACAATCAAAATCTAAATTAGTTACACTTGTTTTCCAACACATATCAATACGTGACCAGGCATTATGTCTATGCGAGTAAAATGTAAATTTCTTCTTTTCTGGATTCTGTGTTCTCCAACAATCAATCAATTGATATTCCTCCACCAACTCCAGAAAAACCTTTGGCAAAAGACCTGTTTTCCTTCTTTTTGTTTTAGAAGACTTCCTATCCAAATCATAATTGATAACCCCATTAAAGTCACCCAAAATCCATAAATCATCAAATTCTCTCTTCTTAATTTCTTGTAACAATATACTATAAAATTCTTCTTGTTTATCATTTGGGGCATACAAATTAACTAATAACATCATTTTCCCATTGTAACGAATCTTCACCATCAAGATTCTTCCATCCTCAGACTTCCACTCCAGATCTGATTCAAATCTCAAATTGACATATATTACCACACCATTTTTCTTTGTAGATTGATGTGCCGCGCAATACATTTTGCCCAATTTTTTCTTTTCCAAATATTTAACATGGTCACTTCTGATGTGTGTCTCCTGCAAGCAAATAACATCTGCTTTCAACTTCATTAATTGATGAAAAACATTATTTCTTTTAGAAGGGTCATTCAGCCCGTTGACATTATTGCAAAAAATCTTCATATTCGTGATAGCCATCATTTCTTAGTCTTAGATCTGGTACTCTTATCTTTATGTTCCTTTGAACCTGCCAGCCTGTCCAAATATCTCCTCATCGTTGATCTTGATCTTAGCTCCCTCTGTGTACTTGGTTCTCCTCCTGTTGCGCCAAGTTCTTCCTCTGGTAACTGATACTCTGAAACATCTCTTCTCTCTCTAAGTTGGATCATCTTTTGATCTCTCTTTTCTTTTCTGCGACTTTGTTCTTCTTCCTTCTGTCTTCTTTGTCGATTGGAGTCTATCCCATTAGAGTCTGATAACATTTCTTCTGGAACTCCCAGATCTCTCCTATTCTTCCTCAAAAAGTTTCTCATTTTTTCCACCGATGTAATCCTGACTTTTTTCTCTTTGTAAACAAAGAAGAGCCCTTGAGGAATCTCCCAGCCAAATCTTATATTGTTCTTCTTCAAAACTGTCACCAAGTCTTCATAAGCTCTTCTCTTCATCCTTATTTTGAAAGGGATCTCTTTAAGAAACCTCAAAGTCAGACCTTTCATCACTCTTGGTTTCTCAAAAAATTTTTCCATCAATTTATTCTTTGTAAATTTACTATAAAAGATAACCATAACTTCTCTTGGAACGCCCAAATCTTTAGCTTTCCTAGTATTCATTCTGTAAATACGTTCAATACTGTTGCTAATTTCTGAGACCTCTGCCTCTGGAATCTGTAATTCCTTTATCATCCAATCAGTAAAGCGTTGTCGTAAATTTTCTTGATCCTCCTCTGAAAAATTCTGTACTCTAAGCATAAAAGCAGCTCTCTCCATCTCCAATCTTAAAGTTGCAGTTTCCAATTCGTCGCACCACGTCTGGGTTGTTTCCATATCTGTTTCTTGTTGATCTCTTAATTCATCCAAACCTGTTTGCAAATCATGAGTCACCTCCTGAATTTCTTTAATTTCATCTGTATTTTCTTTAACTTGTTGCTTTACAAGTCCTATCGAAGCATCCAGCTGTTTCATTTGCTGCAATAACTGTTGTGTTTCTTCCGAAGCCTTATTTTGATTATCTTTAACTTCATTTATACTCATTTGCATGCCTTTCAACAACTCCATCATCTGTTGCATATCTGACTTTTGTACACCCGCAGTTGCTAAATTAGCTAGTAAAGATGTGGCGGCAGGTGATTGTGATGGTTTGGAAACCTTAGGGACCACGGGAGGTGTAGATTTCTTTGAATCTGCCATACTATCTCTTAAAAGCATAAATCTACCCGTATCTCTTACAACAACCCCAATCTGACCTGCCAACCCTTCAAATAACTGTACCACAATATCAAGAATTGAAAAAGACAATGCAACAATATAATCAAATTATAACACTAATAAACAAAATAAAAACTCAATAGTCCTTTTTTCTCTGTTTTTCCCCTTTTTCCTCTTCCCCTTTTTCTTCTTTTTCCCCTTTCCCTTCTTATCTCAATCGGGCGAGGAGAGTTCTCAATTCCAAATCAATCAGCGGATGAGACTCAGTTCAAAATACATAAACCGTAGATCAGTTAAGTAAGACAAGAAAAAAAAAAATTATAATCCCAAAAGAGATAGCATCTTGGCAGAACTCCCAGAACGTAGTGAGCTTTCAAGGTCAGTAGGCACAACCCAATAGACAAAACAAAGTTGTAATCCAGGGACCCAACAGCAGTAGACAGCAAAAGGCAAGGAATCCTCTTCACAAGAAATCAAAAGTAAAGATCCTTCCGCCAGTAGTCCACTACATCCATAAAGAATCAGTGAGGGGGTGCATGAAATACTCGCCAGCCCGGTAAACTTAATCTCCAACGCAGCAACTAGAAACGTCCTGGCCCGAGAAAAACATAGTTTAAGCACAGACACCCCCTGCAGCTCCTCGATATTCCTCAGTCTCGGATAGCAAATTCAAGACACACGCCGCCGTCTCCACAAACAAAACAATCTCCGCGCGAGGGGGGGGTGAGGTAAAAATCTTCTATCCCCCTTCGCTGCTTAGAAATACCATATAGTTTTCCGCCTTTCGAAACACTTCACTCACCACAAATCGCCAACACACACGCCGTCTCCACAAACAGGACAGTCTCCGCGCGAGGGGGGGGTGGGGTAAGGAACTTCTATCCCCCTTCGCTGCTCGTAAATGCCATATAGTTTTCCCCCTTCCGAAGTACTTCACTCACCAGCAATCGATCAGCACAGCAGAAATGGACTTACTCCAGAGTAGGGTTGGAAACTTTACGAGTCTACTTTCAAGTAAAGTCTTTGCTCCGTCCGGAGGAGAGCGACAACAGCGGGCCTGCGCGGACACCAAAAAGGTGTCCGCAGTAAAACGGGGATAGAAAAGGGGATACCGAAGGAACACCGGGTCGGCGCCCCGACCCGATCCGATCAGCGTGCCCCCCAATCTCTCAGCCACGCTTCTCCTAGCGTGGGTGGTCCCGATCCTTACAGGATCAAAGGAAATCCCCCGTTTTACGGCGCGGCTCTGGAGCTCATCCCAGAGTCGCGTCTTCGGCTCGCCATCCCAGCCACGCCCCTCGAGAATCTACTGTTTTTCAGCTTCCTCTGGGTCATAAGAACACTGCCGTACCCAGCCGATTTTGCGGGTGGGGCCCGGTCCTCGGCCCCGCCCCTAAAACTAATTAGCATAAATTATGCTAATTTTTCAGCCATTTTTACCTACATTTTAACCCTACAAAAGGGGTATTTTTAAAGTGTGTATGCTTTGCGGCACTTAACTTTGGTATAGGAGCCTCCAGCGAAGCGATCGGCTCTCTCCAGCGACGTTCTCTTCCAGGGGCGCAGATCGGCGATCTGAGATCGCTCCTCTGCAGCCCCTGACCCGAACTGCTCATCGTAAGCTCATCGTTTGAGTTCGCGCATGCGTGAATGGCTGTTTGCTATGCGCATGCGCGAACTCTAACGAAGAGCTTACGATGAGCAGTTCGCGTCAGGGGCAGCAGAGGAGCGATCTCAGATCGCCAATCTGCGCTCCTGGAAGAGAACGTCGCTGGAGAGAGCCGATCGCTTCGCTGGAGGCTCCTATACCAAAGTTAAGTGCCGCAAAGCATACATACTTTAAAAATACCCCTTTAAAATCGCCGAAAAAAGCGGGAAAAATTCAAATTTTTCCCGCTCTCCTCCGGAGCCCCCCGCCCCCCCCCCGCACCACCTCCCGCCCTTGCGCCCTGGGGCCCACCGCCCCAGGGCACCACATCAGAGGACGCCCCTGCATAAGAACATAAGAAGAGCCCTGCTGGATCAGGCCAAAGGCCCATCTAGTCCAGCTTCCTGTATCACACAGTGGCCCCACCAGATGCCTCAGGGAGCACACAGATCTTTGTACAGATTTGAGTAGAGAGACTCCAGTACTTGTCACTCCCTTGCATCTGGCCTTCAGAAACAGCTGACTTCTAAAATCAGGAGGTTTCTTAGTTATACCTATCATGGCTTATAACCTGTGATGGTCTTTTCCTCCATGAATCGGTCCAAACCCCTTTTAAAGGCATCTAGGCCAGATGCCATCACCACATCCTGTGGCAAGGAGTTCCACAGATGAATTACACGCTGGGTAAAGAAATATTTTCTTTTGTCCATTCTAACTCTCCCTCCACTCAATTTTAATGCATGTCCCCTGGTTCTGGTGTTGTGCGAGAGGGAGAAGAAGTTCCCTATATCCACTCTCTCCATCCCATGCATAATTTTACACGTCTCAATCATGTCCCCCCTCAGGCGCCTTTTTTCTAGACTGAAAAGCCCCAGACACTGTAGTCTTTCCTCATAAGGGAGGTGCTCCAGCCCACGAATCAATCTGGTCGCTCTTTTCTGAACTTTTTCCAATTCAACTATATCCTTTTTGAGGTGTGGTGACCAGAACTAGACACAATACTCCAGATGTGGCCTTACCATCGATTTGTACAAAGGCAGAATGATATTGACCGTTTTATTCTCAATCCCTTTTCTAATGATCCCGAGCATGGAATTGGCCTTCTTCACAGCCGCCGCACACTGGGTCGACACTTTCATCGACAGGTCCACCAGCACCCCAAGATCTCTCTCTTGATCCGTTACAGACAACTCAGGATACATGGATAAATATTTGTACATGCTAATTTGTATTGTTGTGTCTCTGCTATAGAGCTTTATGCTACATTAGTTCAGCAATTGTTAAAGCTTAATGCTTTTTTTTACAAAGCAGATTTATTAGTGGTTTAATATGTACATTGATTAGTAAAAAGTTAACGTTTAGACCTGATCTGTCCCCTTCCTTCTGATAAGAAGCTGTGTGAAGAGTAACAGTCGCTGGTTCCTGGCTGAAGGAATGCGGTGGGGGACGTCTTGCTGGAATTCTGGGGGGCAGGGGTTAGAGACTGGAACGGGCCCCTCTTATGGGGCCCAGATTGAGGGCCTTGGGGGGGCGGCTTGGTTCTAGGGGACGCCGTGGGCCACTTGGTCTCGGAGGTGCTGAAGCTGGATTGATGGCCCTTCAGGGCCCTTGTAAAAGCAACGTTGGATTTCACATCCGGCCTCCGTCCCTTTCCGCCCTGCCTGTCTTCCTTTGGCGCCAAGGATCCCGGCAGAGAGGAGGAAGGGTGCTGAGCGCAGCTGAGAGGCGTCAGGCACAGCCAGGAGATGGGCAGCCAAATCCAACCCTCCCCATCGGCGTAGTAGGCGATTCAGTGTGGGCCACGTGGCCCGCTCCGTTTCCTATCCGGGAAAGGGAGGTGCTGGAGGTCTACTCGGGCTAAGAGGGCATTTGCCCACTTACCCTGGGTAAACCCCCTGCCGCCTAAATGGGACTACTTGGTTCTCTGTCAGCTCCTTAGGTGGCGGAGAATCAAGCAGCCCCGCGTTGGGGATTGTGGCCTAGGAGGCGGGATAGGATACAGCGTCCAACACGGACACAGGTCCCTCCCCCTCCCAGGCCCGATCTGCCCCCCCCCCCAGGTCCTGTGTTGCTCGGAGAGGCACTTATCCGCTCCATGGCACAGGGTCATTTGCTGCTCAGTAGGTGGTGCAGGCCTTTGTGCCGGCGCCACCTACTGGCCAGGTGTTGCAACTGTGCCTTACAGCACATTTGTGACGAACATGAAAATGAACGAACTCAGGAAGATAGTGTAGGACAGGAAGGCCTGGCGGGATATGGTTCATGGGATCACGAAGGGTCGGACACGACTTAACGACTGAACAACAACAATGCCAGCAGTAGGATGGAGTCATGATACCGTAAGTTTTTTTTAAAGATCACAGGGGAGAATTAAGTATGTTTTGTAACACATCACTTGAGTACCTACGTTGCACCATCCCCCCCTTTTTAAATAAGAATTCAGACAAGTATATACGGGAGAGAGGGGCAACCATGCGCTCTCCTCTTTGCCTTTAGCCCCCCCCCCCCGTCTTGCTGGGTCTCCCAGCTTGGTTGCTGGACGGCGAACGCGGGACCATGGATCTGCTCTTTACGTAACCTTATCTTCTTAAAGAAACTCTGTTAAATGAATGGGAGTGATGTGGGTTGCTTGGAGGATTCAAAAGACAGGCTGAGCCCACATTCAGATCCTTTGACATTTCTCTCACACTTGGCCAATTTGGAAAAACAAAAATGATTCCTTTAACAGCATCTTAGCTCTTTGCCAGGGGCGGAGATGATGGAACTCGCTGACAGGCAAAGGTGCAGAGAATTTAACTATCGGCATATTTGCACCAGAACGTGTGGAGAAAAGCCCTAGAGGAGGCGGGGGTTGCGAGGTGGGACTTGGGAGCGCCAGCGCATGGAGAGAGCTGCGCGGTTGGAGGAAAAGCGGGGGGCCTTTGGCTCTGTCAACACCTCACCCCTAAACCAGAGAGATTTCAGAGGGGCTTCCCCGACAAGGTCTCTTTACAGGGTTCACATGGAAGGGACATTCCAATCGGGTATTTTCTCTTCCAAAAATGATCTCCTCTCTGTTAACAGATCTGGGGTGCTGCCTAAGTGAGAAGAGGGGGCTGTGGAGGTTTGCCCCCTTTTAATCCACTTGGAGATGTCTCTCCAAGGAGCAAACAATCTGTCCAACCTGATCACAAGCTGGATCGGAGAGTTGGGTCTGTTTCTCCACAGCTGCTACCAGCAGGGGGTTATTGCTCACTGGATGCACCTCCCCCAAAAAAATAATCCGCAACAAGGAAAATCTCTTATCCACAAAGCATGAAGACCTGCTGATTCAAAGAAAATGAAGAATCTCACACAGTGACTTTCCTCCTTTCGGTTTCGATGCTGGTGCGAAAGAGAGCGAGCAAATCTCCAGCCTCCAAAGTGCTCCGACTGCACCATGTCAGAAGACGTCTAAGATGCCGTCAGCAACATGGCCCGGGACACACCTCCAAGTGGCTGCTGGGTGGGTCCAGGCCACGCAGTGCCTCCCTCCGTGGCCCGGCCACTTTCTAGACAGAATCCCTCCCACATGCTGGCCAAACCAGACCCCCAAGCCCAGAAGGCAATGGACGAATCAGAATCCAGAGTGTCACTGATGACATCAAACATCCAGCCAGGTCACTGCATCTCCTCCAAGGAAACCAAATGACTCTCCTTTGAACTGAGAACCCCACTGAATGAGGAGCCCAGCCCTAGACAGCCCACAGATTGTGGGCTCAGAACGTGGATCGGAGGCAGAGGAGGAACAATGAGTGGGGCCAGTGGCATAGCTACGCCCTGCAGGAGGGGAAGCGGCATAAAAAATGTCACCACCACCTGTGATGTCACTCCCAGAAGTGATGTCACTTGTTCCGCCCCGAGTGACATCACCGCAGCCCAAAGTGTACCTAGGGGGTGGAAGGGGGGTGACATTTCTCGATGACGCCCACCTGCCACGACGCTTCTTCTGGCACTGCCCCTTTTTTTCAAACTGCTTCGCGGGGCGAAATCACTCACTGTCATTTTTGCCGCCAATTAGTTTTTTTAAAAAGCATGTGTCACCCGGGGGCGGTGGGGCCCCCAACCCCCCGCTAGCTATGCCTCTGAGTGGGTCTCTTCAGTCAGCTGAAAGCGACCAGGGGTGGAGTTCTACTGTTGAGTATCTCTGTTTTTCCAACTGCACCCCATAACCAAATCTGCCTTCTCCTTTGTGTACAAGATCCAAAGCTGGCGTCACAAGGAACGGTGACTGACCGGTGTCTCTTGTTCTGCTGTAACAAAACGGGGTGGAAGAGAGCATGTGTGAAAGGTCAGCGACCTGTTGGGGCACATCTGCGGAAACCCTGTCTGGATGCTGCTCCTACTGGCATCAGGAGACACTCAACCAAACTCTTTAGTCACGAAACAGCTATTGAATTTCTGGGAAAGGAGACATGTGGGTCTCATCGCCTGCAAGCCCAGGACAGCAGCTTGGCTGAGCTGTGGACTGAAAGCGCCCGTGTGCGATCTGAGAGACGGATGCTCCGGCCCACCACTGTCCTCTTCTGCTCAGCCCCACTGTACCTTTCCCAAGCCAGGGAGTGGGAGGAATCGCAAGATAAGCGAGTGGGCTGTTGAAGTTCTCCCCCCCCCCCCGGCCAATCTGCTGCCTGAGGCAACGGTCTCAGTGGGCCTCATGGATGGGCCAGCGCCTGTCACTCTCCTGTCTGTTCTGCAGCTTTCAAGGCGCAGGGTCCCAACTGCACACCGGCCACATCCTGCACAGACTCCTGAGGCAGCCACAGGGCTGAACATGAAAGCTGCCTTGTGCAGAGTCAGACCCTTGCTCCCTCTCCAGCTCCATACGGTCTGCACTGACTGGCAGCGGCTCTCCAGGGTTTCGGAGGGGGGGGCTTCCCCAGCCCGACTGGAGACGCTGCCAGAGATTGAACCCGGGACCTTCTGCATGCCAGGCAGCTGCTCTGCCACTCAGCCAGGGCCCCTTCCCTGGGACGTCGTCCATTTGGAAACTCCCCATCTGTCCTGTGGGATATTATGGGTTCAAGATGGCATTGCTTCGGCCCCCCCTTCGTGGCTGCAACAGGGGGGCACAGCAGGCCTTTGCTCCCCATTTCCCGGCAGCGATGAAAGCGACCAGCAAGTCCTACGTTTGGGCCTCTACAAAGACAAGCAAAGGGATCCCCACTTACCCACAAAGGTCACGCTCTCCCAATTCTCCAGCATCACCTCCGCATACAGGGCCTTCTGGCTGGGGCCCAGCAGAGCCCACTCCTCCTCGCTGAAGCGCACAGCCACCTCCTCGAAGGACACCGGCGGAGCCTGAACAGAAAGAGTCACAACTCAGCCCCACTCAACACACATTTCAAAGCA
Source organism: Plestiodon gilberti rubricaudatus (assembly GCA_026170595.1). Taxonomy (NCBI): domain Eukaryota; kingdom Metazoa; phylum Chordata; class Lepidosauria; order Squamata; family Scincidae; genus Plestiodon; species Plestiodon gilberti. Next base: position 263,887,751 of record JANXHW010000002.1, on the reverse strand, counting down.
AACACTGGCAGGAGAACTGAAGGCAGGAGAACCGGATAGTTTTCTGCAGACTCAAAGCTTTCTGGGCATTTGGCATTTCCAGAGTTTCAAAACGAGGTCAATGGACCAGATGGGTAACTATGATTTTGTTCATTAGAACGATAACAAAGAGCGTTACTGGCAGGTCTTTATCTTCAGAGTCTTAATTTGCACCTTTTCAAAATAGCGTGATTTGCAAAGTCCGGAAGTGCAGCTCCAAATGAGCAGAAATGTGTGTTTGGCCATGTTGTGTTAGCGAGAGACCTTGCAGGAAAACCCCGAAAGCCACGCAAGAGACACTGTGATCCTACCTCTCAAAAACACCCCGACGTCTGACTGACAACCAACTATTTGAGTGATGGACACCAGCTGCTGCCTGCAGGGGGATTCCTAGGGTTTGCGTCATCCGGTGCGGGAGGTCAGTGTGTCACCCCTTGATGGGCCTCCTCCCATACAGGGGGCGGGACATGTCATTGCCCCGCCCCCAGCGCCATCACCTCACCTTCCCCGCCATCAAAATCACACCTTTAAATTACAGTATTATACGCACAGCCTAAATGTATGTATACAGCCTAAAACCATGAACGGAAAACCAAATGACAAACAGGCCGGCAGGAGCAATTATATAGCGGGGAGAGGGGAATGCACTCTGCACACGGCCCAAGGACACTTTCCCCTCTTTTGCTCTTGTTACCTAAGGCCACTTCTTGAATTCCTAGCAGAGGCAAGAACATGCCCAGAAGTATCCATGTGCTGTCGGAGAGCTTTCGACGTGCCACTGGCGAGCTACAGAGCCTCTGTGAGAGAGAGAAGCTGCAGCTGGCGCTCTGAGTGGGAGTCAGGGCTGCCGTCAGTCCAAGCGTGGGAGGCGATTGCCAGAAAGAGACCGGACTGTGACGGAAACCACCTGGAATGAAGGGTTCTATGCAGGACTAGAACAGATTGTATTGTAAAAACCCCTAGGGGTTTCGAAAGCCTGCCCCGAACAAAGAAGGAGGCCCCTCCCGTCTCTATGCCCTGCAGGCTCCCCTGGTCACCTGCCCCCTACCTGAGCAGACTTTGTAGCAGCCGCTTCTTCTCCAGCCTGCGAAGGAGGCGCTCCAGAAGACGACACGGACGCCGCTCCACTGCCTGCGAGGGAGACAGAAGGGAAGGGATGACTTTATTCCTCCAGTTCGGGGAATAATCCACTTGCTTGTCTACATTGCCCTGCTTGCTTCCAGGCTCCGGTTCTGATCTTCTGCCCGTCGACAGAGTCCAAGAGACAACAGGACGTCCTTCTTCACGCCACACATCATTGCGGCACATAATTGGCTTCCACCAGACATGGCAAATCTGTCCCGCCCCCTCGGCTGACCTCACAACAGGATGAGAGGATGCGGGGGGGGGGCAGGTCCATCAATGTGTAGTAGCATAACAGCGAATGAATCCCCAGGCACAAAGGCAAGATGGGAGGGGGCACACGATGGGGAGGGCTACTGCCATTGTGTCCTGCTTCTGCCCAATGATGGCGGGAGGAGTCCAAGAGGCACGCTATGCTCCACCCCCAGCTGGGCCCCTTCACCTGGATTCAGCCAGGCGGGTGCAAGTGGATGTCAGTGGTGGAGAAGCTGAAGAAGAGCTTCATTTGAGGCCTTCCAGGACGCAGGGCGGGCAGGCGGGCCCCCAAAACGCACCGATTTCGGCACCTGTATGCTCCGCGGCTGCAAATGCGAAAATCCCACCGCGGCTCCTCCTCGTGAGGAGACCGCGGCTGCCACCCAGGGGCATAGCACACTGCCCTGGCCCCCCTTAGCGACCCCACTGAAAGCTGCACCCCCCCTCTCCTTTAAACACCCAGCTCAGCAAGGAGGTGGGGGCAGTGATGAGAGGCACACATTAAAACACAGGCAAAACACCAGAACAAGGGGGGCAATATAGGGGGGGGCTGCCTCCGTCAGACAGCATTTCAAGGAGGGGAGGGGAGCTGCTCACTGGTGGGGAAGCCGCATCATTAGCTTTGTCCTTCTCCTGGAGAGCATCAATTTCACCCCCCCCATCCCTACTATTCTTGCGAGGGGGGGGAGATGTGGCTCCCCCCCAGCCCTCAACCTGCAGTGGTTTGTACCAAGGAACGGCCATTTTCCTCCAGAAAGTGCAGGCATTTTCTCTTCCCACCCCCCATCCTCCCCCCTTTTCTTCCGCTGTTCTCTTCCTTCCTCTTCCTTCCTCTCCACCCACCTCATCTCTGCTCCTCGAGTTCAGTGACAGCAGCACAAAACTAACTTCCTCTTCTTAGTTACAAAGTGTGTGTGTATGCGTGTGCGCACGTGTGCAGTGTGTACTGTGGTCGCTGCAAGACACAGGCAGGCTGGGATGGGGAGTTAAACACTTTTTTTTGTCAGGACACATTCTGTTAAAAAGCAAACACACTTTAAACCCAGTTTCCATGTTGGTCACCACTAGACAGACTTCCCATTGCGGGACCGAGACAGAAAAACACGGTTAACTCTCAGCACAGTTTTAAACTGCGAGGGAAGCAGGAGATGAGGGTCCATCGTGTGTGTCCCCCCCCCCAAGAGTCAGGGTTATGTGAAGGCAGCCCACCCACCTCAGGCAGGCTTGAGAGGGGGGGGCAAGCTGAAACAAGCCCCATAATTAGTCCTCCTTACCCCATAACTCGGCACTCCGGCCACCCTCCGGCAGGTGCCCCCCCAATTCCAGCCTCGGACCGGGGTCCAGCGAAGCCCCCTCCGCCTCCTCCGGGGAATCAGCCTCGGTTTTCAGCAGCGGCGCCCCCTGCACAGAAACCGGAGTGAGGATCGGGCAGGGGGCAGGGAAGGGGGGCCAGGAAAGGAAGGGGCGAGGGGCAGGGGGCCAAGCTCTCCCCCCCATGGATGATTTCCAGCAAGCCTTGGTACTGCGCCCCCAAAGCAGACCTCTCTCACCTGCCGCTGCTCCTCCCGACTCTCGAGGAAACCTTCTGCCAGGGCCGCCGCCTGCCAGCTGCTCTCCGGCCCACAGTCTGGCACCCAGCGCTCCGCCTCCGGGGGCAGGAGGGTCAGGAGCCCCTGCCAGAACTTGCGGCCGGCGCCGCTCCTTGCAGCCCTGTCGGAGTCCGGCCCCTCCATCGGGGATCCCTGCCCCGAGGCGCCTCCACAACAACTGTCTCCTCCTGACGTGTGGGCAGGACAGCTGAGCAAGGCCAAGACTCGTCCGGAGAGGGACGAGGGACTCTGGAGGCAGCCGGCAGAAGGATCCCTGACAAGCAAGCAAACAGCAGGAAGACACGTGAAGGGCTGGTGTGAGAACAGAGACCTGCAGGGTCTGGGCAGATCCTGCGCAAGGAGCCCCTACACAACTCCCTCCTCCTCCGGGCGAACCAAGGAGTCCTCCCTAACGGAGGAACTCGCTCCCTAGACACTGAGCCGGTTTCAAGCGGGTCGTTTACACTGCAGAGTAGGTAGGAGGAGAGTCTTCGGGATGAAGAGGCGGCAACAAAGGACAGGGCGAGAGGAGGAGTCCGGTCGGGCTGTGGGGAGGGCGAAGGGGGCGCAGGATGTGGGGCGGGTTGAGGGCCGGAGCCCAGCCCCCGGGAGCTTTGGGACCTGGCGGCGCGCCGACCCTGATTCCTTCCTCTGACCTTCTTCAGCAGCTCGCCGCCCCCTCCCGGCTCCCGCTGGCCCCGTTTGCAGCGCGCCGGACAGACAGAGAGCGGAGCGGGCGGGCAGCGCTCCCGGCACAGGCACACCGTCTGCGGGCGCCGCTGCTTCCGACGCGGCTGGCTGGGCGGAGCAAGGGGGTCTTGCTGGAAGGAAGGCGAGTGACCGGCCCACTTCTCCTTCACATCCTGCGGAAACAGTGTCACGGCTGGCCCCATTTACGCAGCCTCCTCCTTTGCCCTTCCTTCCTTCCTCCGTGGCTTCCCTTGTCCGTGTCTAGACTGCAAGCTCCTCGGGGCAGGAAGCTGCACTCGCTCTCTGTGGAAAGTGCCACCCACCTGCAGGGGTGGCGTTAGGGTCTCTGAGAGCCTGACTGGACGGTTGCTTACAGTTAAGGGATGGAAAGCAATGTTTGCTGAGCTTGTCGTCGCTGAATCCGTTGCTTCACAATCTTGCTTCCGAGCTGAGCCTGCTGCGGGAAATGGCTGGAAGGACGAGTGAGCAGCAGAAACCGCAGGCTGTTCCCGTGCCCTGACCCGCCGCCACCACCACGCGCCACAGGCTGTTCTGTGGAACCACCCACGACGTGGGCAGCAGCAGTAGCGCCGCGCGTGGGAGTGTAGCCTGGTTGCATCAAGCTGGAGTTGCTGACCTGTGCGAAACAGAATAAGGGGCTTCGAGGAGGAGAAGTGAGGAAGTGAAAAACACCCAACTTTGGGAATTGCGTAGATCTCAAGTGGGCGGCGTGTGACGTGTACTACTGAAAGGCAGAATAACTGCTGCTGTGGCTGGTTGAAGGGCGTGCTGGCTTTGAGCCCCGCTCCCCCTCGCATCCATAAGGCGCTTTTTAAGGCAAACTAAGAAACTCTCCGTGACGCGGCAATTAATCGGTCTCCTCCTTGTGTCCCGCAAACTCCGGCCCCACCAGCCTGAACTATTCAAGCCGGTACTACAATCAGTGGGCACAACAGGCCCACTTCCCTTTGGGGGGCTGAAGCAAGGATATCATGTCATGCACTAGCCGCATCCCCGCAGCCTCCTCCGTTGCCCTTCCTTCCTTCCTTCCTTCCTTCCTCCGTGGCTTCCCTTGTCCGTGTCTAGACTGTAAGCTCCCTGGGACAGGAACCTGCACTAGCAGTAGCGTCACTAGGACGTGCATCACCCTAGTGACGCTACGTTATCAGCGCGGGGGGAGGGGGCCACCCGGCTCCCCCCCCCGCGTCGTGTCGCCCTCCGGACGCTCTGAGGCCGACCCGGGAGCCGGCCTCGGAGCATCCGACCTTGTCGGCGCTCCAGGGCCTTCTGGCCCAGGCAGTGCGTCCATCCGGGTATTCCCCGGATTTTCGCGCATGCGCAGACCCGTTTTGAGGGCTTTTTGCCCTCAAAACGGGCCTGCGCATGCGCGAAAACCCGGGGAATACCCGAAGGATGCGCTGCCTGGGCCTTCTTTCAGAAGGCCCTGGAGCGCCAACGGGGTTGGACGCTCCAAGGCTGGCTCCTGGGCCGGCCTCGGAGCGTCCGAAGGGTGTCGCGCGTCACCCGGGAGCGCCCCGCCCCTCCGCCACGCTCCAGCGACGCCACTGTGCACTAGCATTCTGTGGAAAGTGCCACCCACGTGCAGGGGGGGCGTTAGGTAGACAGGGAGGTTCTTGGGAGGAATTTCCATCTTAAACTTGGGTTTGTAGGGTGTGTAGGTGCAGGTGCACACGATGAGATGAGGCCCCTTCAGAAGTGACAGTGAACGCTGCGTGTGTTTCTGACTCCAGGGAAACGTTTGCATCATACCTCCCCCCCCCAGCTCCCCCTAGTAAGGTTCCTCCTCCCCCGAGCAGACCTGGCGGCGGCGGTATCCTGCTCGGCACAGCAACCAAGACCTCAGCCGGGCTCCTCCGCGTGAACCGCGCGATGGACCAAGGCACACAGCTCTTCCTGGGCGCACCTGCAGCATAGCCAGCCATTGCGCTGCGCCTTGTGTCTGTGGACTGGGTGGATTCTTCTCGCGCGATGAACCTGTTCCCCACACAGAAAGGGACGTCTCCGGTGACGGCCAATGGCGGTAGGACACCCTTTGTTCAGTCCCCTGTCCTCACGAGCCAGCACCGTTTGGCCAACTGGTGGACGATGAGAAACGCCATATCCCTCCCTTGATGCTAGTTGATGCTGGAGTTGGGAATCAGCAGTCAGGGGGCCAAGTTCGTGGATGACACTGCAGGGGTTCTCAACCCCTTCCCGGCAGGCCGAGTACCACCTCCAGCACCTCTCTCCTGCTGCATACGACCAGAAGTGGAGGGCGGGCGGGCGGGCAAGGGTGGTGGGGGGCCAGCCTAGGAGAGGGCCGGGATTCGGTGCTGGGTTGCACCGATATTCAACGCCCCTTCCCAGACTGTTTGATCGGCTGCATGGGGGAGGGCTGTTGCGCTTTGCTGCCCCATTTTATATAGGGAAAATCTTGGCCGCTATGGAACTTCGTTATAAAATGGTGATAAGCCTTTAAGGAACTTGGCAACGGCAGCAGTTAACCTCCCAACTGTTAACACCTTTTACAAAGAAGAACTAGAGCAGACAGCAAGTTGCTGTTCCTTTGATAATGCTCCTCATAGTTTAGGAGCGAAACGTTAGAACAATCTCTTGTTAACTAAATAAAACGACCAGATCAACCTGGAAAATGCTTCCCTTTATTAATTCAAAGATATGTACCAGTCGTGAAAACCTCAGAACATATATTTACGTTATTGCTGGAGTGGTTCCTTGATTCCAAGGCCAGAATTTAGCCCATTTTACTTTTAACATCCTTTCTTTTTCATAATTAGAAATAGCTTTTACTTTGAACAAAATTAATTCTACCGATTGACTGATTGTACTTATTTTCCCCGTCCTAATTTCCCTATTCCTCTGAAAAGATAAAGCCAAGAATACTAACAAATGTATTGATCGTACTGTTGACCAAGGAACCATCCAGCAATTTGCCCAGGGAGATCTGTCAGCCTTCGCTATTCCTCTTCTTTGGTTTTTTCTTTCTTTTCTTGGACCTCTGACAACTTTTGCGTAGTTTTGTCCAGAAACGGTAGTTTCCCAGCGCTGTTCTGCTAATTCCGGCCAGTCCATTTTTGGGGCTAGTTTTTTCCACGTCGCCTTTACAGGGAGACAGTCGCTAACAAAATACTCTAATGCAGTGGTGGCCAACCTTTCAACATGAATGCTGGCCCTTTAAATGGTTGTATAGATGAGGGCATTTCAGCAGGTGCAGCTGCTTTAGCAGCACCATCAGCACTTGCAGCTGCCAAGATTCTGTCGTCTACACAACTCTTAAGAACACAGTAGCCCTAACGCTGGAAGGTTGGCCACCCCTGCTCTAATGTCTCTCCTGTTCTTTCCATCTCCTGACGACATGCAATTCAGACACACAATTGATCATTGACAGACAGCCACGGTCTACTCTAGCAGCTTCAACTCCAAACACCTGGTGGTGACAAGAAAACCTCCACCTCAACTCCCACAAATAAACAGGTACTCTGCTCTCTTGAAAAAACTCTATGGTTCTCTCAAATATTTACATAACTTGGACTTTGTTTTCTTTTTTTCCAAATCTGGAATAAAACAACATTTTTCTAGAATATGATGGTACACGTTCTTCTTGGTTATTTTTATTAAAGCCCCTTCTTTTAACACCTTTGAGTCTACGTTATATAACTTTACTCTCCCATAAATCTCAACTAAATAGTCGGGCCCACCACATATCATGTTTTGAGTTGCGATATAACTCCCCACCAATATAAAGTCCCCACCATTTATCTCCCCAAACTTTTTTCTTCCAACCTAAAGCAAAGGCTATCAACCAAAAAGGAACTTTCTTCAAATTCTAATTCTGGCCAGTTTTCAAAATTGAATGACAAAAAGGTTGCTAAGAAAAGGGGGTCTATTGCCAGCATGTCCCCCCTGTATCACTGGTCTGTACGCAGTGGTCCTTGCCAACGGAGAGTGAGCAGTACCCCCCCAAAAATGTGAAAATTCATGTATCAGCTTTTCAACAAACCACATTGGCGGCGGGGTAGACCGCAGCTATGTTGATCGCCACTGGTAACAAATACGTTTTTACATAGACCACTTTTTGATAGACCGTTAAAGTCCACTTTTTCCATATTCGTATTTTTTCCAACCAAATTTTCGAATCTATCTCCCATCCATTTTTTGATATTGAAAAATACACTCCCAGTAACTTCACATTTTCTTTTGTTTCTGAGTCTGTTGTTTTTGAGTCATAGTCTGTTCTTTGCTGTATGGGAGTAACCGCCAATTCAGTTTGCATCACGTTAAAGGAAATAAAAAAAACTGGGCAACGCGCTGGGGCCTGGGGGTGACGCGCTGAACTCCCGCCCCCAGTGACACACACCTCCCGCCAGGGTGTGTGTATGACGCACACCTAGTGACACAACTGAAGCTGGGATTTGAAAAGGCAGAGGAACTAGGGACAAAATAGCCAATATCCGCTGGATAATGGAAAAAGCCTGGGAGTTTCAGAAACACATCTATTTCTGATTTATTGACTATTCTAAAGGCTTTGACTGTGTGGACCATAACAAATTGTGGCAAGTTCTTGGGGGTATGGGGATACCACGGCATCTGGTCTGCCTCCTGAGGAATCTGTATAACCATCAAGTAGCAACAGACTGGTTTAAGATTGGGAAAGGAGTACAGCAGGGTTGTATACTCTCACCCTACCTATTCAACTTGTACGCCGAACACATCATGCGACGGGCGGTCTGGCGTGAGCTTGTCCATGAAGTCATGAAGAGCCGGAAGCGACTGAACGAATAAACAACCACAAAAAAATTAGGCACCAATTTCCCAATATTTATATGGTTTCTCCCCTGTGTGGGTTCTTTGATGCACAGTCAGGCTTGAGCTATCACTGAAGCTCTTTCCACACTCCAAGCATTTATATGATTTCTCCCATGTGAATTCTTTGATGCAAAGTCAAGGTGTCGCTCCTACTGAACATTTTTCCACACACCAGGCATTTATATGGTTTCTCCCCTGTGTGGGTTCTTTGATGCTTGGTTAGGACTGAGCTCCAAGTGAAGCTCTTTCCACACTCCAAGCATTTATATGGTTTCTCCCCTGTGTGGATTCTTTCATGTGAAGTCAGGCTTGAGCTCACTCTGAAGCTCTTTCCACACTCCAAGCATTTACATGGTTTCTCTCCTGTGTGAATTCTTTGATGCAAAGTCAGGTGTGAGCTCTGACTGAAGCTCTTTCCACACTCTAAGCATTTATATGGCTTATCCCCTGTGTGGGTTCTTTGATGGAAAGTCAGGCTTGTGCTATCACTGAAGCTCTTTCCACACTCCAAGCATTGATATGGTTTCTCCCCTGTGTGTGTTCTTTGATGCACAGTCAGGTGTGCCCTCTTACTGAAGCACTTTCTACACTCCAAGCATTGATATGGTTTCTCCCCTGTGTGGGTTCTTTGATGCAAAGTCAGGCTTGTGCTCCGACTGAAACTCTTTCCACACTCCAAGCATTGATATGGTTTCTCCCCTGTGTGTGTTCTTTGATGGAAAGTCAGGCTTGTGCTATCACTGAAGCTCTTTCCACACTCAAGGCATTTATATGGTTTCTCCCCTGTGTGGGTTCTATGATGCACAGTCAGGCTTGAGCTCTGACTGAAGCTCTTTCCACACTCGAAGCACTTATATGGTTTCTCTCCTGTGTGAATTCTTTGATGCATAGTTAGGTCTATGCTACTACTGAAGCTCTTTCCACACTCCAAGCATTTATATGGTTTCTCCCCCGTGTGGGTTCTTCGATGCACAGTCAGACTTGAGCTCACTCTGAAGCTCTTTCCACAATCCAAGCATTTATATGGTTTCTCCCCTGTGTGGGTTCTTCCATGCAAAGTCAGGGTTGACCTCTCACTGAAGCTCTTTCCACACTGCAAGCACGTATATGGTTTCTCCCCTGTGTGGGTTCTTTGATGCACAGTCAGACTTTTGCTCTCAATGAAGCTCTTTCCACACTCCAAGCACTGATATGGTTTCTCTCCTGTGTGGGTTCTTTGATGTAAAGTCAGGCTTGAGCTCTGACTAAAGCATTTTCCACAATCCAAGCATTTATATGGTTTCTCCCCTGTGTGGATTCTTTCATGTGAAGTCAGGCTTGAGCTCACTTTGAAGCTCTTTCCACACTCCAAGCATTTACATGGTTTCTCTCCTGTGTGAATTCTTTGATGCAAAGTCAGGTGTGAGCTCTGACTGAAGCTCTTTCCACACTCTAAGCATTTATATGGCTTATCCCCTGTGTGGGTTCTTTGATGCAAAGTCAGGCTTATGCTCCAACTGAAGCTCTTTCCACACTCCAAGCATTGATATGGTTTCTCTGCTGTGTGGGTTCTTCGATGTGCTGTCAGGCTTGAGCTCACACTGAAGCTCTTTCCACACTCGAAGCATTTGTATGGTTTTTCCCCTGTGTGGGTTCTGTGATGCACAGTCAGGTACGCCCTCTCACTGAAGTTCTTTCCACACTCCAAGCATTGATATGGTTTCTCTGCTGTGTGGGTTCTTTGATGTGAAGTCAGGCTTGAGCTCTGACTAAAGCATTTTCCACACTCCAAGCATTTGTATGGTTTCTCACCTGTGTGAGTTCTTTGATGTGAAGTAAGGCTTGAGCTCACACTGAAGCTCTTTCCACACTCCAAGCATTTGTATGGTTTCTCCCCTGTGTGTGTTCTTTGATGCAAATTCCGGTGTGAGCTCTGACTGAAGCACTTCCCACACTCCAAGCATTTGTATGGTTTTTCTCCTGTGTGGGTTCTTTGATGCACCGTCAGCTCTGAACTCCAACTGAAGCTCTTCCCACACTCCAAGCACTGAAATAGTTTCTCAAAGAACCCTGTGTGAGTTCTTTGGTGTGTTCTCAGTTTTGATTTACTGCTGAAGGTCTTTGAACATTGGGGGCATTTTTCATCCCTGTTTCCTGTATGTCTCGAATTTTCTGTCTGCTTTTCCTCCTGCTTCTTTGATCTGTCTTGATGCGTAGCTTCCTCCTTTGTGTGGATGTTTTCATGGAGTGTAACATGTGTTCTTGTACTGTCGCCCTTTCTCCACTCAGAGCATTTAAATGATGTCATCCCTGTGTGACGTTTGCTATGTTAATTAGTGTCAGATTTACAACGGATTGTTTCCTTGTGCAAAGGATTCTTCATAACCCCGACAAGCAACAGATTTAGTCCTCCAGACAAATGCTGATCTCCACTCCTCTCTCCTTGATCTGTCTTCGTCTCTGAAAGTCACTTCCTCTACGTCAAGCACAGTCGTTTCCGGTGACACCGCATGTGCCCCCCCCCCGATCTTCGCCGTCCTGTCTGTTGCTTCCTGGGAGAGAGACAGAATCTTGATTAGCAACAGATTAGCAACTGTACAGCGCGCTCTTAGGCATGTTTACTTAGAAGTAATTCCCAAAGGAATTTGCATAGGATCTCAGCCCTGCTCAGTGACCACCTCTTACGATGCAATCCTGTCCTCTCAGGAGTGCTGGCGCTGGGCCTCAGCACTGGTGCGGGTGTAGCAAACATGCTGCAAGGCGCATTTCGACACCCGGAGAGGAGGCAGCGCTGGCAGGAAGGCTGGCGCAGGATGCAGGCCCCAAAGCAGTTAAGGCTGCTCCATGCATAACAGGACAGGGAGGGGGGGTGGGCGGAACAGGCCTGGGAGGGAGGTGGGACCAGCGTCCCCATTAGACGCCATCTCGTATCCCCTCTCCCGGGTCCTTTCGGCCAACACGGGGCTGCTTGATTCTCTGCCAGCTAAACAGCTGGTGGAGAACCGAGTAGCCCCATTGCGACGGCTTGGGGTTTACCCAGGATAAGCAGGCAAATGCCTGCTTACCCCGAGTAGACCTCCAGCGGCTAGTCCCTTCCCTGGATGGGATTCGGCGTGGGCAGTACGGCCCACTCTGAAGAGCCTACGCCGGGGGAGAATAGGACTGGGCTGTCCATTAGCTCTTACCGTGGCTGCGTGGCCTGTTGCAGCTTGACGTGGCCGTGGGATGGAGGCAGCTTTGTTAGCCCTGGTGGACAATGTTTTTGTGGAGAAGTCAGCAGGTGGGGGGAGGGGCTCCCTCTGGATTCCCTCAGGCCTTACAGCTGCTTTCATGTCTCCTTAGTTTCTGACTAAATGCCAAAACGTGTGATTTTAGACAGAGAGGCTTTTAAGCAAGTAGATTCCTTCTTTTTAAATGGCGTGTAGATGGCTCGGAGCTCAAGCACACTGGAAAGGTCAGGAAATGGCTTTCCACCAGCTCCATTTTCTCCATTTGTTGCATCTCGTATTATACTGCCCTTGGGGCAGTGAAGCTCTCTTGCCGATCAGCCAGGCAAGGCCAGGGGGGGGAAGAGATTGATGCCACCCTCTTTCTGTAGTCACTTGGCTGATGATGGATGAAAAAGCATGAGAACTTAAGAAGAGCCCGGCTGCTGGATCAGGCCAAGGCCCATCTAGATCTAGTCCAGCCTCCTGCGTCTCACAGTGGCCCCACCAGATGCCTCAGGGAGCACAAGACAACAAGATAACCTGTTTCATGTTGTCACTCCCTTGCACCTGGCATAGAGAAAACCTACTTCTAAAACCAGGAGGTTGCTTATGGCTTGTAACCTGTGATGGTCTTTTCCTCCATGATTCTGTCCAAAGCCCTTTTAAAGGCATCTAGGCCTTCAGGTGCCATCACCACATCCTGTGACAAGGAGTTCCACAGATGAATTACACACTGAGTAAAGAAATATGTTCTGTTCTAACTCTCCCGCCATTCAACTTTAGACATCACCTGGTTCTGGTGTTGTATGAGAGGGAAAAGAGCTTTTCTCTATCCACTCTCTCCATCCCATGCATAATTTTATACGTCTCAATCATGTCCCCCCTCAGGCGCCTTTTTTCTAGACTGAAGAGCCCCAAACGCTGTAGCCTTTCCTCATAAGGGAGGCGCCACAGCCCACGAATCATTTTGGTCGCTCTCTTCTGCACCTTTCCCAGTTATTATTGTTATTATGAACAGTATTTATATACCGCTTTTCAACAAAAAGTTCACAAAGCGATTTCCAGACAAAATCAAAAGGTTAGATGGTCCCCTGTCCCCAAAGGGCTCACAATCTAAAAAAGATGCAGAACACCACCAGCAAACAGCCACCAGAAAAGAGACTGTGCTGGGGTGAAAGGGGGGCAATTCCACTCTATCCTTTTTCGGACGCGGCAACCAGAACTGGACGCAATATTCCAGATGTGGCCTTACCTTCGATTTGTACAACAGTATAATCACATTGGCCGTTTTATTCAACTTTTGGGAACAGTCACAGATGTCCCTATCCCCTCAGTCACAGATGTCGCAGCCCAAGGCAAAGAGATGTCACTATCCAGCGAATTTCACCTGACAACAAATTTTTAAAAAGGATTAATTTAGTCATTTCTTATAGATTTTGAGGTGCTGAACACGAATATGACAATTATTAACAGTATTTATATACCGCTTTTCAACAAAAAGTTCACACAGTGGTTTACAGACAAAATCAAATGATTAAATGACTCCCTGTCCCCAAAGGGCTCACAATCTAAAAAAGATGCAGAAGAACACCAGCAAACAGCCACCAGAAAAGAGACTGTGCTGGGGTGAAAGGGGATCAGTTAGTCTCCCCCTTCAAAATATAAGAGGAGCACCAATTGAAACAGTGCCTCTTGCCCAGTTAGCAGGGGAATGACTATGCAAAATTGGCTACGGTTTGTGAGATCCGCAATAGATGGTTCCAGAGATATGTCCTGATAAATGTCCGACGACACTTAGAAGACCTATCCTCGCAATGCGGACGGCTTCTCCTAAACCAGAGCCCATCGACAGATTTTATTGTCATTTTCGTTTTCAGCACATCGAAATTCATAAAGATTTTCATTTCAGAGGCCACTTGTGTGTTGTTCAGTGTTACCCGTGACAGACAAAGGGTCAAAATATAACTAGTTTATTAAATGTCTATATACCAGTGGTTCCCAAACTGTGGGTTGTATAACTGAGTGGGTCACCTGAGAAACACGGGCTTTAAATCTTCCCAACTTTTTGAACTTCTGTTTCCTTGAACAATTCTTTTCTCATTTGCTCCATATCGCTGATTCGGACCCAGTGTGGGGTGAACCCCCCACACACAGATTCATTTTCTCGCACCTCTTCCTTCTGCCTCTTTGTCCCAGGTTCGTCCCCTCTCTGCCTGTCCAGCCACCTCCCTCCCCGAAATCTCCTTGCGAAATCTGCTCCTTCAAAGCGCTTCCAGGCCCTCCAAGACCCGCCTTTCCTGCCTGGGTTCGGTCCTCCTGCCGCTCTCCGTTCCCAAAGCCCAGTGCCGAAGGTTGAGGTTTAGCAGCATCATGCAAGACAGGGGCTGTCTGGGTGATGTGGGGGGAGACCCTGGTTTGCAGCTGCAGGGGGTGGAGGAGGGTCGTATGTAACCGGGGGGGGGGTCTGCAGGGCTGACGTTTGGGGCTGTACCTTCCCTGCTCAGGTGCTGGGGGGCTCACCCTGCTTGGTCCTCTTTAATTCCTCCTCCTGAAGGCACCAACTCTCTTACCAACTCTCTGGTCCGTCTGGATCCGGCATAAATATAACTAGTTTATTAAATGTCTATATACCAGTGGTTCCCAAACTGTGGGTTGTATAACTGAGTGGGTCACCCGAGAAACACGGGCTTTAAATCTTCCCACCTCTTTGAACTTCCACTTCCTTGAGCAATTCTTTTCTCATTTGCTCCATAGCACTGATTCGGACCCAGTGGGGTGAACTCCACACACACGGATTCGTTTTCTCGCACCTCTTCCTTCTGCCTTTTTGTCCCAAGTTCGTCCCCTCTCTGACTGTCCAGCCACCTCCCTCCCTGAAATCTCCTTGCGAGATCTGCTCCTTCAAAGCGCTTCCAGGCCCCCCAAGACCCGCCTTTCCTGCCTGGGTTCGGTTTTCCTGCCACTATACATTCCCAAAGCCCAGTCCCGAAGGTTGAGGTTTAGCAGCATCATGCAAGACAGGGGCTGTCTGGGTGATGTGGGGGGAGACCCTGGTTTGCAGCTGCAGGGGGTGGAGGAGGGTCGTATGTAACGGGGGGGGGGTGTCTGCAGGGCTGACGTTTGGGGCTGTACCTTCCCTGCTCAGGTGCTGGGGGGCTCACCCTGCTTGGTCCTCTTTAATTCCTCCTTCTGAAGGCACCAACTCTCTGGTCTTCCGGATCCGGCAGGGAAGCTGGAAGGATCCTTTTCAGCGGCAAAATCCAGCTCTCCGTCTTATGATTTCTATCCCATCTGTGTCTCTTAGAGCCAGCAGTAAAGAAGCTCACTACAGCTAAAACAATGAAGCACAATATATATTAACTATGCATTAAAAACACAACCCAGTCCAAAAGCACCCAGCCGGCCAGCCCCTCCGTTTCAGCAACAGTCCCGGGTCCAAAAGACGGTTCTGCAGCAGCCCTGCATCCGGCTCTTTGTGAGGAATGGGCCCCCCTGCTGCCCCCCCTCTGTCTTCCGGCTTTTTACTGCCCCAACACCCCACCATCCCCATCAAGCCAGAGAAGGGGGGTGGTGTGGCCTTTTTCTGCCCCCTTCTCCCCCCCCCCCCCTTTCCCTGCACTGGCTGGGCGCTGAGCCTGGACTTCGCTTCGCTTCCCACCCGGAGTCAAAGGAGACTGAAACAACCCCACTGCTCCCCCCCTCCTCTCTGCCCACCTGGGGGGGGGCTTCTCTCCCACCCCTCTCGATTCCTTTCCACCCTCGGACTCCCCTTCGTCGCCCCCAAAGGGGTTTGGGCTCACCAAAGCCGGGGGCAGCTTGGGTGGGGGAGGCAAAGGAAGGGGGGAGCAGGAAGTGACCTACCGGCTCACTCCTCCCTTCCTCCCCCCCCATTCGCCCCTCTAGGAATCCGGAGTCGCTTCTTTTAACCCTCGGAGTCCCGGTCAGCCGAGAGGAAGCCCTCTTTGCAGCAGAGGATCCAGTCTCGACCCGCATCCCCTCCGGCCGGGCATCCCCTCCTCCCCCCCTCCTCCCCCCCCCCCAGCATCCGATGCACAGTGAGCGGCGCAGACTCTGCCGCTTCTCCCGCAGCTGGTCTCCCCCCCCGCCACACCCCCCCCCGCTGCACGTGGCCATCCCGACCGCAGCTTTTCCTCCGGGGTCCCTGCAAGACAAGTCAATGTGCCAACGCTGCCCTGCCTGGGGTGAGACGAGGCCCCGAGTCCCGGGGTTTGGAGGTGCAGCCTTCCTTCCCTTCTTGGGCTGCTGGCGCTGCGACTCGGCTCCCGAACCGTTGCATGGCCAACGGGTCTGTTTAGCAGCAGCACCCCAAGACATGGTCCCACGTGACATGAAGATCTCCCAAGGTTGCAGAGCGGAGTTTAGGGGGTACGGCGACCGGGTGCCTCGCAATACGCAGCCCTGAGCACCGCAAGCTCACCCCGATGAGTGGGCAAATGCTCCATTCAAAGTCACGTCTGAACACACTCACATAGTGGGTGCGACCCACACACAGACTTGGCTCTCAAAGCGGTAACCCCCCCCCCCTCCAAAAGCCTTTCTAATTCTGCTGCAAATGAAGAGACCGGTTTGGTTCTCCTTCACGCTGGTGCCTCTTCTGCGGGAGAACCCGTGGATATTATATATCTGGATTTTCAGAAGGCGTTTGACACGGTCCCTCATGAAAGGCTCCTGAGAAAACTCCACAGTCAGGGAATAAGAGGGAAGGTCCTCTTGTGGATTAGGAACTGGTTGAAGACCAGGAAACAGCGAGTGGGAGTCGATGGGCAATTTTCACAATGGCGAGAGGTGAAAAGCGGTGTGCCCCAAGGATTGGTCTTGGGACCGGTGCTTTTCAACTTATTCATAAATGACCTGGAGTTGGGGATAGGCAGCGGGGTGGCCAAGTTTGCAAATGACACTAAACGTTTCCGGGTGGTAAAGACCAGCAAGGATTGTAAAGAGCTCCAGAAGGATCTCTCCAAACTGGGAAAATGGGCAGCAAAATGGCAGATGCGCTTTAATGTAAGTAAGTGCAAAGTGATGCACATTGGGGCAAGAAATCAAAACTTCACATATACACTAATGGGTTCTGAGCTGTCTGTGACACATCAGGAGAGAGATCTTGGGGTGCTGGTGGACAGGTCGATGAAAGTGTCGACCCAGTGTGCGGCGGCTGTGAAGAAGGCCAATTCCATGCTTGGGATCATTAAAAAAGGGATTGAGAATAAAATGGCCAATATCATTATGCCTTTGTACAAATCGATGGTAAGGCCACATCTGGAGTATTTTGTCCTGTTCTGGTCACCACACCTCAAAAAGGATATAGTTGAATTGGAAAAAGTGTAGAGGAGAGAGCAAGTGCGATTGGTGGGTTGGTGGGTGGGTGGGAGGGAGAGTGGTTTAGACTAAGTGGTAAATTCGCGGGGGGTCAAATTTGCGGCGGGGGCAAAAAACAGACAAAAGAAAATATTTCTCTACCCAGCGTGTAATTGGTTTGTGGAACTCCTTGCCACAGGAGGTGGTGATGGCACCTGGCCTGGGTGCCTTAAAAAGGGGATTGGACAGATTTATGGAGGAAAAATCCATCATAGTTTACAAGCCATGATGGGGATAAGCAACCTCCTGGTTGTAGGAGTAGGTTTTCTTTGTGCCAGGTGCAAGGGAGTGGTGACAGGATACAGGTCTCTTGTTGTCTTGTGTGCTCCCTGGGGCATCTGGTGGGGCAAATGTGTGATACAGGAAGCTGGACTAGATGGGCCTTTGGCCTCATCGAGCAGGGCTCTTCTTATGTTCTTATGAAATCTGAACCTTGCTGCTCGGATCAGAGGTTGTGTGAACTGCAAAGGCATAGGGAGCGGTTGTGGGGGTCCGGTGTGCACCCCAAGGTCTGCCAGGCCAGAGGGGGATCAGTCCACCCCTTCTTAGAACCATCCAAGCTGGTGGCCATCCATCCCCATCCCTTGTGGCCATGAATTCCACCGGCTAATTATGTGCCCTGTGAAGAAGTCCCTCCTTTTGCCTGCCCTAAACCTACCGATTGGCGACGGTACCACCAGCCAGGCATCATTTTATTCGTCACAGTCATGGTCCCCCTTAATCACCCTGTTCCCCAAGTTTGAAAGCCTGCAGCCTGGCCTCTTCAGGAAGATGCTCCAGTCCTCCGATCATTTGTTCTCCCCCCTCTGTGTGAGTCAAGAGTTTCTTTCTCTCAGGGGAAGAATCATTCCTCTCTCGGTCGCCCTTGGTTAGCTCTGCTGAAGACAGCGCCTTCCAGGAATCGACATCGCACACAACACCGACTGCGGAAGCAGGTTAGGGCCTGGCTTGCCCCAAACTCCAAGGCTACCTGGGAGCCTCCTTGTGAGATGTTCGGACTCAGCTTTGGCGACACTCAGGTGACTGGCACCAGTCCTTCTGGGGGGCACGACCAGCCCCCCCCAAACTGTTCCCACTTGGGCAAAATGTCCAGAGGGATGTGGGGTTTCCAACACAGACCCCTCACTCATGCCGGCTCTAGGCAGTGCCCCCTCCTGGACATGAGTTCATGTGACAGGCGCATCCCCTCCTCCCACCCTTGGATATAAATCAGAGATACTTGCAACAGTATAGGGAAAAACTATATAAGAGTACCAGAGATATTGAAAAAGAGCTTAAATTAAGGTCTGTATATAATATGTTGGGTATGTGACTAAATGTTCAGGCAGTCTGACAACATTTCCCGAGACCACTTTTCAATTACAATCCTCCCCCCCCCCCAATTTGGTAACAAATATCACAGCTGCGATCAGTCAGTGAGGGCCTCTGTGTTTTCCTTCAGAACCGCATCCATTTAATAGGGCTGGCATCTGTCCCATCCAGATGAGGAACGAAAAACCGCAGAAAACCGATGGTTAAATATTGCCGAACTTATGCAGGGAAATACCCAGAACTTCCCACCTTAATTTCTCCTGTCAAGCCATGAATAAACGGGGGGGGGGGTTTGCTGTGGGGAAATTGTGAGCAGAGATTGTTTCTCCTCCCAGGATCCGGAGACCTTTCAGGAGGCGGCTGTGCCGTATCATCAGACGTGGGGGAACATATGGCAGGCAACATTAAAGGGAATAATAAAAGCTTCTTCAAATACCCTGTTTCCCCAAAAATAAGACAGGGTCTTATATTAATTTTGGCTCCAACAAATGCAGCAGGTCTTCTTTTCAGGGAGGTCTTATGAGTGCCAGCAAAAATCACACAAAAATTTTTATGTATCTTCAGAGCAGAGGATGATTTCACAGGAGCTAAAATGGGAGCCTGGGGGCTTGCTGCAGCCTCGGGCCACCTGCTCATCTCCCCACCGCCCTCGGAGCACGAAAGCCAGAAAGCCATTCTTTGGTGATGTTCTGCAAGGAAAAAAGCTGAGCTCACAGGGCTCTGCGAAAAGGCAGTCGGACGCAGTGACGTTTCTGAGGCTCAGTACAGTAAAACCTTGGATTGCGAGTGCTTTGCAAGATGAGCAAAATTGTTTTATAAATTTGGACTTGATAAAGAGCAAGGTCTTGCAATACGAGTACAGTACATTGTGTTCTGCAAGAAATCTGTGTGTGTCTGTAGAGCTCATTAACAAACTGCTTCCCCCCTCATGTCCCTGCCATTTTGCTCTTGCAAACATAGCTCATTAACAAGCTGTTCTCCCCCTTCCCCCTCCCCCTCATGTCCCTGCCTCTTGCAAAGACTTTTACTCTGCAGAACAAGGCTCCGGTTCTACAGATCAGACTTTGCAAGAGGCAGGAACATGAGGGGGAGGGGGAGAACAGCTTGTTAATGAGCTATGTTTGCAAGAGCAAAACTGCAGGGACATGAGCCACGCTAGGTTTTATTTTCGGGGAGGTCTTATATTTATGAGTGTGTAATATGATGGCAAAAGATATTAAACAATTAATATCCTATTAAAATGCATAAGCTTTTGAAATAGTTAGTTTAGTCAGCCCCCGCGATAGAAAATGTGTCACCCAGTAAATAACAAGCATAATAGAAAATATTGACATCAGATTAAGGGAAAAAGGAGGCCCACAGAAGAGCATAGTTCATAGGTCAGAAAATGATGCCTGCCTCCCTATTCAACAATAGTAAGGCTAAAAAAATACAAGTGTCATGATGGAGGGTACCCCAAGAAGAGCCAAAGAAGAGCAAGAAGAGACCTCCAGGCCTAAGACATCTGCCCCACCAGGACTTCAGGGCAGCAACGTCAGGCACATCGTAAGAAGACGTCAAACCAGGAAAACCAATGTTCTACGTACACCGCAAGAATTCAAAGGAGAAAATTGAACAACTGGGCCCTAGCAATATAGACTAAGGGGGGGGGGCATATTACAGGAGTAAAACTTATGAAAGTTTTAAAGGGAGGAGTGTAATATGATGGCAAAAGATATTAAACAATTAATATCCTATTAAAATGCATAAGCTTTTGAAATAGTAACTTGCTTGCTTAGCAAATAGCAGAAAGTAAACAATTTATGTAAAATCCTTATGTAATCATGTAAGCATGTATCCTACATATATATATATAAGAATATCCCCTCATGTGGCCTTTCATGTAACCAAAAAGTATATTTTATTTGTATCAGTATTAAATCTGTGTGAACTTTTAGAATAGCAAAAGGGCCCCAGAGGGGTGGGGAGGGGGCGATGCACTAAGGCTAGGCCATAAATTTACCACTCGAAGCTAGCAGGGTAAGTCTAGCCATAAATAATCGGAAGTGTCAAGCACGGAGAGGTACCAGCAAGATAACAGAAGTCCTTTAGTGTCTGGTAACCAAAGGAAAGTTTAAAGATGTGCTGGTTTGGAGAAGAGTCATTTGCGCATGTGTGTGTGTAATTTAACACTGAGAAACATGATGTACGCCCAAATGTAACTGAAAGCTATAAAACCTGTGAACAAAGGAGCTTCGGGGCTCCACCTCATTTTTGAAGCTGAAGAAAGCTAAGGTGTGAGACTTTCTTGCAAGAAATAAAGAAATGAATGAGATCTGCTCCTGTCATTCCTGACTATTATTGTTACTGAGGCATCAGTTAACAGATGGTGCATTGGCCGGGAATGGCGTCACGTGGCATTTGCCTCCCCTAAGAGCTGAAGTCCGGCTGTTTGGCCTGTACCGTGGGTGAATTAGCCCTAGCGTACGCCCTTGACTTTTCCGAGGAGGGCCTGGTTCGCCTTGGGGTGCAGACCACCAGCCTGCGCAGCCAACCGGGGTAATAGACCAGATCTGAGATAAATAATTATAAGTGCACACAGGATTGGATAAGGTAAGTCCTTGCAAGGCAAAGGGTGTCGGGTCTTGCAAACCCAGACAAAGGCGATCGCAGTTGCAGGCAAAAGCACTATTAAGCGATCCAGCCTTATGGATGGAATGGAAATTATATATACGTTTGGAATTCTAGGGGGCGGTGGAGGTGGGGACTAAAGCCACCCCGCCAGTGGTCAGCGATAAAGGGAGGAACAGGGCAAAGCTCAAAGACCTGACTGACCTCCACCAATGGAGTATTGGTTGTTTGTCACTAAAATGGGTTGGTGTACTGGGGAAGGGTTGGTTTGTATGAAAAAGAGAGTGGATGCAACGAATGAGTGTGAAGGGGACTCCACTAGGGAGAAACCTACGCGAATGGGACTTCTGAGTAACACGTTTCCTCCGATCCTGCGAAGGGCGAGGCTGTGAAAAGAAGAAAGCGAAAGTTGTATGTTTAAAATCCTACTGTGTCTAACTGAAGGACCCCAACACCTTCAGTCTGTTCCCCACCCTATCTGTTGTCCAAAGTTGTTTGTCTGGAATGAGTGTCGTTTTGTTGTGGATAATGGGGAAAGGGATTCTAACATGCTGTCATGGTGTAAGTGTGTGAAGGGAAGAGCCTTGTCAAGAGAGAAAAACAGCTGGCAGCTTCCCCTATTCTCTCCCGACTTTCCTCCACCACTCTAGAGGAACGGTAGATTTCGTGTAGCTTTCTTCCCCTATTCAATCAATGCAGGGAGAGGGGAAAGGAAAGGTCTGAGTCAGCTGCAAGAGTTCCCCTCTTCCCCATTGGTTGTATGGTAATGCATTTACGGAGATACAGGCACGCAAGCAGTCTTTAATCTCTGTTCCCCTCTTCAAGTTTTTTGTTTCTGTTAAAGAGAAATGTTTGTATGTCCCTTTTATGGCATGGGAGAGAGAGTTGGTTTTCCGCCTCTTTTTACAGAGAACAAAGGATTTTAGCTAGAGCAGCACAGTCTACGAACAATCTTATTACCTGTTGCTGCGACTAATTGGGTAAAGATCAAAGGGGGCTACTCTCTCTATCTCTCTCCCCACCCACGAGAATGTTTTTGGCTAATCAAGTGAAAGTAAACAAGCAGGGAGAAAGAGAGTGGTTTCCAGTTCATGCTTTAAGATGAGGAGGAGGTGGGATTTGCCTGCAAGGAAAGTTCTGTTTTAATGGTAGAACAAAAATAAACCAGTGGTATCCCTAATCTGACCAATAAATGAAAGGGAATAGAGTGAAATAGTAATAAAGAAGATTGTAACTACAGAAAAGAAGTATCAATAAACAGAGAATGTGTGGAAAAGGGAGGTGAAGGGAAAGACGGATGAAAACAGCGTGAGGAATTCAGGCAGCCTCCCTATCACCCCTCCCTTTTAACAACAGCTGAGGAGTTCCCCAGCACGGTTCCACTCCCACTCTGAGACAGCATGAAGAAGAGCACTGGAATTTAAGGCAGGAGAGAGAGATTGTTGTAGATTTTTCTGATGCAAATAAATAGAGTACAACCATGCAACGTTCTGAGACCCAGAGAGATGTACAACTTTATTAACACCATAGATGTAATATACAGAGAACAGCACACTAACTGAGGACCCTGAGAAGGTTGAAAAGGCAGGGAATTAACAGAGAGTCCCAAAAAGGGTGGATGGAGCAACTGCGGCAGTGGGACCCACACAAGTTTTAAGCTAAAAGAGATGCAGGCTGAATATGAAGCACCCGCTCAAGCTGTCAGACGGGCAGAGCAGATGAAGAAGCAAATAGGAAAAGACAATGAGGGAAGCTCGTGACCGAAATGCCACTGAGAATCCAGAAGCAGACTATAACACATATAAGAATCTGAAAGAAACACACAATCCCTGGCTTAGGACATAAGGACACTCAGAGCAAGTAATGTCAAGGGCAGTAACCATCCATAGATTAAAAACCCAGGAGCTTTTATGAGAAGGATAAAAGACAGAAGCGAAAAGGGGGTTGCTGGAAGTTAAAGATAGGAGGAACAGTGTATGTGATGGGAAGATGGAGGACCAGAGAGAGAGACGGAGAGCGATGTGGAAGGTGGAGCAGGGAAGAAGGATGTTGGAAAGAAAAGAAAGGAAATGACAGACAAATCAGAGAAAGATGGGGAGCAGGGAACCCTGGAGGCAATGAGGAAAATGAAGAGAAAGACGAGAGGTTGGGCAAGTTAAGATGAAGAAAGGAAGAATTGGCAGGACAACGTATGTAATAGAGAGGAGATCCAAAAGATCAAAACAAGCAGAAGTTGCCTAGTTAAGGGAAAATTTTTTTTTTACTTAAAGAGTCACCAAGATAAAGCCATTTCCTAGAAGTTTAGGCAAAGCAGCAGGAGAGTAAAGTAATGTACCCAGGAAATGACTAAAGAGCTTAAGCTAGAAGAGTAAAAAGCCCCAGCAAGTATACGCACATGAAGCAACATTAGGAGCAAAGCAGAGTTTTCACATTCAACTCTGAATAAGCTTGGGCTAGAGACAAGAAAAAGGGCAGTCAAAGGGACCCCATTATAAGAAAAGCCTTATTTGAAATTGTGCGAACACTAAAAGAAGTATTCTGTAAGTTTTAAGAAAACTGGTGCAGGACAGATATACAGACATGAAATCATTTGGAGCTCTAGGTCAGAACAGTAAAAGGAGGGGCCACAGGAATGAAACCCCCCCTCATGTATACAGGCACCCGAGATCTTGAACAGAGCCAGCTCAGCAGTGATTTATGGGCTATTTACCACAGACCCTTGTCAACTGGAAGTTGATGCAGAGAAGCTTTTTAGAGAGAAAAAGCACAAGAGGGAACCACGGGAATGTACACACCCAACAGAATCCAGTAAATTCAGCTGTAACAGGACTGGCATTTTGTTTTAACTGAAAGCAACAGACTAGAGTGTGTGAAAGGAGCTATGTTTAACATCATACAACCTATATGGCAGGACATGAGAGATGTGTGCAAACAGGCCTGCCCACCCCCAGAGAAAGAGACTGTCAAACTGGCTACCATAATGCAACAAGGCTAGTAGCCAGAAACCCACAGAAGCCCTAACCAGGAAGAGGGAAAAGTGCAAGGGAACAGGCCACAGCTGAGATCAGATCAACGTGGCAATTGTTAAATTGGCCACCAAAGGGAAAGCATCATCTTCCCCCCAGGAAAAGGGTTTCACCCTTTGGAAATATGGATGAGGCAGAGAACAACCCAGTTCCCTAATAGGCTAAAGAGGACTGTGGCACCCTTTACTTCATACAAGGAGCTGCGTATACAGAAGAACATAGATGGGGCTCTGAGTTCATGTTGCCCCACAGAGCCCATTAGTAAAGATGCAAAAAGCAAAACTTTGCCACTCATAACTAATGGTGGAACAACAGTGCCAGCTATCAATGCTCCACTAGATACAAAGACTCTGAATTAGAGCCCATGAAAGCCTCTGAATCAGGACAGAGCATGTAAGAACTGTCAGCAATTAATCTTAAAGTAATCGTTTTGGAAAAACTTTGCTCTGTAGTGTGAACACCGCCAGTAAAGACAGCTGACCCGCAGAAAACAGGCGAAATAAGTGTAACAATATGGAAAATTTACAGGTTTAATTTGGTGTTAGAAGTGGGATACCCAACCACGAAAAGTATTTAGACCAGATCAAGAAGCAAGGGAAAATATCAGGGACCGTAAGACATGTACCAGGAAGCAAGGGGTGCTGAGTAACTGGGGGGGGGGGACGAAGATATGCAGAAAAATATCACAATCACCATAAACGGCATGTTGATAAACACAACAGGGAGAAAAGTCCCTTCTGATGGGTGTAGGCCAACGTGAGATGTTGTGGACAAAAGTGATGAGGCAAAGAGTGCCCCCAAAAAAACCCAGCAACCAGCACAAGGTCCCTGTTATTACAATTAATCTCTTGTGGCTGTTTACCTCACAAGGACTACAGTAATGTAGTTACTAACAAGCTGAAGAACCATGCAGTGAAGGAGAGTAAACAGACAACAAGCAGCGTTGAACAGTCACATTTTTTGTTGTTATTTTTGTGCCCATACAAGGCTAAGTGAGAAGTAAGAGCCTGAAGTACTTTTAATGAGCTCCAAAGGCCAGAGAGACTGAGCACAAGCACTAAGCCAGGTTAAACTCAGCTCACCTGGAAAAACTAAAGACAATGTGCTATTGTAGTAATTCTTTGCCTAAAGCCAAAGCCTACAACACCAGCTGGACATTAAAGGCAAAGTAAAGAGCTATCTCTTATGCAGAGCATTATTGAATCTATGGACATTGTTTAGAAGGAGAAAAAGCAGCAAAAAAATCCCATACAAGGTAGAACATATAGCGTTTAAAGAAAAGGAGTAACGTTTCCCAGTTTTGGAAGCAAAATCTATTGTTTTGGAAGCACAGCAGCCCAGAAGGTTGCCAACTGATGAACTATCAGACAGACTAAGTTGGACAAATGGAAAGTTTGTATCATGTTCTTTTTAAGCAATTGTTTTGCAAAATAAAATGAATAAAAGGGAGGCGCCTGCATGTGCCCCACAGAGTTTTACTAATCAGATAAATACAGTAAAACTCAAACTTTATTATACAGTAATATACAAGACATGTACATAGGTATCCTGAAGTATTGGAGTTAAATACATTTACCAGATTGGAATCTGAGAAATCTATTACACTGGCCAGAAGAGAGCAACTACATTCATGCTAGAGCAAGCTGCCCTCCCACATAAGAAAACATCCCAGAAAATGAAATGAAGATCTGTTTACATGGAAAGCAAAGTATGAAGCCAATAGATATTAACGAAAAAGGACTCAAAAAGATTTTGGAAAACAAACTGGACCAAATAAGTTCATAAACTAGGTGTTGTTCAGAATTGGGAATACTTATACTGGTAAGCCCAAACTACCTTTCTTTTTGAGGTAATGCATGGGCAAGTCTCCATATTTGTGGAGGTCATTTTGGCCTAGGGGTACAATGCTTTAAGGAAGGTTTTGCCTTGGGCAAAGAAGCTTGTAGAAATGGTTAATCAGGCTCACTGCCTATAGGTAAATGAAGTTAAGATGAAACTAGGAAATAAGGTTCAAAAGGAAAAAGTTAGATCTACAGCAGCCAAATTGGTTTGGTTTATATCAATTGATGTTAAGACAGTTGGCTGCAAAAATGTTTTCTTGAATCTCGAAACAGATAAGACCTCGTGTAGAGATCCTAAACATCTGCAGACAAAAAGATGGCTGCAGCCAGGATCACAAGGGCTAACACCTGACACAGTAGGAGACAAGATGGATGAAGAGCAACGATCCTATCACTATGTAATTAAATCACAGCTAGAGTCGAATACACAGAACGACAGGGGTATTTGGCCAAATTATATACTGTGGTGGAACCGAGGGCATCATCCAGGAACATCCTGGAAGTTAATAATGTTTGCACGAATGTCTTGGGAGCAAAGATTAAGTGAGATTTATTTGGTAGATTCAGACAAAGAACAAGCACGGTTTAGTCCAGACCTGTTGGACTATTTAGGCCATGAATGGGGATGGGCTTGGTCCCTATGGTTATGTCCTGGTTGTTATTCTAGTGTACAAGACAAACTACCATGCCCACCATAGGAGCAGACATGACATAACCTAAAATATGAAGGTATATTAACCAATTTTTTTAGCTTCTGTATTTAAGACTTTTGTACAGTGATAAGCAATTCCAGTTCTGTATTAATTTCTGTATAATTCTTTAGCTCCTAGTTAGTTTAGTCAGCCCCCGCGATAGAAAATGTGTCACCCAGTAAATAACAAGCATAATAGAAAATATTGACATCAGATTAAGGGAAAAAGGAGGCCCACAGAAGAGCATAGTTCATAGGTCAGAAAATGATGCCTGCCTCCCTATTCAACAATAGTAAGGCTAAAAAAATACAAGTGTCATGATGGAGGGTACCCCAAGAAGAGCCAAAGAAGAGCAAGAAGAGACCTCCAGGCCTAAGACATCTGCCCCACCAGGACTTCAGGGCAGCAACGTCAGGCACATCGTAAGAAGACGTCGAACCAGGAAAACCAATGTTCTACGTACACCGCAAGAATTCAAAGGAGAAAATTGAACAACTGGGCCCTAGCAATATAGACTAAGGGGGGGGGCATATTACAGGAGTAAAACTTATGAAAGTTTTAAAGGGAGGAGTGTAATATGATGGCAAAAGATATTAAACAATTAATATCCTATTAAAATGCATAAGCTTTTGAAATAGTAACTTGCTTGCTTAGCAAATAGCAGAAAGTAATCAATTTATGTAAAATCCTTATGTAATCATGTAAGCATGTATCCTACATATATATAAGAATATCCCCTCATGTGGCCTTTCATGTAACCAAAAAGTATATTTTATTTGTATCAGTATTAAATCTGTGTGAACTTTTAGAATAGCAAAAGGGCCCCAGAGGGGTGGGGAGGGGGCGATGCACTAAGGCTAGGCCATAAATTTACCACTCGAAGCTAGCAGGGTAAGTCTAGCCATAAATAATCGGAAGTGTCAAGCACGGAGAGGTACCAGCAAGATAACAGAAGTCCTTTAGTGTCTGGTAACCAAAGGAAAGTTTAAAGATGTGCTGGTTTGGAGAAGAGTCATTTGCGCATGTGTGTGTGTAATTTAACACTGAGAAACATGATGTACGCCCAAATGTAACTGAAAGCTATAAAACCTGTGAACAAAGGAGCTTCGGGGCTCCACCTCATTTTTGAAGCTGAAGAAAGCTAAGGTGTGAGACTTTCTTGCAAGAAATAAAGAAATGAATGAGATCTGCTCCTGTCATTCCTGACTATTATTGTTACTGAGGCATCAGTTAACAAGTACCAGCAAAAATCATGCAAAAATGATGGTAGGTCTTACTTTCAGGGGAGGTCTTATTTTAGGAGAAACAGGGTATGTTAGAAGCAGGAAACCTGCCAGGGAAACGGTTGGTCCACTGGATGGTGAGGGAGAAAAAGGGGTGATAAAAGGGGACATGGAGATTGCAGAGAAATTAAATGAATTATTTGAATCTGTCTTCATTGCAGAAGACCTTGGGCAGATACAGCTGCCTGAACGGCCTCTCCTGACTAAAGAATTAAATCAAATAGAGTTAATTGACAAATAAAAGATCAATAAATCACCGGGCCCGGATGGCATCCACCTAAGAGTTCTGAAGGAACTCAAGAATGAAGTTGCTGACCTCTTGACCAAAATATGCAACTTGTCCCTTAAAACGGCCACTGTGCTAGACGATTGGAGAATAGCTAATGTCACGCCAATCTTTAAAAAAGGAAGGAGGGGAGACCCGGAAAACTACAGGCCGGTCAGCCTAACATATGTTCCAGGGAAGATGGTAGAAAGTCTCATTAAGGATAAAATCTTAAAACACATAGAAGAACAGGCTTTGCTGAGGGAGAGTCAGCATGGTTTCTGCAAGGGGAAGTCTTGCCTCACAAATCTTTTATAATTTTTTGAAAAGGTCAACAGGCATGTGGATGCGAGCAAACCCGTGGATATTATATATCTGGATTTTCAGAAGGCGTTTGACACAGTCCCTCATGAAAGGCTCCTGAGAAAACTCCACAGTCAGGGAATAAGAGGGCAGGTCCTCTTGTGGATTAGGAACTGGTTGAAGACCTGGAAACAGCGAGTGTGAGTCAATGGGCAATTTTCACAATGGTGACAGATGAAAAGCGGTGTGCCCCAAGGATCGATCTTGGGACCGGTGCTTTTCAACTTATTCATAAATGACCTGGAGTTGGGGATAAGCAGCGAGGTGGCCAAGTTTGCGGATGACACTAAACTTTTCCGGGTGGTGAAGACCAGCAGGGATTGTGAAGAGCTCCAGTAGGATCTCTCCAAACTGAATGGGCAGCAAAATGGCAGGTGCGCTTCAATGTAAGTACAGTAAAACCTTGGATTGCGGGCATACCATATTGCCCCGAGTATAGGACGCTCCTGATTATAAGCCGCACCCTTAAAGTTTGGTTATATTTTTTTAAAAAATACATTTTTAACTTAACTTAAAGAAAATATACACATTAGTAGAACAGTAAAACAGTACAGCTTTAGTACAGTTAAAGGCATAGGCACCCTGTCCCTTATCGAATCTGGGCACCCTATTATAAGTAGCCTTCCCAGATCCAAAGGGGGACAGAGTGCCTACCTTTAACCTTTGGAATTTGGGCAGGTGCAGCTTCTTGCACCCTTCCATGATGATGAGCTGCACCTGCCCAAATTTCAATGGTTAACAGCACTATCCTATGCATGTCTACTCAGAAGTAAGTCCCATTGCATTCAATGGGGCTTACTCTCAGGAAGGTGTGCATAGGATTGCAGCCTAAAGGTTGGCACTCTGTCCCCCTTTGGATGTGATAAGCCTTTGCAAAAGCTCTTGCTCTCAACTTTCAAACTGCAGAAGCTCTTGCGCTCAACTTTCAAACTCAACTTTTCAAATTGGGAGTGCATCATCAAACTGCACTCCCAATTTTTAAACTGCAAGATCAAATATCTTAGTTTCCACAGAGTCCTGGGGCTGGAACTTAAGGGTTAATTTTTTCAAATGCCTCTAAGGCTAGAGGTTGCTAGAGAGATCATGGCCATTTAGCAAGTGATTAAGAGCTGAAAACACAGCGCTTTGCAGTTTTAAAAAAAGAACCTTTGAAAGAGATTTGGAGAGGCTTGAAAAAGGGGCTTTGCAGAAAACTCTAGGCAGAAAACACTAGACTTTGATTGTAGGCCGCACCCTACTTTAAAGACTTGCCTTATGGGACAAAAGTGAGTCTTATACTCAGGTCAATACGGTAATTGGTTCCAGAAACGTGCTTGTAATCCAAAGCACTCTTATATCAAAGCAAATTTTCCCATAAGAAATAATGGAAACTCAGATGGTTCGTTATTCTGCAATAGATCTTTGTGTGAGTCTGCATATACTGTAGGAAGAATAGTGTCTCCTGGGCTCAGCTAATTAAGAAGCTGCCCTCCCCCCTCCTTTGCTCTTGTAAACTGTAACTCATTAAGCTGTTCTCCCCCTTCCCCCTTCACTTTGCAAAGTCTGATCTGCAGACCTGAGCCTTGTTCTGCAGAGTAAACGACTTTGCAAGAGGCAGATGAGGGGGGGAGGGGAGAACAGCTTGTTAATGCTTAACACCTTGTTAAGTGTTTGCAAGCGCAGCCAGCGGGGGGTGGGGAGGAAAGCTTAATGAGCCATTTGAACTCACAGACATCTCTTGTAGAACACAATGTACTCATATTGCAAGACCTTGCTCATTTATCGTCAACATTTACAAAACAATTTTGCTCGTCTTGCAAATCACTCGCAAACCAAGTTACTCCCAATCCAAGGTTTTACTGTAAGTGTAAAGTGATGCATATTGGGACAAGAAATCAACACTTCACATATGCTCATGGGTTCTGAGCTGTCTGTGACGGATCAGGAGAGAGATCTTGGGGTACTGGTGGACAAGTCAATGAAAGTGTCAACCCAGTGTGCGGCGACTGTGAAGAAGGCCATATTCCATGCTCGGGATCATTAAAAAAGGGATTGAGAATAAAACGGCCAATATCATTATGTCCTTGTACAAATCGATAGTAAGGCCACATCTGGAGTATTGCGTACAGTTCTGGTGGCCGCATCTAAACAAGGATATAGTTGAATTGGAAAAGGTGCAGAAAAGAGCGACCAAAATGATTTGTGGGCTGGAGCACCTCCCTTATGAGGAAAGGTACAGCGTTTGGGGCTTTTCAGTCTAGAAAAAAGGCACCTGAAAGGAGACATGATTGAGACATATAAAATTATGCATGCATGGGATGGAGGGAGTGGATAGAGGAAAATTCTTCTCCCTCTCGCACAACACCAGAACCAGGGGACATGCACTAAAATTGAGTGGAGGGAGAGTTACAACGGACAAAAGAAAATATTTCTTCACCCAGCGTGTAATTCATCTGTGGAACTCCTTGCCACAGGATGTGGTGATGGCACGTGGTCTAGATGCCTTTAAAAGGGGTTTGGACAGATACATGGAGGAAAGTACCATTGTGAGGAGTGAATGTTCAAAGGATGAAAGTGGTGTAAAAGAAACAAACAAAATGGCGACTTCGCAGTGCATGATATGAGAACTGTTTGGCAAGCCAAAGCGAGAATTCCAAGACTGCTGACAGAGCGCGATGGTGCCTGTCTGTTCTAAGAACGCTCCATCCCGAGAATGGCACGAAACCAGCCTGTTGGAGTACAGGTGGACATGGTCCGGTAAAAACAACTGATAAGGAAAAGTCTGGAATTCATCAAGACGCCAACGAAGCAATTCATCAGGACATGCCGACGAAGAATGTCTGTTTGGATGCCAAAGGGCGGTACAAGGAGCAAGGGAGAAGAATCTTTAAAAGCAGGAGTCGAAAACCTGAAGGGTGTGTTCCTGTACCGCGGCAACGGGGGCTCCACAACTACCTCAGAGTGCGTGAGTATGGATGCTTGAGTGTCTGGATGTATGAGAGAGCTCTCTTGATACTTGTGTAAATGTATATCCTTTTGTCTCAATAAATGTTACATGCATAGTGGTTAAAAATCCAAATTTGGTGTCTCAGACTGTCTGTGCAAGGATTGCTTTGGGAAATTTCGGGGAGGAAAGAGAACCTTTACTATACGCTTCCAGAATCAAAAGAACTGCCCTAACCATTCAGAGGGCATAACACCATAACAGGTTACAAGCCATAAGCAACCTCCTGGTTTTAGAAGTAGGTTCTCGTTCTCTCAGTGCCAGGTGCAAGGGAGTGACAACAGGAAACAGGTTATCTTGTTGGCTGTGAACTCTCAGAGGCATCTGGTGGGGCCACTGGGAGATACAGGAAGCAGCTGGACTAGATGGGCCCTTGGCCTGATCCAGCTGCAGGGCTCTTCTGATGTTCTTATGACAGGGAACAGGAGCCAGAGCCGACCAGTCCGGAGGCGCTCAACTGAAGGGAGGAACGTGCTATTCGGGCAGTACGTGGGGAGGGGCTGAAATTGACTGGTCCCACCCTAGTAGAAATAAATGAGAACCCAGGTGCGGAGCAAGAACCTGGACAGGTGTGTTTATTGAGTACAGGCCATCTCTACAGGGACGGTGTCATGCCCGAAACCCTATGATGTAGGTGTCTCGCATTCGGAGGAGACGGCAGGGCTGGGGTCAGACACAGTGGTGCGGAATGCATGGGGTGCGCAATTGCCCACCAGAAACCGTGGGAGGCTTGACGGGACCAGACTCTGTGGCAGCGAAGAATGTAACACTCAAAAGCATTCATATGGTTTAAATCTGATGTGAATTCGTATACCAGCAGTAAGAGCTGAGTGGTCAGTGAAGCTCTTTCCACACTCCAACTTTTATCTGGTTTCTCTCAGCTTGACTTCACATCAAAGAATCCACAGCTATCATTCCTACTGAAGCGGTTTCCACACTCCAAGCATTTATATGGTTTCTCCCCTGTGTGGGTTCTTTGATGCGAAGTTAGGCTTGATTTCTGACTGAAGCTCTTTCCACACTCCATGCACTGATATGGTTTCTCCCCTGTGTGGATTCTCTGATGATTGGTTAGATCGGAGCTCCACGTGAAGCGCTTCCCACATTCCAAGCATTCATATGGTTCCTCCCCTGTGTGAGTTCTTTGATGCGAAGTTAGGCTTGATTTCTGACTGAAGCTCTTTCCACACTCCATGCACTGATATGGTTTCTCCCCTGTGTGGGTTCTCTGATGCTTAGTCAGCTTTGAGCTCACACTGAAGCTCTTTCCACACTCCATGCACTGATATGGTTTCTCCCCTGTGTGGGTTCTCTGATGCTTGGTTAGATCGGAGCTCCACATGAAGCGCTTCCCACATTCCAAGCACTTATATGGTTTCTCCCCTGTGTGGGTTCTTTGATGCAAAGTTAGGCTTGATTTCTGACTGAAGCT
Source organism: Plestiodon gilberti rubricaudatus (assembly GCA_026170595.1). Taxonomy (NCBI): domain Eukaryota; kingdom Metazoa; phylum Chordata; class Lepidosauria; order Squamata; family Scincidae; genus Plestiodon; species Plestiodon gilberti. The sequence goes on along the minus strand of JANXHW010000002.1, from coordinate 263,854,883 downwards.
CTTTCCACACTCCATACACTTATATGGTTTCGCCCCTGTGTGGGTTCTTTGATGCGAATTCAGGATTGAGCTCTCACTGAATCTCTTTCCACACTCCAAGCATTTATATAATTTCTCCGATGTATGGGTTCTTCGATGCAAGGTCAGGCCTGAGCTCTGACTGAAGCTCTTTCCGCATTCCATGCACTGATATGGTTTCTCGCCTGTGTGTGTTCTTTCATGCACATTTAGTTCTGAACTCCACCTGAAGCTCTTTCCACACTCCAAACACTTATATGGTTTCTCCCCTCTGTGGGTTCTATGATGTGAATTTAGGTGTGAGCCCCTACTGAAGCTCTTTCCACACTCCAAGCACTTATATGGTTTCTCCCGTGTGCATCCTTTGATGTAAAGTCAAGTGTGAGTGCTGCCTGAAACACTTTCCACACTCCAAGCATTTATATGGTTTCTCTCCTGTGTGGGTTCTCTGATGCACAATGAGCGTTTTCCTCAGAGTGAACTTCTTTCCACACTCCAAGCATTTATATGATTTCTCGCCTGTGTGGGTTCTGCGATGCCAAGTCAGCTTTGAGCTCACACTGAAGCTCTTTCCACATTTCAAGTATTTCTATGGTTTCTCCCCTGTGTGGGTTCTTTGATGCGAAGTTAGGCTTGATTTCTGACTGAAGCTCTTTCCACACTCCATGCACTGATATGGTTTCTCCCCTGTGTGGATTCTCTGATGATTGGTTAGATCGGAGCTCCACGTGAAGCGCTTCCCACATTCCAAGCATTCATATGGTTCCTCCCCTGTGTGAGTTCTTTGATGCGAAGTTAGGCTTGATTTCTGACTGAAGCTCTTTCCACACTCCATGCACTGATATGGTTTCTCCCCTGTGTGGGTTCTCTGATGCTTAGTCAGCTTTGAGCTCACACTGAAGCTCTTTCCACACTCCATGCACTGATATGGTTTCTCCCCTGTGTGGGTTCTCTGATGCTTGGTTAGATCGGAGCTCCACATGAAGCGCTTCCCACATTCCAAGCACTTATATGGTTTCTCCCCTGTGTGGGTTCTTTGATGCAAAGTTAGGCTTGATTTCTGACTGAAGCTCTTTCCACACTCCATACACTTATATGGTTTCGCCCCTGTGTGGGTTCTTTGATGCGAATTCAGGATTGAGCTCTCACTGAATCTCTTTCCACACTCCAAGCATTTATATAATTTCTCCGATGTATGGGTTCTTCGATGCAAGGTCAGGCCTGAGCTCTGACTGAAGCTCTTTCCGCATTCCATGCACTGATATGGTTTCTCGCCTGTGTGTGTTCTTTCATGCACATTTAGTTCTGAACTCCACCTGAAGCTCTTTCCACACTCCAAACACTTATATGGTTTCTCCCCTCTGTGGGTTCTATGATGTGAATTTAGGTGTGAGCCCCTACTGAAGCTCTTTCCACACTCCAAGCACTTATATGGTTTCTCCCCTGTGTGCATCCTTTGATGTAAAGTCAAGTGTGAGTGCTGCCTGAAACACTTTCCACACTCCAAGCATTTATATGGTTTCTCTCCTGTGTGGGTTCTCTGATGCACAATGAGCGTTTTCCTCAGAGTGAACTTCTTTCCACACTCCAAGCATTTATATGATTTCTCGCCTGTGTGGGTTCTGCGATGCCAAGTCAAGTGTGAGTTATGAGTGAAGCTCATTCCACACTCCAAGCATTTATATGGTTTCTCACCTGTGTGGGTTCTTCGATGCAAAGTCAGGTGAAAGTTCTTACGGAAGCTCTTTCCACACTCCATGCACTTATATGGTTTCTCCCCTGTGTGAGTTCTTTGATGTACAGTTAGGCCTGAGACCGCACCGAAGCTCTTTCCACACTCCAAGCATTTATATGGTTTCTCCCCTGTGTGAGTTCTTTGATGTACAGTTAGGCCTGAGACCGCACCGAAGCTCTTTCCACACTCCAAGCATTTATATGGTTTCTCCCCTGTGTGAGTTCTCTGATGTACAGTCAGGCCTGAGCCTGCATCAAAGCTCTTTCCACACTCAAAACATTTATATGGTTTCTCCCCTGTGTGGGTTCTTTGATGTTCTCGCAGTTCTGATTTACTGCAGAATGTCTTTGCACACAGAGGGCATTTTTCCTTCCACTTTTCGGTTACTTTTTCTGGATTGACTGGGATAACATTTAAATCCCAACGCTGATGAGCATCAGTGTTACTTCTCAATTTCTGCGTCTCATTTCCATCCTGCTTCTTTGATCTGTCTTGATGCACCATTTTCTCCCTCGTGTGGATCTTTTCATGGGAAGTAAGATGTGTGTTTGTGGTGAAGTGTTTTCTGTTCTTAAGACGTTGAGATGATTTCTTCCCTATAGGGATATTGCGGTTTTTATTAATCGCTGATTGACAACTGATTGTTTCCCCATGCAAAGGATTCTTCTTCCTTCTTTTCCCTTTGGGATATTCCTGCTGGACTGGGATTTCATGGAGATCACAATTCTGTGAAAGAACAGCTTTAGTCCTCCAGCCAAGCGCTGGGCTTCCCTCCTGCCTCCCTGATCCGTCCTGGACTCTGAACGTTACTTCCTCTGTGTCAAGCACAGTCGTTTCCGATGACGCCCCTCGTGGCTCCCTCCGATTCTCACTGTCTTCTCCGTTGCTTCCTGGAACAGAGAAAGAAACTTGATTAGCAGTGCAACAGAGAGTAACACACTCTCCTAGGCATGTATACTCAGACGTAATCCCCAATGGATTCAGTGGCCCTGACTCCCAGGAACGTACGCCTAGGATCGCAGCCCTGCTCAGTCAGCTGTTGGGGGGAAGGAGCTCATCCTGACCCGGTCCTGGGATGGAGGCAGCTTTGTCCCAGTGGAGAAGTCACAAGGGGGGGGGCTCCCTCTGGGTTCCCTCAGGCCTCACAGCAGCTGCAATCTCACATCCTCGTCTTATACATGCCAAAACGCCTCTTATTTTGGGCAGTGGGGCTTTGCGGGATGTCTGGGGGCAGCCCTGCCCTGCCCTGAGCCCCGCTAAAGAGAAGAGGCAAGGAAGAAAGAACATATTTGACAGCGGAAGAAGCTGCACTTTTGGGAGGAGCTGCTAGAACAGAGGTGGGGGACACACACACACACACCAAGAGTGGCATTTGTGGAGAAGGGCTGGGTGCCCCTTCGGCTGGCAGAGGAGGAGAGGGGCTCAATTTCTACAGGGAGACGTGCTCCGTCTGGGAGAGGGGTCTGTGTCACCCTAGCTCTGAGGGGGAGAAGGGTGTCCAAGGAGGGAGAGGTTGCGAGGTGTTGATGTGAATGGACAGCACAACGCCACAAGGACTGGCCACCGGAGAAGAGATGGGATAATACAGCCCGCCAAGGACAGGATGATCCACAACACGGCTAAGCAGCTACCTGTTGCTCCGCCCCCTTCGTCTGAGTCCAGGACAAAGGGACAGCCCTCTTCTTCCAGCCAGGAGACGAGCTCAGCTTTGGGAAATTCTTAGGAGGAAACAAAGAGATTGATTATTTCTGACTTGGCAGGATACACATTCTCAGAGTAAAAAACAAAAAACCTCATCATCATGTGAGACGCGACAATCCACTGAATTGCCACACACGACATGCGTCCAAATATAACTGGTTTATTAAAAGTATATACAAAAGGGATTAAAAAACATGAGAAAAGAAAGGCGAGTAATAAAAGTAGAAGCAGGATGATGAAAAGATGACCGAGCCTGGCAGGAGAGCATAAAAAGAAATGTTTTCACTAAAAGAACACAATGGCTCCGGCCCATCCATGAGGCCAACTGAGACAATTGCCTAGGGCAGCAGACTGGCAGGGGGCGGCCATCTCCACCCGCCCACTCGTTTCCATGGCTGACTCACCCTACACAATGCCAACGTGCCCCAGAAGGGAGAGCAGCTTCGGTTATGAAGGCTCCCCGCTCCCAGCACACTCTGGTCTGAGGCATCTGCTGCTGGGTTAAGCAGTCCTGCGCATAAGCACATAAGTTACCTGCTGATTTCTCCTCTTCTTCCTCCTCATGATCCTGGAGAAAGGCGCACTCCCCTTCTTCCAGCTGGGAAATGAAGGCAGGTTTGGGAAAGTCCTCTGAGAAGGAAACAGATGAGATACTTCTGACTACAATATGTCGAGGCTTTGCAAGGAGACCTGATTCTAGGCTGCCTCCCACCCCCCATAGGCAAGGAGTGGGATGGGGGGGGGAAGAGGCAAGGTCTTTGAACTCTCACGCATGAACAGGCTTGCAGAAGCAGCAGCATGGATCCCAAAGAAATCCAGCCTCAAATGCTCAGGAAACCTGGAGTGAATCCCTAGTGTGGGAGTTCGGTCGTGGAGGTGAAACCCGCCACGTTTCTTCCACCCACCTCTTGGCCCGTGGAAGGGAGGCCTCAACCAGAAGGCCAACTGCCCCCCCCACAACCTAAGGCAACCCCCCCTCTGCAAAGAGACTGGGAATTTAGGCAAGCAGAGAAAGGATGCAACGTTCTCCTGCCGTTCCACCCCCTGAACATGGCTCTTACTGGAGCACCAAACCAGTCCGGGGCAGCCGTAGCTCAGTGGGAGAGAACCGGCTTGGCATGCAAGAGACCCAGGATCCGTCCCTGGCACCAACTCAAAGGAGGGGTGGGGTATATGCCTGCCGGTATCCCTGGCATGTCGCTGCCAGTCAGTGTAGCACACCCCCTTCAGGTGAGCCTGGCAATTCCCACATCTCCCCTGGGGAGGCGAAGGACGGGCAGATCCTGCAAACTCCCTCCAGCAGCAGCAGCACCTGGTCCCGGACAAACATCCAGGTAACCAGCTGATAATACCCTGGACTGAGGATGCAGAGGAAGGAGTACAGCCAGGTGTGTCAGGCGTTGTCCGTTGCAAGTGGCGCCGTTTGCAGGCCTCACAAGTCCCAGGCTGGGATGTCGTCGTACTTTTCACAACGGATTTCCCGCATCTGGGGCGGCCCCCCCGAAGCCCCCCAATAAAACTGTCAAAACCTACTTTTTGACAGTTTTCTTGCTTTTTTAAGTTCGGCGATTTTATCTCCTTAATGCCCCTACAAGCACTTTCCGGAGTGTGCGCATGCGCAAACCCACGGAGTTTCCAGTGACGGTTTGCGCATGCGCAAACCCTGCGACTCGCTAGTAGGGGCGTTAGGGAGTCCGCCCCTAGCATTGGCACTCTGCGCCCGGGCAGGGAGAAGCCCGGGAAGAAGATCGCGATCGGGAGGAAGCGCCCTTCACTTGAGTTAAGTGCAGCAAAGCAAACATTTACCCTTTAAAAAACATTTAACACACTTAAAATCGCCGAAAAAAACGGCAAGAAAGGGCTCTCCGCTCCCCCCAGAGGCTCTTCGCCCCTCCGCCCTGGGGCCCACCGCACCACCGCCCCCCATCAGACGACGCCCCTGAGTCCCAGGCTGGGATGTATTCGTACTTTTCACAACGGATTTCTAGTGCTAGACATTTCTATCCTGCCGTTTCACCCCCAGAGAGCATCACTCAGCTCTGCAACAGGGAGGCACAACAGGCATGTCGGGGGCACAAGCTCCAGCCCCACACGCCCCATTTCTACGGTGCAATCCTAACAGTGAGAAACACGAAGAGGGGCCATTCAAGCCTTTGCTTCTTGCCCACCAGGGAAAAAGGGCGTCCTTACCCAGAGAGGCCACGATCCCGTAGTTCTCCAGCATGACTTCCCTGTACAGAGCCTTCTGGCCCGGATCCAGCAGTGCCCACTCCTCCTCCGTAAAGCGCACAGCCACCTCCTCGAAGGACACCGGACCCTGGAAGGAGAAAACAGTCTCTCCTCACAAATAATGTCCCACTCTTTGAACAGAATACCCCTTTTCTCACTCAGTCTGAAAACAGAAATTAAGGTGGGAGAAGCTGGCTATTTTCCTGCACTGTATTTGGCAAGGCAGGCCAGTTGCTTCCCTGGGTTTTTTCTTTGTTTCTTTTCTGGGGGGGGGGGGCAGATGCCAACCTCTTACAAAACGTGTAGTCATGACGGAAAACATCTGCCCTCACGCAGGCGACTGGGATGGTCAACTCCAGTGCCGCAGTCTTTCAGGCCAGTTCGGACATGCGCACGTTTTCTCTGTCTTGGCCCTTTCATCTCCATCGCGCTTCTGGGCTGCGGCCTTTTTTGGCCCTCCTTCCCCCCCCCCCCCGGCCCTTTGCCTCTCTAGGACCTCGTCCCCTCAGGCGCTGCCAGCTCAGCCTTGTTTTGCTTCAAGGCCTCCTGCTGACGTTGGCAGAGTCGGTTCTGAACACACGTCCTGTTGTTCCAACTGTCTAAGTTCCTACAGTTACTTCTTTTGATTTTTCATGAAACTTCTACCCCGCCTCTCTCTGCAAAGCTCCCTGGAGAGGTGCAAGTTATTTAGAGCCGCTTCTAAGACAGGCGCTGGGTGCAATCGCCACTCCTGCAGGCAGAAGGAAGATGGGGCCTTGCCCCCCTCCGCGCTCCCGCCAGGGCGATCAGCTGATGCCAGTCAAAAGGGCAGCTGGCTGCCACTTCCACACAAGGGCATCCCTGACCCCGTGGAATATATAGCAAAACGGGACCACAGTCCAAAAACAGGCAATCTGGGGATTCCCAGCTCAGGCGAGGAGATCCAGGGAGCTCAGGGTCTTCTGAGTGGGCACCTCTGACATCTTGCAGCTCCAGAAAGGAAGAGGCTCCTTCCAGCCCTGGAACAAAGAAGGGGGCCCCTCCCGTCTCTATGCCCTGCAGGGGCTCCCCTGGTCACCTGCCCCTTACCTGAGCAGACTTCGTAGCAGCCGCTTCTTCTCCAGCCCACGGAGGAGGCGCTCCAGAAGACGACACGGACGCCGCTCCACTGCCTGTGACGGAGACAGAAGGGAAGGGATGACATTATTTCTCCAATTCGGGGAATAATCCACTTGCTTGTCTACATTGTCCTGCTTGCTTCCAGGCTCCGGTTCTGACCTTCTGCCAGTCGACAGAGTCCAAGAGGCAACAGGACGTCCTTCTCCACCCAATGCTCCACCCCCAGCCCCTTCACCTGGATTCAGCCAGGGGGGTGCAAGTGGATTTCAGTGGAAGAGAAGCTGAAGGAGAGGCAGAGGAGGTGGGGTGGGGGTGCCCTGGGAGAGCGGCCAGTTGCGTAGCTACCTGGGCCCAAGGGGGGGGCGATGATGCGTTTCGCACTCCCAGAAGACATCATTTCAAGCCTTCCAGGACGCAGGGCGGGCAAGCGGGCCCCCAAAACGCACCGATTTCGGCACCTGTATGCTCCGCGGCTGCAAATGCGAAAATCCCACCGCGGCTCCTCCTCGTGAGGAGACCGCGGCTGCCACCCAGGGGCATAGCACCCCTGGCCCCCCTTAGCGACCCCACTGAAAGCTGCACCCCCCCTCTCCTTTAAACACCCAGCTCAGCAAGGAGGTGGGGGCAGTGATGAGAGGCACACATTAAAACACAGGCAAAACACCAGAACAGGGGGGGGGCAATATAGGGGGGCTGTCTCAGTCAGGCACCACTTCGAGGAGGGGAGCTGATCACTGGTGGGGAAGCCGCATCATTAGCTTTGTCCTTCTCCTGGAGAGCTTCAATTTCACCCCCCTATCCCTACTATTCTTGCGAGGGGGGGGAGATGTGGCTCCCCCCCAGCCCTCAACCTGCAGTGGTTTGTACCAAGGAACGACCATTTTCCTCCAGAAAGTGCAGACATTTCCCCTTTCCTCCCACCCCACCCCCATCCTCCCCCCTTCCCTTCCGCTGTTCTCTTCCTTCCTCTCCACCCACCTCATCTCTGCTCCTCCCTGCCGAATTCAGTGAGAGCAGCATAAAACTAACTTCCTCTTAGTTACAAAGTGTGTGTGTATGCGTGTGCGCACGTGTGCAGTGTGTACTGTGGTCGCTGCAAGACACAGGCAGGCTGGGATGGGGAGTTAAACACTTTTTTTTGTCAGGACACATTCTGTTAAAAAGCAAACACACTTTAAACCCAGTCTCCATGTTGGTCACCACTAGACAGACTTCCCATTGCGGGACCGAGACAGAAAAACACGGTTAACTCTCAGCACATTTTTAAACTGCGAGGGAAGCAGGAGATGAGGGTCCATCGTGTGTGTCCCCCCCCCAAGAGTCAGGGTTATGTGAAGGCAGCCCACCCACCTCAGGCAGGCTTGAGAAGGGGGGGGGCCAAGCTGAAACAAGCCCCATAATTAGTCCTCCTTACCCCATAACTCGGCACTCCGGCCACCCTCCGGCAGGTGCCCCCCGAATTCCAGCCTCGGACCGGGGTCCAGCGAAGCCCCCTCCGCCTCCTCCGGGGAATCAGCCTCGGTTTTCAGCAGCGGCGCCCCCTGCACGGAAACAGGAGTGAGGATCGGGCAGGGGGCAGGGAAGGGGGGCCAGCAAAGGAAGGGGCGAGGGGCAGGGGGGCAAGCTCTCCCCCCCATGGATGATTTCCAGCAAGCCTGGCTGCTGCGCCCCAGAGCAGACTCACCTCTCTCACCTGCCGCTGCTCCTCCCGACTCCCGAGGAAACCTTCTGCCAGGGCCGCCGCCTGCCAGCTGCTCTCCGGGCCACAGTCTCGCACCCAGCGCTCCGCCTCCGGGGGCAGGAGGGTCAGGAGCCCCTGCCAGAACTCGCGGCCGGCGCTCCTCGCAGCCCTGTCGGAGTCCGGCCCCTCCATCGGGGATCCCTGCCCCGAGATGCCTGCACAACAACCTTCTCGTGGGCACGAGGATAGCTTGGCAAGGCCAAGGCTCCTCCAGAGAGGGACCGGCTAGAGACTCTCGATGCCCCCGCAGGAGGGTCCGTGACAAGCAAACAACAGGAAGACACGTGACGGGCTGGTGCCGGAAACGTGAGAACAGAGATCTGCAGGGTCTGGGCAGATCCGGCGCAACGAGCCCCTAGACAACTCCCTCCTCCTGCTCCGGGCGAACCGAGGAGTCCCCCTTAATGGAGAAACTCGCTCCCTAGACTGCGCCGGTTTCAAGCGGGTTTACACTGCAGACAGAGCAGGCAGGAGAGTCTTCGGAACGGAAGGAAGAGGAGACAGCAGAGGACGGGGCGAGAGGAGGAGTCCGGTCGGGCTGTGGGGAGGGCGGAGGGGACGCAGGATGTGGGGCGGGTGAGGGCAGGAGGAGCCCAGCCTAGTCTGTCCTCCGGGGGCTTTGGGTCCTGGCGGGGCGACCCTGATCCCCCCCCCCGCTTCCTTCCTCTGACCTTCTTCAGCGCGCCCCCTCTCGGCTCCCGCTGGCCCCCTTTGCAGCGCACAGCAGGACAGAGGGCGGAGCGGGCGGGCAGCGCTCCCGGCAGGCACCGTCTGCGGGCCCCGCTGCTTCCGACTGGGCAGGGCGGAGCAAAGGGGGGGGGGAGCTGAGTGACGGGCCTGTTGGGCCGGCCAGGGTCTCCGAGAGCCGGACTGGACGACCCAGCCAGCTGGTCCGTTAGGCGGGGCTTGGGAGGTTGCTTGCAGACAGTTAAGGGATGGAAAGTAATGTTTGCTGAGCTTGTCGTCGCTGAATCCGTTGCTTCACAATCTTGCTTCGGAGCTGAGCCTGCTGCGGGAAATGGCTGGAAGGACGAGTGAGCAGCAGAAACCGCAGGCTGTTCCCGTGCCCTGACCCGCCGCCACCACCACGCGCCACAGGCTGTTCTGTGGAACCACCCACGACGTGGGCAGCAGCAGCAGCACCGCCGCCGTGTCTTGGGGTGCTGGTGGACAGGTCATAAGAACATAACATAAGAAGAGCCCTGCTGGATCAGGCCAGAAGCCCATCTAGTCCAGCTTCCTGTGTCACACAGTGGCCCCACCAGATGCCTCAGGGAGCACACGAGACAACAAGATACCTGTGTCCAGTCGCCACTCCCTTGCACCTGGCACAGAGAAAACCCACTTCTAAAACCAGGATGTTGCTTATGGCTTGTAACCTGTGATGGTCTTTTCCTCCATGAATTTGTCCAAACCCCTTTTAAAGGCATCTAGGCCAGGTGCCATCACCACATCCTGTGGCAAGGAGTTCCACAGATGAATCACACGCTGGGTAAAGAAATATTTTCTTTTGTCTGTTCTAACTCTCCCTCCACTCAATTTTAGTGCGTGTCCCCTGGTTCTGGTGTTGTGCGAGAGGGAGAAGAATTTCCCTCTATCCACTCTCTCCATCCCATGCATAATTTTATAAGTCTCAATCATGTCCCCCCTCAGGCGCCTTTTTTCTAGGCTGAAAAGCCCCAGACGCTGTAGCCTTTCCTCGTAAGGGAGGTGCTCCAGCCCACTAATCATTCTGGTCGCTCTTTTCTGCACCTTTTCCAATTCAACTATATCCTTTTTGAGGTATGGTGACCAGAACTGGACACAATACTCCAGATGTGGCCTTACCATCGATTTGTTAGATGTGGCCTTACCATCGATTTGTTAGGTCGATGAAAGTGTCGACCCAGTGTGCGGCGGCTGTGAAGAAGGCCAATTCCATGCTCGGGATCATTAAAAAGGGGATTGAGAATAAAACAGCCAATATCATTCTGCCCTTGTACAAATCGATGGTAAGGCCGCATCTGGAGATTTGTGTCCAGTTCTGGTCACCATACCTCTAAAAGGATATAGTGGAACTGGAAAAGGTGCAGAAAAGAGCGACCAGAATGATTTGTGGGCTGGAGAACCTCCCTTATGAGGAAAGGCTACAGCGTCTGGGGCTTTTCAGCCTAGAAAAAAAGGCGCATGAGGGGGGACATGATTGAGACCCAGTGTGTCGACCCAGTGTGCGGCGGCTGTGAAGAAGGCCAATTCCATGCTCGGGATCATTAAAAAGGGGATTGAGAATAAAACAGCCAATATCATTCTGCCCTTGTACAAATCGATGGTAAGGCCGCATCTGGAGATTTGTGTCCAGTTCTGGTCACCATACCTCTAAAAGGATATAGTGGAACTGGAAAAGGTGCAGAAAAGAGCGACCAGAATGATTTGTGGGCTGGAGAACCTCCCTTATGAGGAAAGGCTACAGCGTCTGGGGCTTTTCAGCCTAGAAAAAAAGGCGCATGAGGGGGGACATGATTGAGACCCAGTGTGTCGACCCAGTGTGCGGCGGCTGTGAAGAAGGCCAATTCCATGCTCGGGATCATTAAAAAGGGGATTGAGAATAAAACGGCCAATATCATTATGCCCTTGTACAAATCGATGGTAAGGCCGCATCTGGAGATTTGTGTCCAGTTCTGGTCACCATACCTCTAAAAGGATATAGTGGAACTGGAAAAGGTGCAGAAAAGAGCGACCAGAATGATTCGTGGGCTGGAGCACCTCCCTTACGAGGAAAGGCTACAGCGTCTGGGGCTTTTCAGTCTAGAAAAAAGGCGGTTGAGGGTGGACATGATTGAGACGTAACCTCCTGGTTTTAGAAGTTTTAGATCAATAAATCTGTTGAACGGCCAATATCATTATGCCCTTGTACAAATCGATGGTAAGGCCACATCTGGAGTATTGTGTCCAGTTCTGGTCACCACACCTCAAAAAGGATATAGTTGAATTGGAAAAGGTGCAGAAAAGAGCGACCAGATTGCGCACGCACACACACAAAGAGAGAGGAAAAGGCGCAGGGTCAAAGAAGCAGGGTCACAGCGAGGCTGCAAGCCTTTCGGCCAATTGGAGCGCACTTGTGTTTACCCAATCACAGCAGCACTTACTTTAGAAGGCGGGACAGCAGGAGGGACAACAGGAGGGAAGACACTCCCCAGCTCCAAGCGGGAGTAGTGTAGTGTATTAGGCGCTTAAGGCAAACTAAGAAACTCCGTCTCCTCCTTGTGTCCCGCAAACTCCGGCCCCACCAGCCTGAACTATTCAAGCCGGTACTACAATCAGTGGGCACAACAGGCCCACTTCCCTTTGGGGGGCTGAAGCAAGGATATCACGTCATGCACTAGCCGCATCCCCGCAGCCTCCTCCGTTGCCCTTCCTTCCTCCGTGGCTTCCCTTGTCAGTGTCTAGACTGCAAGCTTCCCGGGGCAGGAAGCTGCACTCGCATTCTGAGGAAAGTGCCACCCACGTGCAGGGGGGGCGTTAGGTAGACAGGGAGATTCTTGGGAAGAATTTCCATCTTAAACTTGGGTTTGTAGGGTGTGTAGGTGCAGGTGCACACGTTGAGTGAGATGAGGCCCCTTCAGAAGTGACAGTGAACGCTGCCTGTGTTTCCGACTCCAGGGAAACGTTTGCATCATACCTCCCCCCCACGCAGCTCACCCTAGTAAGGTTCCTCCTCCCCCGAGCAGACCTGGCGGCGGCATCCTGCTCGGCACAGCAACCAAGACCTCAGCCGGGCTCCTCCGCGTGAACCGCGCGATGGACCAAGGCTCACAGCTCTTCCTGGGCGCACCTGCAGCATAGCCAGCCATTGCGCTGCGCCTTGTGTCTGTGGACTGGGTGGATTCTTCTCGCGCGATGAACCTGTTCCCCACAGCAAGGGACCTGTCCGGTGACGGCCAATGGCGGTAGGACACCCTTTGTTCAGTCCCCTGTCCTCACGAGCCAGCACCGTTTGGCCAACTGGTGGACGATGAGAAACGCCATATCCCTCCCTTGATGCTAGTTGATGCTGGAGTTGGGAATCAGCAGTCAGGGGGCCAAGATTGCCGATGATACCACAGGGGTTCTCAACCCCTTCCCGGTGTACTGTAAGCAGTGAGAGTTGCTGAAACGTTTTCCATACTTCCAACATTATGCGGTTAATGCTCCCAGGCTCTCCGAAGAGGCCGGTTCACAGCGGGACTTAGACTGATAGAATTTTGCCAAGACAACTCGCTGTGTATAACAAACACTCTCGTCCAACAACCTAAGAGACGGCTTTATACGTGGACTTCGCCAGATGGACGATACTGAAAACAGATTGACGATGTTCTTTTCAGCCAAAGGTGGCGGACAGCTATACAGTCTGTAAAGACAAGACCTGGAGCTGACTGTAGTTCAGATCACAAACTTCTTATTGCACAATTTAGAATCAGACGAAAGAGAACAGGGAAGACCCACAGGTCAGTTAGATATCAGTTCACTAATATTCCTAATGAATATGGAGGTGAAGAATAGATTTAAGGGACTAGATTTAGTAGATAGGGTCCTGGAAGGACTATGGACAGAAGTTCGCAACCTTGTTCAGGAGGCGGCAACAAAAGACGTGTCCCCCCCCCCCCAAAAAAAGAGAAAATCAAGAAGGCCAGATGGCTGTCTGTCTGCTGAGACATTGGAAGTAGCCCAAGAAAGAAGGGAGGCAAAAGGCAACAGGGAGAGAGATGCCCAGTTAAATGCAAAATTCCAGAGGTTTTTTTTTTTTTTAAGGAATATATATATTTTTATTTACAAAAAGTTTCACACTACCTCTGTTGTTTTTTTACATTTCCAAAACGCAAAAAGCTATGACACTTCAGGTATGGCTCATTTTACTAACTAATTAATACAATGTATCACCTTGCTAACTTATCTCTAATACATTGTATTTATCTATCACTAGTTGGTTTAAGTGTTTCTTTAACTATATTCACGTTATTGCCTTTACAGGGAGACAGTCGCTAACAAAATACTCTAATGTCTCTCCTGTTCTTTCCATCTCCTGACGACATGCAATTCGGACACAGTTGATCACAGACAGACAGCCACGGTCTACTCTAGCAGCTTGAACTCCAAACACCTGGTGGTGATAAGAAACCCTCCACCTCAACTCCCACAAATAAACAGGTACTCTGCTCTCTTGAAAAAACTCTATGGTTCTCTCAAATATTTACATAATACTTGGACTTTGTTTTCTTTTTTTCCAAATCTGGAATAAAACAACATTTTTCTAGAATATGATGGTACACGTTCTTCTTGGTTATTTTTATTAAAGCCCCTTCTTTTAACACCTTTGAGTCTACGTTATATAACTTTGTTGTTGTTCAGTCGTTAAGTCGTGTCCGACCCTTCGTGATCCCATGAACCATATCCCGCCAGGCCTTCCTATCCTCCACTATCTTCCTGAGTTCGCTCATTTTCATGTTCGTTGCATCGGTGATGCTGTCTAACCATCTCATCCTTGGCCTTCCCCTTCTCCTTTTGCCTTCAGTCTTTCCCAGCATCAGAGTCTTCTCCAGAGACTCCTCTCTTCGCATTAGGTGGCCAAAATATTTGAGTTTCAGCCTTAGTACCTGTCCTTCCAGGGAACAGTCAGGGTTGATTTCATTTAGGATTGACTGATTTGATCTCCTAGCAGTCCAAGGGACTCTCAGGAGTCTTCTCCAGCACCACAGTTCAAAAGCATCTATTCTTCGGCGCTCAGCCTTCCTTATGGTCCAGCTCTCGCAACCATACATTGCTACTGGGAACACCATCGCCCTGACTATACGAACTTTTGTTGGTATGGTGATATCTCTGCTTTTTATTATGCTATCTAAATTTGCCATAGCTTTCCTTCCAAGGAGTAAGCGTCTTTTAATTTCATGGCTGCTGTCTCCGTCTGCAGTGATCTTGGAACCCAAAAAAGTAAAATCTGTTACTGCTTCCATTTCTGCCCCTTCTATTTGCCAGGAATTGATGGGACCAGATGCCATGATCTTAGTTTTATTAATGTTGAGTTTCAAGCCAACTTTTGCACTCTCCTCTTTCACTCTCATCAAGAGGCTCTTTAGTTCTTCTTCACTTTCTGCCATTAGAGTGGTATCGTCTGCATATCTGAGGTTGTTGATGTTTCTCCCGGCAATCTTGATTCCGGCTTGCGATTCATTCAGCCCTGCATTTCTCATAATGTACTCTGCATATAAGTTAAATAGGCAGGGTGACAATATACAGCCTTGCCGTACTCCCTTCCCAATTTTGAACCAATCAGTTGTTCCATGGCCGGTTCGAACTGTTGCTTCTTGACCCGCATACAGGTTTCTCAGGAGACAGGTAAGGTGGTCTGGTATCCCCATCTCTTTAAGAACTTGCCACAGCTTGTTGTGATCCACACAATCAAAGGCTTTTGCGTAGTCAATGAAGCAGAAGTAGGTGTTTTTTTGGAACTCTCGTGCTTTCTCCATGATCCAGCGCATGTTGGCAATTTGATCTCTAGTTCCTCTGCCTCTTCGAAACCCAGCTTGTACATCCGGTAGTTCTCGGTCCACGTACTGCTGAAGCCTAGCTTGTAGAATTTTGAGCATAACCTTGCTAGCATGTGAAATGAGTGCAATTGTGCGATAGTTTGAACACTCTTTGGCACTGCCCTTCTTTGGAATTGGAACGTAAACTGACCTTTTCCAATCCTTTGGCCACTGCTGAGTTTTCCAAATTTGTTGGCATATTGAGTGCAGCACTTTCACAGCATCATCATTTAGGATTTTAAGTAGCTCAGCTGGGATATTATCATCTCCGCTAGCTTTGTTGTTAGTAATGCTATCTAAGGCCCACTTGACTTCGCTCTCTAGGATGTCTGGCTCTGGGTCAGTGACCACACCAGAGTGGTCATCAGGAACATTAAGCTCTTTCTTGTATAGTTCTTCTGTGTATTCTTGCCATCTCTTCTTAATCTCTTCTGCTTCTGTCAGGTCTCTGCCTTTTTTATCCTTTATCATGCCCATCTTTGCACAAAATGTTCCCTTGATATCTCCAATTTTCTTGAAGAGATCTCTAGTCCTCCCCATTCTGTTGTTTTCCTCGATTTCCTTGCATTGTTCATTTAAGAAGGCCTTCTTATCTCTCCTTGCTATTCTCTGGAAATCTGCATTCAGTTGTTTATATCTTTCCCTTTCACCTTTGCTTTTCGCATTCCTTCTTTCCACAGCTATTTGTAAAGCCTCATCTGACAGCCACTTTGCTTTCTTGCATTTCTTTTTCTTTGGGATGGTTTTAGTTGCTGCCTCCTGTACAATGTTACGAACTTCCGTCCATAGTTCTTCAGGCACTCTGTCTACCAGGTCTAGTGCCCTAAACCTATTCTTCACCTCCACTGTATACTCATAAGGGATATGGTTTAGGTCATATCTGACTGGTCTAGTGGTGTTCCCTACATTCTTCAATTTAAGCCTGAATTTTGCAATAAGAAGCTCATGATCTGAGCCACAGTCAGCTCCAGGTCTTGTTTTTACTGATTGTATAGAGCTTCTCCATCTTTGGCTGCAAAGCACATAATCTATCTGGTTTCGGTATTGACCATCTGGTGATGTCCATGTGTAGAGTCGCCTCTTGTGTTGTTGGAAAAGAGTGTTTGCTATGACCAGCGTGTTCTCTTGACAGAACTCCGTTAGCCTTTGCCCTGCTTCATTTTGCGCTCCAAGGCCAAACTTGCCTGTTGTTCCGTTTATTTCTTGATTTCCGACTTTAGCATTCCAGTCTCCTATGATGTAAAGGACATCTTTTTTGGGTGCTAGTTCTAGAAGGTGTTGTAGGTCTTCATAGAACCGGTCAACTTCATCTTCTTCGGCATCAGTGGTTGGGGCATACACTTGGATTACTGTAATGTTGAATGGTTTGCCTTGGATTCGAACTGAAATCATTCTGTCGTTTTTGAGGTTGCACCCCAGTACTGCCTTTCCCACTCTTTTATTGACTATGAGGGCTACTCCATTTCTTCTAAGGGATTCATGCCCACAGTAGTAGATATGATGGTCACCTGAATTAAATTCGCCCATGCCCGTCCATTTTAGTTCGCTGATTCCCAAGATGTCAATGTTCAATCTTATCATCTCATCTTTGACCACATCCAGCTTGCCTTGATTCATAGACCTCACATTCCATGTTCCTAAGCAATATTGCTCCTTGCAGCATTGGATTTTCCTTTCAACCTCAGACACATCCACAGCTGGACGTCCTATTGGCTTTGGCCCAGCCGCTTCACTCTTTCTGGGTCTACTTGGAATAGTCCTCCGCTCTTCCTCAGTAGCATATTGGACACCTTCCGACCTGAGGGGCTCATCTTCCGGCGTCATATCTTGTAGCCTTTTGGAACTGTTCATGGGATTTTCTTGGCAAGGTTACTGGAGTGGGTTGCCATTTCCTTCTCCAGTGGATCACTTTTAGTCAGAACTCTCTGCTACGACCTGTCCGTCTTGGGTGTCCCTGCACGGCATAGCTCATGGCTTCATTGAGTTACGCAAGCCCCTTCGCCACGACAAGGCAATGATCCATGAAGGAGATATAACTTTACTCTCCCATAAATCTCAACTAAATAGTCGGGCCCACCACATATCATGTTTTGAGTTGCGATATAACTCCCCACCAATATAAAGTCCCCACCATTTATCTCCCCAAACTTTTTTCTTCCAACCTAAAGCAAAGGCTATCAACCAAAAAGGAACTTTCTTCAAATTCTAATTCTGGCCAGTTTCCAAAATTGAACGACAAAAAGGTTGCTAAGAAAAGGGGGTCTATTGCCAGCATGTCCCCCCTGTATCACTGGTCTGTACGCAGTGGTCCTTGCCAACGGAGAGTGAGCAGTACCCCCCCAAAATGTAAAAATTAATGTATCAGCTTTTTCAACAAACCACCTTGGCGGCAGGGTAGACCGCAGCTATGTTGATCGCCACTGGTAACAAATACGTTTTTACATAGACCACTTTTTGATAGACCGTTAAAGTCCACTTTTTCCATATTTGTATTTTTTCTATAATTTTTTCCAACCAAATTTTCCAAATTAACTCCCATCCATTTTTTGAAATTGAAAAATACACTCCCAGTAATTTCACATTTTCTTGTTGTTTTTGAGTCATAGTCTGTTATTTGCTGTATGGGAGTAACCGCCAATTCAGTTTGCATCACATTAAAGGAAAAAAAAACCTGAGAGACGCACTAGGGCCTGGGGGTGACACGCTGACCTCCTGCCCCAGTGACACACACCTCCCACCGGTGGGGGGGGGGAGAGACACGCGCACCTAGTGACACCACTGAAGCTGGGATTTGAAAAGGCAGAGGAACTAGGAACCAAATTGCCAATATCCGCTGGATAATGGAAAAAGCCTGGGAGTTTCAGAAACACATCTATTTCTGATTTATTGACTATTCTAAAGGCTTTGACTGTGTGGACCATAACAAATTGTGGCAAGTTCTTGGGGGTATGGGGATACCACGGCATCTGGTCTGCCTCCTGAGGAATCTGTATAACCATCAAGTAGCAACAGACTGGTTTAAGATTGGGAAAGGAGTACGGCAGGGTTGTATACACTTTGATGCACAGTGTTGTCTTGGGCTGCACCCGCTGATGATGGAAAACTCGGAGGCAATAGTCTGATGTATGGGAAGGCACCCCGAACACAGCGGAACGCTCCCTTTTATTAAGATCTGACATTCCATAAAAGACAGTATGAGTTGATACAATTCAGTGTAGCGCATAAAGCAGTTTCAGTAGGTTTTAGTTCACACAGGCACATGCAGAATGTATTACAATCTTATCATGTACTGCTGCTGTAAACATGCTGTGCTTTTCTACATGTTCCAGATAGCATGAAGAAATGTGATGACAGTCACAGGAAAGGGTCAACGTGGTTTGCCAGCTATTGATCAGATCCTGTCGTCAGCGTGGTTTGCCAACCGCTGACTTAATTGTTCCCACATATGGTTTCTCCCCTGTGTGTGTTCTTTGATGCACAGTCAGGTGTGCCCTCTTACTGAAGCTCTTTCCACACTCCAAGCATTGATAGGGTTTATCCCCTGTGTGGGTCCTTTGATGCAAAGTCAGGCTTGTGCTCCGACTGAAACTCTTTCCACACTCAAAGCATTTATATGGTTTCTCCCCTGTGTGGGTTCTTTGATGAAAAGTCAGGCTTGTGCTCCGACTGAAACTCTTTCTACACTCGAAGCATTGATATGGTTTCTCCCCTGTGTGGGTTATTTGATGCAATGTCAGGCTTGAGCCATCACTGAAGCTCTTTCCACACTTCAAGCACTTATATGGTTTCTCCCCTGTGTGGGTTCTTTGATGCAAAGTCAGGCTTGAACTCCGACTGAAGCTCTTTCCACACTCCAAGCACTTATATGGTTTCTCCCCTGTGTGGGTTCTTTGATGCACAGTCAGGTTTGAGCTCACACTGAAACTCTTTCTACACTCCAAGCATTGATATGGTTTCTCCCCTGTATGGGTTCCTTGATGCACAGTCAGGTTTGAGCTCACACTGAAACTCTTTCTACACTCCAAGCATTGATATGGTTGCTCCCCTGTGTGGGTTCTTTGATGCACAGTCAGACTTGAGCGATTACTGAAGCTCTTTGCACACTCCAAGCATTGATATGGTTTCTCCCCTGTGTGGGTTCTTTGATGCACAGTCAGGCTTGTGCTCCGACTGAAACTCTTTCTACACTCCAAGCATTGATATGGTTTCTCCCCTGTGTGGGTTCTTTGATGCAAAGTCAGGCTTGTGCTCCGACTGAAACTCTTTCTACACTCCAAGCATTGATATGGTTTCTCCCCTGTGTGTGTTCTTTGATGCACAGTCAGGTGTGAGCTCACTCTGAAGCTCATTCCACACTCCAAGCATTTATATGGTTTCTCCCCTGTGTGAGTTATTTGATGCGCAGTCAGGTGTGAGCTGTGACTGAAGTTCTTTCCACACTCCAAGCATTGATATGGTTTCTCCCCTGTGTGTGTTCTTTGATGCACAGTAAGGTATGAGCTCTGAATGAAGCTCTTTCCACACTCCAAGCATTGATATGGTTTCTCCCCTGTGTGTGTTCTTTGATGCACAGTCAGGTGTGAGCTCACTCTGAAGCTCATTCCACACTCCAAGCATTTATATGGTTTCTCCCCTGTGTGAGTTCTTTGATGTGAAGTCAGGTGTGAGCTCTGACTGAAGCACTTCCCACACTCCAAGCATTTGTATGGTTTCTCACCTGTGTGAGTTCTTTGATGTGAAGTCAGGTTTGAGCCCACACTGAAGCTCTTCCCACACTCCAAGCATTTGTATGGTTTCTCTCCTGTGTGGGTTCTTCGATGCACTGTCAGGTTTGAGCTCTGACTGAAGCTTTTTCCACACTCCAAGCACTGAAATGGTTTCTCAAAGAACCCTGTGTGAGTTCTTTGGTGTGTTCTCAGTTTTGATTTACTGCTGAAGGTCTTTGAACATTGGGGGCATTTTTCATCCCTGTTTCCTGTATGTCTCGAATTTTCTGTCTGCTTTTCCTCCTGCTTCTTTGATCTGTCTTGATGCGTAGCTTCCTCCTTTGTGTGGATGTTTTCATGGAGTGTAACATGTGTTCTTGTACTGACGCTCTTTCTCCACTCAGTGCATTTAAAAGATGTCATCCCTGTGTGACGTTTGCTATGTTAATTAGTGTCAGATTTACAACGGACTGTTTCCTTGTGCAAAGGATTCTTCATAACCCCGACAAGCAACAGATTTAGTCCTCCAGGCAAATGCTGATCTCCACTCCTCTCTCCTTGATCTGTCTTCGTCTCTGAAAGTCACTTCCTGTATGTCAAGCACAGTCGTTTCCGGTGACACCGCATGTGCCCCCCCCCCCGATCTTCGCCGTCCTGTCTGTTGCTTCCTGGGAGAGAGACAGAATCTTGATTAGCAACAGATTAGCAACTGTACAGTGCGCTCTTAGGCATGTTTACTTAGAAGTAATTCCCAAGAGATTCAGTGGCACTGACTCCCAGCAAGTTCTGCATAGGATCGCAGCCCTGCTCAGTGACCAACTCTTACGATGCAATCCTGTCCTCTCAGGAGTGCTGGCGCTGGGCCTCAGCACTGGTGCGGGTGTAGCAAACATGCTGCAAGGCGTATTTCGACACCCGGAGAGGAGGCAGCGCTGGCAAGAAGGCTGGCGCAGGATGCAGGCCCCAAAGCAGTTAAGGCTGCTCCATGCATGCTCCATGCAGGGAGGGGGGTGGGCGGAACAGGCCTGGGAGGGAGGTGGGACCAGCGTCCCCATTGGACGCCATCTCATTTCCCCTCTCCCGGGTCCTTTCGGCCAACACGGGGCTGCTTGATTCTCTGCCAGCTAAACAGCTGGTGGAGAACCGAGTAGCCGCATTACGACGGCTTGGGGTTACCCAGGATAAGCAGGCAAATGCCTGCTTACCCCGAGTAGACCTCCAGCGGCTAGTCCCTTCCCTGGACGGGATTCGGCGTGGGCAGTACGGCCCACTCTGAAGAGCCTACGCCGGGGGAGGATAGGACTGGGCTGTCCATTAGCTCTTACTGTGGCTGCGTGGCCTGTTGCAGCCTGACGTGGCCGTGGGATGGAGGCAGCTTTGTTAGCCCTGGTGGACAATGTTGTTGTGGAGAAGTCAGCAGGTGGGGGGAGGGGCTCCCTCTGGATTCCCTCAGGCCTTACAGCTGCTTTCATGTCTCCTTAGTTTCTGACTAAATGCCAAAACGTGTGATTTTAGACAGAGAGGCTTTTCAGCGAGTGGATTCCTTCTTTTTAAATGGCATGTAGATGGCTCGGAGCTCAAGCACACTGGAAAGGTCAGGAAATGGCTTTCCACCAGCTCCATTTTCTCCATTAGTTTCATCTCGGATTATACTGCCCTTGGGGCAGTGAAGCTCTCTTGCCAATCAGCCAAGCAAGGCCAGGGGGGGAAAGAGATTGATGCCACCCTCTTTCTGTAGTCACTTGGCTGATGATGGATGAAAAAGCATGAGAACTTAAGAAGAGCCCGGCTGCTGGATCAGGCCAAGGCCCATCTAGTCCAGCCTCCTGCGTCTCACAGTGGCCCCACCAGATGCCTCAGGGAGCACACAGCCAACAAGATAACCTGTTTCATGTTGTCACTCCCTTGCACCTGGCATAGAGAAAACCTACTTCTAAAACCAGGAGGTTGCTTATGGCTTGTAACCTGTGACGGTCTTTTCCTCCATGAATCTGTCCAAAGCCCTTTTAAAGGCATCTAGGCCTTCAGGTGCCATCACCACATCCTGTGACAAGGAGTTCCACAGATGAATTACACACTGAGTAAAGAAATATGTTCTGTTCTAACTCTCCCGCCATTCAACTTTAGACATCACCTGGTTCTGGTGTTGTATGAGAGGGAAAAGAGTTTCTCTATCCACTCTCTCCATCCCATGCATAATTTTATACGTCTCAATCATGTCCCCCCTCAGGCACCTTTTTTCTAGACTGAAGAGCCCCAAACACTGTAGCCTTTCCTCATAAGGGAGGCGCCACAGCCCACGAATCATTTTGGTCGCTCTCTTCTGCACCTTTTCCAGTTATTATAGTTATTATGAACAGTATTTATATACCGCTTTTCAACAAAAAGTTCACAAAGCGATTTCCAGACAAAATCAAAAGGTTAGATGGTCCCCTGTCCCCAAAGGGCTCACAATCTAAAAAAGATGCAGAACACCACCAGCAAACAGCCACCAGAAAAGAGACTGTGCTGGGGTGAAAGGGGGGCAATTCCACTCTATCCTTTTTCGGACGCGGCAACCAGAACTGGACGCAATACTCCAGATGTGGCCTTACCTTCGATTTGTACAACAGTATAATCACATTGGCCGTTTTATTCAACTTTTGGAAACAGTCACAGATGTCCCTATCCCCTCAGTCACAGATGTCGCAGCCCAAGGCAAAGAGACGTCACTATCCAGCGAATTTCACTGGACAACAAATTTTTAAAAAGGATTCATTTAGTCATTTCTGATAGATTTTGAGGTGCTGAACACGAATATGACAATTATTAACAGTATTTATATACCGCTTTTCAACAAAAAGTTCACACAGTAGTTTACAGACAAAATCAAATGATTAAATGACTCCCTGTCCCCAAAGGGCTCACAATCTAAAAAGATGCACCAGCAAACAGCCACCAGAAAGACACTGTGCTGGGGTGGAAGGGGAGCAGTTACTCTTCCCCTGCTAAATATAAGAGGAGCACCAGTTGAAAAAGTGCCTCTTGCCCAGCTAGCAGGGGAATGAATATGCAAAATTGGCTACGGTTTGTGAGATCCGTAATAGATGGTTCCAGAGATATGTCCTGATAAATGTCCGACGACACTTAGAAGAACACCTATCGACGCAATGCAAAGGACTATCGACGCTTCTCCTAAACCAGAGCCCATCGACAGATTTTATTGTCATTTTCGTTTTCAGCACATCGAAATTCATAAAGATTTTCATTTCAGAGGCCACTTGTGTGTTGTTCAGTGTTACCCGTGACAGACAAAGGGTCAAAATATAACTAGTTTATTAAATGTCTATATACCAGTGGTTCCCAAACTGTGGGTTGTATAACTGAGTGGGTCACCTGAGAAACTTTAAATCTTCCCAACTTTTTGAACTTCTGTTTCCTTGAACAATTCTTTTCTCATTTGCTCCATATCGCTGATTCGGACCCAGTGTGGGGTGAACCCCCCCCACACAGATTCATTTTCTCGCACCTCTTCCTTCTGCCTCTTTGTCCCAGGTTCGTCCCCTCTCTGCCTGTCCAGCCACCTCCCTCCCTGAAATCTCCTTGCGAGATCTGCTCCTTCAAAGCGCTTCCAGGCCCTCCAAGACCCGCCTTTCCTGCCTGGGTTCGGTCCTCCTGCCGCTCTCCGTTCCCAAAGCCCAGTGCCGAAGGTTGAGGTTTAGCAGCATCATGCAAGACAGGGGCTGTCTGGGTGATGTGGGGGGAGACCCTGGTTTGCAGCTGCAGGGGGTGGAGGAGGGTCGTATGTAACCGGGGGGGGGGGGGGTCTGCAGGGCTGACATTTGGGGCTGTACCTTCCCTGCTCAGGTGCTGGGGGGGGGGGCTCACCCTGCTTGTCCTCTTTAATTCCTCCTCCTGAAGGCACCAACTCTCTTACCAACTCTCTGGTCGATCCGGCAGAGATGCTGGAAGGATCCTTTTCAGCGGCAAAATCCAGCTCTCTGTCTTATGATTTCTATCCCATCTGTGTCTCTTAGAGCCAGCAGTAAAGAAGCTCACTACAGCTAAAACAATGAAGCACAATATATATTAACTATGCATTAAAAACACAACCCAGTCCAAAAGCACCCAGCCGGCCAGCCCCTCCGTTTCAGCAACAGTCCCGGGTCCAAAAGACGGTTCTGCAGCAGCCCTGCATCCGGCTCTTTGTGAGGAATGGGCCCCCCTGCTGCCCCCCCTCTGTCTTCCGGCTTTTTACTGCCCCAACACCCCACCATCCCCATCAAGCCAGAGAAGGGGGGTGGTGTGGCCTTTTTCTGCCCCCTTCTCCCCCCCCTTTCCCTGCACTGGCTGGGGGCTGAGCCTGGACTTCGCTTCGCTTCCCACCCGGAGTCAAAGGAGACTGAAACAACCTCACTGCTCCCCCCTCCTCTCTGCCCACCTGGGGGGGGGGCTTCTCTCCCACCCCTCT
Organism: Plestiodon gilberti rubricaudatus; assembly: GCA_026170595.1. Taxonomy (NCBI): domain Eukaryota; kingdom Metazoa; phylum Chordata; class Lepidosauria; order Squamata; family Scincidae; genus Plestiodon; species Plestiodon gilberti. The sequence continues at coordinate 263,830,666 of JANXHW010000002.1, read as the reverse complement.
CGATTCCTTTCCACCCTGGGAGTCCCCTTCGTCGCCCCCAAGGGGGTTTGGGCTCACCAAAGCCGGGGGCAGCTTGGGTGGGGGAGGCAAAGGAAGGGGGGAGCAGGAAGTGACCTACCGGCTCACTCCTCCCTTCCTCCCCCCCCCATTCGCCCCTCTAGGAATCCGGAGTCGCTTCTTTTAACCCTCGGAGTCCCGGTCAGCCGAGAGGAAGCCCTCTTTGCAGCAGAGGATCCAGTCTTGACCCGCATCTCCCCCGGCCGGGCATCCCCTCCTCCCCCCCTCCTCCCCCCCATTCTCCCCCCCCACACACACACACACAGCATCCGATGCACAGTGAGCGGCGCAGACTCTGCCGCTTCTCCCGCTGCTGGTCTCCCCCCCCCCCCACGCTACACCCCCCCCCGCTGCACGTGGCCATCCCGACCGCAGCTTTTCCTCCGGGGTCCCTGCAAGACAAGTCAATGTGCCAACGCTGCCCTGCCTGGGGTGAGACGAGGCCCCGAGTCCCGGGGTTTGGAGGTGCAGCCTTCCTTCCCTTCTTGGGCTGCTGGCGCTGCGACTCGGCTCCCGAACCGTTGCATGGCCAACGGGTCTGTTTAGCAGCAGCACCCCAAGACATGGTCCCACATGACATGAAGATCTCCCAAGATTGCAGAGCAGAGTTTAGGGGGTACGGCGACCGGGTGCCTCGCAATACGCAGCCCTGAGCACCGCAAGCTCACCCCGATGAGTGGGCAAATGCTCCATTCAAAGTCACGTCTGAACACACTCACATAGTGGGTGCGACCCACACACAGACTTGGCTCTCAAAGCGGTAAAGCCCCCCCCAGCCTTTCTAATTCTGCTGCAAATGAAGAGACCGGTTCTCTTTCACGCTGGTGGTGCCTCTTCCGAAATCTGAACCTTGCTGCTCGGACAGAGGTTGTGTGAACCACACAGCCACAGGCATCAAGAGCAGTAGTGGGGGTTCAATGTGCACCCCAAGGTCTGCCAGGCCAGAGGGGGATCAGTCCACCCCTTCTTGGAGCCATCCAAGCTTGTGGCCATCCATCCCCATCCCTTGTGGCCATGAATTCCACCGGCTAATTATGTGCCCTGTGAAGAAGTCCCTCCTTTTGCCTGCCCTAAACCTACCGATTGGCGACGGTACCACCAGCCAGGCATCATTTTATTCGTCTCAATCATGTTCCCCCTTAATTGCCCTTTTCCCCAAGTTTGAAAGCCTGCAGCCTGGCCTCGTCAGGAAGATGCTCCAGTCCTCCGATCATTTGTTCTCCCCCCTCTGTGTGAGTCAAGAGTTTCTTTCTCTCAGGGGAAGAATCATTCCTCTCTCGGTCGCCCTTGGTTAGCTCTGCTGAAGACAGCGCCTTCCAGGAATCGACATCGCACACAACACCGACTGCGGAAGCAGGTTAGGGCCTGGCTTGCCCCAAACTCCAAGGCTACCTGGGAGCCTCCTTGTGAGATGTTCGGACTCAGCTTTGGCGACACTCAGGTGACTGGCACCAGTCCTTCTGGGGGGCACGACCAGCCCTCCCAAACTGTTCCCACTTGGGCAAAATGTCCAGAGGGCTGTGGGGTTTCCAACGCAGACCCCTCACTCCTGCCGGCTCTAGGCAGTGCCCCCTCCTGGACACTGTGTTCATGTGACAGGCGCCCCCCCTCCTCCCACCCTTGGATATAAATCAGAAATACTTGCAACAATTGCAAAATTGTTTTATAAATTTGGACTTGATAAACGAGCAAGGTCTTGCAATACGAATACTGTACATTGTGTTCTGCAAGAGATCTTTGTGTGTCTGCAGAGCTCATTAACAAACTGCTTCCCCCCTCATGTCCCTGCCATTTTGCTCTTGCAAACATAGCTCATTAACAAGCTGTTCTCCCCCTTCCCCCTCCCCCTTATGTCCCTGCCTCTTGCAAAGACTTTTACTCTGCAGAACAAGGCTCCGGTTCTACAGATCAGACTTTGCAAGAGGCAGGGACATGAGGGGGAGGGGGAACAGCAATGATGGTAGGTCTTACTTTCAGGGTGGGTCTTATTTTAGGGGAACCAGGTGTCATGGGGAGGTCTACCCCCTCTAGCTTCGATGCTGGCACAAACCAAGGCCACGCCACCTTAGCACGAGGTTTGTTCCCCACTCGGTTGTTTGTCCAAGGAGATAGTTCAGGTAGAGATCTGCCACCAGCACTGGGTGCCTCCTAATCCTTCCAGTCCCAGGCTACTGGGAAGGGGTGCAGAGTGAACCGTTGGTCCCTGGTCTGACTGACCAAGCCAGCCAGGGATACAATGTGCAACACAGGTAGTACGTGACTAAGCACCAAGGCTTCAGGACTTAGTCTCCAGGGTTCCAAAGAAACACTCTCAGGTAAAATAGATAGGTGCTTATTTAGTTTTAGGCTACGCAAAACCCAGCATAGTGATACAGGTAAAAGGTACAAGCAACTAGGTTGCTGCAAAAAGGCATAACTTCCAAAGACTAGAATACAGCACTAAAATAACAAAGAACTAACTCCTCAGCTAAACACATTGTCCCTAAACACTCACCAAAGATGAGAAGAGAGAGTAGCCATCCCAAGCAGGATGGTGCAGGGCTGACTTGCCCAAGGCCAGGATTGAAGTCAAGCCATAGGAGTAACAGCAGATAGGGAGAACTGTCTCCAACAAAGACCAGTTAGAGAATGAATAGAAGAACCCAAGATGGATGCCAGATAGTAGCTTAAGTAGACTTTTTGGGGTAAGATGATTGACAGGGGGGAGCAGACCAATCAAAGGGTAACACGTAAGGGAAAGTTCTTGAAGATGAGCTCACTCCTCGCTCCCCCTCCCAGATCTGAAAAGCATGTGATGTCCAGCACAGGTGTGGGAAGTTAATTGGGAGAAGTTGTGGTATCAGTGTTCCCATGCAGATAAGGAATAAACAGGGTAGCTCAAAGCAGGGCTCCCAAGGCCTCTGGCCATGTGCCAATCACCAGGGCTCTGTAGCAGGCAGGCAGACAGAAAAACCAAGACAGGAAATCCAAAATGGAGACAGACCAAAGATTTAGACAGACCCTCGTTACACCAGGGTATGTTAGAAGCAGGAAATCTGTCAGGGAAACGGTTGCTCCACTGGACGGCGAGGGAGAGAAAGACTTGCGCAAACGCAGAACGACAAAGTTTCCAATCGACGTTCTGCGCCTGCGTGAACTGTGGAAAGCGCTGCTGGCCGCTTTACGGAGTTCGTGCCTGGCGCAGGCAGAAGAACATCGCTGGAAGCTTCCGATTCGGCTCCTATATAAAAGCTAAGTGGGGGAAAAGCACACAGACACACACACAGATGCCCTGTTACCACTAACACCCCCCACCCCGGAAAAAAGCGAAAAAAAGGAAAAACGAAAACGAAACTTAGGGAGCCCTGCCCCGCCCCCCAGCCTCAGCGCCCTGCGCCCCGGGGGCACACACCCCGCCCCCATCAGCTGACGCCTCTGGGCGAAGACTAACACTCAAAAGCATTCATATGGTTTTAATCTGATGTGAATTCGTATACCAGAAGTAAGAGCTGAGTGGTCAGTGAAGCTCTTTCCACACTCCAACGTTTATCTGGTTTCTCTCAGCCGTGGGTTCTTTGATGTGAAGCTATCATTCCTACTGAAGCTGTTTCCACACTCCAAACATTTATACGGTTTCTCCCCTGTGTGAGTTCTTTGATACACAGTCAGGTCTGAGCTCTGACTGAAGCTCTTTCCACACTCCAATTATTTATATGGTTTCTCCCCTGTGTGAGTTCTTTGATGTACAGTTAGGCCTGATATGTCAGTGAAGCTCTTTCCACACTCCAAGCACTTACATGGTTTCTCCCGTCTGTGGGTTCTATGATGTGAATTTAGGTGTGAGCCCCTACTGAAGCTCTTTCCACACTCCAAGCATTTATACGGTTTCTCCCCTGTGTGGGTTCTTTGATGCACAGTCAGAACTGAGCTCTTAATGAAGCTTTTTCCACATTCAAAGCACTTATATGGTTTCTCCCCTGTGTGTGTTCTTTGATGGAAAGTAAGTTCTCCATTGTCCCTAAAGCACTTTCCACACTTCCAGCACTTATATGGTTTCTCCCCTGTGTGGCTTCTTTGATGCAAAGTTAGGTGCGAGTTCTGACTGAAACACTTTCCACACTCCAAGCATTTATATGGTTTCTCCCCTGTGTGGCTTCTTTGATGCAAAGTTAGGTGTGAGTTCCGACTGAAGCACTTTCCACACTCCAAGCATTTATAAGGTTTCTCCCCTGAGTGGGCTCTTTGATGTCTTCTGAGGTTTGATTTATCACTGAAGGTCTTTGCACATTGAGGGCATTTTTCCTTCCCCTTTCTGAAGCTTTTTTTGCTCTTAGAGCATTTAAAGGTTTCCTCCCCTATGCAGAGTTTGCTGTGTTTATTAATGTCGGACTGACAACTGATTGTTTCCCCATGCAAAGGATTCTTCTTCCTTCTCTTCCCTTTGGGATATTCCTGCTGGACTTGGCTTTCATGGAGGTCACAATTCTGAGAAGCAACAGCTTTAGTCCTCCAGCCAAGCGCTGGGCTTCCCTCCTGCCTCCCTGATCCATCCTGGACTCTGAACGTTACTTCCTCTGTGTCAAGAACGGTCGTTTCTGGTGACGCCCCACACGGCTCCCTCCGATTCTCACTGTCTTGTTTGTTGCTTCCTGGAACAGAGAACATAAGAACATCAGAAAAGCCCTGCTGGATCAGGCCAAGGGCCCATCCAGCCCAGCTTCCTGTATCTCACAGTGGTCCACCAGATGCCTCCGGAAGCACACAAGACAACAAGAGACCTGTATCCTATAGTCACCCCCTTGCATCTGGCCTTCAGAAACATCTGACTTCTAAAATCAGGAGGTTTCTAAGTTATACCCACCATGGCTTATAACCTGTGATGGACTTTTCCTCCATCAAACTGTCCAATCCCCTTTTAGTGGCATCTAGGCCAGGTGCCATCACCACATCCTTTGGCAAGGAGTTCCGCAAATTAATTACAAGCTGGGTGAAGAAATATTTTCTTTTCTCTGTTTTAACTCTCCTGCCACTCAAGCTTAGGGGATGTCCGCTGGTTCTGGTGTTGTGTGAAAGGGAAAAGAACATCCCTCTATCCACCCCATGCATAATTTTATACGTCTCAACCATATTTTTCTAGACCAGTGGTCAGCAACGTCACTAGGCGCGCGCCGCCCCAATGCAGGGCGAGCGCGTCGCCCTAGTGACCCCCGTTCCCCCCACTCAAGATCGGCCTCGGACATATCCCCCCCCCGGCCGGCCGGCTCCACACATTCGCGCCGGACGGCTGTCCGAGGCCTAATGACGAGGCCCAATGTGTTAATACGTGATTTATTATGTTTTTCAGCATGCGCACAACGAAAAATATTCTGCGCATGCACAAAAAACGTTATTAATAACGTGCGCATTGGGTCTTCGTCAGAAGGCCCTGGAGCGTCGGCCGGGGAGGATGCTCTGAGGCCTTCTCCCAGCCTCGGAGCCACTCGGAGGGCACCGCGCGCCGCGGAGGTGACGCACGCGTGGGTGCGCGCGTCACCCTCCGGTGGTCCGCCCCACGCACTTCGCTCCAGCGACGCGCCTGCCAGTGGTTGTCAGTGGGTCGCGACCCACCATTGAGAACTTTTGCTGTCCCCTGCCCCCTTGCAAAATGGGGCTCCCTAAGGCCTCTGGTGGGGCCACTATGTGATACAGGAAGCTGAACTAGATAGGCCTTTGGCCTGATCCAGCAGGGCTCTACTTATGTTCTTATGGGATCCGAAGATCGGGTAGGCCTGCAGAGTGTCGCGCAGGCCTCCCTGAAGCTCCCCCAAACCCCGATAAGTGCTGGGGGGCCATTTCGGGGGCGGTTTCAGCGGCAGCGGTGGCAATCCCCTGGATCGCCGCCGCTGCTGGCTCCGCCCTCGCACACACTCAAAGTTCTCCCCACCTCGCGGGGAGAACTTTGAAAAACGCTGTTCTAGACTGAGGAGTTGAGCTCCTAAGGAATGGGTCACTCAGGCGACTGTCTGTAGGCTTGGGAATTTCTAACTGGGCTGTAATGATGTCATCAGGCCACCGGATTGGAAGACTGGAAAGTACATGGTCACTCCGTCCCACCCCCTTGGCCTAGAGGGACAGGTTTGCTACCCAATGGGCAGGTAACTCTGTTGCTGAGGAAGGAGCTGCATGGGCAGAAGAGGGACCCCGAATCCACACCCTGCACATGGCTGTCAGGCAATGGTGGTTCTCTCTCTCTCTCACACACACACGCGGACTGGATCCTTCTCCAGCCAAAAATCCCCCCCCCTTTTCCAGCATCCCATTTTCCCACCTATTCAAGGCAAAGCACCACGTTTCTCTCCCACCGGGAGCCCGTCCTGCCCAGCAGCCCTGTACCCCTGCAATTAGCCCCCTGTCCAGACACGCACTTGCCCCAGGCTTGCAGAGCCTTCCCGGTGAGCGGGCACCGGCAGACGCCACCGACCTTGCGGCTGAACTGTCCGCATCGACTGAATCCAGCCAGGTCCTCGGGCAGGCCAACTGAGACAATTGCCTAGGGCAGCGGATTGGCAGGGGGCGGCCATCTCCATCCGTCCACTTGCTTCCATTCCGCCTCCTCCTTCTCCCACTCCCTGGCTTGGGAAAGGAACAGCAGGACTGAGCAGAAGGGGAAACATGATGGCGGAGAGGAAGGTGGCGGGTCAGAGGGTCAGTCACTCAAAACACACCGGCACTTTCCGTCTGCAGCTCAGCCCAGCGGCTGTCCTGGCCTTCCAGGTGAGGAGATCAGAAGGACAGAGAGGTACGTTGCCGACTCATCCTAACCAGCGCCAAGTTACCCCAGAAAGGAGAGGAGTGTCTATTGTAACGAAAAGTCCCGATCCACCACAGGTCCCTTCCAGTTCGATCCACCAGCTTACACTGGTGGGAAGCGGCTGCTGCATGAAGCAGGTCTGCGGATAAGCAAAGTTACCTGCCGATTCCTCCGATTCCTCGCGATCCTGGAGAAATGCGCACTCCCCTTCTTCCAGCTGGGAAATGAAGGCAGGTTTGGGAAAGTCCTCTGAGAAGGAAACAAGGAGATGAGATACTTCTGACTACAACATGTTGAGGCTTTGCAAGGAGACCTGATTCTAGGCTGCCTCCCACCCCCCCAAAGGCAAGGAGCGGGATGGGGGGGGAAGAGACAAGCTCTTTGAACTCTCACGCATGAACAGGCTTGCAGAAGCAGCTGCATGGATCCCAAAGAAATCCAGCCTCAAATGCTCAGGAAACGTGGAGTGAATCCCTCGTGGGGGAGTTCGGACGTGGAGGTGAAACCTCTCGGCCCGTGGAAGGGAGGCCTCAACCAGAAGGCCAACTGCCCCCACCCCACAACCTAAGGCAAACCCCCCTCTGCAAAGAGACTGGGAATTTAGGCAAGCAGAGAAAGGATGCAACATTCTCCTGCCGTTCCACCCCCTGAACATGGCTCTCAGTGGAGCACCAAACCAGTCCGGGGCAGCCGTAGCTCAGTGGGAGAGAACCTGCTTGGCATGCAAGAGACCCAGGATCCGTCCCTGGCACCAACTCAAAGGAGGGGTGGGGTATACGCCTGCCAGAATTCCTGGCATGTCGCTGCCAGTCAGTGTAGACAGGACTGAGCTGGATGGGTCCAGGGTCCGATTCAGGGGAAGGCGGCTTCCCTCTGTCCCCAAACACGGTGAACACCTCCCCAAACCAGCTCAGTCTGGAAGGAAGACCCAATGTAAGGGCTAGGACACCCCTGTCTTCCCCTTGCACGACCTGGGTGTAAAATCTCGTGTTGAACAGAGCCCCTCTTCATAACAAGCGCAAGTGTTAAGAGCTGGTCCCTAAAGAAAACCAAGAGAAGGATAATTAAAGGCGCCGCTTTCTCTCTTTGGCTGAGAGGACCAAATAGGGCAGGCAACCCGGCGGCAGGTTCGAAAAGCCGCTGTTGGCGCCATGACAGACCAAATCCAAGATGGCGTCAGCCTAAAGCCCTGGCGGCATACATGGATCTTGCTACCAGGCGCTGATAAAAATGATCTCCTGGCCCCACTTCTCCTTGAACATGAAACCTCACGCATGTGTAACCGGATCAGACCTCCAACGTGGCCCCAATGCTTTAGGCCAATCAGAGTCCGGCGTTTGACTTGTGTCATCATGCACAGGTGAGTGGTGCCCACACCCCCTTCAGGTGATTGGCATGTCACTGCCAGTCAGTGTAGCATACCCCCTTCAGATGAGCCTGGGAATTCCCACATCTCCCCTGGGGAGGCGAAGGACGGGCAGATCCTGCAAACTCCCTCCAGCAGCAGCAGCACCTGGTCCCGGACAAACATCCAGGTAACCAGCTGATAATACCCTGGACTGAGGATGCAAAGGAAGGAGGATGACCGGGTGTGTCAGGCGCTGTCCGTTGCAAGGGGCTCATTTTGCAGGCCTCACAAGTCCCAGTCTGAGATGTCGTACTTTTCACAACGGATTTCTTGCGCGAGACATTTCTATCCTGCCGTTTCAACCCCAAAGAGCATCACTCAGCTCTGCATCAGGAAGACACAGCAGGCCCCTCTTGGACAGCCCCACACGCCCCATTTCTACGGTGCAATCCTGACAGTGAGAAATAAGAAGAGGGGCCATTCAAGCCTTTGCTTCTTGCCCACCAGGGAAAAAAGGCGTCCTTACCCAGAGAGGCCACGATCCCGTAGTTCTCCAGCATGACTTCCCTGTACAGAGCCTTCTGGCCCGGATCCAGCAGAGCCCACTCCTCCTCCGTGAAGCGCACAGCCACCTCCTCGAAGGACACCGGACCCTGGAAGGAGAAAACAGTCTCTCCTCACAAATAATGTGAACAGAATACGCCCTTGCTTTCTCACTCAGTCTGAAAACAGAAATTAAGTTGGGGAACAGCTGGCTATTTTCCTGCAGTGTATTTGGCAAGGCAGGCCAGTTGCTTGCCTGGGTTTTTTCTTTGTTTATTTTCTCGGGGGGGGGGGGAGGACAGATGCCAACCTCTTACAAAACATGTCGTCCTGACGGAAAACATCTGCCCTCACGCAGGCGACTGGGATGGCCAACTCCAGTGCCGCAGTCTTTCAGGCCAGATTTGGGACATGCGCACGTTTTCTCTGTCTTGAGCCTTTCATCTCCATCGCGCTTCTGGGCTGCGGCCTTTTTTGGCCCTCCTTCCCCCCCCCCCGGCCCTTTGCCTCTCCAGGACCTCGTCCCCTCAGGCGCTGCCAACTCAGCCTTGTTTTGCTTCAAGGCCTCCTGCTGAGGTTGGCAGAGTCGGTTCTGAACACACGTCCTGTTGTTCCAACTGTCTAAGTTCCTACAGTTACGTCTTTTGATTCATCATGAAACTTCTACCCCGCCTCTCTCTGCAAAGCTCCCTGGAGAGGTGCAAGTTATTTAGAGCAACCTCTAAGACAGGCGCTGGGTGCAATCGCCACTCCTGCAGGCAGAGGAAAGACGGAGCCTTGCCCCCCTCCGCACTCCCGCCAGGGCGAGCAGCTGATGCCAGTCAAAAGGGCAGCTGGCTGCCACTTCCACACAAGGGCATCCCTGACCCCGTGGAATATCTGGCAAAACAGGACCACAATCCACAAACAGCCACAATCCCACCCCCCTAATTCCAGCCTCGGACCGGGGTCCAGCAAAGCCCCCTCCAGGGAATCAGCCTCGGTTTTCAGCAGCGGCGCCCCCTGCACAGAAACCGGAGTGAGGATCGGGCAGGGGGCAGCGAAGGGGGCCAGGAAAGGAAGGGGCGAGGGGCAGGGGGGCAAGCTCTCCCCCCCCATGGATGATTTCCAGCAAGCCTGGCTGCTGCGCCCCAGAGCTGCAGACCTCTTTCTTTCTCACCTGCCGCTGCTCCTCCCGACTCCCGAGGAAACCTTCTGCCAGGGCCGCCGCCTGCCAGCTGCTCTCCGGCCCACAGTCTGGCACCCAGCGCTCCGCCTCCGGGGGCAGGAGGGTCAGGAGCCTCTGCCAGAACTTGCGGCCGGCGCCGCTCCTCGCAGCCCTGTCGGAGTCCGGCCCCTCCATCGGGGATCCCTGCCCCGAGGCGCCTCCACAACAACCTTCTCCTCCTGCTGACGATGTGGGCACGAGGATAGCTTGGCAAGGCCAAGGCTCGTCCGGAGAGGGACCGGCTAGAGACTCTCAATGCTCCCGCAGAAGGATTCCTGACAAGCAAACAGCAGGAAGACACGTGACGGGTTGGTGCCGGAAACGTGAGAACAGAGATGTGAAGGGTCTGGCGGCTCGCCAGTGGCGAGATCCGGCGCAGTGGGCCTCAATTCCCTCCTCCAAGGAGTCCGCCTTCATGGAGGAACTCGCTCCCTAGACAACTGAGCCGGTTTCAAGCGGGTTTACACCGCAGAGCAGGCAGGAGAGTCTTCGGGAGGAAGAGGCGGCAACAGAGGACAGGGCGAGAGGAGGAGTCCGGTCGGGCTGGGGGGAGGGCGAAGGGGACGCGCAGGATGTGGGGCGGGGCGCGCCGACCCTGATCCCCCCCCCCGCTTCCTTCCTCTGACCTTCTTCAGCAGCTCGCCGCCCCCTCCCGGCTCCCGCTGGCCCCGTTTGCAGCGCGCCGGACAGACAGAGAGCGGAGCGGGCGGGCAGCGCTCCCGGCACAGGCACACCGTCTGCGGGCGCCGCTGCTTCCGACGCGGCTGGCTGGGCGGAGCAAGGGGGTCTTGCTGGAAGGAAGGCGAGTGACCGGCCCACTTCTCCTTCACATCCTGCGGAAACAGTGTCACGGCTGGCCCCATTTACGCAGCCTCCTCCTCAGAGGAGGAGCCAGACCATTTTTGATCCGGGGCCCAAACCCTTGACGCCCCCCCCCCATAAAAACGCGCGGCCGTAATCCTTTACGCCCCACAGCGCAGCCGCGCAGCAATTTTTTGGGATTTTTTGATTTCAGTTTGGAAGCCTCCTTGTCCACTTTGTACCTCCTGTCTCCATTTCCAGCAGCGCACATGATGAGGCATTCATAATGATGTGAATTTTGCTCTGCAGAATAAACTTGAAAGTGTATTGCCCCTTAATGCCCTCTGGGGGGGGGGGTGAATCAGGACTCCTGGGCTGCTAGGCAAGGCTGCAATGCAAGGGGGGGGGGGAACTACAAAGCCCCGTTACTTCTAAAAAAAACCTTTAAAAAACCCGGAAAAAACGGGGAAAAACAAAAGAAAAAACTGAAACCTAGGATGTCTCCCGCCCCTCCAGAGGCCCTCTACGCCCCCCAGGAGCCTCTCTGCCCTTACGCCCTGGGGCCCACTGCCCCAGGGCCCCATATCAGCCTACGCCCCTGCTCCTCCTCCGTTGCCCTTCCTTCCTTCCTTCCTCCGTGGCTTCCCTTGTCCGTGTCTAGACTGCAAGCTCCTCGGGGCAGGAAGCTGCTGCACTCGCTTTCTGTGAAAAGTGCCACCCACCTGCAGGGGTGGCGTTAGGGTCTCTGAGAGCCTGACTGGACGGTTGCTTACAGTTAAGGGATGGAAAGCAATGTTTGCTGAGCTTGTCGTCGCTGAATCCGTTGCTTCACAATCTTGCTTCCGAGCTGAGCCTGCTGCGGGAAATGGCTGGGAGGACGAGTGAGCAGCAGAAACCGCAGGCTGTTCCCGTGCCCTGACCCGCCGCCACCACCACGCGCCACAGGCTGTTCTGTGGAACCACCCACGACGTGGGCAGCAGCAGTAGCGCCGCGCGTGGGAGTGTAGCCTGGTTGCATCAAGCTGGAGTTGCTGACCTGTGCGAAACAGAATAAGGGGCTTCGAGGAGGAGAAGTGAAAAACACCCAACTTTGGGAATTGCGTAGATCTCAAGTGGGCGGCGTGTGACGTGTACTACTGAAAGGCAGAATAACTGCTGCTGCGGCCGGTTGAAGGGCGTGCTGGCTTTGAGCCCCGCTCCCCCTCGCATCCCTCGCTTAAGGCAAACTAAGAAACTCTCCGTGACTCCAGCCCAGGATTGGGCTCCCTTCTCTCCAGTTGAGAGATGGGTAACCCAAAGAGTGGAACACTGCGGCCTCCTCCTCACAGGTTCCTCCTTGGGGTGCGCTGAGGAAGAGGAGGCCGTGGTTGAGCCTGAGTGGCCCCTCTGGGTGGGGGACCTGGGCTAGGTGCCCCTCAGGTTCCACCATAGTTACATCCCTGGTGAGATTATAAACCTTTTCCTCCCAGGATGTGTGACTGTTCGGGGGGCGGGAGGAATCACATATACCTGGGGTGGCCAAACTGTGGCTCCTGAACCACATGTGGCTCTTTAATGTGCGGCTCTCAGAAATATGTTGGCTGAGCTCCTTAAAATCACAATGTAAATAAGAAATGTTCAAGCTTTATAATTATTTACCAGGTATAAACAGAGAGTCCACTGGAGTAAAACGTAAGTTTAATGTTCATGAATATATTTAAGAATTTAAATGCTTCTTAAATATCACGGCTCTCAAAAATCTCTCTTACGGCTCTCAAACATCTGAATATCATATGTGGCTCTTATATTAAGCAAGTTTGGCCACCCCTGACATATACCAAGAGTTTGAGGCTTGACCAGAATCCTTTAGAAACATGGATTGTATGTCAGAGAAGTCGTATCTTTGCTGTGAGAGAGCCCAATGGATGAGGGGTTCTTCGCCTGCCTACCCTTGGGGTTTTTCATACTGCCCTGGTAAATCCCGTTCGGTTTGGAATGCCCCCGTTCCTACACCAGGGAAAAAACGGGATTTTTCCTGTGAATTCCTGTTTCTGACCCTTTCAGACTATTTGATCTGAGCTCCAACTGAAGTTTTATCTGCACTACAATCAATTATATGGTTTCTCCCTTGTGTGGGTTCTTTGATGCAGTCAGGAAACAGTTCCGAATGAAGCTCTTCCCAAAATCTAAGCATTTCTATGGTTTCTCCCGTGTGGGTTGTTTGATGTAAAGTCAGGCATGAGCTGTCACTGAAGCTTCTTCCACACTCCAAACATTTATGTGGCTTTACCCCTGTGTGAGTAGTTTGATGCACAGTCAGGCTATCGCTCCTACTGAAGCGCTTTCCACATTCCAAGCATTTATATGATTTCTCCCCCGTGTGGGTTCTTTGATGAACAGTCAGGTTCCAGCTCCGAATGAAGCTCTTTCCACACTCCAAGCATTTATATGATTTCTCCCCCGTGTGGGTTCTTTGATGAACAGTCAGGTTCCAGCTCCGAGTGAAGCTCTTTCTGCATTCCAAGCATTTGTATGGCTTCTTTCCTGTGTGGGTTCTTTGATGAAAAGTCAGGCCCCACCTCCGGATGAAGCTCTTTCCACACTCCAAGCATTGATATGGTTTCTCCCCTGTGTGGGTTCTTTGAGTTCCTGGAACAGAGAGAGAATCTTGATTAGCACTACTATGGAGAAACGAAACCTCTACACTCCTAGGCATGCATAGGTAAAGGTAAAGGTGACCCCTGACAATTAAGTCCAGTCGTGTCCGACTCTAAGGTGTGGTGCTCATCCCCATTTCAAAGCCAAAGAGCCAGCGTTGTCCAAAGACGCCTCCGTGGTCATGTGGCCGGCATGACACTTCTTGCCGCAACCCGTAGCATGCAGCTGGAACATGGAGTGCTGTTTACCTTCCCGCAAGCGGTACCTATTTATCTACTCACATTAACATGCTTCGGAACTGCTAGGTTGACAGGAGCTGGTCAAGCAACGAGAGCTCACCCCGTCGCGGATTCGAACTGCCGACCTTTCGATCGACAGCTCATGGTTCAGCGGTTTAACCCACTGCGCCACCCGCTGGCCTAGGCATGCATAAAGGTAAAGGTATCCCCTGACAATTAAGTCCAGTCGTGTCCGACTCTAGGGTGTGGTGCTCATCTCCATTTCAAAGCCGAAGAGCCAGCGTTGTCCGAAGACGCCTCCGTGGTCATGTGGCTGGCATGACTCTCCTTGCCGCAGCGCGTAGCATGCAGCTGGAACACGGAGCGCTGTTTACCTTCCCGCAAGCGGTACCTATTTATCTACTCGCATTGACATGCTTTGGATCTGCTAGGTTGGCAGGAGCTGGCCAAGCAACGAGAGCTCACCCCGTCGCGGGAATCGAACTGCCGACCTTTCGATCGACAGCTTATGTAAATCCCAGTGGATTCAGTGGCAGTGACTCCCAGGAAAGCACGCACAGGATTGCAGCCCTGCTCAGTGACCAACTCTCAGAATTCGCACAACCGTAGCTGCGTGGCCTGTTGCAACCCGACTGGTCCTGGGAGTGAGGCAGCTTTGTTAGCCCTGCTGGGCAACGTTTCTGTGGAGAAGGCACGGGGGGGAGGGGGCTTCCTCTGGATTCTCTTAGGCCTCAAAGCAGCTGTTTTAATTTCATGTTTTCCTTTTATAAATGCTAAAACAGGGTTCCTCAACCTTTGGGAGCCCGCGTACCCCCTATGCGTACCCCCGGACCCGCCAAAAGTGGTTTTTTTCCTCCCGTTTTCCTGGGATGCGGTGCGGCCAGGCGGGTTCTCCCACTCGCGCCGCAACTCGGAGGGTAAAGCTACAGCCGTGCCGAATTGGTAAGGGGAAAGGAGGGGATTCAACATTACAGTAATCCAAGTGTATTCCAAGTGATTCCAAGTGTATTCCAAGTAATCCAAGTGTATGCCCCAACCACTGATGCCGAAGAAGATGAAGTTGACCGGTTCTATGAAGACCTACAACACCTTCTAGAACTAGCACCCAAAAAAGATGTCCTTTACATCATAGGAGACTGGAATGCTAAAGTAGGAAATCAAGAAATAAACGGAACAACAGGCAAGTTTGGCCTTGGAGCGCAAAATGAAGCAGGGCAAAGGCTAACGGAGTTCTGTCAAGAGAACGCGCTGGTCATAGCAAACACTCTTTTCCAACAACACAAGAGGCGACTCTACACATGGACATCACCAGATGGTCAATACCGAAACCAGATAGATTATGTGCTTTGCAACCAAAGATGGAGAAGCTCTATACAATCAGTAAAAACAAGACCTGGAGCTGACTGTGGCTCAGATCATGAGCTTCTTATTGCAAAATTCAGACTTAAACTGAAGAATGTAGGGAACACCACTAGACCAGTCAGATATGACCTAAACCATATCCCTTATGAGTATACAGTGGAGGTGAAGAATAGATTTAGGGCATTAGACCTGGTAGACAGAGTGCCTGAAGAACTATGGACGGAAGTTCGTAACATTGTACAGGAGGCAGCAACTAAAACCATCCCAAAGAAAAAGAAATGCAAGAAAGCAAAGTGGCTGTCAGATGAGGCTTTACAAATAGCTGTGGAAAGAAGGAATGCAAAAAGCAAGGGTGAAAGGGAAAGATATAAACAACTGAATGCAGAGTTCCAGAGAATAGCAAGGAGAGATAAGAAGGCCTTCTTAAATGAACAATGCAAGGAAATCGAGGAAAACAACAGAATGGGGAGGACTAGAGATCTCTTCAAGAAAATTGGAGATATCAAGGGAACGTTTTGTGCAAAGATGGGCATGATAAAGGACAAAAAAGGGAGAGACCTAACAGAAGCAGAAGAGATTAAGAAGAGATGGCAAGAATACACAAAAGAACTATACAAGAAAGATCTGAATGTTCCTGATGACAACGCTGGTGTGGTCACTGACCCAGAGCCGGACATCCTAGAGAGTGAAGTCAAGTGGGCCTTAGGTAGCATCACTAACAACAAAGCTAGTGGAGATGATAATATCCCAGCTGAGCTACTTAAAATCCTAAATGATGATGCTGTGAAAGTGCTGCACTCAATATGCCAACAAATTTGGAAAACTCAGCAGTGGCCAAAGGATTGGGAAAGGTCAGTTTACGTTCCAATTCCAAAGAAGGGCAGTGCCAAAGAGTGTTCAAACTACTGTACAATTGCACTCATTTCACATGCTAGCAAGGTTATGCTCAAAATCCTACAAGCTAGGCTTCAGCAGTACGTGGACCGAGAACTACCGGACGTACAAGCTGGGTTTCGAAGAGGCAGAGGAACTAGAGATCAAATTGCCAACATGCGGTGGATCATGGAGAAAGCACGAGAGTTCCAAAAAAACACCTACTTCTGCTTCATTGACTACGCAAAAGCCTTTGATTGTGTGGATCACAACAAACTGTGGCAAATTCTTAAAGAGATGGGGGTACCAGACCACCTTACCTGTCTCCTGAGAAACCTGTATGCGGGTCAAGAAGCAACAGTTCGAACCGGCCATGGAACAACTGATTGGTTCAAAATTGGGAAGGGAGTACGGCAAGGCTGTATATTGTCACCCTGCTTATTTAACTTATATGCAGAGTACATTATGAGAAATGCAGGGCTGAATGAATCGCAAGCCGGAATCAAGATTGCCGGGAGAAATATCAACAACCTCAGATATGCAGACGATACCACCCTAATGGCAGAAAGTGAAGAAGAACTAAAGAGCCTCTTGATGAGAGTGAAAGAGGAGAGTGCAAAAGTTGGCTTGAAACTCAACATTAATAAAACTAAGATCATGGCCAGAAGCGTCGCTCTGGTAGGGGCGGGGCTGTAAGTATCGCTGCGGTTACAGTCGCTTTACCGAGCGAGGAGGAGGAAGCCCCGCCTCCTCACTGTCCGAGCCAGTCCCCTGCGGAGAAAGTAGCAGGCAAGAGACCCTGCCTGCTGCTTTCTCCGTAGGCGAATGGCTCGGACAGTGAGGGGGTGGGGCTGCCTCCTCCTCGCTCGGTAAAGCGACTGTAACCGCAGCGATACTTACAGCCCCGCCCCTACCGGAGCGACGCTTCTGATCATGGCATCGGGTCCCATCAATTCCTGGCAAATAGAAGGGGCAGAAATGAAAGCAGTAACAGATTTTACTTTTCTGGGTTCCAAGATCACTGCAGACGGAGACAGCAGCCATGAAATTAAAAGACGCTTACTCCTTGGAAGGAAAGCTATGGCAAACTTAGACAGCATAATAAAAAGCAGAGATATCACCATGCCAACAAAAGTTCGTATAGTCAGGGCGATGGTGTTCCCAGTAGCAATGTATGGTTGCGAGAGTTGGACCATAAGGAAGGCTGAGCGCCGAAAAATAGATGCTTTTGAACTGTGGTGCTGGAGAAGACTCCTGAGAGTCCCTTGGACTGCTAGGAGATCAAATCAGTCAATTCTGAATGAAATCAAGCCTGACTGTTCCCTGGAAGGACAGGTACTAAGGCTGAAACTCAAATATTTTGGCCACCTAATGCGAAGAGAGGACTCTCTGGAGAAGACTCTGATGCTGGGAAAGATTGAAGGCAAAAGGAGAAGGGGAAGGCCAAGGATGAGATGGTTAGACAGCATCACCGATGCAACAAACATGAAAATGAGCGAACTCAGGAAGATAGTGGAGGACAGGAAGGCCTGGCGGGATATGGTTCATGGGATCACGAAGGGTCGGACACGACTTAACGACTGAACAACAACATCACTAGTTGGTTTAAGTGTTTCTTTAACTATATTCACGTTATTGCCTTTACAGGGAGACAGTCGCTAACAAAATACTCTAATGTCTCTCCTGTTCTTTCCATCTCCTGACGACACGCAATTCGGACACACAGTTGATCACAGACAGACAGCCATGGTCTACTCTAGCAGCTTGAACTCCAAACACCTCGTGGTGATAAGAAACCCTCCACCTCAAGTCCCACAAATAAAAAGGTACTCTGCTCTCTTGAAAAAACTCTATGGTTCTCTCAAATATTTACATAGCTTGGACTTTGTTTTCTTTTTTTCCAAATCTGGGATAAAACAACATTTTCCTAGAATACGATGGCACACTTCCTTCTTGGCTATTTTTATTAAAGCCCCTAATTCTTCTAACAGTTTTGAGTCTACGTTATATAACTTTACTCTCCCATAAATCTCAACTAAGTAGTCGGGCCCACCACATATCATGTTTTGAGTTGCAATATAACTCCCCACCAATATAAAGTCCCCACCATTTATCTCCCCAAACTTTTTTCTTCCAACCTAAAGCAAAGGGTATCAACTATAAAGAAACTTTCTTAAAATTCTAATTCTGCCCAGTTCCCAAAATTGAACGACAAAAAGGTTGCTAAGAAAAGGCGGTCTATTGCCAGCATGTCTAGTTAGCCTTACTATAGTCCCAGAAGTGACCGGGACAATCCCGGTTCGGGAGCCCAATCCCGGGCTTCCGGCCGGTCTTCTCATTGTCCCGGCCAGCTGGGACTTTTTTAGGTACTCTCCGGCCTCGTCGCGTATTTGCGCGAGACTAGGAGCTCTACGAAACAGCCCGAGTTCAATCGGGCTGTTCCGGAGAGCTCCCAGCCTCGTCGCGTATTTGCGCGAGACTAGGAGCTCTACGAAACAGCCTGGGTTTACTCGGGCTGTTCCGGAGAGCTCCCAGCCTCGAGGGAGGAAGTACCCGCCCCCGGCCATGCCCCCAGTCCCGGCCGTGTCCGGCCAGTATCGCTTCTGTCTCCCCCTGCATTGGGGGGGATCTGGCAAGCCTATGTCTATTCCCCCCCTGTATCACTGGTCTGTACGCAGTGGTCCTTGCCAACGGAGAGTGAGCAGTACACCCAAAAATGTGAAAATTCATGTATCAGCTTTTCAACAAACCACCTTGGCGGCAGGGTAGACCGCAGCTATGTTGATCGCCACTGGTAACAAATACGTTTTTACATAGACCGCTTTTGGATAGACCGTTAAAGTCCACTTTTTCCATATTTGTATTTTTTCTATAATTTTTTCCAACCAAATTTTCCAAATTAACTCCCATCCATTTTTTGAAATTGAAAAATACACTCCCAGTAATTTCACATTTTCTTGTTGTTTTTGAGTCATAGTCTGTTATTTGCTGTATGGGAGTAACCGCCAATTCAGTTTGCATCACATTAAAGGAAAAAAAAAACCTGAGAGACGCACTAGGGCCTGGGGGTGACACGCTGACCTCCTGCCCCAGTGACACACACCTCCCACCGGTGGGGGGGGGGAGAGACACGCGCACCTAGTGACACCACTGAAGCTGGGATTTGAAAAGGCAGAGGAACTAGGAACCAAATTGCCAATATCCGCTGGATAATGGAAAAAGCCTGGGAGTTTCAGAAACACATCTATTTCTGATTTATTGACTATTCTAAAGGCTTTGACTGTGTGGACCATAACAAATTGTGGCAAGTTCTTGGGGGTATGGGGATACCACGGCATCTGGTCTGCCTCCTGAGGAATCTGTATAAGCATCAAGTAGCAACAGACTGGTTTAAGATTGGGAAAGGAGTACGGCAGGGTTGTATACACTTTGATGCACAGTGTTGTCTTGGGCTGCACCCGCTGATGATGGAAAACTCGGAGGCAATAGTCTGATGTATGGGAAGGCATACCCGAACGCAGCGGAACGCTCCCTTTTATTAAGATCTGACATTCCATAAAAGACAGTATGAGTTGATACAATTCAGCGTAGCGCATAAAGCAGTTTCAGCAGGTTTTAGTTCACACAGGCACATGCAGAATGTGTTACAATCTTATCATGTACTGCTGCTGTAAACATGCTGTGCTTTTCTACATGTTCCAGATAGCATGAAGAAATGTGATGACAGTCACAGGAAAGGGTCAACGTGGTTTGCCAGCTATTGATCAGATCCTGTCGTCAGCGTGGTTTGCCAACCGCTGACTTAATTGTTCCCACACACAGTCAGGTGTGAGCTCTGAATGAAGCTTTTTCCACACTCCAAGCATTGATATGGTTTCTCCCCTGTGTGTGTTCTTTGATGTGAAGTCACGTGTGAGCTCACACTGAAGCTCTTTTCACACTCCAAGCATTTATATGGTTTCTCCCCTGTGTGGGTTCTTTGAGTTCCTGGAACAGAGAGAGAATCTTGATTAGCACTACTATAGAGAAATGAAACCTCTACACTCCTAGGCATGCATAGGTAAAGGTAAAGGTGACCCCTGACAATTAAGTCCAGTCGTGTCCGACTCTAAGGTGTGGTGCTCATCCCCATTTCAAAGCCAAAGAGCCAGCGTTGTCCAAAGACGCCTCCGTGGTCATGTGGCCGGCATGACACTTCTTGCCGCAACCCGTAGCATGCAGCTGGAACATGGAGTGCTGTTTACCTTCCCGCAAGCGGTACCTATTTATCTACTCACATTAACATGCTTCGGAACTGCTAGGTTGGCAGGAGCTGGTCAAGCAACGAGAGCTCACCCCGTCGCGGATTCGAACTGCCGACCTTTCGATCGACAGCTCATGGTTCAGCGGTTTAACCCACTGCGCCACCCGCTGGCCTAGGCATGCATAAAGGTAAAGGTATCCCCTGACAATTAAGTCCAGTCGTGTCCGACTCTAGGGTGTGGTGCTCATCTCCATTTCAAAGCCGAAGAGCCAGCGTTGTCCGAAGACGCCTCCGTGGTCATGTGGCTGGCATGACTCTCCTTGCCGCAGCGCGTAGCATGCAGCTGGAACACGGAGCGCTGTTTACCTTCCCGCAAGCGGTACCTATTTATCTACTCGCATTGACATGCTTTGGAACTGCTAGGTTGGCAGGAGCTGGCCAAGCAACGAGAGCTCACCCCGTCGCGGGAATCGAACTGCCGACCTTTCGATCGACAGCTTATGTAAATCCCAGTGGATTCAGTGGCAGTGACTCCCAGGAAAGCACGCACAGGATTGCAGCCCTGCTCAGTGACCAACTCTCAGAATTCGCACAACCGTAGCTGCGTGGCCTGTTGCAACCCGACTGGTCCTGGGAGTGAGGCAGCTTTGTTAGCCCTGCTGGGCAACGTTTCTGTGGAGAAGGCACGGGGGGGAGGGGGCTTCCTCTGGATTCTCTTAGGCCTCAAAGCAGCTGTTTTAATTTCATGTTTTCCTTTTATAAATGCTAAAACAGGGTTCCTCAACCTTTGGGAGCCCGCGTACCCCCTATGCGTACCCCCGGACCCGCCAAAAGTGGTTTTTTTTCTCCCGTTTTCCTGGGCTGCGGTGCGGCCAGGCGGGTTCTCCCACTCGCGCTGCAACTCGGAGGGTAAAGCTACAGCCGTGCCGAATTGGTAAGGGGAAAGGAGGGGATTCAACATTACAGTAATCCAAGTGTATTCCAAGTGATTCCAAGTGTATTCCAAGTAATCCAAGTGTATGCCCCAACCACTGATGCCGAAGAAGATGAAGTTGACCGGTTCTATGAAGACCTACAACACCTTCTAGAACTAGCACCCAAAAAAGATGTCCTTTACATCATAGGAGACTGGAATGCTAAAGTAGGAAATCAAGAAATAAACGGAACAACAGGCAAGTTTGGCCTTGGAGCGCAAAATGAAGCAGGGCAAAGGCTAACGGAGTTCTGTCAAGAGAACACGCTGGTCATAGCAAACACTCTTTTCCAACAACACAAGAGGCGACTCTACACATGGACATCACCAGATGGTCAATACCGAAACCAGATAGATTATGTGCTTTGCAGCCAAAGATGGAGAAGCTCTATACAATCAGTAAAAACAAGACCTGGAGCTGACTGTGGCTCAGATCATGAGCTTCTTATTGCAAAATTCAGACTTAAACTGAAGAATGTAGGGAACACCACTGGACCAGTCAGATATGACCTAAACCATATCCCTTATGAGTATACAGTGGAGGTGAAGAATAGATTTAGGGCATTAGACCTGGTAGACAGAGTGCCTGAAGAACTATGGACGGAAGTTCGTAACATTGTACAGGAGGCAGCAACTAAAACCATCCCAAAGAAAAAGAAATGCAAGAAAGCAAAGTGGCTGTCAGATGAGGCTTTACAAATAGCTGTGGAAAGAAGGAATGCAAAAAGCAAGGGTGAAAGGGAAAGATATAAACAACTGAATGCAGAGTTCCAGAGAATAGCAAGGAGAGATAAGAAGGCCTTCTTAAATGAACAATGCAAGGAAATCGAGGAAAACAACAGAATGGGGAGGACTAGAGATCTCTTCAAGAAAATTGGAGATATCAAGGGAACGTTTTGTGCAAAGATGGGCATGATAAAGGACAAAAAAGGGAGAGACCTAACAGAAGCAGAAGAGATTAAGAAGAGATGGCAAGAATACACAAAAGAACTATACAAGAAAGATCTGAATGTTCCTGATGACAACGCTGGTGTGGTCACTGACCCAGAGCCGGACATCCTAGAGAGTGAAGTCAAGTGGGCCTTAGGTAGCATCACTAACAACAAAGCTAGTGGAGATGATGATATCCCAGCTGAGCTACTTAAAATCCTAAATGATGATGCTGTGAAAGTGCTGCACTCAATATGCCAACAAATTTGGAAAACTCAGCAGTGGCCAAAGGATTGGAAAAGGTCAGTTCTCCCGTGGTTCCAGGTCTGGCCCAGTGTGATCATTGGGTTGGCTCCTCCCCTTCCGACAGGCAAGGTCAGCTTGTTAGGTCCATAAAGGAGGGGAGGGGCCCCCTGCCTCCCCAGTCTGACCTTGCCTCGGACAGGCATACGGTTCTCATCTACGCAGACTCTTACCTCAACATACCACGGAAACTACCCAAGGTCGCCAGGGAGCACGGGACAACGTCCTTACAGGAGTGAGTGCACCCGGGGCTTTTCCGGTGAAAGGCTGCGCTCCTCGCCGACCTTGCCTCGCCAGCGCGCCGGTTGGCTGCCTTCCTTGCTCGACGGGCGGCTGGGTGGACCTTTGCAGCCGCACGGAGCCTCTCGCCCTGCCGTCCGCACAGCCGACGCTGGCGTCTGACGTCAGCGCCGGGCGAAGGCCCCTCCTGCGACCTCCCCGGCCGAGGACGGCTCGGTCGGCAAGCGGCCGTTGCCGGAGTCGCGCTGGGCTCCCCCCGCGGCCGTGTCAACTCCCCTCCGGGGGGGGCTGCGGCGGTGATCAACAAGACGGCCGCAGGCGGCACCCCGGCCACCGCTAAAGCGGCCTGGCCGACGGTTTCGATTCGGGGGTAGAGTGGGGCTCCCCCCTGGCCATTCCCCACCCCAGCCTCGAGGGAGGAAGTACCCGCCCCGGCCATGCCCCCAGTCCCGGCCGTGTCCGGCCAGTATCGCTTCTGTCTCCCCCTGCATTGGGGGGGGATCTGGCAAGCCTATGTCTAGTCCCCCCTGTATCACTGGTCTGTACGCAGTGGTCCTTGCCAACGGAGAGTGAGCAGTACCCCCCAAAATGTGAAAATTCATGTATCAGCTTTTCAACAAACCACATTGGCGGCGGGGTAGACCGCAGCTATGTTGATCGCCACTGGTAACAAATACGTTTTTACATAGACCGCTTTTGGATAGACCGTTAAAGTCCACTTTTTCCATATTTGTATTTTTTCTATAATTTTTTCAACCAAATTTTCCAAATTAACTCCCATCCATTTTTTGAAATTGAAAAATACACTCCCAGTAATTTCACATTTTCTTGTTGTTTTTGAGTCATAGTCTGTTATTTGCTGTATGGGAGTAACCGCCAATTCAGTTTGCATCACATTAAAGGAAAAAAAACCTGAGAGACGCACTAGGGCCTGGGGGTGACACGCTGACCTCCTGCCCCAGTGACACACACCTCCCACCGGTGGGGGGGGGGAGAGACACGCGCACCTAGTGACACCACTGAAGCTGGGATTTGAAAAGGCAGAGGAACTAGGAACCAAATTGCCAATATCCGCTGGATAATGGAAAAAGCCTGGGAGTTTCAGAAACACATCTATTTCTGATTTATTGACTATTCTAAAGGCTTTGACTGTGTGGACCATAACAAATTGTGGCAAGTTCTTGGGGGTATGGGGATACCACGGCATCTGGTCTGCCTCCTGAGGAATCTGTATAAGCATCAAGTAGCAACAGACTGGTTTAAGATTGGGAAAGGAGTACGGCAGGGTTGTATACACTTTGATGCACAGTGTTGTCTTGGGCTGCACCCGCTGATGATGGAAAACTCGGAGGCAATAGTCTGATGTATGGGAAGGCACCCCGAACGCAGCGGAACGCTCCCTTTTATTAAGATCTGACATTCCATAAAAGACAGTATGAGTTGATACAATTCAGCGTAGCGCATAAAGCAGTTTCAGCAGGTTTTAGTTCACACAGGCACATGCAGAATGTGTTACAATCTTATCATGTACTGCTGCTATAAACATGCTGTGCTTTTCTACATGTTCCAGATAGCATGAAGAAATGTGATGACAGTCACAGGAAAGGGTCAACGTGGTTTGCCAGCTATTGATCAGATCCTGTCGTCAGCGTGGTTTGCCAACCGCTGACTTAATTGTTCCCACACACAGTCAGGTGTGAGCTCTGAATGAAGCTTTTTCCACACTCCAAGCATTGATATGGTTTCTCCCCTGTGTGTGTTCTTTGATGTGAAGTCACGTGTGAGCTCACACTGAAGCTCTTTTCACACTCCAAGCATTTATATGGTTTCTCCCCTGTGTGAGTTCTTTGATGTGAAGTCAGGTTTGAGCTCACACTGAAGCTCTTTCCACACTCCAAGCATTTGTATGGTTTCTCTCCTGTGTGGGTTCTTTGATGCACCGTCAGCTCTGAACTCCAACTGAAGCTCTTCCCACACTCCAAGCACTGAAACAGTTTCTCAAAGAACCCTGTGTGAGTTCTTTGGTGTGTTCTCAGTTTTGATTTACTGCTGAAGGTCTTTGAACATTGGGGGCATTTTTCATCCCTGTTTCCTGTATGTCTCGAATTTTCTGTCTGCTTTTCCTCCTGCTTCTTTGATCTGTCTTGATGCGTAGCTTCCTCCTTTGTGTGGATGTTTTCATGGAGTGTAACATGTGTTCTTGTACTGACGCTCTTTCTCCACTCAGAGCATTTAAATGAAGTCATCCCTGTGTGACGTTTGCTATGTTAATTAGTGTCAGATTTACAACGGATTGTTTCCTTGTGCAAAGGATTCTTCATAACCCCGACAAGCAACAGATTTAGTCCTCCAGACAAATGCTGATCTCCACTCCTCTCTCCTTGATCTGTCTTCGTCTCTGAAAGTCACTTCCTCTACGTCAAGCACAGTCGTTTCCGGTGACACCGCATGTGCCCCCCCCCCCCGATCTTCGCCGTCCTGTCTGTTGCTTCCTGGGAGAGAGACAGAATCTTGATTAGCAACAGATTAGCAACTGTACAGCGCGCTCTTAGGCATGTTTACTTACAAGTAATTCCCAAAGGAATTTGCATAGGATCGCAGCCCTGCTCAGTGACCAACTCTTACGATGCAATCCTGTCCTCTCAGGAGTGCTGGCACTGGGCCTCAGCACTGGTGCGGGTGTAGCAAACATGCTGCAAGGCGCATTTCAACACCCGGAGACGAGGCAGTGCTGGCAGGATGGCTGGCGCAGGATGCAGGCCCCAAAGCAGTTAAGGCTGCTCCATGCATAACAGGACAGGGAGGGGGGGTGGGCGGAACAGGCCTGGGAGGGAGGTGGGACCAGCGTCCCCATTGGACGCCATCTCGTATCCCCTCTCCCGGGTCCTTTCGGCCAACACGGGGCTGCTTGATTCTCTGCCAGCTAAACAGCTGGTGGAGAACCGAGTAGCCCCATTACGACAGCTTGGGGTTTACCCAGGATAAGCAGGCAAATGCCTGCTTACCCCGAGTAGACCTCCAGCGGCTAGTCCCTTCTCTGGACGGGATTCGGCGTGGGCAGTACGGCCCACTCTGAAGAGCCTACGCCGGGGGAGGATAGGACTGGGCTGTCCATTAGCTCTTACCGTGGCTGCGTGGCCTGTTGCAGCCTGACATGGCCGTGGGATGGAGGCAGCTTTGTTAGCCCTGGTGGACAATGTTGTTGTGGAGAAGTCAGCAGGTGGGGGGAGGGGCTCCCTCTGGATTCCCTCAGGCCTTACAGCTGCTTTCATGTCTCCTTAGTTTCTGACTAAATGCCAAAACGTGTGATTTTAGACAGAGAGGCTTTTCAGCGAGTGGATTCCTTCTTTTTAAATGGCGTGTAGATGGCTCAAGCACACTGGAAAGGTCAGGAAATGGCTTTCCACCAGCTCCATTTTCTCCATTTGTTGCATCTCGTATAATACTGCCCTTGGGGCAGTGAAGCTCTCTTGCCGATCAGCCAGGCAAGGCCAGGGGGGGAAAGAGATTGATGCCACCCTCTTTCTGTAGTCACTTGGCTGATGATGGATGAAAAAGCATGAGAACTTAAGAAGAGCCCGGCTGCTGGATCAGGCCAAGGCCCATCTAGATCTAGTCCAGCCTCCTGCATCTCACAGTGGCCCAACCAGATGCCTCAGGGAGCACAAGACAACAAGATAACCTGTTTCCCGTTGACACTCCCTTGCACCTGGCACAGAGAAAACCCACTTCTAAAACCAGGAGGTTGCTTATGGCTTGTAACCTGTGACGGTCTTTTCCTCCATGATTCTGTCCAAAGCCCTTTTAAAGGCATCTAGGCCTTCAGGTGCCATCACCACATCCTGTGACAAGGAGTTCCACAGATGAATTACACACTGAGTAAAGAAATATGTTCTGTTCTAACTCTCCCGCCATTCAACTTTAGACATCACCTGGTTCTGGTGTTGTATGAGAGGGAAAAGAGTTTCTCTATCCACTCTCTCCATCCCATGCATAATTTTATACGTCTCAATCATGTCCCCCCTCAGACGCCTTTTTTCTAGACTGAAGAGCCCCAAACGCTGTAGCCTTTCCTCATAAGGGAGGCGCCACAGCCCACGAATCATTTTGGTCGCTCTCTTCTGCACCTTTTCCAGTTATTATAGTTATTATGAACAGTATTTATATACCGCTTGTGAGGCGACGTTTGTGGGCGACCCGGGCAAAGGCGTAGTCAGGGCAGCCTCAGTACCCGGGGGCTCCGCGTTGACCGGGTCGACCTCCAGCCCGCCTGAATCGCCGCGGGCGTATACTCTGGGGAAGGATTAAGCCCCGTGGCCTCAGAGTTGGCGATAGGCTGGGAGAGTTCTGCTCGCTCTGGTTCCCAGCCTTCGCCTGGCTTGTCAGTTGTCTCTCTTGGCTACTGCTCCGGGGGTCCAGCCTTGCTGACAGCCCTCCTCCTCACTGGCCTCCGGTAGCGCCTTATATACACGTGTCTCATGAGCACTCAGCCCTTCCTGTCCCCGCCCCTTCCCTGTCAGCCAGTCCCACCACCCCTGCCCTGCAGCCCCGCCCCTGCCTGCTGTTGGTGCCTGCCCAGCGTGCTCCCTTGCCGCGTTCATCGTCGCCAACCGGGCCGCCCCTGTGGGTGGACCCGGCCCGAGAGGAGAGTCCGCATCGTTCCGGGAGGCCCCCGCTGCTGTGCGGTGAGTGGGAGGGGCGTTGCTCGCCTCTCCGTGTGGCGCCGGGTTGCCTCGTAGGGGCGGGTGAACAGGCCCCGCCGCCCGTGGGGTTCGGCTGCGTCCCTGCGCCGTCTCGTGAGCCTCCAACGAGGTCGGGCTCATTTCCTCCGTGGAGGCCTGTTTGGGGCTGGGGAGTCTGGGCGCGGGCTGCCCGCCCCCTGTGGAGGAGCTATCAGCCATTCCGTCGCGACCCGTCGGGCGGTCGCCCGCTCCCGGACACCGCTTTTCAACAAAAAGTTCACAAAGCGATTTCCAGACAAAATCAAAAGGTTAGATGGTCCCCTGTCCCCAAAGGGCTCACAATCTAAAAAAGATGCAGAACACCACCAGCAAACAGCCACCAGAAAAGAGACTGTGCTGGGGTGAAAGGGGGGCAGTTCCACTCTATCCTTTTTCGGACGCGGCAACCAGAACTGGACGCAATACTCCAGATGTGGCCTTACCTTCGATTTGTACAACAGTATAATCACATTGGCCGTTTTATTCAACTTTTGGAAACAGTCACAGATGTCCCTATCCCCTCAGTCACAGATGTCGCAGCCCAAGGCAAAGAGATGTCACTATCCAGCGAATTTCACTGGACAACAAATTTTTAAAAGGGATTAATTTAGTCATTTCTTATAGATTTTGAGGTGCTGAACACGAATATGACCATTATTAACAGTATTTATATACCGCTTTTCAACAAAAAGTTCACAAAGTGGTTTACAGACAGAATCAAATGATTAAATGACTCCCTGTCCCCAAAGGGCTCACAATCTAAAAAGATGCACCAGCAAACAGCCACCAGAAAAGAGACGGTGCTGGGGTGAAAGGGGAGCAGTTACTCTTCCCCTGCTAAATATAAGAGGAGAACCAATTGAAACAGTGCCTCTTGCCCAGTTAGCAGGGGAATGACTATGCAAAATTGGCTACGGTTTGTGAGATCCGCAATAGATGGTTCCAGAGATATGTCCTGATAAATGTCCGACGACACTTAGAAGAACACCTATCGACGCAATGCAAAGGACTATCGACGCTTCTCCTAAACCAGAGCCCATCGACAGATTTAATTGTCATTTTCGTTTTCAGCACATCGAAATTCATAAAGATTTTCATTTCAGAGGCCACTTGTGTGTTGTTCAGTGTTACCCGTGACAGACAAAGGGTCAAAATATAACTAGTTTATTAAATGTCTATATACCAGTGGTTCCCAAACTGTGGGTTGTATAACTGAGTGGGTCACCCGAGAAACACGGGCTTTAAATCTTCCCACCTCTTTGAACTCCCACTTCCTTGAGCAATTCTTTTCTCATTTGCTCCATAGCGCTGATTCGGACCCAGTGGGGTGAGCCCCACACACACCGATTCGTTTTCTCGCACCTCTTCCTTCTGCCCCTTTGCCAAGTTTGTCCCCTCTCTGCCTGTCCAGTCACCTCCCTCCCCGAAATCTCCTTGCGAGATCTGCTCCTTCAAAGCGCTTCCAGGCCCCCCAAGACCGGCCTTTCCTGCCTGGGTTCGGTCTTCCTGCCGCTCTCCGTTCCCAAAGCCCAGTCCCGAAGCTTGAGGTTTAGCAGCATCATGCAAGACAGGGGCTGTCTGGGTGATGTGGGGGGAGACCCTGGTTTGCAACTGCATGGCGTGGAGGAGGGTCGTATGTAACCGGGGGGGGGGGGGGGTGTCTGCAGGGCTGACATTTGGGGCTGTACCTTCCCTGCTCAGGTGCTGGGGGGGGCCTCACCCTGCTTGTCCTCTTTAATTCCTCCTCCTGAAGGCACCAACTCTCTTACCAACTTTCTGGTCGATCCGGCAGAGATGCTGGAAGGATCCTTTTCAGCGGCAAAATCCAGCTCTCCGTCTTATGATTTCTATCCCATCTGTGTCTCTTACAGCCAGCAGTAAAGAAGCTCACTACCGCTAAAACAATGAAGCACAATATATATTAACTATGCATTAAAAACACAACCCAGTCCAAAAGCACCCAGCCGGCCAGCCCCTCCGTTTCAGCAACAGTCCCGGGTCCAAAAGACGGTTCTGCAGCAGCCCTGCATCCGGCTCCTTGTGAGGAATGGGCCCCACTGCTGCCCCCCCCTCTGTCTTCCGGCTTTTTACTGCCCCAACACCCCACCATCCCGATCAAGACAGAGAAGGGGGGTGGTGTGGCCTTTTTCTGCCCCCTTCTCCCCCCCCCTTTCCCTGCACTGCCTGGGGGCTGAGCCTGGACTTCGCTTCGCTTCCCACCCGGAGTCAAAGGAGACTGAAACAACCCCACTGCTCCCCCCTCCTCTCTGCCCACCGGGGGGGGGGCTTCTCTCCCACCCCTCTCGATTCCTTTCCACCCTGGGACTCCCCTTCGTCGCCCCCAAAGGGGTTTGGGCTCACCAAAGCCGGGGGCAGCTTGGGTGGGGGAGGCAAAGGAAGGGGGGAGCAGGAAGTGACCTACCGGCTCACTCCTCCCTTCCTCCCCCCCCCCATTCGCCCCTCTAGGAATCCGGAGTCGCTTCTTTTAACCCTCGGAGTCCCGGTCAGCCGAGAGGAAGCCCTCTTTGCAGCAGAGGATCCAGTCTCGACCCGCATCTCCCCCGGCCGGGCATCCCCTCCTCCCCCCCATTGTCCCCCCCCCCCTGCAGCATCCGATGCACAGTGAGCGGCGCAGACTCTGCGGCTTCTCCCCCCCCCGCCACCCCCCCGCTGCACGTGGCCATCCCGACCGCAGCTTTTCCTCCGGGGTCCCTGCAAGACAAGTCAATGTGCCAACGCTGCCCTGCCTGGGGTGAGACGAGGCCCCGAGTCCCGGGGTTTGGAGGTGCAGCCTTCCTTCCCTTCTTGGGCTGCTGGCGCTGCGACTCGGCTCCCGAACCGTTGCATGGCCAACCGGTCTGTTTAGCAGCAGCACCCCAAGACATGGTCCCACGTGACATGAAGATCTCCCAAGGTTGCAGAGCGGAGTTTAGGGGGTACGGCGACCAGGTGCCTCGCAATACGCAGCCCTGAGCACCGCAAGCTCGCCCCGATGAGTGGGCAAATGCTCCATTCAAAGTCACGTCTGAACACACACACGTAGTCGGTGCGACCCACACACAGACTTGGCTCTCAAAGCGGTAAAGCCCCCCCCCCCTCCAAAAGCCTTTCTAATTCTGCTGCAAATGAAGAGACCGGTTCTCCTTCACGCTGGTGGTGCCTCTTCCGAAATTTGAACCTTGCTGTTCGGACAGAGGTTGTGTGAACCGCACAGCCACAGGCATCGGGAGCAGGAGTGGGGGTTCAATGTGCACCCCAAGGTCTGCCAGGCCAGAGGGGGATCAGTCCACCCCTTCTTGAAGCCATCCAAGCTGGTGGCCATCCATCCCCATCCCTTGTGGCCATGAATTCCACCGGCTAATTATGTGCCCTGTGAAGAAGTCCCTCCTTTTGCCTGCCCTAAACCTACCGATTGGCGACGGTACCACCAGCCAGGCATCATTTTATTCGTCTCAATCATGTTCCCCCTTAATTGCCCTTTTCCCCAAGTTTGAAAGCCTGCAGCCTGGCCTCGTCAGGAAGATGCTCCAGTCCTCCGATCATTTGTTCTCCCCCCTCTGTGTGAGTCAAGAGTTTCTTTCTCTCAGGGGAAGAATCATTCCTCTCTCGGTCGCCCTTGGTTAGCTCTGCTGAAGACAGCGCCTTCCAGGAATCGACATCACACACAACACCGACTGCAGAAGCAGGTTAGGGCCTGGCTTGCCCCAAACTCCAAGGCTACCTGGGAGCCTCCTTGTGAGATGTTCGGACTCAGCTTTGGCGACACTCAGGTGACTGGCACCAGTCCTTCTGGGGGGCACAACCAGCCCCCCCCAAACTGTTCCCACTTGGGCAAAATGTCCAGAGGGATGTGGGGTTTCCAACGCAGACCCCTCACTCCTGCCGGCTCTAGGCAGTGCCCCCACCTGGACATGAGTTCATGTGACAGGCGCGCCCCCTCCTCCCACCCTTGGATATAAATCAGAGATACTTGCAACAGTACAGGGAAAAACTATATAAGAGTACCAGAGATATTGAAAAAGAGCTTAAATTAAGGTCTGTATATAATATGTTGGGTATGTGACTAAACATTCAGGCAGTCTGACAACATTTCCCGAGACCACTTTTCAATTACAATCCTCCCCCCCCCCCAATTTGGTAACAAATATCACAGCTGCCATCAGTCAGTGAGGGCCTCTGTGTTTTCCTTCAGAACCGCATCCATTTAATAGGGCTGGCATCTGTCCCATCCGGATGAGGAACGAAAAACCGCAGAAAACCGAATGGTTAAATATTGCCGAACTTATGCAGGGAAATACCCAGAACTTCCCACCTTAATTTCTCCTGTCAAGCCATAAATAAACGGGGGGGGGGGGGGTTGCTGAGGGGAAATTGTGAGCAGAGATTGTTTCTCCTCCCAGGATCCGGAGACCTTTCAGGAGGCGGCTGTGCCGTATCATCAGATGTGGGGGAACGTATGGCAGGCAACATTAAAGGGAATAATAAAAGCTTCTTCAAATACCCTGTTTCCCCAAAAATAAGACAGGGTCTTATATTAATTTTGGCTCCAACAAATGCAGTAGGTCTTATTTTCAGGGAGGTCTTATGAGTACCAGCAAAAATCACACAATTTTTTTTTTGTACAACCTTCAGGTCAGAGGATGATTTCACAGGAGCTAAAATGGGAGCCTGGGGGCTTGCAGCAGCCTCGGGCCACCTGCTCATCTCCCCACCGCCCTCGGAGCACGAAAGCCAGAAAGCCATTCTTTGGTGATGTTCTGCAAGGAAAAAAGCTGAGCTCACAGGGCTCTGCGAAAAGGCAGTCGGACACAGTGACATTTCTGAGGCTCAGTACAGTAAAACCTTGGATTGCGAGTGCTTTGCAAGATGAGCAAAATTATTTTGCACAGTGAGACACATATACGGGTTTAGATGCCATGTAATAAAAGAAAAAACTTGTCCTTTACCCGTTCTCCAATACCGCTGACGGATCTCCTTCTAGTCAGCCGTCACAGGCATAAAAAACACATAAAATCCAAGGTTTTGCAGACCCCAACGTTTCGCTCCGACCTCGGAGCCTATTCTGGGGGAAACGAAATCACGAAGATTGCGATGTTATCATCCTGAGTTGACCTCTGTCTGTATATATCCAACATGTATGCAAGATATATTGCATTAGAAATATATAAGAAGCATTATATAAGAAGAAAGATATAAGAAGCATTAGAAATAAGTAAACGGAGAACTGGGGAACTGGGGAACCGTCAACAGGACCTAGCTTTTGCAAATCGCATTTGGATGCCGATTTTACGTGGAGAAAGAACTACTATGGCAAAGACAGATATAGGGACTACTGACAATGAAAAGCCAGAAGAAACCTGCCTGACAGCTAATGGATGTCAGCTGGGTACAGAAGGATACGGTGATACAACTTTAAGAGAAAGTACAGAAGGAAATTGCAAGCAGCGGACGAGATCCAGCCGGCTGCAGCGAAAGGACAGCTGATGTCAGGTTTAATCAATTACTTCTGATCCAGTGAACTCCCCTGCTCTTACATATATGTTGGATATATACAGACAGAGGTCAACTCAGGATGATAACATCGCAATCTTCGTGATTTCGTTTCCCCCAGAAGAGGCTCCGAGGTCGGAGCGAAACGTTGGGGTCTGCAAAACCTTGGATTTTATGTGTTTTTTATGCCTGTGACGGCTGCCTAGAAGGAGATCCGTCAGCGGTATTGGAGAATGGGTAATAAGGACAAGTTTTTTCTTTTATTACATGGCATCTAAACCCGTATATGTGTCTCACTGTGCAGTAATTTCGGGCCATGAAAGTTACAGAAAAAGATCAAAATTATTTTATAAATTTTGACTTGCTAAACGAGCAAGGTCTTGCAATACGAGTACTGTACATTGTGTTTTGCAAGAGATCTGTGTGTGTCTGCAGAGCTCATTAACAAACTGCTTCCCCCCCTCATGTCCCTGCCATTTTGCTCTTGCAAACATAGCTCAGTAACAAGCTGTTCTCCCCCTTCCCCCTCCCCCTCATGTCCCTGCCTTTTGCACAGACTTTTACTCTGCAGAACAAGGCTCCGGTTCTACAGATCAGACTTTGCAAGAGGCAGGGACATGAGGGGTAGGGGGAGAACAGCTTGTTAATGAGCTATGTTTGCAAGAGCAAAACTGTAGGGACATGAGCCGCGCTAGGTCTTATTTTCGGGGAGGTCTTATATTTATGAGTACCAGCAAAAATCACGCAAAAATGATGGTAGGTCTTACTTTCAGGGGAGGTCTTATTTTAGGGGAAACAGGGTATGTTAGAAGCAGGAAACCTGCCAGGGAAACAGTTGGTCCACTGGATGGCGAGGGAGAAAAAGGGGTGATAAAAGGGGACATGGAGATTGCAGAGAAATTAAATGAATTATTTGAATCTGTCTTCATTGCAGAAGACCTCGGGCAGATACAGCTGCCTGAACGGCCTCTCCTGCCTAAAGAATTAAATCAAATAGAGGTTAAAAGAGAAGACGTCTCAGACTTAATTGACAAATAAAAGATCAATAAATCACCGGGCCCGGATGGCATCCACCCAAGAGTTCTGAAGGAACTCAAGAATGAAGTTGCTGACCTCTTGACCAAAATATGCAACTTGTCCCTTAAAACGGCCACTGTGCCAGAGGATTGGAGGATAACTAATGTCACGCCAATCTTTAAAAAAGGAAGGAGGGGGGACCCGGGAAACTACAGGCCCGTCAGCCTAACATCTGTTCCAGGGAAGATGGTGGAAAGTCTCATTAAGGATAAAATCTTAAAGCACATAGAAGAACAGGCTTTGCTGAGGGAGAGTCAGCATGGTTTCTGCAAGGGGAAGTCTTGCCTCACAAATCTTTTATAATTTTTTGAAAAGGTCAACAGGCATGTGGATGCGAGCAAACCCGTAGATATTATATATCTGGATTTTCAGAAGGCGTTTGACACGGTCCCTCATGAAAGGCTCCTGAGAAAACTCCACAGTCAGGGAATAAGAGGGCAGGTCCTCTTGTGGATTAGGAACTGGTTGAAGACCAGGAAACAGCGAGTGGGAGTCAATGGGAAATTTTCACAGTGGCGAGAGGTGAAAAGCGGTGTGCCCCAAGGATTGGTCTTGGGACCGGTGCTTTTCAACTTATTCATAAATGACCTGGAGTTGGGGATAAGCAGCGAGTTGGCCAAGTTTGCGGATGACACTAAACTTTTCCGGGTGGTGAAGACCAGCAGGGATTGTGAAGAGCTCCAGAAGGATCTCTCCAAACTGGGAGAATGGGCAGCAAAATGGCAGATGCGCTTCAATGTAAGTAAGTGGTTGCCGGGGCTTGTCGGTTCGACTCAGTCGGACCGTTGCTTCGGCGGCTACACTGGCTACCGGTTCGTTTCCGGGCACAATTCAAAGTGCTAGTTTTGACTTTTAAAGCCCTTAACGGCTCGGGTCCAGGGTATTTGAGGGACCGCCTCCTTCCTTATAATCCGACCCGTACTCTGAGGTCATCAGGGGGGGCCCTGTTAACCGTGCCGCCATTGGCGGAAGTGAGGGGGATGGCGGCGCGGAGTAGGGCCTTCTCGGCGGTGGCGCCCCAATTGTGGAATTCCCTCCCCTTGGAATTAAGAACGACTCCCTCTTTAGAGGCTTTTCGGCGGGGCCTTAAGACGTTTTTATTCAGGACTGCTTTTAATGTCTGACATGGTGGGCTGACTTTTTAACTTTTTAACAAATGGTATATATGTAAATGCTGGTGACCCATTGGGGTTGTTTTAATCTCAAGTGTTTTTAATTATTTTAATGTGTTTAATTGATTGTTTTAAAGTTGTTTATATGTATTTTAAAATGTTGTAAGCCGCCTTGAGTGCCTTCGGGAGAAAGTCGGGCTACAAATTCTTTAAATAATAAATAAATAAATAAAGTGTCAAGTGATGCACATTGGGGCAAGAAACCAAAATTTCACATATAAGCTAATGGGTTCTGAGTTGTCTGTGACGGATCAAGAGAGAGATCTTGGGGTGCTGGTGGACAGGTCGATGAAAGTGTCGACCCAGTGTGCGGCGGCTGTGAAGAAGGCCAATTCCATGCTCAGGATCATTAAAAAAGGGATTGAGAATAAAACGGCCAATATCATTCTGCCTTTGTACAAATCGATGGTAAGGCCACATCTGGAGTATTGTGTCCAGTTCTGGTCACCACACCTCAAAAAGGATATAGTTGAATTGGAAAAGGTTCAGAAAAGAGCGACCAGAATGATTCGTGGGCTGGAGCACCTCCCTTATGAGGAAAGGCTACAGCGTCTGGGGCTTTTCAGCCTAGAAAAAAGGCGCCTGAGGGGGGACATGATTGAGACGTATAAAATTATGCATGGGATGGAGAGAGTGGATAGAGGGAAATTCTTCTCCCTCTCACACAACACCAGAACCAGGGGACATGCACTAAAATTGAGTGGAGGGAGAGTTAGAACGGACAAAAGAAAATATTTCTTCACCCAGCGTAATTCAGCGCGCGCCCTGACTCCCTCCCCTCCCCTCCCCCTGCCCCTTAAGGGCAAAGCGGCGCGTCCCGGTCGGCGATATGGTAAGCCTACAGTCTGGGCAATAGCCCTCTCCCAGGAAAATACTGAACCTCGGGAGTTTCTATCAAAATCTTTCTCACAGAAGCACCTGCAGAGCAAACTGACGTAACAATTCACTGTACTTCTCATAGCAGGAACCAGGCAGACCAAGGGTTAAAATATAACCAGTTTTATTGAAGAGTAAACAAAAAGGATTAAAAAAAACAGCAAAAGAACAAGGCAAGTTGGAAAAGGTGGGATGCAAAGGGTTAATGGTTGAACTGATGGGGGTGAAATTACTGCTAATGGCCAGCAGATGGAGCTCCAGGTACTAATCTGCTATGTTTGGAACGGCAGAAGACAATACAAGACAATACAAAAGAACAGACATCCTAAAAGGATTGCTTGACTATTCTGGTTACCTGCAAAGCAACATCTTCTGCTCTTTGCACTCACGGCCTGTGAGAGGGTGCTTCTCTCTTAGGCTCTGAGTGTGGGCTCTCGGGCAGCTGAAAGTGAAGTTCACTCTCTTCTGGTGGGCTGGGAGTTTCTACATTTGGCTATGACATCACCTCTCTACCTGATTGGAGGAAGGAGCTCACCTGGGTATCTGTCTTCCCCCTCCTGGAGGAGAACTGGTGGGAACGTGAGCCAGTCAACAGGCACATTCCAGTCTCTGGTTGGAATTCAGACTCAACTGAAGCCCCCCCCCCCCCCGATCACGGCTTATGGCTAGAGATGTCTGATAATGGGGTTATTTATTTTACTCAAAAGTAAGCCCATTGTGTTCAGTAAGACTTAGGCTGTAATCCTCTCGTATTTGATTAAAAAAAACTCCTCTACTTACGGGATCTTACAAAACAACGGCACAAGGGCTGCAAGCTGCTGTTGCTAGCAGCTGAATGAACAGAAGCTGCTGGTGAGTTAAACTTGAGCGAAACATGATGGGAAAATAGACAAAACATACTCAGAATAGGGAAACGCACAAAGGGAGTCATCGCAGAGCCACTGAAAGCCCTTCCCACCGTCTGGGCATTCAAAGCGTTTATTTTGTGTGAATTCTTTGATGGCGAGTAAAGCTTGACTTATGAGTGAATCTTTTTCCGCACTCAAAGCATTGATATGGTTTCTCACCAGTATGGGTTCTGCTATGTACATTAAATTCTGTGCCATTACTGAAGCTTTTTCCACATTCGAAGCATTTGTATGGTTTATTTCCCACATGACGGTTTTGGTGTGTACGAAGGGCTGAGGTCTGGTTGAAGCTCTTTCCACACTCCAAACATTTATAGGGTTTCTCCCCTGTGTGGATTCTTTGATGTGAAGTGAGGTAATGACTCAATCTGAAGCTCTTTCCACACTCCCAGCATTTGTATGGTTTCTCCCCAGTATGGACTCTATAATGTACATTAAGGTGTGAGCTTTGACTGAATCCTTTTCCACATTCCAAACATTTATAGGGTTTCTCTCCTGTGTGAATTCTTTTATGTGAAATAAGGTGTGAGCCCTGACTGAAGCTCTTTCCACACTCTACGCACTGATATGGTTTCTTTCTTGTGTGGGTTCTTTCATGTGAAGTCAGGCTTGAGCTCACACTGAAGCTCTTTCCACACTCCAAGCATGTATATGGTTTCTCCCCTGTGTGGATTCTCTGATGGAAAGTCAGGCTTGAGCTCACACTGAAGCTCTTTCCACACTCCAAGCATGTATATGGTTTCTCCCCTGTGTGGGTTCTCTGATGCAAAGCCAGGCTTGAGCTCACACTGAAGCTCTTTCCACACTCCAAGCATTTATATGGTTTCTCCCCTGTGTGTGTTCTTTGATGCACAGTCAGGTGTGAGCCTTCAGCGAAGCTTTTTCCACACTCCAAGCACTTATATGGTTTCTCCCCTGTGTGG
Organism: Plestiodon gilberti rubricaudatus; assembly: GCA_026170595.1. Classification (NCBI taxonomy): domain Eukaryota; kingdom Metazoa; phylum Chordata; class Lepidosauria; order Squamata; family Scincidae; genus Plestiodon; species Plestiodon gilberti. Next base: position 263,792,974 of record JANXHW010000002.1, on the reverse strand, counting down.
GTTCTTTGATGCACAGCCAGGTTTCTGCTGTCAATGAAACTCTTTCCACACTCCAAGCACTTATATGGTTTCTCCCCTGTGTGGATTCTTTGATGGACGGTAAGGTTTCCACTCTCAGTGAAGTACTTTCCACACTCCAGGCATTTATATGGTTTCTCCCCTGTGTGGATTCTTTGATGGACGGTAAGGTTTCCACTCTCAGTGAAGTACTTTCCACACTCCAGGCATTTATATGGTTTCTCCCCTGTGTGGGTTCTTTGATGAACAGCCAGGTTTGAGCTCTGACTGAAGCTCTTTCCGCACTCCAAGCATTTATGTGGTTTCTCCCCTGTGTGGGTTCTTTGATGCACAGTCAGCTTTGAGCTCTGGCTGAAGCTCTTTCCACACTCCAAGCACTTATATGGTTTCTCCCCTGTGTGGGTTCTTTGATGCACAGTCAGCTTTGAGCTCTGGCTGAAGCTCTTTCCACACTCCAAGCATGTATATGGTTTCTCCCCTGTGTGGATTCTCTGATGGAAAGTCAGGCTTGAGCTCACACTGAAGCTCTTTCCACACTCCAAGCATGTATATGGTTTCTCCCCTGTGTGGGTTCTCTGATGCAAAGCCAGGCTTGAGCTCACACTGAAGCTCTTTCCACACTCCAAGCATTTATATGGTTTCTCCCCTGTGTGGGTTCTTTGATGCAAAGTCAGGCTTGAGCTATCACTGAAGCTCTTTCCACACTCAAAGCACTTACATGGTTTCTCTCCTGTGCGCATTTCCTTATGTATCTCAAGACATGATTTACTACTGAAGGTCACCAAACCTACTTTTGGTCTTTTCCTTTTCTTTTCCCTTTCAGAGGGGAAGACATGCAGTTTTTCTTTCTGAGAAACATCCAATTTACGAACCTTGCTCTCTGTTTGTTTTGGCTCCCGCTCTTTTGATCCATCTTGATTCTCACCATTCTCCCCTGCGTGAATTCTTTCACGTTGACTAAGGTTTGTGTTCTGACTGAAGCTCATTCCGCCCTGTAGGCATTCATACAATTTCTCCCCAGTGCGGATTCTGCAGTGGGCATGAACCTTTGATTTATAACGGAGAATTTTCCCACACGTAGGACATTCTTTCCTTCTCTTTCCTTTTCCTTCCTGATGTTGTTGTCGCCTGGTTGGGATTTCATGGAGAACTGCTTGGTTTCCCTCCTGCCTCCTCAGTTCCTCCACCACTTCATGTGTGGCTGTTTCCGATGACAACCTAGCTGGCTTTTTATAACCCTCGTTGTCCTGTCGATCACCTGCTGGAGTTAAAAGGGAATGCTGATCAGGGAGTACAATTGAAAAATTGAGCCTCTAATCGATGACCAAACTAAACGAGCTCTTATAGAGACCTCACACAAATGTGGCCGCTTCCACCCTTCCACCCGGGTTCCTTAAGGGATGAAGCCAGTTTTGGTGGCAGCATTGGACCATTAGATCTTATAACTGAAACCTAAGAGCATAAGAGCAGGCATGCTGGATCAGGCCAAGGACCCATCTAGTCCAGGGGTTCTCGACCCCTTCCTGGCCGAGTACCACCTCCAGTGCCACTCTCCTGCTGTGTACCACCAGAAGTGACAGGAGGTCACATCATCGCCAGTTACTTCTAGGTTTTCAGAGGCCAGAAAACCCAGGGAGGAGGATCTGGGCAGTTGGGAGGGCCCTTCTCAGAATTCCCGAGAGGCTCAGCCAAAGGCAGGAGCTACTCGGGAGTGAAAACACCCCCCCAAAAAACCACCACGTCAGAGCGGGGTTCCGGTGGCCCAGCAGTCTGAGTACCATCAGTAAGCCAAAGTACCACTGGTAGTACTAGTGCCACTGGTTGAGAACCCCTGATCTAGTCCAGCTTCCTGTTACCTAGTTACCAGACCCCTCAGGGAGCACATAACAAGGCACCCAAATCCTGTTGCCACTCCCTTGCACCTGGCATTCAGAGGGGCTACCTCTAAAACCCAGAGGTTGCACAGAATCATCACGACTTGTAACCTGTGATGGACCTTTCCTCCATAAGTCTGTTCAATCTTCTTTTAAAGGCATTTTTAAAATATTTTTTTTTAATTGTGGATTTTTTGAACCAGGTTTTGATTATTGTACCAGTGTTCTGTTTTGTATGTTGTACACCACTTTGAATTTTAGAAAAGTGGCATATAAATCGTTTAAATAATAAATAAATTTAAGCTTTCAGGTGCCATCACCACATCCTGTGGCAAGGAGTTCCACAAATCACTTACATGCTAAGTAAATAAATATTTTCTTTTGTCTGTTTTAATATTCCCTCCACTCAATTTGCGTGGATGTCCCCTAGTTCTAGTGTTGTGTGAGAGGGAAAAGAACTTCTCTGTATCCACTCTCTCCATCCCATGCATGATTTATACGTCTCAATCATGTCCCCCCTCAGGCGCCTTTTCTCTAGACTGAAGAGCCCCAAACGCTGTAACCTTTCCTCATAAGGGAGATGCCCCAGCCCACTAATCATTTTGGTCGCTCTCTCCTGCACCTTTTCCAGTGCCACTATATCCTTTTTGAGATGTGGTAACCAGAACTGGACGCAATATATATTTTAAAAAAGAATATCCTTTAAAAAAAGAAAAAAGAAAAGTGCAACATATCTGTGTAACATTGTTGGATTATCGCGGGCCATGAAAGCTACAGAATGAGAAAAAAGAAAAGGTTAGAGCTTTCCTTATCTTTTTGTTGGCAAACCGCTTCATTTTCAGGCCTTTAGAAGGGGAAATCGTGCTGTGGAAGTCCCTTCCGGTTCCGGGTCACGCAACTCCCCCCTCACTTTCCCAGGCTCATCCCAGAATGCATTCTGGGGTGAGCCTGGGAAAGGGAGGGGGAGTCGCGTGACCCGGAAGAGACTTCTGGAGCGTGATTCCCCCTTCTAAAGGCCTGAAAATGAAGCGGTATGCCAACAACAAGGTAAGGAAAGCTCTTCTTAATTTTTTTTCTTTTAAAAAGATTTTTACATAGGCCCCCATATCCGTGATTGCGAACGTCGCTATCTGCGGATTTTTGTATCCGTGGACACTGAGGTTCCACTGTATTTTTTCCCCACCTTTACCTTAATTTGGCCCATAAACTCTGGTTTTGCTTTTTTACTACTGCCTGAGGATTGATCTGAATAATTGTTCTATGCTTATTCTTTGTTTTTAGAGGTGTTGCTCTTTCGATGATGTGAACCTCCTCAAATCGGACAGAAAAGTAGCAAATGAATGAATGGATTCAGCTTCCACATCCCATCCTGCTATCAGACAGACAGACAGACAAACACTCATGGCGGTGCAGAGTTAATGATGTATTTGTTTTTTGCTTGTTGTTTGTTTAGCTTTTCAGAACCACCCATAGGAAACTTGCTTGCTGACTTATAGCAGTTTAAAAATGCGTTGAATTGCACACGTTCATCTGCAACTGTCTCTCAGGTCTGTAACAGGGAGGCAAAGCAGGAGGATCGTGGCCACCCGTTGGCATGCTGGAATCCTTACAAGGACAAATGACACGGGCAGCCCAATCCTATTGTAAGGATCTGCCGGGCGGCCAAGGTGGCCCGCCGGATCCCGATCCCCCGCCATGGGCAGCCTGCAGCCCGCGGTGGAAAGTCTACTTGGGGAAGGGGACACCCGACCCCTTCCCCGAGTGTAACAGCGGCTGGGGCCAATAGGCCTCCTTGGAATTCCGCCAGCTATTTTGCTGGCAGAAGTCGGAGGAGGCCGTGTAACGGCTCAGCCGATTGGCGGGGGACAGGATTCGGCCGAGGCCCCACCGAACCGCCCCCCCCGCCCACTGGATCCTTACCTGAGTCCGGCAGAGATCCGGCGGGTGCTGGGTCAATGGAGCAGGGGAGGCCGGCCTTGCCCCAGCCTTCCCTGCTCTCGAGTGGTCGCGAAAGTGCTTTACGGCCCTTTCGTGACGGCTTGGGGCGGCGGAACACTCGTTCCGCCGCCCCATTTCCGGGTAGGATTGCGCTCTAAGATAAATTATCTATCAACAAATAGCACTGGGGGTCTTACCTAGAGAGGACCCACTCTCACCATTTTTCAGCATAACGTCCTCGTAGAGAGACCTTTGGCCTGGATCCAGCAGCGCCCACTCCTCCTCCGTGAAGGACTCCTTGAAGGACGCCAAGGTCTGAAAGAAAGGAAATATCTTTCGCTCTCTCTCTCTCTCTCTCTCTCTTCGTGTGTATGAGAGAGAGAGAGAGAAAGAGAGACCACAAGAACAGAAAAGTAGGGCCACCACAAACGGTCTTGAGACGGGTAAACCTGTTTTTCTGTTGAAGGGTGACTCTTCTTTGCCCTCCTTTCCAGGACTTATATTCTCTAGTTTCTGCCTTTCCTTTCCAGGACTTATATTCTCTAGTTTCTACCAAGGGCCAGCTTTCATATACATCCTATATGCAAGTCTCTCACGGTGTGTGCTGCAGAACAAGGGTGAAGTTATTTTCTCCTACAGCAATAAGTCTAAACAGAAACGTAAGGTGGAGTCACTGGGGGGTATTTTCCTGCAAGACCCAAAGCTTCATGGAAGGCCGACATCTCCCAAATTAAAAAAAAAAATGAGTCAAACATTGTCAATAGTCAAGGCGTTTGCTTATTAGAACAATTGCAAAGAACGAAGACCAGCCTGAGAATCACCAAGACTGGAAAACTTCTGAAGTCTGTCTCTCCCTGAATCTTCACAAACTGCCTGGCCAGATGGGATCTGGTCATTCCTAGATACCTAACGAAGGCTTTTCACCTTTTACTTCAAAAATCCTGGCCCCACTTCCCTTCCTTTGGGTCACATGTATCTGAGCATGTACAGAGGTCCTCTTCAAGAAGAATACAGTCTTTCAAAAACTAACCTAAGGGCAAATACCGGTAATTCCTGAGCATGAGCAAGCAGCTGAAGCACCAGTCCAATGGTGTAGTCCGCGGTCATCGCTCTGGACGATGAAGCCAGCAGCACTCCAAGTTCAAGTCTTGTTAGGACTGGTCCCCTGTTTAGTACCAGGGGCGTAGGCTGATATGGGGCCCTGGGGCAGTGGGCCCCAGGGCGTAAGGGCGGAGAGGCTCCTGGGGGGGCGTAGAGGGCCTCTGGAGGGGCGGGAGACATCCTAGGTTTCGGTTTTTTCTTTTGTTTTTTCCTGTTTTTTTCCGGGGTTTTTAAAGGTTTTTTTTAGAAGTAACGGGGCTTTGTAGTTTTTTTCCCCCCCTTGCATTGCAGCCTTGCCTAGCAGCCCAGTAGTCCTGATTCACCCCCCCAGAGGGCATTAAGGGGCAATACACTTTCAAGTTTATTCTGCAGAGCAAAATTCACAAAATTGATGTTTGGAACACTTTCAAGTTTATTCTGCAGAGCAAAATTCACATCATTATGAATGCCTCATCATGTGTGCTGCTGGAAATGGAGACAGGAGGTACAAAGTGGACAAGGAGGCTTCCAAACTGAAATCAAAAAATCCCAAAAATTTGCTGCGCGGCTGCGCTGTGGGGCATAAAGGATTACAGCCGCGCGTTTTTATGGGGGGGGGGCGTCAAGGGTTTGGGCCCCGGATCAAAAATGGTCTGGCTCCTCCTCTGTTTAGTACCTGGGGAAGGTTTAGTAGGGAGGGAGGGCCCCCCTTCTTTCTGCAAGGTGGGCCCCAGTGTGTGGCAAAGGCAGGTCGGCCACAAGGGCCTCCGAGTGTGGGTGGAGTGAGGTTTCCATGTTCTGGCGGCATAATGGGGTTTCTGGCTGTCTACAAATGCGACACGCCGGCCTGGGAGCGGCTGGTTGGGTCTGCACGGCAGCGGGCACTGGAAGCCCACCGGTCAAGATATGGCTGTACAGAGGGTGGGAGGCAGGCAGGCAGGGGGTGGTGCCGGGCACGGGGGGGGGGGCGGAACGGGGAGGCAACGGGGCGGGAAGGATGGCAAACCGAGCCTGGGAAGGGGGTGGACCGTTCAGTGGTGCTGCTGCTGCCTAAATCCTGAGCAGGAGTCACCTTCCCGGGTCCATGCGGCTGCAGGGGGTGGAGGAGGTTCGCATGTAACCGGGGGGGGGGGGTGTCTGCAGGGCTGACGTTTGGGGCTGTACCTTCCCTGCTCAGGTGCTGGGGGGGGGGCTCACCCTGCTTGTCCTCTTTAATTCCTCCTCCTGAAGGCACCAACTCTCTTACCAACTTTCTGGTCGATCCGGCAGAGATGCTGGAAGGATCCTTTTCAGCGGCAAAATCCAGCTCTCCGTCTTATGATTTCTATCCCATCTGTGTCTCTTACAGCCAGCAGTAAAGAAGCTCACTACCGCTAAAACAATGAAGCACAATATATATTAACTATGCATTAAAAACACAACCCAGTCCAAAAGCACCCAGCCGGCCAGCCCCTCCGTTTCAGCAACAGTCCCGGGTCCAAAAGACGGTTCTGCAGCAGCCCTGCATCCGGCTCCTTGTGAGGAATGGGCCCCACTGCTGCCCCCCCTCTGTCTTCCGGCCTTTTACTGCCCCAACACCCCACCATCCCCATCAAGCCAGAGAAGGGGGGTGGTGTGGCCTTTTTCTGCCCCCTTCTCCCCCCCCCTTTCCCTGCACTGCCTGGGGGCTGAGCCTGGACTTCGCTTCGCTTCCCACCCGGAGTCAAAGGAGACTGAAACAACCCCACTGCTCCCCCCTCCTCTCTGCCCACCGGGGGGGGGCTTCTCTCCCACCCCTCTCGATTCCTTTCCACCCTGGGACTCCCCTTCGTCGCCCCCAAAGGGGTTTGGGCTCACCAAAGCCGGGGGCAGCTTGGGTGGGGGAGGCAAAGGAAGGGGGGAGCAGGAAGTGACCTACCGGCTCACTCCTCCCTTCCTCCCCCCCCCATTCGCCCCTCTAGGAATCCGGAGTCGCTTCTTTTAACCCTCGGAGTCCCGGTCAGCCGAGAGGAAGCCCTCTTTGCAGCAGAGGATCCAGTCTCGACCCGCATCTCCCCCGGCCGGGCATCCCCTCCTCCCCCCCATTGTCCCCCCCCCCCTGCAGCATCCGATGCACAGTGAGCGGCGCAGACTCTGCGGCTTCTCCCCCCCCCGCCACCCCCCCGCTGCACGTGGCCATCCCGACCGCAGCTTTTCCTCCGGGGTCCCTGCAAGACAAGTCAATGTGCCAACGCTGCCCTGCCTGGGGTGAGACGAGGCCCCGAGTCCCGGGGTTTGGAGGTGCAGCCTTCCTTCCCTTCTTGGGCTGCTGGCGCTGCGACTCGGCTCCCGAACCGTTGCATGGCCAACGGGTCTGTTTAGCAGCAGCACCCCAAGACATGGTCCCACGTGACATGAAGATCTCCCAAGGTTGCAGAGCGGAGTTTAGGGGGTACGGCGACCAGGTGCCTCGCAATACGCAGCCCTGAGCACCGCAAGCTCACCCCGATGAGTGGGCAAATGCTCCATTCCAGAGGAGGAGCCAGACCATTTTTGATCCGGGGCCCAAACCCTTGACGCCCCCCCCCCCCCCATAAAAACGCGCGGCTGTAATCCTTTATGCCCCACAGCGCAGCCGCGCAGCAAATTTTTGGGATTTTTTGATTTCAGTTTGGAAGCCTCCTTGTCCACTTTGTACCTCCTGTCTCCATTTCCAGCAGCACACATGATGAGGCATTCATAATGATGTGAATTTTGCTCTGCAGAATAAACTTGAAAGTGTTCCAAACATCAATTTTGTGAATTTTGCTCTGCAGAATAAACTTGAAAGTGTATTGCCCCTTAATGCCCTCTGGGGGGGTGAATCAGGACTACTGGGCTGCTAGGCAAGGCTGCAATGCAAGGGGGGGAAAAAAACTACAAAGCCCCGTTACTTCTAAAAAAAACCTTTAAAAACCCCGGAAAAAAACAGGAAAAAACAAAAGAAAAAACCGAAACCTAGGATGTCTCCCGCCCCTCCAGAGGCCCTCTACGCCCCCCCAGGAGCCTCTCCGCCCTTACGCCCTGGGGCCCACTGCCCCAGGGCCCCATATCAGCCTACGCCCCTGCTCCATTCAAAGTCACGTCTGAACACACACACGTAGTCGGTGCGACCCACACACAGACTTGGCTCTCAAAGCGGTAAAGCCCCCCCCCCTCCAAAAGCCTTTCTAATTCTGCTGCAAATGAAGAGACCGGTTCTCCTTCACGCTGGTGGTGCCTCTTCCGAAATCTGAACCTTGCTGCTCCGACAGAGGTTGTGTGGACCACACAACCACAGGCATCGGGAGCAGGAGTGGGGGTCCGGTGTGCACCCCAATGTCTGCCAGGCCAGAGTGGGATCAGTCCACCCCTTCTTAGAACCATCCAAGCTGGTGGCCATCCATCCCCATCCCTTGTGGCCAGGAATTCCACCGGCTAATTATGTGCCCTGTGAAGAAGTCCCTCCTTTTGCCTGCCCTAAACCTACCGATTGGCGACGGTACCACCAGCCAGGCATCATTTTATTCGTCTCAATCATGTTCCCCCTTAATTGCCCTTTTCCCCAAGTTTGAAAGCCTGCAGCCTGGCCTCGTCAGGAAGATGCTCCAGTCCTCCGATCATTTGTTCTCCCCCCTCTGTGTGAGTCAAGAGTTTCTTTCTCTCAGGGGAAGAATCATTCCTCTCTCGGTCGCCCTTGGTTAGCTCTGCTGAAGACAGCGCCTTCCAGGAATCGACATCACACACAACACCGACTGCAGAAGCAGGTTAGGGCCTGGCTTGCCCCAAACTCCAAGGCTACCTGGGAGCCTCCTTGTGAGATGTTCGGACTCAGCTTTGGCGACACTCAGGTGACTGGCACCAGTCCTTCTGGGGGGCACAACCAGCCCCCCCCAAACTGTTCCCACTTGGGCAAAATGTCCAGAGGGATGTGGGGTTTCCAACGCAGACCCCTCACTCCTGCCGGCTCTAGGCAGTGCCCCCACCTGGACATGAGTTCATGTGACAGGCGCGCCCCCTCCTCCCACCCTTGGATATAAATCAGAGATACTTGCAACAATTGCAAAATTGTTTTATAAATTTTGACTTGATAAACGAGCAAGGTCTTGCAATACGAGTACAGTACATTGTGTTCTGCAAGAGATCTGTGTGTGTCTGCAGAGCTCATTAACAAACTGCTTCCCCCCCTCATGTCCCTGCCATTTTGCTCTTGCAAACATAGCTCAGTAACAAGCTGTTCTCCCCCTTCCCCCTCCCCCTTATGTCCCTGCCTCTTGCAAAGACTTTTACTTTGCAGAAAAAGGCTCCGGTTCTACAGATCAGACTTTGCAAGAGGCAGGGACATGAGGGGGAGGGGAAAGAACAGCAATGATGGTAGGTCTTACTTTCAGGGGGGTCTTATTTTAGGGTAACCAGGGTATGTTAGAAGCAGGAAATCTGTCAGGGAAACGGTTGGTCCACTGGACGGCGAGGGAGAGAAAGACTTGCGCAAACGCAGAACGACAAAGTTTCCAATCGACGTTCTGCGCCTGCGTGAACTGTGGAAAGCGCTGCTGGGCGCTTTACGGAGTTCGTGCCTGGCGCAAGGAGAAGAACATAGCTGGAAGCTTCCGATTCGGCTCCTATATAAAAGCTAAGTGGGGAAAAAGCACACAAACACACACACAGATGCCCCGTTACCACTAACACACACACACCCTGGAAAAAAGCGAAAAAAAGGAAAAACGAAAACGAAACTTAGGGAGCCCTGCCCCGCCCCCCAGCCTCAGCGCCCTGCGCCCCGGGGGCACACACCCCCACCCCCCATCAGCTAACGCCTCTGAGCGAAGACTAACACTCAAAAACATTCATATGGTTTTAATCTGATGTGAATTCGTATACCAGAAGTAAGAGCTGAGTGGTCAGTGAAGCTCTTTCCACACTCCAACGTTTATCTGGTTTCTCTCAGCTGTGGGTTCTTTGATGTGAAGTCAAGCTATCATTCCTACTGAAGCTCTTTCCACACTCCAAGCATTTATATGGTTTCTCCCCTGTGTGGGTTCTTTGATGCAAAGTCAGCTTTGAGCTCAAACTGAAGTTCTTTCCACACTCCATGCACTTATATGGTTTCTCCCCTGTGTGGGTTCTTTGATGTACAGTTAGGCCTGATATGTCAGTGAAGCTCTTTCCACACTCCATGCACTTGTATGGTTTCTCCCCTGTGTGGGTTCTTTGATGTACAGTTAGGCCTGATATGTCAGTGAAGCTCTTCCCACACTCCATGCACTTATATGGTTTCTCCCCTGTGTGGGTTCTTTGATGTACAGTTAGGCCTGATATGTCAGTGAAGCTCTTTCCACACTCCAAGCACTTATATGGTTTCTCCCCTCTGTGGGTTCTATGATGTGAATTTAGGTGTGAGCCCCTACTGAAGCTCTTTCCACACTCCAAGCATTTATACGGTTTCTCCCCTGTGTGGGTTCTTTGATGTACAGTAAGAACTGAGCTCTTAATGAAGCTTTTTCCACATTCAAAGCACTTATATGGTTTCTCCCCTGTGTGTCTTCTTTGATGGAAAGTAAGTTCTCCACTGTCCCTAAAGCACTTTCCACACTCCAAGCACTTATATGGTTTCTCCCCTGTGTGGCTTCTTTGATGCCAAGTCAGGTGTGAGTTCTGACTGAAACACTTTCCACACTCCAAGCATTTATATGGTTTCTCCCCTGTGTGGGTTCTTTGATGCACAGTCAGGTGTGAGCCTTCACTGAAGCTCTTTCCACACTCCAAGCACTTATAAGGTTTCTCCCCTGAGTGGGCTCTTTGATGTCTTCTGAGGTTTGATTTATAACTGAAGGTCTTTGCACATTGAGGGCATTTTTCCTTCCCCTTTCTGAAGCTTTTTTTGCTCTTAGAGCATTTAAAGGTTTCCTCCCCTATGCGGAGTTTGCTGTGTTTATTAATGTCGGATTGACAACTGATTGTTTCCCCATGCAAAGGATTCTTCTTCCTTCTCTTCCCTTTGGGATATTCCTGCTGGACTCGGCTTTCATGGAGGTCACAATTCTGAGAAGCAACAGCTTTAGTCCTCCAGCCAAGCGCTGGGCTTCCCTCCTGCCTCCCTGATCCGTCCTGGACGCTGAACGTTACTTCCTCTGTGTCAAGAACGGTCGTTTCCGGTGACGCCCCACACGGCTCCCTCCGATTCTCACTGTCTTGTTTGTTGCTTCCTGGAACAGAGAACATAAGAACATCAGAAAAGCCCTGCTGGATCAGGCCAAGGGCCCATCCAGCCCAGCTTCCTGTATTTCACAGTGGTCCACCAGATGCGTCTGGAAGCACACAAGACAACAAGAGACCTGTATCCTATTGTCACTCCCTTGCATTTGGCCTTCAGAAACATCTGACTTCTAAAATCAGGAGGTTTCTTAGTTATACCCACCATGGCTTATAACCTGTGATGGACTTTTCCTCCATCAAACTGTCCAATCCCCTTTTAATGGCATCTAGGCCTTCAGGTGCCATCACCACATCCTTTGGCAAGGAGTTCCGCAGATTAATTACAAGCTGGGTGAAGAAATATTTTCTTTTCTCTGTTCTAACTCTCCTGCCACTCAAGCTTAGTGGATGTCCACTGGTTCTGGTGTTGCGTGAAAGGGAAAAGAACATGCAGCAGGGCTCTACTTATGTTCTTATGGGATCCGAAGATCGGGTAGGCAAAAGCGTCCAAAATACAGAAAAATAGGCAAAAAATGGGGGGGGGAAATACAGAGGTTCATCACACAGAGCAACTGCTTTGATCACAGCATGGCCAATCACAGAGCGTGGAGCACCTTCATTAGCATAGACACACACACACACACACACACACACACACACACACACACACACACACACGGCCTTGACTATCTCCAATTCAACCCTAAGCCACGTTCCCATCACACGGCGTGCATGTGCTGTTATTTTGCAGTCAAGTCAAGGCAGAATGCGGACTGGATCCTTCTCCAGCCAAAAATCCCCCCCCCCTTTTCCAGCATCCCATTTTCCCACCTATTCAAGGCAAAGCACCACGTTTCTCTCCCACCGGGAGCCCGTCCTGCCCAGCAGCCCTGTACCCCTGCAATTAGCCCCCTGTCCAGACACGCACTTGCCCCAGGCTTGCAGAGCCTTCCCGGTGAGCGGGCACCGGCAGACGCCACCGACCTTGCGGCTGAACTGTCCACATCGACTGAATCCAGCCAGGTCCTCGGGCAGGCCAACTGAGACAATTGCCTAGGGCAGCGGATTGGCAGGGGGCGGCCATCTCCATCCGTCCACTTGCTTCCATTCCGCCTCCTCCTTCTCCCACTCCCTGGCTTGGGAAAGGAACAGCAGGACTGAGCAGAAGGGGAAACATGATGGCGGAGAGGAAGGTGGCGGGTCAGAGGGTCAGTCACTCAAAACACACCGGCACTTTCCGTCTGCAGCTCAGCCCAGCGGCTGTCCTGGCCTTCCAGGTGAGGAGATCAGAAGGACAGAGAGGTACGTTGCCGACTCATCCTAACCAGTGACAAGTTACCCCAGAAAGGAGAGGAGTGTCTATTGTAACGAAAGGTCCCGATCCACCACAGGTCCCTTCCAGTTCGATCCACCAGCTTACACTGGTGGGAAGCTGCTGCTGCATGAAGCAGGTCTGCGGATAAGCAAAGTTACCTGCCGATTCCTCCTCTTCCTCGCGATCCTGGAAAAACGCAGACTCCCCTTCTTCCAGCCGGGAAATGAAGGCAGGTTTGGGAAAGTCCTCTGAGAAGGAAACAAGGAGATGAGATACTTCTGACTACAACATGTCGAGGCTTTGCAAGGAGACCTGATTCTAGGCTGCCTCCCACCCCCCAAAGGCAAGGAGTGGGACGGGGGGGGGGGAGAGAAGAGACAAGCTCTTTGAACTCTCACGCATGAACAGGCTTGCAGAAGCAGCTGCATGGATCCCAAAGAAATCCAGCCTCAAATGCTCAGGAAACGTGGAGTGAATCCCTCGTGGGGAGTTCGGTCGTGGAGGTGAAACCTGCCACATAAGAACATAAGAACATAAGAAGAGCCCTGCTGGATCAGGCCAAAAGCCCATCTAGTCCAGCTTCCTGTGTCACACAGTGGCCCCACCAGATGCCTCAGGGAGCACACGAGACAACAAGATACCTGTGTCCAGTCGCCACTCCCTTGCACCTGGCACAGAGAAAACCCACTTCTAAAAACCAGGAGGTTGCTTATGGCTTGTAACCTGTGATGGTCTTTTCCTCCATGAATTTGTCCAAACCCCTTTTAAAGGCATCTAGGCCAGGTGCCATCACCACATCCTGTGGCAAGGAGTTCCACAGATGAATCACACGCTGGGTAAAGAAATATTTTCTTTTGTCTGTTCTAACTCTCCCTCCACTCAATTTTAGTGTGTGTCCCCTGGTTCTGGTGTTGTGCGAGAGGGAAAAGAATTTCCCTCTATCCACTCTCTCCATCCCATGCATAATTTTATAAGTCTCAATCATGTCCCCCCTCAGGCGCCTTTTTTCTAGGCTGAAAAGCCCCAGACGCTGTAGCCTTTCCTCGTAAGGGAGGTGCTCCAGCCCACGAATCATTCTGGTCGCTCTTTTCTGCACCTTTTCCAATTCAATTATATCCTTTTTGAGGTATGGTGACCAGAACTGGACACAATACTCCAGATGTGGCCTTACCATCGATTTGTACAAAGGCATAATGATATTGGCCGTTTTATTCTCAATCCCCTTTTTAATGATCCCGAGCATGGAATTGGCCTTCTTCACAGCCGCCGCACACTGGGTCGACACTTTCATCGACCTGTCCACCAGGACCCCAAGATCTCTCTCTTGATCCGTCACAGACAACTCAGAACCCATCAGCGTATATGTGAAATTTTGGTTTCTTGCCCCAATGTGCATCACTTTGCACTTACTTACATTGAAGCGCATCTGCCATTTTGCTGCCCATTCTCCCAGTTTCTTCCACCCACCTCTCGGCCCGTGGAAGGGAGGCCTCAACCAGAAGGCCAACTGCCCCCACCCCACAACCTAAGGCAAACCCCCCTCTGCAAAGAGTCTGGGAATTTAGGCAAGCAGAGAAAGGATTCCACATTCTCCTGCCGTTCCACCCCCTGAACATGGCTCTCAGTGGAGCACCAAACCAGTCCGGGGCAGCCGTAGCTCAGTGGGAGAGAACCCAGGATCCGTCCCTGGCACCAACTCAAAGGAGGGGTGGGGTATATGCCTGCCAGTATCCCTGGCGAGCCGCTGCCAGTCAGTGTAGCATACCCCCTTCAGGTGAGCCTGACAATTCCCACATCTCCCCTGGGGAGGCGAAGGACGGGCAGATCCTGCAAACTCCCTCCAGCAGCACCTGGTCCGGGACAAACCTCCAGGTAACCAGCTGATAATACCCTGGACTGAGGATGCAGAGGAAGGACGACCCTTAAAAAGGGCGTCCTTACCCAGAGAGGCCACGATCCCGTAATTCTCCAGCATGACTTCCCTGTACAGAGCCTTCTGGCCCGGATCCAGCAGTGCCCACTCCTCCTCCGTAAAGCGCACAGCCACCTCCTCGAAGGACACCGGACCCTGGAAGGAGAAAAAAGTCTCTCCTCACAAATAATGTCCCACTCTTTGAACAGAATACCCCTTTTCTCACTCAGTCTGAAAACAGAAATTAAGTTGGGGAACAGCTGGCTATTTTCCTGCACTGTATTTGGCAAGGCAGGCCAGTTGCTTCCCTGGGTTTTTTCTTTGTTTCTTTTCTCGGGGGGGGGGGAGGACAGATGCCAACCTCTTACAAAACATGTAGTCCTGACGGAAAACATCTGCCCTCACGCAGGCGACTGGGATGGCCAACTCCAGTGCCGCAGTCTTTCAGGCCAGAGTTGGGACCTGCGCACGTTTTCTCTGTCTTGAGCCTTTCATCTCCATCGCGCTTCTGGGCTGCGGCCCTTTTTGGCCCTCCTTCCCCCCGCCCTTTGCCTCTCCAGGACCTCGTCCCCTCAGGCGCTGCCAACTCAGCCTTGTTTTGCTTCAAGGCCTCCTGCTGACGTTGGCAGAGTCGGTTCTGAACACACGTCCTGTTGTTCCAACTGCCTAAGTTCCTACAGTTACGTCTTTTGATTCATCATGAAACTTCTACCCCGCCTCTCTCTGCAAAGCTCCCTGGAGAGGTGCAAGTTATTTAGAGCAACCTCTAAGACAGGCGCTGGGTGCAATCTCCACTCCTGCAGGCAGAGGAAAGACGGAGCCTTGCCCCCCTCCGCACTCCCGCCAGGACAATCAGATGATGCCAGTCAAAAGGGCAGCTGGCTGCCACTTCCACACAAGGGCATCCCTGACCCCGTGGAATATCTGGCAAAACGGGACCACAGTCCACAAACAGGCAATCTGGGGACTCCCAACCCAGGCGAGGAGATCCAGGGAGCTCAGGGTCTTCTGAGTGGGCACCTCTGACATCTCGCAGCAGCACTAGAAGCCACAGGAAAGGAAGAGGCTCCTTCCAGCCCTGGAACAAAGAAGGAGGCCCCTCCCGTCTCTATGCCCTGCAGGGGCTCCCCTGGTCACCTGCCCCCTACCTGAGCAGACTTCTTCGTAGCAGCCGCTTCTTCTCCAGCCTGCGGAGGAGGCAATCCTGAACACGACATGGATGCTGCTCCACTGCCTGCGACGGAGACAGAAGGGAAGGGATGACATTATTCCTCCAATTCGGGGACTAGTTCGCTTCCTTGTCTACGTTGTCCTGCTTGCTTCCAGGCTCCGGTTCTGATCTTCTGCCCCTCGACAGAGTCCGAGGAGGCAACGGGAAGGTCCTTCTCCACCCAATGCTCCACCCCCAGCCCCTTCACCTGTATTCAGCCAGGTGGGTGCAAGTGGATGTCACTGGAGGAGAAGCTGAAGAAGAGGAAGAGGAGGTGGGGGTGCCCTGGGAGGGCTGCCAGTTGCATAGCTAACTGGGCGGGGGGGGCAATGATGCATTTAGCACTCCCAGAAGGCTTCATTTCAAGCCTTCCAGGACTCAGAGCGGGCAGGCGGGCCCCCAAAACGCACCGATTTCATGCACCTTAAAGCCTGATTCACACTACACTTTTCCAGGCACGGATGCCCCTGCCCCAGCGCGCAGAGCTGGCCGGAAGTCTTCCTGCTGTCCCGCCTTCTTACGAAGGTGATTGGAGGTAGTTCTGATTGGCATGCAGCCACTCTCCCCGATTGGTAGGCTGCAGTAGCTCCGCGAACCCTCCAGCTCCGCAAGCGCAACCGCCTCAAAAGTTGAGGGGAAACCATCTTTTCTGCCTCTGCATTTCTGCTCCACAAGCATCAAAAACAACTCCGCGCTACGCTCCGCAGATCCGCAAAGAGCCTGGAAAACTGTAGTGTGAATCAGGCTTAATGATCCGCAGCTGTGTAGTAAGCAAGCTACCCCTCCCCAATTATTTTTATTTCATTCCTCGCTTCCCCCAGAACCCCCACCTTTTTATCCCATCAAAATCCATGCCAAGATCACTGAGATACAGCCATTTATACAAAAATCCGGTTTTTCTCAGGCTGCGCACACTTTTGACAGCTCGCGCGTGCCACCCAAGACAGGCACGCGCCAACCACGCGCCTCCCTGGAACCCCTAGAGAAGCGGCAGCAGCAAAAGTTCACTCTGTACCTATTTAATCCTCATAACCTTCTCTCTCTTTGGAAGTTTCTAAAAAGTGGTATTCCTTTAATTCAAAGCAGTGCATTGTCCTAGGAAAATACTGTTTTCTTGAATTCCCTCTAAGGTTATGGCACCGGATCTCTACCAGGGATCAACGGGGTGTCCCTGGGAGAGGGGCCCCTCCACAGAAGGGTCCCCATCCTGACACTTTGGTGGAGTTCTTCTTCAGCAGAGTTCAGAGACTCCTGGTATAGTGCTCATATTCTTGCAGCTGGTAAAAGGCGTGGGGGACTTCCCCACGTGCCCTCTCTGGGGCCCAGGAGGGGAATTGGTAAGTGTGTGGTTTAGCCCCTTTGCCACCCTCGGCCTGGGCACAGGAGGTTGACTGAAGGCCAGGCGCTGTTGGGAGCGGGAGGCCTCCTGCCAAGAGTCTGCACTACCAGGAGTCCAGGGAAACCATTTTCAAACCATAACCTCTAGCTTACAACAACCAGCTTCCATTCTGTGATGCTCTTGGAAAAATCTTCCTTCTACCTGGGAAGCCATTCAGGGGCAGGGAAAAGGGGGGTCTCCAAGAATATGGGAAATCTTAGGTTAGTGTCACTGCTCCCTGGAAGCTATTACTCCTCTCTGTGTGTCTCATCCCCCACTATCAAATCAATCTTTTGTCTTTCACCCTGCAGTCCTGACTCTGGTGTCTCTCATGCAAATGTCTATCTCCTCAACCATTGTTCTATTCAAACACCTTTTTCCATTTACATTTTCCTGAACTGGCCTGCTACATTTAATCTAATCACTCGCCTCCCTTCTTCCTGACTGACAGCATTCACCTGGATGTCCTTCATTGTATACCTGGAGCCAGTGGGGCAGAGACTCATTGAATTGGCACTTTTTACCCATCAATCTGGAAATCCTGTCTTTTGTCTCAACCTGCTACACAAAAGACCCCATTCATACACCACACCTCACCTGAGGTGGGGGCCTGAACCCATCACCCCAGGCATACAACCTTCAGACCCCTCTTCCCATTGGCTACCAGTTCCCATCCCCATTGGTCCCAGCTTACACAAAAACACAACACTTCTTATTGGTTCTTTTAATAAAGTTATCTTTTTATTGGCTAAACATTTCACACACGCTGCTGCTGCTCTCATTGGTGCAAAACTTCAATCCGACCTCCCATTGGCTGTATCAACGTGCACACTTCTTGGATCCATCCCCTCATTGGTTTATCTTCCTGTCTCCATGTATTCCTATGTATGTTCTAAAACAATGAAATGTATAAAACCTTTTGTCATGATTTGTATGTCGCGCATTCTGCAAAGAATTGCGTCCTTGGCTGGCTGAGTAAAAGATCTTCTCTTTTTTACCCAACGTTGGTCTATCTGAGCTCTTTTGGCGCCTCTGCATACTGCAGACCTTTTTCTTTCTCTCACTCTCTCTTATTTTTGGGTACCTTCTCCATCTTTGGAGCCTTGGTGTTAGCTCACCGAATCCCTTGAACTTAGGGCACCTGTACCCTTGGGGTGCTCACTACAGCTGCAAATGCAAAAATCCCGCCGTGGCTCCTCCTCGTGAGGAGACCGCGGCTGCCACCCAGGGGCATAGCACCCCTGGCCCCGCTTAGCGACCCCACTGAAAGCTGCACCCCCCTCTCCTTGCTTCTTTAAACACCCAGCTCAGCAAGGAGGTGGGGGCAGTGATGAGAGAGGCACACATTAAAACAAAGGCAAAACACCAGAACAGGGGGGGCAATTTAGGGGGGCTGCCTCAGTTAGGCACCACTTCGAGGAGGGGAGCTGCTCACTGGTGGGGAACCCACATCATTAGCTTTGTCCTTCTCCTGGAGAGCATCAATTTCACACACACCCCATCCCTACTATTCTTGCGACGGGAGGGAGATGTGGCTTCCTCCCCCCCCCAGCCCACAACCTGCAGTGGTTTGTGCCAAGGAACGGCCATTTTCCTCCAGAAAGTGCAGACATTTCCCCTTCCCTCCCACCCCACCCCCCATCCTCCCCCCTTCCCTTCCGCTGTTCTCTTCTTCCTTCCTCTCCACCCACCTCATCTCTGCTCCTCGAGTTCAATGACAGCAGCACAAAACTAACTTCCTCTTAGTTACAAAGTGTGTGTGTATGCGTGTGCGCACGTGTGCAGTGTGTACTGTGGTCGCTGCAAGACACAGGCAGGCTGGGATGGGGAGTTAAAGACTTTTTTTTTCAGGACACATTCTGTTAAAAAGCAAACACACTTTAAACCCAGTCTCCATGTTGGTCACCACTAGACAGACTTCCCATTGCGGGACCGAGCCAGAAAAACACGGTTAACTCTCAGCACATTTTTAAACTGCGAGGGAGGCAGGAGATGAGGGTCCATCGTGTGTCCGTCCCCACCCCCCCAAGACCCAGGGGAATGTGAAGGCAGCCCACCCACCTCAGGCAGGCTTGAGAAGGGGGGGGGCCAAGCTGAAACAAGCCCCATAATTAGTCCTTACCCCATAACTCGGCACTCCGGCCAGCCTCCGGCAGGTGCCCCCCCAATTCCAGCCTCGGACCGGGGTCCAGCGAAGCCCCCTCCGCCTCCTCCGGGGAATCAGCCTCGGTTTTCAGCAGCGGCGCCCCCTGCACGGAAACCGGAGTGAGGATCGGGCAGGGGGCAGGGAAGGGGGGCCAGCAAAGGAAGGGGCGAGGGGCAGGGGGCCAAGCTCTCCCCCCCATGGATGATTTCCAGCAAGCCTGGCTGCTGCGCCCCAGAGCTGCAGACCTCTTTCTTTCTCACCTGCCGCTGCTCCTCCCGACTCCCGAGGAAACCTTCTGCCAGGGCCGCCGCCTGCCAGCTGCTCTCCGGCCCACAGTCTGGCACCCAGCGCTCCGCCTCCGGGGGCAGGAGGGTCAGGAGCCTCTGCCAGAACTCGCGGCCGGCGCCGCTCCTCGCAGCCCTGTCGGAGTCCGGCCCCTCCATCGGGGATCCCTGCCCCGAGGCGCCTCCACAACAAACCTTCTCCTGACGTGTGGGCAGGACAGCTGAGCAAGGCCAAGACTCGTCCGGAGAGGGACCGGCTAGAGACTCTCGATGCCCCCGCAGGAGGGTCCCTGACAAGCACACGACAGGAAGACACGTGAGGATCTGGAGCCGGAAAGGCAGCAGGGCACGTGAGAACAGAGAGATCTCCGGGATCTGGGAAGATCGTCCAGACTAGAGCAGAGCAGGGCTCGTCCGTGCGAACCACGGAGTCCTCCATGGAACTCGCTCCCCAGACGGAACCGGTTCCAAGCGGGTTTACACTGCAGAGTAGGCAGGACAGGAGGGGCGGGACTGGAGGAGTCTGGCCGGGCTGCTGTGGGGGAGGGCGAGGGGGGCGCAGAGCAGGGAGGGGGAGCTGCCCCCCCCCCCCCCGTTTGCAGCACGCAGGAGGACGGATCCGGGCTGCAGATCCGGACGGAGCAAGGGACCGGTGCTTTTCAACTTATTCATAAATGACCTGAAGTTGGGGATAGGCAGTGAGGTGGCCAAGTTTGCAGATGACACTAAACTTTTCCGGGTGGTAAAGACCAGCAGGGATTGTGAAGAGCTCCAGAAGGATCTCTCCAAACTGGGAGAATGGGCAGCAAAATGGCAGATGTGCTTCAATGTAAGTAAGTGCAAAGTGATGCACATTGGGGCAAGAAACCAAAATTTCACATATACGCTGATGGGTTCTGAGTTGTCTGTGACGGATCAAGAGAGAGATCTTGGGGTCCTGGTGGACAGGTCGATGAAAGTGTCGACCCAGTGTGCGGCGGCTGTGAAGAAGGCCAATTCCATGCTCGGGATCATTAAAAAAGGGATTGAGAATAAAACGGCCAATATCATTCTGCCTTTGTACAAATCGATGGTAAGGCCACATCTGGAGTATTGTGTCCAGTTCTGGTCACCACACCTCAAAAGGATATAGTTCAATTGGAAAAGGTGCAGAAAAGAGCGACCAGAATGATTTGTGGGCTGGAGCACCTCCCTTATGAGGAAAGGCTACAGCGTCTGGGGCTTTTCAGTCTAGAAAAAAGGCGCCTGAGGGGGGACATGATTGAGACTTATAAAATTATGCATGGGATGGAGAGAGTGGATAGAGGGAAATTCTTCTCCCTCTCGCACAACACCAGAACCAGGGGACATGCACTAAAATTGAGTGGAGGGTGTATTAAAATTGAGTGGAGGGAGAGTCAGAACAGACAAAACAAAATATTTCTTTACCCAGCGTGTAATTCATCTGTGGAACTCCTTGCCCCAGGAAGTGGTGATGGCACCTGGCCTAGATGCCTTTAAAATGGGTTTGGACAAATTCATGGAGGAAAAGACCATCACAGATTACAGGCCATAAGCAACCTCCTGGTTTTAGAATTGGGTTTTCTCTGTGCCAGGTGCAAGGGATTGTCAACGGGAAACAGGTTATCTTGTTGTCTTGTGCTCCCTGAGGCATCTGGTGGGGCCACTGTGTGACAAAGGAAGCTGGACTAGATGGGCTTTTGGCCTGATCCAGCAGGGCTCTTCTTATGTTGTTATGGGGTTTGGACAGATTCATGGAGGAAAAGACCATCACAGGTTACAAGCCATAAGCAACCTCCTGGTTTTAGAGGTTTTAGAAGTGGGGTTTCTCTGTGCCAGGTGCAGTGGCGTCGCGACGACGCGCGACACCCCAGAGCGGGGGCGCGCGTCGCCCTTAAGGGGAGGCTCCGCCCCCGCGCGTGACGTCACGCGCAGGAGCGGAGCGGCCTCCCTGCTCCGTTTTCGTCTCATTTTGGAGCCAAACGGACACAGGGAAGGGCGGGCGGGCCCACCTTCAACACAAAACTGTAAAAGGAGGGGAGGAAATATGTACACCACTCTGAGCTCTTTGGAGGAAGGGCAGTATAAAAATGTGAAAAAATAAAAATAATAATCCTATGCAGTTCTACTCAGAAGTAAGCCCCACTGATTTCATTGGGAGTTACTCCCAGGAAAGTGTGTATAGGATTGGAGCCTTGCTCGGCGCACCTGCAGCGTAGCCAGACATTGCGTTGCGCCGTGTCTGGGCTCACGGACTGGGTGGATTCTTCTTCTCGCGGGATGAACCTGTTCCCCACAGCAAGGGACCTCTCCGGTTACGGCCAATGGCAGCAGGACACCCATTGTTTAGTCCAGTCATCACGAGCCAGCACCGTCTGGCCAACTGGTGGACGACGGGAAACGCCAAATCCCTTCCTTGATGCTAGGCTAAGCTGCTGATTGCTGACGTGCAAGCACAAATCTGGCATTCACAAGTCCAAGCATGAACATAAAGTTCTGCCTGTGAGCGATGTTGCTGGAGATTGACTAGTGGTGGCTGGTATGTGCAGGATTACGATGTACCCGTAAGTGGTGTGCCAGTTTTTGACTCGCAAGGACCCATCTTCTACTGTCATTGGCTTCAGGGTGGCTTTAAAAGAATAGGGCCTTCTCGGTGGTGGCGCCCCAACTATGGAATTCCCTCCCCCTGGAATTAAGATCGGCTCCTTCCTTAGAGACCTTTCGGCGGGGCCTTAAGACATTTTTATTCAGATTGGCTTTCGATGACTGACGTGGTGGGCTGGCTTTTTAATAAATGCAATCATAAGGTGACCCACTGGGGTTGTTTGTTTTAATTACTTGTTTTTTAATTATTTTTATTATATATTATGTATTTTAACATGTTTTTAACTGTAAGCCGCCTTTTGCCCTCATTGGGAGAAAGGCGGGGTAGATATTCTTTAAATAAAGTAAAATAAATAAAGCTTGCACAGATCTTTCCCCCAAGCCGTGAGTGGATGTGTGGGGTGGGGTGGTGGCGCGGAGGTGATGGGCTAGATGCCGTTTCCGTGCATGAAGTCCTTCCGATCTTCAGAGGTAAACCATGGGCTGTCGAAGGCACAACCTGGGGGCACAGAGACCACAGCCGGTAGAACAGCAGTTTGTTTATTACCTTTAGTGCAGCAATAGATACATCTGATTACAAGTGAAAACAGTGCTATCTGCTCCTGCTGTATCCTGGCCATCGGAAGCAAGGAACATGAAACGATCATCAGCATCAGCCTGGGTCATTTCCCACTCCACGCTCCCTCCCATGCACACAAGTTGAGTGGCCACCTTTCCCAAGAGGGACCTGCAAAGAAGTCAATATGCAAACGTTGCCCTGGAGTGGCCACTCCCAGGGTGCGGAGGAGGGGCAGCCTTGGGCTGAGGCCGACGCCGTTGCTGCCACCCGAAATGTATGGCATAGGTATGGCATACTGCTGCTGCTCTGCTCTGGGCTGACCCAGTCCTGGCCACCCTACAAAACGTCTTGCCAGGGGGCCCTTCATTTTCAGCACCCCAAGATGACCGTCATGATTAAGATCTTCCAAAATTTTAGAGCGGAGTTTAGATGGTAAGACAACTTGGAACAAGACGCCCATTACGCAGCCCTGAGCACCGCAAGCTCACCCCGATGAGTGAGGGGCAGCAGCCTCTATTTCTAGCCCTTGAGTGCGGCTTCCTTCCTACCCCTGGGCAAATGCTCCATTCAAGGTCACGTTTGCATAGTGGGTGCGACCCACATACAGACTTGGCTCTCAAAGCGGTAAAGCCCCCCCCCCTCCAAGAGCCTTTCTAATTCTGCTGCAAGAGACCGGTTCTCCTTCACGCTGGCTGGTGCCTCTTCCGAAATCTGAACCTTGCTGCTCGGACAGAGGTTGTGTGGACCACACAGCCACAGGCATCGGGAGCAGGAGTGGGGGTCCGGTGTGCACCCCAAGGTCTGCCAGGCCAGAGGGGAATCAGTCCATCCCTTCTTAGAACCATCCAAGCTGGTGGCCATCCATCCCCATCCCTTGTGGCCAGGAATTCCACAGGCTAAGTATGTGCGCCTTTTGCCTGTCCTAAACCTCCCACTAATCGGTTTCATTAGGTCACGTCTGGTTCCAGTTTGAGAGAAAAACATCTCTTGCTGCACATCAGGCGTCATTTTATACGTCATGGTAGCGACAGACAGAATTATAAAATGCCAGAGTTGGACGGGATCTTGGAGGTCACCTAATCCTGCACTTTGCTCAGCACAGGCAACTGTGTACAGGCTTCCAATCCGTATCATCAGAGAACTTGAAAATTAGACTAAAATAAACCAAAACCCTAGCCTTAAATAGAGGCTTATTCCTGAAACGGAGACGGTTGCCGTTCCATCTTGAATTTAAGACCATATGAACACCACTACTGGACAAAAAACAAAAGGCTACATAGCTCAACAGGCTGTTTCCAAAAGCCGCCAGCCTGGGAGCCCCCGAGCAGGCATCAGGGGGGCAACAACGGCCCTCCCTTGTCCGCACATTCTCTGATCATGTACAGGACACTTTGAGATCGCCAGCAGTCAGACTACAGCCCAAGGTTCACTCCAGCATGTGTTCTCAAGTGAGTATTAAGATGCGACTTCTGGCTAAATCGTTTTCCACATTCGGAACATTTATATGGCTTTTCTCCCGTGTGGGATCTCTCATGCACCATAAGGTCTGAGCTCACGCTGAAGCCTTTCCCACAGGCCAGACATTTGTACGGCTTCTCTCCGGTGTGGATTCTTTGGTGCCTACTAAGAAGAGACCTTACACTGAAGCTTATACCACATTCAGTACATGGATACGGCTTTTCTCCTGTGTGGGTTCTCTGGTGTGTATTAAGATGCGATTTCTGAATGAAGCTTTTTCCGCACTCTGAACATTTATAAGGTTTCTCTCCCGTGTGGGTTCTCTCATGCACCATAAGATCCGAACTCACGCCAAAGCTTTTTCCACAGTCCAAACACTTGTATGGTTTTTCTCCTGTATGGATTCTCTGATGCCTGGTGAGTATTGAGCTCACGCTAAAGCTCTTCCCACACTCATGGCATGTGTACGGTTTCTCCCCTGTGTGGGTCCTCTGGTGGCTAATAAGTTGCGAGCTCCGACCGAAGCTTTTGCCGCAGTCTGAGCATTTAAATGGCTTTTCCCCTGTATGGGCTCTCTGGTGTGTAATAAGATCAGAGCTCACGCTAAAACCTTTCCCACAGTCTGAACACTTAAATGGCTTGTCCCCCATATGTATCCGCTCGTGATTCCTCAGGTGGGAGCTCTGATGGAAACTCTTCCCGCATTCCAGGCATTTGTATGGTTTCTCTCCTGAGTGGATTCTCTGATGCTTAATAAGGTGGGAACTCACAATGAAACTCTTTCCACAGTGGGTGCATGAATACGGTTTCTCTCCCGTGTGGGTTCTCTCATGAGCAACAAGTGATGACCTCAGGCTGAAGTTTTTCCCGCACTCGGAACACTTATAAGGTTTCTCTCCCGTGTGGGTCCTCTCGTGGGCAATAAGTCCCGTACTCCGACTGAAACTTTTCCCGCACACGGCACAAGTCCTTCCCTTCTTGCCTTTGTGGATTCTTAAATGTGCTGTTCTTCTGCAAGCTCTGTCATCAGCCTCCCCGTTCCCAGGAACAGACTTGCTTGCTGCTTCCTTTGGGCAGCCTTGCTCCTTGTACGGAGAAACGTTTTCAATTCTTGCATTCAGAGGAGACCCACACAGTTCCCCTTGACCAGATTGTTCCAGCTGATACTTCTTCTCATCTTCCTCAGCCTCGTTTGCTGGTCCTTCACCTGCTAAGATTAAAAAAAAATATCCCGAGTTACTCCCAGGTGTTTGTAGGGTTGCAGCTCAGAGGCGTCGCTGGGGGGGACACGCGGGGCCTAGGCGACACATGACGGGTGGGTGGGTGCAGAAGCTGCTGCTTCGGCGGCAATTCGGCGGTGGGGCAGCAAAAAGGGCCTTTTGTGGCGCGGCGGCAGCAAAAGAAGTCACCTGTCCGTCTGGGCCCCTAGTGTGCCTTTTTCACTGAAAAAATGGCAGAGGGGGGAATGTTTGATTTTTTTCCGGCATGAGGGGCGGGGCTTGTGACTTCACAGGGGGTGTCACGGGGTGCGGCCCCCTTATCCGCGGGGCATAGCTACGCCTCTGTTGCAGTTTTAGTCATTGGTTCCATAGGGCTGGTCCCAGACCTCCTGATGCAGCCCACCAAATGCTGCCCCCCTGACCTGATGATGTGGCAGGTTCTGCTCCTTCCACTCTCCAGTGCTATCGCTCAGCACTTTCCTCTCCTCCACATTTCCTCTTCCTCTCTGTGTCCCCCCCTTCCTTTTCCTGGGAGTGGATGGAGAAGGAGGAGCAGTGGAGGCAGGTAGGTGGACAGAGATGGGCGCCCCCACCAAACCGCTGCCTGAGGCGACTGCTTCAGTAGGCCTCATGGAAGGGCCGGCCCTGATTGACAGGGACACTGAGCCACTCATGTTAAAGCTCTTCCCACAGTATCCTGCAGGGGAATCACACTGCAGTGACGGCAGCCTCGACCAGAGACGCAGCAACCCTTTTACCCTGCCATGTACAAAGGCTCCCTCCACACATCCCCCCCCCCAACAAAGAACATTTTCGACCTGATAGTAGTTGAGCCTTACGCCACTGGAACATGCCTTAGGCCAGTGGTATAAGGCGCTTTCTGGCTGTCTCAAAACACGACACGCCAGTCTGCGCGGCCTGGCTGCCAATGCAAGAGGCAGAAAGACGGCCACCAGCCCCAGTAGGTTCGTGCAGGGGGTTGGAGGGAGGGGGGGAGGGGCAGAATGGGGCAGGGAGGGGGAGGAATGGGAAGGAGGGCAGATCGGGAAAGGGGGTGGTAGCGGCAGCGGCACATGCCAACTCCCTTCCCGGCCTCAATCCCCCGGTCTGGGTCTGTGTGGACTTGTGCCAGATATAGAGCTGGCACAGGTCCAAGTAGACCCAGTGGCCTGGCACAGACTTACCCCAGGCAGAGGCCTCCAGATGCCGAGACTCCCTTGTGGAATTCAGCAGGCGCCTTGTTGGCGCTGCTGCATCGCTGTGCGGGGAGTTGCGTTGGACTGGGCTGTTTGCTAGTTAGTGATTCAAGAAATAACTGGACAAGAGTCCTCACCAAATCCTTGGATTAGTCTGTTGGGATATACGATAGACAGCCAGGGACAGCGGCAGCGATCCCGGGGATTGACGCCGCTGGGGGAAAAATGTATATTTTTCTGCGGCCCTCCAGAGGGTGCAGGGAGGCTCGCAGCCACCTCTGCAGGCCTCCCCGTGCTGCAGATCACTGCGGAGCAGTGATTGCGACTACTTCTGCTCCATGGCGATCTACAGTACGGAGAGGCCCACAGAGGGGGCCGCGGGCCTCCCCACACCCTCCGGAGGGCTGCAGGACCCCCAGCAAGTACAAAATGTACATTTTCCCCCCACCGGCAGCAATCCCTGGGCTTGTCGCCGCTGCTGTCCCCGTCCCCGCAGACACTCCAAGAACTTTGAGAAGCACTGCTCTAGGCACCCCTCCTCTCCTCCACACCTCCTCTTATCTCACAGGTGCCCGCCCTGGCCCGACTTATGAGGAAATATTCTCAGGATGGTGTTGCTAATGGAGCTGCACTAGAGCCAGAGCTGCCGAAGTTCCATCAAGATGTTCAACAAGTCTGCCAAACATATGAATTCGTTTACCCAAGATGGCGGCGTCTGCTCCGGTCTCCCGCTTGGCCTCCCTGCCGGGCTCTTTCTCTGCCAAGTCCCAGGAAACTTCTTTGACCCCGGGGCAATTCTCCGCAGTGTCTTTGAGTGGTCCCAGTACCTGACAGGATGTACAGTAATCAATTAAAATTATTAATTAAATTAAAATTTTAAAAAAATATTAATTAAAAAATCAGTTATGGATTCAAAATACAGGCTTGGCCTTTCCCCTTTTAATTGTTTACCAATTTCACCTTTGAAATTCAGCTTCAAAAGAGAGACTTTTCAATCGGAAGCCTTGCGCATGCTTGAAGAGAACAGTAGACCAAAACGGGATGTAATACAAGGATTTCTGTTCATAAGCCCAGCACCGTTTCCTGTTCCTAGTGTGTTGTACTCAGGGGTCAGAGACAGTCCACAACCTCCTAGCGCCAGAGGCAGATTCTTAAAAATGGGGCCGGGGGGGGGGGGGAGCCAATGACCCCGGGTGACAACTGTGGTCTCCTCGCAAGGAGGAGCTGCGGTGGGGTTTTTGGGCTCTGCAGCTGCTTTTTTGCTGCTGGAGGGCTGTGTTTGCAGCCGCGGAGCTGAAACACACCAAAATTGGCACCTTTCTTCAGCCCTCCCGCCCTGTATCTTGGAAGGCTTCAAACGAAGCTTTCTGGGAGAACAGGGGGTGGGGTGGTGACGCAAAACACGTCATCGCCCCACCATGTGACCCTGCTAGCAACACAACTGGCTCTGGCTCCCCCCTACTCCCTGAATCAGGAAGTGGATGGAGTGGAAGCAGAGAGGACAATGGTGGTGGGTGAAAGCGCCAGGGATTCTCTAGCCCACTCTCTCCTCTCCAGGTCTTCTGCTCTGTCCCCCTTTTCCAATCCAGGAGGAGAAGCAGTATAGGAAAATGGGGGGGGGGCATACCTGCCAATCTACTGCCTGAGATAATTTCCTCAGTTGGCCTTATCAATGGGCCAACCCTGTCAGGGAAATAAATACTGCCTCTGACCAGGGAAGAGTCTATTGAACCATCATGATTAATAATAGCTGTTGATTCTCTGTCTTCCATGAATTTGACTGATCCCTTTTTAAAAAGAGGATCATCACTACATCTTGTGGCAAAAAATTCAAAACATTCCTTATGCCCTGGGCAAAAAACATGACTCCCTTTTGCCACCTGTGGATCTATAGCTCATCAATTTCTGTGGGTGACCCTCTGGTTCTAGGGCTGGGGGAGAGAGAAGCTTCTCTCCACACCTCTTCCACACCACGCAAAATGTTACAAGCCTCAATCACGTCCCCACGTCATAAGAACATAAGAACATAAGAAGAGCCCTGCTGGATCAGGCCAAAAGCCCACCTAGTCCACCTTCCTGTATCTCACAGCGGCCCCACCAGATGCCTCAGGGAGCACAGAGCCAACAAGACAACCTGTTTCCTGCTGCCACTCCCCTGCACCTGGCACAGAGAAAACCTACTTCTAAAACCAGGAGGTTACTTATGGCTTGTAACCTGTGATGGTCTTTTCCTCCATGAATCTCTCCAAACCCCTTTTAAAGGCATCTAGGCCAGGTGCCATCACCACATCCTGTGGCAAGGAGTTCCACAGATGAATTACACGCTGGGTAAAGAAATATTTTCTTTTGTCTGTTCTAACTCTCCCTCCACTCAATTTTAGTACATGTCCCCTGGTTCTGGTGTTGTGCGAGAGGGAGAAGAATTTCCCTCTATCCACTCTCTCCATCCCATGCATGGTCGTTGGAATGAATTCTTCTCCCTCTCGCACAATACCAGAACTAGGGGACATGCACTAAAATTGAGTGGAGGGAGTTAGAATGGACAAAAGAAAATATTTCTTTACCCAGCGAGTAATTCATCTGTGGAACTCCTTGCCACAGGATGTGGTGATGGCACCTGGCCTAGATGCCTTTAAAAGGAGTTTGGACAGATTCATGGAGGAAAAGACCATCACAGGTTACAAGCCATAAGCAACCTCCTAGTTTTAGAAGTAGGTTTTCTCTGTGCCAGGTGGAGGGGAGTGGCAGCAGGAAACAGGTTCTCTGGTTATCTTGTTTGCTCCCTGAGGCATCTGGTGGGGCCACTGTGTGATACAGGAAGCTGGACTAGATGGGCCTTTGGCCTGATCCAGCAGGGCTCTTCTTATGTTCCTATCTGCGTTTTCACGGTGCTTTTCTGACCCAGCTCTATGCCATCCTTCTTGAGCAGTTGAGCATCCAAAAGCAGTTGCAAAGTAGCCCCCAAATACCTCCTCACGCATGATCACAAGAATTCTTACAACAACCCTGGACACTGTACAAGGTTCTGCATATAGTGCTTGTACACTAGCAGGACTAACCCCATGATATCGTAGAACAACTGAGAGCTGTGGCTGAGAGTGAATGCCTTGCTAAGGGCAGCTGGTGAGCGCATGGCTAGGCGAAAACTTAAACCAGGAATCACCAGCTTATGTCAGCTCTCAAACGAAAGCAATCCTAAACGCTCAGCACTCCGACAAAGCTACAGCTCAGATTTCCTGGAGAGGAGGAGGAGGCAGCAAGAGTTACATTAGTTTCAAACCAGTTTATGTTTACAGTGTAGACGTACCCCCACAACATCCTATCTTTGACCACGTTCTCACCTCTTGTTGTCTCAGCAGGAAGAGCTCGGCCAGGGCTACAGCTTGGGCGCAGGTCTCCGGGCTATTTTCCCTCACCCAGCTCTGGATTTCCAATGGCAGGATGCTCAGGAACTGCTCCAGGATCAGCAGCTCTAAGATCTGTTCTTTGGTGCGCCTTTCGGGTTGTAGCCACTGACGGCAAAGATCCCAGAGGCAGCTGCAGGCCTTTCGGGGGCCCTCGGCTGCCTGATAGCAGAATCGCCGAAAACACTGGCGCTGCACCTCCAAGACAACACCACGATCTTCTCTCCCTTCCTCACAATTTCCTACCTCCTCAGTCTCCATTTTGTTACATGCCTGTAGGACTTTGCCCCTGTGAAATCGACTCTCCAACCCTCCTCTAGGCAAATGGCTAGAATCAGGCACCCCTTTGAAGGGGACCAGAAAATCTGCATTATGTTTCTGTGACCCGGAATCCGACATCAGCTGGCTCCTCCATTCCGGGTGTGTCGTCTTCTCCAGCCAGTGCGACTCTCTATACCTGGGCAGCCACTCAACTTTTTCCGGAGAGATGCAATCAAAGTGTTCTCCTTTTCCCTCCTGTACAGGCAAGGGGCCTTCTTCCTTCTCCTTTTTCACTTCTGAACGCACTGTCGGCTTTAGTGTAGCCTGGAAGCTGGGATCCAAGATGGCGTCTGTGACCTGTTTGGCTGCCATTTTGTTGCCTCTTGAGGCTTAAAAATCAAGTCCGGGAGGCCTTGGAGCACTGACTTTCAGATCCTGAAATGCCTGCCTGCCAGTTGTCTTCGCTTCACAGGCATCAAACAGGTTTTTCTTGGGGGACACTAGAGAAGATAAGGTTTTCTTTTCCTTTTTTAATAAAAACATTAAATAATTAAAAAAGAGATTGTTAGAGTTTTGAGAAACAAGTGTTTGAATAAGAGCAGTTGACTTTCACAATTCACAAGAGGGACCTTCCTCCTGCAGGAAGGAGACACAAAGATGACTCAGGAGCAAGCATTAAAAGAAGCGTTCCATTTGAAATAATACTATTGGTACTGAGAGACGTTTCAAGAATCCTCGATGACGCAGATCCCGCTCCAACTCGAACTCTAGCAAGGCCTGGATTTGGAATAGAAGAGCTCAGAGATTTCACCCAAACGCAGGTGGCCAAAGGTGCCGATGATGATGATGAACCAGGTCAGCAGAGCCTAACAATCAAGCAAGACATTACAGCGCCGTCCTAGGCATGTCTACTCAGAAGTAAATTCCATTGTGTTCAATGGGGCTTGATCCCAGGAAAATGTGTACCGGGTTGGACCTGAATGTCTTGCTGGATCTAGGGCTGCCCAAGACCACCTGGCACCTGAGGAGGGGATGTGCCCAATGTTGCTTATGATTATGCTGCCTCTTGCCTGGTCACACGCCAGCCTCTGCTCCTCCTATTCCCTGAACTGGTAAAGGATGAGGGGAACAAAGTGAAAGAGGATGTGGAGAGGAGAGGAGGGTGCTCCTCCACACTTCCACTCTGTCTCTCTCTTCCTCTTCCAATCTAGGGAGTGGGGAGAGGAGGAGCAGAGGAGGCAAATGGGCAGATGTCACCTGCCGAACTGCTGCCTGAGGCGACTGCCTCAGTCGGTCTCATGGATGGGCCGTCCTGGCTAGCTAAACCAAGGTCCATCTGGTCCAGATTCCTTACCCAGCATTAACCAGGCAGCAGCCTCTGTGAAGCTCACAAGCAGAGCATGAAGGAGACTGTCATCCCCGCCTACTGTTTTGCCTCAGCACTTGGTGCTCAGAGGTATACTGCCTCTATAGATGGAGGTTTTATTTAAAAACTTCCATAGCGACTGACCGCCGGCTCATCCTCTATTCATTTTGGCACAATTCTATTGTGCCCTTGTGCCAGCAGAGCATGCGCCCCGCCGGCGCAGACTGTCACAAAATTGCCGAAAAGCAGTTGGCGAGGGCGCGCCTAAATGCAGCTCCAGCGGGAGGGCCTGCGCCGCCAGTGCAGGGAGCGACACATGCCGGTGGAGGTAAGAGCTGCATTGAGCAGCAGGGGAAGGGGGTAGGGGGCAAAATGGGGCGGGCAAATCGGGACCAGGAGGGGGCAGAATCGGTGGCACTGGCACACGCCATATCTTAACCCCCTTCTCGCACCCGATCTGCCAACATGGATCAGCGTTCAGCGGTATCACTGGCCCAGGTCCGAATAGACCTGTTGGTTGCAGGGGCTGGGGCTTTCCCCAGGGCAAGGGGAACCTCCCATCCCCTAATTTTCCCCACGGGATGCAGCGTAGCCTGCGCTGGCGCCACTGCATCAGTGCAAGGAACGTTTGGTAGGGTTGGGCTGCCCGTCTACTTTGTTTTAAGCCATCAAAGCTACTGCTAGTGGTTGTATTTATTTTTCAGATGAGCGAAGAAGGAAGAGAAAATTTGGTATTGTTACCGCATTTAGTTTTGCATTTTAATTTAGTGTCTGCACCACCTAGCATCTCAGTTTGATAGGAAGAGAGAATATGAATTATTGTAATCAACTGAATAGACAAGTGAGCAAACTACGGTAAGGTACCTAACAAACATGATCTGCTGCTGTACCATTTGGAATACACATCCCTGCAGCTGTAGATGCCAGATTTCTTTACTATACTGGCTCCTCCTCCTGCGACCTGAGCAGCCAGCGCTGGATCTGTGGGCCGCAGTTAGCAAGGAATCTGGGGGGCTTCACCTCCTCCGTTGCAGACAGTCCCACCTGTTGTAGGGCACACAGAGAGAGCAGGCCAACTTGGGGCTTGTCCAACCATCACCTCTCTGAGCAGGGTCAATTTGGAGAGACCCAAAGGTTTCGCTCTTTCCTTGTCCCCTCCCTCAACCAGCCTTTTCTTCCCACTCAGGTGCTATTTCCCAGTCCCGGCAAATGCCCCTTTAAAACTCACCTCTCTATAGACATATTTCCACCTCCCGGAAAGGCG
Organism: Plestiodon gilberti rubricaudatus; assembly: GCA_026170595.1. Lineage (NCBI taxonomy): Eukaryota > Metazoa > Chordata > Lepidosauria > Squamata > Scincidae > Plestiodon > Plestiodon gilberti. Next base: position 263,760,316 of record JANXHW010000002.1, on the reverse strand, counting down.
GAAGGTGGGTGGGTGTCCCTCTTCTCCCCCACTCCTCTGGCCTTTGCTAGGAATTTATAGCTCTGTCTGTTTAACCCTTAAAGTTCCATATGGGGATCCCTCCCACAACTTGACCTAATCAAATAATTGTATCTACCGTATGTATGTACGTACTGTACTTATAAACACACAGGCAAATTAATAGCTCCTTTCCTAAGATAAGAGAGACTCCACTGAATCTTAGTCCCTAAAATGTATTAAAGGGAAAGGCGTTGGTGGTGACTGCTCTCTGTGAGTTGAGAAAGCCACTCTACACATGCTCAGGATGAAGAGGATGATTTCACATTCTTCCAGGGTGGGGCATTCTGCACATGCTCAGAGATGTTATTACTCTACTATCATTATTTGTGCAATTTTACCCATGTTTACTGAGAAATCTCCCTGTTTTCTGTGGGATTTACCATACTGCCAGGGAAGCATGCATAAAATTGCAGGCTTAAATTATTTCCCGTTTCTCCAGACTTTGGCAACTCTGCATATGCTCAGAGAGTGCTGATTATTTATACTACTTGCAATTGCTATTTTGCATACTTCCTCTGCTGGGCACTCTAGGTGTGCTCAGAGTGCAGATGATGATGATGATAATGATTACCACCACTGCGACTTTTAAATTATTTCACATATTCCCAGGTACTCTGCACACAACCAGGCTGGAAATTTATAATTATTGTTCACCATTGCTGTTTTTACACTGACTGACAGTTCGCTTATTTCAAGGCTGAAAACAGGACTTCCTGGGACTGATCCTGCAGCTTTTATTCTTACCTCTGTCTTTTTATCAAGTGCACCGACCAGTCCAGTCATTCACTCCCCAACACGGCGGCAGTCGGTGCGCGGGGGAGACACACGACCCATCCAGGCCTCCAGACGCCACATCTTGCAGGAGGGACGCTGCAAGCGGCCTCTGTTTGGCAATCAATCCGGTTTGAAAGGCCCCTGAAGAGTTAAATCAACAGAGTTCCAAGTCCTAGAGAGGTCCAAAACTGTTGGCGGGTGGGGCGATGCTGCTGCTGGCCCCGCCTTCCCGGGCAGAGAGGAAGCTGCACATTTGCATGGCTGCAAAGGTAGGATCGCAGCAGAGGTGCGAGTTGGAGGGGTGCTCCAAAGAAAGAGGTGCAAGGGAGGGAGCGGCGGAAGAAGTGTGGCTGGGGAAGGAGCGGGGGGGGGGGCAAAAAGAGCAAGGCAAGAAGAAAAAGCAGCATTATTCTGGAAGATCAGGTGTCAAAGGGGGGAAAAAAGACCAGACAATCGCGCCTTTTACCATCTCTAAGGGGGGCACCAGATATATATTGCCAGTGGGAGCCCTTCTGGTCCCAGGCAAGAGAGATTGTGGCTGGAGTTGCTACCTTTTTTCCAAGCAGGGCTCCTGTGTCTTCTTGAATAGGGTTGCCAAGTGGCTGGGAAAAACCCAGGCCGACCTTGCCGTTGCCTGTACCAGCAGTTTATTGCCAAGGGTTGATGTACAGCAATCAGCCAGGGAAGCTTCTCATCATGTGAGGGGAGTCAACACCCTTGTCTGCTACTTGCTCCAGGCAAAGTGTTGCTCAAGGGGGTCAGTTAAAAACTTATCAACTGTCCGTTTTTAACAACCCTGGGACGGGAAGTGGAAAGTGGCACCGGGCCTGCTAAGACAGCCATGTACTGATATAACCTTTTTCTGCAGAATTTCTTTCTTATAATAACCCGCTTGATATGTCACAGTCACAAAATGTCACAAAATGTGCAGGCTTGTTGAGTTCTGTGGATGAGTGAAGCAGCACCTACTTATTTAAATGTCACTCCTCAGATTTTAAAAGTGCTTAACTTCATTGAGATCATGCTCTGTGTATATTGATTTACAAAACAAAGGACATGTTTATTAAAAAACCAAACACGACAAGGGCCATCGTGGTGACAGATGTCTCTGTGGATTAATTCCTCCCTGAGAGGGGGCGAAGGTGCTGTTACTGTTGTGAATATTGAAGGGATTCATAGCTTTTAAGATTCTCTGGAGGTTAGAATGAATCTTGATCATTAGAATAAAGAAGCTGAGGCATACACGGTGGCGTCGCTACTGCATGTCGGTGGGGCGGGACGCCGGGGTGATGCACCAGGAAGTCCCGAATGCTGGGACTCCTGGCGCGTCACCCCCTCCTGGCGCATCACCCCTGGGAGAGCGGCAGGCCAAGCCGCGTCTTCTTCGGCGGCTCGGCCGCTTCTAAATAGGCCAGGCAAGGCTTCGAGCGGCATGCGCACAACGCTGCTCAAGGGCTTGCCCTCAGAAGGGCCAAACGAAGACCCAGTCGGCCTGCCAGCGCGGCATCTCACCCTTTCCCGGCGCATGGGGGGGTGATACGGAAGTGGGGGGTGGGTGACATGGCTGGGGGGGTGAGGGTGATACACTGAGCTGGGCGACCCCTCACCCGGGGTGACGCGCTGGCTCGTGACGCCGCTGGGCCTACATGAAAGTTTAGACTTGATTTTAACTTTACTAAACTAATAGAGATAAGGAGATTCAAACAAGTTCAAGCTCACACCAAGCAAAAGCACACACGTATGTATAAAACAAAATGGAGATTCTTCTTCTCTGCAGACCCTTGCTTGAAGGTCACCTGATCTGATCAACCAATCACAGTTTTACATTTTCCCCGGGCTTAACTCAGTATGTTTGAAATAACCAACTGTCACATATTAACCCCATTGAATATTTAGATCTTGCTATAATAATTCCAACAGTTACATGCATCACACAGAGCTCTCAAGTGTCCCTGACTGTAAAAGAATGGATTGCGTGAGCCGTCTGTACAGGGTGTTCCTGTTCTTCTGAGCGGGCGACATGCCCCTGCTGTGTATCTCACGGTGGCACCTTCAAAAGCCATTTTGGGTAGCAAACGTGGAGTGTTTCGGCGTTCTTTTCCCAGCTGCAAAGAAGATTCCTATGCCAACTGGCTTGTCCTGTGTTCAGGGTTGGGAGCTGCCTGGGCCTGGCAGGAATTCGGCACGGGAAGCTTTTTTGGGGGGGGGAGCAATGGGACCAACATCTGCTTGCTTCATTAGTGTGTGTCAACCTGCTGCTGCTGCTTAGGGCACAGGAGCAAGAACAAGATAAAAAGATGGCAACACTGATTCCAACGGCTGTCAAAAAGGATATAGTGGAACTGGAAAAGGTGCAGAAGAGAGCGACCAAAATGATTAGTGGACTGGGGCATCTCCCTTATGAGGAAAGGCTACAGCGTTTGGGGCTGTTCAGTCTAGAAAAAAGACGTTTGAGGGGGACATGATTGAGATGTATAAAATTGTGCATGGGATGGAGAGAGTGGATAGAGAGAAGTTCTTTTCCCTCTCACACAACACTAGAACTAGGGGACATCCACTAAAATTGAATGGAGGGAGTACTAAAACAGACAAAAGAAAATATGTCTTTACCCAGCGTGTAATTCATCTGTGGAACTCCTTGCCACAGGATGTGGTGATGGCACCTGGCCTAGATGCCTTTAAAAGGGGATTGGACAGATTTACGGAGGAAAAGACCATCACGGCTTACAAGCCATAAGCAACCTCCTGGTTTTAGAAGTAGGTTTTCTCTCTGCCAGGTGCAAGGAAGTGACAACAGGAAACAGGTTATCTTGTTGTCTTGTGCTCCCTGAGGCATCTGGTGGGGCCACTGTGTGATACAGGAAGCTGGACTAGATGGGCCTTTGGCCTGACCCAGCAGGGCTCTTCTTATGTTCTTATGTTGGACATCGCAGTGAAATGTCAGGCACCTTCAGGGTTACGATGATATTTTTCTGGCAGTTGGGAATTGTTCCAAACAGAGAATCTATATCTGCTCATTTCTGGGGCCTCTTGACTCCAAAAGTGAGGGGACACCCATGATTTTGTCAAGGAACCAGCAGCAACCAGTAAGTGACATGTAAGCATTATGGGCTGGTTCAGAGAATACCTTCCCCAATGCAGATCCGAGTCCTAGTTCCTCTCCTGTCTTCTGCTTTAAATCGTATGTGGGGGGTGGAAGGGGGGCCAGGACATGCAGTGGGAGAGGAACATAAGAACCTCAAAAGTGCCCTGCAGCTGGATCAGGCCAAAGTCCAATCCCTTTTTAATGGCATCTAGGCCAGGTGCCATCACCACATCCTGTGGCAATGAGTTCCACAGATTGATTACACGCTGTCTGTTCTAATTCTCCCTCCATTCAATTTTAGTGGATGTCCCCTAATTTTAGCATTGTGTGAGAGGAAAAAGAATTTATCTCTATCTACTCTGTCCATCCCATGCTTAATTTTGTACATCTCAATCATGTCCACCCTCAACCGCCTTTTTTTCTAGATTGAAGAGCCCCAAACGCTGTAGCCTTTCCTCATAAGGGAGATGCCCCAGCCCACGAATCATTTTGGTTGCTCTTTTCTGCACCTTTTTCAATTCAACTATATCCTTTTTGAGGTGTGGTGACCAGAACTGGACGCAATACTCCAGATGTGGCCTTACCATCGATTTGTACAACGGCATAATAATATTGGCCGTTTTATTCTCAATCCCTTTTTAAATGATGTTTATTGAAGACAAAGGCATTCGCCTTTTGAAATGCTGCGTGGGGCAGCCGGGACGGCCCATCCAAACGGATGTGGTTGCCTCAGACAGCAGGCTGGGGGGGGGGCCACCCACCTCTGTCTGCCCAGCTGCCTCCATGGCCCCTCCCTGGATTGGAAAAGGGAGGGGTGAATGGAGTGGAAGAGGAAGTGTGCAGGAGAGCTGGGCTACAGCAACGCGCCACTCTAGCCCACCACTCTCCTCTCCTCCTCCTCCACCCTTCCTCTTCTGCTCCACCCTCTTCCTTTTCCAGTCCTGGGAGTGGGAGGAGCAGAGGTTGGCGCATCACCAGGTCAGGGGGACAGTATTTGGCACACTGACTGCCTCAGGCTCTAGGCGGTTGTGGGCTGGGCCTGTGTGTGGACTTCAGATGTTACCTGTGGTGTTGGATGTTGCATGTTTGGAAACTCGGTTCCTTCTCACTGTGTGTATTGGAGCTTTCATGCCTTTTGTTGTTTCTGTCCTTCCTTCCCTTTTAGAGAGGAGCTTCAGTTGGCAGGAAGGCCGCCGACCCTTGTGCAATCCTTCCCCTTGCTTTGTTTTGGAAACTGGAAGCTTGGCAGTGCTCTCAAATTGATCCTGACCCTCCCTGTGGGAACGACAGCATTGTGCTGATGCAAGCTGGGACGCTTTCTCAAGATTTGCAGTGAGATCTCAGGGCTCCGAGTGGGGCGGCCTCAGCCACAGGAAAGCCTGGACTGGAGTAACCTGGACTGGGCCACAGAGGAACTGAAGCGGGAGGCCTCTTTCCACAGCTCCAGGGGAGCAAACATGTCTACTGGGGTGGGGGTGCCAGCCGCTGTGGGCCTCCCATTCCAGCCCGCGTTACGGGGTGTCGTTCCACAGCAAAAGGAAACAGAGGTTCTGAACTCAGCAGGTTCCCCCCCTGGTGAAAGGCTGGAGGGGCTTCGTAGAGCTGATCCAAGCGACTGTCAGGAGAACGTCAAAGAGGAGCTCCCCAAGGCAGCAGCATGTGTCCTGACATCAGGATGGGGCCCTTCGCAAGGGCCAGGGGTGCCTGCCCCATGGGGCGATACCAAGGTTTACATGGAGGGAGGGACAAACCCATTCCTGCCAGGCCTCCGTGGAGAAGCCGGAGAAGCCTACAGCTGCGTGGACTCCAGGGGAGGCGATGAAAACCTAAGGGAGGAAAGGGAAGCTGTTGCCACAGAGACGCAGCGGCAGAACTTCCGGCAGTTCTGCTACCAGGAGGAAGAGGGGCCCCGCGAGGCCTGCAGCCAGCTGTGGTACCTCTGCCACCGGTGGCTGAAGCCCGAGAGACACTCCAAGGAGCAGATCCTGGAGCTGCTGATCCTGGAGCAGTTCCTGGCCATCCTCCCCCCGGAGACGCAGAGCTGGGTCCAGAGGAATTCCCCGGAGAGCTGCTCCCAGGCGGTGGCCCTGGCGGAGGAGTTCCTGCAGAGGCAACAGGAAGATGCGAGATGGAGAGAGCAGGTGAGCTGAGAGTCGTCGCCCTGAACTAGCTGCAGAAGGTTGTCAAGGAAGATGGAGATGCCTGATGTAGACAGGACTGGCAGAGGGGAAGCTGGGTGACGGGGTTGGCACACCAGTCATGTGACCCATCATGTATTGCCAGTTGGCGGACTATGATTTGACCATAGACAGGTATTGTCAAATATTCTGAGAAGAAGCTGATGATGCTTGGAGACCTGGCCGACTGTCTATGCAGCACAGGTGCCTTTAAAAACCACCGCTTAAAAAAAATAATACAGTAGTTGCTCTTACTTTGCTTGCTTTCCTTCCCCCCTCTCTCCCCCCCCGCCCATTTTGTAGCTGTAGACTGAGCCGTCGTACAGGCCCCAAACCAGAGAGAATAGCTGTATTTATTTAAGCATACTGTTTTTCCGTGGCCAAGAGGACTATCAGAGGGTAGGGATGTACAAAACCTAAACCTATCAGGCAACGATCCTTCTGAGACCAGGGAGGTCCCTGAGGGGGGAGGCATGATTGAGACTTATAAAATTATACATGAGATGGAGAGAGTGGATAGAGGGACTTTCTTCTCCCTCTCGCACAACACCAGAACTGGGGGACATGCACTAAGATTGAGCAGCGGGAGAATTAGAACAGACAAAAGAAAATATTTCTTCACCCAGCGTGTAATTAATCTGTGGAACTCCTTGCCACAGGATGTGGTGATGGCACCTGGCCTGGATGCTTTTAAAAGGGGATTGGACAGCTTTATGGAGGAAATATTCATCACAGGTTACAAGTCATGATGGGGATAAGCAACCTTCTGGTTTTAGGGGTATCTCTGAATGCCAGATGCAAGGGAGTGGCAACAGGATACGGGTATCTTGTTGTCTTGTGTGCTTGGACGTGTGCCTGAGTGAAGTCGGACGTTTTTGGAGTGCTTCCAACCTCGCGCAGGCACGCAAAGAGTCCAGGCCTGGACAAAGATGCAGCGCATTCGCGGGGGCAGTCCCAGCCGGCTAAGGTGAAGAAGAGACCGGCTGGGAGACCGGGATTTGGACGCCAGAACCAGGGTTGTTCCGGCCGGATCCAGGACTATGGTGAGCCTACACATTGCCCTCTATGGTCTTTGCCTCTTGTGATGTCACTTCCAGCTTCCGGGTTCTGCGGCTCTGTTTCTAGGGCTCTTCCGGCAGAGGAATAGGGACAGACAATAGAAACAGCAACAGAGCCACAGAACCCAGAAGAGTTTTTCAGCCATTTTTAGCCGCTGCGGCACAGCTGCGGCCTTTTCGCGGCACACTGGTTGAAAATCGCTGGTTTAAAGGCAGCTTCCCGGTTCACGGAGGGCAACAGGAAGGCCCAGTAGGCCGCCTAGCCGGTGGCCGACATGACTCATGATGGTCTTCTGCAACATGCTGCGGCTTCCATGGGGGGCGTCAAGTTGAAGGCAGACAGTTCGAAAGCCCCTGAGCCAGAAGTTCAAAAGTTGTCTCCACTAAGCAACTCTTCTCACTCTCAGCAACTGCTACCCCATTAAGGAAAATTCACGTTACTAATGTGATCGCACCGATGTCACTTTATAGGCGTAGCTGCCGTCGATGTATACAATCCAGATTTAACTTACCAGACATCCTGGAGCCCAAAAGAGAATTTGACGTCTCACTCAAGCTTGACGGAGCCAAACGTCTTTTGCAAAAGACTTCTAGAGCTCCTTGTTCCATTTTCAGCCCACGTCCTCCAGATCAAAGTCTGGCAACTGTTCAGAAGGGTCCCACTGATCCCTGGAATTGAATTCTCTCTCCTGTTTTTCAGGTGGTGTTTGAGGAGACGCCCACAAATTCCCTTGAGGCCAAGAGGCCTTCTTCAGAAGCTGGGGAGAAACAACCTGACGCAGAGATCAAGCAGGAGGGCGGCGCCAGCGGTGTGGGTACGTCTTCCTTGCACCCTCAGCACATAGGTCATCTGCTCTTCCTGGGTTACGTTTCACGAGGGGCTGCGTAGCTGCAGGCCCATCCCATCCACAGGGGCAACTGAGGCAGGGATGCCCCCCCCCCCTGTCTGCTCCTCTGGGAAGGAGATTGGGATGGAGCAGAAGAGCACGTGGGGAGGGGAGTGGTGGGGCTGGAGTGTTGCCCCCCCCTCCTCCGCACGTCCTCTTCTGCTCCATCCCTCTCTTCCTTTTCCAGTCCAAGAACTTGGAGGAGCAGAGGCTGGCACAGCACCAGCTGGGGAGGGAGCAGCATTTGGCCCACCACTCAGCCACTGGGAGGGCCTGGCCAGCCCTCGCTCCCTGCTGCCGCCCTTCAAAATGAAATCGGACCATTGAGCTGTCCAGTCTCCTGGGGTGTCTGTTCCAGCCGGCAGAGGCTGTCCGAGGTCTGGATTCGGAGGTCCGGGGAGAACTGAACTGGGGAGAAACCGTTTTCTCTCATATTGAACCACTTGATGTGGTTCTCACTACAGACATAAACCAATAATGGCCTTCTGAGGGCCTTGGAAGCTCCACTAGATGGACTCGGGGCCCAATCCTGTCCACCGTACCGGGGCCGATGCAGCCACAATGAGGAGGCCTCTGTGACTGCCCTCCCCACCGCGGGATGCAGCGCACGCCCCGTTGGCACAGCTGCATTGGGATAGGATTGGGCCCTTTGCCCCTAGCTGCACGTAGGGTTCCCATGTTTTGCACTGCTGAGTGGACAACAGTCCGGTTTGCAGCTGTCAGCCAACAATCCAGCTTCTTTCTGCAGCCGGTGAAAGACCCAGGAGCAGGCGTCTGGGGGCTTTTCCAGCCGCCTCTTCATCCTGCCTCTGACGAAGTGGACTGCAGCCCACCGAAGCTTCTGCGGAGATCAACTTGTTCGTCTTTAAGGTGTCGCAGGACTCTGGAGGCTTTTGCCGCTGCAGACTAACACGGCTGCCCCCCTCCCCCCCGGGTTTTCAGCAGTGGGCTGCTATAGATGAACTACAGTTCCCAGAGTCCCTTGGGAGGGGGGGGAGCCATGACAGTTAAATGGGATTAGGATTTGTAGATATGACTAGCAACGCTGTGAGGATCCTGAACAGGTATCAGAGGGCAGTGACAGTCTGGATGTGGGCAAACAAATGGAAAAGAAATCCGTGCAAGGCAGAGGGGTTTTGGCGGGTAGGAAAGCCAGTCCAGTGGTAGGTGAATTGCCTGCCTGGTCTAGGTGGGGTTGTACCCCTCACCCTGAAATATCAAACTTGCAGTCTGGGGGTGCTCCTGGTGCCTAAGCCCCACCTGGTTGGTGCGTCGCTGAACTCTTTCCCAGAGGCGGCAGATCCGGCCACTGTCAGCCCTGCTCTTGGCTTGACTACTGTAACACACTCTGCATGGGGTGACCCTTGAAGAGTGTCCGGAAACTGCAGCTCATCCAAACTGCGGCAGTGTGTTTGTTGTCAGGAGCCCAGAGTTGGGATCCTGCAACCTCACAGTTGTACCTTGTGCTTCCCAGTTAAGCAACCTCCTGGTTTTAGTAGTAGGCTCTCTCTGAATGCCGGATGCCAGGGGGTGGCGACAGGATACAGGTATCTTGTTGTCTTGTGTGCTCTCGGAGGCATCTGATGGGCCCCTGTGAGATACAGGAAGCAGCTGGACTAGATGGGCCTTCGGCTTGATCCAGCTGCAGGGCTCTTCGGCTGTTCTTGGGTAGCAGAACGTCTTCTCTCGCCCACATGAAGCTGCCCAAAGACTGAGACTGAATCCCTGCTCCACAATGTGGCAACGTTCTCTGAAGTGTGACTGTTGGCAGACCTGTACACACCTGAGAGTAAGCCCTATTGAACACTGTGGGACTTACTTCTGTGTAAACATGTATATGGTAACAGAATTGCACTGTAGCAGCGCAATCCTATCCAGCTTACTACACCACCGGTGTAACCTAACCAGCGGTGCAGCGAGAACGGGAGGCCCCAGAACGGAAAGGGGATTCAAATCGCCTTCAAAGGGGATTTAAATCTCGCCTCCCGCCCTGCCCTCCACCACTGGTTACACCGGTGGTGGTGTCAGTTGGATAGGAGGATTGCGCTGTCAATCGCAGCATGTTCTCCCCTGGAGCCCCCATTGGCCCCCTGAGTGATGGTTTTTGGCTGCCTGACTAAAACGTTTGCCTGTTCATAGTACATTATAGCTGGAGTTGGTTTATACTTTGCTGCTCTCTGGCTCGATTCTTTGCTTTGTTCATATTGTGTTTACTTCTTTGATTAAGTTAGCTTACTTTTAGCTTTGCTGTTCGTACTCGGGTTTGGGCACTGGTTTATAAATTTAATTAATCAATGTCTCTATCCATGCCTTCATTCTGAGGTCCACTTTCTTCCTGGAATGAAACATTAATTCTTCCTGGGGGATTCTGTGTTTTGTTCCCACAGCTGATAAACAGACGAGTGAGTTGGAAAATCCACAGCTGAAAACTCTGGAATCGGTGGAACCATGTGGAAGGGTGAAAAGAAGAGAACTTTCATCTTTGATGGAGAAGAAAGCTTCTTCAAAGCAGTCCGGAGACAGGGAACTGGGGAAGGCCCCAGAGGAGAGTGTTGCTTGTGGCAAAGGCTCTAACGACCTCACTGAATCCACAAACCAGCAGAAGAACCCCAAGGGCAAGCAGGAAGCGACTTGTGGCGTGTGTGGGAAAAGCTTCAGTCGGAGAACAGGGCTGCTGGCCCACGAGCGAGTGCACACCGGGGAGAAGCCCTACAAGTGCTCGCACTGCGAGAGAAGCTTCCGGTCCAAGTCAACCCTTGTTGTACATCAGAGGACTCACACAGGGGAGAAACCCTACCAGTGCCAGGAATGTGGAAAACGTTTCCCCGTGACCACGCAGCTCATCGAACATGAGAGAACTCACTCGGGAGAGAAGCCTTACAAGTGCACCGAGTGTGGGCAGACTTTCCGCCAGAGATCCCACCTGAAGAACCACCAAAAGATCCACACAGGAGTCAAGCCGTTTAAATGTTCCTATTGCGGGAAGGGCTTCAGCATCAGCTCGGACCTCATAAGGCATGAGAGGGCTCACACTGGGGAGAAACCGTACCAGTGCCCAGACTGCGGGAAGCGTTTTTGTAACAGTTCGCAGGTAATTACGCACCGGAGAGTCCACACGGGAGAGAAGCCTTACAAGTGCCTCGAGTGCGGGAAAGGCTTCACCGTGAGCCAGCAGCTCATTCGGCATCACGCCGTCCACACGGGGGAGAAGCCGTATCAGTGCCTGGAGTGCGGGAAGACATTTGGCGTGAGCACGCTCCTGACTGGACACCTGAGAATCCATACGGGGGAGAAGCCATACGAGTGCTCGGAGTGCGGGAAGTGCTTCCGGCTACGCTCGACTCTCATCACGCACCTGAAAATCCACACCGCAAGGAAAACTTAGAAGGAAGGGAATGCAAAGGACGTGGGGTGGGTGGGGTAGAGGGAAAGGGAGGAAGCGCAACGTTACTGTTCGGACAATCGTGGAAGTAAATGGCAGAGGACCCCGCCTCCTTTTAACAGTGGTGTTTCTCTAGCGCTTTGAGATGTTCAAAGAGCTGGACATACAATACATAGCTGGACATACAATACATGACTGTAATCCTTGCAGAGCCCTGTATGACGATTAGTACGCGTGCGCAATGCAAAGACACACGTGGGCATCAGCGCTCCCCCACAGGTGCATGGCCACACAGCTCTCAACTGAGCTCTGCGCAGCTCGGTTGACCTGGAAGTCAGCGATGATGTCACTGCTGACTGCCAGGAAGGCACTGCTGCGCAGTCTGGGCGTCCTAGGCACAGAGGTGCTAATCCTTAGAGGAAATGCTGATGGGCGGCCCTTATCCTCGCACCTTTCCTCCCCGGGCCACACTGTCATGTGGCAGGTGTGTTACAGGCAGAAATCCAACCATTGAAACATCTCAATATATCTCTGTGCTGGGAAAAAGTTATACTCATTGAATTACTGCCTGCCAAGTGTCTTTCAGGGCAGGGCAGTGGTCAGTATGTTGGACTAAGCCTGGCGAGATTGGGGTTCAGCTCCCCACTTGTCTCCCTTGGCGTGGCCTTGGGGTAGTTGTGCTCCCTCCCCTTTTTTTCCCTAACCTACCTCCCAGGGTTGTTGTGAGGGTAAAACAGGGAGGACCGTTTATACCGACACGCACACAATACACACCAAACACCTTGGACAAAGGGTGACATAAACATATAATTACAAATTCAAAATGCATAGTAGCTGAGGGGAAACGAAAAAGCAAATTTTGTTAAACTTTGCTACACATAATACATTATTAGACAAAAGCACAGTTGCTCTTGCAGGAAGGATAAAAAGGAATGTGGCAACTTTATACCTATTATACGGTTAACGTTTGCAGATATGTATGTTTCACAGTGCAATCCTGTGCGTGTTTACTCGGAAGTACGCCTCACTGTGTTCCATGGAATTTATTCCAGTGCTTAAATTACAGGGGACCAGAGGGAGCCTGGCCTCCTTCGATTTGGGCCTGATCCCCTACTGTTTTAAGAAAGCTACGGGAAAGGAAGGGCATGCATGAGACCGCTAAAATGGGGGGAGTTGGGGGTGACCCTTGAGGATTTCATTAAGAATCTCCCCTCACAAGCATACCTTTTTCCCCATAATTCAAGCACCGATTTACTCTACTGCAACTTTTTGGCCACAAAGCAGACCACCACTGCCCTACCCTGATGTGACTTGCAGTTTGAAATCAGACACAAAAGTCACACAGTAAATCAGATTAAAAACCCATTTCTTCCGGGCCCACAGGTATACGCATTTTACTCCTGTTGCGTATACGCACCCGTGGGCAGATATGGTTTAAAAGAGCACAAGACATGCAAACGACCAATGAAGGCCGTGACAGACCGCACGCCGAGGTGAGCGATCGAGCGAGGCTGGCCGCTCTCCTCCACGGTCTGAGCTTGTCTGTAGGAGTGTCTTCCCGCAAATAGTCCCTCCTTTTGTTCCACCTTCTTGGAAGAAACCTCCACGGTGATTGGCTAACGCTCCTCGCCCTCTCATCTGATTGGTGGCTGCAGTAGCTCTGCGAAGCAGCCCCCTCAAACATGGGCCAGGAACATTTTCGATCGTACCGGAAATCGGGAGATCGCATCTCCTTCGCTCGCTTCCGCTATGGTAACCAGACACCTCAGCACCGCTCGACGAAGCTCCTCGGACATCCGGGACGCGCCGAAATTCGTGCGGTCTGCAGCGGCCTTGAAAGGAGCCCCCAAACCTGCCTATGTCAGCAGCACAGCTCAAGCTTTGGGGTTTCTTTTCTTTGGGGACCCCACAGCAAAGGCAGCAAGGCTGTTGACTGAGCAGGGGGAAGCCAGGTTCTCGCAGCATTTGGCCCGAGAGCACTGAGCCCCTGCTCTCGCAGTAGAGAATGAGCACCAGTCATGCAGGCAAAGTTTTCTAGGGGGCACAAACATTGAAAGGTTGGCTTCACGTCTGCTACCTGAACAAAAATCAGTAGATTTGTACCATGGGGGTTTAGACAGCAAATTCAAGAGGTGAAATGTCCCCATCACTGCCTCTCTGCGTTGAAGGAAGCCAGGCCTGTTGAGACCCCTCTGTTGATAAAGCAGGGAAAGAAAGAGCCCTGCTTGAGACTGGGATTGCGCTGAGTAGGTAAGCTGGACAAAATGAGCTAGTGATGCAACTCCAGGGGATGGCAGGGGGGGGGCCTCCAACTCCCAGGGTAGAGAATGAGCTTTGTGTGCTCATGCAAATCACTCGCCTGAAAAGGGTCTCCCTCTCGCAGCAGCAGGCCTGGGGCACCTGCCCTCCTGGCACACCTGGCTGTTGTGTTGACTCCACTGGACCAGAGCACAACCGAGTAGGAAGGCTTCCTCCTTCGCAGCCTGGGGTGCCCCGTCTTCAGTGACTGGCACCTTGAGGCAGAAATCTGGATAGTCGAGTGGAAAAACCCAGGACAGTGCAAAAAGAAAGAGAATTTCTGGGGTTCGCTGCTTATTACTGAAAATTCCAGAAAGAAGACCTTTAAGCCATTTTGGGAAGGACAGGTACTGAGGCTGAAACTCAAATATTTTGGCCACCTAATGCGAAGAGAGGACTCTCTGGAGAAGACTCTGATGCTGGGAAAGATTGAAGGCAAAAGGAGAAGGGGAAGGCAAAGGATGAGATGGTTAGACAGCATCACCGATGCAACGAACATGAAGATGAGCGAACTCAGGAAGATAGTGGAGGACAGGAAGGCCTGGCGGGATATGGTTCATGGGATCACAAAGGGTCGGACACGACTTAACGACTGAACAACAACAACAACAAATGCATATAAGACTGCAGCCTTAGCCCAGGACAAGTCACTACTGTTTGACTTCATAGCTGGATACCTGTTTAGATCAGGGCTCTCAACCTGTGGTATGCAGATTGCTGTGTCAGTGAGTTGGCATCAGCTTTTAGTTTTTAAAATTTAAACTCCCTACACTGACAGCTGATAAGGCACAAACTTGCAGGGCTCCCATACAAAAAAAAACAACACCTTGGCCAAATCTCTATATAAACCTCTAGTCTATATAAACCCCTTTCTAGCATTTACATCCAACTTTGTTGTTGTTCAGTCGTTAACTCGTGTCCGACCCTTCGTCGGTTCAACTTGGATTCAACTTTTTGTTGTTGTTCAGTCGTTAAGTCGTGTCCGACCCTTCGTGATCCCATGAACCATATTCCGCCAGGCCTTCCTGTCCTCCACTATCTTCCTGAGTTCGCTCATTTTCATGTTTGTTGCATCGGTGATGCTGTCTAACCATCTCATCCTTGGCCTTCCCCTTCTCCTTTTGCCTTCAATCTTTCCCAGCATCAGAGTCTTCTCCAGAGAGTCCTCTCTTCGCATTAGGTGGCCAAAATATTTGAGTTTCAGCCTTAATACCTGTCCTTCCAGGGAACAGTCAGGCTTGATTTCATTTAGAATTGACTGATTTGATCTCCTAGCAGTCCAAGGGACTCTCAGGAGTCTTCTCCAGCACCACAGTTCAAAAGCATCTATTCTTCGGCGCTCAGCCTTCCTTATGGTCCAACTCTCGCAACCATACATTGCTACTGGGAACACCATCGCCCTGACTATACGAACTTTTGTTGGCATGGTGATTTGTTGTTGTTCAGTCGTTAAGTCGTGTCCGACCCTTCGTGATCCCATGAACCATATCCCGCCAGGCCTTCCTGTCCTCCACTATCTTCCTGAGTTCGCTCATTTTCATGTTCGTTGCATTGGTGATGCTGTCTAACCATCTCATCCTTGGCCTTCCCCTTCTCCTTTTGCCTTCAATCTTTCCCAGCATCAGAGTCTTCTCCAGAGAGTCCTCTCTTCGCATTAGGTGGCCAAAATATTTGAGTTTCAGCCTTAGTACCTGTCCTTCCAGGGAACAGTCAGGCTTGATTTCATTTAGAATTGACTGATTTGATCTCCTAGCAGTCCAAGGGACTCTCAGGAGTCTTCTCCAGCACCACAGTTCAAAAGCATCTATTCTTCGGCGCTCAGCCTTCTTTATGGTCCAACTCTCGCAACCATACATTGCTACTGGGAACACCATCGCCCTGACTATACGAACTTTTGTTGGCATGGTGATATCTCTGCTTTTTATTATGCTGTCTAAGTTTGCCATAGCTTTCCTTCCAAGGAGTAAGCGTCTTTTAATTTCATGGCTGCTGTCTCCGTCTGCAGTGATCTTGGAACCCAAAAAAGTAAAATCTGTTACTGCTTCCATTTCTGCCCCTTCTATTTGCCAGGAATTGATGGGACCAGATGCCATGATCTTAGTTTTATTAATGTTGAGTTTCAAGCCAACTTTTGCACTCTCCTCTTTCACTCTCATCAAGAGGCTCTTTAGTTCTTCTTCACTTTCTGCCATTAGGGTGGTATCGTCTGCATATCTGAGGTTGTTGATATTTCTCCCGGCAATCTTGATTCCGGCTTGTGATTCATTTAGCCCTGCATTTCTCATAATGTACTCTGCATATAAGTTAAATAAGCAGGGTGACAATATACAGCCTTGTCGTACTCCCTTCCCAATTTTGAACCAATCAGTTGTTCCATGGCCGGTTCGAACTGTTGCTTCTTGACCCGCATACAGGTTTCTCAGGAGACAGGTAAGGTGGTCTGGTACCCCCATCTCTTTAAGAATTTGCCACAGTTTGTTGTGATCCACACAATCAAAGGCTTTTGCGTAGTCAATGAAGCAGAAGTAGGTGTTTTTTTGGAACTCTCGTGCTTTCTCCATGATCCACCGCATGTTGGCAATTTGATCTCTAGTTCCTCTGCCTCTTCGAAACCCAGCTTGTACGTCCGGTAGTTCTCGGTCCACGTACTGCTGAAGCCTAGCTTGTAGGATTTTGAGCATAACCTTGCTAGCATGTGAAATGAGTGCAATTGTACGGTAGTTTGAACACTCTTTGGCACTGCCCTTCTTTGGAATTGGAACGTAAACTGACCTTTTCCAATCCTTTGGCCACTGCTGAGTTTTCCAAATTTGTTGGCATATTGAGTGCAGCACTTTCACAGCATCATCATTTAGGATTTTAAGTAGCTCAGCTGGGATATCATCATCTCCACTAGCTTTGTTGTTAGTAATGCTACCTAAGGCCCACTTGACTTCACTCTCTAGGATGTCCGGCTCTGGGTCAGTGACCACACCAGCGTGGTCATCAGGAACATTAAGATCTTTCTTGTATAGTTCTTCTGTGTATTCTTGCCATCTCTTCTTAATCTCTTCTGCTTCTGTTAGGTCTCTGCCTTTTTTGTCCTTTATCATGCCCATCTTTGCACAAAACGTTCCCTTGATATCTCCAATTTTCTTGAAGAGATCTCTAGTCCTCCCCATTCTGTTGTTTTCCTCGATTTCCTTGCATTGTTCATTTAAGAAGGCCTTCTTATCTCTCCTTGCTATTCTCTGGAACTCTGCATTCAGTTGTTTATATCTTTCCCTTTCACCCTTGCTTTTTGCATTCCTTCTTTCCACAGCTATTTGTAAAGCCTCATCTGACAGCCACTTTGCTTTCTTGCATTTCTTTTTCTTTGGGATGGTTTTCGTTGCTGCCTCCTGTACAATGTTACGAACTTCCGTCCATAGTTCTTCAGGCACTCTGTCTACCAGGTCTAATGCCCTAAATAACATAAGAACATAAGAAGAGCCCTGCTGGATCAGGCCAAAGCCCATCTAGTCCAGCTTCCTGTGTCACACAGTGGCCCCACCAGATGCCTCAGGGAGCACACGAGACAACAAGATACCTGTGTCCAGTCGCCACTCCCTTGCACCTGGCACAGAGAAAACCCACTTCTAAAACCAGGAGGTTGCTTATGGCTTGTAACCTGTGATGGTCTTTTCCTCCATGAATTTGTCCAAACCCCTTTTAAAGGCATCTAGGCCAGGTGCCATCACCACATCCTGTGGCAAGGAGTTCCACAGATGAATCACACGCTGGGTAAAGAAATATTTTCTTTTGTCTGTTCTAACTCTCCCTCCACTCAATTTTAGTGCGTGTCCCCTGGTTCTGGTGTTGTGCGAGAGGGAGAAGAATTTCCCTCTATCCACTCTCTCCATCCCATGCATAATTTTATAAGTCTCAATCATGTCCCCCCTCAGGCGCCTTTTTTCTAGGCTGAAAAGCCCCAGACGCTGTAGCCTTTCCTCGTAAGGGAGGTGCTCCAGCCCACTAATCATTCTGGTCGCTCTTTTCTGCACCTTTTCCAATTCAACTATATCCTTTTTGAGGTATGGTGACCAGAACTGGACACAATACTCCAGATGTGGCCTTACCATCGATTTGTACAAAGGCATAATGATATTGGCCGTTTTATTCTCAATCCCCTTTTTAATGATCCCGAGCATGGAATTGGCCTTCTTCACAGCCGCCGCACACTGAGTCGACACTTTCATCGACCTGTCCACCAGGACCCCAAGATCTCTCTCTTGATCCGTCACAGACAACTCAGAACCCATTAGCGTATATGTGAAATTTTGGTTTCTTGCCCCAATGTGCATCACTTTGCACTTACTTACATTGAAGCGCATCTGCCATTTTGCTGCCCATTCTCCCAGTTTGGAGAGATCCTTCTGGAGCTCTTCACAATCCCTGCTGGTCTTTACCACCCGGAAAAGTTTAGTGTCATCCGCAAACTTGGCCACCTCACTGCCTATCCCCAACTCCAGGTCATTTATGAATAAGTTGAAAAGCACCGGTCCCAAGACCGATCCTTGGGGCACACCGCTTTTCACCTCTCGCCATTGTGAAAATTGCCCATTGACTCCCACTCGCTGTTTCCTGGTCTTCAACCAGTTCCTAATCCACAAGAGGACCTGCCCTCTTATTCCCTGACTGTGGAGTTTTCTCAGGAGCCTTTCATGAGGGACCGTGTCAAACGCCTTCTGAAAATCCAGATATATAATATCCACGGGTTCGCTCGCATCCACATGCCTGTTGACCTTTTCAAAAAATTCTAACAGGTTTGTGAGGCAAGACTTCCCCTTGCAGAAGCCATGCTGACTCTCCCTCAGCAGAGCTTGTTCTTCTATGTATTTTAAGATTTTATCCTTAATGAGACTTTCCACCATCTTCCCTGGAACAGATGTTAGGCTGACTGGCCTGTAGTTTCCCGGGTCCCCCCTCCTTCCTTTTTTAAAGATTGGTGTGACATTAGCTATCCTCCAATCCTCTGGCACAGTGGCCGTTTTAAGGGACAAGTTGCATATTTGGGTTAAGAGGTCAGCAACTTCATTCTTGAGTTCCTTCAGAACTCTTGGGTGGATGCCATCCGGGCCTGGTGATTTATTGATCTTTATTTTGTCAATTAAGTCTGAGACATCTTCTCTTTTAACCTCTATTTGACTTAATTCTTTAGTCAGGGGAGACCGTTCCGGCAGCGGTATTTGCCCGAGGTCTTCTGCCGTGAAGACAGATGCAAAGAACTCATTTAATTTCTCTGCAGTCTCCAAGTCCCCTTTTATCACCCCTTTCTCTCCCTCACCATCCAGCGGACCCACCGTTTCCCTGGCAGGTTTCCTGCTTCTAACATATTTGAAGAAGCTTTTATTATTCCCTTTTATGTTGCCTGCCATACGTTCCTCAAAGTCTTTCTTGGCCTCCCGTATCATCTTTTTACATTTCTTTTGCCACAGTTTGTGCTCCTGTTTATTTTCCTCATTAGGGCAAGACTTCCATTTACGGAAGGAAGCTTCCTTGCCTTTTATAGCCTCCTTAACTGTGCTTGTTAGCCATGCCGGCATCCTCCTGGACTTGGTCGAGCCCTTCCTCCTTTGTGGGATACACTCCCGCTGGGCCTCTATGACTGTTGTTTTAAACAGCCTCCATGCACTCTGGAGCGATTGGACTCCTTTTACCTTCCCTTTCAGCTTTTTCTTAACTAGTCTTCTCATTTTGGAGAAGTCTGCCCTTCGGAAGTCAAGGGTTTTCGTGTCAGATTTGCTCGGCACTCTCCCTCCGACATGCATGGCGAAACAGATCGCAGCATGGTCACTGTTCCCCAACGGTTCGGTAACATTTACCTCCCTGACCAGATCTTGAGTGCCACACAATATCAAGTCCAGAGTCACCTGTCCTCTGGTCGGTTCCGTGACAAGCTGCTCTAAGGCACAGTCATTTAACATATCCAGAAATCCAGTCTCTCTTTCATGACCTGAGCATGAATTGACCCAGTCGATGTGAGGATAATTGAAGTCCCCCATGACTACAACCCTGTCTCTCGTTGACACCTCCCTGATTTGCTTCCTTATTTCAAGGTCCCCTTCAGGTTTTTGATCTGGAGGACGGTAGCATGCCTATTCTTCACCTCCACTGTATACTCATAAGGGATATGGTTTAGGTCATATCTGACTGGTCTAGTGGTGTTCCCTACATTCTTCAGTTTAAGTCTGAATTTTGCAATAAGAAGCTCATGATCTGAGCCACAGTCAGCTCCAGGTCTTGTTTTTACTGATTGTATAGAGCTTCTCCATCTTTGGCTGCAAAGCACATAATCTATCTGGTTTCGGTATTGACCATCTGGTGATGTCCAGGTGTAGAGTCGCCTCTTGTGTTGTTGGAAAAGAGTGTTTGCTATGACCAGCGTGTTCTCTTGACAGAACTCCGTTAGCCTTTGCCCTGCTTCATTTTGCGCTCCAAGGCCAAACTTGCCTGTTGTTCCGTTTATTTCTTGATTTCCTACTTTAGCATTCCAGTCTCCTATGATGTAAAGGACATCTTTTTTGGGTGCTAGTTCTAGAAGGTGTTGTAGGTCTTCATAGAACCGGTCAACTTCATCTTCTTCGGCATCAGTGGTTGGGGCATACACTTGGATTACTGTAACGTTG
The DNA here is from genome assembly GCA_026170595.1 of Plestiodon gilberti rubricaudatus. NCBI lineage: Eukaryota > Metazoa > Chordata > Lepidosauria > Squamata > Scincidae > Plestiodon > Plestiodon gilberti. The sequence goes on along the minus strand of JANXHW010000002.1, from coordinate 263,739,948 downwards.
AATGGTTTGCCTTGGATTCGAACTGAAATCATTCTGTCGTTTTTGAGGTTGCACCCCAGTACTGCCTTTCCCACTCTTTTATTGACTATGAGGGCTACTCCATTTCTTCTAAGGGATTCATGCCCACAGTAGTAGATATGATGGTCACCTGACTTAAATTCGCCCATGCCCGTCCATTTTAGTTCGCTGATTCCCAAGATGTCAATGTTCAATCTTATCATCTCATTTTTGACCACATCCAGCTTGCCTTGGTTCATAGACCTCACATTCCATGTTCCTAAGCAGTATTGCTCCTTGCAGCATTGGATTTTCCTTTCAACCTCAGACACATCCACAGCTGGACGTCCTATTGGCTTTGGCCCAGCCGCTTCACTCTTTCTGGGTCTACTTGGAATAGTCCTCCGCTCTTCCTCAGTAGCATATTGGACACCTTCCGACCTGAGGGGCTCATCTTCCGGCGTCATATCTTTTAGCCTTTTGGTACTGTTCATGGGATTTTCTTGGCAAGGTTACTGGAGTGGGTTGCCATTTCCTTCTCCAGTGGATCACTTTTAGTCAGAACTCTCTGCTACGACCTGTCCATCTTGGGTGTCCCTGCACGGCATAGCTCATGGCTTCATTGAGTTACGCAAGCCCCTTCGCCACGACAAGGCAATGATCCATGAGGGATTCAACTTAGGGTGATGTTAATTGAGTACGTTCTCTCTGACTAAATAGTCCCTAATTTCTTACTGAAAAGAGAAACATAATTGATAGTGAACAGAAGAGATTCTTGTGCAACAAAACCATCCCTTCTCTCCCTCCAGACTATGTTTCCAAAAGGCTTTGAGAGGAATACAAACTAAGTGTTTTCCTACTGGCTGGTTCAATTTATATGGTGGGCTTTAGAATACATTGTTTCTTCCATTTAAAGAAGGCAGCTCTTATGGCAGATTGAGCTGGTTCTCTGGCTTCCAGCTAAGAAGGAATTGTCTTGGTTTGTTTTTGGATGGGAGACCTGTGGTGATATTTTCTTTCAAAATAAAAAAGGGTGGCAAAAATTGAAAAAAGGGGGTTGCTAACAGTGTAATCTGAGTAATTTTAATGATTGAATTTTACATTTTAAAAATTAATTGAATTAATGAGTTAATGCTCATTACTTAATTGGCACAAGGGGTACTTCAAAAAATTTGACCGTGCTAGGGGGTACACTTGGTGATAAAGGTTGAGAACCCCTGGTTTAGATAGAAGAAGGCTGGTAGGTTAAATCAATAAAAATGATCTCTGACTTGGAAAACAGCATGAGGTGGTCTGTGACGTTTCTTTTTCCTTCTGCTCTCTGCTTCCAAGGGTCCTGTCTGTTGGTCCTGGAGACCAGATTTAATATTTTTAAAAAGGGGGTGGGTGGGTGGAGGGTTAGGGGGAACAGGCCTGGTGACAACCTGCGATCTGTCTCACACCTTGCAGAGGCAGCCAGCTCTCATGAACAGTGCAGCAGCATGCTTACTCCAGAGTATGTGGATTGGGGCCGCTTACTACTGTACTTCCAGGTAGGTCGTCTGCAGCTGAAGACTGCGACAGGCTCGTTCTTTCTTTGAGGCTTCAACATATTCCAATCCTGCCCATCCTCCCTCCGGTTTGCTTAATATATTCTGCCTGGAGAACTCAAACCCTCAAACTGGGGCTGGCTGGCGCCAGGGTCGGTTGCCCAGCTGGTGGGCTTGACCCAAGCCGACCAGCTGGGCAACCGACCCAGGCGCCAGCCAGCCCCGGGTTTGCTTGGCACTCCACTGGCCAAGCTGACCCCTCGACCCTCAGGCCTGGGGGCAGAAGCAGTGCGGAAGGAGCCGGCAGAGGGCGCCATGGAGCAGCCTGGTTCCAGCGCTTTGGGGCAGTGCAGTTGGTCCCAAATGTGATCCTCCAGCCTGTGCCGTTCGGTGTCTTGCAATGGGCCAACGCGGCTACCTGCGATTTTTGCAATTTGGAGTAGACTCTGCGCAGGGCTGGATGATGGCCGATCTGGGCCTTTGTGCACTGCGGATGTGGCTGAACTGCACTGCAGCAGGCTCCGTCCTGTCCGTGCAAAGTTGCTCTCCGTGGTGTTTCTGCCACAGACATCCTGCTCTCGTTTTTCTTCCTTGCAACAATGCAACGTGCACGTTCACATTATCCGGGTTTGTTTCTGTGTGTTACTTTATAAACGGAGGCCGTTTTTTCCCCAGCCCCTTGTGCACTCCACTCACTCCTGCTTTTTTCCAGGAAAGCGTCTAAGAAGGGGGCGGGGGGGGCTTAAGGAGTTAAATCGACAGAGCGCTGCTTCCTCGAGAGGCCCCGTAGCGATGGTGTGTTGCGAGCAAAGCTGCCCTTTCCTCTTCCTGGCTGGCAGAGAAGGAGGCGGCGGCTGGAGTGGCGCGTTGCTGCAAGACGAGGCTCAAGAGGTAAGTGCTTTGCCCGGGCTGGCCAAGACAGCAAGAAAAAGGAAAGATGGAAACAACTGCATTGGAGTAGGAGGAGAAAAGAGAATGCAAGGAAGGGAAAAAGAAAGGAGATGAGAGAGAGAGAGAGAGAGAGAGAGAGAGAGAGAGAGAGAGAGAGAGAGAGAGAGAGGATGCAGGTGGTGGAGAGAAGCACAGGCGGCGACGGGGGGGGGGCAGGTCTGGCCAGTTTTGAAGCGCACCTGCCCCCAAACCGTGCAAGTTTAACGTTGCGGGTCAATTTAGGGGCTGCCACCTTTTTAGAGCAAAACAGACACCGCTCCGATGATGACCCTAAAACTGCAGCCTGACGCCCAGGACTCCAGTCCAGCGGGACATTCCTGAGCTGGGGTTAGGAGCAAGTTTGATTCTGTTCATTTGGCTGGCAGTCCGGATTTCCACTCCCAAAGTACAAGCATTGGCAATAGTGCTGCTGCTGCAGAGCTAATATGTGCGATTGCTGCCAGTTCTGGCTGGTCACTGCTTGGTTTGTCCACCACAGGCAGGCAGCAGTTGTCTCAGGCAGGAAACTGGGGATGGGGGGACACACACATCTCCACCCATCCACTTACCTTTGCTGCTGCTGCTCCTTTCCCCCCCCCCCCCCATTCCTTGGATTAGCAAGAGGGGGACAGAGCCAAGGAGGAAGAGTTGGAGGAGATGCTCTAGCCGGCCAGGCGCCTCTTCTCTGTGCTTCCGCTTCTGCTCACTCTTTCCCATCCAGGGGGTGGCAGAGGTTGGCTCTTCATAATAAGGGGAGGGCAGCACCATTTGGCAGGCCCCGCAGGCGGCACCAAGAGGAGTTGGGCCAGCCTGTTGGTACACCCTGAGAACCGGCCCAAGGCTTTTTGTGCTCCTGCTTCCCCTATTATACCTCTGTCTGTGCAAGATTCTGCAGATTAGGAGAAGGGACTAGTTGCTTTTGTGGCCTGGTTGCCCTCACTCAGCCCCCTGAACCCTCCACTTGCAGGTCCTTCTGCTGCTCCTTCCCTCTGGAGGAAACAGCAGCAGGCTGGGACCAGGGCTGTGTCACCGATTGCCAGGGCCCAGAAGTCTCTGCAGAGGAGCTGCCTCTGTAGACTGGCCTCTACACCGCCTGGTTGGCAGCCCCTGCATCCCTCTGCAGGTCCTCTTTCCCCCACCTTCTGGAGGAAAGATGTTGGACTGTGTCTTTTGAGGGCCCAGAGAGCCTGCCTCTCCCCCTTGCACCAACAGCATCAGACTTAGCAGATTGTTGTTGTTGTTGTTAAGTCGTGTCCGACCCTTCGTGATCCCATGAACCATATCCCGCCAGGCCTTCCTGTCCTCCACTATCTTCCTGAGTTCGCTCATTTTCATGTTCGTTGCATCGGTGATGCTGTCTAACCATCTCATCCTTTGCCTGGAATTACGTTTCACCTGGTGCCTAAAGGATGGTGTTGCGGGCAGCACACCAAGATGTTCGATGCATGTGTGAATCCCGCAACCCTTTCTAACAAACGCGTCAACGCACATACACACAACAAGCACTTTTTATCTTTCCTTCAGGAAGAAAAAACTCTATCAATTGATTGTCTGCAAGGCCGTTCCAAGAGACGGGTCAAGAGAACAGCGTGTGACTGGAGAGCTATATTGTGGCAGGTAACCGAGAACGTGATTTAAGAGCTGAGGTAGAACAAACCAAGGCTGCTTTTGCTGTGTGTGTGGGTGTGTGTGGGTGTGTGTGGGTGTGAGTGTGTGGGTGTGAGTGTGTGTGTGTGGGTGTGTGTGTGTGTGAGAGAGAGAGAGAGAGGGGACCAGAGTAAAACAGCATCCGTGGGTCCCCAATTCTAGATTCTGCCTCAACCGAGTGCAGCGCCGAGAATGCAGAGGAGGGGGCAGAACCGAGCAGGACCCAGTTTGAACCAGAGACCTCCAAGAACCCGGGGAGAAGCAGGAGAGTGGAAGTTCCCAACAGCAGTGCAACTGCCAAACTTGAGACGGGGAAACCCACAGCTGCCAGAGACTGCCCCATGGAGAGGTGCCAAGATTTGTCCGTCCTCTGATGGCAGCAGTCCTGAGAGAGATGGAGCAACTCGCCTGCAGCCAGAAATGGATGGAGAATCCACAGAAAACGACAGATGCTTCGACTCGAGGAAAGGCAACCAGAGCCTGGAAGAGGAGTCCACGGAAAGGGGTGCGCCAGTCACCGTGGAGATGCAGCGGCGGCACTTCCGGCACCTCTCCTACCAGGAGGCGGAGGGACCCCGCGAGGCCTGCAGCCAGCTGTGGTATCTCTGCCATCGGTGGCTGCAGCCGGAGAGACGCACCAAGGAGCAGATCCTGGAGCTGCTGATCCTGGAGCAGTTCCTGGCCATCCTCCCTCCGGAGATGCAGAGCTGGGTGAAGGAACACGAACCAGAGACCTGCAGTCAGGCGGTGGCCCTGGCCGAGGAGTTCCTGTCGGGGCAGCGAGAGACTGAGATCTCCGGAGAGCAGGTGAGCGCGGCGTTTCTTCCTGGAAAACCCCCAGGGCTTCCTCTGTGTGTGTGTGTGTGTGTGTGTGATGATTATGCCGCTTCGTTCGGCCTCGGATTTTAGATCAATATGCTGGTTAGCAGCTTAGGGTGACTTCAGCATCCAGAAATCGCCTGTGGCAGGTTTCTTGGGGACCGTATCTTGATTGCTCAGGACCGTATCCGTATGCCGTGACCAGCTGGGGCACTGAAAGGCCTTTCCGGGTTCCGCTGCCAGAGATCCTTGGGCAGGAGATGAACCTGGGCAGGGACCTCCTGCTTTCCCTGTGTCCCGAGAATTCTGGCACATGCGCAGCCGCGCTCCTATCCCAGGGCTTTCCTGTGCCATCCGTCTGTCCCGCCATTCTCCAGCTGCCTTTACAGAGCTTCCCGCTGGTCGTTGCAGGTGGCCCTGGGGAACGCTGCCGAAGCAGACGAGGAGGACCCTTCGGATACCGGAGCGTCGCGGTTGTGCCCGGAAGTGAAAGAAGAGGCTGGCAGAGAGGACGGCTCTTTGGGTAAGTTTAACCTCGTGGCCTGAGTTCCTGGGTATTTTGATTTTCCTAGCAGGGCTGCCACCTTTTCTCGGTTGGGGTTCTAATTAAACACATTTTAAATCGACTTGCCAGACAATCCCAGTTAAGAACATCAGAAGCGCCCTGCTGGATCAGGCCAAAGGCCCATCTAGTCCAGCTTCCTGTATCACACAGTGGCCCCACCAGATGCCTCAGGGAGCACACAAGACAACAAGATACTTGTATCCTGTCGCCACTCCCTTGCACCTAGCACAAAGAAAACCTACACCTACAACCAGGAGGTTGCTTATTCCCATCATGGCTTGTAAGCTGTGATGGTCTTTTCCTCCATAAATCTGTCCAGTCCCCTTTTAAAGGCATCCAGGCCTGGTGTCATCACCACATCCCGTGGCAAGGAGTTCCACAAACCAATTACACGCTGGGTAAAAAAATATTTTCTTTTGTCTGTTTTAATACTCCCTCCACTCAATTTGAGTGGATGTCCCACTCAGTTAACCAAGTGACACAGTTCTTCAACAATGCTAATTATTTTACACGTCTCCCCCACCTCACTCTCGTGTATTGACTAGTTTGAGATGAGAAGTAAGAACATAAACAGGCCCCTGCTGGATGACCCCAAAGGTCCTCTAGCCTAGCATCCTGTCTCCAACTATGTCCAGCCCAGCGCCTCTCTAGGAGGGGTCACAAGAAGGGCCATTGCTTCCCTGCAGCTGGCATTCAGAGTCCGCATGGCTGGAGGTTGGCTATCCTGGCAAACTGCCTTGTAGACGACTCCTCCGTAAATTTATCTAATCCCTGTTTGAAGCCATCCAAGCTAGCGGCCATCACCACATCTTGTGACATGGAGTTCCATATGTTAATCGTACACTGACTGTGTGAAGAATTTTTTTCCCCCCTTCTTTCCTGAGTCTGTTGCATATCGCTCTCATTGGGTGAGCCCAGGTTCTAGTGTGATGAGATGTGGATGCTTCCATTTCAGAGAAACCCTAGACTGGTCCTTCTGTCTCCAGATGGAAGAATTAAAGACCTCCGTCTACTTTCTCCACACAAAGTGTCATTTTATAAACCGTGTTTTACAGAGGGAGCAACCACTTAACTTGTCTCCCTGTTCTGAACTCCACATCTTCCTGGCACAGGGAGTCAGTTGCAAGCTGACCATGCGTCGACAGTGTAATGCAGCTGCAAAAAGGGCCAATGTGATTATTGGGATGCAGTAATAGAACTGGAGTAAATTTTGCTTTTGCGCAACTCTTTTTGAGTGTGCAAAGCACGAGGAACTCTTGCAGGAACCGGGTCTGTTTAGCCTGGAGAAGAGAAGACTGAGGGCAGGACGTGACAGTAAGAACTAATCTTGAACGGACACTTTCATGGCCTGCAGCGATACAACACGATTTAAAAACGGGTAAAGATGCCATGTCAATTTATTACTCACTCCTTCAATATATTAAAACAGTGAAGCCAACGTTTCGGTCCAATCGTGGACCATTTTCAGAGGCAAGATCATAAGATCCCAGATGGAATTAACTTGGAGTTCGGAAGCCTTCAGTTAAACTGTCGCAGAGCGCCTGAAACCCGGAGTTAATCAAAAGCAGAAATAGCACCAGCTGCTGCGCTGACCGCAGTTAACCTCACTTGGTGAACGTTTTATTCCCTGTTCCTTGCGAGCTCTGTTTAAAGGACCTGTGTATAATTAATTAAACTTCATCAATAAGATCTGGTTCCCCATTATACACAGGTCCTTTAAGCAGAGCTCGCAAGGAACAGGGAATAGTAACAGGGAATTAGTAACAGAATAAAACGTTCACCAAGTGAGGTTAACTGCGGTCAGCGCAGCAGCTGGTGCTATTTCTGCTTTTGATTAACTCCAGGTTTCAGGCGCTCTGCGACAGTTTAACTGAAGGCTTCCGAACTCCAAGTTAATTCCATCTGGGATCTTATGATCTTGCCTCTGAAAATGGTCCACGATTGGACCGAAACGTTGGCTTCACTGTTTTAATATATTGAAGGAGTAAGTAATAAATTGACATGGCATCTTTACCCGTTTTTAAATCGAGTTGTACAGTAAGAACTGTTTGGCAGTGGAACAGTCTGCCTCAGAAGATGGTATAGACTCTCCTTGGTTGGAGGTCTTCAAGCAGAGGCTGGATAGTCACCTGTTGGAGATGCTGTAGTTGCGGACAGCCTGCGTTGGCAGGGGGGTGGACTTGATGATCTTGTAGGTCCCTTCCAATCCTGTGATAGCATTTTTCCAAGTCCCTGAAGGGTTGTCACACAGAAGAGAGCAAAGACTTGTTCTCTGCTGTTCCAGAGAGCAGGATTAAATTACAGGAGAGTGGATTTCCTTTGAGCATTAAGAGAAAATTCTTATTAGTAACAGCTGTCTGACGTTGGGGAGAGAAGAGGGACCTCTCCTTGTTGGTTCAGGAAGTTCAGATGCCGTAGCTCTGGATTTTCTGCATTGAAGAGAGGGTTGGCCCAGATGACGTAGAAGCCTTCCTCTAACTCAGTGAAATCATGCATCCTTGACGCTTCTCTCCCTCTTTGTAGATGATGGTTGGCTGAGTATCCCACAGTTGAGAAGCCCCAAGGAAGTGGAACTTTGGGGCTCGTGTGAGATGAGATGTTTCAAACGTCGAGATGAGAAAATAAATTCTTCGCTTTCTACAGAGACAAAGATGGACAGTCCCCCATTAGAGAGTGTGAGTAACTCCAAGGAAATCTCCCATGGCCAAAATGAATCTGCAAGCCAACAGATACTGCCAACGGGGAAGAAGCAAAGGACCTGCAGCGTGTGCGGGAAGAGCTTCAGTCGGAGCACCGGGCTGATTGCACACCAGAGAATCCACACGGGAGAGAAACCATATGAGTGCTCAGACTGTGGGAAAACATTCACATTGAGGTCAAACCTCATAGCGCATGAAAGAACTCACAATGGGGAGAAACCGTATCAGTGCCATGAATGTGGGAAACGGTTTAGTGTCAGCTCACAGCTTATTAAACATGAGCGAACGCACTCTGGGGAAAAACCGTACAAATGCACAGAATGCGGGCAGAGTTTCCGCCAGAGCTCGCACCTGAAAAACCACCAGAGAATCCACACAGGAGACAGACCATTTAAGTGTTCAGATTGCGGGAAGAGTTTTAGTGTGAGCTCAGACCTGATTAGGCACGAGATATCGCACACGGGGGAGAAACCGTACCAGTGTCCAGACTGTGGCAAGCGGTTCTGTAACAGTTCGCAGATCATTACACATCGGAGAACCCACACAGGAGAAAAACCCTATAAATGCTTGGAATGTGGGAAAAGCTTCACTGTGAGCCAGCAGCTCAGCAGACACCAGAGAACCCACACAGGAGAGAAACCCTATAAATGCCCCGAATGCGGGAAAATGTTTGGCGTGAGCACGCTCCTCACTGGACATCTGAGGATTCACACAGGAGAAAAACCATATGAATGCTCAGAATGTGGGAAAAGCTTCAGGCTGCGCTCAAACCTTATTGCACATCAAAAAATACACACTGCAAGGAAATCCTAGACATTTTATGGCTGGGGGAGGGGGATGTTTCAGACTTGAACATAAGTATCTGGTGTTTTGTAGGATTTATGTGAGAGATCGTGCATTGCCTCACAGATTTCCAAAGGGTTATAGCCCTGTTTGGGTGCTCTCTAAGTGAGGAGTTTCTACGGCTGAAGAATGTCTGGGAACCCAGCAAACCCCTCTCCCCAGGATAGTGTTTCAGACAAACACTGTTCTTCGGGGGGGGGGGGGACAGGTCTACGTAGTGCATGGGCAGGAGTGGAGCTTGCCGGTGCATTTCCAGGTATTCTCTAGCCATGGAGATTCTCTATGTTTAGTTAACTTGTGAATAGGACCACTGTCGTTTCAATAAATACTTTAGTGGAACAGCAATTTACTGTCAAAGCAATCTGGTGCATTAGGACAAAATATTTTAAAAATACCGTATTGGTCTGAGTATAAGACTGACTTTTTTCTCCTAATATAAGTTTTTAAACTAGGGGTGCGTCTTATAATCAGGCATAAATTTAATGCCAGTGATTTAATTAAAAAGTTTTAATAGCACCAAACTTTAAGGGTGCGTCTTATAATCAGGTGCGTCTTATACTCGGGACAATACGGTATTTCTAATTGAAGTGTTGTTTTTTTTGTCACATCAAGAAGGGAAGAGGGGTATAAGGTGGACACAGCCTGAGGGGTTATTAATAAAACAAGTACCACAGCAGCTGAACAAACAAGTGACTCTCAGAACATTTCTGTGGCTTGAAATAAGCACAGAGGCCCGTAATGATGGCCTTCTACTCTCTCCATTTCTGATAGGGTGTGGAGATGTCTTTCCAGGCCGTAGGGTAGCAGTGGATATTTCAACTTGCCGAGCTTGTTTATGGAAGATGAGCTTTCCCTCAGAACTTGGGCCTTCAAAACGAAAGCGGTTTGGGAAGTGGTTTCACGAGGCTCCTGGGTGCCAGATTAAGGGTGCACTCCTCCGCAAACAAAGAATGGCAGAGCGAGTGCTCTGCCGTTCTAAGCCGTCGCGAATGTACCGTAAAGCACATTTGCAGCGACTTTAGAGTAAGGGCGGCCAGCGCCCTCATTCCGCCGCTGGAGCGTCCCTGCGACCGCCGGAGAAGGTAAGCGCAGCTCCGGCAGGGCTGGTCCGGGCAGCAAGGGAGGCCGGCTGTTGACCGAGCAGGCCCGGGTGTGTGTGTGTGGGGGGGATGGCGGCCGCCATATCCCCATCCCCTTCCCGGGCCGGATCCGCCATTACACGTCCTCCTCAGACTTGCGTCAGCTAAATAGCTAATGGAAATCCAAGGAGGCCCATTGGGGCCTCCCTGCGTTACACCGGGGGAAGGGGACGAGCAAGGACTCAGCCAGCGAGACTAAGGGAGCTAGAGAGGCTGCAGCGAGTTTGCGCAGGCGCAGCCTCTCCAGCAGTGTCTTTGAAACTGCCGGCCAGCCAGGAAGGATGCGCCTGGCTGCCCGCGGGGTGTACGAACTCCGGTAAGAAGAACACACACACACCCGTCGTGCACCCCCCCTACCGGTATGGCTTTCGACCCTGTGTAGAGCTTGGGGGGGTGTTCAGCTTTGGAGGGGGTGCACTGCTGCTGCGGTGCCACCAAAATTCAGCAGCTCTGCTGCGGCAGTGCACCCCCTCCGGAGCTTGACACCCCGACGCCCGGGGCCCACCACCACCCCTAACGACGCCACTGCACATGACCACAGAAGCGTCCTTGGACAGTGCTGGCTCTTTGGCCAGAAATGGGGATGAGCACAGTAGCGTAGCTGGCGTTTTTCCAAGGGGGCCGTGGGCGGGATGATGCGTCTTCACCGCACCCCCGGAATGGAGTGGGACTGGAGCCAAAAGGTTCTGTTCCATTCTGGGGGTGGGGCGAAGACATGTCACCCCACCCACGGCCCCCTTGGAAAAACGCCAGCTATGCTACTGGATGAGCACCGCACCCTAGAGTCGGACATGACTGGCTTTTGAGCAGGGGAGACCTTTATCTACCATAACTAGGATTAAAAAATATCCCACCCACCCCCCAAAGTATAAAGGTTATGTTAGAATGGTAGCCTATCCATGTTTATCCAGAAGGAAATCCTACTGTGTTCAACAGGCTACGATCCTAAGCAAATTTGTCCAGGAATAAGAGTAGCTACATATTGCCTCTGAAGCAGCCCTTGGGTAAGACAATGGCCCTAGACTAGATAGTAACATGTACCCCTAGGCAAATTTCTCAGTTTGCCTCCGGATGAACCTAATGTTGCTTCTGCCTACGTTCTGTTGAAAAAAGTTTCAAAGTCAGCACCTGGATGCTGCACCTTATGTCAGAACACAAGAAGAGCCCTGCAGCTGGATCAGGCCCAAGGCCCATCTAGTCCAGCTTCCTGTATCTTACAGTGGCCCCACCAGATGCCTCAGAGAAGCATTCAAGACAACATGATACAGGTATCCTGTTGCCACTCCTTTGCATCTGTCACTTTACCTCTGAAACCCGGAGGTTGCATACAGTCATCATGACTTGTAACCTGTGATGGCCTTTTCCTCCATAAATCTGTCTATTCCCCTTTTATAGGCATCTAGCCAGTTGCCATAATCACATCCTGTGGCAAGGAGTTCCACAGATTAATGACACGCTGGGTGAAGAAATGGGTAGTTACTTTTGTCTGTTCTAACTCTCCCTCCACTCAATTTTAGTGGATGACCCCTAAGTGATGTCACTGCTCATACTGCAGGGGGAGTCCCAGAGCTCCCCTCCCCCTCCTTCCCTCCCCCTTAGTCACTAGGCTGAGAGAGAGAGAGAAAGTAACTGGCCTGGCCCAACTACTCACTGCACCACACAAGGGCTGCCATCCTACTACAGACACTTATCTGGGAGCAAGCCCGTTGAGCCCAACGAGACTTAACTTCTGGGTAGACCTGCCTAGGCTCGGAGCGGACGGAGGCATCTTCATGAGTAAAAAAGTTTATTCTGCAGCAGCAGCAGCAGCGAGTGCTTTTTGGGTTAAGCCAGCGGAGCTGCGGCTGCCTTTCCTAGAGAAGCCACGGGAGGAGCCGAGACGGGAGGAAGTTGGAGAGGCGGCGTCTGCGAGGGAAGTTCTTCTCTCCAGGGCGCAGAGCGGACCTGGGCGGAGGAAGCAGCAGCAGCAGCAGCAGCAGCGACCCTTCCCGGGACCGACGGCTTCTGGTGCGCGGCTGCCTGCCTGTCCTGCGGCAGCGGCGATGCTTCCTGTCTCTGCCTGCCCAGCTGCTGAGGCGCGCAGTCGGTGTGCGCGCTTGGCGTGGCACGGATCCAGGCAGCAGGGGCTGCTGGTGGGTGATTGAACCGTGGCAGGCAGCAGCGCCAGACGTGCGTCTTCTTGGCGTTGTTGCAGCAACTCGCGCGGGCGGGGAGGGACGGGGGTCTGGGTGCGTGTCGCCCCCTGCCCCTGCCTGCTTGCAGATGCAGGGTGCCTGCCTGCCTGGGTGGGTGGGCTGTGCTGGGGAGGAAATTCTGACGTGTTTGGGGCTTTTTAGTTCAGAAAGACGTGTGGAGGACACACGACACGTGATTGATTGGGGCTTCTAAAACTATGTTGTGCATGACGTGTGGATACGGACAAACAAAACAAGCCAGAGTCTGGATGGCGCGTTGAAGAGGAACTTGGGCTGCAATCCTATGCACGCTTACCTGGGAGTAAGCCCCACTGGACACAGTGGTACTTACTTCTGAGTAGACAGGCCTAGGATCGGGCTGTCATTTATCATAGCATAAGCGTGTGTGGATCACGGCCCGCTTGATCACATGATGCACGAAGCGCAAGTAAGCGCGGTTACAAGAAATGCGTGGATCCTCCTTATGGTAACCATCGACATTTGATAATCCGATTTTACCTCATCAATTTCCTTGGGACTGTTTTACCACTGATCTGTATAATTGGGTTGTTGTTGTACTTGCCTTGGTCAGCGGGTGGCGCAGTGGGTTAAACCGCTGAACCATGAGCTGTCGATCAAAAGGTCGGCAGTTCAAATTCGCGAGGGGGTGAGCTCTCGTTGCTTGGCCAGCTCCTGCCAACCTAGCAGTTCCAAAGCATGTTAATGCAAATAGATTAATAGGTACCGCTTGCGGGAAGGTAAACAGCGCTCTGTGTTCCAGCCGCATGCTACGCGCTGCGGCAAGGAGAGTCATGCCGGCCACATGACCATGGAGGCGTCTTCGGACAACGCTGGCTCTTCGGCTTTGAAATGGGGATGAGCACCACACCCTAGAGTCAGACACGACTGGACTTAATTGTCCACCTTTACCTTTTTACTTGCCTTGGTAAGGGAGGGAGTGTTGGCTGCTTTTACCAAGCTGCTGAAGTGACACTTCAGTTTCTGTATGCTCTTAAATTCTTCTCTTCTTCTTGTCTTGTCTCTTGCTTAGGGTGGCTGGCTGTTTTCTTCCCGGCTCCTATGAAACACTGTTTTTTTTTTTCCTCCAGACTCTCAGCACTCAGAAGAACCCCTGAAAAACTTCCGTAGAACTCATGGGACCAGCCTATATGTGCCAAATATTGCCACCTCCGTGGCAGTTTTGCAGTGTTTCTGGTGAACGTCCAGAAGTTGAAGAGCGAGAAGTAAATACTCAGCAGAAATAAGGTCGTCTTCTTCTCCCAGACTAGGGACCAAATGGCTGCCAACCAGGAGGTCATAGGAGGCTGGGGGGGCCTCCAGTTTCAGGCTGGGCTAGAGGAGAACATACAACAGACCAGAGTCAAAAGGGAAGAGCAAGACCTGGCAGGACTTGAAAACGAGGCAGGACCTGAGGAGAGAGGAGTAAGAATCTCCTGGGACCTCAAGGCTGGGGGGAGCAGCCAGGGGGTTCTGAAGCAGGAGGCATTGCCTCCTCCGCTGAAGGAGGAACCGGGGGGCACCGAGAGGCTCCTGCAGGATTCAGAAGCACAGGAGCTTCTCAAGGCGGTGCCCTCTGTTGGCTCAGGACGGAGACTCCCGCATGTGCCAGGGCCCCCACGGTGGCATAACACGAAGACTTTGCCAGCCTCCTTGGAAGGAATGGCTGGTGCTTACCAGCGGGCTGAAGGTATGCAGGAGAAGGACCCTGCTGGAGACGTCGTCCCACATGATGAATCCGGAAAACTGGAGGCCAGAAATGGGGGACATTATTGGAAGATGAGGGAAGAGGCTCTGGGAGGGGACTCTACCACCACAGACACGCAGCGAAAGCTCTTCAGAGGATTCCAGTACCAGGAAGAAGAGGGCCCCCGCGAGGCCTGTCACCACCTCTGGGATTTCTGCCATCGGTGGCTGAAGCCCGAGAGCCACAGCAAGGAGCAGATCCTGGAGCTGGTGATCCTGGAGCAGTTCCTGGCCATCCTCCCCCCGGAGATGCAGAGCTGGGTCATCAAAGACGGCTGCCCAGAGACCTGCGCCCAAATGGTGGCCTTGGCAGAAGATTTTCTGCTGAGGCAGCAAGAGGCTGAGAAGCCAAGATGGCAGGTGAGGTGGCTTGCTGAGAAAAGCCCAATGGTTATGGCTTAGTGTTGAGGTCGTGAAACCTTCACCACTCGGCTCTTTTGTGGAGGGGGTGGTGGTGACTGGTCACCCTTGCAAGATTTTCTAGGAAGCGAGTTGTTACCTCCATGCGTGTCCAAAAAGTGTGGCAGAAAAGCTTAAGTGCGGTGGCCTTTCCTTTAAATAAAAGTCCCACCAACCCATTGCTCTGCCTCCAACAGTGGACAGTAAATCCTTAATTGCAGTAAATCCACTGCAATTTACAGTGGACAGTAAATTGCTTTAAGGCTTTTCCAGCTCCCTCCAAGGGAGCAGCTCATGCTTATCATCAGTGGCCCTGAGGCCTGTCAGACACCACTGGAGAAGCCTTATTAGCATCCCAAGGATTGGAGGCCAGAAATGAGCGTTGAAAATTAATAATACTGAAACATTGTTGCCCTTTGTCACCTGTGTGCCTTACAAGAAAAGATGCTTTGAGCAGCAGGGTGGGATATACATTTGAAAAAGAATACAGTTGGCCCTCGTTATCCGTGGGGGATCCATTCCAGGATCCCCTGTGGATAACGTGATCTGCGGGTAATGAAACCCGCGGGGGAGGGGGGACTTTCGGGAAAACCAGAAGTGCCCTTCAGAAGTGACGATGAATTTTACCCAAAGTTGCCAAACCCACAGAAGGACGGCCTCAGAATGCCTCCCAGAGGCTTCTGAAAGGCACTTCCAGTTTTTACAGGAAACCAGAAGTGCCTTTCAGAAGCTCCTGAGAGGCCTTCTGAGACGTGCAGAGGTAGGGCACGACCTTCCCGCCTCTCACAGAGGGCCTCTCAGAAGCTTCCAGTTTCTCGTAAAGTGCCTTTCAGAAGCCTCCGGGGGGCATTCTGAGGCCATACTTCTGTAGGTTTGGAACCCACGGTGAGGCAAATCCACGGGTTTCAAGCCCACAGAAAAAAAGGGGCCACCTACTGTTGGCGCAGGCCAGAGACGTCACTTTGCAGCACAGCAGTGGAGAGGTGCTCTGCGAAGTGACGCCTCGGCAGAAGCGGCTGCTGAAAGCGGCTGCTGAAAGGGTGGCCACGTGATAATTGGGCTCTCCCAGTGCCTCGCCGGTGTCTCCCTCTCTCACCCCTCTTGGTCTGCCTCTTCCCCCCCCCCTGTAGCGTTCCTCGCCTTCTGAGGCCTCCTTCTGTCTCTCACTCCCAGAGCTTCAGCAGAAGATGTGCTGCTGAAAGGGCATAAAGAGCTTCCGGGGACCGTATCCGGCTTGCAGACCTTATGCTTCACACCCCACCCCACCCGTGCAGGTGATTGTGAATGAGCCTCCTCCTTACTCATTGGTTCCTCTCCTCCATGTGGCAAAAGAGGAGCTTGATTAGCAAACCAGGACATCAAGCCACAGTTTGATCCTAATTTGTTTTAACAAACCTCAGTTAACAAATAAATCATGGTCCCCCGAGATCAAGCAGAACACAGGACTGAAGTTTTCCCTCTCTTTCTCTGGTCTGCGAGGGTGAAGCGGCCATCTGTCCCATCATGTGGAACCCGCCCTCTGTGTAACTTGGGTTTAAGTGAACATAACCAGAGCCATGTAGCATCTTCAAGACTCACCCATTCATTTCGGCGTAAGCATTTGTGGACTGCAACCTGCTTCTTCAGATGCAAGATGAGGATACATCTGATAACAGGCGCTGTCGTTCATGGAAACTTGAGCCGAAATAAATATCTAACGGCACAACCCTCTCTAGCTTTGTGCCCTGCGATGCATGTTCTGCATCCAGGACACAAAATAGCTGCCTGGGAGGTCACCTCGGGGTAGCCATCCCAGATACGCCCGGCACTCGGCCGGGACTGGGGGCGTGGTCGGGGGCGTGGCCAGGGGCGGGGACTTCCTCCCTCGAGGCTGGGAGCTCTCCGGAACAGCCCAAGTGAACTCGGGCTGTTCCGGAGAGCTCCCAGCGTCGCGCAAATAGGCGCGAGACTAGAGATCAAAACAGAGACGCGCTGCAGCTGGCAGCACAGTCTCGGAAGAGCTCCGGCCCGCTGCGATGCAGCCGGCGGGCCGGGGCCGGGACAAAGAGACAGCTCAGGGGGGACGGGGGGACGAAGGGGGCGTCGCCGGGACAATCCCGGTCATTTCCGGGAAGATGGTAAGCCTACCTCGGGGGAACATTTGTTCCCTTCCCCCGGGTAAAGTCCCAGCCGCCCCGATAGGGCTACTCGGTTGTGTGCCAGCTATTTTGCTGGTGCGCAGTCTGAGAGGCCTTTGTAATGGCGGCCTGGCCTGGGAAGGGGGATAGGATTTCGGTGTGGCCACTGCCGATCTCTCCCCCTTCCTGGGCCCAGCCAACCAATCCCCCCCCCAGAATGCCCCATTTCGCCCTCCCCCCGCCCCTCTGCTGCCCGGCGGGAATCTACCTTCCCTGGCGGGCACTCCAATAAATCTGGGGTGGGGAGAGTGGTACCAGCCTCTTCGCCCTTGCTGGGTGACGCAAATGTACCTTACGGCACGTTTGCGACAACCGAGACTGGTAAAGCAGCACTCCGTCGGTCTAAAAGTTACACTGGATTGGGCTGCCCGTCTTAAGCAAGACTCTTGCTTGTGTGTGTAGTTGACTGACGCGGCACCCCTCCTGGAAGCAGGTTTAAGCCACTGTATGTTTTATATTTTGCTGTTATTTATTTTATTTTCATATTTTTATACCGCCCTTCCTCCAAGGAGCTCAGAGTGGTGTACATATTTCCTCCCCTCCTTTTTTGTCCTCACAACAACCCTGTGAGGTAGGTGGGGCTGAGAGATCGTGACTGGCCCAAGGTCACTCAGGAAGCTTCGTGGCTGAGCGGGGATTTGAACCTGGATCTTCCAGGTCTAAGTCCGACTCCCAAACCACGACACCATCCTGGTGTTAGCCTCCTTGGGGCTTTTAATGAAAGGCGAGATTGTAAAAAATGGAAATAAGTTACTGTCATTGTCTTTCTATTTTCATGGAAGATGCTTGTTGTACTTGCTTACAGAAAATACTGTATTGTCCCGAGTATAAGACGCACCTGATTATAAGACACACCCTTAAAGTCTGGTGCTATTAAAAAAATAATAATTAAATCACTGGCATTAAATTGCAACAGCCTGATTATAAGACGCACCCCTAGTTTAAAAACTTAAATTAGGAGAAAAAAGTGAGTCTTATACTCAGACCAATAAATTAAACTTAAGACTGGGTAATTAAACTTAAGACTGGGTAGCATTCAGAGCTGCTTGCTCCAGAGGAGGAGAGTCCAGGGGTAGCATCCAGAGTGGGGCTTTTGCAAAAGCCATGAAGTAGCTTTTAAAACAGAAGTGGAAAACAGAAGAAAGAAAAAGAGAAGAAATTTTGCCCAGGGGGAGGGACCCTCGTTCCGTACAGCACTGAGCACCCGCGGGAAGCGCTGAATAACCCCTTAGCGGTAGTCATGAGATCCTCCACTGCCGTTTCAGGCGCTGCCGCTGCTCCAGGAGGCGGCGCTGACGTTCCCGCCGGCAACAGGGACCTCGTTTGAGACCAGACAGAGAAAGCTGTGTGTGGACGCCAAGCAGGAGGAAGGTGGGCTGGCCAGCATGCTGGGTGAGGCTTCTGTGTGCCAGGAGGGAGTCTGAGATCCACCTTGGCTGGCTTCCATTCATCTACTGCCTTTCCCTGCCTCCCCCTCACATAATCATTTGTGGCTCATATAAGATCCCACTGGATCAGCCCAAGGATCCCTCAGGTCTGGCACCCTTATTTCTCACAGTGGCCAACTAGACGCCTCCAGGAAGCTCACAAGCAGAGCATGAAGGAAGCAGCCCAGCACTTGGCGATCAGAGATAGACTGCTTCTGAAGATGGAGGTTCTACTTAGCTTTAGATGGAGGTTCTACACGGCTCATAGCCATTGACGGACCTCCTCCCTCCCCTCCTGCACAAATTTGTCCGTTCCCCTTTCAAGCTAGTGGCCATTACCATCTTGTGACAGCAAATTCCGTACGCTAGGTCTGCGTGTTGTGAAGAAGGGAATTTCCTTCTGATTGTCCTGAATCTCCACGCCCATTATTGGGTGACTCCAAGTTTTATATTGTAAGAGAGGGAAAAGCTTCACTTTATCCCCTTTCTCCAAACTGTACGCAATTCTATAAACTTCTATCATGTCCCTTTCCGCATAATCAGGGCCAGCCCAAGACCTCCTGGTGCCTGGCTGGAGCAGTGTCTCAAAGGTTGACCCCCCCCCCGAGGATGCACCAGCCTCTGTTCCTCCCAGTCCCTGGACTAGAAAGGAAGAGGGGGACAGAGCAAGAGAGAAACTGTGGAGGAGAGGAGAGTGGTGGGCTAGAGTGTTGAAGACATGGGAGACACTCTAGCCCACCACTCTACACTTCCATTTCATCCCCCTCTTTTCCAATCCAGGGATTGGACAGAGTGGGGAGCATTGGAGGTGAGTGAACAGAGAGAGGTGAGGTGGACATCCCCCGCCAATCTGCTGTCTTAAGAGGACTGCCTCAGTCGGCCTCATCGATGGGCCAGCTCTGCCTTTTGTTGTCTTTTAAAAAAAAAACCTTAACAGAAAAGCCCCAAATGCTTTCCTCAAAGAGAAGGTGTCCCAACCCCTTAATCATTGCCCTTCTCTGCCTCCTTTCCAGTTCCATGATGCCCCTTTTGGAGATGGGGGGTGGCCAGAACTGCACACGGTATTTCAAAGTTGCCACATCTTATGAAATGTTCCAATGTTTGTTCCCGTAGGTGACAGGCAGGCGAGTGAGAACAAAGTGGAGAATCCTCTGCTGGGAAATCCGGATGACCAGTTGAAAACTCCATGGCTGTCTGAGAGTCTGAATGGATCTGAGAGGGGGAAGGAAGGCCAGCCAGAAAGGTGCCTGGCCAATTCCATTCCTTATGCAAGAGAAGAGCAGGGTCTTAAAAACTCCATCATTCAGCAGAAACTCCTCAAAGACAACAAGCGGCACAAGTGTACTGTGTGCGGGCGAGGATTCAGTCGGCCTACAGGCCTCACCGCACATCAGCGAATCCACACAGGTGAGAAGCCATATAAGTGCTTGGAGTGTGGGAAAAGTTTCAGCTTGAAGTCTACCCTTGTGGCACACGCAAGAACCCACACAGGAGAGAAGCCGTACACTTGCACACATTGTGGGAAAAGCTTCGCCGTTAGCTCAGACCTCACCAGACACTACAGGACCCACACAGGAGAGAAGCCGTACAAATGCTCAGAATGTGGAAAATGTTTCCGGCAGAGCTCCTCGTTCACTAGTCACCTGAGAATCCATACAGGAGAGAGACCGTTTGAGTGTGACTGTTGTGGGAAAGCCTTCACAATGTGCTCAGACTTAACAAAGCATTATAGAACCCACACAGGAGAAAAGCCGTATAAATGCTCAGACTGCGGGAGAAGGTTCCGGCAACACTCCTCTTTCACCAACCACCTGAAAAGCCACCGAGGAGAGCTGCCATTCAAGTGTTCACACTGTGGCAAATCCTTCAGCGTCAGCACGTTCCTTATTAGACATGAGAGAATCCACACAGGGGAAAAACCGTTTCAGTGCTCAGATTGTGGGAGAAGCTTTGGTCACAATTCGCAACTTATCTCACACAGGAGAGTTCACACAGGAGAGAAACCGTACAAATGTCTTGAATGTGGGAAGACATTCACTGCCAGCTCTCTCCTCAGGGGGCACCAGAGAATCCATACAGGTGAAAAACCCTATAGCTGCTCAGTCTGTGGGAAAACGTTCAGCCTGAGGTCAAACTTTCGTAGACATCAAAGCACCCATACAGGGGAGAAGCCATACAAGTGCTTGGCCTGTGGGAAAAGCTTCATTACAAGTTCCGACCTTCTTGCACATGAGAGAACCCACGTGGGAAAATAAGCATAAGAATGCATGGGGGAGGGGGGGAGAGGGAACGACTCATTAAGTCATCCAGGTAGGGAAGTGTTGAAATGGCCACGGTGTTACGGACCCCCATAGCGTGGTTTGTCGAGTTTGTCCCCTGCTCAGAATGCGACTGCAGTTTGTTGCTTCAGTCAGAGCTCAAAAAGCTAGTAGCAGCTTTTTAAAGCATGTTGCTCATAGGGGGTTAATGCGACTGCACACTTGCAACAAGGTCGTCCTTTTGAACTGGCACTATTTTTAATGTTTGCCTTCTTGATTGCCGCACATTTGTCTTCTTTAGTTTGCACTGTGCAAGGCTATTGGATGACTTGCGTTCTGCTGAGTCAAGGGTCATGAGTTTGCATTGCTCAAACATTCCTGGCTTGAGGCAAGCTTGTTTTCAGTCAGGCTTCATGTGCCTCTGGGGATCATAGTCATCCCCTGACCCCGACTGCATTTTGTCTTTTTCCGTTCCTGAATAGCGCGCACACAAGAAGAATAGACAAGGCACAGAAAAGCAGAACAAGACATGGTGAGAGGAGCCAATTTGTAAGGAGTGCAGGGAAAGAAGTGACAATGGTAGCTCCAGAAAACACAGGAACAGCCTCACACTGAGTCAGACCCACCTTGGCCCCCTTAGTCCAGTCCTGTCCTCTGTGATTGGCAGCAGTGGCTCTCCAGCCCCACAGCTCCGCACTGTGTCCTAAGACCCTTCAGTTGGGGATATTGAGGATTCCATCTGTGACATTTTGCCTGCAGAACGTATGCTCTGCTACTGAGATGTAGGCTACAATCCTATACGCATGTTCTTGGGAGTAAACCCCACTGAATAGAATGGGATTTACTTTTGAGTAGACACACATAGGATTATGCTCATAGTCTCTCTCTTGCATGCAGAAGTAGTGGCTGGAGAGGGGCGGGGGGGAACAAAGCGGCCGGCGGGGGCGTCAATCGCACCATTTCAGTGGCGCGGAGAGCGGGCGGTAGCGGCGGAGACGGCAATGGTTTTGGCCCTCCCACCCGCCCTGCACCTCCAAGGGATGTTTAGCAGCGGTGATGCCACCGGGGAGCCGCGTAGCGACACCTCTGCTTGTATGGTGATTAAAACTGCACAACCAATGAGAAATCCTTGGCCATCTCCCCCATTTTGATATCCTAAATTAGCCAACCAGGCCACAACCGGGGATCAAGGGACTAGTCCTCATGAGAGCTGGAACTTGCCTGCTGCTGGCATAAGGCAAAAAGTAAGAGCCTTGATGGCCACAAAATGAAAAAAACAGATGCTGGGGCATGGATCCTGGTCTGGACTGTGTTTGTCTGTAGAGGCAAACACTCTCCCTGGGAAGAGAATCTCCCCATGACTAAGTTAGAATACCAACACATTGCCACCAATCTCAGTGCTCGGAAGGTGGCAGAATGAGATCAGATGAGCTTGTGTGAGTAATGGGCCCTGCCAGCAGCAGCAGCTCCATCCCTTTTTCCAGTTCCTCTCTTTCCACCATGCTAGAGAGTCTGCTTTGCATTCCTGATGGCGATTCTAGTTTGATAACTTAAGCAGTGATTAGCAGTCATCAGGATGATTAAAAAGATACTGCAGAATTAGCATCTGATTGCACCTCAGAAAACCCCAAGGATGAAGGGAAAGTTCTCTGATTTGAATTGCAAAGGACTCCTTCTTCCAGGGCTCTTAAAACTGGCCGGACAGGTTGCAAGAAGGAGCCAGCTGAGAAATGATGCTTGGGAGAGCCAACAGGTACTGCTGATCTGAGAAATTTGGGAGGTCCTGTCCGAGGAGCAATGATGACCTGGATTCTCTCCAATAATCCAGGGCCGCCCTATTTGAAGTTGTATTATTTAACCAACACGGTTGTTCCAAAAAGACAGAGTCACAAAATGAAATTCCACCAAATTCTCATCCAAGGCCAGCACCAATCTTGTGGCTTTATGTCTAGCCAAGATAAACCTGTTATATAATTCTAGATGCATGGGAAAACGCCCAGAGACTGTGCCGTGCTAGTTAACACCAGGACCGTCTGGGTTTCTAACGTGCTTTTGGTTATCCTGCATCGTCTAAATAAATATATCTTTGTTTAAGAGATATGTAGTGGGGTTTGTGGCTCGGGGTTGTTGCTTTCGCAGTGGGGAGGGCGACTGCGCCACTTGGTATGTACATATCAAGGCCTCCTCAGTGCATTCACGGCCACAAGATGTGGAGATGGCCGCTAGCTTAGATGACTTTAAACGAGGATTAAATAGGGTAGGATTGGTGTTTGTCTGGTTCTAATTGTGTTGTTTTAATTGCTTTGTTTTTTTTTAAACTATTTTAACATTGTTTTAATTTTGTAAGCCGCCTTGGATGTCCTGTCGGGAGAAAGGTGGGGTATAAATTCTTTAAATAAATAAACAAGATAGGTCAGGGGTTCTCAACCTGTGGTACGGATACCCCTAGGGGTACACGGACCTCTTGCTGGGGGTACGCCAAGCCCTGCCCCTTATCTGCCCCATCAGCAGCTAATTAAGAGTTAATTAACATGGATTTTAAATTGTAATTATTTTTGGAGCCCTTCTGACTCTCTGATTTTGGTTTGGGGCTTATTTTTGTACTTTGGAAAATGTACTTTGGTGGGGTGGGGGGAGGGAGGAACTGATTTTGGGAAGTGTGACCGAGGAAAAAAAGAGATTCTTGCATATCTCTCTCTCTCTCTCTCTCTCTCACACACACACACACACACACACACACACACACACACACACACACACACACTTTTTTCACATTTAAAATTGTTTTAGTACTTTTTTATTTAACGATTACCTAATTAATTAATTGATTGATCCTGTTAATTAGCAGGGGGTACTTCAGAAAATTGGACTGTGATAGGGGATACCCGGGCCTCCAAAGGTTGAGAACCCCTGGCTGGGATAGGTCCATCGAGAGGCCATGATGCCTAACAGAACCTCTGTGTTCAGAAGCAGTCTATCTCTGAATACCAAATGGTAGGGGACAACAGTAAAGGAGGTCTGATCTGATGCCTTTGTACCTTACCTTGTGGACATTCCAGAGGCGGCAGGTGGGCCACTGAGGAAACGGGATGCTGGTTTAGATGAACCGCCAGTCAGTAGGATATCAGTTTTATACCAGCGTGAAACTTACTTGGAAACAGAATCTGCCCAATACCTAGAACTGCCAGCCTGTCAACGTTTTCCTTCTCCTGGCACAATGACTTCTATAGTCTTTGCCTCTTGTGATGTCACTCGGGCTTCCGAGAGACTCTTCTGGGGTCTGCAGCTCTGTTTCTAGGGCAACTGCCTGTAGTAACAAATTGTCTGTCCCTCTTCCTCCGCCGGCTCCGCAGAGGAAGAGGGACAGACAATTAATTTAATTACTACAGACAGTTGCCCTACCTATGGCCAGAGGCCCCACATTTTGACAAGGGTTGGGGAGCCGACCACTGCCAGTGGCCAGCAAGGGACTGTTGCCCCCTACTCCACAGTCTGAGGCACAGGAAAGACCTCCCTTTTGATCCCCGTTCCCAGCAAGGCAGTTTTACAGGGACGAAGCAGCAGGCTGGTGTGTGGCTTCCTTCCCCTCCGCTCTCTAACCTGTGACACTTATATGCTGCATCCAGGCACAAAATGGCAGCCTTCCTCCGCCATGTTGAAAGAGACATTCTCTGGTGACTCTTTTTCAAAAACACATTGCTCTGATGATAGAGGGTGTTAGTTAGAGGCTTTCCCTGCTGGTCATGAGAATTACATTTCTAGTCCCCAACGGTCACTGTGTCTGTAGACACCTGCTTGAGAAGAGGGACATAGGAAGCGACCCGATGCTTGCTGAGTCAGGCCACTGGTTCATCTAGCTCAGCACTGGCAACACTGGCTGGCGGCAGCAGCAGCAGCTCCCCCGGTCCCATCCAGGAACGTTTCCCTAGCTGGAGATGCTGAGATTGAATCTGGTGCTTCTTGCATGCCAAACAGGTAAGCACAACCCTAATACTAACACAAATGAGAGCGAAAATAGAGCCCTGCTGGGTCAGACCAGGGATTCACCTAGTCCAGTTCCCTCTTTGACCACAATGGTCCACTAGATATACATCAAGGAAGGGGGAGGCATGAAGATATAAGGCTTAGCCCTGCTGCTTCTCGGCACTGTCTCTACTGGGAGGTTCTGTATATGGTTATATAGCTATATATACCTGGAACAGGTAGCACTTCCGAGAACGCTGCTGCCTTTGGGGTCCTGGATTTGAGCTTCCTACCTAGCAACCTAAATTTGGCCTCCAGGACCGCCCGGCTACCCACGTCGTTGGTGCCAACATGCACCACAACCGCTACCTCCTCCCCAGCACTCTCTACCAGCCTATCTAGACGAGAGGTGATGTCTGCAACCTTCGCACCAGGTAGGCAAGTCACCATGCGGTCCTCACATCCGTCACAGACCCCCCTCTCTATGTTCCTGACTATAGAATCACCCACGACAAGAAGCCCCCTTCCCCCCTCCCCAGAGGAGTATCCATAGTGCGACTGGATACTGGCACGGGCCCATCACCTGAAGAAGGGGTCCCCACTAAGGGATAGTGTCCCACTTCTCCATGTTCTTACGTTATCTCCACTTCTTATGTTGTTATGTTGGTGTCTCATGTCATGGCAGGGGCAAAAGTCATACTACAGTATGTTAGAAATGCAGGAATTGTCCTTATGTTACATGAAACCAGTGAACCGTTCCTCTACAAAGACGTGTCGTACTCTTTCAGTGACTTCTAACTCGATGTGCTAACTTAGGAGGGAGTAAGTCCCACGGAATTCAGTGGGGATCACACTCTGGGAGAAAACAGTCATGGTTGGACCAGACTGGTGTTGGGCTTTGCCTGACCAGTGTGTAGCAGACACACTTTGTTGTGTTCTTCAGTAGCAGATACTGGGGTTACTTGAGCATCTCACCACACAACTGTGGTCTGGAGTTGAGTAGCGCAACCTTGCTGAAGCTGATGGCAGATGCCTGGCCACCCTCAGATTCACTGCTTTTTTATTATATTATTATTATATTATTATTATTATTATTATTATTAAATACTGCTTTTCAAAACGTTCACAAAGCAGCTCACCAAGAACTCCATGAATTGCATCCTGCAAGAAAAGTGAGAGAGAAAGAAATCTAACGAGCAGCTTGGGGGTGCTTGTTCTGCAACCTGTGGAACCACGGCGAGTCGAGTTGGACAGGCAGAAATTCAGCAGGTGCAGCAGCTTTCCTCCAGTGCGGCGGAGATGCGCTGATGCTGCCACGCTCGATTTCTGCCTGGAATGCCCTGGTCCGTCCGTCGTGATCCTTCTCGGGGGCAATTGCAGGATTCAATCCGAGAACAAAAGAAGCAGGGGGCCGCCGAAGGCTCCCTCCTCCCCCCCTCCTACCTGCCCCCTGCTTCTTTTGTTCTCGGATTGAATCCTGCAACTGCCTCCAAGGGGGATCAGGTGTTGCAGCCTCTTTGCGCGCCCTATTTCCGTCCTGTGCTTTTATTTTTCCTCCGAGCAACTCTGCTGGAGAGAAAGTTACATTTTGCAAAGCTTGCTGCTGCATATTTACTATGTTTCCATTGAAAGGCATTGTCTGCTTTCCAAACCCGCCCTCCCCACCGTCTCCTTCCGCCTAGACGCGCTTTTTTGCATTTCTGCTCCGCCCGCTGCTTATTAACCCTCTCCGCCCCTGGCTGTGCTCCTGGCTTTTTTTCGCTCAGCTGGGAGGGAAGGTGGAAAAAAAGAAAACAATGCAAAAGCCATCCGAGAATCCACTTTCCGGAATGCATTTGTGATCTAGGGAGAAATGCAAAGGGCCGCAGCCGCAGAGGAAAAAAAAGACCACGATTTTGTGCAACGTTTGTCTTCTTTTCGCTTCCCCCCCCTTCGCGGTGAGGTGCTGGACGGGTTAAAGCGATAGAGGGTAGAGTTTTTCCCAGAGAGGCCAAGAAACTTGAGCTCCAAGAGCCTCTTAATACCCGAGGCCCTTTTCTGATGGGAGGAGAGAGGCTGGATTTGGAGTTAAATCTTTGCAGTTGAACCTGCAAGAAAGAAGCGAGAAATGCAGAAGAAGGGCTGCATGGCGGCGGGTAAGCGGCAGGGAGGCGCGCCCCGCAGCCAGGAAAAGTAGTAGCCGGAGAGGCAGGCAGGAAACTGCAGGGAGGGAGAGAGGTGTCCTGACCTCCCCTCCCCCCGGGTGAATAGGAGAGGTTTTGTGTGGCTGATCCGGGCTAAGCATGGCCTCTCCCTCGCCGCCCGCCTGGACAATAGCAGACGGAGAGAGGCGCAGCTAATCCCCGATCCGGTGCAAGGCACGAGGGAATCTTTCTTTGGCGTCCCCCGGGGGGCTTCTCTCTCCCTTGCTTCCCACCTTAAGCTGCTGGAGGGAATTGCTGGACTTTGTGCTGTACTAGGCATCGGGAGAGAAGGCGCGGGGCTCGGACCGGACCGGATCCAGAACTGCCTCTCCCCCCCCCCCTTCCTGGCCCTACCGCGCATACTTCGCAAGGGGAGTGTGTGCGCGCTACGCGCTTAGACGGGAACACGTCGGTCGGCCCAGCAAAGTTCTAGCTAGCCCTCCCCCCCCCTCTCCGACCTGCTAATTTTCTACAGGCAGGGGTGGGGGGCTTTCGATCGCTACGGTTGCACCGTTTAGGAGGCAATGAATACATTTTAATCGCATTTTTTTTATGGACGGAAAAGGGTCTCCCAGTTAATTAGTCGGCAGATCGGTTGCAGAAACTCAGTACGAACAATGCAGGTGCTGAGAAAAAGGGCAGAAGGCAACTGCTGGGGAAGAGGCATTCCCTCCTGGGTGCGAGAACATGTAGACTTCCCCTGTAGTATGCGGTTTTTCTTTAGCAATTCTTGTTTTTTTTTCTTCTTGTATGCAAACGTATGCAGATGCAATCAATTAAATCTCAATCAACTAGGATTTCTTTGTTTAGGTGGCAGATATTTCTTTATTTTTCCTTCAACAGCCACCACCAAATACCAGTCAACGCGGTATGGGGAGGGCTGTAGCTCCCTGTTAGAGGCATCTGCTTTGTATGCGGCAGGACCCTGGCTGGCAGCATCATCTCCAGGTAGTGCTGAGAAAGGACCCCAGGCAGGCAGGCAGGCCACTGCCAGTCAGTGTTGACAGTACTGAGCTAGATGGGTCACTGGTCTGACTTGATTAATTCATACATTCATCTAAGGAAGCCGCTCCGACTGGGAGGAGAGGGATGGAACGCCCTTGTCAAGGCACTGAGTGAGAGTCCCTCTTTCTCTAGCCTTCATCTAGCCCAGGCTTTCTCAAAGTGTCCTCTTAGCCGGAGTCTTGGACTCCCTGAGTGTGCCCTAAGTGGCCGCCATCGGCCCCTTACCCGGTTTGCTTGTCTACTGTCCCTCTCGCCTCTCCTGTTTGTGGCACTCCTTCCCCTCCTGTTCCAGCCCTTTGCCAATATTCAGAGTTAGGCTCGGTGCTGTGCCACCCCGCCGCGCAATTCTTCCCAAGACTGCATATGCTGTGCGCCAGTGGGGCTTCTTGGTTGTTGGGGTCTCTGGTGCAACAC
The DNA here is from genome assembly GCA_026170595.1 of Plestiodon gilberti rubricaudatus. NCBI lineage: Eukaryota > Metazoa > Chordata > Lepidosauria > Squamata > Scincidae > Plestiodon > Plestiodon gilberti. The sequence goes on along the minus strand of JANXHW010000002.1, from coordinate 263,712,016 downwards.
CCTGCCTTCTTCTTTTAGGAGCATCTCTGTCTCCTGTGACCACCACCAGCATGCCCCATGTATCATGGGGAGCCCACTAAGGCAGGGTGTTGCGCCAGAGACCCCAACAACCTAGTGCTGCTGTTGTGTTACATGCGCGCACGCGCACACACACACACACACACACACACACACACACACACACACACACACGGGCATGCATAGAAGAAGGCGCAGGTGTGTGTTGGAAAGCCCCATCCTGTGACGTGTATATGTGTGCATGTAGCCAAGCTATGCAGCTGTATTGCATGGAGGGCACCCTCCTCCACACCATTGGAGCTCTTTTGGAAAACCAAGCAGGCTTCCTGGGCACAAGGGGAGAGCCCTTCGGGCAGCTGAGCATGTGTAGATCTTCTTTTTATTCATTCCCCCAGGTATGTATGTGAGATATATACATCACTTATGCCAGGGTTCAGAGTGGCTTACAAAAACAGCAAAGAAACCACACCGAGCAATAAATGGGTAAGAACAATAAAAGTCCCAGAGCAGATTAAAATTTCAAGATAAAACACTACTAAAAGGCTTGAGCAAATAAAAATATCTTCCCCAGATGCTGAAATCTGCATAGAGGGGTGTTCTGTGCCAAGATTTTGCTCCTCTTCCTCTCACCTTTGGTTACTCCTTTACTTATCCAGTCAGGACCGCAGTAAGACCTTCAGAGGTCCTAAGCACTGAAAAGATTGTGGTGCTCCCATATATATATGTAATTCAAAATAAAAGCAATACTAAACTGTAATAAAATAAAAATTTTATTCTTTGAAATGAAACGAAACTCTCTTGACTCTAGCGCTATGCAATCTGGGGCGACCTATGGCCAAGGGAGGGGGTCGCGGGCCTCAGTGTGACCAGGAAGTGGCCTCTGAAAGCGCCGGAAGGTGATCTCCAGCCCTGCAGACGGCACAGTTTGGCACTAAAAGGTTAAAAAAGATTTTTAAAGCGGTTTTCACTACCTGCGTTATCCACGGGGGGGGGGGCGGAACGGATCCCCCATGGATAACGAGGGACTACTTATGTATATGATCGTCCCCTTACCCCAGGAGAGCACCAGTCGCCCCCGATGGGTCTATCTATTTTGCTGGCAGACATTCGAGAGGGCGGTGCAATGTCGGGCAGGCGTGGGAAGGGGGATAGGATCTTGGCGGAGTCGTTGCCGCCAATCCCTCCCCCTTTCCAGGCCCAGCTGATTGATCCCCCTCCCAGAAAGCCCCCGTCTCTAATTTAGACAGAATTGCGCCGCAAGTGTGTAATTGCGTTTATTTTATCACTAATTTACTACTAAAAGGTTTACAATACGAACAATTCCCTATAAATTTGTTTATTTAGAAAAAAATTAACAATAATGAGAGCAACTCGCTTTACGTCAGCTTCTAAATACACCAGCTATTTTCAAACTGAAAATGTAGGCGGACCTTTTGTAGAAGCCAGTCAGGTGATATTTTTCACTATTCTGATTGTCTAGAAGATTTGATACACTATGACTAAAAGGCTGTAAAATGTTGTTTTAAGTATAGTAGAGCAAATTAAGATATGCATTGGTTTATCATTGAACATAGTCTTGCAGGAAGAGGAATCCAAAAGTATTTTGTGTGCCTCTCTGCGCTTAAGGCCAAATACTGGGCCTCCTTTACCTCGTGAGCTTACAGAGGTCTGCTCAGCCTCTGAAATGAGGCTGCTCATTTCAAAATGTCCGACTTTAGTCTGCCTATGCAAAAATACATGTGCATGGCTGTTGCCTAACTAAAAAAGCTTGAGTAGATTAATACAGCTGAAAATGTATATATTTAATGCTGCAATCCTATACGTTCTTTCCTGAGAGTAATTCTATCGAATGCAGCGGGACATATCTCAGTAAATCTGCACAGAACTGTGCTATAACTTGCTTATAAGTAGAACCACAGTACTGAAGAAACAAGCACGTGTTCCTGGTTTTTAGATGGTGTGCAGCAGTTAGAAGAGGCATTCCCTCCTAGAAGAGGCATTCCCTCACTCCTGAGTGAGATGGAATGCCTCTTCAAAGTTGGTGCATGTCAGTTGCAGTTTTCATATCCTGCCTTTCCTATGAGGTGCTTGGGGCAGCATACATAAGACATTCCACCCTTGTTTTAGCCTCCCAACCAATCTTTTAAGATGGATTAACCTGAGAGAGTGACAGGCCCAAGGGCATCCGGTGAGCTGAATGGGATTTGAATCCACATTCTCCTACACCTAGTCTCTACCCGCTACACCACGCTGTGTATACAGTTTGACATTTCTTCCCTTCTCTCTTCCACTGAACAAAGGGAGGATCATTTGGCAGCTTGAACTGAGCTGGATTTTTGTCTTCTCTCATATTCCTGTTCTTCAGATAGAAAGGCGTGTCGCCAGCCACTGATCCCGTTTGGAGCCTTCTGAGGCAAAGACCCTCCTGACCCTATAGCGACTTTTTCTACCGACTTAAGCACAGGCCCCCCAAAAAACCACGGAGGCCAAGCACTCCTCCAATCCGCTGCGTTTGCAGAGAAAGAGTGTGAAAACGAAGGCCCTGAGGCGAGGCTGTCCCAAGATGGCCGCTAACCGTGGAGCAACCCCAAGTCTCCAGTTCCAGGGCGCCTTGGAACAGATGGCTCGGCGGGGGATGAAGCTGGAGGAGGAAGAGGAAGCTGAAAACCCTGAGGTGGAGGAAAGGTGGAGGGGGAAAGGAGGGGCCCCTCGTGGCCCCCGAGAAAAAGAGGGGCTGCCTAGAGGCCGAGCAGCGCAACAGAAGGAGCATCTTAATGCAGGCCGTTCCCCCCGCTCTGGGTGGAGGAACTCGCAGCTGTCGCGGTCAGCTGAGTGGGACGACAGAACAACGTTTTCGCCCTCCGCCGAGGGGCCAGCAGTCGCCCGCCAGTGGCCCAGAGCTGGACGGGCCTCCCGACACCCACCGAACCTCGGCGGGGAAGCTCACAACAGTATGGACTCTGGGGAAATTGGCGAGTCTGGTATGGTGAAAGTGAAGGAAGAGGTCTTGGGAGACGACTCGGCCAGTATGGAGATGAAGCGCCAGCGCTTCCGGCAGTTCCGCTACCAGGAGGCCGAGGGGCCCCGCGAGGTGTGCAGCCAACTCTGGTACCTCTGCCACCGGTGGCTGAAGCCCGAGAGGCACACCAAGGAGCAGATCCTGGAGCTGCTGATCCTGGAGCAGTTCCTGGCCATCCTCCCTCCGGAGATTCAGAGCTGGGTCAAGGAACACGAACCAGAGACCTGTTCTCAGGCAGCAGCCCTGGCAGAGGACTTCCTGCAGATGCAGCGAGATGCTGAGAGGCGGGAGCAGCAGGTGAGAGAACCGCGGATCCTGGTGATTTGGAGAGCAGGAAGCCTAGAATACAGGGGTCTCCGCTAATTGTTTAATTAACGTTATTTAATGAAGCAAATTCTTTATCTGAATTGCAAAAAAGTTATCTTGTGTTCAGTCTCACAATATCTCCCAAACGTGATACTGTTCAAGTTTTGTTAGACGTTTCTGGCAACTAGTTCTTCAACAGTGGGGCCACACCTGAGAAGGCCCTGCTTCTGCCCCCTGGCCAATCTTGTAGGCCGAGCAGATGGAATTGAAGCGTGGGGTGTGTGTGTGGAGGAAGCAGTGAACAGCATGGTAAATTGTGGTCAGAGTGGGCGTGTGTTCGCACGCACACACACATGGTTTACATCCTTGCTCAGCAATGGAATTCACTGAGCTGCTGCCTTCTATTGGCCTAAGTCTACCTCACAGGGTTGTGGTGATGATGAACGATGATGAATAACATTAATATGGGTCACTGCCTGTATGCCTCTTCTTGGAGAGAGGGTGGGATACAAGTAGAGGGAATGAATGGGGCTCTCTTCCAAATCTCAGTAGATGGGGATGGGCTCTCTGTGGGAGAGCTGCTTCTGAAGGCCGACCAGCCCTGGGCCTGCAGGCGCTCCAGGCTCTTCTCAGCACTGTCCAATGCTCACCTCGTCCGTGTCTCTGCACATACACAGTTCCCTGAGGAACTGGGGCAACAGCAGCCCCTGGGAGCTGAGTGGTCTTCGGGGAGCAGCAGCACGGTGGGCGTCTTGTGGGTTTGTGGCCACACACAGAAGAACAGGGCCCCATATCTCAGGGGGAGAAGGTCCCAAGTTCAATCCCCAGTATCTGCAGGGAGGGCTGCAAAATACCTCCCTCTCTCTCTCTCTGGATCCTTAGAGAACTGCTGCTGCCGCTACTCTGTGCCAGACAAGACTGAGCGAAATGGACCCAGGGTCCGCCATGGCGCACAGCAGCTTCCTACGTCCCGCCCTGCAGGCAGACACTGCATGTCCGACTCCCAGCCCCAAAGCTCTCATTGGCTGAACTGATTACAGGCAGATTATCACAATCCACAAAATTGTGGTGCAGAATTGAGTAGGGACCCTCATCCTTTGTTTCTGACCGGAGACCGACATCATGGTGCTTTGTCAACTCTCTGTCCAAGGTCGCTTTCAAATTACTCCTCTGCCTTCTATGGTTTCAGAAATCATTGCCACATGCTTTTGAGCCTACTTTATTTATTTATTTATCTTTCACATTTTTATACCACCCTTCCTCCAAGGAGCTCAGAGTGGTGTACATATTTCCTCCCCTCCTTTTTGTCCTCACAACAACCCTGTGAGGTAGGTGGGGCTGAGAGATAGTGACTGGCCCAAGGTCACCCAGGAAGCTTCGTGGCTGAGCGGGAATTTGAACCTGGATCTTCCAGGTCTAAGTCCGACTCCCAAACCACTACACCATCCTGGTAGCCTGAAGGACTAGAAACATGTCTTTCTTCTGTCTTTTTAAGAAGGGAAAAAATGTAATTTTTTTTTCTTGCAGAACACTAAATTCTGGGGTCCCGCATCACATTCCACGTAGGGTCAGCAAGCATGACTGTGGAACATGCACATCCCTGATGTAGCTCTGTTCTCCTCGGCCCCAGCAATGTGTGACAATGATGAGGAAAAACATGGGCAGTGGACCCTGAGTAAAGGTGTGGATGGAAACAGAGCCATCTTAGTGGCTAACTCTGGCAGATGCAAGCTTGACAGATAATCTGGGGGCTGGACACAGGAATCCACCTTGGACGGAATTGGACCGTTAGTCGATGGAGCCCAGAATTCTCTCCTCTCCCCTGGGTCAGAGGCGGGCCTTTCCTGCAGATGCTTCTGGCCCAATCCTGTGTAACTCTTCGGCCCAATCCTGTGCAACTCTTGCACCAGTGCAACAATAGATCCACCCGTGTAAGAGCACTTGTGCCAGTGTAACTTGCCGTAAGCCGACGGGCGCAGGACCCCCTCGGACACCACGCATTCACAGTTCAGACGCGGGACGGATGCAGGTGCAACTTCGCCAGCGCAGGGGGCATTCAGGTACCCCTGGAGTGCCCCCTGCTCCGGCGGAGTTGCACTGGCGTCTGTCCCGCCTCCGAACTGCGAATGCGTGGCGTCCGAGAGGGGTTACATCGGTGTCCATCCTGCGTCCGTCGGCGTATGGCAAGCTACGCTGGCATAAGTGCTTTTACACCGGTGGATCTACTGTTACACCGGTGCAAGAGTTACCCAGGATTGGGCTGTGAATCTGGGGGCTTTCTGCATGCACCGCAGAGGCTCTGCTTCACCCCTCCTCCAAAAAGAGTCTCTCTTGCCTCTCCTGGGTTGCTAGCCAAGACAGGAAAGAATTCCATCTGAGCCAGGGTGGCCGAGGGGTTAATGTGTTGGACTTGGATCAGGGAGACCCAAGTTCAAATCCCCCCTCAGCGATGGAACTCACTGGGTGACTTTGGGCTGGTCTCCATTTCCATCCGGGTGTGACCTACCTCCCAGGGTTGTTGTGACGCTCAACCGGTGGGGCTGCATATGCAGCCCTGAGCTTGTTCACTCTGGATACAGGTCAAATCCTGCTCCCTGCCAAGTATCTCCTGGGCACACGGAATCCTCCCTAGCGAGAGCCGGGCGACTTTCAGACTCTTGGTGCTCTTCTCAGGTCCTCGGGCTGTTTGAGATGGACAATGCCGATTCTCCGGAGGCCGACCCTGAGCAGCCGCCATCCGACGCTGCCCCAAAGCCCCTGTTCCGGGAAGCCAAGCAGGAGGCCGATGAAGAGGAGGCCAGTTCTTTGGGTAAGGATGGGATGGGTTTGCTGATGGAGCCCTGCTGCCGGTTTTGGGTCTTGCAGCTCTGGCCGTTTTTCTCCTGGGTGCCTGAGAACCGGGGTCTGCTCCACCCTTGGAGCCTCCGTAGCCCAGGCGTTGAGGTGAGGGTCTTAAGCTTTCCCCGTAGGAATACTGGTCTCGGTTCTTCCGGAACAATGGCCCTCCAGCCTGTGTGCAGTTCCTTCCAATGCTGTCCTCCACGAATAGCATAAAGATCCGGTCCAGTCCTTCACCCTCGGTGACGTTACTGGGCGGCTCTCTGTCCTGGGCTCGGCGCTGCAAAGATGCCTGTGTGTGCTCCACCCCGACACACCTGGAGGGTGTCTGCTGGAGACGTGTGACTGCTTTTGCTGCCCATCTTTCGTACTCGCTGCAGGAGACATTTCTTCGAGGCTGCGGAGTTATTTTTAGTCAATGCAGGCGATCTCTTAACAAAATTGGAGAGATCTGGGCCGGGCCGGGGGGGGGGGGGGGAGAGATGCTTCTCGAGAGGCAATGCCTTGGTGCCTGAGTATGTTTGGCTTCCATCTCAAGTTCAGTCGTCTGCTTCAAAGGGTTGAGAGCCTGGGAAGGAAGGAAGGACGGACGGACCTCTCTCTGCCCGAGAGCTGGGAGAACTGCTTCCAGTCGGGCTGAAATGGACCGTTGGTCTTGGTCTGTTCAGAGTGTGTCTCTCCTTTTGGAGTGTGGGCTTTGGGACGTCGCGGAAGCTTGGTTGGAGTGCTGGCCTGAAGGAAGTGTGATGTGCCCTGGGTCTCCTGAGAGGGGCTGCTTCTTGTCGTCGTCGTCGTCTTCTCTAAACAGTGTGCTGCCATTTTCGTTGGCTTGCTGTCGTCCAGCACTGGGCGGCCACCCCTGGCCTCTCCACTTAAAAGGCTCAGGAGGTGGGAAAAGCCTGTCTCTGCCTGAGCCTTTGACGCGCCTCTGCCAGTCAGCGTAGACCGTCTTGGGCGACTCCGACTCTGCTGCGCTAAGCAGCTGCGGCTTGTGCTGAAGAGGGAGCTGTTCCACCAGCGCTTGCAGGCAACGCAGTCTCCCCGCTGAACGAGGGCAAACTGTGAAGGCAAACTGTAACGGAAAGGTGGTCAGACTGTTTGGGGAAGCGGAGACCCTGTCTGTCCTTCTGGAGATCTTTTGGGACCAGAAGAGCAGGACAGGGTGTCAGCATTTATGGCAGCTTTGGTGAATGGTGAAAGCAGACAAGGTGGTCAAAGGGAAGCGTCCGAGTGGAATTCCCCCCCCCCCGCCCAATATACAGGTTAATTTTTTTCAACACAGGAGTGATCCTAAGTGCGTACCCGAGTTTAATCCGGCTCTCTCCCCCTCCTTGATCCTGCAGGGACCCTGGGGCAGGTGGAACCGCGGGCAGGCGCCCCCCTTCCCCTCTACCCAGAGGAGGGCAGCTCAGACGATGAGGGCCTCTTGGACCTTGTCTATGCCGCCAACCTCGAGATCCACAGCAGGCGGCCACCGCGACGGACCCGCCTCATCCGGATGCGCACCCACGAGCTGCAGGTGTCCGACGAGGAGTGCCTGACCCGCTTCCGCCTGGACCGCCAAGCCATCCAGGACCTGTGCACCCTGCTGGCGCCGTACCTGGACGGGGCCTCCGCCAGCCGCAGGCACATCCCGACCCTACAGAAGGTCCTGATCGCCCTGCAGGTTCTTGGGACTGGCTCCTTCCAGCGGATGACGGGCGACAACCTGCGGGTGTCCCAGTCCTCCGTCAGCCGCTGCCTGGACGCCTTCCTGGAGGCCATGCTCCGCCACGTGCACGAGCACATCACCTTCCCCACCACCGACTCGGAACTTCGCCGCACCCGGGAAGCGTTCTTCGACATTGCGGGCTTCCCGAACGTCATTGGGATCGTGGACTGCACCCATGTGCCCATCATAGCGCCGGCGGACATGCCGGCGCTCTATCGCAATTGCCATAACTTCCACAGCCTGAATGTGCAGGCCACCTGTGATGCGTCGGGGTGCTTTACCCACGTGTTGGCGAAATTCCCTGGCAGTGTCCACGACGCCCGGATATTCCAGCTCTCCCAACTTCAGAGGCTTCTGGAGTCGTGGCCTGAAGGGAAGGGATGGCTCTTGGGTGAGTGTGTATGTGTGTGTGTGTGTGGGGGGGGAGCTGTTCTGAGGGGAGGGCTACGCTGGAGGCTGGTGCCCCCCCCAAGCAGTCAGGCCAGTCTTCCTGTTTGTGCTCATCATGTGTCCTCTTTTCCACAGGTGACTGTGGCTACCCCTTGCGCCCCTTCCTCATGACTCCTCACCCCGATGAAGGCCCGGAGCCTGTGGCGCGTTACAACGCCACGCATGAAACGACCCGGATGGTGGTGGAGAGGGCCTTTGGGCAGCTGAAGATGAGATTCCGGTGCCTCCACTCCACGGGGGGCCGACTCATGCTCCGCCCTGAGAAGGTGGCCAAGGTGTTTGTGGTGTGCGCCATGCTCCACAACATGGCCCTGCGGCGTCAGTTGCCCATCATCAATGGCGGACAAGGGGTGGACACCGAGGTTCCGGTGCCTCCCTACCTGGAGACTGATGGTGGTATCGAGCAGGATCCTCGTGGGGTGGATGTTCGGGAGCAAGTAATTAGCACTTATTTCTCACAATAAATTCAGCTTTCAGTAGATAGCTTGTGCTTGGTTGGTTGGTTGGTTGTGTGTGTGTGTGTGTGTGTGTGTGTCCTTCAGGACGAGAGACACTGACGAGCAAGTGTGAGGAGGAATGCACTCTGCGCATGGTTGGCTTGCTGTAAACTTTCCAGTCGCACCCTGTGGCTGCTGCTTGGTAGTGTGAGCTTTTCCCCAAACAAGCTTCCACAGAGGTGATTATAGAAGGTCTGATAAATCACAATATGAAGGGTGTGTGTGTGTGATGATAAGATTGGCTAGAGACCCCAGGCTTGGGAGTTCTGCCTTGTAACAGGGCTCACTTGCATGAGTCGCCTTTTTGCCCTGCACACTGTCTTGATAGGATGCTACTCTTACAGTGCAATCACCTCTACTTGGAATACGTCCCACCTGTTCAATGGGATTTACTCCCAGGTAAGTGTGTTTAGGATACAGCCTTAATCTCATGCCACATTTGAATATTACACGGCATCACTACAGGTGACTTATTGAGCAGGTTGAAAGAAGGGGAAAGTTTCCTGTTAAGAAACCAAAGAAACCTTCCTTTGATGGATGGAAAGGCCCTTTAAAAAAAATTATTTTCCTTTTTCCATCAGTGTTGAAATCTGTCATAACAATATTTCCACTACTAGCAGTGACACATCCAAGCCGAAATGGGATCCACACAAGTTCAAGGCACATCAGTATTGTAGAAGGTCCAGTTTTAAAAACTTCAGTGTCAGTTCAGGCTGGTTAACAGCAGTTATCCACAGTGTCTGGAGGAGAGTGAGTATGGGTTTTGCTTTGGTTTCCATCCAAAGTTAGTGTGGTCTTTTGCATGTCCTCAGATTTGGCACAAAGAATAAAGGACTGGCGTGTCTATGATGAGGCATACAAGACTGTGTGCCCTTCCAGCTTAGTGCCATCTTAAAAATGTATCCCTCACTAAGTAAAGCACATGCCCCTTGAAGGGGAGGGGCCAGGTCTGATCCCAACCTGGGAAGGATCTCTGCTGGCTAAGGTCCTGGATGACCAGTTTAATGGGAAAAATTGGAAGAAAGAAGAGAGGAAGTACCAACCTTCTGAGATCCAGTTGTGAGAACTATTCCTATTCCATAGTCGCCATGTGCAGTCCCTCGGGGCCGATTCGTAAACTGCTGTATGAGCAAAAGCATTGCTTAGGGTGGGTATCGTAATTGTGAACGGGAGACTCGACCCGTGGCAAATGGGTGTCAGAGAGCTGTGACCAAGCAAGACTGTCCAGTGCATCTCTTCCCCCCCCGCTGTGAGCCTCCTGGAGGTCAGGAGTGGAAGTGCATCCTATTTGTACGTCTATGGTGGATCTGTGCGAGGGAGTGGGGTCCGTCGTGGCCGTTTACAGACGTGGGTCTCTCAACCATCCCTGGGAGGTTGGCAGTGACCAAGTGGCAAACTGGGCAACGTCATGTGTGAATCAGCCCTCCCTCACTGCCCTTGGGTGAATCGCTAACCTAGCATCAGTTCCTGTGAGTCCAACACCCAAATCCGAGGGACATACCTGGGACTGTTCTTATCTAGGGGTGCCTGGATTCCCTGCCTGCCCTTCCTTGATTCTCTTGTTTCTTCTCCCCGCCCTGCTCCTGAATCCTGGTTTAACTTGGAGAAAGCCTAAAATTAATTCTAGATTTAGAGCAAGCACCCTTAGCGACAGCCTTCAATATACTACGTCAGAGGTTCTCAACCTGTGGTATGGATACCCCTAGGGGTACGCGGACCTCTTGCTGGGGGTACGCCAAGCCCTGCCCCTTATCTGCCCCATCAGCAGCTAATTAAGTGTTAATTAACATGGATTTAAATTTTTATTATTTTCAGAGCCCTTCTGTCTCTCTGATTTTGGGTTTTGGGTTTATTTTTGTACTTTGGAAAATGTACTTTGGTGGGGAGGGAGGAGCTGATTTGGGAAAGTGTAACTTGGAGAAAAAAGAGATCCTTGAATGTGTGTGTGTGTGTGTGTGTGTGTGTGTGTGTCTCTCTCTCTCTCACATACACACACAGTTAAATAAGACATTTTTCACATTTAAAATTGTTTTAGTATTTTTTATTTAATGATTAATTACCAAATTAATTGATTAATCCAATTAATTAGCAATTAATTAGCAGGGGTACTTCAGAAAATTGGACCGTGATAGGGGGTACCCGGGCCTCCAAAGGTTGAGAACCCCTGTATCACGTCGTTCCCCCTTGCTACATGACCGATGAATGTGGGCACACTGATCAAGCAACACAAAAAACAGCCAGTTTGATACAGTGGCAGACTAGGTATGGGGCGAATCCTCACTCGGCCATGAGGTTCACCAGGAGACCTTGGGGCAGCACCCTGTTCCTTCTTGGCCTGGCCTACCTCACAGGGTTGTTGGGATAACATGAGCTGGAGGATCATGGGGAAACTCGTGCTCAGGGCCAGCCCACTCACTCAGCTGACCGAGGTGGTTGCCTGACCCCCTCCACCTGCCCCCCCACCTCAATTTGCCCTCTTGCCTCCATGGCTGCTCCTCCCATTCCCGGGACTGGAAAACGAAGGGGGGGGCAGGGTGGAAGTGTGGAGGGTGGTGAGTGAGAGCATCTCTGACCGTCTAGCCCCCCACTCTCCTCTCCTCCACACTTCCTTGCCTGCTCCACCCCCTCTTCCTTTTTCAGTCCCGGGAGTGAAAGGACCAGGTAAGAAGGGGCAGCATTTAGCATTTCAGGTGCCACAAGGTCTTCTGCTTGCCCTGCCAATAAGCCTCAGGCCTGAGGAGGTGGTTGAACCCGGGTCTCTTCCTCCATCTCCACTGCATCATCCTGTTTTCCTCCCCCCCCCCCACTATGGGTGCCCATGACTGCTGGGAAAAAGACGATGGGTGCCTTGCAAAAACAAATAGCATATCAACAGCCTGGAGTGCTTCCCATAAGATGAGCTCATGGGGAAATAACTTAGTTTGTTCTTCCACCTTTGCAGCATGCCGTTGCATTGACCTTGACTGGTGGGCCCCACCCCAAGCACCTCCTCTTTTGCAGCTGTGCAATGGCGCACCGTCATACAAGGACCAATGTGGGTGGTGCATGCCCAGAACCTCTCGCACACGTGCAACCCTGTGTGTTCACCAGCACGTTCTTCAGCGCATATTGCAACTACCACCATGTATGAACATGGTGGCATAGTGTTTACTCAAGAAAGTGTGCAGGGCCATGCACACACTGAGGGTTATTATTCTCCCTCCTTCAAAAAACAAACAAACTCTATTTCTACTCACCATTAATATATCCCCTTTAAAGCATTTTACTGTCTTTATTGCATTTTGTCCTCACAACAACCCTGGGAGGGAGGGAGGTACAATGATTATTCCAGGCCAGTGCACAAATTAGAAACGCTAAGGGTGAAAGAGATCGTCGTGCCCAAGCTGCACACTGAGATCACAGCATTAGTGGGACTTGAACACAGCTCTCCCAGCTCCAGCCAGGCTAGCAGGCATCGGAGAATCCATACTGGAGAGAAACCATATGTATGTGGCAATAGCTTCTTCAGGAGCTCCAGCAGAACGGAGCATCACAATTTCAGCTTAATTTTTTTTAAAGCAGGTTACTAGACCTTACAGCAAAATGGCTGGTAAAATGTCCAAAGCTGGTGTGTGGAGTTGGACTGAACTTGATATCCAATTTTCCAAAGAACTGTGGGGACAGACAGGGGTACTTGCGTTACAGCTGTTTGATGTCAAACCTAGCAAAAGCACAATCAGTTATTCAGCCTCAAATTCCAGTAAAAACTGAAAACTTGCTTTGACCACAATTCTCTTCAGGCACAAAGTGGTGGTCACCCTAACTCTTGCCATCCTTATAGGGTGGAAACCTGGGCTGGGAAGTCAGAACAGAAAACCATTTCAGTTTTGGATCAGAAATGTCAATGTCAATCAGGAGGACTGCTATGGTACATGGCTAGGTATATGTTGACAACCGGAGGTGTACCTACGGCCTGTTTGACACCTACGTGACAATGAGTGGTGGTAGTGGGGAGTGGTATATTCATGGTACATCACTATGCCATGAATCCCATACTAGTTTAGTTGAGCATGATTGCTTTGTTAATCCCCCAAATGACCTAGATTAATTGGACTCCTTTAGGCTACTGTCACTGAAAGTAGGCAGGCGTCTGAGTTTCAAAGAATTCCTCACCAGGCAGATTCGGATTTGAATTCTTGTATAATCTGTAGCAATTTATGCTGATCCAACAAAAAAATAAACTATCACTTTACCTGTTTCTTCTTAGCTGCTTTTTCACATCAGTTTGCTCTCAGAGTCAGCTCTGAATGAACAGTCTCAGCTCAGGAAGATAGAAAGCAATACTCAAGATTACCTCTGACCATGAGCAGAGTGTCTGACCCTTGCCACTGAGTAATCACAGCCAACTTCCTATGCATATCAGGTAGCAGAAGGCAGATCTTCCAGGTCAGAAGATGGAACTTCGAGGGAAACTGGACCCTGCAGTGCCCCTTCTCTACTTCTGGAAACGAAGCCCTGTTTATTGATTTATCAATTTATATACCATTTTAAACAAAAAGTTCTCAAAGCAGTTTTAAACAAATGCATTTTTTATGGGCTCAAGGGTTAAACCAGAGTTTTTCAAACTGTTGACAGCTAAGGAATATTATATTCTGAATTGTAATTGGAAGACTGCTTCCACCTTTACACCTGCAACAGTTTTAGAGTGTGCCAAAGTAAGAACTATCCACTCTCAGAAGAGCCCTCACGTCTCCTGTACCTCTGCATGAGTCACTGTTCTGGGTGTGCCTTCTTCTAACTGTAAAGAGGCTAGCCCAGAGTAGCGATTCATACAGAGATGCAGCAGGCACTCTCCTTGGGGGGGGGGGCGCATTATTTTGAATTACTTGGGAAGCGATTCTGAGTCACACTGGATGCTAAAGAGGGTCAGGAAGAGTTTGCTGAGCAGAGATGCAAGAGGCAGCCTCCTCTGAAGCAGGTTATCGTGCCTGGATCCTGTCACACCTTGATCTGGAGGCAGAAGAGGCTGCTTGGAAGGAAGGAGTTCTGACCAGAGTAGGAAATCATGCAGAGACGCAACAGGCAGCCTCCCCTGGGGATGAGGGTTTTTATGATCGCGGAAGCTTTTCGTGACGTTTGGGGGCAGCCGGCAGCCCAGCACGCCTCCCTTCCTTGGGAGCGACGGGGTTAAAGCGAGGAAGCTCGTTTTCCTAGAGGGGACCGAGGAAGTAGGAACGATGGGAGAAGGCGTGGGGCGTGGCCAAAAGAGGGGCGGAGCAGGGGCGTGGCTTTGCTGGTTAACCTCCGTGCCGCGGAAGCTGAGCAGAGGAGGCGACCCAGTTGCGGAGGCGTGGCTGGCCGTGGCCCCGCAGCGCGGTCGTGTGTATACTCTGCTGCAGGGGGTAAGGAGTGGGATCCCCTCCTCGGATCAGCTGCAAGGGATCCCCTCGGGTCGACTGCAAGGGATCCCTGTCTGGCCCCAGCAGCAGCAGGGTTCTTCACGCTCGGGCAAGGGAGCCCTTCCTTCCACGTGCTTCCCTCTTCCTTGGTCATCAGGACATTTTCTGGTATGGCAGGATAAGGAAGGGAATTTGCAATGGGAGGGGGGAGAGAGAGATGACCCCCCTGGAGACCCCCCCTTATCCCACTTGGCGTGGTGCCTGCCCACTCCAGTAAACCCCCCCCTTTAGTTCTGCCAGGGCTGGAAGCACCCTAGGGCCCCCTCCTGTATTGGAAAGGTGGGATTTGAGTGCTGTAAGTAAGGCTGCTTGGGGGGCACATTGGTAAACCCACAGGTCCTGATCCAGCCTTTATTGTGGTTCCATAGTGCACCTTTTGCTGTGTGGCCGGTCAGTCAGTTGGGCAACACATGACAAAATCACATCCTAAGGTCCTGGTTCTGGTGTTGGACCTGGAAGATCCAGGTTCAAATCCCTGCTCAGCCACAAAGCTTCCTGGCTGACCTTCCTTAGGCCAGTCGTCGCTATCTCTCAGCCTATCCTACCACACAGGGCTGCTGTGAGGACAAGAGGAGGGGAGGAACCCTGAGCCATTGGAGGAAGGGTGGTGTGAAAATGTGAAAAACAAAACTCAAAATAAGCTGCAACTGCAAGAATTAAAATGGCAGGTCAAGCCAGTGATACATATGACACGTGAGTGTTGGGTCCATTGCAGAGAAGAATGTCCTTAACTGGATCTGGGTGAGAGAGTGGAGAGGGAGGGTCAAAGGGGGGGGGGGGTTCCTGACCCTTGCCCTGCCTCTCACATTCCTGCTGTGTGAGATTTTTTTTTTTCATGGATCTTCCCATTTGTGAGTATTTAGGGGTAAACTAGCAAGCTGTTTACAAAATGGACCTGTTCAAATGCGCATATCCTGTGAATGTGGCTGTTGTGTTTCAAATGAGATGGCCACCAAGGGCTGCATGTTTACTTCCATTGGCTTCTTCCTCTTCCGGCCACCCTAGAAGAGCCTAACCTCCTGCATATCTCTGTTCTGTTCTAGTCTTTTCTACCCCATTACTGTGGGGCTCCCCCCAAGGATGAAAATGGAGGCTCAAGGCCCAGCAGGCTCCACTCTAGGGCTGGGATTGCACACAGAGAGAAGAGCCCTATGTATCAGCCAGGCTGGGAGTATCCGGGAATTCTTGCAAAGGCTACCCATCGTCGATCGGGTGAAACAGGAACCGGATGAGGGTCTTCTTCAGCACTGGGAAGCCCAGTGGCAGGCGTTTCTGAAAACCTTGGAGCCCTCCTCTCAGTCAGACTGGGGTCTCCCACAGTTGCCAGGGGACCCCACACCCTGGGAGAACGCAAAGGGATTCCTGGCCTCCTTTGAGCAAGTGGCTGAGGCCTGCCGTTGGCCCAGGGCAGAGTGGGTGACCCGACTTCTGCCAGCCCTGAGTGGAGAAGCTGAGCGGGCCTTTAGCCAGCTGGAGGGCAGAGACAGAGAGGACTATGGGAAGTTGAAGGCCGCCATCATGCGAGGGGACGCTGCCAGCAGGGAAAAGCAACGCCAGCACTTCCGGCATTTCTGCTACCAGACAGCTGTGGGGCCCAGAGGGACTTACAGCCGCCTCCAGGAGCTTTGCTATGGGTGGTTGAAAGTGGACCGGCAGTCCAAGGAGCAGATTCTGGAGCTGCTGCTTCTGGAGCAGTTCCTGGCCATCCTGCCGCCAGAGGTCCAGAGCTGGGTGCGAGAACACAGCCCGGAGACCTGTGCTCAGGCGGTGAACCTGGCCGAGGATTTCGTGCTGGCGCAACAGAGGCAGGAAAAACAGGTGAGAGCAGCTCTTTCTGGCATGGTCGCCTTGGCTCAGAATGGGGTACAGTTGCCCCCCCATCTCTATGGATTCGGCACCTGCAGTTTCACTTATCTGTGGATGCTGAATCCCCCCCCCCCCGGTGATTACCTTTT
Organism: Plestiodon gilberti rubricaudatus; assembly: GCA_026170595.1. Taxonomy (NCBI): domain Eukaryota; kingdom Metazoa; phylum Chordata; class Lepidosauria; order Squamata; family Scincidae; genus Plestiodon; species Plestiodon gilberti. The sequence continues at coordinate 263,695,784 of JANXHW010000002.1, read as the reverse complement.
TTGTTTTAAAGTTTGTGTGTTGCTTAGAACAAACACAATAAGCAGCCGCCGCCTCCTGCTGCTTATTGCATGGAAGTAGACCGGGACTCAATGCTAGCGAGGCGGCTCAGCCAAGGTTATCAGGAAGCAGTTTAACAAGATTAACAGCCTGGGGAGGTCGTGTGCCGGGGGGGGGGGGCTCAGGGGAGGAGCTGGAGAGAACCGGGAGGAGCTGGGGGGGTTGCCCATTTCTGTGGTTTCAAGTATCTGCAGGGGAGTCTGGAGCGTATTCCCCATGGATACGCCCCCCCCCCAATACATACAGTATTTTTCTGCCTTTTATTTTGCTCCTAAAATAGCCCTCCATGTGCTCCCTTTTTCATTGGTATGGTCCCAGGACTCTAATGTGATATTTATGTGCCATCCAGGGCTGCTGAGATCTCTGCCCACTGCAGGGTAGAAACGGTACTGCAGGCCAGTTGGAACGAGGCTGTTGCTGCTTGGCCTGAACAGGGGCGAACTCTGCCCAGGCATCTCGTGAAGGAGTCCCTTTCCCAAAGAAGACTCCTGGCTGCCACCGTACACTAATGAGCCTTGTCAAAAGATTCATATTATCTGTTTTAGGGGGAACCCTGAGTCCTCCTCTCTCCCCCCCCCCCCCTGTCTGCTGGGAGATAGAATCTGCCCTGCCGCCACACCCTGAACGGGACCCTCTCTGCCCTCGCAGGTGACGATGGAGGCGGCGGCGGTGGCTGTGAGTTCCTCCTCCAGCACAATCCCGCCTCTGCCTGTCATGGAGCAAAGGCCGCTGTGCACAGAGACCAAGCAGGAAGAGGATGCCCGGGAGGCTGACGTCTTGGGTAAGAGGAGAGAGGTGTCTTTTGTGTCCGGGTTCTACGCTTCCTTCCTGGGCTGTGGCTTCTTCTTGTTCATCGGAGACCTCCGGCCTGCTCTGTTTGTAGAATTGCCAGAGCCTTTGATATTCTAAGAGGAGATAGTCTAAGAGATTCAAGGGGAGGAGGGTGGGGGAAAGAGATGCAGAAACCTTTCCGGTGTTCTGCAACGACTCCAGCATGGGCTAGTGGCACTTCGGTTTCCTTATGGCGTGTTCGTTGCAGGAGGAAGAATATTAATTTGCAGTTAGAATATCTCTTTGCTTTTGTTTCTGGTTTGAACTAAATCAGGGATTCTCAACCCCTTCCTGGCTAAGTACCACCTCCAGCGCCACTCTCCTGCTGCGGACCACTGGAAGTGACTGGCGATGACATCATCACCAGTTATTTCTGGGTTTTTACGTTCTTGGAGGCCAGAAATGTAGGTAGGGGGCTCTGAGCGGGTGGGAGGGCCCTTCTCAGCATTCCCGAAACATGCTGCCAAAAGCTGTCGGAGCGGGGTTCTGGTGGTTTGGTGGTCTGAGTACCACCAGCAGTCGCCTAAAGTACCACTGGTGGCACTAGAACTCCTAAACTAAGATTGCTATACAGTACACACTTTGCATATAATGGTACTTACTTCTGAGTAGCCAAGCATAGGATGGAAAAGACCATCACAGGTTACAAGCCATAAGCAACCTCCTGGTTTTAGAAGTGGGTTTTCTCTGTGCCAGCTGCAGGGGAGTGACAACGGGAAACAGGTTATCTTGTTGTCTTGTGCTCCCTGAGGCATCTGGTGGGGCCACTGTGTGACACAGGAAGCTGGACTAGATGGGCTTTTGGCCTGATCCAGCAGGGCTCTTCTTATGTTCTTATGGATTGTGCTCCAAATCACAGTTCCCCATTACCTAAGAATTTGAGGAACTGTGGTTTAAAGTTCAAACGACGCTTAAAATCAAAACAGGCTGAGATCCTGTGTGTCTCCTAGGGATGCCCCAGAGTGGCCCCAATCCCTGCACAGTTGCTTCCTTGCTAGACTTCTCCTTTTCTGTGCCCTTAGACCTGTTCTTCTATATCTGCGTTTCTCCAGTCCAGTGGCTAAGTAATGTTGGGATTTTTTTTGTATCTCCAGCAGGCCAAAGGTGGCTAACCGTAGAGGTGGGGGACAAATACCCGCCGGACGATTTGGAGCGAGTGGGGCCATGTGAGACTGTGGCGGGGTGCACAGAGGAAAGCACCCCCCAAGAAAGTTGGCGCAAAGTTGAGTTCCAGCAAGGAACCCCCGCAGAGGAAAAAGTGGACGGGTCCGTTCCTTATGAAGGAGGAGTTTATGTGGACCTTGGAGAAATCGCCGTCCAGCCCAGACTCCACCCTGGTAAGAGGCCAAGTGCCTGTGGGGCTTATGGGAAGAGCTGCTTCAGCCGTAGCCCCTCCCGCTCCGCCACCTACAAGCGAATGCGCAAGAGAGGGAAGCGCCACAGGTGTCTGGTGTGTGGGAAGTGCTTCCTGTATAGCTCGGGGCTGGTGACTCACCAGCGCATCCACACTGGAGAGAAGCCATACGTGTGCTCCGAGTGTGGGAAAACCTTCATTTGCAGCTCGGACCGTAACCGCCACCAGAGGACTCACACGGAAGAGAAGCCGTATGAATGCTCGGATTGTGGGAAGAGGTTCCGGCAACGGTTTAGCCTTAGCAGGCATCGCAGGACCCACGCTGGCGAGAATCCGTACGCCTGCTCCAGACGTGGGGAAAGCTCCGTGGCGAGCTGAGACTTCCCTGTACGTCCCAGAAATGTTGACAGGACACAGTCCGTATAGAGTACGTACTGGCCAGGGTGCTCTGAAAGAAGAAAAGGACCTGTTGAGAGAACCATTCCACCAGTCTGCTGATTTGGGTTGGGACCGGGTCTGTTCTGGAGGAGGCTCCGAGACCTCCCGACCCTAAAAGAGGGGTCCAAGTCCCCTGCATGGCTACCTGGTAGTTTGACCTTTCCCTGGCCAGCGCTGCCTTGCGAGGAGACGGGAGTCCTGCTGGAGCCCTTTCAAGGTCACCCTGGAGTATTTGGAGGCTCCGTGGAAAAGTGTTGTCACTTTTTTCCTGCAAAGATTGTGCTAGTTTCTAACTCTTGTGTTGACAATGATTGATTTTTTCCTTTTGCCTCCATTTAGTACTCTGGTCAACAACTAGTTTTCTTAGAGTCCGGAGGGTGATAAGAGCACAAGAAAAGCCCTGCTGGCTTGGGGTCGGGGCCTACGAAGCCCAACGTCTTGTCTTCCCCGGTGGCCTCTGGGACCCCCCATGGAGACAGGCAGACTTCTCTCCCCTGCAGCTCACTGGTATTTGGAGGCTACTGTCACTGAACCCAGTCGCAGCACGTGATCATTGATAGACCTGTCCTCGCTGCAGCCCTCTCCTCTGCTTGTGAAGCCAGCTGCCCCTACTGACCCTCACCGCATCGCACAGGCTAATTATGCGCTGTGTGATGAAGCCCCTCCTTTGTCCATCCTAAATCTCCCAATCATCAGTTTCGGTGGGGGGGACCCCTGGTTATAATAGGGAGAAAAACGTGTCTGCATCACGTTCACAATCGTGTGTGTCCCCCCCCTTAATTGCTTCTTTTTCAAATTAAAAAGCCCCACCTGTTGCAGCCTTTCCTCAAAAGAACGTGCTTCAGCCCCCTGACCCGTTAGCTTGCCCACTCCTGCAGCTTCTCTGGTCGCCTCCTTGAGGTGCGGCCACCAGAGCTGTGTATGGTATTCCAACTGTGGCCACACCAGAGATTTCTAGAGGGGCGACGTAATATTAGCAGTATTTCAGGTGTTTCATAAACCAGGCACTGAAACAAATGGGTTCAAATGTTTTCTGATGACCTGGAGAGGAGGATTTAGTCCTGAGGACTAGAATAATTCCAAAGGCCCTTTGCCAACACCATGGTAGATCTTCTAAATGTGGATGGAACAAGGAGCATAAGCCCCCCCCCCCCCGTTACACATTTGTTCCTGCTCTGTTACTGTAATGAAAAACTTGCCAAGCAAGGCCTAGTTCTCAGTGAGGTGGCCAGCCTCTTGCTTCTCCATTTAGTTGTTTATTTAAAAATCATTGCATGTGGAAAACTAGGCTCAGAAGGCTTCTTCTGAACATGCTAGGTTTCTGTGTGCAAGGATATGGGCATGAAAAAGCACTCCTTCCTTGTGAGTCTCCCCCCTCTTGTGTTGCAGCCCTGACCCAGCGTCCTTTCGGACTCTTCTCCAAAAATGAAGCTTTTTATACCTGTCAAACGCTTTTCAGTCTCTCTTCTCTCCCATGGTATTAACTCTATCACTGCCTGGTTGGACTTGCATTGGCCAGTGTATTCTGTTAGGTACAACATTTGTGTCCTCGCTGAGGGTGCTTTCATCTGGACCATTCATAAAAGCAAATAGCAACCATGATGCTTTGGATCAATGTATCCTTCCTCTTCCAGCTAGCAGGTACTTGGGAAGTACTTTACTTAGAAATAATACAACATTGCGTTAAAAATCCTCAAAAAATTATGTTAATCGAGGGGGGGGACACACACACACCAAACGTGGGTCTTCAGAAGTGCTTAGCCTCAGAAAAGCCCAGAGCTGAAGCCCAGCTGGCAAAACACGCAGGGGCCGGAGCATCCATGAGGCTGACTAAGCCCATTGCCTCAGGTGGCAGAGGGCCAGAGAATGCCCACCTCTATCCCTCAACTGCTTTTCTTATTACCTGGATTGGAAAAGGAAGAGGAGGAGGAGCAGAAGCTCTAGCCCCTCCCCCCTCTCTCTCCAGACTTCCTCTTCTGCTCTCTCTCCAGACTTCCTCTTCTGCTCTGTGCCCCCTCCTCTTCTTTTTCCAGTCTAGGGAGCAGGAGGAAGAGAGGCTGGCAGCACACCCCTCCCCCCGCATAATAGCTGGTGGGGAGGGAGGCCCTGGTTGAAGGCCCAATGCAGGACATGCCGGCCTCGCTGTTCTCCCACTGAGGAGGGAGCGAGAGGATGTCTGAGTTCAGTAGCTAACAGCAGAGGGTCTTAGATGCACCAGTGACCGTTGCTGTTCAGAGCCTCAAATGCCAACAGCACAACCGCAAGTTCCATAAAAACTGTTTTTCCTCCTGCTCTCGTTTCCCCTCCTCCAGCAGCTTCGAAGAAGGGCTGCTGGGGGGGGGGGAGCGTTTTCCTGCTTTCTAGTCCTGAGCTTGCCGGTTTGCAGAAGGTCTCTGGCCAATCTCTGGTAGCATCTCCAGACAGTGGCTTAGGAAGGGGGGGGTGCGCCCCTGGGCAGCATGTACGCTGCTGAGGCTTCCGGGAGGCTGGGGCGGTGTTTCCCACCTGCCCCCAGCAGCCGATTTTGGCCACTCACAGGCCACGTGATGTCACTGCAGGGGCGTGGCTTCTGGGTGACATCATGTGGTGGGGGCGTGGCCTCTCCTGGGGGGGCATCAATGAGACCCCGCCAGTAGTGCTGGAGAGCTGCTGTCAGCCAGTGTAGATGACAGGGGCTGCCAGGGAAGGCAACTTCATAGGCTACATTAACGAAATGTTAAAACTAGGCTGTCCTATTTCTCCGTAAAGTCATCCAGGTCGACGCTGTAGGGAATGCGAGACCAGCATCGGTGGGGGTCAGTATGTAATTTTTGCATGGAAACTGGGACTTCCGCTACCGTATTTCCCCGAAAATAAGACCTCATATTTTGACCCCCAGACAAGATGAGTGGCAAAAGAAAGAGCTACTCCGTCGAGTACAAGAAAGGAATCGTGGAGGACTCCCAGGGCAAGAATCTTATGGCTTTCTGCAAGGAGAAGCAGTTGCATCGCCGAGTAGTTCAAAAATGGCGAGCCGAGTACGAGAACCTCAATCAACAGGTGGGCGAGGGAAATGCGAAGAAGCGCAAGTGTGGAGCAGGTCGGCCTGCGTTATTTCCTGAGCTGGAGGACCTCATCTGCGAATGGATTGCCGACCGGAGAGCAGAGGCTTTGGTGGTGCGCAGGGCTGATATTCAAGAATTTGCCCTTGCAATGGCGCCACAGTTAGGAATATCCCCAGAAGACTTCAAAGCATCGCACCACTGGCTGGATGGCTTCCTTCAGCGACACGAACTGTCTCTGAGAAGATCGACCACGCTGTTCAAGCTGGACGATGCTGAAGTTATTAAACGTGCACTTGCATTCAAGTCCTTTGTTGACGGCATCGACTTCTCTAAATACCAACTCTCCAACATGATTGCTATGGATGAAACTGCAGTGTTTATGGGCCAAGCATCTCAAACGGCAGTTGATCAGAGGGGTGCCTCGTCAATCTACGTTCCCTCCACTGGTTACGAAAGTGCACGCGTTACCTGTATTTTGGCAATTCGTCTGGATGGAAAGAAAGCCCCACCGCTAATCGTCACTAAGGGCAAGAAAGAGAGGATTGAACGTGTTTCAGGCATTTACGTTCTTGAAACCGAAAAAGCCTGGTGCACACAAGCAGTGATCAGGCAGTGGGTCGATGTCGTGCTGCCCCTTGGGTCGCGAGGTGGCCACAGAGGTCTGCTAGTCTGGGATTCAGCCAGCACTCACCGCGCTAAAGACATGAAGAACTTCCTTGCCGAGAGAAAAATAGATCAAGTAATGATTCCCGCAGGAATGACTGCCCATCTCCAGACTCTTGATATTGCAATAAACCAGCCATTCAAAGACCATTTGCGCATGGAAATCCATGACTACTTTGAAAATAGCATGGAGAGAAACCAGCATGGAAACCTTATGAAGCCTACCCTGCAAGAGGTCGTGACTTGGGTGAAGAATTCATGGGAGAAAATCACCGACAGCTGTGTTGGCAATGCATTGCGAGCAGGCTACCTGGACAAGAAGTGCTCCTTTAAGGAGAGCGCTATTGCTGGACACGAGAGGTGGGGGCCAATGGTCCTACAGGCCATGCAGGGGTCGCAAGACATTCTGGCCAGAATTCGGTGTTTGGAGAGTTATGACGACGATGTTCCAGAAGATGACATGACTGTATTTGAATAAATGTAGATGTTTGTACACGAATAAATGTAGATTGTTGTATTAATTTTTGTTCCAAGAGACACTTTTTTTTTTCATATAAGACCTGGTCTTATTTTCAGGGAAACAGAAGAGGTTTTTAAAATGCAGCTGTTCAGGTGGTCTGAACTGTTCTGTGTGTCTCTCTCTGCATTTGTGATTTCCCACCTGACATTCAGCGGTGCCCTAGCTTAGCAATTAGGCAGAAAAGCAATTATTGTGACTGATCATTGGGAATGGAGCCTCCATGTACAGTGGCAGTATACCTTTCTGTACCTGGTACAGAGGACAGAGAAAGGGGAGGGCTGGGGGCTTCTCAGGAGCATTTAGTCAGCCACTGTGGAAAACAGAACGCTGCACCCCGGGACCTTTGAGTCTGATGCAGCAGGGCTTACCCATGTGGATTTGGAAAAGGCACCACCAAGGCAGGATTCCTGTGCCAAGCAAGCGGGATGAGCAGCAGCTGTAATACCTTCCACTCTTAACTGGCGCCAAAACGACGTTTGTTGGTTCAGTCTGAAATGGGCTTACTCCGTTGTGTGTGCGGTTTGGCGGAGAAGATGGTCGGGGACTTCAGTGGCTTTCAGAGGGGATTAGATAGATCCCTAGAGCAGGGGGGTCGGCAGGGGACGTCCGGTTTGCCGAACTCCCAGAAGCTGAAGCACCGTCCTGACGAGGCCAGGCTGCAGTGTTTGGGGCTTTTAAGCTTGGGGAAAAGGGCAATTAAGGGGGAACATGACTGAGATGAATAAAATGATGCCTGGTGGTACCGTAGTCAATTGGTAGGTTTAGGACAGACAAAAGGAGGGACTTCTTCACAGGGCACATAATTAGCCAGTGGAATTCATGGCCGATGGGGATGGATGGCCACCAGCTTGGATGGCTCTAAGAAGGGGTGGACTGATTCCCCTCTGGCCTGGCAGACCTTGGGGTGCACACCGGACCCCCACTACTGCTCTCAATGCCTGTGGTTGTGTGGTCCACACAACCTCTGATCCAAGCAGCAAGGTTCAGATTTCAGAAGAGACACCAGCCAGCATGAAGGAGAATCGGTCTTTTCATTTGCAGCAGAATTAGACTTTCAGAAGGTGGGCTTTGAGGATGCAGCAAGAGAGAAGTCTTTGCGTAGACTGCACCGTGTGTTCAAAAGCAACTTTGAACAGAGGATTCGCCCAGGAGTCTGAGGCTTCGCTCAAGGGCTGGAAATAGATGCTGCTGCTGCTGACCCTCACTTGTCCTCTTTTTACAATCCTTGGAGTGAAGTTGCGGTACGCAGGGTTGTGTTATAATTTATGTTCAGCATCCGAGTCGTTGTACCATCTAAGTCTGCTCTAAAATGGTGGAGGACCGTCTTCACTTGGGGTGCTAACAATGCAAGTGCTGGCAAGCAGCTATGTGTGGTGGCCAGGCAAACAGAACAGGGGGCTCTGCAATGTGCTGAGACGGCACCTCTGCACTCTGGTCGTGCCCAGTCCAGGGCAACGTTTGCACCACAGGGTTTGCGTTGCCCGGTGCGAGAGCTCATTGCGTCACACCAGTGGTGTCACTACTGTTGGTGTCACCCAGTGCAGTAACTCATGGTGTCTCTCTCACACACACTCTCTCTCTCTCTCTCTCTCTCTCACTCACACACACACACACACACACCATTCACTTTCTTTATTTTAATATATAACAGTACAAGTCACCCAACAAATCAGTAACCAACAAAAAAAAACAGTAGCCAACTCGATGAAACTCACACAACTGAATGCGAGTTCTAGTATTAGCTCTGATACATAGACATGAGAACCGACATCTTATTGGTTCCATGCTGTGTCATACTAACCCCTCATTGGGTCTCGGAACGATCAATCTCCTTGGTCAGTTTTGAGTGAAGGAAATTCACTTTTTATTACTTAAGGCAGTTTTTCTGGTTGTTTGGCCATAGCGTTTGATAGAATACAGATCGTTCAACAGTGTGTTTCATTACATTCTGCATCAAAATACCTTTGCAGTGATATATAATAGGATGGTATTATTCATACATGCAAGGTTTCCACAATTTTGGCCACTAGTGGTGTCACCTCCACCCCCACCACCCCCAGTGCCACCGGTTTATACATTGGCTTGCAAAGATCTTCCACCTCCTGAATTCAGCGACAGGATGTCAGGGTGGGAATAGAGACCAGGGAAGAGCTTTGGTCCGAGTTGGCCATGTACAATGGGGGGGGGGGATCAGCCCACCCCCAGGAGAATCCCGCAGAGTCATGGTGCATCAGGAGCTGCATGGGGAGTAAAGGGAAGCCCAGCCAGAGGAAATGCAGCCAGAGAGAAGCCCCCAGGGGGCGGAGACCCACAGCTCAGCCTGGGAAGGGAAAGGGGAGGGCCTGAGCCAGGAAACCGTGACAATCTCTCCCTCATTTGCATGCTAAATTTTGGATCTGCTTTTGGGCAGCTGCTCCTACATGGTTTTATAAGGGGGGAGGGGGGTTGATGGGGACAGTGAAAACCAAGGCTAGGAGGGGCCGTTCATCACCGAAAGCGCTGCAAAGAACAGCGGGATGTGGAAGATATGCTGGAGAGAACAATATTGTAGACCTGAAAACTTCTGTAACGGAGGGGTTGCATTTTTTTTTACTGTGTTGTATTTTTTATTTTTTATTTATATTTCTAATATTGGATTTTATTATTATTATGGTTTTTAACAGAGGCAGGTGGGATAGAAAGCATAAGGAACACAGGGCTGGATTTTGCCACTGAAAAGGAACCTTCCAGCCTCTGGGCCTGATCCAGAAGAACCAGTTGATGCTCTCAGAAGAAGGAACTGAGGACCAAGCAGGGTGAGCCCCTCAGCAACTGAGCGGGGACGATACAGCCCCAAATGTCTGCCCCGCAGAGAGCGACCCCCTTGCACAGCCTGCGCTGAAACGGCGGCATCATTCAACGTGTCCCGGGGGGGGGGTCTTTCAACTTATTCCACAGTTGCTGACAGGCTCACCCTGCTAGAGATAATTGAGCCTCCACCTAGGACTGGTGTCTCTTTGGGACGGAGAGCAGCTTGCTCTCTATATGGTTTCTGATGGGGTTTCAAAACGTATTTATCCCACTTGACATTTGAGGAGGGAGAAACCTCCTAGGGACTCCTTTTTAATTTCTAAAAACCCCACTCCATGCACTCTGGAAAGCTGCTCTGCCACCTTCTTAATGTTACGCGCCAGCAGTCTGGTGAAGCCCGTCCCTCTTGTACAGGCCCGGCTTGTCCCAAAACGTTCCCCAGTGCCTAACAAACTTAAACCCCTCCTCCTGACACCAGTGTCTCATCCACGCATTGAGACCCCTGAGCTCCGCCTGCCTAGCTGGCCCTGCGCGTGGAACAGGTAGCACTTCTGAGAACGCTACCTTTGGGGTCCTGGATTTGAGCTTCCTACCTAGCAACCTGAATTGGGCCTCCAGGACCGCCCGGCTACATTTCCCCACGTCGTTGGTGCCAACATGCACCACAACCGCTACCTCCTCCCCAGCACTCTCTACCAGCCTATCTAGACAAGAGGTGATGTCCGCAACCTTCGCACCAGGTAGGCAAGTCACCGTGCGGTCCTCACATCCGTCACGGACCCCCCTCTCTATGTTCCTGACTATAGAATCACCCACGACAAGAAGCCCCCTTCCCCCCCTCCCCAGAGGAGTATCCATAGTGCGAGTGGATACGGGCCCATCACCTGAAGAAGGGGTTGTTTCCCTCTTTTGTGGGATTGTTTCCCTCTTTTCCAGAGCGATGTCCCCCAGCCCTGAGACTCCCTTCCCTGGCAACTGAGGAGCTGGCCAACTGAGGCTGGGACAACGCCTCCATGTCCCTAGAAGTCTCACCCTGGTCCCTCTCTACCTGTCTCTGCTTCTCCAGGTCAGCAACCGTGGCTTCAAGGGAGCGAACCCGTTCCCTGAGAGCCTGGAACTCTTTGTACCGAGCACACACCCATGACTTATGCCCAAGAGGCAGATAATCATACATGTGACACTCGGTGCAAAACACTGGATAGCCCCCAGCCCCCCACCATGCTGCTGGCTGGCTCACTGCATAATTTTGTGTAATATGGTTTAGTATAGTGTATTTGATTTGAGTTTACCTAGACAGCTTATTTAGCTGGGCCTTTACCTCCTCTCTCGGGACGTGCAGTGCAGTGTTTGGGGCCTGGCTTCCTCGCCCTGCCGCTGAACTCGCACAGCTGCTAAACCCACGTCTTGGCACTTCTTCCCAATGAGGCACTGACTCCCAGTTAGGCACTCGCTGCTCGTGGAAAGTTTAGTACTTATAATTTAGTACTTATAGTTCTTCGGTTGCTGTTTTTACACTACTTTTATATTATTTATATGTTGTTGCTATTTTTGCATCTTTCAACTGAACCAGTATTTTAATTGGTTTAAATTTTTGATTGTACTGTATTTTATATTTTTGTTTTTATATATATGTATTTTATTAATATATTAAAACAATACATATTTCGTAAGGTTATAGGAAGCGCAAAACAATACATCCTACTAGCATATTATTCATACTAGCATATTATAAGCCAAAATATCACCCACATTCTATTCATTAAGTCCGCAAGTCATCACATAATTCTTCTCTCTCTCTTAAAAAATCAATAAATGGTTTCCAATTATTCACAAAAAGGTTAACTGACTTTTTCTTAATTAACATTGTAAGTTTATCCATTTCAGCATAATCCAAAACTTTCAACCACCAATCTTCCAGCGAAGGTATCTCTGAATTCTTCCAATATTGTGCATATAAAATTCTTACTGCATGTACATGAAACCGGAAACCTTTTTGTTAGGTATAAGGGATGATCATGTAGGCGAACAAGTTTGAAATATTTCGCCTACATGATCATCCCTCATACCTAACAAAAAAGTTTCCGGTTTCATTTGAATCAATTGTTCCAGGCTGGGGGCTAACTGTGTAGAGAAATTTTTTTCCACACTCTTTCCGCACTCCAAGCACTTACGTGGTTATCCTGAGTGAATTCTTTGATGTTTGATAAGGCTTGCACTTGCACCGAAACTCTTTCCACACTCAAAGCATTTATATGGTTTTTCCCCTGTGTGAATTCTTTGATGGACAGTAAGACTTTTTTTCTCACTGAAGTTCATTCCGCACTCCAAGCACTTATATGGTTTCTCCCCTGTGTGACTTCTTTTATGTATAATAAGGCTTCCACTCACATGGAAACTCTTTCCACACTCAAAGCATTTATATGGTTTTTCCCCTGTGTGAATTCTTTGATGGGCAGTAAGACTTTTTTTCTCAGTGAAGCTCTTTCCGCACTCCAAGCACTTATATGGTTTCTCCCCTGTGTGACTTCTTTTATGTATAATAAGGCTTCCACTCACATGGAAACTCTTTCCACACTCAAAGCATTTATATGGTTTTTCCCCTGTGTGAATTCTTTGATGGGCAGTAAGACTTTTTTTCTCAGTGAAGCTCTTTCCGCACTCCAAGCACTTATATGGTTTCTCCCCTGTGTGAGTTCTTAGATGTGAAGTGAGGTGTTCACTCTGAGTAAAGCTCTTTCCGCACTCCAAGCATTTATATGGTGTCTCTCCTGTGTGGATTCTTTGATGTCTGATAAGGCTTCCACTTGCACCGAAACTCTTTCCACACTCAAAGCATTTATATGGTTTTTCCCCTGTGTGAATTCTTTTATGTATAATAAGGCTTCCACTCACATGGAAACTCTTTCCACACTCCAAGCATTTATATGGTTTTACCCCCGTGTGAATTCTTTGATGTTTGGTAAGGCTTCCACGCGTACTGAAAGTACTTCCACACTCCAAACATTTATATGATTTCTTTTCTGCACGAGTTCTCTGATGTATCTCAAGTCTTGATTCACTATTGAAGGCAGGACACATATTTGTTCTTTTTCCATACTTTTCTTGTTCAGTTTGTATGACGTGGAAGTCCTGTCTCTGTACTACATCTGGATCCTCAGCATTCTCCTTTGTGTAGATTCTTTGATGTAATGTAAATTTTGACAACTGACTTTCAACGTATGCATGGTTTTTCTGCTCCATGGATTCTGCAGTGTGCAATAAGTTTTGATTTACAATTGTCCATTTCCTTGAAGAAAGAAGGCATGTATTCCTTCTATTTCCTAAGCAGCAGTCTTCTTCGGCTAGGATTTCATCAAAGCCTCCTTGGTTTCTACACTGCCTCCTTGATCCCTCTTGATCCCCAAAGCTCTCTTCTTCCACTTCCTGTAGGATTGTGTCTAGTGATACTACATGTGACTTCTCAGGATCCCTGTTCTCCTGTTCATCACCTCCTGGAAAAAAAGAGAGAATCCTGACTAGGAGTTCAATTGAGAAATCATACTCTGCTTCCCTGACCCAAAGGGTCTCTCAATCTAAAAGGAAACACAAAGGAGATTTTATTTATTTATAAAAATTATATCCCGCCTTATCCCATGCCGAGGCAAATGCCCAAGGCGGCTTACAACAAAAATTAAAAACAGTTTAAAATACAGAAAGTTTAAATACATAATTTAAAAACAATAATATTAATAAAAACCACTGGGGGGGGCAACAGTAGGGAGTACAAAAGCAGCATGGCAGAGCATCTTGAGACACAGGAGGCAGGCTACAACCCATCACCCAAACGTGAGACGAAACAAAAATGTTTTGAGATGCTAGCAAAATACCACTAGGAGAGACGCAGTTCTGGGATGAAGAGGGAAATAGAGCTTTACTCATTGTTCGAGCAGATGTTGCTTGCTGTTGTGGAGAATGAATGGAAATGTGCTTGTTTGGCCCCTTCCAATCCAGCTTGTCACCTGGATATGGGATGGAGACAGCTACGGTAGCCCTGCTGGGACATCTTTGCCTGATAAGTGGCACGGGGGAAGCCTCCCTTTTGCTTCGATGAGCCCTTTCAGAGCTTTTGCTTCTGGTGACTAAAATATCTTCTTACAAATGCATTAAAATCTGATTGATGTAACTGGGTCAGTCTGAAAATGATCTCACTTTTTTTTTTGTTCTTTTACACCCATGACCTGCAGAAGGCGTTTGGTGGCCAAACAAGTTCAGCTCCACAGGAGGTGTCAGAGATCAGGAATCTGCTTCATCACGGGTTTTATTTAACGTCTCTGTTGAGCCACTGGGAGAGCCGGCCTGGGGCTGTGAGGGCAGGGGGGGCCAACCCCCAACTCTGCCTTCCATTATGGCACCTGGCCTAGATGCCTTTAAAAGGGGTTTGGACAAATTCATGGAGGAAAAGACCATCACAGGTTACAAGCCATAAGCAACCTCCTGGTTTTAGAAGTGGGTTTTCTCTGTGCCAGGTGCAAGGGAGTGACAACGGGAAACAGGTCATCTTGTTGTCTCGTGTGCTCCCTGAGGCATCTGGTGGGGCCACTGTGTGACACAGGAAGCTGGACTAGATGGGCTTTTGGCCTGATCCAGCAGGGCTCTTCTTATGTTCTTATGTTCTTATGAACTAAGCAGGCAACTAAGAGGGGCTACAGGGATTCTGAGACAAGACTTAGAAGGCTTCATGGAGTGGGTGAGGCTGGACTGCCTCCAAGTTACTCCATCAAGACAAAAGTGATTTTAGGAGTGAGGAAGGGGGGGGGGGCTCAATGATCTGGGAGTAGATGGCTGACAAGATTCATTGACATCATGAATTCTGCTTTCAAAAACACTGCTTCCCCACCACCATCAGAAGGACCATACTTGGGGATGCACGACCCACCCAAGAATGACTCTTGGCTGTGGGCAGGACAGTCATGAGGGGGGGGCTCCTTTTGCCAACCCGACTGCAAGCTGCCTTGGGGAGCCCGCGTGCTCTGGTGCGGGGCAGAGAGGGGCCAAGCGGGAGGCTCCTCAGTGGCGCAGGAGGTCCCTGGATCCTTTGACGGCTCCTGCTTGGGCCCTCTCTGGACTGTCGCTCCTCTCAGCGCCTTCCCTGCTGGGGGTTCTGCTGACCTCTCCAGCGTGGCGTGGCAAGGGCAGCCCTCCCAAGCTCCGATTTCCCCCCCCCCCCCCGGCCAGACACTCCCTCCCTCAGGGCTGGAGACTCTGGCGGCATGACTCCTCTCTTGCCCGCTCGGCAACTGGCGCCCTCCCCGCTTCATCGCCCCTCCTCTCCAGGCCCACTGCGGAGGCCAAAGCTGTGCTGCGGAGACTTTTTATGCGTGGCTCCTGCTGGCTACAGGACCCTCTTCCCTGCGGGTTCATTTCCCTTCTAGTAGGGTTGATCCCTTTTCCATGGCACTGATGTCGGAGAACTTGCAGTCGTTGCCCCAGGGAAGATCCCAGCAGGAATCCACTGGCCACTTGGTTCATGTTCCAATGTCTCCTTTGGCCCCTACCTGAGCAGCTTTGCCTCTCTGGGCTCTCCTGGCGCCCCTCTGTCCCCGCACCCCTTGACACCTTCCTTTGAATGGGGCCAGGGGGGCGAGCAGAGGCGGACCGAGCAAGAGGCGCTGCCTGACCCTAGAGGCACACTGCACAAGTTAGATGCCACGGGGGGGGGGGCACCACAGAGAAACCGCCAGGGGGAATTCCTCACCGATTGATCCCACAACTACCCGGAGAGGTTTCCTTCCCCTCCAGTGAGGCCCAATATTGCAGGCAGCGGCTATGCTACCCACTAGAATGCCCCCCTCCCAACAAATGGGTTCCTCACTGGGTCTTCCCTGAACAACAGGCAAGAGGGTGTATATCTGGGGTGGGTCTGCCTACACAGAACCCACCAGCCCTCTGAGGAAGCCCCACAATTCCAGGCCACAAAGGAGGCCACTCCCGACAGAAGCAAGTTACCTGCGGATTTCTCTCCTTCCTTGGGATCCTGGAGAAATGGACCTTCTTCCCCTTGTTCCAGCTGGGAAATGAAGGCAGGTTTGGGAAAGTCCTCTGAAAAGGAAACAAAGAGATGAGTTGCTTATGAATGGCTACAAAATATTGAGGTGACCCAAAAGGAACCTGACCCTAGGCTGCTTCGCACCCCCAAAGTACATGGGGCAGGGATGGGGGGAGAGGCAGGTTCTTAGAACTCCCATTCAGATGACTATCAGTGGCGTTCCTGGAGGGGGTGTGGCACCGTAAGTGGTGCAAGGCGCTGTACCGTGCCTTGCAAACTGGTGTAACGCAGCCCCTCCCATTTGACCCCGGAGCCATTCCGACAGCAAAGGAAACACCTTCACCGCCAGAATTACTCCGGGGCAAGTGGGAGGGGCCACGTGCAGCGCCTTGCCCCACTAATGGTGCTGCACCCCCTGCAGGAACGCCACTGATGAACATGCAACAGAAATTGATCCCAAAGTATCTGTCTGCTGGAAGGGAGGTCAAAAGGCCAGGCACCCCCACCCCACCCCAGGCAGTTCCTTCTCTGCAAAGAATCTCATGCAAGCAGCAGAGAAAGGACGTGTGGTTCCCCCCCCCCCCCGCCTTTTCACCGCCTGAGCAGGGGCCTCATGGGAGCACCACCTTTCCAAAATTTTGGGGAGCCCAGACATACAACTTGGCAGGGCAGCTGCTTTGCACGTCAAAGAGCCCAGGGTCCGTCTCTGGCGCCCTCTGCAGGCAGGATCCCTACCTGAAACCCTGCAGAGCCCCAACCGGCCTGTGGGGGCAATACTGAGCCAGATGGCCATGGGTCTGACTCAGGAGAAGGTGGCTGTCCTGGATTGTGCCTCCCCAAACAAACTGGGGCTAGGAGGAAGAACTGGTTTCTGGGCCAAGCCCCCCCCCCGCCGCCCCCCGCTTGCACCAGCCAGAGCTCTGCTTTCCCCTTGGCTGATATGAATGGAGCTCAGCTGGCGGTTTTGGCTCAGGGGACTGTATCACAACGGCTGGCGAACCGACAGGCTCCAAAGGCCCTTTGCTGACGCCGCCGTGACACAACTCGGCCACGACAGCATCAGCCACAAGCCCTGGAAGGGAGGCAGGAAACATACGTGGCTCCGAGGCTGGAACCGGGGGAAGATAAAGATCATCTTGAATCCTGCCCCCCCTTCACCTTAGGCATAAAACCTCCCAGTTAGGGAACCGGATCCTCCATCCTGCCCCCAGGACAGTCGGCCAATCAGAGTCCTGTGTGTCATCAGGCAAATCCTGGGGAGAGGGTCCAGGCATGAGGACAGGCAGGTCAAGCCAAATTCCTCCAGCAGCAGCACCTGGCACTAGACAAGCCACCAGTCCACGGGCCACGACACTGGATAGCGCAGGGGAAGGAGAGAGACCAGGCCTGACACGCCCTGTCCGTGGCAAGTGGCTCATCGCGAAGGCCTGGCGTGTCCCAAAATGGGATTCTGGCGTTGTCACCATTCACTTCCTTATCGAGCCATTTCTATCCAGCCGTTTCAGCCCCAAAGAGCATCAGTCAGGCCAAGCTCGGTCCAGCCCCACATAAGGTCCAGCCTGGACATAAGGTCCAGCCCCACACGCCCCACTGATGTGGCGCAATCCTGACAGCGAGAAGAATAAAAGCTAGATCAGACCGCAGGTGTCTCACTTTGTCACGTCCTGGAGTCGATTCTGATTGGCCCGAATCATTACCCCGCGTCCCGCCCCCACAACACCGAACGTGGCCTCTCATTGGCCAAAGGGCGTTCTGGTGCGTTCCAAGTTGAATAAATTGAGCTTCGTCCAATGAGAGGCCATGTTTGGCGTTGTGGGGGCAGGACACAGAGCAATGCCTCGGGCCAATCAGAATCTACTCCGGGACGCAACAAAGCAGGACGTCTGCGGTGCTACGCCGGCTTAAGAACAGTTCATGCCTTTGTTGTCTGCCCACTGAGAAGAAAGGGCGTCCTTACCCAGAGAGGCCACGATCCTGTAATTCTCCAGCATGACTTCCCTGTACAGAGCCTTTTGGCCCGGATCCAGCAGAGCCCACTCCTCCTCCGTGAAGCGCACAGCCACCTCCTCGAAGGACGCCGGAACCTGGAAGGAGAAAACAGTCTCTGCTAAAAAATAACGCCCCACCCTTTTAACACAGCATGTGTCGTTCCCCCCCCCCCCCCCGGCTCTTTTGCCCACAGTCTGAAAACAGAAATTAAGGTGGGGCCAACTGGGCATTTTCCTGCGGTATATTTGGCAAATCAGACCAGTTGGTTGCCTGGGTTTTTTCTTCTTTTTCTGGCAGGACAAAAGCCCACCTTGTACGATGCACAGAGTCCTGAAGGAAAAGACCACATCGCTTATTGAGTGATCACACCTACAGTATTCGCCTGTGATTGCAAACCTGTCTAGGAAATGGCAGACTGTGCAAAAACAGGTGGATGACCCCTTATCCGGACATCCAAAATCCAGACGATTCTGAAACCCAGACATTTTGGGGGTTATGACTTAAAAAAAAAACTTTTTCCAGCACCTGGCTGGCATTGTGCAAGGCATGCTGAGGCACAACATTATTAAAGATATGGTACAAAATGACCTTCAGGCTATTTGTATAAATGTATATCCCCAAGATGTCTCAGTATATTTATGCAAACATTCTGAAATCCAGACAAATCCAAAATCCAGACAACTTCCCACCCCAAGCAGTCCGGATAAGGATAGTAAAGGTAAAGGTGACCCCTGACAATTAAGTCCAGTCGTGATACTCAACCTGTATTACATATTCACATATACGGGACATAGAATACGATTTAACTTTTTTCTCAATATATTTGGTATTCTTACAGATACCTTTCTGTAAACTTCCTGGGATCCCTGAACTATATTTATGCATCAGAGAGGGGAGCAGGCGGTTGCAGCCGGATCCCAGCTGGCAGAGGGGGCACCTCCGAGGGCCAGCAGCAGCCAGCAGCCCCCCCCCCCGGCATCCCCGCAGCCCTGGGATCTCCTCTGACCAAGCGGGGGCCAGACAGGGATGCTCAATGTGACCAATCTTGGAAGGACTTGCAAAGAGGACTTGATCTTGCAAAGAAGTTCAATCGTCGGTTATAGAAAAGCATAGAATTCATATTACTGGATTTCACTGGTCAGCTTTCCAACCCTTGGTATTCTGTGGAGTTCACAAACACTCTTGGGAGGCGTGAAAGTTGCGACCTTGCAGCACCAGAAAAAAAAAGTTCTTTCAAGGCCTGCAAACATGACAGCAATAAGCTGTGTTTGCACGTTGCCCCCCCCCCCGGATCTGCCCCTTACCTGCGCAGGCTGCAGAGTGGCTGATTCTGCTCCAGGCCAAAGAGGAGACGGTCTAGACGGTGGCCCCGACGCCATTCCGCTACCTGCGAGGGAGACAAACGCGATGGGGAGACTTGTACCGTTCAGGCCTTCTTCTAACTTCACTTCCTTGTGCAATTTGACACTATTTCCCTGTTTGCCTCATTGTTCTGTTTCTGACCCAGAAATGGCCGAGTGAGTGGGGTGAGCCCCAGACATCGGTCTTCCCCTTCTTCCGTTGTCCCTGTTTCTTCCTCTCCCGGCCTGTCTAGTCACCTCCCTCCGCTCCTTGACCTGCTTCTGCAAAGCCTTTCCTGGCCCACCAAGACCTGCTTTTCCTGCCGTACGTTCTACCGCAGTTCCTTCCTCCAACTGCTCTCCTTTCACGAGCCCAGTCCCCAAGGCTGAAATGAGCAGCCAGACAGGTGCTGTGTCGATCCCAGGTGATGTCCTGGAACTCGGACCAGGAGAGCTGATGGGGCAAAAACCATAGCACAGGGGCGGTGGACCTGATCCAGCATCAGGCATCCGAGAGGTTACTGTCCGAAAGCTTTTCTGTCGGAAGACTTTAATTTGCTATAAGTTAGCAGACAAGTCTCTATGTACAGACACTTCACTCGTAGGACGAGGCCCGGTTCTCTCTGTAACTGGAAAGAGACCCCCCTCCCCCCGCCCCAAGATACAACCCTTGAAAGATGCAGATGCTACATAGGGCAGCTGCTCTCTGCAAGGCATAAATATGGACCATTTGGGGCTGTATCTTCCCAGCTGAGTACTGGGGGCCTCACCCTGCGCTGTCCCCCTCCTCCTCAGTCCCTTCTTTCTTCGGAAGAGAGCAGCTCTCTCCGAAACTCGCGGTTCCTTTGGGATCAGGCCAGGATAGGACCCTCTTCAGCTCCAAAATCTAGCTTCCTTCTGGTTTTTATGATTCCATCGGCCTCTGTTAAAACCAGGAGTGAAGACACCTACAACCGTTCAAACAGTACAAAGCTATCTTATACAGCGAGTCAGTCCTCACTTCAAGTCATTTCGTTTAAAGTCATTTTGTTTTAAAGTTGATGGGAAAATGCCATAGGAACGTTTACGTTTATCAATTAGCCTTTGTTTCATTATTGGTTTCATTATTTCATTATAGCCAGGATGGTGTAGTGGTTTGGGAGTCGGACTTAGACCTGGAAGATCCAGGTTCAAATCCCCGCTCAGCCACGAAGCTTCCTGGGTGACCTTGGGCCAGTCACTATCTCTCAGCCCCACCTACCTCACAGGGTTGTTGTGAGGACAAAAAGGAGGGGAGGAAATATGTACACCACTCTGAGCTCCTTGGAGGAAGGGTGGTATAAAAAATGTGAAAAATAAATAAATAAATAAATCATAAGTTCTTTTGCTTAAAGTCGCGGTTTCCAAGAAGAACCAAGCAGCTATCAACAACTTGCAGTGAGGACTTGCGGTACTATGAATTAAAAATCCTGTCCTGTAGAGCGAAGTGCAAGAGCACCCAGCCAGCCCCTCCGTATCAGAAACACGTGAACCGTTTCAGCTCTCAAATATTCTCCTCCAGGGTCCCCCCCCCCAGATCTTGCAGCTGTTTGCAGCTGTCTCCCTGACAAACAGGCCCTTCCTCGGCCCTTTCAGTTCTGGCTTTTACAAGGTCCCAGTCAAGCCACCCCAGCATAGAAATAAACCCATTTTTTATGCCCAGCTGCCCAAAAGTTGAGCCTGCAAATGGGGGGGGGGCACTGTTGCAGTTGGCCATCTCTCAGCCCCCTCCCTGTTCCCTGGTTGTGAGCCTGGGGATTCTCTCCCCCCCCCCAGGGGCTCCTCACCCATCGCAGCCCCGGAACTCCCTTTCGCCCCCAAGGGGCTTTGGACTTAAGGGGGGGGGGGAATGCATATCCTACACAGGGCTTCCCTACTCTTGCACTCCCCCCGCATTTGCCCCTCTAGGAATCCGGAGTCGCTTCTTTTAACCCTCGGAGTGCCGGTCAGCAGAGAGGAAAAACTCTTTGCAGAGGATCCAAGTCTTGATTGACCCTCCATCCACCCCCCACCCCCCACAGGACCGGGAGGTGCATCTTCCCCCCCCCCCGCCCTGCAGCATCCCCTCCTCCTCCTCGGCACAGACCCTGCAGCTTCCCCCGGGGCTGATCTTCTCCTCTCGCACAACACGAGAACCAGGGGGACACCCACCCCACTGCAGCCGCAATGCACCCCAGAGGTAGTAAGGGAATAAATGCGCCCTTACCTTAAGGAGACCTCCGTGACAGCCCCTCTTGTTGCGAGGAGGTTTCCCCAGGAGCAAAGACTCGGATCGTGGAGGGTTCAAAACAAGCGGAGTTGGGACGAATCACTTCCGAAGCGACCAGCTGCCCCGGACGATGGCGTCGGTCGGGCGGTTTTACATAGTAGTTCACTTCGGAAATAAGACGCACATCATTCGCAGGTTTTCACCCAATCAACACGACACATTCTCGGCTTTCTTCCCTTATTTGGCATCTGTTCTGAGGTTGCCGCCGCTACACGGGTACTACTGGTTGTTTGTGCCTTCAAATGTGAACTCGAAACTTTCCTTGCAATGCAGCCAGGCAGTTAGAAAGGACATCTGGTGTGGTTGTCTCCGATTATTAGACGGAACCGCAGCAAGCAGGCAGGAAACGTGTGGCTGGCTGAGGATCCGGGCAGGTTCTTGCAGGTTTGCAGCAACAAGCAGCGCCCTTGCAGACTCGGGCCCGGGGTCACGTAGGCAGGGCTAGCTTAATTCATCTTATACCCAGGTTATTCCGGTGCCCTACCTCAAGGGGGGGTACATATCTAGTACACAGGTGGTTGGGGAAGGCTGGGGAAGGGGTGGAGCAGGAAGGGGCTTCCCAACTCTCGCACTCCCCCCCACATTTGCCCCTCTAGGAATCCGGAGTCGCTTCTTTTAACCCTCGGAGTGCCGGTCAGCTGAGAGGAAAAACTCTTTGCAGAGGATCCAAGTCTTGATTGACCCTCCACCACCACCCCCAGGATGCCCCGACCAGGCATCCCGTCCTCCTCCTCTGCACAGACTCTGCGGCTTCTCCAGGGGCTGATCTTCTCCTCTCGCACAACACCAGAACCAGTGGACATCCACTAAAATTGAGTGGGGGGGGGGAGTCAAAACGGCCAAAAGGAAATACAGTACTCCCCCCATATCCCCTGGGGATATGTTCCAGGCCCCTCCGTGGATACTTGAAACCGTGGGTAGGGGCGACTGCCCCCTCCATGGTTTCCTGAGGGGCCCCCCACCCCGCCTCTCCTGCAGGCAGGCATGCTTGCTTCCCCCCCCCCCCCCCAGCTCTTATTTTTCTTTCAGCAAGCTTTGTTTCTTCCTTAAAACAAACAGAGAAGCAGCCTCCATTGCAGGCAAGTAGAACGAGACTAAGTCCTAGAGAGGCTCTGCAAGGTTTCTGCTAACCTTACAGAGCCTCTCTAGGACTTCGTCTAGTTCTACTTACCTACAATAAGCAGCCAGAGGCTGCTTGTCCTGTTTGTTTAAGGAAGAAACGAAGCTTACTGGGAAAAAAATAAAAGCCTGGATCCCCGCAATCCGTGGATAACTGAAACCGTGGATAGCGGATCAGTGGATATGGGGGCCCACCGGTATTTCTTTACCCAGCACATAATCTGTGGAACTCCTTGCTATAGGATTTTGCAATGGCACCTGGCCTACGGGTCCAATCCTATCCAGCTTTCCAGGGCCACTGCAGCCGCAATGCACCCAAGAGGTAAGGGAATAAATGCTCCCTTACTTTGAGGAGACCTCCGTGACAGCTCCTCTCTCCATCGCAGGATGCAACGCACACCCTGTTAGCACGGCTGCATTGGTGCAAGAACGTTGGACAGGATTGGGCCCTGAACGCTTTTAACAGGGGACTGGACACCTTTATGGAGGAAACATCAATCACAGCTTACAAGCCATGATGACTGAGCTTCCAGGTGCAGGGGAGTGGCAAGAGGAGGATAAAAGGTACCTTTTTATCTGTGCGCTCCCCGAGGCATCTGGTGGGGCCACTGTGAGATACAGGAAGCAGCTGGACTAGATGGGCCCTTGGCCGGATCCAGCAGCCAGGCTCTTCTTCTGTTCTTATGCTACCTCACAGGGTTGTTGTGATAAAAGCAGCGTGGGGAGAAAATGTGTGCCTGGCACCGAGACAGCATTCTATCATTGAACATGATTTTTTTAGAGTCTGCTGCCCTGGGTTCCTGGCATTGGCAGCTGCCTTTACCATGTCAGGCTTTTGCCCAGTTGGCTCCGCATTCTCGGCCAGTAGAAGAAAAAGTGACTCTTTGGGAATCCTTCATGGAGAACTTCTTTTGTGAAAATTTGACCTTTTCTCCTAAGGTTCAGACGGAGCAATTGAGGGACCCAAATTTGTCAGTCCTGGTCAACCCCGAACCTGATCTCCCAAGGCAGGGAGTTCCGCAGCCCCATGCTCTGCGCATTCCTAGAATATATGTGAAATAAGATTTCTGCTCCCAGTGTGGCTCTTTCCAGACGCCAAGGAGTGATGGGATCTCCCGTTGTTGTGGCGCATCTGAGAACATGCGCCATGGAGCCAAGAGTGCCTTTCTGTCAGGGGCAGCACCATCCCTTTTCACAGCATCAGGAAGCAGGGGTGTCAATAGGGTGGGTGGCACCTGGTGCGAGATCTCGTGGTGTCGCCCCATGGATGTCCTCCTATACCAGACATACAGCCCAATCCTGTGTAAGATGCGGCGGCCCGGCCGTCCTAAAAGGCCGGTCACCGCATCCTAGCCCTGCCTTCCCTCAGCTGCCTTCCCTCTGTGCAAGCGGCCTGAGACCCTATGGGCCTACTCAAATGTACACCAGCTCTGGAGCTGGCATACATTCGAGCCCCGCGTGTAAGGCTACACCGGGCCGGGAAAGGGCCTAGTATATCGGCAGATCTCACTGCTAATATCCCCGCCCTCCCCCAGCCCAGTTTGGCCAATGGCTGCCCTCCCTCACCGCCTGGCCCACCCTCCCCCACACTGGCCTGTGCAGGACTTGCCTTGTTGGCGGCCCTTACTCTCTGGGTGCCGCAAAAGTGCTTTCACCCAGCGCTCGCTCCCCCGGCACTTACCTACACAGGATTGTACCGCCAAGAACGTCAGAAGAGCCCTGCTGGATCAGGCCAAAGGCCCATCTATCTAGTCCAGCTTCCTGTATCTCACAGTGTCCTGTATCTCACAGACGAGACAATGTGGAAACGTGATCCTCATGTGAGTCGTAGTGGGAAATGGGAATCATTTTTTTTCCACCACCATTTTTTGCACCACTGGTAACAAATAGAATAGAAAGTCATTTTGAGGTCACCCAGCTTTGACTCCCCTGCTTGCAAGTGAGATGATGCCCACGGGGGGAGCCCAGACCTGCAAGACTTACCAGGTGCCTTTCCGATCAACGGCCCTTGATTATCCTGGGTTTGTACAATGGCAAGCTTGGGAAAAACGTTTTATTATTTTTAAAAGGTAAAAGGTTTTTACAAACAGAACACCTACAATAGAATTGAGCAGCAAAGTCAGGTCTTGGAGGGAGCTAGGAAAGGCTTTGCCAAACCAGATTTTGCAAGGACATTTCCAGGATGAAGCGCCCAAAAAGTCTGGGAGGGGAAGAAACAGGGACAGAGTGACAGGAGGAGGGAAGAGAGGAAGGGTTGTTACGTTGAATAAAAGCTCAGCAGACCAGGAACTTTATTGCAGTGAAACCTATCAATGGCTCTCAATGGGACTCAGTGATCAAAGAGAGAGAGAGAGAGAGAGAGAGAGAACGCCAGATCAGTTTGCAAGTCCCTCTTATAAGAATTCCAAAACAGAATTACAAGCAAAAAAACGCATGTTAGAAAACATTACATCTTATTGGCTAGAAAAGGAAAAGTAGGCTGGAACAATTCTGGGTATTTTACTGAAACATACAGTTCTAAATATTCAGCTGCGCTATGCCGCTATCTGTTGTCTTAGGTACTATTTTTGGAGCAAAAACTGTGCTCCATTGTTCTACTAACATGTTGCCAAATATTTACTTTATCTTTTGTTCTGCTGCCAACAACCGTAGCTCCCTGCCTTACAGACCCTGACAATAACTTCAGTTCATATAATTCTCCACTTATAATAGACATGTTTACTCATTAGAGAGTTTTCTTTCTAGTAACCAAGTTGTTTAAAAGAAGCATTACACAGAAAACCTTCAGAGAACAAGAAGCTACTAGTTTCTTGGGGCTGGCAAGACATACGCTTTTCATTGTGTTCCATGTATTCCATCTCTCTGCTGACATTCTGCCAACAGCCAAATATTTCTGGGCAACAGCTAGTATTCTCTTTTGCCTTACTATTTACATTCAAGAAATCTTCAATTCTCTATCTGTGTCTTAAGCTTCAAGTTGGACAACGCTGGTTCTTCGGCTTTGAAATGGGGATGAGCACCACACCCTAGAGTCGGACACGACTGGACTTAATGGTCAGGGGTCACCTTTACCTTTAAGCATAAGCAAACAATATAAGCGCACGGACAGGTATGGCTTGGCCTAAACATACAGTTTTGCAGGCAACTTTCAGAAAAGCAAGAACTTGGTTTACAGATACACAAAACAAGGCCATATTCCCAGAAAATTATCGCTAAAGAGGAAGAGAGAGTCAGAAGCGTCGCTCCGGTAGGGGCGGGGCTGTAAGTATCGCTGCGGTTACAGTCGCTTTACCGAGCGAGGAGGAGGCAGCCCCGCCCCCTCACTGTCCGAGCCATTCGCCTACGGAGAAAGTAGCAGGCAAGAGACCCTGCCTGCTGCTTTCTCCGTAGGCGAATGGCTCGGACAGTGAGGGGGCGGGGCTGCCTCCTCCTCGCTCGGTAAAGCGACTGTAACCGCAGCGATACTTACAGCCCCGCCCCTACCGGAGCGACGCCTCTGGAGTTACTTTCGGATTGCAAGCTTTAGCCGAACAATAGACTTCTTCTTATTGTTCAGATGTTGGCAGGCGAAAGTGTATTTCTCTTTGCAGAGAGACTGATAACAGAATATGCGGTTTTTTTAGCTCTGAACTTAGAAATACACAGAAGAGCAGAAATATTTACTATGAGAGAGGCACTCTTCTTATGCTCAGGAAACCTGGGTACAGCCTCACAGAAATCAATCCAGATCTGGGGCTCAGCCCACTGGGGCATTCCAGGGGCATCCCAGGGGCATCCCATCCCACTGGGGCATCCCAGCTCAGCCCACTGGGGCATTCTGCCTTCTCCTCCCGCAGTGGAGCACCGTGATCAGGAAGAAGCATCAGGCGCACACACGCATGCGGCCCGTCATCACCGGGTCAGGCCTTGGGGTGCCAGCCTCCTGGGAACCTTGTGAGTCGTGTGGGCTCTGCCCCCTGAACTGGTGCTGCTAAGGTAGCGGAGCCGGCCTTTCCAAGAGTGGCCAGCCTTCCTCAAAAGTACATTAAACTTCTTGGGTCCCCTTGCCTTGAACTTCAGTGGGCAATGCACATTGGGGGGGGGGGTGGAATCAAAATTTCACATATACGCTGGTGGGTTCTGAGTCACAGATCAAGAGACTAATTTTGGCCTAGCTGCCTTTAAAAGGGGCTTGGATAGATTCATGGAGGAAAAGACCATCACAGGTTACAAGCCATAAGCAACCTCATGGCTTTAGAAGTAGGTTTTCTCTCTGCCAGGTGCAAGGGAGTGGTTATCTTGTTGGCTGTGTGCTCCCTGAGGCATCTGGTGTGTGATACAGGAAGCTGGACTAGATGGGCCTTTGGCCTGATCCAGCAAGGCTCTTCTTATGTTCTTATGCCAGATAATAGAAAACTGAGACAATGTTATCCTATAATTTTTCCTGTAGTATCTCAGAAATAAAATGATTTTATGTTAGCCTTTACTCTACACTGATCTAGTAAACACTGAAAGCAACCCACGTGTGACCTCAAGCTTATTTCAACGGAATTCTGGAAATTACTGACTCTGCTATAGCTGGTCTAAAGATCCTCGGGAATACAGATTGCCATATTTAAAACCTATTCCGCATAATAATAAAAGGCAGTTTGGGTAACACAATAGTGGAAGCTTTGACTACACTCCAAGCATTTATATGGTTTCTCCCCTGTGTGGGATCTTTGATGCACAGTCAGGTGTGAGCTCACACTGAAGCTCTTTCCACACTCCAAGCATTTATATGGTTTCTCCCCCGTGTGGGTTCTTTGATGTACAGTCAAGGTTCTGCTCTGATTGAAGCTCTTTCCACACTCCAAGCATTTATATGGTTTCTCCCCTGTGTGGGTTCCTTGATGCATATTCAGGTGCGAGTTCTGACAGAAGCTCTTTCCACACTCCACACATTTATATGGTTTCTCCCCTGTGTGGGTTCTTTGATGCACAGTCAGGTGTGAGCTCACACTGAAGCTCTTTCCACACTCCACACATTTATATGGCGTCTCCCCCGTGTGGGTTCTTTGATGCATAGTCAGGTGTGCTCTCTTACTGAAGCTCTTCCCACACTCCAAGCATTCATAGGGTTTCTCCCCTGTGTGGGTTCTTTGATGGAGAGTAAGTTTTGCATTCTCACTGAAGCTCTTTCCACACTCCAAGCATTTATATGGTTTCTCTCCTGTGTGGGTTCTTTGATGCACAGTCAGTTGTGAGCTCTTACTGAAGCTCTTCCCACACTCCAAGCATTTATATGGTTTCTCCCTCGTGTGGGTTCTTTGATGTGCAGTCAGGCTTGAACTGTCACTGAAGCTCTTTCCGCACTCCAAGCATTTATATGGCTTCTCCCCCGTGTGGGTTCTTTGATGCACAGTCAAGGTTCTGCTCTGACTGAAGCTCTTCCCACACTCCAAGCATTTACAGGGTTTCTCCCCTGTGTGGGTTCTTTGATGCATAGTCAGGTGTGCTCTCTTACTGAAGCTCTTCCCACACTCCAAGCATTCATAGGGTTTCTCCCCTGTGTGGGTTCTTTGATGGAGAGTAAGTTTTGCATTCTCACTGAAGCTCTTTCCACACTCCAAGCATTTATATGGTTTCTCCCCTGTGTGGGTTCTTTGATGCACAGTCAGTTGTGAGCTCTTACTGAAGCTCTTCCCACACTCCAAGCATTTATATGGTTTCTCCCCCGTGTGGGTTCTTTGATGTGCAGTCAGGCTTGAACTGTCACTGAGGCTCTTTCCGCACTCCAAGCATTTATATGGCTTCTCCCCCGTGTGGGTTCTTTGATGCACAGTCAAGGTTCTGCTCTGACTGAAGCTCTTCCCACACTCCAAGCATTTATATGGTTTCTCCCCTGTGTGGGTTCTTTGATGCATAGTCAGGTGTGCTCTCTTACTGAAGCTCTTCCCACACTCCAAGCATTCATAGGGTTTCTCCCCTGTGTGGGTTCTTTGATGGAGAGTAAGTTTTGCATTCTCACTGAAGCTCTTTCCACACTCCAAGCATTTATATGGTTTCTCCCCTGTGTGGGTTCTTTGATGCACAGTCAGTTGTGAGCTCTTACTGAAGCTCTTCCCACACTCCAAGCATTTATATGGTTTCTCCCCCGTGTGGGTTCTTTGATGTGCAGTCAGGCTTGAACTGTCACTGAGGCTCTTTCCGCACTCCAAGCATTTATATGGCTTCTCCCCCGTGTGGGTTCTTTGATGCACAGTCAAGGTTCTGCTCTGACTGAAGCTCTTCCCACACTCCAAGCATTTATATGGTTTCTCCCCTGTGTGGGTTCTTTGATGCATAGTCAGGTGTGCTCTCTTACTGAAGCTCTTCCCACACTCCAAGCATTCATAGGGTTTCTCCCCTGTGTGGGTTCTTTGATGGAGAGTAAGTTTTGCATTCTCACTGAAGCTCTTTCCGCACTCCAAGCACTTATATGGTTTCTCCC
Source organism: Plestiodon gilberti rubricaudatus (assembly GCA_026170595.1). Taxonomy (NCBI): domain Eukaryota; kingdom Metazoa; phylum Chordata; class Lepidosauria; order Squamata; family Scincidae; genus Plestiodon; species Plestiodon gilberti. The sequence goes on along the minus strand of JANXHW010000002.1, from coordinate 263,666,875 downwards.
CTGTGTGGGTTCTTTGATGCACAGTCAGTTGTGAGCTCTTACTGAAGCTCTTCCCACACTCCAAGCATTGATATGGTTTCTCCCCCGTGTGAGTTCTCTGATGTGCAGTCAGGCTTGAACTGTCACTGAAGCTCTTTCTACACTCCAAGCATTTATATGGCTTCTCCCCCGTGTGGGTTCTTTGATGCATAGTCAGGTGTGCTCTCTTACTGAAGCTCTTCCCACTCTCCAAGCATTCATAGGGTTTCTCCCCTGTGTGGGTTCTTTGATGTATTCTAAGTTCTGAATTACTGCTGAAGACCTTTGCACTCAGAGAACATGTTTCTTTTCTCTTTCCAGTTTGTTTTTCTGAATCAACTGGGATGACATTGATATCTCCACCCTGATGAACATCAAGTTTCGTTCTCCATCTCTCTCTCTGGTTTCCCTCCTGCTTCTTTGATCTGTCTTGATGCACAGCTTTCTCCCTTGTGTGGATCTGTTTATGGGAAGCAAGTTGTGTGCTTGTGCTGAAGCTCTTTCTCCACTCAAAGCAGTTACATGATTTCTTCCCTGGGTGGATTTCGTTGTGTCTATTAAGGTTGGATGTACAACTGATTGTGTCCGTGTGCAAAGGACGCTTCTTCCTTCTCTCCCCTTTGTGAGGTTCCTCTTGGACTGGGATTTGATGGCTGTCGTAATCCTGACAAGGAACAGATGTGGTCCTCCAGATAGGAGCTAAGCTGCCCTCCTGCCTCCCTGATCCATCTTGGTCTCTAAAAGTCACTTCCTCGACCTCAAGAATAGTTGTTTCCAGCGACACCCCTCGTGGCTCCCTCTGATCTTCATTATCTTGTCTCTTGTTTCCTGGAACAGAAGGAGAATCTTGACTAGCATGCAACAGACAGACACATGGGAACTCTGAAGCGCACTCCTAGGCAAACCCCAATGGATTCTGGGGCACCGGCTCTTTCCACACTGCACTGGATTGCAACCCTGCTCAGGGACTGACTATCCATTGGGTGCTGTGGAGATGTAGCACAATTGTGAGCAAGTTGTGTAAACTGCAACATGAAAATAAGTGGAGAAAATAAGTGGAGAAAATGTGGTAGTGAAAGAAACTGAGAGCTTGTACAAATCACTAGGAAGTAATTGGGTGGAGAAATGGTTAGTGAAGAGAGGAAAGAATCGGCTTACACAACAGTTGCAAAATGACAACCAGCTCTTAAAATAGCAGTTAAAGGAGAAACATTGCAAAGTAGAACTAACAAATCAGAAAGTGAATTACACTGAAGAACAAGAAAGCAGAATAGCAGATTTAAAACTACAGCTAGAAAGAAAGGACACACAGATAGCCGAGTGCCAGAGAGAATTGCAGATACAGCTAGGAAGGAAAGACGTTCCAATAGCAGAATATGCAGAAGGGAGTTTCAAGAAGCAAAAGATTAGTGGGATAAAGAAAAGGAGAAATTGTGGGAACTGTTTACTAAACTTACACAGAAAAGGAGGAGCAGGGAAATCTACTAATCCAATTAGCAAAATGCATAGAGGAAAAGGAAGAATTAGCTGAAAAAGACACTGAGATAGAGGAAAAGGAAGCAACTATAGCTTACTTAGAAAACCAATTAGTAAGCCTTGAAACATATAAAGCATTTGGAGAAGAGGTAACTGCATACTATACTAGGTCCCAGGAAGAATTAGCATGTGCAAGAATCAAAATAGACAACCAGGTGAGCCAAATACAGCAGAAGGAAAAAATATAAAGGATCTAGAAAGGCAGACTGCAGAGCTTATAAACCAAAAGGAAGAAGAGGATAAAATTGAAGACGAAAGGAAAACAGCCAGGCATGGTTCTTGCTTTCACCAAATTGACACTTTAACACAACAAATGCATCAGCGGAGGCAAGAACGGGATTCCAAGGATGCATTGCCTAGCAGCTCTCCTATTAATTCACCCTTGGAGAGCGAGGAAAGGCACCCAACCGAAGCAGTCTCCTCTGCAAGCCATGCAAGCACTCTCTCAACTTCCATGCAAGCACCAAGCACCCTACAAACCACGAGTACCTGGAAGCAGCAGCAAAAACGGTTCTGTTGTCATGAATTGGGTCACAAGACGAGCCAATGTCAAAATAGCTCCAATACAATTACAGCTGCTCCTGTGGGCAGAGCTCCACACGGGAAAGCCATCCTATCTGCGACAGCAGCAAATCAGGAAGAACAATCCAAGAATCCCCCTCCCCTCAGTCAAGAAATCACCTTTCAGCCTAGATGCAGGAAAGGAACAGCGAGTGGAAGGAAACATCCTGGCCTCTCAGCCAGACCCGGGAAGGCTACTTAACCACCCTAACCTCCGCCCGGAAGGCACCGGCCTGGGCCAAGTCCGAGCCTTCCTGACCCTCACTTCTCCCCGCCAGCCAGCCAGCCACCTTGTCCAGAGAACGCCTGGCAGGCGCCGAAGGAACGGAGTGAGTGACGGGGAAGACGGACCCAGCTGACATCAGTGCCCCTGCTGCCGGGATTCAGGGACTGTGAGCCTCACCCCTTGTGACGAGAACGAGGCAGAAGCCTGTCTGTCTGTGACGACAACATGGGGGGCAAACAGCTGCAAGCTGTTACAGAACAAATAAGAGTGGCAAGAAGCATCTATATCGTCCTTGGGGGTTCGCAGAGGTCTGGTAAGATGAGTCACCCCAACCCCTTTCCCCCCTGGAGCAGAGGTCACAGCCCCACAGATATCACACTAACACTGACCGACACCAAGTTAACCCAGAAAGGCAAGGAGTATCTACTGGGTTGAAGGGTCTCCATTCCCCACAGCCCCCTTCTGGTCCCATTTACCCAGCGCACTCTGGGCTGAAGCTACTCCTGTGGCAAAGCTATTGCTGCACTGTGCAGATGCACCTTACCTCCCGATTTCGCTTCTTCGCTGAGGCCCTGGGAAAACGCAGACTCCCCTTCTTCCAGCTGGGAAATGAAGGCAGGTTTGGGAAATTCCACTGAGAAGAAGGGAAACAAGGAGAGGAGTTACATACGATTCCAAAATATCAAGGCTTTCCGAAGAGACCTGGAGGTCGACCAGCGACCAGGCTCCCAGGCTGGAATCAGGCGAAAATAAAAATTGTGTAAACCGGAATCCTGGTCTGCTTCTTCTTAAAAGGAGAACCTCTCACAGGACTAATTGGATCAGAGCTCCAGCCTGATAAATCCCATACCCTGTCCCAGGAAGGACGGGCAGATCCTGCAAAATCCCTCCAGCTGAACCTGGACAAACCATCAGTCACTGGACAAAGACACTGGATAATGCGGAGGAAGGGGAATTGGGAGCCGTGACAAGCACTGTCGGTTGCAAGTGGCAGCTCCCCAAACGGGATGTTGTACTTTTCCCAACCGATTCCTTCATCTAGATATCTACATCCTGCAGTTTGATCCCCAAAGAGCATCAGGCAGGCCAAGCGCGGCTCTGCAACAGCCAGGCACGCCCAGGGCACACGTTCCAGCCCCACACACCCCCACGGATGCAGTGCAATCCAGACAGCGAGATTCAAAGAAGGGGAGCAGCTCCTGCCTTGGGTTCCTGTCCGCCGGGGAGAAAGGGCGTCCTTACCCAGAGAGGCCACGATCCTGTAATTCTCCAGCGTAACTTCCCGGTACAGAGCCTTCTGGCCCGGATCCAGCAGAGCCCACTCCTCCTCCGTGAAGCGCACAGCCACCTCCTCGAAGGACACGGGAGCCTGAAAGGAGAAAACAGTCTCTGCTCACTCAGAAGGTCCCATCCCTTGAACAACACACCCCTGCTCTTTTGCTCACAGTCCGAAAAGAGAAATGAAAAGCTATGGCAAACTTAGACAGCATAATAAAAAGCAGAGATATCACCATGCTAACAAAAGTTCGTATAGTCAGGGCGATGGTGTTCCCAGTAGCAATGTATGGTTGCGAGAGTTGGACCATGAGGAAGGCTGAGCGCCGAAGAATAGATGCTTTCGAACTGTGGTGCTGGAGAAGACTCCTGAGAGTCCCTTGGACTGCTAGGAGATCAAATCAGTCAATTCTAAATGAAATCAAGCCTGACTGTTCCCTGGAAGGACAGGTACTAAGGCTGAAACTCAAATATTTTGGCCACCTAATGCGAAGAGAGGACTCTCTGGAGAAGACTCTGATGCTGGGAAAGATTGAAGGCAAAAGGAGAAGGGGAAGGCCAAGGATGAGATGGCTAGACAGCGTCACCGATGCAACAAACATGAAAATGAGCAAACTCAGGAAGATAGTGGAGGACAGGAAGGCCTGGCGGGATATGGTTCATGGGATCACGAAGGGTCAGACACGACTTAACGACTGAACAACAACAACAACAAGCTGGGAATACTTCTGCAGTATAGTTGGACGTCCGACCTGTGGATTTCCTTCTTTTCTTTTCCCCTCAGGAGAGAGACGCTAACGGTATACGAAGCATTTAGTCCTGAAGGAAAACATCGGTCCTTAGGCAGGCAACTGGACTGGCCCACCTGCCTAGCCGTCTTTGGGCCAGAGTTCCGACATGCGCACGTCCCCTCTGCCTCGGGTCAGCCACCCCCATCGTGCAGCTGTGCTGGGTCCCTTTTCGGCCCCCCTTCCCTGGCTCTTTGCCTCTCCGGGACCTCCTCCCCATAGCCGCTGCCAGCTCAGCCTTGTTTGGCTTCCGTGGCCTCCTGAGGTTGGCAGAGTTGGCCCTGAACACACGTCCTGTTCTCACAAGGATTCCTGGGTTTGGAAGTTTGCTGCTCACAACTGCAGGTCTACCAGGAACCGGAGGCAGCAGTCCATGTTAGCAGTCCAGCAGGCCACTTAGAAAGAGGAATTCTCGGCTGCAGGGATTACCTGATAATACGCGAGGACAGTGAAATGATGAAAGGGGACCAATGACAAGATTTTACTGGTCAACGGAATGGCATTCCAACCCTTGGAGTTCTGTGGAGTTCACTCTCTCTCTCGGGAGGGGTGAAATTTGATGACGTTCAACACCGAGTGAAAAAAAAGCTCTTTCAAGGCCAGTGAGAAAGCGGGAGGCACCCAAGCACGTCCCCCCACCCCCAAATCTGCTCCTTACCTGAGCAGGCTGCAGAGTGGCTGATTCTGCTCTAGGCCAAAGAGGAGACGGTCTCGAAGGCGGCCCCGAAGCCATTTCGCTGCCTGGGAGGGAGAGAAAGGGGATGGGAAGACTTGGACCCTTCATGCCCTTTTGGAGTTTCACTTCCTGGTACAATTTGAAACCCTATTTGCGCCATAGCTCTGGTTCTGTCCCAGAAATGCCCAGTGGGGTGAGCCCCACACATCTGGATTCACTCTCTTCCCACTTCTTCCTTCTGCCACCTGGTCTCCCTTTCTCCCCCTCTCTAGGAACCCTCCCCTCTTTGACCCCTCTCTGGAAAACCTGCTTCCGCCAAGCCTGTCCAGGTCCTCCAAGACCCGCCTTCCCTGCTGTATTTCCTGCCTCAATTCCTTCCTTCCTTCCGCAGCTGCTATCCTTTCATGAAGCCCAGTCCCTCTGATTCAGATTCAGTAGCCTGCAAGACAGGTGATCTATCGATTCCAGGTGACGCCCTGTAACCTGGACCAGGACCGATGATGTGGGGGATGCAGTGGGTGGAGGAGGGAGGGTCATATCTAACGGGAGCGTCTTTGCAGGGCTGTGGCCATGGCAGACACTTCAATCCTAGGTTCTCTCTGCAAGTGGAATGAGATCCCTCCCCCAAGACACACACCATGAATGATGCAGGTGTTTCAACACAGGCTGTGCAAAGAGGTCGCTCTCTGCAGGGCAGACATTTGGGGCTGTATCGTCCCCACTCAGTTGCTGGGGGGCACACCCTGCTTGGTCCTCTTTAATTCCTCCTTCTGAGAGCACCAACTCTCTAATGACCTCTTTGGTCCTTCTGGATCAGGAACAGGCGCTGGAAGGATCCTTTTCACCGGCAAAATCCAGCTCTCTGTCTTATGATTTTTATCCCACCTGCATCTGTTAAAGCTAGCAGTAAAGATGCTTATCATATTAAACCACAATATTAGAGATATACGGTACAAATAAAACCCACACACGCAACCCCTCAGTTTCAGAAACAGCAGCAGAACAGTTCCAGGTCTACAATATTGTTCTCCAGCATCTCTTCCACATCCCGCTGTTTTTCGCACCGGTTTCAGTGATGAGCGGCCCCTCCCAGCTCTTTCTGTCACACTGTCCCCATCAACCCCCCCCCACAATATAAAACCATGTAGGACCATCTGCCCAAGTTAAAGCAGACCCAAAATTCAGCATGCAAATGAGGAGGTTGTAGCTCTTCGTAACCCCCCAGCCCTTCCCTTCCCTTCCCTGGCTGGGCTGTGATCCTGGGCATTCCTGCCACCACCACCACCCCCCGCTTCTCTCCCTCCCCTCTGTATTCCTTTCCACCCACAGCAGTCCTGGGACCCCCCCCTTCGCCCCTCAACTGCGTTTGGACTCACCACAGTTGCTGGGGGAGGGAAAGGAAGGGGGCGGAGCAAGAAGTGGCTTCCCCACTCACTCAATCAATCACCCTCCCCCCATTCACCTCTCTAGGAATCCGGAGTCGCTCCTTTTAACCCTCGGAGTGCCGGTCAGCCCAGAGGAAGTCTCCACGCTCCTTTTTAGGCCTGTTTTTGGCCGGGTGGGTGTTCTTCTTCCTTACCGCCTTCTTCTTGCACACATGCGGCGGGCGGCCAGACACGTCCTTCCAGGCTGGCCGGAAGTATCAACAACGACGACGCTGGAGAGGCTGCGCCTGCGCAAACTTGCTGCAGCCTCTCTAGCCCCCTTAGTCTCGCTGGCTGAGTCCAGGAGGCGGAGCTGCTTTCAGAGCCTCTTTCCCGGAGATGCTGCGGATGCCCAGTCAACAGCTGCGGGGGGGACCACTGACCCGCCCACCCACCCTGCCTGCCCGCCCACCAGCGCACCCCCCTTCCCTCTTATCTTCCCCCGACCCGCCAGGCGCTTCCTTCTCCTGCTGGCCCCGTCCCAGCACCGGCCGGGCAAGGGGGAGAAGTTTGCAGGCGAGTGACGCCGGGTCCGCTTCTTCCCTTTCGCGGGCTGAAGCGCGGACCGACCAAGGATACCGTCGTTTCATGCACTGGCCCCGGCCGGTTCCCACAGCCTCCTTTGCCCTTCCTCCTTCCTCCGTGGCTGCGCTTGTGTCCGTGTCTAGACTGGAAGCTCCTCGGGGCAGGAACCACCTGCTGCACTCGCCTTCTTTGGAAAGTGCCACGTCGTGCACGGATGGTGGCATTAGGTAGACATGGGTTAGGTAGGCTTTGGGGATAAATTTTAATCTTAAACTCAGCTTGAAAACGTGACGTATAATAAAGGCACATGGTGAAAAACAAGGTCGCTTCAGAAGAGACAGTGAACGTGGCCTGGACACGTGTGTGAAGCACCCCAGTTTACACGCTTTCTGGGTGTTGTGGACACCCCTCCCGTTCCCACACTAGCTCCATCTACATTGAATAGATGCGCTTCAATGTAAGTAAGTGTAAAGCACATTGGGGCAAGAAATCAAAACTTCACATATACGCTAATGGGTTCTGAGCTGTCTGCGACAGATCAGGAGAGAGATCTTGGGGTACTGGGTCAATGAAAGTGTCGACCCAGTGTGCAGCGGCTGTGAAGAAGGCCAATTCCATGCTTGGGATCATTAAAAAAGGGATTGAGAATAAAATGGCCAATATTATTATGCCGTTGTACAAATCGATGGTAAAGCCGCATCTGGAGTATTGCGTCCAGTTCTGGTCGCCGCATCTCAAAAAGGATATAGTGGAACTGGAAAAGGTGCAGAAGAGAGCGACCAAAATGATTAGTGGGCTGGGGCATCTCCCTTATGAGGAAAGGTTACAGCGTTTGGGGCTCTTCAGTCTAGAAAAAAGGCGGTTGAGGGGGGACATGATTGAGACGTATAAAATTATGCATGGGATGGAAAGAGTGGATAAGGATAAGTTCTTTTCCCTCTCACACAACACTAGAACTAGGGGACATCCACTCAAATTGAGTAGAGGGAAGATTAAAACAGACAAAAGAAAATATTTCTTTACCCAGCGTGTAATTGGTTTGTGGAACTCCTTGCCACAGGAGGTGGTGATGGCACCTGGCCTGGATGCCTTTAAAAGGGGATTGGACAGATTTATGGAGGAAAATTCCATCACAGCTTACAAGCCATGATGGGGATAAGCAACCTCCTGGTTGTAGGAGTAGGTTTTCTCTGTGCCAGCTGCAAGGGAGTGGCGACAGGATACAAGTATCTTGTTGTCTTGTGCTCCCTGAGGCATCTGGTGGGGCCACTGTGTGATACAGGAAGCTGGACTAGATGGGCCTTTGGCCTGATCCAGCAAGGCTCTTCTTATGTTCTTATGTTCTTATCTTGGTTCCTCTTGGGCATGAACTTCACTCTCTGCCAGAGGGGAGGTCAGGCTGAAACTCTCAGGAGAGGTCATGGCATTTTTACTCCAGGGTGTATATATGCATCTGGAGTTAAATGCTTACACCTGTGGGCTGGGAGGAAATGGGTCAAGGGCAGATGCGTCATTAGGGTAGGGGCGGGGCGGGCGAACGGGGGTGTACTTGCCTACCGGATGGTAGCCCCCTCCGCCTCCACTCCAGTTGTCTCAGTTGGGCCTGTCAGCCCGCCCGCCCTGGCTCCAAAAAGCCTCGGAAAACGGCATGGGGGATTCCAAACCCAGTGTCCATGTTGTTCCCTTCTTGCAATTCTATAGGCCCCACACTAAAATGCTGGAAAAGGTATAATTTCAGATAGCATAGTCAATGCTCTCTGCTCTCTAAACGAAAGCTAAACAAAGCATATTTGCTATAACAAAGTTGCCGCTTCCGTGTTTTGTGCCACCACTGCCGCCACTGCTCCGCATCTTCATCCCAGCCTGCCGGCTGCATTGCAGCGGGCCAGGACTCCTCGCGTGCAAGCGCATGAGAGCTCTCCCAGCAAAAAAAGACGAGTTCAACCTCGTGAGTAGGACTTTAAGATCTAAGGCAGACTGCTGGGTTGATTAGTCCATATTATGGGGGGGGGATTGACCTGATGGCTTGGGAGAGGCCTGGTAACCTGCCTGGTAACCAATGGGTCTCCTCAGACCTACACTAGCTATTAGCAAGGGGGCAAGCGGAAAACGACCTGCCTTTTTTGCTGCCGCCTGAGTCTCCAGCGAAAAAAAGCAGCAAAACCCGCTCTTTTTTTTTTTTTTTACTGGAGACTGGCTGTGGCAGTGAAAAAAGCAGCGGCCGGCAGCAGGGGTAAGTGGGGGGGGGGAGAAGGCTGTGCTGGGGGGAGCTGAAAAATAGGGACAGTGATTGACAAGAAAACCAGGTTTGTCCCCTGTCAGGGAGGAGCTGAAGCATCATGTATCTGGGAGTTTGCTTCCTTCCTTCTGCCACAGTGGCGGGAGAGGGGGGCCGGGCTAGCTGCCTATGGCTACCTGTTAAGCGCAGCCCAGGCAGTACAGTGAATATAGTACTTGGAGGAGGGGGGAGTTCTTGCTGAGTTGGCGTGACAACCTGTCACCTGAGGAGACTGTGTAGTATCTCACTGTGTAGAGAGCCTCTTGCAAGGGGCTGTAGCATCTCCCGTTTCCTGTGAAGTGGTGATGGTTGCTTCTTTTGAAAGTGCCCAACGTGCAAATTGTGCTCTGTGTTACAACTGCCAATTTAAAAAAACAAAACAAACATGGGGTGTGACACCCTCCCCCGAATTGACATCACACCCACGGGACTTCCGGGGGTGACATTTTGAATTCCGTCCCCGGGTACCACAGTGGCTAGCTAAGTCACTGGGTGAGTTAACCCCCTCCCTGCCCCAAGGAACATCTGAGGCCTTCTAGGGCCGCATGTCCCCCCCCCCCCCGCAGCCTGCCCAGCGTTGCCCTAACTTGCCAGGTGCCCAGCCCATGGGACCCGCCCCCCTTGGTCCAACCGTTGCAAACCCAGGATCGGGGTACCTGAAGTGGGGCCAGTCGTCACTGAAGCACAGACACCTCCATTCCATCTCTCTCTGATCTCCCCTCCCCTCTCACGCCTTCCTCTCCTATATCTCCTCCAATCCTTCCCAGGGGCTCGTACTACCCTCATCCTATGACTGCCAGCAGCCCCGCCACCCCCATCCTCCTATTTGACCGCCATCAGCTATGCCGCAGCAGCCCACATCTTTGGCAACATCCCACTATCATAGGCTAGCTCTGTCAGCCCCGCGGCTTGCCCATCACCTCCCTTCTGTGGTGTCATAGCCTGACAACTCTTTTAAAACTATCCTAATCCCTTCTGGCCACGAATTCCACAGGCTAAGTATACACTGTGCAAAGGAGGACCCTTCTTTTCCCCATCCTAGGCCTCCCCCACTAATCACTTTCACTGAATGACCTCTGGTGTTGTGAGAGAGGGAGGAGAACATGGGTTACAGGGAAGATCACAACGGTAATTGGTTGTTTGTGTACCATTTTAATCTCTATAAGCATACACTGGGCATTCCTAACTTCTACTTCAGAATCTGGAGATGTATTTGAGTCCAGTATTTTTTTGCTCTCTCACAAGTCCACCACATATGGTAGAAAGTCCCTTCTTTCTTTCCACATTTCCAGCATATATTCGTAGTAGATTTGTACATCTTAGCAATTCTATCTGGAGTCATATACCATCTAAAAACATCTTATAAACATTTTCAATCAGATTAACACTTAATGTGTAAATTTCATTCCTCTTGACCATAATCTTTCCCATTATTCCATTAAAATATCTTGATGACCCACATTTTGGCCCCATTTTACCATACAGTCTTTTTAACCTGTTCCTCCTCCGTATCAAATTTCAATAACAATCTATATATTTTAGCAATGACATGCCAAACATAATTGATATTCAAATTCATACATCTTTTCTTCAAATCCAGACATTTTTATCCATCTTAAATCTTTCCACAAGTTACACATATGCAAAATATTGGCAATTATACCCTTCTTTTATAAGATCATCTCTTAATTTCATCTTCAATTCCCCCTGATACACAGTAATTAAATCTCAGTATAATAACCATTTTTCTTTTTTCACCATCTCCCATAGAAAAAGCGCTTCTTGTGAAGAAATCCATAAGGGTATTTTCAAATGAAATCTCTGTTTATATTTGTTCCAAACTCTTAATAATGCATTTCTAATATAATTATTCTTAAAGTAAATGTTGAATTTAAACTTCTCATACCATAAATTTCCATGCCATCCAAATCTTATATCATGTCCCTCTAGTTCAAGTAATCTTAGAATTTCTTAACATTATCCATTCTTTTACCCACATCAAAAAACATGCTTCAAAATACAGTACAATTTTAAATTTGGTAGACTCAATCCACCTCTCTCTTACGCATCTTGTAAAATTTTGTATCTAACTCTTAAATATTTTTGAATTCAATTATCACGGATATTATAATGCTCATAATTTTAATTATCAGCTGTACTGAAACTCTCTGTGGATTTTTTTGATGTGAAGGAAGGCTCGTATTCCAATTGAAGCTATTTCCACATTCCAACTGAAGTATTCCACATGCATATGCCCTGGCCATGAGCTTTGACGTTTTCTTAGTTGCCAAGGGAATGATATGACAGATCCAGGGTTTATGTACAAGCAGTTCTTTCTTTTAAGTGCTCCCAAACACTGGACCGGGCAGTAGATGCCATCTTAGAGCCCACTTCAAACAGCAAAACAAAGCTACATCATGGTATATAATAATAATAATATACAGTATTTATATACCGCCTTTCTCGGTCATTGGATTTCTCCTCCGACTTTAATCCAAGGCGGTGTACATGGGCAGGTTGTCCTAACCCACCTTGGGTTTTTTTTACAATATATACCTGTATAAATGTCCAATCTCTCATGAACAGCTACTTTCCAGGTGGTATCCTTTTTACAGTCTGACAATTCTTCTGGCTGGCGCCTCCCACACTTGACTGACGCAGCTGGAAGCTCATCTCTCCTCCTTTCACAGCTTTTTGCAGGCGGCGTGTCTCGAACTTATCAAGTTCACCGGTCTTTAGGCTTTGAAGGCAGCAGCTCTCCCAACTAAGCCAGACTCTTCTGCCCTGTTTATTACCTGTTTACTACCAAGCTATAGCTGGATTATATGGAATGTACCAATAATGTGGATGGGAGTCATCGTGAGCATAACCATCGTGAGCATAACCAGTAAACAAGAGGTAACTGGTGTAGTGGTTTGGGAGTCGGACTTAGACCTGGAAGATCCAGGTTCAAATCCCCGCTCAGCCACGAAGCTTCCTAGGTGACCTTGGGCCAGTCACTATCTCTCAGCCAGCCCCACCTACCTCACAGGGCTGTCGTGAGGACAAAAAGGAGGGGAGGAAATATGTACACCACTCTGAGCTCCTTGGAGGAAGGGTGGTATAAAAATGTGAAAAATAAAAATAAATAAATAAATAAATAAAACAATGGGTGCTGGAGCCAAAATTATTGATTAGAAATGAACCATGTAGGCTGTAGGTAAGAAGAGAATAGTCCAGTTTTTTAGCGCTGCGCGTGGACCGTCCAAGAAGGCCAGGAACAGACCCCAAAGCAAAAGTGAGAGCACAACTTATACCATTCAGAACAGAGATTACAGACAAGACACCTGTCAATCAATCTCCATAAACATGCAGCTAGTTCTCCAAAACAGAGTTCTTGGCTCCAGCGAGAGAGAGAGAGAGAAGCCAAGGCCTGCCAGTTCTCAAAACATGAAGGTAATTTAGCTGACCCCCCAAGCAAGTGAGATATCTAACACAGCAGTGTCTTTGGAGAGAGAGGAAGGCAGAATAGCGGAAGGAAGGATTGCATTGCTAAAGGGAAGCGTTTCTTTATCTGATGTCCAGGCTGGGGCCGCGTGCTAATGCTGTTCCTGTCCCAAGGTAAGAAGGAGACAGCAATGAGAGGCAAAGAGGCTCATGGGAGATTTCCAACATGGTTGACAAAGACCCTAAGAAAGGTATTCTAACTTATGGGCAAGTAACTTTAGCCAAAACCAGTAAATTCGGCATCATTGCACAGAGCTCAAGCACAGCCACGCTACGCTACTGATAAGGCCGACTAGTTGACTGAGAATAATGCGGACTTGGGATGCAGGTTTGTTGGCGGGCAAAGCAACAAGCTTTCACCACACTCCAAGCATTTATATGGCTTCTCCCCTGTGTGGATTCTTTGATGTGAAGTCAGGCTTGAGCTCACACTGAAGCTCTTTCCACGGTTGAAGCATTTATACTGTTTCTTCCCTGTATGGGTTCTTTGATGGATAGTGTGTAGTGAAAATTGCGGAAGATCTGGCAAGGAGGAGATAGTGGTGTTGACAGTGGTTCCCTGTTTTTGTTGGAAGCACTAGGAGCAACAATTGCGTGCAGCAGGAGTCACAAGGGGTTAAACGCCCTGTGTTCTAAAGCAGTTGGTTTCAACCTGTCAATCATTCTTGACAGTTAGAGTGTAAGGAAAAGCTTCAGAGGAAGCAAGATGTGTTTTAGTTAGCTCTGGCAATAGTTTTACTGTTCCAACTGATTTCATTAGGAACCAGACACTGTATACATGTATTTTGAAGCGTCAAGAGTAAACGTTTTGGTTTTTTGAACTTTACACACAGCCTCCGTTTTTTCCTTCTCTCATGAGTGCCAGTTGTTTCGGCTGCTGACAGCCTGGGGGGGGGGGGGGGAAACCACTTTGTTTAAAGTATGCTACCCAATCTCCAACAGTTTTGACAGGTTGGGGGAAAATGGGGTTAACAGCCAGGATTTGGATTGCAGTGGGTGTGGTCCACAGCTGCAACCAATAATGAACTAATGAGGACTTTGAAAATAAAAGCAGCACAAGCTTTAGCAGCTGCTAGAGCATCAAAACACATTGAATGTGCTCTTTCCACACTCCAAGCATTTACATGGTTTCTCCCCTGTGTGGATTCTTTGGTGTGAAGTCAGGCTTGAGCTCACAGTGAAGCTTTTTCCACACTTGAAGCATTTAAAGGGTTTCTCTCCTGTATGGGTTCTTTGATGTATAGTGAAGTGTCCAGGCTGACTGAAGCTCTTTCCACAATCCAAGCATTTATATGGTTTCTCGCCTGTGTGGGTTCTTTGATGCACAGTCAGGCTTGAGCTCACACTGAAGCTCTTTCCACATTCCAGGCATTTATAGGGTTTCTCCCCTGTGTGGGTTCTTTGATGAATAGTCAGGCTATCGCTCCGACTGAAGCTCTTTCCACAATCAAAGCATTTATATGGTTTCTCCCCTGTGTGGGTTCTTTGATGCACAGTCAAGACTCTTTTGTCACTGAAGTTCTTTCCGCATTCCAAGCATGTATACGGTTGCTCCCCTGTGTGGGTTCTTTGATGTATAGTGAAGTTACCAGGCTGACTGAAACACATTCCACACTCCAAGCATTTATAGGGTTTCTCACCTGTGTGGGTTCTTTGATGGACAGTCAGTTTTCCACTGTCCCTGAATCTCTTCCCACACTCCAAGCATTTACAAGGTTTCTCCCCTGTGTGGATTCTTTGATGTGAAGTCAGGCTTGAGCTCACGCTGAAGCTTTCTCCACACTCGAAGCATTTATAGGGTTTCTCCCCTGTATGGGTTCTTCGATGTATAGTGAAGTGACCAGGCTGACTGAAGCTCTTTCCACACTCCAAACATTTATATGGTTTCTGCCCTGTGTGGGTTCTTTGATGCATAGTCAGGCTTGAGCTCATACTGAAGCTCTTTCCACACTCCAAGCATTCATAGGGTTTCTCCCCTGTGTGGGTTCTTTGATGGAGAGTAAGTTTTGCATTCTCACTGAAGCTCTTTCCACACTCCAAGCATTTATAGGGTTTCTCCCCTGTGTGTGTTCTTCGATGTGAAGTCAGACTTGAGCTCATAGTAAAGCTTTTTCCACACTCCAAGCATTTACATGGTTTCTCCCCAGTGTGGGTTCTTTGATGGACAGTAAGTTGTCCACTCTCCCTGAAGCTCTTTCCACAGTCAAAGCATTTATAGGGTTTCTCTCCTGTATGGGTTCGTTGATGGACAGCCAGGTGTGAGCTCTGATTGAAGCTCTTTCCACACTCCAAGCATTTAAAGGGTTTCTCCCCTGTATGGGTTCTTTGATGTATAGTGACGTGTCCAGGCTGTCTGAAACACTTCCCACACTCCAAGCATGTATATGGTTTCTCCCCAGTGTGGGATCTTTGATGCACAGTCAGGCTTGAGCTCACACTGAAGCTCTTTTCACACAGCAAGCATTTAAAGGGTTTCTCCCCTGTATGGGTTCTTTGATGTGTTCTAAGTTCTGATATACTGCTGAAGATCTTTGTACACTGAGGGCATTTTTCCGTCCTCTTTCCAGTTTTTTTTCGAGGATCGACTGGGATGACATTGAAATCCCCACCCTGTCGAACATCAGATTTATTTCTCTGTATCTCTGTTTGGTTTCCCTCCTGCTGCTCTGATCTGTCTTGATGTGCAGATTTTCCCCATGTGTGGATCTGTTTATGGAAAGCAAGGTGTGTGCTTGTGCTGAAGGTCTTTCTCCACTCGGAGCATTGAAAGAATTTCTTTTTTGTGCACATTTTGCTGCATTTATGAATGTTGGGTTTACAAGTGATAGTTTCCCTATGCATAGGGCACTTGTTCTTTCTCTCCTCCTCCTCCTCCTCATGTTCCTGTTTCACTGGGATTTCATGGCGGTCATAATCCTGACAAGAAACAGATTTAGTCCTCCAGACAGGTGCTGGGCTTCCCTCCTGCCTCCCTGATCCGTCTTGGTCTCTAAAAGTAACTTCCTCGACATCCAGGACGGTCTCTACCAGTGACTCCTCACATGGCCCCATCTGTTCCTCATTGTCTTGTCGGTTTCTTCCTGGAACAGGGACGGAATCATGATTATCAGTGCAGTACAGAAAAGAAACCTCTTAACGCACACTCCCAGGCCATGTATACTCAAACTAAACTCCAGAGGATTCACTGGAACTGACTCCCAGGTAAGTGTGCCTAGGATCGCAGCCTTGCTCAGTGATTCTCCACTAGCTGTTGTGGAGAAGTAACACAATTGTGACGGCGTGGCTCAGAGACATCACTAGGGTTTGTGTGAGAGCTCAGCGTGTCAGCCCCATGATGGACCCCAGAGGTGAATAGGGAGAAACAAGGTTGGGCTGAGCTGGGTTCTACACAAGATGCCCATCAGGCAGGACTATGTATTCCTACATTTGACTCCTGGTCATTCGTGTCACTAGGGTTGGTGTCACCCGGTCCGGTAATTCATGGTGTCACCCCCATTAACTTTATTTTATTTTAATATATAACAGTACAGGTCACCCAACAAATCAGTAACCCATGTGGCTCCCAGAATAATCGGTCTCATTGGTCTGTTTTGAGTTAAGGAAATCCTCTTTTTGTTACATAAGGCATTTGTGTTTTAGTGTTACGGTTGTTTGGCCATAACATTTGATAGAATACAGATACATCAGAACAGTCTGTTTCCTTGCATTCTGCATCAACCTACGCATCGAATGAAATATAACATGATGGTATTATTCATAAATACAAAGTTTTCACAATTTTGGCCACTAGTGTTGTCAAAGAAAAACAACACCCCTCTCCAAGGGTGTCACCCAGGTGCGGTCTGCACCCCCTAATGATGCCACTGGCTTAGCCTGTTGCAACCTGACTGATCCTGGGATGGAGGCAAGACAACATTTCTTTAGAGAAGTCACAAGTGTGGGGCCTCATCATTTTGATCTCATTTTGAGATTGTCTTGCTGTTCTCTCACACGCCTGCCCATTTCCGGGGAAATGCTTCATGGCCACCAAGAAAATTCCCCTGGCCTCTGCTGCTGCCATGCCAACAGAGTGTGCGCTGCACCCTGTACGCGGGGCAGTCCGGAGGTCTCCTCTGGGTATTTGCTGCCTTGC
This sequence comes from Plestiodon gilberti rubricaudatus, assembly GCA_026170595.1. NCBI lineage: Eukaryota > Metazoa > Chordata > Lepidosauria > Squamata > Scincidae > Plestiodon > Plestiodon gilberti. The sequence continues at coordinate 263,649,950 of JANXHW010000002.1, read as the reverse complement.
TCGGGAGTAAGCCTCCGCTGCCCGGGAAGGTGGAACAAGGCCAGGAAGGGGGGTAGGATTTCAGCAGCACTGCTGCCACGGATACCTCCTTTCCCAGCCTCAACACACACACCTGTTCTGTCCTGGCCTCTGCCCCGTTCCTCCCCTCCCTGCTCCGTTCCACCTCCCTCCCACCCGCCCCCCCTTCACTGACCCACTGGCTCCAGGGCTCCTTTGCAGGTCATCAGGAGCAAGTGGACAACCTTTGGTTAACTATCAGAGATTTGGAGCACACGTGTGTGTGTGTGTGTGTGTGTGTGTGTGTGTGTGTGTGTGTGTGTGTGTGTGTGTGTGTGTGTGTGTGGTGCTGTGCCTTATTCCGCAACCTGTCCTCTGGCACAATTCCCACCACCTCTGTCATACAATCCTCTTCTCCACTGACTCCAGACTGAGCAGCAGCACAACCTTGGACAGAAGTTGCATTATATACCATAGAAACCACCACCGTGCTGGGCAGATACGTCCGCCAAGGGTTGCCCCGCCACAGCCGCGCCATCGGCACAACTCCACCAGTGTGGAGCTAAAACGGGGCAAGGACATGAGAGCGATGGGGAGGGGAGGGGATATGCCCAACCAGGTGGCCCCCTGAGACACCAGCCAGGATTCGGACGGGGTCCTAGAATTGCTCTGTCTTCAGAGGTGGTGTCGGTCCCAAAGCACTCAGTGAAGTCCAGGGAGATTCTCCCCGACCCCGACTGCTCTCCTCCCCGACCCCGGTGTCAGCTCCAGCTCTGGGGACAAAAGCCCTGGGAGGGTGCTGGCTGAATGGGGACCCTTCCCCACAATAGAAACTCCCCTCCTTTTGGGGGTAACTGGGCCCTGGCTGGGATGAGTCATCAAAGTGCAGCTCTGCCGTTCTCAGCTCCTCACCTGCAACGCCAAGCTTGGCTCCTGGCTGCATTTGCAGGCTGGGCTGGGGGGATTTGTGACTGTCTCCATTCAGGGTCTGGTGTCATTTGAGGAGCCGGCTCATATTTCAAGGAGGAGGACTAGAGGCAACCTCCGGGTTTTAGAACTAGGCTCTCTCTGAATGCCAGGTGCAAGGGAGGGGCAACAGGATATGGGTGTCTTGTTGTCTTGAGTGCTCCCTGAGGCCTCTGGGGGGGGGGGCGCTGAGAGATACAGGAAGCAGCTGGACTAGAGGGGCCTTTGGCCTGATCCAGCAGCTGGGCTCTTCTTATGAGGAATGAGCTTGGCCGGATCCAAGCCAAAAGCCACTGTATGCAAAAATTATGCTCAAGTCTAAGGAGAATGGGACTTCTCTGAGTAAGTAAGGGTTCTTTTGCTTTTCTTTCATAGATGCTAAAAGTTATGAATTAGTTATGAATCACTGCCATGATTTCACAGGGGAATGGGTAGCAAATGCCTGCCTTGCCTCCTTGTTAGAGACTTGAGAAGGGCCGAAGAAGAGCAGAAGAGGCAAGAGGCATTTGAGCAGAAGAGGCAAGGGGGCGGGCAGAGCTTAAGAACATAAGAAGAGCCCTGCTGGATCAGGCCAAAAGCCCATCAAAAGCCCAAAAGCTTCCGTCACTCAGATCACGCCGGCCCTTTCAATCCGCTGCTGAGCCAAGCTCGGCTTTGCGGGGAACAAGATGAGAGTGGCAGAGATGGACTATGCTGACTCATCCTGACCAATGCCAAGTTGCCCGAAAAGAGGGGAGTTTCTATGGTGGTGAAGGGTCCCCGTCCACCCAGCACCCTCTGGTCCGAAGCTTCTGCTGGGTTAAGCAGGACTGTGCATGAGCGAGTTACCTGCTGATTCCTCTTCTTCCTTGAGGTCCTGGGAAAAGGCACACTCCCCTTCTTCCAGCTGGGAAATGAAGGCAGGTTTTGGAAAGTCCTCTGAGAAAGAAACGAGGAGATACTTCTGTCTACAAAATATGGAGGCTTTCCAAAGCGACCTGAGTCTAGGCTGGCCCACCCACCCCCAAAAGGGAACGGAGCAAGACAGGAGAAGAGGCAAGAAGAAGCTCTTAGAACTCTCACACAAGACTATGTTGCAGAAACATCATCAAAGCATCAGTCTGGTTTATGCGAATCCAGACTCACTGCTCATGAAACCTGGAGTGAATCACTAGTGGGGAATCCAGTTGGGGAGGGGAAAACAGCCACGTTTCGTTCCTCCACCTCTCAGCACATGGAAGGGAAGCATCACCCAGAAGGACAACTGTCCCCTCTTCTCCTTCTGGCAATTCCCTCTCTGCAAAGTGACTGGGAACTGAGACAGGATGGGGCCTTTTCCTGCCTTTGCGTCCCCTGAGCAGCAGGACTCTCACTGGAGCACCACTCAGGTCCGGAACAGCCGGAGCTCAGCGGTAGAGAACCTGCTTTGCATGCAAGCGACGCCAGGATCCATCCCTGGCACCAACTCAACGGGGGGCTGGGAGATTGTCCCTGTCTGAGTCCCTGAGGAGCTGCTGATAGTGAGTACTAAGCTTGATGGGCCCAGGGCGGAAAGGGCGGGTTCCCTCTGTCCCCAAGCGCCGTGAGCAGCTCTCCAGGCAAGCTCAGGCTGGGAAGTGGGGCTGCTTTGAGGGATTCGAAAGCCTCCGTCTTCCCCTTGGCTGATCTGGGTATAGAACCTCTTCTTGAATAAAGCCGTTTCTCCTAACAAGACAAAAACATTCTAAGACTTGGTCACGGAAGACAATCAGGAGAAGGACGACTTAAGCTGGTTGTTGCACCAAGTCCAAGATGGCGTCAGCCACAAGCCCTGGAGGTGATGATCCGGCAAAGGGATCTGCTGCTCCTAGGCTGGCCTCTGGGGGAAAGAAAAGAGGAGCCTGAATCCTGGCCCCACTTCTGCTTACTCTCCAAACCTCCCAGGTGAGTAACCAGACCAGACCTCCATCATGCAACAGGCCAATCACAGTCCAGCCTCTCTCTGGCGACATCAGGCACAGCCTCAAGGTAACCACACCCCCTTCAGGTGAGCCTGGTACAGAAGAGGCAGGACAGGCAGACCGGAAATTAGTCCTCCTCAAAATAGCCACCAATGAATGAGGAAGAAACAGAAGAATGCAGAGGAGGGAGAAGGACGAGGAGGGAGAACCGGGAGCCGTTACAAGGGGCCCACTGGGCAGGCCTGGCAGCTCCCCAGGGAGGTTTTGTACTTTTCATAATAACGTACAGTATTTATATACCGCCTTTCTTGGTCGTTGGATTTCTCCTCTGACTTTAATCCAAGGCGGTGTACATGGGCAGGCTGTCCTACCCCCCCTAATGTTTTTTTTTACAATATATAAATGTCCAATCTTTCATGAACAACTGCATTCCAGATGGTATCCTTTTGCAGTCTGGCCTCTCCTCTGGCTGTCGCCTCCCACGCTCGGCCAACGCAACTGACAGCTTTTATCTCTCCTCAGGGAGGCTTTTCACAGCTTTTTGTCGGCGGTGTGTCTCGAACCTGCCATTCACTGATCTTCGGGCTTGCAAGGCGGCGGCTCTACCGACTGAGCCAGACCCCTCTGCCCCATCAATCAAGCTCTTTATGTCGGAACGTACTGCACATCCTGCTTTTTGACTTCCAAGAGGGCATCAGTCAGGCCAAGCTCAACTCTGCAACAGCGAGGCCTAGCAGGCATCCCCTGGGCACAAGTTTCTGCCCCACCTACCCCATTGCTATGCTGCCATCCGGACAGTGAGAGACGAGAAGATGGTCCCAAACCAAGACTTTGGTCCTACCCACCAGGAAGAAAGGGCGTCCTTACCCAGAGAGGCCACGATCCCAGAATTCTTCAGCATGACTTCCCTGTATGGAGCCTTTAGGCCTGGATCCAGCAGAGCCTCCTCCTCCTCCGTGAAGCGCACAGCCACCTCGTCAAAGAACTCCGGACCCTGAAAAAAAGGAATTATCAGCTACTCACAAATCATTTCTCCACAAGGCCCCCTGCCCTTTTATGCCCAGCCTGGAAGGGGAGCTGAAGTGGGAGGAACTGGCCGTTTCCCTGCAATATATTTGGCAACATTAGACCACATGGGTGTCTGCTTTTCTTCTCCTTTTCCAAATGCCAGCCCCACACAAAGCTTGGGGCCCGAAGGAGAACGCAGCAGCCTGCAGGGAGAGATCACAGCTACGAAAGGGGGGAGGCAGGACGACTTGCCTGCTATTGAAAAGCGACCTTGGCAATAAAAATGAACGAAGACTCTTATAACCAGCGACAATATAGCAAGTACGAATCATCATCGGGATTACTGGTTAAAAATATTTATGTAAATGTCTTAATTATAAAAACACCATAGTTCATCCATAAATTCACGCAATTAGCAATAAAAGCTAAAAAGTTCATGTAAAAATACGTTAAAAATCATGGGGCATAATACAATAAAACATATCACAAACAGCATAACGTTTCGTTTACCCTCTGTAAACTTTTTCAAATGCATAAAAGCCTAAGTAGGCAGAAAGATGTTAAAGAAGCCATCCCAATCCCAACACTTATAAATACAAATTTTGGCGCGCATTCCTACTACTCCAATTCAACAATCACCTGGTAACCTCAGGTAACCTCACTGTGGATCAAGCATACTGCCTCTAGTGGCGACAAATATATGGCAGGTCAAATATATTAAAGAGCTTTATTTTTACAAATTGCAATTGCAGTGACATCTCCCAAATTAAAAAAAAAATGAGTCAAACATTGTCAATAGTCAAGGCGTTTGCTTATTAGAACAATTGCAAAGAACAAAGACTAGCCTGAGAATCACCAAGACTGGAAAACTTCTGAAGTCTGTCTCTCCCTGAATCTTCACAAACTGCCTGGCCAGATGGGATCTGGTCATTCCTAGATACCTAACGAAGGCTTTTCACCTTTTACTTCAAAAATCCTGGCCCCACTTCCCTTCCTTTGGGTCACATGTATCTGAGCATGTACAGAGGTCCTCTTCAAGAAGAATACAGTCTTTCAAAAACTAACCTAAGGGCAAATACCGGTAGTTCCTGAGCATGAGCAAGCAGCTGAAGCACCAGTCCAATGGTGTAGTCAGCGGTCATCGCTCTGGACGATGAAGCCAGCAGCACTCCAAGTTCAAGTCTTGTTAGGACTGGTCCCCTGTTTAGTACCTGGGGAAGGTTTAGTAGGGAGGGAGGGCCCCCCTTCTTTCTGCAAGGTGGGCCCCACTGTGTGGCAAAGGCAGGTCGGCCACAAGGGCCTCCGAGTGTGGGTGGAGTGAGGTTTCCATGTTCTGGCGGCATAATAGGGTTTCTGGCTGTCTACAAATGCGACATGCCGGCCTGGGAGCGGCTGGTTGGGTCTGCACGGCAGCGGGCACTGGAAGCCCACCGGCCAAGATATGGCTGTACAGAGGGTGGGAGGCAGGCAGGGGGTGGTGCCGGGCACAGGGGGGGGGAGGAACGGGGAGGCAACGGGGCGGGAAGGATGGCAAACCGAGCCTGGGAAGGGGGTGGACCTTCAGTGGTGCTGCTGCTGCCTAAATCCTGAGCCGGAGTCACCTTCCCGGGTCCATGCGGCTGCAGGGGGTGGAGGAGGTTCGTATGTAACCGGGGGGGGGGGTCTGCAGGGCTGACGTTTGGGGCTGTACCTTCCCTGCTCAGGTGCTGGGGGGGGGGCTCACCCTGCTTGTCCTCTTTAATTCCTCCTCCTGAAGGCACCAACTCTCTTACCAACTCTCTGGTCGATCCGGCAGAGATGCTGGAAGGATCCTTTTCAGCGGCAAAATCCAGCTCTCTGTCTTATGATTTCTATCCCATCTGTGTCTCTTACAGCCAGCAGTAAAGAAGCTCACTACAGCTAAAACAATGAAGCACAATATTAGAAAGATAAATACAAAAATACAAGTTAATCTTAATTGTTTAATATCTTTATTTTATCTGCTCTTTATATCACCTGTGCTATTTCTGTATTGATTTTATTTTGGGCTGGTCTTTGACCGTAATAAAGGGATTGATTGATTGATTGATTGATTGATTGATAAAAAAAATACTGCACAGTTAAAAAACATGCAACCCCTCAGTTTCAGAAACAGTGGAGCAGTTTCAGGTCTATTCCTCTCCAGTGTATCTTCCAGGTCCTGCTGGGTTTTTTTGCATCGCTTTCAGAGATGATGAATGCCCCCCCAGTCCTTTCTGAGCTGCTTTTCAGACTGTCTCCATCAAAAACCCACCAGAGATAGAAAACCATGCAGAAGCAGCTGCTCAAAAGCAGATCCAAAATTGAATGGGGGGGGGGGGTTGTCACAGTTTGCCTGCTCAGCCCCCTCCTCCCCATTCCCTTCACTGGCTGGGCTGTGAGCCTGCGTGTCTCTGCCCCCCTGGGGGGCTTCGCTCCCACCCCTCTCGATTCTTTTCTACTCACGCAGCCCAGAGACTCCCCTCCCCCCCTGCAGTTGGACTCACCTGAGAGGCTGCTGTCCAGAGAGACCCCACCACACTTGTGGGTGGGAGACACAAAGGAGAAGGCGGAGCAAGAAGTGGCTTCCCAATCCCCCCCCCCTTCGCCTCTCTAGGAATCCGGAGTCGATCCTCTTAACCCTTAGAGTGCACGTCAGGGAGAGGAAAGATTCTGCAGGGGATGGAATGGAAGTCTCTCTCCGCCCCTCCTTCCAACTCCCTTTCAGGACCGGGAGGCGCATCTCCTCCTCCTCCTGCTCCCCGATTCAGCATCCAACGCCCCGTACCCGACACAGACTGCAGCTTTTCCCGGGGCTGAGCTTCTTCTTTCCCCGGGCTGCAGGTGGGCCAAGTCGGCTCGAACCGCAGCTCTTCCCGCGGTCTCTTGAGTCCAGGAGGCCGCGTGAAATACCTGCGGAGGTGCTTGCTGCTGCTGCTGAGTCGGCGCTCGGGGGATGGATGCGGATGCGGATGCGGATTCCCAGTCGGCAGCTGTCTCGGAAAAGACAGGACCGGGTGGGTCAACCCTTTCTCAGGACCTCCTAAAACGCCCACAACATCTTCAGGTTCTGCAGAACGCTTTTTTTTTCTTGCAGAAACCTGCGAATTGCAAAGCCACAGAAATTCTGGCCACTGACTGGCCTGGAGGGTTCAAGAAAAGAGCTGGGAAGGGAGTTTTTCCCTGATCAGTTGGCACCCTTGTGCTCCGCTGCTGCCTCTGCCTGGCCACCTGGGGCCTGGACTTCTGACACGGCAGACATGACATGATGTCAGAAGTCCAGGCCACAGGTGGGCAGGCAGGTATAGGCACCAGCCTACCCCAAGGGTGCCAACTGATCAGGGAAAATCTGACATGGACCTCTGACATTCTGCGCCATTGGGCAGAACAAACCACACAAACACTGGAAGCCTAGAAAGGGTTCTTGGGAGGTCAAAATAGCAAAGTCACACAGCAGCAGCCTCATCCCCTGAGGACCAAACTAGATGTGTCAGTGACTAGATGTGTCAGTGCATAATATGGTCTAACAGGGGTGTGTGTGTGTGTGTGTGTGTGTGTGTGTGTGAGAGAGAGAGAGAGAGAGAGAGAGAGAGAGATCCTTTATATCAACATCCCATCAGCGCTCACAGTCAGGCCAGGTTTTTGCGGGCTCCCTATTAAGAGGGGGGGGCGGGTTCCCTCCAGCTCCCAGCAGACTATGCCCTCTGATTGTCAGTCCAACATCCATGAGCAGAAGGGGAGATCAGAGCGTTCCCAGGGCCCAGCTCAGTGGGGCCCTCATGGGGCAAGCTGCCCCACCTTGCAAGGAGCAGATTTGCCACTGCTGCTCTTGCCTCTATGCACGCTTGTTTTCCTTCTTCCCCCTGCCCCATTCAGCTTGAACTGAATACTCTACACTGGTGTAGAGCATGTGCAGAGTGCAGTTTCCTCAGTACGGATTGACCACAGCCAGCTGCATTTCCTCGGAAATCTGGGTTTGCTTTCCAGAGATTTCTTTCTTTGTACATATCCCACCTTTCAGATTCAGTCGTCTCAGCAACACAACCTGATGCTTGCTGAGATATACACCCCAGTGTGCTTCATGGACCTTTCTCACATGTGAGTGTGTGTAGGATTTCTTTGCAGTACACCCAGGATACATCTGTCCATCATGTATTCCCACAAACAGCTGTACCCAGATGCACACCTGAAAGGATCGTTTCCTTGTTGGCATCACTCCCCAGGCTGGATCAGGCCCGAGAGTGTTACAAAAATGGTTCAAGAGCCACACAACACCCTGTCTGCAGCACACAAGTCATCATTTTATTGACACCTGTGAGGTTGTAACCCAGGTTTCCTGAGCATAAGCAGAGTGCTTTCCTTGTAGTAAACATCAAAATGTATTTCTGAGTTCAGAAATACAAAACGGCATAATCTCTTACCAAGTCCCTGCAGAGAGAGAAATACACGTTTATGTTTGATGTATACTCATTTATAGTTTATGTTATAGCTCACATATAGTCAGAAAGTAAAAGCACAATATTAAGTTGCATTTCTGCACAAGCCCCACTTGCCCTAGATGTGCCACTGCGTTTATATCAGTAGATTCTTTTGTTCTGTTGAATTATCAACCCATTTTATGGAAGTTAACTGCAAGACACTGGAAAAGACATATTGAAGTGTTCAAAAGATAATGGCTCACCCCTTAAGCCTATCAACATTTGAATGTATAGTAGACCACTCCAGAGGGATACGTTTTTAGACATTTGGAAACCTTTTTTTAAAGAGTTGTGCATAAACTGCTTGTTAATATCTATTTCATTGATTATGTTTATATGTGCTTATCTTGTATGTTGTGTATTCCCCCCTTTTTTTCTTTGATTTTGTTGTTACTACTGCTATTGTTTTTGATATTATTTCTGTTCACAAATAAAGGAGGAAAAAAGATTTTAGAGGAGAGTGACTGGGCAGCAGCCTGTTCTCCTTACTCACAAGCAAACAAACAAACAAACCAGCCGCAGAGACAGACAACTCCTGTCTCCGAAATTCAGTGCGGCCCCAGAAGCCCCCTCCAGGCAGTGAGTCGATCTGCACCTCCAGCAACATTCTGCAGCTCCTGGAAGCCGATAGGGTTATTTCTGAGGTTTGAAAGACATCTTTTAATTTCTATGCATTCGGAGAAATGAGGAGAAGGAGGTGGCGGCAGCCGTTGCACAACACAACACAAAGGGAAGCGTAACAAAATTTGGATGCTGCTTGTCTCACTCAGGCAACACTTTCAAGAGGGTTTGAACATTTAGAAGAAGGTGTCACTTGAGAGAATCCGGGAAGAGTAGCGAGGCAGAGGTGGGTGAGAGAGAGGGGGGAGGCTTGCCAGGGGCAAGAGGTAACAAAGCTCAGGAAGCAGATTAGAAAGATGAAACATCTCTGTGAGTTCGCGGGTAACCAATTACATGTCACAAGGCAAGCTCTGCCTCTGCCTCTTCCATCTGGCTGAAACACATGTAACACGGGATGGCATTGGTGCGCCAGCGCTGACCCTTCCTGGGTAGGACACTGCCAGGGCTTCTCCTCGTCAGAGAGAGCTTTGCCACAGTTTGGGTCAAGAATTATTTTCTTTTGTCTGTTCTAATTCTACTGCCACTCAGTTTCAGTGGATGTCCCCTAGTTCTGGTGTTGTGCGAGAGGGAAAAGAACTTCCCTCTCTCCACTCTCTCCATCCCATGCATCATTTTATATGTCTCACAGCGCAATCCTGTGCAGCTTTGCATGGCTGGCCTAAATGAGATTCGTCCCCTTCCCCCAGTGTAAGCCGCACAGGCTGCAATGGGCCTCCTTGCATGCATACCAGCAGCGATATTACCACCGATATCCCGCCTCCCAGGCCAGCCTGGTCATTGGCCCCTTCCCTCGCCACCCCTGCCCACCCTCTCCACGCCTCTGTGCTGACCGGCACAGCACTCACCTGTGTTGACCGGTGCGGGTCCTGGACAACAGCGGAGTAAGTGGTGTAAGCGGTGCCAGTCCTCACACCGGGGCTGCTTGCTCCCAGGGTGCCGAAAACATGCCTTACAGCACATTTTGACACCCTAGGCTGGCGGAGTGCTCGCTCCACTGGCCTATATTTAGTCAGGATCGGGCTGTATATCATGTCTCAATAACGGTGTCAGGTGCCTTTTTTCTAGACTGAAGAGCCCCAAACACTGTAGCCTTTCCTCATAAGGGAGGTGCTTCAGCCCCCAAATCATTTTGGTCGCTCTCTTCTGCACCTTTTCCAGTTCCACTATATCCTTTTTGAGGTGTGGCGACCAGAACTGGACACAATACTCCAGATGCGGCCTTACCATCGATTTGTACAACGGCATAATAATATTGGCCGTTTTATTCTCAATCCCTTTTTTTTTTTAATGATCCCGAGCATGGAATTGGATAGTTCCAGCTCTGTGAGTTCTACAAAATCCACCTCTTGCATCTCTTCTGTGTCCATGTTCTCATCGTCACCTGTCCTCGTCGTTTCTCAAACTCCGGCAGGGCTCAAGCCTCCAGGAGATCTTGAACTGGCAACTTATCTGAGTCAACTTCAGCCAGTATGGAAATGCGGGGATCTGACCCAGGGACTGCAGAAGAACCTAAAACAGAAGAAAAGCCCTGATGGAGAGAGGTGGCGCACCCTGCAAGGCCACCTGTTGCCCTCTCAGACCAGGGTCTCTGTGCTACAGACAGATAAAATCTCACCATGTTCCTGGCATGCGGCCATGAAACCCAGATGTGTCGGGCCCTGAACTCAACACCCCCTCAGGCCTCCTGCAATCTGCCGCCAGGTGGCTGCCCAGATGGAAATTGCTGAGCATCGGGCCAAAGGGACACATCTAATCCAGCACCCTGATCCTCACAGCGACCCACCAGTCAACCCATCGGGTCATCTGGGGATTTGGAGTTGGGTGTCACCAATACGCGGGCGACGCCCAGCTCTCTCTCTTTTCCGCCAGCCTCCAAGGGGGGGGGCGTTGAAGTGCTTTGGCAGTTGCCTGGAGGCGGTGGGGGCCTGGATGAGGGCTAAGACAGAAATTAAACACAGACAAGGGAGAGGTGCTCTTGGTCTGGAAGACCACGATGCAGGTACTAGATCTACAACTTGCTCTAGATGAGGCAGCGGCACTCTGCAGCCTGGGAGTCCTCTTGGATCCACAATTGTCCCTGGATGGACAAGTGGCATCTGTGATCCGGGGGGGGGGGATTTGCTCAGCTCTGGTTCCAGCACCAACTGAGACCGTACCTGAGTCAATCGGATCTGGCAATGCCCTGGTGACATCTCGTCTTAGACTACGGTAATGCACTCTAAGAGGAGCTACCCTTGAAGAGGGTTTGGAAGCTGCAGTTAGTGCAGAATGTGGCGGCTCGGCTGGTCACTGGGGCATGGCGGGCTGAAACTGCCATGTCGTTGCTCCGGCGACTACACTGGTTGCCCATTCCATACAAGCCCAATTCAAGGTCTTGGTGATGAGACTTTTAAAGTCCTGCACAGCAGTAACATCGAGAGCAGGAGGGGTCGAAGGCATTCAGGGTTTCCTCGGCAACAGGGCTGCCGCCATTTACACCGCTTCCCCCACCGTATTCCCCCAGACCCCCACATTCTAGCCTCATCCGCTCGCAAGCCGCTGAGAGCTTCGCTCCCCCACCTCCTTCCTGCCTGCGCTTCTCCACCTCCAAGGCTCAGCTACAGGCAGGAGGAGGGGAGATGGCTGCGTCTCAAACTTCGCCGACTCAAACCTTCAAAGGGTCCCCTGAGGTAGCCCAATTCCCTCCGGTCAACCAGTAAGACCGCACTCCAGCAATTTAAAGTTTATTAAAGCGATTACATATGAGTCAGTAAGGGAAATTCCCCCACCCCACCAATGGGGCTCTAACAGGAGGATTCCAAACAGTGAGTGTGAGACGTACATTTTAAAGGCAGCAGCAAAACAAGAAACTGGTTACTACATGCGTACATTCTCCAAAGGCCCGCTTTACAGGGTTGGTGTTCGGTCAGGCAGGGCGTCCCGCAGCACTCTGGTCAGGAGCCACACTCTGATGGGCTCCCCTCTCCTGCTTACTTAGCTAAATCCCCTCTTGGTTCAGTCCAATGAAAGTACTCTAAATTCTGCTGAGTCGTGATCTGCCCATCCGTTGCCACGGCACGTAGCTCAGGTATGTGGCAGAACTCAAAATTGATAGCATCCCGTTTTATTCCTCTAATAGAGCAGATCTCAGACTTCTCCCATTCACATCAAATTAGTTCACACATCTCCCCAACTGTACCGTACAGGATGGACAATTTCCAATTTCCACTTTGATACCATTCAGGTTCCCCGAAGAGGGCGTCCCACTTCAAAGCACAGCATCTTCAGCATCCATCTTCCCCCATTCCCATTCACTCTCCTAAGAAGATGTCATTGTTTTTTAGCTCACCATCGTGAAAGAGGTGGGAGAGGGCTGCTCTTCAATGCAGGGGTCATTTTGCCCATGCCTAACAAAACAAGAGTAGCTGGGGGGACCCTCAGGGAGGGTGTTGCAAGCTAAGTCACCCCTCAGTCACTCTCGCTGGCTCCACTTGTCCAGAATCTGGTCCTTCAGGGGAAGGCTTCTCGCCCAGCCCCCGTCTCGGGGCCCAGCCCCCCTGTTGCTGCAGGATCCTCCCAGGCAGCTGCGGGGAAGAGTTGGCACGTGGGCATGTGCTAGTGCTGGCTGGATTCTTGGAACTGTCCTGGTTTTCGTCAGGCACATGCTGGGAGAGAGCTTTCCGAAAACGAATTGCTCTCCCTCCTAGGATTCATCCATTCACTTTTATGACTAGCATTAGTTAATACGGTCGTACGATGAATCCCGCCATACCAGAGGCCAAGCTCACAATCTCAGGTATAAGAACAGAAAACAAGGGATTGATTTTGAAGAACTTGGAAGCTCTTGAGATTAGAAAAAAAGCCACCTCACTTACTGATGAATAGGCAGCAAGAATTGAATCTTGCCAATCGCATTTGGCTCCCTGTCATACGTAAACATCCTAGGAAGGGACAGGCTCGTAATAATATAACAACAGAAAATGCGATTTGATACTATGTGACTGATAGACACCGGGTCTCAAAGTGAACAACAGCCCCTTGGAAATATACAGAATTCCATGCTAATAATTGCAGAATCAACCTAGTAACTGCAGGATCAACTCCAGTTTCAACCTTTATGTTGGCAAGCTGTTTCCAGATTGAACCCCTTCGCCTGACAGCAGGGTTTCCTGCAGAGTTTTCGCAATAACCGCAGTTTAAACATGAACTGACATGCAAATGTTATTGATCCACCAGGTCTAAAGGACAAAATTGCAAGCTATCACTGTTAGTTTTTGCAGGATCGATCTCTTTGATTGACAGAGGAGTTCCGGAATGGTTTCCATTCAACTGACAGCGTGTTTCCCTAGCTTCTGAAGTTCAAGACAACGAAGCGAGACGCCGAGAACTATAACATCTTTCATTCCTTTTTGGATTGCCCCAGAAGATGTGTCCAGATTAGGACACGAAACGTTGGGCTCACTTGTCCAGCCGTGGTTTTTTAATAATTTCTGTTTGTCCGGGAATACATCGTTAAACCCAGATAAATCGTCATTGTTTTTAAACCTCAGTCGGATTGCTGTGTTTTTTACATAGATATGGCTGCGTTACCCGTACTACCTGTTTCTCTAACTAAATCTCAGGTGTGTATACAGTATTTTATTACACCAACAGCTCTTCCCTGTTGGCTCAGACGGTACTTTCACAATTAACTGGGATCCTCCGTCTCACTGAAACATTCCAACCCGCTCACGGAACTCTTTCCCACAGAGCGGTTTCCTGTCCGCCTACCTGACTTCCTTGCTTCAAGCCTGTGGCGCCTGTTTTCCCGTTTCCTCACCTTTCCCTCTCCCCATCATCCCCCCCTCAGCATGTGTCCCCCTCCTCCACTAATCTGCCTCCTCCTCTGTCTTCTTTCTCTGCTCCTCTGTCCTCCATTCCGTCTCTCCCCGATCTCCTCCTCCCTTCTCACTCCTCCCCCACTTATGCCTCCTCCAGTCCTCCGGATGGGCTGGTACCAGAGCCCCACCCTCCTCCCAGTTCTCATGATCCACCAGTGAAACCTGTGGACCACCAGCACAAATGCCCGGGGGATGCCTGCGGGTGACAGACGCCCACAGATCTTCCACAGCACCAGCTAAGTTGGTGCTGGGGCGGATCATGGGTGAACCAGGGTGGGGCGCAGGCTGGGCTGGGGGCAGATCTCAGTGGCAGTGGCATCCACCAGACATTGAGCCCCTGGCCCAGGCCCAACAAGCCCCCTTGGACCCACCAGATGTACGTCAGCTCAAAAGCGGGCATAGATCCGAGGAGGACCGTTGGGGCCGGCGAGGGACGGAGGAGGTAAGTGAAGATTTCTTTACTTTCCTCTCCGCTGCTGCTTTGGTGCCAGCAGAGGGTGTTTCAGCACCGCTGCATCACCTAGGCTGGCTAAGGGCAGGATTGGGACCAATGTAGCCACTGTTGTACCCTATCCATTAAGGACAGCTTTGTTTTTCAAGAAATTATTTTTGAAGTCGGTTCCCATAGATCGTGAGTCTTAGAATAGCAAATTACTGAAACTCCCTGTGCAGGTTTTTTGAGGTGATTTTGTGAGGTCCGTGCTTATGTATTATAAATCCGTGCAAGATTATATCTTGATGAGCCTTACGGTTTACTCTAATGTAGAGACTTTCACCAGACTCCAAGCACTGAAATGTTTCTCTCCAGCGTTAATTTGTTCATGTGTCACAAACATACTTTCCACACATAAAGCATTTCTACGGTTTCTGCCCTCAGTGGATTTGTTAGCGTATTGAATGTAATGAGTGTCGACTGAAACTTTTTCCACATTCCAAACAGTTATGTATAGATGTTTTGATGCAACTTCAGTTCTGAGCTCTGACTGAAGCATTTTCTACACTCCAGTTATTTATAGTTTCCCCCCAGTATGGGTTCTCTGATGCTTGGTCAAGATTGAGCTCACACTGAAGTTCTTTCCACACTCCAAGCATTTATATGGTTTCTCCCCTGTGTGAGTTCTTTGATGGACAGTAAGTTTTCCACTGTCACTAAAGCTCTTTCCACACTCCAGGCATTTATATGGTTTCTCCCCTGTGTGGGTTCTTTGATGGACAGTCAGGTTTCCGCTGTCAGTAAAGCTCTTTCCACACTCCAGGCATTTATATGGTTTCTCCCCTGTGTGGATTCTTTGATGGACAGTAAGTTTTCCACTGCTAGCGAAGCTCTTTCCACAATCCAAGCATAGATATGGTTTCTCCCCTGTGTGGGTTCTTTGATGGACAGTAAGTTTTCCGCTTTCAGTAAAGCTCTTTCCACACTCCAAGCATTTATATGGCTTCTCCCCTGTGTGGGTTCTTTGATGGACAGTCAGGTTTCCGCTGTCAGTAAAACTCTTTCCACACTCCAGGCATTTATATGGTTTCTCCCCTGTGTGGATTCTTTGATGGACGGTAAGGTTTCCACTCTCAGTGAAGTACTTTCCACACTCCAGGCATTTATATGGTTTCTCCCCTGTGTGGGTTCTTTGATGAACAGCCAGGTTTGAGCTCTGACTGAAGCTCTTTCCGCACTCCAAGCATTTATGTGGTTTCTCCCCTGTGTGGGTTCTTTGATGTGAAGTCAGGCTTGAGCGCACACTGAAGCTCTTTCCACAATCCAAGCATTTATATGGTTTCTCCCCTGTGTGGGTTCTTTGATGCAGGGTCAAGTGTGTGCCGTTACGAAAGCCTTTTCCACACTCCAAGCATTTATATAGTTTCTCTTCTGTGTGGATTCTTTGATGAATAGACAGGTTTGAGCTCTGCCTGAAGCATTTTCCACACTCCAAGCATTTAAATGGTTTCTCCCCTGTATGGGTTCTTCGATGCACAGTCAGGTGTGTGCTTTCTCTGAAGCTCTGTCCACACTCTGAGCATCTAAATGGCTTCTCACCTGTGTGTGTTCTTTGATGTGAAGTCAGGCTTGAGCTCACACAGAAGCTCTTACCACACTCCAAGCATTTATATGGTTTCTCCCCTGTGTGGGTCCTTTGATGCACAGTGAAATGTGAGCTCCTACGAAAGCTCTTTCCACATTCCAAGCATTTATATGGTTTCTCCCCAGTGTGGATTCTTTGATGGACAGTAAGTTTTCCACTGTCAGTGAAGCTAGTTCCGCACTCCAAGCATTTGTATGGTTTCTCCCCTGTGTGTGTTCTTTGATGCAAAGTCAGCTGTGAGCTGTGACTGAAGCTCTTTCCACACTCCAAGCATTTGTATGGTTTCTCCCCTGTATGGATTCTTTGATGCGAAGTCAGGCTTGCGCTTTGCCTGAAGCACTTTCCACACTCTGAGCACTGATATGGTTTCTCCCCTCTGTGAATTCGTTGATGGAGAGTAAGATTTCCACTATTACTGAAGCTCTTTTCACACTCCAAGCATTTAAATGGTTTCTGCCCTGTGTGGATTCTGTGATGCTTAGCTAAGCTTCCGCCGTCACTGAAGCTGTGCCCACATTCCAAACATTTATATGGTTTCTCCCCTGTGTGTATTCTTTGATGCACAGTCAGGTTTGTGCTCTGACTGAAGCTTTTTCCACACTTCAGGCATTCATATGGTTTCTCCCCAGTGTGGGTTCTTTGGTGCACAGTCAGGTGTGCCCTCTTATGGAAGTGCTTTCCACACTCTAAGCATTGATATGGTTTCTCCCCTGTGTGCGTTCTTTGATGCATAATTAGGTTTGCGCTCTTACTGAAGCTCTTTCCACAGTCTAAGCATTTATATGGTTTCTCCCCTGTGTGGGTTCTTTGATGCACAGTCAGGTGTGCGCTATGACTGAAACTTTTTCCACACTCTAGGCATTTATATGGTTTCTCCCCTGTGTGGCTTCTTTGATGCGAAGTCAGACTTCCACTCCGACTGAAGCTTTTTTGACATTCCATACATTGATATGGTTTCTCCCCTGTGTGGCTTCTTTGATGTAAAGTCAGATTTCCACTCTGACTGAAGCTTTTTTGACATTCCATGCATTTATATGGTTTCTCCCCTGTGTGGGTTCTTTGATGCAAAGTTAGGAGATAACTCCTACTGAAGCTCTTCCCACAATTCAAGCATTTATATGGTTTTTTGCCTGTGTGGGTTCTTTGATGAAAAGTCAGATTTCTACTCTGACTGAAGCTCTTTTCACAATTCATGGATTTACATGGCTTCTGTCCTATATGGGATCTTTTATGTGCCGTAAGATTTGCTTTGCTTCTCAAGGTCTTTGCACACTGTGGGCATTTTTCCTTCCCCTTTCCAGTTTCTTTTTCAGAATCGACTGGGATGACACCCTGTCGAGCATTAGATTGATTTCTCACTTTCTCAGCCTGGTTTCCCTTCGGCTCTCTTGAACTGTCTTGATGTACAGCTTTCTCCCTTGTGTGGATCTGTTTATGGGAAGCAAGTTGTGTGCTTGTGCTGAAGCACTTTCTCCTCTCAGAGCTTTTAAATGATTTCTTCTCTGTGTGGACTTTGCTGCGATTATTAATGTTGGATTTACAACTGACTGTTTCCCTGTGCAAACGACGCTTCTTCCTTCTCTCCCCTTTGTGATGTTCCTTTTCGACTGGGATTTCATAATGGTCAGAATCCTGACAAGCAACAGATCCTGTTCTGCAGACTGGTGCTGGGCTTCCTTCCTGCCTCCCTGATCCATCTTGGTCTCTAACCGTATTTTCCTGTACATCAACAATGGCCCCTTCGGGTGACCCCCCACATGGCTCCCTCCGATCCTCATTGTCTTGTCTGTTGCTTCCTGGAACACAAGGAGAATCTTGATTATCACTGCAATAGAGAAATGGATCCTCTAACGAGTACTCCTAGGCATGGATACTCACCAAGGAACTTCTCCGATTGGGGTGCTCCTAGAAGGACCAACTCCATCAAGGCCAGGAAACCTACACTGCATACCCAAGGAGAGGCTCCAGATTCTATTGTCCACCCAAAAACGCTTTCGTTCCTTTTGCGCAAAGTCCTGTAATTGCCCCTGCTCTGGAATCAGAACCAGGTCACTTGGGGTCATCATCCCTGCTGCCAGCGTGTTCAGGCTGCACAACTCTCTCTCTCTCTCTCTCTCTCTCTCTCTCCGCTTTGTGGCATTCCTCCGTGCTCCAGGAAGATCTCCAGGCTACTCACTTTGTCGGACTGTCCTAAGCTCGCTGCTTAGACGAACATCGTACGTTAATTCTACCCAGCAGAAGAGGGCTGGCAATCTCTCTCTCTCCCTTCTTACTTTAATCCTCATAACAGCTCTTTCTCCCTCCCCCTAAAAGCCTCCATTTTCATGTGCGTCTTGCAAAGCTTTCCCCTAATTGTTGCCTTCAGCTGGCTGGCTGGGGATGAAGCCCAAATCAGCACAGGCCCACTGAATTGCTTTCTGTCCTTTCTCTTTTGTTGTTGTTGCTGTTGAGTATTAACTTTCGTTAAACTCTGCCTGTCCAAACAGCCATCTACAAACATGTCTCTCATTTGCAGCCATTCTAAGCTCTGTACCTGATCTAATAAATGATGATGATGATGATGATGATGATAATAAACCAGTATTTATAGACCGCCATTTCTTTGGTCATTGGATTTCTCCTCTGACTTTAATTCAAAGGCTGTTTACATGGGCAGGCTTTCTAAACCCCAAGTGGTTTTTACAATACAATAATGTTCTAATCTTTCGTAGAACCCTTCATTCTACCCTGTTTCCCTGAAAATAAGACCTCCCCCGAAAGGAAGACCTACCGTCATTTTTTTGGGCGTGATTTTTGCTGGCACTCATAAATATAAGACCTCCCTTGAAAATAAGACCTAGCTAGGATCATCAGCCAGATGGACACAACCCCCCCACCACTTACTTTGACCGATTTAAGCTTCATTCTTTTCCAAGGGTGCAAGGCTCTGCAAGGCCTGCACTTGTCCTCCGCTGTAAACGATGTGCTAGAGAGGCCAGCAAGGAGGCTACAACCTTGCAGAGTCTCTCTAGCACATCGTCTCCAGAGCCTTGCACTCTTGGGAAAGAATAAAGCTTTAATCAGTCAAAGTAAGTGCCAGGGGTGTCGTGCCACAGGTTGGGAAAATAAGACCTCCCTGAAAATAAGACCTACTGAATTTTTTGGAGCCAAAGTTAATATAAAACACTGTCTATTTTCGGGGGAAACGGTAGATGGTTTCTTTCACAGTCCAGCTCTCGCTCTCTCTGGCGTTCAGATATATAATCCAGATATATAATATCCACGGGTTCGCTCGCATCCACATGTCTGTTGACCTTTTCAAAAAATTCTAACAGGTTTGTGAGGCAAGACTTCCCCTTGCAGAAGCCATGCTGACTCTCCCTCAGCAAAGCCTGTTCTTCTATGTGTTTTAAGATTTTATCTTTAATGAGACTTTCCACCATCTTCCCTGGAACAGATGTTAGGCTGACCGGCCTGTAGTTTCCTGGGTCCCCCCTCCTTCCTTTTTTAAAGATTGGTGTGACATTAGCTACCCTCCAATCCTCTGGCACAGTGGCCATTTTAAGGGACAAGTTGCATATTTGGGTCAAGAGGTCAACAACTTCATTCTTGAGTTCCTTCAGAACTCTTGGGTAGATGCCATCTGGGCCCAGTGATTTATTGATCTTTAATTTGTAACTTAGTAACTGAAATGTCTTCTCTTTTAACCTCTACTTCACTTAATTCTTTAGTCAGGAGAGGCCGTTCAGGCAGCAGTATCTGCTCGAGGTCTTCTGCCGTGAAGACAGATACAATTTCTCTGCAATCTCCCTTTTATTGCCCCTTTCCCTCCCTCACCGTCCAGTGAGCCAACTGCTTCTCTGGCAGGTTTCCTGCTTCTAACGTATTTGAAGAAGCTTTTATTATTCCCTTGAATGTTGCAGGCCATACGCTCCTCAAATCCACTGGGAGAGGTCTCCCTTAGGAGCAAACACTCTGTCCAATTTTATCAAGAGTTGGTGGTTGGGGAGTTGGACTTAGACCTGAAAGATCCAGGTTCAAATCCCCGCTCAGCCACGAAGCTTCCTGGGTGACCTTGGGCCAGTCAGTCTCTCTCAGCCTCACCTACATAAGAACATAAGAAGAGCCCTCTGCTGGATCAGGCCAAAAGCCCATCTAGTCCAGCTTCCTGTATCACACAGTGGCCCCACCAGATGCCTCAGGGAGCACAAGACAACAAGATATTGTTATTTATTTTTCACATTTTTATACCACCCTGAGCTCCTTGGAGGAAGGAATAAATAAATAGAATAAATAAATGAATAAATAAATAGGCAGGGGGTGGCCCCCTCCAACCGCCAATTCCCTTCCATTGTGCCTCCTCCCACTCTTGGTTGGGAAAGGAGCCAGAATGACTTCGGAAAGGAGATTCTGTCTCTCAGATCCCACGGGCATTTTCGGTCTCCCGCTCAGCCAAGCTGCTGTCCTGGGCTTGCAAGCGAGGAGATCAGAATGGCAGAGATGTCCTTTGCTGACTCACCCTGACCAATGCAAAGTTGCCCCACAAGAGGGGAATTTCTATGGTGGCGAAGGGTCCCAATCCCCACAGCCCCTTCCGGTCCCGATTACCCAGCACACTCTGGACTGAAGCTACTCCTGTGTCAAAGCTATTGCTGCACTGTGCAGAAGCTAGTTACCTGCAGATGTCTCTTCTTCCTTGGGGCCCTGGAGAAAGGCAGATCCCACTTCTTCCAGCTGGGGAATGAAGGCAGGTTTGGGAAATTCATCTGAGAAGGAAACAAGGAGAGGAGTTACAAAATATGGAGGCTTTCAAAGGTGACCTAATTCTAGGCTGCCCCCCCCCACCCCAAAAGTGCATGGAGCGAGACAGGAGAAGAGGCACGCTCTTTGGCTGGTGCGCCAGCTGTGACCATACTTGGATCGTGCAGACCTGGCCACAGTGACCCATGCCCTAGTGACATCTAGACTAGATTACTGCAATGCACTCCACGTGGGGCTGCCTTTGAAGACTGTTCGGAAACTGCAACTAGTGCAGAATGCGGCGGCCCGGGTGGTTGCCGGGGCCTGTTGGTTCGACTCAGTCGGGCCGTTGCTTCGACGGATACACTGGCTGCCGGTTCGTTTCCGGGCACAATTCAAAGTGCTAGTTTTGACTTTTAAAGCCCTTTACGGCTCGGGACCAGGGTATTTGAGGGACCACCTCCTTCTTTATAATCTGACCCGTACTCTGAGGTCATCAGGGGGGGCCCTGTTAACTGTGCCGCCATTGGCGGAAGTGAGGGGGATGGCGGCGCGGAGTAGGGCCTTCTCTGCGGTGGTGCCCCAACTATGGAATTCCCTCCCCCTGGAATTAAGAAAAGCTCCCTCCTTAGAGACCTTTCGGGGGGGCCTCAAGACGTTTTTATTCAGGTTGGCGTTCGATGGCTGACATGGTGGGCTGGCTTTTTAATAAATGTAATTGTAAGGTGACCCACTGGGGTCCGTTTGTTTTAATTGTTTTAATTACCTGTTTTAATTATTTTATTGTATTGTATTTTATTATGTATTTTAACGTGTTTTTAATTGTAAGCTGCCTTGATTGTCCTTATCAGGAGAAAGGCGGGGTAAAAATTCTTTAAATAAAAAATTAAATAAAAAATCTTCTTGAACAAAGCTGTTTTTCATAACAAGACAAAGAATCAAGATCTGGTCAGTAAAACCAACGGCCCAACCCTAAGGGGCCTTTTATGGGAAAATAAAATATAACCTTGAATCTTGACCCTGCTTCTACTTAAACAAAAAACTTCTCAGTTCATAAACAGACCAGACCTCCGTCGTACGCCCCCCCCCATGCCACGGGCCAATCGGAGTCCAGCATCTCACTAGGGGACATCAGGCACAGGGGCTGGGTAGCCACACCCCCTTCGGTGGAGCCCGATAGAGTCATATGTCCATGTGGAAAAGAGGACGGCCAGGCAGCCCACGCAGAATTCCTCCCCAGCAGGGCCTGGCCCTGCACAGCCCCACCATTTAACGTGCTCAGAAACTGGATGAGGAGTCGTGAGAATCGGCAGCAGTTACGAGTGACCCACTTGGAAGGCCTGGCATGGCCCCAAGCAGATTCTGCACTTTTCACGATCAAACTCTGTCGGAATGCATCTCCTGCTTTTGATCTTCCAAGAGGCCGTCAGTCAGGCCAAGCTCAGGGAGGCCCAGCAGGCATCTCCTGGGCCCCATGTATTCCAGCCCCACATGCCCCACTGCTAGGCTGCAATCCGGACAGCGAGAAACAAGAAGATGGACAGTTCAAGTCTTTGGTTCCTACCCCCCAGGGAGAAAGGCCCTCCTTACCCAGAGAGGCCACGATCCCCCAGTTCTCCTGCATGACTTCCGTGTGCAGAGCCTTCTGGCCCGGATCCAGCAGAGCCCCCTCCTCCTCCGTGAAGTGCACAGCCACCTCCTCGAAGAACTCCGGACCCTGAAAAAAAGGAACTATGAGCTACTCACAAATCATTTCTCCACAAGGGCCCCTGCCTTTTTATGCCCAGCCTGGAAGGGGAGCTGAAGTGGGAGGAACTGGCCGTTTCCCTGCAATATATTCGGCAACATTAGGCCAACTGGGTGTCTGTTTTTCTTCTCCTTTTTCTGATGGGACCAATGCCAGCACCATACAAAGCATGGGGCCTGGAAGGAAATGCCACAGCCCCCCCACAGCTACAATCTCACAGATACACATAACATATCTACACATATCACAGCTACGATATCAATGGCCAAATGTGGGAGGCAGGACGACTGAAGAAGCAGTCTTGGCAACATTGGCAGCCTGTGGGACTGTGTAGAGTCACATATCGCGTTGCTGACGGAAGACAGACAGGCTGCTGGAGCTCTCTTCGAGGAGGTCCGGAGCTCCTTTGGGGCACCCTGAAGCTGTAGGATGCCGGCAGATGCAATTATCCCAGATTATTCTAGCCTGGTTATATAAGTAAAGTCTACTGTGTATTTATTATGGTTTTAAATGCTATGTAACTGAATTTAACCTTATTTCCAATACATTAGACATTCTTAACGGATATTACGGCAAGCTGCCCTCATCGACCTTGTACGCATGTGCAAAATCGCCGACGAGGGCCTGGTCAGAACAGGCCGAGCCAGCGAGCGAGGAGGACGTGTGGGGGCCCTCTCCCGGCCTCCGGAGGATTCGAACAGTGAGCGCGAATCCTCCAGAGGCCGATGGGGGGGGGTGCGACTGGGACTGCCACCCCAAATTAATTAATTAATTAAAAATGATGGCCGGCCCGCAAACAAATTTGGAATATTTAAAACGGCCCTCGGCGGGGAAAAGGTTCCCCGCCCCTAGTCTAGAACGTGGCACCGGAGCCATTTTGCTGCCGCCTGGGAGGGAGACCAACGGGATGGGGAGAGGTTTACCCCTCCTGCCCTTTTAGTAGGTCTCTTCCTTGCACAATTTCAAATTCTCTTCCTATCGGATCCAAAATGCCAAACTGAGGTGAGCGAGAGATTTATTTTCTGCCCCTCTGCCTGTCCCGTCACCTCCTCTCCTCCAGGAAATCTCCTTGCAAAACCTGCCATCCGCCTTTCCCGCTAGATCTCCCATCCAGCTCAGTCCTCCTGCTGCTGCTGCTTTTCCTCCATCAATAAGAGCAAAGGTTTGCAGCATGCAAGGCAGGTGCCTTATTATCGCTCCAGGGGATGTCCCGTAACTGGGATCATGAAAGCTGAGGGGGGGACACCCTGATTTGGAGATGCGGGGGGGATGGGGGGAGAGTTTCTCACCCTGCTTTGTCCTCTTCAGTCCTTTCATCAGAAGAGATGCAAACTCTGACGACTTCTCTCGATCCTGCTGGCTCAGAGACAGACGCTGCAGGGTCCCTTTTCCGCTGCAAAATCCAGCTCTCTGACCATATCCTGCCTTTCTGTTAAAACCAGACATAACAAGCAAGGTTACAACAGGTTCAAGCAGTAAAATGCAATATGAAATACAGTACATACAAGGGTTCGAAATCCAAAACAATCAGGTACAATTAAAGTAACAGAAACCCATCTAAGACCAGTTGCTCCAAAACACACCACAGTTTAGCATGCAGTTGAGGGGGGGGGGCCTGCCCCATTTTGCCTCCTTCTCGTCCCCTCCTGGGGCCCCCCTCGCCACCGACCTGGGGGCTCCTCTCCTCCCACCCCCCTCACTTCCTCTCTATGTATTACTTTCCTCCAGCTGCAGCCCCGCGACTCCCCTTCCCCCCCCCAGCTCAGATCCCAGACGGGGCGGCTGACCTCGCACACGTGGGCGGGAGGAGCAAAGGAAAGCGGGGGGGGGCAGGAAGTGACGTCCCATTCATCCCCCCCCCGTTTGCCCCTCTAGGAATCTGCCGGCGCTGCTTTTAACCCTTCGAGCGCCTCTGGAAAGGCAGCCCGGCTCCTCGCAGGCGGCTGGAGGGAGGGAGGGAGGGAGGTGCCGCGAGCGGGTCGCCCTTCCTTCTGCACGGGGGGGCTCAGTGGCATCTCCCTCCCTCCCTCCCGGCTCCCAAAGCAGCAGCAGCAGCAGCACCTGATCCGCTGCACCACGCGGCGCGTGGATGGCAGCCAGGGGGCCCCGATCCTCCGTCCTGGGCTGAGTCTGTGCCCGTTAGTTGCGCTGGAGGGAGCGGAGCGCAGGAAGGAAAACTCGCTCTGGGACTGAGATGATGAGCAAAGCCGGCTGCGGGGTTGGAAGGAAGGCAGGAAGCCCCCCCCCCCGTCCTGCTCCCTCCGCCCCCTCCCTCCTTCGTCTCCCCCACCCTCGTGTCGTGGGGGGTCTGCAGCCCTCTGTCTCTGGCGAGTCCAAAGACGGCTGGGGGGGGGGGAGTCTTAGCGCTGCAGTGGTAGAAAAGAATCGGGGGGGGGGGACAGAAGAAGCCCCCAGGTGGGGAGGGAAGCAGCCCGGGTTCAAAGGCCAGTCAGTGGGGGGAAGGGGCTGCTGGGGTGAGAAGACAGACTGCGACACCCCCCCCCCCTAAACTTCTTCGTTGGTCCTGGTTTTAACCGAAGCACGTGGGGAAAACTCACCCCGCTGCCCTCGTGCTCAGCTAAGCCTGCAGGACTCAAGGGTGTGCTTGAGATGTGGTGGGGTGGGGGGATTGGTGGGTCCAAATACAGATCTTCCCAGATTGTGACTTCCTGGTTTTTGTTTCTGATGGATCAGCATGGTTACCTACAGTACGATTCTGGGGGCAGATTTTTAGTTTATATCACCAGGCATATCTTTTAACTGCCATTATTGGAATTTGTCTGAATATTTTAGTAACCCATCTTGGGCTATTTGGAAACTTCTTTTTGGGGGTCAGTACTGGGGTCCACATTTGTCAAAACAAAAACAATTCCACCAGCAATTTCCGCCGCCAGACATTTGTGGACCACAATCTCACAGAAATAGAAACTTGATCCATTTACCCGTGCAAAATTAACATAATGGGCTAATCCTGAATTAAAAATAGGGAAGAAAACCTTTTTGTGGAAGAAGGGCAGCCAAGTCCAATTGGAACGAGCATATAGTACCTTACGGCAGTCATAAATCACACTCCAGCAGCACACAAAATCACACACCGCTGGAGCACCGGCGGTGGCCTGGAGAGGCCTCTCAGGCGCTGGCGGACTCATGAAGGCTGGCGGGGGTGCGGGACAGGTGGTGGGAGCGTAGAAACGGGGCGGGGAGGAGAGCGGATCGGGTCTGGGAAGATGGTGGGTTTGGTGGGAGTGGTGTCCGCTGAATTGAAGCCCCTGTTTCGGACCCTATTCCCCCAACCTGGACCCATATGAGTACAATCAGCTGGCCCTTGGAAGCTTACCCCTGGGTAAGGGAGCACATGTTCCCTTACTCAGAGGAGACCTCTGGGACTGCCCCCCCCCCCCGATGCAGCACACTCCTTTTTGGAGTGGCTGTATTGGTGAGGGGGCGGAGCATAGGATTGGACCCTTAGATTATCTTTACCTTGGATCAATTCATTGGTTAAGATCAGGAGTTTCTTTTTTTAAGTCTAAATATAATTTAGTATCATCAGCTGAATGCCAATATTTACAATTACAACATTTGTTAGCAACTAAATTTGGGCCAGTGGCATTATCAGGTTCTCAATCATCCACAATTTTATAAATTCTTATGTTATCAAGTGAGAAAAAGAAGCCCACAATGCTGGTTTATACGTACTGTGTTTGATGTCGCTTAAGAAATACAACACTCATCGCCTTAGACTTGCAGTGGTTCCCAAACTGGGAGGCGTGGCTCCCAGGGGAGCCGCAGAAACCAGCCTGGGGAGCCGCAGAGTGCCACGGAATCCTCTCGGAAAACAGTGCAATGCCAATTGGCAGGTATCAACTGATGGAGTGATTAGATGCTCTCAGGCATATATTGGGAGGTGCGTTCCCACTTATTAGCAGAGTTCCCTCCTCCACCCAGGCAGACTGCTTTGCTTAGCTAAATGAATACGCACGAGGCATTGCTTTGTAGTTGCAAAAAGAAGAAGAGTTTACTTACAGTTCAGTTTGCATATATACATAGCTTCTGACCATCAATCAGAGGTACATCCTAGACTTAAGATAGAACCCCCCTAGAGCTGGGGCTCCCTGCATGGGGTTAGGCTGCAAGATGGCCGCTGGGCTGCAGGAGCAGCGATGGCATCATCTTGCTCGGTGGGCATCAAGAGAAGAAGAGACTGAGTGAGGGGCAAGAAGGAGGAAATAAAGGTCAGGGGCCACACCCCTTCCTGGAACACAGAGGGATTAGAGTAGGAGGTCTTTACATGTGACCAGGCAGTATACCACACCCCCAGTGTCCAGCAGCTAAACGCTGCCCATCCTCCAACATCAACATCATGTAATGGGGAGCCGCGACCAAGGGTCGCCAATGATAAAGGGAGCCGCAATTCAAAAACGTTTTGGGAAACACTGCGTTAGAGAGATATGGAATGCAGAGTTGGAGCACACTGTGTTATATGATCAGTGGGAAACGACTGAAGCCACTATACCGAGTCCGACAATATCTATGGATCATAAACTGTGACTGATTCTGCAAAAAAAAAAAAAAAAAAGAGTTCATTGCATAGTACAACGCCTTCATAGTAAGGGGAATCCAATCGTTGGCGTTGGGGGGCAAACCTGAAACCACATTCTGGAACATGTTGTGGCCTTGTGTAGTGATACAATCTTTTTGGGAGGAAGTTCTTTGCTACCCTTCTCCTTTGGAGACTGTGTAGCCAGGCTGTCGCCGTCACCTCTTCCTTTGGATCTTCTCACGATCTGGCCGGGTCATGAAACGATCCAGAGGAGGAGGCAGCGGCAGCCTCGTGACCTGACTGCCCTTCTCCTTAGGAGGCCGAATTGCGAGGCCTCCTCCTCCTCCTCGCATTTCGGTGAGGAAGCCTCCAAAGGAGGGGGGCAGCTGGATCGTGAGGAGAAGATCCAAAGGAGGAGGCGGCATTGCGGCCTGCTGCTGCCCCCCTTGGTCAGGAGGCTAAAGGGGAGCCACTGGGGCCCCCTTCAAGTGGCGCCCAGGGCACATGCCCTACTAGTCATACCCTCGATGTGCCACTGCGTTTATAACAGTAGATTCTTATGTTCTGTTGACTTATCTAGCCATTTTGTGGACGTCAACTGCAGGTCACTGGAAATGGCCCTTCTTGTGGCTAAAAGACTCACACACTGGCTGCCATTCCATGCAAGGGGTGGGGGATGAGAGTTTTCAAGCCCTGCCCGGCATTGGCAGGAACCTCGAGAGCAGGAGGGGTCGAAGGCATTCAGGGTTTCCTCGGCAACAGGGCTGCCGCCATTTACACCGCTTCCCCCACCGTATTCCCCCAGACCCCCACATTCTAGCCTCATCCGCTCGCAAGCCGCTGAGAGCTTCGCTCCCCCACCTCCTTCCTGCCTGCGCTTCTCCACCTCCAAGGCTCAGCTACAGGCAGGAGGAGGGGAGATGGCTGCATCTCAAACTTCGCCGACTCAAACCTTCAAAGGGTCCCCTGAGGCAGCCCAATTCCCTTCGGTCAACCAGTAGGAACACACTCCAGCAATTTACTTTGAACTTTATTAAAGTGATTACATATGAGTCAGTAAGGGAAATTCCCCCACCCCACCAGCGGGGCTCTAACAGGAGGATTCCAAACAGTGAGTGCGAGACGTACATTTTAAAGGCAGCAGCAAAACAAGAAACTGGTTACTACATGCGTACATTCTCCAAAGGCCCGCTTTACAGGGTTGGTGTTCGGTCAGGCAGGGCGTCCCACAGCACTCTGGTCAGGAGCCACACTCTGATGGGCTCCCCTCTCCTGCTTACTTAGCTAAATCCCCTCTTGGTCCAGTCCAATGAAAGTACTCTAAATTCTGCTGAGTCGTAATCTGCCCATCCTTTGAGACGGCACTTGGCTCAGGTACGGGGCAGAACTCAAAATTGTTGATAGCATCCCGTTTTATTCCTCTAATAGAGCAGATCTCAGACTTCTCCCATTCACGTCAAATCAGTTCACACTTCTCCCCAACTGTGCCTTACAGGACGGACAATTTCCTCTTTGATACCATTCAGGTTCCCCGAAGAGGGCGTCCCACTTCAAAGCACAGCATCTTCAGCATCCATCTTGCCTCATTCCCATTCACTCCCCTAAGAGGATGTAGCAGAAGGGGGAGAAAAGCCCACCAAACGGCATAGGACCAAATAGGACATCTCAAGGACCGCATTCTCCCCTATAATCCTGCAAATCCCCTACGCTTAGGATACTGCCACCATCTGAAGCCAAGGGGATGGCGGCATGGTGCAGGGCCTTTTCTGTTGTGGCACCGAGTTTTGGGAGTCAACAAACAGAAGAACAAGCTTTGCTAAGGAAGAATGAGCATGGCTCATAACCCTCCGGACGGACTGGTAACAGAGCCCCACCCTCATCCCAGTTCTCATGATCCACCAGTGAAACCTGTGGGCCGCCAGCACACATGCCCGGGGGATGTCTGTGGGTGGTAGAGGCCCACAGATCTTCCACAACGCCAGGTAAGTTGGTGGTAGGGCGGATCATGGGTGAACCAGGGTGGGCTGGGGGCAGATCTCAGTGGCAGCGGCATCCACGAGACGTTGAGCCCCTGGCCCAGGCCCAACAAGCCCCCTGGGACCCACCGGATGTACGTCAGCTCAAAAGCGGGCATAGATCCGAGGAGGACCATTGGGGCCGGCGAGGGACAGAGGAGGTAAGTGAAGATTTCTTTACTTTCCTCTCCGCTGCTGCTTTGGTGCCAGCAGAGGGTGTTTCAGCACCGCTGCATCGCCTAGGCTGGCTGAGGGCAGGATTGGGACCAATGTAGCCATTGTTGTACCCTATCCATTACATAAGAACATAAGAAGAGCCCTGCTGGATCAGGCCAAAAGCCCATCTAGTCCAGCTTCCTGTATCACACAGTGGTCCCACGAGTTGCCTCAGGGAGCACAAGACAACAAGATAACTTGTTTCCCTTTGTTACTCCCTTGCACCTGACACAGAGAAAACCCGCTTCTAAAACCTCTAAAGCCAGGAGGTTACTTATGGCTTGTAACCTGTGATGGTCTTTTCCTCCATGAATCTGTCCAAACCCCTTTTAAAGGCATCCAGGCCAGGTGCCATCACCACATCCTGTGGCAAGGAGTTCCACAGATGAATTACACGCTGGGTAAAGAAATATTTTCTTTTGTCCGTTCTAACTCTCCCTCCACTCAATTTTAGTGCATGTCCCCTGGCTCTGGTGTTGTGCGAGAGGGAGAAGAATTTCCCTCTATCCACTCTCTCCATCCCATACATAATTTTATACGTCTCAATCATGTCCCCCCTCAGGCGCCTTTCTTCTAGACTGAAGAGCCCCAAACGCTGTAACCTTTCCTCATAAGATAGGTGCTCCAGCCCGTGAAACATTTTGGTCGCTCTTTTCTGCACCTTTTCCAATTCAACTATATCCTTTTTGAGATGTGGTGATCAGAACTGGACACAATACTCCAGATGTGCTAATTCAATGTGCTAAAAATGTAGGTCATGAAATTTTAATGGAACAATGGGAACAATTATGCTTAAAACAGTTATGGTAAAAAAGAAATATTTTCTTTTGTCCGTTCTAACTCTCCCTCCACTCAATTTTAGTGCATGTCCCCTGGTTCTGGTGTTGTGTGAGAGGGAGAAGAATTTCCCTCTATCCACTCTCTCCATCCCGTGCATAATTTTATACGTCTCAATCATGTCTCCCCTCAGGCACCTTTTTTCTAGACTGAAAAGCCCCAGACACTGTAGCCTTTCCTCATAAGGGAGGTGCTCCAGCCCACGAATCATTCTGGTCGCTCTTTTCTGCACCTTTTCCAATTCAACTATATTCTTTTTGAGGTGTGGTGACCAGAACTGGACACAATACTCCAGATGCGGCCTTACCATCGATTTGTACAAAGGCATAATGATATTGGCCGTTCTATTCTCAATCCCTTTTTTAATGATCCCGAGCATGGAATTGGCCTTCTTCACAGCCGCCGCACACTGGGTCGACACTTTCATCGACCTGTCCACCAGCACCCCAAGATCTCTCTCTTGATCCGTCACAGACAACTCAGAACCCATGAGCGTATACTTGAAATTTTGGTTTCTTGCCCCAATGTGCATCACTTTGCACTTCCTGACATTAAGGACAGCATTCTTTTTCAAGAAATTATTTTTGATGTCGGTTCTCATAGATCGTGAGTCTTAGAATAGCAAATTACCAAGCAGTACTGAAACTCCCTGTGTGGGTTTTCTGAGGTGATTTTGTGAGGTCCGTGCTTATGTGGGTATCTTGATGAGCCTTAAAGTTTACTCTAATGTGGAGGCTTTCACCAGACTCCAAGCATTTAAATGATTTTCTCCAGCGTGAATTTGTTCATGTGTCACAAAGGTTCTTTCTACACTAAAAGCATTTATACAGTTTCTGCCCTGTGTGGATTCGTCAATGTATTCCATATAATGAGAGTAGCCTGAAACTTTTTCCACATTCCAAACACATATATGTATGGTGTTTATGTATGGGAAACATATATGTATGGGAAACACATTATAGTTTCCCCCCAGAATGGGTTCTCTGATGCACAGTCAAGCTATCACTCCAACTGAAGCTCTTTCAACACTACAAGCATTTAAATGGTTTCTCCCCTGTGTGGGTTCTTTGATGCAACGTTAGGCTTGAGTTAATACTGAAGCTCTTTCCACACTCCAAGCATTTATATGGCTTCTCTCCTGTGTGGGTTCTGTGATGAAGGGTCAACTGTGAGTTGTCACGAAAACTCTTCCCACACTCAAAACACTTATATGGTTTCTCCCCTGTGTGGATCATTTGATGTAACTGTAGATTTCCAGTCTGACTGAAGCTCTTCCCACACTTCAAACATTTATATGGTTTTTCTCCTGTGTGGGTTCTTTGATGTACAGTCAGACTTGAGCTCACACTGAAGCTCTTTCCACACTCAAAGCATTTATATGGTTTGTCCCCTGTGTGGGTTCTTTGATGGAGAGTAAGTTTTGCATTCTCACTGAAGCTCTTTCCACACTCCAAGCATTTATATGGTTTCTCCCCTGTGTGGGTTCTTTGATGCACAGTCAAATGTGAGCTCCTACGAAAGCTCTTTCCACACTCCAAGCATTTATATGGTTTCTCCCCAGTGTGGATTCTTTGATGGGCAGTAAGTTTTCCACTCTCAGTGAAGCTCTTTCCACACTCCAAGCATTTGTATGGTTTCTCCCCTGTGTGTGTTCTTTGATGCAAAGTCAGCTGTGAGCTGTCACTGAAGCTCTTTCCACACTCCAAGCATTTGTATGGTTTCTCCCCTGTGTGTGTTCTTTGATGCGAAGTCATGCTTGAGCTATGTCTGAAGCTCATTCCACACTCTGAGCACTGATATGGTTTCTCCCCTCTGTGAATTCTTTGATGGAGAGTAAGATTTCCGCTCTTACTGAAGCTCTTTCCACACTCTAAGCATTTATACGGTTTCTCCCCTGTGTGGATTCTGTGATGCTTAGTTAAGCTTCCGCTGTCACTGAAGCTCTTTTCACATTCCAAGCATTTATATGGTTTCTCACCTGTGTGGGTTCTTTGATGCACAGTCAGGTTTGAGCTCTGTCTGAAGCTTTTTCCACAGTCAAGGCATTCATATGGTTTCTCCCCAGTGTGGGTTCTTTGATGCACAGCCAGGTGATTGTTCTGACTGAAGCTCTTTCCACACTCCAAGCATTTATATGGTTTCTCCCCTGTGTGAATTCCTTGATGCGAATATAAGTTGATGCTTCGACTGAAGTTCTTCCCACACTCCAAGCATTTATATGGTTTGTCCCGTGAGTGGGTTCTTTGATGCACAGTCAGTTGTGAGCTTTGACTGAAGCTCTTTCCACACTCCAAGCATTTAAATGGTTTCTCCCCTGTGTGGATTCTATGATGCACAGTTAAGCTTCCACTGTCACTGAAGCTCTTCCCACATTCCAAGCATTTATATGGTTTCTCCCCTGTGTGGGTTCTTTGATGCAATGTCAGATTTCCCCTCTGACTGAAACTCTTTTCACAATCCATGCATTTATACGGCTTCTCTCCTGTGTGGATTCTTTGATGGATAGTAAGTTTTTCACTCTTATTGAAGCTCTTTCCACACTCCAAGCATTTAAATGGTTTCTCCCCTGTGTGGGTTCTTTGATGGACAGTCAGGTTTCCGCTGTCAGTAAAACTCTTTCCACACTCCAGGCATTTAAATGGTTTCTCCCCTGTGTGGGTTCTGTGATGATAAGTCAGGCTGACGCTCCTACTGAAGCTCTTTCCGCACTCCAAGCATTTATATGGTTTCTCCCCTTTGTGGGTTGTTTGATGCAAAGACAGGCTTGCGCTCCGACTGAAGCTCTTTCCACACTCTAAGCATGTATATGGTTTCTCCCCTGTGTGGGTTCTTTGATGCACAGTCAGGTGTGAGCTGACACTGAAGCATTTTCCACACTCCAAGCATTTATAGGGTTTCTCCCCTGTGTGGGTTCGTTGATGACAAGTTAGGTGTGAGCTCACACAGAAGCACTTTCCACACTCTGAACATTTATATGGTTTCTCCCCTGTGTGGGTTCTTTGATGCAAAGTCAGATTTCCACTCTGACTGAAGCTCTTTTCACAATCCATGCATTTATATGGCTTCTCTCCTGTATGGGATCTTTTATGTGCCGTAAATTTTGCTTTGCTTCTGAAGGTCTTTGCACACTGTGGGCATTTTTCCTTCCTCTTTCCAGTTTCTGTTTCAGAATCGACTGGGATGACACCCTGTCGAGCGTTAGATTGATTTCTCACTTTCTCAGCCTGGTTTCCCTCCTGCTTTCTTGAACTGTCTTGATGTACAGCTTTCTCCCTTGTGTGGATCTGTTTATGGGAAGCAAGTTGTGTGCTTGTGCTGAAGCACTTTCTCCTCTCAGAGCTTTTAAATGATTTCTTCTCTGTGTGGACTTTGCTGCGATTATTAATGTTGAATTTACTACTGACTGTTTCCCTGTGCAAAGGATGCTTCTTCCTTCTCTCCCCTTTGGGATGTTCCTTTTCGACTGGGATTTCATAATGGTCAGAATCCTGACAAGCAACAGATCCTGTTCTGCCGACTGGTGCTGGGCTTCCCTCCTGCCTCCCTGATCCATCTTGGTCTCTAACAGTATTTTCCTGTACATCAACAATGGCCCCTTCGGGTGACACCCCACATGGCTCCCTCTGATCCTCATTGTCTTGTCTGTTGCTCCCTGGAACACAAGGAGAATCTTGATTATCACTGCAATAGAGAAATGGATCCTCTAGGCATGGATACTCAGAAGTAAACCTAGTGAATTCAATGGAACTGACTCCCAGGAAAGTACTGTTAACCTCGGATCGCAGCTGTAAAGAGGTCCCGTCGTTAATACGGGCCACTCAATCTGGGACACCTCTGAGCTCCTTCTCTTCCCCTCCCTTGTCTCCTAAGAATGGCCAAATTGGTCCAGGCACTTAATTTAGCTCAGCGTATAAAGGTTCAGTTCTCCCCCAGGAAAATATACATAGCACCCATTTTTTTTAATTTAAAAAAATTATTCAAGAGAATATGTCCCATAAGGAGGGCAATCACCCTCAAACAAAATAAAGCCAAAAAGACATTAAGGAATCACACACAATGATAAAACAACAAATTCTAACTGAACCTTGAGTTACTTCAGTTACTACAGGATGGAGGGCTCCTCTTATCTATGAGATCGCTGACCCGGTTGAGTTGAGTTGAAACTGATGAATAAAACAGGATTTAAGGTGGAAAAAAAAGTTAAATATCTGGGAATTATATTGACGAGTATGAATTGTACAGTATTTCAAAATAATTATGTTAAAGTATGGAATGAAATTAAGAAAGATCTGTTAAGATGGGAAAGATTGAAATTGTCTTTACTAGGAAGGATATCAGTGATTAAGATGAATGTATTGCCAAAAATGATGTTCTTATTTCAAACGATACCAGTGATTATATCTGATGCACCATTTAAAGAATGGCAGAAAGACATTTCTAAATGTATGTGGCAAGGGAAAAAACCAAGGGTGAAATTTAAGATCCTTCAAGATGCAAAGGAGAGAGGAGAATTAGGTCTACCGGATTTGAAAGTATATTATGCAGCATGTTGTTTTGTATGGTTGAAAGAGTGGATGTATTTACAAAATAGAAGATTATTGGAGTTAGAAGGCTCTGACTTGAGATTTGGTTGGCATGGGTATTTGTGGTATGATAAAGGGAAAGCAAATTTAGAATTTAAAAATCACTATGTTAGACATGCATTATGGAGAATTTGGAATAGATATAAAATGAGGTTTTATGAGAAAAAAATACCATTATGGGTTGCACCATATGAAGCGCACTTTGGTGGAAGTAGTGTGCCAAAAGAGAAAGGACTACTATACAGAAATTTATTAAAATTTTCACAAGGAGACTGTACTGTACAATGAAGTCAAGAGAAAAATTAATGGAAGAAGACTTTAATTGCCAATGGTTTGTATATGCTCAAATTTTGGAGAGATTTAAAGTGGACAAGAAGGCATATGGATTTGTAGAAGAAGAATCAATACTGGAGGTACAATTAAAATCTGAAGACCAGGTAATCTCAAAAATGTATAAATTGCTTTTGAAATTCGAGACAGAAGAAGAACAGGTTAAAGAATGTACGATTCATTGGGCGAAAAATGTAGGTCATGTTATTTTAATGGACCAATGGGAACAACTATGGTTAAAACAGTTGAAATTTACGTTCAATGTTAATATTAAAGAAAATATGTATAAAATGATGTATAGTTGGTATATAACCCCAAGCAAATTAGCAAAAATGTATGAGAAGCTGATGAATAGCTTTTGGAAATGTAAAAAGCAAGAAGGAACCTTTTACCATATGTGGTGGACATGCCCCCAAGCAAAGAAGTACTGGACTCAGATTCATAAAAAGATTGAGCTGATTTTAAAGATTGAGATTCAAATGAAACCGGAAACCTTTTTGTTGGGTATGAGGGATGATCATGTAGGCAAAAAATTTCAAACTTTGTTTTTATATATGATAGCTGCGGCAAGAATTTTATATGCACAATATTGGAAGAATTCGGAGATACCTTCAGTTGGTGGCTGAAAGTTTTGGACTATACTGAAATGGATAAACTTACAATTTTAATTAAGGAAAAGTCAGTTAACCTTTTCGTGAATAACTGGAAACCATTTTTCGATTGCAAAAGCAGACAGGTGTTGCCAACCAAAAAAGGCAACACTGAGGAATGTCACACCTCTCCGTCCTCAGTGATTGAACACAACTGGGTTTCTTTCATTGAGAGCACATTAAAGCTATATCAGCCACACACCAAACTCTTCACAGCATCCCTGCTCAGTGGCCGACTCTCAGCTAGCTGTTGTGGAGTAGCAGCACAGTCAGGGGCGTCGCGAAGACGCGCGACACCCCTGAGCGGGGGCGCGCGTCACCCTTAAGGGGAGGCTCCGCCCCCACGCGTGACGTCACGCGCAGGAGCAGAGCGCCCTCCCCGCTCCGTTTTTGGCTCATTTTGGAGCCAAACGGACCCAGGGGAGGGAGGGCGGGCCCACCTCCACCACAAAAATGTAAGTGGGGGGCATCGCGCGTCACCCCTATACGCGCAACGCCCCCCGGCGGCCCGCCCCCCCCCGCTTCCCCCTGTCGACGCTAGTGAGCATAGTCGAGGCTGCGTGGCCTGTTGCAGCCTGACCCGGTCGTGGGATGGAGGCAGCTTTGCTAGCCCTGGTGGACATCGTTTCTCTAGAGAAGTTACGGGGGGGGGGGGAGGTCCCTCTGGATTCTCTCAGGTCTCACAGCTGCTTTAATGTCACGTTATCTCATAAATGCTAAAACTCCTGTTATTTTGTGTGGTGGGACTTCTCTGTGACCGATGTTGTTCTGTTTCAAGTAGCCCGTAGGGGCCCCCAAGCTCAGCACCACTGGAAAGGTCTGGAGTGGATTTCCACAGCCTCCGTTTTCTCACCCGTTTTCTCCTGGTGAATTACCCTTCATCCAGACATCCGAAATCCAGACTATTCCCAAACCTGGACATTTTGGGGGCTATGACTTTTTAAAGAAACTTTTCCCAGCACCTTTACGAAGAGCAGCATTTCTGGGTGCAGATTTTTTATTTATTTTATTGTTCACATTTTTATTCCACCCTTCCTCCAAGGAGCTCAGGGTGGTGTACATAGTTCCTTCCCTCCTTTTGTCCTCACAACACCCCTGTGAGGCAGGTGAGGCTGAGATAGTGACTGGCCCAAGGTCACCCAGGAAGCTTCATGGCTGAGCAGGGATTTGAACCTGGATCTTCCAGGTCTAAGTCCGACTCCCAAACCACTACACCATCAGGCTGGCAAAGGCGGGGGGGGGGGGAAGGAGCAGTGTTATAAATGTCCTCTTTGTTCCCAACACGTGTTCAGTTGGTCCTAACTCCATTTTGGTTTCTAGCGGACAATCCTGGGAGCGAGGCAGGACTTCCCTCTGAGGGGGGGGGGGGGTGACGTCAGGCTAATCTCTTGGGAGAGGTCATGCTAAGTAAGGGCCACAAAGGGGACGGAAGGCTGTAGCGCTGCGGGCAGCCATGTCAGAGGCGTTGCTAGGGTTTGCGTCACTTGGTGCGGGAGGTCAGTGCGTCACCCCCATGATGGGCCTCCTCCCATGCACTAGGCAGGGAAACGCATCATCGCCCCGCCCCTGCGCCATCAAAATTGCACCTTTAAATTACAATATTAAATTACAACAGTATACATCCAGCCTAAATGTATGTAGCCCTGAGTATGTAGCCGCAATGGAACAAATAACACGTGTCTTCCGGATTCCGTGGTTTGGCGGGCGATTTTGAGTGGAAATGCAGAACAATCTCCAGCCTGTAATAGTAACAGTTGACTATACTGCAGGGCTGTCATATCTCTCCCCCCCCCCCGCCCCGGTCACCCTCCTCCTGCTCTGTGCATGGTCGCTTGCAAAATGTGCAAATCTGTATACTTCCAACAACTGTAAGCAAGAGTCAATTAGAACTGCACTGGGAAGGCAGTTAACGAGCCCTCTAAGCCCCAGTATTTTCAATGGGGCTTGTTCCCAGGAAAGTTAGTACAGAAAACACAGCAGGCAGCCCTCAATCAAGCTGCCTAATCTGATCGCAGCTCAGCTGACCAATGGTGATCAAAGAAATGCCGAAGAGGCAGAGGAGCCAGGAAAACAAAGAAACAAAAACAGGGAGGCGTCATCATCAGCTTCAACACGCAGCACCCCCCTCAGGCTGGATTCACTCCCGGAGACAGCATTTCGGAAGCAAGCGGAGCAGCTGCGCTCTCCCTTGTACAAGATGGGGAAACCCCTCTTTTGAGGGGGCGGGTTTGCGGAGCTGCTGCAGCCACCAATCGCATGAGAGGGAGGGGAGCCATGCCATGCCAATCAGAACTACTTCCAATCTGCAAGCTGCGCTTTCTTAAGAAGGCGGGACAGGACCACAGGCGGGAAGACACTCCCCAGCTCCAAGCGCGTAGGCAGAGGCAGGGGCATCCGTGCCTGAATTCGTGTAGCGTGAATCCGGCCTCAGCGTTGAAGACAAACTTTGGCAAACTTTACCTGGGTTTAGAAGTGTGAGTCGTTCTCGGACCCTTCCCGCTTCCCCAAACTGCGCCTGCTCCTTAAAGAGGCAAAGCGTCAGACACAATATACTGAGGCGGGGAGGGCCAGAGAGGAAGACGGAGATTGGCTGACTTTCGGCTTCTGCCGAGCCGTTGCAAACCTCTGAGCACACCGCTCTGCTTGGAGGAAGCCAAGTCAGCAGGGAAGCCAAAGCAACCAGAGGAGAAAGGGGATTGTGGCCACGGGACGTGCGCCCCTGGAGGGGGTGTGGCCGCTGGCGCTGGTGCGGCCCGCACCACTCGCTCCAACGACAGTACGCCACGGATCCATGTCTCCCCTGTCCTCCAAGGTCTTGCAGATTTGAGTGCTCCATCCTGATGGAATTTTGCTCTAAGTCCCTAGGTAAAGGTGACCCCTGACAATTAAGTCCAGTCGTGTCGGACTCTAGGGCGTGGTGCTCATCCCCATTTCAAAGCCGAAGAGCCAGCGTTGTCCGAAGACACCTCCGTGGTCATGTGGCCGGCATGACTCTCCTTGCCGCAGCGCGTAGCATGCGGCTGGAACACGGAGCGCTGTTTACCATCCCGCAAGCGGTACCTATTTATCTACTCGCATCAACATGCTTTGGAACTGCTAGGTTGGCAGGAGCTGGCCAAGCAACGATCGCGGATTCGAACTGCCGACCTTTCGATCGACAGCTCATGGTTCAGCGGTTTAACCCACTGCGCCACCCATTGGCCTACACTCCAAGTCCCACTGCACAGTAAATGAAGGTTTCAAGTTGCCCAGGTGAGCTGGACAGTCTTTTCAGGCTCCTACGCCAGGAAGCTTCTCCCAGCCACACCTTACCCTGGGCCCACACCCTGCCAAGCCTCTTGTCCCTCAGGAGCTTCTCCGATTGGGGTGCTCCTCCTGGAAGGACCAACTCCGTCAAGGCCAGGAAACCCAAGGAGAGGCTCCAGAGTCTATTGTCCACCCAAAAACGCTTTCGTTCCTTTTGCGCAAAGTCCTGTAACTGCCCCCGCTCTGGAACCATCATCCCTTCTGCCAGCGTGTTCAGGCAACTCCCTCTCCCCGTTTGGTGGCAACCTTCCCTGCTTGAAGAGCTCCATGTTACTGGCCTTGCCGGACTGTCCTGCGGTTGGGAAGTCCACTCTCCACTTTGCAAAGCTGTCTCACCATCCTGAAGCTTCTTGCAGAGCCCCCTTGCCTTGGTAGTTGTGCTTCCGCTTGGAGCACCGACCTTCCCTGCCTCAAGGAGCAAACGGTTTGCTGAAATTTTCTCCCCTCTGGAACCCGGGATCGCGCAGCCCAGCGCTCGCTGCTTAGACGAACATCATACGCTAACTCTACCCAGCAGAAGAGGGCTGGCAATCTCTCTCCCTTCTTTCTTTAATCCTCATAACAGTTCCTTCTCTCTGTCTCTCTCCATCCCCCTAAAAAGCCCCCAATTTCGTGTGCATCTTGCAAAGCTTTCCCCTACTTGTCGCTTTCTACATAAGAACATAAGAAGAGCCCTGCTGGATCAGGCCAAAGGCCCATCCAGCTTCCTGTATCCCACAGTGGCCCCACCAGATGCCTCAGGGAGCACTACAGCCAACAACATAACCTGTTTCCCGTTGTCACTCCCTTGCACCTGGCACAGAGAAAACCTACTCCTACAACCAGGAGGTTGCTTATGGCTTGTAACCTGTGATGGTCTTTTCCTCCATGAATCTGCCCAAACCCCTTTTAAAAGCATCTAGGCCAGGTGCCATCACCACATCCTGTGGCAAGGAGTCCCACAGATGAATTACACGCTGGGTAAAGAAATATTTTCTTTTATCTGTTCTAACTCTCCCTCCACTCAATTTTAGTGCATGTCCCCTGGTTCTGGTGTTGTGCGAGAGGGAGAAGAATTTCCCTCTATCCACTCTCTCCATCCCATGCATAATTTTATAAGTCTCAATCATGTCCCCCCTCAGGCGCCTTTTTTCTAGGCTGAAAAGCCCCAGACGCTGTAGCCTTTCCTCGTAAGGGAGGTGCTCCAGCCCACGAATCATTCTGGTCGCTCTTTTCTGTACCTTTTCTTTTCTACTGTGTTCTTTTCTACTGTGTATTTATTATGGTTTTAAATGCTATGTCACTGAATTTAACCTTATTTCCAAAACATTAGGCATTCTTACGGATATTTTTCTGTACATTTGTCAATACCTAGGAACAATATTTAAGGAAGGGGAAGGGGAGTGGCCAGCTGCCCCCCAATCCCAGCTTGCAGAGCGGGTAGCTGTCGGGGGCCAGCAGGTGGGAGTGGCCCAGGCTGGTGCCCCTACCAACCCCTCTTTTTGAGCTACAGCTGGATGCAGATGGGGACCTTTTTCGAAAGAAGGATGCTGCCGCCTCAATAGCAGCCCAAGAGGGGACACAGACTGAGGGTCTCGTCAGGCTTTGAGGTCGCTGGCGAAGCCTGAGCCCCCGCGATGGGATGTCATGTGGGCGTCTGCTTGAGGCTTCTTCCCGAAAAGGCCAGATGGCAGCGCAGGGCCAAGGAAAGCGCCTGGGCCAGGTGGCTACAGGGGAGGAGACCGGGCAGAAGGTCTCTGCAGCGGGTCGCAGGGCACTTGCATCTAATTCTACGGCCAGTGTGTTGCGCGTGGCTTCAATCCACGCAAGGGTTGGCATCGTTATCCGCAAGAATGGGCAGAAAAGGCTCCCTGCCTCTCCCTGCACTGCGATCCGAGGGACCAGGTACGCCATGAAAAACAGAGGGTGCCACTTCAAGAGAAATCCTCAACTACAAGGGACATCTGACCATTTGTGAGGACAGAGAAATAGTAAGGGGGCCAATTGCAATATTCTGCCGATCTATTGATTGGCATCCCGACCCTGGCACCTTGCAGTTCACACTCTCCTCTGCACAGGCTCCTTGCAGCACCAGAAACCACAGGAAAGAAACAGGCCCAGAAAAAAGAGGCACTTTTCGTCTCTGTTCCTGACCCGTTTCCCTGCTGATTGGCCTTTTACCTGCGCAGGATACCGTTTCTGCTCCAGGCCAAAGAGACGACAGTCTAGAACGTGGCACCGGAGCCATTCCGCCCCCGCCTGGGAGGGAGACCAACGGGATGGGGAGAGGTTTACCCCTCGTGCCCTTTTAGTAGGTCTCTTCCTTGCACAATTTCAAATTCTCTTCCTATCGGATCCAAAATGCCAAACTGAGGTGAGTGAGTGATTTATGTTCTGCCCCTCTGCCTGTCCCGTCACCTCCTCTCCTCCAGGAAATCTCCTTGCAAAACCTGCCATCCGCCTTTCCCGCTAGATCTCCCATCCAGTTCAGTTCTGCTGCTGCTGCTGCTTTTCCTCCATCAATAAGAGCAAAGGTTTGCAGCATGCAAGGCAGGTGCCTTATTATCGCTCCAGGGGATGTCCCGTAACTGGGATCATGAAAGCTGAGGGGGGGGGGACCTTGATTTGGAGATGCGGGGGGGGGATGGGGGGGTTTCTCACCCTGCTTTGTCCTCTTCAGTCCTTTCATCAGAAGAGATGCAAACTCTGAGGACTTCTCTCGATCCTGCTGGCTCAGAGACAGACACTGCAGGGTCCCTTTTCAGCTGCAAAATCCAGCTCTCTGACCATATCCTGCCTTTCTGTTAAAACCAGACATAACAAGGAAGGTTACAACAGGTTCAAGCAGTAAAATGCAATATGAAATACAGTACATACAATGGTGCAAAATCCAAAATAATCAGGTACAATTAAAGTAACAGAAACCCATCTAAGACCAGTTGCTCCGTAACAACACACCACAGTTTAGCATGCAGTTGAGGGGGGGGGCTGCCCCATTTTGCCTCCTTCTCGTCCCCTCCGGGGCCCCCCTCGCCACCGACCTGGGGGCTCCTCTCCTCCCACCCCCCTCACTTCCTCTCTATGTATTACTTTCCTCCCGCTGCAGCCCCGCGACTCCCCTTCCCCCCCCCAGCTCAGATCCCAGTCGGGGCGGCTGACCTCGCACACGTGGGCGGGAGGAGCAAAGGAATGCGTGTTTGCGGGGGGGGCAGGAAGAGCAGGAAGTGACGTCCCATTCATCCCCCCCCGTTTGCCCCTCTAGGAATCTGCCGGCGCTGCTTTTAACCCTTCGAGCGCCTCTGGGGAGGAGGAAAGGCAGCCCGGCTCCTCGCAGGCGGCTGGAGGGAGGGAGGGAGGGAGGTGCCGCGAGCGGGTCGCCCTTCCTTCTGCACGGGGCTCAGTGGCATCTCCCTCCCTGCCTCCAGGCTCCCAAAGCAGCAGCAGCAGGGGCGTCACTGTAGCGTGGCGGGCGTGGCGGGCCGCCGGGGGGTGACGCGCGTCAGACACGTGTCAAAGGGTGACGCGCGTCACCCTCGGTGCCCGCGCGCGTCACCCTCGGTGTCCGGGGGTGTCCGGAGGTCGGGCCGGCTGCCGGAGGTCCTGCGCATCAGCAGCACCTGATCCGCTGCACCACGCGGCGCATGGGTGGCAGCCAGGGGGCCCCGATCCTCCGTCCTGGGCTGAGTCTCTGCCCGTTAGTTGCGCTGGAGGGAGCGGAGCGCAGGAAGGAAAACTCGCTCTGGGACTGAGATGATGAGCAAAGCCGGCTGCGGGGTTGGAAGGAAGGCAGGAAGCCCCCCCCGTCCTGCTCCCTCCGCCCCCCTCCCTCCTTCGTCTCCCCCACCCTCGTGTCGTGGGGGGTCTGCAGCCCTCTGTCTCTGGCGAGTCCAAAGACGGCTGGGGGGGGAGTCTTAGCGCTGCATGGTAGAAAAGAATCGGGGGGGGGGGAGAGAAGAAGCCCCCAGGTGGGGAGGAAAGCAGCCCGGGTTCAAAGGCCAGTCAGTGGGGGGAAGGGGCTGCTGGGGTGAGAAGACAGACTGCGACACACACACCCCAAACTTCTTCGTTGGTCCTGGTTTTAACCGAAGCACGTGGGGAAAACTCACCCCGCTGCCCTCGTGCTCAGCTAAGCCTGCAGGACTCAAGGGTGTG
Source organism: Plestiodon gilberti rubricaudatus (assembly GCA_026170595.1). NCBI lineage: Eukaryota > Metazoa > Chordata > Lepidosauria > Squamata > Scincidae > Plestiodon > Plestiodon gilberti. The sequence goes on along the minus strand of JANXHW010000002.1, from coordinate 263,606,953 downwards.
CTTGAGATGTGGTGGGGTGGGGGGATTGGTGGGTCCAAATACAGATCTTCCCAGATTGTGACTTCCTGGTTTTTGTTTCTGATGGATCAGCATGGTTACCTACAGTACGATTCTGGGGCAAATTTTTAGTTTATAACACCAGGCATATCTTTTAACTGCCATTATTGGAATTTGTCTGAATATTTTAGTAACCCATCTTGGGCTATTTGGAAACTTCTTTTTGGGGGGACAGTACTGGGGTCCACATTTGTCAAAACAAAAACAATTCCACCAGCAATTTCCGCCGCCAGACATTTGTGGACCACAATCTCACAGAAACAGAAACTTGATCCATTTACCCGTGCAAAATTAACATTATGGGCTAATCCTGAATTAAAAATAGGGAAGAAAACCTTTTTGTGGAAGATGGGCAGCCAAGTCCAATTGGAACGAGCATATAGTACCTTACGGCAGTCATAAATCACACTCCAGCAGCACACAAAATCACACACCGCTGGAGCGGCGGTGGCCTGGAGAGGCCTCTCAGGCGCTGGCGGACTCATGAAGGCTGGCGGGGGTGCGGGACAGGTGGTGGGAGCGTAGAAACGGGGCGGGGAGGAGAGCGGATCGGGTCTGGGAAGATGGTGGGTTTGGTGGGAGTGGTGTCCGCTGAATTGAACCCCTGTTTCGGACCCTATTCCCCCAACCTGGACCCATACTAGTACAATCAGCTGGCCCTTGGAAGCTTACCCCTGGGTAAGGGAGCACATGTTCCCTTACTCAGAGGAGACCTCTGGGACTGCCCCCCCCCCTGGATGCAGCACACTCCTTTTTGGAGTGGCTGTATTGGTGGGGGGGGGGAGCATAGGATTGGACCCTTAGATTATCTTTACCTTGGATCAATTCATTGGTTAAGATCAGGAGTGTCTCTCTTTTTTTAGACTGAAGTCTAAATATAATTTAGCATCATCAGCTGAATGCCAATATTTACAATTACAATATTTGTTAGCAACTAAATTTGGGCCAGTGGCATTATCAGGTTCTCAATCATCCACAATTTTAGAAATTCTTATGTTATCAAGTGAGAAAAAGAAGCCCAGAATGCTGGTTTATACGTACTGTTTTCTGATGTCGCTTAAGAAATACAACACTCATCGCCTTAGAGCAGTGGTTCCCAAAGTGGGAGGCGTGGCTCCCAGGGGAGCCGCAGAAACCAGCCTGGGGAGCCGCAGAGTGCCACGGAATCCTCTCGGAAAACAATGCAGTGCCAATTGGCAGGTATCAACATCATGTAATCGGGAGCTGCGGGCAAGGGTCGCCAATGATCAAGGGAGCCGCAGGTTGAAAAAGGTTTGCAAAACACTTGCCTTAGAGAGAGATATGGAACGCAGAGTTGGAGCACACTGTGTTCTATGATCAGTGGGAAACGACTCAAGCCACTATACCACTGGTTCTTAACCTGGGTTCGATTGAACCCCAGGGGTTCGGTGAGTCAGTCTCGAGGGTTCGGCGGAGTAGTCCTCCACTGAACCCGCGAGACTGACTCCCGACTCGGGAGTCCCGAGGGTGCACGCGCGCCACCCTAATGACCCCCGTGCCGCCCGACGAAGATGTCTCCGAAGCCGGCAGCAGCGGAGCCTCCGCTGCCGCCGGCTCTGGAGACATCCTCTCCGGCCAGCTGTCTTGGGCAGGAGGAGGCCTCGGAGCATCTGCCCTCGGCAGAGCTCCAAGGCCTTCTGAGGGAGGCCCGATTCGCAACGTCTTATTTATAAGCTTTAGCGCATGCACAGTAAGTTTCTGAGGGCAAATTTGCTCCGAGGCTTCCTCCGAGGCGTCGCTGGAGTGCGACGGGAAGGGCGGACTGCCTGCGCGCGACGCGCGGGTGCACGGGCGTGACCGCGCGTCACCCATTGCGCGCGTCGCCCCCAGGTGGTCCGCCCTTCCCGCCGCGCTCTAGCCACGCCACGCCTCATTGGCTGCAGGTGATAACGCCACATCGATTGGCATGGCCTATCTGTGCTGCAGGGAACAACATATCTTTGCGAGCAATCCTTTTCAAGGATGCTGGACATAAAAACGAAGAAAAGGAACAGACTTTGTTGCGAAAATGACATGAGAGTGGCACTTGCCAAGGTAAAGCCGCGCATTTCTGAACTGGTCTCTGAAAGGCAACAGCAGAAGTCACACTGATTTGCAGTGAGTAAATATTCATTATTATGTTTTTGTTTTTGTGTGAAAATCATGTTTTTATATTTGTTCTTAATGGTTTTGTTCTTTAATGGTTTTGTTCATTTTGTGCATCTATAAAAATATACCTATGTGTATATATACCTAAAATATATACCTATGTTTTGAATTTGAAAAAATCATATTTTATTTTTCAAATTAAGAAGGGTTCAGTGAATGCGCATATGAAACTGGTGGGGTTCAGTACCTCCAACAAGGTTAAGAACCACTGCACTATACCAACAATATCTATGGATCATAAACTGCGACTGATTCTGCAAAAAAAAAAAAAAAAAGTTCATTGCATAGTACAACGCCTTCATAGTAAGGGGAATCCAATCGTTGGCGTTGGGGGGCAAACCTGAAGCCTCATTCAACATGTTGTGGCCTTGTCTAGTGGTACAATCTTTTTGGGAGGAAGTTCTTTGGTACCGTTCTCCTTTGGAGACCGCGTGGCCTGAACCCGGAGAAGGGTGGCCAGACCGTCGCCATCAGCTCTTCCGTTGGATCTTCTCGCGATCCGGCCGGGTCATGAAAAGATCCAGAGGAGGAGGCAGCGGCAGCCTCGCGACCTGACTGCCCTTCTCCCTAGGAGGCCGAATTGGGAGGCCGCCTCCTCACATTTCGGTGAGGAGGAGGAGGCCTCCAAAGGAGGAGGGCAGCCGGACCGTGAGGAGAAGATCCAAAGGAGGAGGCGGCATTGCGGCTTGCTCCTGCCACCCTTGGTCAGGAGGCTAAAGGGGAGCCACTGGGGCCCCCTTCAAGTGGCGCCCAGGGCACATGCCCTACTAGTCATACCCTCGATGTGCCACTGCGTTTATAACAGTAGATTCTTATGTTCTGTTGCCTTATCTAGCCATTTTGTGGACGTCAACTGCAGGGCACTGGAAATGGCCTCCTCTTGCCCTTCCTGTGGCTAAGAGACTGACACACCGGCTGCCATTCCATGCAAGGGGTGGGGGATGAGAGTTTTCAAGCCCTGCCCGGCATTGGCAGGAACCTCGAGAGCAGGAGGGGTCGAAGGCATTCAGGGTTTCCTCGGCAACAGGGCTGCCGCCATTTACACCGCTTCCCCCACCGTATTCCCCCAGACCCCCACATTCTAGCCTCATCCGCTCGCAAGCCGCTGAGAGCTTCTCTCCCCCACCTCCTTCCTGCCTGCGCTTCTCCACCTCCAAGGCTCATCTACAGGCAGGAAGAGGGGAGATGGCTGCGTCTCAAACTTCGCCGACTCAAACCTTCAAAGGGTCCCCTGAGGCAGCCCAATTCCCTCCGGTCAACCAGTAAGACCGCACTCCAGCAATTTAAAGTTTATTAAAGCGATTACATATGAGTCAGTAAGGGAAATTCCCCCACCCCACCAGCGGGGCTCTAACAGGAGGATTCCAAACAGTGAGTGTGAGACGTACATTTTAAAGGCAGCAGCAAAACAAGAAACTGGTTACTACATGCGTACATTCTCCAAAGGCCCGCTTTACAGGGTTGGTGTTCGGTCAGGCAGGGCGTCCCACAGCACTCTGGTCAGGAGCCACACTCTGATGGGCTCCCCTCTCCCGCTTACTTCGCTAAATCCCCTCTTTGTTCAGTCCAATGAAAGTACTCTAAATTCTGCTGAGTCGTGATCTGCCCATCCTTTGCCACGGCACGTGGCTCAGGTATGCGACAGAACTCAAAACTGATAGCATCCCGTTTTATTCCTCTAATTGAGCAGATCTCAGACTTCTCCCATTCACGTCAAATCAGTTCACACATCTCCCCAACTGTACCGTACAGGACGGACAATTCCCAATTTCCTCTTTGATACCATTCAGGTTCCCCGAGGAGGGCGTCCCACTTCAAAGCACAGCATCTTCAGCATCCATCTTCCCTCATTCCCATTCACTCCCCTAAGAGGATGTAGCAGAAGGGGGAGAAAGGCCCACCAAACGGCATAGGACCAACTAGGACACCTCAAGGACCGCCTTCTCCCATATAATCCTGCAAATCCCCTACGCTTAGGATACCGCCACCATCTGAAGCCAAGGGGATGGCGGCATGGTGCAGGGCCTTTTCTGTTGTGGCACCGAGTTTTGGGAATCAACAAACAGAAGAACAAGCTTTGCTAAGGATGAATGAGCATGGCTCATAACCCTCCGGACAGACTGGTAACAGAGCCCCACCCTCATCCCAGTTCTCATGATCCACCAGTGAAACCTGTGGGCCGCCAGCGCAAGTGCCCGGGGGATGTCTGCGGGTGGTAGAGGCCCACAGATCTTCCACAACGCCAGGTAAGTTAGTGGTGGGGCGGATCATGGGTGAACCAGGGTGGGCTGGGGGCAGATCTCAGTAGCAGCGGCATCCACGAGACGTTGAGCCCCTGGCCCAGGCCCAACAAGCCCCCTGGGACCCACAATATGTACGTCAGGTCAAAAGCAGGCATAGATCCGAGGAGGACCATTGGGGCCGGGGAGGGACAGAGGAGGTAAGTGAAAATTTCTTTACTTTCCTCTCCGCTGCTGCTTTGGTGCCAGCAGAGGGTGTTTTAGCACCGCTGCATCACCTAGGCTGGCTGAGGGCAGGATTGGGACCAATGTAGCCATTGTTGTGCCCTATCCATTACATAAGAAGAGCCGTGCTGGATCAGGCCAAAAGCCCATCTAGTCCAGCTTCCTGTATCACACAGTGGCCCCACGAGTTGCCTCAGGGAGCACAAGACAACAAGATAACTTGTTTCCCTTTGTTACTCCCTTGCACCTGACACAGAGAAAACCCGCTTCTAAAACCTCTAAAGCCAGGAAGTTACTTATGGCTTGTAACCTGTGATGGTCTTTTCCTCCATGAATCTGTCCAAACCCCTTTTAAAGGCATCCAGGCCAGGTGCCATCACCACATCCTGTGGCAAGGAGTTCCACAGATGAATTACTCGCTGGGTAAAGAAATATTTTCTTTTGTCCGTTCTAACTCTCCCTCCACTCAATTTTAGTGCACGTCCCCTGGTTCTGGTGTTGTGTGAGAGGGAGAAGAATTCCCCTCTATCCACTCTCTCCATCCCGTGCATAATTTTATACGTCTCAATCATGTCTCCCCTCAGGCGCCTTTTTTCTAGACTGAAAAGCCCCAGACGCTGTAGCCTTTCCTCATAAGGGAGGTGCTCCAGCGCACGAATCAATCTGGTTGCTCTTTTCTGCACCTTTTCCAATTCAACTATATTCTTTTTGAGGTGTGGTGACCAGAACTGGACTCAATACTCCAGATGCGGCCTTACCATCGATTTGTACAAAGGCATAATGATATTGGCCGTTCTATTCTCAATCCCTTTTTTAATGATCCCGAGCATGGAATTGGCCTTCTTCACAGCCGCCGCACACTGGGTCGACACTTTCATCGACCTGTCCACCAGCACCCCAAGATCTCTCTCTTGATCCGTCACAGACAACTCAGAACCCATGAGCGTATACGTGAAATTTTGGTTTCTTGCCCCAATGTGCATCACTTAAAGCATTTAAACGTTTCTCTCCAGCGTGAATTTGTTCATGTGTCACAAAAGTTCTTTCTACACTAAAAGCATTTATACAGTTTCTGCCCTGTGTGGATTCGTCAATGTATTCCATATAATGAGAGTAGCCTGAAACTTTTTCCACATTCCAAACACATATATGTATGGTGTTTATGTATGGGAAACATATATGTATGGGAAACACATTATGGTTTCCCCCCAGAACGGGTTCTCTGATGCACAGTCAAGCTATCACTCCAACTGAAGCGCTTTCAACACTACAAGCATTTAAATGGTTTCTCCCCTGTGTGGGTTCTTTGATGCAACGTTAGGCTTGAGTTAATACTGAAGCTCTTTCCACACTCCAAGCATTTATATGGCTTCTCTCCTGTGTGGGTTCTGTGATGAAGGGTCAACTGTGAGTTGTCACGAAAACTCTTCCCACACTCAAAACACTTATATGGTTTCTCCCCTGTGTGGATCATTTGATGTAACTGTAGATTTCCAGTCTGACTGAAGCTCTTCCCACACTTCAAACATTTATATGGTTTCTCTCCTGTGTGGGTTCTTTGATGCACAGTCAGGTGTGCGCTCACACTGAAGCTCTTTCCACACTCAAAGCATTTATATGGTTTGTCCCCTGTGTGGGTTCTTTGATGCACAGTCAGGTGTGCGCTCACACTGAAGCTCTTTCCACACTCCAAGCATTTATATGGTTTCTCCCCTGTGTGGGTTCTTTGATGCACAGTCAGGCTGGAGCTGTGACTGAAGCTCTTTCTGCACTCCAAGCATTTATATGGTTTCTCCCCAGTGTGGATTCTTTGATGGGCAGTAAGTTTTCCACTCTCAGTGAAGCTCTTTCCACACTCCAAGCATTTGTATGGTTTCTCCCCTGTGTGTGCTCTTTGATGCAAAGTCAGCTGTGAGCTGTGACTGAAGCTCTTTCCACACTCCAAGCATTTGTATGGTTTCTCCCCTGTGTGTGTTCTTTGATGCGAAGTCATGCTTGAGCTATGCCTGAAGCTCATTCCACACTCTGAGCACTGATATGGTTTCTCCTCTCTGTGAATTCTTTGATGGAGAGTAAGATTTCCGCTGTTATTGAAGCTCTTTCCACACTCTAAGCATTTATACGGTTTCTCCCCTGTGTGGATTCTGTGATGCTTAGTTAAGCTTCCACTGTCACTGAAGCTGTGCCCACATTCCAAGCATTTAAATGGTTTCTCACCTGTGTGGGTTCTTTGATGCACAGTCAGGTTTGCGCTCTGACTGAAGCTTTTTCCACAGTCAAGGCATTTATATGGTTTCTCTCCTGTGTGGGTTCTTTGATGCACAGTCAGGTGTGCGCTCACACTGAAGCTCTTTCCACACTCCAAGCATTTATATGGTTTCCCCCCTGTATGAATTCCTTGATGCGAATATAAGTTGATGCTTCGACTGAAGTTCTTCCCACACTCCAAGCATTTATATGGTTTGTCCCGTGAGTGGGTTCTTTGATGCACAGTCAGTTGTGAGCTTTGACTGAAGCTCTTTCCACACTCCAAGCATTTAAATGGTTTCTCCCCTGTGTGGATTCTATGATGCACAGTTAAGCTTCCACTGTCACTGAAGCTCTTCCCACATTCCAAGCATTTATATGGTTTCTCCCCTGTGTGGGTTCTTTGATGCAATGTCAGATTTCCCCTCTGACTGAAACTCTTTTCACAATCCATGCATTTATACGGCTTCTCTCCTGTGTGGATTCTTTGATGGATAGTAAGTTTTTCACTCTTATTGAAGCTCTTTCCACACTCCAAACATTGATATGGTTTCTCCCCCGTGTGGGTTCTGTGATGATAAGTCAGGCTTGTGCGGTCACTGAAACTCTTTCCACACTCCAAGCATTTAAATGGTTTCTCCCCGGTGTGGGTTCTGTGATGATCAGTCAGGCTGACGTTCGTACTGAAGCTTTTTCCACACTCTAACCATTCATATGGTTTCTTCCCAGTGTGGATTATTTGGTGCACAGTCAAATGTGAGCTCCTACGAAAGCTGTTCCCGCATTCCAAGCATGTATATGGTTTCTCCCCTGTGTGGATTTTTTTATGCTTAGTCAAGTTTCCGCTGTAACTAAAGCTCTTTCCACACTCCAAGCATTTATAGGGTTTCTCCCCTGTGTGGATTCTTTGATGCAACGTCAGATTTCCACTCTGACTGAAGCTCTTTTCACAATCCATGCATTTATATGGCTTCTCTCCTGTATGGGATCTTTTATGTTTCGTAAACTTTGCTTTGCTTCTGAAGGTCTTTGCACACTGAATACATTTTTCCTTCCTCTTTCCAGTTTCTGTTTCAGAATCGACTGGGATGACACCCTGTCGAGCATTAGATTGATTTCTCACTTTCTCAGCCTGGTTTCCCTTCGGCTCTCTTGAACTGTCTTGATGCACAGCTTTCTCCCTTGTGTGGATCTGTTTATGGGAAGCAAGTTCTGTGCTTGTGCTGAAGCACTTTCTCCTCTCAGAGCTTTTAAATGATTTCTTCTCTGTGTGGACTTTGCTGCGATTATTAATGTTGAATTTACAACTGGTTGTTTCCCTGTGCAAAGGACGCTTCTTCCTTCTCTCCCCTTTGGGATGTTCCTTTTCGACTGGGATTTCATATTGGTCAGAATCCTGACAAGCAACAGATCCTGTTCTGCCGACTAGTGCTGGGCTTCCCTCCTGCCTCCCTGATCCGTCTTGGTCTCTAACAGTATCTTCCTGTACATCAACAATGGCCCCTTCGGGTGACACCCCACACGGCTCCCTCCGATCCTCACTGTCTCGTCTGTTGCTCCCTGGAACACAAGGAGAATCTTGATTATCACTGCAATAGAGAAATGGATCCTCTAGGCATGGATACTCAGAAGTAAACCTAGTGAATTCAATGGAACTGACTCCCAGGAAAGTACTGTATACCTCGGATCGCAGCTGTAAAGAGGTCCCGTCGTTAATAAATCAGCCACTCAGTCTGGGACACCTCTGAGCTCCTTCTCTTCCCCTCCCTTGTCTCCTAAGAATGGCCAAATTGGTCCAGGCACTTAATTTAGCTCAGCGTATAAAGGTTCAGTTCTCCCCCAGGAAAATATACATAGCACCCATATTTTTTAATTTAAAAAAATTATTCAAGAGAATATGTCCCATAAGGAGGGCAATCACCCTCAAACAAAATAAAGCCAAAAAGACATTAAGGAATCACACACAATGATAAAACAACAAATTCTAACTGAACCTTGAGTTACTTCAGTTACTACAGGATGGAGGGCTCCTCTTATCTATGAGATCGCTGACCCGGTTGAGTTGAGTTGAAACTGATGAATAAAACAGGATTTAAGGTGGGAAAAAAAGTTAAATATCTGGGAATTGTATTGACGAGTATGAATTGTACAGTATTTCAAAATAATTATGTTAAAGTATGGAATGAAATTAAGAAAGATCTGTTAAGATGGGAAAGATTGAAATTGCCTTTACTAGGAAGGATATCGGTGATTAAGATGAATGTATTGCCATGAATGTTTGATGTTCTTATTTCAAACAATACCAGTGATTATATCTGATGCACCATTTAAAGAATGGCAGAAAGACATTTCTAAATTTATGAGGCAAGGGAAAAAACCAAGGGTGAAATATAAGATCCATCAAGATGCAAAGGAGAGAGGAGGATTAGGACTACTGGATTTGAAAGTATATTATGCAGCATGTTTTTAGATCTGAGGCTTTCATGGCCCGCTATTATCTTCTGGTTTCCAAGGTTTACGGGTAAACAAGCCATGTGTAAAATTCTAATTCCAGCTGAAGTAAAAAATTATTCAAACTGTCGTGGTTTTACAAAGATCTCCACATACAGATAAGAAACAATTAAAACCTGAAGCTAAAAATACTCCGACGTTTCGTTTCTAAAACAAGAAACTTTTTCTAGGAATAAATCCAAAGATTAAAGGTGTCCATCTCCAAGCCTGTCCAGATGCACAGCGGCAGCTGAGAAGTCAAGTCGTGACCTCCTGAGCCTGATGGTTGTTTGGTCGCATCTGAATCAGGAGGCGGACATATTGTGTGTGTACGCTTTAAGTGGGGGCGGTGGTGAAATATTCCCTGGACAAAGAGCAGATGGAGATGGGATGTGGGGGTGGATGTAACCTCCCTTTCTTCCCGGGTGAGGGGTTTATTTATTTTATTTTTATTTATTTTTCACATTTTTATACCGCCCTTCCTCCAATGAGCTCAGAGTGGTGTACATATTTCCTCCCCTCCTTTTTTTTGTCCTCACAACAACCCTGTGAGGTAGGTGGGGCTGAGAGATAGTGACTGGCCCAAGGTCACCCAGGAAGCTTCATGGCTGAGCGGGGATTTGAACCTGGATCTTCCAGGTCTAAGTCCGACTCCCAAACCACTACACCATCAGGCTGGCAAAGGCGGGGGGGGGAGCAGTGTTATAAATGTCCTCTTTGTTCCCAACACGTGTTCAGTTGGTCCTAACTCCATTTTGGTTTCTAGAGGACAATCCTGGGAGCGAGGCAGGACTTCCCTCTGATGGGGGGGGGGGGTGACGTCAGGCTAATCTCTTGGGAGAGGTCATACTAAGTAAGGGCCACAAAGGGGACGGAAGGCTGTAGCGCTGCGGGCAGCCATGTCAGAGGCGTTGCTAGGGTTTGCGTCACTTGGTGCGGGAGGTCAGTGCGTCACCCCCATGATGGGCCTCCTCCCATGCACTAGGCAGGGAAACGCATCATCGCCCCGCCCCTGCGCCATCAAAATTGCACCTTTAAATTACAATATTAAATTACAACAGTATACATCCAGCCTAAATGTATGTAGCCCTGAGTATGTAGCCGCAATGGAACAAATAACACGTGTCTTCCGGATTCCGTGGTTTGGCGGGCGATTTTGAGTGGAAATGCAGAACAATCTCCAGCCTGTAATAGTAACAGTTGACTATACTGCAGGGCTGTCATATCTCTCCCCCCCCCCCCCGCCCCGGTCACCCTCCTCCTGCTCTGTGCATGGTCGCTTGCAAAATGTGCAAATCTGTATACTTCCAACAACTGTAAGCAAGAGTCAATTAGAACTGCACTGGGAAGGCAGTTAACGAGCCCTCTAAGCCCCAGTATTTTCAATGGGGCTTGTTCCCAGGAAAGTTAGTACAGAAAACACAGCAGGCAGCCCTCAATCAAGCTGCCTAATCTGATCGCAGCTCAGCTGACCAATGGTGATCAAAGAAATGCCGAAGAGGCAGAGGAGCCAGGAAAACAAAGAAACAAAAACAGGGAGGCGTCATCATCAGCTTCAACACGCAGCACCCCCCTCAGGCTGGATTCACTCCCGGAGACAGCATTTCGGAAGCAAGCGGAGCAGCTGCGCTCTCCCTTGTACAAGATGGGGAAACCCCTCTTTTGAGGGGGCGGGTTTGCGGAGCTGCTGCAGCCACCAATCGCATGAGAGGGAGGGGAGCCATGCCATGCCAATCAGAACTACTTCCAATCTGCAAGCTGCGCTTTCTTAAGAAGGCGGGACAGGACCACAGGCGGGAAGACACTCCCCAGCTCCAAGCGCGTAGGCAGAGGCAGGGACATCCGTGCCTGAATTCGTGTAGCGTGAATCCGGCCTCAGCGTTGAAGACAAACTTTGGCAAACTTTACCTGGGTTTAGAAGTGTGAGTCGTTCTCGGACCCTTCCCGCTTCCCCAAACTGCGCCTGCTCCTTAAAGAGGCAAAGCGTCAGACACAATATACTGAGGCGGGGAGGGCCAGAGAGGAAGACGGAGATTGGCTGACTTTCGGCTTCTGCCGAGCCGTTGCAAACCTCTGAGCACACCGCTCTGCTTGGAGGAAGCCAAGTCAGCAGGGAAGCCAAAGCAGCCAGAGGAGAAAGGGGATTGTGGCCACGGGACGTGCGCCCCTGGAGGGGGTGTGGCCGCTGGCGCTGGTGCGGCCCGCACCACTCGCTCCAACGACAGTATGCCACGGATCCATGTCTCCCCTGTCCTCCAAGGTCTTGCAGATTTGAGTGCTCCATCCTGATGGAATTTTGCTCTAAGTCCCTAGGTAAAGGTGACCCCTGACAATTAAGTCCAATCGTGTCGGACTCTAGGGCGTGGTGCTCATCCCCATTTCAAAGCCGAAGAGCCAGCGTTGTCCGAAGACACCTCCGTGGTCATGTGGCCGGCATGACTCTCCTTGCCGCAGCGTGTAGCATGCGGCTGGAACACGGAGCGCTGTTTACCATCCCGCAAGCGGTACCTATTTATCTACTCGCATCAACATGCTTTGGAACTGCTAGGTTGGCAGGAGCTGGCCAAGCAACGATCGTGGATTCGAACTGCCGACCTTTCGATCGACAGCTCATGGTTCAGCGGTTTAACCCACTGCGCCACCCATTGGCCTACACTCCAAGTCCCACTGCACAGTAAATGAAGGTTTCAAGTTGCCCAGGTCAGCTGGACAGTCTTTTCAGGCTCCTACGCCAGGAAGCTTCTCCCAGCCACACCTTACCCTGGGCCCACACCCTGCCAAGCCTCTTGTCCCTCAGGAGCTTCTCCGATTGGGGTGCTCCTCCTGGAAGGACCAACTCCGTCAAGGCCAGGAAACCCAAGGAGAGGCTCCAGCTTCTATTGTCCACCCAAAAACGCTTTCGATCCTTTTGCGCAAAGTCCTGTAACTTCCCCCGCTCTGGAACCATCATCCCTTCTGCCAGCGTGTTCAGGCAACTCCCTCTCCCCGTTTGGTGGCAACCTTCCCTGCTTGAAGAGCTCCATGTTACTGGCCTTGCCGGACTGTCCTGCGGTTGGGAAGTCCACTCTCCACTTTGCAAAGCTGTCTCACCATCCTGAAGCTTCTTGCAGAGCCCCCCTTGCCTTGGTAGTTGTGCTTCCGCTTGGAGCACCGACCTTCCCTGCCTCAAGGACCAAACGGTTTGCTGAAATTTTCTCCCCTCTGGAACCCGGGATCGCGCAGCCCAGCGCTCGCTGCTTAGACGAACATCGTACGCTAACTCTACCCAGCAGAAGAGGGCTGGCAATCTCTCTCCCTTCTTTCTTTAATCCTCATAACAGTTCCTTCTCTCTGTCTCTCTCCATCCCCCTAAAAAGCCCCCAATTTCGTGTGCATCTTGCAAAGCTTTCCCCTACTTGTCGCTTTCTACATAAGAACATAAGAAGAGCCCTGCTGGATCAGGCCAAAGGCCCATCCAGCTTCCTGTATCCCACAGTGGCCCCACCAGATGCCTCAGGGAGCACTACAGCCAACAACATAACCTGTTTCCCGTTGTCACTCCCTTGCACCTGGCACAGAGAAAACCTACTCCTACAACCAGGAGGTTGCTTATGGCTTGTAACCTGTGATGGTCTTTTCCTCCATGAATCTGTCCAAACCCCTTTTAAAGGCATCTAGGTCAGGTGCCATCACCACATCCTGTAGCAAGGAGTTCCTCAAACTAATTACACGCTGGGTGAAGATATATTTTCTTTTGTCTGTTCTAACTCTCCCTCCACTCAATTTTAGTGCGTGTCCCCTGGTTCTGGTGTTGTGCGAGAGGGAGAAGAATTTCCCTCTATCCACTCTCTCCATCCCATGCATAATTTTATAAGTCTCAATCATGTCCCCCCTCAGGCGCCTTTTTTCTAGGCTGAAAAGCCCCAGACGCTGTAGCCTTTCCTCGTAAGGGAGGTGCTCCAGCCCACGAATCATTCTGGTCGCTCTTTTCTGTACCTTTTCTTTTCTACTGTGTTCTTTTCTACTGTGTATTTATTATGGTTTTAAATGCTATGTCACTGAATTTAACCTTATTTCCAAAACATTAGGCATTCTTACGGATATTTTTCTGTACATTTGTCAATACCTAGGAACAATATTTAAGGAAGGGGAAGGGGAGTGGCCAGCTGCCCCCCAATCCCAGCTTGCAGAGTGGGTAGCTGTCGGGGGCCAGCAGGTGGGAGTGGCCCAGGCTGGTGTCCCTACCAACCCCTCTCTTTGAGCTACAGCTGGATGCAGATGGGGACCTTTTTCGAAAGAAGGATGCTGTAGCAGCCCAAGAGGGGACACAGCCTGAGGGTCTCGTCAGGCTTTGAGGTCGCTGGCGAAGCCTGAGCCCCCACGATGGGATGTCATGTGGGCGTCTGCTTGAGGCTTCTTCCCGAAAAGGCCAGATGGCAGCGCAGGGCCAAGGAAAGCGCCTGGGCCAGGTGGCTACAGGGGAGGAGACCGGGCAGAAGGTCTCTGCAGCGGGTCGCAGGGCACTTGCATCTAATTCTACGGCCAGTGTGTTGCGCGTGGCTTCAATCCACGCAAGGGTTGGCATCGTTATCCGCAAGAATGGGCAGAAAAGGCTCCCTGCCTCTCCCTGCACTGCGATCCGAGGGACCAGGTACGCCATGAAAAACAGAGGGTGCCACTTCAAGAGAAATCCTCAACTACAAGGGACATCTGACCATTTGTGAGGACAGAGAAATAGTAAGGGGGCCAATTGCAATATTCTGCCGATCTATTGATTGGCATCCCGACCCTGGCACCTTGCAGTTCACACTCTACTCTGCACAGGCTCCTTGCAGCACCAGAAACCACAGGAAAGAAACAGGCCCAGAAAAAAGAGGCACTTTTCGTCTCTGTTCCTGACCCGTTTCCCTGCTGATTGGCCTTTTACCTGCGCAGGATACCGTTTCTGCTCCAGGCCAAAGAGACGACAGTCTAGAACGTGGCACCGGAGCCATTCCGCCCCCGCCTGGGAAGGAGACCAACGGGATGGGGAGAGGTTTACCCCTCGTGCCCTTTTAGTAGGTCTCTTCCTTGCACAATTTCAAATTCTCTTCCTATCGGATCCAAAATGCCAAACTGAGGTGAGTGAGTGATTTATTTTCTGCCCCTCTGCCTGTCCCGTCACCTCCTCTCCTCCAGGAAATCTCCTTGCAAAACCTGCCATCCGCCTTTCCCGCTAGATCTCCCATCCAGTTCAGTTCTGCTGCTGCTGCTTTTCCTCCATCAATAAGAGCAAAAGTTTGCAGCATGCAAGGCAGGTGCCTTATTATCGCTCCAGGGGATGTCCCGTAACTGGGATCATGAAAGCTGAGGGGGGGGGGGACCTTGATTTGGAGATGCGGGGGGGATGGGGGGAGTTTCTCACCCTGCTTTGTCCTCTTCAGTCCCTTCATCAGAAGAGATGCAAACTCTGATCCTGCTGGCTCAGAGACAGACACTGCAGGGTCCCTTTTCAGCTGCAAAATCCAGCTCTCTGACCATATCCTGCCTTTCTGTTAAAACCAGACATAACAAGCAAGGTTACAACAGGTTCAAGCAGTAAAATGCAATATGAAATACAGTACATACAATGGTGCAAAATCCAAAATAATCAGGTACAATTAAAGTAACAGAAACCCATCTAAGAAAGACCAGTTGCTCCGTAACAACACACCACAGTTTAGCATGCAGTTGAGGGGGGGGGGCCTGCCCCATTTTGCCTCCTTCTCGTCCCCTCCGGGGGCCCCCTCGCCACCGACCTGGGGGCTCCTCTCCTCCCACCCCCCTCACTTCCTCTCTATGTATTACTTTCCTCCAGCTGCAGCCCCGCGACTCCCCTTCCCCCCCGCTCAGATCCCAGACGGGGCGGCTGACCTCGCACACGTGGGCGGGAGGAGCAAAGGAAAGCGGGGGGGGGCAGGAAGAGCAGGAAGTGACGTCCCATTCATCCCCCCCCCCGTTTGCCCCTCTAGGAATCTGCCGGCGCTGCTTTTAACCCTTCGAGCGCCTCTGGAAAGGCAGCCCGGCTCCTCGCAGGCGGCTGGAGGGAGGGAGGGAGGGAGGTGCCGCGAGCGGGTCGCCCTTCCTTCTGCACGGGGGGGCTCAGTGGCATCTCCCTCCCTCCCTCCCGGCTCCCAAAGCAGCAGCAGCAGCAGCACCTGATCCGCTGCACCACGCGGCGCGTGGATGGCAGCCAGGGGGCCCCGATCCTCCGTCCTGGGCTGAGTCTGTGCCCGTTAGTTGCGCTGGAGGGAGCGGAGCGCAGGAAGGAAAACTCGCTCTGGGACTGAGATGATGAGCAAAGCCGGCTGCGGGGTTGGAAGGAAGGCAGGAAGCCCCCCCCCCGTCCTGCTCCCTCCGCCCCCCTCCCTCCTTCGTCTCCCCCACCCTCGTGTCGTGGGGGGTCTGCAGCCCTCTGTCTCTGGCGAGTCCAAAGGCGGCTGGGGGGGGGGAAGAGGCGTCTCAGCGCTGCAGTGCTAGAAAATAAGGGGGGGACACACAGAAGAAGCCCCCAGGTGGGGAGGAAAGCAGCCCAGGTTCAAAGGCCAGTCAGTGGGGGGAAGGGGCTGCTGGGGTGAGAAGACAGACTGCGACACCCCCCCCCCTAAACTTCTTCGTTGGTCCTGGTTTTAACCGAAGCACGTGGGGAAAACTCACCCCGCTGCCCTCGTGCTCAGCTAAGCCTGCAGGACTCAAGGGTGTGCTTGAGATGTGGTGGGGTGGGGGGATTGGTGGGTCCAAATACAGATCTTCCCAGATTGTGACTTCCTGGTTTTTGTTTCTGATGGATCAGCATGGCTACCTACAGTACGATTCTGGGGCAAATTTTTAGTTTATAACACCAGGCATATCTTTTAACTGCCATTATTGGAATTTGTCTGAATATTTCAGTAACCCATCTTGGGCTATTTGGAAACTTCTTTTTGGGGGGACAGTACTGGGGTCCACATTTGTCAAAACAAAAACAATTCCACCAGCAATTTCCGCCGCCAGACATTTGTGGACCACAATCTCACAGAAATAGAAACTTGATCCATTTACCTGTGCAAAATAAACATAATGGGCTAATCCTGAATTAAAAATAGGGAAGAAAACCTTTTTGTGGAAGAAGGGCAGCCAAGTCCAATTGGAACGAGCATATAGTACCTTACGGCAGTCATAAATCACACTCCAGCAGCACACAAAATCACACACCGCTGGAGCACCGGCGGTGGCCTGGAGAGGCCTCTCAGGCGCTGGCGGACTCATGAAGGCTGGCGGGGGTGCGGGACAGGTGGTGGGAGCGTAGAAACGGGGCGGGGAGGAGAGCGAATCGGGTCTGGGAAGAGGGCGGGTTTGGTGGGAGTGGTGTCCGCTGAATTGAAGCCCCTGTTTCGGACCCTATTCCCCCAACCTGGACCCATACGAGTACAATCAGCTGGCCCTTGGAAGCTTACCCCTGGGTAAGGGAGCACATGTTCCCTTACTCAGAGGAGACCTCTGGGACTGCCCTCCCCCCAGATGCAGCACACTCGTTTTTGGAGTGGCTGTATTGGTGAGGGGGGGGAGCATAGGATTGGACCCTTAGATTATCTTTACCTTGGATCAATTCATTGGTTAAGATCAGGAGTTTCTCTCTTTTTTTAGACTGAAGTCTAAATATAATTTAGCATGATCAGCTGAATGGCAATATTTACAATTACAACATTTGTTAGCAACTAAATTTGGGCCAGTGACATTATCAGGTTCTCAATCATCCACAATTTTAGAAATTCTTATGTTATCAAGTGAGAAAAAGAAGCCCACAATGCTGGTTTATACGTACTGTGTTTGATGTTGCTTAAGAAATACAACACTCATCGCCTTAGAGCAGTGGTTCCCAAACTGGGAGGCGTGGCTCCCAGGGGAGCCGCAGAAACCAGCCTGGGGAGCCGCAATGTGCCACGGAATCCTCTCGGAAAACAGTGCAATGCCAATTGGCAGGTACCAACATCATGTAATGGGGAGCCGCGACCAAGGGTCGCCAATGATCAAGGGAGCCGCAGGTTGAAAAAGGTTTGCGAAACACTGCCGTAGAGAGATATGGAATACAGAGTTGGAGCACAATGTGTTCTATGATCAGTGGGAAATGACTGCAGCCACTATACCAACAATATCTATGGATCATAAACTGCGACTGATTCTGCAAAAAAAAAAAAAAAGTTCATTGCATAGTACAACGCCTTCATAGTAAGGGGAATCCAATCGTTGGCGTTGGGGGGCAAACCTGAAACCACATTCAGGAACATGTTGTGGCCTTGTGTAGTGATACAATCTTTTTGGGAGGAAGTTCTTTGCTACCCTTCTCCTTTGGAGACTGTGTAGCCAGGCCGTCGCCATCAGCTCTTCCTTTGGATCTTCTCACGATCTGGCCGGGTCATGAAACGATCCAGAGGAGGAGGCAGCGGCAGCCTCGCGACCTGACTGCCCTTCTCCTTAGGAGGCTGAATTGGGAGGCCGCCTCCTCCTCCTCACATTTCGGTGAGGAGGAGGAGGCCTCCAAAGGAGGGGGGCAGCCGGACCGTGAGGAGAAGATCCAAAGGAGGAGGCGGCATTGCGGCCTGCTGCTGCCCCCCTTGGTCAGGAGGCTAAAGGGGAGCCACTGGCGCCCCCTTCAAGTGGCGCCCAGGGCACATGCCCTACTAGTCATACCCTCGATGTGCCACTGCGTTTATAACAGTAGATCCTTATGTTCTGTTGAATTATCAAGCCATTTTGTGGACGTCAATTCAGGGCACTGGAAATGGCCTCCTCTTGCCCTTCCTGTGGCTAAGAGACTGACACACGGGCGGCCATTCCATGCAAGGGGTGCGTGATGAGAGTTTTCAAGCCCTGCCCGGCATTGGCAGGAACCTCGAGCGTAGGAGGGGTCGAAGGCATTCAGGGTTTCCTCGGCAACAGGGCTGCCGCCATTTACACAGCTTCCCCCACCGTATTCCCCCAGACCCCCACATTCTAGCCTCATCCGCTCGCAAGCCGCTGAGAGCTTCGCTCCCCCACCTCCTTCCTGCCTGCGCTTCTCCACCTCCAAGGCTCAGCTACAGGCAGGAGGAGGGGAGATGGCTGCATCTCAAACTTCGCCGACTCAAACCTTCAAAGGGTCCCGAGGTAGCCCAATTCCCTTCGGTCAACCAGTAGGAACACACTCCAGCAATTTACTTTAAAGTTTATTAAAGCGATTACATATGAGTCAGTAAGGGAAATTCCCCCCCCCACCCCACCAACGGGGCTCTAACAGGAGGATTCCAAACAGTGAGTGCGAGACGTACATTTTAAAGGCAGCAGCAAAACAAGAAACTGTTTACTACATGCTTACATTCTCCAAAGGCCCGCTTTACAGGGTTGGTGTTCGGTCAGGCAGTGCGTCCCGCAGCACTCTGGTCAGGAGCCACACTCTGATGGGCTCCCCTCTCCTGCTTACTTAGCTATATCCCCTCTTGGTCCAGTCCAATGAAAGTACTCTAAATTCTGCTGAGTCGTGATCTGCCCATCCGTTGAGACGGCACGTGGCTCAGGTATGTGACAGAACTCAAAATTGATAGCATCCCGTTTTATTCCTCTAATAGAGCAGATCTCAGACTTCTCCCATTCACGTCAAATCAGTTCACACTTCTCCCCAACTGCGCCTTACAGGACGGAAATTCCCAATTTCCACTTCGATACCATTCAGGTTCCCCGAGGAGGGCGTCCCACTTCAAAGCACAGCATCTTCAGCATCCATCTTCCCTCATTCCCATTCACTCCCCTAACAGGACGTAGCAGGAGGGGGAGAAAAGCCCACCAAACGGCATAGGACCGACTAGGACACCTCAAGGACCGCCTTCTCCCATATAATCCTGCAAATCCCCTACGCTTAGGATACCGCCACCATCTGCAGCCCAAGGGGATGGCGGCATGGTGCAGGGCCTTTTCTGTTGTGGCACCGAGTTTTGGGAATCAACAAACAGAAGAACAAGCTTTGCTAAGGAAGAATGAGCATGGCTCATAACCCTCCGGACAGGCTGGTAACAGAGCCCCACCCTCGTCCAAGTTCTCATGATCCACCAGTGAAGCCTGTGGACCACCAGCACAAATGCCCGGGGGATGTCTGCGGGTGGCAGAGGCCCACAAATCTTCCACAACGCCAGGTAAGTTGGTGGTGGGGCGGATCATGGGTGAACCAGGCTGGGCTGGGGGCAGATTTTATTTATCACCATCTTCCTGATTACTCAGGCTTTGCATTTGAAAATGCTCATAGCAGATGAGCGAAACGTAATGCCAAGAAAAATCTGGAATGTTTTTATTGTACTTGGCTGTGGATTTTAAAGCAGTTTTAATCAGTGTGATTTTTAACTTGTTTTGTAAGATTGCTGGCTTTTTACAATTTTTGCATTTATAAACAGTTTTATAACCCTGAATCCCGATGATGGTTCGTTCTATTTGCATTTATTTATTTATTTATTTATCACTTTTTTATACCACCCTTCCTCCAAGGAGCTCAGAGTGGTTGGCCCAAGGTCACCCAGGAAGCTTCGTGGCTGAGCGGGGATTTGAACTTGGATCTTCCAGGTCTAAGTCCGACTCCCAAACCACTACACCATCCTGGCTCTTGATCTCAGCGGCAGCGGCATCCACCAGACGTTGAGCCCCTGGCCCAGGCCCAACAAGCCCCCTTGGACTCACCGGATGTACGTCAGCTCAAAAGCGGGCATAGATCCGAGGAGGACCATTGGGGCCGGCGAGGGACAGAGGAGGTAAGTGAAGATTTCTTTACTTTCCTCTCCGCTGCTGCTTTGGTGCCAGCAAGGGGTTGTTTCAGTACCGCTGCATCCCCTAGGCTGGCTGAGGGCAGGATTGGGACCAATGTAGCCATTGTTGTACCCTATCCATTAAGGACAGCATTCTTTTTCAAGACATTATTTTTGAAGTCGGTTCTCATAGATCGTGAGTCTTAGAAAAGAGGAATTCCTTACCGTGAATCTCCTATTCTGGGAGAGGAAGGGGGGGGCATTCGGTAACGATTGGGTTAACCCCTCCGTCTTCAGAGGCAGGATCGGCTCAACGAACGCTGACTCCCTCTGCTGGTAGCTTCACCTCCCCAGTCCGGTTCTTTAGAAGGAAGAGCAGCAGGAACGTCCCGTGACACCATCCGTCGTCCCGGAAACGACCACCACCGAAAAAACTTTAGAATCCAAAATCTGGAAGAGGGAAGTCAACTACAAGAAAAAGACCAGAGCTTGAAAGAGGAAAACGTTAGCAGGTAATTAACACCCCACGGATAAAGCTAACTAACTCTTAAAGGGAGTAACAGTCAGGTAAGCCTCACTATAACAAAAAGAAACCAGGCAACAACAAAGGAGGATAGAACAACAACGTCGGGTGGGTCGAATGCCCCCCTTCCTCTCCCAGAATAGGAGATTCACGGTAAGGAATTCCTCTTTTCTCTGGAGAAGGGGGGGGACATTCGGTA
Source organism: Plestiodon gilberti rubricaudatus (assembly GCA_026170595.1). Lineage (NCBI taxonomy): Eukaryota > Metazoa > Chordata > Lepidosauria > Squamata > Scincidae > Plestiodon > Plestiodon gilberti. The sequence continues at coordinate 263,586,061 of JANXHW010000002.1, read as the reverse complement.
ACAAATGGGATATAACAGAGCTGTATGACCCTAGGGCGGGACATTACTTGTCTCCTTCGTGAACCACTTGCTGCAGCACCCTTCTACCGAAGAGTGTATCTGCAGAAGCGGCCTTGTCAATCTTATAATGCGTAATAAATGTATCAGGAGAGGCCCAGGTAGCTGACCGACATATGTCGACCAAGGAAGACACACCCTCAAAAACCGTCGAAGTCGCGGCCCCCCTGATGGAATGTGCCATAATGCCTCCTGGCGGCTTCTTACCCTGGGCCCTATATGCTGCTTGAATGGCCATTGTGATCCACTTTGCGATCAGCAAGGCTGACGCCTTCTTACCCTTGGACCTCCCCTGGAACACCACAAATAAGAACTCCGTGCATCGGAAAGATTCCGACCGCTGCATGTAAAATCTCAAGGCCTGGCGAACATCGAGAGAATGCCACTCCCTTTCTCTAGGGTGTGAGGGGTTCGGACAGAAAGATGGAAGAACGATGTCCTGGGAGCGATGGAACACAGAATTGACCTTGGGAAGGAAGGACGGGTCTAGTCTCATAACAACTCTATCCTTGTGGAAAACCGTTAATCTTTCGTTGATAGACAGGGCTCCTAATTCAGACACCCTTCTGGCCGACGTGAGGGCTACCAACAGGACTGTCATTAGCGTAAGATCCGAAAGCGAGGCCGTGGCCAAAGGTTCAAAAGGCCGTTTCATTAATGCATTCAAGACCAGGGGAAGGTCCCAGGTGGGGAATCGATGCACTACTGGCGGATTCAAGAGGGCCACCCCCTTAAGAAAACGCCAAACATGACAGTGGTCCAGAATGGAACCCTTCCCCTTGGCACCAAGTATGCACTTAAGCGCCGCCACCTGACGGCACAGCGTACTCGTACTAAGCCCCTTGGAAAGACCATCCTGGAGGAAGTCAAGAACATGCTGAAGCTTGGGCTTCAGGGGCCGAACGCCCTTCTGCCCGCACCAACTCACAAACCGCCTCCATGTAGTGCCGTAGATAAACTTAGTGGACTGGCGTTTGGAAGCTAACAGAGTGTCTACCACGCGCTCCGAATAGCCGCACCCGATTAGCTCCTGCCTCTCAACTTCCACGCAGTTAACCGAAACGCGTGAGGTTGAGGGTGAACCACGGGGCCCTGACGTAGAAGATCGTCCCTGCGCGGCAGAGGCCACGGTTTGCCTACGGACATTTGGACTATTTCCGCGAACCAGGCTCTCCTTGGCCAACGGGGTGCTATGAGGATGACCCGTGCCCTCAGGTCCCTGATTCTCCTTAAAACTAAGGGGAGAAGGACTATGGGGGGAAAGGCATAAAGAAGGCCTGGGGGCCAGACGCTGTGAAGGGCATCCACCTTTTCTTCCCCATCCCCCTGGTGCCTGGCGTAGAATCTTGGGAGCTGGGCGTTCGTCCGCGAGGCGAATAGGTCCACTAAAGGAATCCCGAATCGCATCGTGATAAGTCGGAACACACTGGGATGAAGTTGCCATTCTGTTTCGCTTAGGTTGGTCCGACTCAACCAATCGGCCGTCACATTTGCCGAGCCCGCGAGGTGTTCTGCTCGAAGCGACAACAGGTTTTTCTCCGCCCAAGTTAGGAGTTCCTTCGCCTCTGTGGCTAGTCTGTCGTATCTGGTCCCTCCTTGGCGATTTATGTACGCCTTCGCCGTCACGTTGTCTGTTTTCACCAGAACTGCCTGCATGTGGAGTCTTTCGTGGAAGTGGAGGAGCGCCAATCTGATGGCCCGGAGTTCCAGAAGATTGATGGGAAGCTTCATCTCCGGAGGGGACCAACGACCCTGGGTGAAAGCAGAGTCTATGTGGGCCCCCCAGCCCAGCAGACTGGCATCGGTTGTCAGAATCAGAGGAAATGGAACTTCCAGGCTGGTCCCTGAGGCCAACCTGCGAGGGGACAGCCACCAGTCCAGACTGAGTTGAAACTCGGGGGTCAGGGTGATCATTCTGAACTGCCTCCTCTCGATTTGCTTGGTGAAAGGGCGTAGTAGCTTCTGTAGAGGGCGTGTGTGGAATCTGGCCCATTGAATGACATCCTGGCAGACCATGAGGCCTAGTGGTCTGGCCAGTAACATCAGCGGTGCTTGCGTTCTCGAAGCCGTCTCCCGGAGGAGCGATTGCAGGTTCTGTTGCCTTTCTAGAGATAGGGACACAGTGAAGCTCTTGGTGTCCAAGATAAGTCTGAGATGTTCCATCACTTGAGTGGGTACCAAGGAGCTCTTCAGCTTGTTGACTACGAAACCATGGTACTTCAAGCAGTGCAACATTCTCTGAACATCCTCCGTTGCCGCAACCCTCGATGGGGAGCGAATCAAGATGTCGTCCAAATCGGGCGTGACGGACACCCCCTCCAACCGTAACGAGGCCAGAGGACCCGCAAGGGTTTTCGTAAAAACTCGGGGAGCTGTTTTCAGCCCGAACGGGAGAGCTCGAAATTGATGGTGCATCTCTCCGTAGGCGAACCTGAGGAATCGCCTGTGTCTGATGGGCACGTGCAGGTAAGCCTCCGAAAGATCTATGGAGGTGAGGAAATCCCCCCTTCTCAGCATCGCCACTACAGTCCTCCAAGTTTCCATTTTGAACCGTTTGAGGGTCATAAACTGGTTCAACCATTTTAGGTCTAGGATTGGCCGGTAGTCCCCTGTCTTTTTCTCCACGAGGAAAAGATTGGAGTATACTCCCGTCCCCTGCTGGATTTGTGGAACCGGCTCTATGGCTTGAATGGCTGAAAGATGATGTATCGCCGCCAGCATGTTGGAGTGTTTTAGTGGATCGGCCGAGACGGGGACTCTCCAAAATATGTTTCTTGGAACTCTCCGAAGTTCGAGGGAGTACCCCCTGGACACAGTGTCCAGTAGCCATCTGTCCGAGGTTGTCTCCTTCCAACGATGAGCGAACGTAAGGAGGCGACCTCTGATAGGCCCGGAGTCGTCGTCTGAGATGGCGTCAGGCCGTGCGTTGGTTCCTGTATGGTTTGCGCGTGGACTCCCCCTGGGCGCCAGAAGGCTTGGATTTGGGAAATACCCTAGATTTATTCCATCTATTGGGTCCGCGCGCTGAGTCCCGTAGACGATTACTGGGGCAAAAGGGACAAAAAGGCGTGTTCTTTGTTTTAGGAGCTTCCTTGATAGTAGAAGGGAGGACCTTCCGTTTTTCCTTATTCTCAATGAGGTGAGGTTCAAGAGCCTCGCCAAACAATTTTGTCCCCTTGAACGGAACGCCAACTAGCCTGTTCTGCGAACCTGAGTCCACATCCCAGCTGCGGAGCCAAATGTTACGTCGTGCGACGACATTGGTTGCAAGGGCCCGAGCGCTAAGCTGCATGGAGTCAAACGAAGAGTCAGCCGCATAGGCGGTGGCCAGTGAAATCTTCTTGAGGGTGTTCCTCCCCTTTTTGGACAAGCCTGGCTCCGACTTCATAAGCTTGTCTACCCAGAGGTAAGCTGCCCGGGACATAAGTGAATTAGAAGCCGAAGCCCTGAGGGATTGTGAGACAGATTCAAAATTCTTCTTCAGAGAAATTTCGACCTTTTTATCACATGGGTCTTTTGGCCCCCTCTCCCCCTCTGAAGGGATTACTGCTGAAGAGGCCAAGGCTGCGATAGGCGCATCCACTGTGGGAACCTTCAGTTGTGACATAGCGATATCAGGTAAAGTATACAATTTGTTTATCAACCTGGTACTATACTTAGAGCGAATAGAAGTCTTCCACTCTAAGTCTATAGCAGCCTGGAACGGAGCTGGAAATGGGACAGTAACAGGCTGTAAGGGCCCCTGAGGGAAAATGCCTTTGGGCACCGCTGAATCTGCCTGAGGCAAGGAAGAGTCCTCCGAAGAAGAGACACTTAACACCATAGAGGCCTTAGTAATCATCCTCTGGAACAAATCAGGAGGGAAAAGCCTACTGGGATTGTTGTCCCTTTCCCCTCCATTGCCATCGTCTGAGAGCTCCCCCTCCTCCCAGAGCTGTCCGAAGTGGGTGGTGTAGAGCTCAAGCATGAGGAACTCGCGTGCCTATGGCCAGAAGCATGAGCTTCAGAACGGGAGCTGGACAAGCTATGCTTCCGTCGTTTACTAGCCTGAGGATCAGGAGAGGGAGAGCGGTGCGAGCCTCTGTGGCGCGAAGACTCCCTCAAGTCCCTGGACCCAGAGCGCTTAGCCCTTCTGTGCTTCTTGTGGGATTTATGACCCTCCTTCGCCTTTAACGCCCCCTCTACGGCAGCATGTACCAAGGCCTGCAAGTGGGCTTGTAGTGCAGGATCGATCTGTGGGGCAGCACCCGAGGCGCCTTCCCTCCGGCTGCCTTTGGCTGTACGGGCCTCCTCCTCCCCCTCACGATCGCCCATTATTGCTTACCGGCAGAAAAAACGACAAGGAGAGGAACCAAACGCAGAGAAGCCGCTCTGTAGGCCCGCGATACCAGGATGTAACGAGGATTCGCCGGGCTCTCTCTCTCTCCTTCCCCAAAGCGGCCGCCTTCCCGCGCTCAGCCCCGAAAAAGCTGCGGTAGCTTAGAGCGGCCCCTGAGCTGTTCCAACGCTCAGAGAGGAGGCTCCTTGAAGCAGTTGAGTAAGTAAGAAAGGCGGGGGCGAGGAAACGGCGGCGGCGCCCAGAGGGTGCGTGCTCGTCCGTTTAGGCCGCTGCGACTCACCGATGGCTGAGGTAAATAGAGCAGGCTGAGGTAAAACGCGCTCTGCTGTCGCCCGCTTCAAAGAGGCCCTCAATATCCTCAGTAGACACCCTCCTGGCTAGGAAAGGGGAGCGGATAGGGATGGGGCAGCGGGAAAAGAAGGAAGAAAATAGAAAAAGGCTCTGGTCTGCTGAGGTAAAATTCACTGTTGAAAAAACACCAACCGTGCTCTGCAAGAGGAAGGACCGGACTGGGGAGGTGGAGCTACCAGCAGAGGGAGCCGATCCTGCCTCTGAAGACGGAGGGGTTAACCCATTCGTTACCGAATGCCCCCCTTCCTTCTCCAGAGAATAGCAAATTACCAAGCAGTACTGAAACTCCCTATGTGGGTTTTCGAGGTGATTTTGTGAGGTCCGTGCTTATGTGGATATCTTGATGAACCTTAAGGTTTATTTATTTATTTAATTTTATTTTTCACATTTTTTTATACCGCACTTCCTCCAAGGAGCTCAGAGTGGTGTACATATTTCCTCCCCTACTTTTTGTCCTCACAACAACCCTGTGAGGTAGGTGGGGCTGAGAGATAGTGACTGGCCCAAGGTCACCCAGGAAGCTTCGTGGCTGAGCGGGGATTTGAACCTGGATCTTCTAGGTCTAAGTCCGACTCCCAAACCACTACCCTAATGTGGAGGATTTCACCAGACTCCAAGCATTTAAATGTTTCTCTCCAGCGTGATTTTATTCATGTGTCACAGAAGCTCTATCCACACTTAAACCTTTATACAGTTTCTGCCTTCAGTGGATTCGTTGACATATTACATGTAATGAGTGTAGCCAGAAACATTTTCTACATTCCAAACACTTATGTATGGATGTTTTGATGCGACTTCAGTTCTGAGCTCTGAATGAAGCTTTTTTTTACACCCGAATTCATTCCCCTGTGTGGGTTCTTTGATGAACAGTCAGGTTTGAGCTCTGACTGAAGTTCTTTCCACACTCAAAGCACTTATATGGTTTCTCCCCTGTGTGGATTCTTTGATGCACAGTCAGGTTTGATCTCACACTGAAGCTCTTTCCACACTCCAAGCATTTATACGGTTTATCCCCCGTATGGGTTCTTTGATGCATAGTCAGGCTTGAACTCACACTGAAGCTCTTTCCACACTCCAAGCATTTATATGGTTTCTCCCCTGTGTGGGTTCTTTGATGCATAGTGAGGCTTGAACTCACACTGAAGCTCTTTCCACATTCCAAGCACTTATATGGTTTCTCCCCTGTGTGGGTTCTTTGATGCACAGTCAGATGTGAGGCATCACTGAAGCTCTTTCCACACTCCAAGCATTTATATGGTTTCTCCCCCGTGTGGGTTCTTTGATGCACAGTCAGGTTTGTTCTCTCACTGAAGCTTTTTCCACACTCCATGCATTTATATGGTTTCTCCCCTCTGTGGATTCTATGATGGAGAGTAAGATTTTCATTCTTACTGAAGCTCTTTCCACACTCCAAGCATTTATATGGCTTCACCCCTGTGTGGGTTCTTTGATGCATAGTCAGGCTATCGTTCCTACTAAAGCTTTTTCCACACACCAAGCATTTATATGGTTTCTCCCCTGTGTGGGTTCTTTGATGGACAGTAAGTTTTCCACTCTCAGTGAAGCTCTTTCCACACTCTAAGCACTTATATGGTTTCTCCCCTGTGTGGGTTCTTTGATGCTTAGTCAGGTTTGAGCAGTCACTGAAGCTCTTTCCACACTCCAAGCATTTATACGGTTTTTCCCCTGTGTGGGTTCTTTGATGCACAGCCAGGAGATCGTTCCTGCTGAAGCTCTTTCCACACTCCAAGCACTTATATGTTTTCTCACCTGTGTGGGTTCTTTGATGCACAGACAGTTGTGAGCTTTGACTGAAGCATTTTCCACACTCCAAGCACTTATATGGTTTCTCCCCTGTGTGGGTTCTTTGATGCACAGTCAGGTGTGAGCTTTGACTGAAGCTTCTTCCACACTCCAAGCATTTATATGGTTTCTCCCCTGTGTGGGTTCTTTGATGCAAAGTCAGGCTTGAGCTATCACTGAAGCTCTTTCCACACTCCATGCACTTATACGGTTTCTCCCCTGTGTGGATTCTTTGATGGACGGTAAGGTTTCCACTCTCAGTGAAGTACTTTCCACACTCCAGGCATTTATATGGTTTCTCCCCTGTGTGGGTTCTTTGATGCAAAGTCAGGCTTGAGCTTTGACTGAAGCTCTTTCCACACTCCAAGCATTTATATGGTTTCTCCCCTGTGTGGATTCTTTTATGCTTAGTCAAGTTTCCGCTGTCACTGAAGCTCTTTCCACACTCCAAGCATTTATATGGCTTCTCTGCTGTATGGGATCTTTTATGTGTTGTAAGAGTTGATTTGCTTCTGAAGGTCTTTGCACACCGAGGGTATTTTTCCTTCCTCTTTCCAGTTTCTTTTTCAGAATTGACTGGGATGACACCCTGATGAGCATTAGATTGATTAATCAATTTCTCAGCCTGGTTTCCCTCCCACTTTCTTGAACTGTCTTGATGCACAGCTTTCTCCTTTCTGTGGATCTGTTTACGGGAAGCAAGTTGTGTGCTTGTGCTGAAGCACTTTCTCCTCTCAGAGCATTTAAAGGATTTCTTCTCTGCGTGGACTTTGCTGCGATTATTAATGTTGGATTTACAACTGACTGTTTCCCTGTGCAAACGACGCTTCTTCCTTCTCTCCCCTTTGGGATGTTCCTTTTCGACTGGGATTTCATAATGGTCAGAATCCTGACAAGCAACAGATCCTGTTCTGCCGACTGGTGCTGGGCTTCCTTCTTGCCTCCCTGATCCATCTTGGTCTCTAACAGTATTTTCCTGTACATCAACAATGGCCCCTTCGGGTGACACCCCACATGGCTTCCTCTGATCCTCATTGTCTTGTCTGTTGCTTCCTGGAACAGAAAGAGAATCTTGATTATCACTGCAATAGAGAAATGGATTATCTAATGAGCACTCCTAGGCATGGATACTCAGAAGTAAACCTAGTGAATTCAGTGGAACTGACTCCCAGGAAACGATGCCTAGGATCGCATCCCTGCTCAGTGACCCACGCTTAGCATTGTGGAGAAGCAGCATAATAATCGTAGCTGCTTCGCCTGTTACAACCTGACCCGGTTTTGGGATGGAGGCAGCCTTGTTAGCCCTGGGGGGCAACGTTTCTGTGGAATGTAGGGGAGACTCCCTCTGGATTCTCTCGGGCCTCACAGCTGCTTTAATGTCACGTTCTCATAAACGCTAAAACACCTACATAAGAACATAAGAACAGCCCTGCTGGATCAGGCCAAAAGCCCATCTAGTCCAGCTTGCTGTATCACACAGTGGCCCCACCAGATGCCTCAGGAAGCACACAGACAACAAGATAACTTGTTTCCTGCTGCCACTCCTCTGTACCTGGCACAGAGAAAACCCACTTCTAAAACCAGGAGGAGGTTGCTTATGGCTTGTAACCTGTGATGGTCTTTTCCTCCATGAATCCGTCCAAACCCCTTTTAAAGGCATCTAGGCCAGGTGCCATCACCACATCCTGTGGCAAGGAGTTCCACAGATGAATTACACGTTGGGTGTCCGTTCTAACTCTCCCTCCACTCAATTTCAGTGCATGTCCCCTGGTTCTGGTGTTGTGCGAGGAGAAGAATTTCCCACTATCCACTCTCTCCATCCTATGCATAATTTCATACGGCTCAATCATGTCCCCCCTCAGGCGCCTTTTTTCTAGACTGAAAAGCCGCAAACGCTGTAGCCTTTCCTCATAAGGGAGGTGCTCCAGCCCACGAATCAATCTGTTCGCCATTTTCTGCACCTTTTCCAATTCAACTATATTCTTTTTGAGGTGTGGTGACCAGAACTGGACACAATACTCCAGATGTGGCCTTACCATCGATTTGTACAAAGGCATAATGATATTGGCCGTTTTATTCTCAATCCCTTTTTTAAGACACCCAACGTGTAATTCATCTGTGGAACTCCTTGCCACAGGATGTGGTGATGGCACCTGGCCTAGATGCCTTTAAAAGGAGTTTGGACAGATTCATGGAGGAAACTATCATAACAGGTTACAAGCCATAAGCAACCTCCTGGTTGTAGGAATAGGTTGTAGGAGTAGGTGTGCTAGGTGCAAGGGAGTGACAACAGGAAACAGGCTATCTTGTTGGCTATGTGCTCCCTGAGGAATCTGGTGGAGCCACTGTGTGACACAGGAAGCTGGACTAGAGGGGCCCTTGGCCTGATCCAGCTGCAGGGCTCTTCTGATGTTCTTATCCTCCCTCCCAAGCCTATTTCTCTCAACACGGGCCTCCCAGTCGTACGCCAGCTAAATAGCTGGCATGGATCTGAGGGGACCCTTTCAGGCGGCTGGGGCTTACTAACATCCCCATCCCCTGTGGTGACCTCCTGGCTGCCTGCTTTGTGCCCTGGATCTGGCGGAGGCTGCACCGGCCTCACTGCATCACAGGGCACAAAGTTAGACAGGATTGGGCTCTTAGTCACATCTAGGGTGGCTTTTTTTGTGTAGGGGCTACCCTTAAAAAAACACCTGGAAGCTGCAGCTGGGATAAAATGGAGCAGCACAAGTCCTTGCTGGGGCCTGCGCACTAAAGAAAAACAAGAGAAGGTTGAATTCAGCTGGCTGTTTCTCCATTTGGTTTAGATGACCAAACAGGATTGGCAAAGTGACAGTTTCCAAAGGGCTTGCCACAACTCCTTGCCACAGGATGTGGTGATGGCACCTGGTCTAGAAGCCTTTCAAAGGGGATGGGAAAAGTGATGGAGGAAACTGTAAATGCAACCTCTGAGTTTTTAGAGGTAGCCCATCTTTGAATGCCAGATGCAAGGGAGTGGCAACAGGATATGGGCGTCTTTGTGTGTTCCCTAAGGCCTCTGGTGGGCCACTGTGAGAGACAGGAAGCTGGACTAGATGGGCCTTTGGCCTGATCCAGCAGCCAGGCTCTTTGGTCCTTCTGGCTTTGTTGGTGCCATGACAAAGTCCAAGATGGCGTCAGCCATAAGCCCTGGAGGTGATGATCCGGCAAAGGGACCTGCTCCTAGGCTGGCCTCTGGGGGAAAGAAAAGAGGAGCCTGAATCCTGGCCCCACTTCTGCTTACAAGTAACCAGACCAGACCTCCGTCATTCCCCCCCCCCCCCCGGTGCAACAGGCCAATCACAGTCCAGCCTGTCTCTGGCGACATCAGGGCTGGTTGTGCTGGGTAACCACACCCCCTTCAGGTGAGCCTGGTACGTTTCCCTGGGGAGAAGAGGCAGGACAGGCAGACCGGGACATCGTCCTCCCTCCCCAGCAGGTCCTGCTCCTGCACAGCCACCAATGAACGAGGAAGAAACACAAGAATGCAGAGGAGGGAGACGGACGAGGAGGGAGAACCGGGAGCCGTTACAAGGGGCCCACTGGGCAGGCCTGGCAGCTCCCCAGGGAGGTTTTGTACTTTTCACGAGCAAGCTCTTTCTGTAGGAATGCATATCCTGCCTTTTCTTTTCCAAGAGGGCCTCAGTCCGGCCAAGCTCAGCTCTGCAGCAGCCAGGCACAGCAGGGCACAAGCTCCAGCCCCACACGCCCCAGTGATGTGGTGCCATCCGAACCGTGAGAATAAAGCAGACAGCTCAAGCCCTTGGTGCCTGCCCACCCAGGGAGAAAGGGCATCCTCACCCAGAGAGGCCACGATCCCATCATTCGCCAGCACGACGTCCTTTTGGCCTGGGTCCGGCAGAGGCCCCTCGTCCGCCATGACACGCACAGCCACTTCCTCCAAGGGTTCCTGGAAGGAGAAATTATCAGCTATGCACAAAGATGACTCCAAAAGATAAAATTGAAGAACATGCTGACCTTCCTGCTACGATGCAGGGAAGAAGGAGTGATTCCTAATTTCTTGAAACATCGTCGGAAATACGACAAATGGAAAGTGGAGAACATCTATTTAAGGATGGAGAATGCATTACTGCGAGAAGAGATACGGACTACGAGATACCGGTTAAGCGGGATAGACCCACAGAGCTATAAATTACATCTACTAATAAGCAATCAGCTATCTAACAGGGACTGGCAAGACTGGGATAGGGTTTCTACGCACTGGTTGAACAAACAAGATGAAATAATAAAGAACAGACACCGCAATAAATTAGAAAGACTGATTAATAAGAAATTTAAAAAGACCAGCTCGCTAGATTTGGATAAGGTGGTAATAAACCTGTCAAGTCAAGCCCTGACATCAGCGCAACAATCAATCTTGGAAAAAGGAGGCAATTTTGCCGTTACACCTAAAGTGATTCCAAAAGAACATATTATAGCCAATGTTGAAACCGCCCTAGCAGGTTTTGAAAAAGAATCAGCAGAGACTTTAAGAATTCAAATTGCTAATATATTATTAAAAGCGCATCCCCCTCCCAGCAACATAAGCAGAGTGGAAGCCCTGGCCATGAAACAACTAAGAGAAAATAAAGACTTAGTGGTGTTGCCAGCAGACAAAGGCAACGCCACGGTAGTTTTAGATTCCAAGGATTATATCAACAAAGTTAGGGATCTATTGGACCCCAAGACATACAAGTTAATTCAAAAAGACCCCACAAAAAGGATTTTAAAAGATACAAATAAATTAATTAAATATTCAAATTTTAATGAAACACTTAAACATAGATTAACTAAATCAGAGGCATTGGCCCCCAGATTCTATGGTCTTCCGAAGATACATAAGGCAGGCTGCCCGTTAAGACCTATTGTGAGTAATGTAGGGGCACCCACACATGGGTTGTCCCAACATCTAGCTAGCATACTTCAACCTTTTATTGGCAACACATTTAGTTTTGTGAAGAACACTTACCATTTTTTAGAAATGTTACCTCTTATAAATCTGAAACCTGAATCTAAACTGGTGAGTTTTGACGTCGTGTCCTTATTTACCAATGTACCCTTAAACAAAGTAATGGAGCTAATTGAAGATGTAACTATCCCCAGGGAATTGATACCGATGTACCATCATTGTCTAACATCCACTTACTTCACCTGGAATGGACAATTCAGGGAGCAGAAAGAAGGGGTAGCCATGGGTAACCCCCTTAGTCCATTAGTGGCAAACCTATTCACGGAGATGTTTGAAAAACAAGCATTAGACACTGCACCATTAAAACCAGATTTCTGGGTCCGTTACGTAGACGATGTTTTCTGCGTATGGACACATGGTGATGAAGAACTAGAAATATTCCTGAAACATCTGAACAATCAATACAGAGAAATACGTTTCACTGTAGAATTGGAGAATAATGGGTCCCTGCCATTTCTGGATGTACTTGTGTCCCGTAAGAAAGATCTGACTATAGGGCACTCTGTATATAGAAAGCCCACTCATACAGGGAGATATTTAAACTATGGGTCCAACCATCATCCAGCACAAAAAAACTCCCCGATTAATTCATTAGTATACAGATCCATCAAAGTATGTGATAAAGACTCACTCGAAAGAGAAAAAAGAATTCTAGGGGACTCACTACAAGCAAATGGGTACTCAATAAATCAATTTAATAAATGTTGGACAAAGCAATATAAACAGATCACAGCATGTAGAGTAGGAACAGAAATGAAAAACAACGAAAATGATAAATCCATCACAGAAGATAAAACATGGATCTGCCTACCGTTTATCAAAGGAACTACGGATAAAATTGCAAGGGTACTACAACGGGGAAACATAAGAACAATCTTTAAACCCACTGCTAAAATACAACAAATAATCGGAAACCCCAAGGATAAACGACAGGCTCTTTCTAATCCTGGTATTTATTCCATACCATGCGAATGCAATAAAAGTTATATTGGTATGACGTACAGACATATAAAAACTAGAATAGCAGAACATGAGAGATCGTGGAGATTAAACCACCCGCAACAATCCGCGATCGCTGAACATGCAATAAAAGAGGGACATGCCATCCGGTTTGAAGAAGCTAGATGCTTACAGAAGGAAGACAACTACAAAGTACTGAGACATCTTGAGGCTCTTGAAATAAGTAAGAAAGGACCAGGAGTTTTGGTGAATCGCCAACAGGACCTGTCATTTGCTAACCGTATCTGGTTACCGATAATAAGAGATAGACAGAACATCTACACGAAAGGATCTGACATACAGTTAGAAAGAGGAAACGATAGGGATGAAGATCTGACAGCTACATCAAAGGATAAGTCCCTAGAAAGGAAAAGGGGAAAGTGTACTCCTCATGAGTAAAACAGATACGGCGACAACACTACTTGGAAGAATGTTACACAGCTGCTGTTGATTAGACACTTCAACAGCGCGTGAGCCCGACACCAGTTGCAACGGTCACTTTCGCTTTGATTAATCACTTCCTTCTCGTGACTCACAGATACCTATATAAACAGGGAGTCAGCAAACGACAACACCATCAGAATCTATTCGATTTTGCCCCAGGAAGAGGTTCCGAGATCGGAATGAAACGTAGGGCTAACAACCTTGGATTTTAGTGATTTTTGTGTGCCTGGCGGCTGCCGTTACTACACCCATCTGGCACTGGAGATATTAAAATACAAGTCTTTTAACACATGGCGTCTTATCCCGTATACATGCAACACTGTACAGTAATCTCGGGCCATGAAAGCTTTCGAACAAAATATTCACAAAGCGTTTCTCCACCACATCCCCTCCTCCTGCCTTTTTATGTCCAGCCTGGAAGGGGAACTGAAGTGGGAGGAACTGGCCGTTTCCCTGCAATATATCCGGCAATATTGGGCCAGCTGGGTGTCCATTTTTCTTCTCCTTTTCCAAATGCCAGCCCCGCACAAAGCTTGGGGCCCGAAGGAGAACGCAGCAGCCTTCAGGGAGAGATCACAGCTACGAAAGGGGGGAGGCAGGACGACTTGCCTGCTACTGAAAAGCGACCTTGGCAATGTTGGCGGACAGTGTGAATGTTTACAGTCCCATATATCAAACTGTTTGAAGAAGGAAAACTGGCTGCTGGAGCTCTCCTTGAGGACATTTGGAGCTCCTTTGGGGCATCCTGAGGTGTAGAATGCCGGCAGATGACATTATTCCATATTTTCCTACCCTAGGTATATAAGTACGTAGCTCTCTCCTAGGCGTACTTACTACGGGTTCAAATGCTATGTCATTTCCAGCACAATCCGACTTAATTTTTGTGCCAGTTTATCCGGCGGCGTAGCAAGAATGGGAGGCCCCAGAACGGAAAAGAGATTCAAATCCCCTCCAAAAGAGGAATTCGAAGGGGATTTGAATTCCTTTTCCGTTCTGGGGCCTCCCGTTCTCGCTGGGTCGCTGGTTACAACGGCAAAAAAGTTAAGTCGGACTGCGCTGTTCATTTAGTCTTATTAAGTCTTAATAAGTCTTACTCTTATTGTTAAGGAAATCTTTCTGTACATTTATAAATACCTATGCATAATATTTATGTGTAGGAAGGGGAGTGGCCAGCTCGCCCCCCCCATGCCAGCTTGCAGAGGGGGTAGCTGTCAGGGGCCAGCAGGTGGGAGTGGTCCAGGCTGGTGCCCCTACCAACCCCTCTCTTCAAGCTACAGCTGGATGCAGATGGCCAGATGGGGACCTTTTTCGCAAGATGGAGACAAAAGGGATGGGGAGAGGTTTACCCTTCGTGCCCTTTTAGTAGGTCTCTTCCTTGCACAATTTCAAATTCTCTTCCTATCGGATCCAAAATGCCAAACTGAGGTGAGTGAGTGATTTATTTTCTGCCCCTCTGCCTGTCCCGTCACCTCCTCTCCTCCAGGAAATCTCCTTGCAAAACCTGCCATCCGCCTTTCCCGCTAGATCTCCCATCCAGTTCAGTTCTGCTGCTGCTGCTTTTCCTCCATCAATAAGAGCAAAGGTTTGCAGCATGCAAGGCAGGTGCCTTATTATCGCTCCAGGGGATGTCCCGTAACTGGGATCATGAAAGCTGAGGGGGGGGGGACCTTGATTTGGAGATGCGGGGGGGATGGGGGGAGTTTCTCACCCTGCTTTGTCCTCTTCGGTCCTTTCATCAGAAGAGATGCAAACTCTGACGACTTCTGGATCCTGCTGGCTCAGAGACAGACGCTGCAGGGTCCCTTTTCTGCTGCAAAATCCAGCTCTCTGACCATATCCTGCCTTTCTGTTAAAACCAGACATAACAAGCAAGGTTACAACAGGTTCAAGCAGTAAAATGCAATATGAAATACAGTACATACAATGGTGCAAAATCCAAAATAATCAGGTACAATTAAAGTAACAGAAACCCATCTAAGACCAGTTGCTCCAAAACACACCACAGTTTAGCGTGCAGTTGAAGGGGGGGGCTGCCCCATTTTGCCTCCTTCTCGTCCCCTCCTGGGCCCCCCTCGTCACCGACCTGGGGGCTCCTCTCCTCCCACCCCCCTCACTTCCTCTCTATGTATTACTTTCCTCCCGCTGCAGCCCCGCGACTCCCCTTCTCCCCCCCCCAGCTCAGATCCCAGACGGGGCGGCTGACCTCGCACACGTGGGCGGGAGGAGCAAAGGAATACGTGGTTGGGGGGGGGGGTGAAGAGCAGGAAGTGACGTCCCATTCATCCCCCCCCCGTTTGCCCCTCTAGGAATCTGCCGGCGCTGCTTTTAACCCTTCGAGCGCCTCTGGGGAGGAGGAAAGGCAGCCCGGCTCCTCGCAGGCGGCTGGAGGGAGGGAGGGAGGGAGGTGCCGCGAGCGGGTCGCCCTTCCTTCTGCACGGGGCTCAGTGGCATCTCCCTCCCTGCCTCCAGGCTCCCAAAGCAGCAGCAGCAGGGGCGTCACTGTAGCGTGGCGGGCGTGGCGGGCCGCCGGGGGGTGACGCGCGTCAGACACGTGTCAAAGGGTGACGCGCGTCACCCTCGGTGCCCGCGCGCGTCACCCTCGGTGTCCGGGGGTGTCCGGAGGTCGGGCCGGCTGCCGGAGGTCCTGCGCATCAGCAGCACCTGATCCGCTGCACCACGCGGCGCATGGGTGGCAGCCAGGGGGCCCCGATCCTCCGTCCTGGGCTGAGTCTCTGCCCGTTAGTTGCGCTGGAGGGAGCGGAGCGCAGGAAGGAAAACTCGCTCTGGGGCTGAGATGATGAGCAAAGCCGGCTGCGGGGTTGGAAGGAAGGCAGGAAGCCCCCCCCGTCCTGCTCCCTCCGCCCCCCTCCCTCCTTCGTCTCCCCCACCCTCGTGTCGTGGGGGGTCTGCAGCCCTCTGTCTCTAGCGAGTCCAAAGACGGCTGGGGGGGGGAGTCTTAGCGCTGCAGTGGTAGAAAAGAATCGGGGGGGGGGAGAGAAGAAGCCCCCAGGTGGGGAGGGAAGCAGCCCGGGTTCAAAGGCCAGTCAGTGGGGGGAAGGGGCTGCTGGGGTGAGAAGACAGACTGCGACACCACCACCACCCCAAACTTCTTCGTTGGTCCTGGTTTTAACCGAAGCACGTGGGGAAAACTCATCAGAAGGAGAGCTGGATTTTGCAGCCGAAAAGGGTCCTTGCAGCATCCAGATCTAGACGGACCAGAGACTTGACGCCTTCAGAAGGAGGAACGGAGGAGGAGGACCAGGCAGGGTGAGGCCCTCAGCAACTGAGCGGGGAAGGTACGGCCCCAAATCTATGCTCTGCAGAGAGCAGCAGCCCTTTGTCACTTCTGCATCTTTCAAGGAGAGAGAGAGAGAGAGAGAGAGAGAGAGAGAGAGAGAGAGAGTTTGTGTGTAGAGCGTGTGTCGGTCGGGGTGTGTGTGTGTGTGGGGGGGGGTGTCTCGTTCCACTTATAGAGCAATCGTTGCCCCGGGGAAGATCCCTGCAGAAATCCACTGGCCACTTGGTTCATGTTCCAAACAATGTCTCCTTTGGCCCCTACCTGAGCAGCTTTGCCTCTCTGGGCTTTCCTGGCGCCCCTCTGTCCCCGCACCCCTTGACTCAGGCCACACTCCCACCCCGACATCATGCCTTGTCCCCTCCCCAGTTTCACCCCCATTCCACAGCCCCGTTCTGCCCACACCGCCGACTCACCTCTGTCAGCAGGCCTTCCTCGTGATTTTGATTTGCTGTTTATGACTGCCGGAAGTTGTGTTCCACTGCCAGAACACTACTTCTGGTGACGGATCACGATTATAGGATTGGGCCATGTGTTTTCTTCTAGATTGGGAGACCGTTTAGGAGAAGGAAGTGGGGTATATCCATATCTTCTGAAAGAGAAAGACTTTGAGGAACGTATGGCAGGCAACATAAAAGGGAATAATAAAAGCTTCTTCAAATATGTTAGAAGCAGGAAACCTGCCAGGGAAACGGTGGGTCCGCTGGATGGTGAGGGAGAGAAAGGGGTGATAAAAGGGGACTTGGAGACTGCAGAGAAATTAAATGAGTTCTTTGCATCTGTCTTCACGGCAGAAGACCTCGGGCAAATACCGCTGCCAGAACGGTCTCCCCTGACTAAAGAATTAAGTCAAATAGAGGTTAAAAGAGAAGATGTCTCAGACTTAATTGACAAAATAAAGATCAATAAATCACCAGGCCCGGATGGCATCCACCCAAGAGTTCTGAAGGAACTCAAGAATGAAGTTGCTGACCTCTTGACCCAAATATGCAACTTGTCCCTTAAAACGGCCACTGTGCCAGAGGATTGGAGGATAGCTAATGTCACGCCAATCTTTAAAAAAGGAAGGAGGGGGGACCCGGGAAACTACAGGCCGGTCAGCCTAACATCTGTTCCAGGGAAGATGGTGGAAAGTCTCATTAAGGATAAAATCTTAAAATACATAGAAGAACAAGCTCTGCTGAGGGAGAGTCAGCATGGCTTCTGCAAGGGGAAGTCTTGCCTCACAAACCTGTTAGAATTTTTTGAAAATGTCAACAGGCATGTGGATGCGAGCGAACCCGTGGATATTATATATCTGGATTTTCAGAAGGCGTTTGACACGGTCCCTCATGAAAGGCTCCTGAGAAAACTCCACAGTCAGGGAATAAGAGGGCAGGTCCTCTTGTGGATTAGGAACTGGTTGAAGACCAGGAAACAGCGAGTGGGAGTCAATGGGCAATTTTCACAATGGCGAGAGGTGAAAAGCGGTGTGCCCCAAGGATCGGTCTTGGGACCGGTGCTTTTCAACTTATTCATAAATGACCTGGAGTTGGGGATAGGCAGTGAGGTGGCCAAGTTTGCGGATGACACTAAACTTTTCCGGGTGGTAAAGACCAGCAGGGATTGTGAAGAGCTCCAGAAGGATCTCTCCAAACTGGGAGAATGGGCAGCAAAATGGCAGATGCGCTTCAATGTAAGTAAGTGCAAAGTGATGCACATTGGGGCAAGAAACCAAAATTTCACATATACGCTAATGGGTTCTGAGTTGTCTGTGACGGATGAAGAGAGAGATCTTGGGGTGCTGGTGGACAGGTCGATGAAAGTGTCGACCCAGTGTGCGGCGGCTGTGAAGAAGGCCAATTCCATGCTCGGGATCATTAAAAAGGGGATTGAGAATAAAACGGCCAATATCATTATGCCTTTGTACAAATCGATGGTAAGGCCACATCTGGAGTATTGTGTCCAGTTCTGGTCACCATACCTCAAAAAGGATATAGTTGAATTGGAAAAGGTGCAGAAAAGAGCGACCAGAATGATTTGTGGGCTGGAGCACCTCCCTTATGAGGAAAGGCTACAGCGTCTGGGGCTTTTCAGCCTAGAAAAAAGGCGCCTGAGGGGGGACATGATTGAGACTTATAAAATTATGCATGGGATGGAGAGAGTGGATAGAGGGAAATTCTTCTCCCTCTCGCACAACACCAGAACCAGGGGACACGCACTAAAATTGAGTGGAGGGAGAGTTAGAACAGACAAAAGAAAATATTTCTTTACCCAGCGTGTGATTCATCTGTGGAACTCCTTGCCACAGGATGTGGTGATGGCACCTGGTCTAGATGCCTTTAAAAGGGGTTTGGACAAATTCATGGAGGAAAAGACCATCACAGGTTACAAGCCATAAGCAACCTCCTGGTTTTTCTAGAAGTGGGTTTTCTCTGTGCCAGGTGCAAGGGAGTGGCGACTGGACACAGGTATCTTGTTGTCTCGTGTGCTCCCTGAGGCATCTGGTGGGGCCACTGTGTGACACAGGAAGCTGGACTAGATGGGCTTTTGGCCTGATCCAGCAGGGCTCTTCTTATGTTCTTATGTTCTTATGATGATTTCTGAATTGGTCCTAGTCAAGATATTCTCTTTTTTCCCAGGAGGTGTTCAACAGGAGAACAGGGATCCTGAGAAGTCACATGTAGTATCACTAGACACAATCCAACAGGAACTGGAAGAAGAGAGCTTTGGGGATCAAGAGGGATCAAGGAGGCAGTGTAGAAACCAAGGAGGCTTTGATGAAATCCTAGCCGAAGAAGACTGCTGCTTAGGAAATAGAAGGAATACATGCTTTATTACTGCAAGGAAATGGACAATTGTAAATCAAGCCTTGTCACACATTGGAGAATCCACACAGCAGAGAAATCATGTATATGTCATAAGTCATATATTACGATTTCCATTACATCAAAGAATCCACCCAAAGAAGTATGCTGAGGAACCAGAAGGATCACAGGAACAGGCCATCCATGTCATGACAATGGAACAAGAAAAAAGTATGGAAAGAGAACTAAGGATCCTGTATGTATGAAGTCCTTCATTAGTGAATCAAGACGTGAGATACATCAGAGAATTCACACAGAGGAGAAAACACGTCAATATTTGGCGTGTGGAAAGAATATCAGTGGAAATGGGAAGCCTTACTATACAACAAAGAATTCACACAGGGGAAAAAACATATGTTTTGTGGAATTTCCTGGAGGGGGAAATGTGGAGACGTTAAACTTGTGTTTTAAAATGCTGATTGGGACATATGGATTTCTTAGATAAATGAAGTGTGAACGAAGAAGTGGCCCTTGGTGGGTCCCTCTTCCCACTGGGGTCTCCCCTGACTGGCAGCGTCTCTCCAAGATGGCACATGCGAGTCTTCCAAGGAGGCCAAGCCTGAACCCAAGACCATCTGCAACTCGGGCACAAGGTCCGCCACAGAGCAATGGGCTCTCTTTGTGATCTTAGTGGCGGACTTTCTTTGCCAGTTGCTGGGCACATTATGGGATGTGCATTATGGGATGCCAAGGGTGGGGAAGGCTTGTTGGAGGAGCCTCCTGAGACAAAGGTGCTTTGTACTGCCGGTGGCGCAGTGGGTTAAACCGCTGAACCATAAGCTGTCGATCGAAAGGTCGGCAGTTCGATCCCCGCAATGGGGTGAGCTCTTGTTGCTTGGCCAGCTCCTGCCAACCTAGCAGTTCCAAAGCATGTCAATGTGAGTAGATAAATAGGTACCGCTTGCGGGAAGGTAAACAGCGCTCCGCAGAGTCATGCCGGCCACATGACCATGGAAACGTCTTCGGACAACGCTGGCTCTTCGGCTTTGAAATGGGGATGAGCACCACACTCTAGTCGGACACGACTGGACTTAATTGTCAGGGGATACCTTTACCTTTACTCATGGTGGCGGGGGGGGGGGCAGGACTCTCCTTCTCAGAAGCCCTGGGGGCACACTGAGATCTGGCCCAGCACCTGGGGAGTCTGCTCAGTTCCTCCTGGGCTCCACCTGGGGGCGATAGCGAACTGCAGACGTTGGAAACGTCACACCTGTCCTGCACACCCCACTGCCCTCGTGCTCAGCTTAACATGCAGCCTGATCAGTAAGCCTGCAGGACTCAAGGGTGTACTTGAGATGTGGTGGGGGGTGGGGTGGGGGGATGGGTTGGTCCAAATACAGATATTCCCAGATTGTGACTTCCTGGTTTTTGTTTCTGACGGATCAGCATGGCTACCTACAGTACGATTCTGGGGGCAGATTTTTAGTTTATATCACCAGGCATATCTTTTAACTGCCATTATTGGAATTTGTCTGAATATTTTAGCAACCCATCTTGGGCTATTTGGAAACTTCTTTTTGGGGGGACAGTACTGGGGTCCACATTTGTCAAAACAAAAACAATTCCACCAGCAATTTCCGCCGCCAGACATTTGTGGACCACAATCTCACAGAAACAGAAACTTGATCCATTTACCCGTGCAAAATTAACATTACGGGCTAATCCTGAATTAAAAATAGGGAAGAAAACCTTTTTGTGGAAGATGGGCAGCCAAGTCCAATTGGAACGAGCATATAGTACCTTACGGCAGTCATAAATCACACTCCAGCAGCACACAAAATCACACACTGCTGGAGCACCGGCGGAGGCCTGGAGAGGCCTCTCAGGCGCTGGCGGACTCATGAAGGCTGGCGGGGATGTGGGACGGGTGGTGGGAGGGTAGAATGGGGTGGAGTGGTGACGGGGCGGGGAGGAGAGCGGATCGGGTCTGGGAAGAGGGCGGGTTTCGTGGCAGTGGCCTCTGCTGAATCGGACTCTTCCCCCAACCTGGACCCATACTAGTACAATCAGCTGGCCCTTGGAAGCTTACTCCTGGGTAAGGGAACAAGTGTTCCCTTACTCAGAGGAGACCTCTGGGACTGCCCCCCCCCTGGATGCAGCACACACCTTTTTGGAGTGGCTGTATTGGTGAGGGGGGGGGAGCATAGGATTGGACCCTTAGATTATCTGTTGTTGTTGTTCAGTAGTTAAGTCGAGTCCGACCCTTCGTGATCCAGAGGAGAAAAGATCGTGAAAGGATCCAGAGGAGGAGGCAGCGGCAGCCTCGCGACCTGACTGCCCTTCTCCTTAGGAGGTCGAATTGGGAGGCCGCCTCCTCCTCCTCACATTTCGGTGAGGAGGAGGAGGCCTCCAAAGGAGGAGGGCAGCCGGATCGTGAGGAGAAGATCCAAAGGAGGAGGCGGCATTGCGGCCTGCTGCTGCCCCCCTTGGTCAGGAGGCTAAAGGGGAGCCACTGGGGCCCCCTTCAAGTGGCGCCCAGGGCACATGCCCTACTAGTCATACCCTCGATGTGCCACTGCGTTTATAACAGTAGATTCTTATGTTCTGTTGACTTATCTAGCCATTTTGTGGACGTCAACTGCAGGGCACTGGAAATGGCCTCCTCTTGCCCTTCCTGTGGCTAAGAGACTGACACACCGGCTGCCATTACATGCAAGGGGTGCGTGATGAGAGCTTCCAAGCCCTGCCCGGCATCAGGAACCTTGAGAGCAGGAGGGGTCGAAGGCATTCAGGGTTTCCTCGGCAACAGGGCTGCCGCCATTTACACAGCTTCCCCCACCGTATTCCCCCAGACCCCCACATTCTAGCCTCATCCGCTCGCAAGCCGCTGAGAGCTTCTCTCCCCCACCTCCTTCCTGCCTGCGCTTCTCCACCTCCAAGGCTCAGCTACAGGCAGGAGGAGGGGAGATGGCTGCGTCTCAAATTTCGCCGACTCAAACCTTCAAACGGTCCCGAGGTAGCCCAATTCCCTCCGGTCAACCAGTAAGAACGCACTCCAGCAATTTAAAGTTTATTAAAGCGATTACATATGAGTCAGTAAGGGAAATTCCCCCCCCCCACCCCACCAGCGGGGCTCTAACAGGAGGATTCCAAACAGTGAGTGCGAGACGTACATTTTAAAGGCAGCAGCAAAACAAGAAACTGGTTACTACATGCGTACATTCTCCAAAGGCCCGCTTTACAGGGTTGGTGTTCGGTCAGGCAGGGCGTCCCACAGCACTCTGGTCAGGAGCCACACTCTGATGGGCTCCCCTCGCCCGCTTACTTAGCTAAATCCCCTCTTGGTCCAGTCCAATGAAAGTACTCTAAATTCTGCTGAGTCGTGATCTGCCCATCCGTTGAGACGGCACTTGGCTCAGGTATGCGGCAGAACTCAAAATTGATAGCATCCCGTTTTATTCCTCTAATAGAGCAGATCTCAGACTTCTCCCATTCACGTCAAATCAGTTCACACTTTTCCCCAACTGCGCCTTACAGGACGGACAATTTCCTCTTTGATACCATTCAGGTTCCCCGAAGAGGGCATCCCACTTCAAAGCACAGCATCTTCAGCATCCATCTTCCCTCATTCCCATTCACTCCCCTAAGAGGATGTAGCAGAAGGGGGAGAAAGGCCCACCAAACGGCATAGGACCAACTAGGACACCTCAAGGACCGCCTTCTCCCCTATAATCCTGCAAATCCCCTACGCTTAGGATACCGCCACCATCTGAAGCCAAGGGGATGGCGGCATGGTGCAGGGCCTTTTCTGTTGTGGCACCGAGTTTTGGGAATCAACAAACAGAAGAACAAGCTTTGCTAAGGAAGAATGAGCATGGCTCATAACCCCCCGGACGGACTGGTAACAGAGCCCCACCCTCATCCCAGTTCTCATGATGCACCAGTGAAACCTGTGGGCCGCCAGCGCACATGCCCGGGGGATGTCTGCGGGTGGTAGAGGCCCACAGATCTTCCACAACGCCAGGTAAGTTGGTGGTGGGGCGGATCATGGGTGAACCAGGGTGGGGCGCGGGCTGGGCTGGGGGCAGTTCTCAGTGGCAGCGGCATCCACGAGACGTTGAGCCCCTGGCCCAGGCCCAACAAGCCCCCTGGGACCCACCGGATGTACGTCAGCTCAAAAGCGGGCATAGATCCGAGGAGGACCATTGGGGCCGGGGAGGGACAGAGGAGGTAAGTGAAGATTTCTTTACTTTCCTCTCCGCTGCTGCTTTGGTGCCAGCAGAGGGTGTTTCAGCACCGCTGCATCACCTAGGCTGGCTGAGGGCAGGACTGGGACCAATGTAGCCATTGTTGTACCCTATCCATTACATAAGAACATAAGAAGAGCCCTGCTGGATCAGGCCAAAAGCCCATCTAGTCCAGCTTCCTGTATCACACAGTGGCCCCACGAGTTGCCTCAGGGAGCACAAGACAACAAGATAACTTGTTTCCCTTTGTTACTCCCTTGCACCTGACACAGAGAAAACCCGCTTCTAAAACCTCTAAAGCCAGGAGGTTACTTATGGCTTGTAACCTGTGATGGTCTTTTCCTCCATGAATCTGTCCAAAGGCATCCAGGCCAGGTGCCATCACCACATCCTGTGGCAAGGAGTTCCACAGATGAATTACTCGCTGGGTAAAGAAATATTTTCTTTTGTCCGTTCTAACTCTCCCTCCACTCAATTTTAGTGCACTTCCCCTGGTTCTGGTGTTTTGTGAGAGGGAGAAGAATTTCCCTCTATCCACTCTCTCCATCCCGTGCATAATTTTATACGTCTCAATCATGTCTCCCCTCAGGCGCCTTTTTTCTAGGCTGAAAAGCCCCAGACGCTGTAGCCTTTCCTCGTAAGGGAGGTGCTCCAGCCCACGAATCAATCTGGTTGCTCTTTTCTGCACCTTTTCCAATTCAACTATATCCTTTTTGAGGTGTGGTGACCAGAACTGGACACAATACTCCAGATGCGGCCTTACCATCGATTTGTACAAAGCCATAATGATATTGGCCATTTTATTCTCAATCCCTTTTTTAATGATCCCGAGCATGTAATTGGCCTTCTTCACAGCCGCGCACACTGGGTCGACACTTTCATCGACCTGTCCACCAGCACCCCAAGATCTCTCTCTTGATCCGTCACAGACAATTCAGAACCCATTAGCGTATATGTGAAATTTTGGTTTCTTGCCCCAATGTGCATCACTTTGCACTTACTGACATTAAGGACAGCATTCTTTTTCAAGAAATTATTTTTGAAGTCGGTTCTCATAGATCGTGAGTCTTAGAATAGCAAATCACCAAGCAGTACTGAAACTCCCTGTGTGGGTTTTCTGAGGTGATTTTGTGAGGTCCGTGCTTATGTGGGTATGTTGATGGGTCCTTAAGGTTTACTCTAATGTGGAGGCTTTCACCAGACTCCAAGCATTTAAATGTTTCTCTCCAGCGTGATTTTGTTCATGTGTCACAAACGTTCTTTCTACACTAAAAGCATTTATACAGTTTCTGCCCTGTCAATGTATTCCATATAATGAGAGTAGCCTGAAACTTTTTCCACATTCCAAACACATATGTATGGTGTTTATGTATGGGAAACATATATGTATGGGGAACACATTATAGTTTCCCCCCAGAACGGGTTCTCTGATGCACAGTCAAGCTATCACTCCAACTGAAGCTCTTTCCACACTACAAGCATTTAAATGGTTTCTCCCCTGTGTGGGTTCTTTGATGCAACGTTAGGCTTGAGTTAATACTGAAGCTCTTTCCACACTCCAAGCATTTATATGGCTTCTCTCCTGTGTGGGTTCTGTGATGAAGGGTCAACTGTGAGTTGTCACGAAAACTCTTCCCACACTCAAAACACTTATATGGTTTCTCCCCTGTGTGGATCATTTGATGTAACTGTAGATTTCCAGTCTGACTGAAGCTCTTCCCACACTTCAAACATTTATATGGTTTCTCTCCTGTGTGGGTTCTTTGATGCACAGTCAGGTGTGCGCTCACAGTGAAGCTCTTTCCACACTCAAAGCATTTATATGGTTTGTCCCCTGTGTGGGTTCTTTGATGGAGAGTAAGTTTTGCATTCTCACTGAAGCTCTTTCCACACTCCAAGCATTTATATGGTTTCTCCCCTGTGTGGGTTCTTTGATGCACAGTCAAATGTGAGCTCCTACGAAAGCTCTTTCCACACTCCAAGCATTTATATGGTTTCTCCCCAGTGTGGATTCTTTGATGGACAGTAAGTTTTCCACTGTCAGTGAAGCTAGTTCCGCACTCCAAGCATTTGTATGGTTTCTCCCCTGTGTGGGTTCTTTGATGCAAAGTCAGCTGTGAGCTCTGACTGAAGCTCTTTCCACACTCCAAGCATTTGTATGGTTTCTCCCCTGTGTGTGTTCTTTGATGCGAAGTCAGGCTTGAGCTATGCCTGAAGCTCATTCCACACTCTGAGCACTGATATGGTTTCTCCCCTCTGTGAATTCTTTGATGGAGAGTAAGATTTCCGCTCTTATTGAAGCTCTTTCCACACTCTAAGCATTTATACGGTTTCTCCCCTGTGTGGATTTTGTGATGCTTAGTTAAGCTTCCGCTGTCACTGAAGCTCTGCCCACATTCCAAGCATTTAAATGGTTTCTCACCTGTGTGGGTTCTTTGATGCACAGTCAGGTTTGAGCTCTGTCTGAAGCTTTTTCCACAGTCTAGGCATTCATATGGTTTCTCCCCAGTGTGGGTTCTTTGATGCACAGTCAGGTGATTGTTCCGACTGAAGCTCTTTCCACACTCCAAGCATTTATATGGTTTCCCCCCTGTATGAATTCCTTGATGCGAATATAAGTTGATGCTTCGACTGAAGTTCTTCCCACGCTCTAAGCATTTATATGGTTTGTCCCGTGTGTGGGTTCTTTGATGCACAGTCAGTTGTGAGCTTTGACTGAAGCTCTTTCCACACTCCAAGCATTTAAATGGTTTCTCCCCTGTGTGGATTCTATGATGCACAGTTAAGCTTCCACTGTCACTGAAGCTCTTCCCACATTCCAAGCATTTATATGGTTTCTCCCCTGTGTGGGTTCTTTGATGCAATGTCAGACTTCCCCGCTGACTGAAACTCTTTTCACAATCCATGCATCTATACGGCTTCTCTCCTGTGTGGATTCTTTGATGGATAGTAAGTTTTGCACTCTTATTGAAGCTCTTTCCACACTCCAAGCATTTAAATGGTTTCTCCCCTGTGTGGGTTCTTTGATGGACAGTCAGGTTTCCGCTGTCAGTAAAACTCTTTCCACACTCCAGGCATTTAAATGGTTTCTCCCCTGTGTGGGTTTTGTGATGATAAGTCAGGCTGACGCTCCTACTGAACCTTTTTCCACACTCTAGGCATTCATATGGTTTCTCCCCTGTGTGGGTTCTTTGATGGACAGTCAGGTGTGAGCTGACACTGAAGCATTTTCCACACTCCAAGCATTTATAGGGTTTCTCCCCTGTGTGGGTTCTTTGATGCAACGTCAGATTTCCACTCTGACTGAAGCTCTTTTCACAATCCATGCATTTATATGGCTTCTCTCCTGTATGGGATCTTTTATGTTTCGTAAACTTTGCTTTGCTTCTGAAGGTCTTTGCACACTGAATACATTTTTCCTTCCTCTTTCCAGTTTCTGTTTCAGAATCGACTGGGATGACACCCTGTCGAGCATTAGATTGATTTCTCACTTTCTCAGCCTGGTTTCCCTTCGGCTCTCTTGAACTGTCTTGATGCACAGCTTTCTCCCTTGTGTGGATCTGTTTATGGGAAGCAAGTTCTGTGCTTGTGCTGAAGCACTTTCTCCTCTCAGAGCATTTAAATGATTTCTTGTCTGTGTGGACTTTGCTGCGATTATTAATGTTGAATTTACTACTGACTGTTTCCCTGTGCAAAGGACGCTTCTTCCTTCTCTCCCCTTTGGGATGTTCCTTTTCGACTGGGATTTCATATTGGTCAGAATCCTGACAAGCAACAGATCCTGTTCTGCCGACTGGTGCTGGGCTTCCCTCCTGCCTCCCTGATCCGTCTTGGTCTCTAAATGTATTTTCCTGTACATCAACAATGGCCCCTTCGGGTGACACCCCACATGGCTCCCTCCGATCCTCATTGTCTTGTCTGTTGCTCCCTGGAACACAAGGAGAATCTTGATTATCACTGCAATAGAGAAATGGATCCTCTAGGCATGGATACTCAGAAGTAAACCTAGTGAATTCAATGGAACTGACTCCCAGGAAAGTACTGTATACCTCGGATCGCAGCTGTAAAGAGGCCCCGTCGTTAATAAATCAGCCACTCAGTCTGGGACACCTCTGAGCTCCTTCTCTTCCCCTCCCTTGTCTCCTAAGAATGGCCAAATTGGTCCAGGCACTTAATTTAGCTCAGCGTATAAAGGTTCAGTTCTCCCCCAGGAAAATATACATAGCACCCATTTTTTTTAATTTAAAAAAATTATTCAAGAGAATATGTCCCATAAGGAGGGCAATCACCCTCAAACAAAATAAAGCCAAAAAGACATTAAGGAATCACACACAATGATAAAACAACAAATTCTAACTGAACCTTGAGTTACTTCAGTTACTACAGGATGGAGGGCTCCTCTTATCTATGAGATCGCTGACCCGGTTGAGTTGAGTTGAAACTGATGAATAAAACAGGATTTAAGGTGGAAAAAAAAGTTAAATATCTGGGAATTATATTGACGAGTATGAATTGTACAGTATTTCAAAATAATTATGTTAAAGTATGGAATGAAATTAAGAAAGATCTGTTAAGATGGGAAAGATTGAAATTGCCTTTACAAGGAAGGATATCGGTGATTAAGATCACAGGAATTCCTTACCTGGGAATATCCTCTTCTGGGGGGGGGAGGGAGGGCATTCACTACACATGGGTATGCCCCTCCTACTCCAGGAGGCAGGACCGGATCTCAAAACAAGACTCCTGGTGGGAGGGCATCCCCTCTTGCCCAGTTCCGAAACTGAAGAGCTATGAGAGAAAACACCTCCACACAAAACAAACCTGAGAGCAGGCCACTGGGTGTTATGCTCACAAGGGTGAAGACAAATAAACCATCACATAAAAAACCACAAGGCAACAAGACCTCCGCCAACAGGCGCGGCTCAGACAAATAACTCAGGGAGAGAATGGAAAGGGAGGAAAAACCCCTATTCCCTTTGCTGAAAAATCCACAAGCACACCCGCACAAAGGGCAGGCACAGTCACCATGAGCTGCCGCGCCAACGAGTGGCGGGGTGAATGCCCTCCTTCCTCCCCCCCAGAAGAGGATATTCCCAGGTAAGGAATTCCTATGTTCTCTGGATGGAGGAAGGAGGGCATTCACTACACATGGGACATGACAGAGCAGTAAAAGAACTAGGGTGGGTCAGACGCGGCAGCACCTACTACTGTGCCACCACATGCTGCAGCACCCTGCGTCCAAAACATGCTTGGGAAGCCCCCACCAGGTCCACCCGGTAATGCTTAACAAAAGTGTGGACCGAGGACCAGGTGGCTGCTCTGCAAATCTCGGGTACAGAGCTAGAGCCCTCAAAGGCAGCCGAGGCGGCTACTCCCCTAGTAGAATGGGCCGTGATCCCCTCAGGAGGCACCAGATTAGAAGACTGATACACCAACACAATGGCAGCTCTCAACCACCTGGCTAAGGTGGAAGCCGAAGCTCTAGACCCCCGGGACGATCCCCTGTGAGTTACAAAGAGGGATTCCGATTGTCTAAACTCCCTGGTCCTGTCCATATAGAACCTGAGGGCTCTACCGACATCCAGAGTGTGCCAAAGTCTCTCCCGGGGATGAGTGGGGTTAGGACAAAAGGATGGTAGGATCACCTCCTGGGCCCTATGGAAAACAGAGTTCACCTTAGGCATGAAGGCTGGATCTGGGCGCAGCACTACCCTGTCCTTGTGAAAAATACACAACCCTGAGTTGACAGAAAGGGAACCCAGTTCTGACACCCGCCGAGCCGAGGTGATGGCGACTAGGAAAACCACCTTTAGGGTCAACTCCCGGAGGGGGACCGTAGCTAATGGTTCAAAGGGCCGGGACATGAGAGCCTTGAGGACCGTATTCAGATCCCAAGTTGGGGTCCTATGAATTGTGGGCGGATTGAGCAACTGAACCCCTCGAAGGAACCTTTTAACGTGTGGATGAGTGGAGACCCGAACGCCCCTATCCACCCCAAATGTACTGTTCAGAGCAGCCACTTGCCTCCTAAGGGTGTTGGTACTGAGACCTAACTCTAACCCATCCTGAAGAAAATCCAGTATATTGCAAACTTTGGGCTTGATGGGATCAACCCCTTTTGAGCCGCACCAGGTTAGAAACCTCCTCCAAGTTGCGCCATAGGACCTTTTGGTGGAGTCCCTACGGGATGCCAGGATTGTGCCTATCACCTTGTCCGAGTATCCACAGACCTTGAGAGCCCTCCGCTCAACCTCCAGGCTGTTAGTCGGAACATCTGTGGTTGAGGGTGGCGAATGGGGCCCTGTGTGATCAGGTCCTCCCGAACGGGAAGTGGGAGGGCCGGTCTGCTGGAGAGGTTTACTAGGTCTGGGTACCAGGGCCTGCGCGGCCACCCTGGAGCAACGAGAATGATTTCCGCTCCCAGAGCCTTGATTCTGCGCAATACCATGGGGAGGATTGCCACCGGGGGAAAAGCATAGAGGAGACCCTGCGGCCACCGGCTCTGCAGCGCATCCACTCCCTCCGCCCCCGGCTCTGATGTCCGAGAGAAAAAGCGGGGTAGCTGAGCGTTTGCACCCGTGGCGAACAGGTCGACCTCGGGCCAACCCAGTCTCTGGGCGATCCAGGCAAACGTCTCTGGATGCAGTCTCCACTCTGCCTCCAACAGATACCTCCTGCTCAACCAGTCGGCCAAGACATTTAGGTCCCCAGCCAGATGTTCGGCCCTGATGGACCCCAGATGTCTTTCGGCCCACTGCATGATTACTGCCGCTTCCCGAGCCAGCCGAGTGGAGCGGGTGCCCCCCTGCCGGTTCAGGTATGCTTTGGCCGTTGTATTGTCTGTCCTTATGAGCACGTGAGAGCCCCGGACCAACTTCTGAAAATGCTGCAGGGCGAGCTTGACCGCCCTGAGTTCCAGAAAGTTGATGCTTCGGGATGCTTCCTTTGACGACCAAGTGCCCTGCGCTATTGCCCCCTGTGTGAACGCACCCCAGCCTAGGAGACTGGCGTCCGTTGTGATCACCAGACGATCTGGTTGGAAAAGGCTGGTCCCCCGGGACAGGCGTTGCTCGCTGTTCCACCATCGGAGGGAGTCCTGGACTGCCTCCGAGACTGGAAGCGAACAGTGTCTCCGCTGTTCGATAAGATGTTGGAAGGGGTTCAGGATCGCCTGAAGAGGTCGCATCCTGGCCCGAGCCCAGTCTACTACATCCTGACAGGACACCATCATTCCCAGGATGGATGCTAAGAACATCAAATCGACTTGTTGGGATGTCATGACACTCTGGATGGCCTCCCTGAGCCTCAGTCGCCTCTCCTGGGACAGAGCGATCCTGAAGGCTTTGGTATCCACCCAGACCCCTAGGTGCTCCAGCTCTTGGGTCGGAACAAGGGTGCTCTTCCGCATGTTGACAACGAAACCCAGGTCCTGAAGACAAGTAATGGTCTGCTGAACCTGGGCTTCCGCCAGTCTCTGAGACGGTGACTTGACGAGAATATCGTCCAGATATGGGAAGAGCGCAATCCCCTGTTGACGAAGGAAAGCCACCGGAGCGATGAGGAGTTTGGAGAAGACCCGGGGGGCGGAGCTTAGCCCGAAGGGTAAGGCCCGATACTGTAGGTGCAGGTCCCCGTAACAAAAACGCAGGAAGCGGCGGTGTCGAGAGAGAATGGGGACGTGGAGGTAAGCCTCTCAGAGATCGATGGAGGTTAAAAAATATCCCCGATCCAGGGCTGCCATGATGGTCCTCCACGTCTCCATCTTGAACTTCTTCATTTGAACGAAGTGGTTCAGCCACTTCAAGACCAAGATCGCCCTCCACTCGCCGTCCTTCTTGGGCACCAAGAACAGGGTTGAGTAGACCCCACTCTCCCTCTGAGAGCGTGGGACCGGCTCCACCGCCCTGATGTCCAAAAGGTGTTGGATAGCCTGCATCTTGAGAGAGTGTTTCCCCTTGTCCTTGGAGACCGGCCCCTTCCAGTACCTGTCCCGTGGCCACCTTGCAAGCTCCAGGGCGTAGCCCTTTTGTACAGTCTGAAGAACCCACGCATCGCCAGTAACGTTTGCCCAGCGATGCGCAAATTCCAAGAGCCGTCCTCCTATATTTGAGGAGGATCCGCCTGACCCAGAGTCACGCTTCCCGATGGTCCTTGTGTGGCTTGGCTTGGTTAGAGGCATGACCTCCCTGGGAGCGACCCTTGGGGAAGACCCTGGACTTATTCCATCTAGTTTTTCCCCTGTTCCTGTCATCCTGTCTGTAGTTACTCCGAAAGGACTGACTCTGGGGTGGCCTGGGCTTGGGAAGGTCCTTCTTGTTAGCGGGGAGGACCTTGCGCTTCTCCTTATCCTCCACCAGGAGAGGCTCCAAGGCCTGACCAAACAGCTTTGTACCCTTGAAGGGCACGCCAACCAACCTAGTTTGCGAGGCAGCATCGCTCTGCCAATTCCTGAGCCAGATGTTGCGCCTCGCAGCCACGTTGGACGCAACTGACCGTGCACACAACTGCATGGAGTCTAAGGAGGCGTCAGCCGAGAAGGCAGAGGCCAGGGCAATTTTCCTTAAAGTAGCCCTGACCCGTTTAGAGAGTCCCTTTTCAGCTTCCAGCTCCTCGGCCCAAGAGACAGAAGCCCTGGCCATAAACGAGTTCGCGGCCGTGGCCCTGAGGGCGTGAGACGAGGCCTCGAAGCTCTTCTTGAGGGACGTGTCTACCCGCCTGTCACACGGGTCCTTCGGGCCCCCCTCGCCTTCAGTGGGCAGAACCGCTGCAGACGAAAGGGCTGCGACCGGGGGGTCCACCGAAGGCACCTTCAGCAGAGACATTGTTGCCTCCGGCAAAGTATAGAATTTATTCACCAATTTAGCAGAGTGCCTGGGGTGAATGGGGTTTGCCCACTCGGCATCGATTACTCTCTGGAAAGCCTCGGGAAAAGGCACCACGGGGGGCTTGGAGGGTCCCCGGGGCAGCAGCTTGGAGGAGGTGTTCCCACTGGTGGAAGGCTCTGAGGTCCCAGCCTCAATTGCTAAGTCCAGTGTGTTAGAGACCTTGTCCAGCATCCTGGGGAAAAGATCAGATGGGAAGAGCCTATTGAGGTGATGTTCCCTGTCCTCATCCTCGTGCCCCGACAACTCCCCCTCCTCCATGCTAGATCCAGAGGACAGCCACCCTTCAGAGATTGGGGAACCAAGGAGGGTGTCCCTCTTCTCCCTGTGGGAGTGTTTCTTGCCCCTGTGGCTTTTACTCTTCCTGTGAGACTTGGAATGCTTAGACCTCTTGCGTGGGGTCTGTACATACTCCTCCGAGGAAGATCTCCCCCTGGCAGGACTGGGGGTCCTACGTCTCTTTTCTTTATGAGAAGATGGCTTGGGGTCAGGGGAAGGCTTCTCCCTAATCGCCCCCTCCATTGCGTCCTTAATGAGCTCCCTAATACGAGATTCCATGGCAGAATCCATGACCGTGGCCTCAGAGGACTCTCCCCCCTTGCCGCTGGGGCAGCCCCTTTAGAGGGTCCAGCCTGCTCTGCCATCACTTGCCTGAATCGGGTTGAGTAGAGAAGCTCCACACGGCTGCGCCTCGCTCTGCTGGCGTCCCGCTGAGCAGAAGAAAAAAGGGGCCGACGAGCTCAGCAAACGGCTCGGCTGGCTCCGCCCCTCGGTTTTGGCGCGCAGAGGCGCCCAACGTCTACGATGAAGAGCCGGCGGTAGCCTCTGAGGAGGCCCTCGACCGCTCCACAAAACACCCGTCCGATCGCGGGTGTTCTTTCCCCCTCTCCCTGCCGAGGAAACGAGCTGATCTGCCACTTTAAGAGGGAGCAATCGAGCCGGCTTTGATCTCGCCGCGGCGGGCGCGTGTGAGGCGCCTCGCTGAAAGCAGCCTGAGCCGGACCAGGGGCCTGTCTGCTTACTCGGCTCTCCGAGTCAAAACGTCCTAGCAACGCTAGGATCGCAGCGGGCAGGGCAACGGACAGGGGGAGGGGAAATACAGAAGACAAACACTGACAACTTGACGAAAACTGACAGAAAAAAACAAACACGAAGGAGTCTTTCTTTTACAAAACGCTGAGCTCCACGAGCTCACTGAAAATCCGTCCGTTCTCTGAGGAGGCAGAACCGGAACTGGGCAAGAGGGGATGCCCTCCCACCAGGAGTCTTGTTTTGAGATCCAGTCCTGCCTCCTGGAGTAGGAGGGGCATACCCATGTGTAGTGAATGCCCTCCTTCCTCCATCCAGAGAAGAATGTATTGCCATGAATGTTTGATGTTCTTATTTCAAACAATACCAGTGATTATATCTGATGCACCATTTAAATAATGGCAGAAAGACATTTCTAAATTTATGAGGCAAGGGAAAAAAACAAGGGTGAAATATAAGATCCTTCAAGATGCAAAGGAGAGAGGAGGATTAGGACTACTGGATTTGAAAGTACATTATGCAGCATGTTGTTTTGTATGGTTGAAAGAGTGGATGTATTTACAAAATAGAAGATTATTGGAGTTAGAAGGCTCTGACTTGAGATTTGGTTGGCATCGGTATTTGTGGTATGATAAAGTGAAAGCAAATTAAGAATTTAAAAATCACTGTTAGACATGCATTATGGAGAATTTGGAATAGATATAAAATGAGGTTTCATGAGAAAATACCATTATGGGTTGCACCATATGAAGCACACTTTGGTGGAAGTAGCGTGCCAAAAGAGAAAGGACTACTATACAGAAATTTATTAAATTTTTCACAAGGAGACTGTACTGTACAATGAAGTCAAGAGAAAAATTAATGGACGAAGACTTTAATTGCCAATGGTTTGTATATGCTCAAATTTTGGAGAGATTTAAAGTGGACAAGAAGGCATATGGATTTGTAGAAGAAGAATCAATACTGGAGGTACAATTAAAATCTGAAGACCAGGTAATCTCAAAAATGTATAAATTGCTTTTGAAATTCGAGACAGAAGAAGAACAGGTTAAAGAATGTACGATTCATTGGGCGAAAAATGTAGGTCATGTTATTTTAATGGACCAATGGGAACAACTATGGTTAAAACAGTTGAAATTTACGTTCAATGTTAATATTAAAGAAAATATGTATAAAATGATGGTATATAACCCCAAGCAAATTAGCAAAAATGTATGAGAAGGTGACGAATAGCTGTTGGAAATGTAAAAAGCAAGAAGGAACTTTATATCATATGTGGTGGACATGCCCCCAAGCAAAGAAGTATTGGACTCAGATTCATAAACAGATTGAGTTGATTTTAAAGATTAAGGTTCAAATGAAACCGGAAACCTTTTTGTTGGGTATGAGGGATGATCATGTAGGCGAAAAATTTCAAACTTTTTTATATATGATAGCTGCGGCAAGAATTTTATATGCACAACATTGGAAGAATTCAGAAATACCTTCGCTGGAAGATTGGTGGCTGAAAGTTTTGGACTATGCTGAAATGGATAAACTTACAATTTTAATTAAGGAAAAGTCAGTTAACCTTTTCGTGAATAACTGGAAACCATTTATATATATAAAGAGATAGCTGACCCACAGCCACTCCGAGGTCTCACATGAACAGTAAACAGTCGGGAAGGAGGAGACAAAATCGCTCCTGACCTGGCCCCTTTTTATATCCTTCCTAAAGTCAGGGGGGAAAAGGATAGCGAACAGTCAGTGAGTCACATGCAACACCCTGCAAAAGCAGACAGGTGTTGCCAACCACAAAAGGCAACACTGAGGAATGTCACACCTCTCCGTCCTCAGGGATCGCACACAACTGGGTTTCTTTCATTGAGAGCACATGAAAGCTATATCAGCCGCACACCAAACTCTTCACAGCAGCCCTGCTCAGTGGCCGACTCTCAGCTAGCTGTTGTGCAGAAGCAGCACAGTCGAGGCTGCGTGGCCTGTTGCAGCCTGACCCGGTCGTGGGATGGAGGCAGCTTTGCTAGCCCTGGTGGACATCGTTTCTCTAGAGAAGATACGGGGGGGGGGTGTCCCTCTGGATTCTCTCAGGTCTCACAGCTGCTTTAATGTCATTTGGGGGTGCAGATCAGGCTAGCAAAGGTGGAGGGGGGAGGGGGCATCAGTGTTATAATGTCCTCTTTGTTCCCAACACGAGTGCAGTCGGTCCTAACTCCATTTTGGTTTCTAGCGGACAACCCTGGGAGCGAGGCAGGACTTCCCTCTGAAGGGGGGGGTGACGTCAGGCTGATCTGTTGGGAGAAGTCGTGCTAAGTAAGGGCCACAAAGGGGACGGAAGGCTGCAGCTGTAGCGCTGCGGGGCAGCCGTGTCTCTCCTGTCCTCCAAGGTCTCGCAGATTTGGGTGCTCCATCCTGGTGCAATTTTGCTCCAAGTCCAACTGCACAGTAAACGAAGGTTTCAAGTTGCCCAGTGACCAGGTCAGCTGGACAGTCTTTTCAGGCTCCTACGCCAGGAAGCTTCTCCCAGCCACACCTTACCCTGGGCCCACACCCTGCCAAGTCTCTTGTACCTGAGGAGCTTCTCCGATTGGGCTGTTCCTCCTGGAAGGACCAACTCCGTCAAGGCCAGGAAACCTACGCTGCATACCCAAGGAGAGGCTCCAGCTTCTATTGTCCACCCAAACACGCTTTCGTTCCTTTTGCGCAAAGTCCTGTAACTGCCCCCGCTCTGGAACCATCATCCTTCTGCCAGCATGTTCAGGCAACTCCCTCTCCCCGTTTGGTGGCAATCTTCCCTGCTTGAAGAGCTCCATGTTACTTGCATGAAATTTATTAAATTTTTCACAAGGAGAAATTTCAAACTTTGTTTTTATATATGATAGCTGCGGCAAGAATTTTATATGCACAACATTGGAAGAATTCGGAGATACCTTCGCTGGAAGATTGGTGGCTGAAAGTTTTGGACTATGCTGAAATGGATAAACTTACAATTTTAATAAAGGAAAAGTCAGTTAACCTTTTCGTGAATAACTGGAAACCATTTATATATATATATAAAGAGATAGCTGACCCACAGCCACTCCGAGGTCTCACATGAACAGTAAACAGTCGGGAAGGAGGAGACAAAATCGCTCCAGACCTGGCCCCTTTTTATATCCTTCCTAAAGTCAGGGGGGAAAAGGATAGCGAACAGTCAGTGAGTCACATGCAACACCCTGCAAAAGCAGACAGGTGTTGCCAACCACAAAAGGCAACACTGAGGAATGTCACACCTCTCCGTCCTCAGGGATCGCACACAACTGGGTTTCTTTCATTGAGAGCACATGAAAGCTATATCAGCCGCACACCAAACTCTTCACAGCAGCCCTGCTCAGTGGCCGACTCTCAGCTAGCTGTTGTGCAGAAGCAGCACAGTCGAGGCTGCGTGGCCTGTTGCAGCCTGACCCGGTCGTGGGATGGAGGCAGCTTTGCTAGCCCTGGTGGACATCGTTTCTCTAGAGAAGTTACGGGGGGGGGGGCTCCCTTTCGATTCTCTCAGGTCTCACAGCTGCTTTAATGTCATTTGGGGGTGCAGATCAGGCTAGCAAAGGTGGAGGGGGGAGAGGGCAGCAGTGTTATAATGTCTTCTTTGTTCCCAAGACGAGTGCAGTCGGTCCTAACTCCATTTTGGTTTCTAGCAGACAACCCTGGGAGCGAGGCCGGACTTCCCTCTGAAGGGGGGGGTGACGTCAGGCTGATCTGTTGGGAGAAGTCGTGCTAAGTAAGGGCCGGACCGGATCGTCCCGCAGGCTGGATTTGGCCCGCGGGCCGGAGGTTCTCCACCGCTGGTCTAAGCAGTGTGGGCTGGGATGAATAATTCCAGGTTCCAGAGAGGAGAAAATTGTCCTTGACCCAGGGAAGGTAGGTGCTCCAAGAGCAACTACCAAGTCGACAAACTAGGACAGTCCGACAAAGTGAGTAGCCTGGAAATCTTTCAGCACGGAGGAATGCCACAAAATAGAGAGAGAGGGAGGGAGGGAGAGAGAGTTATGCAGCCCGAACACGCTGGCAGCAGGGATGGTGACCCCAAGTGACCAGGTTCCGATTCCAGAGCGGGGGCAGTTACAGGACTTTGCGCAAAAGGAACTAAAGCGTTTTTGGGTGGACAATAGAATCTGGAGCCTCTCCTTGGGTATGCAGCGTAGGTTTCCTGGCCTTGACGGAGTTGGTCCTTCCAGGAGGAACAGCCCAATCGGAGAAGCTCCTCAGGTACAAGAGACTTGGCAGGGTGTGGGCCCAGGGTAAGGTGTGGCTGGGAGAAGCTTCCTGGCGTAGGAGCCTGAAAAGACTGTCCAGCTGACCTGGTCACTGGGCAACTTGAAATCTTCGTTTACTGTGCAGTTGGACTTGGAGCAAAATTCCACCAGGATGGAGCACTCAAATCTGCGAGACCTTGGAGGACAGGAGAGACACAGCTGCCCCGCAGCGCTACAGCCTTCCGTCACCCCCCCTTCACCCCCCTGCCTCGCTCCCAGGATTGTCCGCTAGAAACCAAAATGGAGTTGGGAACACAAAGGACATTTATAACACTGCTCCCCCCCCGCCTTTGCCAGCCTGATCTGCACCCAGAAATGCTGCCCTTAGTCCCCTCCCCACCTCTCTTCTACCAGCTCCTCCCAAAAGTGCTGCTGCTTCTTCCCCTGGCAAATACGTTCCTCCTTCCTTGCCCCTCCTCCTTAGCAGGGCTCAGTGCCAGACAGGGGCACCTCTCTCGGCTTCCATTAAATACGTCTGCTGTTCTTCCCCAAGGCAGGGAGGGGCACCTGGCAGGAGATCTTGAATAGTGGCCATGAACGGGGAGCAACTCCACTGGGATGGGCAGCAGGTCAACCTCAAGATGGGATTTAAAATCTCACGTACAGATTTGTCATTGCCGACACAAAACCACTACCCACCCCTGCTTCGTCCCCCGGCCAAGAGACTGCAGAAAGACACCTGCATTGATCTCTTTTGTTCCCTGTCTTTCCTGGCTCATGTTTGCCTGGTGACAACAGCACCACAACGGCAATACAACACAGGTTGAATATCCCTTATCCGGACTGCTTGGGGCAGGACATAGTTTGGATTTTGGAATAGTTGCATAAATATAATGAGAAATATTGGGGTGGGACCCAAGTCTAAACGAAATTCATTTATGTCTCATATACACCTTATACACCTAGCCTGGAGGTCATTTTATACCATATCTTTTAATAATTTTGTGTCCCAGCAAGCCTTGCGCTATGCCAGCCAGGTGCTGGGAAACAATTTTTTTAAAAAAAGTCGTAGCCCCCAAAATGTCCGGATTTGGAATAGTCTGGATTTTGGATGTCCGGATAAAGAGTAATCCACCTGTACAAGATGGGACAAGGCGGGTGAGAAAACGGAGGCTGTGGAAATCCACTCCAGACCTTTCCAGTGGCGCTGAGCTCAGGGCCCCCTACGGGCTACGGGCTACGGGAAACAGAACGATGTCGGTCACGGAGAAGCCCCGCCACACAAGATAACAGGTGACAAATTTAAAACAACAAATTAAAGATCAATAAATCTGTTCCAAGTAGACCCAGAAAGAGTGAAGCGGCTGGGCCAAAGCCAATAGGACGCCCAGCTGTGGATGTGTCTGAGGTTGAAAGGAAAATCCAATGCTGCAAGGAGCAATATTGCTTAGGAACATGGAATGTGAGGTCTATGAATCAAGGCAAGCTGGATGTGGTCAAAGATGAGATGATAAGATTGAACATTGACATCTTGGGAATCAGCGAACTAAAATGGACGGGCATGGGCGAATTTAAGTCAGGTGACCATCATATCTACTACTGTGGGCATGAATCCCTTAGAAGAAATGGAGTAGCCCTCATAGTCAATAAAAGAGTGGGAAAGGCAGTACTGGGGTGCAACCTCAAAAACGACAGAATGATTTCAGTTCGAATCCAAGGCAAACCATTCAACATTATAGTAATCCAAGTGTATGCCCCAACCACTGATGCCGAAGAAGATGAAGTTGACCGGTTCTATGAAGACCTACAACACCTTCTAGAACTAGCACCCAAAAAAGATGTCCTTTACATCATAGGAGACTGGAATGCTAAAGTAGGAAATCAAGAAATAAACGGGACAACAGGCAAGTTTGGCCTTGGAGCGCAAAATGAAGCAGGGCAAAGGCTAACGGAGTTCTGTCAAGAGAACACGCTGGTCATAGCAAACATTCTTTTCCGACAACACAAGAGGCGACTCTACACATGGACATCACCAGATGGTCAATACCGAAACCAGATAGATTATGTGCTTTGCAGCCAAAGATGGAGAAGCTCTATACAATCAGTAAAAACAAGACCTGGAGCTGACTGTGGCTCAGATCATGAGCTTCTTATTGCAAAATTCGGGCTTAAACTGAAGAATGTAGGGAACACCACTAGACCAGTCAGATATGACCTAAACCATATCCCTTATGAGTATACAGTGGAGGTGAAGAATAGGTTTAGGGCATTAGACCTGGTAGACAGAGTGCCTGAAGAACTATGGACGGAAGTGCGTAACATTGTACAGGAGGCAGCAACTAAAACCATCCCAAAGAAAAAGAAATGCAAGAAAGCAAAGTGGCTGTCAGATGAGGCTTTACAAATAGCTGTGGAAAGAAGGAATGCGAAAAGCAAAGGTGAAAGGGAAAGATATAAACAACTGAATGCAGATTTCCAGAGAATAGCAAGGAGAGATAAGAAGGCCTTCTTAAATGAACAATGCAAGGAAATCGAGGAAAACAACAGAATGGGGAGGACTAGAGATCTCTTCAAGAAAATTGGAGATATCAAGGGAACATTTTGTGCAAAGATGGGCATGATAAAGGACAAAAAAGGCAGAGACCTAACAGAAGCAGAAGAGATTAAGAAGAGATGGCAAGAATACACAGAAGAACTATACAAGAAAGAGCTTAATGTTCCTGATGACCACGCTGGTGTGGTCACTGACCCAGAGCCGGACATCCTAGAGAGCGAAGTCAAGTGGGCCTTAGGTAGCATTACTAACAACAAAGCTAGCGGAGATGATAATATCCCAGCTGAGCTACTTAAAATCCTAAATGATGATGCTGTGAAAGTGCTGCACTCAATATGCCAACAAATTTGGAAAACTCAGCAGTGGCCAAAGGATTGGAAAAGGTCAGTTTACGTTCCAATTCCAAAGAAGGGCAGTGCCAAAGAGTGTTCAAACTATCGCACAATTGCACTCATTTCACATGCTAGCAAGGTTATGCTCAAAATTCTACAAGCTAGGCTTCAGCAGTACGTGGACCGAGAACTACCGGACGTACAAGCTGGGTTTCGAAGAGGCAGAGGAACTAGAGATCAAATTGCCAACATGCGCTGGATCATGGAGAAAGCACGAGAGTTCCAAAAAAACACCTACTTCTGCTTCATTGACTACGCAAAAGCCTTTGATTGTGTGGATCACAACAAGCTGTGGCAAATTCTTAAAGAGATGGGGATACCAGACCACCTCACCTGTCTCCTGAGAAACCTGTATGCGGGTCAAGAAGCAACAGTTCGAACCGGCCATGGAACAACTGATTGGTTCAAAATTGGGAAGGGAGTACGGCAAGGCTGTATATTGTCACCCTGCCTATTTAACTTATATGCAGAGTACATTATGAGAAATGCAGGGCTGAATGAATCGCAAGCCGGAATCAAGATTGCCGGGAGAAACATCAACAACCTCAGATATGCAGACGATACCACTCTAATGGCAGAAAGTGAAGAAGAACTAAAGAGCCTCTTGATGAGAGTGAAAGAGGAGAGTGCAAAAGTTGGCTTGAAACTCAACATTAATAAAACTAAGATCATGGCATCTGGTCCCATCAATTCCTGGCAAATAGAAGGGGCAGAAATGGAAGCAGTAACAGATTTTACTTTTTTGGGTTCCAAGATCACTGCAGACGGAGACAGCAGCCATGAAATTAAAAGACGCTTACTCCTTGGAAGGAAAGAGATATCACCATACCAACAAAAGTTCGTATAGTCAGGGCAATGGTGTTCCCAGTAGCAATGTATGGTTGCGAGAGTTGGACCATAAGGAAGGCTGAGCGCCGAAGAATAGATGCTTTTGAACTGTGGTGCTGGAGAAGACTCCTGAGAGTCCCTTGGACTGCTAGGAGATCAAATCAGTCAATCCTAAATGAAATCAACCCTGACTGTTCCCTGGAAGGACAGGTACTAAGGCTGAAACTCAAATATTTTGGCCACCTAATGCGAAGAGAGGACTCTCTGGAGAAGACTCTGATGCTGGGAAAGACTGAAGGCAAAAGGAGAAGGGGAAGGCCAAGGATGAGATGGTTAGACAGCATCACCGATGCAACGAACATGAAAATGAGCTCAGGAAGATAGTGGAGGATAGGAAGGCCTGGCGGGATATGGTTCATGGGATCACGAAGGGTCGGACACGACTTAACGACTGAACAACAACAACAACAACAAATCTGTTGAACGGCCAATATCATTATGCCTTTGTACAAATTGATGGTAAGGCCACATCTGGAGTATTGTGTCCAGTTCTGGTCACCACACCTCAAAAAGGATATAGTTGAATTAGAAAAGATGCAGAAAAGAGCGACCAGAATGATTCGTGGGCTGGAGCACCTCCCTTATGAGGAAAGGCTACAGCGTCTGGGGCTTTTCAGCCTAGAAAAAAGGCGCCTGAGGGGGGACATGATTGAGACGTATAAAGTTATGCATGGGATGGAGAGAGTGGATAGAGGGAAATTCTTCTCCCTCTCGCACAACAACAGAACCAGGGGACATGCACTAAAATTGAGTGGAGGGAGAGTTAGATGTCTTTAAAAGGGGTTTGGACAGATTCATGGAGGAAAAGATCATCACAGGTTACAAGCCGTAAGCAACCTCCTGGCTTTGGAAGTAGGTTTTCTCTGTGCCAGGTGCAAGGGAGTGGTGACAGGAAACAGGTATCTTGTTCTCTTGTGTGCTCCCTGAGACATCTCGTGGGACCACTGTGTGACACAGGAAGCTGGACTAGAGGGGCCCTTGGCCTGATCCAGCTGCAGGGCTCTTCTGATGTTCTTATCCTCCCTCCCAAGCCTGTTTCTCTCAACACGGGCCTCCCAGACAT
This sequence comes from Plestiodon gilberti rubricaudatus, assembly GCA_026170595.1. Lineage (NCBI taxonomy): Eukaryota > Metazoa > Chordata > Lepidosauria > Squamata > Scincidae > Plestiodon > Plestiodon gilberti. Next base: position 263,543,713 of record JANXHW010000002.1, on the reverse strand, counting down.
ACGCCAGCTAAATAGCTGGCATGGATCTGAGGGGACCCTTTCAGGCGGCTGGGGCTTACTAACATCCCCATCCCCTGTGGTGACCTCCTGGCTGCCTGCTTTGTGCCCTGGATCTGGCGGAGGCTGCACCGGCCTCACTGCATCACAGGGCACAAAGTTAGACAGGATTGGGCTCTTAGTCACATCTAGGGTGGCTTTTTTTGTGTAGGGGCTACCCTTAAAAAAACACCTGGAAGCTGCAGCTGGGATAAAATGGAGCAGCACAAGTCCTTGCTGGGGCCTGCGCACTAAAGAAAAACAAGAGAAGGTTGAATTCAGCTGGCTGTTTCTCCATTTGGTTTAGATGACCAAACAGGATTGGCAAAGTGACAGTTTCCAAAGGGCTTGCCACAACTCCTTGCCACAGGATGTGGTGATGGCACCTGGTCTAGAAGCCTTTCAAAGGGGATGGGAAAAGTGATGGAGGAAACTGTAAATGCAACCTCTGAGTTTTTAGAGGTAGCCCATCTTTGAATGCCAGATGCAAGGGAGTGGCAACAGGATATGGGCGTCTTTGTGTGTTCCCTAAGGCCTCTGGTGGGCCACTGTGAGAGACAGGAAGCTGGACTAGATGGGCCTTTGGCCTGATCCAGCAGCCAGGCTCTTTGGTCCTTCTGGCTTTGTTGGTGCCATGACAAAGTCCAAGATGGCGTCAGCCATAAGCCCTGGAGGTGATGATCCGGCAAAGGGACCTGCTCCTAGGCTGGCCTCTGGGGGAAAGAAAAGAGGAGCCTGAATCCTGGCCCCACTTCTGCTTACAAGTAACCAGACCAGACCTCCGTCATTCCCCCCCCCCCCGGTGCAACAGGCCAATCACAGTCCAGCCTGTCTCTGGCGACATCAGGGCTGGTTGTGCTGGGTAACCACACCCCCTTCAGGTGAGCCTGGTACGTTTCCCTGGGGAGAAGAGGCAGGACAGGCAGACCGGGACATCGTCCTCCCTCCCCAGCAGGTCCTGCTCCTGCACAGCCACCAATGAACGAGGAAGAAACACAAGAATGCAGAGGAGGGAGACGGACGAGGAGGGAGAACCGGGAGCCGTTACAAGGGGCCCACTGGGCAGGCCTGGCAGCTCCCCAGGGAGGTTTTGTACTTTTCACGAGCAAGCTCTTTCTGTAGGAATGCATATCCTGCCTTTTCTCTTCCAAGAGGGCCTCAGTCCGGCCAAGCTCAGCTCTGCAGCAGCCAGGCACAGCAGGGCACAAGCTCCAGCCCCACACGCCCCAGTGATGTGGTGCCATCCAAACCGTGAGAATAAAGCAGACAGGTGCCTGCCCACCCAGGGAGAAAGGGCATCCTCACCCAGAGAGGCCACGATCCCATCATTCTCCAGCACGACGTCCTTTTGGCCTGGATCCGGCAGAGGCCCCTCGTCCGCCATGACACGCACAGCCACTTCCTCCAAGGGTTCCTGGAAGGAGAAATTATCAGCTATGCACAAAGCGTTTCTCCACCACATCCCCTCCTCCTGCCTTTTTATGTCCAGCCTGGAAGGGGAGCTGAAGTGGGAGGAACTGACCGTTTTCCTGCAATATATCCGGCAATATTGGACCAGCTGGGTTCCAATTTTCTTCTCTTTTTCCAAATGCCAGCTTGGGGCCCGAAGGAGAACGCAGCAGCCCTCAGGGAGAGATCACAGCTACGAAAGGGGGGGAGGCAGGACGACTTGCCTGCTACTGAAAAGCGACCTTGGCAATGTTGGCGGACAGCGTGAATGTTTACAGTCCCGTATATCAACCTGTTTGAAGAAGGAAAACTGGCTGCTGGAGTTCTCCTCGAGGACATGTGGAGCTCCTTTGGGGCATCCTGAGGTGTAGAATGCCGGCAGATGACATTATTCCGTATTTTTGTACTCTAGGTATATATAAGTGTGTAGCTCTCTCCTAGGCGTACTTACTATGGGTTCAAATGCTATGTCATTTCCAGCAAAAGAGGAATAGCCGCCTTGGGTCCCTTCGGGGAGAAAGGCGGGATATAAATATTGTAAATAAATAAATAAATAAATAAATTCGAAGGGGATTTGAATCCCTTTTCTGTTCTGGGGCCTCCCGTTCTCGCTGGGCCGCTGGTTACAACGGCAAAAAAGTTAAGTCGGACGGCGCTGTTCATTTAGTCTTATTAAGTCTTAATAAGTCTTAGTCTTACCGTTAAGCATTGTTATGGAAATCTTTCTGTACGTTTATAAATACCTATGCATAATATTTATGTGAAGGAAGGGGAGTGGCCAGCTTCCCGCCCCCCAATCCCAGCTTGCAGAGGGGGTAGCTGTCAGGGGCCAGCAGGTGGGAGTGGTCCAGGCTGGTGCCCCTACCAACCCCTCTCTTCGAGCTACAGCTGGATGCAGATGGCCAGATGGGGACCTTTTTCGCAAGATGGAGAGAAAAGGGATGGGGAGAGGTTTACCCCTCCTGCCCTTTTAGTAGGTCTCTTCCTTGCACAATTTCAAATTCTCTTCCTATCGGATCCAAAATGCCAAACTGAGGTGAGCGAGCGATTTATTTTCTGCCCCTCTGCCTGTCCCGTCACCTCCTCTCCTCCAGGAAATCTCCTTGCAAAACCTGCCATCCGCCTTTCCCGCTAGATCTCCCATCCAGTTCAGTTCTGCTGCTGCTGCTTTTCCTCCATCAATAAGAGCAAAAGTTTGCAGCATGCAAGGCAGGTGCCTTATTATCACTCCAGGGGATGTCCCGTAAATGGGATCATGAAAGCTGAGGGGGGGGGAACCCTAATTTGGAGATGTGGGGGGATGGTGGGAAAGTTTCTCACCCTGCTTTGTCCTCTTCAATCCCTTCCTCTGATGAGATCCAAACTCTGACGACTTCTCTCGATCCTGCTGGCTCAGAGACAGCTGCAGGGTCCCTTTTCTGCTGCAAAATCCAGCTCTCTGACCATATCCTACCTTTCTGTTAAAACCAGACATAACAAGCAAGGTTACAACAGGTTCAAGCAGTAAAATGCAATATGAAATACAGTACATACAATGTACATCTACACACCCATCTAAGACCAGTTGCTCCGTAACAACACACCACAGTTTAGCATGCAGTTGAGGGGGGGGGGGCTGCCCCATTTTGCCGCCTCCTCGTCCCCTCCTGGGCCCCCCTCGCCACCGACCTGGGGGCTCCTCTCCTCCCACCCCCCTCACTTCCTCTCTATGTATTACTTTCCTCCCGCTGCAGCCCCGCGACTCCCCTTCTCCCCCCCCAGCTCAGATCCCAGACGGGGCGGCTGACCTCGCGCACGTGGGCGGGAGGAGCAAAGGAAAGCGGGGGGGGGCAGGAAGAGCAAGAAGTGACGTCCCATTCATCCCCCCCTCCGGTTGCCCCTCTAGGAATCTGCCGGCGCTGCTTTTAACCCTTCGAGCGCCTCTGGGGAGGAGGAAAGGCAGCCCGGCTCCTCGCAGGCGGCTGGAGGGAGGGAGGGAGGGAGGGAGGTGCCGCGAGCGGGTCGCCTTTCCTTCTGCACGGGGGGGGGGCTCAGTGGCATCTCCCTCCCTCCCTCCCTCCAGGCTCCCAAAGCAGCAGCAGCACCTGATCGGCTGCACCACGCGGCGCATGGGTGGCAGCCAGGGGGCCCCGATCCTCCGTCCTGGGCTGAGTCTCTGCCCGTTAGTTGCGCTGGAGGGAGCGGAGCGCAGGAAGGAAAACTCGCTCTGGGACTGAGATGATGAGCAAAGCCGGCTGCGGGGTTGGAAGGAAGGCAGGAAGCCCCCCCCCCCCGTCCTGCTCCCTCCGCCCCCCTCCCTCCTTCGTCTCCCCCACCCTCGTGTCGTGGGGGGTCTGCAGCCCTCTGTCTCTGGCGAGTCCAAAGGCGGCTGGGGGGGGGGGAAGAGGCGTCTCAGCGCTGCAGTGCTAGAAAATAAGGGGGGGACACACAGAAGAAGCCCCCAGGTGGGGAGGAAAGCAGCCCAGGTTCAAAGGCCAGTCAGTGGGGGGAAGGGGCTGCTGGGGTGAGAAGACAGACTGCGACACCCCCCCCCCTAAACTTCTTCGTTGGTCCTGGTTTTAACCGAAGCACGTGGGGAAAACTCACCCCGCTGCCCTCGTGCTCAGCTAAGCCTGCAGGACTCAAGGGTGTGTGCTTGAGATGTGGACGGTGGGGTGGGGGGATTGGTGGGTCCAAATACAGATCTTCCCAGATTGTGACTTCCTGGTTTTTGTTTCTGACGGATCAGCATGGCTACCTACGATTCTGGGGGCAGATTTTTAGTTTATATCACCAGGCATATCTTTTAACTGCCATTATTGGAATTTGTCTGAATATTTTAGTAACCCATCTTGGGCTATTTGGAAACTTCTTTTTGGGGGGACAGTACTGGGGTCCACATTTGTCAAAACAAAAACAATTCCACCAGCAATTTCCGCCGCCAGACATTTGTGGACCACAATCTCACAGAAACAGAAACTTGATCCATTTACCCGTGCAAAATTAACATTATGGGCTAATCCTGAATTAAAAATAGGGAAGAAAACCTTTTTGTGGAAGATGGGCAGCCAAGTCCAATTGGAACGAGCATATAGTACCTTACGGCAGTCATAAATCACACTCCAGCAGCACACAAAATCACACACCGCTGGAGCACCGGCGGTGGCCTGGAGAGGCCTCTCAGGCGCTGGCGGACTCATGAAGGCTGGCGGGGGTGCGGGACAGGTGGTGGGAGGGTAGAATGGGGTGGAGTGGTGACGGGGCGGGGAGGAGAGCGGATCGGGTCTGGGAAGAGGGCGGGTTTCGTGGCAGTGGCCTCTGCTGAATCGGACTCTTCCCCCAACCTGGACCCATACTAGTACAATCAGCTGGCCCTTGGAAGCTTACCCCTGGGTAAGGGAGCACATGTTCCCTTACTCAGAGGAGACCTCTGGGACTGCCCCCCCCCCTGGATGCAGCACACTCCTTTTTGGAGTGGCTGTATTGGTGGGGGGGGGAGCATAGGATTGGACCCTTAGATTATCTTTACCTTGGATCAATTCATTGGTTAAGATCAGGAGTTTCTCTCTTTTTTTAGACTGAAGTCTAAATATAATTTAGCATGATCAGCTGAATGGCAATATTTACAATTACAACATTTGTTAGCAACTAAATTTGGGCCAGTGACATTATCAGGTTCTCAATCATCCACAATTTTATAAATTCTTATGTTATCAAGTGAGAAAAAGAAGCCCACAATGCTGGTTTACATGTACTGTATTTGATGTTGCTTAAGAAATACAACACTCATCGCCTTAGAGCAGTGGTTCCCAAACTGGGAGGCGTGGCTCCCAGGGGAGCCGCAGAAACCAGCCTGGGGAGCCGCAATGTGCCACGGAATCCTCTCGGAAAACAGTGCAATGCCAATTGGCAGGTACCAACATCATGTAATGGGGAGCCGCGACCAAGGGTCGCCAATGATCAAGGGAGCCGCAGGTTGAAAAAGGTTTGCGAAACACTGCCGTAGAGAGATATGGAATACAGAGTTGGAGCACAATGTGTTCTATGATCAGTGGGAAATGACTGCAGCCACTATACCAACAATATCTATGGATCATAAACTGCGACTGATTCTGCAAAAAAAAAAAAAAAGTTCATTGCATAGTACAACGCCTTCATAGTAAGGGGAATCCAATCGTTGGCGTTGGGGGGCAAACCTGAAACCACATTCAGGAACATGTTGTGGCCTTGTGTAGTGATACAATCTTTTTGGGAGGAAGTTCTTTGCTACCCTTCTCCTTTGGAGACTGTGTAGCCAGGCCGTCGCCATCAGCTCTTCCTTTGGATCTTCTCACGATCTGGCCGGGTCATGAAACGATCCAGAGGAGGAGGCAGCGGCAGCCTCGCGACCTGACTGCCCTTCTCCTTAGGAGGCTGAATTGGGAGGCCGCCTCCTCCTCCTCACATTTCGGTGAGGAGGAGGAGGCCTCCAAAGGAGGAGGGCAGCCGGATCGTGAGGAGAAGATCCAAAGGAGGAGGCGGCATTGCGGCCTGCTGCTGCCCCCCTTGGTCAGGAGGCTAAAGGGGAGCCACTGGGGCCCCCTTCAAGTGGCGCCCAGGGCACATGCCCTACTAGTCATACCCTCGATGTGCCACTGCGTTTATAAGAGTAGATCCTTATATTCTGTTGACTTATCTAGCCATTTTGTGGACGTCAACTGCAGGGCACTGGAAATGGCCTCCTCTTGCCCTTCCTGTGGCTAAGAGACTGACACACGGGCGGCCATTCCATGCAAGGGGTGCGTGATGAGAGTTTTCAAGCCCTGCCCGGCATTGGCAGGAACCTCGAGAGCAGGAGGGGTCGTAGGCATTCAGGGTTTCCTCGGCAACAGGGCTGCCGCCATTTACACCGCTTCCCCCACCGTATTCCCCCAGACCCCCACATTCTAGCCTCATCCGCTCGCAAGCCGCTGAGAGCTTCGCTCCCCCACCTCCTTCCTGCCTGCGCTTCTCCACCTCCAAGGCTCAGCTACAGGCAGGAGGAGGGGAGATGGCTGCGTCTCAAACTTCGCCGACTCAAACCTTCAAAGGGTCCCCTGAGGCAGCCCAATTCCCTCCGGTCAACCAGTAAGAACGCACTCCAGCAATTTACTTTAAAGTTTATTAAAGCGATTACATATGAGTCAGTAAGGGAAATTCCCCCCCCCCACCACCAGCGGGGCTCTAACAGGAGGATTCCAAACAGTGAGTGCGAGACGTACATTTTAAAGGCAGCAGCAAAACAAGAAACTGTTTACTACATGCGTACATTCTCCAAAGGCCCGCTTTACAGGGTTGGTGTTCGGTCAGGCAGGGCGTCCCGCAGCACTCTGGTCAGGAGCCACATTCTGATGGGCTCCCCTCTCCTGCTTACTTAGCTAAATCCCCTCTTGGTCCAGTCCAATGAAAGTACTCTAAATTCTGCTGAGTCGTGATCTGCCCATCCGTTGAGACAGCACGTGGCTCAGGTACGGGGCAGAACTCAAAATTGTTGATAGCATCCCGTTTTATTCCTCTAATAGAGCAGATCTCAGACTTCTCCCATTCACGTCAAATCAGTTCACACTTCTCCCCAACTGTGCCTTACAGGACGGACAATTTCCTCTTTGATACCATTCAGGTTCCCCGAAGAGGGCGTCCCACTTCAAAGCACAGCATCTTCAGCATCCATCTTCCCTCATTCCCATTCACTCCCCTAAGAGGATGTAGCAGGAGGGGGAGAAAAGCCCACCAAACGGCATAGGACCAAATAGGACATCTCAAGGACCGCATTCTCCCCTATAATCCTGCAAATCCCCTACGCTTAGGATACTGCCACCATCTGAAGCCAAGGGGATGGCGGCATGGTGCAGGGCCTTTTCTGTTGTGGCACCGAGTTTTGGGAGTCAACAAACAGAAGAACAAGCTTTGCTAAGGAAGAATGAGCATGGCTCATAACCCTCCGGACTTTTTTATACCACCCTTCCTCCAAGGAGCTCAGAGTGGTTGGCCCAAGGTCACCCAGGAAGCTTCGTGGCTGAGCGGGGATTTGAACTTGGATCTTCCAGGTCTAAGTCCGACTCCCAAACCACTGCACCATCCTGGCTCTTGATCTCAGCGGCAGCGGCATCCACCAGACATTGAGCCCCTGGCCCAGGCCCAACAAGCCCCCTTGGACCCACCGGATGTACGTCAGCTCAAAAGCGGGCATAGATCCGAGGAGGACCATTGGGGCCGACGAGGGACAGAGGAGGTAAGTGAAGATTTCTTTACTTTCCTCTCCGCTGCTGCTTTGGTGCCAGCAAGGGGTTGTTTCAGTACCGCTGCATCCCCTAGGCTGGCTGAGGGCAGGATTGGGACCAATGTAGCTATTGTTGTACCCTATCCATTACATAAGAAGAGCCCTGCTGGATCAGGCCAAAAGCCCATCTAGTCCAGCTTCCTATATCACACAGTGGCCCCACGAGTTGCCTCAGGGAGCACAAGACAACAAGATAACTTGTTTCCCTTTGTTACTCCCTTGCACCTGACACAGAGAAAACCCGCTTCTAAAACCTCTAAAGCCAGGAGGTTACTTATGGCTTGTAACCTGTGATGGTCTTTTCCTCCATGAATCTGTCCAAACCCCTTTTAAAGGCATCCAGGCCAGGTGCCATCACCACATCCTGTGGCAAGGAGTTCCACAGATGAATTTTGTTGTTCAGCCGTTAAGTCGTGTCCGACCCTTCGTGATCCCATGAACCATATCCCGCCAGGCCTTCCTATCCTCCACTATCTTCCTGAGTTCGCTCATTTTCATGTTCGTTGCATCGGTGATGCTGTCTAACCATCTCATCCTTGGCCTTCCCCTTCTCCTTTTGCCTTCAGTCTTTCCCAGCATCAGAGTCTTCTCCAGAGAGTCCTCTCTTCGCATGAGGTGGCCAAAATATTTGAGTTTCAGCCTTAGTACCTGTCCTTCCAGGGAACAGTCAGGGTTGATTTCATTTAGGATTGACTGATTTGATCTCCTAGCAGTCCAAGGGACTCTCAGGAGTCTTCTCCAGCACCACAGTTCAAAAGCATCTATTCTTCGGCGCTCAGCCTTCCTTATGGTCCAGCTCTCGCAACCGTACATTGCTACTGGGAACACCATCGCCCTGACTATACGAACTTTTGTTGGTATGGTGATATCTCTGCTTTTTATTATACTATCTAAATTTGCCATAGCTTTCCTTCCAAGGAGTAAGCGTCTTTTAATTTCATGGCTGCTGTCTCCGTCTGCAGTGACCTTGGAACCCAAAAAAGTAAAATCTGTTACTGCTTCCATTTCTGCCCCTTCTATTTGCCAGGAATTGATGGGACCAGATGCCATGATCTTAGTTTTATTAATGTTGAGTTTCAAGCCAACTTTTGCACTCTCCTCTTTCACTCTCATCAAGAGGCTCTTTAGTTCTTCTTCACTTTCTGCCATTAGAGTGGTATCGTCTGCATATCTGAGGTTGTTGATGTTTCTCCCGGCAATCTTGATTCCGGCTTGCGATTCATTCAGCCCTGCATTTCTCATAATGTACTCTGCATATAAGTTAAATAGGCAGGGTGACAATATACAGCCTTGCCGTACTCCCTTCCCAATTTTGAACCAATGAGTTGTTCCATGGCCGGTTCGAACTGTTGCTTCTTGACCCGCATACAGGTTTCTCAGGAGACAGGTAAGGTGGTCTGGTATCCCCATCTCTTTAAGAACTTGCCACAGCTTGTTGTGATCCACACAATCAAAGGCTTTTGCGTAGTCAATGAAGCAGAAGTAGGTGTTTTTTTGGAACTCTCGTGCTTTCTCCATGATCCAGCGCATGTTGGCAATTTGATCTCTAGTTCCTCTGCCTCTTCGAAACCCAGCTTGTACATCCGGTAGTTCTCGGTCCACGTACTGCTGAAGCCTAGCTTGTAGAATTTTGAGCATAACCTTGCTAGCATGTGAAATGAGTGCAATTGTGCGATAGTTTGAACACTCTTTGGCACTGCCCTTCTTTGGAATTGGAACGTAAACTGACCTTTTCCAATCCTTTGGCCACTGCTGAGTTTTCCAAATTTGTTGGCATATTGAGTGCAGCACTTTCACAGCATCATCATTTAGGATTTTAAGTAGCTCAGCTGGGATATTATCATCTCCGCTAGCTTTGTTGTTAGTAATGCTATCTAAGGCCCACTTGACTTCGCTCTCTAGGATGTCTGGCTCTGGGTCAGTGACCACACCAGCGTGGTCATCAGGAACATTAAGCTCTTTCTTGTATAGTTCTTCTGTGTATTCTTGCCATCTCTTCTTAATCTCTTCTGCTTCTGTCAGGTCTCTGCCTTTTTTATCCTTTATCATGCCCATCTTTGCACAAAATGTTCCCTTGATATCTCCAATTTTCTTGAAGAGATCTCTAGTCCTCCCCATTCTGTTGTTTTCCTCGATTTCCTTGCATTGTTCATTTAAGAAGGCCTTCTTATCTCTCCTTGCTATTCTCTGGAAGTCTGCATTCAGTTGTTTATATCTTTCCCTTTCACCTTTGCTTTTCGCATTCCTTCTTTCCACAGCTATTTGTAAAGCCTCATCTGACAGCCACTTTGCTTTCTTGCATTTCTTTTTCTTTGGGATGGTTTTAGTTGCTGCCTCCTGTACAATGTTACAAACTTCCGTCCATAGTTCTTCAGGCACTCTGTCTACCAGGTCTAGTGCCCTAAACCTATTCTTCACCTCCACTGTATACTCATAAGGGATATGGTTTAGGTCATATCTGACTGGTCTAGTGGTGTTCCCTACATTCTTCAATTTAAGCCTGAATTTTGCAATAAGAAGCTCATGATCTGAGCCACAGTCAGCTCCAGGTCTTGTTTTTACTGATTGTATACAGCTTCTCCATCTTTGGCTGCAAAGCACATAATCTATCTGGTTTCGGTATTGACCATCTGGTGATGTCCAGGTGTAGAGTCGCCTCTTGTGTTGTTGGAAAAGAGTGTTTGCAGATGAATTAAGAACATAAGAACATAAGAAGAGCCCTGCTGGATCAGGCCAAAAGCCCATCTAGTCCAGCTTCCTGTGTCACACAGTGGCCCCACCAGATGCCTCAGGGAGCACACGAGACAACAAGATACCTGTGTCCAGTCGCCACTCCCTTGCACCTGGCACAGAGAAAACCCACTTCTAAAAAACCAGGAGGTTGCTTATGGCTTGTAACCTGTGATGGTCTTTTCCTCCATGAATTTGTCCAAACCCCTTTTAAAGGCATCTAGGCCAGGTGCCATCACCACATCCTGTGGCAAGGAGTTCCACAGATGAATTACACGCTGGGTAAAGAAATATTTTCTTTTGTCTGTTCTAACTCTCCCTCCACTCAATTTTAGTGCGTGTCCCCTGGTTCTGGTGTTGTGCGAGAGGGAGAAGAATTTCCCTCTATCCACTCTCTCCATCCCATGCATAATTTTATAAGTCTCAATCATGTCCCCCCTCAGGCGCCTTTTTTCTAGGCTGAAAAGCCCCAGACGCTGTAGCCTTTCCTCGTAAGGGAGGTGCTCCAGCCCACTAATCATTCTGGTCGCTCTTTTCTGCACCTTTTCCAATTCAGCTATATCCTTTTTGAGGTATGGTGACCAGAACTGGACACAATACTCCAGATGTGGCCTTACCATCGATTTGTACAAAGGCATAATGATATTGGCCGTTTTATTCTCAATCCCCTTTTTAATGATCCCGAGCATGGAATTGGCCTTCTTCACAGCCGCCGCACACTGGGTCGACACTTTCATCGACCTGTCCACCAGGACCCCAAGATCTCTCTCTTGATCCGTCACAGACAACTCAGAACCCATTAGCGTATATGTGAAATTTTGGTTTCTTGCCCCAATGTGCATCACTTTGCACTTACTTACATTGAAGCGCATCTGCCATTTTGCTGCCCATTCTCCCAGTTTGGAGAGATCCTTCTGGAGCTCTTCACAATCCCTGCTGGTCTTTACCACCCGGAAAAGTTTAGTGTCATCCGCAAACTTGGCCACCTCACTGCCTATCCCCAAGTCCAGGTCATTTATGAATAAGTTGAAAAGCACCGGTCCCAAGACCGATCCTTGGGGCACACCGCTTTTCACCTCTCGCCATTGTGAAAATTGCCCATTGACTCCCACTCGCTGTTTCCTGGTCTTCAACCAGTTCCTAATCCACAAGAGGACCTGCCCTCTTATTCCCTGACTGTGGAGTTTTCTCAGGAGCCTTTCATGAGGGACCGTGTCAAACGCCTTCTGAAAATCCAGATATATAATATCCACGGGTTCGCTCGCATCCACATGCCTGTTGACCTTTTCAAAAAATTCTAACAGGTTTGTGAGGCAAGACTTCCCCTTGCAGAAGCCATGCTGACTCTCCCTCAGCAGAGCTTGTTCTTCTATGTATTTTAAGATTTTATCCTTAATGAGACTTTCCACCATCTTCCCTGGAACAGATGTTAGGCTGACCGGCCTGTAGTTCCCCGGGTCCCCCCTCCTTCCTTTTTTAAAGATTGGCGTGACATTAGCTATCCTCCAATCCTCTGGCACAGTGGCCGTTTTAAGGGACAAGTTGCATATTTTGGTCAAGAGGTCAGCAACTTCATTCTTGAGTTCCTTCAGAACTCTTGGGTGGATGCCATCTGGGCCTGGTGATTTATTGATCTTTATTTTGTCAATTAAGTCTGAGACGTCTTCTCTTTTAACCTCTATTTGACTTAATTCTTTAGTCAGGGGAGACCGTTCCGGCAGCGGTATTTGCCCGAGGTCTTCTGCCGTGAAGACAGATGCAAAGAACTCATTTAATTTCTCTGCAGTCTCCAAGTCCCCTTTTATCACCCCTTTCTCTCCCTCACCATCCAGCGGACCCACCGTTTCCCTGGCAGGTTTCCTGCTTCTAACATATTTGAAGAAGCTTTTATTATTCCCTTTTATGTTGCCTGCCATACGTTCCTCAAAGTCTTTCTTGGCCTCCCGTATCATCTTTTTACATTTCTTTTGCCACAGTTTGTGCTCCTGTTTATTTTCCTCATTAGGGCAAGACTTCCATTTACGGAAGGAAGCTTCCTTGCCTTTTATAGCCTCCTTAACTGTGCTTGTTAGCCATGCCGGCATCCTCCTGGACTTGGTCGAGCCCTTCCTCCTTTGTGGGATACACTCCCGCTGGGCCTCTACGACTGTTGTTTTAAACAGCCTCCATGCACTCTGGAGCGATTGGACTCCTTTTACCTTCCCTTTCAGCTTTTTCTTAACTAGTCTTCTCATTTTGGGGAAGTCTGCCCTTCGGAAGTCAAGGGTTTTCGTGTCAGATTTGCTCGGCACTCTCCCTCCGACATGCATGGCGAAACAGATCGCAGCATGGTCACTGTTCCCCAACGGTTCGGTAACATTTACCTCCCTGACCAGATCTTGAGTGCCACACAATATCAAGTCCAGAGTCACCTGTCCTCTGGTCGGTTCCGTGACAAGCTGCTCTAAGGCACAGTCATTTAACATATCCAGAAATCCAGTCTCTCTTTCATGACCTGAGCATGAATTGACCCAGTCGATGTGAGGATAATTGAAGTCCCCCATGACTACAACCCTGTCTCTCGTTGACACCTCCCTGATTTGCTTCCTTATTTCAAGGTCCCCTTCAGGTTTTTGATCTGGAGGACGGTAGCATGCCCCTACTATTACATCACTCTTGGAGCCTGGTAATCTAACCCACAGTGATTCTACGGAGGAGTCAGAGCCCCCCTCCAGCTCTACTCTGGTGGATTCTACCCCCTCTTTGACATAGATGGCCACCCCACCTCCAACACGCCCCTCTCTGTCCCTCCTATAGAGTTTATATCCTGGAATTGCAGTATCCCACTGGTTCTCCGCATTCCACCAGGTTTCTGTTATACCTACTATGTCAATGTTTTCCCTAGCCACCAAACATTCCAGTTCTCCCATCTTTGCCCGTAGACTTCGGGCATTTGCATAAAAGCACTTATATACCTGGTCCCCCAAGAAGGGCTGCATGTTTGCCCCTTTATTCCTGCAGCCTTCTGTTTTGCTAGACTGGCTGTCATGTCCCATCACGCTACCACTCCCAATTCTTATTCTGTTATTACTTGATTGTTCCCCATCCTCTGCACCCTCATTCCCGAGGAATGAGGAGTCCCGAACCGGATGCCCCTCGGCTCCTGTCGGCTTTCCCCCAGGAGTCAGTTTAAAAGCTGCTCTGCCACCTTCTTAATGTTACGCGCCAGCAGTCTGGTTCCGTTTTGGTTCAAGTGAAGCCCGTCCCTCTTGTACAGGCCCGGCTTGTCCCAAAACGTTCCCCAGTGCCTAACAAACTTAAACCCCTCCTCCTCACACCAGTGTCTCATCCACGCATTGAGACCCCTGAGCTCCGCCTGCCTAGCTGTCCCTGCGCGTGGAACAGGTAGCACTTCTGAGAACGCCACCTTTGGGGTCCTGGATTTGAGCTTCCTACCTAGCAACCTAAATTTGGCCTCCAGGACCGCCCGGCTACATTTCCCCACGTCGTTGGTGCCAACATGCACCACAACCGCTACCTCCTCCCCAGCACTCTCTACCAGCCTATCTAGACGAGAGGTGATGTCCGCAACCTTCGCACCAGGTAGGCAAGTCACCGTGCGGTCCTCACATCCGTCACAGACCCCCCTTTCTATGTTCCTGACTATAGAGTCACCCACAACAAGAAGCCCCCTTCCCCCTCTCCCCAGAGGAGTATCCATAGTGCGACTGGATACGGGCCCATCACCTGAAGAAGGGGTCCCCACTGTGGGATTGTTTCCCTCTTTTCCAGAGCAATGTCCTCCAGCCCTGAGACTCCCTTCCCTGGCAGCTGAAGTGCTGGCCAACTGAGGGTAGGACGATGCCTCCACGTCCCTAGAAGTCTCACCCTGGTTCCTCTCTACCTGTCTCTGCTTCTCCAGGTCAGCAACCGTGGCTTCAAGGGAGCGAACCCGTTCCCTGAGAGCCTGGAGCTCTTTGCACCGAGCACACACCCATGACATGTGCCCAAGAGGCAGATAGTCATACATGTGACACTCAGTGCAAAACACTGGATAGCCCCCACCCTTCTGCTGGCTGTCTGACTGCATAGCTTTTTTTGTAAGTTATGGGTTACATAACTCGCTGTAAAGAAATTTACAAGAGAAATTACTCGCTGGGTAAAGAAATATTTTCTTTTGTCTGTTCTAACTCTCCCTCCACTCAATTTTAGTGCACGTCCCCTGGTTCTGGTGTTGTGTGAGAGGGAGAAGAATTTCCCTCTATCCACTCTCTCCATCCCGTGCATAATTTTATACGTCTCAATCATGTCTCCCCTCAGGCGCCTTTTTTCTAGACTGAAAAGCCCCAGACGCTGTAGCCTTTCCTCATAAGGGAGGTGCTCCAGCCCACGAATCAATCTGGTTGCTCTTTTCTGCACCTTTTCCAATTCAACTATATTCTTTTTGAGGTGTGGTGACCAGAACTGGACACAATACTCCAGATGCAGCCTTACCATCGATTTGTACAAAGGCATAATGATATTGGCCGTTTTATTCTCAATCCCTTTTTTAATGATCCCGAGCATGTAATTGGCCTTCTTCACAGCCGCCGCACACTGGGTCGACACTTTCATCGACCTGTCCACCAGCACCCCAAGATCTCTCTCTTGATCCGTCACAGACAATTCAGAACCCATTAGCGTATATGTGAAATTTTGGTTTCTTGCCCCAATGTGCATCACTTTGCACTTACTGACATTAAGGACAGCATTCTTTTTCAAGAAATTATTTTTGAAGTCGGTTCTCATAGATCGTGAGTCTTAGAATAGCAAATCACCAAGCAGTACTGAAACTCCCTGTGTGGGTTTTCTGAGGTGATTTTGTGAGGTCCGTGCTTATGTGGGTATCTTGATGAGCCTTAAGGTTTACTCTAATGTGGAGGCTTTCACCAGACTCCAAGCATTTAAATGTTTCTCTCCAGCGTGATTTTGTTCATGTGTCACAAACGTTCTTTCTACACTAAAAGCATTTATACAGTTTCTGCCCTGTCAATGTATTCCATATAATGAGAGTAGCCTGAAACTTTTTCCACATTCCAAACACATATGTATGGTGTTTATGTATGGGAAACATATATGTATGGGGAACACATTATAGTTTCCCCCCAGAACGGGTTCTCTGATGCACAGTCAAGCTATTACTCCAACTGAAGCTCTTTCCACACTACAATCATTTAAATGGTTTCTCCCCTGTGTGGGTTCTTTGATGCAACGTTAGGCTTGAGTTAATACTGAAGCTCTTTCCACACTCTAAGCATTTATATGGCTTCTCTCCTGTGTGGGTTCTGTGATGAAGGGTCAACTGTGAGTTGTCACGAAAACTCTTCCCACACTCAAAACACTTATATGGTTTCTCCCCTGTGTGGATCATTTGATGTAACTGTAGATTTCCAGTCTGACTGAAGCTCTTCCCACACTTCAAACATTTATATGGTTTCTCTCCTGTGTGGGTTCTTTGATGCACAGTCAGGTGTGCGCTCACACTGAAGCTCTTTCCACACTCAAAGCATTTATATGGTTTGTCCCCTGTGTGGGTTCTTTGATGCACAGTCAGACTTGAGCTCTCAATGAAGCTCTTTCCACACTCCAAACATTTATATGGTTTCTCCCCTGTGTGTGTTCTTTGATGCACAGTCAAATGTGAGCTCCTACGAAAGCTCTTTCCACACTCCAAGCATTTATATGGTTTCTCCCCAGTGTGGATTCTTTGATGGGCAGTAAGTTTTCCACTCTCACTGAAGCTCTTCCCACACTCCAAGCATTTGTATGGTTTCTCCCCTGTGTGTGTTCTTTGATGCAAAGTCAGCTGTGAGCTGTCACTGAAGCTCTTTCCACACTCCAAGCATTTGTATGGTTTCTCCCCTGTATGGATTCTTTGATGCGAAGTCAGGCTTGAGCTGACCCTGAAGCTCATTCCACACTCTGAGCACTGATATGGTTTCTCCCCTCTGTGAATTCTTTGATGGAGAGTAAGATTTCCGCTCTTATTGAAGCTCTTTCCACACTCTAAGCATTTATACGGTTTCTCCCCTGTGTGGATTCTGTGATGCTTAGTTAAGCTTCCGCTGTCACTGAAGCTCTGCCCACATTCCAAGCATTTAAATGGTTTCTCACCTGTGTGGGTTCTTTGATGCACAGTCAGGTTTGAGCTCTGTCTGAAGCTTTTTCCACAGTCTAGGCATTCATATGGTTTCTCCCCAGTGTGGGTTCTTTGATGCACAGCCAGGTGATTGTTCCGACTGAAGCTCTTTCCACACTCCAAGCATTTATATGGTTTCCCCCCTGTATGAATTCCTTGATGCGAATATAAGTTGATGCTTCGACTGAAGTTCTTCCCACGCTCCAAGCATTTATACGGTTTGTCCCGTGTGTGGGTTCTTTGATGCACAGTCAGTTGTGAGCTTTGACTGAAGCTTTTTCCACATTCCAAGCATTTATATGGTTTCTCCCCTGTGTGTGTTCTTTGATGCAAAGTCAGGCTTGAGCTCACACTGAAGCTCTTCCCACATTCAAAGCATTTATATGGTTTCTCCCCTGTGTGGGTTCTTTGATGCAATGTCAGACTTCCCCGCTGACTGAAACTCTTTTCACAATCCATGCATTTATACGGCTTCTCTCCTGTGTGGATTCTTTGATGGATAGTAAGTTTTGCACTCTTATTGAAGCTCTTTCCACACTCCAAGCATTTAAATGGTTTCTTCCCTGTGTGGGTTCTTTGATGGACTGTCAGGTTTCCGCTGTCAGTAAAACTCTTTCCACACTCCAGGCATTTAAATGGTTTCTCCCCTGTGTGGGTTTTGTGATGATAAGTCAGGCTGACACTCCTACTGAAGCTTTTTCCACACTCTAGGCATTCATATGGTTTCTCCCCTGTGTGGGTTCTTTGATGCACAGTCAGGTGTGAGCTGACACTGAAGCATTTTCCACACTCCAAGCATTTATAGGGTTTCTCCCCTGTGTGGGTTCTTTGATGCAACGTCAGATTTCCACTCTGACTGAAGCTCTTTTCACAATCCATGCATTTATATGGCTTCTCTCCTGTATGGGATCTTTTATGTGCCGTAAACTTTGCTTTGCTTCTGAAGGTCTTTGCACACTGAGGGCATTTTTCCTTCCTCTTTCCAGTTTCTGTTTCAGAATCGACTGGGATGACACCCTGTCGAGCGTTAGATTGATTTCTCACTTTCTCAGCCTGGTTTCCCTCCCGCTTTCTTGAACTGTCTTGATGCACAGCTTTCTCCTTTCTGTGGATCTGTTTATGGGAAGCAAGTTCTGTGCTTGTGCTGAAGCACTTTCTCCTCTCAGAGCATTTAAATGATTTCTTCTCTGTGTGGACTTTGCTGCGATTATTAATGTTGAATTTACTACTGACTGTTTCCCTGTGCAAACGACGCTTCTTCCTTCTCTCCCCTTTGGGACGTTCCTTTTCGACTGGGATTTCATATTGGTCAGAATCCTGACAAGCAACAGATCCTGTTCTGCCGACTGGTGCTGGGCTTCCCTCCTGCCTCCCTGATCCGTCTTGGTCTCTAACAGTATTTTCCTGTACATCAACAATGGCCCCTTCGGGTGACACCCCACATGGCTCCCTCCGATCCTCACTGTCTCGTGTGTTGCTCCCTGGAACACAAGGAGAATCTTGATTATCACTGCAATAGAGAAATTGATTATCTAATGAGCACTCCTAGGCAAGGATACTCAGAAGTAAACCTAGTGAATTCAGTAGAACTGACTCCCAGGAAACGATGCCTAGGATCGCATCCCTGCTCAGTGACCCACGCTCAGCATTGTGGAGAAGCAGCATTATAATCGTAGCTGCTTCGCCTGTTACAACCTGACCCGGTTTTGGGACGGAGGCAGCCTTGTTAGCCCTGGGGGGCAACGTTTCTGTGGAATGTAGGGGAAACTCCCTCTGGATTCTCTCGGGCCTCACAGCTGCTTTAATGTCACGTTATCTCAAAAACGCTAAAACACCTACATAAGAACATAAGAAGAGCCCTACAGCTGGATCTCCTTCATGGATCATTGCCTTGTCGTGGCGAAGGGGCTTGCGTAACTCAATGAAGCCATGAGCTATGCCGTGCAGGGACACCCAAGACGGACAGGTCGTAGCAGAGAGTTCTGACTAAAAGTGATCCACTGGAGAAGGAAATGGCAACCCACTCCAGTAACCTTGCCAAGAAAATCCCATGAACAGTACCAAAAGGCTAAAAGATATGACGCCGGAAGATGAGCCCCTCAGGTCGGAAGGTGTCCAATATGCTACTGAGGAAGAGCGGAGGACTATTCCAAGTAGACCCAGAAAGAGTGAAGCGGTTGGGCCAAAGCCAATAGGACGTCCAACTGTGGATGTGTCTGAGGTTGAAAGGAAAATCCAATGCTGCAAGGAGCAATACTGCTTAGGAACATGGAATGTGAGGTCTATGAATCAAGGCAAGCTGGATGTGGTCAAAAATGAGACTAAGGCTGAAACTCAAATATTTTGGCCACCTAATGCGAAGAGAGGACTCTCTGGAGAAGACTCTGATGCTGGGAAAAATTGAAGGCAAAAGGAGAAGGGGAAGGCCAAGGATGAGATGGTTAGACAGCATCACCGATGCAACGAACATGAAAATGAGCGAACTCAGGAAAATAGTGGAGGACAGGAAGGCCTGGCGGGATATGGTTCATGGGATCACGAAGGGTCGGACACGACTTAACGACTGAACAACAACAACAGCTGGATCAGGCTAAAGGCCCATCTAGTCCAGCTTGCTGTATCACACAGTGGCCCCACCAGATGCCTCAGGAAGCACACAGACAACAAGATAACTTGTTTCCTGCTGCCACTCCTCTGTACCTGGCACAGAGAAAACCCACTTCTAAAACCAGGAGGAGGTTGCTTATGGCTTGTAACCTGTGATGGTCTTTTCCTCCATGAATCTGTCCAAACCCCTTTTAAAAGCATCCAGGCCAGGTGCCATCACCACATCCTGTGGCAAGGAGTTCCACAGATGAATTACACGCTGGGTAAAGAAATATTTTCTTTTATCTGTTCTAACTCTCCCTCCACTCAATTTTAGTGCGTGTCCCCTGGTTCTGGTGTTGTGCGAGAGGGAGAATTTCCCTCTATCCACTCTCTCCATCCCATGCATAATTCCATATGACTCAATCATGTCCCCCCTCAGGCCCCTTTTTTCTAGACTAAAAAGCCCCAAACACTGTAGCCTTTCCTCATAAGGGAGGTGCTCCAGCCCACGAATCATTCTGTTCGCTCTTTTCTGCACCTTTTCCAAATCAACTATATCCTTTTTGAGGTGTGGTGACCAGAACTGGACACAATACTCCAGATGTGGCCTTACCATCGATTTGTACAAAGGCATAATGATATTGGCCGTTTTATTCTCAATCCCTTTTTTAAGACACCCAACGTGTAATTCCTGGCTTTGGAAGTAGGTTTTCTCTGTGCCAGGTGCAAGGGAGTGGTGACAGGAAACAGATATCTTGTTGTCTTGTGTGCTCCCCCAGGCATCTGGTGAGGCCACTGTGTGACACAGGAAGCTGGACTAGAGGGGCCCTTGGCCTGATCCAGCTGCAGGGCTCTTCTGATGTTCTTATCCTCCCTCCCAAGCCTATTTCTCTCAACACGGGCCTCCCAGTCGTACGCCAGCTAAATAGCTGGCATGGATCTGAGGGGACCCTTTCAGGCGGCTGGGGCTTACTAACATCCCCATCCCCTGTGGTGACCTCCTGGCTGCCTGCTTTGCTCCCTGGATCTGGCGGAGGCTGCACCGGCCTCACTGCATTACAGGGCACAAAGTTAGACAGGATTGGGCTCTTAGTCACATCTAGGGTGGCTTTTTTTGTGTAGGGGCTACCCTTAAAAAAACACCTGGAAGCTGCAGCTGGGATAAATTGGAGCAGCATAAGTCCTTGCTGGGGCCTGCGCACTAAAGAAAAACAAGAGAAGGTTGAATTCAGCTGGCTGTTTCTCCATTTGGTTTAGATGACCAAGCAGGATTGGCAACGTGACAGTTTCCAAAGGGCTTGCCACAACTCCTTGCCACAGGATGTGGTGATGGCACCTGGTCTAGAAGCCTTTCAAAGGGGATGGGAAAAGTGATGGAGGAAACTGTAAATGCAACCTCTGGGTTTTTAGAGGTAGCCCATCTTTGAATGCCAGAGGCAAGGGAGTGGCAACAGGATATGGGCGTCTTTGTGTGTTCCCTAAGGCCTCTGGTGGGCCACTGTGAGAGACAGGAAGCTGGACTAGAGGGGCCTTTGGCCTGATCCAGCTGCAGGGCTCTTTGGTCCTTCTGGCTTTGTTGGTGCCATGACAGACCGAGTCCAAGATGGCGTCAGCCACAAGCCCTGGAGCTCAGCTCTGCAGCAGCCAGGCACAGCAGGGCACAAGCTCCAGCCCCACACGCCCCAGTGATGTGGTGCCATCCAAACCGTGAGAATAAAGCAGACAGGTGCCTGCCCACCCAGGGAGAAAGGGCATCCTCACCCAGAGAGGCCATGATCCCATCATTCTCCAGCACGACATCCTTTTGGCCTGGATCCGGCAGAGCCCCCTCGTCCGCCATGACACGCACAGCCACTTCTTCCAAGGGTTCCTGGAAGGAGAAATTATCAGCTATGCACAAAGCGTTTCTCCACCACATCCCCTCCTCCTGCCTTTTTATGTCCAGCCTGGAAGGGGAACTGAAGTGGGAGGAACTGGACGTTTTCCTGCAATATATCCGGCAATATTGGGCCAGCTGGGTTCCAATTTTCTTCTCTTTTTCCAAATGCCAGCTTGGGGCCCGAAGGAGAACGCAGCAGCCTTCAGGGAGAGATCACAGCTATGAAAGGGGGGAGGCAGGACGACTTGCCTGCTATTGAAAAGCGACCTTGGCAACGTTGGCGGACAGTGTGAATGTTTACAGTCCCATATATCAAGCTGTTTGAAGAAAGAAAACTGGCTGCTGGAGTTCTCCTCGAGGACATTTGGAGCTCCTTTGGGGCATCCTGAGGTGTAGAATGCCAGCAGATGACATTATTCCGTATTTTCCTACTCTAGGTATATAAGTACGTAGCTCTCTCCTAGGCGTACTTACTACGGGTTCAAATGCTATGTCATTTCCAGCACAATCCGACTTAATTTTTGTGCCGGTTTATCCGGCGGCGCACCAAGAATGGGAGACCCCAGAACGGAAAAGGGATTCAAATCCCCTCCAAAAGAGGAATTCGAAGGGGATTTGAATCCCTTTTCTGTTCTGGGGCCTCCCGTTCTCGCTGGGCCGCTGGTTACAACGGCAGAAAAGTTAAGTCGGACGGCGCTGCTCATTTAGTCTTATTAAGTCTTAATAAGTCTTAGTCTTATTGTTAAGCATTGTTATGGAAATCTTTCTGTACGTTTATAAATAAAGGTAAAGGTATCCCCTGACAATTAAGTCCAGTCGTGTCCGACTCTAGGGTGTGGTGCTCATCCCCATTTCAAAGCCGAAGAGCCAGCGTTGTCTGAAGACGCCTCCGTGGTCATGTGGCCAGCATGACTCTCCTTGCTGCAGCGCGTAGCATGCAGCTGGAACACGGAGCGCTGTTTACCTTCCCGCAAGCGGTACCTATTTATCTACTCGCATTGACGTGCTTTGGAACTGCCAGGTTGGCAGGAGCTGGCCAAGCAACAAGCGCTCACCCTGTCGCAGGAATCGAACTGCCAACCTTTCGATCGACAGCTTATGGTTCAGCGGTTTAACCCACTGCGCCACCCGCTGGCCTACACGTTTATAAATACCTATGCATAATATTACCTGTATGCCTGTAATACCTGTATGCGGGTCAAGAAGCAACAGTTCGAACCGGCCATGGAACAACCGATTGGTTCAAAATCGGGAAGGGAGTAGGGCAAGGCTGTATATTGTCACCCTGCTTATTTAACTTATATGCAGAGTACATTATGAGAAATGCAGGGCTGAATGAATCTCAAGCCGGAATCAAGATTGCCGGGAGAAACATCAACAACCTCAGATATGCAGACGATACCACCCTAATGGCAGAAAGTGAAGAAGAACTAAAGAGCCTCTTGATGACAGTGAAAGAGGAGAGTGCAAAAGTTGGCTTGAAACTCAACATTAATAAAACTAAGATCATGGCATCTGGTCCCATCAATTCATGGCAAATAGAAGGGGCAGAAATGGAAGCAGTAACAGATTTTACTTTTTTGGGTTCCAAGATCACTGCAGACGGAGACAGCAGCCAGGAAATTAAAAGACGCTTACTCCTTGGAAGGAAAGCTATGGCAAATTTAGATAGCATAATAAAAAGCAGAGATATCACCATACCAACAAAAGTTTGTATAGTCAGGGCCATGGTGTTCCCAGTAGCAATGTATGGTTGCGAGAGTTGGACCATAAGGAAGGCTGAGCGCCGAAGAATAGATGCTTTCGAACTGTGGTGCTGGAGAAGACTCCTGAGAGTCCCTTGGACTGCTAGGAGATCAAATCAGTCAATCCTAAATGAAATCAACCCTGACTGTTCCCTGGAAGGACAGGTACTAAGGCTGAAACTCAAATATTTTGGCCACCTCATGCGAAGAGAGGACTCTCTGGAGAAGACTCTGATGCTGGGAAAGACTGAAGGCAAAAGGAGAAGGGGAAGGCCAAGGATGAGATGGTTAGACAGCATCACCGATGCTACGAACATGAAAATGAGCGAACTCAGGAAGATAGTGGAGGACAGGAAGGCCTGGCGGGATGTGGTTCATGGGATCACGAAGGGTCGGACACGACTTAACGACTGAACAACAACAATGCATAATATTTATGTGTAGGAAGGGGAGTGGCCAGCTCGCCCCCCCCATGCCAGCTTGCAGAGGGGGTAGCTGTCAGGGGCCAGCAGGTGGGAGTGGTCCAGGCTGGTGCCCCTACCAACCCCTCTCTTCAAGCTACAGCTGGATGCAGATGGCCAGATGGGGACCTTTTTCGCAAGATGGAGACAAAAGGGATGGGGAGAGGTTTACCCCTCCTGCCCTTTTAGTAGGTCTCTTCCTTGCACAATTTCAAATTCTCTTCCTATCGGATCCAAAATGCCAAACTGAGGTGAGTGAGTGATTTATTTTCTGCCCCTCTGCCTGTCCCGTCACCTCCTCTCCTCCAGGAAATCTCCTTGCAAAACCTGCCATCCGCCTTTCCCGCTAGATCTCCCATCCAGTTCAGTTCTGCTGCTGCTGCTTTTCCTCCATCAATAAGAGCAAAGGTTTGCAGCATGCAAGGCAGGTGCCTTATTATCGCTCCAGGGGATGTCCCGTAACTGGGATCATGAAAGCTGAGGGGGGGGGAACCCTGCTTTGTAGATGCGCGGGGGGATGGGGGGGTTTCTCACCCTGCTTTGTCCTCTTCGGTCCTTTCATCAGAAGAGATGCAAACTCTGACGACTTCTGGATCCTGCTGGCTCAGAGACAGACGCTGCAGGGTCCCTTTTCAGCTGCAAAATCCAGCTCTCTGACCATATCCTGCCTTTCTGTTAAAACCAGACATAACAAGGAAGGTCACAACAACCTCAAGCAGTAAAATGCAATATGAAATACAGTACATACAATGGTTCGAAATCAACAATAATCAAGTACAATTAAACTAACAGAAACCCATCTAAGACCAGTTGCTCCAAAACACACCATAGTTTAGCATACAGTTGAGGGGGGGCGGCTGCCCCATTTTGCCTCCTTCTCGTCCCCTCCCGCTTCCCTCCACCGGCTGGGCTGTGATGAGCTTTGCCCCCCCCTCGCCACCGACCTGGGGGCTCCTCTCCTCCCACCCCTCAATTCCTCTGTGTTTATTACTTTCCTTCCTGCTGCAGCCCCGCGACTCCCCTTCTCATCCCCCCCCCCCGGTTTTGGATTCACCGCCAGATCAGATCCCAGACGGGGCGGGAGGAGCAAAGGAAAGCGGGGGGGGGAAAGGAAGAGCAGGAAGTGACGTCCCATTCATCCCCCCCCCGTTTGCCCCTCTAGGAATCTGCCAGCGCTGCTTTTAACCCTTCGAGCGCCTCTGGGGAGGAGGAAAAGCAGCCCGGCTCCTCGCATGCCCGGCGGCGCATGGATGGCAGGGGGCCCCCGATCCTCTGTCCTAGGCTGAGTCTCTGCCTGTTAGACTGAGCTGCGTTGGAGGGAGCGGAGCGCAGGAAAACCCGCCTTGCTACAGAGACGAGAACAGTCTCCCCATCATCTCCTTTCTTTCTTTCTCTCCCTCCCAGGTAGCGCAATGGCTTCGGTGCCACCGTCTTCTAGACCGCCTCCTCTTTGGCCTGGAGCAGAACCAGCAACTGTGCAGCCGACTCAGGTAAGGGCAGATCAGCTGCAGTGCAAGTGCCAGAAACGGATTGGGCCCCTTTGTCTTTCTTGACAGAGCAGAGCTTTTTTTCTGGCTCTGCAAGATCTCCAATTTCACCGCTCACAAGAGCCTGGGGGATCTCCCTAGAATGCCACGGGTTGGATCGCTGATCCTTTCAGCAGTGAAACCCTGTCATTGGTCACCTGTTCTTTGATTCATTCATCCTATGCTGTCAGTTATAATTGATTGGCGTCGAGAGTTTCTCTCTCTAAGCGGCAGTCTCCGCTTGTCACGACATCAGGGTCCTGCGACCACGTTGAGAGGCAGGCAGGGGGCTTTTTCTCCCCAGCCGTTCCGCAGCCAGCGTCACACACAACGCTGACCTCAGTCTTGGATGCCCTGTGTCTTCCTCCTTGGCGCTTCTGCCCTCTCCGTGGCCCAGCTGCCCGTGTCGGCCGTCCGCGGTCTCATGACTGGCTTTAGGTTTGGATCTTCGAATAGGTGCTGGGGGGCCTGGCGGGGGGCGTGTGAGTGAGCGAGCGAGCAGGAGGAGATGGCTGAGTCAGGCTTCAGAGAATGTGGGCTGCCCTCCGGTGCCAGGTAGACCTTCCGTGGTGAGCACAGAGCAAGCTGAGACCTGCAGGACTCAGAGACACTGGAAGAGCAGGATGTGTGCTTAGGGTGGTCTCTGCCAAGGAGGCCATGCAAGTCAAGCAGGGCTGAGCTGGGAGCGGCTGAGGGGAGGGGGTCTGGAGAGGCCAGGGAAGGTGGGGGGTCAAAGAGGGACGCAGCACAGCAGCACCATGGAGATTGAGGACCCAGGGCAAAGAGGACAAGAGCATGTCAGGACTCTGCCCTCCAAGACCGCGACACTGGCGTTGTGCATTCCCGTTTCGTTCCTGCAGGAGTCTGCTTGGATAGAGACAAACCAGCAACGTACCCGCATGAATGTTATGTTTTCCTGTAGCCAACGCTAAAGCTTTGCAAGGTCAAAGTCGGCACTTCCAAGAGACACCTCCCTTGAGCATCCCTCTCTGGCCCCCGCTTGGGCAAAGGGGTTGCCAGGGGGGGCTGCTGGCTGCTGCTGGCCCTTGGAGGTGCCCCCTCTGCCAGCTGGGATCCGGCTGCAACCGCCTGCTCCCCTCTCTGATGCAAAAGTATAATTCAGGGATCCCAGGAAGTTTACAGAAAGGTATCTGTAAGAATACCAAATATACTGAGAAGAAGGTTAAATCGCATTCTGTGTCCCGTGTTAATATATGTGACAAAACAGTCGCGCCTTCTGCCGTTTCCTAGACCCCTTTCCAGTGACAGGTAAGTCGTCCTGCCTGCCAGGCTAATGCTGTCGCTGGGATCACTGGTATTTTACGTCTGGACCCCAAGCGTCGGGCAGGGGTGGTATTTGTCCTGCCGGAAAGAAATGGAGAAAAACCCCCGGCAACCAGCTTCTCTGATTTGCCAAACACACTGCAGGAAAAGGCCCGCTTGCTCCCCCCTGAATTCCTCTTTTCAGACTGCGAGCGGAAGAGCTGGGGGATATTATGCGAAAAGAGTGTGACATTCTTGGTGAGCAGAGACTGTTTTCTCCTTCCAGGCTCCGGTGTCCTTCGAGGAGGTGGCTGTGCGCTTCACGGAGGAGGAGTGGGCTCTGCTGGATCCGGGCCAGAAGGCTCTGTACTGGGAAGTCATGCTGGAGAATTACGGGATCGTGGCCTCTCTGGGTAAGGACGCCCCTGGCGGGCAGGGCACCACGAGCATGCTCTGTTCTTATTTCTGTCAGGATGACCATCATAGAGATGCGGCATGTGGGTGGGACCTGTGTTCAAGACATGCCTGATGTGCCTCGCTGATGCTCCTTAGGGATCAAAAGTCAGGAGATTAAAAAATGACTAGATAGGTTAGGAAAACGACAAAATCCCATTTTGGGACTTGCCAGGCCAGCAAACTAAGCCACTTGTAACTCCTTGTCATTCTCCTTCCTTTGCATTTTCCTGCATCTTAGCCCAGAGGTGTCAAAATAAGGCCTGTGGGCCGTATCCGGTCCACGGAAACTCTTTATCTGGCCCAAATGGCGGCACTGGGAGAGCACAGCTACCATGCAGGGCCTCCTTTCAGCAGCACCGCTTCTGCTGAGGTGTCACTGCGGAAAGACCAGCCCGTTTGATGACTGGGCTCTGCCAGTGCTGCCCTTTCAGCAGCGCTGCTTCTGGTGCGGCGCTGGGAGGGAGAGATGGAAGGAGGCCTCAGAAGGTGAGGAATGGTATGGGGGAAGGGGCAGACCAAGAGAGGTGCGAAATGGAGAAGCAGTCGAGGTGCTAGGAGAGCCCAGTTATCACATGGGCTGCCCTTTCAGCAGCGCCACTTTGCAGAGGTGTCACTTTGCAGAGCACCTCTCAGCTGCTGAGCTGCGAAGTTATGCCTCAGTAGAAGTGGCGCTGCTGAAAGGGCAGCCCCGCGTGATACTCTCCCAGCGCGATAATTGGGCTCTCCCATGCCTTGAAAACGTGATCAAGATTTGCATATTTTATCTTCTGTCATTTGCAGCTAATGAGTTACTAGGTGAGATCAAAGTGCTTATTTCTGGGCGTCACCTTCTTTCATGACGTCAGTTCCTGTTTAATGACATCACTTCCGGCCCTCAGCTGGCGCCATGAATGCTATTCGGCCCGCTATATGAAACAAGTTTGACACCCCTGTTTTAGCCCATTAATTTATGGTTTGGCCAGGACCAGGTGCTGCTGCTGGAGGGATTTTGCAGGATCTGCCCGTCCTTGGTTGTATCTGCAGAACATAAGAAGAGCCTTGCTGGATCAGGCCAAAGGCCCATCTAGTCCAGCTTCCTGCATCTCACAGTGGCCCCACCAGATGCCTCAGGGAGCACACAGCCAACAAGATAACCTGTTTCCTGTTGTCACTCCCTTGCACCTGGGATTTATCAGCTGTACCTGAAGGGGGTGTGGTTACCCAGCGCCTTTGCCTGATGGTCCCCAGTGAGACATCGTACTCTGATTGGCCGACTGTACTGGGGGCAGGATGGAGCTCTGATCCGGTTCCCTACATGGGAGGTTTTTATTTTATGCATAAGGTGAAGGGGGCCAGGATTCAAGATGATCTTTATCTTCCCCCGGTTCCAGCCTCGGAGCCACGTACGTTTCCTGCCTCCCTTCCAGGGCTTGTGGCTGTTGCTGTCGTGGCCGAGTTGTGTCACGGGGGCGTCAGCAAAGGCCTTTGGAGCCTGTCGGTTCGCCAGCCGTTGTGATACAGTCCCCTGAGCCAGGGATTCTCAACCTTTGAAGGCCCAGGTACCCCCTATCATGGTCCAATTTTCTGAAGTACTCCCTGCTAATTAATTGCTAATTAATTAATTAGCCAATCGTTTAAAATAAAAAAGTTTTAAAACAATTTTAAATGTGAAAAAATGTCGTATTTAACTGTGTTTGTGTGTGCAGAGCAGTGATCCAGGGAGATAAGGAGCAGGCCTCTCGCATACCAGTGGGAGGCCGAGCTGGGAGCTTGGGGGCGGAGCAATTTTTTAAAAAATAAAATAAACAAACCTCTGGTCCCCAACACTCAGCTGGTCTTAGCTGAGAAGGGGAAGCCTCCTGCGTACCCCCTACGTATCACAGGTTGAGAACCCCTGCCCTAAGCCAAATGGGGAAACAGTCAACTGAGCACCATTCATTCCTCGCTTGTCTTTCTTGAGTGACTCGATCTTGATGTTTTCTCTTGTTATGAAAAACTGTTTTGTTCCATAAGGAATGCTACACCCAGGTCAAGCAAGGGGAAGACAGGGGGGAGTCTTAGCCCTGATAGCAGCAGCTCTTCCTCCCAGCCTGAGCTTGTCTAGGGAGGCATCCTGCACGGCGTTCGCGGACAGAGGGAAGCCGCCTTCCCCTGAGTCAGACCCTTCATCCATCTAGCTCAGTCCCGTCTGCACTGACTGACAGCTGCTCTCCAGGGACTCAGGCAGAGACATCTCCCACCCCTCCCTTGTGTTGGTGCCAGGGACGGATCCTGGGGTCTCTTGCATGCCAAGCAGGTTCTCTGCCACTGAGCTACGGCTGCTCCAGTCTGGTGTGTTGCTCCAGTGAGAGCCCTGCTCAGGGGGTGAAAAAGCAGGAGGAGGGCCCGAGATCTCTCAGCCGAGGGGGAATTGCTTGAGGAGGAGGTTGTGGGGGGGGGGGGGCAGTTGGCCTTCTGGTTGAGGCCTCCCTTCCACGGGCCGAGAGGTGGGTGGAAGAAACGTGGCGGGTTTCACCTCCACGACCGAACTCCCCACTAGGGATTCACTCCAGGTTTCCTGAGCATTTGAGGCTGGATTTCTTTGGGATCCATGCTGCTGCTTCTGCAAGCCTGTTCATGTGTGAGAGTTCAAAGAGCTTGCCTCTTTCCCCCCCCCCCCCCAATCCCACTCCTTGCAAAGCCTCGACACATGTTGTAGTTTGAAGTATCTCATCTCCTTGTTTCCTTCCCCAGAGGACTTTCCCAAACCTGCCTTCATTTCCCGGCTGGAAGAAGGGGAGTGCGCCTTTCTCCAGGATCATGAGGAGGAAGAAGAGGAGAAATCAGCAGGTAACTTGCTTCTGCAGCAGAGTCTTGCATAACACACCAAAATCTTCCCCCCAGCTTGTGCCTGTTTGGAGAGGACATTGCAAAGCCACCTTCTCCGGAGTCAGACTAGAGAACGATGGGCCAGGACCCCTGATCTGAACAAGAACAAGGGCGCCCTGGTTCCCACCTAATTGCACTCCTGAACAAAGAGAGGGCAAGGTGCCACCACCTGGGGTGACACCAGATCACTCGACCCCCAGGCTCTGAGTATCTGTAGGAAAGCAGACGTTGTGGGGACTGACCTCCCTGAACAAGGGAGCCAGGCCACAAGGTTGCAGCAGGTCAGCTTAAGCTGGGGTAGCAATGGCACAGCAGTCTCAGGCTGGACTTAGCCCACTCAGTTCCACCTCCAGTACTCAATAAGCACACTTAGGTGTAATTATAATGATGTTTATTAGGGTATCTTCTAAGACTATGCAAGCATAGATTCAGAAGGCAGATACTGTAATACTGCAGAACAAAAGGCTTGACATATACGTTACGGACTTACAGGAATAAAACAATTAAAGAGAAGCATGGAGCAAACTCACGATCCAGGATGCGAGCAAGTTGTCAAACGGCAACAGCAAACGACCCGCCTTAGAGCAAGACACTTAAGTACATTGTCCAACGATTGACAGGTCAAGTCACCCAATGGAAGTCAGATCCGCTCAGTTCCTTCCAGAAGGGTTACGCAACCTTGCTCACCCCCTCCCAACTGGGAGAGATCCACAGGTGTTGTGAGTTAAGGAGGATGGCCTCGCCACTCTCTCGTTCCCACCAGATAACGAGTTCCCAGAATGCATTGCCAGCAGCGTGGCCAGTGCTGAGAGCGCAAACGGGCCTCTGAGAATTTGGCTGTTGGCCAATCAGCAAGCTACAGGCAGATTCTGCACATCCTGTCCAAGATGGAGTTTTACAAGAGACTGAGATTTGCTCTTAACATGACACAGACAGACAGACAGTGTTGTCCGGATTCAGCAAGGGATCTTTCCTAGCTCCACCCGGAGATGGCGCTGGGGACTGATCCCGGGACCTCTTGCATGGAAAGCAGCTGCCCCACCACTGAGCTGTGGCCGTTCTTCATACATCGAGAGGTGCGGTGTCCCAGACAGGACCCTGCTCGGGTTGTGAAAAGAGAGGAGAACCCCACATCCTTTCTCTGCTTGCCTAATCCCCCAATTTCTTCACAGAGAAGGAATTGCTGGGGGGGGGGATGACTGGCCTTCTGGTTGAGGCCTCCGTTCCTGCAGACCGACACTTTGGGATCCTTGCAGCTGTTTCTGTTGCGTGTTCGTACGTGTGGGCGTTCAAGAGCCTGCCTGTCCATCCCCCTGCATTGTTCCCCTTTGGGGGTGGGGCACAATAAGGCCTCTGTGGGGGCCTCTGTAGGCCCTCAGAGGCCTGCAGAGGCCAGGAACAGGCCTCTGGAGAGGCCCACGACCAGGGAGAGACCTTCAACTTTATGATAGGGAAAGGCCCACTTAACAACGGGCCTGCTTAACGACAGGGTTATAGGAACGTGTCCCGTTGTTAAGTGGGAGACACCTGTATAATTTATCTCATCCAGGACAGACAGATCCATCTGAATGCAAGTATGTTTGTTTGTTTAAAAGATTCATAAATGCTTTTCTAACGCTCAAAGTGGTGTAAAATAAATGTAATAAAACATATAAAATAACAGTAATAAAGTTTATTATTAAGCCCTTTACGACCCGTACTCTGAGGCCCTGTTAACCGTGCCTCCATTGACGGAGGTGAGGGGGATGGCGGCACGGAATAGGGCCCTCTCGGCAGTGGCGCCCCAATTACGGAATTCCCTCCCCCTGGAATTAAGAACGGCTCCCTCCTTAGAGACCTTACGGTGGGGCCTCAAGACATTTTTATTCAGGTTGGCGTTCGATGGCTGACATGGTGGGCTGGCTTTTTAATAAATGCAATCGTAAGGTGACCCACTGGATTTTAATTGTATTTTATTATGTATTTTAACATGCTTTAATTGTAAGCCGCCTTGATTGCCCTTATTGGGAGAAAGGCGGGGTAAAAATTCTTCAAATAAATAAATAAATAAATATTGCTGTTATTTTATAAAATAGTTAATAATGATATACAACAATTAACGATACACAGAGCAGATAAAAACATCTAATATGGCAAGAATAAAACCATAAAAACCATAAAAAGTATGTACACAATAATGAAAAAGGAGGTCACTAGGGAAACCCCCCCCTCCACAAAAGCCAAGCAAAATAAATGTGTTTTTAAACCCCTTTTAAACCCCTTTGCTGTCAATACCCACTCCCTGCCTACCCCTGCCATGCTTCCTGGTGGCCCCGATCCCTACCATTTTCCTCTCCCTCTCCACCCTGTCACGCCCCTTTTCCGCCCACCCACCCCATGCCAGCTATTATGGGCAGTCGGCAGTCAGTCCTAGACTGGGGTGGGCTCAAGATGCTCCCCCTCTCCCCCCTCTCCACGTCTTCAAGGAGACCAGTGGCTGCAAAAGCTTGCAAATGTCTTCAAAGGATGCCCCATGTGGAGCAGAGGTAGTAGTCAGTCCTAGGCCATTGCAAAGGCATTGAGGAAAGTGGTAGAAAAGGCTGAGTTGATAGGAGGCTCCCTTTGTCCCGGAGCAAGACAAGCCCAGGAGAATCCTCTGGATGCAGACCCCTTCCGACAGGTTCCCCCTCTCCGTCTTGTCAGCCAGAAGCAAATGTGCCCCCAATCCCAGCTCACTGAGCCCCCCTTCCTCACTCCCAAAATCACTTCTGTCCAAGGTTAGCTTTGGAGTTCAGCCGCACCCACTCCATGACGGCTTCGAAGTCTGGCTCAGAACCGCCACAGGCCATCTTGCCCGCGTAGGTCACGGAAGGCAGCGCTGAGCGTTCGCACGTGGATGACACGTGCCCTCACAGCTCCAGGCCGGCTCTCCCAGTGGCTCCACAGAGACGTTAAATTATAACACCCGTGATGAAGCAGGGGTCCTCTGGGACTCCGTCTGTGGGGCTGAACTCATTTCGCATCCAATAACTTTGCAGGTGATTGGTGTAAACAACGAGAACAGTGAACCCATTTGCAAGCTGCCCCAGTTTCATTAATCGGACCTTAAAGCAATTGTAAGAAGATATTTTAGTCTCCAGAAGCAAAAGCTCTGCAAGGGCTCATCGAAGCAAAAGGGAGGCTTCCCCCGTTGCCGCTTACCAGGCAAAGATGTCCCAGCAGGGCTACCATAGCGGTCTCCATCCCATGACTGGGTGACAGCCGGATTGGAAGGGGCCAGACAACCACATTTCTGTGAAGATTCTCATGGCTTGTTGTATTTTGTAAAGGAAACGAAGTTATGGGTCTTGCAGCCATGTACTTTGTTGAAAGAATAAAGTTTAATACTTGTACTGTTTGTCTGACGAAATTCCTTAACGCCGAATTCCCCTCTCAACGAGCTGGAGGAGACACGTCCAAGGATTATCCTAAACAGACCTTAGAAGAGGCCCTAAGTGCAGGGTGAAACGTCAGCGGGGACTAGAGTTTCTTGACTGTTTAGGATAATCCTTGGACGTGTCTCCTCCAGCTCGTTGAGAGGGGAATTCGGCGTTAAGGAATTTCGTCAGACAAACAGTACAAGTATTAAATTTATTCTTTCAACAAAGTACATGGCTGCAAAACCCATAACTTTGTTTCCTTTCAGGTAAAGGTATCCCCTGACAATTAAGTCCAGTCGTGTCCGACTCTAGGGTGTGGTGCTCATCTCCATTTTAAAGCCGAAGAGCCAGCGTTGTCCGAAGACGCCTCCATGGTCATGTGGCCGGCATGACTCTCCTTGCTGTAGCGCGTAGCATGCAGCTGGAACACGGAGCCATTTCTGTTAGAGATAAATGTCTTAGGTGTTAAAATCTCTGAATATGTTCTTGGCTCAGGTTGTGGTCAAATAACAGAAAACGACAAAGTGACTCAAAACAGAGTCTTTATTTTACTCCTTTCACATCAAGTTGTGTACGAGGGGTGCAAGATAAGCTCGCACCCCAATAGAAGGTAAGACCCAGGTTTATATACCTTCATACATGTAAACAACATGAGGTTATTCATGATAAGCAGTTATGTAACTGTACTCGTGTTGGTAATAACAATGTATGTGTTTTCCTGATAAGGTGTTTATGCAAGCATGCAGGCCTGTGACGGTGCGTAAATATGCTTAGTAACGTTGTGTACAAATATGCTTAGTCAAGTTGCCTGTCAGTTTAAACACAACAACACACATAGTACTCTTGCTTTTTACTTCATAGGTCTGACTTCATTTTGGTTTGGTTGCCCCTCCATTTAGGTTTATTTCCCACACTTCCATTCATTCTCCACAACAGTGAACACTGAGAAATAGCTCCGTTTTCCTCTTCATCCCAGCATTGCCAGCCCAGTCCTAGCCTTTTCCCCGCCGTAGCACGTAGCAAGCCGTGCCAAAATGGGCTGCTCTCCATACTATGGTAGTGGGGGGGGCTGATCCGGAGGATTTGGAGAGGTAAGGGAAAATATTTCCCCTTACCTCCCCATAAGACTCTTCTTGGACCTGCTCCAGCTCCTTATCTGGTGCAAGTCCAAGGAGAAAAGGGGGCGTGTCAGGAGGTGAGGAAGCGCAGGTCACACGCCCCAGGACACACCTTCTCCCACCCCGGCATGCCTTGTCCCCTCCCCAGTTTCACCCCCATTCCACGGCCCCGTTCTGCCCACACCGCCGACTCACCTCTGTCAGCAGGCCTTCCTCGTGATTTTGATTTGCTGTTTATGACTGCCGGAAGTTGTGTTCCACTGCCAGAACACTACTTCTGGTGGCGGATCGCGACTATAGGATTGGGCCATGTGTTTTCTTCTAGATTGGGAGACCGTTTAGGACAAGGAAGTGGGGTATATCCATATCTTCTGAAAGATGATGATTTCTGAATTGGTCCTAGTCAAGATATTCTCTTTTTTTTCCAGGAGGTGTTCAACAGGAGAACAGGGATCCTGAGAAGTCACATGTAGTATCACTAGACACAATCCAACAGGAACTGGAAGAAGAGAGCTTTGGGGATCAAGAGGGATCAAGGAGGCAGTGTAGAAACCAAGGAGGCTTTGATGAAATCCTAGCCGAAGAAGACTGCTGCTTAGGAAATAGAAGGAATACATGCTTTATTTCTGCAAGGAAATGGACAATTGTAAATCAAGCCTTGTCACACATTGGAGAATCCACACAGCAGAGAAATCATGCATATGTCAAAAACCATACATTACGATTTCCATTACGTCAAAGAATCCACCCAAAGGAGTATGCTGAGGAACCAGAAGGATCACAGAAACAGGCCATTCATGTCATGACAATGGAACAAGAAAAAAAGTATGGAAAGAGAACTAAGGGTCCAGTATGTATGAAGTCCTTCATTAGTGAATCAAGACGTGAGATACATCAGAGAATTCACACAGAGGACAAAACACGTAAATATTTGGAGTGTGGAAAGAACATCAGTGGAAATGGAAGCCTTACTATACAACAAAGAATTCACACAGGGGAAAAAACATATAAATGTTTGGAGTGTGGAAAGAGTTTCAGTACAAGTGGAAATCTAGTTATCCATCATAGAATCCACACAGGGGAGAAGCCCTATAAATGCTTGGAGTGTAGAAAGAGTTTCAGTACGAGTGGAAGCCTTAAGATACATAAAAGAATTCACACAGAGGAAAAACCGTATAAATGCTTGGAGTGTGGAAAGAGCTTTAGTCAGAGCGGAAACCTACAGTTACATCAAAGAATCCATACAGGGGAGAAACCATATAAGTGTTTGGAGTGTGGGAAGAGTTTCAGTGACAGTGGAAAACTAACTGTCCATAAAAGAAGTCACACAGGGGAAAAACCGTATACATGCTTAGAGTGTGGAAAGAGTTACAGTGAAAGTGGAACACTAACTGTCCATCAAAGAATTCATACAGGGGAAAAACCATATAAGTGTTTGAAGTGTGAGAAGAGTTTCAGTGATGGTAGAAAACTAACTGCCCATAGAATAATTCATACAGGGAAGAAACCCTATAAATGCTTGGAGTGTGGAAAGAGTTTCAGTAAAAGTGGAACACTAACTGTCCATCAAAGAATTCACACAGGGGAGAAACCATATACATGTTTAGACTGTGGAAAGTGCTTCAGTCAGAGTGGAAACCTACGTTTACATCAAAGAATTCACACAGGGGAGAAACCATATAAGTGTTTGGAGTGTGGGAAGAGTTTCAGTGACAGTGGAAAACTAACTGTTCATCAAAGAATTCACACGGGAGAAACCATTTAAATGTTTGGAGTGTGGAAAGAGTTTCAATGAGAGGGGAAGTCTTATTGTCCATCAACAAATCCATACAGGAGAAAAACCATATAACTGCTTGGAGTGTGGAAAGAGCTTCAGTAATAATGGATAAAAATTTTCAGTAATAATGGATAAAAATATGTAAATGGTTGAAGTTCGAGACCGAAGAACAGGAGAATGTGTGATTAATAAGAACATAGGAGCCTTGCTGGATCAGGCCAAAGGCCCATCTAGTCCAGCTTCCTGTATCACACAGTGGCCCCACCAGATGCCTCAGGGAGCACTCAGCCAACAAGATAACCTGTTTCCTGTTGTCACTCCCTTTTCACACAGAGAAAACCTACTTCTAAAACCAGGAGGTTGCTTATGGCTTGTAACCTGTGATGGTATTTTCCTCCATGAATCTATCCAAACCCATTTTAAAGGCATCCAGGCCAGGTGCCATAACCACATCCTGTGGCAAGGAGTTCCACAGATGAATTACACGCTGGGTAAAGAATTATTTTCTTTTGTCCGTTCTAACTCTCCCTCCACTCAATTTTAGTGCATGTCCCCTAGTTCTGGTGTTGTGCGAGAGGGAGAAGAATTTCCCTCTATTCACTCTCTCCATCCCATACATAATTTTATACGTCTCAGTCATGTCCCCCCTCAGGCGCCTTTCTTCTAGACTGAAGAGCCCCAAACGCTGTAACCTTTCCTCATAAGATAGGTGCTCGAGCCCGTGAATAATTTTGGTCGCTCTTTTCTGCACCTTTTCCAATTCAACTATATCCTTTTTGAGATGTGGTGATCAGAACTGGACACAATACTCCAGATGTGCTAATTCAATGTGCTAAAAATGTAGGTCATGAAATTTTAATGGAACAATGGGAACAATTATGGTTAAAACAGTTGAAATTTACGTTAAATGTTAATATTAAGATAAACATGTATAAAATTATGTATAGCTGGTATATGACCCCAAATAAATTGGTGAAAATGTATGGAAAGATGTTGAATAGTTGTTGGAAATGTAAAAAAGAAAAGAAAAAAGAGGAAGGATCTTTTTACCATATGTAGTGGACATGTATTAAAACAAAAAAAAAATATTGAGTTCAGATTCACAAATTGATGCAGTTGATTTTAAAGATTAATTTGCAAATGAAACCTTTTAAAGATTAATTTGCAAATGAAAGTCTTTTTGTTGGGTATGGGAGATGATCATTTGGGGAAAAAAATGAAACTTTGTTTTTATATATGACAAGTGCTGCGAGAATTTTGTATGTACAATACTGGAAGAATCCAGAAATACCTTCGCTGGAAGACTGGTGGACAAAAGTTTTGGATTTTGCAGAAATAGACAAATTCACAATTTTAATTAAAGAGAAGTTAGTAAATCTTTTTGTGAACAATTGGAAACCACTTATTGACTTTGTACGTGCACACAAGAGAGAGGAATGACGTGATGGCATGTGGATTTGATGAAGAGTGTTGGAGATATATTTGACACACAGCGCAATCCTGTGTACAATTGTGCCAGGGGAGTGTGCGCTCCCCTGACGCTGGGTGTTGTGAACGTGCGGTAAAGCACTTTCACGACACCTGGACAGTAAGGGCCGCCAGGGCAACGGCCCATGGCCCTCTCTCCGCCGGCGGACTATCCCCATGCCCGCCTGACAGGGTAAGTCCTGCACTAGCTGGTGCAAGGGTGGGGGGAGGGCAGACCGGGCAGTGAGGGAGGGCGGAGGCCTTACGCAGAGGCCTCAAATGTACGCCAGCTCCAGAGCTGGCGTACGTTCGAATAGGCCCATAGGGCTTAGGCTCCCTTGCACCAAGGGAAGAGGACGGTCGCCCCCTTCCCGCGAGGTGCACCTGGGCTGCCCCGGGGCAGCCCAGGTCCTGGATAGGATACCGCGGTCGGCCCTTTAGTCTGGCCGGGTATCCTTACACAGGATTGGGCTGACAGTTGGATAGTATAGAGAATTTTATGCTAGTAGGATAAACTGCTTCACGCTTGCTGTAACCTTCTGAAATATTATGTATTTTTAGTATTATATTAATAAAATAAATATATAACGTGAGAAACCATATATTTATAACTATAAATGTAGTAAGATGTATGCACTGAGACTTTGGTGGCCGGTGAGACTAGTATTCCTGTGTGAAAAAAACTGCACAAAGATAGTTGCAATCCTGACATGTAGTTTAATCATTACATTAATGCATTACAACATCTGCAACTTCAAAAATAGTGTCAGAAGTGTCGGAAGTAAGAAAACAAGTAAACCGCCTTTGAATTAAAGTCAGAGGTAAATCCGATGACCAAAGAAAAGATGGTATATAAATACTGGTTTATTATTATTATTGCTATTATTATTATTTAAGGTAGAAATGATAAAGTTGAAGATTCATGTTTAAGGCTGCGATCCTGCCCACCCTTACCTTGTAGGAAGCTCAACTGAACCAACCAAGATGTACTTCTGAACAATTTTGTAGCACAGCAGTTCTCAAACTGTGGTCACAACCCACTAGTGGGTTGTGAACTGATTTTTGGTGGGTTGCGAAAGTGACTGCGAAAATGACGAAACTTTCCTTGATAACTGGAAGGAAAATGTATTGAGCCCTATGGAAACCGAAACGGAGCAGCTTTTGTGTGTTTCCTCACATGTAGGTGAACGTGCTTCTGTTCACTTTGAAGGGCAGGTCGAGGGGAACGTAATGCCACCAGGATGGTCCCAATCTGATGAACATAGGTCCCAACAAGCACAAGCAGCGAGTGCCTCCTGGGAGTCAGTGCCTCATTGGGAAGAAGTGCCAAGGTGAGTTTAGCACCTGTGCGAGTTCAGCAGTAAGTCGAGGAAGCCAGGCCCAAACTACTGCTCTGCACTTCCCTTGTGAAGAGGTACAGGCCCAGCTACATTAGCTGTCTAGGTAAACTCAAAACCCAAAACAGATACACTAAGCCAGGGGTTCTCAACCCCTTCCTGGCTGAGTACCACCTCCTGCTGCATACCTGGTGGTACCTGGCTGAGTACCACCTCCGGCACCACTCTCCTGCTGCATACCACCGGAAGTGACTGGCGATGACATCACCACCAGTTACGTCCGGGTTTTCAGAGGCCAGAAAACGTAGGTAGGAGGCTCCGGGTAGGTGGGAGGGCCCTTCTCAGTGCTCCTGAGAGGCTCAACCAAAGGCAATATCTTCGGCTCATTTTCCTCCCTTCTTCTTTGTCCTCATCTGGTCTGAACTTGCCGAGCCAGCCTTAGACTCCTTGCAGGCGGGATTTTATAGGAAGCTTCTGTGTCTCACCAGACGTGCCCCTAATTCCGCAATTTTTCTTGAATTGGGGCAATCTTTAATTTCTACTAGGGTATGGCAAATGAGATTTAAATATTGGTTACATATCTTATTTCGTGCTTGTGCGGATAGTTATATTTTTCACCTCTCAGACACATTGACCCCTAGATGGATGGAACTGGTATGGCAGAAGGTGAGAACCGTGGGCCTTTCATTAGAATATCTAATTCTGCTCTCAGAGGAGGAAGCGTTTGGGAAACTGAACCAACGTCTTTTGGATACTGAATCCCAGGCTCTTCATTCCTCTGCTCATACAACTTGTTCTCCGGTTTTCTTTAATGTTCCTTTTTCCCTGGGTCAATTATCTCCCTATCTTTCCTTTCAAATACCCCCGCAGGACCGTCAAGCATTAATACGAGCTAATGTTGTTCCATCTCAGGTCCTGTCAGGTAGATTTTACAATATCCCGTTTCTGATCATCATTGTCCTTGTGGTTCTGGGGCTGTGGAGACTATTCTCCATATATTCTTTTACTGTAAATTTCATATACACTTTTGTTCCGAATACTTGGACCCCATACAGGAGATCTGGCTCAGTTGGTAGAGCGGCCGTCTCATATGCCTGAAGATCTCAAGGACGGCAGTTCGGGACGGCCAGAAGTCTGTCATAGAGCTGCTGGCAAGTCACTGATAAGCTGCAGAGTCTCTGTGAAGGAGAGAAGCTGCAGCTGCACCTTGAGTGGGACCTGGGTATATAGAGAGGCACCAAGGAGTTCAAGGGCTGACTGGAGCCCGTAGTCGCTCAGCGTCCCCGAAGCTGAAGCACCTGCCTAATTATTGGGGGTGTAGGGGTGGCGGCGCATTACCGAAGATAACCCCAATCCTCCTGTGATCTGTGTTAGTTGAGGGGATCTGGGGGAGCAATTCAGGAATGGGACTTTTGCTTGGGAGTCAAAGAACTCCCTTCTTCCTTCTCTGTAAGTGCTTGGAGAAAGTTGGCTACTATTAGGAACTAAGTAGGATGCAGCACACGCCTCCTGCTGGCACAGCTGCGTCGGTGCATGTGGCAGGGGGTAGGATTGGATGTGTCCCCCAAATTATGCTTGTCCAAGACTCAAAGACATTGATCTGATTTTCCCCCAATTGTTTTCTCTGCATTTAATATAAGGGTCTGACTTGTACTGATTGGAATATTCTCCGCAGTGAAAACTTTTACATGGTTTATCTCCTCTGGCTTGATTCCAAAGCATCTTCCCTGTGCCAAATGTTGAAGGCTTAGCAATCCTTTTTACGAAGGTGTCAGATTTGGATCATCAGATTCAGGAGTCAAGAGCAACGCAAGTTTTCTTTCAGTAAATAATGTTGCATTTGCTAAATGCGCAATAATCCCCCACCATGCTGTAGCATGCATGCAGGTGCATGCTGCATGCTGTGTTTGGGGGGTGGCGATCTGGAGGCGTACTCCAGGTAAGGGAAAATGTTTGTCCTTGATCTCCATTTTGTAGGCCCACAATGGCTGATGGGTATCCTCCTGGGACCAACACCAGCTATATAGCTGGCCTAAGTCCAAGGTCCAAATGTGAGTGGAGCAGGATGGAAAATGGGGGATAGGATCCAGCGGTCATGTTTGCCAATGAGATCCAGCCCTTCCAGCCCACTGCTGGCCCCTCCCCCTGATCCACCAAGTAACTCCCCCTGCCCTCCCCCTCCCTGCCCACAAAACGCCCACCCACCCCTCCGCCACGTTACCTGCCCTGGTGTAGTCTGGGCAGCGCAGCTCTGAGGATGCCGCCGTTTTCCGGTGCTGGTCCGGCATCGGCACATAGCCCAGAGCTGGTGCGCATCGCACACCATCACAGGCCTTTTGACAACAGTGGGACCCACAGCCGTAAACATCCCCTGCCGCCCCTGTCCGGAGAAGAAGAAAACCACCCTGCTCTGGATGTCATGTTGTTAGGCCAGGAACCATTTTGGGAAGCGGAGACATGCTGTGTTGTGGGTGGGGGGAGAGAGAGAGGACTTATCGGACGCTCTCAAACTGGCCACCTGAGAAACTCTTGGTCGCTGCCTTCAAAGCTGAGAGAAGGGATCGCATAATGAGCAGGCTGACTGCAGCTGTGATTCTGTGGGCGGGAAGGGTGAGCAAGGGTGTATCCGCTGGTGATGTCAGCGTTCTGGAACATTCGGGTAACCTGGGTCCCGGATTGGACAGAATAGCGTCGGAAGGCGGCCTTTAGGTCTCTAACCCGGTTCCTCGGGTCTTCCTGGGACCATCCCACCATGGATTCCTGTCAGTTATAGTGCAAGTGGAGGGGCTACGCTTCGCTTACGCTCAGAGGCTAAGTTATGACAGATGAGCGTTAGGACAGTAAGCTTAAGAGCTCCGTTTGTTTTACAGTGCAGTCCTGCTTACTCAGAAGTCCTATTGTGTGCAGTGAGGCTTACTCCCAGGGAAGTGTGCATAGGATTGTAGCATTAGTCGCTGCTCACAATTGCTTTGCAATTGTAACCTGCGTTTTATTTAATTTGTTCTGTGTAACCAAATCTTTATTCATCAATAAACTTATAAAACCCTTCAGCCTGTGTTGGTGAGGAGGAATTGATCCATCTTAATCCACTCCTGGCGGTTTCAGCCACGATATACAATACTGCCTTGGGGGCCAGAAGAGGCGATCTGAGCTTGCAAAGCCTGGGGGTGCCCTACAGGTCTCCAGTCTGTCCTCAACTGGAGGGCAGGTGTCGTCACCCCCCGCATCATCACGTCCAGAAGCACGCCACTCGCCGCTCCGAGCACCTGAGCAGAAAGCGCTGCATATGCCCAGAGCGCCACGGGGGGGGGACCCCTACCTCAGCCTAGCGACGCTACTGCTGGCGTGTACAATGGGTAGTGGCGGGCGATCGTGGACAGGGTGTCCAGTATTCCCCACAACCAGGTCCCCTGGACTTGAGGAGGCCTGGCTTTTGATAGCCCCTCTGTAAAAGAAAAACACACCCAGCATACTGTATAATTATGAGCATCACTATGAAAGTCTGTCATAAAACCCAAATCCCTTCATAGGAAGCTGCCTTCGACCGCCTCAGACCCCTGGGGCATCGGGTTCAGCACTGCCAACGCTGCCCGGCAGCAACGCTCTGGGGCTCATCCCTCCCCCAGTCCTGCCCACGGGCTGGTACCAGAAGCCCATCCTCGTCGCTGCTGGCTGTCGGCTGTGCTACCCGCCCCAGCTGTGGCACAGCAAGGACATCGCTGCTGCGTGCCATCAGCCCCATTCTTTACCATCGCCTCGCCGATGGGGTGCAACAGCCTGACAGGGCTCCACGGGCAACACCCCCTTCAGAGCCATCCAAGCTAGTGGCTATCTCCAAACCTTGTGGCAATGGATTCCACAGGCTACGTGTACATGTTCTGTGAAGAAGTCGGCTCCTTTTGTCCACCCTAAACCTCCCGCCAAGCAGTTTCTTGGGATGACCCTTGGCGATCCTGTTCGGAGAGAGGGGGAGGGGAAAGTGGGCGACAGGGAAGACCACATCTGTATTTGGTCACCATTTTAATCTCTGGATATTAAAAGCTGGACACTCCTAATTTCTACTCAATATTGACATCCATTCTTGAGTTTACTGGAGCAAACGGGTATAGAGTCATGGCAAAAAAAAAATTAAAATGGTACCAATAAACGAGACAAACTTAAGTGCAGCTTGAAAGTAGTAGTTTAAGCTGCACTTAAGTTTGCCTCCTTTTTTATTGGTGCCATTTTAAAACTTTTTTGCCATGGCTCTATACCCGTTTGCTCCAGTAAATGCAAGAATTATTGCGGGCCATGAAAACTTAAAATCCTTATTGACATCCATGTTCTTTCTTTGAATTCAACGATGACTGGGTTTCGTGCACAATGGTTTCATCAGATTAAACATCATCTCTTGTGAGTGGATGTAGCTGTTGTTCTGAGAAACTATTTTTGGACTAATTTCTCATAATATCATGCTCATCATGAGTTAATTACCAAGCAGTAGGACTCCTTATGCAGAAATCTGGATGTGAAGAGAGGTTCCTACTCAGACTCAAAGAATTCTTCTGGTTTCTATCCTGCAGGGTATCATGATGCCACAGAGTTAAAGGCTATCTCTGTGGCAGAAGCTTTCAACACACTCTGAGCATTTATAAAGGTTTCTCTCGAGAGTGAACTTGTTCGTGAGAAGTCAGGGCTGAGCGGTGACAGAAGCTCTTTCCCCCCCTTGCAGTATGTATTTATATGGCTTCTCCCCTGTGTGGATACTTTGATGGACAGTGAGCCATTATTACCACTATGACTAAGAATATTTCTTTAATGTTCTTCCACAAGAGCAGTTCAATACACGGTTTACACAGCCGAATATATCAATGAAAGTTTCCCGGTTCCAAAGGGCTCACAATAGGAAAAAAAGATAATGAAGAGACACAAGCAACAGGAAAAGATGCCATGATGGGGTGAAGAGGGGTGTTGCTTTCCACCTGCAAAATATAAAGAGACATCACCTTGAAAGGAGCCTCTTGGTGCAGTTAGCAGTTACTACTTTGATGGAACGTCAGACTTGTAGTCACATTGAAGTCTCATTGAATTCAGAAGTATTTATATGCTTTTCATTCCAGTGCAAATTTGTTCTTGAGAAGAATGGGCTGTGAAGTAACAGAAGGTCTTTCCACACTCAAGGAACATCTTTGGTTTCTCCCCTTGTGTGGGTTCTTTGATGCACATTCCGGTGTCCGCTCTGACTGAAGCTCTTTCCACACTCCGAGCATTTATATGGTTTCTCTCCTGTGTGGGTTCGTTGATGTGAAGTCAGGTTATTGTTGCTACTGAAGCTCTTTCCACACTCCAAGCATTTGTATGGTTTCTCCCCTGTGTGGGTTCTTTGATGAACAGTAAGTATTCCACCATCCCTGAAACTCTTTCCACACTCCAAGCATTTATGTGGTTTTTCTCCTGTGTGGATTCTTTGATGCATAGTCAGGCTTCTGTTCACACTGAAGCTCTTTCCACACTCAAAACATTTATATGGTTTCTCCCCTGTGTGGGTTCTTCGATGCTTAGTCAAGGTTCCACCATCCCTGAAGCTCTTTCCACACTCCAAGCATTTATGCGGTTTTTCTCCTGTGTGGATTCTTCGATGTACAGTCAGATTTGAGCTCACACTGAAGCTCTGTTCACACACTAAGCACTTATATGGTTTCTCACCAGTATGGGTTCTTTGATGGACATTAAGTTTTCCACTCACCCTGAAGCTCTTCCCACACTCCAAACATTGAAATGGTTTCTCCCCTGTGTGGATTCTTTGATGCAAAGTCAGGCTTGTGCTCCGACTAAAGCTCTTTCCACACTCCAAGCATTTATATGGTTTCTCCTTTGTGTGGGTTCTCTGATGCAAAGTAAGACTTTTGTTCACACTGAACATCTTTCCACATTCCAAGCATTTATATGGTTTCTCTCCTGTGTGGGTTCTTTGATGTATATTCAGATTTGAGCTCGCAATGAAGCTCTTTCCACACTCCAAGCATTTAAATGGTTTCTCCCCTGTATGGATTCTTTGATGCACAGTCAGACTTGAGCAATCACTGAAACTCTTTCTACATTCCAAGCATTTATAAGGCTTCTCACCCGTGTGAATTCTTTGATGCAACGCCAGGCTTGTCCTCCGACTGAAGCTTTTTCCACACTCCAAGCATTTATGTGGTTTCTCTCCCGTGTGGCTTCTTTGAT
Organism: Plestiodon gilberti rubricaudatus; assembly: GCA_026170595.1. Taxonomy (NCBI): domain Eukaryota; kingdom Metazoa; phylum Chordata; class Lepidosauria; order Squamata; family Scincidae; genus Plestiodon; species Plestiodon gilberti. The sequence goes on along the minus strand of JANXHW010000002.1, from coordinate 263,498,994 downwards.
GTGAGGTCAGGTACGAGCTATCGCTGAAGCTCTTTCCACACTCCAAGCATTTATATGGTTTCTCACCCGTGTGGGTTCTTTGATGCATAGTCAGGCTTCTGCTCACACTGAAGCTTTTTCCACACACCAAGCATTTATATGGTTTCTCCCCCGTGTGGGTTCTTTGATGGATAGTCAGGCTTGTGCTCACACTGAAGCTTTTTCCACACACCAAGCATTTATATGGTTTCTCTCCTGTGTGGGTTCTTTGATGTGAAATCAGGTGTGAGCTCTGACTGAAGCTCTTTCCACACTCCGAGCATTTATATGGTTTCTCTCCTGTGTGGGTTCTTTGATGCACAGTCAGACTTGAGCTCTCACTGAAACTCTTTCTACATTCCAAGCATTTATAAGGCTTTTCTCCTATGTGAATTCTTTGATGCAAAGTCAGGCTTGAGTTCATACTGAAGCTCTTTCCACACTCCAAGCATTCATATGGTTTCTCCCCTGTGTGGGTTCTTTGATGCAACACCAGGCTTGTCCTCCAACTGAAGCTTTTTCCACACTCCAAGCATTTATGTGGCTTCTCTCCTGTGTGGCTTCTTCGATGTGAGGTCAGGTACGAGCTATCGCTGAAGCTTTTTCCACACTCTAAGCACTTATATGGTTTTTCCCACGTGTGGGTTCTTTGATGTATAGTCAGGCTTGTGCTCACACTGAAGCTTTTTCCACACTCCAAGCATTTATATGGTTTCTCCCCCGTGTGGGTTCTTTGATGTATAGTCAGGCTTGTGCTCACACAGAAGCTTTTTCCACACACCAAGCATTTATATGGTTTCTCTCCTGTGTGGGTTCTTTGATGTGAGGTCAGGTGTGAGCTCTGACTGAAGCTCTTTCCACACTCCGAACATTTATATGGTTTCTCTCCTGTGTGGGTTCTTTGATGGATAGTCAGGCTTGTGCTCACACTGAAGCTCTTTCCACACTCAAAGCATTTATATGCCTTCTTCCCTGTATGGTTGTTCTGATGTCTTGTAAGGTTTGGCTTGCTGCTGAAGGTCTTTGCACTCTGAGGGCAATTTTCCTTCCTCTTTCCAGTTTCTTTTTCTAGATCACCTGCGATCACATTGGAATCCTGGCCCTGTCGAGCATCAGATTTAGTTCTCCATTTCTCTTTCTGGTTTCCCTCCTGCTTCTTCGATCTGTCTTGATGCATAGCTTTCTCCCTGCTGTGGGTCACTTTATGGAAAGCCAGATGTGTGGTTGTGCTGAAACTCTTTTTCCACTCAGAACGTTTAAATGATTTCTTCCCTGTATGTATTTTGCTGGGTTTATTAATGTTGAATTTGGGTTCTTTGATTGTTTCCCCGTGCAAAGGACGCTTCTTCCTTCTCTTCCCTTTGTGATGTTCCTCTTCGACTGGGATTTCATGCAGGTCATAACCCTGACAAACAGATTTACTCCTGCAGGTGGGTGTATGGCTTCCCTCCTGCCTCCCTGATCCGTCTTGGTCTTCAAAAGTCACTTCCGTGACATCAGCAATGGTTGCTTCCAGCAACACCCCACGTGGCAAGCGCTGAATGTCACTGTCTTGTTTGTTGCCTCCTGGAAAAGAGAAAATATTGCTCAGCACTGCTATAGCCTATAGGGAAATGAAACCTCTAAACACTCCTAGGCATGTATACTCAGAACCCAATGGATTCAGTGGAACCAGGAAAATAGGAGTAGGATGGCAGCCCCGTTAGTGATCCGCTTTCAATTTGCTGTTGTGGGGAAGAAACACAATTGTGGTTACCTGGCATGTTGCACACAGGTGGGCTGAAGGCAGCTCTGTTAGCCCTGGTGGACAACGTTTCTTTGGAGAAGCCACAAGAGTGGGCTTCCCTCTGGGTTCTCCCAGGTATAACAGCAGCTTTAGTGTCACATTGCGACGAAGCTCATGGGAAGGGGCCGTGGCTCCGTGGCAGAGCAGCTGCTTGGCTTGCAGAAGGTCCTGGGTTCAATCTCCGGCAGCGTCTCCAGGTGGCGCTGGGAAAGACGCTCCCCCAGAAGCCCTGGAGAGAGGCTGCCCGTCAGTGCAGACAGTATTGAGCCAAACGGACCAAGGGTCTGACTCTGCACAAGGCAGCTTCCATGTTCAGCCCTTTGGCAATGTCAGGATTCCGTGCACAGATGTGGCTGAAGTGCGGTTAGGATCCTGCACCTTTGAAAGCTGCATAACAGGGAATGGAGCAACAAGCACGGCCCCTCCATGAAGCCAACTGAAACAGTCGCTTCAGGCAGTAGATTGGCCGGATGTGGCCTCCTCTAACCGGCCACTCACTTCCCTGTGCCTCCTCCCACTCCCTGGCTTGGGGAAGGAACACGGGGACTGAGCAGAAGAGGAAAGTGGAGGGTTAGAGCATCAGTCACTCCAATTATACCGGCACTTTCGGGCTACAGCTCGACCAAGCTGCTGACGCGAAGTGAAGAGATCAGAAGGGCAGCTATACTTTGCTGACTCATCGTAACCAACACCCCGTTACCCCAGAAAGGAGGGAAGTGTCTATTGTGGCAAAGGGTCCCCATTCAACACAGCACACTCTGGTCTAAATCTAACTTCGTTATAAAATGGTGATATGCCTTTAGGGAACTTGGCAAAGGCAGCAATTAACCTCCCAACTGTTAACACCTTTTACGAAGAAGAACTAGAGCAGACAGCAAGTTGCTGTTCCTTTGATAATGCTCCTCATAATTTAGGAGCGAAAGAACAATCTCTTGTTAACTAAATAAAACGACCAGAACAACCTGGAAAATGCTTCCTTTTATTAATTCAAAGTTATGTACCGGTCGTGAAAACCTCAGAACATACACAAAATGGTTATTTACCTTTGCACAGCAAACCGCACCAGCAGCAGGGCTAGAGGTCAACCTCTGAGGCTCCCGGAAGCCACTTCTGGGTCGCACCAAGGCCCGCGACCCCTCCCTTGGCCCTGGGTCACCCCAGAATGCATCGCGCAGACCTTGGCGCAACCCAGAAGTGGCTTCCGGGAGCGCCAGAGGCTGACCTCCAGCCGGCATGGTTTGCCACGCAGAGATTAAAAAGCACTTTTTAAAAAGTCATTTAAGCAAATTTCACTGGCCACAGTTCCTGGGGGAACTGGAGGTCGGAACAAGCCCCTCGTGGATAACGAAGGGCGATCTATATTTCTCACTGCCTCAGTTCAATCCTCCTCTTCCTGCTTTTCCTCCATCAAGCCACAGGAGTTGAACTGAGCAGCGTGAAACAAGTAGGTGCCTTATTTGAGTCCAGGTGACCAAGTCCTTTAGCTACTGGGTCATGAGAGCAGAAGGGGGAAACCCTGGCTTGGAGATGCAGGGGGTGGAGGAGGAGGAGCAGCGAGCGAGCGCCCCCTGCTTGGTCCTCCTCAGTCCCTTCATCATCCAAGAGATCAACTCTCAGCCTAAGGACCTCTCTGGCCCTCCTCCCGGCTCAGACACAGATGCTGCCAGGACCCTTATCATGATCAGCTGCATTTACCCTGAATATCCCACGACTCTGTCTTCTTGAAACCAGGCAAGGGAGCGCACAACAGGTCCAAGCAGTAAAAGGGAATAATATTAAATCTATGCAACCGGTCAAAAATAAAAGTACAGTTAAAAAAATAACAGAAACCCCTCTACGACCGGTTACTCCAAAAGAGACCAAGGTTTAGCATGGGGGGGGGGGCTACCCCATTTTGCCTTCTGTCCCTTCCCGCTTTCCTTGCACTGCCTGGGCTGCGAGTTCGGGTTTCCCTCCCCGCCTGGGGGCTCCGCTCTCTCCCACCCAGCTATATCTCCACTGCTGCAGCCCCCCCCCCCGGGCTCCCTCCTTCTCCCCCCCCGCCGGCTTTGGACTCACCCGCCGCCACGTCCAAAAAGGGGTTGCTGCTGGTCTCGCATACACGTGGCTGGGAGGAGCCAAGGAAAGCGGGGGAGGGGCAGGAAAGGACTTTCCCATTCATTCCCCTCCAGTTGCCCTCTAGGAATCTGCAGTCGCCGCTTTTAACCCTTAGAGCGCATCTGAGAAGAAAATCCAGACTGGCTCTTCTTTGCAGCCCTCCAACTCCCAGGCTGGACGGGAGGCGCATCTCTCTCCCCCCCCCCCCGTCCCTAAAAGCAGCATCGGGCTGCAACGCACCTGGCAGTCTGTGCCCATGATTGAGTTGGGTTGGATGGAGGGCAGGAAACTCCGGAGAGAGTGCCGAGAGACGCACAGCTAGTCAGGGGTCTTTTTCAGGAGGGAGTTTCAGCAGCGCTGCGGGAGCAGAGGAGCCCTTGCTTGGCCTGATCCTGCAGGGCTCCTGTCATGTTCCTACATGTCCTAGACTAGGGAGCCAGACAGCCCTTCCAAGCCCCCCCCCCCGCCTCCTTCCTCCACCCCCCCCAAGCCCCTAGAAGACGGATCCCTCCAGCATTTGTGCTGCCTTGTGTGCTGTTTTGCTTTCGTTTCCAGGAAGGAGGCCCTGAAGCAGGCGGGTTCGGCAGGTACATAGCAGTGGATGGTCTGGGGAGTAACACCAGCGAAGCCTCTCCCCTCCTCTCCAGCAACTCCGCAGTGCTGCTGAAACTCCTTCCTCCTGAAAAAGACCCCTGACTAGCTGTGCGTCTCTCGGCACTCTCTCCGGAGTCCGGAACACGGACTGTGGCTTTTTGGGCAGGGTCAGCTCTTGGCTTCAGCTAAAATGCACACCCGAAGTAAGTAAAATACACATTACTCCCAAAAGAAACTCCTGGGTGAGGCGGCTGCTTCCTATATATTCAGGCTGAGCACATGGCACGTCACATGCAGCGTTCACGGTCATTTTCACCCGGCACGAAACAGGCATCATGATCATGACATTATGTTTGCAACCTGAGTTTAAGATTAAAATTCATCCCAAGAGTCAGTCTGTCTCCCTAACACCATCTGTGCACAAGGCACTTTCCAAAGAATAAGAGTGAGAGCAGTTCCCTGCCCCGAAGAGCTTCCAGTCTAGCTGCTGACACACAAGGGAAGGCACGGAGGAAGGGAATGGCAAAGGAGGCTGCTGCCGTATGTCAAACTGCCTGGCGTCTTTGGGCTGGCCTTATTTCGAACCGTATCCTGCTTTTTCCTCCTCTCCTTAGCTAGCCAAAGTGAGCTTTCCTGCCCTCCATCCAACCCAACTCAATCATGGGCACAGACTGCCAGGTGCGTTGCAGCCCGATGCTGCTTTTAGGGACGGGGGGGGGGGGGAGAGAGATGCGCCTCCCGTCCAGCCTGGGAGTTGGAGGGCTGCAAAGAAGAGCCAGTCTGGATTTTCTTCTGAGATGCGCTCTAAGGGTTAAAAGCGGCGACTGCAGATTCCTAGAGGGCAACTGGAGGGGAATGAATGGGAAAGTCCTTTCCTGCCCCTCCCCCGCTTTCCTTGGCTCCTCCCAGCCACCTGTGTGCGAGACCAGCAGCAGCCCCTTCTGGGACATGACGGTGGGTGAGTCCAAAGCCGGGGGCTGCAGCAGTGGAGATATAGCAGGGTGGGAGAGAGCGGAGCCCCCAGGCGGGGAGGGAAACCCGAACTCGCAGCCCAGGCAGTGCAAGGAAAGCGGGAAGGGACAGAAGGCAATATGGGGCAGCCCCCCCCCCATGCTAAACCTTGGTGGTGAGTTTTATTGAATTATTTTTTTGTTTTGTACTTATGGAAGATTAAAACAGTAAAAAGGGTTTCTGTTATTTTTTAACTGTACTTTTATTTTTGACCGGTTGCATAGATTTAATATTATTCCCTTTTACTGCTTGGACCTGTTGTGCGCTCCCTTGCCTGGTTTCAAGAAGACAGAGTCGTGGGATATTCAGGGTAAATGCAGCTGATCATGATAAGGGTCCTGGCAGCATCTGTGTCTGAGCCGGGAGGAGGGCCAGAGAGGTCCTTAGGCTGAGAGTTGATCTCTTGGATGATGAAGGGACTGAGGAGGACCAAGCAGGGGGCGCTCGCTCGCTGCTCCTCCTCCTCCACCCCCTGCATCTCCAAGCCAGGGTTTCCCCCTTCTGCTCTCATGACCCAGTAGCTAAAGGACTTGGTCACCTGGACTCAAATAAGGCACCTACTTGTTTCACGCTGCTCAGTTCAACTCCTGTGGCTTGATGGAGGAAAAGCAGGAAGAGGAGGATTGAACTGAGGCAGTGAGAAATATAGATCGCCCTTCGTTATCCACGAGGGGCTTGTTCCGACCTCCAGTTCCCCCAGGAACTGTGGCTAGTGAAATTTGCTTAAATGACTTTTTAAAAAGTGCTTTTTAATCTCTGCGTGGCAAACCATGCCGGCTGGAGGTCAGCCTCTGGCGCTCCCGGAAGCCACTTCTGGGTTGCGCCAAGGTCTGCGCGATGCATTCTGGGGTGACCCAGGGCCAAGGGAGGGGTCGCGGGCCTTGGTGCGACCCAGAAGTGGCTTCCGGGAGCCTCAGAGGTTGACCTCTAGCCCTGCAGCTGGTGCGGTTTGCTGTGCAAAGGTAAATAACCATTTTGTGTATGTTCTGAGGTTTTCACGACCGGTACATATCTTTGAATTAATAAAAGGAAGCATTTTCCAGGTTGTTCTGGTCGTTTTATTTAGTTAACAAGAGATTGTTCTAACGTTTCGCTCCTAAACTATGAGGAGCATTATCAAAGGAACATCAACTTGCTGTCTGCTCTAGTTCTTCTTCATAAAAGGTGTTAACAGTTGGGAGGTTAATTGCTGCCTTTGCCAAGTTCCTTAAAGGCATATCACCATTTTATAACGAAGTTCCATAGCGGCCAAGATTTTCCCTTTATATAGAGTTCGAGCGCCGGGGGTGGCCCTCCCACCCTTCCCTGCGCCCTGATCGTGGAAGAGAAGCCAAAGACCTGGCGGCCAGCCTGGAAGAAAGTGCCAATGACATCATTGGCATTTTCGTCCGGTGGTACGCGGCCAGCCGGAGACCCGCGTAGGTGGTATGTGGGCCCTGAAGGTTGGGAAACGCTGAACTAAACGTTTGAAACCATAGCATTTGAAACCATAGTAATACACATGTCTTCTGCGCCCATCCCTGAGGGCCTTCCACTCCCTGTCTGCTTCAGGTTGTGCCACCCTCAACCCGGCTGTGTTCGCGGGAAGGCGTTGAGTGGCCGGTTCCCTGGTCCTTTCAGCCAAAAGGATGGTACTATAGAGGTCTCGGATCCCAGAAAAGCCCAGTTCCTCCCACTTGATTTCCAGGCTAAAAAGTGCTGGGAATGTTGTGGAGAAATTATTTTGTAGAGCGGATGATTTCTCCTTCCAGTCTCCAGTGTCCTTCGGGGAGGTGGCTGTGCGCTTCACAGAAGAGGAGTGGGCTCTGCTGGATCCAGGCCAGAAGGCTCTGTACCGGGAAGTTACGCTGGAGAATTACGGGATCGTGGCCTCTCTGGGTAAGGACGCCTAATGAGTCTCTTGGAACTGCTCCTGATTCTCACTCCTTGTCATCCATATATTGTACCAGGAATTATCTCATCTCCTTGTTTCCTTCTCAGAGGACTTTCCCAAACCTGCCTTCATTTCCCAGCTGGAAGAAGGGGAGTGCGCATTTCTTCAGGATCGCGAGGAGGAAGAAGAGGAGAAATCAGCAGGTAACTTATGTGCTTATGCGCAGGACTGCTTAACCCAGCAGTAGATTTAGACCAGAGTGTGCTGAGTGAATGGGACCAGAAGGTGCTGTGGTGAATGGGGACCCTTCGCCACAATAGAAACTTCCCTCCTTTCTGGGGTAACGGGGTGTTGGTTACGATGAGTCAGCAAAGTATAGCTGCTCTTCTGATCTCTTCACTGGCAAGTTCGCGTCAGCAGCTTGGTCGAGCTGTAGCCCGAAAGTGCCAGTATAATTGGAGTGACTGATGCTCTGACTCTCCACATTCCTCTTCTGCTCAGTCCCCGTGTTCCTTCCCCAAGCCAGGGAGTGGGAGGAGGCACAGTGGAAGCGAGTGGCCGGTTAGAGGAGGCCACATCCGGCCAATCTACTGCCTGAAGTGACTGTCTCAGTTGGCTTCATGGAGGGGCCGTGCTTGTTGCTCCATTCCCTGTTATGCAGCTTTCAAAGGTGCAGGATCCTAACCGCACTTCAGCCACATCTGTGCACGGAATCCTAACATTGCCAAAGGGCTGAACGTGGAAGCTGCCTTGTGCAGAGTCAGACCCTTGGTCCGTTTGGCTCAATACTGTCTGCACTGACGGGCAGCCGCTCTCCAGGATTTCGGGGGGGGGGCTTCCCCAGCCCACCTGGAGATGCTGCCGGAGATTGAACCCGGGACCTTCTGCAAGCCAAGCAGCTGCTCTGCCACGGAGCCACGGCCCCTTCCCATGAGCTTCGTCGCAATGTGACACTAAAGCTGCTGTTATACCTGGGAGAACCCAGAGGGAAGCCCACTCTTGTGGCTTCTCCAAAGAAACGTTGTCCACCAGGGCTAACAGAGCTGCCTTCAGCCCACCTGTGTGCAACATGCCAGGTAACCACAATTGTGCTTCTTCTCCACAACAGCAAATTGAAAGCGGATCACTAACGGGGCTGCCATCCTACTCCTATTTTCCTGGTTCCACTGAATCCATTGGGTTCTGAGTATACATGCCTAGGAGTGTTTAGAGGTTTCATTTCCCTATAGGCTATAGCAGTGCTGAGCAATATTTTCTCTTTTCCAGGAGGCAACAAACAAGACAGTGACATTCAGCGCTTGCCACGTGGGGTGTTGCTGGAAGCAACCATTGCTGATGTCACGGAAGTGACTTTTGAAGACCAAGACGGATCAGGGAGGCAGGAGGGAAGCCATACACCCACCTGCAGGAGTAAATCTGTTTGTCAGGGTTATGACCTGCATGAAATCCCAGTCGAAGAGGAACATCACAAAGGGAAGAGAAGGAAGAAGCGTCCTTTGCACGGGGAAACAATCAAAGAACCCAAATTCAACATTAATAAACCCAGCAAAATACATACAGGGAAGAAATCATTTAAACGTTCTGAGTGGAAAAAGAGTTTCAGCACAACCACACATCTGGCTTTCCATAAAGTGACCCACAGCAGGGAGAAAGCTATGCATCAAGACAGATTGAAGAAGCAGGAGGGAAACCAGAAAGAGAAATGGAGAACTAAATCTGATGCTCGACAGGGCCAGGATTCCAATGTGATCGCAGGTGATCTAGAAAAAGAAACTGGAAAGAGGAAGGAAAATTGCCCTCAGAGTGCAAAGACCTTCAGCAGCAAGCCAAACCTTACAAGACATCAGAACAACCATACAGGGAAGAAGGCATATAAATGCTTTGAGTGTGGAAAGAGCTTCAGTGTGAGCACAAGCCTAACTATCCATCAAAGAACCCACACAGGAGAGAAACCATATAAATGCTCGGAGTGTGGAAAGAGCTTCAGTCAGAGCTCACACCTGACCTCACATCAAAGAACCCACACAGGAGAGAAACCATATAAATGCTTGGTGTGTGGAAAAAGCTTCTGTGTGAGCACAAGCCTGACTATACATCAAAGAACCCACACGGGGGAGAAACCATATAAATGCTTGGAGTGTGGAAAAAGCTTCAGTGTGAGCACAAGCCTGACTATACATCAAAGAACCCACACAGGCGAGAAACTATACAAATGCTTGGAGTGTGGAAAAAGCTTCAGTTGGAGCTCACACTTGACCTCACATAAGAGAACCCACACAGGAGAGAAACCATATAAATGCTCGGAGTGTGGAAAGAGCTTCTGTCAGAGCTCACACTTGACCTCACATGAAAGAACCCACACAGGCGAGAAACCATACAAATGCTTGGAGTGTGGAAAAAGCTTCAGTCGGAGCACAAGCCTGACTATGCATCGAAGAACCCACACAGGTGAGAAACCATTTAAATGCTTGGAGTGTGGAAAAAGCTTCAGTCAGAGCGCAAGCCTGACATTGCATCAAAGAATTCACACAGGTGAGAAGCCTTATAAATGCTTTGAATGTAGAAAATGTTTCAGTGATTGCTCAGGTCTGACTTTACATCAAAGAACCCACAAAGGAGAGAAACCATTTAAATGCTTGGAGTGTGGAAAGAGCTTCAGTGTGAGCTCAAATCTGACTGTACATCAAAGAATCCACACAGGAGAGAAACCATATAAATGCTTGGAGTGTGGAAAGAGCTTCAGGGATGGTGGAATACTTACTATCCATCAAAGAACCCACACAGGAGAGAAACCATATAAATGCTCAGAGTGTGGAAAGAGCTTCAGTCAGAGCGGACACCGTAATGTGCATCAAAGAACCCACACAGGAGAGAAGCCATATAAATGCTCAGAGTGTGGAAAGAGCTTCAGTCAGAGCGGACACTGTAATGTGCATCAAAGAACCCACAGTGGTGAGAAACCAAAGAAGTGCCTTGAGTGTGGAAAGACCTTCTGTTACTGCACAGCCCATTCTTTTCAAGAACAAATTTGCACTGGAATGAAAAGCATATAAATGCTTCTGAATTCATTGAGACTTCAATGCGACTACAAGTCTGACGTTCCATCAAAGTAGTAACTGCTAACTGCACCAAGAGGCTCCTTTCAAGGTGATGTCTCTTTATATTTGCAGGTGGAAAGCAACACCCCTCTTCACCCCATCATGGCATCTTTTCATGTTGCTTGTGTCTCTTCATTATCTTTTTTTTCCTAATATTGAGCCCTTTGGAACCGGGAATCTTTCATTGATATATGTATTCGGCTGTGTAAACCATGTATTGAACTGCTCTTGTGGAAGAACATTAAAGAAATATTCTTAGTCATAGTGGTAATAATGGCTCACTGTCCATCAAAGTATCCACACGGGAGAAGCCATATAAATACCTACTGCAAGGGGGGGAACGAGCTTCTGTCACCGCTCAGCCCTGACTTCTCACGAACAAGTTCACTCTGGAGAGAAACCTTTATAAATGCTTTTAACTTGAAACTACTATTAAAACTATATTTTAAACTACTACTTTCAAGCTGCACTTAAGTTTGTTTATTGATACCATTTAAAAAATTTTTTTTGCATGGCTCTATACCCGTTTGGTCCAGTAAACTCAAGAATGGATGTCAATATTGAGTAGAAATTAAGAATGTCCAGCTTTTAATATCCAGAGATTAAAATGGTGACCAAATACAGATGTGCTCTTCCCTGTCGCCCACTTTCCCCTCCCTCTCTCTCAGAACAGGATCGCCAAGGGTCATCCCAAGAAACTGCTTGGTGGGAGGGTTAGGGTGGTGTCTTGCTTTGGGAATCACCCCACTCTGGGGACCTCAAATGTATTAACCCAACTTCTCCTTCTAGGAGCAAGTTTGTTCCCTTTTAAATGCCCGCTTCGACTGAAAAACACCTCAATTAGTTAAAGCCGTGTGTAAAAACGAAAGCTGAACTCAGATGGACAATTAACCCAAATTTATTGCTTTACAGCATCCTTATCTCTAACACCATAAATCTCCCAAAAGCAAAAGACCCTTCTGCTAAACAAAAACAAGTCTATCTCCCCCTCAAACCAGTCTCTTTTGGCAGCAGAGTTGGCTTCTTTCTCCGTTGGCTCGGCGTCCCCCAGCTGGGCGTCGTCCTTTCGGAAGTGCAGCGTCACCGGTGTGCAGTCCTCTTCTCTGTCAGCCGAGAGTGGCAGTCCTTCCTCCAGTCCAGCAGAGTTGTCGTCGCTCGGAAATCCGGCAGCGTATCCCCGTGGCAAGCTGGCAAGGCTCCTTCCTGCTCCTACTGCTGCTGCTTTTATACTCCTTTGTCTTCATTAGTCCATCATGGATTACAGCTGGGGGCTGCAATCCAAAGTCCTAAAGCCCTAATTATTGTCAACACCTGGGGGGCACACCCTGCGTGGGTGGTAGGTGTGCCTCCACCCACGCAGTCCTGAGTGTTGACCCCTTGCTGCCCAGGCCTGTCAAAGTCCTGTCAAAAGTCCAAGTCTTCATCTGTTAACTCCTTGCTGCCTGGATCTGTCAACAAGGGTCCACTGCTGACACCACACTTGGCTCCTGCCAGTCTGCTGGGTCTTCTTCCACTACAGGTGGACAAAAGGAGCCGACTTCTTCACAGAACATGTACACGTAGCCTGTGGAATCCATTGCCACAAGGTTTGGAGATAGCCACTAGCTTGGATGGCTCTGAAGGGGGTGTTGCCTGTGGAGTCCTGTCAGGCTGTTGCACCCCACCGGCGAGGCGATGGTAAAGAATGGGGCTGATGGCACACAGCAGCGATGTCCTTGCTGTGCCACAGCTGGGGCGGGTAGCACAGCCGACAGCCAGCAGCGACGAGGATGGGCTTCTGGTACCAGCCCGTGGGCAGGACTGGGGGAGGGATGAGCCCCAGAGCGTTGCTGCCGGGCAGCGTTGGCAGTGCTGAACCCGATGCCCCAGGGGTCTGAGGCGGTCGAAGGCAGCTTCCTATGAAGGGATTTGGGTTTTATGACAGACTTTCATAGTGATGCTCATAATTATACAGTAGGCGGGGTGTGTTTTTCTTTTACAGAGGGGCTATCAAAAGCCAGGCCCCCTCAAGTCCAGGGGACCTGGTTGTGGGGAATACTGGACACACCTGTCCACGATCGCCCGCCACTACCCATTTTACACGCCAGCAGTAGCGTCGCTAGGCTGAGGTAGGGGTCCCGCCCCCCCCCTGTGGCGCTCTGGGCATATGCAGCGCTTTCTGCTCAGGTGCTCGGAGCGGCGAGTGGCGTGCTTCTGGACGTGATGATGCGGGGGGTGACGACACCTGCCCTCCAGTTGAGGACAGACTGGAGACCTGTAGGGCACCCCCAGGCTTTGCAAGCTCAGATCGCCTCTTCTGGCCCCTTCTGAACATGGAGGTCAAGGACAAACATTTTCCCTTACCTGGAGTATGCCTCCAGATCGCCACCCCCCAAATGCAGCATGCACCTGCATGCATGCTACAGCATGGTGGGGGATTATTGTGCGTTTAGCAAATGCAACATTATTTACTGAAAGAAAACTTGCGTTGCTCTTAACTCCTGAATCTGATGATCTAGATTTGACACCTCAGTAAAAAGGATCGCTAAGCCTTCAACATTTGGCACAGGGAAGATGCTTTGGAATCAAGCCAGAGGAGATAAACCATGTAAAAGTTTTCACTGCGGAGAATATTCCAATCAGTACAAGTCAGACCCTTATATTAAATACAGAGAAAACAATTGGGGGAAAATCAGATCAATGTCTTTGAGTCTTGGACAAGCATAATTTGGGGGACACATCCAATCCTACCCCCTGCCACATGCACCGACGCAGCTGTGCCAGCAGGAGGCGTTTGCTGCATCCTACTTAGTTCCTAATAGTAGCCAACTTTCTCCAAGCACTTACAGAGAAGGAAGAAGGGAGTTCTTTGACTCCCAAGCAAAAGTCCCATTCCTGAATTGCTCCCCCAGATCCCCTCAACTAACACAGATCACAGGAGGATTGGGGTTATCTTCAGTAATGAGCCACCACCCCTACACCCCCAATAATTAGCCAGGTGCTTCAGCTTCGGGGACACTGAGCGACTACGGGCTCCTGTCAGCCCTTGAACTCCTTGGTGCCTCTCTATATACCGAGATCCCACTCAAGGTGCAGCTGCAGCTTCTCTCCTTCACAGAGACTCTGCAGCTTATCAGTGACTTGCCAGCAGCTCTATGACAGACTTCCGGCCGTCCCGAACTGCCATCCTTGAGATCTTCAGGCATATGAGACGGCCGCTCTACCAACTGAGCCAGATCTCCTGTATGGGGTCCAAGTATTCGGAACAAAAGTGTATATGAAATTTACAGTAAAAGAATATATGGAGAATAGTCTCCACAGCCCCAGAACCACAAGGACAATGATGATCAGAAATGGGATATTGTAAAATCTACCTGACAGGACCTGAGATGGAACAACATTAGCTCGTATTAATGCTTGACGGTCCTGCGGGGGTATTTGAAAGGAAAGATAGGGAGATGATTGACCCAGGGAAAAAGGAACATTAAAGAAAACAGGAGAACAAGTTGTATGAGCAGAGGAATGAAGAGCCTGGGATTCAATATCCAAAAGACGTTGGTTCAGTTTCCCAACCGCTTCCTCCTCTGAGAGCAGAGGTGTTTGGGGGGTGACACAAGCACTCGCCGCGCAGAAAGGTGATGCGCGCACACGCACGTGTCGCCTGGGGGCCTCCCGCCTCGCCAGGCCGGGCTGGGCACCCCCTCAATCGGGAGAGCCGGCTCGGAGACATCTTCCCTGGCCGGCTGCCCAGGGCCTTCTGAGGAAGGCCCGCTGAGCGAACGTTATTTATAACGTCTGTTTGCGCATGGGCAGACCGTTTCCTGAGGGAAAACGTTAAACAAACGTCCCCGAGCCGGCTCTCCCGATTGAGGGGGTGCCCGGAGCGGGCGTCCGTAGGGCGCCCGGAGCGGTGGCCCGTAGGGCGCCCCACCCCCCAAGTCGCAGATTAATAAAGGGGGTGTGTCCAGGGGGAGGGCTCACTAGGGTGTTGCGCGCGCCCGCCCTGGGGCAGCATGCACCCTAGTGACGTCTCTGGTGAGGAGGAGAGCTTGTGAGAGCTTGGACACATGGCAGTGGTTGAAAATGGTGGCTGCTGCTTAGGTTTCTTTTCCTCATTGCTTCCTGGCTTTGGGGAAATCCTTTTACAGCATGGCTTCATAGCGCAGGAACACAAACGCGGCGTGACCCTCACGTTGTGTCATTATACATGTTATACATTATACATGTCTGGCACATGTTCCATTCGTGCTCACAAGCCATTTCCAAAAAGCCTCATGGCAACAAACATTTTAAAAAGTCTTTTTGGCCACAGTTCTCATTTTAAAAGGACACTGGGCAACAGCTGGTGGTACTTGGACCACTGGAACCTCACTCCAACGTGGCGCTTTCGGCAATGTGTTTTCGCTCCCAAGAAGCTCCTGCCTTTGGCCAAGCATCTCAGGAACACTGAGAAGGGCCCTCCCACCTACCCGGAGCCTCCTACCTACATTTCCTGGCCTCTGAAAACCCGGATGTAACTGGTGATGATGTCATCGCCAGTCACTTCCGGTGGTATGCAGCAGGAGAGTGGTGCCGGAGGTGGTACTCAGCCAGGAAGGAGTTGAGAACCCCTGGCTTAGTGTATCTGTTTTGGGTTTTGAGTTTACCTAGACAGCTAATGTACCTGGGCCTGTACCTCTTCACAAGGGAAGTGCAGAGCAGTAGTTTGGGCCTGGCTTCCTCGACTTACTGCTGAACTCGCACAGGTGCTAAACTCACCTTGGCACTTCTTCCCAATGAGGCACTGACTCCCAGTGAGGCACTCGCTGTTCGTGCTTGTTGGGGCCTATGTTTGTCAGCATTTATATGGTTTCTCCCCATATACATGCTGGGTGAAGAATTTTTTTTTCTTTTGTCCGTTCTAACTCTCCCTCCACTCAATTTGAGTGCATGTCTTGTGGTTCTGGTGTTGTGTGAGAGGGAGAAGAATTTCCCTCTATCCACTCTCTCCATCCCATGCATAATTTTATACATCTCAATCATGTCCCCCCTCAGGCGCCTTTTTTCCAGACTGAAAAGCCCCAAACACTGTAGCCTTTCCTCAAGGGAGGTGCCCCAGCCCACTAATCATTTTGGCCACTCTTTTCTGCACCTTTTCCAATTCAACTATATCCTTTTTGAGGTGTGGTGACCAGAACTGGACACAATACTCCAGATGTGGCCTTATCATCGATTTGTACAAGGGCATAATGATATTGGCTGTTTTATTCTCAATGCCTTTTTTAATGATCCCGAGCATGGAATTGGCCTTCTTCACAGCCGCCGCACACTGGGTCGACACTTTCATCGACCTGTCCACCAGCACCCCAAGATCTCTCTCCTGATCCGTCACAGACAGCTCAGAACCCATGAGCTTGTATGTGAAGTTTTGATTTATTGTCCCAATGTGCATCACTTTACACTTACTGAAAGTGTTACTTAAGTCCAGGAGAGGAGGGGGCAGAATGAGGTGGTTACCAATGGCACTTGCGTACGCTGATATCCTTGTCCCGTTCTTCCCCCCTTCTCTCTACTCAACTGGGATCTACACCAGCAAAGGTGACCCATTGTTAAGTTAAGCAGTTAAGCAGCTTCAATGAGTTCTCCGTGACTCTCTCTCTTACACACTCACCCACCGCAGGATTCAGTGCACACCCTATTGGTTCAGCAAGGGATGCTTTAGTTGGGATTGTGCAGTACGTCCCACTTACTCGGACGGGAGCGTTACAGCAAAGAGTAAATTCTTCCCAAGAGCTGCGGGAATACAGAGAAACTGTGTGAGTCCCCCGCTCTCTTTCGCCATATCTTTTGTTGCACTAACAACATTTAGGTCTTCCTTCCAAGTAAATATTGCACACGCCTGTGAAGAACAGGTAAAATCCAGAATCCTTATCAGGAACTGGCTACAGCCGGGCCAGGGTGTGGTAATGAGCTCCAAGTTGTGCTTAGTTGCTAAGCTGCCAAGGAAGGCCGAGTTGATTTGGAACTCAAAACACCTGTGTATCCCTGTGCGGCTTGCCTGGCTATTCAACAGGTCTCTTGTTGTCTTGTGTTGTGTGCTCCCCGAGGCATCTGGTGGCGCCACTGTGAGATACAGGAAGCTGAGCCTTTGGTCTGATCCAGCAGGGCTTATGTTCTCATTGCGTCAGTCAGCCTTGAGAAGCGTCAGCTGGTCTGGCCTTCTCTTTGGTGGAGATGCTTTTCCAAGATCCCTCCTTTGGGAGGGCAAGAGGCAGCCCTCGCCCTTTCTTCGCTCTGGACCGTTTCCCTTCATGGACGCAGAGAGGCAGGAGGAGAGATCTGTCCTTTGTCTATGTTCGGGGTTTCGTGACCTAGATGAGTGTACGTATTCCTAAGTATTTAAAGTGCCTATCTATGTAACAATATTCTATATTATTTAAAAATAAACCTGTAACACTGCACGCCCCAAGGGCCACAGCTAACAGCGAACTCTGGGCAAGGAACTCTGGAGGGGATTGCACCCACTCTCCCAGAACTACCAGACCCCAGCCCACAACGTGTTCCCTTAGCAGCCACTGAGCACAGGATTCGTTTTTGGATCTCTTCTACCCACCAAAACAAACTTCCCACCAAACCAAAACTCTCTCTCTCTCTCTCTCTCACACACACACACACACACACACACACACACACACACACACACACACACACACAACACCAGAACCAGGGGACATGCACTAAAATTGAGTGGAGGGAGAGTTAGAACAGACAAAAGAAAATATTTCTTTACCCAGCGTGTAATTGATCTGTGGAACTCCTTGCCACAGGATGTGGTGATGGTACCTGGCCTAGATGCCTTTAAAAGGGGTTTGGACAGATTCATGGAGGAAAAGACCTTCACAAGTTACAAGCCATAAGCAACCTCCTGGTTTTAGAAGTGGGTTTTCTCTGTGCCAGGTGCAGGGGAGTGGCAGCAGAAAACAGGTTATCTTGTTGTCTTGTGCTCCCTGAGGCATCTGGTGTGGCCACTGTGTGATACAGGAAGCTGGACTAGAGGGGCTTTTGGCCTGATCCAGCAGGGCTCTTCTTATGTTCTTATGTACACACACACATTAACAGATTTAACTAGTAAAGGTTTATTAAGATTCCATTCTGTTACAGGGTACAGGGTTCCTTCACCTCCCCAAAAGAGGCAATTACAGGAGGGGGCGAGTACACACGTTTTGGAGCAGCAAGAAAACAAGACATTCTAACTAGCTAAGCTATCTAGTTACTTACTTAACAGACGACATTTTCAGGTCCAGAGGAATTCCTTGTCCAAACCGACGGAGCGGTCCGCAGGCAGGCGTCTATGGGCACCCCCGTGCCCACTTTTATTCCTACAACCCACGTTGGCCCAAACAAATCATGCTGAATCATGCTCTATGATCCGTCGTTCTTGTCAACCCAATCTCAGCGTCACTGATCTCGCCCTGGAAGCTGAACTCTTAAGACAGCCCCCTTTTCAGATAAGGCGCCACTTGGTGTATGCTGCATGCGTACTCCACAGCAGTAACTCTTTCTCCAGGCACCAACTTGAAGGTTTTCCCATTCTTAGCCGGATCAGGCTACAGTCCAGCAAATAAGATAATCTAGGTGTAATAAATTCTAGGCTTAGCAGGAAGCAGACACAGACACAGACACACACACAGACACACAACATTACATTTCAAAGTACAATTAACACTCCCATAACTTCCCACCCCAGGCATCTCCACTAGGGGAAAAGACATGATGTCATTCCATGACAGAACTACTATATTATAGGCTTTATTATTGAGTACTTACTGAGGACTTTGGGTTCATCATCTCCGTCTGGCTGGGCTGCTGGCCTGCTACTCAAAGTGGACATTTGGTGTACCAACAGTGTCTTCAGGCTGCCTGGTCCCTGCTGGAGAGGGAGTCCAGGAGCTACAAGAACTGGAGACGGTAGATCCCCTGTGCCCTGGGAGTGACTGCGGTGGTCTGGCTGTATCCAGGGTGGTGGCAGTACTACCGGAGAGGGCTTAGCCCCGAGACTATGGGACTCACGATTTGGTTTCTTTCTTGTGGTTCAGACTAGTAGCCCTGGATTATTCTCCTCGGAGCCAGTGTAGCAAAGGAATCAATGGGGAGTGGCACTCTGTGCCCCTTGGCAGCGGGCCCAGAGTGCAACAGGTGGCAGTGCCATGCCCGCCAGACCTGGTAAGTCAGTGGTGGGGGCGGATGGAACAGGGCGGGGCGGGAAATGTTGAACGGCAGAAGTGGGGGGATAACGGAGGCGGGTGGGGATAGCACGTGCCATCTCCTTCCTCGCTTCCCAACATTGCCCCTTTCTCTCCTTGAAGTTGTCCAAGGAGACCCATTCACGAGCAGGAGACTTACCCAGAGGTAAGGGATCTTCTTCCAAGACTCTTAATCAGGTAGATTAAAAATGTAAGTACTGGAGCCAAATGGTCATGAAATATTGTATATCATCATGTATCATCACAATTCCATGTAAAGGTTAAATGTATATAAAATAAGCAACAGTGCCAAGTCAAAACAGCAATAATAGCTGGTAACGAAACCGTTGTAGATCTCTTTACTCCTGTATCTTTACTCTGTTTTGATTTGCAGCTTTCTCCACTATGTGGATCTTGTTATGGGAAGAAAGACGTGTGCTTGTACTGAATCTCTTTCTCTTTTCAGAGTACAGGCAGGAGGTCTGGCTCAGTTGGTAGAGCGACCGTCTCATATATGCTTGAAAATCTCAAGGACGACAGTTCGGAATAGCCGGAAGTGTCTGTGTCTGTTGGAGAGCTGTCGGCACGCCAAGCTGATAAGTTGCAGAGCCTCTGTGGGGGAGTGGAACTGCAGCTGCACTTCAGTGTGAGTCAAGATTGCCTGTCAGTTGTAGCGTTATGAGGCAGACGCCAGAGAGCAGTGGCGTTACTGGGTGGCGTGTCACCCCCAAACGGGTCTTCGTTTGGCCCTTCTGAGGGCAAGACTTCAAGCGGCGTTGTGCGCATGCACCACTTTAAGCCTTGCCTTGGCCTAGTAGTCAGAAGAAGTGCCCGAAGATGCCGGACGTGAGCAGCGAACAGGGGATGACGAGCGTACCTCCCAGCCAATGAAGATGAGCACTGCAACGAGCCGGGGGTCACGAGCTGGGAGGGGGTCACGAGCATCACCCCCTCCGGCGACCTGCCCCCCTGCCACGTACTGGCAACGCCAGTGCCAGAGATAAAGCTGAACTGTGAAAGAAACCATCTAGAATGAAGGGCTCTATGAAAGAGTGGGACATATTATGTAAAAACCCCGTGAGGGTTAGAAAGCCTGCCCATGTGAACCGCTTTGAATTAAAGTCAGTGGAGAAATCCGATGACCAAAGTAAAGGCGGTATATAAATACTGGTGGTTGTTGTTGTTACTTAAATTATTTATTCCCTTTGAGGATCTTGCAGTGTTTCTTCATGTTGGGTTTACAACGGACTCTTTCCCCATGGTTTCTCCTCTGTGTGGGTTCTTTGGTGGACAGTACATTTTCCACTGTCCTTGAATCTCTTTCCACACTCCAAGCATTTAGACGGTTTCTCCCCTGTGTGGGTTCTTTGATGCAAAGTCAGGTGTGAGCTCACACTGAAGCTCTTTCCACACTCAAAGCATTTATACGGTTTCTCCCGTGTGGGTTCTTTGATGCAAAGTCAGGCTATCACTCCTACTGTAACTCTTTCCACACTCCAAACATTTATTTGGTTTCTCCCCTGTGCGGGTTCTTCGATGGATTTTAAGTTTTCCACTTTCAGTGAAGCCCTTTCCACATTCCAAGCATTTATACGGTTTCTCCTCTGTGTGGGTTCTTTGATGCAAAGTCAGGTTTGAGCTCTGACTGAAGCTCTTTCCACACTCAAAGCATTGATATGGTTTCTCCCCTGTGTGGGTTCTTTGATGTATTCTGAGTTTTGATTTACTGCTGAAGGTCTTTGCACATTGCGGGCATTTTTCCTTCCTCTTTTCAGTTTCTTTTTCTAGAGCAACTGGGATGACATTGAAATCTTTGCCTTGACAAGCATCAGGTGTATTTCTCCATCTCTCTCTCTGGTTTCCCTCCTGTTTCTTTGCTCTGCCGTGATGCACAGCCTTCTTCCTTGTGCGCATCTTTTTCTTATGAAAAGTAAGATGTGTGCTTTTACAGAAGCTGCTTTTCCATTCAGGGCATGTAATTGATTCCTTCCTTGTGTGGATTTTGTTGTGTTTATTAATGTTGGATGTACAATTGATTCTTTCCCCCTTGTAAAAGACGCTTATTCCTTCTCTTCCTTTTATGTTTCTGTTGGATTGGGATTTCATGGATCCCAATCCAACAGGAATTTCACGGTCATAACTCTGACAGACAACAGATTTAGTCCGGAAAACCGGTGCTGGGCTTCTCACCAGCCTCTCTGATCTGCCATGGGCTCCAAAAGACCCTTCCCCCACGTCGAGGATGGCTGTTTCTGGTGACACCCCAGGTGACTCCCTCCGATCCTCATTGGCCTGTCCGTTGCTTCCTGGAACAGAGAGAAGATTGAATAGCAGTGCAACTGAGAAACAGAACTCTAAAGCGTACTCCTAAGGCTTGTATACTGTACTCAGAAGTAAACACCAATGGATTCTGCGGCACTTACTCCCAGAAAGGTATGCATAGGATCACAGCCGATCAGAGACCGACTCTCAGCCAGCGGTTGTGCAGAAGTAGCGCAATCGTGGCTTCGTGGCCTGTTGCAACCAGACCCAGTCCTGGGATGGAGGCAGCTTTGTTAGCCCTGGGGGACAACGTTTTGGGGAGAAGTCACCATCACCAGAGTGGGTCCTCTCTCTGAATTCTCTTAGGCCTCACAGCTGCTGGGCAGCCCGATCCTGCCTAAGATGCGGCGGCTGGCCTGAAGAGCCGGCCGCTGCATCCAAGGCCGATTGCGGGCTACACCAGTGCAGTCTGGACTCACTTTGAGGGAAGGGGACGTTTGATTCCTTTCCCTGGTGTAAGCGCCGGAGGCCCTAATGGGTATTGTGGTGAACAGGCCTATATCTTCTGGTTTAACTCCATTTTGATTTCTCAGTCTTTTGGATTCTCTGCCTGCTTGCTGCAGTGCCTTGGAGATTGGCAGGTGTCCAGCGACCATGAGGTTGCAGTTTTGGTTTTGCCCTGCCTTGGGAGGGAACCGTGCATATCTGTACATATCTGTATGGGAACCGTGCTGGTTAGTCTTTCCTTCATTATTGCAGCCACCTGTGTTAAACATCACGAGATTCTCTCAGTGGGGAGGGGGATGAGGAGTTTGAATGTGTGTCATCTTTTGATTGGTCAATTGCCTTGGTCCATCCCCTGATCCCCAAAAGTGTATTTAAATTGTCTTTGGAGAATCCATTTTGGAGCATCTCATTCTCACTTACTTGCCTGTGTGCTATGGCGTTTTGTGGAGTTGGCTTCCTGGGCTGAACTGCCCCTGTTGCCTCCCAGCCAAGCCTGGCTGGGTGGGCCCCTGCACAGCATCCCTGCCTGGGATGGCTGAAAACCTTATTCCATCTTTGGTGAGTTCTTTAGGGAAATGTTAAGCTTAGGAGTTATCTCTTTCTTGTGTTATGTTCTGTTATTTTGTATGTTGTCTGTATGCCTTATGTATTCAGCAGTTTACTGCCTTATTTATTCCTGTGTCTCTTCTATGCCTTTTGCGTAGTCTAAAACAAATAAAACATCTCTATTTTTATACATTGTGTGTTCCTTGAACCAACCCAAGTTAAATCCAAGTTACAAAAAGTGGCCATGAGGCGATCTGGTCTTCCAAGGTCAGGTGGTTGATGCCCAACTTTTAGGCCGGAACTACACTGCATGGCGGCCGGCGCTTTGCGGAGCTTCTGGCAGCATTTCGGAAGCAAGCGGAGCAGCTGAAGCCGCGGCGTGCACAAAGCGGGAAAGATGGCGCCCACCCATTTTTTGCGGGGCAGCTTCGCGTAGGCAATGCAGCCTACCAATCGGATGAGAGGGGGGAGGAGAGTGGCTGCATGCCAATCAGAACTACCTCCAATCACCGTGGGGGGGTTATTTCAAGGCTTATTCCCAGAGAAAAACACAGGACGAGGAGAGAGAAAACCAGAATGGTGGGAAATACTCAAAATAGCCCAAACTCCTGTCACCATGGAAGTTTATTCCAAGAGGATTAATTGTAACAAGAAAGAGTAGGAACAATCAGAGAGATTTGTGAGTGTGTGTGTGTGTGGGGGGGAAGTGTTTCGGTGCTCGCTTGCTGCTTGCAGCAAGGGAACGGTCTGTTGTGTGTGCACAGGCAGAGCAGAACAATATTTCCCCTGCAGACCAATTATGGATTGAAAGCAAAATATTGCTTACGATTGCTCCATGTTGACTCATTCAGAGATGCTCGGGAAGTTGAGCAGTACCCGAAACCCCTCAACGTGTCCGTGTGTGTTAAAATGAAATAGAAACGTGTGTGAAGCTTGTGAGTGATTCTGTCTCGCCTGCCTTTACGACTAGCCAAGATGCATAGGGCAGGGTTGTTAAAAAGCAGACCTGCAAGGTTTTCGGCCAATCGGAGCGCGCTTGTGTTTAACCAATCACAGCTGCACTTTCTTAAGAAGGCGGGACAGCAGGAGGGACAACAGGCGGGAAGACGCTCCTTCGACCAGCTCAGCGGAGGCAGGGGCAAGACGCAGTGCAGTGTAGATCAGGCTTTAGCCCTGCAGGAAACCTCAGACCTGACCCCCTGGGGGGCAATAAAGCAGGATAAACAGGAGGAAATATGTACACCACTCTGAGCTCCTTGGAGGAAGGGCGGTATAATAATAATAATAATAATAATAATAATAATAATAATAATAAACAGCAGCAGAGAAAGCAGGCCTGGCAATCATAAAGCATTTAAGCTGCCCTGCTAAATACAGCAGATGATAAAACATTTACCGAAGTACCCCTTTCTGCAAAGACGGGAACGTCTTGCCAAACCTCCGCTTTGTCTCTAATTAGTTCAGAGCTAATGGCGGATCTGCAGACTGCAGGCAATTAACATATACGGCATAATTTCCTTGTTAAACCCCAGTCTTCAAACAGCTCTTTCTTATTTTAACCCAGCTGGAAAACAAACGCAGGACCCCCCCTTTTTTTTAAGCAGAAGCAGACACCCCCGGCTCCGGGGTTTTTGGCGCCGGCGGCACAGGGCTGGCGCGCGCTGTCTCTGCCCGGGCACAGAACTGGGTCTCCTCCTCCTCCTCCTCGGCACCTTGTTCCGAGGACATCCGCTCCTCTCTCTCTCTCGCAGCAGTCCGTGTCAGCTGCAACAGTCCGGCTGTCCTTCCTTCGGATCATTGCTGGATGTCCCGCCCGCTCGTCGTCTAGTCTGTTCAAACCAGGCACAAGGGCGCTTCGACAGTCTCCCCCCCCTTCTCTCCCAGTCCCACCCCTCTCGATTCAGCCGCCCTGGGGCTCCCTGTCCCCTTCACCCCCAATGGGCTGTCGACTCACCAAGAGATCGTCGCACACAGGGGGGAGACAAAGGAAGGGGGCAGAGCAGGAGGCGGCTTCTTCCCCACTGACTCCCCCTCCCCTATTCGCCCCTCTAAAAATCCCATTCGATTCTTTTAACCCTTAGAGTGTCTGTCAGCCGAGTCTCGACCCTCCATTTCTCTCTCTCTCACACTCTCTCTCTCACGCACGCACGCACGCACACACACACACACACACACACACACACACACACACACACACACACACACACACAGGGGGGGGGAGTACCAGAATCTGTACAAAGGATTAAAGCATGCAAGCAAACGACTTTCCAGCAGAACATAACAGTGTCTCGTGTCCTCTCTGTTTTTGCGAGCTCCAGGTTTTAGAGGTAGCCGACATCTGAAGGCCGGGTGCCAGGGGGTGGCGACAGGATACAGACCTCTTGCTGTCTTGAGTGCTCCCTGAGGCATCTGGTGGGGCCACTGAGATGCAGCAGGAAGCTGGACTAGGTGGGCCTTGGGCCTGATCCAGCTGCAGGGCTCTTCTGAGGTTCTTGGAATATCAACTTCACCACCCTGTTTCGCAAACATCCATCCCTTAGAGCCAGACGACCACTCTGCGCGCAGAGGGTCCCACGTTCAATCCCTGGCAGAGGATCTCAGGGAGCAGGTGATGGAATGGGAGCCCCAAGGTAGGACCCACCCACCCCAGACTGGGCAGATAATAAGACTGGCCCCTGATGTGGGCCAAATACTGCTCTGAATCAGTCAGGCAACTTCATAGTCACTTTGCAGAAGGGACAGAGCTCCTCCTCCTGCTGCTGTTGCCTCCTTACGTGCAGGAGGTCCCAAATTTGCTCATTGGCAGCATCTGCAGTCAGGGAGCTGAGAAAGAGACTGGCCTGAAAGCCTGGAGAAGGAGCTGCTGCTGCCAGCCAGTGTTGACAAGACTAAGCTGGAGGACCAAGGGCCTGACTCACAATCACCTGGAAGAACATCCAACCAGAGCTCAGGGGTTGAGCAGAAGGGGATGTTGCTGCTACCCAACGGTGTGCTGGTGCCCCACACAGACTCTTCCTTCCTGGGCAATGGTGTTGCTTGCTCCTCTCTCAGTTGCACGGTGAGCTCCAGCGCCAAGGAACTGCATCCTTGCTTCATCGGTTGGAGTGATATCCCTGGCAGAGAAAGGTAGGTGGGCAGGTGGGTGGGGTGGGGTGGGGGAGATGAATATGGCATGGGTAGACATTCCCGCTCTGGGGGTGTCGCGCAGATCACCGGCTGAATTTCTGCCTGCTCCGTCCCCAGCTATGGTTGAAACCCACTCATTCTAAGGAAGCAACTGGAAGCAGAGGAACAGCCCCAAATAAAAGGCAACGGGGGGAGAGAGAGAGAGGTCCATCCATCCATCCTTTCGGCTCCCCGGGATCGCGTTCTTTCTTAAGAAAGATGGTTAGGATCAAGCAAAGCCGGCGCAGCAGGGAAACCCCCCCCCCCGCTCAAGATGGGGAAAGGCGGCAGCAGGGGCCAAACCAGCCAGCACACACCCCCAGACCCCCCCCCTGCACCCCGCCCGGCTCAAGGGATCTCTTTGGGGCTGCGCTGCGCTGTGCGTGGGGTTAAACACACAGAGGGAGCCTTGGCCAGGCATTCCTAGAAAGGAGGAGGCGAGGGGCGAGAGCAGGACGTGAGCCGGGGGGGGGGGGCAGCCCCTTCCTGGCCTGGCGCCTCCGCCCCGGAATCCGGCTTGCTGGCAGGATGATGCGCGCCCCCCGGGTCTCCCCGTAGCGTAGCGAGCTGCTGGCTGGGGAAAGAACGGGGCGGGGTCTCGACTCTGGAGGCGGCGGCGGCGGGGCCGGAGAGGCGGCAGCAGCCGCAGCAGCAGCAGGCGGTGGGGTGAGTGGCGGCCGGGAGGGGCCCTGATGATGATCCGAGGGAGGGAGGGAGGGGCGCCCCGGGCGGGCAGTGGGACTGGGAGGAAACCGCCGCTCGCTCGCTCGCTCGGGGCAGAGTTTTTTCCCGGCAGCAGCAGCAGCGCACCGGCGGGGGGACTAGTCCGGCCGCCCGGGTCTGTTTTCCCTTCGGACGCCGCCATTCCGGCTCGCCGGCGTTGTTCAATCGCAGCCCTTGAAAACAAGGCCGGCCAGCCTCTCCTCTCGCGGCTCATCATCCTGGCGGCACCGATCCCCTCTCCTGTCCTGTCCTGTGCATGGCAAC
Organism: Plestiodon gilberti rubricaudatus; assembly: GCA_026170595.1. NCBI lineage: Eukaryota > Metazoa > Chordata > Lepidosauria > Squamata > Scincidae > Plestiodon > Plestiodon gilberti. The sequence goes on along the minus strand of JANXHW010000002.1, from coordinate 263,472,849 downwards.
TGCGGGGTGCAGCGCCCTGGGACGGACGGGCACCCACGCGTGGGGCACAGCCTGCCCGCCCCCCTCGACGCGTGGACCCTCTGGGCTCTCTGTCTGTCTCTGTCTCGGTTTCTTGCTGTTCCTTGAAAGGAAACTCGTGGCCTTCGCCTCTCTCTGGCTCTCATCTACCCCCCCGCCCCCCCCAATACCATTGATCATTTCCTGTTTGGTGGTAGACCTAAAGCAGCTTTAATGTCGGGTCCGCTTTTTGCTGCCTTATATGAGTTGTGTCTCCACTGGTCGTCCGTCCTTGTCAAAATCCATTCTGCCCCTATTCATCCCATGATGGGGATGAAGACAGAGGGAATCGTGGCTCGACACCCGGTGAGAGAGGGGTCGCCTCACCCCAGTGGTGTCACTACTGTTGGTGTCACTCGGTGCGGTAACACTCATGGTGTCAAACCCCCCCCCCCATTCACTTTATTTTAATATATAGTACAGTACTCCCCCCATATCAGCTGGGGATATGTTCCAGGCTCCTCCGTGGATACTTGAAACCGTGGATAGGAGCAAACACCCCCTCCATGGTTTCCTGAGGGGCCCCCCGCCTGCCTCCCCTGCGGGCAGGCGTGCGCGCCCCCCCAGCTCTTATTTTTCTTTCAGCAAGCTTTGTTTCTTCCTTAAGACAAACAGAGAAGCAGCCTCAATTTCAGGCAAGTAGAATGAGACTAAGTCCTAGAGAGAGTCTCTGCAAGGTTTCTGTTAACCTTGCAGAGCCTCTCTAGGACTTAAGGCTGATCTACACGACAGTGTCGCGGAGCGTTTTTGTAATCCGGCGGAGCCGCCGGACCTCTGCCCCACTGCCGCGTACTCCAAGTCGAGTGCTCTATTTTTTGGGAGGCATACGGCGGAGCTTGGAGGTGGCTCGCGGAGCTGCTGCAGCCTACCAATAACAGAGAGGGGGGGGAAGAGAGCTACCAATCACAACGGCGCGTTCTTAGGAAGGCGGGACAACATGAGGGGTAACATGTTTGAAGACACTCCCCCCGCTTCCAGCGCGGAGGCGCCAGGCAGAGGCGATGGCGGAGCCCCGACGCTTTCGTGTAGATCAGCCTTCAGTCTCGTTCTACTTGCCTGCAATAAGCAGCCAGAGGCTGCTTCTCCTGTTTGTTTAAGGAAGAAACGAAGCTTACTGGGAAAAAAGTAAACGTCTAAGGGGGGGTCCCCGCGATCCGTGGATAACTGAAACCGTGGATAGTGGATCAGTGGATATGGGGACCCACCTGTACAGGTCACCCAACAAATCAGTAACCAACAAAAAACTAGTGGTCAACTTGATGACACTCTCAGAACTGAAAACGAGTTCTAGTGTTAGCTCTGATACACAGAAAGGAGAGAGCTGATTCCACTGGTGATCTGAGGGTGGTGCGGAATCGTAAGTGGCGCAGGACACCGCTGGGTGCATGTAAGCACCCAGATTGTGATTGTGTAGATTGTGAGCCCTTTGGGGACAGGGAGCCATTTAATCATTTGATTTTGTCTGTAAACCGCTTTGTGAACTTTTTGTTGAAAAGCGGTATATAAATACTGTTAATAATAAGTAGCCCCTCTTCCTTCCCGGTCAGAGTCATCCCCTCCCAGCGGGCCACTGCTATCACGTGGGCGGAACGGAGCTCTGACTCTGTTTACATGCACATAGTTCACTTGCACGTAGTTCACCTGCTCCACTTACGGTTCTGCACCACCCTCGGAACGGCAGTGATTCATGCTAACACCTTACTGGTTCTATGCTGTGTCATAACAACACCTCATTGGCTCTCAGAACAATCAGTCTCATTGGTCAGTTTGAAATCTATTTTTTGTTACATAAGGCAGTTGTGTTTTCCTTTGCCGGTTATTTGGCCATAATGTTTGATTGAATACAGATAATTCAACACAGTTTATTGCATTGCATTCAGTATAAAATTACCTTTCCAATGATATATAGCATCATGATATTATTCCTAAATATGAATTTTCCAAAAGGTTTCCACAGTTTTGGTCACTAGTGGTATCATCCCCTGAGAGTGTCACGCAGTGTGGTCCACACACCCCTACTGATGCCACTGGCTGCCTCCCTCCCTCCTCCTCCTGCTCCATGTACTTGAAAAAAAAGAGGAAGACAGAGCAGGGGAGGGAGTGTGGAGGATAGAAGAGTGGCAGACTAGAGCGTCTCCCAACACTGTGCTCCATTCACTTTTGAAGTGTGGAGGAGAGGAGTGTGGTGGCTAGAGTGTCTCCAAGACTGCGCTCCATCCTCTTCCTTTTGGGATCTAGGGAGCGGGAGGAGGAAGAGCCACGGACACCTCCCGCCAATCTGCCACTTGAGTTGTCTGCTTCCGCTAGCCCCACCCACCCACCCCGGTGACTGTGCAACAAACACCATGCCGAAGAAGCAGTTTCCCAAACCGTTCTTCCGACAAGGTCATGCGCAACATCACACTGCATTGTAAAAAACTGTGACTGAAGGTTCTGCACATACAGATATTTTCCGGTCACGGGACTTCTGACACCACCTGGCGCATCGTTCAGGGTGGCTTGTTCTGTACATTTATGTGCTTACATATAAATTGCAGGTCTTAGGCACGGCAGCTTGTATTTTGGGAAGGAAATGGTGGCGTCCATATTGTAGGCTGACCATAACTCAATGGAGATGTTAATGCAGATGTTTGTTCTCTCTCTTTCCAGTTCTTTCCCCCAGGAAAAGCCCATTGCTGTGGTCTCCATCGCTGTTGTGTATTCTCGAGTTTTCTATCCTGCATTGCTGCCTTTGTAAGGTTCCTCAGCAATGAAAATGGAGGCGCAAAAGCCCACAGGCTTTGCCATAGGAGAGCGATCCGAGGGAGCGGAAGAAACCTCTCGTGTCCTCCCGGCTGAGACTAGCAGGCAAGGCCTACAAAGGATTCGTGGGGAAGTGAAACAGGAATCCGGTGAGGGGGGGCTTCACCACTGCTGGGAACCACAGTGGCAGGGGTTCCTGGACTCCTCCCCACACTCAGGCTGGGGAATCCCACAGCTGCAACCTGCACCCTGGGACGACGCCAAGGCCTTCCTGGCCTCCTTCGAGCAAGTGGCCGAGGCCTGCCGGTGGCCCAGGGAAGAGTGGGTGGCCCGACTCCTGCCTGCTCTCAGCGGAGAAGCCGAGCAGGCCTTTGATAGGGTGGAAGCCAGAGAGAGAGTGGATTATGGGAAAGTGAAGGCCGCCATCTTGCAAGGAGACACCATCAAAAGGGAGAAGCTGCGTCAACACTTCCGGCGTTTCTGCTACCAGGAGGCCGAGGGGCCGAGAGGGGCCTACAGTCGTCTCCAGGAGCTTTGCCACGGGTGGCTGAAGGCCGACAGGCACTCCAAGGAGCAGATCCTGGAGCTGCTGGTCCTGGAGCAGTTCCTGGCCATCCTGCCACCAGAGATCCTGACTTGGGTGAGGGACCACGGCCCAGAGACCTGCTCCCAGGCAGTGACCCTGGCAGAAGATTTTCTGCTGAGGCAGCGAGAGGCCCAAAGACAAGGGCAACAGGTGAGGCCAGATCACTATGTCGGGAACACTGGGATGAGTGGTGGAGCCAGGCTGAAATCTTTGCCCCTCTGAAGGGGATCTGCAGGCCAAGATGGGCTAGTAGGTGGCTCCTTTTGGACAGGTGACCAGGGATTGTAGGACCATTTGTGTTTTTCTAGCCTATTTTTGCACTAAAGAACAAACCTCTTTTAAATCTGTGGAGGACGGGCTGTTGCAGAGCCAAAGAACAAGGAAAACGGCATGGGAGTATTTAGTTACAGCGTTGGCCCAAGACATCCAGATACCTGAGGTGGCAGCATGCCAAATGCTCCCCCTCCCAACTTGGTGATGCGCCGCCTTCGGCTCCTCCCACCCCTGGGAAAAGGAAGAGGGGGATGGAGTGGAAGAGGAAGCGGAAGAGAAGAGTGGTGGCCTAGAGTGTCACTCTCTCCCACCCACCACTCTCCTCTCCCCCAGGCTTCCTGTTCCTCTCCACCACCACCCTCTTTGTTTTCTAGTCTAGGGAGTGGGAGGAGGAGGAGAAGGGTCGGTGGGGGTGGGGGTGGGGGGAAGTGGGGGCATGGAGGTGGGTGCCCGCTGCCCCATAGATGGGCTGATCCTGTTTATTTTATTTTTTAAAGTGCATACCCTGTCATTCTCCTTTTGGATCCGGGCAGCTGCAATATACAAAACTTGAAACACCATCATCGTGTGAGTGGGGAGAGGGGCTTTATAAGAGTGTGCAGCCTTTGTGAAGTGTGGGAGGAGAAGAATGTGTCTCTGTGTCTGTGTTCTGGGAGGGGGCTCTGGGCCATGGGCCTTCTAGGGGTGCGCCTGCTAGGGCTGTCGTGGGGAAGAGGCAGAGAGGCCCTTTTCATGGTTCCTCACACATATCCCTCCTCCCTGTTTCCTCTGTGCCGAAAGAGACCCTCCAGTCCTCACTGTCGTTTCAGGCACGGACTCCATTGGCGGTGCCCCTCTCGGACGCAGAGCGGGCGCCGTATGACTCGGAGAAGAGGGGGCTGCTGCCAAGAGAGGCCAAGCAGGAGAGCAAAGATGGGGATGTGAGCTCACATGGTGGTGAGTGTGGTGATCGTTGCCCTTGACCTGTTAGCCAAGTGCCTCCTTAATTCTTCCAGCAGTGCCCGAAGGCAGCCATTTTCCACTGCGGGGCCACGAAAGGTCCGCAGGTGTGCCGCCACGGGAATTTGGAGCACAGCAGTGGAAAATCTCCCTCCCCCACCACCCTCAACCAATACAGGCGTGAGGACTAAAAACAACATTTCCACAGCAGATGAAAAAAGTACCCCCAAAGATGTTTAAACAGGCCAGGAAAATACAAAGGTCTTCACCTGATGCCTGAAGGACAACAGTGTTGGCACCAGAGGAGCCTCCTTGGGGGGAGATTATTCCACCAGCTGGGAGCCACCACCTAGAAGCCTCTGTCCTGGTTGCTCCCCACCTCACCTCTGAAGGCACAGGTGCCCAGGGGAGGGCGGGCCTCCAAGACCAAAGACGACCTCGCTGCACAGGTAGCTGCACAGGTATGTCTGGGAGCAGCCATTCGTTCAGGCCCCGAAGCCCCAGTCACGCCAGGTCTCAAGAAGCGAGGGCAGCTGACTGACTTGCATTCCTTTGTGTAGCGACTGCTTTGTGGTTCCGACGTGTTTAAATTCAATTGCATGAAAAATATTATTTTGACATATTTTTCCGCCCAGGGGCCTTTTGGGTGACAGGCTGCAGTACCTGCCTGTCCCTGTTGGGGGGGGCTGAAATGGCTGCTGCCCAGCGTTGCTTTGGTGCAGGGCTGGCTGGCTTCGCCTTGGAGCTCCCTCTTCAGTTCTTCCTTTTCCCTTCCTTTGCTCCTCTTTGGAACGTCTTCCTGTTTGGAACAAGTATCTTCTCTTTCTTTCTCTCTCCCACAGAAGGTGGAGTCGTGAGAGAGGCAGAGAGTTTTCTGCTGGACAGCCTGGCGTCGGAAGAAGCGCTGCAGAGCTCACTGGGAGGGTTTCAGGAAAATATCTCCTTCCTGACTGAGCTGGCCGAGAGTGAGTATCCTGTGCGGTTATGTCAGGGAAACAGAGAGTCAAGACGTAACCTGGACTGTTCTCTTCATTGTGAGAGGGATGTTATTGAGGTTAAAAAAAAAAAAAAAAAAACCTGCATCACAGCTTATTGGAAATCTTCTAGACAACTCTAACTGCGCAATCCTGCGCAACTAGGCAACTAGGGTGCCGTCAACATGACGTAAAGCACGTTCTCAGCACCCAGAGAGTGGAGGCCGCCACGGAGGCCAGCACCACTCACTCCCCCAGCGGACCAAACCTGCGTCAGAAGATCCAGGTAAGACCTAGGCCGCTCGGGGCAGGGGCGGGGACGGGTGGTCCAGGGCGGCGAGGGAGGGGGGCCATTGGTCGGCCCAGGCTGGGAGGGGACGGGGATATGAGATGCGCCGATATTCTGAGCCCAATCGCAGCCTGGCCTGGCCTTACACGGCCTCCTTGGATGTACGCCAGCTCTGGAGCTGGCGTGCATTCGAGGAGGCCTATAGCCCCCCGGCCTGCTTACACCCAGGGAAGGGGACGGACGTCCCCTTCTCCCGAGATGCGCACGCTGGGACAGGCCGCAACAGGCCTACGATACAGCGGCCGGCCCTTTAGGCCAGCTGCGTATAGTTAGGCAGAATTGGGATGCCCGTCTTGGCCTGTTTTAACTGGATTTGCACCATCTCTCTTCTGACAAAGCTCACCTGCAGCACACAGGGGAGTCAAAGATGAACCTTCAGCAGATTTCTGTATTGAAAGATTGGTTTTCTTCAGCGGTTTTTGGCATGCTAACTTTTAGGCTTTTCCTTGAATTAAAAATCCGCATATTGCCGGGAAACTCCGTCGTTATGGATATAAAAATTTATTTCAAAAAATAAATTTCACAGGTGTTAAAACATACTTGACGTTTCGCACACGTAACATTCGTGGCATCAAAAAAGGCTTCACCTTCTCTGATTGGAGGTTACAATCAGCTGTTACTGATTGTTCTCTTGTCAGGTAGGGAGTGCCCACTTCCTGTTTTATCCTGCACTACCTTTTAAAGCTGTCTTAGGAACACTATAGGGGATTTCTGATGATGCCACGAATGTTACGTGTGCGAAACGTCAAGTATGTTTTAACACCTGTGAAATTTATTTTTTGAAATAAATTTTTACATCCATAACGACGGAGTTTCCCGGCAATATGCGGATTTTTAATTCAAGGATATGGTCGCGTCGTGAAAATCTACAAAAATATCTTTTAGGCTTTTCTTCGTGCCTTGCTCCGGTTAAAGGCTTCCTGCGGTTTGATCTTCGTAACTGTTACATCTTCACAGCACGCCGCTGTTCCTACACCAGAAGAAGTCCACAGATGTAGACGAAATGTTGTGTCTTTTAATGTTGTGTTAAAGTCAGTTTTACACAGGTTTTTATCTTGCTTTTAACCTCTGGTTACTGCGTGATTTTACATTTTTTTTTACTTAGTTTTATTACATTTTTCTACATTTTTACATGGCCTTTAAACTTGTATTCCCTGCTTCTTTGAAAATTGTTGCTGGCCATGAAAGTTTCCGAGTTATGTTAGCCTATCTCTTAATGCCAGCTGTGAGTGGTAACATGATATAGGTATCTTGTTGCCTGTATGCTCCTAGTCCCAGAGGCATCTGGTGGGGCCACTGTGAGATATAGGAAGCTGCACTAGATGGGCCCTGGGCCTGATCCAGCAGCCAGGCTCTTCTGATGTTCATATGAGCACCAAGCAAATCTCTGACGATCTCATCTTTGATCTACAGCTACATGAAAAAGTTACCCTGCCTACCCTAAACAATGCCATCTTCTCTCTTTCTGTCCCTACATTTTTTACAGCTTTGCCTTCTTATTATGATTTAAAATCTCGTGGTACAATGAACAATTGTGTTTTGTTCCTGCAGGGTTTGTGTGCGAGCGTGAGAGTGAGCCAGAACCCCATAGGGCATGTTCAGATGAAACTGACTATCCAGACGTGCTGGGGGAGACAGCCGGGAATCAATATGCTCTGAAGAAGCTGCAAAGAAGGAAAATAGAAGCAAAACAGAAAGGAAGGAATAAACCGGTGACTTGTCAGGTCAGGACTTTTCATGAAATACCTGTCCAACAAAAAATGCAGAAGGGAAAGAGAAGGATTAAGTGCCCAGGTTGTGGGAAAAGCTTTGCTTCTACATCAGGGCTGAAGAAACATCAGAGAATCCATACAGGAGAAAAACCCTATAAATGCTTGGAGTGCGGAAAGAGCTTTAATTGGAGATCACCTTTTGTTGAACATCAAAGAATGCATAGAGGTGTGAAACCATACAAGTGCTTAGAGTGTGGAAGGAGCTTCAGCCGGAGAGACCATCTTATATTACACCAAAGAATCCACACAGGGGAGAAACCATATCCATGCTTGGAGTGTGGAAAGAGTTTCCGCACAAGCACACAACTTACTTTACATCAAAGAATCCACACCGGTGAGAAGCCCTATAAATGTTCCGAGTGTGACAAGAACTTCAGTAGCAAATCAGCCCTTATTTCCCATCAAAGAATTCATGCAGGGGGAAAACCATATAAATGTACAGAGTGTAGAAAGAGCTTCAGTTCAAGCACATGCTTTGTGGAACATCAAAGAACACACACAGGTGTGAAACCGTATGTGTGCTTGGAGTGTGGGAGGAGCTTCAGGCGGGGAGACCATCTTATTTTGCATCAAAGAATCCACACAGGGGAAAAACCATATCAGTGCTTGGAGTGTGGAAAGTGCTTCAGTCAAGGCTCAAACCTTACTTCACATCAAAGAATTCACACAGGAGAGAAGCCATATAAATGTTTGGAGTGTGGAAAGAATTTCCGTAGTAAATCAACCCATGCTTCACATCAAGGAATTTGTCCAGGGAATACGTGCTACAAATACTCTTGAGTGTAGAAAGAGCTTCATCTAAGAATCCACATATGACAAATCTCATGACAAATCTCATGAATAAAGCTTTTTCTGTGCACAGAGCAATCTCAGTTGCCCTCCTCTTAGCCACAAAGCTGTAGCATCAGATAAAGCTGTATAAATGCTTGGATTGTAGTGAAAGCTTCTGTGATAAGACCAGGGCTGATAAAACATCTGGGAAACAGTACAAGTGCCTTTGGGGCATAGAATCAAAGCAGAACAGAGGCAGAGGAGAAGGACAAATGTTTCCAAACCGTATGTTTGTTAGTGCATCAATCAGTTGAAATGTCAACTGGGACAGTATTGTGTTGCTGCTTCTAGTAATACAGTTTTTATAGGTGAGTTGTGCTCACATTAGTGACATCTGCGATTTGCTTTGTCATAAGGTGACAGATTGTTCTTGGTTTTACTTAGTAGTTCTTTAAGAAGGGAGCAGACTTTCTCCACCTTGCAAATTCACCTTAACATTCAAGATTTGAGGCTCTCTCTTGATATTCCTCTTCCCATTGAGAAAGCTCCTGAAATCTAAAGAGAACTCCAGATTGGGACCACTTTACACTGCTCTTCGTTGTTTGATTCAAATCCTTTGTTGGGCTGAGGATGGGGACCTTTATGGCTCAGCACAGGTTGTCAGATGTGTGACAGTTCTTCTTGTTGATGTGCTGCCTGTTTGTTCCTGCAAAATTCAAGTTTCATATTCCTGAGGACTAGTAACACTGTGTCATGTTCAAATACAGATATTTGCAATTGTCCAAAGGAGACCAGTGTTAGGAATTTTCAGAGCATTCTTCAAAGAGCTGCCTAGATGGTGTACATTTAAACCTAGTGTAGCCAATGCAAAATTGCCATGTTCTTGTTGGGGTAACAACAATGGTAACAGGAATAATTTCATGGAGGTGCGTTGGGGTGGGGGGTGAGGGGCGCACAGGGCGAGGGGCGCGCGGGCTGAGGGGTGTCGGGTTTCCCAGTTAGCTCCAGTTCCCGGTTCCTGCTGCTGACAGTTCTTGCAACTGATGACAATGGTGGTCTGAATAATGGCTGGAGGTTGGTATAAAAGGAAGGGACAAGATTAATCCCCAGAAACCACGCAGTTAGCCTCTCTCACTCCCTATGGTCTCTGCAACCCCAAGGCTCCACCATTACATTTTAGGAAATGGGGAAATGACCCCCTCCCTCTATGAATCAGTTACAACATAACTGCCAAGGCTCAGCACACTCGCCTTGCTGAAGCAAGCATTGATCCATTTTCCTTCCAGGGAAGGGAAGGAACGTATATTTCTGCCCTCAAAGGCTGCAACCTGGTTGTTTGGTTGTGAGGTAGGCAAGCCTCCAGGTTTCATTGGAGGAGGGGACCGGGTTCCAAGCAGAGGTGGGATGCTGCTGCCTACAACCTTACTGACCAGGCAGGGCCCATGAGAGGGGGGGGTAAAGGGGGGTAATTTGTACCCAGGCCCAAGAGGCAAAGGGTCCGTAAATTTTCCTATCTGCGGGAGGCACGTGCACTCTGTAGCCAAAAAATTGAATCCTTGCTGCAGGCAGCCCTCACTGGCTCCGATGACGACGACCACCTGGCCCTGGCCTCAGAGTCCCACAAGGCAAAGCGGCGCAGCGCTCCTACAGGGCCTGCCTGCCTGCGCGCTGTGAGGGAGGGGCCTGAGCTCAGTCCCTGGCCTGCTGGGGTTCCTGGCGTTCCGGTGGCAAGACGGGCCGTACACATTTAAAAAATCAATTTGGCAAGTTGCAATGCACGGCTGGGCTAACAAAGGCTAGGCAGGCCTGGGTAGTACATTGATCTTAAATAGTAAGTTTATCTGTACAGTATTGTGAATTCTTCGCAAAAGCAAAGGTGTTCCAATCAAATATGCTTTCTTATCTCTGATCCTTTTACTTTATTCATTTATTTATTTGAAGGCTGCCAATCCCACCCCCCTTCTGGGCCCGTTTCACCCCCCCACGTTGCCACCCTTCCCCTCTTCTGTTTTGCCCCCTCCCCCTTGGGAAGGGGCCCCAAATAAACTTTGTACCCCCTGATAATATTCCTGTCGGAGGCCCTGTGACCAGGGCTCCAGCCTGCCTAGAAGTTGTAGCCTCTGACTCCGAAGCACTCCTTTCTCCAATCCTTTTGACCAGTTCCTGTTTCCATGACCTGACAGGTTCATCACCTGCCTTGGAAGTGGATCTCCATTCCTGAAATGTGTGTTCGTATGGGAGAAGTTCCTCCTAATTCTGGACACGCCAAGCAGGGCCAGCCCTAGATCACCTAGCACCTTAGCGGATGATGTGCCAGTCTCTGCCTCCCCCCGCACTCCCTGAAATTGGAAAGAGGGGAAAGGGGTGGGATAGGAAGAGAGGAGACTGGTGGGTTGTATTGTAGCCGGTCACTCTCCCATTCTTCCACTCTGTCCTCCTCTTCCAACCCAGGAGTGGGTGGAGGACCAGTGGAGGTATGTGGGTGGTCAGAGGTGGGCACCCCACCCCAATCTGCTGCCTGAGGCATCCACTTCAGCTGACCTCATGGATGGGCCGGCCCTACAACTGAGACCGCTGCCCTTGACCGACACATGATACCTTTCTTAACAGGCACAACACTGATTGACGTTGCTGGTTTATATTGTTGAATTGTTAATTGTGGAGATTTTTGCTTGTTTTGTACTGTTGAACTGATATTTCTTTTGTTGATGCTGTTGGAGTGGGGGGGTGTCTCTGAACTAGGGACTGAGAGGTGGGATGTGAATTGTTTAACAAACAGTAGCCTTGATATGTAGATTTAGATCTATGTATTTAGCTGTATAATTATAATTTATTGATATTAACCTAGTAGAATAAATGTTTGTAAAACCCACAAAGTATCAGTAACTTTAATAAATACAATAATAAATGGATCTCTACATCCTCCTCCTGAGACCCTCTTGACCTCCCACTGCACTCTGGGGTGAACCCTCCTTCCTAATTCCGGCACAGTGTTTAATTCTGCATCTGATGGACTGTAATAGACTAAAGTTTATACTGAACTAGAGTCTTTCAGGTGCTATAAACTTCATTGTTGTTTTTGCTCCTAGCCCTCTGGGCATGAACAAAGTACCTGTCTTTCCCCAGTGCGCTATTAACTACAGTAGCTGGTCCTTTAGACATTTGAGATTAGGAAGTAGAACCTTTTCTGGCACATAGGAAGCTGCCTTATAATACTGAGTCGGACCAACGGCTCGCTCAGTAAGTATTGTCGAACACTGGCTGGCAGCAGCAAATCTGTCTCTTAAGTTTCAGGCAGGAGTTTTTCTCTCTGCGCTGCCTCGAGAGTCTGGGACCGTCTTCTGCATGCAAAGCAGGTCCTGGTCTGGTCCAACCTCCTCCGCTGAGCTTCGGCTCCTTCTTCCTGATCAGAGGTCGACGCAGTTTAAGGGAAGGGTTGAGCCAATGTCCAATAAAAAGAGGCGTCTCTTGTTTGGTTTGGTGACGGTGTCGTTCAAGGGTTAAACTCGCGGAGCTCCGGTTCCTAGAGAGGACCTTGAAAAGCTGGCAGGGAGGGGTGGGCGGATGGATGATCCAAAGACTGTAGCGGCGTCTCTGCAGTCTCTGCCTTGCGCGGGGGTGGGGTGGGGGTCAGTTGTGCACTTCCTTGTAGCAGAAACAGGAGGAGGGGGAGGAAGCTGTTGGTGCTGCGCGGAGAGGTGAGGGGAAGGGGCGTTTGCAAGGGACGGGGGGGGGGCGGCGCAGAGGCAGCCTGATGATGGGGGAGAGAGACTGAGGAGCCCCCAACTCTCTCAGTGTCCCTGCTTGGATCGGTGGGGTCTGGAGCCTGCTTTGCAGTGCCCCTTCCACATCAGACAGCGGAAGGACCGCGCCCCCCCCGCCGCCCCCACCTCTGTTCAAGTACTGTACAGTAATTACAAGGTCATTGCTGCATTCATACATTCTCGGATTTTGCAATTGGCATGGGGAAAGAAGTGTATTCACTCCTGGGACTGAAATGAATTCCACCACGTGGAACCATCGGGCAAAAACAAACCAGCAAAGCCACAAGCTGACATCTCCAGCAAGTCAGGAGGGCCAGCAATAGAGCCTCCATGTAAAAAGGCAGTCTATCCTCCTTTTCCAGGGAGGAAGGGGTGGCTGAGATGCACAACAGATCGGAGAGGGTACAGGCCCGCCCCATAGCTACATGGGGCATACCGAAAAGAATGACCACTGGATGACAACATTGGTTCCTTCCAGTGACTTTTGGAATGATTAAATGCAGGATGGGGTGAGTTGCTTTGCAGAAATGCGTCACAGGCAGAAACTCTGAGAGTCAGTCCAGTTGAAAGGGGCGGGAGAGGTCGAGGAACTGTAGCAGCAGGACTGGGAAAGGGAACATTGGCTGAGACCCTGGAGAGCGATTGACAGTTGGGAAAGACCACGCAAGGATGGCTGGAACAAGGGTTAGCCACAGTACAAGCTTGCTTCCTATCTTCAGGGTCTCCTTGACATCCCGTGCTGCGCTGGGAGGAAGCAGATGGGAAGCCTTTAGGGGCTAGATTTCCACTTGGGACTCCAGCTGCAGACACCTGAAAATATAGCACTGCGCTACCTTATAAGGCTGTTGTGAATGAGATTTATAATCTTCGTGAAGCACTCTGACAGTTCAAGAAGTGTTTTTTTATAAATGGTAGTAGGCATCACTAATGCATACCCCACACTGATTGAGGCTTTGTGTGAGAGCCACGTTCCGTGTGCTGGGGGAGATTCTCTGCCCTGAGTGGTCAGAGCCATTGCCTAGCCTTGATTCTCCCCCAAGGGGTGTGTCTGGTCAGACTGAACAGTCATCTGTTCTTTTTTTGGCCTTTTCCCTTAATACAAGTGAATTGGCTCACTTACACGAGCCCCCTGAATTGTTTTACAACACCAGAGGTGGTTGACTGGCCACAGTGCCATTTTAGTAGCTCCCACTCTCTCTTCGTCTCTCCAACCCGTTGGAAACCTTTGGCACAAGAATGGGGTTTGTATGATATGGAAGTGAATTCCTTGGTGGAGATCTTATCTCCTTTACCTCCGTGTGTGATACTTCTTCTGTTTTCTCAGTGGGTTTTTATATTCCACTCGGATCTGTGATAAAGATCTGATTCCATTCTTTATGCACCATTCTCTTTCAGTAGAACGTAAAATAATGCATTTACAAATCAATAAGATATACGGACATTTGATTTAATGGCACTTGTTCTTGCATATATTTTTGTTTATTTTATTTTTTAAAAATGTCTATGCCGCCTTTCCTCTTAGAAACTAAGATGCCCAAGGCATACACATGCTAGATAGCAAAAATATTTATAAAGAAATAGTGCCAACCTACTGCATTGCTATTTTTCTGTCTCTTTTGTCCAGGCAGAAGCTTAGCATGCCTGTCTAATCCTTGTTGCTTGTTCTAGAGCTTTCCATAGTGTCCACCATCTTTCTGAAGTAGGATGAAAATGGAAGAATAAGCACTCACAGGCTCTACATGGAGGTACATGCGTCAGAAGGAACAGGAAAAGCCCTTTGTGTCCTCACACAGACACTGCAGATTGTCCCAAGATGAACGTAGACCAAAGAAGCATGTTCCCTATCAGTATCACAATGCCTTCTGGGAGCGCTGGAGAATCCATCAGAAGGACAATTCTGCATCCAGTCAAGATGGAACCAGCAGACGAGGGGTTGGCCCAGCGCTGGGAAGTCCAGTGGCAGGAATTCCTCAGAAGAGTCGACTCTCCTCGCTCAGGTTGGGGGGTGCCACCGTTGCCAGAGCCCACTCCGTGGGACGACTGTGAGACTTTTCTGGCTTCCTTTGAGCTCGTGGCTGAGGCCTGCCGGTGGCCCAGGGGAGAGTGGGCAACCCGACTCCTGCCAGCCCTGAGCGGAGAAGCCAAACAGGCTGCTAGCAGGTTGGAGGCCGGAGACGCAGAGGACTATGGGAAGCTGAAGGCAGCCATCTTGCGAGGGGATGCCATTTGCAGGGAGAAACTGCGCCAGTGCTTCAGGTGTTTCTGTTACCAGGAAGCCGAGGGGCCCAGAGGGACTTACGGCCGACTTCAAGACATTTGCTTTCGGTGGCTGAAGGTGGAGAGGCACTCCAAGGAGCAGATCCTGGAGCTGCTGATCCTGGAGCAGTTCCTGACCGTCCTGCCCCCGGAGCTCCAGAACTGGGTGAGGGAACACGGCCCAGCGACCTGCAGTCAGGCGGTGGCCCTGGCGGAGGACTTCCTGCGGAGACAGGAAGGTGATCGAGAGCAGGAAAAGCAGGTTAGACGGTTTGGCTGTACAGCTGCTGCCTGATTCAGGCCCTTCCGGTTCTTTCTCCCTCTGTCCTGAAATGTCTCCTCTTTGCTGTTACAGGTGACAGCTTTGAGTCTCTCTGAAACAGGCCAGGCTCCATCAGAGACTAAGGAGAGGCAGCCTTGCAAGGAAGAAGGTGAGGGGGATGCCAGCCTCTTGGGTAAAGGGGGGGAGGGGAGGGGATGACGCCCTTGTGCTTGAATTCTAGGAACCTCCTTCCTGGGCTGACCTCAGTTGTGGTCCAAATTCATGAATGCTTCGGAGGTTCTGTTGCAGAATGTTTCCCTTGGCCCTTATTTTCATCCAGTGCTCCAGTTGCATGAGGAAGCACACTTCTTAGTACTGAAACGATCAAGAACATTCTGTGATGTCATAAGCAAGCTCAGCCAGTAACTAAGCTAGCTGGCTTTCATAGGAGGCGAGCATCATGATGATTTTTTAAATGTTGTTTTATATCTTGCCTTTTATATGGAACAATAGCCATGTTCTGTTCCCATTCTGAGTTAGGATCCTCTGAAATTTGATATACATATTGGACATCTCTGTGTAGCCTTTGATGCCCTGCCAACGGTTCCTTCCCCCACTAAATGACTCCTTTAAAAGGAAACTTCAACTCTTCCCCCTATCATCTTATTTTTATTCCCTATTTCCAAGTCCCAGTTTCCTCTAAACCAGTGGATGAATTGATTGAGAATCTCTCATTTTTTCAGCCGGCAAAGGGTGGATGACTTTCAATGATGGGGGGAAATGTGTGCCAGGAGATTCAAACCCAGTAGGACTCCACCGCGGGGCTTCCATGTGGAAAGTAGAAGACGCCAGTTTCCCATGTTGTAAGCAGGAAAATGTCTTGGCCAGTCAGGAAAGAGAAGAGTGTCGGCAGGAAGCAGACCCAGAGGAAGCAGGTGGAGCCGTTCCTCGTGGGAGATACTGCAGGGCCCTCCGTGAAACCGCAGCCCAACCAGAAACCGACAACGGTAAGATACAAAACATCTGCAGTTTTGTATCCGGATATCCAGCATCTTAAGAGCACTTCGCCAGGAGGAAAAGCACACATATTCTTGGTCTGTGGAAAATGCTAGATTTGTAGCTCGACGCTTATGGTCCATCTGGGAGAGAACCCCAATACATGCTCAGGCTGTGTGTGTGGGGGGGGAATTCAGTGTAGCCTGCGTGTGGAAAAAAGATTCAGATCTTTAACTTTTAAAAAATCTATATCAAAACAACTCATTTTACTGTCTTTTGGGATGATTTCTTTTAAGCCTATATTTTACTTTTAATTTTTTTTTAATGCTTCGGTTTCACAGTGCATTTAGCAAGAAGCACAGGGCGGGGGGGGGGCCTGTCTTCGTGGTGTAGAGGTTAGAGTGTTGGACTAGGACTGGGGAGGTGCAAGCCCCCATTCGGCCATGAAGCTCTTTAAATTCCTTTGAGCTCCTTGGAGGAAAAGCCAAATCGAAAGATCGGTAGTGATGATTACGTTGCTGATTGTATTATTTGTTTCTTTGTTTGTTTGGGAGATTTCTGTACTGCCTTTCTCCTGGCAACAAACCTGGCGCTCAAGGCGGTTTACAACAAAAGATTAAAACATACATAAGAACATAAGAACATAAGAAGAGCCCTGCTGGATCAGGCCAAAGGCCCGTCTAGTCCAGCTTCCTGTATCACACAGTGGCCCCACCAGATGCCTCTGAGAGTTCACAGACAACAAGATAACCTGTTTCCTGCTGCCACTCCCCTGCACCTCGCACAGAGAAAACCTACTTCTAAAACCAGGAGGTTGCTTATGGCTTGTAACCTGTGATGGTCTTTTCCTCCATGAATCTGTCCAAGCCCCTTTTAAAGGCATCTAGGCCGGGTGCCATCACCACCTCCTGTGGCAAGGAGTTCCACAAACCAATTACACGCTGGGTAAAGAAATATTTACATAATAAAACATACTTAAAAAAACATGTACTTAAAACCATTCTGGCCTAAAAACCGCAGATTAAAATAGAAAAGCATCAGGCAAACAGCAAATAAAACAATAATATGTACGCCATCTGATGGTAATGCAACAGACAGAGACTTTCCTGGAATGTGGCCCTCTGTCTAAAGTGGGCTGCCCACTAAGGGGAAAATATGCCCAAAGAAGACGCAAAAGAAGGGCTCTCTCAAAGGTCGTGGGATACAGGGAAGCCTTTGGGGTGGTGGAAGGTGTGTGGGGCAGTAGAGAAAGGGAGCTTCCCAGGGGAATCTTTAATTATGAGGATGCTTTCAATGTTGGGAGTGAAACGTAAAGTTTGACCATCACAAATTTAATAATAAAAGTGTATTTTACGACATAGTTTTCCCGGCAGAATGATTGTTTTAAACTCTAGAATCTATAATTGACTGCCAAGTGCTGGACCTTTGATCCGCTCCTGCAAGTTGCTTCTTTGGGTCAATGGTAGAAGCACCTGCATTGCTTGCAGAAGGGTACGGGTTCAATTCCTGACATCACCTAGGCTGGGGAAAGTTTGAAACCTTGAAGAGCTGCTGCCAGTTGGACCAGTAGAAGGCGGGTTCATATATGTTCTTCTCCAGAAGGAGCCATTCCAGCGGCCTCCGCAAATCCTGAATGATTCTATCTCTTCATGAGCAAGAGCCTACTTACAATGAATGTCCACTGGAATATTATTTTTAGTCAGACTAGAAATGACAGGGCTGTTTTTGGTTCCTTCTGCAGATGGACCTCCAGTTCCTAAACATGACCTCCTTTCTTGGCTGGAAGAAGAAGATCCATTTGCGCAGAGTTCTGAGGCAGGAGAGCGTTTCATAGGTAACTACTTGGCTGGTTGCAGGGGCTGGACTTTAAGAATTGTACAGTCCTCATGGAGGAATCCTCCCAAGTTGTAATTCCAATTTACCGTATATGTTTCATTCCTTGGTATAAATATCAAGTAGGATCTGCCTCTCCACTGAGATGTGACATGAATACATGATCAGTGTGGAGCTTTTTTTCCCCCCTCCCTTGCTGTTTCTCCCTGTAGAAGTTAATCATGATTTTTTTGGTTTATTCCAGAAGTTGGTGGTTTACAGGAAAGCAAGAATGAAGTGGAAATATTTGAGATGTCCTCAGAAAGAGCTGAGTGTGAAGAGCTGAAAGACACCCTCCAGGATCAGGTTGATTCAAAGACGCAGGAGGGAATTCAAGCAGAGAATAAGGACAATTCTGTTACTCTTCAGGATGCAGACATGAATAGAATCCCAAACCAGCAAGAAAAAGAAAGAGAAAAGAAAAGCATTCGATGCCTCGATGCTCATAAAGAAGAGAAATCAGATAAAAGCTTGAAGTGTGGGATCAGCTTCCCTCAATATCAAAGACTCCACAGTGGAGATCTACCCTATAAGTGCTTGGATTGTGGGAAAAGTTTTAATCACAAAGCAAACCTTACTTCACATCAGAGAATTCACAGGCAAGAGAAACTTTATAACTGTTCAAACTGTGGCAAGAATTTTATTCGTAAGTCAATCCTTAATTTACATTTGAGATTGCACACAGGGCAGAAACCATTCAGTTGTTCAGACTGTGGCGTCAGCTTGAGCGCTCAATCAAGTCTTATTAGGCATCAGAGAATCCATACTAGAGAGAAACCGTATAAATGCATGGAGTGTGAGAAGAGCTTCAGTCAGAACTCGGACCTAATTAGACATCAGAGACTTCACACGGGGGATAAGCCATATAAATGCTTTGAATGTGGGAAGAGCTTCAGTCGGGGTGACTGCCTTACTTCACATCAAAAAATCCACACAGGGAAAGATCTTACCAATGTTCAGACTGTAACAAGACCTTTTGTGATTAATCAAGTATTATTCAGCACATGAGAATCCATGCAGCAGAGATAAAAACTTCCAGGGGGTGGGAAAAACTTCAGTTAAAATATGACTGTGATTTTACATTGAAGCCCAAACAAATGAAGTTTTTTTGTAGAGACAGAGAAATCTTTAGGAAAAAAGAGAAGCCATATAAATGCTCAGGTTGTAGCAAAAGCTTTTGTGGTAAATTGGGCCTGTTTAAACATCTGGACAACCATACAGGTGCCCATAGGGCAAACTAGGATCAAAACTGAACAGATGCTGAGAATGGAAAAAAAAATATCTGAAAAGCTTTCATTTCCATCCACCAGTTAACGGGTAAGCTGGGTCAGGGTTTTGTTGTTGATTTTCATATTTTGTTTGGGAATAGTCTAATTAGGCTGAATACAAATACAAATTGCCTGTTTCATTTACAGCGACATTTGTTCCTCATCATTACATTGTTGGGAGAAGGAGTAGATATTTCTTCCTGTGCCAGAGAAAGCCAACTTGCTCCAACTTGCAAATTAATATATTATTAATTATAATATATTATAATTAGTTATAATATATTATAATGTTTAAACGCCACCTGTTTAAACACAATAAACATTTAAAAGGTTTATCAAAGGCTATGGTCTTTATATTTCAAACCGTTGGGACTAAAATGAGAAGAATCCCTATTCGGGTTTATAAGCCACGGTTTTTTACAACAAAAACTAGAGCAGACAGCAAAACGTCACAACTTTGATAATGCCCCTTATAGGTAGGGACGAAACGTTAGAAGAAAAAAGTTTTTGTTTTAATCGTGGTTTATAAATCGGAATAGTGATTCTTCTCATTATGGATAATTCTGGACACGAAAGCCTGAGTTGGGACTAACTCATGTAATCCCTCTTACCTCCTTGAAGATAAAGAGACTCCCTCTTGGATTGTGATTGGTTACTTGAAATCTTGGGTTTGGCAGAGCGGGGGGGGGCATCCTTGGTTTTTCCAATGTAGTAAACTGTGTGAGAATGTTTCACATTAACTGGCAAAATATTGTTCATACAAAGAGTGATGTTCCTGTGGACTAGTAGCACATAATCTAGGACAAAAAAATGCAGTTCTAAGAGTAAAACCAGCTTTATGAATTTTTAGGAAGCTCTTGAAAGAGCTTTCTGAGTGACATATCTTTTTTAAAAAATGTGCAGCCAGCGATGTTACTGTGTTTGCAACAAAACCACTTCTGCATTCGTGCTTCCCAAAAGCTCCTTAACAGTAAAATCAGCTAACAATCAAGCAATTAAAAAAATCAGCAACATTCCGGCTAAAACCAGCATCAGGAAAACAGCAGAAATTTCAGCACCCACAAGTTTAAGCCCTCTGGAAGTTGCTTTTCCAAATCAATTCCACACGACTTGTATCCTGCTGTTAACAACAGTTGTATCTTTGTAACCGTCTTCTGCTTTCCTGGGGAAGAGTAATATCTCAGGAGTAGAGAACTCGCTCTGCAGTTTTTTACATCACCAGACAGGGCTGGGAAAAAGACCCTTGTGTGAGAACTCTAGCTGCTGCACCAGGTGAACTAGTGGCCTGACGCAGTATAAATCAGCTTCGCGTGTTTATGTGTTAAATCAATAATTGTACATTGAAAAGTTTAATTGCTGTTTGAACTGCTGTGCTGTTTGATTAATGCTATGTCTATGTTTACCTTGTGCAGGGCAGCTTTATTCCTGCTTACTCAGATGTAAGTCCCACCACAGTGCTCAGTAGGGTTAGGGTTTCGCATTAGGTTGCAATCCTGCACACATGTACCTGTGAATATTGATATTATTAATAACAGTAACTAACAATGACAATAATATTTAAATACAGGTGGGCCCCCATATCCGCTGGGGATATGTTCCAGGCCTCTCCGTGGATACTTGAAACCATGGATAAGAGTGAACACTATGGTTTCCTGAGGGCCCCCCCTGCCTCCCCTGCAGGCAGGCATGCTTGTCCCCCCAGCTCTTATTTTTCTTTCAGCAAGCTTTGTTTCTTCCTTAAACAAACAGAGAAGCAGCCTCCATTGCAGGCAAGTAGAACGAGACTAAGTCCTAGAGAGGCTCTGCAAGGTTTCTGTTAACCTTGCAGAGCTTATCTAGTACTTAGTCTCGTTCTACTTGCCTGTAATAAGCAGCCAGATGCTGCTTCTCCTGTTTCTTTAAGGAAGAAACAAAGCTTACTGGGGAAAAAAGTAAAAGCCTGGGGGGGGTCCCCATGATCCGTGGATAACTGAAACCGTGGATAGCGAATCAGTGGATATGGGGGCCCACCTGTACTGCTTTTCAACAAAAAAAGTTCACAAAGTGGTTTACAGAGAAAATCTAACAACTAAATGGCTCCCTGTCTAAAAAGGTGCAGAAGAAACACCAGCAAACAGTCACTGGGTGAAAAAGGACAGTTACTCTCTCCCTCCCTGCTAAACATAAGAGGAGCACTACTTGAAAAAGTGCCTCTTTGCAATGGTGTAGCTAAGGGGGTGCTGGGGGGGTTGCTGTGCCCCAGGTACCATGTCAGACGTGCCTGGGGGGGTGACACACAGGAGGAGTGACAGGGGACAGCGAAGCAAGGGGGCAGCCAGCGACCCACCTTTTTCCCTGCCACTGCCTGAGTCTCCAGCAAAAAAAAGCACCCTTCGCTGCTTTTTTCTTTTTTTCTTTTGCTTGAGACTGGCAGCAGCAGCAGCAAAAAAAGACTGGCGGCAGTGCCAAGGGTGAGGACACAGGCTGGGCTGGGGCAGCAACTGGGGGCAACAGGCGGCAGAGCAAGGGGGCGGCGAGCGACCTACCTTTTTCACCGCCACCACCCGCTTGCTCCTCACTTTCAATTTTAATTTTTTTTTTTAATGCCACACCTGGAATTGACATCACACCCACGTCACTTACAGGGCTGACATTTGGAACTGTGCCCCGGAACTGTGCCCTAGCTACGCCACTGCCTCTTTTCCCAGGGAGCAGGGATACCATTGACCCGAGTGGGACCTGTTTGTGAGAAAGCAGGTCCTGGGCTGTACTGGCAGCCTTCCAATCTGCACCCCTCAGGGCTGTGCTTTTGATAGAGGGTGAGCTTTTATTTAAAGTTATAGCTGATTATTATTAGCCAGTTTTGCAGTTGACACCGAACCAGGCTACACATGTTTGGAATCATTAAATAATGCAGACACACCCCATGCCAGTTACACGGGAACTTTTCACTTTACTGGGGCTGAGCTGGAAACACCAGGCAAAGGATACAGAGCAGCTGTTGGGTCAGGTGGAAAGTTCCCAGGTCTCCTCAGAAGGAAGAGCAGAGCGAGCCACTCAGGGCAGCGGGAGTCTCCCTCATCCCCAGCAGAGGAGGGAGAACTGGGCAGCCAAGGGAACAAGCCATAAGCAACCTCTTGGCTTTAGAAGTAGGTTTTCTCTGTGCCAGGTGCAGGGGAGTGACAGCAGCAGGAAACAGGTTGTCTTGTTGGCTGTGTGCTCCCTGAGGCATCTGGTGGGGCCACTGTGTGATACAGGAAGCTGGACTAGAGGGGCCTTTGGCCTGATCCAGCAGGGCTCTTCTTATGTTCTTATGTTCCTTCACGCCAGGCATTCGGAACATCCTCCCGTCCTTTTAATGGGCTCGGTTACCACCTTGGAACTATCCTGCCAAGTCTTGTGCAACTTTTAACCGGTGCATGAGAAGTGGGGGGTGGGGAGTTCCACAGGCAGTGTTTTCCCCGCTCTCGGATGGGAGTGCAATGTAAGACAGCCAGGAGAAGGCGAAGGAGGCTGACAATAGATGACTCTCATCGCCGGCAAAAGATGACAGAAGTTCAACAGGTAAAGCTCAGTGATGTGGAAAGTCACCCCAGTGACTTGACTCGGACTCGTGGATCGTCAGCAACTCGCCTGTTGCCTCCAAGCCCTGCCAGGAAAACTCCCAACATGAAAACAGGAGAACTGCTGCTGATAGTCCGTGTAGAAGATGAGGCCGCCATCCTCCTGGCCATCCTCCTGGCACCTGCTACGGTGGCATGTGAAATGCTGTCTCTCTCTCTCTCTCTCTCTCCCCCCCCCCCCATTACATGGTGATATGCCAGCCTTTTCCTACTTCTGGGATTGGGAAAGGAAGAGGGGGTGGGGCAGAAGAGGAAGTGCAGGGGAGGAGAGAGTGGTGGGCTAGAGAGTCTCTAATGTGACTGACACTCTAGCCCAGCACTCTCCTCTCCTCCACACTCCTCTAAAGGCGGAAGCATACCGGGCGCGTTCTGCGTGCATGCAGCCCGTTACGGCCGGCTGCGTCTGCGTTCTGTCATTGACGCTTCCCTTGGGCAATCCCCAGCTTTTGCTGTGTTCCATTTGTTCCGAGACGCGCCCGGTCTGTGCTTCCGCCTTTACTCTGTTCCTCTGTGCCTTTTCCATCCAGGGAGCCAAAGGAGGAGGAGGAGCAGTGGTTAGATGGAGGTGGGTGTCCCCTGTCAGAAGCTGCTGGTCAGCTTCATGGAGTCAAAGACAAAGCTGACCCGGCTGGGCCAATGGTCTGATTCAGCATTCAAATCCAGGTTCAAATCAAATTCAGATCCAGGTTCAAATCCCCGCTCAGCCACGAAGCTTCCTGGGTGACCTTGGGCCAGTCACTATCTCTCAGCCCCACCTACCTCACAGGGTTGTTGTGAGGACAAAAAGGAGGGGAGGAAATATGTACACCACTCTGAGCTCCTTGGAGGAAGGGCGGTATAAAAAATGAAAAATAAATAAAATAAAATATGACAGACACTCAGCTCCCTGTGTGTTGTTCAACCCCCCCCCCCACCTTTTTACACGTCAGAGATTGAGGAGCAGAGCTTAACTGCTTGGAAAATGCTGCTTAAAGGGAGTCTTGAGCGGCGGCGGCAGTTCCCCTCTTTTCCTTTTAATATAGACCCGTTAGTAGCACTTTTTCCTATGTGAAGTTCTTTTCAGATACAATGTTGGTGCCTTTTTGTTTGTAAGGTTTCAAAGGGTTAAGGTTACAGAGTGCTGCTTGCTAGAGAGGCCAAACAAGAATGAAGCGGGGGGGGGGTCTGTAAAAGAGTGGGAGGGAGGGAGGCTCTTTGGTTGGGAGGGGTTTGGTTTTGAACTAGTAGCAGAAACGGGAGGACGGAGAGGGAGGCCGACCTGGGTGGTGCATGGAGGGGTGAGTTGCATTGCAAGCGGGGATATGCGTTTCTCAAAAGAGAGGAGGCACCGGATGGGGGGGGAGAGTAAACCTGCCCACCCCCCAGCCTTTCAGCCTCCCACTTTTGCTCAAGGGGAGTTTTGTCCCAGCAGCAGGAGCCCTTCCGTACCAAGATCCGCCGCGCCCCCCCCCTTCTGTTAAAGACAATGTTGTCATCGCTTCTTCAGCTTGTTTTAGGGCAGTGGGGGAAATTTGTAATGGGGGGAGGACAGAGCCCTTGGGAACAGACCATGGCTCAGTGGCAAAGCACTGGGTTTGCATGCAAATCACAGACCCTGGCTGGCAGCATCTCTAGGTCAGGTGGGGCAGAGAAGAATTCCTGTCTGAAAGCCTGGAGAGCTGATGCTACGACTGCTGCCAGTCAGTGCCTGCAGTACCGAGCGAGACAGACAAAGGTCTGACTCTGTGTGGCAGGGCAGGTTCCTATGTCCAGGCTTGGAGAGGAAGTTTTGTTTAATCTGAAATTCTCTCTTGAGACTCCAGGGCAGGAAGAGCAGTGAAAACAGTCCTCGACAATTTATTTCTTTTTACTTATTTAAAAATGTTCTATGTCGTCGCCCTTCAGAAAATGTACCAGGGTGGTGTAGATGTAAGACAAACCAAACCCAGAGATACACACAGAAGTAACATTCCACCTAATTCAAGTTTAAAATCAGTTGAAAGGCCTTCCTTTAGAAAGCCAAAGGGCGCAATCCATTCCTACTTACGCCGCCGTTGTAACCAGCGGCGCAGCGAAAACGGGAGGCCCCAGAACGGAAAGGGGATTCAAATCCCCTCCAAAAGGGGAATTCAAAGGGGATATGAATCCCATTTCCGTTCAGGGGCCTCCCGGTTTCGCTGCGCCGCTGGTTGCAACGGCGGCGTAAATAGGATTGGATTGCGCCCAAAGTCTTGCCCCTAATTTAGTAAATATACGCTGGCAACATCAATATAAATTGACAAGATGGCAAAGGAGGAAATTGAAAGTGAGAAGTAAATTACTAAGGATGTAAAAATTAATCACTTTTACTTTATGTTAGGAAACCAGTTTGACTGATACTTTGCTGCTCATGTGATTGGCAGCCCAATCCTGAGCAAGTACCGGTGTACGTGCAGCTGGCCGAAACAGGCAGCCACTGCATCCTGCGCAGTTTCCAGGCTATGCCGGTGCAGCCTGGGATCATCTCAAGGGAAGGGGATGTTTGTCCACTTCCCCCGGTGTAAGCAGAGCAGGGCCTAATGGGCCTCCTCGGATGCACGCCAGCTCGAGCTGGCATGCATCCGAGGAGGCCATATAAGGTTGGCCTGGGCTGTGATGGGGCTCGGGATATCGGCGTAACTCAGCGCGATATCCCTGCCCCCAATGGCCCCCTTCTTCGCTGCCCCAGCCCGCCGCCCCAGTCCCAACCGGCATGGGACTCACCTGTGGGCTGGCACAGGGTCCGGAGGGCGGTTGAATGAGCTGCGCCGGCCTCCACGGCCTTACTCTTGAGTTGACGCAAAAGTGTCTTACGGCACGTTTGTGACACCTTAGGCCGGCAGAGTGCGCGCTTCGCTAGCCTAACATTGTACAGGATTGCGCAGTGAGAGAAATGGCCCCGACTCTTCAGAGAGTGAGAGGAGGACCAGGAGGTACACGCAGCGTGAGTGTGCTTCTCGTATTGCGTGGTGATAAAGTCTTAAACTGTGTGTGTGGGCGTTGTAAAGCTGGTGGTGGCAAGGCTCCCAGCAGCAGAACCATGCCTTGGGTCTCTCTCTCTCTGAGTCCTGCTTCCCTCTGTCTTCCTTCCCCAGAGAGAAAGCCTTTGCACCAGTCTAGAAGACCAGACCCTCTGGTATACCGGGCGCCATTTTATTCTAGCAGTCTCTGTCCTGAGAGAGAATTACGGGGAGATCCAGCAGGGATGAAAATGGAGGAGCAAGTCCCAGCAGGCTGTACCCACGGAGAGGGCTCACAAGGAGGTGCCAGTGAAGAGCTTCCTCTCTCTCACATGGCGAGTATTGGGAAAGTCCTGCAGAGAATACCAGAAGTTCAGGTGAAACAGGAATCCTGCGAGGGGCTCCTTCAGCACTGGGAAACGCAATGGCAGGAGTTCCTGAAGACCGTGGAGCGCCCTCAGTCCGGGCTGGAAGCCCCACATTTGCTAGAGGAGCCCCCACCCTGGGACGACGCCAAGGCCTTCCTGGCCTCCTTCGAGCGAGTGGCCGAGGCCTGCCGGTGGCCCAAGGAAGAGTGGGTGGCCCGACTCCTGCCAGCTCTCACTGGAGGAGCCAAGCGGGCCTTTGTCAGTCTGGAGGCTCAAGACAGAGAGGACTATGGGAAAGTGACGGCGGCCATCTTGAAAAGAGACGCCCTCAGCAGGGAGAAGCAGCGTCAGCATTTCAGGCACTTCAGCTACCAGGAGGCTGAGGGGCCGCAAAGTGCTTACAGTCAGCTCCAGGAACTTTGCTGTCGGTGGCTGAAGGTGGAGAGGTATTCCAAGGAGCAGATCCTGGAGCTGCTGGTCCTGGAGCAGTTCCTGACCGTCCTGCCCCCGGAGCTCCAGAGCTGGGTGAAGGGAAATAACCCGGAGACCTGTGTCCAGGCAGTGGCCCTGGCTGAGGATTTCCTGCAGATGCAACGGGAGGCGAGCAGTTGGGAACAGCAGGTGAGAGGGTTTCATCCTGTATATTAGAAACACTGTATATTTTATACTGTATATATTATTATCCTGGCCACGAGAGGCTCATGTTGGGACAAAGAGTAAAGGGGGAGCAGGAGGCCGTTTGAAAGCTGGTCTCCTAGATCGCGGTCGGTGCTGGGAAGGGCAAAGTTTGCTCACTGGGGCACAGGGCAGGAGGGTGACACCCATTTTATTTATTTACAATATTTTTACCCCGCCTTTCTCCCCGAAGGGACCCAAGGCGACTTACAACATGAAAAAAGAATACAATTCAAAAAAGTGCAATACAAAAAATAATCACTTCTTAAAACAATAGAAAACAGTTAACGAAAACTAATAAAAACAGCATCATAAAAATCGATAAAACAGATCATTATTACATTTAAAACAAGAGCATAAAAACAGCAGCACCCCACCTGTACCAGCAGGATGTTAAAAAAGGCAAGGATGCTGCAGCCTGGTCTCGCTCCTCTAAAAGAGATCTTCACTGCTATTTCAGCTGGTGACGAGACTGGAGCAGGCCACTGCAAGTTCCTTAAAGGCAGACTCGGCTCCATCGGGCCCTGAGGAGAGGCAGCTATGGAAAGAGGCCAAGCTGGAAGAAGATGGGGATGCCAGGCTGCTGGGTAAGGATTGCTTATGCCTCCATTTTTGCTCTGTGGTTCGTGGATTGCATTCAATTGTGGCTCCTTTTCTCCCTACGAGATGCCCTCCATCCCTCTTCATCTTCCCTGTTCTGTGTTCTTCTGTTTGCTTTATTCGTGTTTCTCTCTTTAAGATGTTGTGATTAATCTTTAATTGAGTTAGCCACTTAAATGTGTTGTTAGCCCCCTTGAACATTGGTGGAAGAACATGACGTACATTTTTATAGAAATAAAATATACAATTTGAGTTCATGTTAGGTTAAGGTTATTATGAGTCAAACTTCGTAATTCCGTTTTTCAATTAACTTACCTGTAGAATTTGCGCGCCAAAAACTCGTTTTAAATGCTAGCAGCTTACCTGTGTCCTTACCATCCTTGCCTGTTTTTTAGGTTGCTTTTGACAATGTTCATGGCACAATGAATGAAACTCTGAATGTTACGCAGAGTTTTAAATTGTTTTTATTGTATTTGAAACGGACTTTTAAAGTATTTTTAATTGCATTTGCACTTTGGAAGTATTATAAAGTCATTTTAAGTCTTAATAACATTTTTAGCTTTTTGATTTTATGACTTGTATCCCGTCGAAGATGATCCTCTCGTGTTAAAACATACAAACATGTGGTATATTACTGGGCTCTCATCTTAGTGATGGCAAGAATCCTAAAATGAGACTTCCAAAGTCACTGTCACGTGACGAGAGACCTAATTAAACATTGCATTAAAAAGGAATTCTTCCAGCGCTTTGGAAGCAGCTTGAATTTCTAAAGACCAATAGTGGATTTGGAAACACACGTGTTCTGCTTCAAAAGTGTCTCAGCGGTTCACCCCTGACCAAAAGCCTGTCTGAGCAGAAAGTTATCTTGCTAGTCTTTGAAAACTCAGCAGGGTTGGCCATTCTATTCCTGAACCACCATGTGATGTGATTTAGGGTGCAATCCTGTCCAATTTATGCCACCGGCTGAGCTCTGCTCAATCCTATCCAACTTATGCCACCGGTGTAACCAGCGGCACAGCGAGAACGGGAGGCCCCAGAACGGAAAGGGGATTCATATCCCCTTTGAATTCCCCTTTTGGAGGGGATTTGAATCCCCTTTCCGTTCTGGGGCCTCCCGTTCTCGCTGCGCCACTGGTTACACCGGTGGCATAAGTTGGCTAGGATTGAGCAGAGCTCAGCCGGTGGCATAAGTTGAATAGGATTGCACTGTAAACCCAGAGCGAGGTTTTGCTTCCAGATCTTAAAGGGTGGGAGATTGTATACAGAGACCGCAGCAAAAAACTTCTCTTTTTTTCTCTGCTTTCTCAAAGGTTGCATGCAAGTGAATGAGTATGGAGAAAACGTTCTGGAAAATTCTGAGCTGGTGGAGCTAGGTGGAGCATCTCAAAGGAGAGCAAGCGATAACATTTCCCAGAATCAGGAAGAAGGAAACGCCTCTGGGAATCGGCACAGCCCAAAGATTCAGCAAAGAAACCCTCCAGGAAACAGAATGAGTAAATCCACTCCTGACATGGCAAACAAGACCCTCAGCGAAAGCCTTCCAGAGCACAAACAAGAGACGTGTGCTACACCCAAGGAAGGCGTCAGGCAGGAGTTAGGCCTTCCTAAACATGAAAGAGTCTATAATCAGGACACACCATTTCAATGCACTGAGTGTGAGAAAAGCCTCATTCGCCAGGACCAGCTTGTGAGACATCCGCGAATCCATGCTTTTGAAAAGCCCCGTAAATGCTCTTACTGTGGTAAAGGTTTCTGCCAGAGATCAAATCTTATTTTCCATGAGAGAACCCACGCGGAGGAGAAGCCATTTCAGTGCTCAGCCTGCGGGAAGTGCTTCAGCCGTAATTCTCTCCTAATTAAACACGAAAGGACTCATGGCGGAGAGAAACCATATACTTGCTCTACCTGTGGAAAGAGCTTCGTTTATAACTGGAATCTTATTAAGCATAAAAAGAAGCACACGGGAGAAAAACCACACCAGTGCTCTGCCTGTGGGAAAACCTTCTTTGAGCGTTCAGACCTTATCAGACATGAGAGAACTCACACAGGAGAGAAACCCTATAAATGTTCCATCTGTGAAAGAAGCTTCAGTCAGAAGTGGCTTCTTATTAAACATGAAAAAACCCACATGGAGTAGAGATCCTACAAAAGTTTGCAGTTTGGGAAGAGATTCCATTGATGCCTAAGCCTTATTTCTCATTAAAAATAATAAGTACAGGCAGGTAGGAGAGGAACTATTTGGGAGGTTTCTCTTTTTCTTACCATTTGGGAGGGACTGTATTCACAGGTTGTTTCTTATTGAACATTAGAGAATCTTCAGTGAAGAAAAATAATAGACGTAGGGCCAGTTCAGATAATCATCTAAACCATAGTTTAGAATAGGTGATCATAAATGGGACCAGTGGCGTTCCGAGGCTGGTGCGGAAGCGTACGTGTAGCAGGATGCCGCTTCGTGTATGAAAGCGCCCCATGCCGGTCGGATCCATTCCCAGCGGGTGAAGGCTCCCGCATGGGCAGCCGTCGCCCGCTGGGAATGGCTCCGACCAGCGAGGGGGAGGGTTGCTTTCACGCGCGACGGCATCGTGCTACACGTACGCTTCCTCACCAGCCTCGGACCGCCACTGAATGGGACGGCCTACTTTTGGGCTCATGCTCTTCCTCCTCTTCCTTCATGCACCACAGTAAGCGAATGAAAGCTTTTGCTTTTGGCCTTGGTTCCATTTTACACCTGCACGTGGGGAACTGTGGTTTATTCTAGCTGTGGTTTGACAAACCAGGTTTGTTATACTAAAGCAGGCACCCACAAATCCACTCACTGAGGGTGTCTGCTGCAGCCCTCTGGTGAGCACAATACCCAGGGCCGCACAGATCCTGCCCCAGAGGTCTCGTTTCCATTGCCATTAATGACAATAGCAGGAGTCCCTTCTGAGCAATGGAAGAGGCTCCGCCCTGCTGTTACACGCCATCTTTGTATTCTTGCACAAATGAGAGAAGGTGCCACCTCTTTGCGAAGCCCTCTGTCATGTCAGAAGACCTGGGGACACAGAGAGGCGTGGTGGGCAGCCACAATTAATGACTGGTGGTTAGTAAGGCGAACCAACATTTGTGGACCCTTGTTCTAAAGCAATAGCTATCACGCTTTGCGTCTAGCATAGGACGGAGGAGGGAGTGCAGAAGGCCACAGGCCACAGACTTCTTCGCCACGGTCATCTAACTCATGGTTTAGTTGATCATTGGAACTGGCCCATGATCTGACTCAGGGAAACTTGCATCATACAAGACAGGAAAAGAACCTGCATTTTTGTATCTGAAGTTTGACCTAATTGTTGTTGTTGTTCAGTCGTTAAGTCGTGTCCGACCCTTCGTGATCCCATGAACCATATCCCGCCAGGCCTTCCTATCCTCCACAATCTTCCTGAGTTCGCTCATTTTCATGTTCGTTGCATCGGTGATGCTGTCTAACCATCTCATCCTTTGCCTTCCCCTTCTCCTTTTGCCTTCAATCTTTCCCAGCATCAGAGTCTTCTCCAGAGAGTCCTCTCTTCGCATTAGGTGGCCAAAATATTTGAGTTTCAGCCTTAGTACCTGTCCTTCCAGGGAACAGTCAGGGTTGATTTCATTTAGGATTGACTGATTTGATCTCCTAACAGTCCAAGGGACTCTCAGGAGTCTTCTCCAGCACCACAGTTCAAAAGCATCTATTCTTCGGCGCTCAGCCTTCCTTATGGTCCAACTCTCGCAACCATACATTGCTACTGGGAACACCATCGTCCTGACTATACAAACTTTTGTTGGCATGGTGATATCTCTGCTTTTTATTATGCTGTCTAAATTTGCCATAGCTTTCCTTCCAAGGAGTAAGCGTCTTTTAATTTCATGGCTGCTGTCTCCGTCTGCAGTGATCTTGGAACCCAAAGATGCCATGATCTTAGTTTTATTAATGTTGAGTTTCAAGCCAACTTTTGCACTCTCCTCTTTCACTCTCATCAAGAGGCTCTTTAGTTCTTCTTCACTTTCTGCCATTAGGGTGGTATCGTCTGCATATCTGAGGTTGTTGATGTTTCTCCCGGCAATCTTGATTCCAACTTGCGATTCATTCAGCCCTGCATTTCTCATAATGTACTCTGCATATAAGTTAAATAAGCAGGGTGACAATATACAGCCTTGCCGTACTCCCTTCCCAATTTTGAACCAATCAGTTGTTCCATGGCCGGTTCGAACTGTTGCTTCTTGACCCACATACAGGTTTCTCAGGAGACAGGTAAGGTGGTCTGGTACCCCCATCTCTTTAAGAATTTGCCACAGTTTGTTGTGATCCACACAATCAAAGGCTTTTGCGTAGTCAATGAAGCAGAAGTAGGTGGTTTTTTGGAACTCTCGTGCTTTCTCCATGATCCAGCGCATGTTGGCAATTTGATCTCTAGTTCCTCTGCCTCTTCGAAACCCAGCTTGTACTTCCGGTAGTTCTCGGTCCACGTACTGCTGAAGCCTAGCTTGTAGGATTTTGAGCATAACCTTGCTAGCATGTGAAATGAGTGCAATTGTGCGATAGTTTGAACACTCTTCGGCACTGCCCTTCTTTGGAATTGGAACGTAAACTGACCTTTTCCAATCCTTTGGCCACTGCTGAGTTTTCCAAATTTGTTGGCATATTGAGTGCAGCACTTTCACAGCATCATCATTTAGGATTTTAAGTAGCTCAGCTGGGATATTATCATCTCCACTAGCTTTGTTGTTAGTGATGCTACCTAAGGGCCACTTGACGTCACTCTCTAGGATGTCCGGCTCTGGGTCAGTGACCACACCAGCGTGGTCATCAGGAACATTCAGATCTTTCTTGTATAGTTCTTCTGTGTATTCTTGCCATCTCTTCTTAATCTCTTCTGCATCTGTTAGGTCCTTGCCTTTTTTGTCCTTTATCATGCCCATCTTTGCACAAAACGTTCCCTTGATATCTCCAATTTTCTTGAAGAGATCTCTAGTCCTCCCCATTCTGTTGTTTTCCTCGATTTCCTTGCATTGTTCATTTAAGAAGGCCTTATCTCTCCTTGCTATTCTCTGGAAATCTGCATTCAGTTGTTTATATCTTTCCCTTTCACCTTTGCTTTTTGCATTCCTTCTTTCCACAGCTATTTGTAAAGCCTCATCTGACAGCCACTTTGCTTTCTTGCATTTCTTTTTCTTTGGGATGGTTTTAGTTGCTGCCTCCTGTACAATGTTACGAACTTCCGTCCATAGTTCTTCAGGCACTCTGTCTACCAGGTCTAATGCCCTAAATCTATTCTTCACCTCCACTGTATACTCATAAGGGATATGACCTAATTGCACCTAATTGCAAAAATTGCACCTAATTGCAAAAATTGACCTAATTGCACCTGGGCAAAAAAAAAAAAAGCATTTGAGGGTAAGGAGAATTGACTAGACAATTTTGCAGATATGTGGCTAGATAAAGTTCAGAAAGCATTTAGAGGAAAAATGAGCGAACCACTTTCCCCCCCCCCCCAAAGGGTTTGGGTATGCTGAAACTGAATTTTTTGTTTGCCAAGCTGTGTTCTGAAGTTCACATTAAAATCCCCCAAAAACAAAATGACCACCAAGATGCTGATAGCCATAACTTCTAGAGGAAGGACGTGCTTTTTTGTATCTTTTACTATGTTTTCGCTACCAACTAACAAAAATTAACACACAAGAAATTTTTTGTTCTGTATATTTCTGTAACAACTGTTTTCATGGATTTTTTTTCTGAAAAGACTTTGAAATGAAGGAACTTAAATTAGGTTTGTGACTAGTGGCCAGGCAAACAAATTGCAGTACCTATGTACCGTATCTTAAGAATGAAATGTTTTCTGCACACAAAATTTTAAGCCAAATAAAAATATTTTTTTTTGATGAAATGTATTCCTTCGATAGGAATACATCACCCCGAATGTCCTTCACCGTACGCCGCAGGGCTCTTTTGAATTGGCCAGATGCATCTTTGGATGCAAATGGAGACAGCTGTGACTTGTTGTCTAGCCATGCAGCCAGGTTGTGGTCCTTTTAGTTGCCATCTGTGTGAAGGAACCCAGAGCTGGGACGCTCCGCCACATCACCTCTTGGCGCTGAACGCCAGGATGCCGAACGGCAGAAAAATGCTGATGACAGCTTGGGCAAGAGGGCAGAAGCGACCCCAGCAAAGACTCCGACGTATTGTGTGTGTGTGTGTGTGTGTGTGTGTGTGTGTGTGTGTGTGTGTGTGTGTACCTGCACAACACCAGCCCAAGACTTCTTGGTGCCCTGCAGCAGCCAGTGTGCCCAGCGCTTCCCCGCTTGCCTGGTAAGGTGCCACACAACCGGGGAAATGCCAGCCTGGCGCCGTCTCGGCCCATCTGCTGCCTCTAGTCTGCACTACAGAAAGACCCCCAAACCACTGTCCATGCTTCTCATGCACTGCCACCCAACCCAGAAGTGTGGGACTTCCAAGTCTCACAGCAACACACGAGGAGCACGGCAGGAAAGAGGGAAAGGAGCTGCTTCTCGCTCAAGCGAGTGGCTTCCACTAGTGGCAGGGTGGGAAGAAGCGCCAGCAACAGGCATGGGGTGAAAGGCACCCCGAATCCGCCACTCCCTGAGGGGCCTTGCAATCTGCCCTTGCCGAGGCAACCCGCTTCAGGTGTACGCGGCTGCATGCAGGGGCCAGCACTGGGCAGCCTCTGTTCCTCCCAGTCCCTGGACTGGGAAAGGAAAGGGGGGGGGGGATGGAGCAGAAGGGGACGTGTGGAGGAGAGGGGCTAGAGCCTCTCGACCCCCCCACTCTCCCCTCACCCACACTTCCTTTCCCAGTCCAGGAAGGGGGCGAAGGAGCAGCAGAGGTGAGTGATCACAGGGCAGTGGCACCCCCCCACCGCTGCCTGAGGCGATCACCGCATTGGCCTCATAGAGGAGCCGGCCCTGGAGACATAAAAGTCAGGCGAGGTCTATTGTAACACAGCCAACTGTTAGCTCCTATGACAGCTCCTTGAAGGCTTGAAAATGGGATATGAAAAGGGCTTAAAATGCACTTGTGAATACACCGTTGAATTCACCCACTCCCTATTTAAGAGGAAGGGGGCAAGCAACATAAAGCCGGGATTCCCTTCACTACAAATGAAAGTGTTCAGGGCTTTGTCACTCATAAGAAAAGATGAGTGAGGAGGTAAGGACACGAGAGAAGTGTCTAAAATTACACATAGTGTCCCACTTAATATGAGAATCCAAGTCACTTCATGAAACTGACAGTTGATTAGGGTGGATTACAGAAAGCAATTCATACAAATGCATAATTTACTTCCAGAATTAGGAGCCACAATTTGTACCAAGGAGACTGATTGAATATGCTGCTGCTGCTGCTGCTGCAGATAAATGTCCACACAATACCAGCAGTGAGTCCATCTATTAACCGCGCAATTATGTGTACATCGTGCCCCGGGGCAGTGCGCGCTGCACCGGGGCAGGCTGTTGTGCAAGTGCCGTAAAGCACTTGTGCAACACCTGGAGAGCAAGCAGCACCGGTGTTGTGGCTGGCGCTGTTTGCCCCGCCATCTCCGGACCAGGTAAGTCCTACACCGGTTGGGGCAGGGGAGGGTGGAACGGGAGGCGAGGGAAGGCGGCCATAGGTCGCCCGGGGCCTGGAGCGGGGGCCAAGATCCCCAGCCAAATGCGGGATAACCTGTGGATATTATATATCTGGATTTTCCTCTTATGAATTAAGAACTGGTTGAAGACCAGGAAACAGCGATTGGGAGTCAATGGGCAATTTTCACCATGGCGAGAGGTGAAAAGCGGTGTGCCCCAAGGATCGGTCTTGGGACCGGTGCTTTTCAACTTATTCATAAATGACCTGGAGTCGGGATAGGCAGTGAGGTGGCCAAGTTTGCAGATGACACTAAACTTTTCCGGGTGGTGAAGACCAGCAGGGATTGTGAAGAGCTCCAGAAGGATCTCTCCAAACTGGGAGAATGGGCAGCAAAATGGCAGATGCGCTTCAATGTAAGTAAGTGCAAAGTGATGCACATTGGGGCAAGAAACCAAAATTTCACATATACGCTAATGGGTTCTGAGTTTTCTGTGATGGATCAAGAAAGAGATCTTGGGGTGCTGGTGGACAGGTCGATGAAAGTGTCGACCCAGTGTGCTGGGGCTGTGAAGAAGGCCAATTCCATGCTCGGGATCATTAAAAAAGGGATTGAGAATAGAACGGCCAATATCATTATGTCTTTGTACAAATCGATGATAAGGCCGCATCTGGAGTATTGTGTCCAGTTCTGGTCACCACACCTCAAAAAGGATATAGTTGAATTGGAAAAGGTGCAGAAAAGAGTGACCAGAACGATTCGTGGGCTGGAGCACCTCCCTTATGAAGAAAGGCTACAGTGTTTGGGGCTTTTCAGTCTAGAAAAAAGGCGGCTGAGGGGGGACATGATTGAGACGTATAAAATTCTGCATGAGATGAATACAGTGGATAGAAGGAAGTTCTTTTCCCTCTCGCACAACACCAGAACCAGGGGACACGCACTAAAATTGAGTGGAGGGAGTTAGGACAAAATATTTCTTTACCCAGCGTGTAATTCATCTGTGGAACTCCTTGCCACAGGATGTGGTGATGGCACCTGGTCTAGATGCCTTTCAAAGGGGATAGGATAGATTCATGGAGGAAACGTCCATCACAAGTTACAAACTATAAGCAACCTCTTTGTTTAAAAGTAGGTTTTCTTTGTATGCCAGGTGTAAGGGAGTGGCAACAGGATACAGGTATCTTATTATTTTATTTATTTATTTTTTTCACATTTTTATACCACCGTTCCTCCAAGGAGCTCAGAGTGATGTACATATTTCCTCCCCTCCTTTTTGTCCTCACAACAACCCTGTGAGGTAGGTGGGGCTGAGAGATAGTGACTGGCCCAACTTCACCCAGGAAGCTTCGTGGCTGAGCGGGGATTTGAACCTGGATCTTCCAGGTCTAAGTCCGACTCCCAAACCACTACGCCATCCTGGCTTGTTGTCGTATTAATTTATTTTAAGAATTTTTACCCCACCTTTCTCCCAATAAGGATAATCAAGGCAGCTCACAATTAAAACATGTGAAAATACATAAGATACAATAAAAATAATTAAAACAGGTAATTAAAACAAATAAAAAACAAACAAACCCCAGTGGGTCACCGTATGATTACATCAATTAAAAAGCCAGCCCGCCATGTCAGCCATTGAACGCCTTGTGTGCTTGTGTAGAACACAACATCTTGTGTGCTGCGTAAGGCATCTGGTGGGCCACTGTGAGATACGGGAAGCTGGACTAGGTGGGCCTTTGGCCTGATCCAGCTGCAGGGCTCTTCTTATGTTCGGATGTTCTAATGAGGCATAAGAATAAAGTGTCATTCGTCCTCCATCCCCCCCCCCCCCACAGGATGCCTTCTCCCTGCATCTCAATACAATTCTTTGTTCCGGCTTTGCCTTGTCCCATTTGGCCCATACTGACCATCAAAGGCACAGCATAATTTACCTACCTTCAGAAGAGGCTGCCCATTGCATCTCATTGTGAGTAACTGCTCGGGGCTTGCCTTCTTCCAATCAACATTTACGTCCAGATGAGTGTTCCTGGAGGAACACAGCAGGTAGATTCCTCTGAGAGCAGGTCAGCACTGGCGTCGACGGGGGGAAGCGGGGGGGCAGGCTGCCGGGGGGGCGTCGTGCGTATAGGGGTGACGCGCGATACCCCCCACTTACAGTTTTGAGTTGGAGGTGGGCCCGCCCGCCCTCCCTCCCCTGTGTCCGTTTGGCTCCAAAATGAGCTGAAAACGGAGCGGGGAGGGCGCTCTGCTCCTGTGCGTGACGTCACGCGCGGGGGCGGAGCCTCCCCCTTAAGGGCGACGCGCGCCCCCGCTCTGGGGTGACGCGCGTCGTCGCAACGCGACTGCAGGTCAGACTTACACACCCTAAAATAAATCCTTTTCATATGTTAAGAGTAAATCTATTTCTGAATTTTAATTCAGATAAAGGTGGACCTCGTTATCAGAAGTTTGAGAAACATGAGCCTTTTGTTTCTCCCTTGTGTGAATTCTTTGATGTCTGCTAACATGCGATTTCTGAGTGAAGCTCTTTCTACAGATTGAGCATTTATAGGGCTTCTGTCCTGTGTGTATCGACTGATGTGCAATAAGACTCAATTTATGTTTGAAGCTTTTCCCACAGTCTGAACATTTGTACGATTTCTGATCCGAGTGGATTACTGAGTGGGTAATAAGGTTGGTTTTCTGACTAAAGCTTTTCCCACAATCAGAGCATTTATAGGGCTTCTCTCCAGTGTGGATTCTCTGGTGTCTAGTAACACTTGATTTAGTGGCAAACATTTTCCCACACACAGGGCACGGGCTCCCGGTTTTTCCTTGGTATACTCTTTCTGAGACTTTAATTTTGCAAATGTCACTAGCTGGACCTGCAACCGATTTATTCTTAAGCTCTTCCGTTTCATTGTCCACCTGCCTCTCTGATCTATCTTGAGTGACACAGGTTTGTCTTTCCATCTCATGCTCGACTTTTGTTGGAGGAGTCCCCAGTAGTTCCTTCGGATGCTGATTCATTAGCTTATCACCTCCTGGAAAAGAAAGGAAATCTTGCCAACATGAAAGGGAACCTCTAAAACAGAGAAAAACAGAACAGAAGCTGGGTTAATAAGAGGACAAACCTCCAACAAGAATTAGCCTGTGGCTATCGCATCTTTGGGAGTCATAACCAGAATGCAGTATCCATTACTTGAGGCGATGACCACTGATGGCACAACCCTACCCAGGCACTCGGCTGGGTTAGTGCGTGCTGCTCCAGCCAAGGGTGTCACAAACGTGCCAAAAAGCACGTTCCCAACACCTGGAGAGTAGGCGGTGCCAGCGCAGAGGCGCGCCACACCACTCTGGTGCTGAATCCAGCACTCTACGCCACAGAATGGGTCAGTTCCGAGCCAAGCGGCATGGGAGCATAGCAGGGTGGGGGGAGGGCAGGAGGGGGTGGGATTGGCGGCAGTGGCGTGTGCTGTATCTTATCCTGCCCGGGCCTTATTCCCTTACATGGGGCTTCTAGATGGACTAGTTGATCCAGCAGGGCTCTTCTTACGTTCTTACCCAGCAAGCAGGCATCTCGGTCGCTCTCCTGCTTGATCTCTCTGCAGGGAAACCTCTCCCCAGGAAGTAGCATCTGGGGCAACTCCTCAAACGTTTCCAGCATCTAAAAGAGTAAGAAAAAGTTTCCTTAGAGGTAGGCTTACCATAGTCCCAGAATCGAGCGCCGCCGCGGCCTGCAAAATCCACATGCCTCTCCCAGAAGTGCACCGCGGCAGGCCAACAGAAGCCATGGCTTGCATTGGCCCGCCGCGGTGCACTTCTGGGAGAGGCTAGTGTCTTTTGCAGGCCGCGGCGGCGGCGGCTGATATGGGGCGGTGGGCCCCAGGGCGTAGGGGCGCTGAGGCTCTGGGAGGGGCTCGGGCCTCCTTAAATTTGCATTTTTTTCAGACTTTTTTCTGTTTTGGGGCGATTTTAAGTGTTAAAACGGCATGTTAAAGTGTATGTTTGCTTTGCAGGCACTTATCTTGCATATGGGGCGTTCCAGGACGTTCCA
This sequence comes from Plestiodon gilberti rubricaudatus, assembly GCA_026170595.1. Taxonomy (NCBI): domain Eukaryota; kingdom Metazoa; phylum Chordata; class Lepidosauria; order Squamata; family Scincidae; genus Plestiodon; species Plestiodon gilberti. The sequence goes on along the minus strand of JANXHW010000002.1, from coordinate 263,434,141 downwards.
GCGACGATCTCCTTCCTGCGCCTGGGCACAGCTTCTCCCTGCGCCCGGGCGCGGACTCCATACCGCCCCCAGCAGCGCTTTCTGGAGTTTGCGCATACCCAGAACGTCCCTGGAAACTTCGTGGGTCTGCGCATGCGCAAACTCCGGAAACCGCTGCTGGGGGCATGACGGAGTCTGCACCCGGGCGCAGGGAGAAGCTGTGCCCGGGCGCAGGAAGATGATCGTCGCTGAAACGTCCTGGAACGCCCCATATGCAAGATAAGTGCCTGCAAAGCAAACATACACTTTAACATGCCGTTTTAACACTTAAAATCGCCCGAACACATTAAAACCCCCCAAAAAAACCCTGTCAAAAATAGGTTTCGAAACCGAAACCTAAAATTTTGGACAGTTTTATTGGGGGTGTCGGGGGGCAGCCCCAGACACGGGGGCGCCTGGCGACGCCACTGGCGGCGCCACTGGTGGCAGCACTTGATTCCGGGACTATGGTAAGCCTACTTAGATGAGGCATTGCTGAGTGGAGTCAGGTCCGTGTGTTTCAGTCTGACCGGCTCTCCAACACCTCCGTCCAATCAAACCCTCTCTGCACCCTCCTGCTTCCCGAGATCCTTCAGCGGGAGAGAGTGGGGACCGACTCTGGCTCCTTCTGTGCGCGTGCTACTGAGGACAGAGAGGTGAGAGGGAGGCTCTGCAGTGGGCAAGGGCCACCGTTTTGCTCAGTTGCATCATCAACATTGGACTCCTTTTCTCACCGGTTTTTCCTCTCTTTCAGACTCGCGTTGCCTCAGCAGGAAGTCCTCTGCCAAGGCCACCGCCTGGCCACAGGTCTCCGGTTGCCCTTCCTGGACCCAGTTCTGCATCTCCGCTGGCAGGATGGCCAGGAGCTGCTCCAGGACCACCAGCTCCAGGATCTGGTCTTTCGTCTTCCTCTCCGGCTGCAGCCACCGATGGCAAAATGCCCGGAGTCGGCTGCAAGCCATTCTGGGCCCTTCGGCCTCCCGGTAGCAGACGTTCCTGAAGCTTTGACGCAGGACTTCCATGGGGCTGGCGCTGGCGCTCAGACTCTTCGCCTTCCCTTTGGGACAGCCCTCTGGACTTCCGTGTTTCCGAGTCCCAGATGCTGTTTGGTCTTTGCCCCCCAATCCTGGGAGGAACCTCGCCACCCCCTGTGCGTGAGCCCCCTGGTGAGCACCAGGGAGAACAAGAGAGGCCTTGGCCTCTGAGAGTGGTGTCGTTTCCCAGGGGGGGGCAGGGGTCTCCATGGCCCTCAGGAACTCTTGCAACTGGGCATCCCAGTTCTGCTCTGGCTCCAGCTTAGTCTGCTGTGGCGTCAGCGGAGGCAGAAGCTCTCCCAGAGTCCCAGCCTGGACAGTGAGGAGCTCCTTGCCCGATTCGTCTGGGGCCCCATCCGGGGTGGGGCCTGCCTGGACTGCCAATTCCACCTTCATGCTTGGACAGCGATATCTGTTTGAAGAGATTCAAGGTTAGTGCAAAGTGACACACGCTAGGGCAAAAATAATTTATTTTATTTTATTTATTTATTTAAAGAATTTGTAGCCCGCCTTTCTCCCGAGGGCACTCAAGGCGGCTTACAACATATTAAAATACATAAAAACACGTTAACACAATTAACACATTAAAATTAATTAAAACACTTAAGATTAAGAATAAACAACCCCAGTGGGTCACCAGCATTTACATATATTAAAACCATTTGTTAAAAAGTCAGCCCACCATGTCAGACATTAAAAGCAGTCCTGAATAAAAACGTCTTAAGGCCCCGCCGAAAGGCCTCTAAAGAGGGAGTCGTTCTTAATTCCAAGGGGAGGGAATTCCACAATTGGGGCGCCACCGCCGAGAAGGCCCTATTCCGCGCCGCCATCCCCCTCACTTCCGCCAATGGCGGCACGGTCAACAGGGGCCCCCCTGATGACCTCAGAGTACGGGTCGGATTATAAGGAAGGAGGCAGTCCCTCAGATACCCTGGACCCGAGCCGCTAAGGGCTTTAAAAGTCAAAACTAGGATTATAATAATAATAATCCTAATTTTATCTATTTACTCCATTTAATATCCCGCCTTTCTCCCTCAAAGCGACATTAAAAATATTCTTATGCTGAGCAAGACGGACCTCTGGACGGATCCACCATGGTAAGGCTTAGTAGGGGGGTTGGAAAAATAGTTGGCGACTCCGAATTCCAGGACGGTCCATGCAGCCCATCTCAATAACGCACCCATCCCCACCCCCCAGGTCATACCGAAGACATCCCTTCCTTGACAGCTGAGCTAAAGCAGCAACAGAGAAACGGGAGCAAAAACAACAACAACCCTACCCTGCCGAAATCTCAGACTTGCTGTTTTTCATCTCCGGGGTCTTTCTTGTCCGAAACAGACAAAGAAATCAGCCCATGTCCTGGTCTGTGTTGGGGAGAGCAGCAGGCAACGGCTGCATGAGTAGGCTTACCAGATCTCCAACCGGGACAGAGTGCTAGACCTTTAGGAGAAGGAATGTGGGCAGGTGTAGCTTGTTAAGTCCTAGAGCACAATCCTAGGCATGTCTACTCAAAAGCAAGCCCCATTGTGTTCAGTGGGACTTGCTTCTGAGTAGACATGCCTAGGATTGTGCTGTAAGGTTTAACAAGCTACACCTGCCCACACTCCTTCTCCTAAAGGTCCAGCACTCTGTCCCGGTTGGAGATCTGGTAAACCTATGCATGTTGAATGACCCCCAGCTTGCAGCCTTGCACACGCCTTCCCCTCCGAAAGATGGTCCTCCGTCCTCCTCCTCTGGCTTTTCCTTGCCCCTTCCTCGCCATCTCAGCCCCCTCCAGTCAACATAAGCCCCTTTAACTCACTCACCTTCCACGTGGAGGCTGACAAAGGTCCCGTGCGGATTCAAACTCCCGTTTCTGGAGAAAGGGCGGAGTCTGGGGTGTTTGGGATCACGCTGGGGGCAAATACGCCCCTCTCCGTTTCCTGCAAGTCATCCCCAGGCCTCTCTAGCAATCAAGGCTCTGCTAGTTTAACCCGTGGGTGCCCAGCAGGCAGCTCTGCTAGAAAATGAGTGACCGGTCATCCCAAAATTAAGCGTTCAGGCAAGGAAGCCGCTTTTTGTTTTTTTGTTCCTGTGTTGTCCCTTTAAGAGCTTTTTCTTGTTGGAGCAGTGGGAAAAGAACAGAAAACTCAAGCTCCATCTTGTTCAGCATCTTGAATGTTTCCACAACGTTGGACAGCTAGATTATTCATTTATGTTAGCATCCCCCCCCCTTTAATCTGAGGAGGCATGTGAAATGGGGTTGTTGTTGTTGTTTTATGGTTCTCTGCTTGTGTACTACTTGGATGTGCTGCTTGGATTCTAGCCTGTTACTCTGCTCTGTGTTAATATGCTCTGTTGGGGCAATGAATCCACTCCAACCTGCAATCCACTTCAATGCCCAGATGCAGGCACAACCATCCCATTAAATTTCTGTTAGTTATGGCTTTAATGCACATGCACTTAAGGTAAAGTGCATGGTGAGTAAGGTAAAGGTAAAGGTGAGTAAGGTAAAGGTAAAGGTGACCCCTGACAATTAAGTCCAGTCATGCCGACTCTAGGGTGTGGTGCTTATCCCCATTTCAAAGCCGAAGAGCCAGCGTTGTCCGAAGACGCTTCCGTGGTCATGTGGCTGGCGTGACTCTCCTTGCCGCAGCGCGTAGCATGCGGCTGGAACACGGAGCGCTGTTTACCTTCCCGCAAGCGGTACCTATTTATCTACTCGCATTAACGTGCTTTGGAACTGCTAGGTTGGCAGGAGCTGGCCAAGCAATGAGAGCTCACCCCGTCGCGGATTCGAACTGCCGACCTTTCGATCGACAGCTCATGGTTCAGCGGTTTAACCCACTGCGCCACCCGCTGGCCTAGTTTGTGAGTACAACTGTAAAAATGAGGAACTGTAAAACTGATTTTATCTTAAAAATTGTGATTTATTTAAAATGACATCACTTCCTGGTTAATGACATCACTTCCGGCCCTAGATCTTAGGGGGGTCCCGACAGATTGTCAGTCTACAAAAGGCCGGGGGTCCCGGAGCTAAAAAGGTTGGGAACCACTGATCTAAGTGCTTTACACATCACTCCTTTCCCAAGCGCACAAACAGGCTAGGAAAGCAAACGCCCTTCCCGGCCTATGGTTCATCATCCCTGTCATGTTTTTCAGAGCCTAGACTCCCTCGCTACCTGCAGGGTCCACTCCTTTTAGCTGTCATGAGGTTATTATCAATAGTTTGTACCCCCAAATGAAATGGTGCCTCCGTATGTGTAACTTACTACATTTCCATGGTTTCCTTGGGCCCCTTCTTCTCTTCTATTGTCTTCCTCCTACTGACATTTAGATTGTAAGCACTTTGCAGGCAGGGACCTGCCTAATGTTTGCTTATGAAACCCTGTCAAGTCTGGTCTACATTGAGATTATACTCCTGCTAACTGGGCAAAGACACTTTTTCAGGTGGTGCTTATGGCCGGGAGAAGAACTCTTCTCCCTCTTCACCGCAGCCTGGCGTCTTTTCTAGCAGCTGTTTGCTGGTGTTTTTTCTGCATCTTTTGAGCCCTTTTAGGACAGGGAATCATTTACTGTAGTCACTGGCGTCGCTGCAGGGGGGAGTGGCGTTCTAAGTTCCTCTGCAGTTCGACCCTCCGTTACACCGGTGCACGAATCAGCCCCGCCCGAAGGCGAGGGGCGGGGCCGATTCGTGCACCGGTGTAACGGAAGGTCGGACCGCAGCGGAACTTAGAACTCCGCCCCCCCCTGCAGCGACGCCAGTGACTGTAGTTATTTGATTTTCTCTGTAAACCTCTTTGTGGACTTTTTTTTGTTGAAAAGTGGGCACATAAATATTCTTAATAATGCACTATATAAAGAACTAATTCCTATTTACACAGGATTTGAGAGGCCCTCGGTTGACAAGGGGCAGTATCTCCCCTTGTATGGCCTTCTTCCTCCCCTGTTTGTCCCCAGCCAGTGCCTGACACTCGGAGTTCTTCATCAGCTTATTCTTATGCTTAATATCAAATGGTTTCAAGATGGCTAGAGATAGAGTGCCCCTGAATGTGGAGGTTTCATTTAGCTGTGCAATCCCTGCAGCCATTGACAGGCCTATCTCTGCTGGCCTGCATGCAAGACCCGCTCGACTGTGGCTGCATTGGCCCAAGTCTCTCTGGCTCCACCTTGAAGCCCCCGCCCGCTCCAACTCGGGAGAGCAGAGGCAGCTGGCTCCGAGAGGCTCTCTTCCTCCATCGGCCATCCTGTCCAGAAGCATTCTTCACCCTGAGCCTCAGCTTCCAAAACTGAGGAGGAGGCACATACATACGTACACCCACCACCCCAGCATGCCCATTTACCCCCTGGAAGGCTCAGAGCTGTTTGCAAACGTTCTGCAATGTATGATGACTCCGGGGCAGGATGAGAGACAAGCAGACACAAGGCTTGGTTCTCTGGCTTGGTTCACAAGGCTAGTCTCAGTCACTATATGCAGACACGTCAGTGCAGAGCTGTGTCCAAGTTGGGTCTTTCTTGCTCCTGGAAATTTGGGGCTTCTGTCTGTATCCCAAAAGGGCTGGACACCCCACCCACCCCCCGCAAATCCCCAGGGAGGGTGGAAGCTTTGGCACCACCACTGACAAGGTGGAGCAGACGAGGAAGTACAGAGAAAAGCGGTCCCCATAGCCCCCCCCCTCACCCTCCTGCGCTCCACCCTCCTCTTCCTTTTCCAGTCCAGGGTGCGGGAGAAGCAAAGGGTGCTGGGCACATCACCAGGTCAGGAGAGGAGCAGCAGCAGTTGGCATCCCACCGACCTCGGGCACCAGGAGGTCTTGAGCTGGCCCTGCTGGTTCAGGACAAACAAAGGTGGCACATGTGACATGCATGCTGCACCCCTCACTCTGCAGAATCTGCGCTCCCCCCTCCCCAAGCAGCATCCTTGTTGTTTGCCCAATCCCGGATTCCCCTGGGCATGTGAGCTGATGTTCTTTTTCCAAAACAGTCACGGATAATAACCTCCACTCACCCCACCTGTAATTCAAAGTGGTACAGTCCATCCTGCTTCCCTCACAACCCCCCCCCCCACTTCTACCATCTCAGGGCCAAAAGGATCATAAACATGCAGTTTGGCTCTGCATGCATGATTGCTTTCATCCAGGTAAATGGCACCTAGATGCAGGAGTGGCAAATTAAAGCCCCCCCCCCCCGCTCCATGCCCCCTCCCAATTTTGGATGCCTGCGGCTGCTTCTTCATTATTCAAAAAACGCGACCACGTACACATTCAGTAGGGCCAAACTACAAGTCTCACACGGGCCCGGGCCATTGGGACCATACTTCTGTTGGCCCCACATGATCAAAATCATGAGCTCACATGATGCAGGCCTGACCCACCCAGCCCTTCCTCTGGCTTCCCCTGCAGAGGAATTCGTTACTACTACAGACAGTTGCCCTGGAAACGGAGCCACAGAACCCGGAAGTGTTTTTCAGCGATTTTCAACCACTGTGCTCCAAACTCTCGCGGACGTTTCATGGCACACTAGTGTGCAGTAGCACACTGGTTGAAAATTGCTGGTCTGCAGCAACAAATGCTAAACCTGGGGAGAGATCCTACCCCTGACAGGCAACGTTGGCGGCAGAGGGGGCAGCAGGAGGGATCGAGGCCCAAACCTGTTTGTGGGGGTGGGAAGGAGACGGCAGCAGCAGCAGAAAGGGTCAGCTGTGGGGTGGGCCAGGCCTCGCGATGTGGGCAGTGGCGGGGGCGGCCAGGAATTGGAGGAAGGGGCAGTCGGCACAATCAATTGAAGCACTTCCAAGGAGCAGGGGGGGAAACTGGACTGGAAATAGGGGGGCCACCTACCCTTTTTGCCGCTGCCTCCTCACTGCTGCCGCTCGGGTTGAGCGCCGCTCTGAGAGATGTGGTTGAACAATTTTTTGGGTTTTTAAAAAAAAAATGCAGCAAAGAATCAGGAGGTGCAAAACTTCTGGGTCATTATTTCCAGGTCTTCTGGTACTTGGAGGTGATGTCACCAGTCTCCACCCCAGGCACCAGATGAGGACCCGGCAGCTACACCACTGCATTCTATCATGGGAACTAGGCTCTCTCTCTCTGGGTATAGCATTGATGGTTGCAGACAAATGCTGTCCTTTGTGGGTAGTACAGGGCAGGGTGGAGTCGAAAAGCGCATCAGCCCAAGGGCAGGGTTTTAGAGTGTGCTCTTGTGAACACTGTACCCGGGGACAGCATCCAACCATGCCTTGTCTAACGTCTGCACAGTTTGGCCTTTGTTCGCACCTCTGTCTGCTACAGGTGGAGACCCATGCCTGATTCAATCCGAGAAACTTCCTTCCATATTGTAAAATGAGCAATTATTAAAAGGGAAACCTATTTGAGAGTCACTAGGCAGAAAATGGTGAAAGTTATTTTCAGTAAACAAACAAAAGACCCAAAACCCAATAACATAAGAACATAAGAAGACCCCTGCTGGATCAGGCCAAAAGCCCATCTAGTCCAGCTTCCTGTGTCACACAGTGGCCCCACCAGATGCCTCAGGGAGCACACAAGACAACAAGATACCTGTGTCCAGTCGCCACTCCCTTGCACCTAGCACAGAGAAAACCCACTTCTAAAAAACCAGGAGGTTGCTTATGGCTTGTAACCTGTGATGGTCTTTTCCTCCATGAATTTGTCCAAACCCCTTTTAAAGGCATCTAGGCCAGGTGCCATCACCACATCCTGTGGCAAGGAGTTCCACAGATTAATTACACGCTGGTTAAAGAACTTACACGCTGGGTAAAGAACAAATAACGTTTCAACTCAAGATAAACTGCACTGTCACATGACAGATTTTCTTCTCAACTTACCTGCTGTTTATTACTCAGGACTAAATTTATTCAAATATACCAAAGTATATTCCAGTGGTTCCCAAACCTACCGGGGTTACGGCACCCCTGTAGCCTCTTCTTTCCGGTTTAGCCAGGCGCCGCCATCTTAGATTGTATGAAATCCCGTGTGATCCAAGATGGCGGCGCCCAAATCTCACGAGATCTAGCATGATCCAAGATGGTGGCACCCAGGAGAGCCCGTAGGAGGGGCCACTGGAGACATCCTGTGGTTTCTGAAGAGCCAATCAATGCATAAAGCAAGGCCCATAGTTTTGACCCTAAATACCCAATGGGTGCTTACTGGCATCCGGTATTTTCCCGCCCTCTTCATCTCCATTGCAGCGGTTTTGAAATCTGCACCCCAGGGGGCAGGGGCTCCCTGGAAACTCACCAGGTCAGTGACAACTAGCTTCTTTGACACAGACACGCTACCAACTACCTCCTGCACCCACAGAGGAGCACAGGGTTCGTGGACTCCCTGTGTAGCTCAGCTGGAGACATGGAGATGCCTCACAGCACAGGTTGCATTGGCTAGTGCCCAAGGGAGCACATTAGTACATTTCCCAAAATCCTCTGCAACACACAGAGGCTCCTCGGCCATCGCTGATGACACGGAAAGGATTCTGTGACGCCAGGAATTGTTCCCAAATAATTTGCACAGGACTTTTCTATGAATGATTATCTTCATCTTCGCAGTCATGTTTGTGCGGTGAGGACTATTTCCCTCCAAAGAATGTTCCCGTTCCCCACAGGTATCTTTTTTCAGTGGATGTTTTCAAGATGAATGAAGAAGGCAAAACAAGATGGGTAGGTAGGGGTGGCACAACCTGGACGCTGCCGGATGCTCAGTGGCGTTGCTGGAGGTGGGGCGGAACGTTCTGCACCACGCTGACCTCCGTTACTCACTGGCACGCACGCGTTGCCTTCACCCCACTGAATGGCTCCGAAGGTGAGGGGCGGGGCCGCCTCATGCCGGTGAGTAACGGAGGTCAGCGCGGTGTGGAAATTAGTGTTCCGCCCCACCTCCAGTGACGCCTCTGCGGATGCTACCTGCTGTGAGACCCGGAAGTGCAAGACTTCTGGTTTCATTTTCAGCGAATGCGCTGTCCCTGTAAATGAAACCAGAAGTCTCGCACTCCCGGGTCTCACGGCAAGCAGTGCACGAGGAACACAGTAAGAAGAGGAAGTGATCTGCTTCTTGCTCAAGCGAGCCGGAAGCATAGGCTTACCAGATCTCCAACCGGGACAGAGTGCTTGACCTTTAGGAGAAGGAATGTGGGCAGGCGTAGCTTAACCTTAGAGCACAATCCTAGGCATGTCTACTCAGAAGCAAGTCCCATTGTGTTCAGTGGGGCTTGCTTCTGAGTAGATATGCCTAGGATTGTGCTCTAAGGTTTAACAAGCTACACCTGCCCACATTCCTTCTCCTAAAGGTCTAGCACTCTGTCCCAGTTGGAGATCTGGTAAGCCTACGGAAGAAGATTATTGTGGTCTGCGTTGGTGGCAGGTTGGAGGGTGGCAGCCTCCAGCTGAGAGGTCCCCCTAATCCCCTGCCCCCCAGTGGCGTAGCTGGTGTTTTTCCAAGGGGGCCGTGGGCGGGACCTGTTGGCTCCGGTCCCGCTCCATTCCGGTGGCGGGGCCGGGCGCATCATCCCACCCGTGGGCCCCTCGGAAAAACGCCAGCTATGTCACTGCTGCCCCTTCAGACCCCCCGCAATCTGCCACTGACGCAACCCACATCAGATGGCCTCAGTGTAGATGGGCCAGGGTGACCAGATAAAACGTAGGGCACACAGTGCCTAGACCTTTAACCATTGTAAAGAAGAGGGAATTTGGGCAGGTGCAGCTTTTTGCACCCTTCCATGATGAGCTGCACCTGCCCAAATTCCCTCTTCTTTACAATGGTTAAAGGTCTAGGCACTGTGTGCCCTACGTTTTATCTGGTCACCCTGAGATGGGCACAAACAGTAGTTTTGCCACCACCCTGCATTACGGAGAGAAGGAGAGGGGGAGTTGAAATCAGGGTTGTATTTCGTGGTGTCCAACTTGCATTGGCTGCCAGGTCCAGTTTTTCCCGGCTTATACTCTGGCTGAACATTTTCCAGCCTTTGAAGCATTTAAGATTCATTTATTGTCATTCTAGATGCTGTACAATAATTCCAAGAGGAGATCCCTCCTGCCCACAGGCTTACAGTCTAGTAAAGAAAGGTTAGGGTGGAACGTGACGGAAGGAAAAAGGCAAGCCAGTATCAAGGAGGTGGAAGGTGGCAGAGGGTGGCGAGAGCCGGATGTCTGGTTGCTGGGCAGTGACAAGAAGCAAGAGGATGGAAGGAGGAGAGGGAGGTGGGACCCTTAAGCTTCACTAGGAGCCGAGTGCCAGTACAGTAAACAGTAAGTGCTAGAAGCCTGAACTGATGAGAAGGAGAGAGAGACCAGGATTAAGGATCAAAACATGGGGACATTCCAGCGCTGGCCAAGGGTACATGCCAAGGCATGCTCTCTGGCAGCTGCTGAAAAGGCAGCTGGAGCAGAAGTATCACAACATCACAAATAGTCCCCCTTCTCCCCAGGGGTAGCTGACCCTCGCCAGCCTCTGGCTGTTGCTGGTCCTTACAAAGCTGAAGATGGGGCAGCTGAGCAATTGTGCCACAAAAGCCCCACCCCAGACACAGCCAACAGCTCCTGATTTATCTTTTGGCTGGGTGCTGTGCTGCCTAAGATCTGTGTTTTCACTGAAGTGCCTCATCCAGCCTGTGAGTAATATTGGCCCCGTCCTCAGCGGATTTTTTTTCAAAGGGAGGAAGCTTCACCTCCACCTAAGCTTTCCTCGCAATACAGACATTCATACCTCTTCCTACCATGTACCTTTGGGTGACGGAGATGGCCTGAACTGTAAAGCAACTTTTTCTGCAGCAACAGCATCTCTATTTTTTCTTCTCACAGGCATGGGTCTTCTGATGTCTGATAAGGTTGGATCTCTGACAGAAGCCTTGCCCACAGCCTGTGCATCTATGTGGCTTTTCTCCAGTGTGGATTCTCTGATGCACAGTAAGGTGTGCCCTTTGACTGAAGCCTTGTCCACACTCTGAGCATTTATGTGGTTTCTCTCCTGTGTGGATTCTCTCATGTACAACAAGATGTGTTCTTTGACTGAAACTCTGACCACAATCAGAGCATCTGTAAGGCTTCTCGCCTGTGTGGATTCTCTGATGTCGGATAAGGTTGGACCTTTGACTGAAGCTCTGCCCACATTCTGTGCATGTGTGAGGCTTCTCTCCAGTGTGAATTCTTTGATGGATGATAAGGTGTGCTTCCCAATTGAAGCTTTGCCCACAGTCTGTACACCTGTAGGGCTTCTCTCTCATGTGGATTCTCTGGTGGGCAATAAGGTTTTTTTTCCTATTGAATCTTTTCCCACAAGCAGAGCATTTATGAGGCTCTTCACCTGCATGGATTTTCTGATGTCTGATAAAGTTTGATTGCCAATTAAAGATTTTCCCGCACTTAAGACATTCATATGGGTTTTCCCCCATGTGGATTCTCTCACGTCTACTATGGTTTGAACCCTGACTGACTCTTTCCCCATAATTCAAACTTCTGAATGATGTCTTCTCTTCTGTATGGATCTTCTGATGTTTAATAAGATGTGGGCTCTGGCGAAAGCTTTTTCCACAGTTCAAACATTTAAAAGGTTTCTCACCTGTGTGAATTCTCTGGTGGCTGATGAGGTTAGCTCTCTGATTGAACTTTTTCCCACAGTCCAAGCATTTATGTGGTTTCTCTCTGGTGTGGATGCTCTGGTGTCGAAGAAGATTTCCTCTCCGGGAAAATATTTTCCCACACCTAAAACATTTATATGGGTTTTCTCCAGGGAGAACTGTCTCATGTCTAATATGTTTTGGCCTCTGATTGAATATATTTTCTCCTGTGTGAATCCTCTGGTGTTTAAGGAGGTTTGATTTCTGACCAAAGCTTTTCCCACAGTCTGAGCACTTATAGGGCTTTTCTCCTGTGTGGATTCTGTGGTGTCTGACAAGGTTAGATCTCTGGCTGAAGCTTTGCCCACAATCAGCGCACTTGTGTGGTTTTTCTCCAGTGTGCAATCTCTTGTGTATGATAAGGTGTGCCCGCCATCTGAAGTTTTTCCCACAATCTGGACATGTATAAGGTTTCTCTCCTGTGTGGATTCTCTGATGGGCATTAAGGTTTGTCCTCTGGTTAAACCTTTTCCCACATTCTGAACATCTATGTGGTTTATCTTTTGTGTGAATGCTTTGATGTCTAAGAAGGTTCCCCCTCCGAGAAAAGATTTTACCACACTTAAAGCATTTACATGGGTTTTCTCCTGGATGAATTTGCTCAAGTCTATTGCGGTTTGGCCTCTGATTTAATTTTTTCCCACAAGCTGAGCGTCTATATGGTTTGTTGCCCAAGTGGATGCTCTGATGTTTGATAAGGTTTGACTTCTGAGTGAAGCTCTTGCCACACTCCAGGCACTTGTAAGGCTTCTCTCCCGTGTGCACTCTGTGGTGCCTAACAAGGTTGGAGATCTGACTAAAGCTTTGCCCACAATCTCTGCACTGATGTGGTTTCTCTCCCGTGTGGATTCTCTGATGGATAATAAGGTTTGCACTCCGACTAAAGCTCTTCCCACAATCTGTGCAAGGGTAAGGCTTCTCACCAGTATGGAATCTCTGGTGTCTCATAAAGCTCGTTTCCCAATTAAAGCTTTTCCCACATTTAAAGCATTGGTACTTTTTTTCTCCCATGTGGGTTCTCTGGTGTCTGTTAAGGTTTGATTTTTGTGTAAAGGCTTTCCCACATATATTACACATGTGCCTTCTCTTTCCTGTGCATATTCTTTGCTGGACAGCAAGTTCATCAGAGTCACTGCTCCGGCAAAGGATGGGTTTATTCCTTTGCTTGTCTGTTTGGTTTCTCTCCTCCCACCTTGGTCCATCTTGATTCCCAAAGTTTTCTTCCAGGTCTGGAGTCTCAATTCTTTCCAATGGCACTTCAAACGACTCTCCCTCGTTTTCGCTGTCCCACCCATCACCTGCTGGAATAAAGAGAGGGCCTTGTGAGAATAAAAAGGGAATATCAATTTCTGTATTTACAAGGTGCAACTACAAAATACATACAACAGCCAGTTGAAGATCTGCCGGCCCTTGATGATGAGGCAGACCAAATATATGTATGTACGTTTACCAAATGTAAAGCGTCACAGATGCCCTAGTCTATCCCCCACTTTTCTCTCCTCCACACTTCCTCTTCTGCAGAAGGAGGAAGAGGAACAGTGAGTAAACAGAAGCGTGACCTTCTGCCATTCTGTTGCCTGAGGCAATTGTCTCAGCCAGCCTCATGAAAGGCTTGTGAGCACTACGAGGCCTGAATTGTGATTTTCATGAAACTTGTAATGAACATGTAATTTTGAGAGCTTTAGCGTTGATTAAGCAAACATTGTTATAGTGACATGAAAAAGGGGGGGAGAGAATCTATCATATCAATAGTCAATAGGTAATAGATTTCTTTCACATGCCAATGTGAAGGGAATCTATTATGTTTTAAAGATTATGCATGGGATGGAGAGAGTGGATAGAGAGAAGTTCTTTTCCCTCTCACACAACACGAGAACTAGGGGACATCCACTCAAATTGAGTGGAGGGAGGATTAAAACAGACAAAAGAAAATATTTCTTTACCCAGCATGTAATTGGTTTGTGGAACTCCTTGCCACAGGAGGTAGTGATGGCACCTGGCCTGGATGCCTTTAAAAGGGGATTGGACAGATTTATGGAGGAAAAGTCCATCACAGCTTACAAGCCATGATGGGGATAAGCAACCTCCTGGTTGCAGGAGTAGGTTTTCTCTGTGCCAGGTGCAAGGGAGTGGCAGCAGGAAACAGGTTATCTTGTTGGCTGTGTGCTCCCTGAGGCATCTGGTGGGGCCACTGTGAGATACAGGAAGCTTGGACTAGATGGGCCTTTGGCCTGATCCAGCAGGGCTCTTCTTATGTTCTCCTCTGATGTTGTTGGTAGCCATGACACTTTTTTTTGCCAGTTCTCCCCTGAAGCAGGATGAAACGGGCTGCTCCACCTGGCAGATTGGGGACCAGTTGTCAGGAGCAGCTGAGCACCCCGCCCAGTACCCTTCCCTGCAGAGGACAGAAAGAGAAATTGCACATTCTTGCTTATCTCCTTCCTTCCTCCCTCCCTCTACTAGAGAGATTTGAACAGAGGAATTGGGGATGTGGTTTTAATTTAAAAGAGGATGTGTGGTGATCTGCTGCAGACTGCAAAATGTCGTGCTCCGAGGGCCTCTGCAACTGTAGAACAGATGACATCTGAGAAGCAATAATTCTCCAAAAAGAACGTTTATGCCTATGGAATAATGGTTTTATCACCAAGTCCTGAGTGGTATTGTAAAGAATAAATTTGTACTTTGCAGCTTAAAGAAGGAATACCATGTTGGCTTCTAGCCTCTCTGAAAGTGAGTCTTCCTTACCTAGCAAGCTGGGCCCCTCTTGCTTGATCTCTCGGGACGGCTGCCTCTCCCCAGTGCCCGACAGAATCTCGTCTTCTCGAGAGAAGCTCATGGCCACCTCCTCGAATTCTCCCAGCACCTGAAATGCCATCAGTAAGAAGCAGAGAGGGTAGAAGCTGAAGTGACTCAGTCCTGGGCCAGCAAGAATCCTTCTAAGATGGGCTCCGGGGGTGCGAGAGTCAGTGGGGCTTGTCACCCCTGGAGCCCAGCACTGCCAGTACAGTTCCTGGAAGCGAGCAGTTTGAAATTGCAGTCGTACCAACCCAAGAAGTGGGCTCAGAAATGACATTTAGAGAAATAGATTTGATCACTTATTTTGCTAGGGAAACTGCTTTGTGAACTCTTTTCTTGAAAAGCGATATACGTTTTCTTAATAAAAATAAATCATTACTGGAGGCTGTTCATTCCTCAGCTGAAGAGCAAACAGGTACAACACAGTGGCCACCCAAGGGCAGAATGGTGTACAGTCAGAGTTGGAAGGTACCACAAGGTCATCTAGCCCAACCCCGTCTGTAGCAGGAAATCCTCCTAGAGCATTTCCAGCAGGTGTCTGTCAAGCCTCTGCTAGAAGAAACCAGTTAACAGGTCTAACTGGTCATGTAGTGACATCAGCAAGCCTATTCCGAGTAAGGGCAACATGCCTCATCCTCTTTGGCCTATGCCCGTGATGGTGAACCTATGACATGCGTGTCACAGATGATACGCGAGGTCATTTTGGGTGTCACGCCAGCGTTTCCCCCAGGGCCCTGATACACCTTACATTTTCGCAAAAAGTTTACAGGCTTGTCTTGAACATTTAGGGCAGGGATTTTGGCAGACTTCTTTCAATTTATTATCTAGTAAAATTCAGCAACCCAAAAAGTCACTAATTGATTTAAATAAAATGTAATGTGTTCTACTGTATAGTTGTTTTCAGTTCAGTTCAATTCAATATTACTATTAAAAGTAGCAACAGTCATAGTACTATTAAAAGTTCTGTGTGTGTGTGTGTGTGTGTGTGTGTGAGTGAGTGAGAGACACCAGCAGAGTCAAGTTAAAAAAGGTAAAGGTTACCCCTGACAATTAAGTCCAGTCGTGTCCGACTCTAGGGTGTGGTGCTCATCCCCATTTCAAAGCCGAAGAGCCAGCGTTGTCCGAAGATGCCTCCGTGGTCATGTGGTCGGCATGACTCTCCGTGCTGCAGCGCGTAGCATGCGGCTGGAACATGGAGCGCTGTTTACCTTCCCGCAAGAGGTACCTATTTATCTACTCGCATTAACATGCTTTGGAACTGCTAGGTTGGCAGGAGCTGGCCAAGCAACGAGAGCTCACCCTGTCGCGGATTCGAACTGCCGCGGTTTAACCCACTGCGCCACCCGCTGGCCTGTCAAGTTAGGCATTTTCAAAATTTTCTACACACCAAGCCCAAATGGTTCGCCATCACTGGCCCATGCAATGTTGACATGTGGCCAGATCTGATTGTATGACATTATCATCCAGCTGCCTCCATGATATCTGATTCGCAGGAATCATCTCAAGACGACGCCTGTGGACTTTTTGTTTAGAACATACCAAGGTGAACAGTGAGGGCACAGGGGACAATTCATCTCTAAGAACTGGCCATTTGCAACCTAGCGTTTGTCGAAAGCAACGGATTCTGGCACTGCAACTCACATCGTACCTCGACCCTGTCACTTGGTTACCTGGCAACATCATCTCAACCTGCTTCTGCTGCCCTGATTGGCCATTCAGGGCCCTACTCGCTTCTCAGTACGATTCCGTCCCACCTGGAATGCTGCAGAGGGAAAGGGCCATCTACCTGGTCACCAACCCTGTTCAGGGACCAGTATCCGCTCTACGTCTTTTCCGAGGCAATGGATTCGTTCCGCTTCTCTGCAGTCTCAATATCCGCTTTCAGCTTCCCTTTTATTCCCTTGTTATCTAACAGTACCCTGGCAGGTTTCCTGCTTTTTATGTATTTACAGAAGTTTTTATTGTTTGCCGTGATATTTTTAGCCATGTGCTTCTCATGTTCTTTTTGAGCATCCCTTCGTCGCAGCACAAACTCTGGCAAAAGAAATGTACACTGACGCTAAGAGGTGCAAAAAAGAGAATCGGAGGCGCACATGGCTAAAAACATCAAGGCAAACTATAAAAAAAACTTCCGTAAATACAGCAACAGCAGGAACCCCTGCCAGGAAGGCGGTTGGACTGAAGCTGAAAGAGGATATGGAGATTGCAGAGAAGTTGGACACCTTCTTTGCACTTGTCTGAGTCCACAGAAGGTACGAGGTTCTAGAGTGCATTGACAAATTCAAAAATCACCGCGTCCAAGTGGCTCAAAGAAGGTTCAAAAAAGACCTCTCCAGGTGGGTAACTGGGCAACCGAATGACAAACCCAGCTCAGTGTCAATAGACGTAAAGTAGTGTTTCTCAAACTGTGGATTGGGACTCACTTGGTGGGTCGCGACCTGATTTCTGGTGGGTCCCAGGTGATGGAAAGTTCAGATAGGTAATTGCCATAAACCCTGAGGCTATTCAAAACTTAGATAGCTACTAATTGCCCTTCAAAGAGCTGAGCTCCTGTAGCTTGCAAGATAGCTGCTAATTACCCTGCAAGCAGCTGAGCTCTTTACTTGTAAATAAATATATTTATTTATTGGTTTATTTATTTCTAGATCACTTTTTTTTAAGTCTCGTAAAGCTAGGTAGGTCCCGATAGAGTGTCATTTTAAAAAGTGGGTCCCGGTGTTAAAAAGTTTGAGAACCACTGGACATAAAGTGATGCACACTAGGGCAGAGAGTCGCAACTTCACATATACACTAATGGGGTCTGCATTGTAGTGGTGAAACAGGAAGTGGTGTCCCTCAAGGATCTGGAATTAGGGGCAATCCATGAGGTGGCCAAGTTTGCAGATGACACCAAACTATTCAGGGCGGTAAAATCCAAAGCAGATGGTGAAGAGCTCCAGAAAGATCCCTCCAAGCTGAGTGGGCCTCTGAATGGCAAGGGCAGTTCAAGGTACATAAGTGTAAGGTGGTGCACTCTGGGACAAAAAATCCCCATTTTGCGGATGCACTGATGGGCTCTGAGCTGTTGGTGATGAACCAGGAATGAGATCTCGGGGTCGTGGTGGACAGTGGTGAACAATGAAAATGTTCACTCAGTCTTCCGCAGCAATGAAGAAGGCAAAGTCCATACTAGGGGTCACTAGGAGAAGGACTGAAAAGAAGAGTCTAATTCCGTGTTACCCCTGTATAAATCTACGGTGTGGCCACAGTCCTGTATGCAGTTCTGAGAGGATATAGTAGCCTTGGAAAAAGTGCAAAAGAGGGCAACCAAAATGATCTGAGTGCTGGACCACTTTCATTACAGAGAAAGGATGCAACATTTGGGGTTTTTTAGCTTGAAGAAAAGACAACGGGTAGCCCAATCCTGTCTAGGACCATGCAAAAGCACACTGCACCGGATCCTATCCAGAATCGGGCCAGAGCCAGCACAGGCGGACGCCTCCTTGTGCTAGCTAAAGGGACAAACGTCCCTTTACCCCGAGTAACTGCCCAGCTGCCCCACTGGGTCTACTCAGACGTGAGGAAGCCCGTATTTGAGTTCCCCCCTATGGAGGTAGAAAGCGGGATAGAAATCCAATAAATAATAATAATAACGCCAGCCAGGCCTGGGAAGGGGGATAGGATTCGGCAGAGCGCGATGATGATTCCCTCCCCCTTCCCGGCCCCCAAATCCCCCCTCCCGTTCCACCCTCCTCAAGCCGCTGGCGCTGTCCTTATCTGCGTGCAACACCGGTCTGCATCTGGGGTAGAGCGAACGGCGCCAGCCTTGGCGCCGCTTACTCTCCAGGCGTCGAAAACATTCCTTACGGCACATTTGCGCCACCCGGGACTGGCGGAACAATCGTTCCTCCAGTCCTGACCTGGGCAGGATTGCGCTGTAAGAGACACACACATGATTCAGACTTATAACATTACACATGGTGTGTAGGGAGTCGGTAGAAAGATGTGTTTGTCACTCACATTACTAGAACCAAGGATCCCCCACAATGAAACTGAGTAGCGGGAGATTTAGGCTGGACTTAGACCTGGAAGATCCAGGTTCAAATCCCCGCTCAGCCATGAAGCTTCCTGGGTGACCTTGGGCCAGTCACTATCTCTCAGCCCCACCTACCTCACAGGGTTGTTGTGAGGACAAAAGGAGAGAAGGAGCTATGTACACCACCGTGAGCTCCTTGGAGGAAGGGCGGTATAAAAAAATGTGAAAAACAAATAAGCCTGTGGAATTCATTCCCACAAGACGTGGCGATGGCCCCTGGCGTGGATGACTTTACAAGGGGACTGAACATAACCATGGAGGACAGGTCTATCAAGGACTACTAGTCATGGTGGCTGTGCCACCTCCAGCCCCAGTGACAGGATGCCTCTGCAGACCAGTTGCCAGGGAGCTATGGTGGGACAGAAGGAGGCTTTGCTCTCCTGTGTGGCCTCCCGGGCGGGGGGGGGGCACTGTGGGAAACAGGAGGCCAGCCTTGACGGGCCCCCTTTGGCCTGACTCAGCAGCAGGGCCCTCCTTTCTTACGTCCCCCTTGAGATCTCCCCTCAGACTGCGCAGCGCAGAGCGCTCTCACCTCCTGCTTCCATCGCTCCGCCTCCTGCTGCCTCAACAAGAAGTCCTCCGCCAGGGCCACCGCCTGGGCGCAGCTCTCTGGGGCCCCTTCCCCAACCCAGCTCTGGATTTCCTCCGGCAAGATGGCCAGGAACTGTTCCAGGATGACCAGCTCCACAATCTGCTCCTTGGTGCGCAGCTCCGGCTGCAGCCAACGCAGGCAGAGGTCTTGGAGGCGGACGCACACGTCCCGGGGCCCGGCGGCCTCCTGGTAACAGAACCACCGGAAGCGCTGGCGCTGGCCCTCCGAGCCCAGCGGCTGCTCGTCCAGCACCTCGCCCTTGACTTCCCCGTAATCAGCTTTCTGGGCAGGCTCCACGGTCAGATCTGTCTTTGGAGACCCCTCTCTCAGCCCGAAAAGGGGTCCGCTGGCCCCCTCTGGCGTGGGCCCCTGGTAGACACCAGCTGGCGTTTCAGGCGGAGCCAGGAAGGGCCCCCCAGAGAGCTGTGGGTTGCTCCACCCTGAAGACGGCGACTGGGCCGTCTTCAGGAATTCCTGCCACTGGGCTTCCCAGCACTGCGACAACAGCCCGTCCTCCGGCTCCTGCTCCGCCTGTTTGGCCGCTGCCCAGCTCAGACATTCTCCAACGGCTCTGGACTGGGCAATGTGGGGGGCTTTCCGGGATCGTTTTGGAGCCTCCGACACTGCAGGGCTGGAAGAGTCCAGCTGTTCCATCTTCACTCTCTTCTCTACCCCGGCCTCGGGCTGGAGGCCCACAGCAGCCACCGCCCCCTCCTCGGCAGCCATCCCGTCCTCGGCCCCCTTCCTTATCACCCCTCTGCCTCTTTCTGCATATGGGGCGGAAACGTCCGACCACCGAGGCTCGGGTGACTTCAGCAGGCTGATGGGATGGAAGTCGCGATGTGCTGTTCGAAGTCTCCAAGTCTCCGTGCATTGGAGCTACGAAGAAGTCACAGGGTTCCCTCCTCAGTTAAGAAGATGGCTGCTCTCTCCCTGTTGGGGAAAGACACAAACAGGTGTGAGAATTCAGGTACCAAACCTCACGGAGCCCGCAGCTGGAGCCACCTCAGTTCAAGCAAGCAAGTGTCCCCCTCCCGGCAAAAGATTACAGAATAGCGACAGGACAAGGAGGTCTTGGGAGGGGGGGGGGGCGGCTCAATGAAGGAGCCCCACACTTGGCATGTAGGAAAGTCTCTGTTTCAGTGACGGAAGCAGATACAGTTCATCCCTAAGGAGGGCAGGCAAAGACCCTGCCTGGAACCCTGAAAAGCTGAGGCCAGTTGGTGCAGGGGGACACTACCAAGGTGGACTCAGAATAAGGCAGGTTCATAAGGAGGCAAACTGGGGCCGTTGCCTCAGGCAGCAGCTTATCAAGGGCATGGGAGGGTGTGGCATGGGAGCACCTACCTACCCGCCTGCCCACCACTGCCCCACTTGGACCTGAAAAGGAGATGGGCATCGAGCAGAAGCAGAAGAGGAAGTGAAGAGGAAGTGAAGGAGAGGACGGTGGGGAGGAGAGGCTCCACCTACTGCTCTCCTCCATCCCCATCTCCTCCTCAAAACAGAGATGGGGCGGCGGCAGCAGGATGGCCTAGGAGGTGGGCAGGCTCTCTCACGGCAGGGAGCCAGGCGGTCAGCGGGGAGCATGTGGCTCTTCAGCGATCTTGGGTCTCCCTGATATGATCCAAAGAAGAAGCCCGCGCGAGCTTTCATCCCACAGTGACAGAGGGAAGCAACTTTATTTTATTTTTCACATTTTTATACCACCCTTCCTCCAAGGAGCTCAGGATGGTGTATATGGTTCCTTCCCTCCTTTTGTCCTCACAACAACCCTGTGAGGTAGGTGAGGCTGAGAGATAGTGACTGGCCCAGGGTCACCCAGGAAGCTTCGTGGCTGAGCAGGGATTTGAACCTGGATCTTCCAGGTCTACGTCCAACTCCCGAACCACTACACCATCCTGGCTCTCAACTTTATCCAGCCTGAGATCATTGGTCATTACACTGTATTGTGCTTGTGGCAGTGCAGCAACACTGATTCGCAGAGTTGGTGTGGTGGCCCAGAACGTTCAGTGGCTCAAGCAAATGAACCGTTTGAGGTCCAGCTTCTGTGAGGGAAGGGAAAGTGGGCAGTTTGGGTGAGATTTCTAGTGCCCAGTGGGCTGGGAACTAGAAAGAGGTATCGAGGGGCAAGGAAGCAGATCCAGGCGCCAAAAGGCAAGTAGAGACCTGAGGAAATAATAGGGAAACTTGGAAGGAAGGGAACCAGTAAGTGCTTACGGGGGGGGGGGGGCGGCGGGAGGGCAAGACAGCGGCAATGGCACTTCCGGGTTCCCACCAGAAAAAAGGGTTTTTTGAAGCTGGAGCACCTCCCTTATGAGGAAAGGCTACAGCATTTGGGGCTTTTCAGTCTAGAAAAAAGGCGCCTGAGGGGGGACATGATTGAAACGTGTAAAATGATGCATGGGATGGAGAGAGTGGATAGAAGGAAGTTCTTTTCCCTCTCGCACAACACCAGAACCAGGGGACACGCACTAAAATCGAGTGGAGGGAGAGAGAGAACGGACAAAAGAAAATATTTCTTGACCCAGCGTGTAATTCATCTGTGGAACTCCTTGCCACAGGACGTGGTGATGGCACCTGGCCTTTAAAAGGGGATTGGACAGATTTATGGAGGAAAAGTCCATCACAGCTTACAAGCCATAAGCAACCTCCTGGTTTTAGGTTTTCTCTGTGCCAGGTGCAGGGGAGTGACAGCAGGAAACATGTTATCTTGTTGGCTGTGTGCTCCCTGAGGCATCTGGTGGGGCCACTGTGTGATACAGGAAACTGGACTAGAGGGGCCTTTGGCCTGATCCAGCTGCAGGGCTCTTCTTATGTTCTTATGTTCATGAACTTACTCCTCTGTGGCAGCAACAGCAAGAACCCTGGTTTTGCGGCGTCCCCAGCCGCCGCCACTGGGTAAGTTCAAGACCCCTTTTTTTCTGATGGTGAAGAAAGGTGGGTTACAAATATAATAAATACTTTGAGGTACAAATCTACACCACAAATTGGTGAAAACTGCCAGGACTGCTCAGGGATGTCTGAATGCACCAGGTTCATCAGGGGCTGCAAATCTGCCAAGAACATGCATTTGAGGAGACCCCATAGCTCAGCGGCAGAAGATGTGCCTGGCACACAGGAGGCTGCAGGTTCAATTCCTGACCTCTCCAGGGAGCAGGTCTACCAAGACCTTGAAGAACGACTGCCAGGCAGAGGAGACAAGATTGATGGCAAGATATATGGACTTATTTTAAAAACATATATCCCCCTTCTCCCTCAAAGAGAACAATTAAGCCAGAACACTTTAGAAGCCCAAAAAACAAAAGCTGGGGCGGGGGGGGGGGGGACAACGACAACAAGAACTTAATCACACATAATCAACAGATGCCAGACAAAACAGATCAGGCCAGAAGCTACTTCAACAATAATTCTTTCTTAGTACCTGTATCGTACTTTCAAGCACACAGGACACTTCACACGTGTTATCCTGTAATCCTTACTATAACTCTGCAAAGCAAGCAAGTAACATTATGCCCACATCGCAGCTGTGGAACTGAGGCCAAGAAGAAGTGACTTGTCTACGGCGGCACCACCAAGTGCATCCATGACAGAGGCAAGATTCAAACCAGCAACTGATATGCAGCAGGAACCTTTGAACGGAGGAGGCTCTCTCACCTAGTCTCCAGCGTAGTGAGATGTGCAAAGGTCAGACAGGCTCTTGCCTCATCACTGCACCAAGTCAGAGCTGGGAAAGAAGAACCACAGAAGCACAAGCATCCCTGGGGGGGGAGGGGGTTTGCAAAGTGTTCCCGATGCTGTTGCACAGCAGAACGGGGGGGGGGCGGGGGTTCCAGCGGCAGTGGTGCTGCCAAGGCTAAGCAAGGCTGCTCGGCTGTCTGAACCCTCCCCTCGCCGGCATAACTGTGTGCAAGATCCTGTTGGCATCCTGACTCCTTCTTCTTCCCCCAGAAGAGGAGGAAGAGGAGGTCTCGATCCCTTCCCTCCCCATTTCCCCCCCCTCTGGCACCCCGCTCCCCCTCTCTTGAGGCCACGTCTTCCCCCACCCCAACATGCATGCCCCCCTCCTTAAGCAGCTCACTTTTCCTCCTCCTTCCATCCTCCCAGTGCGACCACCAGTCCAGCAGCACCATCCCAGTTGTCCTCTACTGCGAATTTCAAAGTGCAGCTTCTAGTTGCAGAGGAGGAACAGGAAACATCTCCCGTCGTCCCCCTCCCCCCCCACAAATTCCCACGCCTCTCTAGGAGCGGCGGCTCTCTGCCTTCCTTAACCATTGCCCGGCCACGGATCTATCTTGCCTCTGCCAGGTCGGCTTCCGTGAGCTGTTCCACACGTGACGCGGCAGCCAACACGGGTCGACGCCGGGGAGCTGCAGGCCAGCTCCTGCGCGCTGCATAGCTGCAGTCAGGCAGGGCAAGCCTCGCCTTCTGCTCCCAGGTTGCCAACCTGCCAGGCTTGGTCTGCCAGCAGCACCACATCAGATTGCAAACAAAACAAAACCCTCCAGGGAGAGCTTGAGTCCAGAGTTGCAACCCTGTTTGCTCGCTCGTCCCCTCTCCAGATGGCGATGTCGTGCTCCTTTTTGCTGCTGGAGCCGGAGCAGCAGAGCCACCTTCTGCTGCTGAGTCAGATCCTTGGCCCCTCTTTTTGGCCTAGGCTCTCTTGCCCCCCTGCACTGACTGGCAGCAGTTTGCAGGACTGCCAACACAGAGTCTTTCCCACTCCAGCCCTTGACCCCGGCTGGTTTGCATTGATTGGGTGCTGCTGCTGCTGCTGCTGGGGATATATTTGCCGTGACCGCTGCGGCTGATGGCACCCCAGAGGTGGCTATTGATTCCTTCATCATGGAGAGCATTTGGAGCCCTCGGTGCAAACTCAAATAAGATGGCCGAAGTAGTGGGTAAGAATGACAGAACATCATTTCAAACCTATGAATGGACTGACGTCTAAGTTAAGTCAGGAGGCAGAGTTCTGAAGGAATAGAGACTCACTAGACCAGGGTTGTTTCCCAAACTTTTTCGACCTGCGGCTCCTTTGACCATTGGCAACGGCTCCCCCTTACATTCTGTTGATGCCAACCAAGTGGCATTGTGCTGGTTTTTGTGAGAATCCTCTGGGGCTCCCCTGGCTGGTTTCCACGACTCCATTCACTTCAGGTGACAAGAGGGGACTCGGAAGAGGCTGAGCCGGGTAAATTCGCGTGCCCAGCCCTTTCCTGCCCCCCAATTTCTCTTTTGGACAAGCTGCTGAATGGGGAAATGTCTGGGTAGAATGTACCCACTGCCACCAGCCCAGGCGAGGGGGGGACCATCTGGCCAACCCCCCCCAGGAGAACTCTAAACTCCAGGGGTTCCTACTAGACAACTCCCTCGCAGTAGCACCCGCAGAGCGAGAGGTGTAGCTAGCAATCCACTGACCCTCCCCGCAACCAGGCCGGCCAGCCAGGGGTTCAAATGGAACCTGTTTTTATTAAAAGCATAAAAAACAACAGGGGGAGGATTGGAAGGTGGGTCAAAAGGGATGACTGGTGGGAGGATACTGCAAAATGGGCCGAAATGAACCCGAAAACCTGGCGGGTCTAGCTAGGCCTTTTCCCCTGGCTACGTCGCCTTCTCACTCGCCGATCCACGAGTGGGTGCTCCTCTCCTAGTCCCACGGAGTGGGGGCTTAAGCTGCTGGGAGGGAACTACTATGACTGTGCTGGGTGCTGGAGGTTTTACATGGCTCTCCGTCCCTGAATGGAGGAGTGGAACTAAACAGACTGGAACATGAGCCAGGCAAGCACACTCCAATTTCAGGGAAGCCAGTACTCGGGCGGAAGAGAAGCTGAATTCCCTCTTGTGGCGAATGATTGTTTGTCACAAAAGGGCCAAAGCTGCCTGCAAGCTGATTCCAGCTGCTGAATAGCCCCGACTGCTGTTTTCGAGCCAAAACTGCCCCAAATACTGAGGGGAAAAAAAAAAGCGAAACATACAGAAAAGATCAGGGAAACATGGGGGATTCATCACAGGATCACGTTTTCTTGAATGCTTGTTATACAAACCTCTCCCTGCAAGTAGAAACCTAGCACAACAGGGAGTAGGCTTGGTGGAAACCCCCTCTCCCTGATGTGCTTATTTTTTATTTGCAGGGAGATGATTGTAGATTATTCAAAGATGGCACACACACACACACCCTACCTGCAGTCTGAAGTACTAGTAGTACAGTCGACTCTACCACATCGTGGAGCTCAGCCAACATATTTCTGAGAGCTGCACATTATACGTCAAAGAATATGTGGCTTAGGAGTCGCAGTTTGGCCACCCCTGTAATAATCTTCTGTTCACTTAATTGGGAAACATCTTAATCATTCCTCTTGAGGGCAGCTGCTTGATATTTTGCAGCATACTGCCTGTGATAATAGAGGCTTTATATAGCCATTGTGGCTAACAGGCCAATGGATTTGGCTAATTAACTTTTAAAGCCATCTGGGCTAGTGACCATCACCATATCATATGGCAGCCAATTTCTGAATCTATTGCCTGTCAATTTCCCTGGGCTAAACTTGAGAATTATTTGTTTTCTCCACGCCAGGAGAACTGCATGCCAAGGAAGAGAGACGTGTTTCTTCAAACATTTTCAAGAGAGGAGACACAAAATGGGAGAAAATGGGAGGTGTGTTGATGTGTAAGTGCTCTGTATTTCAAAGGGGGGGGGGATTTTTCATATTTTAAGGTATAAGGTTGCCAGCTTTTATTGGCCCCTGCTCCAGTGCAGTGTAATATTCCCACAGCTACACAGAGCCTTTCCATGGCTGCCTGGCCGCAGGGCAGGGCCTGTGAATGCTCGATGATGACATAATATCTCATTGCCAATTTTCGGGTGGCGAAGCGCCTAGCTGCATGGGTGGCCGCAGTCATGCAGCTGGTGGGGAGGGACAACAGGGTGCTCCAGTGCAGCTTGATGTGCAGATATATGATTAGAAGGTGTTCAGGCTGTAGACAGCTTCAGCTGCAGATTTCTGCAGATCAAAACATAGGAGCAGACCAGATCTGTGTTTTTCTGGTCCGTTGACAACCCTGTTTTTAAAAGATAACATACACAACAAATCCAAGGTTTTAGGTCAAGAGATTAGAATGAGAGAAAACGAAGTTGGTGGGCAAGGAAGAAATTGCTTCTCATTTAAGTGGAGTGGCAAGTAATTTCAGCTCAGTCCTATACATGTCTAATCAAAGAAGCCTGTGTTCAATTGGATTTACTCTCATGTAAGTGAGTACAGGCCCGCAGCCACCATTATCATTTTCCTGGGTTGCAGGCAAATTGGGTGGACTCTCTTACATATAAACGATAAATATGCAAACAAGTTATCAAATAAGGAGAAAACTAACAACTTTCTGAATGAAAAATATTTATTTTTTAAAGCTAGATACTGCTTAAAAAGAAAAGATTGCCATTGACGGGGGACCATCCTGTCCATTTATCGTGACGTTGACTTTTGCCTTGAGCTGCCGAGGACACTAGAGAAGGTGATAAACCATCAGGAGAGTTTCCTTTAAGAAAAACCAAGAACAACAATCCCTACGTTTTTAACCACAAGAATAAACAGAGTGCAGAGTACAATTAGTCATAGTTAATGTTAGACCTGATATGGACTTGGTCTTTAATGAACTGGGAAGGAGGTTGCTGAATGAACTGTACCACTTCAGACTGCAGGTGGAGTGTCACAGTTTGGAACGTTCCCTTGTGTCAAACTCCCTGCAAGTAGAAAGCTAGCATAATAAGCATGCACTGGAGCTAGAACGTCTCCCTATTGTGTCAGATTTTTTTTTACTTGCTGCCAATTTTTTATGCATAAGGAACATCTCTCACTTGCAACCTGAAGCAGTACAATCCGTTTTAACCTGTTGGGATTCTACTATGTCAAGGGCTTCACACTGTGCTGTACTCAGGTACAGAATATTTCTTTATTTATTTACTATTTAAAAAAATTATACCTGCCTTATCCCATGCCAAAGCAAATGCCCAAGGCGGCTTACAACATTAAATATAAAAATATACATAACTTAAAACAATACATAAAATTAAAAACAATAAAAACCACTGGGGGCAGGCGCGACAATATAAAGAACCAATTTCTGGGTTAGTTTGACATAGGTAATATTAATTCTTGCCAGTTCTAACATCCAGACCTAATAGCCATAGATTTTTGTGGGACTTATTGCGGGATTGCAGATGCTGTGGGGCAACCCTGTTGGAATAAGCACTTAGCCTGCCAGGGTAAAACCTCAAAATGTAGTGAAAGCAAAACATTACTACAAAGAGAAAACAGCAACATCATAAGCATTTCTACTCAGTTGTGTCCCAACAAACCCATTCCCAAAGTCCATTTTCCCCATCTTTGGTGAGGTGGCTCTGGTTCCTTAGCCAGGAAGATAGTTGTTCTGCAACTTGTGGAATGGAAGACAAACATGCAAGTTAACACAAGGGGATGCTCCTGCCAACCTAGCAGTTCCAAAGCATGTCAGTGTGAGTAGATAAATAGGTACTGCTTGCGGGAAGGTAAACAGCGCTCCGTGTTCCAGCCGCATGCTACGCGCTGCGGCAAGGAGAGTCATGCCAGCCACATGACCATGGAGGCGTCTTCGGACAACGCTGGCTCTTCGGCTTTGAAATGGGGATGAGCACCACACCCTAGAGTCGGACACGACTGGACTTAATTGTCAGGGGATACCTTTACCTTTTTAATAGGATAATAGGCCAGTGGGTGGCGCAGTGGGTTAAACCGCTGAACCATGAGCTGTCGATCGAAAGGTCGGCAGTTCGAATCCGCAACGGGGTGAGCTCTCGTTGCTTGGCCAGCTCCTGCCAACCTAGCAGTTCCAAAGCATGTTAATGTGAGTAGATAAATAGGTACCGCTTGCGGGAAGGTAAACAGCGCTCCGTGTTCCAGCCGCATGCTACACGCTGCGGCAAGGAGAGTCATGCCGGCCACATGACCACCACACCCTAGAGTCGGACACGACTGGACTTAATTGTCAGGGGTCACCTTTACCTTTATCTTTGACATATGCCAACGGAGCCATTCTGAGCAGCAACGGCAAGTCTCCTGTGCGTTGCCTTCGCTACTCGGAATGGCTCTGGCAGTGAGTGGGCGGGGCCACTGTGCAACACTGAGTAGACCTGGGAGCAACTTACAGTACTGCCCCCCCCCCAGGAACGCCACTACCTGCTACACGAGTCAATCCCAGAAGTGAGGCGGCAGGTTCTCTCTTTGTGGCCCTCTGGCTCTCAATCTGCATTTTCCTTTCCTCCAATACTTTAAATGTGTCACCTCATCTGCCCAGCTGTGCTTAGGAGGATTCGACATCCTCAGGAATCACTCGTGTTGCTTGCATCGCATTCCAAACCAGTCAGCGAAGTTTGTTTGTGTTCCCAAAGGGCTTTTTCACAAATACTTCATGGCGTTGTCCATGTGACTTTACGGACATCTCAAACAATAGGTGGCATGTAGCTGATTTTGGTCTTATACACTCAGTGGGTTCCTTCACAGAGAAGACAGTTTAGGTAGAGCAGAAACTTTCATGACCAGCTATAATCTTACAAGACAAGGGATATATGGGCGAAGATGCCATGGGAAAAAAATTAAAAGCCAAATTGCGGTTAAAAACGCATTAAACTACACCAAATCACGGATCTTCAAACCATTCAAACCGGTTTTCGCGTGCTTTTTCAGCCTTTAAAACTTTGATGTCGGTATGCTGCTGCTTGTCATCCCTACAGTCTTTTGATTGTACCTAGAAAAAGTCCTTAGCTTTAGGACGAAACGTGGTTTTTTAAAGTGATTTTAAGCCTGGATTTGTAAATGTATTTTCTCCCTGATTACAGTCTTTTAATTTTTGGTTTGAAGATCCGTGATTTGGTGTAGTTTAATGCATTTTTAATCGCAATTTGGCTTTTATTTTTATTTTTTACATGGCATCTTCGCCCATACTGTATATCCCTTGTCTTGTAAGAAGACAGTTTAGCTTCAACTTCCCCATAGCCAAAATCTTCATAATCTTTTCCTAAGTTTCATTTTCACAAATCTGTAGATAGCTAATGAAGCATGGCCCACGGGAAGCTTTTCTGCCTTGGCGACATTGTTCCAGTGTGGATTCTTTGGTGTTAAATAAGCTGCACCCTCCAGGGGAAGCTCTTCCCACAATCTGAGCAAAGCGGCGGCGGTGGCCTCTGGCACACCCCAGAGGCGCGGTACCTGGGGCCAAGCCCCCCCCCCGGACCTTATTTAGCTACGCCACTTGTGAGAATTGAGCTCCGACTGAACCTCTTCCCACAACCGAAGCATTTATACGGCTTCGCTCCTTTGTGGCTTCTTTGTTGTTTAATAAGCTGCAACCTCCCACAGTCTGAGCACCTGCATAGTTTCACATCTGTGTGGGTTCTTTGGTGTTTAGTAAAGATTGAGCGCCGATTGAAGCTCTTCCCACAATCTGGGCATAGAAACTGCTCCTCTCCTGCATGGGTTCTCTGATGTCTAATCAGGTTCGATCTCTGGGCAAAGCTCTTGCTGCACACAGGGCATGTGGCCCTGCTGGTGGTCTCCTTGCGTGGTCTGCGTGCGACTCCCATGTCAAGGGGGTCACCGTCCTGCAAAGCAACAGAGTTCTGCCTAGAATCCTCAACTTGGTTTCTCTCTTGGCTCTTTGGTCCACCTAGAAGACTGTCAACGTTTTCTTCCGGATCTCGAGGTTCAGTTCTGTGGTTCAAAGGATCCAGCAGAATTCCATCGTTCCCACTCGTCCACACATTGTCTGCTGGAACAGAGGAAGATCAAGAACAAAAGGAAGAGAAAGAGAGACCCTGGGGAGGGGAGGGTGGAAACCTGCTGCGAGGAGCTGCCTAGCTGAGTGACCTGCCCAGCTGGATATAATCCAACTTGGGACTGTTGGCTTGAAGTCATGAATGGCCTAATGTTACCCAGGGACACAAGCGGGACAGACCCTGGGAGCCGTCTGAAGAGGAAGCGAAGGAAGGGAGGGGAGCCCCATTCCACAGCCATCATGACCATTCGCTTGTTACAAGAGAAGGAGAAAATAATTTCGCTACTCACTTTCTCAAAACCCTGCTTGGCTTTATAAACTCCTATCCTGTCCATACGTTCCCCAGGCATCTTTTTTCCCCCAATACAAAACAGCCAACCCCTGGATTGTTCCAGTTGTCCCTTTTTGCATCTGGGCAGGCTGGAAGTCTGGCTCAGTCGGCAGAGCGGCTGCCTCACATGCCTGAAGATCTGAGGTCGGCAGTTCGGGATGCCCGGAAGTATCCGTGAGCAGTCGAAGAGCTGCCAGCATGTCACTGACAAGCTGCAGAATTTCTGTGGGAGAAAGAAGCTGCGGCTGGCAGTTGAAGGCGAACGCCAGAGAAAGAGGCCGGACTGTGAAGGAAACCACCTGGGACAAAGGGTTCTAGGGAAGATTAGAACTTTGTATGGTTGTAAAAAGCCCTTGGGGTTGAGCAAGCCTGCCCATGTAAGCCGCCTTTGAATTAAAGTCAGAGGAGGAATCCAATGACCAAGAAAAGGTGGTATATAATTAAATACTGGTTATTATTATTATTTTACAGCTCTACAGTCTCTCAGGGGCTACTTGGGTCAGTATTCCAGGTCCCACCTGTCTCCAACGCTCATAAAGGTGAAGACATGTTCTGTAGCACATGTGTCCCCCAGACATCGGAAGACATCAACCCCAAAGCCATCCTCACCCAGCACAACAGCATCCCAGTCTGCTTCCTGGTCGAGATCTCCACAAAGTGGTTCGGGCCAAAGGTCCATCAGAGCCTGTTCAGCCTTGGGAGAATCCACTACCACCTCCTCCAGACTTCCCAACACCTGAAATAAGGAAGAGAGAGGGTAAAATCCTCCTGGTGAGGAACCCGCTTGAATCGGCATCATAAGAACATAAAAACATAAGAAGGGATCAGGCCCAAGGCCCATCTAGTCCAGCTTCCTGTATCACACAGTGGCGCCACCAGATGCCTCAGGGAGCACACAGCCAATAAGATAAATCCTGTTTCCTGCTGCCACTCCCCTGCACCTGGTACAGAGAAAACCCACTTCTAAAACCAGGAGGTTGCTTATGGCTTGTAACCTGTGATGGTCCTTTTCTTCATGAATCTGTCCAAACCCCTTTTAAAAAGGCATCTAGGCCAGGTGCCATTGCCATATCCTGAGGCAGGGAGTTCCACAGATGAATTACATGCTGGGTGAAGAAATATTTTATTTTGTCCGTTCTCACTCTCCCTCCACTCAATTTTAGTGCATGTCCCGTGGTTCTGGTGTTGTGCGAGAGGGAGAAGAATTTCCCTCTATCCACTCTCTCCATCCCATGCATAATTTTATAAGTCTCAATCATGTCCCCCCTCAGGCACCTTTTTTCTAGGCTGAAAAGCCCCAGACGCTGTAGCCTTTCCTCATAAGGGAGGTGCCCACGAATCAATCTGGTCGCTCTTATCTGAACTTTTTCCAATTCAACTATATCCTTTTTGAGGGGTGGTGACCAGAACTGAATACTCCAGATGCGGCCTTACCATCGATTTGTACAAAGGCATAATGATATTGGCCGTTTTATTCTCAATCCCTTTTTTTAATGATCCCGAGCACGGAATTGGCCTTCTTCACAGCCGCCGCACACTGGGTCGACACTTTCATCGACCTGTCCACCAGCACCCCAAGATCTCTCTCTTGGTGCAGGGGAGTGACAGCAGGAAACAGGTTATCTTGTTGTCTTGTGTGCTCCCTGAGGCATCTGGTGGGGCCACTGTGTGATACAGGAAGCTGGACTAGAGGGGCCTTTGGCCTGATCTAGCAGGGCTCTTCTTATATTCTTGATCAGTCACAGACAGCTCAGAACCCATTAGGATCAGCGATCCAACCCGTGGCATTCTAGGGAGATCCCCCAGACTTTTGTGAGTGGTGAAATTGGAGATCTTGCAGAGCCAGAAAAAAAGCTCTGCTCTGTCAAGGCCTGTAAGAAAGACAAAGGGGCCCAATCCGTTTCTGGCACTTGCCCTGCAGCTGATCTGCCCTTACCTGAGTCGGCTGCACAGTTGCCGGTTCTGCTCCAGGCCAAAGAGGAGGCGGTCTAGAAGACGGTGGCACCGAAGCCATTGCGCTACCTGGGAGGGAGAGAAAGAAAGAAAGGAGATGATGGGGAGACTGCTCTCGTCTCTGCAGCAAGGCGGGTTTTCCTGCGCTCCGCTCCCTCCAACGCAACTCAGTCTAACGGGCAGAGACTCAGCCTAGGACGGAGGATCGGGGGCCCCCTGCCATCCATGCGCCGCTTGGTGCAGCGGATCAGGTGCTGCTTTGGGAGACTGGAGGGAGGAAGATGCAAACCCAGCGGAAGGGCTACTCGCTGCACCTCCATCCATCCATCCGCCTGCGAGGAGCCGGGCTGGTTTTCCTTCCCAGATGCGCTCGAAATGGCCAGAAGTGATGTCATTAAGCAGGGAGTGGCATCAGGTGACGCCCAGAAATAAGCAATTTGTTCTCACCTAGTAACTCATTAGCTGCAAATGACAGAAGATAAAATATGCAAATCTTGATCACGTTTTCAAGGCATGGGAGAGCCCAATTATCGCGCTGGGAGAGTATCACGCGGGGCTGCTGTCATAGAGAGGTCCACCCCCTCTAGCTTCGATGCCGGCACAATCCGAGGCCAGGCCACCTCAGCCAGAGAAGATTTGCTCCCTAATCGGTTGATTGTCCACTCCTAGCCAAGGAGAAGAAGGCACCCCTGAGCCACAGGGGGGTCAAAGCAACTAACCCCTGACCAAGGGGATAGTACAGGTAGAAAACTGCCACCAGCACTGGGTGCCTCCTAGCCCTTCCTGTCCCAGGCTACTGGGAAGGGGTACAGAGTGAACCGTTGGTCCCAGGTCTGGCTGACCAAGCCAGACAGGGATACAACATGCAACACAGGTAGTATGTGACTAAGCAACAAGGCTTCCAGGACTTAGTCTCCAGGGTTCCAAAGAAACACTCTCAGGTAAAATAGATAGGTGTTTATTAAGTTTAGGCTACGCAAAACCAAGCATAGTGATACAGGTAAAAGATATCGGCAACTAAGTTGCTGCAAAAAGGCATAACTTTCAAATACTAGAATACAGCACTAAAATAACAAAGAGCTAACTCCTCAGATAACACATTTGTCCCTACACACTCACCCACGATGAGAGAGAGAATAGCCATCCCAGCAGGATGGTGCATGGCTGACCTGCCCAAGGCAGAGGGCTAAGTCAAGCCATAGGAGTAACAGTAGATAGGGAGGACTGTCTCCAACAAAGACCAGTTAGAGAAAGAATAACGAGAGAGAAAATGGATGCCAGGATAGTAGCTTAAGTAGACTTTTTGGGGTAAGATGATTGACAGGGGGGAGCAGACCAATGAAAGGGCAACACGCATGGGAAAGTTCCCGAAGATGAGCTCACTCCTCGCTCCCCGTCCCAAGTCTGAGAAGCTCGTGATGTCCAGCACAGGTGCAGCTAGTTAATTGGGAGAAGTTGTGGTATCAGGGTTCCCATGCAGATAAGGAATAACAAGGCAGCTCGAAGCGCAGCTCCCAAGGCCTCTGGCCAAGTGCCAATCACTGGGGCTACAGAAGCAGGCAGGCAGAAAAACCAAGACAGGAAACACAAAATGGAGACAGACCAAAGATTTTAGACAGATCGGCATTACAGCTGCCCTTTCAGCAGCGCCACTTCCACTGAGGCATAACTTCGCAGCTCAGCAGCTGAGAGGTGCTCTGCAAAGTGACACCTCTGCGCTGCTGAAAGGGCAGCCCATGTGATAACTGGGCTCTCCTAGCACCTCGGCAGCTTCTCCCTTTCGCACCTCTCTTGGTCTGCCTCTTCCCCCATACCACTCCTCACCTTCTGAGGCCTCCTTCCATCTCTCCCTCCCAGCGCCGCACCAGAAACGGCCCTACTGAAAGGGCAGCACTGGCAGAGCCCAGTCATCAAACGGGCCGGCCTTTCCGCAGTGACACCTCAGCAGAAGCGGTGCTGCTGAAAGGGTGGCCCGCATGGTAGCTGGACTCTCCGAGTGCCGCCATTTCAGCAGTGCCGCTTCTGCCAACGCATCACTTCACAGCTCAGCAGCTTAGAGCAGCTGATCATGGTGCTGGGAAAGTCCAACATGGGCCAGATAAAGAGTTTCCGTGGGCCAGATATGGCCCACAGGCCTTATTTTGACACCTCTGGGCTAAGATGCAGGAAAATGCAAAGGAAGGAGAATGACAAGGAGTCACAAGTGGCTTCGTTTGCTGGCCTGGCAAGTCCCAAAATGGGATTTTGTCGTTTTCCTAACCTATCTAGTCATTTTTTATCTCCTGACTTTTGATCCCTAAGGAGCTTCAGCGAGGCACATCAGGCATGTCTTGAACACAGGTCCCACCCACATGCCGCATCTCTATGATGGTCATCCTGACAGAAATAAGAACAGAGCATGCTCTTGATGTCTGCCCACCAGGGAGAAAGAGCGTCCTTACCCAGAGAGGCCACGATCCTGTAATTCTCAAGCATGACTTCCCTGTACAGAGCCTTCTGGCCTGGATCCAGCAGTGCCCACTCCTCCTCTGTGAAGCGCACAGCCACCTCCTCGAAGGACACCGGAGCCTGGATGGAGAAAACAGTCACTGCTCACCAAGAACGACCCACCCTTTTCGCACAATATCCCCCTGCTCTTCCGCTCGCAGTCTGAAAAGAGAAATTAAGGTGGGGCCAACTGGGCCTTTTCCTGCAGTGTGTCTGGCAAATCAGAGCAGCTGGTTGCCGGGGTTTTTTCTCCATTTCTTTCCGGCAGGACAAATACCACCCCTGCCTGATGCTTGGGGTCCAGATGGAAAATACCACTGATCCCAGCGACAGCATTAGCCTGGCAGGCAGGACGACTTACCTGTCACTGAAAAGGGGTCTAGGAAACGGCAGAAGGCGCGACTGTTTCGTCACATATATTAACACGGGACACAGAATGCGATTTAACCTTCTATTCAATATATTTGGTATTCTTACAGATGCCTTTCTGTAAACGTCCTGGGATCCCTGAATTATATTTATGCATCAGAGAGGGGAGCAGGCGGTTGCAGCCGGATCCCAGCTGGCAGAGGGGGCACCTCCGAGGGCCAGCAGCAGCCAGCAGCCCCCCCTGGCAACCCCTTTTCCCAAGCGGGGGCCAGAGAGTGATGCTCAAGGGAGGTATCTCTTGGAAGTGCCAACTTTGACCTTGCAAAGCTTTAGCGTTGGCTACAGGAAAACATAACATTCATGCGGGTACGTTGCTGGTTTGTCTCTATCCAAGCAGACTCCTGCAGGAACGAAACTGGAATGCACAACGCCAGTGTCGCGGTCTTGGAGGCCAGAGTTCTGACATGCACTTGTCCTCTCTGCCCTGGGTCCTCAATCTCCATCGTGCTGCTGTGTTGCGTCCCTCTTTGACCCCCCCCTTCCCTGGCCTCTCCAGACTTCCTCCCCTCAGCCGCTCCCAGCTCAGCCCTGTTTGACTTGGATGGCCTCCTCTGCTTGGCAGAGACCACTCTAAGCACACATTCTTTTGTCTGTTCTAACACTCCCTGTGGCAGGGAGTCCCACAGATGAATTACATGCTGGGTGAAGAAATATTTCCTTTTGTCCGTTCTAACTCTTCCTCCACTCAATTTTAGTGCACGTCCCCTGGTTCTGGTGTTGTGCGAGAGGGAGAAGAACTTCCTGTCAGAGATGTCCCTCTGAGGAGCAGGGTTCAAACTTCATATTCCTGGTTTTATTTACAACTCAGCTCCTTATTCCCCCCCCCCCCCAGGAGCACAGGATAACAAATTCCTCCTCAGAGTGCAACTCCGGTCCGCTGGCCTTCCCCCAGCGCGCCTTCCTTTCCTTTCCCTCTTCCGTCACCACCCTTCCCCGGGCTCAGCAATGTTCCTCCTAAGGAATAACTCTTGTGTTCCTGATCTCCTTGGTTTCTGCTTCTCCCATTTTGATCCATCATCCACAACACACAAAGGTCTAACAGTTAAAATAATTTATTTCCAAGTTGGTTAATAACTTTTAAGTGGGCGTTCCACTTCCTTGGGAAACAGGAAGCTATTCAGAGGGAACCGCACAGACAAATCCACATTTTAAAAGGCACATTAGGAAAACAAAGAACTCTAATCTTCCTATTTAAGACTCAAAAGAGATCGTTACCATCTGAAGCAGCAGGCATGTTGTCCATTCCAGGAGCCCCCCCCCACACACACACAGAGCGAGCGCGCTTTAGCAACTGGGTGTCCAGTTTTATATTCCATTTCCCTTGTGGGGCTACCCCCAATAGTAGCTCTCCTCATGGTATGGTGAAGGACCAATCATCTCCATCTTGGATTGTGTATAAGTGTCAGACTTCTGTATTAGAAGGTAGCTGGGTGTTAGGAACCCTTCCATTGTAGTATCTTATCTGTTCCCTTTGTAGTATCTTATCTGTTCCCTGTCTGCCTGGTTAATTTGCAAGTCTGGTTGGGAAATTACAATTTCAAAGGGCCAGGGACAAAGTTTACTTCCCCTCTAGCCATAGGTTGTGTTACATACAGATAAAGTACAATATCAGACATGGGGAATACACAGTATGCTAAAGGCATGGCTCAACTCCTTGACACTTCCCTCTATCCACTCTCTCCATCCCATGCATAATTTTATACGTCTCAATCATGTCCCCCCTCAGGCGTCTTTTTTCTAGGCTGAAAAGCCCCAAACGCTGTAGCCTTTCCTCATAAGGGAGTTGCTCCAGCCCACGAATCATTCTGGTCGCTCTTTTCTGCACCTTTTCCAATTCGACTACAGGTGGGCCCCCATATCCACTGATTCGCTGTCCACGGTTTCAGTTATCCACGGATCGTGGGGAAACCCCCCCCCCCCCAGGCTTTTACTTTTTTCCCAGTAAGCTTCGTTTCTTCCTTAAAGAAACAGGAGAAGCAGCCTCTGGCTGCTTATTACAGGCAAGTAGAACGAGACTAAGTGCTAGAGAGGTTCTGCAAGGTTAACAGAAACCTTGCAGAGCCTCTCTAGGACTTAGTCTCGTTCTACTTGCCTGCAATGGAGGCTGCTTCTCTGTTTTGTTTTAAGGAAGAAATGAAGCTTGCTGAAAGAAAAATAAGAGCTGGGAGGGGAGCAAGCATGCCTGCCTGCAGGAGAGGCGGGGTGGGTGGGGGGCCCTCAGGAAACCATGGAGGGGGTGTTCACTTTTATCCACGGTTTCAAGTATCCACGGAGGGGCCTGGAACATATCCCCAGCGGATATGGGGGCCCACCTGTATATCCTTTTTGAGGTGTGGTGACCAGAACTGGACAGAATACTCCAGATGCGGCCTTATCATCGATTTGTACAAAGGCAGAATGATATTGGCCGTTTTATTCTCAATCCCTTTTTTAATGATCCCGAGCATGGAATTGGCCTTCTTCACAGCCGCCGCACACTGGGTTGACACTTTCATCGACCTGTCTACCAGCACCCCAAGATCTCTCTCTTCATCCATCACAGACAGCTCAGAATCCATTAGCATATATGTGAAGTTTGATTCTCGACGCCAGTGAATTATATCTGACAGCATAAGATGACGATTAAGTGACAGATGACAAATGACAGGATTTCACTGCTGAAAGGATCAGCGATCCAACCCGTGGCATTCTAGGGAGATCCCCCAGACTCTTGTGAGCGGTGAAATTGGAGATCTTGCAGAGCCAGAAAAAAAAGCTCTGCTCTGTCAAGGCCTGTAAGAAAGACAAAGGGGCCCAATCCGTTTCTGGCACTTGCCCTGCAGCTGATCTGCCCTTACCTGCGTCGGCTGCACAGTTGCCGGTTCTGCTCCAGGCCAAAGAGGAGGCGGTCTAGACGGT
The DNA here is from genome assembly GCA_026170595.1 of Plestiodon gilberti rubricaudatus. Taxonomy (NCBI): domain Eukaryota; kingdom Metazoa; phylum Chordata; class Lepidosauria; order Squamata; family Scincidae; genus Plestiodon; species Plestiodon gilberti. The sequence continues at coordinate 263,396,129 of JANXHW010000002.1, read as the reverse complement.
GGGACTGAAGCCATTGCGCTACCTGGGAGGGAGAGAAAGAAAGGAGATGATGGGGAGACTGCTCTCGTCTCTGCAGCAAGGCGGGTTTTCCTGCGCTCCGCTCCCTCCAACGCAACTCAGTCTAACGGGCAGAGACTCAGCCTAGGACGGAGGATCGGGGCCCTGCCATGCGCGTATCTCCTGACTTTTGATCCCTAAGGAGCATCAGCGAGGCACATCAGGCATGTCTTGAACACAGGTCCCACCCACATGCCGCTTCTCTATGATGGTCATCCTGACAGAAATAAGAACAGAGCATGCTCTTGATGTCTGCCCACTAGGGAGAAAGAGCGTCCTTACCCAGAGAGGCCACGATCCTGTAATTCTCCAACATGACTTCCCTGTACAGAGCCTTCTGGCCTGGATCCAGCAGAGCCCACTCCTCCTCCGTGAAGCGCACAGCCACCTCCTCGAAGGACACCGGACACTGCAAGGAGGAAACAGTCACTGCTCACCAAGAACGACCCACCCCTTTGACTTTTGCCTCTGCTCTTTTGCCTACAGTCTGAAAACAGAAATTAAGTGAGGGCAACTGGGTATTTTCCTGCAGTTTATTTGGCAAATCATAACAGTTGGTTGCCTGATATTTTTCTCCTTTTGTTTCTGCAGAATGCGATTTAACCTTCTATTCAATATATTTGGTATTCTTACAGATACCTTTCTGTAAACTTCCTGGGATCCCTGAATTATACTTTTGCATCAGAGAGGGGAGCAGGCGGTTGCAGCCGGATCCCAGCTGGCAGAGGGGGCACCTCCGAGGGCCAGCAGCAGCCAGCAGCCCCCCCCTGGCAACCCCTTTGCCCAAGCGGGGGCCAGAGAGGGATGCTCAAGGGAGGTGTCTCTTGGAAGTGCCGACTTTGACCTTGCAAAGCTTTAGCGTTGGCTACAGAAAACCATAAAAGTCATGACGGTACGTTGCTGGTTTGTCTCTATCCAAGCAGACTCCTGCAGGAACGAAACTGGAATGCACAACGCCAGTGTCGCGGTCTTGGAGGGCAGAGTCCTGACATGCACTTGTCCTCTCTGCCCTGGGTCCTCAATCTCCATGGTGCTGCTGTGCTGCGTCCCTCTTTGACCCCCCCCCTTCCCTGGCCTCTCCAGACTTCCTCCCCTCAGCCAGCTTACCCCTGCTTGACTTGCATGGCCTCCTCTGCTTGGCAGAGACCACTCTAAGCACACATTCTTTTGTCCGTTCTAACTCTCCCTGTGGCAAGGAGTTCCACAGATGAATTACACGCTGGGTGAAGAAATATTTCCTTTTGTCCGTTCTAGCTCTCCCTCCACTCAATTTTAGTGCGTGTCCCCTGGTTCTGGTGTTGTGCAAGAGGGAGAAGAATTTCCCTCTATCCACTCTCTCCATCCCATGCGTAATTTTATACGTCTACTCTAAGGCATCTAAGGTGGCTATGCCGTATCTCCAAAACTAGAGCTGATAGGGCAAAACCGATGTCATTTTTGGAATCAGCGCCCTAAATATTCCCAGGAATAGGTCTAAAGTTTAAGGCACCAAAATGTGTGCTGGGTTATGTAACTGACCCACTCTACCCCCCCCCCCCCATAAGAACATGAGTGATGTGGTCCTGACTGCTAATGGTCTGGAGACCCACCTGGTACAGCCGATACTGAGCTGCACCCACCAAGGCCTGAGTCTGTTTAAGGCAGCTTCGCACCTTCACCTTATGGGCTGCAATCTTATGCATGCTTACCAGGGAGTAAGCCCCATGCAACAGAATGGGACTTACTCCTGAGTAAACACGGCTAGCACTGCTCAGTCATCTAAATGGGCAGAAGGCGGAGCGCCACCCACTGGCCAGTTTCCGGGTCATCCGAGAACCTTCTGTTTCCTGAGATTCCTGCAAAGGCTGCTTGACTGGTTTCCCTCTCCCTGCTCAATCACCCTTTTATCCCTCTTCATTTTGCAACTGGGGGATTCCTTGTTAACCCTTTGTTAGCATGGGAGCTACTAGAGTCCTCGTCATCCTGCTTCACAGCCTCCTCCCCAGGGTCTCTGGAAGTGAAACTTCACAGCGGAAGAGTCGTATGCAGCACAGGCCACAGACAAAATCTTGAAGTTTTGACAACACATTCTCAGTGTCCAAAGGTCTCCCCCCTCCTTCAAGCAATTCTGCCCTTTCTTCTCCCCCTCATGTTTTGAACTATCTCCCAGAATGCCCCACTAATGCCACCTCTCCTATGTCCCTCAGATCCCTCTTAAACACTCTTCTTTCTTCCTGAAGCGAGAACTCTCTAGTCTCCATGTGATTAAGCAGAAATACATCTGGGTTCAAATCCCTGCTCAGCCATGAAGCTTCCTGGGTGACCTTGGGCCAGACACTATCTTTCAGCCTAACCTACCTCACAGGGTTGTTGTGAGGACAAAAGGAAGGGAGGGACCATGTACACCACCCTGAGCTGGCACCACTGCTTGGCATCCATTTAGCAGGGGGTATGATTGAAGGCAAGAGGAGAAGGGGAAGGCCAAGGATGAGATGGTTAGACAGCATCACTGATGCAACGAACATGAAAATGAGCGAACTCAGGAAGATAGTGGAGGACAGGAAGGCCTGGTGGGATGTGGTTCATGGGATCACGAAGGGTCGGACACGACTTAACGACTGAACAACAACAACTACTGTATATCAAATGACAAAGCTATCATTGACGACATTACCAAATCTGGGGGGGGGGGGGGAGGGCAAAATCTCTGAAGTATTTCAGGTGAAACATTCTTACCTCTCGTTCCTGTCTCAGTAAGAAATCTTCGGCCAGGGCCACCGCTTGGGAGCAGGTCTCAGGACTGCTGTCCCTCACCCAGCTCTGCATCTCCGGGGGGAGGACGGCCAGGAACTGCTCCAGGATCAGCAGCTCCAGCATCTGCTCTTTGCTGTGCCTCTCCGGCTGCAGCCACTGGTGGCAGAGATACCAGAGGCGGCAGAAGGCCTCGCGGGGCCCCTCGGCCTCCTGGTAGCAGAACTGCCGGAAGTGCTGGCGCTGCAGCTCCGCACTCAGGGGCGCCTCCCTCACTCCCCCACAGCCTCCCTCCTCGCCACCGTCCTCCCTGCTGGGCAGCCCCAGCGGGGCCTTTCGATGAAGCCCCGGCAGGTCTTGGGTCCCCTGCTTGTTGGTCAGCTGCTGGCTGGCAGGGGGGGGAAGCAAGTCTCGAGGGTTGCCCTGTGGGGGGGCAGAGTCTGGCCGCTGTGGCGGGGCTCCCCACCCAGACTGGGAGGCCTGCATCGTCCTGAGGAACTCCTGCCACTGGACTTCCCAGCGCTCCGACAACAAGCCCTTCTCCGCCTCCTGTTTCATTGGCTGTTTCAGGTATTGCCCGATGGTCCCCACCTGGACGACACGAGGCACTTCTCCTGCACCCCCCAACTGGGGTCCAGCGGGCTCTTGCTCCTCCATTTTGATGAAGACCCCTTGCTCGAGGGTCGGCAGAGACTCCTGACCTGGGGCAGACGGTGCTCTCTGCTCGGCGGCCATGTTGCCCGATGGGGACCCTTTCAGTCCAGTCCAAGCCTGGCTCTTTTTTGTCTACGGAGACAAGACGACCAGGTGGCAGCTTTTGGGCAAAGAGAGAGGTCACCACAAGGAGGTGATCTCCTGCAGGATCAGCAGGGCTCTCTCAGCAACAACTCTTCGTACCTGGAGCAACCCAGGGTCTGCAGAAACCAGCTGTCGAGAGGGAGATTTTGCCTGGCAGAAAGAGACACACAAGAGTCTAAGAAAGATGAAGAACAGCAGTGGTGTGTGATGGCAGTGCCTGCTTTTGGTCAAGCTTGGAGCTGCCCAGGCAGTCGTGGGTCAAGCAGGGCCACAGGGGGTGGGCCAAAATCGATCGTGGCGCAAGACCGTGCCAAGACCGCGGCATGAAACCTCCGGTTCAGAGCTCCTATACCTCTGAACACCAGCTGCCAGGCCGGCCCAAGAGCACCTGAGGCGCTGAGCCAAACGATGCCCCCCCCTCACTCCCTTGTGGGGCACCCACTCCCCTCCACCCACCAGTTCCTCTTCTGCTCCACCCCCCTCTTCCTGCTCCAATTCAAGGAGTGGGAGGAGGGGCAAAGGAGGCGGCTAAGTGGGCCCAGGAGGAGGAGTGTGCCCGCTGCCCATCTGCGACCTAAGGCAAATGCCTCAGCTGGCCTCAGGAATGGGCCGTGTGCATGTGCAGCAGAGGAAGGCTATGGCCTTCATCTCCTGCTTGCCTGCAGGCGGCCCAGAAGCATCTGGCTGGCGGCCACTGCAGGATGCCCAACTTTCAGGCGGATCCAGCCAGGCTCATCTCAAAAAAAGAACAGGACCTACTCCTGCCAAGCATTTTAAATCCTATTGACTTCAAGGGATGTATCATGGATGTATCATCATGTCCACACCATCTTGAAGGCGATTCATCACCCCCCTATTCGATCATATTAGTTGAGAGCCAGCGGGGTGCAGAGGTTCCCGGGCTGAATGAAGGCCAGAGCCCCCCGGAGTTTTGTCGTCCCCCTCCCCGCTTAAATTAAGGTCACTGGATGACCCTGCCCTTCTCTTGGCTTAACCTACTGCACAAGATTATTGCGAGGATAGACCAGGGGTGGTCTCCCTGGGAGAAAGGTTGGATTAAAAACAAATCATGAATTGGTGACATTTAAACCACTGTGCAGATCATCACCCAAACCTCAGCCTGGGCTACCCAGAAGCACCTGGCCGGACAGTACTGGGAACGGATGCTGGGCTCAATGGCCCTTTGCTCTGACCTTCTTGGAGTCACCCGTAGCCCCAATTGGTCAGCGTCCATTGATTCATCTCCCCAAAACCACAACAATGCATTTTTCTTAACGGGCCATTCCCAATCGCCTCCAATTCTTCCCCTCTTCAAAAGGGCAAAAGTGAAGATGTGGGGGGAGACAGCAGATCTCTGGGGCAACTTCCACATTCCCCTCTCCAGAGGAGACTGAAAAGGAAGTTGTAATGTCCAGTTTGGGGTGGAACAACTCGCCTCCTTGCCAATTGCCATCTTCTTTCCTGGCAGGGCTCCTATTGCTCTGAATAGTGCACAGGAGATTATTATTATTATTATAATGAATACTTATATACCGCTTTTCAAGAAAAAAAAGTGGTGTACAAAGCAAAATACGGTCAACCAAGAAATGGTTCCCTGTCTCCAAAGGGCTCACAATTTTTAAAAAAAGACGCAGAAGAGACACCAGCAACAGCCACTGGAAAAGATGCCATCATGGGGGGGGGGGGGGAGAGAAAGATGCAGCAAATAAAATGCACACAGGCACAGTGAGGTAGAGAAGGCTGGGTGGGTTGAACTTCATGCATAGAGATCCTGGCAAGGGGGGGGGGGCGATCAGAATAAAGGAGGGCGCTGGCATGCCAAGGAAAAATGGGTCACACTCCTGCATTACCCAAGAAGGAGACACCTAGTGGGCTAAAGAAGGTCGTGGGTGGGTGGTGGGCTGCTTCTCCACATTCTGGAAAGGGGGCGAGAACCAGCCCCCAGCCATTCGCCTCCCATTTGGTCTTCTGCAGACAGCCGCTCCCTCCCCCACAGATCATGTAACAGCCAAAGCGACTCCGAGGGATATTTCCCGCCCGCGTGGTCCTGCCTGGAATCCTATACGTTATGACGCCTGAGGATCGGGTCCCTCCTTCGGTTCCCGCGCTGAGCGAGAAAGACGCTCGCCACGTGGGGAGTGCGTGGCAGCAGAGAAGAAGAGAGAATAATATAACCACTGGCAGTGCCCAACAGATCGTCCCATCTTTTTGCCACAATGCTACGTCGCCGCGTGAATCCCTTTGAGCACATCAGCAAAACGCGATTAAATAAAGAAGGAAAGAAATTTAGGATTCTCCCCCCCCCCTTGCCCTGACCCATTTGTAGTATAGGATTGTATGCTGCCTGGAAAACTAGAGAGGAATACCTGGCCTTTCTTTCTTCCATCCACCAGCTCTCTCTTCCCAAGAATCACGTTTTCCCCCCACATACCCCTCTTCTTCGCCTGCAGCTCCTCCACCACCTCGGCTTCCCCTACCAGGTCATTCAAAATCCAGCGCCTAGAGCAAGTGGGGTGGGGCCTGTGGGGTGTGGGCGGGGCCTTTCCATCCTGTGCTCCTCCCCTTTCCCTCCGAATTCCCACGCCCCTCAGACGCCTTGCAGGAAGCTCTGTTCGGGAGGGTGTGGGGTGTGGCCTTATCTGCCCCAGATGTGAAATTCTGCTGTAGAAGATAGAAGAAAAGCGGACGGCCAGAGCGCACCCCTAACCAAAGCAGCCCCATGTATTTTTGTGTTGGAGAAGCCTCCGCAGCAAGCCTTCTAGTCACAGCTGAACCAACCCTTCCCCCCCCCTAGTTTATTATTATCAATTTTCTAGTGCTGGGGGCAGCTTATGTTGGAATCACAGGAAGATCAAGGAAAAAACATAAAATAGCAAACACAAAAATCAGAGAGGCAAAACAACTCATAGATGGCAGCCATCTGGAGAATACCTGAAAGAACAAAATACAAAATTCTCACTTGTGATGTAAAGGAAAGCACAGGTGGTGATATAGTTAAATAACCAAATTTCTCCAAGGATGACATTCCAATCCAAAAGGATTCCTGAGAGGCTTCAAAACTGAAAAGATGGACACCTCTGCCTTCCAATAGGATGCAAGGATTGCCTTGGGGTAAGCTTACCAGATCTCCAACCGGGACAGAGTGCTAGACCTTTAAGAGAAGGAACGTGGCAGGTATAGCTTGTTAAACCTTATTTATTTATTTATTTATTTATAGAATTTTTACCCCGCCTTTCTCCCACCAGGGCAACCAAGGCAGCTTACAACAAAAATATTAAAATACATGAATACATTTAAAATCAAGAATTAAAATAATTAAAAACAATTAAAACAATTAAAACAAACAGCCCCAGTGGGTCATCCGCATTTACATTTGTTAAAAGCAATTTGTTAAAAAGCCAGCCCACCATGTCAGACATCAAATGCTGATCTAAATAAAAATGTCTTGAGGCCCCGCCGAAAGGTCTCTAAGGAGGGAGCCGTTCTTAATTCCAGGGGGAGGGAATTCCATAATTGGGGCGCCACTGCCGAGAAGGCCCTATTCCGCGCTGCCATCCCCCTCACCTCCGTCAGCGGCGGCACGGTCAACAGGGCCCCCCCTGATGACCTCAGAGTACGGGTCGGATTATAAGGAAGGAGGCGGTCCCTCAAATACCCTGGACCCGAGCCGTAAAGGGCTTTAAAAGTCAAAGCTAGCACTTTGAATTGTGCCCGGAAACGAACCGGCAACCAGTGTAGCCGCTGAAGCAACGGTCCGACTGAGTCGAACCGACAGGCCCCAGCAACCACCCGGGCCGCCGCATTCTGCACTAGTTGCAGTTTCCGAACAGTCTTCAAAGGCAGCCCCACGTAGAGCGCATTGCAGTAATCTAGTCTAGATGTCACTAGGGCATGGGTCACCGTGGCCAGGTCTGCACGATCCAGGTACGGTCGCAGCTGGCGCACCAGCCGAAGCTGGGCAAAAGCCCCCCTGGCCACAGCCGCCACCTGGGAATCCAGGAGCCGCTGCGCATCCAGGAGAACCCCCAAGCTGCGGACCTGCTCCTTCAGAGGGAGTACAACCCCATTCAGAGCAGGACGATGATCCAGTACCTGAGTGGTAGACTTCTGGACCAACAGAACCTCTGTCTTATCAGGATTTAATTTCAGCTTGTTAGCCCCCATCCAGCTCCCAACTGCCTCCAGACAACGATTCAGGACATCGACCGCCCCCTTGGAGTCAGGTGGAAAGGAGAAAAAGAGCTGGGTGTCATCCGCATACTGATGACTCCCTACCCCAAACCCCCGGATGACCTCTCCCAGCGGCTTCATATAGATATTAAACAGCATGGGGGATAGAATTGACCCTTGCGGCACCCCACACCTCAAGGGCAAGGGTGCCGAACAGGTATCCCCCAGCACCACCTTCTGGGATCTATCAGCCAGGAAGGAGCGGAACCACCTCAGAACGGTGCCTCCAAGCCCCAACCCAGCCAACCAACCCAGAAGGACACCATGGTCAATGGTGTCAAAAGCCGCCGAGAGGTCCAGCAGGACCAACAGGGACGCACTCCCCCTGTCCAGTCCCCGGCGCAGGTCATCCACCAAGGCGACCAAGGCCGTCTCTGTCCCGAACCCCGGCCTGAAGCCAGACTGGAATGGATCCAGATAATCAGCTTCCTCCAAGACCCTCTGAAGCTGAGACGCCACTACCCGCTCGATCACCTTGCCCAGAAACGGGATATTTGAGACTGGCCGGAAGTTGTTCAAAATCGTAGGATCCAAGGAGGGTTTCTTCAGGAGGGGGCGCACCACCGCCTGCTTCAAAGACAGCGGCACCACCCCCTCCCTCAGAGATGAATTTACCACCCTCCCCGTCCACTCAGCCAGCCCCACCCGGGCAGCTCTAATCAGCCATGCCGGACAAGGGTCAAGCGGGCAAGCGGATGGTCTCACGCTCCAAAGAATCTTGTCCACATCCTCAGGTTCTAGCCTAGGATTGTGCTGTAAGGTTTAACAAGCTATACCTGCCCATGTTCCTTCTCTTAAAGGTCTAGCACTCTGTCCTGGTTGGAGATCTGGTAAGCCTACCCTGGAGTCTCCAGGAATCGGCACCGATCCCCAGTGACTTCTGAAAGCAATGCTGCTGGAGATCTGAACGTGGTCCTCCAGGAATCTCACAGGAACCTCAGAAGAACCCGGCTGCTGGATCAGGCCCAAGGCCCATCTAGTCCAGCTGCTTCCTGTATCTCACAGTGGCCCCACCAGATGCCTCAGGGAGCACTCTAGATAACAACAAGAGATACCCTTCTGTTGGTATCCTGTTGCCACTGTGAAAGGACTTTGCCCGACATCATCTTGCAAAAGTCAGGCCTCGCTCTGCCTGAACTCAAAATGGAGACGTTACATCTTCGCCCCGAGTGCTGGGAACTAGGCTCATGAGAGAGAAAAGCTGCGAAATTGGCGCCTGCTGCTATCCCTGAGCTGGTAACTAACACTGGCCAGTTCAGTCTGAGATGGTGGGTCTTGGTATTAGCTCAAGCAAGGACCCGCTAATTGCAAGCGATTGCAACAGTGTCTTCTGGAAGCGAGGGGGTTGGAGTGAGTAGTAACATCATCCGTTTATGTAAGGGCCAAAGTTCCGGCTGGTTCCGAATTCTGACTGGCGATTCCCCAGCCCCAAGGCATAAGAGATCTTGAGTCTATTGTTTGGGAACTTTACCCAGCGTGTAATTCATCTGTGGAACTCCTTGCCACAGGATGTGGTGATGGCACCTGGCCTAGATGCCTTTAAAAGGGGTTTGGACAAATTCATGGAGGAAAAGACCATCACAGGTTACAAGCCATAAGCAACCTCCTGGTTTTTTAGAAGTGGGTTTTCTCTGTGCCAGGTGCAAGGGAGTGGCGACTGGACACAGGTATGTTGTTGTCTCGTGTGCTCCCTGAGGCATCTGGTGGGGCCACTGTGTGACACAGGAAGCTGGACTAGATGGGCTTTTGGCCTGATCCAGCAGGGCTCTTCTTATGTTCTTATGTTCTTATGTTTTTCTCGGACCAAGATGGAGGTCAGTCCTTACCATACTTGGTAGGACAGGTAGAGAGATTTACACTTTGTCTATGCCAAAGAAGCTGATTAGGCTGGCGAGTGTTAGAAGTCAGTTATTTTAGGCTTATTTGTTTTACAACGCAATCCTGAAGAATGCGCTGGCGACGGAACCAGCGTTCCGTCGCCGGAAGCAGTTGCAAACGTGCCGTAAAGCCTCGCTCCATTGCCGGAACGCCTGAGCGGCCACCGGATAATCTGACAGGCGTGGGGGGCGTTTTGGCGGGCAAGGGAGGGGGCCATTGGTGTAGCCAGCCCAGGAGGGGGAGGGGGATAGCGTCGGCCATATCCCCAGGCCAGCTAGGCCGTTACATGGCCTGCTCTACTTCCGCCAGCTATTTAGCTGGCAGATATCTGAGGAAGACGATAGGGCCGGCTGCGGTTTACACTCGGGGAAGGGGGCGAGCATCCCCTTCCACGAGTAGAATGGCTGCTGGGGCTCAGGATCCGGTGGGTGGCCATGGGCCGCAGGCCGGATCCTTACACAGGATTGCGCTGTTAGACTGTTTGTCTTACTGCATATGTTATGTATGCCTTGAAAAGATTGACCTTCTGAACTGTAACCTTTTGCTTCTTATTGAATAAACCAAGCTATATTTAATTTGACAGGCTTGTGTCTGTGTGGAGTACACGGGCCCTACATTCTACGCAGCCTGCCTGACTGCTTGGTTGCTGCTGGAAATTTCCAATGGATTCAGAGGCTTCAGTCTGGCTCCCCAAGTTGGAGGGAGATTCCAGAGCTGCAAGCGCTGATATGCTGCTGCCCGAAGGCCCCAACTTGCCCTAGAGTTGTGGGACTGGCATCACAGGGCGGTGGCAGCAGTAGAGGGTTGATGATGCCCATCTATACAGGTGATATATATTAGTACTACAGGTGATACAGGTGATACAGATATTAGTGAGACAGGTGACCCACTGGGGTTGTTTATTTTAATTGTTTTAATTATTTGTTTGTAATTATGTTAATGTGTATATATATGTATTTTAACGTTTGTATTGTAAGCCGCCTTGAGTGCCCTTGCTGGGAGAAAGGCGGGGTATAAATCCTTTAAATAAATAAATAAATAAATCTGGCTGTGACCGAAAAAGCTTCACTTGCTGAATTTTTGCAACGTGATGCTGCACTTAAAAGCACAGGAGCAGGGCCGGTATACATGGAAAACAAAAAGTTGGCTTCCTGGCTGAACAATTTCCCCTTTTTGGGGAGGAAAAATCCATGCAATCTTCTGGGCACCTAAGTGTTAAAGCGGCAGAGCACAGAGTCCTAGAGAGGCCTGGGAATGAGGAGGGGCAATGTGGGGGGTGGGTGGGGAGGCTCTACACAAGAGGACCTCTCGCTGCTTCTTTCTTTCATGTTATCCACTGCCAGGCACCATCTCCTCTCCTTTCCCAGTAAGTGGACTTCGAATTTCTCAACTCGGAAGTCACCAGGGACCAGCGAGTTAAAGGGAGATTTATTTGGGGGGAGGTGGAACGAGTGCGACCCCAAGGGAGGGGAAGAAGAAACAGTCCTCTGCACACGTGCAGGGTTGGAAATGGAAGGTGCCAGTTCATGCTGTCGCTTCCTCATGACAGACCTATGTCAATTTCATGGACTGACTCTGAGTACTAATATCAAGAGAAAGGGAGAGAGAGAGAGAGAGAGAAATGTGTTAGTACCTCCCCGCAGCTGCCTTTCTTCCAAACCTGAAACGCCCAAATGCGTTTGCGGCCTTTCCTTGTCAGGAATGTGCTGCAGCCCCCTGATTATGTGGGTTGCCCTTTTCTAGGTCCGCCAAGTCCTTTTGGAGACAGGGGTGATCACAACCTCAGGCAGTATTCCGTGTGCAGGCCACAGCAGTGTGAACGTTAGATTGGGGGTGGGTGGGCTTCCCAGTGTGCCTGATTTCACGATTTGATGGCTCTCCTCGCTTGCTTTGCTGCCAGACTCTGAGCTTGGCAAACAGGGGTCGGCGTCCAAGGATGAAAATGAAAGAGGAGGTCCTTGGAGGGCCCCAGGAGGAACCAAGAACCAGCCTCCATCTCACCCAGGCTGGCCCTCCAGGAGGGGGTCCGCTGCCTCAGGTGACAGCACGGGAGATTAAACTGGAACCAGAAGAGAGGCCTTTGGCTTCAGGGACGCTGGCCGGCAGGGGTCCCAGTATCGCAGTCCCGTCCCCTCCCTCCCTATGGGGAAGTGTGCAGCCCCCAGCGCCCCAGAGCTCTCTCGCTCTCTCCAACAGCCAGCGTGGAGTGGTGAGGATCCCGCCAACCTTTGCTGAGAGAGACCCAATGGCCCCTGGGATCCTGCAGCCTGGCGCAAACGCGGGCAGGCGGACAGTGAAGGAAACCGTTCCCAGCGCTGGGGCTCTCAAGGCCGAGGCCCTGCGGCAACAGTTCAGGACGTTCGGCTACCAGGAGGCCGAGGGGCCCAGCAGGGCTTGCAGTCAACTTCAGGTCCTTTGCTGTGGCTGGTTGAAACCGGAGAGGCACACTAAGGAGCAGATCCTGGAGCTGCTGATCCTGGAGCAGTTCCTGGCCATCCTGCCAACGGAGATGCAGAACTGGGTCCGGGAAGGGCTGCCGCAGACCTGTGGCCAGGCGGTGGCCTTGGCAGAGGACTTCCTGACGAGGCAGCCGGAGGCGGAGGGATGGGACGGCCAGGTGAGAACATGTCGTCTTCTGTCTATCGTTCCAGGGCGGGTCCAGAGCTGGGGAGGGAGACGGGAGACGCATTTCTTCTCAAAAGTCAAGGATATCCAGCTATGCTTAATGGGTCTCCCTTTTGCCATTTTGGGTACTGGGAACATCCAAGGAGATGGGTGCCAGTTTCTCCAAAGCAGACCAGATGCTGCGGGACTCTGTGGAGAGGCTTCCCTGCCGCCGAGAGGTCAAGCAGGAGAGCAACGGCGAGGTCGGCTTCCTGGGTAAGGAGTTCCTGAGTCTGTGTTCGCGACATCCCCTCTGACCGCCCTGGGAGGCAGGCAACCTTCGCTTCCTGTTGTTGTGCCTGTATCATCCCCAGGGATTTGTGTGGCTTCTCCCACCTGTCTTCAGCAGCTACATCTCTACTGGGAGGGAGCTTAACAATTGCCCTGCTGGCTGAGACCAAGGTCTATCTAACCTAGCATTCTGTTTCCAACAGTGGCCAGTCAGATGCCTTTAAACACTCGCAGCATTGTACGAAAGTGACAGTCTTCCTCTGTTAGTTGTCTAGTGGTCTAGTGGTCAGGGGTAGATTGCCTCTGAATATGGGTGTTCTCTATAGCCACCATGATCTTCCTATCTTGCATGAATTTGTCTAACCTTTTTAGAGGCCATTATCACAACCTATAGGTATTGAATTCTTGTGATCGCTCCCCACAATGTGCTCACCTCATTCTGCCACTAACTGTTTCTAGCTTTTGGGTTATCTTACCGTAGCATTCATGAGAGACTGTTTTCAATCCAACTGCTAATCTTTCCCTCTTCTAGAGATTTTCTTTCACTTTGACAATATTCTCTCTCTGTTCCAGGAAGCAATAAGCTGGTGAATGAACATGGTAAGGAACCATGTGGGTTGCCCCCAGAAATGTCAGGGCATGAAAAGGAGGAAGGGGCCTGCAGCTATCTAGATGGACTAGAGACACAGATGGAATACCAAACACAGGCAAGAATGGTGATGTCCATTACTTGTCCAGTTGGTGACATTTGCAAAATCACAGTCCCACAGAGATTATACAATGGGATGAGTAGGAATACATGCCCTGTTTGTGGAAAAGGCTTTACTCGGAAATCAAGTGTTAATAGACATCAGAGAATACATACAGGCGAGAAACCCTATCAGTGTTCAGAGTGTGGGAAACGCTTTAATCAGAGAATAATTCTCATTAACCATGAGAGAATCCATACAGGACAGAAACCACACACATGCGTCAACTGTGGGAAAAGCTTCAGACATTCATCAGGTCTTATGGTGCACCAGAGAACTCATACAGGAGAAAAGCCATACCAGTGTTTGGTCTGTAACAAGAGTTTTATTTCAAGTGCAGACGTTATTCGTCATCAAAGAATCCACACAAGAGAGAAACAGTAGGTTTGTGTTTTACATACCTATGATAGTTGAGGATGCTTTTTTAAACATAGACTTCACTCTTGTACCTGAAAAGGATTACTGTGAAAATACAAATATGACCTGCACTCAAGAAAACCAGCTTCACCCCAGTCAAATTATTTTGTTTTGTCTGAGATGCAAACCTTCAGAATCATCCTCAGCTAAACCACTGGTGAATCAGGCCAGGAAATTCTTTGTTCTCGTTTGTGCAGGGAAAGGAATTATTTGTGTGGCAAGATGCACATTGGTGTGCTGCGAAAGGGCCACAAATGTGCCGCGGGAGTTTGGAGCACAGTGGTTGAAAATTGCTGAAAAACTCTTCCGGGTTCTGCGGCTCTGTTTCTAGGGCAACTGTCTGTAGTAATAAATTGTCTGTCCTTCTTCTGCCACTGGCGGAGTCTCCTGAAGGAGGAAGGGTGCGTTTGTTTTTCGACTTCTAGCACTAGGAGCGCTTGAGAGCTGTTTTTTCCGCCTTGTAGTGCCAAGTACCACTCCGAGCTCCAAGTGAGAAAAAACGGTGGCCTCCTGCACCAATAGGAAGGCTGCTTGGCTGCAAAGGAGCTTGGGAAATGTAGTACAAGGGACAAGGAAATAACGATGGCAGCCTCATGCACCAATAGGAAGGTGGGAGATGTAGTGGGAGGGACGAAGAGCAACAGCAGCCATTCTGATTGGTAATTTCCATTCATTTTGGAAGCCCCCCCCCCCCGGTAGCAGCGATATCAAGCATGCTAGGAACGTCACTTCCTGCTATTTCCAAGCTGAAAAACAAACGCAGCCGAAGAGTCTCCTGGAAGCAGGAAGTGACATCCCAAGAGACAAAGACCATAGAGGTCAGTGTGTCGTGAGAAGAAAAACGTTGAGAATCGCCGTTGTAAATAACCCACTCAATAAACGGTGCATTCTTTCCAGTTGCATTTCAGTTCTTCCTTTTTCTCCGGTACTGGAGTGGGAGGTGGGTGTGCCACAGCCAATGGCCAATGGTCTCTTAACAAACATGCAAGTCTTGGCCAAGGGAACATGTGCATCATTAGTAGTACATGTGTCTTGGAGCACCCGCGGCAACACAATACACCTCTGAGGCTCGCGTCTTCGGGACAATCAACCAGGTAGGGCCTTGGAAGCTTTCCAAAGGCACCACCTGGTCAGGGCTGGCCCAAGTCTCCCCACCCCTCAGGGAGCAGCATACCAAGTGCTGCCCCCCTTTACCTGCTGGTGTGCCATCCCCTCCAACGCGCTAGCCTTCCGCTCTCTGCTCCTCCAAACTTCCTCTCTCCCTCTCTTCCTTTTCCAGTCCAAAAAGTGGGAGGAGCAGCAGTGGAGGTGAGTGGGCAGAGAGCGACCGCAGTTATCCTCCCTGGAGGGTCTGGCCGGCCCTACACCAGGTTGACAAACAGCCCCCCCACCCACCCACTGGGCCGCTCCCTGTCCCTGGAAGATGCTGTGGCTCTGGGTCCTCCAACCTCTCTCCCCCCAACCTTTCTGGACATGAAAGCTGATTGGAGAGAAGCTAGAGCAGGGTGGTCCAACGTTTCGTACCTCGAGGGCCGCATGCGAACTTCGACATGAAACCCGGGGGCCGCACAATAAATTAAATTATTAATTAATTAATCATAATGACCGATGCATGTCCTGCCCCGCTGTCTAGCATGCCCTGCCCACGCTCCCCTGAAGATCGAAAAGGCGGTCGGCTCCCGACCGCCTTTCCGATCATCAGGGGGGCGTGGGTGACTACGGGGGAGGGGAGCTCCAAGAGCAGCCAGGGGCCGCAGCAGAGGCCTTCGGGGGCTGCATGCGGCCCGCGGGCCACACGTTGGACCACCATGAGCTAGAGAGAGCAGCAGCCTCCAGGGGCCAATCTCTTGACACGCTCCCAGGTGAACGTGTGTGATTCACACTGGCCCGTGATGACTCTTTGTGCAACTCTGGCAACGTACACAAGACTTCACTGGGTTTCATTCAGAAAAACTAGGCAGGCAGTCCCCTGCCTGCAAGTAGCTTACAATCTTAACTGTGGTGGTACTACTAAAGAAACCAATCGAGGGAAGAGACGATGAGCCAGAGGTAAGCATGAATCTGGCATGGAGGAGTTGAACAAAAGCAGCTACATATACAGTACGTACTACTATACGTTCTTTCATTGGGGGGTGAGGACTATCAGCCTGCGAGGTGGCTCTGGGGGAGACACAGTGCCTGTACCTCGGAACCCCAGGTGATGCTCATCATGGCCATGGGCAGCAGATACGTCCTAGCAAGGAGAGGACTCTATAGTTTTTGTGCCCTCCTTCGCTCAGATCTTCCAGGCTTTTGGCTGGCTGTGGTTGGAAGCAGGAAGCTGGGCTGGGAGGACCATAAGTCAGATTCGGCGTCCTGTCCTTTCCCCAACATGCCAGGCAGAAAGAACTTCACCTGCTGAATTTCTGCGGTTTGAGATTGCTGTGGAACCCACAGGAACAAGGCTCAAAGTTGGCCTCTCAGCTACAGAATTGCCCCCGCCAGGCTTGGATAGTAAAAGTCCACCCTTTCCCGCGCATAAGGACGTGTTGGGCACTGACGGGTTAAACTGCGAGAGCACGAATTCCTAGAGAGGCTTGGGAATAAGGGGGAGGAGGTGTCGCTGCAGAGAGATGGTCCTTGCTTGCTCGCTTGCTCGCTCGCTCCTGCATGCATGCCGGGTGCTGCTGCCCTGCTCCAGAATCTGGGTCTGGAACAACGTCTCTCAGTCCTGCTGGGACTTGTTGCTGACGGAAGCTGTGAGTTTAGAGAGGACGCGTCTATATAATGGGGGGGGGGGGGGCCGGAATGAGACCCTACGAAAGCCGGGGAAGAGCAAAAGGAGAAGGGACGCACACATGGGGCGGAGAAAGGGGGCAGAAACTGGAGTTTCTACTTCGTGCAGCAGCAGCGATGTCTTCCTCTCTCCCCAGCCCAGTTCAGAGTAGAGAGAGAGAGAGAGAAATCGCGGGGTTCCATTTTTGCAAAACAAAAGCAAAGCCCCCCCCGCCCGCCCCCAGCAATCCCCCCCCCAGCCCCGTGGTTCCTTCTTCCCACACTGTGGTTTTCCTTCTGGTGTTCCTTTGCCTATATGTAGATCTGTGGACAACAACAAACCAAGAATGGGCAGGGCTGCCTGAGAGTAGCTGAGGGGGGGGGGTCGATGAGGAGGACTGCAGAGAGGGATCATCAGATGGTGGGGGGGGGCCGGAGTTAGTAGCAGCCAAGCCTCCTCTGAGCACATGAGAAGAAGGGCCCCTGGCCCCTGGGGGATCAGGCTGAAAATTCATCACCTGGAGCAGCGGTTTCCAGGCACCTGCTCTGTAAATCTGCCTGATCTCCTTGACTGAATGCTCCCGAGGAGGAGGAGGTGCAATATTATTACCAGGCTCAGCAGCTCAGGATCTGTTCCGCAAGCAGGAGTAGCCCAACCGTTAGGGAAGGTGCTGAGGGCTGCAGCAGCAGCAGACTGCAAGGGCGGAGGATTCAGGGTGCCCTTCACCCCCCCCAGCCTGCCCCGCCACCTCCCTCCAGTCTGCAGCACATGCAAGCCCGCCGGATGGATCCTCTTTCTGCCTGCTGAGAGCTGCCTCTTGACCTGGCTGCCGGTGTGATTTCTTCAAATGGGGAAGTGCGGGAGCGGGACTTCCGGTTTGGTTTACACAGGGACCACGAGAATGGGGGAGCTGACCCAAGGTCAACATGGCACTCCAGGCTTCAGGCCAGATGCTGCCCCCCCCTCTTATCGGGTGATGTGCCCGTCTTTCTCCTTCTATTCCCTGGATTGAAAAGGAAGGGGGGGTGGAGTGGGAAAGGAAGTGTGGAGGGAAGTGGTGTGCCAGCTACAGGGGCGTAGCATGTGCGCCTCGCCGATGCTCACGCCCCACGCCAGCACGCTACACACACACCCTCGTTGCCGAATGGCTCCATTTCGGAGCCAAACGGAAAAGACTACCAGGCTCATGGAGGCCGCCCCTCCCTCGCCTGGAGCCCGGAGCAGCCTCCGCCATCCGCTTCGCGGTCACTACGCAACTGGCCACAGCTAGGGCCGGGGAGGACAGCATTTGGTGGCTCATCATCACCTCAGGCGCCAAGGAATCTTGGGCCGGCCTGGCAGCTCGTTGAAAAACGCACCACAACTGGAGATGCCTGGGACTGACCCTCAGACGTTCTGCACGCAAAGGACAGAACTGTAAGCCCATCAGCCGGGCAGGGCGGCCTGAGGTGGTTGGCAGGGGTGCCCATTTTGGCTGCTCTTTTCTGCACCTTTCCCAGCTCATCTTTGAGCTGGGAGACCCACAGCTGAGCGCTCATATCCCAAGTATGGCTTCACCATATTCTATGACCCCAAGAATTATGGGGGTTTTTGCTCCACTGCATATCACTTACCACAAATCTCATCTCCTGCTTTGTTGTCCAGGCTCCTAGCTGGTTGAAACCATCGCCATCTAACCATGAAAATGAAGGAGGAGATTCTGGAAGAGCTCGGACCAGGCGGAGCCCTAGAAAAATCCGGAAACAGCCCCCATATTGTCCAGACTGGGTCGGAAGAAGAGAGTCTGTGTGAGGTGACAACTCTGCAGATTAAACTAGAACCAGAGGAGAGGCAGTTGCAGTCCTGGGAAGAGCAGTTGCAGGAGTTTGTGAAGGCCACCGAGTTCCCCTGCCCAGTGTCGGGAAACACACAGCCACAACTGTCGGAGATCAGGACCTCACTCCTTCTCTCGGGGGTCCACCAGGGGTCTGCTGGAAAGGGGTCAGCGAGGACTCTCCTGCCAGCCTTGCAGGACGAAGACCAAGTGCTTTCGAGGCCCCTGAAAGCTGAAGAGCAAGATGGCTGCCCAGAAGTGAAGGAGGAGATTCGGAGTGAGGAGACCATCGAGACCGAAGCCCAGCGCCGATGTTTCCGGGATTTCCGCTACCAGGAGGCCGAGGGGCCCAGGGTGGCTTGCAGCCGACTCCAGGAGCTGTGCCAGGGGTGGCTGAGGCCAGAAAGACGCACCAAGGGGCAGATCCTGGAGCTGCTGATCCTGGAGCAGTTCCTGGCCATCCTGCCAACGGAGATGCAGAACTGGGTCCGGGAAGGGCAGCCGCAGACCTGTGGCCATGCAGTGACCCTAGCCGAGGAGTTTCTGCTCAGACAACAAGAAGGCGAGAGAGGGGTCGGGCAGGTGAGTACATTTCATCGAATGCAATTCTAAGAGGTCCACAGTTGGAGGTGAAGATGGACAGAACGTTGCATTTGCCTGTTGCTGCTAGCTCTCTGCATGCGTCTTTCTCTCCCTTCCATCACTCAGTCACGTGACATTTGCATGCAGATTTTGTTGACTTCTGTCTGCCGCATCTCCAGGGCTGAAAATGGACTTTCTACGCCCGAGAGCTCGGAGTGCCCATCAGAGGAGATGTTCCTGGGCTGGCAGCACGAGAACTCTAACTCTGGATTTGGCAGCCCCTTTTGTCTCATCGGACCTCTTCTTTTTCTCTGTTTTAGGTGCTGGCGACATTTGAAGAGCTGGGTGCGAGTTTCTCCAAAGCAGACGAGACTTTGCTGTGCCCTGGGCAGGAGCCCCCCAGCGGAGAGATTAAGCAGGAGAGCTGTGGAGAGACCAGTTTACTAGGTACGAATCTCCTCTGGGTGGCTGTGTTAGCCAGGTCATAAGAACATAAGAACATAAGAAGAGCCCTGCTGGATCAGGCCAAAAGCCCATCTAGTCCAGCTGCTTCCTGTATCCCACAGTGGCCCCACCAGATGGCTCAGGGAGCACAAGACAACAAGATAACCTGTTTCCCTTTGACACTCCCTTGCACCTGGCACAGAGAAAACCCACTTCTAAAACCAGGAGGTTGCTTATGGCTTGTAACCTATGATGGTCTTTTCCTCCATGAATCTGTCCAAACCCCTTTTAAAGGCATCTAGGCCAGGTGCCATCACCACATCCTGTGGCAAGGAGTTCCACAGATAAATTACACGCTGGGTCAAGAAATATTTTCTTTTGTCCGTTCTAACTCTCCCTCCACTCAATTTTAGTGCATGTCCCCTGGTTTTGGTGTTGTGCGAGAGGGAGAAGAATTTCCCTCTATCCACTCTCTCCATCCCATGCATAATTTTATACGTCTCAATCATGTCCCCCCATAGGCACCTTTTTTCTAGGCTGAAAAGCCCCAGACGCTGTAGCCTTTCCTCATAAGGGAGGTGCTCCAGCCCATGAATCATTTTGGTCGCTCTTTTCTGCACCTTTTCCAATTCAACTATATCCTTTTTGAGGTGTGGTGACCAGAATTGGACGCAATACTCCAGATGTGGCCTTACCATCGATTTATACAATGGCATAATAATACTGGCCGTTTTATTCTTAATCCCTTTTTTAATGATCCCAAGCATGGAATTGGCCTTCTTCACAGCCGCCGCACACTGGGTCGACACTTTCATCGACCTGTATACCAGCACCCCAAGATCTCTCTCTTGATCCGTCACAGACAACTCAGAACCCATTAGCGTGGGTCCTATCTGTCCTATCTGACCTGCTAAGAACACCTCTTAAAATGGTGTTGAGCTGATATCACCCCCAGGGATTAGCTTTGCTTCGTTCTTTCTTCCTCAACATCTACGTCCAGCCTGAAAACAGGAGAATTGCTCTCCTGGAGAGTAACAAAGATCAGGCTTTCATGTGCCTCTAGGAAGTTCTCAAGCAGGGTATCAATGAATTAAGATTATTATGCTGCCTTCTTGCGGAGGCCTCAAGGTGAGGTACAAAGTTGTTATCATCACTTAAAACGAAAAGATCTGAAGGCGACTTCTTTCCACCATTGTTTGTCCCTATCATCTGGTAATTGGAGACAGACTGCCTCAGAAGCTGGAGGTTCCCTTTCAGTTCTCTGCTTACATGAATTTGTCTAATCCTTTTAAGTTCATCATAACTTTATAGGCATTGAATTCTCATGATGACCCCTGAATATGTGCTTCACCATCTTATTTTGACACTAACCATTTCCAATTCTTTGAGTTATCATTCATGAGAGCCTGTTTTCAGTCCGGCTGCCGTTCTGTTTTATCCTCTTTTGGAGATTTTCTTTGACTTTGGCAATATTCTCTCTCTCTCTTTCTCTCTCTGTGTGTGTTCCAGGAGATGATAAGATGGGGAATAAGTCTGGTAAGGAACCATGTAGTATATCCCCAGAAATGTCAGAGCATGAGAAGGAGGAAGGGGCCTGCAGCTATCAAGATCACAGCTATCACAAGCTATCACAGACGCAGGTGGAAAACCAAACACAGGCCAAAATGGTGATGGCCATTACTCGACAAGCTGGTGACAATTGCAAAATCCCAGTCCCACAGAGATTACACAAAGGGGCAGGTAGGAATACGTGCCCTATTTGTGGGAAGAACTTTACTCGAAAATCACACCTGAACAGACATCAGATTATTCACACAGGAGAGAAGCCCTATAAATGTTCAGCTTGTGGGAAACGCTTTAATCAGAAAACAAACCTTATTGCCCACAAGATAATCCACATGGAAGATAAATCGTACAAATGTACTGACTGTGGGAAAAGCTTCCGGCAAAAATCAAGCCTGATCACTCACCAGAGAAATCACACAGGAGAGAGACCGTATCAGTTTTCGGCTTGTGGAAAGAGCTTCAGTCACGAAGCAGATATGATCCGACATAGGCTGGGGGTTGAGCGTGGGAATAAGGAGCCACGGGAGAGGCTCTCACCAAAACGGGAGCAGGAGAAGGAGGAAGGAAGCTGTGGGAATCAAGATGGCCCCAAGAGGCAGGCAGAAGATGAAACAGAGGAGTGGAAGAATAAACCGGGTCCAGATCCCAGCAGCAGCCCTGGCAGAATCACCACCCCAGAAAAATTATACAAAGGGAAGAGAAAGAGCCCATGTCCGGTGTGTGGGAAAATCTTTGCGACACAATCAACCCTAAATAGACACCAGAGAATCCACACAGGAGAGAAACCCTATCGGTGCTCAGATTGCGGGAAAAGCTTCACTCAGAAAACGAGCCTCCTCACCCACAAAGTCATCCACACAGAAGAGAAGCCATACAAATGCTCGGACTGTGGGAAAAGCTTCAGACACGCCTCGGGCCTTCTGGTTCATCAGAGAATGCACACAGGAGAGAAGCCATATAAGTGCTCAATCTGCAGGGAGAGCTTCAGTCAGAGTGCCCACGTTAGCCGGCATGTCACGAGAAAGCACATGAGGGAGAAACAGTAGGCTTGTTTTTTTTCTGCGCTGAAAGTTGGAGTGACACTTTGAATTGGTACCTTTTGAGAATGTGAACGTACTTTTAGAGTATGTAATTGTAACCACCGTCCAGCCATGAAGTAGCCTCTCTGCTGTGTTCCTTGCCTCTTGGTTGGGAGGAGAAAAGCCCAGGGCTGTTACTCACACAGAGATGCAATGGGCAGACTCCTTTGAGGGTGGGTGATTGTGCTGTGCCTCAACAATGGAAATCAGTGTTTTAGGCCAGGGGTCCCCAACCCCCGGTCCGCGGCCTGGTACCGGTCCATGGCCTGTTCGGGACCGCGCCACCCGGCCAGAAGCGTCGTCGGGGTTGGGGCGGTGGGCCCCAGGGCGGGGGGCGGACGTAGCGGCGAAGGGGCGTACTTGCCTCCGCAATGCGTCGCCTCTGCTTCAGCTGTCTTGGTGTTCGGCCCTCCCGCCCGCCCTGGAGCTCAAATGGCTCCAAAATAGTAACTAAACCGGCGGGGGGGAGCGTGATTGGAGCTGCGCTGGGCGCGCGCAGCTGACATCACGCCTGGGTCACGTGGGGGCGTGGTGTCGGCGCCCCCCCTCAGGTCCGTGGGGAAAAAATCCACAGCGATATCGGTCCCTGACACCACAAAGGTTGGGGACCGCTGTTCTAGGCCAGGAGTGTCAAACCCATTTCATACAGCGGGCCAAATAACATTCATGGTGTCTGCTGAGGGCCGGAAGTGACGTCATTAAGCAGGAAGTGATGTCATTAAGCAGATGATGGCCAGAAATAAGCACTTTGTTCTCATGTAGGAACTCATTAGTTGCAAATGACAGAAGAGAAAATATGCAAATCTTGATAATATTTTCAAGATATGGGAGAGTCCAATTATCATGCTGAGAGAGCACAATTATCATGTGTGCTGCCCTTTCAGCAGCGCCGCTTCTGCCAAGGTGTCACTTTGCAGAGCAACTGCAGTTGCGCTCTCTCGGTGCCTCGGCAGCATCTCCCTCTCTCACCCCTCTTGGTCTGCCCCTTCCCCCCATAGTGTTCCTTGCCTTCTGAGGCCTCCTTCCATCTGAGAGCCTCAGCAGAAGCGGCACTGCTGAAAGGGCAGCACTGAGAGAGACCAATTATCACATGCGCCAGATAAAGAGCTTCTGCGGGCCATATTCAGCCCGTGGGCCTTATGTTTGGCACTCGTGCTCTAGTTAAACCGAGCTGGATGTCGAGCTGCAGCGGCACACACACACACACACACGGCAGAGACCCATTAGAAGGAGACAAAACCAGAAGTGGATTCATGTAGAGTCAGCAATGTGTGCAACTCTAGGAGTTCCCAAAATGGGAACCCTGGAGTCCATTTTGGGAATCATTGCCATGTGTCATGTGTCATTGGTCAGACACTGGAGGACAATTTTCTCTGTGGCTCCCCCCTTATTAGGCATCCATTGCAATGCAGAAGGGGGGGAGATGCAAGTGTTTGGACCCTGGGCAGGAGAATAAGAACAAGCGTGCTCTTCCTTTTCCTTTCAGGAAGTTTGCGAAGTTTCTCTGTGAATTAGATCCCGTGAAGAGAGGCTCTTGCATCCGTATTAACTTAACAGTTGACCAATTCACCTGGCCTGATTGCTAGCCACAGGTGAAATTTTGTAGGTATTTTTTGGTAACATGACATTGAAATAAATCTCTTGTTTCCTTAACCGATACCGCCTGGATAGACTGTCGTCTGTCTGTATCGTGTGGGGAAAATACACGGGTGCACACACACAGAGCGTGTATTTCTTTGCATGTTGAAGGCTCACCTGCCACACTAAAGAATATCCGAGAGCCGGGCCGGGAAGGGAAGACTTCTTGGTGCTCAAGACCTGGGAGAACCACTGCCAGACAGAGTAGACAATGTGAAGATCATTCACCCCCACTGTTGTTGTTCTTTGGATTGGGAAAGGAAGGGGGGGGGGACAGAGCAAAAGAGGCCAGTGGTGGGCTAAACAGCCACAGACGAGCAGGACTCACCTGCAGGCCAGCAGATAGGCCGCCTGTGGGTGGCTGTTAGGGATTGCACAGCTAAATGAAACCTCCACATTCAGGGGCACTCTAGCCATCTTGGAACCATTGGGTGTTAAAGCCTAAGAATGAGCAGATGAAGAACTCCGAGTGTCAGGCGCTGGCTGGGGACAAGCAGGGGAGGAAGGCCGTCACCTGCCGCGGGTCCTGTGTTGCTCAGCTTCCCAGGGGAACAGCTGATCGGCGGCTGTTGGAAGCGCTGTGCTGGAGCGGCGTTGTCCTCCTCCGTTCATTGTTGTGAGGCTGTTGTGAGCCACACAACATTATTTTATTTTTATTTATTTTTCACATTTTTATACCGCCCTTCCTCCAAGGAGCTCAGAGTGGTGTACATATTTCCTCCCCTCCTTTTTTTTTGTCCTCACAACAACCCTGTGGGGTAGGTGGGGCTGAGAGATAGTGACTGGCCTAACGTCACCCAGGAAGCTTCGTGGCTGAGCGGGGATTTGAACCTGGATCTTCCAGGTCTAAGTCCGACTCCCAAACCACTACACCATCCTGGCTTTGGCAACATGAGGCCTTTGGCCTTCTGGCCCAGAATTTGAGGTATTGCCCATTGTCAACCAAGCACCTCTCAAACCCTGTGTTTTAGTGGTTACTTATTATTATCCTACTTCTTATTTATTTTGCTTTATACAGGCCTGACAATGTACACAACACCGTCGAACGTTTCACGAGCAAACAGCAGTCCCCCAAACACCACCGTTTACATACAGCCTACATGTTTCCTATAAAGACCAGGAAACAGCAAGTGGGAGTCAATGGGCAATTTTCACAATGGCGAGAGGTGAAAAGCGGTGTGTCCCAAGGATCGGACTTGGGACCGGTGCTTTTCAACTTATTCATAAATGACCTGGAGTCGAGGATAGGCAGTGAGGTGGCCAAGTTTGCAGATGACACTAAACTTTTCCGGGTGGTGAAGACCAGCAGGGATTGTGAAGAGCTCCAGAAGGACCTCTCCAAACTGGGAGAACGGGCAGCAAAATGGCAGATGCGCTTCAATGTAAGTAAGTGCAAAGTGATGCACATTGGGGCAAGAAACCAAAATTTCACATATACGCTAATGGGTTCTGAGTTGTCTGTGACTGATCAAGAGAGAGATCTTGGGGTGCTGGTGGACAGGTCGATGAAAGTGTCGACCCAGTGTGCGGTGGCTGTGAAGAAGGCCAATTCCATGCTCTGGATCATTAAAAAAGGGATTGAGAATAAAATGGCCAATATCATTCTGCCTTTGTACAAATCGATGGTAAGGCCACATCTGGAGTATTGTGTCCAGTTCTGGTCACCACACCTCAAAAAGGATATAGTTGAATTGGAAAAGGTGCAGAAAAGAGCGACCAGAATGATTCGTGGGCTGGAGCATCTCCCTTATGAGGAAAGGCTACAGCGTCTGGGGCTTTTCAGCCTAGAAAAAAGGCGCCTGAGGGGGGACATGATTGAGACGTATAAAATTATGCATGGGATGGAGAGAGTGGATAGAGGGAAATTCTTCTCCCTCTCGCACAACACCAGAACCAGGGGACATGCACTAAAATTGAGTGGGGGGAGAGTTAGAACAGACAAAAGAAAATATTTCTTTACCCAGCGTGTAATTCATCTGTGGAACTCCTTGCCACAGGATGTGGTGATGGCATCTGGCCTAGATGCCTTTAAAAGGGGTTTGGACAGATTCATGGAGGAAAAGACCATCACAGGTTACAAGCCATAAGCAACCTCCTGGTTTTAGAAGTGGGTTTTCTCAGGTGCAAGGGAGTGGCGACTGGACACAGGTATCTTGTTGTCTTGTGTGCTCCCTGAGGCATCTGGTGGGGCCACTGTGTGACACAGGAAGCTGGACTAGATGGGCTTTTGGCCTGATCCAGCAGGGCTCTTGTTATGTTCTTATGTTCTTATGTCCAAAGCAGGCAAGACGACAGAGGGAACCAGCGACGAATGTGAAGGAAGGAATGCGGAGATAGGAGCTGTTAGCCGTGATAGCGAAATAAAGCCTCCAGGTTCAATGGCAGACTACCTTGGAATGCTGATTTGCTGAGGCTCAAATGAGAGGGGGCGGGCTGTTGTCCCTCCCAGGAGGCAACTGGCTGTGCTGGACTAGATGGGCTTTTGCTCTGATCCAGCTGGCCCCTTTTTAAGTTCTTCATGCCAGAAGAAAAAGGCACCTGCTGAATTTCTGTAATTTGAGGCTACTAATTGTATAGGAGCCAAGCCAGTTTTTTTAAAGTCTCCCTGGCTGTAAAATTGATTACATTTTCCCCCACCCTTCCTCCAAGGCACTTAGGGCTATAAGCATGTTCCTGCCCTCATTTTGTCCTTTTCAACAACCCTGCAAGGTGGGTAATTTTGGGAAATAGTGATTGGCTCACTGACCCACAGTGAGCTGCTTCATGACTGAGTACTGTCAGGATTTGAACAGAGGTCTCCCTGGCCCGACTCCCAACACTCTTCTTAACCACAGTCCTTTGGGAGGAAAAGCAAATCATCTCAGTTTAGAGCGAACTCTCTGGCATCCTGGGTTTGTTTTATTTAAAAACACACTTTTGTGTTTATGCATATAAATGTGTGTGTGTGTGTGTGTGTGTGTGTGTGTGTGTGTGTGTGTGTGTGTGTGTGTGTACATGCATACATGTACATATATGCACACTTTGCTTTTTCATATTACTGTACTTCAAAAGTGCTTCATAATAAATCAAAACAATAAATTATCCGTAAAATAATCCTTTTTTTTTTAACTGACAGTAAAAACCAAAACCCAAAAAAGCTCAGTTAAGGGCATGACAGAAAACAAAACGAATGTTCAAAGCCAATTGAAACCCACATGTTCCATTTGGAAAGTTATCAAGGAGAGGTCTCTTGGTGGAGAGAGAGAGTTCCAGGGGGCTGCCACCGGGAAGGCCTTGCTCCTGGTGGAAAGCACTCTAGCCTCCTGATAGATTGGAATTCAGAGTAGGGCGTCATGAAAAATTCTAACCTGCTTTGGGTGGGCTCCTATGGGATCAGGCTTCCTGATCATACGGGATCAGATTATCACAAGGGGGGAAGCCTGATCCCACCCAAAGCAGGTTAGAACTTTGGATGGCAAGAAACAGGACTTTGAACGGGGCCCAGAAATGAACTGGCAGCCAGTGTAGGTGGTGATGCTACAGGAGAGGACTGAGCCACTTCACCCAGCGAGGACTCCCATCCAAAGTCTTCTCCTCCGAGGGAGCTCTGTTCAGGGTTAAATTGTCAGAGCCCTGCTTCCTAGAGAGGCATGGGAATGAGTGGGGTGTGCACAGTCTAAACCAGGCAGCCGCAGCAGCAGCAGCGAGATGATCATTTCCTATTCTCCAGACCGCACAGAATACGCTCCTCCCCTTCCCCAGAAGCTGGATTTTGAATTTCTCAGCACAGCACGGAGAATTTTTCCTGACACATCCCACGTGAGCTCAAAAAGGGGCTCATCTGTGTGATGGGGGGGGCTGGGGCTGACATTCCAAGGACAGGGGAGGGAACAAGAGGGTGGGGAGAGAGAGGGGGTGGCAGGGGGGGAGCCTGGAGTGCGACTGGCTTCTTTGTGCAGGCTGTTTCCTCCTCTCCACAGATCAGAGGCAGGAAGAGGGAGAGAGAGAGAGAAAGTGGACGGGTTTCCTTCACTGTTCTGTTCTGTCAGCATCATGCATGATTCATACACCTCTATCACGCCCCCCGCCCCACTAAAAAGCCCCAGACAGACACCACAGTCTTTCCTTGCAGCAAAGGTGCCCCCCAACCTCCCATCATTTTGCCCCCTTTCCAGCTCTGCAGTACCCAAAACTGTCCACTTCACAGAAGATGTCTATGCTGCTGCGCCCACTAGGCAAACATGGCACTGCTTGGCTTTTACTGAGTTTCACTAATTCACTCGTTTTACTAATTTCACTCTCTGAAATTAGACGCTGTCGTCCCCCCCAGTGCATATCACGTGGCATTTCTCTAAATCCCATTTCTTGCTTCATTGCACAGCGACTGAGTTTGGTTCCGGAGGACCAGCAACCAAGAAGGAAAACGAAAAATGAAGCAGGAAGTCGCATCATCAGGCAAAACTACCCCTGGAGGAGCCACAACCACAGAGGAATCCAGGAACAGCCCCCAGGAAGTCCAGGTGGGGAGGGCAGGAGAGGGTCGGCCTCCGCAGGTGACACCACGGCTGCAGATCAAGATGGAGCCGGAGGAGGAGAAGCTGCAGTGCTGGGAAGCTCGGTTGCAGGAGTTCCTGAGGGCTGCCGAGGCCCCTGGGGCTGGGCCGGAAAACGCGCAGCTGGCACAGGAGGTCGCGCCCTCTCTCCTTCTCTCGGGGGTCCACCAGGGCTCTGCTGGAAAGGGGTTGGCGAAGACTCTCCTGCCAGCTTGCCAAATGGCTTCTGGGACCCTGAAAGCGGGAGAGCAAGATGGCTGCCCAGAAGTGAAGGAGGAGGTTCTGAACGACGGGACTCTCCACACGGAGGTCCTGCGCCGATGTTTCCGGGATTTCCGCTACCAGGAGGCCGAGGGGCCCAGGGTGGCTTGCAGCCGACTCCAGGAGCTGTGCCAGGGGTGGCTGAGGCCGGAAAGACGCACCAAGGGACAGATCCTGGAGCTGCTGATCCTGGAGCAGTTCCTGGCCATCCTGCCCCCGGAGATGCAGAACTGGGTCTGGGAAGGGCAGCCACAGACCTGTGGCCAGGCGGTGGCCTTGGCAGAGGACTTCCTGCTCAGGCAGCGCGAAAGCAACAGGTGGGAAGGGCAGGTGAGAGCGTGTCACCCTCTGTCATGCCGGGGGGGGGGGTCCAGAGTTGGTGTTGATGAAGATGGACAGAACGTGGACCCTGCTCAGGGCTCTGCCCACTCCTCTCTCTTTCCGTTTCCCTCCTCGGTCTCGAACAGTTCACCGCTAAGTAGGGTCACCGCCAGGGAGGGTCCTCGGGTTCGATCCCTGGTCTCTCCACGTATACCTGGAGGTGGCCCTTCTGCTGTCTGCTTCTTCCCCTGCTCACTGGGCAAAGAGGCACCTTTGAAAGCAATGACTGCCTGGCGGAGTGGGGGGGGCACTCTCCCTCTTCCCCCCAGCATAGGGTTCCTTCCCAGTGGCTCTTTCCTGGAGTCTCCCAGGTGTGTGTTGTTTTAGATGGCGAGCGCTTTGGGGACAGACAGGAAACCGTCTTCTCATTCCTTTTTGCTAAGGTGTCCTGAGAACGTTTTTTTGTTGAAAAAATGGTTTATAGAACAGTTCTAAAGGATAAGCAGTTAGACCACCAGTCCATCCAGTCTTCATCAGTGCTTTTCAACCAGTGTTGAAAAGCTAATGATATAGTGCATGTACCACTATCTTGAATGTCTTGAGCTGCTTCGTACAGATCGCGTTGGTTGGCCCATCAGGTCCTCGATGGTGGACCTAATGATAGTGCATGTACTACTATCACTATCATGATGATGATGATGAAGATGTATACACCGTCCCCTGTCCCCAAAGGTCTCACAGTCTAAAAAGAACTGCAGCAGCCCCTGGAAAAGACGCCAAGCTGGGCTGGACAGCTGCTCTCCCCCCCCCCCCCGCGAAACAGAAGAGGCGCCACTTGCACAGGTGCCTCTACTTTGCCCACTTCGTATTGTGGGTACTCAGGGTACCACCTGGTGCTTGAGACAGTGTGCCAGATGATGCAGCCCCCCCCCCCCAACATGGTGCTGTGCTGTGCCGGCCTGGGCTCTGCCCACGTCTTGGAAAAGAAAGAAGGCAACAGAGCAGGAGAGGAAGTGTGGAGGAGGAGGAGAGAACAGCGGGCGGTTGGAGCATCTCCAGCACTTCCTCTTCCACTCGGTCCTCTCTTCCTTTTCTAACCCAGGAAGTGGGAGGGGGAGGAAGAGTGGAGGGGAGTGGGCAGACAGAGGTCAGGTGCCCCCTGCCCATTTGCTGCCCTCATGAATAGGCTGGCCCTGACTAGGCTCCTTCATAGTGTGGTGGCCAGCCGGCAGGCAGGACGTGACCCGACTACTGCCAGCTGGCATTGCTCTGCTTGCCCCAGCAGCCCCGCTGGAAGTAGCTGTGGCTGGGGTGAAAGTGCACTGATGACCGGGGGGGGGGGCTGCGGAGCGGGTGGCCCGCCAGAACAATTCAGGGAAGGAGGGTGCAGAGCCACGGTGGAGAAGCTTCTCCCTGGTTGCAAGGGCAACCGAGGGGGGGCTGGCCGTCGTCTCATGCACTGGTGGTGGCGCAAAGCTTGAGAATCCCTCGTTTATGCTGGCTGTCAGCCGCTCGCCAGGGTTCCAGGCAAGCAGGGCCGGCTTTAAGCCAATTGGACCAATTGCTCCCAATTGGGCCCCGCGCCTAAGGGGCCCACTCCACGCTAGGGCAATCTACTCTACTCTTGTCAAATACACACGGCAACACGTTCTTTTTACGACCTCATTCCACAGTCACTAAAACGAGTGGTTTTGTAACTATTTACTTTTCAAAGGTAATCTGCACATCTTGTTTGTTTACTTGTAGGTATGCATTTTTATATTAAAATGTGCTTAGATCCATTTGGTCCATGAACTCACACACACGTTTTAAGCACACAAACGCATTCCATTCTACCATAGAAATTTAGAGTCTATAATACATTTTATTTATATCTCTTAAGATTCGACAGACCTTGGCAGTGAACCTGGGGCCCTGCAAAAATATGTTTGGAATTGGGCCCCGTGGCTCCTAAGGCCGTTTCAGCAGACAAGGGGTTTTCTCCGGCCCCACCTGCCCCACCAGCTGGGCAGTGAAGAAAGACTGAGCTGCAAAGTGGGACTTCCCTGGTTCAAAGCTCACCTCTGCCTTTATCCCACTAGGAGGCCTTAGGCAAGCCAGTCTCTCTTGGCCTCAGTCTTCCCCATCTATGAAATGGGACTAATACTACTTACCTCACAGGGTTGTTGTAAGGACTGCATCGAGATAATTCATGTGGTGCCCTTTGCACACTCCAAAGATCTCCAAATGCGAAGAATGGTTACTGAAGCCTGGCCTTGACCACCTGCAAAGCCTGGCCTTGACCACCAAGCTACAAGCCTCTCCCCCAACCAACTACAGCCTGCAGGGCTGGCAAAAGGCCTCCTCCTGAATGTGATCCTGGAGAGCCAGGCAGTGGAGCCAGTCGAGGACCTGATGGGCCAACAAACGAAGCAGTTCAAGACATTCCTCTCTCTTTCTCTCTGGGACCGGGCGTAGCTCAAGAGTGGCAGACCGGATAAAACCCCACACCTGTCTCCCAAAACAAATTGGGTTGAAGTTTTTAAAAAACAAAACAGCAGCTGTAAAGATTGCTCAGTCCAGATCCGGACTATTGCATCGGGGTTCACATGCATGATCCTGATGAAAATTCCCCACCCGCACCCCAAACCTACTGTTTGCTCCTGGGAGGGAAGCTGCCAATAGCAGGAAGCAGCAGCAGCAAATGGGGGGGGGGGGCGGGATTCAAGTTCAACCTGCAGTTTCAGTCTGGGTGGGGCCTCCCACAGTCACTCTGTGTGTGTGTGTGTGTGTGTGTGTGTGTGTGTGTGTGTGTGTGTGTGTGTGTGTGTGTGTGCGCGCGTGTGTGCGTGCGCGTGTTTAAAGAAAGATGGAAGTATAATCTGTGGATTTGTGATAGTTTCTGCATTTGGCAGCCCCTTCAGTTTAGTGGGACCCTTTTTGCTGCTTTAGGTGCTGGGGACATTTGAGGACCTGGATGCGAGTTTCTCCAAAGCAGACCAGACTGTGCTGGACACTGGGGAGAGGCTTCCTGATAGAGAGATCAAGCAAGAGAACTGCAGAGACGCCAGACCAGTAGGTAAGACTCTCCTCTGTCGGCATGAACGACGAGCCCCTCTCTTACCTTTCTGGGATACGTCTGTCGGTTCACAGTGTGCCTCTATCCCCCCACATTAAGAGCCGGACCAAAGCAGGTCGGACCAAAGCTCTGTCTAGCCTCACCTTCTGTTTCCAATCATGGCCAGGCAGAGGCTGGCAGGAAACATTCCCTGCTTTAGAATCACAGAATCATAGAAGGATTGAGCTGGAAGGGACTGCGGAGGTCATCTAGACCAGCGGCTCTCAAACGTTTTGGTCCCTTTACACTGCTAAAAGGGGTCTCGGGGAGCCCCGCTGGCACATGCACAGAGTTTCGAGGAGCCCCAGAACACTGGCGCATGCGCGGAGTGGCGCAGTACTGAGCCCAACGCCGAATACTGGTAAAGAGCTGGAACAGGAGGGGGATGAGGAAGGGGGGCCACGAACAGGGGAGGCGGGAGGGGGACAAGCAAACCGGGCAGGAGGAAGGTGGCGACCACTTATCGTTGCTCGTGGAGCCCCTGAAGGGGTCTTGGGGAGCCCCAGGGCTCTTAGGAGCACACTTTGAGAAACACGGATCTAGACCAACCTCTGTTCGGTGCAGGCAACTGAGATCCCATCCCTGAGAGGTGGCCATCCAGTCTCTGCTTGAAAACTTCCAACAAGGAAGTGCCCACGCCTGCACGAGGCAGACTATTTCAGGGCTGGACAGCTCTTCTTGGCAGAAAACCCTCTTGTCTAGCCTAAACCTTCTCCCT
The DNA here is from genome assembly GCA_026170595.1 of Plestiodon gilberti rubricaudatus. Taxonomy (NCBI): domain Eukaryota; kingdom Metazoa; phylum Chordata; class Lepidosauria; order Squamata; family Scincidae; genus Plestiodon; species Plestiodon gilberti. The sequence continues at coordinate 263,363,569 of JANXHW010000002.1, read as the reverse complement.
GTAGTTTCAACTCATTGGTTCTAATCCTGCCCTCAGGAGCCACAAAGAGTAAGTCCTCTCCTTCTGTGTGACAGCCCTTCAGATAAGAACATCAGAAGAGCCCTGCAGCTGGATCCAGCCAAAGGCCCCTCTAGTCCAGCTTCCTGTGTCACACAGTGGCCCCATCAGATGCCTCAGGGAGCACACAAGACAATGAGATAACCTGTTTCCCGTTGACACTCCCTTGCACCTGGCACAGAGAAAACCCACTTCTAAAACCAGGAGGTTGCTTATGGCTTGTAACCTGTGATGGTCTTTTCCTCCATGAATCTGTCCAAACCCCTTTTAAAGGCATCTAGGCCACATGTCATCACCACATCCTGTGGCAAGGAGTTCCACAGATGAATTACACGCTGGGTAAAGAAATATTTTCTTTTGTCCATTCTAACTCTCCCTCCACTCAATTTTAGTGCATGTCCCCTGGTTCTGGTGTTGTGCGAGAGGGAGAAGAATTTCCCTCTATCCACTCTCTCCATTCCATGCATAATTTTATACGTCTCAATCATGTCCCCCCTCAGGCGCCTTTTTTCTAGGCTGAAAAGCCCCAGACGCTGTAGCCTTTCCTCATAAGGGAGGTGCTCCAGCCCACGAATCATTCTGGTCGCTCTTTTCTGCACCTTTTCCAATTCAACTATATCCTTTCTGAGGTGTGGTGACCAGAACTGGACGCAATACTCCAGATGTGGCCTTACCATCGATTTGTACAAAGGCAGAATGATATTGGCCGTTTTATTCTCAATCCCTTTTCTAATGATCCCGAGCATGGAATTTGTTTGTTTGTTCCCTTACCTCGGGGCTGCATTGTGGCTACATCAGTGCTGGAAAATTGGATCGGATTGGGCCCCTGGTTTCTTGCTCCTATGTAGGAGTGAATATTTCTGTCCGCTGAACAACTTCATCTTGTTGGTTTGGGCCCCAGTGATTGAGCCTGTTAAGATCGCTTTGTGCTGATTCTGTCTTTCAGAGTGTCAGCTTTGTGTTGCCTGCCAATTCATAAGCATTCCTTCTACCCCCTCGTCCAGGTCATTTATAAAAATGTTGAACAGTACAGACCTGGGACGGATCCTTCTCTCAATGATTATCCCCCTGCAGCTGGGAATCAGAGGTGAACTGACTCTGAGCATGGAAGCTCTTTATCTAGCACAGATTGATCCTCCGTGAATGTTTCTGACATTTCTAGTTGATCTCATCACAACTAGATAATTAGATAATTAATTATGTTAATTTGAAGGGGTACAGTTGGTCACACAGACCGTGACAGGGGGTACAGTTGGCGAAGAAGGTTGAGAGCCCCTGAACTAGAGTTTCACAACAAGTTTAATAGTTGGTGATGCACATCTGGCTGGAATAGATACTGTCTTGCTTTTCATTGCTTTCATCATCTAATCCCCAGTCCAATCAATTGCTGCATCTCTCCCCTTTCCATGATTTCCTTTCGCTTTGGCACGATTTCCTCTCTGTTTCAGGAGATGATATTCCGGTGCATGAGCAGGATAATGAACCACACAAGATATTCACAGAAACGTCAGTGCGTGAGAAGGAGGAAGGAACCTGCGGCTCTGAAGATGAACCAGAGAGGCAGGTGAAAAAGGAAGCAGAGAAGTGGACGAATAAAGCTAAGACAGGTCAGGGTGGTGACCTCTGCAAAATTAAAGCCTCGGAAAGATCACACAAAGTGATGGGACGGAACCAGTGCCCTGTTTGTGGCAAAGGCTTTACTCGAAAATCAAGCCTTAATAGACATTTTATCATTCATACAGGAGAGAAGCCTTATAAATGCACGGATTGTGGGAAAAGCTTTAACCGGAAAGCCAACCTGATTTCCCATGAAGTGATCCACGCAGAAGAGACATTGTACAAGTGTTCAGACTGCGGGAAGAACTTCAAACCAAAATGGGGCCTAATTGCACACCAGAGAAGTCCCACAGGAGAAAAGCTCTACAGATGTTCAGCCTGCAGGAAGAGCTTCAGGCTGAGAGCAGATGTTACCAGGTGTAGACTGGTCAATGAGCAGGGGAAGGAGCCACAGGGGATACCCTCAACTAAACTGGAGCAGGAGGACAGATCCTGTGGCAAACAAGAGGGGCAGATGGAAAACGAAATAAAGGAGTGGAAGAACAAATCAGATATAAAGCCCAATGTTGATCCTTGCAAACGTACTGTCCCAGAAAAACTGTACAAAGGGAAGAGAAGGAGCCCCTGCCCTGTGTGTGGGAAAATCTTTGCAACCCAATCGAGTGTTAACAGACACCAGAGAATCCACACAGGAGAGAAGCCCTATCAGTGCTCAGATTGTGGGAAAAGCTTTAATCAGAAAACAAGCCTCCTCACCCACAAAGTCATCCACACAGAAGAGAAGCCATACAAATGCTCGGACTGTGGGAGAAGCTTCAGACACGCCTCGGGCCTTATGGTTCATCAGAGAATGCACACAGGAGAGAAGCCATATAAGTGCTCAATCTGCAGGGAGAGCTTCAGTCAGAGAGCACATGTTAGCCGACATGTCATGAGAAAGCACTCGAGAGAGAAAATAAAAGTCTGTGTTTCTCAGGCATCCGTCAGCTGAGGCTCACGTTCTTCAGAATGAAAAATTGGAGAGATGTGTCACTCTTAGAGTTGTAAAGGTAGATATAAGAATGATCCACCCATAGAGGAAGCCACCGGCTTCGAAACGGCTGTTAGACGGACGTGCCTCTGAACTGGAAGGAGAAAAGCCCTTCGCAGTTTCTGACAGGGAGGTGGGGCAGCCGGCAGGCAGCCTCCCCTGAGGTCATTATTCGGTGCCTGTGAGCCGGTCACACCTAATGCAGAAATGAATGTTTCTCCTGGAGCCCGACTGGAAGGATGCAAAACTGGAGCAGTGAGTCCTTTAGTGAGAAATCTCCCATGGCACACTAACTGCACCCAGTTGCCCAGTTTGGGAATGACTGCATCATACCAACATCAGAGGAAAACGTTTCCTGTCACTCTTAACTTCCATAGTGACATGCTCTGCTCTGCTGTAAAGCAATTTTATTGCTGTGTGATAAGGAAATGTTGACTGATTGACCTCCAGAAAAGGGGGGATTGACTGATTGACCTCCAGAAAAGGGGGAAGGTTGAGGGCATCCATGTTTGGACTGTGGGAGAAAAAGATCTTCGAACTCTTTTTTCCGTTGAGAAGAAGACTTGCAATTTTTATGGTCCATTTTTATGGTCAGCGGCATTCCCATCTGTGTCAACGTGCAATGGACAAGGTTTGTTCATCTCAGCTTGACTTGCTGCTAGTCACGTCTTATGTTTTGTGAGAGTTTTTCAGTAACATGATGTTAAAAGAAATCTCTGTAAAATTTGTCGCCCTTGCTTTGTTCGGGGGGGGGCAGTAAGGAGTAGAATTTTGGGTGAAGATGAGCTCATCATCATTGTGATATTTCACCTCGTGTGCGGAAGGTCGCAGGCTCAATTGCTGGCAGGGTCTGCAGTTAAAAGATCTCAGTGGGAATAAGAAATCTTCAGGAGTAACACTGCAGACAGAGGGCTGGCTTTCTCAAAGACGATAACACGGTAGTAATTTCAAGTCGTTGTCACTGGCAGGAAAAGGCCGACAAAACTCCGTGTTGGATTGGTGAACAAGGTATAGATATGATGTACCACTTAAAAGTGCATTTTTTTTGTATAGGTATATATAAGTAAAGGTAAAGGTATCCCTTGACAATTAAGTCCAGTCGTGTCCAACTCTAGGGAGCGGTGCTCATCTCCGTTTCAAAGCCGAAGAGCCAGCGCTGTCCGAAGACGTTTCCATGGTCATGTGGCCGGCATGACTCAACACCGAGGCGCATGGAACGCTTTTACCGTCCCGCTGACGCGGTACCTATTAATCTACTTGCAATTTCTTGCTTTCGAACTGCTAGGTTGGCAGGAGCCGTCGCACGGATTTGAACTGCCGACCTTTCGATCGACAGCTCATGGTTCAGTGGTTTAACCCACTGCACCACCCGCTGGTACCACTTATAAAAATGCATAAAAGAGTAAAGGCTAACATAAAATCATTTTATTTCTGAGATACTACAGGAAAAATTATAGGATAACATTGTCTCAGTTTTCTATTATCTGGCAACTTTTCTGTTGCAAGAATCAAGCGTTTCTTTCTGCACAGGGAAGGGCAAAGAGGGTTTCCACAAATGACTCTGCCTTTCTCATTCCCCTTATGTCTGGAATCTCCTCCCAGAACCTCTCTCTGATGCACCCTCTTACTTACTTCACCCCCCTCCTCACCTTTTCTGTGAGGCCTGCGGTACAACCCCCCCCCCCCATTGCTACTGTATATTCTATTGTAACTCAGCCTTATTTGTCACTAAAACAAAAGTCTGTTCTTCTTTGTCCCTACCTCCAGCTTCATCCCCTCCCATTTTTGTCTCCCCTTCTTTAGTTATAGATTGTAAGCCCTTTGGGGCAGGGATCTGTCCTTTTGTACTGTATAAAGCACCATGCACATAGATGGCACTATATTTATTTTTATTTATTTATGGTATTTTTACCCCGCCTTTCTCCCCAAAGGGACCCAAGGCGGCTTACAACAAAAAGAAAATATAGTGCAGTACAATACAAAAATAAAAATAAAAAAATAGTTACATTTTAAAACATTAAAAACAAATTAACGACAATTAATAAAAACAGTATCTAAAATAGTTTTAAAAGATTACATTAAAGCAGCACCCCACCTGTACCAGGAGGATGTTAAAAGGCAAGGGCTCAGAAGGTTTCTTTAAACAAGAAGGTTTTTAGGCCTCGCCGGACAGTGTCCAAGGAGGGAGCAGTTCATAAGTCAAAAGGGAGGGAATTCCATAAAGTTGGTGCCACCACTGAGAAGGCCCTATTTCTGGCCGCCGCCCCTCACACCTCCCTGGGCGACGGTATCTGCAAGAGGGCCTTCTCTGATGACCTAAGGAGACGAGCCGGACTATATAGAAGTAGGCGGTCTCTCAAATATCCTGGCCCCAAGCCATATAGGGCTTTAAAGGTCAAAACCAGCACTTTGAATTGGGCCCGGAAACGAATCGGCAGCCAGTGCAGCCGTCGGAGGAGCGGCCCGACAGAGTCGAACCGCCTACCTCCAGTGACCACACGGGCCGCCGCATTCTGTACTAATTGCAGTTTCCGAACCGTCTTCAACGGCAGCCCCACGTAGAGCGCGTTACAATAATCTAATCGCGATGTCACCGTGGCATGGATCACCGTGGTCAGGTCTGCACGATCCAAGTACGGTCGCAGCTGGCGCACCAGCCGAAGCTGGGCAAAGGCCCCCCTGGCCACAGCCGCCACCTGGGAATCCAGGAGCAGCTGCGGATCCAGGCGGACCCCTATATATAAAAGAAGTATGCACAGATCTTCTGAATTATATATAGGAGACAAATTTGTGACTTTTAATGAAAATGGAAATAAAATGCAAAACCTCCTACTACTTGATTCTGTCCTTTGAATAAGGAATGTTTGAATAACAGTGTTAGATAACACTCGGTGACGTGCAACCATGACTGGAAAAGCCAGAAACATAATAGACAGCTATTGAGAGTTTCCAAATTCTCGATGAGTGCTCGTGTTAAATGGTAAGTATGGAAGGCAACAGGAAGAACAATTTAAAATTAAAATACCGTATACTGTATGCAGTGAAGTTTTATCAAATAGGATGTGAGCAAAAATCTCATAAGAACATAAAAACGTAAGAAGAGCCCGGCTGCTGGATAAGGCCAAAAGCCCATCTAGTCCAGCACTTCAGATAAGAACATCAGAAGAGCCCTGCAGCTGGATCCGGCCAAAGGCCCATCTAGTCCAGCTTCTTGTATCTCACAGTGGCCCCACCAGATGCCTCAGGGAGCACACAAGACAACAAGATAACCTGTTTCCCGTTGACACTCCCTTGCACCTGGCACAGAGAAAACCTACTCCTACAACCAGGAGGTTGCTTATGGCTTGTAACCTGTGATGGTCTTTTCCTCCATGAATCTGTCCAAACCCCTTTTAAAGGCATCTAGGCCAGATGCCATCACCACATCCTGTGGCAAGGAGTTCCACAGATGAATGACACGCTGGGTAAAGAAATATTTTCTTTTGTCTGTTCTAACTCTCCCTCCACTCAATTTTAGTGCATGTCCCCTGGTTCTGGTTTAGTGCATGTCCCCTGGTTCTCCACCAATATAGCAATGAAAAAAATACGTATACCATTTTAACACAATGGTATTTTCCCCCTGCAAGAATAAGGACAACGTGCAATACAACTCTGATATTTGTTGGGGGTGTTGTGGTGAAAAGGTGGCATTTACACGTATAGGGTGGCAAGGCAAGGTTATTCAGGGATATTAGAAGGAAGTCCTTAAGGTTATTGAGGGAACTATAGAATAAGCTGCCAGGGCTGTTAAGACACAGACAGGAAAGGGGATCATTGCTGAGGAAAAGCCCCAGCAGTAGCAGGAAGGATTTCTAGCCCTGCCTAGAGGAGAGAAAATGGCCAGCCTGGGTAGGCGGAGCCTCCACTGCCCAGGGAGAGATGCTTGTTCCAACCTGCTGTCTTGGTGCGCTGCAGCATCACCACACTGGGCAGGTGTGCGCTGTGCGCAGATGAGCATTACTGGCGCTAGTTCTGACAGCTCTTGCCCGTATTGCTGGAAACACACACCACGAACCAACGCAATGCATTCCAATAGCTATTCTCTGTTATACTCTGGAGAAGACTCTGATGCTGGGAAAGATTGAAGGCAAAAGGAGAAGGGGAAGGCCAAGGATGAGATGGTTAGACAGCATCACCGATGCAACGAACATGAAAATGAGCGAACTCAGGAAGATAGTGGAGGACAGGAAGGCCTGGCGGGATGTGGTTCATGGGATCACGAAGGGTCGGACACGACTTAACGACTAAACAACAACAACAACAGAATTTGGGGGAGCAGGGAGGTATATCCATGAGACCAACTGAGGTAGCTGCCTCAGGCAACAGTTAGCTGGGGGCACCCATCTCCACCTGTCCACTCACCTCCAGTGCTCCCCCTTCATCCAATCCCTAAATGGGAAAAAGGAGATGGAGCAAAAGAGGAAGTGTGGAGGAGGAGAAGAGAGAGTGGTGGGCTAGTAGGTGGGCTAGAACGCTCTGTCTAGCCCATCCCCTCCCATACACTTCCTCCTCCATTCCTTCTTCCCACTTTCCTTTCCAATCAGAGGCTGGCGCATCACCAGTTAAAGGAAGACCCAGAGTTTGACACAGACAGCACTGCAGGTACACAACGCCTGTCAATAGCAGAAAGGCCTGCTAACCCCTGCTAACTGGGCAAGAGCCACTTTTTCAATGGGTGCTCCTCTTATATTTAGCAGAGGGAGAGTAACTGCCCCCCTTTCACCCCAGCACAGTATCTTTTCTGGTGGCTGTTTGCTGGTGTTCTTCTGCATCTTTTTTTAGATTGTGAGCCCTTTTGGGACAGGGAGCCATTTAATCTTTTGATTTTGTCTGTAAACCGCTTTGTGAACTTCTTGTTGAAAAGCGGTATATAAATACTGTTAATAATAATAGTAATGATAATATGCTAGCTTGAGACCAATGGCCACCTGGCCCAGTGTAAGGGAGCTTAATCATCCTCATGGCTCATTAATATGCGATGTTTGTTAGAGGGCTCTTGAAGGTCCCAGAGCGGAGCAGGGCCCTTTAAAAAAATGGGCAACCCTACTAGCGAACACTCAGAAAGTACACAAGGAAGGAAGGGAAGTCAGTGCAGCATGGCTCCTGTAGTCTGGATTAATTGCCAACTTCTTTTTTCACCAACCCCTTAGAGAAGCCCTCTCTCTCTCTCTCTCTCTGTGCCAGGCAGAGTTTCACCTGCTGAACTCCTGTCGTTTGAGGCAGGTGTTCAAAGCACAGGAAGAAAGCTGGTTTTGTGAGGATGGGCAGTTGCGAGCGAATCCTTTCTGGCTGGCTCAGCAGTCCAGGAGCTGCTGAGCCAATAAACCTGCTGCCTCTTGGGCACCGAGGGGTTAAAGTAGGTAGCGGCGCGCTGATTCCTAGAGAGGCCTGGGAGGGAGGAGGGGGCGCTCCTGGCGCCAGGCTCCTCCCCTTCCTCAGATGCTGGATTGTTTTGAATTGGCAACGCAGGACTTTGGCTGGCGGGCACGTGGGCGCTGCAGTGAGTGCAAAGGGGCCGTGTTTGCAGCAGGGGCTGCGTGGGAGGGCGCAGGGCTGCAGGCTCCTGCTGCTCCCGGTTATTAATGATGGCAGCCGCCGCTGTTTTCTTCTGGCATAACCAAAAAACCCCCACCCAGCGTTGCAATTCCTGCCGGATCGTTTTGCCTTGGGGTTTTTCTTGGATGTGATATATATCAGCAGCTGACAAAGGGGGGAGGGCGAGCGAAGGGGGTTGCTGATTGTTTTCTTTAAAGAGCCCAGTGTTGGCTGCTGAAACAAAGGGCCACCTAGCCCAGCATCGTGTGTACCCCGGCGCAGAGGCCAGTCCGGTGCGTTTAGGGAACAACCCAGAGTAGGGCAAGAGAGGGCAACAGTTCCCCTCTGTTCGTTGCTTGCCCCCAGTATTTCGTATTGAGTCTAGACTAGAGGTACTGTACAGCTTCTGAAGATCTGTATCAAGGCCGGCACATCCATGAGGCCAACTGAGAAGTTTGCCTCTGGCAGCGGATTGCTGAGGGAGGGCACCACTCGCCTTCACTGTTCCTCTTCCTCCTTCTCCCACTTCCTAGATTGGAAAAGAAAGAGGGGGACGAAGCAGAAGCTGAAGTGGAGGCGGGAATAGTGGGCTAGTGTGAGATGCTCTGGCTGACCATTTTCCACCACGCTCCCTCTTCCACTTCATCCCCGCCTTTTTTTTTCAATCCTGCGAATGGGAGGAGCAGAGGCTGCTGGCACAGCATCAGGTCAGGGGAGGTGGGGAATTTGGTGCATTGTCTCAAGTGCTCTGGCTGGCCACAGACACGTTTTCTCCCTCTCGAAGACATAAATTCAAGATCATCCCATGACGGGTAGGAAGCACAGAGTCTTTAGGGATTGAACCTGGCCCCTTCTCCCTGCCACTGAGCTGCAGTCCCTCCCTGCCTTGAAAGGGGGTTTGAACAGATTCATGGAGGAAAAGACCATCACAGGTTACAAACCATAAGCAACCTCCTGGCTTTAGAAGTGGGTTTTCTCTATGCCAGGTGCAGGGGAGTGGAAGCAGGAAACAGGATAATTATCTTGTTGTCTTGTGCTCCCTGAGGCATCTGGTGGGGCCACTGTGTGATACAGGAAGCTGGACTAGATGGGCCTTTGGCCTGATCCAGCAGGGCTCTTCCTACGTTTTTATGTTACGGTTTTCATTTCGCTATCAGGGCCCATATTAGTTGTTTCCTCTGGATTTGGCTAACCCCTCTTTGAAGACATCTAAGCCAGAGGTCACCACCACATTTTCTGGGGAGTGAATTCTGTAAATTCATCATGTGTTTTCTGAAGTAGCCGTATGTTAAGCTGCCCTGAACCTTCCTGCCAGTCAGTATCCTGGGATGATCTTGAATTTGTGTATTAGAGAGGGAGAAAAAGTCTCTCTCTCTCTACTTCCTCCACGTCATAATTTTATACACCTCTGTTGAGTCCTTCCTTAGTTGTCTTCTCTTTTGACTAAGCGAAAACCTCCCTATCCCTTCCTCACAGGGAAGGAATACCAACCCCTTGATTGTTCTAATTATTTTCTACACCTTTCCAACTCTCTTATTTTGGAGATGAGGCAAACAGACATGGATTCCAGATGCATTCGCTCCATAGTCCATACATTTGTATAAAGGCATCACAATAGTGGTCTTTTAAAAAAATTCAGTGCCATTCCTGATAATCCGTAGCACTGAATTCGTTTTTTCCCCAGGTGCTGTACACTGAGTTGATGTTTCCATGGAGTGTTAGGTTCTAACATAAAACATTTTTTTAAAAAAGGTTGGAAATAATGGTTACAATACAGAGTACAGTGACACATTTTGTAAAAACACTTTTTCAGATTGCATGAATTAAACAGAAATCAGGTCAACTCAGAATAGATCTTTCTCAGTAGTCTCGGGTGGGCAGACCTCGCCTTCTGTTCCTTTATCTGTTGGAGTTCCTCAGGGCTCCGTTTTGGGCCCCCTTCTGTTTTCTCTATACACACTTTCCCTGGGTAAACTCATTAGTTCTTTTGGTTTTTCCTATCATTTGTACGCCGACGATACCCAGCTCTACCTTTCCACCCCTAATCTTTCGCCAGAGCTAGAGCTGCAAGTGTCATCCTGTTTAACAGCTGTTTCTCACTGGATGCACCATCGGCGTTTGAAGCTCAATATGTCTAAAACTGAGCTTCTCATTTTCCCTCCTAAGCCTACCCTTCATTACTCCTTTTCTATCTCTGTTAATAATGTTTCTATCCAGCCGGTTCAGGAAGCCCGCAGTCTTGGTTTTATCTTTGACTCCTCTCTATCATTCATTCCTCAGATTCAGACTACAGCTAAAGCCTGTAGATTTTTTCTCTATAACATCGCTAAAATCCGTCTATATCTCTCCCCTTCTACTGCAAAAACACTGGTTCATGCTCTAGTAATCTCACGGCTAGATTACTGCAACCTTCTCTTGGCAGGGCTTCCTCTTTCTCATCTCCATCCATTAATTTCTGTTCAGCATTCAGCTGCACGTATCATCTCACTTGCTCGTCGTTATGATCATGTCTCCCCTTTATTGTCCTCCCTTCACTGGCTCCCTTTCCCTTTCCGTATCAGGTATAAACTTTTGTTACTCACTTTTAAAGCCCTGCATGGGCTAGCCCCTCTTTATCTAACTGATCTCCTTTCTCTCTATACTCCTACTCGCACTCTTCGTTCTGGTAGTCAAAGTCTCCTTTTTCAACCCAGGATTCTCTCTGCCCCGTCCCGCATCCGTCCTTTCTTTCTTGCTGCCCCTCATGCCTGGAATCTTCTTCCTCTGCATGTACGGCTTATTACTTCCCTAACCAGCTTTAAAGCTGAGCTGAAAACCATATTGTTCAGGGAAGCGTTCTCAGGGAGCTCGTGATTGTCCCTCTGTTGTCTGATAGTATCTGTTATGATGTAATTTGTTTCAATGATGTGATATGACTTGTTCTATATTTGATGTTTTAACTTGTTTCTTTCTTTGATATGGTACTTTATTTATTTTTTTTCTTTTACCTCTTACTATCTTAGAGTGTACGCCTTGGGCAGGCTTTTATATGCTTCTATATGTGTTTGAATTCTTCAACCTTGTACAGCGCTGTGTATAGTGACAGCGCTTTAGAAATAAACTTTAATAATAATAATAATAATAATAATAATAATAACTTGGGTTTCAGAGAGAAACACTGAACCAGGGAATCATCGTTCACAGAAGAAATAAATGAATCTGATTGACCAGCAATGCATTCCTATACACACTTACCTGGGAGTAAGCTCTATTGAGCTCAATGAGACTTTCTTCTGAGAAAACATGCATAGGATTGTAGACTTATTATGGTAGTTTGAACCTGGTTCATAGCTTAGGAGTGCTCTTGGATCCAAGACCTTGAGACCAGACAGCTACCATGCGCTCTCTGGGGGTCTGCCTTTCGTAGACTTCTTAGAAACTTCAGCTGATATGGAATGCTGCTAGGACTCCATATTAGGCCAAGTAGGACTGGTCATCGTGAATATTTTTCATCAGTTCTGAAACAGTTACACAGGTTACCAGTCTGTTTCCGGGCACAATTCAAAGTATTGGTGCTGGTTTCCTCCTTCTTGGTTATTTGGAACGCCTTCCCCAGAGAAGCTTGCCGGGTTGGGTGCCAACTATTATATCTGTTCACATCAGGCAAAGATGTTTTTATTTGCCAGGGTGTTCCAGAATGTGATTTGAGCCGGTCTTCATCTCCACTGGCTGTAAACTGAATGTTTAGCCATTGCCTGCTGTTCTAGTCCTGCTATTTTGCTTTTATGCTATATCCTGTTTTTACGGTGCCTTGGTAGGTCTTTTGAAGGGGAGCCTAAAAATCTTTTAAATAAAATAAATTTATTAAGTTCCCCTGCAGGAACAGGTGCGCAGCTTGGGAGTACTTCTGGATTCACAGCTCTCCCTGGAAAGCCAGGTGGCGGCTGTGGCCAGGGGTGCGTTTGCCCAGCTTCGGCTGGTGCGCCAGCTGCGGCCGTACTTGAGTCGATCGGACCTGACCACGGTGGTCCACGCCTTAGTGACTTCAAGACTGGATTACTGCAACGCGCTCTACGTGGGGCTGCCCTTGAAGACGGTTCGGAAGCTGCAATTAGTGCAGAATGCGGCGGCCCGGGTGGTTGCTGGAGCTAGGCGGTTTGACTCTGTTGAGCCGCTGCTTCAGCGGCTGCACTGGCTGCCCATTCGTTTCCGAGCCCAATTCAAGGTGCTGGTAATGACCTTTAAAGCCCTTCACGGTTTGGGTCCAGGATATCTGAGGGACCGCCTTCTCCCATACATTCCGGCCCGCTCTCTTAGGTCATCTGAGGGGGCTCTCCTGCGTGTACCACCTCTATCGCAAGTTAGGGGAGTGGCAACACGTGGGCGAGCTTTCTCTGCTGTGGCGCCACAACTGTGGAACTCCCTGCCAGGGGATTTGAGAACCACCCCCTCCCTCATGACTTTTCGGCGAGGGCTCAAAACATTTTTGTTTCGTCTTGCGTTTGGGTGATGGGTTGTAGCCTGCCTCCTGTGTCTCAAGATGCTCTGCCATGTTGCTTTTGTGCTCCCTACTGTTGCCCCCCAGTGGTTTTTATTGATATTATTGTTTTTATTGTTTTTAAATTATGTATTTAAACTGTTTGTATTTTAAACTGTTTTTAATTTTTGTTGTAAGCCGCCTTGGGCATTTGCCTCGGCATGGGATAAGGCGGGATATAAATTTTTTAAATAAATAAATAAATAAATAAACCGAATGAAATAAATTAGAAATATTATTTAGTTTGTCCATTAAGGTGAGTTCTCAGACTTTGTGGGACCGTTGAGAAGTGTAAATGGACCTGGATAGTGGGGGTGAATTGTGAGTTGAATCCACTTCTTGGCTTCAGTGCAGATGTTATAGTACAGAAATACATTTCTAAAGTTCTGTAGCTTTCATGGCCAGAAACAATACAAATTTATTCCAACTTCGCAGGATTAACAGCCATGTAGAAATATGTGTAGAAATGACGTCTACAACGTTAACACATAAGAAACAGTTTAAAAAAACTAATCTATTTATTTATTTATTTAATTTATTTAAAGAATTTATACCCCGCCTTTCTCCCGAGGGCACTCAAGGTGATATCTATAGGATACAATGTTTCGTTCACACGCTGCGGACCTCCTCAGGTATCAGGCAACAGAATTGCAGAGATGTTAGCCTCTTGATGTACGAGGCTGGCTTATGCAGCAGAGCGAAGCATCAGTTGGAGAAAGACAGTTGACCCCATTCCGTCCGACTCAAGAGGGTAGCTGGTCTTTGTTCGTCCGAGCAGTTTTCAAATGAAATGAATAAAATCAAAATTGCTTGTTAATGCGTCTCCAACCATTGTGAGAAAAGCAAAGAAACTCAGACCTGCTTTTGTCTGTTTCTTTCAGGGAGAATATTTGGGTAGGAAAGAGGGGGCAGTTTCAGCTCCTGGACAGCCTCTGACTTCTCCCTAAGATGCGAATATTACCTGCAAGAGCAGCGAACTGAATACACTAATTCTGGGACAGGGCTGGAGGTCAATGTCCTCTTCTGCCTCTTGGGCACAGGAAGTGGCGGAGACTTTATTAAAATGTGGTCAGGATTGGACTAAGACTGTCAGCAGCAAGTGGAAATGTCTGTCGAGCAGGAGGTGGCGACAGCCTTGGATCTCCGACCTGAGTTTTTGGAACAGGAAGTGATAAAAAGACCCGGAAGAGCCTTAGCTGTTGCTCAGGTTGGGCCTATTGGAGAGTTTGTGAGTTGGGCCACGGTGGAAGAGAGGGGAGAAGAGCCTGAGGCAGGATTGGTCCAGAGCTGGGAAGTCCAATGCCAGGAGTTCTTGCAGGCAGCGCACACCCCTCCTTGGGAGAAGCCAAAGCCACCAAAGACCATGAGGTGGGAAGTGACCAAATCGTTCCTGGTTCCTTCCAAAACAGAAGCCACTTTCTGCAACTGGCCTGGAGGGGAGGGGGCAGTTGAACGTTTACCAGGGCTCCAAGGAGGAGCCTCGGAGCTCTCTGACCCCCTGGACTCTGGGGAGAGTGGAGAGCCACCCCGAGAGGCCTGGAGTGGGGCCGTTGCCAGTGCAGAGGAGCATCGCCAGCGCTTCCGGCTGTTCTGCTACCAGGAGGCGGAGGGGCCCCGAGAGGCCTGCAACCAGCTCCATGACCTCTGCTGCCAGTGGCTGAAACCGGAGAGGCACACCAAGGAGCAGATCCTGGAGCTGCTGATCCTGGAGCAGTTCCTGGCCATCCTGCCCCCGGAGATGCAGAACTGGGTTTGGGAAGGGCAGCCGGAGACCTGTGGCCAGGCGGTGGCCTTGGCAGAGGACTTCCTGACGAGGCAGCCAGAGGCGGAGGGATGGGACGGCCAGGTGAGTTCAGCATTTCATCCTCGGCCATTGTGGTGGTGATGAGGGTGGGCGGGATGCAGTCCTTGGCTAATCCTTCTGGGCTCCCTCTGCCCCCCTCCCCCCCACCTGACACCCTCTTTTGATGTCCCAGGTGCTTGGAGCGTCTGCAGAGGTGGCTGCGAGTCTCTCCAGAGCAGACCTGGCTTCTTCAGAGCTCCATAGAGAGGTCCAGCAGGAGAGTAGCAGGGAGACCTGCTTGCCAGGTATGGAATCAGGACCTCCGAAGAGCCCTGCAGCTGGATCCGGCCCAAGGCCCACCTAGTCCAGCTTCCTATATCTCACAGTGGCCCCACCAGGTGCTGCGGTCTGTCTGAGAGCTGAGCAGAACAAGGCCCTGGACTCCTAGAGCGCTGCAGTGGATTTGACTTCTTCCCGGGGGTGGGGGGGGAATGCTACATTTTAGTAGCTTTAATTATTTATATCCTGCTTTTAGCCCCAAGGCTAGAAAGCGGCTTACAAAGACATAACCTGTCAAAACAAGATCATATAGTCTGTCAGCAGCTACTGGCCATGGAAGCTTAAGTGGAACCTCCAGGCTCAGGGACACTGTACCTCTGAATAGCTGGGATCAAATTGTGCTGGGAAGTGGCTGTTGCCGCCGTTCCCTGTTCGTAGGCTTTATCTCGCTGTCCACTGTTGGAAACCAAACGATGGTTGAGATGGACCTTCAGCCTGATCCGGAAGGGCTCTTCTGATGTTCCCAACGTCCCTCCTGCATGGCATTGACCTCTTCTCACAAGAATATTGTTCTGGCGTTTGTGTCAAGCTTCTCATCTGCTTGGCCTTTGCCGAGGGTGTTCTTCTTCTGAAACGTTCTGTCTCGGTTCCAGGAGGCAATGGGCTGCCGAACGAGTGCCTGGTGGAACGAGGGTCAGCGGGGGAGCTGGAAGTAGCTCTGGTGGATCCAGACGGCGACCCAGAGGGTCCGGAAGAAAGCCACACGGAGAGCTGGAGGACTGCGTTGGCTGCCGGTTGGCGTGGTGACCTGCCTGAAACCGCCACTCCGCAACTGGAGAGACGAAGGAGCGCGCATGGCGCCCTCTGGAAGCGCTTTGCCATGGAGAGGCATCAAAGGCTCCATGCAGGGCCAAAGCCGCACAAATGCGCAGACTGTGGGCAGAGATTCACGCGGAGAGCAAACCTCCTTCGGCACCAGCAGGTCCATACAGGGCAGAGGCTGCACCTGTGCGCAGACTGTGGGAGGAGCTTCACCCGGAGGGAAAACCTGCTGAGACACCTGAGGCTGCACACAGGTGAGCAATGGCAGAGCAGCAAGGAGGGGGGTGGGGGGGAGGAGCTCCGGGGCGAAGCTCCTGCTTTGCGGACAGAATGGCCCAGAGTCCACCCCTGGAAGCCGCTCCAGGTAGGGGCTGGGAATGACCCTCCTCTGAAACCGTGAAGAGTTGCTGCAGCCAATCAGTGCAGACCTTGCTCAGTCCAAGACCGCTTCTGATGCTCAAACGGACTGACCATGTTGCTCCTGATACCGCCATGTTTCTGGCTGCAGGCCTGGGAACAGCGAACCACTGGCATGTTAAAGGTAGTCAGAAGTCAGTTCCAGTAGAACCAGTCCCGTGGCCCCAGGTGGCAGATGAACTGGGGGTGCCCACCTGCGCTCACCCACTTGCCTCCCCTGCCCCTTCTCTTCCCACTCCCTGGACTGGACAAGGAAGAGGGGAACAGAGCAGATGAGGAAGCCAGGAAGACAGGAGAGTGGTGGGCTAGAGTGACCCCGCCCTGTGCAGGGCTGTGGAGTCATGGAGTCGGAAGCCATTCTGGGTGGAGTTCGAGTTGGAGGTCTTGTGCACCGACCCCACAGCCCTGCCAGGGTGGAGCAGAGGCTGCACCTCACCAGCTAAGAGGAGGCAGCGTTTGGCACGGCTGCCTCAGGTGTCAGGAGGTCTTGGTCTGGTCCAGCCTACCGCTTTCAGTAGAATTCAGTCTCCTTTGCTTTCTTACTGTGTCTCTTGCTTTCTTCCAGCAGGTCATGGATGGATGATTCGGAATGAGAGGGGACCATTCCACATGCTGCTGGAAGGAACTGAAGCCTGTGAGGAAGAGAACCTAGAGGGAGGAAAGAGGGTGGAGAGAAGCCACTTTGAAATAGCAGCCTCCCAAATGGTACACCAAGGGACAAGAAGGATCGCATGCCCTGTTTGTGGGAAAATCTTTACTCGAAGATCAGGCTTTAATAAACATCAGAGAATACACACAGGAGAGAAACGGTATAAATGTTCGGATTGCGGGAAAAGTGTCAGCGAGATGATGGATTGTAGAAGACACGAGACAATGCAGGCAGGAAAGAAACCATATAAATGCAATAAATGTGAGAAGAAAAGTAATCTAATCCCAAGCTTTAATAGCCACAAAAGAAGCTACACAGGGGAAAAACCACACAGGTGCTCAGACTGTGACCAGAGCTTCAGTTGCCGCTCTCACCTTCTCAGACATCAGAGAGTGCACACGGGAGAGAAACCATATACATGCGCAATCTGTGGGAAGAGTTTCCGTCAGACGGCACATCTTGTTAAGCATGAGAGGACACACAGAGGTCAGAAACAGTATTTCTGCTAATGCTGCAGTAGACCTGGCCTTAGACTTCTCCCTTTCTTTAGACGACAGCACATGCAAGGAGGAAAGAGACATAGAATACGGAATGTCAGGAAAGCTTTAGCTGGAAATGCTAAACATGTTTTTTCGGTGTACATGAAACTGGAGGAAGTATCACTCAGAGTACACAGGGATACATTCTGAAATCTTCCTTTTTAAATTGAATCTGATGTTAAGTGAGTCTTCACCACCATCTAGTGGTCGGTTTTGGTACAGCGTGTAATGCTTATACAGGAAGGACAGGTACTGAGGCTGAAACTCAAATATTTTGGCCACCTAATGCGAAGAGAGGACTCTCTGGAGAAGACTCTGATGCTGGGAAAGATTGAAGGCAAAAGGAGAAGGCAAAGGATGAGATGGTTAGACAGCATCACCGATGCAACGAACATGAAAATGAGCAAACTCAGGAAGATAGTGGAGGACAGGAAGGCCTGGCGGGATGTGGTTCATGGGATCACGAAGGGTCGGACACGAAGCCAGCTCTGAACCTATCAGTCATGGATATGTCTAAAGCTGTATTCTATTTCAGAGGGGCTTTTGTCCATTTATTTATCCTACTGATGTTCTGTTTAATTTGTTTTTGTACTTTAAAAAACACATCTGGTTGTAAGTATTCTAATTTAGCTACTGTTCTATATTTGCTTAAAAAACTTTTGGGATCAGTGATGTACATCTGAAGAATAATAAAAATGTATTGGTTGAAGGGAAAAAGCAGCTTGGTACAGTGCAATGATGGTTGAGCTCCTCTAAACATGGAAGGGAATGGCTTCATTCATTAGGATGTTGGTGGACAACACTGTGATCTGTTGAAATAAACTGTTCTTTAGTCAGAAAATTATTACTGTTGTGCATGAAATACAAAGAACAAGCCATTGTGTGATTTCACATTTTATTCTTTAAGTTATAGTACTTTATTTTTGTTTTTGCAAAGGACCATGCCTTTAAAAGGGGATTTGACAGACTGATGGAGGAAAAGTCCATCACAGGCTACAAGCCATGACGACTATATGCAACCTCTGGGTTTAGAGGTAGCCTATCTCTGAATGCCAGGTGCAAGGGAGGGACAACAGGATACGGTATCCTGTTGTCTTGAGTGCTCCCTGAGGCATCTGGTGGGGCCACTGTGAGATGCAGGAAGCTAGAACATAAGAACATAAGAGCCCTGCTTGTTGTTGTTGTTGTTCAGTCGTTAAGTCGTGTCCGACCCTTCGTGATCCCATGAACCATATCCCGCCAGGCCTTCCTTTCCTCCACTATCTTCCTGAGTTCGCTCATTTTCATGTTTGTTGCATCGGTGATGCTGTCTAACCATCTCATCCTTGGCCTTCCCCTTCTCCTTTTGCCTTCAATCTTTCCCAGCATCAGAGTCTTCTCCAGAGAGTCCTCTCTTCGCATTAGGTGGCCAAAATATTTGAGTTTCAGCCTTAGTACCTGTCCTTCCAGGGAACAGTCAGGCTTGATTTCATTTAGGATTGACTGATTTGATCTCCTAGCAGTCCAAGGGACTCTCAGGAGTCTTCTCCAGCACCACAGATCGAAAGCATCTATTCTTCGGCGCTCAGCCTTCCTTATGGTCCAACTCTCGCCACCATACGTTGCTACTGGGAACACCATCGCCCTGACTATATGAACTTTTTTTGTAACAGAGTCTGGTGGGATGTAAATTGTAAGAAGGAGAGATGGAGTTTGCAGCTGAAAAGGATCCTTCCAGCATCACTGCTGGATCCAAAGGACCAGAGATGGTTATGTGAAACCTCCAGGTTTAGGGGCAGTATATCCATGAATAATAGTTGCCAGGGAGCGGCAGTGGGGGGGGGCAATTGTTTGCATGCATCTTGGAAGCAACCGTTGTGCCACAGTGAGAAACTGGATGCTAGACTAGGTGGTGGGATCTTGGTCTGATTGAGTCCGGGACTCTTCTGATGCTCTGCTCTGGAAACAGAGACCTGTCCCCTTGTAGTTTGCAATGCAATGTGCATGTTGATTGCACCATTGTTGTTGTTCAGTCGTTAAGTTGTGTCCGACCCTTCGTGATCCCATGAACCATATCCCGCCAGGCCTTCCTGTCCTCCACTATCTTCCTGAGTTCGCTCATTGTCATGTTTGTTGCATCGGTGATGCTGTCTAACCATCTCATCCTTGGCCTTCCCCTTCTCCTTTTGCCTTCAGTCTTTCCCAGCATCAGAGTCTTCTCCAGAGAGTCCTCTCTTCGCATTAGGTGGCCAAAATATTTGAGTTTCAGCCTTAGTACCTGTCCTTCCAGGGAACAGTCAGGCTTGATTTCATTTAGGATTGACTGATTTGATCTCCTAGCAGTCCAAGGGACTCTCAGGAGTCTTCTCCAGCACCACAGTTCAAAAGCATCTATTCTTCGGCGCTCAGCCTTCCTTATGGTCCAACTCTCGCAACCATACATTGCTACTGGGAACACCATCGCCCTGACTATGCGAACTTTTGTTGGCATGGTGATATCTCTGCTTTTTATTATGCTGTCTAAGCTTGCCATAGCTTTCCTTCCAAGGAGTAAGCGTCTTTTAATTTCATGGCTGCTGTCTCCGTCTGCAGTGATCTTGGAACCCAGAAAAGTAAAATCTGTTACTGCTTCCATTTCTGCCCCTTCTATTTGCCAGGAATTGATGGGACCCGATGCCATGATCTTAGTTTTATTAATGTTGAGTTTCAAGCCAACTTTTGCACTCTCCTCTTTCACTCTCATCAAGAGGCTCTTTAGTTCTTCACTTTCTGCCATTAGGGTGGTATCGTCTGCATATCTGAGGTTGTTGATATTTCTCCCGGCAATCTTGATTCCGGCTTGTGATTCATTCAGCCCTGCATTTCTCATAATGTACTCTGCATATAAGTTAAATAAGCAGGGTGACAATATACAGCCTTGCCGTACTCCCTTCCCAATTTTGAACCAATCAGTTGTTCCATGGCCAGTTCGAACTGTTGCTTCTTGACCTGCATACAGGTTTCTCAGGAGACAGGTAAGGTGGTCTGGTACCCCCATCTCTTTAAGAATTTAAAGAGCCCTGCTGGATCAGGCCAAAAGCCCATCTAGTCCAGCTTCCTGTAACACCAGATGCCTCAGGGAGCACAAGACAACAAGATAACCTGTTTCCCGTTGACACTCCCTGGCACAGAGAAAACCCACTTCTAAAACCAGGAGGTTGCTTATGGCTTGTAACCTGTGATGGTCTTTTCCTCCATGAATCTCTCCAAACCCCTTTTAAAGGCATCTAGGCCAGGTGCCATCACCACATCCTGTGGCAAGGAGTTCAACAGATGAATTTCCGGGTGGTGAAGACGAGCAGGGATTGTGAAGAGCTCCAGAAGGATCTCTCCAAACTGGGAGAATGGGCAGCAAAATGGCAGATGCGCTTCCATGTAAGTAAGTGCAAAGTGATGCACATTGGGGCAAGAAACCAAAATTTCACATATACGCTAATGGGTTCTGAGTTGTCTGTGACGGATCAAGAGAGAGATCTTGGGGTGCTGGTGGACAGGTCGATAAAAGTGTCGACCCAGTGTGCGGGGGCTGTGAAGAAGGCCAATTCCATGCTCGGGATCATTAAAAAAGGGATTGAGAATAAAATGGCCAATATCATTATGCCTTTGTACAAATCGATGATAAGGCCACATCTGGAGTATTGTGTCCAGTTCTGGTCACCACACCTCAGAAAGGATATAGTTGAATTGGAAAAGGTGCAGAAAAGAGCGACCAGAATGATTCGTGGGCTGGAGCACCTCCCTTATGAGGAAAGGCTACAGCGTCTGGGGCTTTTCAGCCTAGAAAAAAGGCGCCTGAGGGGGGACATGATTGAGACGTATAGAATTATGCATGGGATGGAGAGAGTGGATAGAGGGAAAATTCTTCCTCTCGCACAACACCAGAACCAGGGGACATGCACTAAAATTGAGTGGAGGGAGAGTTAGAACAGAAAATATTTCTTTACCCAGCGTGTAATTCATCTGTGGAACTCCTTGCCACAGGATGTGGTGATGGCATCTGGCCTAGATGCCTTTAAAAGGGGTTTGGACAGATTCATGGAGGAAAAGACCATCACAGGTTACAAGCCATAAGCAACCTCCTGGTTTTAGAAGTGGGTTTTCTCTGTACCAGGTGCAAGGGAGTGGCGACTGGACACAGGTATCTTGTTGTCTCGTGTGCTCCCTGAGGCATCTGGTGGGGCCACTGTGTGACACAGGAAGCTGGACTAGATGGGCTTTTGGCCAGATCCAGCAGGGTTCTTCTTATGTTCTTATGTAATTACACGCTGGGCGAAGATATATTTTCTTTTGTCCGTTCTAACTCTCCCTCCACTCAATTTTAGTAGATGTCCCCTGGTTCTGGTGTTGGGCGAGAGGGAGAAGAATTTCCCTCTATCCACTCTCTCCATCCCATGCATAATTTTATAAGTCTCAATCATGTCCCCCCTCAGGCGCCTTTTTTCTAGGCTGAAAAGCCCCAGACGCTGTAGCCTTTCCTCATAAGGGAGGTGCTCCAGCCCACGAATCATTCTGGTCGCTCTTTTCTGCACCTTTTCCAGTTCCACTATATCCTTTTTGAGATGCGGCGACCAGAACTGGACACAATACTCCAGATGTGGCCTTACCATCGATTTGTACAAAGGCAGAATGATATTGGCCGTTTTATTCTCAATCCCTTTTTTAATGATCCCAAGCATGGAATTGGCCTTCTTCACAGCCGCCGCACACTGGGTCGACGCTTTCATCGACCTGTCCACCAGGACCCCAAGATCTCTCTCTTGATCCGTCACAGACTAGATGGGCCTTTGGCCTGATCCAGCAGGGCTCTTATGGCTCTTATCCAGCAGATTCTTCCTTCAGGCTTCTGCCTTTCCTTTAAAAAAATATGTCCAACGTTTTTGAAATGATTATTGAAATGATCATCAAACCCCATAACATTAGGCAGGGTGACCCCAAAGCAAAGGAAGCGAGGAGCCTTTCATCACTGGTTCCAGGGCATGACTGCGATCCACCTGAGGAACCTCTGACAAGGTTGGCTCTGGCCAGCATCTGTCATCCTCTTCCTGGTGAGGTGCCAGCCTCTGGTTCTTCCTAGATTGAGAAAAGGAGAGAGGGCCGAAGTTCAGCTCATGGTGGGCGAGAGCTCCAGCACTCTCCTCTACCCTTCCCCATATGTGCCACTCCCCTCTTCCTTTTCTAATCCAGAAAGTGGAAGGACAAATCGAGGCGGCTCCTTCTCTTCCCATGCTAACCACCTCCATTGACCTCATTTAATGGACCCACCCTGGTCTCACCTAAGGCCAGCTGATGATACAGGTAACGTTTGAACCAGAGACGTCTGATTTCTAGCGCCATCTCTGAAGCGCCATACTACACTAACGTTCAGGCCTTTGCGCCAAATTGTTTTCAACAAAATGTTGAATAAGAGACTGGGGACCCTTCCTGAACCTGAAATGGCAATGGAGGGTGGGCTTGATGATGTAGTTGAAGGTTCCTTTTAACTCTAGGATTTTAAGATTCTTTTTTCCCCAAGCAGGAATCACCAAGACCTCCCTCTCTTAAATTGTTGTTCTTCTGAAAAATGAATAGAAAATGCACAAGCAGATATATAAAATTATTCCTATAGGATCAGCTTAAAAATGTATGTAACGGATAATCCTATATAAATTTTCTCTTGGGAATGTGATATTTAATCTAAACAAAACAATTTCTCCCCTTTCTTTAATCCCCCCATGTTTACTCTGAGCACGTTGCCCCCCCACTATTACTGTGACTCTATTATAGTATTTAAAAACAACAACTATTTTTGGCAGAGTTGCCAGCTGCCCCCCCCTTTTGTGCCTTCAACAGAAATCAACAAGCTTTTCCTAGCTTCATCTGCTACAAATTAGCAGACTTGCAGTGCAATCTTAAGCAAGATTATATAATAATAATAATAATAATAATAATAATAATAATAATAATAATAATAATATATTTCTATCCTGCTTTCTCTCCCCCCCCCCCATAGGGGGCAGTTCTGGTGTCTGGACTGGAACGCAACGCTTGCGTTGCACTGATTGCACTGCGAGGCGAGCCGGCTAATTTGCAGAGGATCCCAGTGACAACTTTACACGGCTGTTTCGGAAGGGTTAAATCAACCGAGTGGCGCCGCCTGGAAGGGCTGGGGAATGAATGGGTTGGAGAAAGAGGAAGGAGGAGAGGGGGAGTTGGGTCCTCCCAGCCTGGACGTTTGCAGTGGCGGCAGCAGCAGCATCACAACAACTTGGACTGGCGGAGGCAGCACGTGGGAACGCGGCGAAGTTGCGGGAGGGGGGGCACTGGGGCGACAGCAGCGGGAGGAAGGAAGGGGACAGGCTGCTGCTGCTGCTGCTGCAATCGGCGCCCGGGGGACAGGACAGGACTCCCCCTCCCAGGCTGCCCCGCCGCTGATGAGCTTCCCTGGAGGCGGAATATGGGGCTGGTCTGACTCTGGTCTTTTGCAGCAAGGAGGTAATAATAATAATACTTCTCGGATCAGTGGCTGTTGGGCATACAGGGGACACTGAATGGAGGGGCGGCCGCGGCGGCGTTGCTGCCTGCGGAGCCCCCTCCCCCAGCCCAGCACTGTGGAAGGGAGGCCGAAGCTCAGGGGTTCAGCCTCCCTGCTTTGCATGCAGAGGGTCCCCGGCAGGGTTGATGCCCGGACCGGCTGCATCTCCAAGGAGGGGGGGGGAGACTCGCTCGCTGCTGCCGGGCAGGGCTGGAAGAGACGGAGCTGAGCCAGGCGTCTGACTTGCTCTTGTCTAACTAATGTTCTCCCCATAACAAGTAAAAACAGAAACTCCATATTCAGAGGCATTCTACCTCTGATTTCCAGCTGGTGGGGGCACGTAACTGGGGTGGGGTGCTCTCCCTGTCCCTCATTCCCTCAGCCTTCCTGAAGGGTGCAGGCTGAGGCTGAAGCACATGCTAAGGATAAGGTCCTTTGGGTTCTGGAGCTATGTTGGGGGGGGGGGATAGACAGAAAGCTCTTAAGGGGTGGGCTGAGCCCCTGGGACAGACCTCGCCAAACTGTATTGCAGGCTGTCTTTTGTGTGTGTCTCTTTCCTGCAGGGAGAAGGACTTTCTGAATCAAGGAGAATGAACGCCCTCTCCTTTCCTCGAGACTTTGGTAACTCTGACAGTTCCAGAAACCGAACCTGATCTGAATCGTCAACTGCTTCCATCATATAAAAGGTGGAATCATCAGCTGTCGTTCTGAGGCAGAAGAGATGGCTGTCGACCAGGGGGCCGTGTCAGCCGAGAGTTTCCCTCTTGAGGCCGTGGTCGATAACAGCATGTTTCCAGTTGTTAAAATGGAGGAACAGGAGCCGACAGGCTCCATACTAGGTGATGAGGGAATGGAAAGATCCGGAAAAGGCCTCCATATTGCCCATGGTTGGAGCTCTTGGGTTGGGGCTACATTGTCCAGAGTTGGGACTCTTGGAGAATTTCAGACTTGGGTGACGTCAGAGCATGTGAAACAGGAACCGGGCGGGGCAGTCTGGGAAGCCCAGTGGCAGGAGTTTCTGAAGGCCGTACAGTCGCCTCACTTTGATTGGGCAAACCCACAGATGTTGGAGAGCCTGAAAACCAGAGACCTCCAAGCCTCTAGCTCCCCAGATCCAAGAACATGCGGGGAAGCTAAAGGAGAGAACACCAGCGAGGGGACAGTTGGTGTGGAGGCACAGCGCCGGCACTTCCGGCAGTTCCATTACCAGATGGCCAAGGGGCCCCGGGAGATCTGCAGCCAACTCCAGGAACTTTGCCACCGGTGGCTGAAGCCCGAGAGACACACCAAGGAGCAGATCCTGGAGCTGGTGACCCTGGAGCAGTTTTTGGCTGTCCTGCCCCCGGAGATGCAGAGCTGGGTCAGGAAAGGTGGGCCAGAGACCTGCTCCCAGGCGGTGGCCTTGGCGGAGGACTTCCTGCGGAGGCAACAGGAGGGCGGCCAGCCGGAGCACCAGGTGAGGGCGCTTGCTTTGTTCCTTGGGCTGCCATGAAAGAAACCGTAATCAAATGAGTGTCAATGAATTGACGAAAGGAAATGTCACTAATCAACAGAGTTAAATTTAGACCCACTGTAAATATCCGAGATTTTAGACCATGGTCCACACGAATTTGTACTTCCTAATTTTTCGCTCCGCACTATGCGGAGCATTATCAAACATAAGGCGACTGGTAAACTCCGGAAGCTTCAACTTCGACTGCTCTAGAGTCGCACCAACCATTAACCGTTCAAACGAGTTCCATCAATCCCGTTAAAGGCTCCGCTGGCCGTTCTTAAAACAGAATTTTGTGACCCGTATCTAGATGATGTTTTGCATCTGCAGATTTTTCTTTCTGACCCAGACGACAGTGTTTCTCGTGCTCCGTAACCCTGGTTCTTACTGATCTCCTGTCATTCCAACATACATCTTTCCGCATTTGCACAGTATTCTGTAAACCCCAGCTGCATCCCAAGGGTAACACCTGTTGGATCTTGCTGGTACCCTGTTTCCCCGAAAATAAGGCATGTCTTATATTAATTTTTTCCACCAAAAAACGCAGCATGTCTTATTTTCAGGGGATGTCTCATATTTTTCATTTACAACAATTTTCTGGTACATTTATTCAAATACATTCATGTCATCTTCTTCTGGAACATCGTCATAACTCTCCAAACCCCACATTCCAGTATTGTCGATCTTAGAGACAGTTCATATCGCTGAAGAAAGTCATCCAACCAGTGTTGTGATGCTTTGAGTTATTTTGGTGATATTTCTAACTGTGGTGCCATTTCAAGGGCAAATTCTTGAATATCAGCCCTGCGCACAACCAAAGCCTTTGCTCTCCTGTCAGCAATCCATTCACAGATGGTGGCAGTTCTGACCGGCCACAGCCAGCCGGGACGAAGAGTGAAGGGGGGTGTCTTGCTTTCGGGGGATGTCTTATTATCAGGGAAGCAGGGTAGCTGTATAAATCGTCTAGAGATTAACCTGCCCCAAGATTCTCCCAACACGGTCAGTGACCCCTTTGATAATACGGGAGAAACACCCTGGTTTTTGGATCTAATGGCTGATCCACATGGGGGATATCCCAGGCTTTCCTTGGTCTTAGCGCCTTCTTGGAAATCCATTTTGTTGCAGTGCCCTCGTCGCATGTTCTCTCTCCGCTTTGTAAAACCCCCGGCTCTGATATGCGCTCTGCCCTGGTCATCAGAGTATTTATCAGTCCTCTTTTTTGTTTGGGATGGTGATTGGACTCATAACATAAGTATCGATCCGTGTGCGTTGGTTTCCGGTATGCTCGATGACCGTCCATCAGCGCAACTATCCGTACGACTGACAATCACATCTAAGAAGAGCAGTTCTCGCTTACTCTCCACTTCCATCGTGAAACGGACCACGGGGTGAATATTGTTTAAATGTTCCCGAACCAGTTGTAGTTCCCCCTTCTCCCATATAGTGAAGACATCGTCCACATATCGCCACCACAGCACTGGCTGCTGTTCCGAAAGCCCCTGTCTCAAAGTCCTCTGTGAATAAGTTGGCCCCATAGCCACACCATCAAACTGCTCGTAAACCACCTGATTCCAGGTAACATACGTGGAGGTTAAACAATGTCTAGATCAGTCCACCAAGTCCTCTGGCTCAGGATCCGTTATCAGGCTCATTACCCCTTCAATGGGAACTCTCGTGAATAAAAACACTACAACACAACTAACAAGTATCTCTTTAGACTCAGCTCTACAGTTGTGGAGCTGGCCCCTAATCATTGTTGCGATCCTAAAGTATTTGCTGCCTGCTTTAGGCCAGCGAAGGAGGGGAGGAAACCAGGGATTTTCGCCATAATAATTATTTGATATTTGTCAGTGAGCAATAAACACAAAAATAAATTATCTTTGGTTGGCTTTGCAAAGGGCGAATCTGGCTTATTCTCTAGAATTAGCACCTGCATTTTGTGCTTTCTATCACAACAGCTGCCCAAATCTCCAGCTCTTATTGTGGCCTTTGCCCTTTAAAAACAACAACAACTGGGTGGTATTTACTTTTACCCGTTGTCTCCCTCTGCTCTGAGCAGAACCTTGCTTTGCTGTTGCAGGTGCTGGTTGAGGAGGTTGCTGCAAGTTTCTCCAACGGAGACCCAGGTCTGACACATGCCAGGGGGAGGAGCCCTTGCCGGGAGATCAAGCAGGAGAGCGATGGAGAGGCAGCTTTGCTGGGTAAGGAAGGATTTCTTTTTGTCTCTATTGGCGGCTCTGATCATTGTCAGCAGGGTGGGTGGGGGGAATGTTGGGTGTTGCGTGGAAGACCTGGCTGTGTTTCGGTGACTTCTGGATTAGACCACTTCAAATACACTCCACGTGGGCCGCCCTTGAAGTGGTCTGGAAGCTCTCGTCGCTGTGGAGTTTTGTTGCGGAATTGTTAAAAGTTGGCAGACTCTTAAATAACGTTTTTGTTATTAAAATGTCAAAATATAAAATGGAGGGGGCGGAAGATCGGTGGTAGAACATGTGCTTTGTGTGGAGAAAGTCCCGGGTTCAATTCCTGGCATTTCCAGGTAGAGCTGGTGCCAGAGAAGGTAGCTAGGGATGACCAAAATGGCTTGCCCACTGTTCTGTGGAGCGGACTCTCAGGAAAGTGTGTATCGGATTGGAGCCTGGGCTACTTCAGACTTCAAATTCACTTCTGCACATGGCTGCAAGCATATCAATAAAAGGAGAGAGACTGCTGCAGAAACATTTACCAGCAGCATTTAGACTGCTGAACCAACACAGAAGCTTCTGTGGGGTTTTAGAAGTGTCGAAAAATAAGGAAAAATAGGCAAAAAAGGGGGGCATTCATCATACCTCGGAAGAACCCTGAAAAGCTACTGCCAGCCATGGCAGACAATAATGAGCTAGAGAGACCAAGAAATATTTCTTGCTAGAAAGGCAGCTTCGTACATTTATAACATCCAATCCAAAACTCTGTTTATGAGTTCTTAAACGCTGGTTTTCTCTGTGCCAGGTGCAAGGGAATGACAACAGGAAACAGGTTATCTTGTTGGCTGTGTGCTCTCGGAGGCATCTGGGGGGGGGGGCACTGTGAGATACAGGAAACTTGACTAGAGGGGCCTTTGGCCATATCCAGCAAGGCTCTTCTTATGTTACATAGATTGTTTGTCAACCAAGAATAACGTTTTTGTATCTGTCTTCCCCTGCAACGTTTATTTGGTCTCTTCTCTATTTGTGGTTCGTTTTTCCCCTCCATCCCTTCTTCTCTAATCAGTATTTTGGCTTCATCCCATCAGGCACTGACCAAGGGAGACTAAATGATGCGGAACCAGGTGAAATGTTAAGGAAAAGAGTCAAACATCGAGATGTGGAAAAAAATGTTGGGAAACAGAATGGACCAAAGAAGCAACAGAAAAACAAAACAGAGAAATGGAGAGAGAAATCCACTCTGTTTCTTGGAGGGGATCCCCCTGAGTTTAAATCAAGTCAGAGATTACATGAAGGAAGGAGGAGATATGTATGCGGGGTGTGTGGGAAAAGCTTCACTTGCAAATCGAATCTTAACAGACATCAGACAACACACACAGGAGAACAGCCTCACAAGTGCTCACACTGTGGGGAAAAATTCACTCGGAGAGCAAATCTTATTGTCCATCAGAGAATCCACACAGGTGAAAAACCATACAAATGTTTTACATGTGGGAAAAACTTCAGTGTGAACTCAAGCCTTATTAGGCATCACAGAATTCACACAGGAGAGAAGCGATATCGGTGCTTCGACTGCGGAGAAAGCTTCAATCAACGTAAAAGCTTTATTTCACACCAGAGAATACACACAGGAGAGAAGCCATAGCAGTGCTCAGACTGTGGCGAAAGCTTTCACGATAAATCAAACCGTATCCAACATCAGAGAATTCACGCAGGAGAGAAATCCACACAGGAGAATGTGTAGACTCTGGGGAAAGCTTCAGTCAGAACTCGTCCCTTATTAGACTTCAGAGGGATACACACAGGAGAGGTACTGCATAAATGCTCAAATAGCCAGGAAAGCCTTCACGATAAATTGCATAGTCACAAATCAGGATGAGGATGTTCAATGGCCATTGAGCTCTCCCTGTCTGTTCTGAGGGATCTGGTGGGTGCTTGGGCAAGGACGCCAGGGAATGGGGATACGGAGACAGGCATAGACTGTTGGAAGAGAACAAACACAACTCTTACCATAAAATGGGAGTGCATCGCCAGAATTATGGGCAGTTGAGAATTGCCTTCCTGAATCGGATCCAAAGCACAGGATTCTGTCTCTGCCAGTGTCCAGTCAGATAGCTCTTAGAAACTGACAAGCAGAACATGAAGCCAACAGCCCCTTCTTCATGATTTGTCCCCTGCACCTGGAATTCAGATACACTGCCCCTCCAGTAGGAGGTTCTGTTTAATTATTGTGGCGAATAGCTGTTGAGTGATTGACCTACTTGAACTTGTCCAAAGCTTAAGCCTTAAACAAACAAACACGCCCATCAAAGCCAGTAACCAGGACTGCAATGAATTCTGCAAGCGAATTAGGCATTGTGTGCAGACGGGCCTCCTGAGAAAAATCACTGATCCACCAGAGAGGTGTCTCTTGTAGCTCTGTCACCTGCCATCCCTTAATCAGCCTGTCTAGGAATTGAACATGACATCTTAGACATGCAAAGTGTTTGCTCTTTGAAGGGTCACTTATCTCAGGGATTCCTTTCTCCCTCTATAAAATAATCAATTCTTTTTAGGTTTATTGGACTTATTCTGACTTGTATCTAGTTGTCAATTGTACTTGTTTTGCATAAAATGATACCCTGTTTCCCTGAAAATAAGACCTCCCCCAAAAGTAAGACCTACTGTCATTTTTTTTTTCGTGATTTTTGCTGGCACTCATAAATATAAGACCTCCCCTGAAAATAAGACCTAGCTAGGATCATCAGCCAGCCAAATGGACACGACCCCCCCCCCAGCACACACCCCCGCACCGATTTAAGCGTCGTACTTTCCCGAGGGTGCAAGGCTCTGGAAGGCCTGCACTTGAGTCCTCCACCATAGAGATGATGTGCTAGAGAGACTCTGTAAGGTTGCAGCCTCCTTGCAGGCCTCTCTAGCCTGTCGTCTCTATGGTGGAGGACTCAAGTACAGGCCTTACAGAGCCTTGCACCCTCTGGAAAGAATGAAGCTTTCATCGGTCAAAGTAAGTGCCGGGGGGGGGGCTCATGCCACAGGTTGGGAAAATAAGACCTCCCTGAAAATAAGACCACCTGCATTTTTTGGAGCCAAAATTAATATAAGACACCGTCTTATTTTCGGGGAAACACGATAGGCCTTAAAAACAATCTAAAACTGTCATGGCCAGCAATAATATACAAAGTCTTAGGTTCATATCCAGGAATAAAAGCCATGTGTAGCAAGTTTCCAAAATAATTCTTATGTTTTTTATAAAACTAATTGGATTTTAATTAGTTTTTATAAAAAACGTAGAATTATTTTGGAAACTTTGTATATGATAGGCCTTATTTAATATGGAACGCATTTTTTCTGTACTTCCTGTTTTGAAACTCTTCATTGAGAATGGTTTAAAAGTAGTAGTAGTAGTAGTAGTAATGGGCTTGTCAAATTTTTATATGTATTATTTGTGACACT
Organism: Plestiodon gilberti rubricaudatus; assembly: GCA_026170595.1. Lineage (NCBI taxonomy): Eukaryota > Metazoa > Chordata > Lepidosauria > Squamata > Scincidae > Plestiodon > Plestiodon gilberti. Next base: position 263,332,689 of record JANXHW010000002.1, on the reverse strand, counting down.
GAAGAAATAAAATTTGCATACAGAAGCAAAATAAAGATGCAACAATAAAAATGCATTTTTTATTTGAATGAATTGCTTGAAAGTAATCAAATGTTAACTTTTATATCTCCCCCCATAGCCATAGGGGGCAGTTCTGGTGTCTGGACTGGAACGCAACGCTTGCGTTGCACTGAGACAACTTTACACGGCTGTTTCGGAAGGGTTAAATCAACCGAGTGGCGCCGCCTGGAAGGGCTGGGGAATGAATGGGTTGGAGGAAGAGGAAGGAGGAGAGGGGGAGTTGGGTCCTCCCAGCCTGGACGTTTGCAGTGGCGGCGGCAGCAGCATCACAACAACTTGGACTGGCGGAGGCGGCACGTGGGAACGCGGCGAAGTTGCGGGAGGGGGGGCACTGGGGCGGCGGGTCAGCCGAGAGAATCGACAGCAGCGGGAGGAAGGAAGGGGACAGGCTGCCGCTGCTGCTGCAATCGGCGCCCGGGGGACAGGACAGGACTTACTCCCCCTCCCAGGCTGCCCCGCCGCTGATGAGCTTCCCTGGAGGCAGAATATGGGGCTGGTCTGACTCTGGTCTTTTGCAGCAAGGTAATAATGCTCTCGGGGATCAGTGGCTGTTGGGGGGGAGACACTGAATGGATGGGGGGCGCTGCCTACTGAGCCCCCCCCCTAGCCCAGCACTGTGGAAGGGGGGCCGAAACTCAGCGGTTCAGCCTCCCTGCTTTGCATGCAGAGGGTCCCCGGCAGGGTTGATGCCCGGACCGGCAGCATCTCCAAGGGGGGGGGGGGGAGACTCGCTCGCTGCTGCCGGGCAGGGCTGGAAGAGACGGAGCTGAGCTGAGCCAGGCGTCTGGCTGCTCGAACTAATGTTTTTGACAGTCATCCTCCTCCTGCTTTTATCAATGTTCCGGCGCCTCCCTAAGCGCTCTGGGGTCTCCGGCAGTTCTTGTCTGTCTCCCAGAATGCTGTGAAATGGAGATGGCAGGATTGAACCCGGGACTTTCTGCATGCCACCCAGGAGCACCTCCCCATAACAAGTAAAAACAGATACTCCATGTTCAGAGGCATTCTACCTCTGATTTCCAATGGGGGGGGTTGCTCTCTCTCTCTCTCATTATCTCAGCCTTCCTGCTGAGCTGTTTGGATGCAGAATGTATTCTATTTATTTACAAAAGTCATTGCTATACTAGCTCACATCTTCCAAACTGATAGGATCTTCAGCGGGTCTGACAATAGCTGAATGACCCACAAAAACTATCAGTTCAGGATGACCCCCAGGGGGAAACCCCAGACCTGGTACCATTAAAATCAATCAAACTTTGCGTTACCTTCTGTCTGAACCTGCTGAGGGAACCAAACCTCCATAGTCCCTGAGTTTCCACAATATGGGCTGTATTGATCAGATCCGGAAAGCTGAATATGTATCAGGGACTTGCTCTTATCAGTGCCCATGAGGGAAAACGGAAAATCCAATTTCACCAGGTGCTGGGAATCTATTTCTCCAACCTACCCAGATTGTGATCTTCACTGCTGGCCTAGAGTGGAGTCGTGGTCCGATCCTGGCGGTCAAGAGAGACTGTCTGCTTTCCAGGAGGAGGGGCAAAGGTGGTGCCTCTGCATCCCTCTTGCCCCCCCCCCATTAGGATCAGTTGTGGTGCAAAGAGATCGTCAGAAGGAAAATCCCCCCCCCCCCCGTTCCCGAGTATTAAATATAAAGCCTTGCAGTTTCTGCCATGTGTTTGGCATGTAATTTTCTGTGTCCTGTTGCCTCATCTTTCTGGGAGAAGCAGGTTGAGGGAGCGAGGGGAAGGATTTAGACACAGAATCCTAGAAGGAACTTTCAGAGTCATCTAGTCCAACCCCCTGCTTAAAGCAGGAATAGCTATTGCCCTTAGCCCTGATCTGACGTGTACACACACCTATCCTCCACTCAATTTTAGTGCATGTCCCCTGGTTCTGGTGTTGTGCGAGAGAGAGAAGAACCCTGTGTATCAGACGGCACAGCTGAGGCCCATGGCCCATGTGACATGGGTAAGGATGAGCTATGTTGGGGGAGCCAACAAGGAGCTATGTTGGGGGGGGGATAGACAGAAAGCTCTTAAGGGGTGGGCTGAGCCCCTGGGATGAATCTCGCCAAACTGTATTGCAGGCTGTCTTTTGTGTGTGTCTCTTTCCTGCAGGGAGAAGGACTTTCTGAATCAAGGAGAATGAACGCCCTCTCCTTTCCTCGAGACTTCGGTAACTCTGACAGTTCCAGAAACCGAACCTGATCTGAATCGTCAACTGCTTCCATCATATAAAAGGTGGAATCGTCAGCTGTCGTTCTGAGGCAGAAGAGATGGCTGCCGACCAGGGGGCCGTGGCCACCGAGAGTTTCCCTCTTGAGGCCGTGGTCGATAACAGCATGTTTCCAGTTGTTAAAATGGAGGAACAGGAGCCGACAGGCTCCATACTAGGTGATGAGGGAATGGAAAGATCCGGAAAAGGCCTCCATATTGCCCATGGTTGGAGCTCTTGGGTTGGGGCTACATTGTCCAGAGTTGGGACTCTTGGAGAATTTCAGACTTGGGCGACGTCAGAGCATGTGAAACAGGAACCGGGCGGCGCGGTCTGGGAAGCCCAGTGGCAGGAGTTTCTGAAGGCCGTACAGTCGCCTCACTCTGATTGGGCAAACCCACAGATGTTGGAGAGCCTGAAAACCAGAGACCTCCAAGCCTCTAGCTCCCCAGATCCAAGAACATGCGGGGAAGCTAAAGGAGAGAACACCAGCGAGGGGACAGTTGGTGCGGAGGCACAGCGCCGGCACTTCCGGCAGCTCCATTACCAGGAGGCCAAGGGACCCCGCGAGGCCTGCAGCCGGCTCTGGTATCTCTGCCACCGGTGGCTGAAGCCCGAGAGACACACCAAGGAGCAGATCCTGGAGCTGGTGACCCTGGAGCAGTTTTTGGCCGTCCTGCCCCCGGAGATGCAGAGCTGCGTCAGGAAAGGTGGGCCAGAGACCTGCTCCCAGGCAGTGGCCTTGGCGGAGGACTTCCTGCGGAGGCAACAGGAGGGCGGCCAGCCGGAGCACCAGGTGAGGGCGCTTGCTTTGTTCCTTGGGCTGCCATGAAAGAAACCGTAATCAAATAAGTGTCAATGAATTGACGAAAGGAAATGTCACTAATCAACAGAACATAAGAACATAAGAAGAGCCCTGCTGGATCAGGCCAAAAGCCCATCTAGTCCAGCTTCCTGTGTCACACAGTGGCCCCACCATATGCCTCAGGGAGCACACAAGACAACAAGATACCTGTGTCCAGTTGCCACTCCCTTGCACCTGGCACAGAGAAAACCCACTTCTAAAACCAGGAGGTTGCTTATGGCTTGTAACCTGTGATGGTCTTTTCCTCCATGAATCTGTCCAAACCCCTTTTAAAGGCATCTCGGCCAAATGCCATCACCACATCCTGTGGCAAGGAGTTCCACAGATGAATTACACGCTGGGTCAAGAAATATTTTCTTTTGTCTGTTCTAACTCTCCCTCCACTCAATTTTAGTGCATGTCCCCTGGTTCTGGTGTTGTGCGAGAGGGAGAAGAATTTCCCTCTATCCACTCTCTCCATCCCATGCATAATTTTATAAGTCTCAATCATGTCCCCCCTCAGGTGCCTTTTTTCTAGGCTGAAAAGCCCCAGATGCTGTAGCCTTTCCTCATAAGGGAGGTGCTCCAGCCCACGAATCATTCTGGTCGCTCTTTTCTGCACCTTTTCCAATTCAACTATATCCTTTTTGAGGTGTGGTGACCAGAACTGGACACAATACTCCAGATGTGGCCTTACCATCGATTTGTACAAAGGCATAATGATATTGGCCGTTTTATTCTCAATCCCTTTTTTAATGATCCCGAGCATGGAATTGGCCTTCTTCACAGCCGCCGCACACTGGGTCAACACTTTCATCGACCTGTCCACCAGCACCCCAAGATCTCTCTCTTGATCCGTCACAGACAACTCAGAACCCATTAGCGTATATGTGAAATTTTGGTTTCTTGCCCCAATGTGCATCACTTTGCACTTACTTACATTGAAGCACATCTGCCATTTTGCTGCCCATTCTCCCAGTGTGGAGAGATCCTTCTGGAGCTCTTCACAATCCCAGCTGGTCTTCACCACCCGGAAAAGTTTAGTGTCATCTGCAAACTTGGCCACCTCACTGCCTATCCCCGACTCCAGGTCATTTAACAGAGTTAAAAGGAGAGCAGGCTTTGTTTTTTTTAAATGGTGCCATGTATCTGTCCTGGGAGGCACCGTCTTAGAAGGGGCATTCCCTCTTGTGGGAGAGTGGAGGGGGAATTCCTGCAGTGATGGCAAGGAGCGAGTCTTCTCCAGAAACGCTCACTCCACCCTCCAACCAGTCTGGGAGCAGAGAATATTGTCTCGAGTCAGGCCTCTCTCAAAAGCAGAGGAAAGTTGATTAAAACAGGGATGATGGACAAAAGGGACATCGATGATGTCACTCATGGTCACGCCATGGTCATTTGGTCATCCTGACCTGCCTTCGGAACCTGGGCAGGTGGGCAGGGGTGCCAGTGTGAACGCATGCCAGCTCAGTAGGTGGGGCCCGCTGAACTGATGTCAGCTGGAATGAAGGCGCTTAATCCTTGAACGACACACCATGTTCTGGCCCCTAATGGCTACGATCCTAAAGTACGGTATTTGCTGCCTGTTTTAGGCCAGTATGGGAGGTGGGAGGAAAGCAGGGATTTCGCCATAATTATTATTTGATATTTGTCAGTGAGCAATAAACACAAAAATAAATTGTCTTTGGTTGGCTTTGCAAAGGGCGAATCTGACTTATCCTCTAGAACAGAGCTTCTCAACCTGTGGTATGTGAACCAACCAGCCGGGTATGCAGCTTGCTGTGTCTTATCAGCTGCAAGTTGGCATTGCTTTTAGTTATTTAAATTTAAACTCCCGACTCACAGCTGACTTACAGATGATAAGGCCACAGACTCACAACTCCCATATAAAAAAAAACCCTCTGCCAAATCTCTATATAAACCCCTTTCTAGCATTTATATCCAAGTTAGGGTGAGTACGTTATCTGACTAAATAGTCCCTAATTTATTACTAAAAAGAGAAACTTCATTGACAGTGAACATACGAGATTCTTGTGCAACAAAACCACCCCTTCTCTCCCCCAGACTGTGTTCCGAAGTGCAAATTAAGTGCTTTCCTACTGGCTGGTTCAATTTATATTCTGGGTTTTAGAATACATTGTTTCTTCCATTTAAAGAAGGCGGCTCTTCTGGCAGATTGAGGTGGTTCTCTGCCTTCTGGAATTGCCTTGGTTTGTTTTTGGGTGGGAGACCTGTGGTGATATTTTCGTTAAAAATAAAAAAGGGGTGGCAAAAATTGAAAAAAAAGGTGGATAACAGTGTAAGCTGAGTAATTTTAATGATTAAAATTTACATTTTAATAATTAAATTAATTAATTGCTAATTAATTAATTGGCGCAGGGGGTACTTCCAAAAATGTGACCATGCCAGGTGGTACACTTGGTGAAAAAGGTTGAGAACCCCTGCTCTAGAATTAGCACCTGCATTTTGTGCTTTCTGTCACAACAGCTGCCCAAATCTCCAGCTCTTATTGTGGCCTTTGCCCTTTAAAAACAACAACAACTGGGTGGTATCTACTTTTACCCGTTGTCTCCCTCTGCTCTGAACAGAACCTTGCTTTGCTGTTGCAGGTGCTGGTTGAGGAGGTTGCTGCAAGTTTCTCCAACGGAGACCCAGGTCTGACACATGCCAGGGGGAGGAGCCCTTGCCGGGAGATCAAGCAGGAGAGCGATGGAGAGGCAGCTTTGCTGGGTAAGGAAGGATTTCCTTTTGTCTCTATTGGCGGCTCTGATCGTCCTCCATTTCAAAGCCGAAGAGCCAGCGTTGTCCGAAGACGCCTCCGTGGTCATGTGGCCGGCATGACTCTCCTTGCCGCAGCGCGTAGCATGCAGCTGGAACACGGAGCGCTGTTTACCTTCCCGCAAGCGGTACCTATTTATCTACTCGCATTGACATGCTTTGGAACTGCTAGGTTGGCAGGAGCTGGCCAAGCAACGAGCGCTCACCCGGTTGCGGGAATCGAACTGCCAACCTTTTGATCGACAGCTTATGGTTCAGCGGTGTCGTCAGCAGGGCGGGGGGCGGGAATGTTGGGTGTTGCTGGGGACCCAGCCGTCATGAAGGTTTCGCTGCCCCAGTAGCAGCGTCTTCTCACTTTGTATGAAGCTCCCCAAAACGTCCAAGGCAGCGTGTGAGAATTCTTGGCTTGCACAGCTCTGTGCTGGAAGGCAAAGACCTGGCTGTGGTTTGGTGACATCTAGATTAGACCACTTTGAACGCACTCCATGTGAGATGCCCTTGGAAGTGGTCTGGACGCTTCAAATACTGTGGAGTTTTGTTGCTGAATTGCTAAAAGTCGGCAGACTCTTCAACAACGTTTTTATTACTGGAATAATATTACTGGAATACTGGAACAACTGATGATTATTAAAATGTACAAATACAAAATGGAGGGGTGGGAGATTGGTGGTAGAATATGTGCTTTATGTGGAGAAAGTCCTGGGTTCAATCCCTGGCATTTCCAGGTAGAGCTGGTGCCAGAGCAGGTAGCCGGAGAAGACCACTTGCAAGGGGGAGTAATGCCTAGTGGTTAGCATACACCACTAGGCTCTTGTGCGCTCTCCTTTCACTTTTGATGAGCAGCTGGTGGTGGTGGTGGTAGTTCTATCAGCTGCCACCAGACAAGGCTAAAGAGACCAGGCCGAGGGAGGGCCATATGGGAAGAACTACCCCTCCCAGGAGATCACAGAACTCCAGGGGTTCTTATTTAAAATCTAATCTCTATAGTGCCCAGAGTGATCAGACGTGACAACCTACTGCATTACCTGTCAACATGAACTTGCCAGCCAAAGTCAATATCTAAGTAGTTATTAAAACTCAATAGAAAAAGGAATTAAACAAAGTGGGGTGGGAAAAGTACAATTAGCAGGCTGACGGGAAATGGATGGGCACAAAGAAATCGCTTGGCCAAATTCGATGCAGTACCTAATAACGCCCAGCAGAGTGAGCCGGGTAGCTACTTAAGAACAAAGCACAGAATCCCCAACTTAGCTGGTGAAGGTTTGCAGTCTGGCTTGGAGTGAAAAGAACAAACATAACAAAAACAAATCCTTAAATGCATCTAGCTATAAATAAAGTCCATATTGATAGCTACCTCTCCCAGGAATCCTGGCCCCTGCACTTACTGGAGAGTAGGGGCGTGTGCCTTCCACGACTTCAAAGACATCCCTGTGCTGGAGCTTAAGGAATGCAGTTTTGATGATGATGTGACAGAGTTGCCTGATTGGAGGAGTGGAAGTCACCTGGCCTTTCCATCCCACCCACTTACTAGACAGATCGGTTTGGCTGCTCAGCTAGCAGGTGTGTACCAGTCTCAGTAGGAGGCTTAGCTACTCCAGACATGACTCCAAGCCACACCAGCACATGGCTGTGACTGTGAAGAATGGCATTTCAAAGAAAGACAAAAATTGCTGCAGGAACATGTCCCAGCAGCATTTAGGCTGCTGAACCAGCATAGAAGCTTCTGGGGGGGGGGGTGTTAGAAGTGTCCAAAAATAAAGAAAATACAGCGAGGCCCTGGTATCCACGGGGAATAGGTTCATGTGTGTGTGTGTCCCTGTGGATACCAGGAACCTGCAGTTGGAGGGAATGCTATCCCCTGTGCCCATTACCTTTGTTTTTCTGGCTCCAGGTCAGTGTTCCAAAATGCTATAAGCAGCATGAAGGAACTAATTCCCCTTTCCCCTCCCAAGTCTCCTGGTCCATCCCATCCCCCCCCCACGCCTTTTTTTGACATGGCTGCATCTGCGGGGGGGGGGGGGCGGAGGGAGAATAGGATTGGGCTCCTAATTTGGTTTCTTCTCTATTTGTGGTCCCCCCCCCCCGTATTTTCCCTTTTTTCCCTGAATTTTCTCTTTATCGCATCAGGCTTCAGCTGGGATAGACAAAATGTTGTGGAACGAGGTGAAGTGTTGCCGGAAGGAGTTGAAGTGGAAGAAAAACAGGATGGACTGAAGAAGCAACAGAGAAACAAAACCGAGAAAGGGAGAGAGAAATCTACTCTATGTCCTGGAGGGGATACCCCTGAGTTCAAATCCAGGCAAAGATTACATGAAGGAAAGAGGTGGTATATATGCAGTGCATGTGGGAAAAGTTTCACTTGTCGATCAAGTCTCAATAGACATCACACAATGCATACAGGAGAAAACCCTCACAAATGCTCACATTGTGGGGAAAAATTCACTCGGAGAGCAAGTCTTATTGTCCATCAGAGAATCCACACAGGTGAAAAACCATACAAATGTTTTACATGTGGGAAAAGCTTCAGTGTGAACTCAACCCTTATTAGGCATCAAAGAATTCACACAGGGGAGAAGCCATATCAGTGCTTCGACTGTGGAGAAAGCTTTAATCAGCGTACAATTCTTATTTCACACCAGAGAATACACACAGGGGAGAAGCCATATCAGTGTTCGGACTGTGGTGAAAGCTTTCGCGATAAATCAAGCCATATTCGGCATCAGAGAATCCACACAGGGGAGAAACCATATAAATGTTCCGACTGTGGTGTAAGCTTTCGTGATAAATCAAGCCGTATCCGACATCAGAGAATCCACACAGGAGAGAAACCGTATAAATGTATAGACTGTGGGGAAAGCTTCAGTCAGAGCTCAACCCTTATTAGACATCGGAGGATACACACAGGAGAGGTACTACGTAAATGCTCAAATCGTCGGGAAAGCCTTCACAATAAATCAAATTTGAAACAACATCAGAACAATCATACAAAAGAGAAACCAGACAAATACATAGACCGAGTTGAAAGCTTCAGTGAGGACATAGACCTGATTGAACATCAGAGAATCTGCACTGGAGATGATCAGTAGCTCAACTCTCCACTCTTTTACCTCCTGCCTCTGCCCTTGCCCCTTCCCAACGGGTTTATTTGAAATGTGCCTCCCAGTTTTTCTTGGGTGAAAAAATGAAGTGGAATAATGTATGCCTTAGCAGATGTCAGAAAGTCCATACAAAAAAGGAAAGTGTGAATACCACCAGATGCTGAAGACAAACACCTGGGAACAACTTTCAATAGTAAACAAGGACATCAGCTGTAAAGTAGGGTGCATTGCAGGAATTGTCAGTGAATCAATAGCTCCTCCCAGTTATGACATCAGTGACGCGCGCGCGCGCACACACACACACACATAAGAACATAAGAAGAGCCCTGCTGGATCAGGCCAAAAGCCCATCTAGTCCAGCTTCCTGTGTCACACAGTGGCCCCACCAGATGCCTCAGGGAGCACACGAGACAACAAGATACCTGTGTCCAGTCGCCACTCCCTTGCACCTGGCACAGAGAAAACCCACTTCTAAAAAACCAGGAGGTTGCTTATGGCTTGTAACCTGTGATGGTCTTTTCCTCCATGAATTTGTCCAAACCCCTTTTAAAGGCATCTAGGCCAGGTGCCATCACCACATCCTGTGGCAAGGAGTTCCACAGATGAATCACACGCTGGGTAAAGAAATATTTTCTTTTGTCTGTTCTAACTCTCCCTCCACTCAATTTTAGTGCGTGTCCCCTGGTTCTGGTGTTGTGCGAGAGGGAGAAGAATTTCCCTCTATCCACCCTCTCCATCCCATGCATAATTTTATAAGTCTCAATCATGTCCCCCCTCAGGCGCCTTTTTTCTAGGCTGAAAAGCCCCAGACGCTGTAGCCTTTCCTCGTAAGGGAGGTGCTCCAGCCCACAAATCATTCTGGTCGCTCTTTTCTGCACCTTTTCCAATTCAACTATATCCTTTTTGAGGTATGGTGACCAGAACTGGACACAATACTCCAGATGTGGCCTTACCATCGATTTGTACAAAGGCATAATGATATTGGCTGTTTTATTCTCAATCCCCTTTTTAATGATCCCGAGCATGGAATTGGCCTTCTTCACAGCCGCCGCACACTGGGTCGACACTTTCATCGACCTGTCCACCAGCACCCCAAGATCTCTCTCTTCATCCGTCACAGACAACTCAGAACCCATTAGCGTATATGTGAAATTTTGGTTTCTTGCCCCAATGTGCATCACTTTGCACTTACTTACATTGAAGCGCATCTGCCATTTTGCTGCCCATTCTCCCAGTTTGGAGAGATCCTTCTGGAGCTCTTCACAATCCATGCTGGTCTTTACCACACGGAAAAGTTTAGTGTCATCTGCAAACTTGGCCACCTCACTGCCTATCCCCAACTCCAGGTCATTTATGAATAAGTTGAAAAGCACCGGTCCCAAGACCGATCCTTGGGGCACACCGCTTTTCACCTCTCGCCATTGTGAAAATTGCCCATTGACTCCCACTCGCTGTTTCCTGGTCTTCAACCAGTTCCTAATCCACAAGAGGACCTGCCCTCTTATTCCCTGACTGTGGAGTTTTCGCAGGAGCCTTTCATGAGGGACCGTGTCAAACGCCTTCTGAAAATCCAGATATATAATATCCACGGGTTCGCTCGCATCCACATGCCTGTTGACCTTTTCAAAAAATTCTAACAGGTTTGTGAGGCAAGACTTCCCCTTGCAGAAGCCATGCTGACTCTCCCTCAGCAGAGCTTGTTCTTCTATGTATTTTAAGATTTTATCCTTAATGAGACTTTCCACCATCTTCCCCGGAACAGATGTTAGGCTGACCGGCCTGTAGTTTCCCGGGTCCCCCCTCCTTCCTTTTTTAAAGATTGGCGTGACATTAGCTATCCTCCAATCCTCTGGCACAGTGGCTGTTTTAAGGGACAAGTTGCATATTTGGGTCAAGAGGTCAGCAACTTCATTCTTGAGTTCCTTCAGAACTCTTGGGTGGATGCCATCCGGGCCTGGTGATTTATTGATCTTTATTTTGTCAATTAAGTCTGAGACGTCTTCTCTTTTAACCTCTATTTGACTTAATTCTTTAGTCAGGGGAGACCGTTCCGGCAGCGGTATTTGCCCGAGGTCTTCTGCCGTGAAGACAGATGCAAAGAACTCATTTAATTTCTCTGCAGTCTCCAAGTCCCCTTTTATCACCCCTTTCTCTCCCTCACCATCCAGCGGACCCACCGCTTCCCTGGCAGGTTTCCTGCTTCTAACATATTTGAAGAAGCTTTTATTATTCCCTTTTATGTTGCCTGCCATACGTTCCTCAAAGTCTTTCTTGGCCTCCCGTATCATCTTTTTACATTTCTTTTGCCACAGTTTGTGCTCCTGTTTATTTTCCTCATTAGGGCAAGACTTCCATTTACGGAAGGAAGCTTCCTTGCCTTTTATAGCCTCCTTAACTGTGCTTGTTAGCCATGCCGGCACCCTCCTGGACTTGGTCGAGCCCTTCCTCCTTTGTGGGATACACTCCCGCTGGGCCTCTATGACTGTTGTTTTAAACAGCCTCCATGCACTCTGGAGCGATTGGACTCTTTTTACCTTCCCTTTCAGCTTTTTCTTAACTAGTCTTCTCATTTTGGGGAAGTCTGCCCTTCGGAAGTCAAGGGTTTTCGTGTCAGATTTGCTCGGCACTCTCCCTCCGACATGCATGGCGAAACAGATCGCAGCATGGTCACTGTTCCCCAACGGTTCGGTAACATTTACCTCCCTGACCAGATCTTGAGTGCCACACAATATCAAGTCCAGAGTCACCTGTCCTCTGGTCGGTTCCGTGACAAGCTGCTCTAAGGCACAGTCATTTAACATATCCAGAAATACAGTCTCTCTTTCATGACCTGAGCATGAATTGACCCAGTCGATGTGAGGATAATTGAAGTCCCCCATGACTACAACCCTGTCTCTCGTTGACACCTCCCTGATTTGCTTCCTCATTTCAAGATCCCCTTCAGGTTTTTGATCTGGAGGACGGTAGCATGCCCCTACTATTACATCACTCTTTGAGCTTGGTAATCTAACCCACAGTGATTCTACGGAGGAGTCAGAGCCCCCCTCCAGCTCTACTCTGGTGGATTCTACCCCCTCTTTGACATAGATGGCCACCCCACCTCCAACACGCCCCTCTCTGTCCCTCCTATAGAGTTTATATCCTGGAATTGCAGTATCCCACTGGTTCTCTGCATTCCACCAGGTTTCTGTTATACCTACTATGTCAATGTTTTCCGTAGCCACCAAACATTCCAGTTCTCCCATCTTTGCCCGAAGACTTCGGGCATTTGCATAAAAGCACTTATATACCTGGTCCCCCAAGAAGGGCTGCATGTTTGCCCCTTTATTCCTGCAGCCTTCTGTCTTGCTAGACTGGCTGTCATGTCCCATCACGCTACCACTCCCAATTCTTACTCTGTTATTACTTGACTGTTCCCCATCCTCTGCACCCTCATTCCCGAGGGATGAGGAGTCCCGAACCGGATGCCCCTCGGCTCCTGTCGGCTTTCCCCCAGGAGTCAGTTTAAAAGCTGCTCTGCCACCTTCTTAATGTTACGTGCCAGCAGTCTGGTTCCGTTTTGGTTCAAGTGAAGCCCGTCCCTCTTGTACAGGCCTGGCTTGTCCCAAAACGTTCCCCAGTGCCTAACAAACTTAAACCCCTCCTCCTGACACCAGTGTCTCATCCACGCATTGAGACCCCTGAGCTCCGCCTGCCTAGCTGGCCCTGCGCGTGGAACAGGTAGCACTTCTGAGAACGCTACCTTTGGGGTCCTGGATTTGAGCTTCCTACCTAGCAACCTAAATTTGGCCTCCAGGACCGCCCGGCTACATTTCCCCACGTCGTTGGTGCCAACACGCACCACAACCGCTACCTCCTCCCCAGCACTCTCTACCAGCCTATCTAGACGAGAGGTGATGTCCGCAACCTTCGCACCAGGTAGGCAAGTCACCGTGCGGTCCTCACATCCGTCACAGACCCCCCTTTCTATGTTCCTGACTATAGAGTCACCCACAACAAGAAGCCCCCTTCCCCCCCTCCCCAGAGGAGTATCCATAGTGCGACTGGATACGGGCCCATCACCTGAAGAAGGGGTCCCCACTGTGGGATTGTTTCCCTCTTTTCCAGAGCAATGTCCTCCAGCCCTGAGACTCCCTTTTCTGGCAGCTGAGGCGCTGGCCAACTGAGGGTAGGACGATGCCTCCACGTCCCTAGAAGTCTCACCCTGGTTCCTCTCTACCTGTCTCTGCTTCTCCAGGTCAGCAACCGTGGCTTCAAGGGTGCGAACCCGTTCCCTGAGAGCCTGGAGCTCTTTGCACCGAGCACACACCCATGACTTGTGCCCAAGAGGCAGACAGTCATACATGTGACACTCAGTGCAAAACACTGGATAGCCCCCACCCTTCTGCTGGCTGTCTGACTGCATAGCTTTTGAGTGTAAGTTATGGATTTATCAAAGTTTGGGTACCTTAATGTTGCTGGAGCTCTCCTCTATTCAAGGGACGTGCCGGGCAGTGTGTGGGGCCTGGCTTCCTCACCCTGCTGCTGAACTCGCCCAGCTGCTTAACTCGCTGTGTCTTTTTTTTATCTTGCCACTTTGTCCCCGTGAGGCCACTCGCTGCTCCTGAAAGGGCTCACTCGCAAGCCAGCCCCAGATTTAAACTGTTGTGTAGCTCCTCCCCCTGCCTACCTGAAAGTTTGAAAAGACTGGCCTCTAAGGGGGGCAGGGCCTGATGTGGTTTACTGGCAGGAAATTCCTGTTGCTATTGTTCCTGCTGCTGCCTCAATTTACATCTGACCTACTCAGCTGGGCAGGAATGTGTGTTGCTATGGTTTCTGAGTCACCCTAATTTACCATGTGGCCTTCTATACCATGCGGTCTGTATGTTTTAAACTGTATGTTTTAAATTCTGCTTAAGTTTAACTCTGCTTAAGATGTAGTTTAGCTTGCTTTCTCCCCTTCTTTTAGCCTCCTCTTGTTTTGTTTTAGGCTCCTACTCTAAAGTAGACTCAGGTCTCTGCCCTGGGCTTTTTACTCTCGAGTAAACAGTGGTTTTACTCAGAGTAGACCTGTTTAGATTTGGACTGCAATTCTCTTTAGAATCAGCTGTAGAATCTATTTAGAGTAGACCTGTTTAGATTTGGACTGCAAATTTCTTTAGAACCAGCTCCCAGGCTTGTCCAGTTTCTGCCCCTGTCTTTTAGATAGGTGCTTGTTTGTGTTTTGAATCTATTTAATTTCCCACCTAGCTTCTATGCCTGTGTCCTAGCTACTGGACCTTACAATCCCCCTCCTCAGGTTATATTTAGTTCTACTTAGCTAGGCTTAGTTCTATCTTACGTTTAAGGTAGCTTAAGGTAGCTTTAGCCAAGTCCTTAACAGTTAATGGTAAATTAAAGTTAGACAAAGCTGCACAACTGAGAGAGTTCACTTACCTTCTCCTTGCTTACCTTCTCCTCGCCCAGCTGCTTAACACACACAAAACAGAACAGAACAGAATATGAAGCCAGTAGAATATGGAGGTTCTGTTTAATTATTGTGGCGGATAACTGTTGAGTGATTGACCTAGTATACTTGGAACTTGTCCAAAGCTTAAACAAACAAACACGCCCATCAAAGCCAGTAACCAGGACTGCAATGAATTCTGCAAGCGAATTAGGCATTGTGTGCAGACGGGCCTCCTGAGAAAAATCACTGATCCACCAGAGAGGTGTCTCTTGTAGCTCTGTCACCTGAGATCCCTTAATCAGCCTGTCTAGGAATTGAACATGACATCTTAGACATGCAAAGTGTTTGCTCTTTGAAGGGTCGCATCTCAGGAATTCATTTTTCCTTCTATAAAATAATCAAATTATTTTTACGTTTATTGGACTTACTCTGATTTCAGTTATAAGTTGTATTTGTTTTGCATGATATCATAGATTGTGTGCCCTTCCCTTCATCTAGAAAACCTCTGTGTATAATGCATTGACTTATTTAATATGGAACTCATTTTTCTGTACTTCCTATTTTGAAATTGTTCATTATTAGGAATGTTTTTAAAGTGGGCTCTTTACTTTTTATACATATACGGTATATATTTCTGACGTCGAATAAATACAATTTTCATATGGAAGCAAAATAAAAATGGAACAATAAAAATGGATTATTTTATTTGAATGCATTTCTTGAAAGTAATCAAATGTTCACTTTTATTTACAGTGAAAGAATTATCAACCCACAGCCAAAGTGGAGCGATAGGAACAGCCCAATCCTGTGCATGTTTACTTGGAAGTAAATCCCACTAAGTTAAGCTGGACTCCCAAAGATGAGCTGGTTAAGCTGACTAAGACCAACTGGTTTCAATGGGAACAATTAAGGAAATACAGGTGGGCCCCCATATCCACTGATTCGCTATCCACGGTTTCAGTTATCCACGGATTGTGGGGACCCCCCAGGCTTTTACTTTTTTCCCAGTAAGCTTCGTTTCTTCCTTAAAGAAACAGGAGAAGCAGCCTCTGGCTGCTTATTACAGGCAAGTAGAACGAGACTAAGTACTAGAGAGGCTCTGCAAGGTTAACAGAAACCTTGCAGAGCCTCTCTGGGACTTAGTCTCATTCTACTTGCCTGCAATGGAGGCTGCTTCTCTGTTTGTTTTAAGGAAGAAACAATGCTTACTGAAAGAAAAATAAGAGCGGGGGGGGGGGGGGAAGCATGCCTGCCTGCAGGGGAGGCAGGGTGGGGGGAGCCCCTCAGGAAACCATGGAGGGGGTGTTCGCTCTTATCCACGGTTTCAAAATATCCACGGAGGGGCCTGGAACATATCCCCAGCGCATATGGGGGCCCACCTGTATTTCCTTTGTGAACCCTGGCATTCATTCTGTTATCTGCATTGTCGAACTATTCCTCAGGGGGACACGGAGCCATCTTTGTGTACTCTGTAAAGTGTCATGCATGTCTATCATGCACATGGATGACAATATTATTAACACATTAATAATTTATTATTAATTGCTCATTGATAACATTGAATTAATAATAAATGTAACTGTTCTGTAATATTAAGTTAATAGTTAATTCATTGTAACAGGATTGGATAATCTTCCGCTGGATTATGTTCACCATATAATCCTGCGGAAGATGATCCAATCCTGTTACATACCGAGTTTTCGCTCTATGCTAGTTAATTCATTATTATTATTGATTAATATTTAATATTAAATGTAACTTTTCCATAGACATAATTTCCATAAAATTCGCCCTCTGAAATCAATGGGGTCTTAAGACCCAAACTTTAGAGCTTATCAGTGGTTGGGTTGTATCCGCTGTTTTTATTCTTCTTGCCTAATTTTAATTGTGAGCTCTTTGGGGCAGCGGCCTGTGTCCTTTCGTGTGTTGGTGCTGTAAGACTGCGGAATAATGGGGAACCACCAGACACGCTGCAGCGGCGACCTGAGGCCGCAAGGAAACAGAACTGCTTGGAGTCTAATACGGTTGCTGTCTTTTTATTGGGGCAGCAGTGTAAACGCCAGAATGGGCCCCTAACAGGTGACACGGGTGCAAAAACCACCAGGAGGACGTGTTTGTTAGACAGATACTTGGGAAAATATGTGTGACCTGCCCCTGGTCCAAGGCAAGGGGCAACAACCTCAGCAGAGTTTTCCTACGCAAGGGGCCCATGCAAATAATGGAGGAAAGAAGAAAGCCCCTTCCTGCTGGGAGCCCTCCCTGGAAACGTCCCGTCGGTGCATCGCTTCCACGGCGGTGGCTTTGGCGTGGAGAGTGAAGTCCCCCCTCCCTCCCGGCTGGCTGGGAGCACAAGGAGAGCCTGGTGAGTCCTCCTCCTCCCACCTCGGGGCCTGCTCGCCTGCAGCCCCGCTCCTTCTCCGCAGCAGCCTGCTTCATGAGCTTGTGGCTCTTTCTTTTTCTTCAACCACTGAAAGGGAGCCCTTTCCAGAGGTTGGAGAAGCTCAGGGCACGGAGCTGGAAGCCAAGGGGCAGCAAAAGGGGTCTGTCTCTCTCTGTCTCCACCACTTTCCCCACCACCAGCATCATCACTCCAGGCTCGATCCCTTTTTCTCCCTTGCTGTAATTAAAGCACCCTCTCCGCCTGCAGGCAACAGAAGCTGGGCACAAACCCAGACAGAGACTGCAAACAGAAACCTTTTAATTAAAGGGACAATAGCCTTAAAAGTCGGTGCCAGTTGAGGAGACAACATAGAGAGCCCAATCCTATCCTTTCCCCCAGTGGCGTCGCTGGAGGTGGGGCGGAACGCTAAGTTCTGCACCGCGCTGACTCTCCGTTACTCACCGGCACTAGGCGGCCCCGCCCCCTCGCCTTCGGAGTCATTCAGGGTGGCGAAGGCAACGTGCAGCAGACTTCCTGCGCCTTGCCTTCACCCCACTGAATGGCTCCGAAGGCGAGGGGGCTGTTGTAAGCACCCCAAGGGTACAAGTGACTTCAGTTCATGAGATTCGGTGAGCGGACACCAGGCTCCAAAGATGGAGTGAGGGTACCCAAAAATAAGAGAGAGAGAAAGAGGGAGAGAGAGAAAAGGAAAAGGGTCTGCAGTTTGCAGAGGCGCCAAAAAAGGAGCTCAAAATAGACCAACGTTGTAAAAAGGAAGCTTTTACTAGGCTAGCCCAGGACACGATCAGCAAGGCAGAAAGTGTAACATACAAGTCATTTACAAAAGGTTTTATACATTTCATTATTTTAGAACATACGTTGGAATACATGAAGGCGAGAAGATGAGCCAATGAGGGGACGGATCCAGAAGGGTGCACGTTGATACAGCCAATGGAAGGTCGGATTGAAGTTTTGCACCAATGAGAGCAGCAGCAGCGTGTGTGAAACTTTGAACCAATAAAGGATAAGCTTTATTTAAAAGAACCAATGGAAAGTGTGATGTTTTGTGTACTTTGGGCCAATGGGGATGGGAACTGGTAGCCAATGGGAGGAAGGGTGGGTGCTGGGTGGCTGGGGTGATGGGATTAGGTCCCCATCCCAGGTGAGTGAGGTGTTCCGGAATCGGATGAATGGGGTCTTTTGTGTAGCTTGTTGACACAAAAGACCAGGATTTCCAAATTGATAGGCAAAAGTGCCAACTCAATGAGTCTCTGCCCCACTGGCACCAGGTATACAATGAAAGACCTTCAGGTGAATGCTGTCAGTCAGGAAGGAGGGAAGCAAGTAATTAAATTAAATGTAGCAAGCCAGGTCAGGAACTATGTAAATGGGAAAAGGTATTTGAATAGTAGTATCAAGGCAGCTAGAGAACAATGGTTGGGGATATGGTGGTAGTTGTGATAGACAGGCTTGAGCCCCAGGAAATGGCAATGGGAGATAGACATTTGCATGAGAGAGGCAAAGGACAACAGAGTCAGGAGTGCAGGGTGAAAGACAAATGGTTGATTTGATAGTGGGAGAAGAGACACACAGAGAAGGAGCAATGGCTTCCCAGGGAGCAGTGACACTAACCTAAGATTTCCCTGTTCCTGGAGACCCCCTGTTCCCTGCCCCCGCATGGCCTCTCAGGTAGAAAGAAGCCATTCAAGAGCATCACAGAGTGGAAGCTGTTGTTGTCAGCTGTAGGTTATGGTTTGAAATTAGTCTCCCTGGACTCCTGGTTATGCAGGACTCTTGGCAGGAGGCCCGCTCCCAATGCCCTCAGCATTCCCAGCGCCTGGCCTTCGGTCAACCTCCTGTGCCCAGGCCGAGGGTGGCAAAGGGGCTATACCTCACACTTACCAGCCCTCTCCTGGACCCCAGAAGGGCGCCTGGGGAAGACCCCCAGGCCTTTTACAAGCTGCAAGAATATGTGCACTGTACCAGGAGTCTCTGAACTCTGCTGGAGACTAACTCCACCAAAGTGTCAGGATGGGGACCCTTCTGTGGAGGGACCCCTCCCCAGGGACACCCCGTGGATCCCTGATAAGGATCCGGTACCATAACCATGGAGGGAATTCAGGAAAACAGTATTTTCTACAGGATAATGCACTGCTTTGAATTAAAGGAATACCACTTTTTAGAAACTTCCAAAGAGAGAGAAGGTTATGGGGATTAAATAGGTACAGAGTGAACTTTTGCTGCTGCCGCTTCTCTAGGGGTTCAAAAATTACTGTATCTTTGCGATTTCTGGACCGATTTGGATGGGGTAAAGAGGTGGGGGTTCTGTGGAGCGTGGGGGATGACACAAAAATAAATGGGGAGGGGTCACGTGCCTACAACAGGGCGGGGCCGCCTAGTGCCGGTGAGTAACGGAGAGTCAGCGCGGTGTGGAACGTAGCGTTCCGCCCCACCTCCAGCAACGCCACTGCTTTCCCCCACCCCGCTGATGGACCAATGCCAAAAAGGTTACTGCTGCATCATGCAGAGGGTGGTCGTAGGGTTCTCCTCTGAGTAAGGGAACATTTTTCCCTTACCTGGCGTAAGCCGCCGCAACGCAGGGGATTCTACTCAGATCTATGCCGGTGAGAGTGGTGGAGCAAGTCTGCATTAATCCAGGACGGTTGATTTGGCTCGGGAAGAGGGTTAGGTTTCGGCAGCCCCTGTCCCATCCCACCCTCCTCCCACGTCCACTCTACATCCAGTCACCCTGTTCCCCCTTCCCCCTTCCATACCGCCGTTGAAGGGTCCAAGGTGCTCCTCCAACGTGCATGGGAAGGATCTGGCCTTCCCGCTGGCACTCCTGCAGCGCGCACCTCCGTGCACTGCCGGAACTGATTTTGCAACTGCTTCTCAATCTGCCTTCCCGGATCCATTTGGACTTGTTGAAGCTGATGCAAGTTCAATTAGACTCAGCACGGTCTTTCTCTCTCTCTCTCCCCCCCCCCCCCCGTTCAAGGGAAGAAATGTTCCCTAACCTGGAGGAGACCCTCCAGGGCCTGAAACTCCCCTGTAGGAGTTTCAATTATTTATTTAATTGATATGCATTTTTAAAGCTATTTAATTTCCTTTTGGATCCTTGCAAGGGAAAAGTCAAGCGCTTCACTCACTTGCGTCAAAAAAGTGCTTGGCACAAGAGGATGCAGAGTGCACTCCATTGGCGCAGCTGCATCAGCGTAGCGGAGTTAGTTAGGATTAGGCTGTCACTCTGTTAAGTGCTGCTCACTCCCCATTAGGATTGGGCATCAATACAGCCTGGAAAGGCCCTCGACATCTTTTGGGTTCACTTCAGTAGAGTGAACTGTCTCGCTTCAAAGGTGGCAAACCTCCTACTGAGGTGCCCATTAGTATTGCACCCCTTTGATCCTACTTGAATAATGGTCATACCATGTTGGTTGCTTGAGCCGAGAAGAGATGTTATTTGGCGATGGTGCAGATTCTGGTCTGGTATGACAGGAAGGGGGAGGACGGACCCCTTGCAGCACAAATAGGGCTACAGCAGGACTGCTGATATATTGCTTCCAGGGGTTGCAGAGCTGGTGAGGCTGTTCCTAGTCCGGCCATTGCAAGGGCAGAACCAGGGGGCTGTTTTCTGAGCTCCTTGAACCTCCCTAGAAGCCACAAGGGTCCAGTTCACACAGGATGTGTCGTTTCGTCAAGGGAGTGGGAATCTTCTTCTCTTCTGCACACCTCTCTCCCTTTGCTAACTTTCTGAAGAAGCAGACCAGAAAAGTCCTTTTATGGGTTTCTGGTTTTGTCTTTTCAAAGTGTCTTGAACAGCAGTTGAAAGAGGAGGTAAATATTCCAAACAAATTACTGTAACCAGGGTCACATTGATGAGGAGGAATTTCCTCAACCAGAGGCGGTTGCCCGTTTTTAAGCATTGTGGAGATGTGTAGGAGGTCTAGACAGGGTGCTCTGACGCCAGTGATGTGGGGGGAATAGAGCTGAGGTCAGGTGGCCAATCAAGGCAGAGTCTGTCTGTCTGTCCTGCCAACTGTTATCTCAGCTATATGGTCGAAGAAACACCTTTCCAGAAACAGGTCTTTTAAGTTGGGTAGGGAGACAGCAATTGTCTTTTTTCATCCCACTCTTTTAAAATGTCTTTTGTTGTGTAAAATGCTTTATGAACTTTTCTTGGTTGAAAGGGTTATTATTAAGAATATGTATGTAATAAGAACATAAGAAGAGCCCTGCAGCTGGATCAGGCCAAAGGCCCATCTAGTCCAGCTTCCTGTATCTCACAGTGGCCCCACCAGATGCCTCAGGGAGCACACAAGACAACAAGATAACCTGTCTCCTGTTGTCACTCCCTTGCACCTGGCAGAGAGAAAACCTACTTCTAAAGCCAGGAGGTTGCTTATGGCTTGTAACCTGTGATGGTCTTTTTCTCCATGAATCTGTCCAAACCCCTTTTAAAGGCATCCAGGCAAGGTGCTATCACCACATCCTGTGGCAAGGAGTTCCACAGATGAATTACGTAAGAACATGAGAAGAGCCCTCTGGATCAGGCCAAAGACCTATCTAGTCCAGCTTCCTGTATCTCAGTGGCCCCACCAGATGCCTCAGGGAGCACAAGACAACAAGATAACCTGTTTCCTGTTGCCACTCCCTTGCACCTGGCACAGAGAAAACCTACTTCTAAAACCAGGAGGTTGCTTATGGCTTGTAACCTGTGATGGTCTTTTTCTCCATGAATCTGTCCAAACCCCTTTTAAAGGCATCCAGGCAAGGTGCTATCACCACATCCTGTGGCAAGGAGTTCCACAGATGAATTACGTAAGAACATGAGAAGAGCCCTCTGGATCAGGCCAAAGACCTATCTAGTCCAGCTTCCTGTATCTCAGTGGCCCCACCAGATGCCTCAGGGAGCACAAGACAACAAGATAACCTGTTTCCTGTTGCCACTCCCTTGCACCTGGCACAGAGAAAACCTACTTCTAAAACCAGGAGGTTGCTTATGGCTTGTAACCTGTGATGGTCTTTTTCTCCATGAATCTGTCCAAACCCCTTTTAAAGGCATCCAGGCCAGGTGCCATCACCACATCCTGTGGCAAGGAGTTCCACAGATGAGTGTGTGATATTGAGTGTGCGTGGAACCCTTTCTCTCAACGGAGCAGATGTGCTCCTTCCAAACGGAGGGAAGTTCTCATCCAGGTCCAGCAGAGACTCCATTGACTCCCAGGCCGCCTGATGCTTTTGGGTTGAGGGGATGTGGGTGTAGCAGCCAGGCTCAGGCCAGCCAGTCCATCTCCCTGTGCGCCGCCTCAGGACAGAGATTGCGCTGCTGCCAGAGCCCTGCTTAGAAAGGAGGTGAGGAGCGTCTCGGCTCTGAGTGCAACAGGATTCGGCCACGTGAGGCATCCATCGAGGCCCGGCCCACCCCCAAAGCAGAGTTCACTGCCAGTCTCGTCTCTGTAGTCGGCCTGGTCATTAAGCCCACCAAACCCACCCACCCTCAAAATGTTTTGTTTGCTTGCTTTGGGATTGGGGGCGGGTCACTTCCCATTGTCAGTGGGATCCATGTATATATGTGAAATCATTTTTAAAAGGTTTAAAATTATGTTTACCCCCAATATCTTGTACGTTAAGCAGCACAAGACAGCTGCTTAACTGCACCACAAAATTAAAATTGCACCACAAAATAATAGCATCCACAGCTGAAAAATCCCCATAGTGCAACTCGCTCACCACCGCCAGACGTGCTTCTCCCCTCAAAAAGTGGGGGGAAAGCCAGGTTTGTCTCCAGGCTCAGGTTTCATTTATTTTAGAGATTTATATCCCACCATATAAAAATGTATATCAAGGCAACCAACAATATTAGGACATTGGTCAGTCTCCTGACTAATTCAGCTTCTCTTCCCTCCTCTCCCTCCACCCCAACAGCAAATGTGACTCTGGATCCAGACACGACTCATCCGTCCTGGCTGCAGATTGGAAAACCGTGCGATGGGGAGATGAATGTCAAGCTCTGCCCAGCAATCCAGAGAGATTTGATGACTGGCCTTTTGTGCTGGGCCGTGAGGGATTCACAGCAGGCAGACATTTTTGGGAAGTCACTGTGGGAAGTGATGGCTTGTGGGGGTTGCCAGAAAGTCTGTGAAAAGAAAGGGCTATTTGGCTTGTAGCCCTGAGGAAGGGATCTGGGCTGCGGAGAAGTTGAAAGGGAAGTTCAAAGTTCGCAAACCCCCCCCCCCATTTCCCTCCTCTGTCCCTGAGCCAAGAGCCCCAGAGGATCCGAGTGACTCTGAACTGTGCTGGGGGGCGAGTGGCCTTGTCTGATGCGGATACAAGAGCCCAGTTCTCAGAAGCCTCTTGCGGCAGAGAGACCCTCCTGCCTTTCTTTTATGTCAGGGGTGGGGAACCTATTTGGGGAGGGGGGCCAATTTCCCAAATTTTTGGGGGCCCCACCGCAAATTTGACCCCCCCGGCGAATTTACCGCTCCCACCACCCACCGCTTATTGATAAATGGGGCAAAGAGCCAGTTCAGCATGGAATGACCCAAAAGTTTCCCGTCTTCCACTGCCTGCCATCCCGTCAGCAAAAGGCCACCCCCCCCCCCCCGATTCCCAGTGTTAATGTGCTGGTCCAGAGCTTGCAGGCTGGGAGAGAGAATAAAGTGGCACAGCAGGAGTTGTCCCAGTCCAAGGTGGGAACTCTGAGCAGGGAAACATCTCCCTGCCCATATGGAACACATCTGCACCGGCTGTCCGTGGTAGATCGTCCTTTTAGCGCAGGACTTGTTAATTGGATGACAAGTCTTTAGTGAAGGACTTTGTGTGAAGCTCTGTTGGGTCCAAATGCATAACCTTTATCAGATGGTTTAGTACTAATTGAGGTTCTGTTGCTGCCGCTGTCCTTGTTCCTCAGTGTTCCCCCCCCGTCCCGCCACTTTCAGTCAGAGATGCCACCACTGTTCATGAAGATAATCAAATTACATGCGAGAGAGTGAGAGAGGGAGGGAGGGGCCACCACAGAGAAGGTCCTGCGGCATGTTCCATAAGATGGAGGGGGGGGGAACCCTGAGGTGGTTTCTTAGAACACCAGCTTTAATAAACGAGTTCCATTTTGACCCTTAGTCTGCCTGGTCCATGTTCACAGGTAGTTCAGTGGATTGTCACGGCTCTTTGTCCTGCAGATGCTACTGGGAGATTGAGTTTTCATAAGAACCCCTGGGGCTCAGTGCTCACCAGGGAGAGTTTTTCCCCAGACTGCCCTCCTCTGCCTGGTCTCTGTTGCCTGGCATGCTGGCGGCAGCACATACCGTCTACCAAGGTTTGTCCCCATTCAGTAAAGGGAAAGTGGGAAGGGGTGTGTGTGCACTAAGCACTACTGCCTTGGTCAGCCTGCCTTCTCCTGGGAGTTCCCTTCCCTTGACAATGTGGGAGAAAGGAAACTTTCAGCCATTTGAAGGTTGGCAAATTCCAGAAACAGAATCCCCTTCCCCTCTCCCACTCCGTCAAAGCAGTTTAGGAACAGAAAGCAGAGAAACAGACAGACTCACTCAGAAGGCGGAGGTAAGGATGTGAAATACCCGCCCCTTTCTTTCTGGTGAGCTTCCCACCTTTCATCCCCACACTCTCAAAATATCCAAACAACTTCTGTGCAGCTGGGTTGTGGGGATTTTTTTTTTTTAAGCACTGACTGGAAAGTAAACTGGATAATGAAAGCTTGGGATCATGTCTGTCCCGGGACAAAAATATCCATGTCAGAGACTGAAGCCTGAAAATTAGGCAGGCAGGCATCTCTGCGTTAAGGGCATTTTCATAATAAGACCACCAGACCAAAGGTTGATCTAACCCAGCTACTTACTTCGCAGAAGATCCCTGCTGGATCAGGCCAAAGGCCCATCTAGTCCAGCTTCCTGTATCACACAGTGGCCCCACCAGATGCCTCAGGAGCACACAAGACAACAAGATGCCTGTATCCTGTTGCCACTCCCTTGCACCTGGCACAGAGAAAACCTACTCCTACAACCAGGAGGTTGCTTATCCCCATCATGGCTTGTAAGCTGTGATGGACTTTTCCTCCATAAATCTGTCCAATCCCCTTTTCAAGGCATCCAGGCCAGGTGCCATCACCACATCCTGTGGCAAGGAGTTCCACAAACCAATTACACGCTGGATAAAGAAATGTTTTCTTTTGTCTGTCGTGGCCAACCAGATGCGTCTGGGAACCCCTGTAACCAGAACATAAAGACATTCCTTATTCTTTCTTTCCAGCAACAGTATTCAGAGCTATACCGCCTCTATATGTTCCATATCGCCATCCTGACTAGTAATAGCCTGTGACAGACTTGTCCCCATGAATTTGTGAAATCCCAAAGTACTGGAGTCACAACTCCAGTCGCTGATAATCGTAGTCAAAAAACCTGACTTGCTTGAGATTTCACCCAAGAAACTTCCAAGTATATCTTTGGAGTCATAAGGGATAGAAACTTGATTTTTTTTTACAAGTGAAAGCCCAGATTGTCAGGAAGCTTAATTTTGCACCCAAGTATCACATTCTGGTCTGTCAAGGAATCATGCTGTGTCTGTCTGTCTGTCTGTCTGCTCCAGCCCACGAATCTCACTCTTCAGGGTGAACAGATCTGCTCTTTGTCTTGTGTATGGATTTTCTGATGCCGAATGAGTTGGAGGCTCTGATTGAAGCTTTTCCC
This sequence comes from Plestiodon gilberti rubricaudatus, assembly GCA_026170595.1. Classification (NCBI taxonomy): domain Eukaryota; kingdom Metazoa; phylum Chordata; class Lepidosauria; order Squamata; family Scincidae; genus Plestiodon; species Plestiodon gilberti. Next base: position 263,307,194 of record JANXHW010000002.1, on the reverse strand, counting down.
ACAGGCAAAGCATTTATACGGCTTCTCTCCAGTGTGAATCCTTTGGTGCCTAATCAAGTTGGTGGCCTGATTGAACCTCTCCCCGCAATAGGAGCAGCCGTAGGGCTTCTCCCCCGTGTGGGTCCTCCAGTGCCGCTTCAGGTTGGAGTTGTAACTGAAGCTTTTCCCACACACGTTGCAGATCTTCCGGCTTTTTTCCTTCTGAGCTCTCTGCCGGTCTGAGATTCTGGGGAGTCTGCTGCTGGGCAACGAGGCCACTTCATCCCTCCAGCGGTCTGTTGGGTTTGTCTCCAGCCATTTGGACTCTTCTGGTTCCTCCAGACTTGCCTCCTCCACTCCTGGAAGCTCCGCTCCTCCTGGAAGAAAGATGGATGCCAGATCAGACGGTTGAGAGACTGAGCTATGAACCAGGACGTGCCTGCTCCAAGCGTGCTTGGTGCTTTTAGGGGAGGGTCTCAAGAGAAGCGAAGGAAAGCAATAGTTCTGCAGCCGGCACTTTTGCCGTCAAGTAGCTGCCAAGCCCAGCGACAGCTCCTTGTGCCCCCTCCGTTCGGAGGAAGCAACATAGGGAGGGAGGGGAGATGGAAGCAAGGGTCAAGAGGAGGAGAATGCGCCATTAACAGCGCAATCCTATCCACTGGTGCAGCCAGTGGGGGAGGGCAGAACGGGAGGCTTTGGAAGGGAAAGGGGATTAAAATCCCCGTTAAAGGGATGCCCTTTCCCTTCCAAAGCCTCCCATTCTGCCCTCCCCCACCCCACTGGATAGGATTGCGCTGTATGTCACTTACGTGTGGGTAGCCTCACAGCTCACTCGCATGCATGTCTACATAGGAGAAGTCCCATTGTGTTCAGTGGGGCTTATTCCCAGGAACGTATGCATAGGATTGAGCTTTCCAGGGAACACTATGGGACGTACTCCTCCTGAGTAGACGTGCCTAGGACTGGGCTCTTAGCGACAGTAGGATATAGGAACGAAGGGGTTGTGTCAAAGGCTTCAGAAACAAGGAGCGATTTGAAGGAAGTAAGAGAGGTGCCTGTCAAGAAAGAAAGAAAGAAAGAAAGAAAGAAAGAAAGAAAGAAAGAAAGAAAGAAAGAAAGAAAGAAAGAAAGAGGACTTCATTGTGACCCGGAATGTTGAGAGCCACGGGGGGGGGGGGGGGAGGAGTTAAGCTTGGATTCTCACCCAGAGAGTTGGCATCCCCTTTGGCGTCCGTCTTGGCCCCCACACCTGGTGGCTCCTGCAGGCTTTCGGATGGCGCACCCTCGGGGACAGGGAAGGTCACCGTCACCACGTGAAACAGGCCTGGTACCTGAAAATGGAGGGGAGCACTTCACTGCGCACGGAGCGCATAAATGCATGGGTGAAGAGAGCAAGAAAAGCTTCTGCCTGCCAGAGGTTACGAAAGCACCACACCCTCCCCAACTGCCCCTCCCCTGGTGGAAAGACACCCCTTACCTGCTGCTCCTGCCTCTCAGCTTCCCGCTGCCTGAGCAGGAAATCTTCGGCCAGGACCACCGCTTGGGAGCAGGTCTCAGGGCTGCTGTCCCTCACCCAGCTCTGCATCTCCGGGGGGAGGACGGCCAGGAACTGCTCCAGGATCAGCAGCTCCAGCATCTGCTCCTTGCTGTGCCTCTCCGGCTGCAGCCACTGGTGGCAGAGATACCAGAGGCGGCAGAAGGCCTCGCGGGGCCCCTCGGCCTCCTGGTAGCAGAACTGCCGGAAGTGCTGGCGCTGCAGCTCCGCACTCAGGGGCGCCTCCCTCACTCCCCCACAGCCTCCCTCCTCGCCACCGTCCTCCCTGCTGGGCAGCCCCAGCGGGGCCTTTCGGTGAAGCCCCGGCAGGTCTTGGGTCCCCTGCTTGTTGGTCAGCTGCTGGCTGGCAGGGGGGGGAAGCAAGTCTCGAGGGTTACCCTGTGGGGGGGCAGAGTCTGGCCGCTGTGGCGGGGCTCCCCACCCAGACTGGGAGGCCTGCATCGTCCTGAGGAACTCCTGCCACTGGACTTCCCAGCGCTCCGACGACAAACCCTTCTCCGCCTCCTGTTTCATTGGCTGTTTCAGGTATTGCCCGATGGTCCCCACCTGGACGACACGAGGCACTTCTCCTGCGCCCCCCAACTGGGGTCCAGCGGGCTCTTGCTCCTCCATTTTGATGACGACCCCTTGCTCGAGGGTCGGCAGAGACTCCTGACCTGGGGCAGATGGTGCTCTCTGCTCGGTGGCCATGTTGCCCGTTGGGGACCCTTTCAGTCCAGTCCAATGCTGGCTCCTTTTTGTCCACGGAGACAAGACGACCAGGTGGCAGCTTTTGGGCAAAGAGAGCGGAGGAGACCACCACAAGGAGGGGCTCCTGCAGGATCAGCAGGGCTCTCTCAGCAACTACTCTTCGTACCTGGAGCAACCCAGGGTCTGCAGAAAACAGCTGTTGAGAGGGAGATTTTGCCTGGCAGAAAGAGACACACAAGAGTCTAAGAAAGATGAAGAGCAGCAGTGGTGTGTGATGGCAGTGCCTGCTTTTGGTCAAGCTTGGAGCTGCCCAGGCAGTCGTGGGTCAAGCAGGGCCACAGGGGGTGGGCCAAAATCGTGGCGCAAGACCGTGCCAAGACCGCGGCATGAAACCTCCGGTTCAGAGCTCCTATACCTCTGAACACCAGCTGCCAGGCTGGCCCAAGAGCCCCTGAGGTGCTGAGCCAAATGATGCCCCCCTCACTCCTTTGTGGGGCACCCACTCCCCTCCACCCACCAGTTCTGCTCCACCCCCCTCTTCCTGCTCCAATTCAAGGAGTGGGAGGAGGGGCAAAGGAGGCGGCTAAGTGGGCCCAGGAGGAGGAGTGTGCCCGCTGCCCATCTGCGACCTAAGGCAAATGCCTCAGCTGGCCTCAGGAATGGGCCGTGTGCATGTGCAGCGGAGGAAGGCTATGGCTTTCATCTCCTGCCTGCCTGCAGGCGGCCCAGAAGCATCTGGCTGGCGGCCACTGCAGGATGCCCAACTTTCAGGCGGATCCAGCCAGGCTCATTTATGCAGCAAAAGGGCTCTTAATTAAACATGCATAACTTTGACTGGATCTTATGGCGGACTTGTCTGGGCATTATGCAAAAATGAGAACGTTGTACCACGAATGACTGTGTGCAGCCCAGCGCAAAGCACGCACGTTTGATTTGCGGTGTGCCTACACTGGGAGTGGGACTGTCTGACGCTGCAAGTCCGAGGCACAAAGCTCAGGTTGCAGTAGATCACCCACCACGGAAACTCCCGCTTAGAAGCACGAAGAAACACCGGCGCGCTCGCGCACCTTCCCCAATTTCAGAGACTTCCCGAGGAGGCGCTGCACGCGCCCGCTCGCGCGCTGCCAAGCCGGTCCTCCTCCTCAAAGGGACTAGCCCCTTGTTGTTCCTGTGTTGTTTAAACTGAGGCTTCCAGAGGTGTTCCCGATTCCTGCACGCGCGATCCCACACGAGGAGCCCCACCGTCTGCCCAGCGCTTTCTGACAACTTGCAAGAGGACGGACTTTCTGCAGAGCATCACAGCGATTCCAACTAGAGCCACCATCACCGCTTTCTACTCCTCCCCGCCCGCCCGCTTTTTGCACCTTTAATTCGCTGCTCCTTCCACGCACCAGCCTCCAGCTCCTCCCCAAGACCAGCTTCTGCACTCTCCTGGTGTGGGCGGGACAGGAAGGTGCCTTCCCTGTGATGGACGCTCAGACACACACCTCCTCCCCCCCCCGCAACATGTGTATATTTTTGGTCTTCCCTTCTAGGAACAATGTCTTTGTGCCTCGTGTCCACCTCTCTACCTCCTTGGCCCTCTAATGGTTAAGCCGACAGAGATGTCCTTCCTAGAGAGGAAAAGCAAAAGCTGGGGAGGGGAAAGGGGGGCGTGTGTGTGTCTCTGTCAACACTGAATGCATTTTCCTGTCCCTCCTTCCTTCTCTGCAAGCTGCGTTTTTGTTTTCCCTTTGGAAGAAGCTGGATGATGATGGCATTTGAGACCAGTGGAGTTCAAGGTGCATTGAGGGGTAGTGGTGCTGCTGAAAGGGGGTGGGGGGTTCTTGGGAGAGGGGGCAGGACTCAGAGGCTGCTGCTACCTGCAAGGAAGGGGGTTGGCAGAAGAGAAAAGAAACCATACTCCTCCCCAATATTTCACTGGTGGAAAATACGGGCTACCCCCCACCCCCGATTCTCAGATCACGAATCAACCCTGGAGAGTTTCTACCAGTTGGGGTACATAGTCTTGGGCTGGAGGGAGCAGTGACCTTGCTGCTTATCATATTCATAGTGTCTGGACAAACCAAAAACAGCAAACCAAAACTCCCCATGGTGCCCTTGGCCAGTCCAGAGCGAGCAGCGGTGCTGGCGCAGCGTCTGCTGCATGCTATGGGCCGGCTAGGGGACTATGGCGCACCAGAGAGAGAAGAGAAGTAAAATACTTTCTGACTAACCCACTCCACCGCAGCATGGTCCCCAATAGGCCTCGTTGGATCTGTGCCAGCATAAATCTGAGTGGGTCTAAGGAGGCATGTTGAGGCCAGGAAGGGGGCATAGGATATTGCTGGCACTGCTGCCACTATCCCCCCCCAGCACTAGCCCCGATCCTTGCCCCAGTCCTCTCCTGGACCCCCCCTCCCACTTACTGGCTCAACCCAGGGGCTGTGTGCTCCGTTGCATCTGCGCCAGGTTGCTTTTGTGCTGGCAGCCATGCCCACACGCTGTCATTGCAGCTGCTGCACCAGCGGCCCGTGCCTTGCACAGTCAGAATGCGAGTTCATAAGAACATAAGAACATAAGAAGAGCCCGGCTGCTGGATCAGGCCAAAAGCCCATCTAGTCCAGCTTCCTGTGTCACACAGTGGCCCCACCAGATGCCTCAGGGAGCACACGAGACAACAAGATACCTGTGTCCAGTCGCCACTCCCTTGCACCTGGCACAGAGAAAACCCACTTCTAAAAAACCAGGAGGTTGCTTATGGCTTGTAACCTGTGCTGGTCTTTTCCTCCATGAATTTGTCCAAACCCCTTTTAAAGGCATCTAGGCCAGGTGCCATCACCACATCCTGTGGCAAGGAGTTCCACAGATGAATCACACGCTGGGTAAAGAAATATTTTCTTTTGTCTGTTCTAACTCTCCCTCCACTCAATTTTAGTGCGTGTCCCCTAGTTCTGGTGTTGTGCGAGAGGGAGAAGAATTTCCCTCTATCCACTCTCTCCATCCCATGCATAATTTTATAAGTCTCAATCATGTCCCCCCTCAGGCGCCTTTTTTCTAGGCTGAAAAGCCCCAGACGCTGTAGCCTTTCCTCGTAAGGGAGTTCCATCAGCGCCAGGCCCAGACAGGATTGGGCCTCAAGTCCCTGCCTGAAAGAGTGCACAGTCTAAAATCAAGAACAGAGAACAGCAAAAGCAGAGGGCTAGAAAGAGACAAACACAAAAAATGTCTGGGATGTATTGAATGAGGTTGTCACACTTATGCTAGGACTATTGTCCCATTGGCATGTTGTCTTGACGGTGGGTGTCTTCCTTTTACAGTAACAAAACGTGTTGCAGAAGACGCCGATGTTCCTGAGCGCTTGTGATGATGTTCACATTGTGGAGGGACCTGACCCCCTCAGACCTGTCGAGTCGCCTCGTTGTCGCAGCTGTCACAAGCCCGCCGTCAGAGCTCCCCCTTGCATTTGCTGCAGAGGGCTGAACAGTGCTGGGCTCCCCCCCCCCCCCCCCGCAAGAAGACATGGCTGCCGGGCAAGGCGAGGTATCGGCCCTGCGGGTACAGGCCGTGCTGGAGCCGAGGGCGGAGGTGTGTCTGGAGGTGGAGGAGCAGAAGGCAGCTGCTGGCCTCCAGGCAGAGGCAGGAGAGGCTCCGTGCGTGGTCTGTGTGGAGACCGTCAGAGAGTGTCTGAGATGGAGAGCCCCACAGCGCATTAAACAGGAACCAGAAGAAGGGCAGCAGCTGCCTCAGAGCTGGGGAGCCCCATGGGGGGAGCTGGGGGGAGCTGAATTCCCTCACCCTGGACAAGGGAACGGGCCGCTGCTGGAGACGGGACTTCTGGCTCCCTGTGAAGAAATGGCGGCCAGTGCCAGCAGCTGCCGGCCTAGAGGAGAGGAGGACCATTTCAGACCAGGCCTCAGCGGGACGCCACAGCCGGCCAGCTGCAGGCCAGACTCCCAAGGCGGGACGAGAGAGGGTCGGAAAGTGAAGGAGGAGACGAAGAACGAGGAGGAGAAGAGTCGCCAGCAATTCAGGCGCTTCGCCTACCAGGAGGCCGAGGGGCCCCGAAGCGTTTGCTGCCAACTCTGGGAACTCGGCCATCGGTGGCTGCAGCCGGAGAGACACACCAAGGAGCAGATCCTGGAGCTGCTGATCCTGGAGCAGTTCCTGGCTGTCCTGCCCCTGGAGATGCAGAGCTGGGTGAGGGAAGGCGGGGCAGAGACCTGCGCCCAGGCGGTGGCCCTGGCGGAGGGTTTCCTGCGGAGGCAGCCAGAGGGCAGCGAGGGGCAAGGAGAGCAGGTGAGGAGGCGCATTTTTCTGGGGTGAGTCGGTAGAATGTATCGTTTCATTACTTATATCCTGCCTTTGATTCAATGCATGCCCAAGGGGCTAACAGCGTTTTAATATCAATACAAATGGCCATAAAATAATGCTGAGACTTGAAAATCCACTATGTAAAAATGTCAACCGTAGCAGCAGTCTGAAGAAACCCAGACAAAGAGCATCAAAAGGCCACAAGCACAACGAAAGCATCTCACTTCTTACATTTTGTGTCCCACCCTGTCTCGAAGGAATTCATTCTCTGCTACCCATTCTGTCCTCATGACAACCCTGTGAAGTAGGCCCAAGGCCATGCCTTGAGCATTATGGCTGAACAAGCATTTGAACCCAGGCCTTCCTCTGTTTCAGTCCAACATGCTGACCACCAGTCGACAGTTCATTGGCTCTTTGAGATCGCCTGCAGCTTCGGTGCCCTGCCAGCGCGAAAAAGGCTTGCTTTGTTCTTGCAGATAAAATTCTCACTGCTGTTTCAGGTACCAGGGCTGTTCCATGTGGTGACTGTGAACTTCTCTGATGTGGAGCAGGGTTCGTCAGCAAATGAACAGAGACATCCTGGCAAGGAAGTGAAGGAGGAGGAGGAGGAGGAAGGAGCCTACAACTCAGTGGGTAAGGAATTGTAGGACGGGCCCTACTGGGTCAGGCCAAGGGCCCATCTGCTCCTGCCTCTGGTTTCCCACAATGGGCAACGTGGCTTCTGGGAAGTCCTCAAGCAAGGCCTAGGGGGGAGGCAAGAGCCCCTCCCCTGTTCTTTATCCCCAGGAACTGCGCTTTAGAGATAGACTGCCCCTCTGAACATGGCCGTTGCATTTGGCTAGCATGGCTCTTAGCTGCGAAGAGGGCTCTGCTGCTCTCTGACTGTGCCCTGGTCTTTTCGAAAAGCCATCTAAGCTACGGTCCTTCACTACATCTTGTGGCAGCGAATTCTGGAAGTTAATCATGTGTAGTATGAAGAAGTGCTTTCCCCTGTCTGTCCTGAATCTACTGCCAGTCCGTTTCTTTGGCTGAGCCCTAGTTACGTTATGAGAGGAGAAAACATTTTTTTTCTATCCACTTTCTCCCCGCCACGTATAATGTTATAAACTTTGGCCATCATGCCCACTTTTACAGCACAGTTCTTCTATGCATATCTACTCAGAAGTAAGTCCCATTGTGTTCCGTGGGGCTCCCTCCCAGGAAAGTGTGTGTACAATTTCAGCCTGAATTGACCTAAATTTAAAGAGCTCCAGATACTTTGGCCTTTTCCTTTGGAAGGTGCTGAAACTCCCTGGTCATTTTGTGATTGGATTGTGCGCTCTTTGGGGCAGGGACCTATCCTCTCATCTGTTGTAAAGTACAGTGTTGGGAGCATATAAATAAATAATTTTGAGTGCTTTTTTTTTTGTCCCTTGCCACTGTTGAGCTTATCCCCTTGACCATAACTATACAGCATACAAATAACGGTCATATTTTTGTAAAAACCAACCCTTTAACTTAATATCAAAATATATCCAACACTGGACGCAACAAATAAGCCTCTTTTACTACAGTGTTCTTGTGCTTTTGCTCTCTTGTGGCCTTACGAAGCTTCTCCTTTTATGCCAGCTAGTGATGGTTGGGAGGATGAGAGAAAACCCTGTGATCATGTGTCGTTGGAAAGGACCAACTATCAAGAGTCAGAAGGGAATTTGAGAGATCGAGATGGACCAGAGAGGGAGGAGGGAAACCAAATGGAAAAATGGAAGGATAAATCCAGTGCTTGTCAAGTTTCTAGCTATCATGAAATCGCGGTGCTGCAAAGAATACACAAAGGGAAAAAACGGAATAGATGCAGCGTTTGTGGGAAAAGTTTCAGGGATGAATCAAACCTTATTAGACATTGGAGAACCCACCCAGGGGAAAAGCCCTATACATGTGCAGACTGTGGAAAAATCTTTTGTTGGATCTCGCAGCTAAATAGACATCGGAGAACTCACACAGGAGAGAGACCTTACAAGTGCCTGGAGTGTGGGAAAACCTTCAGCTGGAGCTCACATCTGAAGAGTCACAAGAGAATCCACACAGGAGAAAGACCCTATAAATGTTCAGTCTGTAGCAAAAGCTTTCTCAATAGCTCGGGTGTGATTAGGCATCAAAGGACTCATACTGGGGAGAAGCCGTTTGAATGCTCAGATTGCAGCAAAAGCTTTGGTGCCAAATCAAGCCTTATTAGCCACCAGACAATCCACACAGGGGAGAAATCATATCAGTGCTTAGTGTGTGGGAAGAGCTTCAACCGGAGCCACACCCTTGTCAGACATCAGAGAATCCACGCCACAGAGAAACCATACAAGTGCTTGGAATGTGGGAAAAGTTTCAACCTGATCCAGCATCTCATTAGGCATCAGAGGAATCACACAGGAGAGAAGCCACATCAGTGCCCAGACTGTGGCAAATGTTTTCTCGATAAATCGAGCCTTGTTAAACACCAGAGAATCCACACAGGTGAGAAACCATATACCTGCTCAGACTGTGGGAAAAGTTTTAATCAGAGTCAGCATCTTCTGAGACATCAGGTAGTTCACATAGAAGAGAGACTGTAGGTCAGGGCTGCGTGTACAGTATTCCACTACACCACCCATGTAAAGAAAAGCCACATTGTTTACCATAGTAATCAAGTTTCTAGCAGTAAATTCTTTAAGTTTATTATACATTGTGCAAAGAAGTACGTCTGAATCTGTTTTAATCTTCACCTTCCAAGCTGGGATCTGGAAATGTCTTTGCTCTGTTCATCTTCCTTATTGTGTTTTGTCATCTCCCTCCTCATACACACAAATGCTCTGAGGCATATCTCCAGGTTCCGCTCAAATACACACCATCTCCATTTCCATAAATGTTCTAATTCCCCACTCTCCTCCACACTTCCTCTTCTGCTCCATCCCCCTCTTCCTTTTCTAGTCTAGGGAGTGGGAAGAGCAGAGGAGATGAGTGGACAGACAGATGGTGGGGACCCCCATTAGTCTGCAGCCTGAGGCGACTGTCTCAGGCTGCCTTATGGGTGGGGCCGGCTGTGGCCAGATCAGATTCTTCCAGTATAGTCATAGGAGTCATTGTGCTTCCCCATTTCCAAAGCAATACTAACTTTGTTCTGTTTTTTTTTTTAATACATGGAGTGTGTGGATAAATGAATTTAACTTTGGGGAGATTTGAAAACCTGTTCATAATTTCCATTGACAAAGATTCTGCTGCTCATGCATATGGGCAAAAATGGATTTTTTTAAAGCAAGGGGGTTGCTTTTACAAAGTACAGCAGGCATGTTGCCATTTTTGCAAAATCCAGTACATTCCCCTAGGTTTGTATTCACTACAGATGAAAATACTTCCAGTGTGAATTTTGGTAAAGAAAGAAATCTGTTTTTTAACATAACGTTTCCCAACTTGGAAGCTGTATCTCCTTCATTTCTAGAAAACCCAAAGTCTGAAATCCTTATTTTCAGTGACTCAGACTGAACATTTCCCACTATTGGTTCTGGGGAAAAATCCATGAAAAAATGATGTTTATTGGGGTGGGTGGACACAAGCGAGCAACACACCCCAAAGAGTATACAGAACAAAGGCAGCGTTTTGTGGGTGTGCATGGGTTTCTTATTTGCAAGACTCTGAATGCTTTTTCAGTCTAGCCAAACATTGCAGACAGACCCAGAGTAACATGTGCTATTCATTTTATTACACTGAACAGTATTTTCACTGCAAAATTACTCTTTGTAATTTGAAATGTGTTAGGAATTTTATGCTCAATAAGTCCATAGATATTCATAGACTGTGTTGCTGTTTTGTTTGCTTCTTCAAAAGAAAATAAATACCAATTTTCCTCAATACCATCTTATAGATGAACTATAATTTCTTGTTCTAGCTTGTTTGAAAGATGATTAGAATGTGTGGTGGTGGTCAAGACGGAGCACGATAGACACAGGCTGGCTGGAGCCTTGTTGCCCCGTTTTTAGCTCAGCTGCTTTAGCTGCCCATTTGTCGCGGGGCTCAATCAAGGCCCATCAGCTTGTCTAGGTCTTTGAACCCCCCACCCCACTCTATACCCTCCCAACATCTCCTAGGGTGGGAAAGTAACATCTGATCTTGGCCTAGGCTCTGTCATGGGTTTTGGCAATAAGTGCCTGAGCTCAGACCCCCCTCCCCCCCCGCACCATGTCAGTCACCTCCATTACCAGGAGGCAAGAGCGATTGCGAGTAGGGCGGGGAGCAGGAGGGTGGGAGTGGGAGGACTCCGAGCACTGCTTCCCTCACCGATTCCCACTAGAGAGCCCAGTCAAACTCAAAATCAGTTCAGAGAGGTTTTTTCAGGGACCCAGAACTGAACCTATCTAAAATCTCTCAGTTGCTTCCTGAAATACACAAAAGCTAGTTGCAAAGACACTTGTCTTTCTACGGCATGATGAACATTTTTGTTTCCGACCTTTAATACTGTAAATATCTGTAGAAAATTCAAAAATAAAGTTGAAACATATTTTTCCCCAAGCTCTCATTTTATTCAGTTATCCTGCCAGCAAGAGACTTTGCCATCGCTCTGCATAAAACATCTTTTTTTTTAATGCTTTCTGTTTCTCTGAGTCGTGAGAATTCCCAGGGGTGTAGCGGAACCTGAATTCTGGGTTCCTTTGGAGAAGGGACGGCTGAAGGCTTATGGTGCCTGTTTTAAGATTTGGCTCATTTAAACATGTACAAGTTGAGCATCAGGTGAGCAATGTGGGCAGCAACACAGATCGCATCAAATTCTCAGACACCCCCCCCCCCCCCACGGTCCTGCTGCTGTTTCTTTTTATTCACACACCAGCCCCTCACCTCAGCTAGAGGACATCTTTGGGCCGTGTCTTGGCAGCCTTTCCATATGCACAGCCATTTCCCAACCATTAATTCCCAATCAGAAACATCTACAGCAGGGGTCAGCAACAGGGCCGGACCCTGGGCGATGATGTCATCCCATCATCACCCAACTTGGGGGTGGGAAGCGGCAGCATAGAACTCGACTGGGCAGACTTCACCTCCTGCCCAACTTGCTGTGTGCCGGACAGGGAGCGGTAGAGCCACCTGCCCAGCTTGGCAGAGTCCCTGTGCCGCCTACAACAGATGGTGGTATTGTTTGTTGCCACTAGCATGCTACTATCTCTGGGGAAAATAAGCTGCAGACGGAAGAGGGAACTATGGGTCATGGGGGGGGGGGAAGAAAAGCAGACACTTGAACTAGTGTTGATGACTGTGCCAGGAAGACCGTAGAGGCTTTTGCAGAGCTGTGAGGGGCTCGGGGCTGCTCAGGGCTCCTCCATTAATGTCTTCTCGATTATTCTGATCTGCAGAGAAAATGAGCAGGCCTGGAGAAGAGCAAGCAGCTGCCTCAGGGAGAGAGTCTGAGGTGGGCTTTTGGATTCAGGTAGAAGAAAGGGAAAATGGTCTCTCCAGAGAAGGGGGCTTCTGAGAACGTGTAGAGTGGGGCTTCTGAATCCGCATCAAAGAAGGCCACCTGTCCCCCAGCACAGTTCAGGGCAACGCGGACCCTCTGGAGGTCCCCACTGGGGGACAGACGAGGATGATGAGGGGGGATGAAGGCCCAGTAATCGCCTCTGGACTTTCCCATAACCCAGATCCCTTCCTCAGGACCACATTCAAAAGTGCCTTTCCTTCTCACAGACTTCCTGGCCACCCCAACAAACCAGTCGCCCTCACTTCCCACATCGACCTCCCAGAACTGTCTGCCGGCTGTGAACCCCTCCTGACCCAGCACAAAAGGCAATCGGTCAAATCTCGCAGGACTGTCCAGCAGATCTCCAGGTTTGTCTCCAACTCTCACGCTTCGACACTCCTCAGACAGGACGAGTTTGGGATGAGCCGTGGCTGGGTCCAGAGTCACATTTGCTGTTGGGCAGACAAGGAGAGAGAAGATGCACACAGACTGGGGCCGATGTGCTCAGCCTAGAGCCACGCCACAAACATTTCATTCCACCTTCCACCCCTCACCCCCGGCCTATCAACAGGACTTCCATGTGCTGCATTCAGGCCTCACTCGTTCCTCTTTCCAGACCAGCCCCACATTTGAACAGGGGAGCTTTGCCTGGAACCTCAGCAAAGCTGAAGGGAGACGTCAGTGACAGAAAAACACCCTCCTCAGGATGGACAACGATGGCCACCCACATTATTATTATTTTTAATCCTGTCCCTCCTGCCCTTCGGGGCAATTGAAAAGCAGCACACACCCTTCTTGCATTATTTTGTTTTAAGGGCGGTAGGGTCGAAAGAAGCAGGAGAGAATAAGATTCCTGCTCCCTTGACAGCCCGGTTTCCCTTGCAATGGCCTGGCCTGGTTTTCCTGAAAGGGCCACTCACTACATGGGACTCTGAGTGCAACGATGGAGACGTGAAAGTGCACTTACTCGCCAGAACACACACATATATTTTATTACTCTGGAACAGCAATTTTCAACTGGTCTGCCGCAGCACACTGATGTGCCGTGAATGGTCCGCAGGTGTGCCGCAGGAATTTGGAGCACAGCGGTTGAAAAATCGCTGAAAAAGTCTTCTGGGGTTCTGTGGCTCTGTTTCAGTCTCAACATCACTGAAAAATGCAGTTGGGAGAGACGGTTCATCCTCTCGGAACAAAGCATTTTGAAACTAACTGGGGCAGGCACAGAGTTGGATGAAAGAAACAGAAACGTAACATGGATGCAAGGACGGCCATGCAAATAATGTTATGGTGGAAACATGGTCACATATTTGTACAGAAATGAGGTTTGGAGTTTTTTTAGTTTAGAAATAAACAGCTCTCCCCCCCCCCCCCCCCGAATTTAGACCTTAATTGGTTCCCAAAATTTACCTTTCTGTAGCGGAAGTCCAGATACCAGCATTACTGAGGAAGCAAGGAGAACAGTTATTAAAGCACCACATCATCAGGCCTACAACAAATCTTGTAGCTAAATTATCAGTCCACAACATTACAGCCCCTTTTTCCTCTCAGTTCAAAGGAAAGAATTAAGGAGAAGTGGAAACAACTCTGGAGAGGCCTCTTCCCACAACTCTAATATGCTTACAAACAAATAATTCACGTTTGCCTGGTTTGGGACTTGGAAGGCTCCGATGAGCACGTGGACACGATCCACAGGAGGCAGCCTCTGCAAAGGCCTTTATGACCCCCTAAGAACACAACAATGCCTGCTGGATCAGGCCAAAGCTCCACTTAGCCCAATAACTCTCTTTCCCACAGTGGCCAACCGGATGCTCCTGATAAATCCACAACTTGGCATCAAGGCAGCCTTCCTTTTTTTTTTTTTTTAAACCAAGCATACATTGTACTGTGTTCATAGGCTTACCAGAGTCCCCGAATTGAAGCGTGCATCGGCCTAGAGAGGACCCGAGCTGCTCTCAAGTGTGCACCGTGGCAGCCCAACGGTGTCGCGTCGTTAACCAGAAGTTCCGGAATCCGCAACCCCATTGGGCTGCTGGGTGCAGCTCGGGTGCAGCACTTGGGTGCAGCTCGGGTCCTCTCTAGGCCGACGCACGCCTCGATTCCGAGACTCTGGTAAGCCTATGTATTCAGGTATACTGCCTCTGAAGCTGGAAGATTCACAGAGCCATCATGATTAATGGCCACGGCTAGACTCACATTGCATGGACTTGTCTTAACCTTCATTTTGAGAAAGCTAAGGCTGCAATCCTATACACACTTACCTGGGAGTAAGTCCCATTGAATGCAGTGGAGCTTACTTCTGAGTAGGATTGCACTGTAAGTTACAGGTCATCATTACATTTTGTGGGGCGAGTTCCACACATCCATCAAGCACTATATCGCATCAAGAAGTCCCTCCACACTATTTCATACTGGAGGCATTTCCGCCTTCCACTCAGAGAAGGTGCTTGGACCCAGTTTCCAGAGATTCCCCTGCATCATGCCCCACCGCATTCCCCGTTGCAGAAAAGGGCGAGCAAAATGATAACGGGGTTGTTGCAGTATCTTCCCTACAAGGAGAAGCTAAAAGATGACCAGGAGAAAGAAGATTTACGTATTTTTGCATGGATTGGAGGGAGTGGACAGAAGATGTTTTCCTTCAAAATACTGGAAAAATATTTTCCTTCAAAATCTCAGACTCAAAATGACAGGCAGGAGAAAGTGCCTCTTCCCACAATTCCTAATTCAAGCATGGAATTTGCTGCCACAAAATGTGGCAATAGCGATGAGCTTTAGGCAGTTTTAAAACACTGAAGGACAGACCTATTGATGGGTCGATACCCCCCCCCCCACCGGTGCCTAAATAGAACCTCCAGTTGCAGAGCCTTCATCATTCCTCTGAATTCTAGGTGTCGTTCTTCCCCCCCCCCCCCCCGGAAGGGGCTCCTGCATTCAGGCCCAGCATGTGAGCTTCCCAGAGCTATCTGGTTATCCACTGTAGGGAACAGGGTTCTGGAGTAGATGGACACCTGGTCTGATTGCTCAGAGCTCTCCTCAGGCTCAAGAATATATGCCAGACACCTTTAGACCATTTTCTAGCTAGGCCCGTGATGGTGAACCTATGACACGCGAGGTCACAGGTGACACGCGGGGTCATTTTGGGTGACATACCAGTATTTCCCCCAGGGCCCCAACACACCTTAAATTTTTGCAAAAGTGTTACAGGCTTGTCTTGAACATTTAGGACAGGGATTTTGGCAGACCTCTTTCAAATTATTCTCTAGTAAAATTCAGCAACCAAAAAGTCACTAATTGATGTTAAATAAGATACAATGTGTTCTATAGTGGTTTTCGTTTCAGTTCAATTCAAAATTACTATTAAAAGTAGCAATAGTCAAAGTACTATTAAAAGTTGGGGACGGACACACACACACACACACACACACACACACACACACATACACACACACACAAGCAGTCAAGTTAAGTTAGGCCAAGCAAGGCCTAATGGTTTGCCATAACTGAGCTAGGCTCAAGCAAGAAGTGTTATTTAACGCTAGCCAAATCTTATTGGGCCAATCTGTTTTGGCCACAGCCGTGTATCAAAGGTCGCACCGAGAATGTATTTTTGAGCTACATTTGCAGGTGTGATCTTGTCTGAAGTCATTTCCACAGTCACCTAATGTGGTTTTTTCAAACTGGCACTCACATTTCCCATTTTCATTCACTGGCCAAAACAGGGAAGGGCTAGAGGAGAATTTTTATTTACTGAGCAATTCATAGCAGAAACCCTGCAAGTTTTTATTTCTGTCTCCACAAGTGAAAAAGCAACAGACTTGGCTTTTAAAACAGCTGAAAACTCAGGGAAAGGGTCTGGAATAGGCCAGGTCCCTACAGGTCGACCTGTGACTATGATAAAGAGTCTACACACTCACTTTTGGACAGGTATAGGGCTGGCTTAGACAATACTGATCCTTCTGACAGGCCCTCCCCTCCTGTCAGGGCATTTTTCTGTAATTGTGGGGGGAGGGGCAGTTTGTCCAAGCCTCACCTGTATGCATGCTCATAAACCTAAAAACAGAAGAAGAGCCCTGCAGCTGGATCAGGCCAAGGGCCTGTCTAGTCCAGCTTCCTGTATCTCACAGTGGCCCCACCAGATGCCTCAGGGAGCACAAGACAACAAGAGACCTGTATCCTGTCGCCACTCCCTTGCACCTGGCATTCAGAGAAAACCTACTCCTACAATACTCCTACAACCAGGAGGTTGCATACAGTCACCTACTTGAAGCAATAAAATTATTAATGCTATTCAAGACAAATGCTCCAAATTCCCCGTACGCGAGGAAGGACCAGGAGGTGTGCGTATCATGAATACACATGTTCTATACACCGTCTTGTGCCTGTGGGTCAGGGCAAATGCCATCCGACCCACCAGCCCATCGTGCCCATAATGACACCCATTCTTCATTACCTTGGAATTGCTTCACGATGCCCTTCAGAAAGAGGCGGGTGTCACAGACGTCCCAGATGCTCCACTTCAGAGCAGGAGGAAAAGCCACCGGATTCTCAAAAGTCTCCTTCTCAGACCTGATGGTAAGAAACAACTGTGTCCCACCATCCCTCTATTCTAAAAGTCCTGAGTGGAGGAAACCAAAAGGAATTTGCAGACCAAAAATAAAAACTAACAGAAGTTCTTCTAAGCACGACACATTCCAGCCCAACACTGTGATCCAAGGCAGACGTACACAGAGGTCAACCCCGTTTGAATCCAACAGGACTCACAGGGAGAAGCAAACACTGGGGCTCTTCTAGCTTTATTATTTCCATTGTTTCTTTAGGATCAGGATCACAAATTAAAGTGTTGTGTTTCGTAAAGGCGAACGTGCGAAGTTAAGCCCACAGGTCATTAGCAGAGGCATAAGATGGGGGAGAAAAACATCTCAGGAAATGAATGTTGCAGTGAAGCAAGAGCCCTTTGAAACTACAGAAGTTGTATCCGCAGTATATTTTGTAGAGGAAGAGTCAATAGGGGCTGCACACACGTTGGACATTTAAAAATAATTTCATGCATCAATGATTTCAAGCACCGTTGAGCTTTCCCCCCTTTATATAACTATTATTATAGATTAATAGCTGAACCCTATTGGACTAAGGCACTAGTGGAACACACTGAAAAGTAGCTGTAAAGCACACTCTGGCCACATGCTGCCTAAGCGCCGGCGGGAAGGCCAGAACCTTCCTGCTTGCGTCAGCAGACCCAGAAGGACCCACCAAGGCAGGTAAGATAGCGGAGGAGGAGGGGAGGGTGCAGGTGGAATGGGTCAGGAAATGGGGAAGCTATGCAGGGAGGCTGCGGGGGGGAGGGGTTAGATCTGGCAGCCATGGCGCATGCTGGATCCGATCCCCTCTGGCAGCCTCCCCCCCTTCCTCTCCTCAGACGTGTGCCAGCAAAATCACTGGTGCAGCAGGAGACCCACTGTGGGGCAGGAGGCTTCCGGAGGAGAAAAGAGGGGCCCTGTTTTCACAGGTGGGAGGGCGTGGAGTCCTCTGTTCTCCCCCCAGAGGCTTTGCTCTTCACCGGCTGTTCAGACCCTTCCCAGTTACAGGAAAGGAAAGAAGGAAACGGGTGGGGTCCACTTACCTCTGCAAGGTCCTTCTCGCATCCTAAATGGAAAAGAGAAAAAAGACGGAATCAGTGCCGGCACAGGTCAGAAGGACTTTCAGCCCCCGGCTGAAGGTGCTCTCTGGTCCCCATGTCCGGCTGGCAGTGGTCTGCCTCGCACACCCCGCTCGAGAACTGGGGGTGCAGCTCCATCAAGCAGAGAGAAAATCTTCGTAAGGGAATCCTGTCAGCAGGCTCCATGGTGCCTTTCAGTACAAGGCAGAGGGTTCCGCTCCCAAAGCCAGTCGTTCATGCAAGCTGGGGGGTTGCCAAAACAACACTGCAAACCCCTCCTTCTTAACATGCATCTTCCATACAGCCTTCGTTTCCAATAGTCCGGTTTTTCCTGACAGGAAACTGGCAACGTGCATTTTTCTCTCTCTCTCTCTCTCTCTCTCTCTCTCTCTCTCTCTCTCTCTCTCTCTCTCTCTCTCTCTCTCTCACACACACACACACACACACACACACGCAGGGGCAGCCTAGCTTGGGGAGAGAGTTACAGATCGACAAGGGGTATCCGCCGTCCCACACCTGCCTGCCTGCCATCCCGCTCTGGCCCACTGAGCCGCTGCAGCCGACTCCGTGAGCCTCTTCTTGCTCACGGGCCAAGCAGCTCGGCTGGCCCTCCTTCGTGCCGGCCCAGAGGAAGGCCAGGTAAGCCAGGACGACACCCCCCCCCGCCTCCAGTTCTTTCGCTGCCTCCTCCCTCTTGCGCGGCCCAGTGCTGCTCCCAGCATGCTCTGCCCATCCCGCCGGTTTCAAACAGGCCCAGTGGGAGCAAGAGGAGGGGCTGGAACGGAGGGTCCGTGCAGGGGCTCCTCCTCCTCGCCTCTTCTTCCACATCTGGCTGTTTCCCTTAGCAGCTGGACAGGGGAGGAGGAGGAGGCGGCAGCAGCAACAGCGGGGGTGGGGCCTGCGCAGGTAGTGTGCACATGACAGGAGGGGCTTCTCCTTTTTGAAGGGGGGAATCAGACTAGCAGCGGTGGCAGACCGACCCCAAGCAAGGTGGTAGGTCCACTCAGGCCACTCCTGCACATGTGCAGTTCAGAGACACAGACACAGACAGACACACCCAGCCTTGCTCGTTTGCCCTCTGCCCACTGGCTGGGCCTGGTGAGACAGGCAAGAAGCCAGAGCAGCCCGTCAGACACGCAGCGAGCTGCTCAGCTGAGTCGCTTCTGCCATTGTCCACCCTGGGAGGAAGAGGGGAACGAAGGGGGCCGCCAAGAACTGCTGAACTGCCTAGTGAGGGAAAAGGGCTGCTGGGGCTCTGCTGAGAGGCCAATGGGCACCCTCGGGGCCACCAGCAAACTATTCCTAGCCCAGGCGGCAATAAATGCCCTGTTGTCTCCCACTATTTTTTGCCCATTTTTCTGTATTTTTGGACACATTTAACCCCCTAGAAGCCCCTGTGTGTGTGTGCACATTAGCTGGAGTGCACATTAGATATGGAGTGGGATAACACTCCATCCCACCCCCTTGACCTAGATGGACAGCCTTGGCTGCCCAATCACTAAGCACAGGCCAGTCCTGGAACAAGGGGCGGGGGAGACAGGCATTCCAGACAGGAAAAGTAGCCCAGTCCAACCCAACCCCCCCTCCCTAGCAGTGGAGTTTCACACAGACAAGGGGGCAAAGCCTGCCTGCAGGTTGATGCCTTTACGTGCTATAAATCAGATGTGAAAAGTAGGAGGAGGAGGAGACAGAAAATACAGGAATGCAATGGACTGACTGGGTTATAATGTCTTCATTACTGTGTTTTGTTGTTGCAACAACAAGGAGTTTTCCTTGTTATATTTTATTTTAATTTGTCATAAGTTGCCTTGGGCATTGCATTCTGCAATGGAAAGATGAGAAATAAATAGCTTATAAATAAAAAATTCTCTATAACAACCAGTGTGAAGAAAGGATGGCAATTTGCGAGCTAACAGCCAATGTGCCTGCATGGTTCCATGGTTCCGAGATGCTCCTGTAGGGAACAGCAGCATGAACGAACCCCTTCAATTCTTGTGTAAGTGAAGCAGGCACATACATGTTCAGACCACTCTCAAGGCGTGTTCTGAGCTGTTTCTTACCCGCAGGAGTTCACTGGCTGGCTGCTGACATTTCCCGTCCATTTCCTGGATGATCTTCTCAAGAGAGGAGAGTTCTGTGGAGAGTTTGGCCAGCTGTTCGTCCCTTTTTCTAGCAATTTCCTTCTCCACTTCCTCGACCTGGGCCAGCAGAAGCTTCTCTTGTTCTTCCAGGAACAGATGTAGTTGCTTGAACTCAGCCACTAACTTTTGTCGCTCTGCTTCTGTTTGCTTCTGCAACACACAGGCAGAAAGAGAAGAAAAAACAGGTTGGCTTTTACAGCATCAAGAGCAGTGACGTAGGAATGGGGGGTGGGTGGGGAGGCGGACCGCCCCCGGGCAGCAGCCCATCAGGCCCAAGGGGGGGGCATCAAAATCCGCTGAGTTAACACTGGGAGTCGGTGTCCTTTAAGAACTAATGTAATATGAACTAATTGTTCAATCTGTAATATGAACAGATTGTTATCCGACAGCCATATTCTGGACCAGTGGAGGCGAGCAAAGGCTTTTCCAAGGGCAGCCCCATCTATAACGCATTATCAGCATCATCGAGCCTGGTTATTACGACAGCGTGGAGATCTAGGGACGGGTCATTTCATTCCAGGAGGCGGGAGTGGCACATGGTTCTGCGATGGTGGACCCTGGCCAAGGCCCCCCCACACCCACCAGAGTGTCGTTCATCACCTGACCAGGCTGACCTTGCAGCTGTCGATACTGCTGGCAGTGGCCGCTCTCAATGCACCATCAGAGATTGGGAGGGGAGCATCCTGGGGGCCCCCCAAGCAGGGCTTTGCCCCAGAGCGCTTGCAACCAGGCGCCAGCACAGCCAGGAGGCAATGCAGCTGACACAGCAGCCGCCAAAGTGGGAAGGAAATGCTCTGAGTGACGGGTGGCGCTTGGGCAATCCAGCACGGCTGTCTCCAGCGGTACCTTCCATGCGACAAACCTGGCCTTTAAAGAGAAGGGCAACCACAATGCCATACAGGACGAATACTGCCTCCGCGAGACACTCCACCTAACCACAGAACCTCCACTTTATTTCACTTCAGATTATCAGCCCTCCTCCAGCCCATTACTAACGTCAGACCCCTCTTGAGCAGGGTCCCTTCTAAGCCGCAGCATTCTGTGGCTGCGCAGCGGCGTCTCCGGACACTCGGTGATGCCGTCGTTATGTCAGAGCCAGACTTCCAAGACAGCCCAGGTCTGAGCTGCACGGAGCTCCGCGGTGGGCTGCGCAGCTTAGCAAGGGACCACAGCTCTTGAGGGTCACCCATCCTCTCCCCTGAACTGGATGAGAGAGCGAGAGCAAGCTCGACGGAGAACACCCCACTCCAACTCGAGGCAGCTTACAAGTCATTAACAAATTAATTAGCTCTTGGGAAGCCCACTGCCAACTCAAACGCCTTTTCAGAACATCCCTCACTCACTTCACCCGGATTAAACAAAGAGGAGAAGCAGAGCTGGAGGTCACCGACATCTTGAGGGCGTTTCCTTCCAAATCCCCCCCCAGTGTCTCTCAGGGGATCCAGGCAGATGTTAAACAGAATGGGGGACAAAAGGGAGCCCCATGTGACACCATGTAGCATAAGTGTCGCTGCCCGGGGGGGGGGGAAATCCCCTCAGTCCAACAGTGATTTGCAAGGGAGGCGCGGAACCACTGGAAGGAGGAGCCCTCCATCCCTCCCTCCCCCACCACCACCCCGGCAGGTGCTCCCAGTGGCTGCTGTCAAAAGCTGCAGATTCTGGGCCCAGAACCAACAAGGCCTGGACGGACTCTTTCTGTCAGACTCCTGACAACGTCACCACCACTCAGGGTGGCCATAGCAGTTTCAGTTCCCAAAATGGGCCAGGAGCCGGAACGAACCCAGGCCAGCTCAGCTGTCAAACGCAGGAATGAGTGGAGCTGACCCTCGATGGCCCTCTCTCAGGGGCCTCGTCCAGGCGAATTTGCAACTGGCCCGTAGCTGAACCGGTCTAGATCTAGGAAGAAGGAAGAGAGTCACCCCACTGCAAGAGGGACACTTACAAGCAAGTCTTGGCTTTCCCTGTCTGTGACTGCTCTATAGCCCAGAATTTTCTTTCTCTCCTTCCTCAGAATCTCCAGGCGGCGATAGATTTGACACTGAAGAGAAAGCAGACATTCTGGTTAGATTCCGTTTTAGAGATTTAGTATTTATACATATCCAAAATGTAACTGAGACAAAAATCAGACACTGCCAAAAGTACATGTGCACTCAAAATACAGTAGTTGCACCCTCATTATCTCCCTGCCTTCTCACACACACACACACACCTCTTTCTGCTTAGATTGTGAGCTCCTTGGAGCAGGGACCCATTTTCTCACTCTTGGTAAAGCACCATGTGCATGGATGGAACAATAATCTCACCTACTGAATGGGTGACTCGATCCAGCTGTGAGAAGAAGGCACGTGCCCCACCCCCTGTGCAGCGTCCAAACTCGCTCTACTCCAGCTGGACTGCTTCTGGAGGACAGCCAAACCCGAATCCGGCCACAAGACCACCATCGGATCTTGCCAGACGGGTGCCCGTCCGTGCAGCTCCCACCCCAGCCTGCCTCGGCTCATCTCAAAGCCCCCCGCCCCGGTTCTTCCACCGTCCACGGGTGGGTCGGGCGCCCCCCGTCCGTCCGCCCGCCCGCCCGCCTGGTACTCTTGGGCCGCCTCCTCCAGAGGCACCACCTCGTGGCCCCGGTGCTCCTTGGCCTTGTCGCAGATCACGCAGATGGGCGCCTCGTCGTCCCTGCAGAAGAGCTTCAGCGGCTCCTGGTGCAGGGCGCAGGCCATGTCGGGCCGCAGCAGCTGGGCTCGGGCGGACGCGCTGCACTGGGGGCGGCGGCAGCAGCAGCAGCAGCAACAGGCAGCGTCCTGGCTGGGAGGACAGGACGGCTCCCGGCGCCAGCACTGACTGAGCAGCAGGCTGAGCAAAAATTGTACCCAGTCTAAGGTCACCGGGTCGGGGAAGAAGTCCAGGCAACTGGGCCAGAGGTTGCCTCGTCCCGCAGCCGCTCGCCCTCCGCTTTCGCTTTCGTTTCGGCCCCGCCCAGTCAGCTGGAGGCGCCTCTCTTGCTTCCTCCCGGTCCTGCAAAGAAGGAAGTTCCCGTCGGCGGAGGCCGAAGCAAAGCAGGGGCGGCGGTGAGATTCCTGCTGCTACTTTCCCCAGAAACGTCGGAGAGCTGCTGCCCCTCGGAAGGGGACGCGCACGGGCTCAACACACAGGACATGATGCAGCATGGAACGGGGAACAACTGGTCTCCTCTGGCCGGCCGGGCAGGCAGCAGTGGTGGAGGGAGTTGTTCTTATAAGAAAATATTTCTTTACCCAGCGTGTAATTCATCTGTGGAACTCCTTGCCACAGGATGTGGTGATGGCACCTGACCTATATGCCTTTAAAAGGGGTTTGGACAGATTCATGGAGGAAAAGACCATCACAGGTTACAAGCCATAAGCAACCTCCTGGTTTTAGAAGTGGGTTTTCTCTGTGCCGGGTGCAAGGGAGTGACAGCAGGAAACAGCATTTATCTTGTTGGCTGTGTGCTCCCTGAGGCATCTGGTGGAGCCACTGTGTGATACAGGAAGCTGGACTAGATGGGCCTTTGGCCTGATCCAGCTGCAGGGCTCTTCTTAGGCAGAGCAGAGAGCACCACCACGCCCGCCCCCCTCTCTTCTGATCCTAAATCAGTGGAGTCGAGCAACTGCGACTCCAGGGAAAACGATGTGCTTTGCATATGCATTGTTTACTGCCAGCAGGGCTGGCTGAGCCTTGGTTTTGAGGGTCAGCAGTGGCCTGGTGCAGGTTAAGTCCTCCTAGAGTTGTTTTAAATTGTTTTTAACGTTGATTTTAAATGGTTTTTATGTGTGTATTTTTAACTCTACAGAAAAATTTTTTTTGACATGGCTTTTAAACCTGTAAATTTTAAATCCTGAAAATGTATTTCTAACATTTATTTACAAGTAATACATTTTTATCCCGCCTTTCCTTCACACAGTGAACGCCCAGGGCTGCTAACATCATTCATAAAACAATAAAATCCATATAATTACAATACAATTAGCCAGGATGGTGTAGTGGTTTGGGAGTTGGACTCAGACCTGGAAGATCCAGGTTCAAATCCCCACTCAGTCACGAAGCTTCCTGGGTGACCTTGGGCCAGTCACTATCTCTCAGCCTCACCTACCTCACAGGGTTGTTGTGAGGACAAAAGGAGGGGAGGAACTATGTACACCACCCTGAAGCTCCTTGGAGGAAGGGTGGTAGAAAATGTGAAAAATAAATTAAAAAATAAAATACAACATAAAAGCGTTACACGATACAAACCTGCAACATAAAAAAAAACCCCTGCACACATCAGCAATAGGACAATGGAGGAGAGTCAGTCAAGAACTGGTGGCATAAAACATCACAAAAACATAAGCAGCAGTCACAGATAAAACCAATAGCACAGATTAAAAGGCAGTCAAAATGGCAAGCAGCAGATAAAAACAAAAACGGGGTGTAAGGCAGTTTGTGATGAAATATGGACAAACATAACTACACTAAAGCCAAACAAAGCCAAACTTTTTCAGTTCCTGCCAGAACATATTGGAGAAAATAATCAATGCAAAGCTGGAGATAGGAAAATTGTACTTGGATTGTATTAAGTGTGCTGGACAGGGTCCATACCAAAAATATGGAGACTGACCCCCCCCCCCAAAAAAAACCTGGTGATGTACCAGCCTCTGTTCTTCCAACTCCCTGAATTGAAAAAGGGGAGGAGGAAGTGTGGAGGAGGAGAGAGTTGTGGGCTAGAGCGTCTCCAACACTCTCCCACCACTCTTTGCTTCTCCATACTTCTCTCTTCCACACTTCCTCTTCTGCTCTTCCTTTTCCAATCCAGGGAGTGAGAGGAGAGTGGGTAGACAGGATAGCACCCTAAGGCAACCACCTCATTGTTCTCTGTCACTGCCACGACTAGTACTGAGCAGTCACAGGTCAGACTGGCGTGGCATCCTCTGTGGGGTGTGAGCCTCATAAGAACATAAGAACATAAGAAGAGCCCTGCTGGATCAGGCCAAAAGCCCATCTAGTCCAGCTTCCTGTGTCACACATTGGCCCCACCAGATGCCTCAGGGAGCACAAGACAACAAGATAACGTGTTTCCCGTTGTCACTCCCTTGCACCTGGCACAGAGAAAACCCACTTCTAAAAAAACCAGGAGGTTGCTTATGGCTTGTAACCTGTGATGGTCTTTTCCTCCATGAATCTGTCCAAACCCCTTTTAAAGGCATCTAGGCCAGATGCCATCACCACATCCTGTGGCAAGGAGTTCCACAGATGAATTACACGCTGGGTAAAGAAATATATTCTTTTGTCTGTTCTAACTCTCCCTCCACTCAATTTTAGTACATGTCCCCTGGTTCTGGTGTTGTGCGAGAGGGAGAAGAATTTCCCTCTATCCACTCTCTCCATCCCATGCATAATTTTATAAGTCTCAATCATGTCCCCCCTCAGGCGCCTTTTTTCTAGGCTGAAAAGCCCCAGACGCTCCATCCAGACGCCTCCATCCAGTGTCTGATGTGGCCTGCTGCTGTGTGCCCGTTCAACCAGCTTCAAGAGACCCTGTTTTGGAGCCCTTCCTAGTCACAATCTGTTTTGGTTTTCACGACTCGTCCGTGTGAATACCAGTAGTTTGGTGTCCTCAGCAAACTTGGCCATGATCTCGCTGTTTATATCCCTACGCTTCAGTTCATTAACACACGAGTTAAAAAGCACCAGTCTCAAAGACAGACCCACGAGGGAGGAGCCCCGTTTCTTAGTGCTCACCCCTGCGAAACGTGCCCAGTTATTCCGGCGCGATGCTTCTGTCCTGTGCTTTGTCTAGTTACCAGTCCACACGTGACATAAGGTGATAAAAAGGGAATCTATCTCTGCCCTCTTTTCGCCCTGGAACAACCTCGGTGCCTCCAGCATTTCACGTTTGGTTTGATCCACTTTTATTGCTGCATCTGGGAGTACTGAGTGAACAAGACAGACACACGGACAAACGTGCAAGCACAGAAGATACTAAACTCAGCTGGAGTGTCAGTTTCCTCCTCCCGCCGAGAAGTCAGCAGTCCAAAAACAGAATCTGTCCATACAGTTTTAATGGGGGGGAGATACAGAAGATGTTCATTCGTCCGTTTCCTCCACCTGCAGAAAAGCCTGCGGTCGGTAACTAAGACAAGTCTGTGCACTGCATTTTTAATGCTTTTGCAAGTGTATTTGCAAATGTATTTGCATTTTTAGCCCTTTTCAAGCGACCCAAATTCCAGGGAGATTCCTTATCTTGTTTGTTGTTGGCCATCTAAGAGTTAAACTGAAGCAGTGCGCGTCAATTCCTAGAGAGGCAGGAAGTATGGGATCCACACAGCCATAGGTGGCTACCGTTTTCCTGTCCCGCCTCCTGGGCCTTGCTTCTTTGCAAGCGAGTACCTGGCAGAAGCAGCTGAGGTAAGGTGTATATTCGTTAGGCAGCAGCATGGGACAAGAAAGGGGGTGGGTCTTCCCTCCCCCCGCCATCACAGTACTGTAATTAAGAGCCTAGTTCTTTGGATCAGACCAAAGTTCCACGTAGCCCAGTATCCTGTTCCCGACAGGGGACAGCCAGATCCCTTTGGAAAGTCCCCTAACTATTGCAGCAGCAGTAAGATAGCAGCCCCCCCTCCTGTTGTGTGTGTCGTCCCCCCCCCCGCCCCGCAACTGGTGTTCAAAGGTGTACTGGTTTTGTCTGTGGAGATTCCATTCTTAGCAATCATGGTTAATGGCTGTTAATAGACTTTCTTGTTTGCATAATTTCGATCCGTTGTGCAATCCTCCAGGAAGCAAGTTTGGAGCTTTGCATTTAAACTTCATAAAGAGGAGGAGGAAATTCCCTGTAAGAGTTTCAGTTATATTCAGTTAATTATAATGAATTAAAAATTGTTATCCCTATGCTGGAATTCCAGCAGGAATTTGTTCCCCAATCCTGGCCCCTTGTCTTCACCCTATTAAGCTGATGTACGGTAGTTTTAATTTTCAATGCAATGTTGGAATAAGACAAAACATTTCAGTCCTTTAAAAGTGTGTATTTTTTTAACTAATTCAACTGATTAAAAATATTGTTGAGTGTACAATACTACTAGAGGCATTTGCTAGGAAATGGGTAAAGACGTGATATATCCTTGCAGCGGCGTAACAGCCGCTTTCGGCGCCCGGGCGCCCACCCTGCCCCTATAATTAAATAGCGCCGCGGCCAAAAGGCCGTGGCGCGCTCCGGAGGGTGGGGCGGCGCGCTCCAGAGGGGGCGA
The DNA here is from genome assembly GCA_026170595.1 of Plestiodon gilberti rubricaudatus. Taxonomy (NCBI): domain Eukaryota; kingdom Metazoa; phylum Chordata; class Lepidosauria; order Squamata; family Scincidae; genus Plestiodon; species Plestiodon gilberti. The sequence goes on along the minus strand of JANXHW010000002.1, from coordinate 263,280,190 downwards.
CCTGGGTCGCTGCTCCGGGCGCCCGACAGGCGCCCCCTCAATTGCCCCCTCAATTGGGAGAGCCGGCTCGGGGACGTCCTCCCCGGCCGGCTGCCCGGGGCCTTCTAAGGAAGGCCCGCGCGAGAACGGTATTTACACAGTTCTTTTCGCGCATGCTCAGACTGTTACTGAGGGAAAATTGCTCTCCCAATTGAGGGGGCTGGCCCGACTCGGAGACTCTAGTGTCCGAGTCGGGCAGGGTGGGCGCCTGGTCCAACGGAACCACGCGCTCCACCCCGTGCGCCGCCCCCGCAGGATGGGCGCCTGGTTCGACTGAACCACGCGCTCCACCCTAGTTACACTATTGCTTGTACGGTGTCCATTTAGGCTGATGTAGGAAAGTTCTGTGTTGTATTTTCTACTGAACCCTCCTGAAGAGGTTTGTGTGAGTTAGTAGTTTGCGTGGTTTTTTAGCAGATGTTGCTGGAAGAAAGTCCTGGATCTTATGCTGGCAATTTTGAGGGGGGCCCCCCCCCAAAAAAAGAATTATAGTCTAATATTGTTTGCTGTCTTCCAGTGTGCGGTTATCAACCCTGAATTTATTTTCCAGTTCAGAAAGAGAGAGACACAAAGGAACAGATCAGACGCTGCCCTGCCTCAGGAAATGCAGAGCTGGGACAAGGAATGTGGTCCAGACATCTGTGCCCAGGTGGTGGCCCTGGCAGAAGATTTCCTCCTGAGGCGACAAGAGCCTGAGAAACAGGAAGAAAATGTAAGAACATGTGGGGAATCCCGGAAGCCCCCGTCAAAGAGAGAGATGGCAACTCTGTCTGATATGATGATGTGTGGTTCTGCAGTCCACATTAAAATGTTGGCTTAATCGAGGAGGATAAAATGTCCGTAACGGCAGAGACGTCGCCTGATATGGGGCGGTGGGGGGCGGTGGGCCCCAGGGCGGGGGGCGGAGGGCTCAGGGGGTGGGGCGGGGCTCCTCCGGTTTCCTTTTTTTTTGTTTTTTCCAGCGTTTTTAAAAGTATTTTCGTGCTTTTTTAAGTCTTAACGGGGCATCTGTATGTATATGTATGCTTTCGCCCACTTATCTTGTGAATATAAGGGTTCCAGCGACGATCTTCTTCCAGCTCCCGAGCGCATCTTCTCCCTGTGCCCGGGCGCGAGCTCCATAAAGGCACAGAAGGTCGGCTGGAACAACTTCGTTGTTCTGCGCTCCGGAGCAAGCTGGGAGGCACACAAGGAGTTTGCGCATGCGCAGAACAACGAAGCTGTTCCAGCCGACCTTCTGTGCCTTTACGGAGCTCGCGCCCGGGCGCAGGGAGAAGATGCGCCCGGGAGCTGGAAGAAGATCGTCGCTGGAACCCTTATATTCACAAGATAAGTGGGCAAAAGCATACATATACATACAGATGCCCCGTTAAGACTTAAAAAAGCACGAAAATACTTTAAAAAACGCTGGAAAAAACGAAAAAAAAGTTTTAAAAAATAAGGGGGGCGCCGGGCGGGCGGGGTGGGGTGGGGCAGCGACCCCCCACCCCTTTCAGGCGACGCCTCTGCGTAACGGGATTAAAAGCCATGATTTAAAATGTATTATTTAAAACATGGTGGGTTAAAATAATAAATTAGAAAACTTTATTATTTTAACCCACCACGTTTTAAATAATACAATTTTAAATCATGGCTTTTAATCCCGTTACGGACATTTTATCCTCCTCGATTATCGCTGGCCGTGAAAATCTTAAATCCTACTTAATGTTGGCTTAGTAGGAACATTTGTCAGTGTATTGAGCTGCCCTCCACAGAGGCAGACTGTGGATCCATTAGCTGTTGACTGGCACCTACTCGCCAGGGTCGTTCCAGGCTGACTGGAGATGCTGACTGGACTGAACCTGGGATCGTCTGCATGCAAAGCAGGTGCTCTGCGGCTGAGCTACAAACATGACAAGAGCCCTTCTGGATCAGACCAAGGGGCAAGAGAGTCCTGCACTACTCTGTCCTTGGCTACTGATTATAGTCCTTGGCTTGTAGTAGTCCTTGGCTACTGAGATACAACAGTTGTAATTCATCTGTGGAACTCCTTGCCACAGGATGTGGTGATGGCACCTGGCCTAGATGCCTTTAAAAAGGGGTTTGGATAGATTGATGGAGGAAAAGTCCATCACAGGTTACAAGCCATTATGGTGCAACCTCCTGGTTTTGGTAGTAGGCTATCTCTTCATACCAGATGCAAGGGAGTGACGACAGGAAACAGGTTATCTTGTTGTCTTGTGCTCCCTGAGGCATCTGGTGGGGCCACTTTGTGATACAGGAAGCTGGACTAGATGGGCCTTGGGCCTGATCTAGCAAGGCTCTTCTTATGTTCTTAATTCTAGACCTAAGATGTTTAAAATACAGAAATCTTTTTAAAAAGGGAAAAAAAATCTATGTAACAAACATCCCAACTGCCCGAGGAACACTGTTGTCAGTTGTTGAAAAGAGTTGGTGTTTCTCTGACTCTCTGGCACTCTGCACATGTTTAGAAGCACTCTTTCTTTTAGGTGGCTGATTGCTAGCCTGATTAACGGGCCTGCTTCTTTTGCAGGTGCCCCCAATCTTGGAGCAGGACCTGCCAGGTGCTGCGAAAGTGCAGGACACCCAGGAGGAGGCTGGCAGCGAGGCTGGCTTGTTAGGTAAGCAGACACATGAATTCTTGGCTGCGACGAGCACCTTCTGAAAGCACGGCTCCCAGGCTCTCTTAATCTCTGGAGGGCTCCTTGGTATGTTGCGACGTATGTTGCGACGTATGTTGCGAGGAGACGTGTGATATGGGGAGTATATGGTAGCTCTCAAACATGGACACATTCATTGTGTGACTCACAGCGCAATCCGACTTAACATTTGTGCCAGTGTAACCAGCGGCGCAGCAAGAACGGGAGGCCCCAGAACGGAAAAGGGATTCAAATCCCCTCCAAAAGAGGAGTTTAAAGGGGATTTGAATCCCTTTTCCATTCTGGGGCCTCCCGTTCTCGCTGCGCCGCTGGTTAAAGGTAAAGGTATCCCCTGACAATTAAATCCAGTCGTGTCTGACTCTAGGGTGTGGTGCTCATCCCCATTTCAAAGCCGAAGAGCCAGCATTGTCCGAAGACGCCTCCGTGGTCATGTGGCCGGCATGACTCTCCTTGCCGCAGCGTGTAGCATGCGGCTGGAACACGGAGCGCTGTTTACCTTCCCGCAAGCGGTACCTATTTATCTATTCGCATTAACATGCTTTGGAACTGCTAGGTTGGCAGGAGCTGGCCAAGCAACGAGCGCTCACCCCGTCGCGGGAATCAAACTGCCTACCTTTCGATCGACAGCTTATGGTTCAGCGGTTTAACCCGCTGCACCACCTGCTGGCCTTTCCATAATGTGCTGGTTACACCGGCACAAAAATTAAGTCGGATTGCGCTGTCAGTTACACAAGGTCACTTCAGTTAGCCGGTTGCAACATAAGTGTGTGCGTGTGTGTGCGTGTACTGTACTATCTTTCTTAAATGATGGTTTTTTAGTTTGCTGCTTATTATGGAAAGCAGCAGTTGTAGGCAAAAGCGAGAGAGATTGAAAGACAAGGTCTATATACAGAATCTTTGGTTTTTCCTTCCTGTTTTCAAACATCATGATTCCTTGGGAGTACCTCTCTCCCCACTGTTCAGGAGACTCTTTCATACCCCCATCCCGTATCGTATTTCTTCTTCCATTAACAGCCTCCAACGTCTTTTCATTGCCTCCGAGAGCAGACACTCCAATCCCTCGGCCGTTGTCGTTGCTCTGTATCGAGTGTGCAGCAGATGTAGCAACCATTAGCCTAATATCATGGAATCCATTTATGGCTGTCTTACAACGGACTCAAATTTCTTGAATCGTATAAGTTTGAGTCAATCGACCAATTAAATTTGCATAGCATAGGAGAAAAAAGTTCTGAAAAACAAGAACAGCCTCCTCCTGTTATTTTGAGATGTTGCACACTCCCTGTCACTGGAGGCAAAGCGTCGGGAGTCATAGAGTCTGAGTCGGAAGCAACTTTGGGTGGAGTCAGAGTCCGTAAAAATGTACCGACTCTGACCTCGACATAAAATCTTAAGAAAATACTATTTTAACCCTTCACTGCTGTGTGAGCCGCTGGCAGCCTCACGTTTGGGGAGACGCAATGACTCGTTGAGCCACATGGTGTGGGAATAATACTGTGTGACTTTGACTCCAGTACCTTAATATTACAATCTACAAATTAACCGATTTCTGCGAGGACGCCAGTGTGTCACGTAGTGCATAACAAAAGACAATTCAAATTCATTATTTCTGTACCGTGAGAACTGCTGGCGGCCTCAGTAAAAATCAGCCACTGGTCGCTTTAAGCAACCAATAAGCATCCTCCGGGTACAAGAACCAATGAGGTGGCAACGGATGTAAAGGAATTAGCTTGGCGCACAGGGGTGAAATGGGGCTCGGTAGCAAAAGGGTTAACTTGGGAAATATATGTTTTTAATTGTAATACTGATAGCTTTATAAGTTTTTATTTCAAATTCTTTTTAAAAGTGTTTTAATTCTAAGCCCCCCTCACAATGGCAAAGAGAATCCCAACAAGGTCAGCTGTGTTTGAACACTTCGCCATCACTACAGATGGAAAACATTGTATGTGTCTGTGTGCCAGACAAGAAGCTGACGAGGAAAAATGCTGCCAGTGACTATTCTGGTACGCCTAAAGATGCCCCTACCAGAGCCACACATTTAAAAGGACACTTACAGCGACATCATCCCGAAATTCTTAAGACTGTCAACGAGAAAGATGACAGAAGTAAGAAAACCGTCCCAAGTACAGGTGGGCCCCCATATCCGCTGGGGATATGTTCCAGGCCCCTCCATGGATACTTGAAACCGTGGATAAAAGTGAGCGCCCCCTCCATGGTTTCCTGAGGGCCCCCCCCTGCCTCCCCTGCAGGCAGGCATGCTTGCCCCCCCCCCAGCTCTTATTTTTCTTTCAGCAAGCTTTGTTTCTTCCTTAAAACAAACAGAGAAGCAGCATCCATTGCAGGCAAGTAGAACGAGACTAAGTCCTAGAGAGGCTCTGCAAGGTTTCTGTTAACATTGCAGAGCCTCTCTAGTACTTAGTCTTGTTCTAGGTAAAGGTATCCCTTGACAATTAAGTCCAGTCGTGTCCGACTCTAGGGAGCGGTGCTCATCTCCGTTTCAAAGCCGAAGAGCCAGCGCTGTCCGAAGACGTTTCCATGGTCATGTGGCCGGCATGACTCAACACCGAGGCGCATGGAACGCTGTTACCGTCCCGCTGACGCGTAATAAGCAGCCAAAGGCTGCTTCTCCTGTTTCTTTAAGGAAGAAACGAAGTTTACTGGGGAAAAAAGTAAAAGCCGGGGGGGGGGGTTCCCCACGATCCGTGGATAACCGAAACCGTGGATAGTGAATCAGTGGATATGGGGGCCCACCTGTACTTCAAAGCTAGCCAAAGATCAGAAAAATACCCAGGCAGCAGTTACACGAGACTTTGCTAGTGACAAAGTTACTATCACTATGACTGCAGAGAAGTTCAGGAAACACGTCAGTGGACTGGTGTCAATGAACGGTTTACCTCTGTCATTATTCTCGCAACCAGACTTTGTTGGTCTGAATGGAGAAGTGGCCCAGGAACTTGACATTTCTCTGGAAAGTGACGGCATTAGAAAGATGGTGATTGAAGAAGCCAACATTAAGAAAGAACAACTCCAAAGAACTCTCAAGGGACGCTTTGTGTTTCTCAAAATGGATGCCTGCACGCGCCCTAGAGTAAACTATTTTGCGATTAATGTGCAATTTGTTGATGGAAACGATAAAACGGTGATGCTACGCAAACATTAGCAGTAAAGGACACAGAAGCTCGTCCCACTAGTGAATGTCTTCAGAAGTTAGTGGGAAAAGTGCTTAAAGATTTTGACATTAAAAAAGAGCAGGTTCTGTGCATAGTAGCTGAGAATGTGCCATGTATACTGAGCACTGTCAAACAAATGACTACAGGTGAGGTCAGTCTGCAGTTTCCAAATCATGCGCTGTGTTGTGCACACACAGCAGCTGGCAATACGAGAGAGTCTGCAAGAAAAACACGCAGCTACCAGTTTTCCCAAAAATAAGACTTCCCCCAAAAAGTAAGACCTACCCTCATTTTTGCGTGATTTTTGCTGGCACTCGTCAATATAAGTCCTCCCCCAAAAGTAAGACCTAGGCGTGGCTGATTACTCCAGCGTTTCTCAAAGTGTGGGTCGTGAGGGCAAGCCAATTTTGGGTGGGTCCCGAAGCGCTGAGCAGAGCCTCCATTGTAAACATGGGCTTTAATTAACCCCCGCACGAGCTTGGCGCTAAATAACAGTACTGCACCTCTCCCATTTCCGTGCTCATCATGGCCATGTGACCTCCTTGATTGACATTAGTGAAGCTGGAAATGGGGGAAGGACCACAGCATGGCTGGAGAAGGAGACCGGTCTGTGTTCCACCTTGGCTGGGCAAAGCTATTCAAAATAAGAGCGTGCGCTGTGTAAAATGAGTCTGTCTGTGCAGGAACTGGGCTCTTTATTGGGGTTGCTGCCCCAGCGGGGCTCGTCCCTTCTGCCTCCCCCTCTTCTCAAAGCAGATCCTGTCCTTGGTGTGCCTCCCTTCACCACCCCACCCTGCCTGCCATAGTCCTCCCTCCCCAGCTCTCATGGCAGGGGAAGAAGAACCCTGGCTGTAGTCTCTCTAATGGCTGAGCAGCTCGCTGCCGCGCTGTGAGCTGGCCTGCCCAAGGACCGGGCTGGATTCAGTCGATGTGGACAGTTTAGCCGCAAGGTCGGTGGCGTCTGCCGGTGCCCGCTCATCAGGAAGGCTCTGCAAGCCTGGGGCAAGTGCGTGTCTGGACAGGGGGCTAATTGCAGGGGTACAGGGCTGCTGGGCAGGACGGGCTCCCGGTGGGAGAGAAACGTGGTGCTTTGCCTTGAATAGGTGGGAAAATGGGATGCTGGAAAAGGGGGGGGGGATTTTTGGCTGGAGAAGGATCCAGTCTGCATTCTGCCTTGACTTGACTGCAAAATAACAGCACATGCGCGCCGTGTGATGGGAATGTGGCTTAGGGTTGAATTGGAGATAGTCAAGGCCGTGTGTGTGTGTGTGTCTATGCTAATGAAGGTGCTCCACGCTCTGTGATTGGCCATGCTGTGATCGTGTTCAGGCTTCCATACTTGCTTGTTTGCAGGCGTGTCCAGGTGCATCGCTCCAGTTTTGTGGCTTGGCAAGCTTTTGTCTCCTGATTCAGCAGCCCTCTGTATTTAGACCTTATGCGTAGGTGGTGCTTGATATTACTATGGAAGTTTCCTTTTTCTCCATTGTTTTGCAATGTGCTCCCTTTGCTTTCATTTATCATGGTTCCCAGCTGATGAAATTGTTTAGAGATGGAGGGGGGAGGATGCACCTGTGATCTGTTGATCTCTGAAATGCAAAGCCTTGGGCTCTCCTTTGCAGCCTGCTATTTTACTTTTTACTTCCCTTTGGATTTTTTTTAGCTTTTTAGTTATCTTTGAAAATACTGGAATAAGCAGGTCCTCTTGTGGATTAGGAACTGGTTGAAGACCAGGAAACAGCGAGTGGGAGTCAATGGGCAATTTTCACCATGGCGAGAGGTGAAAAGCGGTGTGCCCCAAGGATCGGTCTTGGGACCGGTGCTTTTCAACGTATTCATAAATGACCTGGAGTCGGGGATAGGCAGTGAGGTGGCCAAGTTTGCGGATGACACTAAACTTTTCCGGGTGGTGAAGACCAGCAGGGATTGTGAAGAGCTCCAGAAGGATCTCTCCAAACTGGGAGAATGGGCAGCAAAATGGCAGATGCGCTTCAATGTCAGTAAGTGCAAAGTGATGCATATTGGGGCAAGAAATCAAAACTTCACATATACGCTCATGGGTTCTGAGCTGTCTGTGACGGATCAGAAGAGAGATCTTGGGGTGCTGGTGGACAAGTCGATAAAAGTGCCACATCTGGAGTATTGCGTCCAGTTCTGGTCACCACACCTCAAAAAGGATATAGTTGAATTGGAAAAGAAAGAGCGACCAGATTGATTCGTGGGCTGGAGCACCTCCCTTATGAGGAAAGGTTACAGCGTCTGGGGCTTTTCAGTCTAGAAAAAAGGCACCTGAGGGGGGACATGATTGAGACGTATAAAATTATGCATGGGATGGAGAGAGTGGATAGAGGGAAATTCTTCTCCCTCTCGCACAACACCAGAACCAGGGGACATGCACTAAAATTGAGTGGAGGGAGAGTTAGAACGGACAAAAGAAAATATTTCTTTACCCAGCGTGTAATTTATCTGTGGAACTCCTTGCCACAGGATGTGGTGATGGCCCCTGGCCTAGATGCCTTTAAAAGGGGTTTGGACAGATTAATGGAGGAAAAGACCATCACAGGTTACAAGCCATAAGCAACCTCCTGGCTTTGGAAGTGGGTTTTCTCTGTGCCAGGTGCAGGGGATTGACAGCAGGAAACAGGTTATCTTGTTGGCTGTGTGCTCCCTGAGGCATCTGGTGTGGCCACTGTGTGATACAGGAAGCTGGACTAGATGGGCCTTTGGCCTGATCCAGCAGGGCTCTTCTTATAATCTTATGGATGGTGTGTAAGCAAGACTTACACAACATCCATAAGACCAATCATTACAGACCAATCTAAGCATGTCTACTCAGAAGTAAGTCCCATTATAGTCAGTGGGGTTTACTCTAAGGTAAGTATGGATTACAACTAGTTTTCTAAGCTTGACTTGCAATTGGTGCAGTGGTCTTTGACAAACAGGTTTGTTTTGTGTAACGATACACGTAACAATATCCAGCGAAGCCACCCACTGAGTGGTGATGGTGCAAGAGTGGACTGAGGCGTCTGTCTGTCTGTCTGTCTGTGTTGTGTCCATCAGGCAAGTCAGCTTTTCCTTCTGCTTCAGAAAGGAGAAGCCCTTCCCAGTGCGAGGGTGGCTCTGAGAAGCTGAGATGCTGACTTTTGCATCACATTTGTTTGGCAACCCTGCAGTCCAAGATACTGTTTTCATTCTGTCCCTTTCTGCTTCACTTTGCTGTTGGAAAACGGCTGAAATTCAGCATATTTGTTTATTGCTACATTCTCAGGCAAGCAAATAAAATGCCAGGGGACACTCTCCCTTTAATACAGTTAACACTTCTGCCTCCACCATGTGTTGTTGACTGTATTAAAGGGAGAATGTTTTTTTTGTTTTGTTTTGCAGCAATCTCTGCTAAGTTGCACAATGGATCAAGATTCTGCCCAACAAAAGGAAAATGGCAGAGAGAAGGTTTAATTGAGGTGAGAGGAAGGTTGATATGCCGCATTTTAGCTGCATTGAAATCCTCCTCTGATCTGAGGTTTCATTGAGGCGAGAGGAGCACTCCCCTGCGCCCGTGTATTGCAACTGAAGATTTAAAGGGAATAATATTTTTACCCCCAGATAAGATGAGCGCAAAAAGAAAGAGCTACTCCGTCGAGTACAAGAAAAGAATCGTGGAGGACTCCCAGGGCAAGAATCTTACGGCTTTCTGCAAAGAGAAGAAGTTGCATCGCCGAGTAGTTCAAAAATGGCGAGCCGAGTACGAGAACCTCAGTCAACAGGTGGGCGAGGGAAATGCGAAGAAGCGCAAGTGTGGAGCAGGTCGGCCTGCGTTATTTCCTGAGCTGGAGGACCTCATCTGCGAATGGATTGCCGACCGGAGAGCAGAGGCTTTGGTGGTGCGCAAGGCTGATATTCAAGCATTTGCCCTTGCAATGGCGCCACAGTTAGGAATATCCCCAGAAGACTTCAAAGCATCGCAACACTGGCTGGAAGGCTTCCTTCAGCGACATGAACTGTCTCTGAGAAGATCGACAACGCTGTTTAAGCTGGAAGATGCTGAAGTTATTAAACGTGCACTTGCATTCAAGTCCTTTGTTGACGGCATCGACTTCTCTAAATACCAACTGTCCAACATGATTGCTATGGATGAAACTGCAGTGTTTATGGGCCAAGCATCTCAAACGGCAGTTGATCAGAGGGGTGCCTCGTCAATCTACATTCCCTCCACTGGTTACGAAAGTGCACGCGTTACCTGTATTTTGGCAATTCATCTGGATGGAAAGAAAGCCCCACCACTTATCGTCACTAAGGGCAAGAAAGAGAAGATTGAACGTGTTTCAGGCATTTATGTTCTTGAAACCGAAAAAGCCTGGTGCACACAAGCAGTGATAAGGCAGTGGGTCGATGTCGTGCTGCCCCTTGGGTCGCGAGGTGGCCAAAGAGGTCTGCTAGTTTGGGATTCAGCCAGCACTCACCGCGCTAAAGACATGAAGAACTTCCTTGCCGAGAGAAAAATAGATCAAGTAATGATTCCCGCAGGAATGACTGCTTATCTCCAGACTCTTGATATTGCAATAAACCAGCCATTCAAAGACCATTTGCGCATGGAAATCCATGACTACTTTGAAAATAGCATGGAGAGAAATCAGCATGGAAACCTTATGAAGCCTAGCCTACAAGAGGTTGTGACTTGGGTGAAGAATTCATGGGAGAAGATCACCGACAGCTGTGTTGGCAAGGCATTGCGAGCAGGCTACCTGGACAAGAAGTGCTCCTTTAAGGAGAGCGCTATTGCTGGACACGAGAGGTGGGGGCCAATGGTCCTACAGACCATGCAGGAGTCGCAAGACATTCAAGCGGGAACTCAGGGTTTGGAGCATTATGATGGTATTCCAGAAGAAGATGACGTGATTGTGTTTGAATAAATGTAAATTGTTGTGCATAAAGTTTTTTGCGTGATTTTTGCTGGCACTCATAAATATAAGACCTCCCCTGAAAATGAGACCTACCGTGTTTTTGGGGAGCCAAAATTAATATAAGACCCGGTCTTATTTTCGGGGAAACAGGGGTAGTCTGGTCAGCATGGTGAGGCAGATGGCAACTAGTCAGCCATAACACCTAAAATAGACACCATTCTGAAGAGGGTTGCGGGAAAGGGAGCGATTATAGATCAAGCCACATGCTGGGAGAGTACCTACCTGATGACTCAGCGTTTGCTTGATCTAAAACCCTTTCGTGTAGAGGAAACAGGTTATCTTGTTGTCTTGTGCTCCCTGAGGCATCTGGTGGGGCCACTGTGTGATACAGGAAGCTGGACTAGATGGGCCTTGGGCCGGATCCAGCAGGGCTCTTCTTATGTTCTTATGTTCTTAAGTGTCACGCTAAGCAAAAGACAATGGAGACAGGTGACAGAATCAGAGGCGTCACCAGGCGCCCCCCGATGGGGGGCCGACCCCCCGATGCCCCAAACTAATTTGCATAATTAAGATTCATTTTTTGGGTTTTTTAAAGGTTTTTAGGGTTTTTTTTAGTGCTAACGGGGCTTCTAACCTTATGTGTATGCTTTGTGCCAACTTATCTTGTTCCTAGGAGCCTCCAGCGACGATCTCCTCCACCGATGATCTCTTCCCGGGGCGCAGATCATTCCTCTGCTCCGGGTGCGAACTCTAAAGCGCCCAGCAGCACTTTACAGAGTTCACGCATGCGCAGGACGACGATGTTTCCAATCAAAGTTCTGCGCATGCGTGAACTCTGTAAAGCGCTGCTGGGCGCTTTACAGAGTTCGCGCCAGGGCGGCAGAGCAGAGGAACGATCTGCACCTCGGGAAGAGATCGTCGCTGGAGGAGATCGTCACTGGAGGCTCCTAGGAACAAGATAAGTTGGCACAAAGCATACACATAAGGTTAGAAGCCCTGTTAGCGCTAAAAAAGCCCCTAAAAACCTTTAAAAAAACAAAAAAAATCAAAACCAAAACTTAAGGAAGCCCGCGCCCCCCCCCAGAGCCTCTGCGCCCCTACGCCCTGGGGCCCACTGCCCCACCGCCCCATATCAGCCGACGTCCCTGGACAGAATTAGAAGGCTTGCTTTGCCATCCATATACTGTGACTAAAAAGTTGCAAGCTGAGGACTTAACTCCTGGTACGTTCTTGAAGGAGTGGAAGAATCTAATATTTCGCTTGTCCCAAACTGGGGGGTTGATTGCTGATGGCATTGTTACTTCAATGAAGAAAAGGGAGACACTGTTACTGGAAAACAAGACATTTTTGGCTGCTACCTTACATGGACCCGATGCACCGAATTCTGTTGAACGATGAACAACTGGCTAAAGGAAAAGCTGCACTCTGTGAGTTAGCAGTTCGGATGAATGGGCTGCTTTGTGAATGTCAGAATTCTTTTTAATTTTAGATTTTTTAATATGGTATTTTTTTTTCTTATATGGATTTTGTTAAATTTTCATTGCAAAAGATATGCTTATATTCCCTTTGTCTTAAGTGTATAATTTCTGTTCTTAATATTACTATTATAACATCACTAAATATGGTAAATAAAAAGCCATAAAGGCATAGCTACAATAACCATTAGACTTATACTTAAATATAGGTTATAAGTCTAAAAAAGTAGCCTGATGATTCACATGGTAGTGATGAAATGTCTTATGGTACTATTTACCATTATTAATACATATTGAGCTTTTACGAAGGAGTCGGAGATTTAAAAATTGAGTCAGAGGTTTTGTCCATAGCCCTGCACACCAGAGGCAATGCCTCTTTTGGCAGTTAATCTGCAACTCACACAAAGAGGTAATGTTTATGGGTTTTTTCGCCATGTGAAAACAGCTCTTTAACTAGAAGAAATAAAAGAGTTCTTACACTTGGTCCGTTGAGATTCCTGTTACTCTGATCCTACCGGTGTTTAAAAGCGGGCGATCCGAGCGGATTCTCCAAAGCAGACGAAGCGATGAGACAAGTCCTTTTTTCTTCTTTGGCTTGACGTTTCATCCAGACCCTTCGGATTTTCTCAAAAGCAAAGAGAGAGAACTCAGCTTGTGCTGAAAGATGTTCTTTCAGCACAAGCTGAGTTCTCTCTCTTTGCTTTTGAGAAAATCCGAAGGGTCTGGATGAAACGTCAAGCCAAAGAAGAAAAAAGGACTTGTCTCATCGCTTCGTCTGCTTTGAAGATGTTCTTTCAGCACAAGCTGAGTTCTCTCTCTTTGCTTTTTGAGAAAATCCGAAGGGTCTGGATGAAACGTCAATCCAAAGAAGAAAAAAGGACTTGTCTCATCGCTTCGTCTGCTTTGGAGAATCCGCTCGGATCGCCCGCTTTTAAACACCGGTAGGATCAGAGTAACAGGAATCTCAACGGACCAAGTGTAAGAACTCTTTTATTTCTTCTAGTTAAAGAGCTGTTTTCACATGGCGAAAAAACCCATAAACATTACCTCTTTGTGCATAGCAACAAGCCATGAAAATCTACACATGCATCTAATCTGCAACTCTTTAGACCAGTGGTTCTCAACCTGGGGGTCGTGACCCCCAAGGGCGTCGCAAAGCTGTTTCTGGGGGGTCGCGTGATGTCAGCTGGATGGCCACACACACCCCACTGCAGAGAAAGAAGTGTCTGATGCTGTCTTGGGGCTTTTTTGCTCACCTTGTGTTACTTTATGCTTGCCTTTTAGCATCTCTGTTAATATTAGCTCACTCCTCCCCCGCCCAAATGGGGCTGCTTATGAGTACAAGTTTAAAAAATGTGATTATAATCCGACCCATACTCTGAGGTCATCGGGGGGGGGGCTGTTAACCGTGCCGCCATTGATGGAGGTGAGGGGGATGGCGGCACGGAATAGGGCCTTCTCGGCAATGGCGCCCCAACTATGGAATTCCCTCCCCATGGAATTAAGAATGGCTCCCTCCTTAGAGACCTTTCGGCGGGGCCTCAAGACGTTTTTATTCAGGTTGGTGTTCAATAGCTGACATGGGGGGCTGGCTTTTTAATAAATGTAATCACAAGGTGACCCACTGGGGTTTGTTTTAATTGTTTTAATTACCTGTTTTAATTATTTTTATTGTATTGTATTTTATATGTATTTTAACATGTTTTAATTGTAAACCGCATTGATTGCCCTTATCGGGAGAAAGGCGAGGTAAAAATTCTTTAAAATAAAATAAATAAATAAAATAAATTATTCCTGCTTACTGATATCACTTCTGGCCCCGCCAGTGCAATAATAACTAATGATATCACTTCCGGCCCTAGGTCTGGGGGGGGTGTCCCGAAAGATTGACATTCTACAAAAGGGGGTCCCGGTGCTAAAAAGGTTGGGAACCACTGCTTTAGACCTTCTTGCGTTAAAAATAATTTTACAAAATGTTAAATCTGCTGGCTGATTTATCAGGACAACTTTTTTAGTTTATCAAAATGGCGCCAACCCTTTTCAACCTATTTATTAATGATTTAGCCCCTTTTTTGGCTAATTTGGACTCGCATTGCCCCAAGATAGGTTCTTTGCCAGTTCCAATTCTCTTATATGCAGATGATATGGTGCTAATTTCTCGAACCAGAATAGGCCTGAAACGTCTCATCCAAGGATGCATTAGCTATTTATATACCAACCAGCTACAGCTTAACTTTGACAAATCTAAAATATATATACATGCAAGTTTTCATGGCTTGTTATTATACTCAAAGACACAATATTTATGGGATTTCCAGCCATGTAATTTCAGCTCTTAGAATGAAGAAGTAAAGATTAATCTTACGCTTGTCAGTTGAAATTCCTCAGTTCTACCGCGATGCAAAGTGATGCAGAGCAGGCAAAAAGGATTATCCAAAGCTGACAGGACGATAAAAAGTCTTGAAATCTTCCCGCTTGACGTTTCTCCGCAGTCAGTTGGGGTTTCTTCAGAAGCAAAAGAGACTCAGCCACAGGCTGAAAGATGTCCATAACCTTGTCTTGCATGCACTTACGGACATCTTTCAGCCTGTGGCTGAGTCTCTTTTGCTTCTGAAGAAACCCCAACTGACTGGGGAGAAACGTCAAGCGGGAAGATTTCAAGACTTTTTATCGTCCTGTCAGCTTTGGATAATCCTTTTGCCTGCTCTGCATCACTTTGCATCGCGGCAGAACGGAGGAATTTCAACTGACAAGCGTAAGATTAATCTTTACTTCTTCATTCTAAGAGCTGAAATTACATGGCTGGAAATCCCATAAATATTGTGTCTTTGAGTAAAATCTAAAATAATAGTTTTTGGGAAGTCTTGGAGGCCTTGCTCGTGGCAATTTGGTGGAAGAGCCATACAACAAGTTACGTCCTTCAGGTATCTGAGTATCCTTTATCATTATAACCATCAATGGTCTACTCACCGTATAGCAGAATTAAGAACCGCCAAAATGACGACCCAGGCAATTATTAGGTTTTTTTATACCCAGGGTGCTGCCTATATTCCGGCTCCCCTGCGAGTATGCTAAGGTAGTAAACCAGGTACTATATGGTTCCCAGATTTGGCTCTCCGCCTTTAACATTGATGTTGAACGAATCCAGTCTTCCTTTCTTTACAAAATTTTTGGTCTTCCTCATTGTGTACCCTATGCAGCATTATGCCTTGAGGCGGGCCAATGTCGTTTGCAATTTTTGATTTGGGTCAGGTTCTTTAAATTTTGGTTCCGAGTGTGTTCTTTAGCAGAGAGGGTTCCCTTTTTTAGAGGTATCTTAACTGATTTTTCTCACTGTTCAGGGTATATTCTTTTCATTAAGAAAATTCATGCTATTGGGCTTTCGCCAGACCTTTTAGAGTCGGTCACTTTGACCGCTGCTATTAAGATCTCCCTGAACAGATTAATTGACATCGAGAGACAGGAAGTTCTTGCTGCAGCGGCTAAATCCTGCTCGCCTTTATATCTGCAGCTTCCATGTATTCTCAGTAAAATTCCCAGGTACCTCTTCACGATAGATAACCCACAAGCAAGGCGTGCTTTCTCTCTAGCCAGATGTAACGCCTTGCCCTCCAGCTTAATGGAACGTAGATTCGATCGTTCCTCCAAGGCTCAGGGCCGTTGTTTATGTAACTTGGCAGATACAGAATCCCTGGCTCATGTGCTCTTACATTGCTCTTGGTATAACAACCTCCGACACAATATCCTTAACCCTATGCTAGTAAATTTGCAAGGGAGGTCGGATTCTGACATCGTCCTGATGTTAGAAGACGAAAGTAACAAGTGGACCATTAATCAGTTAGCTAAATTTTTTCTTCTAGCCACAGAACGCAGAGTGGCTATAATGACCAACATCAGGGAACTTGGGTAAAGGATGTTATCTGTGTATTTCGGTATGCCCCCCTTCCCCCCATATCTTTGGGTGTTTTTTTTCTCTTTGCTTGTTTACTGTGTTATGTATATTTATCATTGTTTCTAAGTTTTATGTATGTTTTTGTGTGTTATGCCAATAAAGGTTTATTGATTGATTGATTTGTTTATCAAAATGTGTGTGGTTTTTCATACATCTATTGATCTGCTCATTTAATCAGCTAAATGTTGCCATCTCAGTTCCATCTGCATTTGCAATTAGATACTATGCTTTATTTTCTGGGCGGGGAACATAAGAAGAACCCTGCTGCATCAGACCAAAGGTCCCTCTAGCACAGCATGATTGCTTTCACCTGCTATTTTTTGTCCTTGGCGCCTGGTATTAAGAGGTATACTGCCTCTGAACATGGAGGCTCCAGTCTTAGCTCAGGACATTTAATAGCGGCTGCTAAGCTTGTCCACCCTGAAATCCTTTATCACGGCATCAGAACTGATTTGCCAGATCAAGGCCAGTATTCTGCTTCCTACAGTGGCTAACCAGTTGCCCCAGGGAGCCCACATGGAGGGTATAAATGACCCTCCCCTCCTCTCTTCATTGTCCCCCAGGAACTGATATTCAAAAGTATATTAATGACCTAAAAAGGGAGGTTCCGTTTAGCTGTCATGGCAACTGGTCTTTGGCAGCCTGCTCCTCTGTGATCTTGTCGACTCCGCCATCTAAACCAGTGGCCATTGCCCGGCCCTGCGGCAGCAAGTTCCATAGATGAACCATGTGTGGTGCTGATGCGAAGGGAAACTTTATTTTGTCTGTCCTGTCTCTCTCCGGTTTGGGCTTTGACTCATACCGCAATTCTCTGTTTGTTCCAGGTGGGCCAGAACAGGAGGACGAGGAGGAGACTGTCCAGCCAGACAGACCGGAGCGTGTGAGCGCCAACAGGATGTCATTGGAAGAAGTCCTTGGGAAATTTTTCCAAGTCCCTGAAACAGAAGAAGAGCCTGAACGTGCCCACAAAACCAACTTTGCCACCGAGAAGCCATTTGAGTGTTCTGAGTGTGGGAAACATTTTGCGACCAGCTCTCACCTTATCAATCATAAACGGGTGCACACCGGAGAAAAACCGTACAAATGCTTGAGCTGTGGGAAAAGCTTCACCGAGAGAGGCAACCTGCTTAAACATCAGAGAACTCACACGGGAGAGAAACCCTACGAGTGCTCCGACTGTGGCAAAGCCTTTGGCATTAGCTCCCAGCTTATAAGCCATAAAAGAGTCCACACGGGGGAGAAGCCGTACGAATGCTCCGAGTGCGGGAAAAGCTTCTGTACCAGCTCCCAGCTTGTGCGGCATAACCGAGTCCACACAGGAGAGAAGCCCTACGAATGCTCCGAGTGCGGGAAAACCTTTAGCCAGAGGTCCTATCTTGTTGGACATGAGAGGACCCACACTGGAGAGAAACCGTTTAAGTGCTCGCAGTGTGGGAAGTGGTTCTCGCACCGGTCAGACCGCCTGAGGCATGAGAAAATCCACACAGGCGAGAAGCCACACAAGTGTTCAGACTGTGGGAAAGGCTTTAACCAGAAAGGGTCCCTCCTCACACACCAGAGAACCCACACGGGAGAGAAGCCCTTTGAGTGCTCCGAGTGCGGGAAAAGCTTCAACGACAGAGGCTACCTCATCACGCACCGGAGGACGCACACAGGCGAAAAGCCGTACGAGTGCACAGACTGCGGGAAAAGCTTCAGTAGAACATCCCACCTTACCGCGCATAAAAAGACACACGCTGGGGAGAGGCCGTAGCCTAGGCAGCACGAGGGGCATGCCTCCGGTCCCTGGGACCTTCGTAAAACCACTGAAACTTCACACAGGATTGAAAATGATGAAAAACTTGTGGGGTTAAATTGTAAAAGCTTAGAGAGTGGGGAACATTTTGCCTGGAGGTGGAAAGTGGATCTGGACATTAGAGCTACCAAAGCAGAAGTCGAACCTGTTAGTTTATTATATAAACCTCAGGGTGTGGTCACACGGTACTCATGACTGGATAATTACCCCATAGGTAGTGTTTTGGAATCTCAAGGTGGGGTCAGGGCAGTCGGTGTTTACTTTGATACACCTCGTCATAAGAACATAGGCTGCATCGGAGTCCATTTAGTGTAGCATTCTTTTTTGATCAGTGTCCACTAGATGCTTCTGTGAAGCAGGGCGTAGGAGCAACAGTCCTCCCCTGGAATATTCAGGATAAACTGTCTCTGATCATGGAAGTTCCATTAGGCTATAACGGCTGGCAATAGGCCTGTTCTTAGTATGTTTGTCTAGCCCACTTTTTCAGGGCATCACATATTTATATGTGTGTGCATTGTGTGACTTCTGCATCCCTCTAACTGTTTGGAAACTATCACCCATATATTTTATAGGTGACCCCTAAATTCTGTCATTGTAAGAAATAGGGCGGGGGGGGGGGGAACCTCTCCACACTATGCACAATTATTATAAACTGCCATCAAGTCTCTCCTTAATCTTTTTTTAAACTTAAAAATCCCCAAACACTTAAGCCTTTCCTTAAGAACATAAGAACATAAGAAGAGCCCTGCTGGATCAGGCCAAAAGCCCATCTAGTCCAGCTTCCTGTGTCACACAGTGGCCCCACCAGATGCCTCAGGGAGCACACGAGACAACAAGATACCTGTGTCCAGTCGCCACTCCCTTGCACCTGGCACAGAGAAAACCCACTTCTAAAACCAGGAGGTTGCTTATGGCTTGTAACCTGTGATGGTCTTTTCCTCCATGAATTTGTCCAAACCCCTTTTAAAGGCATCTAGGCCAGGTGCCATCACCACATCCTGTGGCAAGGAGTTCCACAGATGAATCACACGCTGGGTAAAGAAATATTTTCTTTTGTCTGTTCTAACTCTCCCTCCACTCAATTTTAGTGCGTGTCCCCTGGTTCTGGTGTTGTGCGAGAGGGAGAAGAATTTCCCTCTATCCACTCTCTCCATCCCATGCATAATTTTATAAGTCTCAATCATGTCCCCCCTCAGGCGCCTTTTTTCTAGGCTGAAAAGCCCCAGACGCTGTAGCCTTTCCTCGTAAGGGAGGTGCTCCAGCCCACTAATCATTCTGGTCGCTCTTTTCTGCACCTTTTCCAATTCAACTATATCCTTTTTGAGGTATGGTGACCAGAACTGGACACAATACTCCAGATGTGGCCTTACCATCGATTTGTACAAAGGCATAATGATATTGGCCGTTTTATTCTCAATCCCCTTTTTAATGATCCCGAGCATGGAATTGGCCTTCTTCACAGCCGCCGCACACTGAGTCGACACTTTCATCGACCTGTCCACCAGGACCCCAAGATCTCTCTCTTGATCCGTCACAGACAGTGGAGAAGCTGCTCAACCCTTGTGGAGAAGCTGCTCAACCCTGGATCGTTTTGATCTTTTTCAGCTCTGTGGTACCCGTTTGAGATAATCCAGATGAAGATGCAGGAGCCCTGACACCCCCCACGGTATTAGAAGTCTTGCATCTTGTTCTCAGGCTCTTTTCAATAAGGCCCTAGTGCTGAATTTAGCTTTTTTCATTGCCACGGAGTCGATGCCTCCCTTTTGCTGTGCTGCCACAGGTTCTCTGTGCAGAGAGACTTTTTGTCCCAGTTTGCACCATTTAACACTTGGCGTTTTATTATTATTTAAAGAATTTATATTCCCACCTTTCTCCCAACAGGGCAACCAAGGCGGTTTACAAAATTAAAGCAATAGTACAGACAATGATAAAAACAATTAAAAGCCAAACAAACGTCAATGGGTTTTGGGGCCTGCTCACCCAGTTTGGAGCGATCCTTCTGAGGCTCTTCACAATTTGCTTGAGGTTTCACCATCCTGAAATAATGTGGCATTTTCTACAAACTTGACTACCTCACTGTAGACCCTTAACTCTCTATCACTGATGAGAATTGTTGAATGTCCAGTTCCCAGACAGACCCAGGGAGGGGGAGACCCAATGCTCACTTCTCTTCATTGTGAAAAATGGCAAGTTGTTCCCTCTACTTCCTGTTTTATAACCAGATACCTTTCTGTCCTCTTACTCCCTGATTGCCAAGCTTACTTGAGTCTTGGGGGGTGAGGGACCTTGCTGGGAAGTTTGTGCAAGTCCACGTATATGATGTCTGCTGAATCATTCTGTCTACATGTTTCTGTAAGATTTTGAAAACATCAGTGAGGCAGGATTTCCTTTTGCAGAAAAGCGATACTGATTCATTCTCAGTCATGCTTGTTCTTCCATGTCTTTAATAATGCTTTCTACCAAGTTATCCCCAGGGAAGAAGTTAATCTGGACAGGTCTGTAATTTCCTGGATCCATTTTTAAACATTGGTGTTACATTGGCCTTTCCCCTGGTGAGGAAGCTGATTTTAATAAGTTGCATGTTTTTCTTAAAATGTTCCGCAATTGCACATTTGGTTTCTTTGGTATTCCCCCAAGTGTTTGGTATTTAAGTTATTTGGTATTCCCCCAAGAGTGAAGACCATCTCGCCTTTGACAGACCTCCTTAGAAAACAATGATTCAGATGCGATCTGTCTCCACCATCTTCTGCAGTGAAGACCACTAAGCCACAGATTCTTTTACTGTGGCTGAAAGTGACTTCAGTTCAATCACCCTTTCTACCTTTTTACATAACCACACTTATATGAAAAGGGCTAGAAAAATCTGGAATATTTTTCCAGTGCTATTGATAATTGTAAGTAAGTTGATAGGGAATGCCTTTTTGTTTGTAGATGAGTGGGTTAGCCTGTGTCTTTGTCAACAATAGATCTATCTTGTGTGTATTGATTTCAACCAACGTGCCCAGGCAAGATAGCCTGGGTTGCTGTAGAAATACAAATGCATAACAAACAATAAATGTAACGTGTGCTTATGAATTGAACACAGGTCTTACGTTAAACATTTGCTTCCCTCATTTCCCTCGGCTGTATTTCAGATGCTATCCCTGTTGAGGCCCAGTTGAGATGCAAGGTATAACCATGGTTAGCGATAACCATGGTGTAAGCAGCAGCCCAGAGAATAGCCTTGGAGCACAATGCTGTAGGCCCATGTGCTTTAATTGTGGTTTTTCAAATGTATTTTTTTTCCATTATACAGCTACCCTTTTATATGGGACTATATAGACTCAGACCTGCTGCTTAGCTTTAGGGGTAGCTGATGCTCCTAGCTCATTAAGAAGAGCCCTGCTGGATCAGACCAAGGGCCCATCTAGTCCAGCTTCCTGTATCCCACAGTGGCCCCACCAGATGCCTCAGGGAGCACACAGTACAGCAAGATATCTGTATCCTGTTGCCACTCCCTTGTACCTGGCACAGAGAAAACCTACTTCTAAAGCCAGGAGGTTGCTTATGGCTTGTAACCTGTGATGGTCTTTTCCTCTATAAATCTGTCCAATCCCCTTTTAAAGGCATCTAGGCCAGGTGCCATACCACATCCTGTGGCAAGAGTAATTACATGCTGGGTACAGAGTAATTACATGCTGGGTGAAGAAATATTTTCTTTTGTCCGTGGGCTGCTGCTGGAACCGTACATAAGACCCCAGAAGTACAGTGAAATCACAGCTGAGCTTGCCAAGCCGAGCCCTGCCGCCATTCAGAGGTTTGTGGTCATTTCCACTGAGTTGTTGCTCCACTGCAACGCTGTCTATGGCAACTGGCCTATCCAAGAAGGCCGCCCAAAAAGGCTGGCCTGAGATTGGAAGCCAGGATGTCTCGCAGCCTAAGCCAGAACCATTCCCCCGCCTAGATCAACCAACCTCGCTTTTGCTTGGTAGCCCCAGAAAGTGAGACATACTAGCTACAGTTACTTGGAATAATTATATTGGTAATCGCCTAGTGGGATCCCTATTACCATCCCAGACACGGGCTAGGCCAAGCAGAATGAACATTACGGCAGCTTCCAAGTCGGATAAAAACACTGTAAGAAACATGGGGAAAGTGTGCAGTCCCGTAAAGAATTTTATTCAGATTTATATTCTTCAGAAAATGCACATGGAGCTAATATGCAACATTACAGTGTTAGCTGGTATCTCACCCCAATGGGGCTTTTTCCTTGAAAGGCAATGAAGATTTGTAGAGAGCAAGATAACCTTGGGAGAAACGGCAGCAGGGGGCTTGAAGCAGTGGAAGGGTAAACATGTTCTAGGGAGGAAGGGTTTGACTTGCCACAAGGCTTAAAGATGCTGCTGCTGCTGCTGCTGATGGAAAAGGCTTTTAACCTGCTGGCCCTGCGAAGTGACGGAGTCCCAGAGCCCTACAAGGAAGCAGAAATAACGTAACCATCTCTTCTGAAAAAGGGAATCATATCCGACCCATCTCACAACTAAAATAAAACCATTGCACGTTCTTCCCTTGCCCATCGCTGCCACTTTCCGCCCCTTTCTCTGTTCTCTCTTAGTTTTTTCTTCGGATTGTCAGCCCCTTTGGGAAGGGAACCCTCTTCTCATTCTGCGTTAACGTACGCTGCACACAGGGGGGGTAAGACTAAAACAATACAATTGGAAATGCTGTGCACAAAAGCTTAAACTCAACCCTAGCCCAAAATCTTGATAAAGAGCTATTCCCAAAATGCAGTTATGTAAAATTCACAAGTATACTGTAGGTATTAAACAACCTTACGTTCTGCACCCAGAAAAAAACAATTTCTGCACAAAGAAAAGCTGGGTTTGGCCCCTGTGTCCATTGCTTTTTGGAGTCTGGAAGACTTCTACTTGAAGGGGTGGGTGTGAAGATGCCGTTGTGACTGGTTTCTCCAAATAACATGGCAGCCACAGACTCGGTTCCTCTCTCTTCTTGCCTGGTCACTCAGAGAGGGCTAAGGCCCGACCCACACCACACGAGCTCAGGCGCGGAGGCGAGCGAGCGTAGCTGCCTGGCCTCTCGCCTCTGCGCGCTGAACTCTTCTGTAGGAGTGTCTTCCCGCAATTAGTCCCTCCTGTTGTCCCACCTTCTTAGAAAGCGCAGCGGTGATTGGTTAAGCACAAGTGCGGTCCGATACACGAGAGAAGAGAGAGAGGGGCAGGAAGGAGAGAAAACATTGTGCCGGAAATAGAATTCATCTTGCTAACTTTTGTGAGAAGGAGAAATGGATCCATGAGAAATCGGAGACTCAAGTGAGTTCCGATTGATTGACAGCCCCTTTCATCCCACCCTCTCAACCGATTGGTTGGCTGCAGTAGGAGCCCCCTCAAAAGATGGGCAAACAACTTTATGTACGCGCCAGAAATCGGGAGACTGCAGCTGCTCCACTCGCTTCCGCAATGGTAACCAGACACCTCCGCACAGCTCCTAGCGCGTCTGTGACACGTCGGAATTCGTGCGGTGTGGGTTGGGCTTAATCTGGCTCTTCTGCTCAGGCCCTGACCCTGCATCCCTTCGCTGTGGAGGCGAGAGACAGGCTGGTGCCTCCTAGTCTTTAAAGAGACTGCCCCCTGCTGGATGGAGAGGGGAGCACCCCCAATCTAGACCACTGCTGGGCAACCAGTTGAGAGGACCTGCCAGCTGCTGCCTTAGGCTGAGTCAGACTGGCTCAGTACGGTCTGTGCTGACTGGCACTGGCTCTCCAGGTTTTGGACAGGGGCATAACTAAGAAGAGCCCTGCAGCTGGATCAGGCCAAAGGCCCCTCTAGTCCAGCTTCCTGTATCTCACAGTGGCCCCACCAGATGCCTCAGGGAGCACACAAGACAACAAGAGACCTGTATCCTGTCGCCACTCCCTTGCACCTGGCATTCAGAGATAGCCTACTATTACTAAGTCCAGGAGGTTGCCCATCCCCATCATGGCTTGTAACCTGTGATGGACGTTTCCTCCATAAAACTGTCCAACTCCCTTTTAAAAATCTAGGCCAGGGGCCATCACCACCTCCTGTGGCAAGGAGTTCCACAGATTAATTTTTTCCAGCCCTAGCTGGAGATGTCTACAATGAAACCTGGAACCTTTATGTATACATTTACGTATATCAGAAGTCATAGGGAAAGCTGCTACTACTGTAGTGGCTGGGCCTCAGGGGAGCAGTAAAAATGGTTGTCTTACCTAAGTGTAGCTCTCGGATAACCCCCGAGCTAGACAGCACTGGTCAAAATAATAGCACTGCAGTCCAAACTCATCTGGAACGATAAACGAAAGGAAGCTTTAGAGCACCTCCAAACTGGGGTCCGATTTCGATGTGATGCTGGCTGGCTGAGGCGACATCCCCACGCAACATTCCACCCGACTGGCTTCACATCTCGTCCCGGCACTCAGCTGGCTACATGCGCAGCAGGGCCATGGGCACAGGTCCCCGATGTGCTAACCATGGCATGTGTAAGCAGGAGCATCAGGGGTTAAAACACAACGCCAAGTGGGCAGAATCCCACCGCGTAGGTTCTCTCTGAAACACGTACATCTGGCATCCCCCCCCCCATTTATTTGTCACATGTGTATCCCACTCTTCCTCCAGTGAGCTCAGGGTGGTGGATGTGGATTCTGCCACAGAATATGCAAAGAATGAAGATATCTACCTCATGATCAAAAATGAGCCAAATGTGTGTCCCATTGAGGAGATATAAATATCCAATTGGACAAGAAAAACTGTCCCACTAGGTCTAGATGTGTAAACATTAGCAAATCATTGCACAAAATCGACAGCAGATGATATCTGTGACACCAGCTGGGCTAGATTATATAAGAGCCACAGAGAGTTTGCAATGTCAAAGGTTCCACATGGGGTGGGAGAGCCAACCAAGTGGCTCTAGATTCCTGGGAACAGGTTTTATGCTCCACAGGACACTTTGCAAGCACAAATGTTCCTCTAGATTTGCACAACCCCGATTCTATGCATGTCAGCTCAGAAGTAAATGCTCTATGGGATTTACTCCCATGGGACCACATAGCCGTAAATGTACGTCATTGCATTACAACAACAGTACCCAAATCAAAGCAGGATTCATCACCTTTCCAGATATTAAGAGCCAAGCTGGAATTAATGAAGACAATGGAACAGATAGGCACGGCCTTCTGCTTTGCAACCCAGTTTGAGTTTTCATCGCAGAGGGAATACACAGCACATCATGTTAAACAAACCAACAAACCCTAAGGACTCCTTCCTTACCACGGCTGTGCTGATCTCTTCCACAGAAAGCTCTGAGGGTCCAGCAATGAACGCTGAAACTGAAAATAATTTGGTTTAGGTCAAAAGGACAACCAGAGAGAAGCAGTTTCCTTTTCCCCTAACTCAGTTGACTGAGTCCCAAGCAGGGCTGCAGAGTTCAGCCAATTAATCAGATTCATAAGTTAAAACCCTTTTGATTAGCTAAAAAAATAAAAAGGTCCCCTGTTTAATTAGGCAGCAGAATTTGAAAGGAAAACAATTTCCTGCAATTTTAACATGAATACTGGGGGGGGGGGGAGAACAGCCCCACACAGACAACAGGCATGACTTCAGCATCTCCCTGTCTCTCTTACTCAGGAAGGTGTGCCTCATCTAAGAGGATACCTGCTGAGACGTATACATTTATTTTTTATTTATTTTTCACATTTTTATACCGCCCTTCCTCCAAGGAGCTCAGAGTGGTGTACATATTTCCTCCCCTCCTTTTTGTCCTCACAACAACCCTGTGAGGTAGGTGGGGCTGAGAGATAGTGACTGGCCCAAGGTCACCCAGGAAGCTTCGTGGCTGAGCAGGGATTTGAACCTGGATCTTCCAGGTCTAAGTCCGACTCCCAAACCACTACACCATCCTGGCTCCACTACATGCACTGCCTACAAAGAAAGCCTATATTATTCTTCAAAATTATTATTTCATATAGTCATATGATGTTTTTCCAAATAAAATCTGCAGAAAACCATGATTTCAGTCAAATGAAAATGTATGCAGAATGCAATCAATAAACTGATAAGACATATACGATTCATCAACTCAAATGTCTTCAAGTTGGCTGACAGCCGTCGATAAGACAGTTCCCAATGCCAAGTTTAAGGAAACACTCAAATTCATTTGTGAAACAATAACATGAAGAAGAGTGGTTGCACCCACTCTCTCTGTCTATTTTTTTTTTAAATTGAGAGTATTAAAAAAATTGGTATTGGAACACACGACATCTAGGACCACCCCTAAGATAAAGAAACCCTGGAGGGTTTAAATCATGGTGAAAATATGAAGCCGTCATTTACTGAGTGAGGCCATCGGTCCAACTTGCTCAGTTCTGTTTGCACTGACTGGCAAACCGCTCTCCAGGGTTTCGAATAGAAAGGGCTCCCCTCCCAGCCTTGCCTAGAGATGTCATGTCAGTATTGAACCTGGGACTTTCCCCAGGCAACGCAGGTGCTCAGGGAAAGGCTACAGCTCCATGTCAAAGGGCAGGAGCTATTTGTTTATTAATCTTGTAATACTGATTATTGTTTTGTTCATATTATTGTTTTGTTCATATATTATTAGACATCTTGGGTTTTCTTTCGAAAGAAACCACCGGTTAGAAATCAAATGGATGAATGAAGTGAGAGAACTTTTTTTGCACGCCCCTTGTGCCCCTTTGGGGTAAATTCAACATGCATAAGGACTCTTCACCCCAGCAAGCTGCTTTCTCCTGAAACAAGCTGTTGGCTTCTCTAACCCAGTGCTGTTTATTCTGACTTACAGTGGCCCTTCAGGGTCTCAGAGAGGTTTTTTCCAGACCAGCCAATTAATCAATGGGGCCAGGGACTGAACGTGCAACCCTGCCTGCGAAGCAGATGCTCTCCCACTAAACTAAAGCACCTTCCCCAAAACACAGTGCAAGGAAGGGTTCTATTCTGCTTCCATTTTTAATTATGGAGCTCATAAGAACATAAGAGCCCTGCAGCTGGATCAGGCCAAGGGCCCATCTAGTCCAGCTTCCTGTATCACACAGTGGCCCCACCAGATGCCTCAGGGAGCACACAAGACAACAAGATAACCTGTTTCCCGTTGACACTCCGTTGCACCTGGCACATAGAAAACCCACTTCTAAAACCAGGAGGTTGCTTATGGCTTGTAACCTGTGATGGTCTTTTCCTCTATGAATCTGTCCAAACCCCTTTTAAAGGCATCTAGGCCAGGTGCCATCACCACATCCTGTGGCAAGGAGTTCCACAGATGAATTACACGCTGGGTAAAGAAATATTTTCTTTTGTCTGTTCTAACTCTCCCTCCACTCAATTTTAGTGCATGTCCCCTGGTTCTGGTGTTGTGCGAGAGGGAGAAGAATTTCCCTCTATCCACTCTCTCCATCCCATGCGTAATTTTATACATCTCAATCATGTCCCCTCTCAGGCGCCTTTTTTCTAGACTGAAAAACTCCTCACCTGTGTGTGTTCTTTCGTGTTCTGCAAGGTGGGAACGCCGACTGAAGCTTTCTGTACAGGTGGAGCACTGATACGGTTTCTTTCCTGTATGGGCTGCTTTATGTGTAATTAGGGATTTTTTCCAGCTGAAGCTTTTCCCACATTCAGCACATTTGTATGGTTTCTCTCCCGTATGAGTCCTCTTGTGCACAATGAGGGCAACCTTCTGATTAAAGCTTTTCCCGCAGTCAAAGCACGCATACGGTTTCTCCCCCGTGTGGATGATCTCATGTCTAGCAAGGTGATCTTTCTTATGGAAGCATTTCCCGCACTGGGTGCAGGCATATGGTTTCTCTCCCGAGTGGATTCTCAGGTGATTAATAAGGCCAACTTTCCAATTGAATCCTTTCCCACACTCAGTGCACTCGTAAGGCTTCTCTCCTGTGTGGGTTCTCTTGTGCGTCATGAGGCGATCTTTTTTATAGAAGCTTTTCCCACAGTCAGAGCATTCATATGGCTTCTCTCCTGTGTGGGTCCTCAAGTGTGCAATGTAGTTTGCTTTAACGCTGTAGCTTTTCCCACACTCAGAGCATTCATGTGGTTTTTCTCCCGTGTGGGTCCTTTTGTGTGCAAGTAGGGACGATTTTGCATGAAAGCTTTTCCCGCACTCGGGGCATTCGTATGGTTTCTCGCCAGTATGGATTCTCTTGTGTTGAATAAGGATCCACTTGCCGCTGAACTTTTTCCCACATTCAGAACACACATATGGTTTCTCCCCTGTGTGGGTTCTCATGTGGACATTAAGAGCTGATGACCAACTGAAGCTTTTGTTACAGATTGTGCATGAATGAACATTCTGTTCCCCTGTATGTTTTTTTTTGTGCATGATGAGGGAACGTTTCCAATGGAAGCTTTGGCCACAGTCAGAGCATGTGTGAGATCTCTCTCCTGTGTGGGTTTTCTCGTGCCTCAAAAGGTAAGATGAGCATGAAAATCCCTTGCCACACTGTGAGCATTGGTATGGCCTCTCTCCAGTGTGGATTCTCTTGTGCACATCGAGGTACGATTTCAGGATGAAGCGTTTCCCACACTCGGAACATTCATATGGTTTCTCTCCTGTATGGGTTCGCCGGTGTGTAATAAGGCCTGAAATCTGCTTGAAGCTTTTCTCACACTCCGAGCATTCATAAGGCTTCTCCCCCGTATGAGTTCTCTTATGCGTGACAAGGGTTGCGCCATGATTGAAGCTTTTCCCGCAAATGGAGCACATGTACGGTTTCTCTCCCGTGTGGATTCTCCGGTGAGTGATAAGGTAGTCTTTGCGGCTGAAACTCTTCCCACATTCAGGGCATTCGTATGATTTCTGGACAGGTCCTATTGCATGGGTCTTCTTGTGTCTCCTAAAGGAAGCTGTGTAACGAAAGCATTTCCCACACTCAGAGCACTGGTACGGTTTGTCTGCCGTGTGGCTCTGCTTGTGTATGTTAAGAGTCCCTTTCTCACGGAAGCTCTTCCCACAATCAGAGCATCGGTGTGGTTTCTCTTCAGAGTGGGTGCGCATGTGGACATTGAGAGCAGATTTCACAGTGAAGTTCTTCCCACAGTCTGAGCATTCGTAGGGCTTCTCTCCTGTATGGGTTCTCCTGTGGACATCAAGATGCGGCTTCCGGTTGAAGCTTTTCCCACAGTCTGAGCACTCATACAGCTTCTCTCCGGTGTGGATCCTCTCATGCAGAATAAGAGACCCCCTGCGGAAAAAACTTTTCCCACACTCGGGGCATGTGTATGGCCTTTCCCCTGTATGGATTCTCTTGTGTTGAAGCACGTATGCTTTTTCACGAAAGCTCTTTCCACAGTCTGAGCACTGATATGGTTTCTCTCCAGTGTGGCTTCTCTCATGGCTAAGGAGCTCGGGGCGATAAGAGAAACACTGACCACACTGAGAGCAACTAAAGGATTTCTCTCCAGCATGACTCCTCTTGTGGATAACTAGCTGTGACCTCTTATGGAAGCTCTCTCCACAGTGAACACATTTATATGGATTCTCTTTTGCAACTTTCCCGGAGGTCTCCTGAGAATTTCCTGTACCCTGTAAGCTTACAGGTGTCTCTTCTCTCTCAGGACCCTGGGAAACGTCCTCTCTGACTTTTCCCAGCAATGCTCCACCTTCTGTCTCAGGTCTTTCCAGCCGACACCCCTCCTCTACATTGTTCCGCACCACTTGGTCACTGCCTGCCAAAACAAGCAGAATTATATTACACATGGAGGCTAGGGTTAAGGTGAGGGCTAGGTCTGCACCTGAAGGGAAAGGAGATGGTAAAATGTTGAGGTGGTGGAATGGGTTGTACCACTTCATACTCCAGGTGGGGGAATAATGTATTTGAATGCTTTGGGGATCTCTCTCACTCACTCACTCACACACCTTTCCTGCAAATAGAAGTCAAGAAGAAAGGTTCTAGCCTACTGTACTGATTTTCTCCTTTAAGGGAGTTGTGGTGTCTTTTATACAGCAGTACAGTATTCCAAAATGTGGTGCGCGTGCGCACACACGCACACAGAGTTGGAAATAGGGCAGTCCACTGTAGTGACACTTCAGTCTCCTTCATATAGTGTAGTAGACCAAGGTTCAGACTCAGTACTGCAGAGAAGGGAGCCCCAAACAGGAAGGCCGAGCTCAGTGGCAGAGTTCATGTTTTGCTTGCAAAACAGACGGATAAAGGGATGGATAGTCTTACCACAAGGAGCTATGGAAGGCAGGTTAGGAAGCCTAACCACCCGACAGAATGAGAGTTGAGCGTTCACCGTGTGTGCATGTGTCCTCCTCTCTCTCCCCCCCCCATTTTGTTTGTTTTCACTCCATGACATTGTAAGAACGACTGGGGATCAAAACTCTAGGGAGGAAGCCATGTCGCCACAGACCTAGATCTGTGGACCAATGAAGCGGCTTTGTACAGAGTCAGACCATATTCGTCTATCGTGCAGTATTGTCCATGCTGACCGGCAGCGGCTCGCCAAGGACTCAGGCCCCTCTCAGCACCTGGCTCTCTAATCTTGCTGACTGGTGACGGCAGAGATTGGACCCAGGATCTTCTGGATAAAAAGCAAGTGCTCCACCACCGCACTGGGGCTCCTCCCCGGCAAGCTGGCTGCAGCTACTCTCTAGTGGAAGACAGCACTCTGCCTATTCTCCAAAGACACACGTCTTGGCTCTCTTGCCTCTTTCAGGCCTGCTGAGCCTTGTGCCTTGAACTCTGGGTCTGCCTCCTGTTCCCGAACTTCGGTGACATTGTCGCAACCCAGCCAATGGTGAAAGCGACTCTCACACTATACTACCAGGAGGACTCCATTTTAGGGGAGGAACATTGGCTGCCTCATATTGTTCTTTTCTCAAAATTTGTAGACCCTTTTCTACAGACCTATTGAAAAGGAGAACAGAGGGGGAAATCTACTGAGCTAAGAGAAAGAAGGTCAGGGTCACTGGCGTCACTGCAGGGGGGGCGCGGAGCTCCAAGTTCCGTCGGGCTCTGACCCTCCGTTACAAGTGCTTTCGTTGGCCGGAATGGCTCCCAAGGCGAGGGGGTGGGGCCGCTTTCTCCCGTCGTGTAACGGAGGGTCAGAGCCCGACGGAACTTGGAGCTCCGCCCCCCCTGCAGTGACACTAGTGGTCCGGGTCACAACGGGCCCACAATCCCATGCTCTCAGGGAATAGGCCCATTTCCCATCTGTGAAAATTACGAGGATCTCTTCCCAGGGAGAGCATTTGGCCCTGCAGAAAAATGCTCTCCACAGGGAGAGCAGGAGGGGACAGGGCTAGGAGTATGTCGGTTGGGGGGCTTGCAAGGCATGGGCACAGCATCCTCTCAGTGCTTTCAAAATGTCCCAAAAAGGGCTACAAACATTGCCACATCTGTCTGCCCTGGGCAGATGGGACAGAACCAGAAAAATCCACCAGCTGCAGAAGCAAACACCACAATAAAGGCTTCTTCCACAAACCTGGCAACTTCTTCCTCCGCATCCTGGCTGCTCCTCTTCCCTGCTCCTTCGTTCTGGCCAGATTCCCAGCGTCCCCTTCCTCCTCGCTTCCTTCTGGCGACACCCCACACGGCTCCCCCTCGTCGTCGCTCACCCACACTTCACTGACTGGAATGATAAAATACACATGAGAGAAATGGAGCCTTGGGCCAAAATTCCCTGCTTTGGAGGAAGGTTTGAGTCATAAGAAAGGCCACGGTCATAAGAACGTAAGAAGAGCCCTACTGGATCAGGCCAAAGGCCCATCTAGTCCAGCTTCCTGTATCACACAGTGGCCCCACCAGATGCCTCAGGGAGCACACAAGACAACAAGAGACCTGTATCATGTCGCCACTCCCTTGCACCTGGCACAAAGAAAACCCACTCCCACAACCAGGAGGTTGCTTATCCCCATCATGGCTTGTAAGCTGTGATGGACTTTTCCTCCATAAATCTGTCCACTCCCCTTTTAAAGGCATCCAGGCCAGGTGCCATCACCACCTCCTGTGGCAAGGAGTTCCACAATCCAATTACACGCTGGGTAAAGAAATATTTTCTTTTGTCTGTTTTAATACTCCCTCCACTCAATTTGAGTGGATGTCCCCTAGTTCTAGTGTTGTGTGAGAGGGAAAAGAACTTCTCTCCATCCACTCTCTCCATCCCATGCATCATTTTATACGTCTCAATTATGTCCCCCCTCAACCGCCTTTTTTCTAGACGGAAGAGCCCCAAACGCTGTAGCCTTTCCTCATAAGGTAGATGAGGACCTGGGATCACAGCACTATGGAAACCTTTTCCATAAGGTCCTTTTCTTGACGAAAATGGACTGCAGGGGCCAGGAAGCTTCCACTAGTGTCAAAAGGAGTTTCTAGGCTATTAGCAGCTTCAGGGCCAGGGCCAGGGCCAGGTCTAGTCAGGTCTGCAGCATGACAAGAAAGGGTTTAAATTAAAAGCAAACCCCTCTCTGTATGCCACGGCCCCAATCCTCATTGCTCTACTCTCCACAGCTGCCATTTAAGACTAAAAAGAGGAAAGGACCCCCCCCCCACGCACAGAAAGCTAAGCTACATGTTTAATGTAATGTGTGGGGTTGGCCTGAAAAGTGACTTTAGAATAAAAACGTGGGCCATCAAACTCCCTCAGGCTCCGGCCTACAGACAAGGCCCAGACCAAGTGGCAGAGCCAAGGCGTATTTCTTCAGTGTGGGGATATTAGGAGTATCAGCTCAAAAAAAAAAAATCCTGTCAAAAGAACGGATGATAGCAGATACTGACGATTTAAAAACAAAATTAATTAAGAAAACACCCAATACGACCTTGCCATGTAGACAAATACTAAAATTGTATCCAGGCCTAGGAGTCGGGAGTCAGCCAAAATACGTCACTTAGGCAAAAAGCATTATTCCTCCTTTTTTGTGAAGCTTAGGAACAACCCCTCAGTCCCGTATCCTACTGTAGCTAAACCTCAGTATGCGTAACTGAAACCAAGGCATGTTCTTCCTCCATTTACTGGGCCTCCAACTCTTTCCCCTTCCCCTCTGTTCACTTCCCTGTGTTGAATGTTCAATTTTATGCTCTTCAAGGCAGGGGTCTGCCCTACCCTTATTGATGGTGTGACAAAACATCGGTCAGAGTGTGGCGTTCACTGGAGATTTTCTGGCTCATAGCTCAGACTTTTACCCCTGTTGCTACACCAGGTCCTCTTCCCTGGCTGCTTCTCCCCACCCTCACCCCGACGTCTCTTCGAAGGGGTACCCACTTTCAGCAACCTCAGGCACAATTGGGACGTTCTCCTGGGACCCCCCTCCTTCTGACACAGGGACTTCCTCCTGTTCAACCTTCTCTTCTGCCCTGTTCTCTCTCACCGTTTCATCATCTGGAGAACAGAAGAAAAAGAGAATTGTGAAAGACACCGTCCCTCCTGCAGAAAGAGAAGAAAAACTTGAGAAGCTAGCGAGAGAATCAGGGAACTATTTCTGGGGCCAACCAAGATAAGGGAAAAGGTCCCCACTCCCAAGCAAGGCAGAGAGAAGGGGACCCTCTCAGCCCCACCCCAAGACTGGAAAGAAAGAGGGGGGGTGGAGTGGAGGAGGAAGTGCAGAGAAGAGAGTGGTGGGCTAAAGTGTCAGATTCTCTACCCCATCATCATCATCATCTTCTCCTCCGCACTTCCTCTTCTGCCCTGTCCCCCTTCTTTTTCCAACCCAGGGAGCAGGAGGAAAGTGGGACAGCATGTGGTAAACCATCTCAGGCACCAGGAGGTTTTTGGCTAGCCGAATGCAACCCTTCCAAAAGCAGCCAGAGGTAGGTGACTTGCATTGGTGTCATGATGCCTGGTTCCATCTACCCTGGATTCGGAAGGCTGTTCCTTAAAAGAACCTCACTCTTTAATACCTTAATAGATGTTGCTAATGAGGACCTTTTAGCTAGAAACGTGTTTACCATTTGAAATGTTATTTTTTAATGTTGATATTTGACCATGCCACCATTGATGGACGTGAGGGCGATGGCCTTCTTGGTGGTGGCACCCCGATTGTGGAATTCCCTCCCCTTTGAATTAAGAATGGCTCCCTCCTTGGAGACCTTTTTGCGGGGCCTTAAGACCCTTTGTTTCAGGATGACGCTCAATAGCTGACATGGTGGGCTGGTGTTTTCAATCGAAGGTAATTTTAACGGTTTTATCTGATCCATTGGGGTTTGTCTAGGCTTTTATTGTTTCGTTTTTAATGCTTTATTATTATTTTTAATTCCATAAGCCTCCTTGATTGCCCTTACCGGGAGAAAGGTGGGGTGTAAATTCTTTAAATAAATAAATAAAACATTTAATACCACTGTGTTCATTCTATCCCGGGTTGGATATTTGTTGGGAGGTGACACACCCAGTAGCACGTTTGTATATGGAATTCAAACCTACCGGTATTCTA
The DNA here is from genome assembly GCA_026170595.1 of Plestiodon gilberti rubricaudatus. Lineage (NCBI taxonomy): Eukaryota > Metazoa > Chordata > Lepidosauria > Squamata > Scincidae > Plestiodon > Plestiodon gilberti. The sequence goes on along the minus strand of JANXHW010000002.1, from coordinate 263,245,794 downwards.
AGATTATGCTAGGACTGTAACCATATTTTAATGTTGTATTCTATGAGAAACGCAGATAGTGTTTTACCCTAAATTTTACATATGTATGCATTCACACAGACAGAACACACAGGCACCTGCCAAAACGCCCACCTCTGCTTCCTCTGCCTACCGAGTATGAAAGAGATTTGGCTCTTTTAGTCCTCCCTGAAGCCTAAGAGCAGATAACCAAAACCAACACTCATTCTTCCCACCTGTCGTTGCTGTTATCTCTGTTGTCTCTACTGTGTCAGTATTTAGACAGCACACTCCTGGAGAACTTACAAGCGTCTTATTTGCCTCCAGAAGAACAAGAGAAAGACAGCCACGTGGGACTCTTTTGGAAGGACATTCTGAAATTTGGGGGGCTACAACAGGAAAGGCCCTGCTCCTTATGGAGGCCAACCTGGCCTCTACTGGTGATACTTTTTTCAGAAGGGCCCTGTTACGTGTTGTTGAGGAAAGGTAATAAATTGATCCTGGAGACAAAAGTCTCCCTCACAAAGGACTAGCGGATTATAGAATGCACTTGGCAGTTTCAGGCAGGTGTGAGAGGAAGAGGAGACAGATATGAACTTGTCCTGGGCACCCAGTAACAGAGGTGCAAATAAACTGTACCCTGTGTGGTAGCATGGCCACCTCCTTTCTTGGGGATTCTCCTGAACCGCCACGTGGGCCGGGTATCCAACGGAGTCTTTGTTGCCTTGGAGAAATTGGCGAGCGGCCTCTGCACCTGAAACAGGAGAGAGGGTGAAGGGAAGAGGCGTCCGAGAAAAGGTGGGACAGACAACGGGCGGCTCCTACTCTGCCCTTTCTGCACAGTCCTGATTCTGCTGGCTGCAGCCCACAAATTCCCTCACCATCCGTGCTAATTATCAGGAAAGGGAAGGCAAGCGTCTGAGGGCGCCAGTCAGCACTCTGCCAAAGGAAGCGGCTGCCTTGAGATGCGGTAGAATCTCTTCCCTGGATGGTTTCCAGAAAAGGCAGGACAGCCATCAAGCAGAGATGCTGTCAGGCCGCACTAGGGTCTTGCAAGGAATATATTCCTTGCAAGTCGTGACAGGCTTTTGTCTGTCGTGACAGGCTTTTGTCAGCCCCGAGTGCGCACCCACAGAGGAGGCAGCCGGCAGCAGTTTGGTGTAACTGCACAGGCCTGGCCTCCCTTCCCTTCAGCCTCCGCTGAGGGGCAGCTAATTCTATAGCATCTCTGTGCAAGGCATTCCTGGATCAGTCAGTCACATTGTGGAAACCCATGAGGTATGGAGCTTAGAGCGCTGGATGGAGACCAAAGAGACTCAAATCTCTGCTCAGTCAGACAGCTCCCTGGGTGACTTTGAGCAAATCCTGTTCTCCCTAGCCTACTTTACACAGCTGCTGCCAGGACAAAAAGGGGAGACACACCACCTACGCTGCCTTGAGCTCCTTAGGGTAAAAATCCAATAGACGGACAGATGCACAGACATTCCTTCCCTGACAGGAGGCTGCCCATTGTATCTCTGCATGATTTAGTGCTCCAGCCCCCGACCCTTCCCAAATCAAGAGGAATCGGCTCCTCTTGGAACAGGCAATCCTTACTGTTACACAGTCTAGAAATAACAGATTTCAGGCGCAAGAACAAAGTGGGCCTCCAACTTTGATTCAGGGGGGAAAAAAAAGAGTGCCACTCCGCTATCGGGAGCTTCAGCAGGAGTCACTGCTTTTAAGATGTGTTGCATGCATGACTCCAGCCCACAGGTGTACGCATTGGACTCCAGTTGGTTGCGTAGATACACCCTTGGGTAAAAGTGCTTTCTCCATGTACTGAAACTGCCCAGAGGGAAGGGCCCCACCTCTTCCGCTTGCCGACTCTGCAGGAAGTCCTCCGCTAGAACCACCGCCTGGTCGCAGTTGGTCGGCCCCTCCTTCCGGACATGGTCCTGCATCTCCTGGGGCAAGACAGCCAGGAACTGCTCCAGGATCACCAGCTCCAGCATCTGCAACTTGGTGTGCTTTCCTGGTTTTAGCCACAGGTGGCAAAGGTCCCAGAGGCGGCTGCAGAGTTCTCGGGGCCCCTCAGCCTCCTGGTAAGGGAACTTCCGGAAATGCTGGCGCTGGGCGTCCAAATTGACGAGGGGTTCCTCTGGGACGTTCGGCTTCGTTCTTTCCCGGCCTTCTCTGACAGGCCGGGCCTGGAAGAAGCGAGGGCCTTTTCTTGCCTCGGGGTCTGCTGGACGCTGCTCTCGCATAGATGCCAGTGGAAGGTCGAGGGCTGAGGCGGTCAAAGAGAAAGAAAGACAAATGACAAGAATCAGAGCTGACTCTGAGGAGTGGGGAAGGGACTGTCACCATACAAGACCAAAAGCTTCACATATTTGAGACAGTAACAGGGAACTGTACCCTGCAGCTACAGCATCCCGAAGAATTCGCACTCAGTTCTCCCGGAAGTAACCTCTCACAGCTCACCCTCCTTCATCGTCTTCTCTCCCCAACAGCCCCTGGATGCGCCCCCTGCTCCTTTCCTCCTTCCTTACATTAAGAGACACAATACACATTAAAAACTAGACCCCTTATTTATTAAATAATAATAATAAGTATTTATATGAGAGTCAGTTGATGGGAGTCAAGGTTGCCCTGTCAGCTGAAGCGTGGTGAGGCAAACGCCAGAGAGAGAGAGCTGGACTGTGAAAGAAACATCTAGAATGAAGGGTTCTCCGAAATATTAGAACATTATTGTATTGTAAAAACCGCTTGGGGGGGTTATTATTATTTATTATATACCGCCTTTCTAGGTCATTGGATTTCTCCTCTGACTTTTAATCCAAGGTGGTTTACATTGACAGACATTTCCCAACCCCCCTAATGGATTTTTTTTTACAATCATATATAAATGTTCAATCTTTCATGAACAACTGCATTCCAGATGGTATCCTTTTGCAGTCTGGCCTCTCACTGGCCTTCGCCTCCCACGCTTGGCCAACACAGCTGGGCAGCTTTTATCTCTCCTCATAGAGGCTTTTCACATCTTTTTGTCAGCGGCGTGTCTTGAACTGGCCCTTCACCGATCTTCAGGCTTACGAGGCGTCAACTCTACCAACTGAGCCAGATCTCCAGACCAATGCGTTCCATGTTCGTTTTACTATGCAGCCACAAACAGTGTTAACAAGGAAGTTTCATCATCTAACTAAAGTACATTGAGAGATCTGTTTCCTTGGGCATTTTGTCTAATACTCCCCACACACAAGCATTTTACTACTCTTTGCAATTGGACTATTGTTCAATAATCATATAGTAATTACAATTATGATAATTCCAATAAAGCCTTTGGAAAGCAGATGTGCTTGCTTACCTGGACTGGCTAGGAGAGAATAAGAGTGCTCCAGCCCAACAACGTCACTCCCAGGGGACGGAATTTCGGCCTCTCTCTCCTTGGCCCTCAACGGCTGGCTTGGCTGAGGATCAAGAGGCTTCTGCCTCAGAAGAGGCCGTCTCCTTTTAGCACTCTGCAAAACAAATGTAAACACACAGGATGGTCAAACCAGTACAGTCCAGGAAATTTTCCACTGCAATGTTCCTGCACAGAAAACCCACATCAATGAGTATGATGTGGCAAAGACTCAGGAGATCTTTGACTCAGGAGACAAAGGAAAATATTTCTTTACCCAGTGTGTAATTGGTTTGTGGAACTCCTTGCCACAGGATGTGGTGATGGCACCTGGCCTGGATGCCTTGAAAAGGGGATTGGACAGATTTATGGAGGAAAAGTCCATCACAGCTTACAAGCCTTGATGGGGATAAGCAACCTCCTGGTTTTAGTAGTGGGCTCTCTCTGAATGCCAGGTGCAAGGGAGTGGCGACAGGATACAGGCATCTTGTTGTCTTGTGTGCTCCCTGAGGCATCTGGTGGGGCCACTGTGGGATACAGGAAGCTGGACTAGAGGGGCCCTCGGCCTGATCCAGCTCTTATGTTCTTATGAGATGTTTAAATGCGGATGGGGCTGGAAAGCAACACTCTCCATGGTTCCCCCTCCATTTGGGAAACGTCATCTCCTGAAGTTGTACCACAGCCGGCACCCATCTGTCTTCTACAAGCAGCCAGAGATTTGTTTGTTTAGTTTTTAATTCAAACTGGATTTTGGTGGTCAGCGACAGCAGGGTAAAACCAGGAAGTGCTCATCCTGGGAAGCGAGCATGGCAACCGGGCTTGCCACGATGGCTGGCTGCTGCTGGGTCAGAATCAGTCCCTTGAACTGTGCCCAGAAAACACCAGGAGTTGGCAATGCCAAGGAGAAGAAGGATTACCTTCTTGAGCCGCTCAGGTAAACGAAACACTGTCGGAATCGCTTCCGGTTTGAGGTAGCGCCGCCCAGAAGCCACGTTTTCCAGGTAATCCATCTCTTGGAAATGTTCTGAGCATATCACGTGGTGTCGCGTCGGAGTGAAATTCTTCCGTCTAATGTTCCAAACCCACTTCTTTAACAGGTCTTTTTTCCCAAGAGGAAACCTACAACCATGACATTTTTTTTAAAAAAAAAAGTTAACCACAGAAGGAATTAATTTTCCACTTGTACACAAACTCCACGTAGACAGCGAAGGCATCCAACTCCTACGGGTTGGAAGGCCAAATCCTCCATCCAGCAGATGTCCGTGAGTCATGCCCTTAATTTTGCACACACAACCCCCTCCCAAAGATTTTGGCTGGGGGAGGAGCCAGTAATAAGAACAGTGGTTCACTTCCAGAACGAGATCTCATCATGCAATCTCAGTGTCACTTACTACAACCTCATTCTCACAAACAGCAGATAAGGCAGTAAACGTGTTTTTCGGCTACTTCAGACTACAGGGTGGGGAAGCTCACAGAATTAAACACACAAACAAACAGAGTCTACACTTGCTTAGCTTCAGCAACGCTTGCACTCAGCAGGTGCTCCAGGTTACTCATGGCACCCCTTTCCTGTCAGGCTAGTTTTCTGCATGCAGGGCAATGCATTCAATTTTTTTATTTCTATGGAGGAGCATTCAAACTATGTCAATTCAAGTTGAAGGGCGATGTTATGTTACACAATCCTGAGGTACATCAGCAAACTTACCTGTGAAACGAGATGTTATTGCCAAGCAAGAACTTGTTGTTGCAGTTTATTGCACAGCAAGATTTCACCATGGTTGCACACGAGCCAATTCCTTCCAAGCACTGTAGAGGGTCTGGGGAAAGAGTACAGGTGAACAACAGTTCTCCAACAAAAGCCCTCACTGCTTTCTGCAGGCCTAGAATGCTCCCCCACTTCACAAATAATTGGACAATAACACTGGTCAACACACTTTTTCTGGCATAAGGTATTCCAATGGTTTGAAGGTAATTTGGGGGCGCCGATTCCAAATCTGGCATCAGTTTTTGTCTATCACATCAGGTTTTTGAGATATCAAATATTGCATTTGATAAAATCAATTAAAAACAGCAAATTTATGCTCAACATATCATTGATGCCGTACTTTAAAGTAGGCAAGATAAACCTTCTTGACAAAGGTATTGATGTTGCGCCTTTAATCCTGCAAAGTGCACAGATGTAGCAGAAGGTATCTGGGTCATTACTGCATTTCCTTCTTTCGGATGTTGTAGCCCAGGGGTTCTCAACCTTTGGAGGCCCGGGTACCCCCTTATCATGGCCCAATTTTCTGAAGTACCCCCTGCTAATTAACTGCTAATTAATTGGATTAATCAATTAATTACGTAATTAATCGTTAAGTTAAAAAAGTACTAAAACAATTTTAAGTGTGAAAATGTCTAATTTAACTGTCTGTGTGTGTGCGTGTGTGAGAGAGAGAGAAATATGCAAGAGGATCTCTTTTTTCTCCAAGTCACACTTCCCCAAATCAGCTCCTCCCTCCCTCCCCCACCCCACCAAAGTACATTTTCCAAAGTACAAAAATAAGCCCAAAACCAAAATCAGAGAGACAGAAGGGCTCAGAAAATAATTACAATTTAAAATCCATGTTAATTAACACTTAATTAGCTGCTGATGGGGCAGATAAGAGGCAGGGCTTCACGTACCCCTAGCAAGAGGTCCGCGTACCCCTAGGGGTACCCATACCACAGGTTGAGAACCCCTGTTGTAGCCATTGTTAGATCACGCCCTGTAGAAGGAAAATATTAAATAAATGTGGATATCTACATAAAATGATATTATAAAACACACTATCCATGTGTTATTTTATAGCACCATATTTTAACACTAAAGCAGTCACTGACTCGCAAGAACAATTTGCAATCATAAGTGACAAAGAGTTAATTTCGGATAAAATCAATGAAAATGGGGTATGCTGATAGCATAAAAATGAGATGTGATAGAGCAAATCTGAGATCAGATTTGGAATCAGCACCATGAAATTAGTCTAAAGCAGCTGCAAAAGTCCAGGCCAGAAAAAAAAAAAATTGTAGACCAGTGTAATAGAAGGAAGTCTCACTAATGGCCCGATCCTGCGTAAACCACATGATCCGCAGGTGCCATGTGTCGTAAACGCGCCGTAAAGCGTGTTTTCGACACCCGGAAAGTAAGTAAGGGTCGCCAGCGCAGAGGCCAATAGCCCTTACTCTGCCTCCCCCTGGACCCGGCACCCACCGGTGCAGGTAAGTTGGTGCAGGGGTGGGGGGAGGGCAGGCCGGGTGGTGAGGGAGGGCAGCTGTTGCCTGGCCCGGGCTGGGGCGGAGATATCGGCAGCAAGCTCTGCCAATATCCCATTCCTGACCTAGGCGGCCCTTATCCCACCGCCCCGAATGTATGCTGGCTCCATTATCCTGTGGCAAGGAATTCCACAGACTAATTGTGCCCCATGTGACAAAACTCTTCCTGGCTTTTGTCCATCCTAAACAAGGCATTGGGGCTTTAACTCAGAACCTGATTTTGCTGCTGGTTTCTTTTTGGTTGTTGTATTAAGTTGTTTTTTATAGTTTGATGTATTACATTTGTAAAGTGTTTTCTTGTATGTGATTTCCTGGGGAATATTTGTATCAAAATGCAAATACAATACACAGGAGTGGTAAGTAAATCAAAATAAAATAATAAACATCTTGTAATAACCGTGCATGAAACATGAAAGTATTATTATTGTGGCAAGGACAGTACCCCTCTCTTTCTGGTAAGGCACCTACACAAGAGAATAAGGAAGAGCCCAGAATCAGAACAAAACTCATCTTTCCAACATCCTTTTCCCCACAGTGGCCAAGCAAGAAGGCAACAGCCCCTCCCTGCTGTTTGTCTCCCAAGTATCCAATATTTATTGGTAGAGTGCCTCAGAGCCTGGAAGCTCCAATTAGCCAGTCCGCAGCCGGCCTCCTCTCTCCACCGAAATGGTTGAATCTTTTATTTATAAGAACGTAAGAAGAGGAGCCAAAGGTCCCGCCTGCCTCCCCTTCCCCACAGTGGCCCCCAGCCAGATGCACCCCCCAGGCAGGGCACCCACCCACCACAAGTTCTGCGGTGTTAACAGTCGCATGATGACAAGCAGACAGTCAACCAGGGAAGCTCCCACATGACATGGCGGGGACTAGAGTTGCCAAGTGATCGGGGAAGAACCACAATGCAGCCTGCCGTCCCGCTGTGCCTTTTAGGAGAAGCCTGACTTGCAGAAATCAGCAGCAGGCAAAACAACAACAACAACTCTTCACATGGCAAGGAGGACGGAGGGCAGCGAGACCAGCAGCAGCGGATTGCTGCCGATCCGGCTCCTGCGACAGGAGCAGCAGCTGCAGGGGCTGCTTAGGAAGTTGGCAACTGTCTGCCAGGGCGGCGATGCGCAGCTGCTTACGGAGAAGGCTGCTAAGGGGCTCGTGGCAGATGCAAGAGACGAAGCGCGCCGCGGACTCCGAGATCGCGGACTCCGAGCCCCGCCGACCCCCGCCGCATCGCCCAGCATGATTATTCACCTTTCGCGGACCGCTCCTTCCATGCACCAGCCTCCGGCTGCTCTCTCCGAGGAAATAAAACTCCCCCCCCCCACCACCACCTGACCCGGCCCAAGATGATCGGGACGGGAAGGTGCAGCTACTATTGATTCCCCCAGCCAAACGTTTCCTCCACACTTCCTGCCTCTCTAGGACATGGGAGCTCGCTCGTTATCTTAACCATTGGAGGACCGAGCAGGGCAGCAAGGAGAAGAATCGCGTTGGAATAATTCTGGCCGCAAAGAAAAGCTACACAGCAACGGATAAAAGCATTTTATTTATTTTTTTTAAAATGCAACTGACTAAGAATTCTGAGATTTTAAAAGCTGGGGGTGGGGCAACGCTTTAAATTGTAGAATTCTTGGAGAGTTTCATTCGGATGTTAAAGGACACACACACACACACCCGGGCAGCCACAAACAGAGGAGCAGCGCCTGTCTAGCTACGGAGTGTTGCAATGGCTACTCGGAAGTAAGTCCCATTAAGTTCACAGAGGTTATTTCTACGTGATGGTGCAGAGAACTGCAGCCTAAAAGTTTACAAGAAGCAGAAGTTCGACAGGTAGAGCTCTCGTCTCACACTGAAATGAGCGAAGGTGCCTAAAAAGCTGCCTCAGATTGCTAAATAAATAATAGTCAATATTTATTTTTAAAAAATGTATCACACATTTCCTAACAGTACAGGAGCTTATAGCAACCCAAGCCGCTCAAGGCACCTTACAAGCAAGACCTCCATAAAACAATTCAAAGAAACCAATAATAAAATATCAATCGCCGCCCTACATCAACTTAATAATAATTATCCAACAGCCAAAATAAATGATGAAACTTAAGGCCAAAACAGAACGCGCGGCCCGGGCACATATACAGAGCACAAATGTAGGTCAATGGAAAGCTTGTTGATTGAAACTTAAAAAAAATTAACACCATTATTGTATTTTGATCACAATATTTGAACACCAATATTTCCTTGCACTATTGCTTCTGCATTTCCCCCCCCCCCCGGCTGTAAATCCTATGCACAAACAAACAGGTCCCTGCCCTGAGGAGCTTACAATATCTTGTTAAAACCGGTGACCCCGCCTAGTTCCCATGCCTTGATCAGTCCCCCCCCTTCTATGCATGTTTACTCAGAAGTATTGCAGCCTTGCGCTATCAAGCCGTTCCTCCTGCTTCTTCCACCTTGCGAAAGAGAGATGAAAAGACTAGCTGGGGGCTACGTTGCACATAAAATAATTAATTAATGCAATGTCGGATTACAATATCAGCAACTTGAAGCAACCACAGCAGACAGGCTTTTAAATAAAAAACATCTTTATTTATTTTAGGGTGGATCTTTCTTACGTCTGCAACGGGAAGCGGTGGTAGAATGGACTGTACCACGTACAGCAGGCTGCTGGGGAAACCATCCATTTGAATGCTCCCGTTCTCACCCAAATGTCCTGCAAGCAGAAAAGTAGCATAGCAGGGACAAGACTGGGCTGAAAGTGTCTCCCCAGATGCAGCGGTTTTCTGCCACCGGGGCAAGACGGCTTGGGGTCCCCCCCCCTTGTTTTTGGCGGAGGAGAGTTGCAAAACAGTGTCTCCCTCCCGCCGTCTGAAGTGGGACCGTCCATGTTCCCTCCTCCTCCTCGGGTAGACCAAAGGCGTAAATCAGCTTAACATTTGCTCTAATGGTTAAACCCGCAGAGCGTCAAATCCTAGAGAGGAAGGGAGGGGGGAAGATAAAAATATAGATTTGTTTGGAAAAAGCAACGCTAGTCGTGTGAATGCGCCTCTCTGTGCTGGGCCCGCCGCCCGCCCGCTTGCAAAAGGAGAAACTGGGCCCGGGTGAGTTTCCTTGCAAAGAAACTGGGGGGAGGCCGGTGCATGCACGGGGCCTAAGGAGGGGAGAAGCCGCGGGGCGGAAAAGAAGTCGCGCGACCGACGGGGCGATTGTGTGAATGCGAGGCATGTGCTCCAACCGTAGACTTAGTCTGAAAACGACGTCCTAGACTGAGGGTTCCATTGTGCGCGGGTGAGTCTGGCCGGTGGCTGCTGCGCCATTTTCTGTGCCCCTCCGCTGCCGAAGCCGGAGCAGCCCGGGAGGTGGCTGGCTGGGGCAGCCGCGTGTGTCCCCACGTACGCAGCAGGGAAAGAAGGTAGCAGCAGAGGCGGGAGTCCCTGCCTTTTCTGGGGGCGGGGAAGGGGGGGGTTAACTAGCGTCTTCTTACTACAAAGTGCCCTGCCGCCTGTAAACGCACAACTATTTACAGGTTGGCTACAGGTTCTTTTGGGGGGGGGGGGAGAACACTTTATTTGATTTACTTTAAGCAATTTTTATTCTCCGTGTCTTACCCCGAGGCAGTCCAGACTGCAAGGTGGCTTGCAAAACAGAATGGAATAGCAATAAAATCGGGGAGGGGGGCCGGGCAGTATTGCAACTACAATTCAACCTAGGTACCCCTGCCTGCCACCATTGCAACAAGCCTGCCGTGTAGTCCAACGTGATTCTCTGGCTGGGTATGCCCCCCCTCGTAACTCCCACCAGCCCAAATCCAGCACCCCATTGTTTGCAGAATCCTTGAGATGTCTTGGGGTTCTGCCATGACGATGATGAGGAAAGTGCAGTATGATGATGAACATTTCAGGTCAAAGAGAAGCTCCACAGCATGCATCAGTCTAGGCTTTTACATCTATGGCTTCCAACCTGTCTCTGTTTACCAAGGACGGCTCTCCTTTTCTGGTACCTCTTCCTAATAAATCGCGGTCCCTGTTTTGTTTGGGTTGAAAGCCCCACCACGGATTGTATGGAGCTGAATTCGGAGTGAGCACCCATAACATTGCAGCCATGAGGCCTTGTTCTGGGAGGAAAGGGAAGCAAGGCTACACCTCTTGTTGTGTAGTGTACCAATGGCTACAATCCTATGCACACTTACTCCTGAATAAACAAGCATGGGGTCAGGCTGCAAGCTTTTGGAAATGTCTACTCAAATGTAAGTCTCATTGATCCTCAATGGACCTTACACCTGAGGTAAGTCTGCATCGGATTGCAGCCTTTGGTTACAGGACATCATTCAGCGTTTGGTTATTTTTGTTGCATTATCTATGTCTTTTTGTCTTCTTAATTGTTTTGACTAATTCATTGGACTCTGATGAGATGTTTTAGCCTTCTTAGCTGCCTCACGTTTCCCTGTGACAGAAGGGTGGGGATTGAAACGTTTTTAATGATAACATTTAACATCTTTAATCTTGTTTTAAACAAAAGTTATGGTCAGTTTTTGCTAATGCTCCTTGCTTCTGATGGTAGGACAGGCTGTTGCAGAATAACTAAATACAGTTATGTCCAGCTAGCAGAGAGAAGAGCCTATCTATCTGTGTGTGTGTGTGTGTCAGTGATCCATGGCAGTGTGTTATAGGGGAAGGGACATCATCACTCAGTGATCCAACACATCTTTTCCATGTAGCAGGACCCAAGTTCTATCCCTGGTATCGCTTAGCAACAGGCCACCTGGGACAGCCATCCTTTGGAGGTGGACCTGAATACAGCCCAAAATTGTAGGTAGCTGTTCTGGTCCATTAGATGGAAAACCCGCAATATTTTTATTCAGACCTGTTCCCGGGGGGGGGGGGGGGGGGAGAGATGAGTAGGCTAAAGGCACTTTTGGGATACAGAACCTCCTCTTGGAGAATGAACCTGGGTAGGTTCCCATTTTCCGTCACTTACGCTCTACTTATGTATTTGTAAATAAAGCAAATATTTCCAAAGTGCCCCTCTGCTTCTACGGCTCTCTCCTTCAAACAAAATCAAATGTGGGTAGTGCTGTCCCTGGAACTTCTTGCCACTTAGGAAAGTGGGGAGCATGCAACAATTTGTCCACACACATGTCCTTATTTTCATCTGTGAAACGGCCTTCTCCTCTGTGGTGCTCTTCTTCAGTGTACTGAAGCATTGCTCCGTAGTGCTTGGAAGTTCATTTGAGCCTTCATGGCTGATAGTTATCATTAGCCCCTAGAAACGGGTCTGCAACCTTTCTGGCAAAGGGGCTGGATGTTCAACGATGATGTCATTGCTGAACTTCCGGGTTGCCGCGCTACTGTGCGGAGCTTGGCTTGGGAGGCAAAGCCTCCTGCCCAATTTGCTGCGTGCAGGACAAGGAACAGCAGAGCCCATGGAGTCCCTCTGCCGTGCTTTAGGGTTTGGGGTCACTCCTTTAGGAATCCAGCTGCTGAACTAGGGGCACACTTGTTCTGATCCAGCAGGGCTCTTCTTATGAAATATTAAAAGATCTAACAATGTAGGGGATCGTGAGAGTGGAGAGGAACCAGATGAGCGAAGCTGGGCTCTCAAGAAAGGTTATGGACTCGTTTACACATGAGTATAGATCGCTTAGATCAGCGTTTTTTCAACTGGTGTGCCATGAGAGGTCCGCAGGTGCACCGCAGGAGTTTGGAGCACCGAGGGTTGAAAATCGCTGAAAAATTCTTCCGGGTTCTGCGGCTCTGTTTCTAGTAGTAACGAATTTTCTGTCGCTCTTCTGCCGTGGGGCGGGTGGAGGAAGAGGGACAGACAATTCGTTAATGCAGAGAGTTGCCCTAGAAACAGAACCGCAGAACCTGGAAGAGTCTCCCAGAAGTGACATCACAAGAGACAAAGACCATAGAGCCGGGGTGGCCAAACTGCGGCTCGCGAGCCACATGCGGCTCTCAGAAATATGTTGGCTGAGCTCCTTTTTGCATCACAATTTATTTATTTATTTATTTATTAAATTTCTATCCTGCTTTCTCCCCCCCCATAGGGGAGATATATAAAAGGTTTATAATTATTTCTTTATAAGCTTTATAATTATTTGCCAGATATAAACTGAGTCCACTGGATTAAAACATAAGTTTAATGTTCATGGTGAGAATTTTTAAATGCTTCTTAAACATTGTGGTTCTCAAACATCTCTCTTGCGCCTCTCGAACATCTGAAGTTTATCCTATGAGGCTCTTAACGATAAGCAAGTTTGGCCACCCCTGCCATAGAGGTTAGTGTGCTATGAGAAGAAAAACGTTGAAAATTGTTGGCTTAGATGCGCAGGTATTAAGGAACTACATGAACGTATGAACCATGGCGATTGCAGGACGAGGCTGAGAGAATATTGGGTTGCCTAGTAAAAATGTAGAGTTTTGATAGGGATTTGGAATATTTAGTGCTCTTGGCAACCCTGTTATGTTGGTTCAGTATTCATATCGCCATGTTGCAGGTGGTGGGCTGAGTTCGAGAGGGAATGACTTGATGTGAAAGCCACATGGTGAGCTCAGAGCTTTACAGCACAATCCTATGCATGCTTACTTAGAAGTAAGCGAAGCCCCACTGTGTTCAGTGGGGTCTGACCCCAGGGAAGTGTGCACAGGATTGCAGCCTCAGTCTCCCATCTCCAAAATGGAGATAATAATGCCCTACCTTACAAGGTCATTGTGAGGCTCATTATTTATACAGCCACATTTGTGCATATGGATTACTGAGATGAATGCACTTTGACCAACTCTATAAATGCCAAGTATTGCTGCGCGCGCACAGTGCAATAAGGGGGAAAGTAAGGGTAGTTCAATACCTTCTTTGTTTTTTTTCCCTTCCAGAGCCTGTCAAGAAGAAGCCTCTAATTCCCTTTCCCTTGAGATTCCTCTGGGTTAAATTCACCAAGTCCAGATTCCTAGAGAGGTATCTAGGAAGCAGAGGTGTGAACTGTTGGAGTCCTAGACTGGGCTCTACATGGGCTGCTGCCTGCTCCCAGTAGAAGAACTTGCTTCTCCAGGGTGGCGATGAGCAGCCTGCAGTACCAATTCCCACCTGTACGACAAAGCAAACCAAATAAGATTCTACGTCGCAGCCTTTTAGTTGGGTCCAGCGTTTTCACCTGCATCTCCTCCTAGTTGATCTTGACACTGAGAAGTGCCACGGAGTCAGCGTGGGGGCTCCGTCCGGGGGTCCCGTCCTGCACGTAAACATGGCGGGCTCTTGCTGCGTCACCAACTGCAAGAATCGCCGTTCGCGCGGCAGTAACGTCACATTTCACAGGTAAATGCATGGAGGATTTCTGTAAACAAGCTGGCCGCTTCCTCCTCTCGTCGCCTCGCCATCAACTGCTATAGCACAATTGTCCTGTAGCGCTGAGGTTTGGAGTTGGCAGCTGGGCGTCTAGGCTTGAGTGCAGGGGTAGGGTGGGGGTGGAGATCCGTTGTGTTTCCCTCTCCTGGTGGTGCCTGGGAGAGTTTGGGTGGAAAACTGTGCTCGGGGCAAGGTGCGCATCTCCAAACGCTGATTCACTAAGAAACTTCGCTAGTCGCAAATTGCGGACCCCTGACAATGTTGCCTTTTATATAAAATCTATGGTACAGCTCTATTTGGAATATTACGTACCATTCTGGTAGCCCCATCTCAAAGTAACACCATTGGACTAGCAAAGGTGCAGAAAAGAGAGGGTTGCTGTGCAAACAGAAGCTAGAACATTTCAGGGGGGGTTCGTTTGGTGGGAGAAAGGTGTCGGAGGGCTCACGGTAAAGGCTTACAAAATTATTTTATTTATTTACAATATTTCTATCCCGCCTTTCTCCCCAAAGGGACCCAAGGCGGCTTACACAAAAATAAAATACAAAAAAATTATGCATGATATATAGACAGAGAATATATATAGACATAAATATTTATTTATTTTCTCCTAGTACTGGAATTGTGGTCATCTAATGAAACTGGTTGACTGTAAATTCAGGATGAACAAAGTACCGTTTACTACTTCACAGAAGATGTCATTTGTGATGGGAGAAAGATGGGAGGGAGAAAGATGTAGTTCTCTTTCTCCCCCCCCCCCCTAAACTGGTGCAGCCATGCCAAAAACAGGTGCTCTCTATCCAGCATGGGGGGCGGATCAGGAGTCTTTAGAGGCGAAAGGGGACTTAAATCCCCTTACGTCAGTGGTACTCAAAGTGGTGGGTCGCGACCACCACTGAGTCCACAAACTGTCCCCTGCCCCCTTAAGGGTGCCGTTTCGGCGGTGCCCAAAAACGGGTTTTCATCACTTGCTGTGGATGTGGGGAGGCCTGCACGACGCTTTTGCCATGCCTCCCCGATGCATGCTCTGCAGTGATCTGAAGGTCAGTGAGGTCTGTGGAGGGTTGCGCAAGCCTCCCTGCGCCCCCCGGTAAGTGACGAAAACCCATTTGGGGGCACTTTTTCCTGCTGGCGCCGGCGATCCCTGGGATCGGTGCCACTGCTGGCCCCACCCCAGCAAGCACTCAAAGTTCTCCCCACCTTGCGGGGAGAACTTTGAGAAACACTGCCTTACACCTCTGTAAGCCTCTCGCTCCACCATGGGTCTCCTCGGACCTGCACTAGCAATTTCTCTAGCGCACGTCTGTGGAGAAAAGGGGGGAGGGGAGGCTGCAGGAAAGGGGGATCGGATCTGGCATGCGCCATCACCCCCTCCTACCCACCCACCCCGCAGTCTCCTTGCCCCCTGTTCTGCCCTCCCCCTCTCTCGCTGACTTACCTGCTCCGGTGGGTGGCGGGAGAACTGAAGACACACGCGGAAAGGCTCTGGCCGTCCCCCCAGCAGGGCGCTACTCGGCGCCTTTTACAACTGGCACTGACTGCTTTATGGTAGCCAGCACCAGCGGAAGAGGCGCTGTGACGTCGGCTGGCCCAGGTAGGATTAGGCCATTAGATGGATTCATGAAGGAGAGATCCATCAATGACTGTTAAATCAGGATGGTTATTTAGAACTTCCATGTTCAGAGGCAGTGTATCTCTACAAGCCAGGTGTGGGGATGGGGGTGTTCCGTTTGTGGGCTTTCGTGTTCCGTTTGTGGGCTTTCTGGAAGTATCTAGCTAGCTGCTGTGAAAAGAGATGTTGGAGAAAGTAGGTCCAGCAGAGCTCTTAAATTTTCTAGAAAATTTTTGTACAAGTGGAAAACGAATCCCTTCAATGAGTGCTTATGTGACTTTTCTTTTTCTTCTTTTTTGTAACTGTTTGTAGGTTTCCTATTATGAAGGAGGACCTGTTAAAAAAGTGGCTTTCGAACCTCGGACGGGACGACTTCTCTCCTTCTTACAATGATGTTGTGTGTTCGGAGCACTTCAGAGAGTCGGATTTTTGGGGAGGCGTGGTCTCTGGGCGAAAGAACCTGAAGCCGGGGGCAGTTCCAACGATATTTCGTGTACCTGGTGGACAGAAAAAGGTGACTATTGCCAGTATATAACACTGGTCTACAATTTTTTTTTCCTGGCCTGGACTTTTGCAGCTGTTTTAGACTAATTTCAGGGTGCTGATTCCAAATCTAATCTCAGATTTGCTCTATCACATCTCATTTTTATGCTGTCGGCATACCCCATTTTCATTGATTTTACCCGAAATTAACTCTTTGTAACTTATGATTGCAAGTTGTTGCGAGTCAGTGACTGCTTTAGTGTTAAAATATGGTGCTGTATTTTTAGGATAGTGTGTTCATAATATCATTTTATGTAGATATCCACATTTATGTAATATTTTCCTTCTGCAGGGCGTGATCTAACAATGGCTACAACAGGGGTTCTCAACCTGTGGTACGGGTACCCCTAGGGGTATGCGGACCTCTTGCTGGGGGTATGCCAAGCCCTGCCCCTTATCTGCCCCATCAGCAGCTAATTAAGTGTTAATTAACATTGATTTTAAATTGTAATTATTTTCGGAGCCCTTCTGTCTCTCAGATTTTGGTTTTGGGCTTATTTGGTTTTGGGCTTATTTTTGTACTTCGAAAAATGTACTTTGGTGGGGTGGGGGAGGGGGGAGCTGATTTTGGGAAGTGTGACTTGGAGAATAAAAGAGATCCCCCCCCCCTCTCTCTCTCTCACACACACACACACACACAGTTAAATAAGACATTTTTTCACATTTAAAATTATTTTAGTACTTTTTCACTTAACGATTCATTACCTAATTAATTAATTGATTAATCCAATTAATTAGCAGTTAATTAGCAGGGGGTACTTCAGAAAATTGGACTGTGATAAGGGGATACCCGGGCCTCCAAAGGTTGAGAACCCCTGGGCTACAACATCTGAAAGAAGGAAATGAAGTAATGACCCAGATATCTTCTGGTACATCTGTGCACTTTGCAGGATTAAAGGCACAACATCAATACCTTTGTCAAGAAGGTTTATCTTGACTACTTTAAAGTATGACATTAATGATACGTTGAGCATAAATTTGCTGTTTTTCATTGATTTTATCAAATGCAATATTTGATATCTCAAAAACCTGATGTGATAGACAAAAACTGATGCCAGATTTGGAATCAGCCCCCCCCCCCCAAATTACCTTAAAACCATTGCAATACCTTATGCCAGAAAAAGTGTGTTGACCAGTGTAATGTATATCTTACACAGTATGGAAGAAAATGTGTTGTGGCTTGTTTGGCCATTCAGTCGCTCTGGATAGAGAAGCCATTTGTTAGTCAGTCATTTTTGATGGGGAAAACCAGGGATTCTGTACGTTCCCTCTTGCCCAGGTGAAACCAGTCAGCTGGCATCTCCCCCCCCCCCGGCCCTCTGAAACGGCCATATTTCATTGTGATGGAATCCACTGAATGCCGTCTGGCGGGGTATTCCTCGGCCGTGGTGCCACTATCAAAAGGCCCTGTTCTATCCTGTGGTGGGAGGGGAACCAAAATTTTGGGGAAGTGTAGAGCCGGGTTTTCTATGATTAACATTTCAGCCAAAGATGTGATGCTGCTTGGAGGAGCGGCTGCTATCTACCTGGCACAGAAAAACGGACGTTTATTGTTTAGTAACTGCTGGAAATGCATCGCTTTTTTTTTTTTTCTTCAATGGGCAACTGTAGGCTGACCTGGTGTTCCAGGGTCAAAGCCAAGGAGAAAACGTTTATAACTTATACCAGGGGTTGGTTGCTGACCCCCCCCCCGACTGATACAAATTCATAATAGTTTTTAAAAAGTTGTTTTCATTGCTTCATAAAAACAGTTAAGACATGTTTGTTGTGGTAGGAAGCAGCAGACCTGTTGGTGATGACACCATCTCTTTCTTTATTGTTCTAACACAGCTACTGCTTTGAAAACATTGGCTAACCCTAAAATTGGCATTTCGATATTGACGGCTAGCATGTAGCCGCCGCCTCCTCATTTTGGTTGCTGCGTTGTCCCTTTCTTCTGCAGAGCACCAGGAAGGGGAGGGCTAGAAAGAGGCGGCCCTTTGTCCGTCGCAAGTTGCCGGCTCCTGAGCCCGGTCCGCTGGAGGTCAACGACAGCGAGGCGGAACTGGCCTCTTCCAAGAGCGACATGGTTATCCTGGAGCACTCCTACTCCGCCCCTGCAAGCCCAGGTAAGCACTGTTCAGGTGGAATCCAGGTGAGCGCAACAGGGGGTTGCCTGGTGAGAGAGGAAGCTTTGCTCTTGAACAGTGTTTCTCAAACTGTGGGTCGGGACCCACTTGGTGGGTCGCGACCTGATTTCTGATGGGTCCCAGGTGATGGAAAGATCAGATCAGTAATTGCCACAAGCCCTGAGGCTTTTCTGGTGGCTGTTTGCTGGTGGTCTTCTGCATCTTTTTTAGATTGTGAGCCCTTTGGGGACAGGGAGCCATTTAATCATTTGATTTTGTCTGTAAACCGCTTTGTGAACTTTTTGTTGAAAAGCGGTATATAAATACTGTTAATAATAATAATAATAATATTCCAAAATCAGGTAGCTGCTAATTGCCCTTCAAAGAGCTGAGCTCCTGCAGTTTGCAATATAGCTGCTAATTACCCTGCAAGCAGCTGAGTTCCTTATATTCATTTATAGATCACCTTTTTTTAAGTCTCGTAAAGCTAGGTGGGTCCCGATAGAGTATCGTTTTAAAAAGTGGGTCCCGGTGCTGACAGGTTTGAGAACCACTGCTCTTGAACATAAGAAGGTTTTGCTCTTGTCTGAAGAAACTGCCCTCCCCTTTTCCCCTTCAAGCAGCTTCGGCTCTGGATCTACGGACAGCATCTACACGGGAGAAAAGCCTCGCAGAACATGGAGCCGGGAAAGGCACTCGCGTCCTCCAGACCAGAGAGCGCACGAGGCAGAACATTCCGGAAGCGCCCCTCGTCAACTTGGACGTGCAATGCCAGCATTTCCGGCAGTTCCGCTACCAGGAGGCTGACGGGCCCCGCGAGGTTTGCAGCCGGCTCTGGGACCTTGGCCACCAATGGCTCAAACCTGGGCTGCACAGCAAGCTGCAGATGCTGGAGCTGGTGATCCTGGAGCAGTTCCTGGCCATCCTGCCCCAGGAACTGCAGGGCTACGTCCGGGAAGAGGGGCCGGCCAACTGTGACCACGCGGTGGCCCTGGCGGAGGAATTCCTGCAGAGCCAGGAAGGGGAAGAGGTGGGGTCCTTTCCTCCCAAGTCGTGCCAGCGCATCGAGACTCCTGTGTTAAGGGCAGGCGCATCTTGAGTCAGTATTTCCCAAGCTGATGCTAGGATGCTAGGATGCAGGCAGCTTGGGAAATACTGAATTATGATCAGGGGTCGCACATCACTCTTGCCCTTGGAAAGGGAGGGGGCCATAGCTTGGCGGCAGAACCCCTGGTTTGTGTGTGGAAGGTCCCAGGATCAGGTAGGGGTGAGAAAGAGCCCTGTCTGGAACCCCAGAAGCACAGCTGCCAGAGTAGACAATACTGTGCTAGCCAAACCAAGGGTCCGGCACTATAGAAGGCGGCGTTCTGTGTTCTCAATGGTTTGCTTCTGGATTGTGGATTACCTGTCCGCCAAGGAGCCTTCTCGTTGTGTCAGCCGCAGTCCCTGGTTCTTGGAATTCTTCCTGATCAGAAAGGGGCAAACCAAAGCAGTGAAGAGGCACAACAGGCAGCCTCTTGTAAAGAGAAGCCATTTTGCTGTGTGTTTGCACTGGACACGATTGGATGATGACTGACGTCCAATGCAGAGTTGTGGCTGAATTTGCCACCCCCAGTGGCAGTTGACTGGAAGGAGGCAAGGATGGGGCAGTAAATCATGCAGAGTTGCAGCGAGCAGCCTCTATCAAGTTTTTTTTTTTTAATTCCAACGTTCCTCCAGGGAGCTGAACATGGCATAGATGGGGTGTCTCCTCACAACAGCCCCTGTGAAATGGGTCACCCAGTGAGCTTCATGGCTGAGTGGGGAATGGAGCCTTGATCTCCCAGCTCTTACTTCAGTGCTCTAACCCCTACGCTGCACATGCTCTGAGATATGATGCAGTGACGTCCACTGCAGAGACACATGGGTATTATGTAGGCGCCTCTCAGCAGAGGCTGATGGGAAGAAAGCCAGACTTGAACAGCATGTCCTGCAGAGTTGCAGCAGGCAGCCCCCTCTGCAGGGGCTGGGACAGACGTCGCTAGTGTCTTGGTTGTGATCTGCTAGTCTCTCCCAGCACACAGTTCGGGAATGACTGTCCGAAAGCATCGCCACCAGAGGTCTGTTCAGTTCTCCCTGGAGGAGATTCCGCGGCTCCAGCAAGCAATTGAACATCGCCCTGGCTTGAGCTCTCTTCTGCCCTTTCTAGATAACTCATGCAGTTGGGGAGGAAGCCTGCGCGGAGGCCCCTGCCCCATAGATCACGGCCACTCAGCCGGTGACTGTTGATGTCCTTCTAAAGCCCGTCTCCTTCACCTTCTCCTCTGTTTCAGGTGCAGATGCTGCCAGCTGAGGCGGCGGCCAATTTCGCCAAGGTAGCAAAGGCTTCTTCGGACACTCTGCACGTGCAGCTGCCAAGGGGAGACTCCCAGGAGGGGGACGGAAATGCCACCTCGCAGGGTACAAATTCTCTCTCCCCCCCCCCCCTTGAAAACGGTGGTTGGATGCTGTACAATCCTTAGACCAAGTTTGTCTTCTCACACCTGCCTGAAATTTTAAGAGCAGCTACCTTTCTGGAATCTGCTCAGCTAGCGATTTAAGGGCCGTCTTCTCCCCACGGAACCTCTCGGTTCACTGCATGCTTCATGGGACGTTCTGCTCCACATCCCTTCGCATGTAGCGGATAGGGCGTTATCGATCGTGGCTCCTAGGATGTGGAATTCCCTTCCCCAGAAGTCCGGTGGACCAAACCCAACATGACAAGCCTTCGGAAAGGCAGCGTGGATGTATCTGTTTGGGTTTTTTGTTTTCATTTTTTAACTCCGCTGGCTGTGAGTTGCCGAGATGTCCCCTGATGAGGCATAAGATTTGTGGGATACAAATATTTAATGCTGGTTAAAAACAAATCCATGGAAGCGGAGCATAGATTTTATTTGTAGATAACCTTATTCTCCCTCCACATGAGAGCAAACTGTTGATCTAAATCGGTAGTTTTCAGAGTTTCTGCTGTTTAGAAAGTACAGGTGGCACCCCATATCCGCTGGGGATATGTTCCAGGTTCCTCCGTGGATACTTGAAACCGTGGATAAGAGCGAACACCCCCTCCATGGTTTCCTGAGGGTCCCCCCACCCAGGCATGCTTGCCCCCCCCCCCGCTCTTATTTTTCTTTCAGCAAGCTTTGTTTCTTCCTTAAAACAAACAGAGAAGCAGCCTCCATTGCAGGCAAGTAGAACGAGACTAAGTCCTAGAGAGGCTCTGCAAGGTTTCTGTTACCCTTGCAGAGCCTCTCTAGGACTTAGTCTCATTCTACTTGCCTGTAATAAGCAGCCAGAGACTGCTTCTCCTGTTTGTTTAAGGAAGAAACGAAGCTTACTGGGAAAAAAGTAAAAGCTTGGGGGTGTCCCCATGATCCGTGGATAACTGAAACCGTGGATAGCGAATCAGTGGATATGGGGGCCGACCTGTATTCCCTACGTCAGCTGTTCTGCCAAAGAGTCCCTAGACACTAGTCAAGAAACCTGAATGGGGTTCAGTCAAGACAGAACTTCCCCACATTGTAGGAGGGAGGAGTGTTTTGCAGGGACACGCCCACCATGGCTGGTCTTCTCGTGAAGGTCCAATAAGAACTACTAGAAGGGTCCCCCCTTTTGATCTGCCTCCCCACGGATTCTTTGGAAGTAGGGCAGGCTGCTAATGTGCACTCTCTAGAAATAACCACATGAGCAGGGAGACTGAACCACTTCCTCACTCCAGTGCTGTGGCGAACGCTGAATGTTGGTGGGAGGCTCTCTTTCCTTAGGGTGCCCTTGGTTATTCCTGCAGGAGAGGTGTGGGAGAGCGATGGCGGCGAGGTGTGTGAGGTGGTGCTGGAAGAAAGCGAGGAGAACTCTGGGAATCCGGATGGAACAGCAGTGCAAGAGGGAAACAAAGTCGCCGTGGAAGGGAGGAAGGAACCGGAAGGGAGCTGCCCAGACGTTTGTGGTTAGTTCTGCTCATTTTAGCTTTAGTAGATCTTGGCTGAAGGACATGGGAAGAGTCTGGTTGCTGGATCAGGCTATGGGTCCATCTAGTCCAGCTTCCTGTATCTCACAGTGGCCCCACCAGATGCCTCAGGGAGCACACAGCCAACAAGATAACCTGTTTCCTGCTGCCACTCCCCTGCACCTGGCACAGAGAAAACCTACTTCTAAAGCCAGGAGGTTGCTTATGGCTTGTAACTTGTGATGGTCTTTTCCTCCGTAAATCTGTCCAATCCCCTTTTAAAGGCATCTAGGCCAGGTGCCATCACCACATCCTGTGGCAAGGAGTTCCACAGATGAATTACACACTGGGTAAAGAGTTATGTATTGCATACTTAGAGAACACTATGTAAACATGCCCGCAATTTGTCAGTTATAGTGGTTTATAAATCTCTCCATTTGAATTCCTTTTGTATCTCTTGTCATATTTCTACATTTTCGAAAGAAGCCCTTCATTATACTAACCTTTTGAACATCCTATCAAAACAAATTTATCCTCGTATCTCAAAAATGGCAAAGAGTGGCTTGTACCCTGTCCTTGTGCTCTGTGAGTGGATGGTCTTTCTGCTCACAAACTCACAGAGTCCATCACAGCTTACAAGCCATGATGGGGATAAGCAACCACCTGGTCTTAGTAATAGGTTCTCTCTTAATGCCAGGTGCAAGGGAGTGGCAACAGGATTCAGGTCTCTTGTTGTCTTGTGTGCTCCCTGAGGCATCTGG
The DNA here is from genome assembly GCA_026170595.1 of Plestiodon gilberti rubricaudatus. NCBI lineage: Eukaryota > Metazoa > Chordata > Lepidosauria > Squamata > Scincidae > Plestiodon > Plestiodon gilberti. The sequence goes on along the minus strand of JANXHW010000002.1, from coordinate 263,222,804 downwards.
TGGGGCCACTGTGAGATACAGGAAGCTGGACGAGATGGGCCTTTGGCCTGATCCAGCAGCTGGGCTCTTCTTATGTTCTTATGAGTTGCTTGGATGGAGGAACACATTTGGAGAGCTATATTCCCTTTCAGGGGTCCTCACTTAGTGCACAGACCCCTTCAGCTGCATCGTGCTTGGCTGGGTCACGGCGCAGCAGAGTTTGATTGCTGGAAGCCTCAGTTCAAGACTGGCGCGCACGCGCGCACATGCCCCCTAGTGGCTTCCCCCAGATTACCTTGGCTCACAGTTTGAATTTTTACAAATTCAGCAATGCCACGATCATAAAATTCTCTGTTTAATCCAGCAGGGGATGACCAAGCCCAGGAGAACAAAGACGAGAGTTCTCAGCTAGACAGACCTGAGCAAGTGGACATTGGCGAAACGTCACCAGAAAAGGCTGAAAGGAATTTTTCCCAGGATCCTGATACAGTAGCGAGACCCAGAAGTTCACAGGAAACGGAGACTCCCCAAGAAAACTCTCCAGGGGAAAGAGCAGAGCAAACCACTGACCTTCATACAGATCCGAAAGCATGCACTGGTGACCAGCAATACGAATGCAGCTACTGTGGGGAACGCTTCCATGAGAAGGCGTGCCTCGTAAAGCACAGGCGAATTCACACGGGGGAGAAGCCCCTTGAATGCTCCGAGTGCGGGAAAAGCTTCCTCCACAAACAGTCCCTCTTTCTTCACAAGAAAATTCACGCAGGAGAGAAGCCATTTATCTGCTCTGTGTGTGGGAAAAGTTTCAGCAAGAAACTGCGCCTCCTTGTGCATGAGCGATCTCATGCAGGAGAGAAGCCGTATGGATGCAACAAGTGTGGAAAAAGCTTCAGTCAAAAATCGTACCTCATTGAACACTGGAGATCGCATATAGGAGGGAAGCGATACGGATGCTCCACGTGTGGAAAAAGATTCAACAAGAAATCGTGCCTTATTGTACATGAGAGATCTCATACGGGAGAAAGACCTTATCAGTGCTCTGACTGTGGGAAAACCTTTGATCAGGAAACCTCTCTCATTACACATCAGAGAACCCACACTGGAGAGAAACCATACATATGTCCTGAGTGTGGGAAAAGCTATCGGTTGAAAAACTCTCTTGTCGTACATCAGAAAACCCATGCAGGGCAGACATATGTATGCCCTGTGTGTGGAAAAAGCTTCAATCAAAGAATGTGTCTTACTATGCACAAGAGAATCCATACAGCAGGGAAGCTGTACAAGTGCTCAGATTGTGACCAGAGCTTTACCCTTGAAAAATACCTTAAGGCACATAGGGTAAGAGCTCATACCAAAGAGAGACCGCACAAATGTCCCCACTGCAGCAAAACTTTCATTTTTAAATATTCTCTCCTTGAGCATCAGAGAATGCACACAGAGGAGAGACCATACGAATGCTCAGAGTGTGGCAAGCGCTACAATGGGAAGGCTGCCCTTGTTGTGCACAAAAATACCCACACGGGAGAGAAACCTTATTTGTGCCCTGAGTGTGGCAAGTGCTTTGCTACCAAGTGTTCCTTGACCACCCATGAGAGACGTCACACAGGAGAGAAGCCCCATAAATGCTCCCACTGTGGCAAAGACTTCCACTGGAAACATCGCCTTATCTTGCATGAGAGAATTCATACAGGGGAGAGACCATACGAATGCACCGAGTGTGGGAAAAGCTTCCGGTACAGGCACAACTTCATTGCTCACAAAAGAGCCACACACGAGAGGATTCATACGGGAGAGAAGCTCTATAAATGCTCCGTCTGTGGCAAAAACTTCCATTGGCGGCGTAGCTTCATTTTGCACCAGAGAGCCCATACAGGAGAGAAGCCCTATCAGTGTTTAGCATGTGGGAAAAGCTTTATGCAAAAAACATCCCTTATCGTCCACGAAAGAACCCACACAGGGGAGAAGCCGTATCAGTGCTCTGAGTGTGGGAAATGCTTCATTCAGAAACCAGCCCTTGAGAAACACAAAAGGGTCCACACCGGAGAGAAAAGGTATTTATGTACCGAGTGCGGGAGGAGCTTCTCGAATCAAAGTAACCTGATTCGGCACACCAGAATCCACACCGGAGAGAAGCCGTACGCCTGCACTGTGTGCGGGAAAAGCTTTATTCAGAAAGTAACCCTTGTGGAACATGAGGCAACCCACAGCCGAGAGAAACCGTTCGTGTGTCCCGACTGTGGGAAAAGGTTGAAACGGAAAAGGCACCTCCTTGCCCACATGAGGATGCATCGAGGAGAGAAGCCATGTGGCCCCAAGAAAAATGTGTACGGCAAAGAGAAATCCCACACCTGCCTGGACTGTGGCAAAAGCTTCTATTCGAACTGTCACCTTATTGTTCACAGGAGAACCCACACAGGAGAGAAACCATATCAGTGCTCGGAGTGCGGGAAGAGCTTCAGCCAGCAAACATCCCTCAATACACACCAGAGAGTCCACACAGGGGAGAAAGCGTTTTTGTGTACCGAGTGTGGGAAAAGCTTCCATAACAAGAGTAACCTGGCAAGGCACAAGAGAATCCACACGGGAGAGAAGCCATTTGCCTGCTCCGAGTGCGGTAAAAAATTTACTCAGAAAGTCTCCCTGATTGCCCACAAGGCCACCCACAGCCGAGAGAATCCGTACACCTGCTCAGAATGTGGGAAAAGCTTCAAACTGAAAGTGTCCCTCCGTATCCACCAGAGAACTCATACAGGAGAGAAGCCGTACGAGTGCCCCCACTGCCAGAAAACGTTCACTAGACGTTCCCAACTTACCAGACATGAAGCAACGCACACAGGTGAGTGAGATGCCTGGGGCGCCTCTGAGGGGAAAATGTGAGGCGGGATTCCCTCGTTGCATTGGTATTCGTAAAACGTCCCAAATCCACTCGAGGGCGATGTCATGGGGGATGGGCAAGTTGACCCTCTAAAAAGATTTGGTCAGTGGATAGATCAATATTGTCAAAGACTGTAAATATTTTAAAGATTTAAAAATCCCTTTTGGTTTGAGACAAAACTAAGGTGCTTACATGTTTTCTCTCGTGTACTAAAAAGCATGGAAATTATTAAGAGGCCCACATTAACTTCCATGCCATGTAAGCAGTGAACCCATTCTACAGCAGTGATTTTCAACCACTGCGCCGTGAAAGGCCCGCAGGTGTGCCGCGGGATTTGGAGCACAGCGATTAAAAATGGCTGAAAAACTCTTCCGGGTCCTGCGGCTCCGTTTCTAGAGCAACTGTCTGTAGTAACGGTCTGTCCCTCTTCCTCCGCTGCCGAAGAAGAGGGACAGACAATTCGTTACTACAGACAGTTGCTCTAGAAACAGAGCCACAAGAGGCGGAGACCATAGCGGTCAGTGTGCCGTGAGAAGGAAAACATTGAAACTTGCTGTTCTACATTCTCACACATTGTGCTCTCTCCAGCTTCGCCTCTGTGCACCCTCATTTCCTGTGTTTTCAGCCCCAATCCTCTTCAGAGTTTGGGGATAGCGCTCAATGATATCTAGGCATTGGCCACAGAGTTGCACACCGGTGCTGGTTCTTTGGGCCAGGGAGGCTGGCCTACAATGCTAGAGAGGGAGGGTGTGTGAGGGGCAGACGAGGAACAGGGAGGCGTGTTGGAGACAGTCCCCAAGGAAGCGCCTGTCATTCTGAGGAGACCCAAGTCAGAAAAAGAGAGGAGGAAAGAAACCCCGCCTTTGCGTGAACCTGTGGAGGACTGAGCTTTGCAAGAAGCTGGGTCTGTTGAAAATGAATCAGTGGTTAGAACGGACAAGCCAGGGAGAGAAGGGTTGACATTCTGAGGTGCTAATACTTGAAGAATGTATTATTGTATTAATTTGTATTATTACAAATTGAGTGGGGGGGGAGTATTAAAACAGACAAAAGAAAATATTTCTTTACCCAGCGTGTAATTGGTTTGTGGAACTCCTTGCCACAGGATGTGGTGATGATGGCACCTGGCCTGGATGCCTTGAAAAGGGGATTGGACAGATTTATGGAGGAAAAGTCCATCGCAGCTTACAAGCCATGATGGGGATAAGCAACCTCCTGGTTGTAGGAGTAGGTTTTCTCTGTGCCAGGTGCAAGGGAATGGCAACAGGAAACAGGTTATCTTGTTGGCTGTGTGCTCCCTGAGGCATCTGGCGGGGCCACTGTGTGATACAGGAAGCTGGACTAGATGGGCCTTTGGCCTGATCCAGCAGGGCTCTTCTTATGTTCTCATGAAGAGTCCATTTGCTCGCGTTTTGGTTAAGCATGCACGAGATGGCATTCTGTAACTTTAAAATCACCTTTTGAAGAGGTGTCTTACAATTAAAGGTTTATAAAAAGTCTACATCTTGGCCTACTTTTAATAAGGTAAAGGTATCCCCTGACAATTAAGTCCAGTCGTGTCCGACTCTAGGGTGTGGTGCTCATCTCCATTTCAAAGCCGAAGAGCCAGCGTTGTCCGAAGACACCTCCGTGGTCATGTGACCGGCATGACTCCTTGCCGCAGCGCGTAGCATGCGGCTGGAACACGGAGCGCTGTTTACCTTCCCGCAAGTGGTACCTATTTATCTACTCGCATTGACATGCTTTGGAACTGCTAGGTTGGCAGGAGCGGGCCAAGGAACGAGCGCTCATCCAGTTGCGGGAATCAAACTGCCGACCTTTCGATCGACAGCTTATGATTCAATGGTTTAACCCGCTGCGCCACCCGCTGGCCTACTTTTAATAAAGGTTGACATAAAAGTTGAATAAATTTGCTTTCAACTGCCACTGAGAGTAGAACTAGATCCATTGGGTACAAACTGCAAGGGAGGAGATTCTGGTTGGACATCAGGACGATATTCTTGACGGTCAGGGCGGTTCGGCAGGGGAACAGATTGCAGAGGGAGGTGGGTGGATTCTCCCTCGCTGGAGATCTTCAAGCAGAGGCTCGACAGGCACCTGACCGTTGATCAGAGGACTAGAAAACAAACCCTATGAGGAAAGCTTGAGGGAACTTGGTATGTTTAGCCTGGAAAAAAAAGAAGGCTGAGAGGAGATATGAGAGCACTCTTCGAATACCAGGAGGTCTGTCCTATCATACCCACACGCATAACTAAAGAGGGGTGGCTTTGCCTTCATGTCTTCTCCCCCCCCCCAGTGGCAACCCCAAAAGATGGCCTCTTTGGTGTAGCTCTCCTTGTGTGCAGGGTTCAGTCTGCTGCTGGGGGAACGTCAGGGCTGGGGGTGGTCGACCCCACCCAGAAATGGCCTCTCACTTTTTAAAAGGTTAAATACCTGTCTCTGTCGTGTTGGTCTCGGTCTCGCAGACTACCTGCGCTTGCCCTGTGGATCACTGGTGAGCTGTTGTACAAGTATTACTGCATTGCTGTGTCTCTCTAGACAAGCAATTTTCAACTGGTGTGCTGTAAAAGGTCCACAGGTGAGTCATGGGAGTTTGGAGCACAGCGGTTGAAAATTGCTGAAAAACTCTGCTGGGCTCTGCGGTTGTTTTTAGGGCAACGAATTGTAATGCCAGCGAAGGGGCAGCCATTTTTTTTTACTACAGACAGTTGCCCTAAAAACAGAGCCGCAGAACCCGGAAGAGTCTCCCGGAAGCGACATCACAGGAGACGAAGACCATAGAGGTCAGTGTGTCGTGAGAAGAAAAACGTTTGAAAACTGCTGCTCTAGACATCATCTTTTTGACGTAATCTGTTTTCTGTTTTCCAGTTTCAACTTTTGTTGTTGCTGAAGCGACGGAATCTACCGAAACTTGTGTGGAAGAAATAAGCGCCACTGTGGTAAGGGAAATGTCTCTGTGTTTTTTTCTAGAGAATCTTGAACATGAGGTGATGGTGTTAGCCGACTCCCCTTTGGAATGAAGTCCATCTCTGTGGATTCTATTTCTTTGTCGGTTTCCGCTTGTCTCCCAACATCCAGAAAAGTGTCAGCTTCTGTTTGGACTGTGGGATTATTTTGCCTTCCTGTTGCGACTTTACACGTTCTCAGCTGCACTCTTGCTTGGGCAGCGAGTCTCAGAGAAATGAGCAAGACTTCAGAAATGGCTCCTTTTTCTCCCTCCTCCCACTCCCTGTAGGTGGAAGCCCCTTTCCCCCAGTTCCAGCCCTGCCTCTACCTGTGTAGAATAGAACAGCGGTTTTCAACCAGTGTCGCAGCACATCGGTGTCATGCAAAAGGTCCGCAGGTTTGCAACGGGAGTTTGGAGCACGGCGGTTGAAAATCACTGACCTCTATGGTCTTCACCTCTTGTGATGTCACTTCTGGCTTCCAGGAGACTCTTCCGAGTTCTGCGGCTCTGTTTCTAGGGCAAATATCTGCCAGCAGACAAAGAGGGACAGAAATTTCGTGACTAGTGACAGTTGCCCTAAAAACAGAGCCGCAGAACTTGGAAGAGTCTCCCGGAAGCCAGAAGTGACATCACAAGAGGTGAAGACGCCATGAGACGTCAGTGCGCCGTGAGAGGAAAAATGTTGAAAACTGCTGGAATAGAAACTGTCCTGGTTTGTTAATGACACAGTGATGTCAAAGGCCTTGTTGACTGGTCAACACACTGCAGGAGGGGTCTTTACTTACGCCAAGCTGTTTTTCTTCCAGATGAACATGGGCGTGGATTGCAGTTTGTTCATTTTGGAGCTGCCCAGCAGGCCTGAGTCATCGATACTAGAGTAATAATAATAATAATAGGTAAGGTGACTCTTTCTCTCCTACGAAGACCCAGTTGTGCTCACTGGAGCTCTCTCCAAGATTCTAGAACTTTCCCTACAAAATAATGGGTTGAGGTGAAGTTTAGATGTAATTGCACTTTTCTGTATAAATGCATTTAAAGTGGTTACGAAATCTGTGGAACTCCTTGCCACAGGATGTGGTGATGGCACCTGGCCTAGATGCTTTTAAAAGGGGTTTGGACAGATTCATGGAGGAAAAGACCATCACAGGTTATAAGCCATAAGCAACCTCCTGGTTTTTAGAAGTGGGTTTTTTCTGTGCCAGGTGCAAGGGAGTGACAACAGGAAACGGGTATCTTGTTGTCTTGTGTGCTCCCTGAGGCATCTGGTGGGGCCACTGTGTGATACAGGAAGCTGGACTAGATGGGCCTTTGGCCTGATCCAGCAGGGCTCTTCTTATGTTCTCATGAAGAGTCCATTTGCTGGCGTTTTGGTTAAGCATGCACGAGATGGCATTCTATAACTTTAAAATCACCTTTTGAAGAGGTGTCTTACAATTAAAGGCTTATAAAAAGTTCTTATGAAAACGAAGCGCCAGGCAAAGTTTGGCTTTTGAAGCCGGATTTTCATGCTGTCTGGCTGAGCGGTGGATTTGCAATAGCGATATTTTTCCTTGTTTCTATTTTTATTCTGTACAGTGTTAACAGAAGCACAATTATTTTTCTTGCTTCCCTATGAAGTTTCCGACCCTGTTCTGATTGCTTGGCAGGTGTCACTGTTGGGATTGTCTGTCTGGAAATGGAATGATCGGAATATTCCTCCTCTTCCCTTCCGAGTGGTCCATTCTTGCTCCGCCCCTTAAGTCGTCGTAAACCGCCCAAGGGAGCAGCCTGTAGCCAAGTACAATCTTCTCTGTAAACATTAAGCAATACTACCGATCCGAATCGCGCTATCCAATGGTTCCGTGCAGGAGAGAAGCACAGGCAGAGCTGTAGCCGCCTGTCCCCCTCTCCCAGCGACCGCCAGACTCTCCTCCTCCCACTCCCTGGACTGGGAAAGGGGGGGGGCTGTGGCTGTGGCCTACCCCTTTCCTCTCCTCTGTGCACCCTTTTCTGTTTCGTCCCCACCTTCCTTTCCATGCCAGGGCGCGGGAGGAGGAGGGGATCTGGGTGGGCATCCTGAGGTCCCGTCCCCCCCGTTTCCTGTCTCAGTGGTGTGTGGGTCCAGGGATGAACTAACCCTAAGTGCAGGCAAGAAGTGTTTAAACCCAGCCCTCCTTCATCCTAAGACCATAATTTGAAATAAAAGCTCTCTGGAATAAAACTGTGCTTGTCCAGCTGCTCTCGTCTCCCAGCCTGAACCGTCCATGTTGAGGTGATCAAAGAGGCGAGAGGGAGGGAGGACCCTGGCTTCCTTCGAAAGAAGACGAGAGAGGAACGTCTAATGTTTCCTGAAAGCCAGAAGGGTGCAGAACGGACAAAATGACGAGGACGGAGATGCCACCAGGATAAGGCTCTTGATCCTACAGCAATGCGCTCCAAACGCGGCTGGCAGGAGCACTGATGAAAGCGCCTCTGGGCCCCGCCTGCGCTGCCAACTTGCTGCCCGCCTGAGCCCACCTGGGACTTGGAGTTGAACTTCTTTTGGTTTACATGAAGCTACTACTACCTTACCTCCTTCCCCCCCCCCCCCCCCGGTCTTCAATGTAGCCACTTACATACATGGTAGCAAAATTGCCCATCCCTCATTTTGATCAACATTTAAAAATTATGCTTTGTAGTAAACATGCTTCAAACCTGAGACACTGCTCCAAACGCTTCAGACTATTTTTGTATATCTGTAAGAGATTATTTTGAGTGGCTGACTAATAAAGATACGTTATCTGCCGGCTGCCTGGCTTGGTGTGATCTTTGCCTTTAGCTGGGACAGACCCAAGACGTCCCGGTGCATCAGAGACTCTTCTCCCCTTCTGCTCCGTCCCCCCTCCTCCACCTGTTCCAGTCCAGGGAATGGGGGCAGCAGCAGTAGAAGCCAGGGGACGAGGGAGGTGGGCGCCCCTGATGGAGCTGCTGCCTCGCAGTGCCCTGTTGCCGGAGTGCAACCCCCTCCCCATACTGCAGTGGTGAAATGAGAGCTCACGTCTAATCTGGAATGTTAGGAATGGGTCCTAGCCCCTTTTCCTCTCCCTTACACATCTCCTCTGATGTGTGTCAACAAAATAGATCCAAGGAGACCCATAGGGGCAGAGAACAACTCTTCCCTTACGTTGTGGAGGCCTCCAAACTAACCCCCCCCCCCAGGATAGAGAGCATGCACCATTGGCATGGCTGCATTGGGGGGGGCAGTTAACTAGAATTGGGATGCAGGTGGCAGAAGAAGGGGGGGTTCACCCACACAGTGTAGAACGAATACAATTCGCAAAGCACTGGGCAGGTTTCCTTCGAGCCAAGAGGAGGAGCTCCAGAAAACAGGCCACGTGACCACAAGCTCAGTCCCTTTTCGTGGCACCCTGATGCCAGCCTCACAACGCAGTCACAGAAACCCCCACCCCCTTTGACTGGCAGCGCTTCCACGTTTCCACGGCCTCGAAGCAATGCCCATGGAGGGGAATGGGAAGCATCGGGTGTTGGCCTGGGGAGGGGGCTTGGGGGGCCTGGCACTGAAGAGATTTAAGATTTAATTATGTGTATGTGTTTTATCAATTTGAGCGCTTATCGCCGGTCTGTGTCTAGGAACAGAGTCCTAATTTATGGCAGAACCATTGACATAGGAGTTCATGGGAGTAAGATTCAACCACATGAGAATAGAAAGTTACTGGGATTTGTTCTACGCAGGTTTAAGAATTTAGAAAACAGATGCACTGCGCAGTCTTGCTTTTGTCTAGCTTTAATTCACCATTAACTGTAAAGGACTTGGTTAAAGCTACCTTAAGCTACCTTAAACTTAAGATAGAACTAAGCCTAGCTAAGTAGAACTAAATATAACCTGAGGAGGGGAACTTTAAGGTCCAGTAGCTAGGACACAGGCACAGAAGCTAGGTGGGGAAATTAAATAGATTCAAATAAACAAACAAGCACCTATCTAAAAGACAGGGGCAGAAACTGGACAAGCCTGGGAGCTGATTCTAAAGAGAATTGCAGTCCAAATCTAAACAGGTCTACTCTGAGTAAAACCAGTGTTTACTCAAGAGTAAAAGCCCAGGGCAGAGACCTGAGTCTACTTTAGAGTAGGAGCCCAAAACAAAACAGGAGGAGGCTAAAAGAAGGGGAGAAAGCAAGCTAAACTACACCTTAAGCAGAGTTAAACCTTAAGCAGAATTTAAAACATACCGCATGGTATAGTAGGCCAGATGTAAATTGAGGCAGCAGCAGGAACAATAGCAACAGGAATTTCCTGCCAGTAACCCCCAACAGGCCCCACCCCCCTTAGAGGCCAATCTTTTCAAACTTTCAGGTAGGCAGGGGGAGGAGCTACACAACAGTTTAAATCTGGGGCTGGTTTGCGAGTGAGCCCTTTCAGGAGCAGGGAGTGGCCTCACTGGGACCAAGTGGCTCACTGGGACCAAGTGGCAAGGTAAAAAAGACACTGCGAGTTAAGCAGCTGGGCGAGTTCGGCAGCGGGGCGAGGAAGCCAGGCCCCACACACTGCCCGGCACTTTCCTTGAAGAGAGGACAGAGGAAGAGAGGAGAGCTCCACCAACCTTGAAGAGAGGAGAGTTCCAACAACATTAAGGTACCCAAACTTTGATAAATCCATAACTTACAATCAAAAGCTATGCAGTCAGACAGACAGCAGAAGGGTGGGGGCTATCCAGTGTTTTGCACTGAGTGTCTCATGTATAACTATCTGCCTCTTGGGCACAAGTCATGGGTGTGTGCTCGGTGCAAAGAGCTCCAGGCTCTCAGGGAACGGGTTTGCTCCCTTGAAGCCACGGTTGCTGACCTGGAGAAGCAGAGACAGGTAGAGAGGAACCAGGGTGAGACTTCTAGGGACGTGGAGGCATCGTCCCACCCTCAGTTGGCCAGCTCCTCAGCTGTCAGGAAAGGGAGTCTCAGGGCTGGAGGACGTTGCTCTGGAAAAGAGGGAAACAATCCCACAGTGGGGACCCCTTCTTCAGGTGATGGGCCCGTATCCAGTCGCACTATGGATACTCCTCTGGGGAGGGGGCGAAGGGGGCTTCTTGTCGTGGGTGACTCTATAGTCAGGAACATAGAGAGGGGGGTCTGTGACGGATGTGAGGACCGCACGGTGACTTGCCTACCTGGTGCGAAGGTTGCGGACATCACCTCTCGTCTAGATAGGCTGGTAGAGAGTGCTGGGGAGGAGGTAGCGGTTGTGGTGCATGTTGGCACCAACGACGTGGGGAAATGTAGCCGGGCGGTCCTGGAGGCCAAATTTAGGTTGCTAGGTAGGAAGCTCAAATCCAGGACCCCAAAGGTAGCGTTCTCAGAAGTGCTACCTGTTCCACGCGCAGGGCCAGCTAGGCAGGCGGAGCTCAGGGGTCTCAATGCGTGGATGAGACACTGGTGTCAGGAGGAGGGGTTTAAGTTTGTTAGGCACTGGGGAACGTTTTGGGACAAGCCGGGCCTGTACAAGAGGGACGGGCTTCACTTGAACCAAAACGGAACCAGACTGCTGGCGCGTAACATTAAGAAGGTGGCAGAGCAGCTTTTAAACTGACTCCTGGGGGAAAGCCGACAGGAGCCGAGGGGCATCCGGTTCGGGACTCCTCATCCCTAGGGAATGAGGGTGCAGAGGATGGGGAACAATCAAGTAATAACAGAGTAAGAATTGGGAGTGGTAGCATGATGGGACATGACAGCCAGTCTAGCAGGACAGAAGGCTGCAGGAATAAAGGTGCAAACATGCAGCCCTTCTTGGGGGACCAGGTATATAAGTGCTTTTATGCAAATGCCCGAAGTCTACGGGCAAAGATGGGAGAACTGGAATGTTTGGTGGCTAGGGAAAACATTGACATAGTAGGTATAACAGAAACCTGGTGGAATGCGGAGAACCAGTGGGATACTGCAATTCCAGGATATAAACTCTATAGGAGGGACAGAGAGGGGCGTGTTGGAGGTGGGGTGGCCATCTATGTCAAAGAGGGGGTAGAATCCACCAGAGTAGAGCTGGAGGGGGGCTCTGACTCCTCCGTAGAATCACTGTGGGTTAGATTACCAGGCTCAAAGAGTGATGTAATAGTAGGGGCATGCTACCGTCCTCCAGATCAAAAACCTGAAGGGGATCTTGAAATGAGGAAGCAAATCAGGGAGGTGTCAATGAGAGACAGGGTTGTAGTCATGGGGGACTTCAATTACACTCACATCGACTGGGTCAATTCATGCTCAGGTCATGAAAGAGAGACTGGATTTCTGAATATGTTAAATGACTGTGCTTTAGAGCAGCTTGTCACGGAACCGACCAGAGGACAGGTGACTCTGGACTTGATATTGTGTGGCACTCAAGATCTGGTCAGGGAGGTAAATGTTACCGAACCGTTGGGGAACAGTGACCATGCTGCGATCTGTTTCGCCATGCATGTCGGAGGGAGAGGGCCGAGCAAATCTGACACGAAAACCCTTGACTTCCGAAGGGCTGACTTCCCCAAAATGAGGAGACTAGTTAAAAAAAGCTGAAAGGGAAGGTAAAAAGAGTCCAATCGCTCCAGAGCGCATGGAGGCTGTTTAAAACAACAGTCATAGAGGCCCAACGGGAGTGTATCCCACAAAGGAGGAAGGGCTCGACCAAGTCCAGGAGGGTGCCGGCATGGCTAACAAGCACAGTTAAAGAGGCTATAAAAGGCAAGGAAGCTTCCTTCCGTAAATGGAAGTCTTGCCCTAGTGAGGAAAATAAACAGGAGCACAAACTGTGGCAAAAGAAATGTAAAAAGATGATACGGGAGGCCAAGAAAGACTTTGAGGAACGTATGGCAGGCAACATAAAAGGGAATAATAAAAGCTTCTTCAAATATGTTAGAAGCAGGAAACCTGCCAGAGAAACGGTGGGTCCGCTGGATGGTGAGGGAGAGAAAGGGGTGATAAAAGGGGACTTGGAGACTGCAGAGAAATTAAATGAGTTATTTGCATCTGTCTTCACGGCAGAAGACCTCGGGCAAATACCGCTGCCGGAACGTTTTCCCCTGACTAAAGAATTAAGTCAAATAGAGGTTAAAAGAGAAGAAGTCTCAGACTTAATTGACAAAATAAAGATCAATAAATCACCAGGCCCGGATGGCATCCACCCAAGAGTTCTGAAGGAACTCAAGAATGAAGTTGCTGACCTCTTGACCCAAATATGCAACTTGTCCCTTAAAACGGCCACTGTGCCAGAGGATTGGAGGATAGCTAATGTCACCCCAATCTTTAAAAAAGGAAGGAGGGGGGACCCGGGAAACTACAGGCCGGTCAGCTTAACCTCTGTTCCAGGGAAGATGGTGGAAAGTCTCATTAAGGATAAAATCTTAAAATACATAGAAGAACAAGCTCTGCTGAGGGAGAGTCAGCATGGCTTCTGCAAGGGGAAGTCTTGCCTCACAAACCTGTTAGAATTTTTTGAAAAGGTCAACAGGCATGTGGATGCGAGCGAACCCGTGGATATTATATATCTGGATTTTCAGAAGGCGTTTGACACGGTCCCTCATGAAAGGCTCCTGAGAAAACTCCACAGTCAGGGAATAAGAGGGCAGGTCCTCTTGTGGATTAGGAACTGGTTGAAGACCAGGAAACAGCGCGTGGGAGTCAATGGGCAATTTTCACAATGGCGAGAGGTGAAAAGCGGTGTGCCCCAAGGATCGGTCTTGGGACCGGTGCTTTTCAACTTATTCATAAATGACCTGGAGTCGGGGATAGGCAGTGAGGTGGCCAAGTTTGCAGATGACACTAAACTTTTCCGGGTGGTGAAGACCAGCAGGGATTGTGAAGAGCTCCAGAAGGATCTCTCCAAACTGGGAGAATGGGCAGCAAAATGGCAGATGCGCTTCAATGTAAGTAAGTGCAAAGTGATGCACATTGGGGCAAGAAACCAAAATTTCACATATAAGCTAATGGGTTCTGAGTTGTCTGTGACGGATCAAGAGAGAGATCTTGGGGTGCTGGTGGACAGGTCGATGAAAGTGTCGACCCAGTGTGCGGCGGCTGTGAAGAAGGCCAATTCCATGCTCGGGATCATTAAAAAAGGGATTGAGAATAAAACGGCCAATATCATTCTGCCTTTGTACAAATCGATGGTAAGGCCACATCTGGAGTATTGTGTCCAGTTCTGGTCACCACACCTCAAAAAGGATATAGTTGAATTGGAAAAGGTGCAGAAAAGAGCGACCAGAATGATTCGTGGGCTGGAGCACCTCCCTTATGAGGAAAGGCTACAGCGTCTGGGGCTTTTCAGCCTAGAAAAAAGGCGCCTAAGGGGGGACATGATTGAGACTTATACAATTATGCATGGGATGGAGAGAGTGGATAGAGGGAAATTCTTCTCCCTCTCGCACAACACCAGAATCAGGGGACATGCACTAAAATTGAGTGGAGGGAGAGTTAGAACAGACAAAAGAAAATATTTCTTGACCCAGCGTGTAATTCATCTGTGGAACTCCTTGCCACAGGATGTGGTGATGGCATCTGGCCTAGATGCCTTTAAAAGGGGTTTGGACAGATTCATGGAGGAAAAGACCATCACAGGTTACAAGCCATAAGCAACCTCCTGGTTTTAGAAGTGGGTTTTCTCTGTGCCAGGTGCAAGGGAGTGTCAACGGGAAACAGGTTATCTTGTTGTCTTGTGTGCTCCCTGAGGCATCTGGTGGGGCCACTGTGTGACACAGGAAGCTGGACTAGATGGGCTTTTGGCCTGATCCAGCAGGGCTCTTCTTATGTTCTTATGCAGTCGTAATGATATGTAACGAAGGGGATTTAATGTTAATGAGGTACTGAAAAGTTTATAAATAGACGTGCAAACCAGATGTAGGGTTAGGTGCACATGACTCCACTGCTGTCTGATAAGGTTTGTTGACTGATGTGCTCCAAGCAATTGCTTAAATAAATTTGGGGTTTGTTTTAAAGGCTGTCTCCTGTCTTGAAAGTTCTAGCTCTTCTGGAGAACCTGGGAGAATCCTTTGCCATTTCTCCCTCACCCTTTTCTGAATGCAATTTCAGTCACTTGTAAAAGAAAACCTCTGCATTGATTGTATGGTACCTGCCTTTTTGCATGACCTCATTTCAAGGGTGCTAGACTTCTCTCTGGCACCACCAGTGTTGGGAGACCACTGCTTAGCGACATCTGCATTTTAGCTGACACTGTGAAGCAACAGGAGATTACCTGTTTAATTACATCCTGCCGGATTAGGAAACATTCCTTTTCTATTCACAGCCCAAATTACCCATTCATACATGGCACCTCAAATTACATAAGAACATAAGAAGAGCCCTGCTGGATCAGGCCAAAAGCCCATCTAGTCCAGCTTACTGTATCACACAGTGGCCCCACCAGATGCCTCAGGGAGCACAAGACAACAAGATACTTGTATTCTGTCGCCACTCCCTTGCACCTGGCACAAAGAAAACCCACTTCTAAAACCAGGAGGTTGCTTATGGCTTGTAACCTGTGATGGTCTTTTCCTCCATGAATCGTAGCAAGCAACTCTAAAAATCTTTAAAAGGAAAGCTTTTTGCCTTACAGATTGTCACTCTACTACTTCTGAGAAACCTACTCCAGCAAGAAGGGTCTTCCGGACAGGTAGCTATGAGACAACGCTGACACTCTGCCCCCACCTTCTCTCCCTGTTGTTAGAAACTGGGTTGGAAGAAACAGAGACCCCTGGACATTCTCTCTCTCCAGCCCCCCCCCCCCCATTTCTTCGGATGCACCAAATACATTCTGCATTACATGCAACCACCATAAGCCAGGAACGTATCACACTATTTTTAGGGCAAAGAAACGTATTTTTCTGTATGCAATGTTTCTACCTTTGTTAATAAATCCGTAAGCTTTTATTGGAAATTATTTCTCTCAGGGCGCAATTCTATCCAACTTATGCCACCGGCTGAGCTCTGCTCAATCCTATCCAATTTATGCCACCAGTGTAACCAGTGGTACAGCGAGAACGGGAAGCCCCAGAATGGAAAGGGGATTCAAATCCCCTTTGAATTCCCCTTTTGGAGGGGATTTGAGTCTGCTTCCCATTCTGGGGCCTCCCGTTCTCGCTGCACCGCTGGTTACACCGGTGGCATAAATTCGATAGGACTGAGCAGAGCTCAGCCGGTGGCATAAGTTGGAAACACTCTGCATTACGCTGATCTGTTATCCAGTCTAAGATCCCATGTTCCAGAGTTGGGTGAATTCCCCCTAAGAACCCGCTCTTTTGGTAACACACCCCCTGTAGCCATGAATCCCACAGGCTAAGTAGGCGCTCTGTGAAGCACCACCTCCGTTTCTCCATTCAAAATTTCCTGCCAATCGGTTGCACTGGATGGCCACAAGTGATCCTTTTCTCAGAGAGGGCGGAGAAAATGGGGTACAGGGAAGATCACAACTGTTTTCAGTTCAGTCCCATTTTTATCTCTAGAAGTATAAACTGGAATTCCCGATATATACGCTGTATTGACATATGTGCAATAGTTCTATCAGATTTAAGAGCATTTCCTATAAAGGCCTAATCCTATTGGTGGGCTAAACTGGCAGATCTCGCAATCCACCAGCGTAACCCCATGGTCCGCGGGCATAGCAAGCACGCTGTAGAGCTGTCGCCAGCGCAAATGCCCGGAGGATGTGTGACAGCCTACTACTAAAACCAGGAGGTTGCTTCTGGCTTGTATCATGGCTTGTAACCTGTGATGGACATTTCCTCCATGAATCTGTCCAATCCTTTCTTAAAGGCATCTAGGCCAGGTGCCATCACCCCATCCTGTGGCAAGGAGTTCCATAGATGAATTACATGCTGGGCCAAGAAATATTTTCTTTTATCTGTTCTAATTCTCCCTCCACTCAATTTTAGTGCATGTCCCCTGGTTCTCGTGTTGAGCGAGAGAGAAAAGAACTTCCCTCTATCCATCCCATGCATAGTATTTTATTTTATTAATATATAAAACAAAGCAATACATAATATTTTGAAAGATTACAGCAAGCGTGAAGCAGTATATCCTACTAGCATAATATTCTCTATTTTCTACTTATAATTTCCAACTAAGAAAAAATACTTCCAACACTGTATTTGTGAAATACACATATCACATCATTCTTCCCATGCATAACTTCATACGTCTCAATCATGTCCCACCTCAGGCACCTTTTTTTCTAGACGGAAGAGCCCCAAATGCTGTAGCCTCTCCTCATAAGGGAGGTGCCCCAACCCAATAATCATTTTAGTTTCTCTCTTCTGCACTTTTTACAATTCAATGATATCCTTTTTGAGATGTGGGGACGAGCATAATAATATTGGCATAATAACGGCATAATAATATTGGCAATTTTATTCTCCAACCCTTTTTTAATGATCCCGATGTAGTAGCCTGTCCATTGAGGACAGGATTGGTCCCAAAGTTGATGCAGCCATGGTTCTTTAAAAACATTATTATAATATTCATGATTTACCGTATTGTCCCGAGTATAAGACACACCTGATTATAAGACGCACCCTTAATGTTTGGTGCTATTAATTTTTTAAAATTAAATCACTGGCATTATTGCAACAGCCTGATTATAAGACGCACCCCTAGCTTAAAAACTTAAATTAGGAGAAAAAAGTGAGTCTTATACTCAGACCAATACGGTAATTACAAAACACAACTGAAACTCCCTGCATGGATCTTTTGATGTGAAGGGAGGTTTGTACGATTGAAGCTCATACCACACACAGAGCACTGATGCGCTTTCTAGCATACGTGGATATCTTGATGTGCCTTAAGGCTCACTCTATTGTAGAAACTTGCACCACACTCCAAGTCTTTGAATGGTTTACCTCCAATGGGAATTGGTTCAAGGGCTGAGCACTCACAGAAGTTCTTTCCAGACTCCAAAGCATTTATACAGTTTATGCCCTGTGTGGATTCATACACGTACTGTAAATAATCGAGAGTTCCCTGAACCGTTTTTTCCACACTCCAAACACTTATGTATGGATTTTTTTAATGCAATTTCAATTCGGAGCTCTGAATGAAGTTTTTTTTACAATCAAATTCATTATAGTTTCCCCCCAGTATGGGCACTCTGATGTGAAGTCAGGCTATTGCTCCAACTGAAGCTCTTTCCACACTCCAAGCATTTAAATGGTTTCCTCCCCTGTGTGGGTTCTTTGATGCACAGTCAGGCTGTCGCGCCTACTGAAGCTTTTTCCACACTCCAAGCATTTATATGGCTTCTTTCCTGTGTGGGTTCTCTGATGCAAAGTCAGGATATCGCTTCTACTGAAGCTTTTTCCACACTCCAAGCATTTATATGGCTTCTCTCCTGTGTGGATTCTTTGATGCACAGTAAGTCTTGAGCCCGCACTGAAGGTCTTTCCACACTCCAAACATTTGTATGGTTTCTCTCCTGTGTGGATTCTTTCATGCACAGTCAGGCTTGAGCTCACACTGAAGCTCTTTCCACACTCCAAGCATTGATATGGTTTCTCCCCTGTGTGAGTTCTTTGATGCAAGGTCAGGCCTGAGCTTCCACTAAAACTCTTTCCACACTTCAAGCATTTATATGGCTTTTTCCCTGTGTGAGTTCTTTGATGGGTAGTCAGACTTGAGCTCACACTGAAGCTCTTTCCACACTCCAAGCATTTATATGGTTTCTCCCCTGTGTGGGTTCTTTGATGCAAAGTCAGCGTTGAGTTCTGACTGAAGCTCATTCCACACACCAAGCATTTATATGGTTTCTCCTTTGTGTGTTTTCTCCAATGAGTAGACAGGTGCGAGCTCTGATTGAAGCTTTTTCCAC
This sequence comes from Plestiodon gilberti rubricaudatus, assembly GCA_026170595.1. Lineage (NCBI taxonomy): Eukaryota > Metazoa > Chordata > Lepidosauria > Squamata > Scincidae > Plestiodon > Plestiodon gilberti. The sequence continues at coordinate 263,204,216 of JANXHW010000002.1, read as the reverse complement.
ACTCCACACATTTATATGGCTTCTCCCCTGTGTGTATTCTTTGATGCACAGTCAGGCTTGAACTCATACTGAAGCTCCTTCCACACTTCAAACATTTATATGGTTTCTCCCCCGTGTGTTTTCTCCAATGAGTAGACAGGTGCGAGCTCTGATTGAAGCTTTTTCCACACTCCACACATTTATATGGCTTCTCCCCTGTGTGTATTCTTTGATGCACAGTCAGGCTTGAACTCATACCGAAGCTCCTTCCACACTTCAAACATTTATATGGTTTCTCCCCTGTGTGGATTCTTTGATGCAACTTCAAGTATGAGCTCTGACTGAAGCCCTTTCCACACTGCAAGCATATATACAGCTTCTTCCCAGTGTGGGTCTTTTGATGTACAGTCAGGTTTGATCTCACTCTAAAGCTCTTTCCACACTGCAAACATTTATATGGTTTCTCTCCTGTGTGGATTCTTCGATGTATAGTCAGGTATGATCTCATTCTAAAGCTCTTTCCACACTGCAAGCATTTATATGGCTTCTCCCCTGCGTGGGATCTTTGATGCAGAGTCAGCCCTGAGCTCTGACTGAAGGTCTTTCCACACTGCAAGCATTTATATGGCTTCTCCCCTGTGTGGGTTCTTTGATGCAAAGTCAGGTTTGAGCTCACACTGAAGCTTTTTCCGCACTCCAAGCATTTATATGGTTTCTCCCCTGTGTGAGTTCTTTGATGCAAAGTCAGGCTTGAGCTCACACTGAAGCTCTTTCCGCACTCCAAGCATTTATATGGTTTCTCCCCTGTGTGGGTTCTTTGATGTTCAGTAAGTTTTCCAACCCGAGTGAAGCGCTTTCCACATTCCAAACATTTATATGGTTTCTCCCCTGTGTGGGTTCTTTGATGCAACTTTAAGCGTGAGCTCTGACTGAAGCCCTTTCCACACTCCAAACATTTATATGGTTTCTCCCCTGTGTGGGTTCTTTGATGCAACTTTAAGTGTGAGCTCTGACTGAAGCCCTTTCCACACAGCAAGCATTTATACAGTTTCTCTTTTGTGTGGCATTTTTGATGAGTAGTCATGTTTGAGCTCTGACTGAAGCTTTTTCCACACTCCAAGCATTTATATGGCTTCTTCCCTGTGTGGGTTCTTTGATGAATAGTCAGGTGCGAGCTCACACTGAAGCTCTTTCCGCACTCCAAGCATTTATATGGTTTCTCCCCTGTGTGAGTTCTTTGATGCAAAGTCAGGCTTGAGCTCACACTGAAGCTCTTTCCGCACTCCAAGCATTTATATGGTTTCTCCCCAGTGTGAGTTCTTTGATGGACAGTAAGTTTTCCACCTTCAGTGAAGCTCTTTCCACACTCGAAGCATTTATATGGTTTTTCCCCTGTGTGGATTCTTTGATGAATAGTCAGGTGCGAGTTCTGACTGAAGCTCTTTCCACACTCCACACATTTATATGGTTTCTCCCCAGTGTGAGTTCTTTGATGGACAGTAAGTTTTCCACCTTCAGTGAAGCTCTTTCCACACTCCAAGCATTTATATGGTTTTTCCCCTGTGTGTGCTCTTTGATGTGTTTTAAGTTGTGATTTACTGCTGAAGGACTTTGCACATTGAGAGCATTTTTCCTTCCTCTTTCCAATTTCATTTTGTGGATCCACTGGAATGACACTTAAATCCCCATCTTGACCAACCTCAGACTTTTCCATTTCTCTGTCTGTTTCTCTCCTGCTTCTTTGATTTGTTTTGACGTGCAGCTTTCTCTCTTTTGTGTATCTTTTCATGGGAAGTAAGATGTGTGCTTTTACTGAAGCTCTTTTTCCACTGAAAAGCTATTAAATTATTTCTTCCCTGTGTGGATTTTGCTGCGGTTATTAATGTTGGATTTAGGACTGATTTTTTTCCCTGTGAAAAGTGCTTCCTGGAACAGAGAGATAATCCTGATTAGCAGTGCAACAGAGAATTGGAACGTCTAAATGGAACTCCTATGCATGCTTACACAAAAGGAAACCTCAGTGGATTCAGCAGAACCGACTGCCAGGAGAGTATGCACAGGATTGGGGCCCTGCTCAGTGACCGACTCTCAGTTAGATATTTATGTATTTATCGATTATATCTCACCTTTCTCCCCGAAGGGCACCTTAGACAGTTTACAACGACATCCAATTACATATAAATTACAAAAGAATTTTTAAACAAAAACACAAAAACACACATTTTAAAAAAACAAAAACAAAACCCCTACCCTCCCTCCTCAACAATTACATCAAATTACATATAAGTTACAAAAGATTAAACACACACACGAAGTACATTGGGGAAAATAATCTCTACCCTTTACCCTCAAAAGCTAGGTGAAATAGAAATGTTTTTAAGCCTCACCGGAATTGCTCCACAAAGCAGCCGATCAAAGATCCTCTGGAAGCATGTTCCAGAGCTGCGGTGCCAAAACAGAAAAGGCCCCATTTCTCACCTGTTACCTTGGATGGCGGTGGAACTCTTAGCAGGGCCTGCCAGATGACATAAATTGACGAGCTGGACTGTATGGGAGTAGGCAATCCCCAAGGTACCCTGGACCCAGGCCGCAGATGGCTTTGTAGGTCAAAAACAGCCCCTTAAATTTTGCCCGGAACCGAATAGGCAGACCGTGTCAAACCACCTCTTTGTTCCCATGTGCATCTATTCTAACTCCATTTTGGTTTCGATCTGACAATCCTGGAAGTGAGGCAGGACTTTTAAGGGCCATTAAGGGGGCAGAAGGGTGTAGGCGCTGCGGGGCATCTGCCCCTACTCTGGAGACAGAATCTGGTCAGTCACTTGGGGTCACCATCCCTGCTGCCAACGTGTTCAGGCTGCATAACTCCCTCTCTCCAGTTTGTGGCTTTTCTCCATGCTGGAAGATTTCCATACTTGGCTGGACTGTCCCGGATGGTTGGGACGTCGCTTCCAAGTGGCTGCTGGGTGGGTCCAGGCCAAACGGTGCCTCCCACTCTGGCCACTTCTGAAACACCGGCCCTCCCCCATGCTGGCCAAACCAGACCTCCAGAGACGTCAAACATGGAGCTTGGAAACTGCATCTCCTGCAGGGAAACCTACCTACTCTCATTTCTACTGAGAACCCCAGTAGGGTGGGAAGCTCCGCCCTAGACAGTTCACCAATCATGGCTTGAGAAAGAGGATTCGAGCCAAAAGGAGGAACCATGAGGAGCAATTCAAACTCTTAGCATTCTTGGAAAAAAGCAAAGGGATCGCCACTTACCCACAAAGGTCACGTTCTCCCGATTCTCCAGCATCACCTCCACACACAGCGCTTTCTGGCTTGGATCCAGCAGAGCCCCCTCCTCCTCCGTGAAACGCACAGCCCCCTCCTGAAAGGACACCGGACTCTGAACAAAGAAAGGCACAAATCATCCCCACTCCACACACATTTCAAATGAAACACTGAAAGGAATCTCAATCAGGGGAACCAGATTTTTGCCTGCAGAGCTGAATGCTTCGTGGAAGTTTTGGTTCATCAGGAGGAGAACCAAGAACGGGACACTAAAGTTCTGCTTCTACAAGGCCCCATGTGCAGAACGCCACAAATTGCAGGGCCCCCACCCTACCAGATCTCATAAAGTCATCTCCTGCACACGGCAAATCCACATGTGTCCTGTGTAGCTTTCAGAACATCATGGAACTGGAGGGTCCTGGTATGTCGCTAGCGGCCCAATTCAATGAGCCCTTTGCAACTGCGGAACTACCGTTACCCCGTCACGAAAGGCCCAGTGGCGGTGTGAAGATAGCGCCACCGCCAGGCCAGTCTGAGCATCGGGCCCATGCCTCCGCAGACCCCAGGCTGTGCTGCTCCTGGTAAGTCGGTGGCAGGGGTGTGTCGTGGGAGGGTGGCAGGGAGGGAAAGGGAGGATCCTGGGGGGGGGCAACCAGGGTGCGCCAAGATCCGATCCCCTCTTCTTCGCTCGGTCCCTCTTTGCTCTTCAGACGTACACCAGCTATATTGCTGGTGCAGGTCTGAGGAGACCCATAAGAGGCCTGAGGGCTTACACGGAGGTAAGTAAAAACGTTTTTACTTACACCTCATGCTTTTGGGGGGCACGCGCTGCATGCTACAGCGTGGTGGGGCAGCTAATCCAGTCAGTGTAGGAAATCCACGGCTGGAACAAGGGAGAGCCCCCCACACACACACACTGCTTAATAGGGTCCATCCCGCAGCTGGGGCGGAGTCTATCTCAGCATGTGCAAGGTTCCCTTTGAAGGCATGCAAAACTTTTCCAGAGGGTACAAGGAGAAACCACACCCAGGCATGTGCAGAGTGCCTTATCCTTGCAAAGGCAACACCCCCTCATCTCATCTGTCCTAAGACTTAGTCGAACATGTCACTTTTAAAATTCCCACCGGAGAGGCTTGTGGAGGCCGACAGAAGCCTCTGCAGGACTAGGCAAAAGAGAACGGACCTCCAGAGTCCCCCCCCCCAAGTGAGTAATGCATGATCCGTGTTGGACTCCAGCTCCCATGCGCGTGCTTCTCCCCCTTTTAAAAACAACCCCCCAGGAGTGATGGCACAACTGGGACACGACAGCGCAGCTAGGGCGGGGGGGGGCAGAGACCCTAGCTACGCCACTGTGTTCTACTTCATCCCTCGTGTTCCTGGGGGGGGGGTGTTGTAGCTTTGCCCCTCAGCCCTCAATCTTGAGTTTTTGGCAGGAAGAAATTGTCATTTTTCCTCCAGCAGAAAGTGCGCACCTTTTCCACTCCCTCGCACGCACCCCATTCTCCCTCCCCCCTTTCCTCCTCTCTTCTCCTTTGTCTCTCCATCCACCTCATCTCTGTTGCTCCTGGGTGAGTTCATCGAAAACAGCACACAAAGCTTTCCCTCTCCCACAAAGTAGGGGAGTACCAAATTCGGGAGGGGGGGGGGGTTGCAATGTGGCCGGCTGCTGCAGCATGCAGGCAGATTGGGGTGGGGGGAGTTACACGTTCTTTTTTTCCTTTTTGGCATGCACGATGCACGCGAGGCCGGCGCTGGAGCCGGAAAGGTCGCGCACGTGAGAACAGAGATCCCGAGAGACACGAGGCGCAGGGCGGCGGACAAGAGAGCCCTGCCTGCTGCCTGCCCGGACCGTCCCTTCGCCGGAGACCCTGATCCCCCGACCCCCGCTTCCTCTCACCTTCCCGCTGGCGCTCTGGAGGGCGGAGCGGGCAGGCAGCGGTCCCGCTCCCAGCTCGCCCTTCCCCCTGGTCCGGGCGGAGCAAGCGGAGGCCGCGTTTGCAGAAGCACGTCCCGCGGAAACGGAGCCCTCTCGCTCGCCCCGTCCGCAGCCTCCTTCCCCGGCTTCCCTCGCGTCTTTGTCCAGACCGGAAGCTCCCCGGGGCAGGAAGTGGCACTGGCGGCGCGCGCGGCTGGCAGGCAGGAGAGACGCACCCGCTGCCGGACTGCAAGGCTCCGAGTGAAGAGCAGCAGCAGCCGGCAGCGCCTCCCAGGGCAGAGGGCAGTGGCTGGGTGGCCGGTGGTCCTTGCAGCCGGAGCAGGCAGCCGCTCGTCGCTCTGCAATTTTACCCAAGGAGGTGTATATAGGCGGCGGCCACAGGACTCCAGGAGTGAAATGCGCACGCCTGCGGGCTGGGAGGAAATGGATTTTAGTCTCCTTGCACCGTGTTTTCCGTGGCCTCCCCTCCCGTGTCTTGGGAGCAGAGCAGGGGCCCCTACAGTCCACATACATACGGGAGAGTCAGCCTGGCTTCTGCAAGGGGAAGTCTTGCCTTGCCTTTTCGAATTCTTTCAGATGGTCAACAGGCATGTGGATCATGCTGGAGAACCAACCCACTGACATGATATCTCTCTGGATTTTCTAGATTTACTACGTTTTAGATTCTGGATTTACTAGAGCGAAGTTTAAGCGCGCAGCCTTAGCCTGGCACATGCTCCTTCCTTCCCCTCCCCCTCCCCTCCCGTGTCTTGGGAGCAGAGCAGGGGCCCCTGGGCGGTCCACATACACCTGCAGTCCATGTGTGCCAGCAAAATAGCTAGTGCAGACCCACGGGGGGGGCAGTGGAGATGTGCCCTGAGGTTAGAGAACAACTCTTCCCTTACCATGTGGAGGCCTCAGGCACTAGCGTCGCTCCGGTAGGGGCGGGGCTGTAAGTATCGCTGCGGTTACAGTCGCTTTACCGAGCGAGGCGGAGGCAGCCCCGCCCCCTCACTGTCCGAGCCAGTCCCCTATGGAGAAAGCAGCAGGCAGGGTCTCTTCCCTGCCGGTTTCTCCGTAGGGGACTGGCTCGGACAGTGAGGGGGCGGGGCTGCCTCCTCCTCGCTAGGTAAAGAGACTATGACCGCAGCGATACTTACAGCCCCGCCCCTACCGGAGCGACGCTTCTGGCTCTCCTTGTCTAATTTGACATTGGGGAGCGACGTCCATTGGTTTCAGGCTCCATCCTTTGAGCCTTGGGTGCCTCCGAATGCAGGGCCCCGCCGCGGGAGGTGAAGAAGGAGCTGCCGCAGGAGCTGGGCTTGCGCCGCCACTTGGCAAGCTGGGGGGCTCGTGATGAATGGCCGGCTGCTCTCAATGCAAGCAAACGCATCACCGCCGGTGATTCACCGGACCTCCCGGAAGAAGAAGACGAAGCAGCAGCCTTGAATGCCGCCTCTTTCTTCGCGGAGCTGCTGCTGCTGCTTGCTGCTGCCTGCGGCCCCTCCGCTACTGGACTCGGGCATCTCCCTTCTGCGGCCACCACCCTTCGGGAATGGGTTAATGAGACCGAGTCCGCCTTCCTAGAGAGGCCCTGCAGGGCGGGGTGACGTGTGGCTGGAGGCGTTTCCGGCCAGCCCCGCCCCCCCTGGAAGCGGCCTCTGCCTGCGCTGCTGCTGCGGCGGCGAGCGGTCCGGTGAGTGCGGGGCGGAGAGGGGGGGGCAGCAGTAAGGCTGGTGCATTGGGGGGGGGCGGCGCCAGACCCCAGGCGGAGAGAGACGTCCCTTGTCGCGGAAAGCTGCAATCACGGCGGGCACAAACTGCTGGCAATATATAGCCGAGCTGCGCGGCCCATGGGGGGAAAAATCAGTGTCTAGCCGCGCGCAGTACCAGCCCTAGTCGGACAGTGGCTTTTTTTTTTGGGGGGGGGGGACCGGCTGAAAGGTCACAAAGTAGCGAACCAGCTTTTGAACCCACACGAGCATTTCTTCAGGCTGGATGTTGATTGAGCATCATCCAGATATATATAATCATCGTCTATCATCAAATGTCAAAAATACCAATAGACTGCCGCAACAAAAAATGCTCAAAGTGGTTTGCATAGCGAAAGCAATGAGATGGTTCCCTGTCCCCAAAGAGCTTACAGTCCACGCCAGGGAGAAAGCAGCAACAGCCACTGAGAGGGTCGGCGAATCGCTCTCCTCTGCTAAACACGCACCTCTCTTTCGTGTTTGGCTCAACATCCAACCTGGAGACTTGAGGGAGGGGAGGGGATGGGGAGGACTTGAAAGATAACTGGGAGTTTTAAATATATATTTTAGCATTTTTATAACATATTTTGGAGGGTTTAAAACATACTGCTTATATTATCATTGCAGCACCCCAGTTAAAACCTAGCATGTATATTGTAGCAGAAGAAGCGTTCATGGACTATATAGCCAGGGTGGTGTAGTGGTTTGGGAGTCGGACTTAGACCTGGAAAATCCAGGTTCAAATCCCCGCTCAGCCACGAAGCTTCCTGGGTGACCTTGGGCCAGTCACTATCTCTCAGCCCCACCTACCTCACAGGGTTGTTGTGAGGACAAAAAGGAGGGGAAGAAATATGTACACCACTCTGAGCTCCTTGGAGGAAGGGTGGTATAAAAATGTGAAAAATAAATAAATAAATAAAGTCCATTTCACAGGATTGTTGCAAAAATTTCCAAGGCCCCAGCAGAACTTTTCCCGTGAAGGGGAGAGAGGATGAGAGGCTGACTTCCTTCTAAGTAGACATGCATAAGATTGTGTTGTGTTGTGCCCATGTTGCAGCTAGAAAGACTGAGGCGGGCGGGCGAGACTTGGTTCTGGTGTTGTGCGAGAGGGAAAACTATCCATCCCACACATAATTTTATATGTCTCACAGCACAATCCTGCGCAATGTAAGGCTGGCGGAGTGCTCCGTCGGCCTAGGGTGTCACAAAAGTGCCGTAAAGCACTTTCACGACACCCTGGGAGTAAGCAGCAGCGCTGCCGAGACTGGCACCGCTCACTCCGCTGTCAGAAGACTTCTGCACCGCAGGACGCGGGTAAGCCCTGTTCCAGGCGTGGGGAGGGCTGGCCAGGCCAGGGAGGGGGGCGGGAATATTGGCGGCACGCTCCACCGATATCCTAATCCCCTTCCCGTGCCAGGTCAGCCTTTACACCCATTCTTTGTTTCCTGTTCTTCAACCAGTTCCTACTCTATAAGAGGACCTTCCCTGACTGAGGAGTTTTCCCAGGAGCCTTCTCACTTGTTCTGTAGAGAATGGCATGACATTCGCTATCCCACAGTCCTCTGGCACTGTGGCCGTTAAGGGACAAGCTGCATATTTTAGTCAGAAGATCAGTAATTTCACAGCTGAGTTCCTTAAGCGCTCTTGGCTGGATGGCGTCTGGGCCTGGTGACTTGTTAATCTTTAATGTGTCCATAAATTCCGAAATGTCCTCTCTTGTCCTCTCTGTGGCTTAATTCTTTGGTCACCCTTCCCAGGAGGCAGAAGTATCTGCCGGAGCCCTTCTCCTGTGAAGACAAAGAACTCCTTTAATCTCTCAGCAGTCTTCCAGAACCTTTTATCTCCCTTTCTCTCCTTGCCATCCAGCAGGGCCACTACAGGTTTGAAAAAGCTTTAATTATTTCCCTTCCTGTTGCTGACCATACACTCTCCCTCAACTTCTTTTTTTGCCTCCTGTATTGTCTTTTTACATTTCTTTTGCCTGAATTTGTGTTCTTTTTTTAATTCTTGCCTCTCTTTTAAATTGTGCTTTTAATGAGGTTCTGTCCTTAACTCCCCCAAAAGCTATTGTGGCGTCAGAGGCCAGAAAACGTCCCCTTCCCTTGCGCCTGCAGGCTTAGGGACAGTCGGAGCTGTGCTCTTTCGAGCAGGGAGGAAGCAGGCCAAACCTTAAAAAGAAGAATGCCCACATCTCCCCCCCCCCCCCCCCGTGATCTGAACTGATTCTTGACGATGGTCTCTCTCTTCCTCAGGTAGAAACTCCTCTTGTTAACAGGAGATATCCGACTTTAGTGGTAAAGCATCAACTCAAAGCCAGGCCTGCTGGTTTCTGGAACAAAGCCGTAGCCCTCGTTTGGGCCTGTCTTGCTCATGATGGCGGCCGAGCGAGGAGACCCTTCGCCCCTGAGTCTCCATTTGGAGGCTGTCCTGGAGGAGCAGGACGAGGAATTGAAAGAGGGAGACCCAGCTGGCTTCGAAGCCGAGAGGAAAGCAGGAAGAAGCCCTGGTCTCAGCGAGGCTGGGAGTGGCAGCAGCAGGGCATTCTGGGAAAGAACCATGCACCCCATCTTGGAGGAGGACACCATCAGTTCAGATGTACGACGCCAGCACTTCCGGCAGTTCTGCTTCCAGGAGGCCGAGGGACCCCGCGAGGCGTGCTGCCGACTCCGCGATCTCTGTCACCGGTGGCTGAAGCCCGAGAAACGGACCAAGGAGCAGATGCTGGAGCAGCTGATCTTGGAGCAGTTCCTGGCTGTCCTGCCTGCGGAAATGCAGAACTGGGTCAGGGGAGGCGGCCCGGAGACCTGTGTCCAGGCTGTAGCCCTTGCAGAAGGTTTTCTGCTGAAGCAGCGACAGGACAGGGGGCAGGAGGCCTGGGTAAGCGGGTGACGCCCTGCGGCGACTCTCAGGACATCCTCTTCCCCAAAGGCCGCTGCCGCCCGAGTGCCCGGCTTGCCTTTCCCGGAAGGTCCCAGGAGGGAATGTACGGCTTGTGGGTCACCCCATCTCCAAGAGGATGTCTAGGGTCCCTTTGGGGAGAAAGGCGGGATAGAAATATTGTAAATAAGTAAATAAAATGTCCTGGACCCGAAATGGTGCTGAGAAGGATGGGGGGGGGGATACATTTTCCCTACAAGGAACAGCTACAGTGTTTGGGGGGTTTAGTTTAGAAAAAACCTGGCAGCCCAGGAGGTGGGGAGGAGAATCCGAGAGAGCCGTGATCTTCAATCTCCAAGGTCTGGAGGTAGACAGTGTGTTTTCGCCTTAAGGGGAGAGGACTCGGCGGCAACATCAGGACGGTGGCGACAGCACTGCTGCGATCATGCCACCGTTGTGAAGTGGGCGTGATCACGATTCGGAGCGGTTTTGAGGGGATGGGAGGCCTGTGGAGCGGTCCGCAGGCTCCCCGCACCCCTCGGAGGACCAGCAAGACCCCCAGGTAGGGCTAAAAATCCACTTTTTTCCCGCGGTGGCGTGATCCTGGCAGTGCCGTTGCCGCCGTCCTGCCAAATTGCAAAAAACATATGGTGACCTTTACCTTTGGGTAAAGGTTGAAATCCACTGCAACAGAGGGTTATAAGAATGCCCCCTTTTGTAATACTAAAAATGTTGGTCACCCAGTGAAAACTGATGAATAGTAGATTCAGAACTGATGCAACTAATCCTTCCCGTGAAACAGAGTTAACTTGTGGAATTCACTGCCACAGGATGTGGTGGGGGCCATTGGCATCGGTGGCTTGAAAAGGGGATGAGACCGATTCATAAAGGGGGCTGGTTCCGTCCAGAGCTGCTAGGCATGATGGCTGAAAACTGCCACGGAAGGGTCAGTTGCCGTGGGGTGAACAGGGGGAGACAGCAGCGGTGGCCTTGATGGCCTGCTAGGTAGCCTTCGTCCGGGGCGGCCATGTTTGCAAAGAAGCTGGTCTCCCTTCGCTCCGATCCAGCAGCAAGGCAGCCTGTATGAAGGTCTCTCTCAGCCAGGCTTCCTCCAGCCCCTGTGGAATGCAGTGGGGCTGCTGGAGGGCCCAGAGAGGGAGGGGGCAGGATTCCCCTGCCATGTGGCCTTTGCTGCTCCTTTTCGCCCCCTCCCCCCTGCCTGAGCACCCTCCCTCTCACCTGTTTCAGGGGCAAAGACCCTTCTCAGGCCTGGCGGATGATTTCTTGGAGGCCACGAAGACCCCTGCTGGCCGCTGGCAGAATCCTCTGTTCAGGGGGATCTCGTCGCAGGAAGTCGACGGCGATGGCAGCACCTTGCTGGGTGAGGGTCTCCTGACTGGAGTGACTGACTGGGTTCTCTGACGTCTTTTGGGCAGATTTCAATCCTAGCTTCAACTACAGTGCAGCAGAATGCAGTGAGAGCTGTTGTGAGGTGGGAACAGGGCCGGCCCCTCCATGAGGCAGACTGAGGCTGTCGCATCAGGCCTCAGGTGGGCAGGGGATGCTTGCCTCCAGCTGCCCACTTCCCTGCCTCCACTGCTGCTTCTCCTCCCTGGATTGGAAAAAGAAGAGGGGGGTGGAGCAGCACAGGACGTGTGGGGGGGGCAGGGCGGGCTAAAACGATGGAGATGCTCTCGCCCACCACTCCGCTGCGCCACGCTTCCTTTTCCATTCCACCCCCCTTTTCCTTTTTCAGTCCAGGGGGGAGGAGGAGCCAAGGCTGGCACATCATCACTTAAGATGGGGTGCCCCCTTCGACACACTGCCTCGGGTGCCTGTGGGTCTGGGACCGGCCCTGGATGGCAGAGTGGGCTGTTGTGACTTCAGACTGCAGGTGGTGGCGGAGGCTTCCCTGAAAACACAAAACAAAACGCCAAGCACTAAACTCCCTGCAAGTAGAAAACTAGCACCACAGGGGAGGGGTGGTAGTTTGTTAAGTGCAGGGAGGCTTTCACATGACACCTACCCTCCCACTTCAGGCTAAAGTGATGTTCTGGATCTTCGGGAGCCACAAGAAAACATGGTGATGTTTGTTCCCAGCCCCTAGACAGAGGCCTCGCGTTCAGGGCTCTGACAAGCCTTGTACGCTACCCTTCCTCCTCCAGCCGCACTGTAAAGCATTAAAAGGGCTTCGATTCCAGATTGCTTGGCAGCCCCCAGTCTGAATGTTTCAGTACTACAAAGCGTGGGGGGTGCGCACATGTATTCTGGAGTGAGGGGAGCGGGCTTTCCTTTCCTCCCTCTTCACGCATCCCTGTATAGTGCAGGGAGGGGAGGTGTTTTTTTAACCCATGACATGCCTTTTGCCCAGCCTCCAGGATACTTACTGTAAGCTGCTAGGGGGGCTTGAACAGGTCAATTCCACCCCCACCCCCCTTTCCCTTTAAGAATGGATGCCAGAACATTCCGTTCAGAAATATTCGTCTGCTCCTAATACTCTCTAGGTCGGGGTTGGCAGCCTATGGGTCGGATCCACCCCGCCACCCAAAGTCATCCAGCCCACACACAGCTCAGCTGGGGGGGGGGGGTAAGCCTCCTACCCAATTTGCCACCTGCAGGACAGGGACTCCGCAAGCCTGGGCCGGCGGCTCAGCCATTCCCTGTCCGGGGTGCAGCAAATGCGCAGCCGCTTCCAGGAACTCGGCAACCTGGGCTGAAAAAGACATCCTTCCTGGACTGTTTTGGGTTTAAAAAAAAACAATATTTAAATGTTCAAACTCATCCCATACCTGGGGAGGCCCCTGAGTATGTGGACGCCAGTGCCTTATTTGGGGGCTTCCAAACTAACAGGTAGCAGACCACTCAAGTGCAGGGTGGGGGGTGGGTGGGGGGTACACGGCAGTGTCCCTGCTTCCCTGCCGAGGTCGGCTCCCAGTCCAGCTTGTAGCAAGTAAAAATGCAGTCTAGCTCTACAGCACAGGAGAGACCTGCAACAAAAATGTTTCATCCCATCCCAATCGCTTCCCTCTTCCGATGCGCCCCCCCCCCGCCCACCCCCTTACTGCATTTGTGTTTTTCCAGCTGACGCCTCCACGGTGTCTTGGGACCACTGAGCGTGCTCAGCTGTGGCAGACGGCTTTAGTCTTTCCGTTTTAATATAGAGCAGGGGTTCTCAACCTTTGGAGGCCCGGGTACCCCCTATCACGGTCCAATTTTCTGAAGTACCCCTGCTAATTAATTGCTAATTAATTGGATTACTCAGTCAATTAATTAGCTAATTATTTAAAAATAAAAATGCATCTCCCTTCCATACAAAACAAGCAAACAGGTGCTGAAAAGAAGCTGCAGAAGATGGGGTGGGGGAAAGAATAACAGTACATGTCAGTTAACACTTAATTAGCTGCTGATGGGGCAGATAAGGGGCAGGGCTTGGCGTGCCCCCAGCAAGTGGTCCGCATACCCCTAGGGGTACCCGTACCACAGGTTGAGAACCCCTGGTATAGAGTACAAACTTACCTACTTCTCACCCGGCCTCAGAACGCCCCCTGAATATCTGCTCCCTTGTCTGTAGCTGGTCCTGTTTCCTGTGCAAATGAAGAGACCAGGAGCCGCTGTCGAAGAACAGGAATAGGGCCGTTCCGTTTGGTTCCTGGTGCGTGATGTGAGAGTCTGGATTCCAGGCTCTTTGCATCGGAGAAAAGGGGCCGCTGGAGCAGCAGGCAGACCAAGGATGGCGCCCTTAGAAGCGTTGGGGCTCTTTGCGGTGGGAGAGGCACTCCAGATTCCCTCTAAAGCAGTGGTTTTCAACTGGTGTGCCAGTGGTGCCCAGCGCCGTGCACAGTGGTGAGCCGGAAAAGGGCCACAGGTGTGTGCCGCAGGAGTTTGGGGCGCAGTGGTTGAAAATCGCTGAAAAACTCTTCCGGCTTCTGCGGCTCTGTTTGTAGGGCAACTGTCTGTAGTAACGGATTGTCTGTCCCTCTTCCTCCACTGGCTCTACCTACTACAGACAGTTGCCCTAGAAACAGAGTTGCAGAACCCGGAAGAGTCTCCTGGAAGCGACGTGTCAAGACGCAAAACCCATCGAAGTCAGTGTGCCGGGAGAAGGAAAACGTTGAAAATCGCTGCTCTAAAGGAGGCAAAAGGAAGTTTTGGTTTTTGAGGTCCCTCCTGATATCCAGGAAAGCAGAGGAAAGCGAAGGTTCATTTGGGATGGTGGCGAACGATGGCTGCTGTGTGTGTGCGCAAGATGAAAACGGCGTCTTGGGCTTGAGTGTGTCCACCTGTGTTGTTTCCCTCACAGGCACCAGACCGTCGGCACTGGTCCTGGATCCCGGATCGTCTCCTTCTGGCAGTCAAGTGGAAATGGCAGCTGTGCAGCCGGCTCAGGTAGGGGGCGAAGACAAGGGGGACAAACTGCCTCTTGCTCAAGAGCTCCCAAAGAAAATGTGCCTTTCTCCCCTTTTGGCTGTGCAAGATCATGATGATTGGTCCCTTGCTCCTAGCGGCTCAGGGCAGCATACGGGGGGTCACCCACTTTTATCTTCACAGCCCTCCTGTGAGGTAGTTTACATGGTGAGCTTCGTAGCTGAGCGAGGATTCGAACCCAGGTCTCGCCAGGCCAGCTGTAAGAATCATCCATTGCACTGGACTGCCTCCCAGTAATAATAATTATTATTATTATTAAGGCTGCCCATTGGGAAAGCTGTGAATTCTGCTGATTTCACTCCTGCGAACCCTGCAGAGAGATTCCCCGTTCCCCCTGCTGCCCCAGTAACTCCGGTCAGGTGGCGATTGGAGGAGGAGAAGGTTCACCCCCCCCTCCCTACTATGTTCTATGACAACCTCGTTTTCCTTCCCCTTTTTCAGGAACTGATGATGACCTTTGAGGAGGTGGCTGTGCGCTTCACGGAGGAGGAGTGGGCCCTGCTGGATCCTGGCCAAAGAGTTCTCTACAGGGAGGTCATGCTGGGGAATTACGGGAACGTGACCTCTCTGGGTAAGACCCCCGTGGCCTTTCGTGGAAAGGTGCCGCCGTGGGAGGCAGAGAGAGGGAGGTCCTGCTTCTCTTCTCCACATTTGCCTCCCTCTGGGTCCGTCCTTCCCCCGTCCCTCATGCTTCACCCCATATTACTGTGCAGGGGGGTGAGCAAAGGGCCGGGCCTCAAACGTTGATCCAAGTGTGTGTGTGTGGGGGGCTCGTGTGGTGGGAGTGGGGAGCTAACAAACCAAAACAATGGCTGAAACTCTCGGTAGTCCTGTAGAGCAGCACTCCTCAAACTGTGGGTCGTGACCCACTTTCTGGTGGGTCGTGAACAGCTGGCCGCCTGAGTCTCAACTTCCGGGTTGCTGAGTTTGTGGCCGCCTGAGCCTCTGCTTGGTGGTCTTCGGCCTGCTCCAGGCTTCGTTGCATCGTGTTCTCAGCGTGAATACAACGCGATGATGAGGCCTGGAGCGGCCGAAGACTGCTGAGCAGAGGCTCGGGCGGGCGGCTGTTTGCGGGGGAAAAAAAACATGAAAGCTCAGCAACCCGGAAGCTTTAGTGGTGATGCAATGACGTCATCACGTCACAATGTCACCGCCAAAACATCCGGGTTGCCGACCTCCGTGCGGTAAGTGGGTGGCAGGGCAGGAAGGTTTTGAGAACCACTGCTGTAGAGAGATGGTTCAAGAGCTGTCGCCGACGCCAGAAATAATGGGTGGCTTTGGGTTTCTCCCCCAGAAAGCCTCCTGCTTCCCAAACCTGACCTCATCTGCTGGCTGGAAGAGGAAGTACGACGTGATGACCGGTGTGCCAAGGAAGGGGAGAGAGTGGCAGGTAGCCAGTGGGGGAGGGGCTCTTGGGATCCTGTGGGTCTTGGGAAGTGTGGGGAGCCCGCAGTGGGCGGAATGAATTGTCCTGGTTTTATTTAAGCTTTGATTGTTCTGTGTGTTGGATAGATTGTTTTTTACCCTGCTTTTCTTTTTTTTAATATATATATATATTTATATTTTATTGATATATTAAAACATAAAAACAATACATATTTAATAAAGTTATAGCAAGCGCGAAGCAATACATCCTACTAGCATACTATTCACTATTTTCTACATATAATTTCCAACTAAGCCAAAACAACACCCACATTCTATTCATTAAATCCGCATATCATCACATCATTCCTCTCTCTCTCTCTTAAAAAGTCAATAAATGGTTTCCAATTATTCACAAAAAAGTTAACTGACTGTTCCTTAATTAAAATTGTAAGTTTATCCATTTCAGCATAGTCCAAAACTTTCAGCCACCAATCTTCCAGCGAAAGTATCTCCGAATTCTTCCAATATTGTGCATATAAAATTCTTGCCGCAGCTATCATATATAAAAACAAAGTTTGAAATTTTTCGCCTACATGATCCTCCCACATACCCAACAAAAATGTTTCCAGTTTCATTTGAACCTTAATCTTTAAAATCAACTCAATCTGTTTATGAATCTGAGTCCAGTACTTCTTTGCTTGGGGGCATGTCCACCACATATGGTAAAAAGTTCCTTCTTGCTTTTTACATTTCCAACATCTATTCGTCACCTTCTCATACATTTTTGCTAATTTGCTTGGGTTTATATACCATCTACATATCATTTTATACATATTTTCTTTAATATTAACATTGAACGTAAATTTCAACTGTTTTAACCATAGTTGTTCCCATTGGTCCATTAAAATAACATGACCTACATTTTTCGCCCAATGAATCGTACATTCTTTAACCTGTTCTTCTGTTTCAAACTTCAAAAGCAATTTATACATTTTTGAAATTATCTGGTCTTCAGATTTTAATTGTACCTCCAATATTGATTCTTCTTCTACAAATCCATATGCCTTATTGTCCACTTTAAATCTCTCCAAAATTTGAGCATATACAAACCATTGGCAATTAAAGTCTTCTTCCATTAGTTTTTCTCTTGACTTCATTGTACAGTCTCCTTGTGAAAAAATTAATAAATTTCTGTACAGTAGTCCTTTCTCTTTTGGCACGCTACTTCCACCAAAGTGTGCTTCATATGGTGCAACCCATAATGGTATTTTTTTTCTCATAAAACCTCATTTTATATCTATTCCAAATTCTCCATAATGTCTAACATAATGCTTTTTAAATTCTAAATTTGCTTTCACTTTATCATACCACAAATACCCATGCCAACCAAATCTCAAGTCAGAGCCTTCTAACTCCAATAATCTTCTATTTTGTAAATACACCCACTTTTTCAACCACACAAAACAACATGCTGCATAATATACTTTCAGATCCGGTAGTCCTAATCCTCCTCTCTCTTTTGCATGTTGAAGAATCTTATATTTCACCCTTGGTTTTTTCCCTTGCCAAATAAATTTAGAAATGTCTTTCTGCCATTCTTTAAATGGTGCATCAGATATAATCACTGGTATCGTCTGAAATAAGAACATCATTTTTGGCAATACATTCATCTTAATCACCGATATCCTTCCTAGTAAAGACAATTTCAATCTTTCCCATCTTAACAGATCTTTCTTAATTTCATTCCATACTTTAACATAATTATTTTGAAATACTGTACAATTCATACTCGTCAATACAATTCCCAGATATTTAACTTTTTTTTCCATCTTAAATCCTGTTTTATTCATCAGTTTCAGTTGATCTTGAATCTTCATATTTTTAGTCACTATTTTTGTCTTCTGTTTATTAACTTTAAATCCTGCAAGAGATCCAAATTCTTTTAATTTACTCATCAACAACTCTATATCTTTTAACGGATTTTCCAGCATAAGTACCAAGTCGTCCGCAAAGGCTCTTAACTTGAATATTTCTTTCTTAATCTTCACACCATGTATTCTTTCATCTTGTCTAATATTTCTATTCAAAACTTCTAACACCAATATAAACAGCAATGGTGATAACGGACATCCTTGTTGCGTACCTTTTTGAATTTCAAATGTCTTAGTCAGCTCACCATTCACTAATACTCTTGCAGTTTGTGTCACATAAATTGAATTTATCCATTTATTGAAGTTTTCCCCGAAGTCCATTTCTTGTAAAACTTCTAATAAAAAAGACTAGTTCAAATTATCAAAAGCTTTTTCAGCATCTATAAATATTAATGCTAATTGCTTATCTATACGTTTATCAAAATGTTCCAACATATCTAGAACAATTATTACATTTTCCCTCAAATGTCTTTTTGGTAGAAAACCACATTGATCTTCATGTATAAATTTTTGCAACATCTTCTTCATTCTCTCCGCTAAAATTGATGTAAATATCTTATAATCATTGTTAAGCAAAGATATAGGTCTATAGTTCTTTATACTACTTGAATCTTGTCCTTCTTTTGGTATCAAAGTTGTGTTCGCCTCTTTCCATGAATCTGGCATTTTTCTATTTTGTAAGATATCATTCATTGTCTGTTGTAATGGAATACTTATTACATCTTCTAGACATTTATAGAATCTCCCAGTCAAACCATCTGGACCTGGTGCCTTATTTAGCTTAACTCTCTTTATTGCATTTTACCCTGCTTTTCATGTGTGTGGGGGGGATGGACGGACGGATGCCCGAGATGGCTAACCATAAATATTGTCACTGCTGGCCCAGCCACCTGAAACGGACTGTAGATTGCCAGGAGTCCAAGCCACCTGAAACGGACTGCAGATTGCCAGGAGTCCAAGGGGGCAGCGGATTCCAGTCTGCCATCCATTGTCCCTCCAGCCTGCCACAACGATCTGCTTACCGCTCGCTCGACTCGCGCTGTCCCTGTAGATGGAACTGGAAATCCCGCACGTCTGGGTGTCCCAGCAGTGTGCGAGGAGCACGGTCAGGGGTTTTTTTGGGGGGGTTGTAGCGCAGAGGTGGTGTTTCGGGTGGTGCCGCCCCTCCATATAGTAGTAGGTCATAAAAACGATAAATCTTCCAGTAAAACTCAGATAATTGAATGGATAAGTTACATACAAAACAGCCCATTGCATAGGAAACCCCAGTGTCTCATCCAGGCTGACTTGCTTAGGCTTTGAAAAGTCTGTTCATGGTGACTTGTCATGATGGCGATTAGGCTGCCTCCAGGTCCCGGGACAGCGTCGTGTCTCTGAAGCCCAGGTGCTGAGCAGGGCGGCTGCTCTGTTGGCCGCCGACACGTCTTGCTTGGGAGTTTTCCGGAGGCATCTGGGCATCATCGTCTCTGAAAGTCCGGTGCCAGGGAGTGGCGGCAGGATACAGGCGTCATCCTGTTGCTTGAGTGCTCCGAGAGGCCTTTGCTGAGCCACTGTAAGATGCAGGAAGCAGCTGGACGAGAGGGGCCCTGGGCCTGATCCAGCTGCAGGGCTCTGCTGAGGTTCTGGTTGGTCACTCTGAGGACGTTGGACTAGCTGAGCCTTGGGCCTGATCCAGAGGGATCTTGTATTCTTAGCAGGAGGGAGGCTTTTTTGACTTGTCATTCCCTCCTTGGATTTCCTGAAGCCTGAATGGATTCCATCCCCTCCGTAGGCACCACCAGGTCTGAGTCCTGCTCCCATCTGCCCTTTCCCTGTTCTGATCTTGGGGGTCTCCCTGCCTTCCTGCAGTGGGGAATGAGTCTCGAACCAGCCCAGAAGTCTTTGCGCGTTTCCTGCTCTGCTCCAAGGAGATCCCTTCCTTTTCTGGAATGGGAAGCCAGGCTCCCTGATTGTCTGTCTTCCAAAGATGACCGGTCTGTGTCTGCTCCCAGCTGCAGCCTGATTGCGGCTCAGACCTGGTCTCTGTGCCTGGCTTGGGCTGGACAGTCTGGAAACCTCAAGCCTTCCGGAAGCATCCAAAGTTTGGCCTGCTGTATTTTGCTCCACAGTGGGAGACTGAAAGGGGGAATTGGCATCAGCGACTGGGTCCCTCCCTCCTCACGTTGTCCAGTGGGAGGCTGCGCTGTCGTCTTCAGGTCTGATCCAGCAGAAGGTGGTTCTCGGCTTGTTTCTTTGGCTTGGGAATGGCCAGCGCTGGTGGGGCAAGATTGGCACATCTTTTCTGGCCATGTCAGGTAGCACCTCTGTTCTGTGCAGATCTCTTAGTGAGAACTGATCTGGGGCCTCCTGCAATTTCAATCGTATCTTCTTATTGTCTGGCAGATAACCACAGGGCAAAAAGCGTGGTTGCTGTGCGCCTTGTTAGTAGCCAAATGGCTAATCCACCAGAGCTGGGTGGCAAGACACCTGCCTGGCATTGAGCCATGGGCTTGTTGGAGTTGGCCACCAAAGAAAATAACGTACTGAAATATGGGGGGGGGGGCTGTCGAAGTCCCAGACGATATGGGGTGAATTTGAATGCAATTTGAATGGCAGTCTGGTTACAGATAAATTTATCTAGTTCTTTTGATATGGTACTGATCACAGCGTTCAATGTCTCTTAGCTTTGAATAATTATTTATTTACATATTTACAAAGAACAGAGACATCCAAATAATGGAGCAGCCTCGAGGCTCCGTTCACATGACATGTACTCTTATAGTCCTCCGACCTAAACACACACCCATGGTTCTGTGACGTTTTCATCGTCCATGTCTCTATCTTTCCCAATACTTGGCCCCCCCGCACCCCCCCCCCCCTTGGCCAAACCATCTATTTTCTTCAGTTCAGGTGAGCACATTTCTTTCCATCTGTATCCAGGTCGCCCTGACCTATAACCATTTATCTATCAGAAAACTTCTGGTAAACAGGACAATTACTTAAGGGGTCAGTTTGGCCCAAAAGACATACGTTGTGAAATGGTTGTATAACCATTTCTGGCATAATATTCTTTTGGCAAGAATTTCACTTATTTTTCTCAGTTATAGGGACAGTGCTTTGACTCTCTGAATACTTGTGCTAATCTTTGTCTGATTCTTTTCTGAATAATATACTGATCAGTACTTATTATTGGGGACTTGTGTGTGTGTGTGTGTGTGTGTGTGTGTGTGTGTGAGAGAGAGAGAGAGAGAGAGAGAGAGAGAGAGAGAGAATTAACAGTGCAGGGGGAATGTAACTCCCTGAAGAGAAAGGGTGATGTGAGGACTGTGGGTGATTTTGCTGTTGGGATTGTTTGTCGTAACCTTGATTGATCTTAGCTATGTACTGCTTTTTCTTTTCATATAAACTAACAAAAACATTAACAGGAGATCAGGGTTGTGATGCCTTACTTCTGGAACTGCCTCCTTTGGCCATATGCCAGGCCCTGTCCTAGAGGAATTTTAGAAAACATCTTGAAAACATTGTTCTTTTACTTAGCTTTTAATGGGGAATGGTGTCTCTTGCAGCTACTGAACTGAATCTGTTTATCAGGTTTCCTTCTTTATTCCAGATTGGAAGACTGAGAATGAGGAGGGAGCTTGTGAGTTTTGGGGAGAAAGAACCAAGCATCAAGATGCAGAAGAGACTTTTGTGAATCCTGATGGACTGACAGTGCAAGTTGGAAAACAAGCAGAGAAGTGGAAGAATGAATTTCTTTATTCTCAGGATGTTAAATTCCATGAAATTGCATTCCAAGAGGAACAGCAGAAAGGAAGGAGAAAGAATGAATGCACTGTGTGTGGGCAAACTTTCAGTCATAAATCAAGCCTTGTTACTCATCAGAGAATCCACACAGGAGAGAAACCTTATAAATGCGTTGAGTGCGGAAAGAGCTTCAACCGGAGAACACGCCTCACTTCGCATCAGAGACTCCACACAGGGGAGAAACTGTATCATTGCTCAGAGTGTAGTAAGAGCTTTTGTGAAAAATCGAGTCTTAACGCCCATCAGAGAATCCACACGGGAGAGAAACCATACAAATGCCTGAACTGTGGGAAAGGCTTCAGCCGTAGCTCAAACTTGATTGCTCACCAGAGAATCCATGCAAGACAGAGGTCCCGTACCCTTTCTAAAGGCAGCAAGGGTTTCTCTGTTCAACTTAACCCTATTTCACATGAGAGAATTCACACAGGAGAGAGTTCGTGTAATGACTCAAACTTTCACAAGAACATCTATGATGGATCAAGTCCTGGGGGACATGAGGAAATCTGTGCAGGAGAAGAAGTGTGTAAATGTTTTGACTGTGGGGAAGGCTTCAGCGAGAGCACAAACCTTTTTATGCACCAGAGAATTGACTTGGAAGAGAAGCCTTTTAACTTCTATACCAATGGCTTTTGTGATAAGTCCAGGCTTATGACACATCCAAGAATTCACCCAGGAGAAAAAACATATAAATGCTCAGTGTGTGAAAAGAGCTTCAATCGCAGCTGGAGCCTCATTACCCATCAAAGATACCACAGAGGGGAGAAACCATATAAATGCTCAGACTGCAGCGAAAGCTTTTGTGATAAATCAAGTCTTATCAGGCATCAGAGAATTCACACGGGGGAAAAACTATATAAATGCTTCATTTGTGAGAAAAGCTTTAATCAGAGCACAAACCTTTTTACACACCAGAGAATCCACACAGGGGAGAAACCATATAAATGCTCAGAGTGTGGGAAAAGCTTTAATCAGAGCTCACATCTTGTCAGACACCAGAGACTCCACACTGGTGAGAAACCGTATAAATGCTCAGAGTGTGGGAAAAGCTTTACTCAAAGTCCAAATCTCATCAGACACTGGAAAATTCATGCCAGGGAAAACACATAGAAAAGTTGTTTTCATTTTTAGAGCATATCAATGAGAGGACAAGAGTATGAAATATCCAATTGTTATATGTTGTGCGATAGCAGAGAGCTCACACAGGAGAGAGATGATTGGTGAGGAGGACATATAAAATGATGCATGGGATGGAGAGAGTGGATAGAGAGAAGTTCTTTTCCCTCTCACACAACACTAGAACTAGGGGACATCCACTCAAATTGAGTGGAGGGAATATTAAAACAGACAAAAGAAAATATTTCTTTACCCAGCATGTAATTGGTTTGTGGAACTCCTTGCCACAGTAGCTGGTGATGGCACCTGGCCTGGATGCCTTTAAAAGGGGATTGGACAGATATATGGAGGAAAAGTCCATCACAGCTTACAAGCCATGATGGGGATAAGCAACCTCCTGGTTGTAGAAGTAGGTTTTCTTTGTGCCAAGTGCAAGGGAGTGGCAGCAGGAGACAGGTTATCTTGTTGTCTTGTGCTCCCTGAGGCATCTGGTGGGGCCACTGTGTGATACAGGAAGCTGGGCTAGATGGGCCTTTGGCCTGATCCAGCAGGGCTCTTCTTATGTTCTTATGGTCACAATGCAGAAAAGCTTCACCTGCATGTATAATCCTACTAGATCCGTAGCCTCTACCCTTGGGAGGCTCCAACCCTTCCTAAGTAGGTTAGGCAAGGCAGAGCTTTAGTGTTGGAAGTGTAAATGCTCTGTGGTGGTGTTTTTGGAAAACCAACATAGAGTCTAAACATGTGATGATAGAGAGCTAGAAACTAGCTGGTTGGTTTTAGAAGGGGTTTTTTTGGGGGGGGGAATGCACTGTATCAATTTAAACTTTAAACCGTTAAATAAAATTTTAAAAGTTTGAGAGTGCAATCCCGTGTAACTTTCAAACGGCAGAGCATGCACCCCACCGTTCTAAAGTGTTGCAAATGTGCCGTAAAGCACTTTGCGACTACTTTCGGGTAGTCCTGACTCCGGTACCGGGTTGACTCAGCCACCAGCGGGGAAGGTAAGTCTCCCACCTGCGGGTGCAAGGGTGGGGCGAGCGGTGAGGGAGGGAGGACAAAGGTGGGCCGAGCCAGCCCGGGAGGGGGTGGGGATGTCGGCTGCCGCATCCCCATCCCGTTCCTGGGCTCAGTGGCCATTACACGTCCACCTCGGAGTTACACCAGCTCGTGAGCTTGCGGAAATCCGAGGGGGCCCATTGGGGCCTCCCAGTGCTACATTGGGGGAAGGGAGTGTTCGTCCCCTTCCCCCGAGGAGACCTCCAGGCCGCTCTGGATCCACCCAGAATGGGGATAGGGTCCAGCGGGCGGCCTGCGGATCTTTAGGCAGGATTGTGCTGTGAAATGATTTTCTCCAATTTTTTTCCAAACTTTTTTTTTTTTTTACCACTACATGCATTTATCACTATTTGATAAACTGGGCATACTAGGTATATTCTGGGTATGGGGGGGGGCAGTGAGTGGGGGGGCAATACTGGGAAGGCATTTCCTATGAAGCAAGGGGAATCGATTGAGGGGTGACTGAGAATTTCTGCGAATTCAAAAGCAAAATCCTGTGACCTGGATTTTGTAGAGCTGTATAATTGGGGAGTTTCTTATCCTAGTGAAATATACCCTCCTTGTCAGATTGCATGATGGCAGTATTGCAGGAGCTTTTTCCATTGGACTAGCCCTCGTCATTTCCTTCTTGTGGAACAGGGAATTCCATTCCTAACCCCTCCCATTAAGTCAGTCGGCAGAACCCAGCCCTGGTTCGTGCAGAGGGGAGTGGAAGCCTCTGCCATCGGACACAGACTGAAAAGCCGTTGAGCTGCCAGAAACCTGCAGCCCTGAGAAGCCGCTTGCAGGTGCAGGATGCCCAGCAGGGGACCACATGTTCTGGAAGGGCCTCCTTGGGGGGGGGGGGAGAGCAGCTACATCGACCCTCCTGGAACCCCCTGCTACCATCCCTCCTTGATCCTGTCCGATTTTGTAACTGTTGCACTTCACCTGTCTTGCCTTGTTGATTTATAAAAAAAATAAATCTGAATGAAAATACAATTTGGTCAGCGGACTGTTCAAATATTGCTCAAAGATTTGAATAATGGATTCTCCCATTATTCAGCAGCTCACCTGCAGCAATATCGGGTGTGTTTGACTTCAATGCTTTCCTTCAGTGCTTTGAGCAGTTCCTGTTTTTCTAGACCTGGATCTGTTCCCAGATTATCCAATGCCCTCTCTAAAAGGTGGTTCCCAGAACTGGACACAATATTCCATGTGAGGTCTGTCTGACTAGTGCAGAATACTGTGGAACTGTTACTGCTCTTAATTTGGACTATGTGCCTCTGTTAATGCAGCCAGACAATGTAACTGTACTAGCTTTTTCTGCAGCTACATCACCCTGCTGGCTGATGTTCAGTTTGTGGTCCACTGAGACATGAAGCTCTTTTTTACACTTGCTGCTGCCAAACTAGGTTTCTCCCATCCTGTATTTGGGCCTCTGGTTTCTGTCCCTACTGTATGTGCAGAACTTTACATTGATCTCTGTTGAACTTCCATCTTGTTGGTTTGGGTGTAATGCTTGAGGCTATCAAGATCATTTTGAAGCCTGATTCTGTCTTCCAGGGTGTTAGCTACAGCCCCCCCCCCTGCTTTCTGTCATCTGCCCATTTGATAAGCATCTCCTCTACTGCCTTATAAAAACGTTGAACAGCACAGTGCCTAAGACAGAGCCCTGTGGCACCCCACTTAATACTTCTGTCTAGGTCAGTGATTTTCAACTTTTTTCTTCTCACAGTACACTGACCTCTATGGTCTTTGCTTCTTGTGATGTCACTTCTGGCTCCTGGGAGACTCTTCTGCAGCTCTGTAGTGCAACTCTCTGTAGTAATGAATTGTCTTTCCCTAGAAAGATGGACAATTTGTTACTACAGACAGTTGCCCTACAAACAGCCACAGAACCTGGAAGAGTTTTTCAGCCATTTTCAGCCACTGTGCTCCAAACTCCCGTGCCAACGCCTGTGGACCTTTTGCAGCGCACCAGTTGACAATCGCTGGTCTAGGTTCATGTGGAACCATTTTATTAGCACTCGTTGGGGACTTTTAAGCAACCAACATCGAACCTACTTAACAGTAGAGCCCAGGTGGGCTCAAAGCTGGTTGACTGACACCCCCCCCTCACAACAAGCAAGGTGGAGGCACCCAAGAGTGGTCATAGGAGGGGCTGAGCCCTTTTTCACTGCTAACTGCTTCTGTTGCTGCTTGAAGATGCTTCCAGTTATAGTAGGGGAGCAACAGGGGAATCTTTGCGATGCTACTAGGGTTGCCCCTGGCCTGGCCAGGGGGCAAGCAGCCCTCCTTCCTTCCCTCCCTTGTTAACAAGCAACACTATAATGATATTTTTAAAAGGTAAGAAGATAGTGGGCTGGCGATAGACGCAGCGGCAGAGGGAGATAACCCTGAACATGTCTTCTGAGAACCCTGAGCAAGTGCAAAAAGGAGGAGGTCAAAACCTTGGTTGCTCCTCGCAGGATGATGAAGGGCTCTCCACCCTGGGACAGCACCGCCCTTTCAACCACAGGACAGGGCCAGGCAGAGCAGGGGGTGGGTGGGTGGGGGAGAGAGAGCCCAGGCAGGCAGGGGAGCCCCCAGATCAGGGGTTGGCAGCTTTTCTGCGCAAAGGGGCTGGGCAGTGCGGCGATGACGTTGCTGAGCTCCCATAAACGGCTGCGCAGAGCTCAGCTTAGGAAGTAAAGCCTCCCACCGAATTTGCCGCGCTGCCAGGCTCATGTGGCGTCCCTGTGCTGCACAGTACAGGCAGCTCTGCCATGCCCTGTCCGGTGCATGGCAAATTGGACGGGAGGCTCCAGCCTGCAGGCCGTAGGTTGCCCACCCCTCGTTTAAGTAATATTTGCTTTATTTACAAGAGATACAAGCAGCACATAAGCTGGGTCAAGACGTTCTACAGGCAGCAGATCCACTTCCTCCCAGCAGGCCTCGGGAGAGGAGCAAACCCCCCCCCCCGCTGCCACCCACCAGGTGCTTCCAACTGCCACTGTTCTCTCTCTGCCTGTGACCCCCTCGCACCCCACAACTGCAAACAGCCCTTTCACCACAAGCACACGTTCCATCAGCCCTTCCTCAGCTTATTATTATTATTAACAGTATTTATATACCACTTTTCGACAAAAAGTTCACAAAGCAGTTTACAGACAAAACCAAATGATTGATTATTTATTTATTTATTTATTTATTTTAAAAAATTATATCCCACCTTATCCTATGCTGAAGGCGGCTTAGAACAAAAATTAAAATACATAAAATAAGTTTAAACAATACATAACTAAATCTAAAAACAATAAAATCCACTGGGGGGCCCCCCCGACAGTATGGAACAGAGAAGCAGCATGGCAGAGCATCTTGAGACACAGGAGGCAGACCACAACCCATCACCCAAACGCGAGACGAAACAAAAACGTTTTGAGCCTTTGCCGAAAAGTCATGAGGGAGGGGGTGGTTCTCAGATCCCCTGGCAGGGAGTTCCACAGTTGTGGCACCACGGCAGAGAAGGCATGTTGCCACTTCCCTAACTTGCGATAGAGGTGGTACACGCAGGAGATTAAATGGCTCCCTGTCCCCAAAGGGCTCACAATCTAAAAAAGATGCAGAACACCACCAGCAAACAGCCACCAGAAAAGACACTGTGCTGGGGTGAAAGGGGAGCAGTTACTCTCCCCCTGCTTAATATAAGAGGAGCACCAATTGAAAACGTGCCTCTTGCCCAGTTAGCAGGGGAGAGTCACCCCTCGAGAGATCTCCAGCCATCTCTCATACATACCATTCGCTCTTAAATCCTTGAGGCACCCTGGACTATTGTTGACAAGTCATCCTTCCGCTGAACAAAAGGAACTGCTGCCAGCCCAGGCCCTGTCCAGCACGCAGCAAATTGGTTGGGGGGCTTCAAGCCATGCTCTGCATGCACCGGATGACTTTGGGTGGTGAGCTGTGGGGTGCCGACCCCTGTTGCCCTAGAGCTACATAAGGCACTCGGGGCTGGTGATGATGATGAGACAGTCTCTGGACAGGCTACCTCAGCACCCACCACTGCCCTGGTCCAAGCTCGGGGAAGGAGCCAGGCAGGAGACTAGTGGAGGAAGAGGAAGGAGGGTGAGGAGGCCTCCTCCCCACCACTTTTATTTACCATATTTCTATCCCGCCTTTCTCCCCACTGAACACTAACACCTGGTTGGAGTCCTGGTGGCTCAGCCAGCAGCCCCCTGTTTACCTTGTGGACAAGGGTGGGGGTCTAGGCACCCGAGGGGAGCACCCCCCTTGTGACAATCCTGCCTGGGGCAGAGGGTGGAGGAACTTTCAACAGGCATGCCCATTCTAGGTGACTATCCGAGTGGTCTTGCTGGGTCAGAGTAGCGCTCTTGTCTTCAGTCATAGCCAGCCAGGTGCCTCTGGGGCCCTTCTGAGCTTCCTGGGGTATATTTGGCTGACCACAGTTGGAAATGGGATGCTGGCCTAGATAGAGCTCCTGCTCTGATCCTGCAGAGCTGTTCTTATGTTCTTAAACTTCGAAGCAGGACAGGAAGGTGGTGGTCCTTTGTTAGTTTGGCTCCAGTTTCTGGTACTCTCAGGTCAACTGCCTTGGAACATGGAGGCTCCTACAGAATAAGCAATGGGGTAGTGGATGTCTGTGATGGTTTGATGCTTGGGGGTTTTGCCCAGCCTCCCACCATGTTGTATGGGTGGTTTTAATAACCACTGCTAAAAATTGAGGACTTTTCAAACGGAATTTGGCACGAGTTTTTTTTTTCACTGTTCAAACAGAGAAGCAGCTCAAAAACATTCCACAGGTTGTGCCTTGAACTCTCAGGCAGCCTAAAAGAGACTCACTCTGGCATCCATCTTTAGCTTTTATTAGCAACACTTTTCCTAATAATAATAATAATAATAATAATAATAATCGAGCGTGGGATTTTGTCGTCTTCACTGCCTCAGTATACCAAGCGAATGTTTTATTTAGTTTGGGTACCATCATCCAGTGCTTCTGCGGCCAGGAGCGCCCTCTGCAAACGGAAGGACCTTGCACAAGGGGTTGTTTGACAGCAGAACTAGCCAGGATTCTCCCCGTACTATTTTTAAAAGAATGCAGTCATTGAATAAATAGCAGTGCGATTGTTGCCCAGCAGTCAATCCTTGTGCTGACCTTCCAAGCCCTCCGTGGCCTTGCCCCTCCCCACCTCTCAGCACCCATACACCCCACTCCTCTCCGGCTGCCACCTGCTTCCTTTCTCCCCAAGTGCATCGCTTTGCACTTAACATAGTACGAATTTGATCTGCCGTTTTGTTCTCCACTCGCTAGAACTGGATGCGTTCCAGAGGGGTAGGGATGTGCGTGTCTGCAGGCATGTCTTGCAGCAAACTCCCAGGGGTCCTGGAGCACATTAAACACTTAGTGCTTAGTGTGGCTTAGACAGAAATTAGGTTCCTCCTCGGCTTGAGGAGGGAGAGAATTAGGGGGGGGGAAGGCTAGAAGATTTTAAAAAAGCTTTTATTCTTATTATTGTGAAACATGCAGCGTCCTCTGTGCATCTGACGACTTCATTATTTGCCTCTGACTCCGGACCGCTCACAAAAGGCTTCAACGGCAGCAGCAGCTACACCACAGAGCCCGTATTTCCCTCTATTGTGCAACCTGTCGGTTTGCTCCTCCGCGCTACTTCCTGTTTTTGCCCAGTTTACCGGTTCAAAACAGGATGCATCTTCTTGGCCTGTGCCTGCTAGGTTTCCTCCAGCCAGCGTCTTCACGTTGGCTCCAAACAGCCCCTATTTTCTGCTACCTGTTCCTGGGATCTCATTGAACGCACGTTGGCTATTTGGCAAGGGTGCCTGGGAACAATTTTATTGGGAATTGCTAGAGCTGAGCTGGTCTCCTTCAAGGCTCAGCTGCCTTCCTAGAGTCTTCGGCAGTAAACCTCAGAGCATGGCTGCTCCTTGTCTATTTTGGGCCCATGCCATGTAGATAAGTGCATGCTACACATGAATATAAGAACATAAGAAGAGCCTTGCTGGATCAGGCCAAAGTCCCATCTAGTCCAGCTTCCTGTATCACACAGTGGCCCCACCAGATGCCTCAGGGTGCACACAGCCAACAAGATAACCTGTTTCCTGCTGCCACTCCCCTGCACCTGGCACAGAGAAAACCTACTTCTAAAGCCAGGAAGTTGCTTATGGCTTGTAACCTATGATGGTCTTTTCCTCCATGAATCTGTCCAAACCCCTTTTAAAGGCATCTAGGCCAGGTGCCATCACCACATCCTGTGGCAAAGAGTTCCACAGATGAATTACACGCTGGGTAAAGAAATATTTTCTTTTGTCTGTTCTAACTCTCCCTCCACTCAATTTTAGTGCATGTCCCCTGGTTCCGCTGTTGTGCGAGAGGGAGAAGAATTTCCCTCTATCCACTCTCTCCATCCCATGCATAATTTTATACGTCTCAATCATGTTCCCCCTCAGGTGCCTTTTTTCTAGACTGAAAAGCCCCAAACGCTGTAGTCTTTCCGCATAAGGGAGGTGCTCCAGCCCACGAATCTTTCAGGGAACAACCTCTCCCCCCCCAAAAAAAAACCCCACCACAGTTTATTAAAGGTTATATTCATTTTTTGCAGAGAAAACTATATTGTTTGATTACTAGTAGAAAATTTATTCAGCAGATACATCGCTATTTTTTTTCTTGCAAAAAGCTTCATGTACTGCAGAATGTAAGGCATAACGGCAAATGCTGAAAGCACAAATGGAGTCATTTCTGCTCCCCCAAATATGTTGTGTTCCTTTTTTCTTGAATTTTTCTTTTCTGTATTTTTCTCAGTTGCTAGGAAGACATCTTCTCATTTTTGTAGGAAACCCCCCCATCACACACACACAACCCACTCCTGCACTCTGTTGTAGTACTCTGATGTGTGATAAGCTACTCTGCCAGACAATGAAAGGAGAAATGACTTAAAACTGAATGCTCTTTCATGATTTTGGAATTTAATTTGTCCTAAAGTTATGCATTCATTTTGGCTTGCAAATAGGCCTGCTTACTTATAACCAGTTAAGAATCCCTTCCAGTCACACAGATAAGCCCATTCTTTTCTATGGTTCCTTGCACTGTAGCCCATTCTGTTCACTCAACATTTGCACAGCATCCGGACAACATCATTGTCAAACCACGGCTTTCCAATCTTTCCTGTATTGTATTCAACTTTTTCAGGCCTGATTTATGGTGATTTTTCTTGGCACTAATTATCGGCTCACCAAATCCATACCGGGACAGAGCGCTAGACCTTTAGGAGAAGGAATGTTAGGCCTTTAGGAGAAGCTTCTTTAGGAGAAGCTTGTTAAACCCTTAGACTAGAGCACAATCCTAGGCATGTCTACTCAGAAGCAAGTCCCACTGAACACCCTTCAATCAGACCCTTCAAGCAGGAAGCTTTTAATTAACATTGGAAAGGATCTTTGCTTAATCTGACTTGCTTGTGAGTAAACACAGCAGAAGGATAATATAGCGCAATATTCCATGTCCTTTGGAACCTCTGCTTTCATTCCACATCCAGCTAATTGTGGAAATCTAGGACAGTTCTAGTGCAGAAGCAGCCTGTGATATGCCACAAATAACTAACATAGATGTGTGTGGTCCAGTGAACCCGTGAACTTTTGTGAATCCGCAGCAGGGCTACATTAACTCAGCATACATGGGCAGGATAAACTCCGCCTCTGAATTCTTATTTACAACACCGGATATGAATGAAACAACTGCATGCTGTCTTCCTTTCCTTCCACAACACCATCAAATCATCCCGCCCTTCTTGCTGGTTTCGCAAAAACTAGCAAACTGTACTCTAAGGAAGTCAGGCAAATAAACGATCACGTTTCCAGCTCTCAACCACTTCCAGCTTCCGCTGCAGGTCAATCTAAAAATTACAGCATTTTTAGAATGACTACAAATGCTGCACTCCTGTTCAGCACGGGACATTCTGCTTCTAAGGAGGGTAGATTCTCCAACGCCTCCATCTTAGGTGCATTGACTTCTTGGCGCAACACAATTCACGTATGGAATTTGCTGCCACCAGCTGTGGCGATTGGCAATGGCTTTAAAAGGGGGTTCAACACACTCCCGGAGAGTAGGCTTATCAATAGCTATTAGAAAGGCTAAATGGAACCTCCACCTTCAGAGGCAGTGTACCTCTGAAGACCAGGTGCTGGGGGCACACCACTATGCCCTGCTTATGGGCTCCACAGTGATATCTGGTTGCGCACCTTGGGAGGCCCAATGCTAGCCTCAATGGACTTTGGTCTGATCCAGGAGGGCTCTTATACTTTTATGGAAATCTCCCATCATGTCCATCAAGTCTTATCCCTGTCTGTGCGTGCACAGGATTACACCCTAGGACAGTAAATCCCTATTTGACTCTCTCTGCTGAAAATCTATATATACTAGAGTCACAGGGTACAGCTGTTCTTGAACTGTACCACTTCAGACTGCAGTGGGCAAACCTTGTGCTTAAATGCCCCCATGGGGGGGGGCTTCCCTGCACATAGAAAACTAGCACAGCTAGCCTAGAACCCTTCTCCTTAACACTAGCTTTCTGAGTGCAGTGTGCGTGTTTTTACATGAAAGTTTTAAAATACAGTAAAACCTTGGATTGCAAGTAACTTGGTGTGCAAGTGTTTTGCAAGATGAGCAAAATTGTTTTGTAAATTTTGATTTGATAAACGAGCAAGGTCTTGCAATACCAGTACATTGTGTTCTTCAAGAGATCTCTGTGTGTGTCTTCAAAAGGAAGAACAGCGTCTCCCAGGCTCAGCATTAACAAGCTGCTTTCATTAGCAAGCTGTTCTCCCCCTTAACCCTCCCCCTCATATCCCTGCCTTTTGCAAAGACGGCTCCGGTTCTGCAGACGGACTTTGCAAGAGTCAGGGACATGAAGGGGAGGGGGAAGGGGAGAACAACTTGTTAATGAGCTAGAGTTTGCAAGAGTAAAGGACATAGGGGGGGAGGGGGAAAGCAGCTTGTTAATGCTGAGCCTGGGAGACGCTGTTCTTCCTTTGCAGACACACACTCTTGCAGAATGACGAATCATCTGAGTTTATTTCTTATGGGGAAATTTGCTTTGATATACGAGTGCTTTGGATTACAAGCATGTTTCTGGAACAAATTATGCTCGTAATCCAAGGTTTTACTGTACGAGATTCCTTCAGCTGCATTCTGAAAGTGGTAAAGAAGCTGCACTATGGGATTCCACTGCATATTTAGACTGGCTTTTAATCTTCCTAGCTAAGATTGTATAAGAAGGACTCCGAGTCCTTATACAAAAGACAGAAAAACAAAAGCCAAGCGCCAGTGGGGCTCCAGGGCTGTACAAGGATTGTAAACTGAGCACGTAACCAGGAACAGTCAAACAGGGCAGAGCACCAGAGAGACTAAGCGGCAAATGAGGACTAACGACTCCTTCATCGGATATCCATTCACAAGCCACTGTTTGACTGTGGTTCCTGTCCTGGATATTTCCTGATATCTTGGTAAGGTGCACTATTCTGACAGGATCTCTTTCCCACCTGAGCATTTATACAGTTTCCTCTCCTGTGTGGGTACTCTGATGTGTGATAAGGTCAGGCGTGTTAAGAAAGGCTTTGCCACAGTCTGAACATTTGTATAGTTTCTCTCCCGTGTGAGTTTTCTGATGCCTGATTAATACTGACCGCCGATTGAAGCCTTTCCAACAGTCTGAGCATTTGTAAGGTTTTTCTCCTGTATGAAGCCTCTGGTGTCGGTTAAGGCTCGATTTATCACTAAACTTCATCCTGCAGTCTGAGCATTCATATGGTTTCTCTCCTGTGTGGATTCTCCGATGACCACTAAGGGCTGCCCCCTGGGAGAATCCCTTCCCACAGTCAGTGCATTCATAAGGCTTTTCCCTCGCATGGGTTCTCTGGTGCCTCATGAGGTGTGCACTCTGGTTGAACGTCTTTCCACAGCCTGAGCATTTATACGGCTTCTCCCCTGTGTGGCTCCTCCGATGCGTTATGAGGTTCGCACTCCGACTGAACCTCTTCCCACAGTCTGAACATTTGTACGGCTTCTCTCCTGTGTGGATTCTCTGATGCCTAATGAGGTTTGATCTTGCAAGAAAGCTTTCGCTGCAGTCCGGACATTCATAAGGTTTCTCTCCTGTGTGGATTCTCTGGTGCCTATTGAAACTTGATTTAGTACTGAAGCTTTTCCCACACAAAGGACACAAACTCCTTCCCTTTCCTTTTTGTATCCTTTGTTGGAGTGTTATTTCACAGACCAACCCTTCTTGGCCAGCGATGGGTTTTCTCCTCCACCCTTCTCTTCCCTCCTCTCGTTTGGATGCATCCTGGTTCACAAGACTCTCTTGCAGCTCCAGACGATGGGTTCTTTTCAGCAGCGTCCCTCGTGGCTCCCCAGCACTGTCGGTGAGCCGTCCATCACCTCCTGGAACAACAAGAGAACCGTGATAGCATCAGGAGGGAGAAGCATCAGGAGGGAGAACCAGGGGACAGGCACTAAAATTGAGGGGAGGGAGAGTTAGAACAGACAAAAGAAAATATTTCTTCACCCAGCGTGTAATTCATCTGTGGAACTCCTTGCCACAGGATGTGGTGATGGCACCTGGCCTGGATACCTTTAAAAGGGGTTTGGATAGATTCATGGAGGAAAAGACCATCACAGGTTACAAGCCATAAGCAACCTCCTGGTTTTAGAGGTAGGTTTTCTCTGTGCCAGGTGCAGGGGAGTGGCGACAAGATACAAGTATATTGTTGGCTGTGTGCTCCCTGAGGCATCTGGTGGGGCCACTGTGAGATGCAGGAAGCTGGACTAGATGGGCCTTTGGCCTGATCCAGCAGACAGGCTCTTCTGATGTTTAAGACAGGGAAAAGACCCAGTGGACTGATGCATTGCTGACAAGGCAGAGACCGGGTGCCATGCTGGCGACAGGCTCCTTCTAAAGGCTTCCAGCCAGTGATGGCTTGTTCACACAAGCACTTCATGCCAACAAGCCATGTGTGACCTGGGGGGCGGGGCGGTGGCTCTCAACTGAATGTGTGAACCAACTGCACTGGGAAAGGATTGTGTTGGAGGTGATAAGAGCACAGCAAAGTTCTGGAACGCTTCTCCAGACGTGATTAAATTTATCAGGGCTGCCCCCCCTCCCCCCAAATTTGTCTGCTCAAGGGCCAAAGGCTGCTTGCTCTTCTACCCTGGGGAAATAAGGCAGCAATCCTAAACTGCCTAATCCTGGCAGTAAGTCCCATTAGACTCAGTGGGGCTTGCTTCTGAGTAGACATGCACAGGGTGGTAGTCACTCAGGCCCCTCCACCCACCCGTGAAGAGAAGAGCCAGCAAGGGGAAGGCCCCATCCCATCCCGAACTTCACGTCATCCCAGCATCCTGAACCCTCCTTACCTGGCCAGGTGGAATCCCTTCCGCTTGGCTTCTCCACCTCTTGGATGAGCCGCCTGGGAGAGGTTTCTGGCGACGTTTGCTCAGCATCCGGGAAACTCACGGCGACCTCTCGGATCCAACTCAGCATCTGAAACGGCAGCGAAGGCTTTATCCAAGGCAAAGCCCAACAGGAGAGCAAAAC
Source organism: Plestiodon gilberti rubricaudatus (assembly GCA_026170595.1). NCBI lineage: Eukaryota > Metazoa > Chordata > Lepidosauria > Squamata > Scincidae > Plestiodon > Plestiodon gilberti. The sequence continues at coordinate 263,169,157 of JANXHW010000002.1, read as the reverse complement.
GACAAGAAATGCCTTCTGGCACACAGGCGACAGGTCGGGTTTCTCGCCTTACACCAAACTACGTGCCAGAAGAAGGAAAAAATAAAGACCAGTGTATCTATCCACAGACCTCCTCTGTGCGATTCACAGCTCGGCCTTTTCCGAAGAGGAAATAAGAGGAGAGTGGTGGGTAAGAACGTCACTCCCCTCTCCTCCGCAGTTCCTTGTCCTCTCTTCCTTTTCCGATCCAAGGAGTGGGAGAAAGTGCGGCAGAGGTAGAGGCTCCCACCAGCCTGCTGCCCGAGGCAGCTGCCTCAGTTGGCCTCATGGATGGGACCGGACCAACCCGGAGCCTCTACTGAGGTGACTAATTCCATTGTATTCCTGCATCAATTTATTTTATGTATTTATTGAATTTCTACCCCGCCTTTCTCCCACGAGGGCAACCAAGGTGGCTTACAATAAAACAATTAAAATACATATATACATTTAAAAAGAATTAAAACAGTTAAAACAATTAAAACAAACAACCCCAGTGGGTCATCCACATTTACGTGTTAAAAGCCATCTGTTAAAAAGCCCGCCCGCCATGTCAGACATCAAAAGCTGATCTAAATAAAAATGTCTTAAGGCCCCGCAGAAAGGTCTCTGTGGAGGGAGCCGTTCTCAATTCCAGGGGGAGGGAATTCCACAGTTGGGGCGCCACTGCCGAGAAGGCCCTGTTCCGCGCCGCCATCCCCCTCACCTCTGTCAGTGGCGGCACGGTTAACAGGGCCCCCCCTGATGACCTCAGAGTACAGGTCGGATTATAAGGAAGGAGGCGGTCCCTCAAATACCCTGGACCCGAGCCGGTAAGGGCTTTAAAAGTCAAAACTAGCACTTTGAATTGTGCCCGAAAACAAACCGGCAGCCAGTGTAGCCGCTGAAGCAACGGTCCGACTGAGTCGAACCGACAGGCCCCGGCAACCACCCGGGCTGCCGCATTCTGCACTAATTGCAGTTTCCGAACAGTCTTCAAAGGCAGCCCCACGTAGAGCGCATTGCAGTAATCTAGTCTAGATGTCACTAGGGCATGGGTCACTGTGGCCAGGTCTGCACGATCCAAGTATGGTCACAGCTGGCGCACCAGCCGAAGCTGGGCAAAGGCCCCCCTGGCCACAGCCGCCACCTGGGAATCCAGGAGCAGCTGCGCATCCAGGAGAACCCCCAGGCTGCGGACCTGCTCCTTCAGAGGGAGTACGACCCCATTCAGAGCAGGACGGTGATCCAGTACCTGAGTCATAGACCAACCAATTGCAATTGGATCATTTCGTTCTAGAGAGCCAGTGTGGGCTAGCAGTGGAGTGTGTCAATGTAGGACCAGGGAGACCCAGCTCAACCCCCCAGTTAGCCAAGAAGGACCTCGGGCCAGTCATTCTCTCTCAGCCTGGCCTACCTCAAAGGGCTGATGTGAGAGCAAAAGGAGGTAATTCTCACCCATGTGGATTCGCATCCTGAGGTCAATGGAAGAAGGATGGGATACAAATGTGAACAACAGTCATCATTCCATCTCTCCTGATGCAGATGCACAGATGCAATCCATTGTGTCTCTGCATGACTCTCTGCTCTGGCCTTGCCACCTTCCAATCAGCCTCCTCTAGGAAGTGAGTCATTCTCTGGGGTGGGAATGATTCTTTACAGCAGGTGTGACCAGATCATCCAATAACTGGGAGTTCTGGGAGAGTTAACTGCCCTTATAAGAGTTTGCCCACTGCATCTCTGCATGATTCACTACCCTGGATTGATCTCCTTCCAATTGGATAATTCTGCTGCCTCCCTGCACCAGGTGTCATCCAATCATTCCCCATTCGCAGACCCAAGAGGATTACCTGCCTTCAGAGGAGCCACGCCCAGAACAGAGACTCACAAAGGGAGGAGGTGGAAGTCCTCTGAGTGCAAAGCAATTATTTTCCGAGTGTAAGAGTGAAGCATACCTCTCACTGTAATCTAGAAAAAGCCTATCTTGCCTACCAGGAATTTGAGAGATGAGGATTCTGCATTTTGAAGAACTAGGAGGGCAATGTGCAAGGATGGTGTCGTGTTCCGGGAGTAGGACTTAGACCTGGAAGATCCAGGTTCAAATCCCTGCACGGCCACGAAGCTTCCTGTGTGACCCCGGGGCCAGTCACTCTCTCTCAGCCTCACCTACCTCACAGGGTTGTTGTGAGGACACGAGGAGGGAAGGAACCATGTACACCACCCTGAGCTCCTTGGAGGAAGGGTGGGATAAAAAGGTGAAAAATAAAAACTAAACTGCTCTCACCTTCTCATCCTGTCTCTCCGAAGCTCGCTGCCTCCACAGGAAACTTTCTGCCAGGGCCACCGCCTGGGCGCAGGTCTCTGGGCCCCCTTCCTTGACCCACTTCTGCATCTCCGGGGGCAGGACAGTCAAGAATTGCTCCAGGATTAGCAAGTCCAGGATCTGCTCCTTGGTCTGCCTCTCGGGCTTCAGCCACCGATGACAAAGTTTGTGGAGCTGACTGTACGCCTCTTGGGGCCCCTCGGCCTCTTCGTAGGGAAATCGCCTGAAGAGCTGGCGCTCTCTCTCTGTGCTAAGGGGAAGCTGGCGCTCTTCCTTCACTTTCCCATAATCCCCTCCCTCTCCAGAGCCCAATGGGATGAAGGCCTGCTTGGCTGGCCCGTGAAGGCCTTCCACAAGCTGGACCACCTGCTCTTGGCTGGCCTGCTGGCTGGGGGCAAGGGGGTCTTCAGCAGGACCCAGAGTCATCTTCGCCTCTCCCCACGGAACCGCCTCTAGCAGCTGCGGCCGCCCCGCTCCAGATGGGGAGGACTGTACGGCCTTCAGGAAGTCCTGCCATTGGGCCTCCCAGCTCTGTGACAACAACCTCTCCTCCGGTTCCCGTTTGACGCGTTTCAGTGGCATCCGCTTGGGAAACTGCCCGACCGTCTCCAATTGGACCACATGGAAGTCGTCTTCTTCTCCAGGTCCCTCCAGTCTGGCCCCTGCCTCGCATTCGGCGGCTTCTCCCCTCTCCATGTCCCACCCCGGCGTCTCACCCCTTGCTCTAGGCACAGCTGGAACCTGGAGACCCAGAGCCAGGATTGACCCCTCTGGCCTTGCAGGTCCTGAGCTTAGTTGGGTCCCTCCATCACTTCCGAGGAAGACAGAAAAACCTTCCACTGCCGGCTCTGAACATGGAGGGATGTCCGCCTGAGAGGAAGAGGCCCAAGGACAGATAGTGGCCCTCTCAGTGACGCTTCACATCATTCCGGTCTCCGATTCGAAGTGGGGGCCTTTATTCTGCGGAGTCACTTTTCCCTGGAGAAAAAAGATGCAAAGCACCATGCGACAAAGCAGAGGAGATGACAGATACTGTGATCCACAAGTGGACCCTGCCACAAAATGCTGCAGTGTCTTCCCAGCCCCCGAGAGGAGCACTTCTGCAGGCCAAAGGCTGACCCCGCCCCTCACCTCAGACACTCTAGCCCACCACTCTCCTCTCTTCTGCTCCTCCCCCTCTTCCTTTCTCCAATTCACCACCCTCCCCTCCTCCACGCTTCCTCTCGTCTCTTTCCAATCCAGAGGAAGGGAGGGGGAGGAGCAGTGGAGATGAGTCGGTGGACGGGAGGCAAGTGCCCCTGTCACGTTGCTGCCTGAGACGACTGTCTCAGCCTGCCCCATGGACGAGCCAACCCTGTTCTCAGAAAGGTCCAGTTCTAGCTGGGATGGTTAGCCTGTGCCTGGGCTGTTCAACCGGAGAGGGCAGGTGCGCACAACGGCTGCTTCACCGTACCAAACCATTCCCTCCGAATAAAAACGAGGAAGCCGCCAGGGCTCGAGGACTGGATTGACGTTTGCGGACCCTTCCCTGCAGTCGTACAGCCCAGACACAGGCGCCTCGCCTGGCTGAACTGCGATCAGGCCCCAGAATGTATTCGTCTATTGTGCTCACAGCCTGGGATGAAGAAACAGCAAGCAGGGCCTGCCATTAACAGTATCCATTATCACTGCAGTCACACCATCACGGAGCCTGGCACTGACAGGGAACTAACAAAAACACCTGGTTTCTGCTCCGAGAAGCTTCCCGTCGAAAATTCGAGAGGCGACAGAGGAAGGGGGGAGCGACGGAAGCACCAGGACCCAGGGGAAGCAGCAGATCCATTTGTTTCAGTTCTTTGTACTTGGAATAATGCCTCCCTAAGCATTAGCGGGCCGAATGAACTTGGTGGGACTGACTGCCAAGCAAAGATGCGGAGGATGACGGTGTGCTTGGGTTTGTTTCTGTAGCAGGGGAGGTAAGACAACAGAGTCCTGAGGGGTGTGTGTGTGTGTGTGTGTGTGTGTATGTGTGTGTGTGTACGTACACACAGTAGCATAGCCAGGGCGGGGCGTGTGTGTGCTCTGCCCAAGTGACAGCCACAGTCTCCTTGTGAGGAGGAGCCACGGCGAAAGCTTTCCACTCCACCGCTGCTTTTTTGCAGCCGGACTGGCGTTTTCGATGGACCCACCCGCCTGCCCGGGCTACTAGAAGGCTTCAAAGGAAAAGTGCAGGGTGATGATGCAAAATGTGTGTGTATTCACTCTGCTGGTTGAAACTTGTGCACGCGCGCACGCACGCACACACACACACACACAGCAACAGCAGAGTGAATTAACAGGAGGAAATGAAACAAGGCTGATCTGTAACAAGCTTAAAATTGCGCAAGCACAGTGACAATTCACATTTAGTGACAGTGACCTCAGAGCAATGCCCATAACTCTGAATTGTGTGATAAGAAACCCAAGTTGCGATACAGACCCCCTCTTTTGAGGGCGCCAAGTGTCAATATGCATTTGTAGTCAGCGTTTTCTCCATCTAATCTCCCTTTGAAGCTTTCCTGTTGGAGGACTGTCACTTTAAAGTCTGCAGTGGAATGAGTTGGGGGATTGAACTGCTCCCCAGCAGGTTTTGGGGTGCTGCTGCTGCCATTTCCGAGGTCAAAGGGATGTCCTTGTATTCTTTTGCACTGAGACTGATCGGCTTGTCCTCTGTAAATTGGCAGAAGGCAGGATGAGGAAGTGAGCGAGTTCCTGATAGCGTAGCTGCCACCACTGGGTCTCGCACTGGGGTCGCCTGGGCAGACAGACAGGGGCACAGAGTTGCCAATGTGGTTTATGTGGCAGGGTCTGGTGCAATGAGACTCAAGGAGTTGTGCCAACGGCTCATATTTTTATGCATCTGGACAACTACCAGACCAGGAAGACCCAGAGTTCAAATCCTCACTCAGCCATCACAGGAGATCACTGGGTGATTTTGGAGACCATTAGCCTACCATTCAAAGTTGGTGTGAGGATAAAGCACCCCCTGAGCTCCCCGGAGGAAGGGCAGGCTAAACATGTACTAAAGACATACAACCTATGCCTTGTGGTGGTTGGAAAGCTTATGTTGGAGTGCAGAGCTGTTTAAATCTCAGTTCCTTGTCCGCATGTGAATTTCCAGCACGTGGGATTGGGGCAGTCTGTGCGAGAGCCCGCTGTGACTTTGGACTGGGCCTCTCTCTGAGTACAGTGTTCAGAGGGACGAGTCTCCCATTAGTCTGGACTTGTGATTTGGGGCAGTCAAACGCTATTGGGGGGTGGGGTAGGGTGCAGAGCTGCCCAGCTTCCAGTTCCTCATTCTGGCTGCAAATGAACAAGGAACTACAAATAAGGAACAAGAAACCTTGCGCATGGATGGGGAGGTGAAGACTCTACTCAGACAATGGGACGGCAACAGCTTTAAGGATAATACTACTACTTGTCCTAAATCAGAACCAAGGGAGGAGATCTCTCTCCTTGGGTCAGCTGTACAGACAGGCCTCTGCTTAGTTGCAGGGAGGGGGAGGGACTCAAGCTACCACTTTAGGGGAGGGTTCAATGATATTGCATGCAGAGCTCCCAGTTGGAGGAGGCAGCCCCCCCCCCAAGACGGACAAATGGTCCGACACAGTTGAAGATAACTTCACTTCTTCAAAACAGAGTAGCAAGGGGGCCTGCTGTACAGTACATCCGTGGCATAGGCCATGTTTTGCATGCACAAGGTCCCAGGTTCGATCCCCAGAATGTCTTTTTGAAAAGATCCCAGGTAGCAATGCTGGGAAAAGGCAGCTTTCTGCTTGAGACCCTGGACAGATAGTACTGGGATAGCATATATAAGACATCGAAATACGCATCAGTGACTGATGCATATTTCGATGTCTTATATATGCTATCCCACAGTGGTCAAGCGCATGACATGCATTGCTTGTCAAGGTCCCAGGTTCAAATCCCTGGCATCTGTAGTCAAAAAACTCGTCCCAGGTAGCAGTGCAGCCTGGGAAAGACCTCTTTCTGCCCGAGACGTCAAAAAGCTCTGCCAGGCAGAGGAGCGGCCAGGCGAGAAGGGGACGTTTGTGGGAGAGCAACTGCTTCGCATTCAGAAGACATCTCCAGCTAGTCCCATCTCCAGCCAGTCCCATCTCCAGCTAAAAGGATCTCCGGGAGCGGAGAGAGCCTCCTCTCTGCCCGCGTGCATGCACTCAGAGCATGCATGCACATTGCACTGCAGGGCTACACACAGCCCACATGCAATTGCAACAGCTTCCCAAACCATGTGCTGCGCCTCCCCTACCTTTCGCCACCTCCTCGGAGAGCCGTGATCTGCTGCGCCTCTCCTCCTCCAACCCACATCTTTCCAGTCAGACGCGCCTTCAACTCACTGGTCCAAACGCCACCGGGCTCCAGCTTCTCCCCAAGGAAATTCAAACGCTCCGTTTTGCAGAAAGAGGCAGGACAGGAAGGTGCCTTCACTATTGACATCCCCCTGCCCGACATTTCCTGCCTCTCTAGGAGGAGGAGCTCCGTCGCCTTAACCACTAAAGTGCTGCCGTCTGTCCAGCTCCAGCATGACTGACAGCAAGCTCAATAGTCATAGAAGATAAGATATATACATATAGACATGTCATGTATATGCACAGATTCTGGTTGCTTCTGGCTCCTCGTGTTTTGCATCCAGTGTGTCCTTATTATCTAGGAGCTGGAGGCAGCCTGGCAGAAGGAGAAAGAGAAAGAAAGGCAGGTTCCTGGCGGAGCAAGAAGTCTCCTAATTTTTCCAGGAATGTTTGCAAAAGACCTAGCTGGATTTACTCCTCCTGGTAAAAGTGAGTATGATGGGGATGATGGAGGATGGGCCTAATTGAACATCAGCATGGAGTAGCAGGTAGGTCATTGACAACGGGATGAGGGCAGACCTGGGTTCAAATTTAGTGCTTAAATTCATGATGTCTTGGCCCAGACAGTAATATCACACTTTTTCCCCTCCTGATCTACTTCATAAGGTCGTTGTAAGGATAGAATGGGGGAAATGCCCCAGTTTGTGCCTAAGAGGATGACAGACACATTTTGTGAATGCCCCAAATATACATACAGGTGGGCCCCCATATCCGCTGGGGATATGTTCCAGGCACCTCCATGGATATTTGAAACCGTGGATAAGAGTGAACACCCCCTCCATGGTTTCCTGAGCCCCCCCCCGCCTCCCCTGCAGGCAGGCATGCTTGCCCCCCCAGCTCTTATTTTTCTTTCAGCAAGCTTTGTTCCTTAAAACAGAGAAGCAGCCTCCATTGCAGGCAAGTAGAACGAGACTAAGTCCTAGAGAGGCTCTGCAAGGTTTCTGTTAACCTTGCAGAGCCTCTCTAGTACTTAGTCTCGTTCTACTTGCCTGTAATAAGCAGCAGGAGGCTGCTTCTCCTGTTTCCTTAAGGAAGAAACTAAGCTTACTGGGAAAAAAGTAAAAGCCTGGGTGGGTCCCCACGATTCGTGGATAACTGAAACCATGGATAGCGAATCAGTGGATATGGGCGCCCACCTGTATATATTTCCACACTTTTCAGACGTGGTTGTTTATTAGCTGTTTATTGCATTTTTGTCCTATGCTTCCCCCAGGAGTTCATGCAACATCAGTCCATTTTATCAACGCCACCAATGAGGTAAATTAGACTGAGGTCTTACTGGCCCACTTGGTCTACTCTACTACACACTGGCTCACCAGCTACAGAGGTATAGTTAGGGTTGCCAACTGTCCAGGTAAAACAGCTCAGTCTGCTCCTGGTTCTTAAGAGGGGTTTGATCTGGAGAAATCGGCCAGCTTTTCTGGAATTAGAGAGATAAGTGTGATCACTTGCAAACCAGACTGGATTCACATTTGGCATCCTAAGTGTAGCCAGCTGCTTCAAGAATAATAAACTCTTACATTTTATGATGCTTGAGGATTTGGGCTTTTCATGCCAATATATTTGTTGCACTGTTTATATTTATTTTACAACATTTCTACCCTGCCTTTCCCCTCTAATGAGGCACCCAAGCAGCTGACCATTCAAAGGAATAACAGGAAATAGAAATACAATATAAAACATCCTAAAAACCTGATCACCAGCAGCCACCACCACCAATTTACACCATGTTCTGGGAGAGCAAAATGAAAGAAAAAAGCTTTCAGATGCTGTCAGCACGCCAGAAGCAATGGGGCCAATCTCAGCTCGAGAGGGAGGGAGTTCCCCAGTTGTGGTGCCACCATGGAAAAGGCCCTTTTTTGGAGCGCTGCTGCCACCCGAACCTCAGATGGCAACGGTGGCCCTTCCAAGAGAGCCTCCACCTTAGCTGCTCTCGTACGGGGGAAGGAAGGTGGTCCATCGTCCATCAAGTACCCAAGCCGCCATATAGAGCTTTCAGGGTCGTCCGCAGTCCCTTGACCTGGAGACGAAGCGGGAGAAGTTTGTGCCGTTGCAAAAAGCAACGCTGTGACAAGTCGCAGTGTCGGACGGACCCCGTTTACCGTGTGTGTGGCCGTGTTCTATGTACATGATTTGCACACTTCTTGTTGTTATGTTATGATCTGAAGTCAAGACACTAAATCAACATACACAGTTGGACACTGAACATCCTATTTTGGGGACGGGCAACATTTTCACAGGTGTACCTCTGAGTTTGCAGACATGTGCAAAGCTTGCCTGGGATTGTTGACATTCACCAAATTCAGACATTCAGTTAACAAATGATAGATCCCAAATATGAAACCAGGAACTGAGAGCTAATCTGAAATGAGACTGTCTAGACTCTAGCGTAAATCTGTGCCCGTTACAGTTGTCATGCACTCTCTGTGTTCTCTCTTCCTGTTCCTGAAAGAGTTTGGGGTGAGGGAGGGCATTTCCTCTTTGTTTTCTAGTAAAAAAAAACCCCAGAGAGTCTTCTCAGAGAGCTTAACAGATTTGTTGTCGCATCCGCTTTTGTGGATTGTAGCCTATTTCGTGCACCTGAAAGCTTCTATCATCATCACCATTGTGTTACTTAAGAAACTCTGTGTGTGTTTTGCTGGGTCCCGGGAAACTGACTGACAGGAGACTGAGGACTGATAAAAAGGAAGGACCATCTTTGCACAATGTCTAGTTAATGTATAGAATTTGTTGTTATGGTGGAAGGATGTGGAGTGATGGCCCCGAGTTTAGATGGCTTTAAAAGGAGTTTAAGTAAATGGAGGGCAAGTCTATCAAAATGACTATTAGTCGTTTCATTTAGTGTTTTCCTGTTGGACGCGAACAGCTCCCCTTCTGGAATTCCGGTTTCTAGAGTAATTCTCTCTAAGGGTTAAACTGACCGAGTCTGTATTCCTAGTGTGGCTTTAAGGAAGGAGGGTTGTAAACTGTTTTAAGTCACTTCCTGCTTTGCAACCTTTCCCCCCTTCCCCCCCCCTCCACAGTGTGAAAGATTCCAGTGTGGGGGTCAATGGCTGGGAGGGATCTGGTGAGTTGAAAGTGTGTTTGGGTACAGACCAGGGGTGGAGGGGAGCGGGTTAGGGGGACAGGGCTGCAGTGGAGGGTTGGTGGAAAAATCCAACTTAGAAATGGGTACCAAATTAATTTGCTCCACAGACAGACAGCTGACATCAAGCCCAGCTAGTTACCAGAGAGGGAGAGGGAGCACAGAACACAGAGGTTTGGGGTAGGGGTGGGAGTATGCGAAGAGGCGGTGAGAAGCCCCCCCCCTATTTGTTATTATTTATATATATAGCGTCATTGAGTGTTGTACTGTGTGCATGATGTACTGTGTGTGATGCTTTTCAAAGAATCGGAGGGCAAGTCGTCCCCCTGCCCCAAGAGTCATACGATCTAGATGCTGACAAAAGGGGAAGGGAAGTGGATATTTAGGATATTTTAAGGTTTATTATATGTAATATTGTTGTTTTTGTGGTTTTATGTTTTGTAAGCTGCTCTGAGTGCCTTCCTGGGAGAAAGGCAGGGATACAAATTACGTAAATAAATAAATTACGTAAATAAATGGAGGCAGAAGAATGTGCAGTTGTTTCAGGTACATGTGCTTAAGTTTAATTGCAAGAGAGTCTGGGGGCTAAGGGGATGCACCTTTTAAGAGATTTGAACGGATTAGACCCTAAAGCAGAGAGGCAGCTTGTGTAACTGACCCATCTGGAGTTCCTTCCACAAATGCAGAAATGATACGCCTATCAAGGGCTATCAGCCATAAGAGCTAAATAGAACCTCCTTGTACAAAAGCAGTCTACCTTTGAATATTAGCAGATGCACCAATTGTCCAGTCCTTACTTTCTGCTGCTTGGATGCTTTTTGGATGGAAGCAAGTCCAGTTTAGAGCAAGCGTGCCGAAGGTTATAGCCAGGATGGCTTGTCTTGGGCTGAAGACACAGCCGAGGAAAAATTGCTACCTGTTTTACCTAAGGTTGCAGACCTGTGCAGATTTACGAATGAGTAAACATGCAAAGACCAGGTTGTTGTCAACTTTGGTTCTGAGAAATGTTCTCTTTTTGCAAATTGAATCTGGTGCAGAACAGACCATGGCAGAGTAACTGAAAGTGGTGTCCAGCTAACATTTGCATCAATGTAATGCAGTGGTTCCTAAACTGGGAGGCGCGGCTCCCAGGGGAGCCATGGAAACCAGCCAGGGGAGCCGCGGAGCACCACGGAATCCTCTCGGAATACAGTGCAGCACCAATTGACAGGCATCAACATCATGTAATGGGGAGCCACGGCCAATGATTGCTAATGGTCGAGGGAGCCACAGGTCAAAAAAGTTTGGGAAACACTGAATGGAAGGAGGAGGGAGTGATCCGACTCGGGCGGTGCTCCAAGTACACAAGGTTCTTCCTGGTTCATTTGTGACATTTTGGAGGGTGAGAATCCAGTGTTAGAGACGAGCCACAAGGGAAGGACATTTTGCCCTGCTGCTGGAGACATCTGGCTGGCCATTGACGGAAGCAGGATGCAGGGCAAAACGGACACCCTTGACTCTGATGCACTTATCTACGTCTGGGCTGTAGCTTCCTCCTCTGTGCTACGGCACAGACCCCAAAGAGTTTGCTACAAATTGCAGGTGGATTTAAAGCTAGGACTGTGACCTGCTTAAAGTAATGGATTAATTGACCAAGGCTGCAGTCCCACGCAGGCGTCCGTGGGCATTATTAACCCCGTTAAGAACTGAATAAACATGAGTCTGTTCAGGCTGCAGGATTGATTACATTTGCAAATGAGTAAAATAAATTATGAAGCAAGAAGCATACAGCATCCTTTTTTTAGATTAGCTGATGCACGCATGTGTTATAGCAGGCCTCGTGCTAGAAGAGGCATTCCCTCTTACGTGATAGAAAAGCAGGCATGCATCTTTTAACACAGTGCTTGCCGCCTGCTGTTTTTATATTTTTAAAAGTAATGCTTTTAAAAAAATCTCCTGCCCAACCAGACAAAGGCACGTTTTTTGCTTGATTATAAAATCTTGGCATCCACTAATCTAACCAATTAGTCAATTAACAGCCTAATCCTACCCCCTCCCGCCACCAGTGCCTATACAGCCACACCAAACAGACGCGCATTACATCCTATGGTGGGGGGGGGCTTGAAGACAAACTGGAGGTGAGTAGAAAATATTTGTACTTACCTCCATGTAAGCCCTCAGGCCACCTATGGGTCTCCTCAGACATACACCACCTATTTTGATGGCGTATGTCTGAGGAAGGAAAAGGGATGGGGAGGTTTGCAAAAGAGGGAATAAGATCTGGCGTGTGCCATTGCCTCCAGATCCACCGCCTCCTCCCCGCCCCCAGTTCCTCCTCCCCCCCCCGCCCAGAAATGCCCCCGTCCCTCCCACCGCTGCCTTACCTGACGCCGGTGGACAGTGCAAACATGTGCAGCTGCCAGATACTTGCTGGCGGCCTCGTTGCGCTCAACGGCAGCGTTGGCGAGCGCAAGAATGTCACATGTTGCGCAGCGGATCCAGGCACTTCTGCCCGGATCCTGAGGCTTCCACTGGCTGAATGCGCCTTCCTCCAGCGGCCCCAAACGGATCGGATTGGGCTGTCAATGTTGCAGCCGTGTTCAAAAGCAAAACTGTCATGCTTGGCGGCGTTTAGCAGCCACATCAGGCAGCAGACTGGCAGAGGCTCCCCACTTGCCTCTGCTGTAGGTCCTCTGTAGGTGCTGTAAGGAGGGGAGGAGAGTCGTAGGTTCGAGCCCAGCACTCTCCTCCTCTTCTACTCCGTTCTCCTCTTTCTATTCCAGTCTAGAGAGTGGGAAGAGTTTCTGGTCTCTGCCCCTTGTCAGAAGAAACTCTCCCATGTTTAGTGCGAGTAGCTGAGTTGGGGGCACAGACGCATCTTGTCTGGCGCAGTTGCATGCCGACACGTGTGCATAAGGACGCCGGTGCCATGCAGTGCAACCCTCCCATGCTGCACCCTGCAGTTGCAGTTGCAGTTGTATGGAAGTGTGGCCAACCCTGTTGTGGGATCATGGGGGGGGGGGTTGAGAGAGGGAGGGAGTGGGGTTCCAGCATATCTTTACTCCAAAGAACCACACACCCAGACTCCTGCTTTTAAATTGGTGGCAGACAAGCAGCTGTTGAGGAAATGAATGCAGCGTAACGCAAGCAGAGTAGAGATCCTCCAGCAACGTGGCCACTGCAGCGCTGGATTGGGATCCTTAGTATGACAATTGGGGCATTACGAGCAAGTCTCTGTATTAAGGCCCAATCCTAGCCAAATTTCCAGTGCCAATGGAGCGGTGCCAATGGGCCGTACGCTGCATTCTGTGATGGTGCGGGCAGTCACAGAGGTTTCCTCGGGGTAAGGGAACATTTCTTCCCTTACCTCGGGGCTGCATGGTGGCTGCATCAGTGCTGGAAAGTTGGCTAGGATTGGGCCCTAATACAGAGACTTGCTCGTAATGCCCCAATTGTCATACTAAGGATCCCGATCCAGCGCTGCGGTCGCCACGTTGCTGGAGGATCTCTACTCTGCTTGCTTTACGCCCTTAGTCAGTGAAATGTTGGCGAATAGACAGACAGGTGGGTGTCCTGCAGTCCTGCTGGGCTGGACGTCAGCCGGGTCATTGACAAACCCACAAATGCAAAGAGTTCCGTTCCTCGTGTTAGTGGAAGAACGATCTACATATTGCAGAGGTCGAAGCAGCAGCAGCCGCAGCAAAGCCAACCAACGTATTGCTAGCCAGAGAGCTCCTGCTTGCCTCTGACCTTTCCCTCTCCTCCCGCAGAGCGAATCCCTTTGACCAGGCAGCCGCTCCGCTCTCCTCTCCAGCTGTTTCTGGCAAGACTCTGCCTGTTTCCTAACTGGCATGTAAGTGTGACTTAATAGCCAGCCCCCTTAACAGGCTTTCCTCTCTGGTAAGCATAACATATACGCTGCATCTGTTTTCTGATCTCTGTTCCTGGTAAATCACCATCCCTAGGGCCGGCCCATCCATGAGGCCAACTGAGGTGATCGCCTCAGGCAGCCGTTGGCAGGGAGTCCCCACCTCCACCAGCCTATTCACCTCCACTGCTCTTCCTTTTTCTCTCCCCCCCACTCCCTGAATTGGAAAAGGAAAGATGGGTACAGCAAAAGATGCAGTCTCCAATGCTCCAGCCCACCACTCTCCTCTCCTTTCCTCCACACTTCCTCTTCTGTTGTCCTCCTCTTCCTTTCCCCGTCCAGGGAATGGAAAGAGTAGAGGTGGGCGCATCACCAGCATCCTGTTGCCTTGTCCTGAATTTACTGCCAGGCAGTTTCGCTGAGTTGCCCCGAAATGTGGTATTAGGAAACAGGGATCAAAAGTTCTCTCTGCCCGCTTTCTACACACCACCCATACTTTTCTAAACCTCTTCCTCTGCTTCTGTTTAGTCGCCTTGTTTACTGAATTAACAAGTCCCAAATCCTTTATTCTTTCACCGCAAGCAGGAGCAATCTGGCTATTTATCCTTTCAGGTGCTCCAACCCCTGATCGTTTTGGTTAAGAACATAACCCGGTAGGTAGCGTAAAGCAGGGCAGAGTCGAGTCTTCAGCAGAGTGTCGTGGTTGGGGCTGAACCTCAAGCTATGATTCTTGGCGTGATAAAATTGTTGCAGGCAAGCAAGCCTCTCCTTCCAGCTTTAAAATGTAGCAGCGTGTGGTATAAAGGCGAACTCTGCTGTGCTCGATTTTGTCAGTCTCGGTTTTGTCTCATTTTTGATGTTTGCCTCTCTCCTCCAACAGGGAACAGCTTCTCTGACTGCCCTGAACCATATCAGGATGCTGGCATAGTATAGTGTTTGCCTGCCTGGTCCCTATATCATTCAGCTGGGATACAGAACAACGGTTGACTCTGTGGGACTAAGAGTAGTGTCCCATTTCTGTCCACCACCCCCACTGCCACCCTCTGATTCAAGCTGTCCTTGCTCGGAGACAGAGAATGAGGGCAGAGCAAGGAGATCCCTTAGCTGTGGGTCTGCAGTTGGAGGCGGTGCTGGAGCACGAGGTGAAAACAGAAGGGCCAGATGCGGCGGACCCTGAGGTAGCAGGAAAGGACCTGGGAGCCATCGAAGCTGGGTGCAGCAGAGGATTCTGGGAAAGAAATGGGGATACAGCCTTGGGTGAGGACACCGCTCGCTTCGATGCGCAACAGCAGCAGCAGATGGTGACTCCAGAGTGGCGCACAAAGGAGCCGTTCCTGATGCAGGGAATGCAGCCCGCCGTGCGGGAAAGCGCCTGGGATGATCAGGTGAGCATGTTGCCGCTGAGCGTTTTCAAGGGGGTTGTGTACTGTACCTTCAAGAACGTTTCACAAATGAAAAAAGGGACGCTCTTACGTTGACCTTTCCTTGGGGAAGGGCCTAGATAGGGCCTGCTTCAAACCCTGGAAGAGGGCTGCCACTCCGTGGAGTAGTAGACAATGCTGAGATAGATGAGTCAATGAGTTTTAGTTGTGTCATCAATTAAAAAATTAAACGTAATTCTGCAGCAAGAAGTATACTTCTTTTGTCTGAGATGTGTTGGAGCAGGCATGATCTGGGAAGAGGCATTCCCCCCTTTTCTCTCTCACACAGTAGGGAATGCCTCCTTTAAGATGCTGCTGTTTTAGAAAAAAATACGTGGATTAAAAATAATTGAAATGTAATTACACTACAAGAGAATGAACAAGATTAAAAACCATTAAAATAACGAGTCAATGCAAAGCAGCTTACAAAGCATCAGAAAACAGAGGGCAGAAAAATACCAGTTGGGACTCAGGCCAAATGTTTGATGGAACAGCATGGTTGTTACTGGCCTCTAAATGCCACAGAGAGGGGTCCAAAACAAGCTTGGATGCCTCACCCAAGCAGGATCTGACCCACATACCCTCCACCTGCGTCTCTGCTGGGCCAGAGGGTCAAGGGCCGGAGGGACAGGCGTTCATGAACCTCCTTCTTGTTTCAGGTGCAGGGGCCATTTGTGGAAGCGGCTGCGAAGCTCCTGCAGGTAGAGGGGGCTCCTTGGCAGAAGCCACCGTGCAGGGCTGTCGTCCAGGAGAGTGACAGAGAAGCAGCTGCCCTCGGTAAGCCTGCTTGGCCGTTCAGTTCAATTCTGTCTTCTCCCCCAGGCCTGAAGCATATGGGGGCTCTTTCTGTCACCTCCTGCTTTTTATACGGCCTCTCCCAGAGCAGTCATCAGACTAGTGGCCAGTGCTGGAGAGCCAGGTGGTTTGGGGGGCACGTTCCTGAGAGCACAGAAGTGGTTTGGGGGCACGTCCGAGGCTGCAGCCTGCGGCATTTGTTTTCAGGGTGGAGAATGTATTTGAACCACTTAGAGAGAGTCTTAGGGACTGGTCTAAACGTACATAAAACAAACAGGAGCCAGACTGCTCTGGAAAGCACATTCACTGTGGGTGGTATTACTACATACCATCCTCTCTTGAGAGTTAATCCTGCAAAAAAAAGGGGGGGGGGTCAGAGGCTCACAGAAAGACAGCAAAAGCCTAGGAGGGGTGGGCTGCTCAGCACTGTCCCTCCTGCCAGGTTGAGAGTTCAAAGTGTGAGCACTACCACAGAGAAGGCCCTGTCCGGCCTGCTTGCAGCCAAACCTCTATAGGCTGTGGCACCCAGGTGATTCGCTGTTTGTCTGGGACACCAGGAAGTTCCCTCCCTCTTTCTCAGAGCAGTTTTTCAGCATATAAAAAAAACTGGCATTCCTCTTTTAATTAAAAACACACCAGAAGCTTTGCCAAGGAGGGCGGGGGGCGACAAGCGGGGGGAGGGGGGACAAAGCAGTGGGGGGGCAACAACCCCGCTGCATGGGCGGCGGTGCGCAAATTGGGCCCACCCTCCCTCCCTGTGCCTGGGAAGCACTTTGTGGCGATGGCAGCAGCGATGTCACTTCCGGTTGTGACATCACGGGGGGCGGCATTATGTATGCTCCCCCCAGTACGAAGGTACCACAAAGCCGCTGAAACACACACATAAGAGACATTGTATGATTGCATAAACATGCAATCACGCATATAGCACTCTAAAGACAATAAGGGTAGACAACCCACCAGAAACAGAATTCGGTCCTGATTGATCACAACCACCATCTTCAGTGGTACCCAAGAGGGACACTTTTCACCCAAAGAGGTGACATACAAAACGCCACCATCTTGTCTTTCTCACAGGTGGAGGAATGACTTCAGCGATATTGTCTAGAAGATCATCTGTTTGTGGCGAAGCAGAAGCAACTGCTACGGAGTCCCACGAGGTAGGAGATCGTCCGTGTCGGGCGCCCTGGGCCTCCAGAGGAGGGAGGGATGTCAAATGTCAACACAACCAAATACATAGATTAGAGCGGCACCTTTGGGTGGGTCCTTTGGTGACAGAGGCAAAAAGCACCTCTTTGTTTTGCTTCTGGTGCTGCAAGATATTATTATTATTATTATTATTATTATTATTATTTAATAACAGTATTTATATACCGCTTTTCAACAAAAAAGTTCACAAAGCAGTTTACAGACAAAATCAAAAGGTTAAATGGCTCCCTGTCCCCAAAGGGCTCACAATCTAAAAACGATGCAGAAGAACACCAGCAAACAGCCACCAGAAAAGACACTGTGCTGGGGTGAAAGGGGGGCAGTTACTCTCCCCTTGCTAAATATAAGAGGAGCACCCATTGAAAAAGTACCAGGGGTCATACAGGTCTCTTGTTGTCTTGTGTGTTCCCTGAGGCATCTGGTGGGGCCACTGTAAGATGCAGGAAGCTGGACTAAGTGGGCCTTGGGCCTGATCCAGCAGGGCGCTTTTGATGTTCTGAAGATGTTGGTACTCACGCTACAAGAAGGCTGTGAACTTCAGTGACTTTTTTTATATATGAGGTTTTCTTGTTTAAATAAATATTCTTTAAAACACCAATATGTGTGTGTATTCTCTCTCTCTCAAAATACATGCACAAGAAGAATATTTATTGAAAATATTGATATCTCACCTTCCTCCTCTTGCAAAGGAGGTGCTTGAGGCCGTGCCCAACATTTTATTTCTGTATAGATTTGTTCTCCAACTTTGGTCCTTACAATCATGATGGAAAACGGCCCAGGAGTCACTTGGGCGACTAACAGTCAGGGCAGAGCGTTCTTTTTCAGGCAGGGAGGGGGAGGGGAGCTGCAACTGCTGCTTCTCTGGCCAGTGGGGGGGGGGGTTGCAGGGTGGTCTTCACTCTTGGTCCCGTAGCCAGTGGCAGAGTCCAGAGGAGGTGCCTCTGCTCACTTCTGCAATGCTGGGCAACTCAAACGTTTAGTCTCAGAGGAACAATTCTTGTAGATCACATGTAATTAAAGGGCAGGTAACTGTAGGATACCAGAGAGGGTTGGGTGGGGTCCCAAACTGGGGTCCCAACCTGATGGCAGGGATCATCAGCTGCTTTAGTCTCTTCACCAGCACGGCTGCATTCAATGGGAGAGCATTTGCAATGTGGCCTGCAAATGAATTAGTATGGGCTACCAACACAGCACTGAAGCTACTAGCCCGGCAGGGATTATGTGAGCCAGTTGGGTCCCGCCTGACCCTATATGAAGCCGTTGGCTTTTGACTGACTGCTGACATACAGGATGCACTGCTCCGTGGTTCCTCTCCCGGACAGCGCAGCCGCTTGGGGTCTCTCCTAAAAACATATTCGCAGTTTCTAGTCTTCCCCAAACGAGTTTGCTGGGGTGAAATTCTCCCCCACTCTCTTTATGTATGAGAAAGTGGTGTCGTTCCTGCTATGACAGTATTTTAATTAGCTGCATCTCTACCAGAGGCGATGTTATGCTCTTCCAGTCCTTCCTGGCAAAGTTAATTCTGATTCCAATTAATTTCCCAGAGGAACCATAAAAGCTCCCTGTAACGGCACCTTTGCCAAGCAAGGCTACTACTGACTTGAATGCCCACCTACTGTCCTCTCTTTACCTCGCTCTTCAGAGAGATGACTAGAAGAAGGGGCCCGTTTTCCTATTCTGTCTGGGAGTGTTTGTGAGGAGAAAATACTTTTCTTCTTCCTTCAGGGACCGGTGACCTTCGAGGAGGTGGCTGTGCGTTTCACCGAGGGGGAGTGGGGCCTCCTGGACCCCAACCAGAGAGCTCTGTACAGGGAAGTCATGGTGGAGAATTATGGGAATGTGGCCTCGCTGGGTAAGGAGCCCTTTGCTCTTTCTTGACCGATTCTTAAAGGTATGCGTTCCCCTTGGTGTGGGTATTTATCAGTGTACTGTGGAGATGTTGCTGGGGAAGTGAGAGGCTGAGATGTACACACCCTGGATATGTCTGTAGTGCCTCCCCAGCCACTATCCTTTCCATCTCTGGCCTAGCTGGAGTACAGGTGGGGGTCCCTAATTTAGTAGTGTCCCTCTTGACCAGCTTTGGGGAAGGTAAAACAGTCAGTGGTGCGTGTGGCTTCCCTTCCCTGTGGTGAGACAAGGCCCACTGGCGTTCCGAGGGTGGTGCAGAAGCCCCTCCCCCTCGACGGTCAGAGCCATTCCCAGCGGGTGGCAGCTAACGTGCTGCCCACGTGGGAGTCTCCCGCTGGGAATGACTCCGAACGATGAGGGGGAGGGGCCGCTTACACGCACGTAGCAGCGTCCTTCTCCACTTCCGCTTCCGCACCGCCCTCGGAACGCCAGTGACAAGGCCCCAGACACCACCGCTTGCGGTCATAACAACAACAGATCCTTCCTGGGACCCATCTAGTCCAGCATTCTGTTTCCAGTAATGGCTGGCTAGATGCCACTGGGAAGGCCGCAAGCAGAAAGTGTTCTGGTCCTTGGCAAAAGTATTCAAAGGTAAACTGCCTCGGGACATGAATGTTCCTGCAATCACAGCCCTACCAGCGTCCCGGAATCGAGGCTGGCTTCGGCCTAGAGCGGACCCGAGCTGCTCCCAAGTGAGCACTGCGGCTGCCCAATGGGGTTTCGGCTTCTGTTGCGTCGTTGACCAGAAGTTCCGGAAGCTGGAACCCCATTGGGCAGCCATGGTGCACACTTGGGAGCGGCTCTGGACGCTGGTAAGGCTATGCAATCATAACTACTGTCATAACTAGCTATCATGGCCTCTTCCATGAATTTATCTAATCCCCTTTACGGCCATTGAAGCAGGTGGCCATCACCACATCTTCCGGCAGCAAAGTCTGTACGTTTGTTGTGTGTTGTAGAAGGACATTCTCCACAGCTGCATCCCTGATAAGACCCTTACCTGTTGAAATGCATTTTAATTGGTAAGGGGCCGAATCCTATCCAACGTTCCAGCGCTGATGCAGCCGTGCCAACAGGGTGTGCGCTGCATCCTGGTGTGGAGGGATAGTCACGGAGGCCTCCTCAAAGTAAGGGAACGTTTGCTCCCTTACCTTGGAGCTGAATTGCGGCTGCATCGGCGCTGGAACATTGGATAAGATTGGGCCCCCCTGATTGTATGAAATTAGTCCATTTTAAACTATCGGTTAGTTGATGCAATCTGCCTATGTTTGCACATGAATAAAACTACTTCTGAAGAAAAAAAAAGCATTTTTAACATGTTTTGAAGATGTATATACACGCCTTTTTAGTTACTAAAAAGTTTTTAATCAATTAATCTATACGATTAATTGACTATTGATTCCGGACGGACATTTTGAGGTGAGCTGGGCAGAGGCAGCAGCCAAATACCAGCAGGCACAAGATGGAAGCTTCTGGGCCTACCTGGAACCACCTCATCCGTCGTTGCATACCTGTGTGTAGGAGTGAAAAGATTTACCAGGGGCAGAGGGGTGTGGTTTGGAGTTCCTGAATTTTACATTTTTCATTCAGAAGAGCCAGGAATGAATTGATCTGAGAAATGACTGGTCTGCTTTTTTTTTTTCCCTTCCCCAGATGGACCCCCAGTTCCCAAACCTGATCTCATATCTTGGCTGGAAGAAAAGAAAGAGATATTTGACCGAAACCCTGAAGAAGGCTCAGCAGGTAGCTGCCTGGCAGGGCCTGGGATGGATGTTTGGAACTTGTGAGGTTTCCTTAGTGAATGGGTGGATTGCCCTGCTTAGCTGTGTATTTTCCCCTTCACTTCTAAGATTTGACACTGCAGGTACAATGTTACACAGCAAACGTGGGACTGCAAGCTGAAATTCATAGGGTTATCCCCTGCTAACTGGGCAAGAGGCACTTTTTCAATGGGTGCTCCTCTTATATTTAGCAGGGGGAGAGTAACTTGCCCCCCTTTCACCCCAGCACAGTATCTTTTCTGGTGGCTGTTTGCTGGTGTTCTTCTGCTTCTTTTTTTAGATCGTGAGCCCTTTGGGGACAGGGAGCCATTTAATCATTTGATTTTGTCTGTAAACCGCTTTGTGAACTTTTTGTTGAAAAGCGGTATATAAATACTGTTCATAATAATAAATAATAATAATAATAATAATAATAGAGTTGGATTGAAAAGAGACTTAAACCTTCTACTCACCGATTCTTCCATTCAGATCCCTTCCCCCCCCCAGATCGTTTCCACTTATTTTTAGCCCAGCTGAGCAAAAAACCCCAACAATCTATAACTAAACCCAACTAGAGGAAGAATGGCTGGGAGAGAGCAGGTGTTTATAGTGGGGAAATCAGTGGGCCTGGGACGGGCAAACCACCCCCTCTCCTGCCTGCTGATTCTCCCTGAAAAATCTCCCCTGCCATTTATATCACCTCAAAAAAATAGTGACTTGGAGCGCTGCGTTTCCTGAGGAGAGCTTGTCGTCTTGTAGACTTTGCTCGCCTTGCGTCCTCCTCTCTTGTGTCTAACTTCACGCCATCCATTTGATACCTTCCCCTAAAATAGCTCCCTTCTCTGGCTTTGTTTTTCCACAGACGCCTCGGATGGAAGGTGGAGGTTGAAACAGTCCTACCTCCTCTGTAGTGTTTGGTATTGTTGAGGGCCTTAGATAAGCGCATCTGCTTCTGGTCAGAGAAAGTTGCTAGCAAATTATTGTTCAGCCCATCGGTTGATTTATAGCAGCCCTAGATGATGATAGTTATTTTCAGAGCATGTAAAATTGTTAGGTTCATACTGTATACATTCAGAAATATTACTTTGTTGATGGAATTGTTATTATCCTGCCCTTCTTCCAAAGCGTTCAGGGTGGTATGTAGGCCTTGTTCTCTCTCCCCTCCTGCCCTTCACCCTCACAACCACCCAGTGTCAAGGAAAGTGAGGCCTAGAGAATGGTGACAGGCCCCAGGTGAGCTGTCCAGCTGAGGGGGAATTTATTCCGCCACTACTTCATGTTGGCTCTCACAAGAATTAAAACAGCCCTGCCTGTAGACTTACAATTTAATAGCAGTGAAGGTATTAAGAAGGAAAAGGTGGGGAGGGTCAGTTGGTGAACAGGGGAGCAGCCAGGTGAAGAGATGTGCCTTACGGAGGCCGTTGAAAGTAAAAATGGAGGAGGAGATGTCAAGCGGAAGGCTCTTTGGTGGCAGGGGCTGCATGGGGAAAGGGGCACAGATGAGGAAGAGAGAGGTTCCTACTCTTAGGCTGAACGAGGAGACGGGCGTCTGTGGGGCAAAGGGTCTGAAGAGGAATACATGGAGAAAGAAGAAGAAGAAGCTATAAAGGGGTGTTTGAGACATGTGAAAGTACTTACAAGAAGCTTAGTGTGATTTTGAGAAACCAAAGGAATCCAGCAAGAGACTGAAACAAAGGAGTGATAGAATGAGGAATTGAAAATATCAAACAAGCAGCAGCACTCAGAGTAGAGACTTAACCGTAGAAATAGGAAGCGGTAGAATAAGGAAGGAAATAAGAGGAATTAAGGTGTTGCTGTTTGAAAGAAAAGAACGAATATCCACCAGTAGCATCAGTCTAAGATGCGACGTTCCCTGCCTCCACTCCAAGCAGTCTCTGGAAAGGTGTGTGGTTTGTGGCTTCATTGCTGTCTTACATTCTCATGAGGTTTGATTTCAACAGATGGTGCTGGTAAGAGTGAAAATGACAAGAGCCGCATCGCACTGTTGTTGAAGGAAAGCGAGGAGCGAGGAAAAGAGGAGAACTTGGGGAGTCAAGACGCCGCAAAGATGCAGCAGGAACATGAACTAACAGAGATGGGGCCGAAGACTTCGACAGGTACTTGCGTGGAGAGATTGATTGGTTTGGAGACTGGTAGCGCCGCCTTCTGGTGAATAATATGCAAGGCAGCTTGTGCTAGAGATTTTTAAATAGTAATACAGTACAGAGATAATATAAAATATACCACATCTAACTAAAAAAGGGTCCCCTGGACGGAGGGTCTGTCTTGGGACTGTGCTTATGAACGAGAACCTCAACAAAAGGGAGCGAACGGGCAGCACCCTGATGGCCAGGGCGCCTCTGAGAGGAATTTTATCAGGGGGTACAAAGTTGCTTTTTGGCCCCTTCTCAAAGGGGGAGGGGCAAAACAAGGTGGGGGAAGGGCTGCAATAGCCGGAAAGGTCTTCGGAGCCCAGGTCTACCAGGCTTCGTGATGTGGTGCCAAGGTCTACCCACCCAGTAGACCTGGCCCGGGCCACCGTCTTTCACTCTCCATGAGGCCAGCTGAGATCCCGGGAAATTTCTGGGGGCCCTCCTTTGGCTCCTGGGGCCCCCTTTTTGATCCTGGGCCCGGGTACAATTTACCCCCTTTATCCCCCCTCTCATGGGCCCTGCTGATGGCGGCAACTGCAGTTCAATGTCAATGTCAATGCTGACGAAACGGACCCAGATGTGGTCTGGCTCAGTAGAGGGCAGCTTCCCATGTCCCTATGCATGTCAAATGACGCACTCGGGGGGGGGGGGGGAATCTAACTCACCAGTGGTGTCTGAGCTAGGAATGCGATGAACCAGGAATGGGATCTTGGGGTTGTGTTGAGTGGAAAATGGGTAGAGACTCGTTTTGCTCCCTCTTCTCACAACACTGGAACTGGGGCTCATCCAGAGCAACTGGCTGGTAGGAGAATCAGGACTGGGGAAAAGGAAGTGCATTATTAGCCTGTGAGATTCTTTGCCACAAGATGTTAGTGGTGATGGCCACTAGCTTGGATGGCCTTGAAAGGAGATTGGACAAAGTCATGGAGGTCACGTCTATCAATGACTACTAGTCACAATGGCTATGCGCAGCCTTGCGCTCCCTCCCTCCCTCCCTTGCGTAGGTGGCCCAGGAGAACAATTAATGAATTAATGGTTTAACCTAGAATCAGTTCTAGGCAGTAGAACACCAATATAAGTATTTAGTTATATGACACTGTTATTCCACCCTTTCTCCAAGGAGTTCAGGGCAATGAACAAGGTTTTCCCGATTCTCTCTTCCTTCCTGCTCCGCCTCCGGATGGTGGGACTATGACAGCGGTCAAGGCAGGAAGCCTCCAACAGGAAGGCCTCCTTGTAGCAGAAGAATCGGTTGAGGCTTTGCCAGGAGGATCCCAAGACGGTCGTTCCTTCATGTCCGAGGCCGTTGAGAGTAAGTACCTGTTTCAGATAGGGCAGGAGGGTAAATCGGGGGTTACCTGAGTCATCCGGGACAAGACAAGAGGGGGGCTGTCACAGCTGTGTGTATGCAGCCATCTGATGGTGTGCTTACAATGCGGTTTCCTGAGAATCTCTGTTTTTATTCAAAACAAAACCGAGTTTCTAGACCAGCGATTTTCAACCAGTGTGCTGCGGCACGTTGGTGTGCCGCGAAAGGTGTGCAGGTGTGCGGCGGGAGTTTGGAGCACAGCAGTTGAAAAATGATGGAAAACTCTTCCAGGTTCTGCGGCTCTGTTTCTAGGGCACCTGTCTGTAGCAACGAATTGTCTGTCCCTCTTCCTCAGCTGGCAGAGCGGACAATTCGTTACTACAGACAGTTGCCCTAGAAACTGAGCGGCAGAACCTGGAAGAGTCTCCCAGAAGCAACATCACAAGAGATGAAGACCATAGAGGTCAGTGTGCTGTGAGAAGAAAAATGTTGAAAATTGCCGTTCTAGACCTTTCAGCGGCAAGGATAGGTTTGAAAGTGGATGGGCAGTACATACTGAAATCTGAGCAGCCAGAGAGTTGGCTGGACAAGATTTTCAGTTGGGTGGGTGGTTTCAGTGTCATTTGTCAGGCTTTCTGTAATAACATTTCACTTCCAAATGAAAATAATCGAGTAAGTTTTCTTCATCTTTGATTTTTTACCATTTGTGGCTTTGAAACATATTCTTTCTTTGGAGTATTTATGAAACTGTTGTTTTGTGTATGACAATTGTTTATTTGAACTCTTGAGTTAATAGTCTTAGGCGCAACCCTGTCTAACATAGACTGGCGGAGCGCCCCTCCACTAGTCTAGGGTGTTGCAAATGTGCCGTAAAGCATGTTTGCCCCACCCGGGTGGCAGAGGGGCAGGGGGAGGGCGGAAAGGGGGCATTCCGGCAGGGAGGGATTGGTTGGCTGGCCTGGGAAGGGGGAGAGATCGGCAGCGGCTATGCCATGATCCTATCCCCCTTCCTGGCCCTGCGCAGCATTACACCCCCCTCTAGACTGTGCGCCAGCAAAATAGCTGGAGTACATTTGAGTAGACCCATCAGGGTGGCTGGGGCTCTACTCAGGGTAAGGGGACAAACCCCGAGGAGTCTCCAGCTGCGCCGGTGCTGGGTCCTAGCTTCCCACCATTGAGTGGGCTGCTTAGACACTTTTATTCAAACAGGTATTTGAAGTCTAATTTGTGTTGCCATTGCTCTTATGTTGTGGCCTTTTTAATGTTAGTTTTATTGACCAATTGCTTTTAATCTGTTTCAATGCTTTTGCTTGGTCAACGGCTAGCGCCTCTCGGGAGTGAAAACGCAGCTGCAAAGCAGCCGCGTCGGAGCAGGGTTCCATGGACCGGCGGTCTGCGTACCACCTCCAGTCGCCCGGAGTACCACTGGTGGTACGCATACCACCGGTTGGGAACCCCTGATCTAGTTGTTGACAGCCTTCTGTATTTTGGTGTGGTACAATGCCCTATTATTCCAAATTATAAATACAAGAAAACGTCTCAGTTGCCACTAGCATCCAGTTCTTATTGAGGTAACCCTTCTCTGTCTGGGCCATACCATTTCAGACTGCAGGTAGGGGCTCACGTTGAATGGAATATTCCACCGTACACAAGGCAGGCCCCAAACCTCCTGGCGCCTACGGCGGTGTGTCAAGTGCTGCCTCCTCCCTTATGTGGTGATGCACCAGCCTTGGCACCCCCACCACTCCTCTGCTTCACACGTCCTCTGCCATCCCCCTCTTCATTTCCCAGGTTAGGGAGCAGGAGAAGAGTGGTGGAGGTGAGTGGGTAGATGGAGAAGCGTGCCCTCTGCTAATCTGCTGCCTGAGGCAACTGCCTCAGTTGGTCTCACGAATGAGCCAATCCTGGACAGACAGACACACACGCGCGCACGCACACGCACACCTGTATGCATGGAAAAATAGCATGTTGGGGAGAAGGCTGAGCTAGAACCTTTCTCCCTGACATAATCCTTTGCTGTGTGCAGAGAATCTTTTGTATAGAGAAGAATCCAGGCATGTGAGTCCCCATCTGCTCACCAGATAGAGGTTCATCACTTCAGTGAGAACTGGGCCTAAACCTTATCGAGGATATGTAGGCAGAACCACTTCTCAACTCCTCATTCTCTACAGAAATAAATTCCTCTCTAATTTTGAGTCTCTCTTATAAGACTTCTCTCTCTCTCTCTCTCTCTCTCTCTCTCTCTCTCCCTCTCTCTCCCTCTCTCTTTCACAGGTGATACCTGGGAGAGTGAGAGTGAGTGGGAACCCTGTGAGGTGTTGTCAGAAGAAACAGAGGATGAAGAGATGGAGGACAACTTTGAGAGTCAAGCTAGACCAGAGAGAAATGAGGAAGACCAAACAGAGGAGTGGAGAAATCAACCGACCAATTGCCAGGGTAGTGACTTCAGTGGAATGCCAGCCCAACAAAAAATATACAAAGGCAAGCGAAAGAATCAGTGCAAGGTTTGTGGGAAAAGCTTCACTCGTAAGTCAAGCCTTAAAGTGCACCAGAGAATCCACACAGGAGAGAAGCCCTACAAATGCACAGTCTGTAGCAAAGGCTTTTGTGACAAAACCAGCTTTCTTAGACATCAGAGAATCCACACAGGAGAGAAACCATATAAATGCCCCGAGTGTGGAAAGAGCTTTAACCGGACCACGAATCTTATTACACATCAAAAAACCCATGTGGAAACCAGAGAGAAAACCTTTCACTGCTCAAGCTGTAGCAAGAGTTTTTACAATAAGTACAGTCTTAAGACACATTGGCGAAGCCACACAGGAGAGAAACCATATAAATGTTCCAGCTGTAGCAAGAGCTTTTGTGATAAATCAAACCTTGAAGCTCACTGGCGAGTGCATACTGGGGAGAGACCATTTGAATGCTCAGAATGCGGCAAGAGCTTCAGCGACCGCAGAACACTTCTCCGGCATCAAAGAATCCACACTGGGGAGAAACCGTATAAATGCACGGAATGTGGAAAGAGCTTCAATGACCTTGCAACACTGCTCAGGCATCAGAAAATCCACACAGGAGAAAAGCCGTACAGATGCACAGAGTGTGGGAAAAGTTTCAACCAAAGCTCACATCTGATCCGACATCAGGCTACACATGATGCGCGACGCCATAAAAACAGTTCACGAGGGGCAAAAACCTCTGTTGGAACCAACATCTTTCTGGACATCGGTGAATTCTCACAAGAGAGTTACTACAGATACACTCACCCTACAGAAACGTTTCACTGGCCGCTCACATCTTACGCAAACTCAACAGATGCCGGCCAAGGAGGCATTCCAAACGTCTGGACTATTTCTGATGCATCTGTAGGAGACCAAGCCATCCTAGTTATGAAGGAATTCACTGAGGACAACAGGACCTTAACGCTATGAATACTCAGATCGCCAGAGGAATTTTGGCTGGACCTGCCCCCGTTCGTCGTCATAATCTGGTCAACCCACGTTCAGACTCTCTTTTAAAATGTGTTTCCAAGAAGAAAGGTTTGAATAAAATCCAAAATGTGCCAGTCTTCTATAACTGGATAGGATCGCCAGAACTGGTGAAAGCTTAATTTGGACAAAGACAAAGGTGAGATTCTCTAGGGGAAATGATGAAAGGAGGATTTGGGGCCCTTCCTTATACTACTTCACTCCGGCTCCTTGAGATTGGCTATCTATAACTCTTATAGGAATTCTCAAAGGTTGCCTTGACCAAAGGATAAGGTATGGATCAATCGTCATTAAAAATAATATTTTCAGTGATCTGCGATCAAGTGTTCAAACCCCCAGGTGCTTTTCCTTTGGCTTACATGACAGAATAATCCTGTTTTCTCAAGCCCCGAGGGGAGCAAACAGATTTACATGATCAGCAACCTAATGAGTGACACAAGCATCTAGTCGTCCCTGGAAGCTGGGTTGGTGAAACATCTCTCCTAACCGCTTCTTCCAGCTCGTTTTTCAAATTGGGCCTGGTTTAATTCAATGGAATCTCCAGCTAAGTCTGTCAAATTCTAAACGGGAGGTTTAACAGATCCGATTCCTGGTATCAGAAGATAGAACACATAGATTCTCATGTTTGTAAACTGAATAAGCTGAATAGCAAATGTCTTCAAGTGGGTGTATTTGGAGCAAAAGTTTTAATTTTTGGTTCTAATGGTTCAAGATGAAAAAGAAATTCATTTTAAAACCACATTTTGGTGGGGGGGGATCTGAAAAAGTGCAGATTTGGTGGCACAAATTATGGGGAGGGCTTATTTGAAGGCAGCTGCAATTATAATTGTACAACTAGATAGATATCCACTTTCCCCATGTCTAATCCCATGAATAGCCTGGAGCAGAAATTTCAGATGTGCACAGGACTCTCTCTGAATGATTAAAACATGGATGGGACAATAACAGTTAACATGTTGAACTTGGAAGCTGTGAGATTTCCTTTCAGAGAACAGGATTCTGTTTTGGAACTGGAGGTGAGATGTATTCCTGAAAACCCCCTGCCCTGACTGTGAGCCCTGGAATAGGTTGTGATGCATGTATATATGAGAGCTCTTATTGTATTTCCTAACATACTGGCATGCCTTTTTTCATCATCTCAGCCACAACCCAACACAGACTGAAGTGTCCTGAATCCCAGACAATTTCAGTGGACTTAATTCTGGCTTCACTGAAAATCATAACTAAATCTGAAAGAGATTTGGACTCTGGGAAAAGATGGAGTGAGAGGCCAGCAAGATTGAGACCTCTGGAATTCAGGGAAATACCCTACTGGAAGCCAACACTGCCTCCTCCGGGGGAATCTCTTACATAAGGGAATCTGTAAAGGTAGAGATGGCTCCTTATGCATAGAAGCAAGGAGTTTTGTAAATCAGAATCCAAAATTGTTCAAGGGCATACGTGAAATTCTGCAGAGTCAAAACAAAACAAAACATAAAGAATACAATACTCACTCCAAGTTGGTGTTTTGTTCTTGACTGGGGCAACTGACTGTGGGGTGTTTCTTTTTAAAAGCATGAAAATATTATTGGTTATTTGATAGGAAATCAAAGTTATGAGATGGTAGATACAGCTCGGCTTCACTTTGGCAGGGGGCAAACTTTCTTTGAGGCAGTGCCTCCTGCATTCAGTTTAAGTACTCTATAATAATTTGTACTCTAGACTAGAGCAAATAGAGGGATGAAGGGGTTAGGGGTGCATGGAATGTTTTGTGAATAGTGCACAGGGACCGGTGAGCGGAAATATTAGGGGTCTGTAGCGGTTATTGAAGCTTTCATGGCCACTAAGATCAGGACAATACAGACTTTCAGGTTTTAAAGCCATGTAAATTAAATTAAATTATTAAATTAACGTGGCTTTAAAACCCAAAAATCTATACAGTATATTCTCTGACATCATTAGGTTATGGCTGCAATCTTGTGCATGGGCTTACTTGGGAGTAAGTCCTGTTGAAATTGGTGGAATTTACTTCTGAGTAAAACACGCATAGGCTTGGGCTGTAAGCTTTTGAATATACGGATATTTGCATTATTAAATCAAAGTTTCTTGTACTTTTAATTAAAAAAAAATAGAAGCTGCTATAATGCATGGCCCATGCAAATGTTTCTTTACTGTGTTTCATCTCCAGGAAATAAATAGGGTTAAAGTTGAGGAGGAGGTCAGGAGGGTACCCTAAAAATCAATCCATTTATTAACCATTTTGGACCTTTCCAAGCTTGTCCTGGTAGATGCTGACATTTCACTGGTTAAGGATAGAAATGATGGCACAATTGGGCCATTTTTTAAAGGCACTTGGTTTTCTTGGAGATGCACTGTTGAGCATCACACATGGACCCCCGTCAGCCTTTAGCAAAGCTCAGTAGTCCTTTACTGAGGGTGCTTGGTGAGTTTGAAGACGTACTGGAAAGTGTTAGTCGTTGTTGTCTCCTGAAGCTTGCTTTGGAAATTTGCAGCTAAGTCAATGGCGACGGACACAAAGGAGACGTTTGGTCTTTTCGCAAAGGCCCCTGCTGGTCTCGAGAGCTAAATGTGAGCATTTTCTCAGATTGTCATGACATTTCCCTTCAGTCTCTTGTAAACTTAAAAGAGTTACAAAACATCAGTATTGGTCAAGTTTCTGATTTTACTGTATCACATTCTGTGTGTGTTATGTATTGTTTTAGATTTCGCTTGTAACAATTTAGCATTGTTATCCATACTTAGTTGATGTTATTGCTACTTGTATTACGTTGAAACCTTTTTTCTCAGTTTAACTTCATCATAATTTCATATGTTTTGTTTAATATGCTCATTAACGATATTGTTAAAATGTAAAACAGTAATCTGGAGTACCTTGCAATGTAGTTTATCACAATGTTAATATACAAGTGAAAGGAAAAACAGAAGATGGGGAAAGAAAACTCATGATGCTTCAGGGGGCCTGGAAAAGGTCTTCACCGAAAGGACTCTGGTCTCAAACACTGCAACACTTCAAAAGCAACTGAACATGCAAACATAAAGGCCTTGGACTATGGCTTTGTCATTAACATGTAAATGTCCTTTAAGGTGAGAATGCTCTTGGACAGTGATGTCTTTTGCTCATTCAGCATCTCAAATCAATGGAGACTTTCTCCAAATTAACCCCTTATTGTCCCATTTTACCCTGTTGTAGGGAACTGTGCATGTATGTGTTTTTTTTAATAGTTGGCTGTTATAGGGATCTGCCTTTATTATGCATGGTTGCTTTAAGAGGGTTGTACTCTATACATATTTTAGTGTATTGGCAAAGTGCTTTGCAAATAAACAATAATGAATGAATTGTGATTTTTTTCTTCGTCTACATACAAGATCCAATGAGGTAAACTGAAAATTCTATACCTGCTCCTTCAAATTTGTCATTAATTCATACCAAAACCAGCCTTGGAATCAGAATGCCCATGAATCAAGTAGCAGTTAATCTTCTAGAGTAGGGTGTCACAAAGAGGAGAGGTATGACAGGGGCGGAGGGTGTTACTTCTATAGTTCCAATTAAATACAGTGCAACCCTATGCATGCCTTCTCAGAAGTAAGCCCCACTGTGTTCAATAGGGCTTACTCCCAGGTAGGTGTGCCTAGGATTGCAGCTGTACAGCCCAATCCTATTCCAGATTGGGCTGTTGGGGGCAGGGCATTATGACAGCGGAAGAGGCTGCTGACAGAGTGCGCAGATGGTGGGAAAGGTGGTGTGTTGGGGGGGAGAAGCAGGAAATTTGGGGAGGGGGAGAGGTGAATCTCACACACATGCGAGAGAGAGAGAGAGAGAGTCTTCCAAAACCTCCCAGTTGTGTGGCGAATGGTCAGTGGTCCAGCAAGACTAGGGCAAAGCTCTGGTGGAGTTCAACAGGCAACAGGCAGGGGAAGGGTTAAAACAATAAAGGAATTTATTGGGGAAGAAATAATACCATACCGTACAACAGTATAAGAGGCTTACCACTTACTGGCTCTGGTGGGGGCAGCGGGGTCTGGCAGCCAGGCTGCAGCGCTGCCGCCTCTTACAGCAGCAATATATATATTTATTTTATTTATTTTCTGTATTTATATCCCGCCTTTCTCATCATCAGATTTCTCATCAGATTTTATTCAAGGCGGCTTACATAGGCAGGCTATCTTTAGACCTGATAAGGGTCTTCACAATATTGTTCTATTCCTATATAGAACCTTCCATGCTCAAGATGTTTTCCCTTCCGAGTGCAGCCCTCCTTCTGGCTTGTGCTTTGCACTTCCAAGCTTCCAAGTTCACCGCAGTTCACCCTTGGACGGTTGTCTTAGATGTTCTCTCTCTAGCTGACTCCTCCGCATTCCACCCTCTCACGATGCCTTCTCAGTGTCTTTGCGAGGTTTGTCAGCAGCTTCCGTCTCCCATCCAAGTGGGAACCGAGGTCGACCCTGCTTAGCTTCTTCAGGCCGGGCACCAGGCTCAAACCTCCAGGCAGAAGGGGCAAAAGAAGCCCCACCCACCCACCCCAGACACAACCACACTTAAAATGTTAGTTAAAATAATTGCAGTTGTGTTTTGGAGGCAGGGAGGGGCTTCTTTTGCCCCTTCTGCCTGGTATTTTGGTTTTTTATGTTGCTGGGTGCACACACCCCCTGCCCTGGGTAGCTTTCTCCATATCCATCCAGGCTTGTGCCAGGGCTGCCAGCCACTGAGCTCTGCCTGGAGAAATGGGGGGGGGGCTGCCCAGGGCAGGCCCAAGACTTCCTGCTGCCCCCCTTCCTTACCTGGGGAAGCGCCAGAGAGAGTGTGCTTCTCCCTTTCCCTGCACTGGAAGAAGGGGGGTTGACGGCTCAGCTGGGAAGGAAATGTGGAGGAGAGAGGCGGGCTCAAGCAGAGCTCCAGCCAACCACTTTGCTCTGGGACTATTTGCATGCAAAGGCTGCGCTCTGCCACAGTCCAATGCCCCCCTCCCCCCCCTCACTTGAGGTCCTTTTCAAAGCTGCTTAGAAGATCAGACAGTGGCAGGTGACGTGAGAAGTGTTTGCTTGTTTCGTTGTAAGGGGAAGAAAGAGCTGTAGCTCAGCACGGGGCAAATGCAGGCAGTCTCAGGTTTGGTCCCTCCCTCCAGTGGTACCCAGCATCTCAGGTAGCGGGGAAAGCCATCACATTCCCCCCCCCCCGGTCAGTCTCATGCGCCATCCAGCAATAATGTCTCCCGTATGCAATTCTTCCTCCCGCCAGCATGAAGGGAGGGATCAGTCTGACTTCAGTTCCAGCACTGCTCCAGCCCACTTTCCTGCCTGGCTTCTGCATCACTCCTTCCTTCTCTCTGCAAACTCATCCCAACCCCTTGCAAGGCTCACCAAGCGCATTCATTCACCTCCCCCAAGCAGTTGCTTTCCCGGATGGGCAGGCCAAGCAGAAGGAATGCTTCCTTGGCCCCTCTAGGAATGATGCACTCTGTCAGTTTAACCCACACAGAGGCAAGCAGAAACCTCAGGTTGAAGGTGTCTGTATTCGGTGCGATCACAGATGCAGAAGATTGCGCACAAAAATAACCACCAGGCCTGTGGCAGCTTAATGACAAACACATGTTTGTGACATCAGCTGTGGTGGACTGCAGCCCCCTGCATCAGCCTGTAGAGGGGAAAAGTGTTCACAGTATGACCAAACTTATTGACTATTATCATTGTTACTATCAGTGCAATCCTGTCCAACTTACACCGCCGGTGTAACCCAGGGTGTACTGTATGTCATCTATTTTTAGCCTGCTTTTCCTGCAAGAAGTTTAGAGTGTCTGGAAACTCCTGGGCCTGATCCCCCCCACCCCTACCTCCATCGCTACCCTGTTCAGCTCCCTCTCCGACCTCACCTCCCCCCACCCCTGCGCTGGACTTACCTGGTGGTGCCAGCGGGAAGGATCCTTCCCGCCGGTGTGCATGGAACTAACGTTGTCACAAACTGTAATGGTGTTTTTGCAACAGCGTGTGCTAGCAGCACATGTGTTTCGCCGGCACTGGTCAGGATCAGGCCATCAATGTGTTTATCCGTCGAGTCTCAAATGCCTACCTCGGAACAGGCGTGTGTCAAGATGAATTTGCCCCTTTTTAAAATTGTCATTCAGTTTTTTTTTTTAACTCAGTGCCTTCCTCTGGTGCAGTACCTATTATGATAGCAGGCTTGAAAATCGAATCCTTTTGGTTTGGGTAGTAGACAGTTACATGTAAGCAGGACGAGTGCAATGGTATTTATTTATTTTTACTTATTTAAAAAAATTATACCCCGCCTTATCCTATGCCCAAGGCGGCTTACAACAAGGATTACAAATACATAATTTAAAACAATACATAAAATAAATTAAAAACTAAAATCCACTGGGGGGGAGCGACAATATGAAGCAGAGAAGCAGCAAAGCAGAACATCTTGAGACACAGGAATCAGACAACAACCCATCACCCGAATGCTAGACGAAAACATTTTGAGCCCTCATCAAAAAGTTATGGAGGGGATAGTTCTCATATCCCCTGGCAGGGAGTTCCACAGTTGTGGTGCCACAACAGAGAAGGCTCGCCCACGTGTTGCCACTCCCCTAACTTGCGCTAGAGGTGGCACCCGCAGGAGAGCCCCCTCAGATGACCTAAGACAGCGGGCCGGAGTGTATGGGAGAAGGCGGTCCCTCAGATATCCTGGACCAAAACCATGGAGGGCTTTAAAGGTCATTACCAGCACCTTGAATTGGCCTTGGAAACGAATGGGCAGCCAGTGCAGCCGCTGAAGCAGCGGTTCAACAGAGTCAGACCGCCTAGTTCCAGCGACCACATTCACCTTATAAGGTGGTTGTAAAAACAACAAGTGAGGTGAAGTGCTTTGAGGACTCAAGGACTGTTACCCTGGATGCTGTGATACACGTTGCACCCCCCATATGTACGTCTTTGAACCTTTGGCTGTTGGTTGTGACTCACATACATTATAGGCTGGTGCCAGAAAGAGATTGGTAGTGAAAGACTCCATCCATGCTCAAAAATGCTGAACAAGGAAGAGTTTATTGAGGGGAATTAATACAATCAGTAGCAGTGAAGGAAACAATATACAGAGCTTAAGCAGCTAATATACAATGGGTGCCACGGATGATGAAAGAATTAAGTCAGCCAGTCTAATTGGCTTCAGGACAGAAAAACAGACCATAGACGGCCAAGGGAATCACGACATAGAATGACCAGGCGCAGAGAGGGCAATAGGAAGCGAACAAGAAAAAGATGCTCCGTGCATGTTAAGGTGGGTCTTCTCACAAGAGGAAGCAGAACGCCTATGTGATGCTAGGCTTGACGCAAGGAAAATTGTAAATGGAGAGCCCAAGTTAGTGCAAGGAAGGGGGCTCTCTACCCGATCTTGAAGTGGTACAGATCTGGGAAGGGGGCTTCGTGTTGGGCTGCCATGGGTGGGGAGAGGTAGAGCACAAGGGTAAGAACATAAGCAGAGCCCGGCTGGATCAGGCCAAAGGCCCATCTAGTCCAGCTTCCTGTATCACACAGTGGCCCCACCAGATGCCTCAGGGAGCACACAAGACAACAAGATACCTGTATCCTGTCGCCACTTCCTTGCACCTGGCACAAAGAAAACCTACTCCTAAAACCAGGAGGTTGCTTATGGCTTGTAATCTGTGATGGTCTTTTCCTCCATGAATCTGTCCAATCCCCTTTTAAAAGGCATCCAAGCCAGGTGCCATCACCACCTCCTGTGGCAAGGAGTTCCACAAACCAATTACGCGCCTGCACTGGGTCGACACTTTCATCGACCTGTCCACCAGCACCCCAAGATCTCTCTCCTGATCCGTCACAGACAGCTCAGAACCCATGAGCGTGTATGTGAAGTTTTGATTTCTTGCCCCAATGTGCATCACTTTGCACTTACTTACATTGAAGTGCATCTGCCATTTTGCTGCCCATTCTCCCAGTTTGGAGAGATCCTTCTGGAGCTCTTCACAATCCCTGCTGGTCTTCCCCACCCGGAAAAGTTTAGTGTGTCCCCCCCCCCTTCTCCAAAAACCTTTGAACTTCCCAATAAAATTGACTGGTTCAATAAAATTGAATGTTCAGTGGGGTGCTGATTAGATTTTGCAAGGTTGCCTAGAGAAACCAGGCTACAGGAACATAGGGTCCTCTTATTTATTTATTTTAAAAAATTATATCCCACCTTATCCTATGCTGAAGGCAAATGCCCAAGGCGGCTTACAACAAAAACCACAGCCCCACTCTCTCCCAGTAAAAGGTGGGAAAAATAAAGAAGTGGAGCCCTGCCAGTGGCATCCGCCTCTTTAGAGATGGTGCCCCTGGCAGTCTGGCAAGGTGGCAGAGGCCATAGGGTTGCAAAAGGGCTTAGCAAGCCGGCAAGCACAAGGTTCAGTAGGGTAAAGCTATTCCGGCTTTATTCCTTCTCAAAAAGAGGTTGTCCCCTTTAAAGAAGTCCTTCCAAAAACTGCTGCTAGTTTGCCTTGGGTGAACATGGGGTGCTATTTCCGAAACCCAGGAATCATTTCTTGAAAAAGCTGCCTTGTGATTTGAGGAATATAAATGAGCCTATGTGCAATAGCTGCTATTGCCCCTCTCTCTGCCAAAAAAGCCAACCCAAGTTTGCCAAACCACATCACGTTTCTGGCCTAGTTATCAAAGAGGTGGAGAGTCTGTGTTTGGGCTGTGCCACCTCACAATGCAGCTGGGGGCCTCTGCACCGTTCACTTCCCCCTGCATCTGAAATGTTAGCGTGTCAGTTATAATTAAAGCTCAGCCAAAACCCTTCTCCCTGGCCTGCAACAGATGGGCAGGGAATGTTAGAGGCAACTTTTACAGTGGTGGCTCTCTTATATTTAGCAGGGGGAGAGCAACTGTCCTCGTTTACCCCAGCATATCGCACTCACACTCGGCGTTGGCTGGTATCTCTTTAGACTGTTTGCCCTTTTGAGTCAGGGAATCATCCTCTCTTCATTCATTCTACAATGTTCACCACTTTGTGAATTTTAGTTGAAAAGCAAGACATAAAGTACATAAACCACAAAATGTTTTTGAATGGAGAAATGTTCCTTCACGGGAACCTCCACCCAAAGCTGCAAAAAGTACAACAAACCAGGGGCTTGACTGTGGTGGCACCTAGGATGTGGAATTCCCTTCCCTGGGAGGTCCAACCACCAGCCCGGTCTTTGGCTGTTTGTTAATTACGCCTCTGTCTCTTTTCTTTTTCTCTCTGCTGGTTTGCTTTCGATTGCGTGGTTTTTAATTTGGTGCCTCTTGTTAACTGCTGTTGATGGGATTGTTTAAAAAATCCATGCTGTAAGCAGCCCTGGTGGTCCTCGTGGCGACGGAAGGGCAGAGTATAAATGCTTTAGAAAAACAAACAAAACATAGTCAAGACACTGGTTTACCACTTCAGTGCGAACGAGGCCTCCCTCTTGCCGTGCGAGATTCATAAGTGAAACTACTCCGCGGCTGCCCAAGAACCCCGGCCAGCCATGTCTTGAGACTTTTCCCCTCCGGGCTGCTTCTCTTCCCCGCCCAACTCAGCACGAGGTTCCATCAGTTTCTGTGCTTGTACTTGCTTGCTCTATCTACCAGACAGAGAAATTCGTTATCTGTTGTCATGGCAACCCCAGCTAACGAAGCCTGGCTTGCTTACAACTGGGCTGAGCCTAGGAACACCGCTACAAGCACCTGAGCTGGGCAACTAATGACGATATTAATAGTAATAACAACTATTTTTAAACTCCCTATAATAACTAGATACTGTACACAAATCAAGACATACATACACCCACGACCTGTCCTCTGGTTTACGATCTAAGGAACTAAGTACATGGTACATACAAACATGAGTACCTGCGGCCTGATTTAATCCCCCCCCCTTTAATTCTGCTTCATGGGTCAAGAATTTAGAGCAGAAAAAGAGCGGGAGGGACAGAAAGGGCAATTAACCAGTTCCAGTCCACTGTTTCCCTGCTCCAGATTCTTCCCTACACCAGCAGATCCCCTCTCCAGGGTTTTTCCAAAAGCATGTTTTTTCCCAGCCACCATGGAGAGACTGGACACAAGAGGGTAGGAGGCTGAAGGGAAAGGGGTCAAGGAAAGAGATTCTTCAGGTAGTGGCAGAATGAAGAGTTGAGTTTTTCAGCAAACATTTTAGTCCAGATGAGGCCAGGATGGTTTTGCCAGGTAGTACCTACCCAGAAGCCCTTGCTCATCCAACTGGTGACTGAGGTTAGACTGTCCTTCCTCCTCTGCAGCCACAGAGCAATGGATAGTTGCAGCAGGTTTTTCGGGGGAAGAAAATTGGCTGACGCTGCTTGTTCATTGGCCAGTGCTAGGTCAAGGCTGGCCTTCCTCTTAGGGCGATATTTCTTCCAGGGAGGGAGAGAGCACCGGCGGTAACCACACAGCAACCGACAGTTGGCTTCAGCATCATAGGGGAAGGTGATGCTCAACTGCTTTCTGGCCTAGCCTATCACTACAAAATAAAACAGCAGGTCATGCATTCATCCCGGCCAACAGCAGACAATGATAATAAGGAGATTCGAATCCAGTGGATTTGCTGATATTAA
The DNA here is from genome assembly GCA_026170595.1 of Plestiodon gilberti rubricaudatus. Classification (NCBI taxonomy): domain Eukaryota; kingdom Metazoa; phylum Chordata; class Lepidosauria; order Squamata; family Scincidae; genus Plestiodon; species Plestiodon gilberti. Next base: position 263,130,894 of record JANXHW010000002.1, on the reverse strand, counting down.
GAAAATCTCTCTCTAAGAGAGAAGATTCATATTTCATGAACAAGATTCTATCCCAAATGAACCTTCTGATGCATCAAAAGATTCGATTTTTGGCCAAAGCACTTCCCACACTCCATGCAATTATAGGGTTTCTCTCCTGTGTGGACTCTCTGGTGTCTCACAAGGTGTGACTTTTGGCCAAAACATTTCCCACAATCCGTACAGTTATAGGGTTTCTCTCCTGTGTGAATTCTCTGGTGATTCACAAGGTTTGATTTATCGGCAAAACTTTTCCCACACTCTCCACAGTTATAAGGTTTCTCGCCTGAGTGGACTCTCTGGTGTCCACTGAGGTGTGCTTGTTGCAGGAAACATTTCCCACACTCCAAGCATGTATAGGGTTTCTCTCCCGTGTGGATTCTCCAATGTTTTGCAAGTTCTGACTGCTGAGGAAAACCTTTCCCACACTCCACACATGTATAGGGTTTCTCTCCAATATGAACTCTGTGATGTATCACAAGGGCTGAACATTGAGCAAATGACTTCCCACACTCCAAACAGTTATAGGGTTTCTCTCCTGTGTGAACCCTCCGGTGGTTCACAAGGTCTGACAGTTGCGGAAAAGACTTCCAACATTCTGAGCACTTATAGGGTTTTTCTCCTGTGTGGATTCTCTGGTGTATCACAAACGCTGATTGTTGAGCGAAACATTTCCCACACTCCAAACATTCATAGGGCTTCTCTCCTGTGTGGAGCCTCCGATGACTCACGAGGCACGATTTGTAAGCAAAACATTTCTCACACTCCCGGCATTTGTAGGGTTTCTCTCCTGTGTGGGCTCTCCGATGCACTATGAGCTTTGATTTGTAGACAAAACATTTCCCGCACTCATGGCATTTATACGGTTTCTCTTCCATGTGGACTTTCTGATGGCTCGTGAGTTCCAATTGCTGAGAAAAACATTTCCCACACTCCAAACAATTGTGTGGTTTTTCTCCTGTGTGGATTCTCTGGTGTCTGGTAAGTGATGCTTTTCGAGTAAAGCACTGACCGCACTGTGGGCACAAATGCTTCTTCCTGGAGTCGGCTGCAAGGAGGAAGAACAAACAGAGGATTCAGTCCTGTGCCCAGTGGGAAGAAACCTCAGAAAGAAGATGGAAATATGAAGAGAAGGAAAAACAAATGATCAAAACCACGCCAAATATGAGACATTATATATTTATGGATTTAGTTGTTGATAACCACTGATTGATTTTGCTATGTACACCACTTTGTGAACTACGTTTTGTTGGAAAGCGATATGTAAATATTCTTAGTAAGAATAATACTATTATCTGGTTCACCTGGTCTCCTCACCCCTGTGCTCTTTTTTCTCTGACTGGAACAATCTGCCCCCTCATCTATTAGAAAGTGCCATGTATGTAAGTGGCTGCATTATTGTGTCCCCATTTCCCTCTATCCTTGACTTGACATCTCTCCCCTACTTAGTTTGAAGGAAACCCTGGGTAACTATTGCTGTCCATCTGAATGACATGATGACTGAAGTCCCAGAGGTTTTCAGCAAGACATCACAGAAGGAGATTAGTGCTTCAGGCAGTCCTCAGTGGATAAGCTACGGGGAACAGGTGGTGAAAAAGAAAGAAGAACATTTCCAGATTGTCTGATGGGCAGGTTGGAAGGAGAAAGTTAGGACAACAGAACAGTTTGTGTGGGCAACACACCCTGCCTTCCAAAATGAAATGGCAGGCCAGTGCGCGCGAGAGTCTTAGGCAGAGGTTAGAGATAATCAGTGGAGTTACCATCGTGTGAGTCTCTCTCTCTCTCTCTCTCATATACGGGAGATATGTCATCTGGCTTAGCCCAACGCCCTTTCCTGAGCTACAGCACAATCCTAGGCAAGTCTACCCAGAAGTAAGCCCTATTGAGTCCAATGGGACCTACTCCCAAGTAAGTGTGCACAGGACTGCAGCCCTAGTGTCAGGTACCTTTGTTTCCTTCAAACCCTGAGAATTGGGCACACACGTTTCTTCCCCTTGCTCCAGGCAAGACAGGAGGTCAGGTATGGGCACTGGAGATCCTCTGTGTGTGCGAGTGCGAGTGCGAGTGCGAGTGCGAGAGAATGGGGAGCGACAGAAGAAATGAGATCGACCTTCAGAGCTGTCCCTGATATTTATTTTCTTGGTAAAAGATTTCAGTCACAGGCAACAGGGGAAGAGTCGCATAGGAAGCTCCCTTCTATATCAAGTCAGGCCACTGGTCCCAGGGGCAGCATGACCCAGATCACAGCCTGATGCCATCCGGGGTCTGCCGCCTCTGGGCTACAAAAAAACCACCCCAAACCCTTGCCGTGGTCCTTGTGCACTGCTGCAAACCCCAGAAGTGCGGGTTTTGTTTACGAAACCAGAAGTCCCACGCTTCAGGGTTTCAAGGACCACGATAAGGAGGGGAACGATTCGCTTCTGGTTCGAGCAAGCGGGAAGCAAATCAGTGCAGCTTGCATTGGTGGCAGGTTGGAGCTAGGCGGTGGCGGAAGGCACCCCAAATCCACGGCCCCCTCAGACTCCCCGCAATCTGCCACCCATGCAGCCCACGTCAGGTGGTCTGCTTGGAGGGGCCGGCCGGCAGGCAGCGATTGGTCCATCCAGCTCTGCATTATCTGTGCTAACTGTCAGTGGCCCTGCAGGGCTTTAAGCAGGAATTTTTCTCGGCTCTACCTGGAGTCCCCCAGGGATTGAACCCAAGACCTTCTGCACACAAAGCAGCTTTGCTCAACCACCCCCCTACAGCCCCTCCCCAAAGGGCCTCTTGCAACATCAAAAGGCACAAAACAGCAGACAGTAGCAATTGAAAAGCAACGGTATAACCACAGCTGCCAGGAAAACGATCGACAGCCGTTCCCAGTTAAGAGGACAATGAAACCATTTTCATTTGGTGTACCAGAATGGCTTCCAGGGACCTTTGCAGCACTGGTACGTCGGCTGCAAAACTCCCTCCCGTTGCCTGTATGCCTGGTGCCCAAATTGGATGGTGAAAACAGTGTCATTTTCCCTTCAGTTTGCAGTGATTCTCGACAGCCGCTGAAAAAGAGGAGTACGACCTTCTCCTTCACCCTGTGTGCAATTTCTGTCCACACCAGAGGAAACGTGCATGGATAGGGATGGCCTCTGGAATCAGCAACAGCCTCCTCCAAATTCTCCTTCTGGGGAGAGACCAGAAAAGCTCCATGTTCAAGGGAGAGGGCAGCAGGACACGCTGGGCCCAGGAGATGGACCCCGAGCACCTTAAAAACGGACTCAGATGCAACCAACGCAAAGGAGAATGGATTGTACTAAGCGCTCCCAAAGGGGGATAATAAGCAACGTTGTTCTAGCACTAGGCTGCAGGGATAGGAGCCTGGCTGGCTCTGCCCCCCCCCCCCCGGTCTTCTGCGGCCACTTTGGTGAGTGCAACATAGGCCCTCTTTCTCTCAAAGAAGCAGAAGGCGGAGCTTACTGTTTCAGGCAACGGCAAAGGACCCCTTTTTTATCCACTGGTGTACCTTGACCCTCTTACCTGAGTGGGGGCCAGAGATCTCTGCGTCATCCAAGCCCTGAGACTCCGGCACCCAGAGGTCTTCCCCTTGTTCCAGCCGGGAGATGAGGTCAGGCTTGGTGACCGGAGGACCATCTTGAGTCAGAGAAGAGCAAGGAATTGGATGAGATATTTGGTCAAACGCCACATCAATCATTGGCATATACTATACACTTAAGCATATGTATACATTGGCATATATATACACTATCGTTGGCATATATACACATCAATCATTGGCATATATACACTTAAGGATCCACAGATTCCGGCTGGGCTAAGGTAGCCAAACTTTGTTTCTACTAGCCAACGTGTGGACCAGGCTGGAAACTCTAGTGTTGGGTGCCAGATGCATCACTTTGTGCACCTCTGGGGGAGCTCTCAGGAAGACTTGAGCCCTCCCTGCTGCCAGGGACGGTGTGACCCGGCAGGCACTAAACCCTCCCCCCCAAAACATTGACCATGCTCGCTCCCCGCGCACTGTCTGGAAACCCAACTTCCAGGTTTCAAGGCAGCGCATGAGCAGCATAGTCAGTAGGCGAATTATCTGCTTTGCACTGGGGTGAGTGGGAAGCAGATCACTCTTAGATTGAAGGAGGGAGGCGGCGGCGGCGGCTGGAGGAGAGCAGTGGCAGACTGTGGGGTGAAAGGCACCCCAAATCTGCCACCCCTCGGACCCCTCCCAATCTGCCACCGATGCGGCCGACTTCCAGTGGCTGCATGGATGAGCTGATATTGCCTGCTGCTCTGCAGCGCCACCTGGAGCGTGGCTGGAAAGGCATACTGCAGCCCTTCAGCCCAACTGGATCACGTGACCTACGCAGTCAATAGGGGCTCTGCTGGCCTGACACAACTGCTTGGTTCTCCAACCTCAGCAACTTGCCAGCCCTACAAATGCCTCTTGCTTTTGGGATTTGGCCTATTGCCTCTCCTGGGCCACGTGATCGCTTCTGGTCGCTTTGATGGCCATCTATGCTTCCTGGTAGGTCTGACCCTGTGGAGCCTTCAAGCACTGGCTGAGTTCACACATGACACAAACCAGGATTTGGCAGCATGTGGACCTGAACCTACCCCACAACGTGTGGGGCCGACAAAACGAGATATGAAACGGTGACATGAAGTTGGTTTGCAAAGTATCGTTTTTGCTAACCATGGTTTCTCGCTGTGCCTGAATTCACAGATCAGTGACAAATCACAGTTTGGGCCATTGCTCCATGAGGATGTTGTATGACGGAGACAAGTGTGAAGTCAAGTCCTTCAGCGGATGGGAAACAGAAAGCAAGCCAACAGCTCTAAACCCTGGTTTGCCCGTTGTACCTCTGGAAGCTCAAACAAGGGATCAAGGTTAGTACTAGCCATGGTTTGGTGCTATGCATGAACCCAGCCAGCGAGACTTGACTTTTGAACTTTCTGATCTAGAGGCAAAGCCAGCACATCCCTCTTGTATCCAGCAGGGGATTTTACCAGGGAAGGGAGTCATGGGCAGAGCATGCTTAGCAACACCTCCCCCCTCCCCCCCATCCAACCCCCCCCCCATCCCAAACGCTGTGTCCCAGCATCAGACAAAGCCTGGGACCATTTTGAAAAGTGCACTTTCTGCTAATTCCCTGTGAAGCTTTTAAAAATGTTACTCCAAAGCAGCATATACTGGCAGGGGCGTAGCTACACCCCCACCGGGGGGGTGGGGCTCGCCATGCACCCCATGTGACATCACAAGCCCCGCCCCCACACCAACCCCCCCCACGGAAAAACACACACACATGGGCGTTTTTCGGCCTTTTTAAGGCCATTTTTGGCACGGGCGGGCGGGGTGCTCCCGGGGCCTGCAGCGGTAGCGAAAACACAGTTTTTGCCGCCGCAGTTGTCCCCGCACAGCCAATTTTGCCGCTGAATCAGTGGCGCGTGCACCCCCCACCGCGTGTCGCCCCTACTCCCCGAGGGCCCCGGCCCCCCTAATGACGCCTCTGTATACTGGAGGCTTGCTTGCTGGTTTGCCAGAATTAAATTTCAGAATCAACGTTTTCCTGTTTTAACTGAATGTTAGGTCCTCAAACAAAATGAAATTCGCCTCCCAACAGGTTAGCAACTACTACATCAGCCTACGGAAGCATGCACACTACACGGCAATGTTATGATGGAGGCTCCTCCTTACCCAGCGAGGCCACATTCCCATAATTCTCCAGCATGACCTCCCTGTACAAGGCCCGTTGGCTTGGATCTAGAATGGCCGCCTGTTCCTCCGTGAAATACACAGCCACCTCTTCGAAGGTCACTGGCCTCTGCAGGAAGAGAAGAGCCCCTCGGTCAAGGTCGTCTCTCTCAAGACTCCTCTCAGTGGCTCAGGCAAGGAAGAGAGATCTGCCGTCCCTCAGCAAATCGGAGAGATGTAAATGCGCTTCAAAATTCAAATTCAAATCTCCCTGAGGTTTGCTAGCACGAGGCATTGCTAGCCCAGTGCGAGGTCATCATGCCATCAAACAGGGTGAGGAAAGAAACACATCCGACGCACTGTTAGTCTGAACAGAGATCTGTCCATTTGGGATTTCTCCTATTTAGACCTTGGCTATTCATTTAATTTTATTTACTATACCTGTATCCCCTCCTTCCTTCTTGGAGCTCAGGGTGACATTCGTGGCTTCAGACCTCTTTAACCTCACAACATCCCCAAGAGGTAGATGAGGCAGTAAGCTGCATGCTTGGGCTGGATTTGAACACAGGACTTCCTGGTCTTAGTCCAACCACTACTCCATACTGGCTCTAGGTACTGGAATTTTTCTAGTTAATCCTGCAGCTGATTCTATACATCACATACACTATTACTAATATGTAGGGGGAGGGGGCATACTGTAAGCTGCCTTGGGCTCCTCCTAATAGGGAAGGGAAGGCAGGATATAAATATTTTAAATCTTAATTATTATGTATATAGCAATATCAAACTCAGATGGTTTAGTGCCTAGCAGTTTGTATGCAAAACAAGATCACCCACAAGCAAGGTAATGGTTTCTACATACCTGGGGGGCTCCCTAGGTATGCAGACATAGATACGTCTGTCAATTAGAAGGAGAAGAGAGAGGCCCTGATGTGGACTGAGCAAGCTCCGTGGCCCCCAGAAGCCATGGAACGTTGAGGGAATCAGGCGGAACGCACGCCGGGGAGCAGGGAGAGAGGAGGGGCTATAGGAGCAAGGCCAGCCCATTCCTGAGTTTGGGCGTTGCAAGCAGGCAGCAGACTGGCAGGGGGAAAGACACCTCCTCTGCTCTGCCGCTTGGATGGAACCATGGAGAAGAGGAGAGTGGTGGGCCAGAGCGTCTCCAACATTCTAGCCCTCCACTCTCTGCTCCTCCACCCTTCCTCTTCTGCTCCACCCTCTCTTCCAGTCCAAGAAGGGGCTGACAGATCATTTGTTACGAAGGGGAAGCATTTGGCATGCCGCCTCAGGCATCAGGAGATCTGGGGCTGGCCTCGTCCACAGCAGCAGCAGGGGCCTGACATGGATGCTTAGCTGCTCTCCGAAGATCTGAAGTCGCCTTCTCCTGGGTCAGGCCACTGGTCTCTCCGGCTCAGCAGTGTCGGCACTGACTGGCAGAGGATGTCCAGAGTTTCAGACACAGCTTCTGCCATCTGAGATGCCACGGACTGGACCTGGGACCAGGTTAAGCCGGTGCTCTGCTGTCATGGATTCAGGGTCCCCCTCCGTCCTCTCTGGGGAGACCTCCCCTCTCAATGTCCCACTCCTTCCCTCCAGCAGCTTCCCAATAACCTCCTACCTGAGCTGGTGCCGTCCTTTCCCTCCCCTTGGAACGCGAGAACAATCCGGATCGAAACAGCGACGACATTCCGCGTTCACCGGGAGCTGAGAAGGTAAAATCAAAGGCGAGACAGTAAAAAAAACAAACAACAATACGAAACAGGCCTATCCAAGCTGGGTCGGCGCGACCTGGAACGCTGCCTGCTGCCATCTTGGGTCCGCTGCCTCTCTGCTACAAAATTTAAAAAAAAACCAGATCTCTTCTCATGCTCCTTGCCGGCTGCTGCCATGAAACCCGGAAGTGCAGACTTCTGGTCTCATTTACAAGGACAGCAGCACATACATGAAACCAGAAGTCTGCATGTCATGTCCGGGATTCACAGCCACACACAAGGAGCACAACCAGGAGGGGAACGATCTGCTTCTCGCTCAAGCAGGCAGGAAGATAGATGGTGGCAGCAGGCAGCAGACTTGGGGTGAAACGTTCCCCGAAGCCACCGCCCCCCTGGACCCCTCGCGGTCTCTGCCACCACTGCTGCAGCCCACATCAGGTGTCCTCATGGATGGGCAGGTAGCACACCTGAGGTTGCCAACTCTAACTGAAGCTATTCCTGGAGAATCATCTCCCAACATGACATCATAGATGCCATTGCTGGAAATTTTAGGAAGCCCTCGTCTGAAAAGCGCGAGGAGGAGGAGGATTGCTTTCAGTAGTCAGCTGGAGACGGATGCAGATTCCAGGAGACTCTCCGCAGTACTTCGTCTTCCACCCTGTCCTCCTCCAGGAGGAGTAGAGGCTTATCATCATCGGGGAAGGAAAGGCAGATCCTGGTGGCACACCACCTCGGGCACCAGGAGAACTTGGGACAGCCCTGTCCCTGGTTCCCCCCCCCCCACATTCGTTGTAAGTAAGAGACCTGCAGTGCAACCCTACACATGTTATTTCAGAAGCAAATCGCTCTGTGTCACTCCCCCTAGCAAGTAAATTTAGGATTGCAGCCAAAGACTGCCTTGAAAGGTAAGGCACAGTCATCGGAAGAGCTAGCCCACTTACCAACCGAAGCCAAGGACAAGGTTGCCAACTGACCAAGGGGAGTGAAGTGAACCCCAACCTCGCTTGCTCTTGTGTCTTTATCACCAACTTGGTCTTCAGCAAATGTCGCGTTTCGCAGAACGGAGGTAAAATGTGTCCACTATATCCCTACAGTTGCAGTTTAAGTTCTTATGAAAGGTACAGGTGCAAAAAAGTTGGCAACCCGAGGCAAAAATCCCCATTCCGCCCCCGCTACGGCTTGCCTGCAGAGATGCAGCCTCCAGGGGATTGTTTCCAGCTGTGTCTCAGCAAACATGACTGCGCTTACCCAAGACTTGCCTTTGTGCTCCAAGCCTCCTGATAGATAACAAATCTCAGCCGGAAAGCTAAGTGCTGCTGGGGTTTGTAGTTCTCTCCTTTTGTTTCCAATGCAGGGGTTTCTGGGAGCTGTAGTCCTCTCGTGCTTACCAGCAAGTCTACTCTGTGTTTTGTCTTTTTGGGAGAACGTCTGGTCGCGTGTACGTGAATTCACACATTGACTGGTGCAAAAGTGGCCTTCCTCACTTTTGAAGTACTTGTGCTTATTGTTTTTAAAAAGTATTTAATATTATATTTGTTTTTCTGTGTTATTATTTTACACTGCAAGTTGCTATGACTGTTTGTAAGACAAGGAGAACAGAAATTTTGCAAATTTTATAACGTAGTTTTTGAAATGTAAATCCAGCAGAACCAGGTACGTGATGTGCTGCTCTGCCCTCAGGAAGGGCAACACAAATAACACATGAAATGAAACCACAGAATATTTCAAGAAGTGTGTGAGCTGAGCGACCAAGGGCTATAGCCAAGCAAAACGTTATTACTTAGATTTGTACATTTTGGATATAAGGTAAAAAAAACCTTGTTTATCTAGCACAAAAAAAATTCCAGAATGGCAGGGTTCATGCCAGTAAAATTGCAAGTACTGAAAAATATGTAAAATTCATAAGAACATTTATATATTACTGTAAATACATATCACGTTAATCACAAAAGTTTATAAAGTGCTTGAAGCATTTTATTTACACAGGTATTTATTTATTTATATCCCAACGTTCTACCTCTGAAGAGGCCCCCAAAATGGCATACAACATTTTAAAAAGCACAATACAGTAATATTGTATGTATGTAATTTCACATACATGGGCAGCCCAATCCTGTTGTAAAGATCCACCGGGCGGCCGAGACTGCGCACCGGATCCTGAGCTCCGCCGCAGGCAGCAGGCCGCCCGCCGCGGAAAGTCTACTCGGGGAGGAGAAGGGGACGCTTGTCCCCTTCCCTGAGTGTAACAGCGGCTGGGGCTGATAGGCCTCCTTGCCGGATTTCCGCCAGCTATTTTGCTGGTGGAAGTCGGAAGAGGCCATGTAACGGCTCAGCCAATCAGTGGGGGTCAGGATTCAGCCAAGGCCAATCCCTGCCCCCTCCCCGATCGGCTGGCCCTATCGGCCCCCCCCCGCCGTTTGCTCCCGAACCCCCCCTCCACTGGATCCTTACCCGGGTCTGGCGGCGGGTGGGAGATGGTCTGGCCGGCCTTGTGCTGGCCTGCCCTGCTCGCGAGTCGACGCAAATGTGCCTTACGGCGCATTTGTGACATCTTCAGCCAGCAGAACGCTTGTTTCGCCTACCGAAAATATGACAGGATTGCGCTGTCACTCAGGCCGCAATCCGACCTTTCCACGCTTATGTGAGAGTAAGCCCCATTGACTAGAATGGGACTTACATCTGAGCTGACATGCATAGGATTGGGCTCTAGTCTTAGCCATCGTTGTGGGAATCTTGTACGGCAGACCAAGGATATTAATTAGCCTCATGTGCAGCAGATGAAGAACTGAGGCTCACGGTCACTCCGTCCTGCTGGCTGTTTTCTCTCTTCCAACTCCTCTATCGATTTGCATGGCAACCGACCAGAGATGAAAAGAGCACTGGAGAGGAGGGGGCTCCATGTCAATGCAAGCACTGGCATCAGTGGTGGTGCCCCCCCCGGGGTGCTGGTCCCGTGGCATTTGCCGGAGGGTGCCATCCACCTCCATTTTGGGTTGAGACTCAGGCCTGTGCAGGTTGAATGGTAGCCAGGGCATTTGATTGGCTGGCACCAGGCAGGACAAGACGAGGAACCGTAGCAATATGGCTGTTCTTTCGTGGAGCTCTTGAAGGCAGGTCCCGTGTGGCAGGTCGGGGGTTGAGGCGGGTCCCAGATCTCAGCAAGCTCAAGACCGTTGCTCTGGCTTATTTTGTTGACAGTGCTTGGGGGCGGGGTGTGTGTGTGTGCCTTCTTGCATATACTATACGCCACCTTTGCTGCAACATCAATTAATATCACGGCTGGAGACCGCAAAAAATGTCCAGTTGGCAAACTCTGCAGAGTCAGGGAAGCAAACTGGCAGTTTGGGCAGGAGAAAAACCACACACAGAACTACCTTTGGCTTATTCTCAAGCAAAACACACCCTTGGTTGTGAGCACAAACACCACTCCTTTCTACTTGGTACACAGAAGTACTGAACAATATTGTATCTCAAGTCACGTCCTGTCAGTCATGTCCTGATATGAATTCCACTTTCCTTTGTCCTTAGGAAAGGGGTGTGTGAGTCGACCTCCAAAATAATGATTTTCTTACAGTGCAAGAAATGGCACTTACCACCTCTAATGGCACTTACTACCAGGTAAGTGTGCAAGATTGCAGCCTTAGAGCACAAGCCTATGCATGTCTACTCAAATGTAAGCCCCACTGAGTTTAATAATGGGACTCACTTACTCCCATGTAAATGTGTGTAGGATTGCAGCCTTAGACAGATCACAATGTAAAGCAACAAATCCATCTGTGATTGTTATAATTTTTAATGAATAATAACTTTGCCTAATAATAGATTATAATTAGAACTAGATTAAGTACCATGTGCCAGACTCCCGGGCAGTTAGAGCTCTTACAGCTTCCTGATTCGAGTCTCTGTCCCCTGGGCATTCCCCCCCCCCCCCGTTCTACTGAGATCTTTCCCCCATCTTCTGTCCTGCTTGACTTGTTAGGAGTGCAAATATCCTCACATGGCAATTTCTGAAAGAGTTGCAGTAAAATATTTGCATTTTGAAATGAAGATGTTTTAATCACCAGACATTTCCTGCAAACAAATTTGAACATGTATGAGGCAGAAAAACAGGATGCCAACCTGTGCATAAATACATAGAAATGACATCAAGGCTGTATGTAGCCTACAGCCTTCTATGGCTATGGGTATCTGTTTGGAAAAAAAACCACACCTATTATTGAAAGAAAGAACGGTTTCATTTTTGTCTCTCCTCGACTGCTTGTACATTGCAGTGCTTCTAGACCAAGTGGAAATGTTGTCAACATATTTCCGCAGCATTGTTTTATTTTGCATGGGTTGTGATTATATCAATACTTACTATAGAAATACTAAGGATTTCCCCATCTATTGGGTGAAGAGCTCTCCAGCCCCGGAACACTTGTTGTTGTTGTTCAGTCGTTAAGTCGTGTCCGACCCTTCGTGATCCCATGAACCATATCCCGCCAGGCCTTTCTGTCCTCCACTATCTTCCTGAGTTCGCTCATTTTCATGTTTGTTGCATCGGTGATGCTGTCTAACCATCTCATCCTTGGCCTTCCCCTTCTCCTTTTGCCTTCAATTTTTCCCAGCATCAGAGTCTTCTCCAGAGAGTCCTCTCTTCGCATTAGGTGGCCAAAATATTTGAGTTTCAGCCTTAGTACCTGTCCTTCCAGGGAACAGTCAGGCTTGATTTCATTTAGAATTGCCTGATTTGATCTCCTAGCAGTCCAAGGGACTCTCAGGAGTCTTCTCCAGCACCACAGTTCAAAAGCATCTATTCTTCGGCGCTCAGCCTTCCTTATGGTCCAACTCTCGCAACCATACATTGCTACTGGGAACACCATCGCCCTGACTATACGAACTTTTGTTGGCATGGTGATATCTCTGCTTTTTATTATGCTGTCTAAGTTTACCATAGCACTTAGGTTATAACAAATAAACTGATCCGTCTTTCAGGTGCTACGAGATTGACAGCGCAATCCTATCCAACTTACACCACCGGCATAACTCAGCTGTATCTTATCCAACTTACACCACCGGCGTAACCCAGCGGTGCAGCGAGTAACGGGAGGCCCCAGAATGGAAAGTGGATTCAAATCCCCTTTGAATCCCCCTTTGGAGAGGTTTTGAATCCACTTTCTGTTCTGAGGCCTCCCGTTCTCGCTGCACCGCTGGGTTACGCCGGTGGTGTAAGTTGGATAGGATACAGCTGAGTTACGCCGGTGGTGTAAGTTGGATAGGATACAGCTGAGTTACGCCGGTGGTGTAAGTTGGATAGGATACAGCTGAGTTACGCCGGTGGTGTAAGTTGGATAGGATACAGCTGAGTTACGCCGGTGGTGTAAGTTGGATAGGATACAGCTGAGTTACACCGGTGGTGTAAGTTGGATAGGATTGCGCTGTGGTTCTCTGTTGTGTTTTCTACAACCTGTATGGGGAGTTTTGCTGGATCAGAGCTAAAAGCCTCGTACTTTACATGCATCGCTTCCTTCTGAAGAGTCATTAAAATGCGTGGATTTAATCTGAAGAAGGACTACCATAATAAATGCCTCAGGGCCGGGGTGATTGTTTGGTTACACCTCGCCGGTTTTCAGGGACCACCTGACAAATGGCGAAAGAAAAATGGGTCTCAGAATGAAAAGCATGTGATTAGGAGCCCCAAATAGCTCAATGACCGTTCTCAAAAAGGTGTATCATCATCATTCAGAATGGCCAGAACAGTGTATCAAGATGGCTTGGATCCTGCACTCTGCCCTGCCTGGCTCAGAAGAAAGCTGTAAACATAATCAGATTTCTGCAGTGGCAAGATTTAGTGCCTGCTGTAGTTTTTGGTTGTTGTTTTTTTGTTCCTTTTAAAACCTCAAGCACCACCTTCTCCCATATAATCCTGCACGCCCCCAACAATAATCAGATAGGGCCCTGCTTAAGGCGCCTCGTGTGGTTTGATCATCATGGAACTGATTGCCAAGGGAAGGGGTGGGTTCTCCCTCGCTGGAGATCTTCAAGCAGAGGCTTGACAGGCACCTTTAGGAGATGCTCTAGAGAAGATGTTCCTGCTACAGGCAGGGGGTTGGACTAGATGGCCTTGGAGACCCATTGGAACCCCATGATTCTATGAAATGTGTGTTGTGGAGAAAGAGGACAGTTTGCAGGCTTGGAGTTAGCCAGAGTCAGATGGAAAAAGGTGAGAGCTGAAAACACCTTGTGGGGCGCAGAGGGGAGGGATCCAAGGTCAGGAAGTGGATGTGCTGCCCTGTGGGAGTGCTAGCTTGGCTCCACTTCAAACTCGATTTGCGTCTTCTAGCAAATAAAGGCCAGAGCGATATTGTCCCTCGCTCTCCATCCCAAACGTAGCATATTTTCTGTGGCTCTCTTGGTGGTGTCTCCTCCCCTGTGTCTTTTTTCCTATCTTTTCAGATTGTGAGCCCTTTGGGGACAGGGAACTGCTTTTTCATTAACCCATGTGGCTACGTAAACCGCCTTGTGAATTGTTTTGATATGGTTATTATTCCCTGTCCTGGATAGGGGGAGAGGGCCTTAATCCACCACCTAATAATCCGAATCAATGGGCTCAGTTGCACCACGGGTGGGCCGAACCCATTTTAAAATTTATGTTGCTAACTGCTTTTTGCAACTTTTTTTCCCTTTCAAAGCAGTGTACTGTATAAATATTTCTAGCAACAACAATAAAAAAAAACCTGGACATATACAAATCATCAATCCGTCGGTCGCCTAGGGATGCCCCACTGGCCGCAGTCTAGCCCCCCCCCTCCGAATCTGCAGCCTTTCAGACAGCAGATTCCTAGAAAGGCCAAGAGATGTGAGAAGGAGGCTCCAAAGGGGAGGGCTCTTTTCCAGCCACTCCCTCCCCTGGTGGGAAACTGCCTTTTTTTTTTTCTCGATTTCGCAGCTTTGCTTGGAGGGCGGCTGCAGGTAGCGCCGGTGTGGCTGATTCCCACGGGTTGCGTTGCACGCGAGGACTGGGTGAGTGGAGGAAGGGGGTGAGTGCACGAGAAACGGGCACGGGGGGCGCATGAGTGGGAGCGACGAGCGAGCAGCGCCCGGCTGCAGAAGGAAGGAGGGGGACAAAGAAGCCTCGCTGAGTCAGACCCTTCTTCGTCCAGCCAGCTCGGTATTGTCTGGGGGTGCCATTTTACCCGGATGACAGGGCTTTGCTCGGATTGGGGGCATGCCACCCCCTGCCCCTTTGAGCCGCTAGCTGGCCGCATTCCCAGCTTTCATTTAAGCAGGAAAAAAAGAGCTAATTCGGAGCAATTGCGAAGGCGAGCTCCGCTGGAAAACGCGCTCTCCCTCTTTGCGCTGCAGAAGGAGCTCGCGCCCGCCTTCCATGCTTCCAGCCAATGAGAAAAGGCAGAGCTAAGACTGACATGTCGATGGAGCAATAATATTGTGCTTTGTGTCTCTCTGACCCATAGAGAGAGGACTCTAGAGTTCCAATTCCAAAGTTCGCAGGGAGCCTTGACTGACCCCCCCTTTTTTTTGCCACGAGGTAGCGTCGATGGCTGTCAGTGCACAATAAGAAGAGGAATGCAGCGTTTTGGCTTAATTGGGACTGGGAAGTGGTGTAGTGTCTGTCCGCTCTCCCCCAGAACCGTAGCAGGAAAAGCAGCATTATCTTTCCCATTAAGGGTTAGTACGTTCTTAAAAGAGCCGTTTATTTTGAAAATGTGGTGCTAATTCCGGTGCGGACTTTGGCTGGGGGGAAACCGTGACTGAGAGTGGATTACGACAGTCCTACAGTGCAGCAACGCTATTTATTAATAGTTCAGGGGTTATAGTTAGAGGGCTTGAATTTTTCCAACCCGAAGGCTAGTCTGTCCCTCACTGCAGGTCCCTTTCCAAGCCAAGGCTAACCCTCTATTGCATTCAGAAGTCTTGTGCTCCATGGTCTTGCATGCAGATATTTTGCACTTGTAAATGTTTCAAAAGAGTAAAAAAGCTACATTTTTCAGACCAAATAAAATTGGACTAGAAAGAGCAGACAGGGCTGTCTTTGGTTCTATGGTCCTGGGAAGAGAAAAAATGGCTGCCAGAGACGGTGTGACTTGAATGCTTCTCTAGGTATTACGAGTCTACGGCATGAACAATAAGAAGAAAAGCACCATTTCGGCCTTGAGCCATGGACGCCAAAATAGGGATTGTTGATTTGTTGACCAAAATAGTAATTTGTTGCCATCTAATCCGAATAAGTCTGATAGTGATTTTTTGGCAAGGTCTGCATCCCAACCGATGAGAAATAGGTGCTGGCTTCCTGCAAGTCTCATGATCTCATGTGTTTTTAATGAAGGGAAAATTAATCAGTTTGTTGATTCCTTTAAAAAGTGAAAGGAAAAAAAATGCATCAAAACACAGTAACACGCAAACAGTTAACCTACACAAGAAAAATATACAGTCGGACTCAGCCATCCCCATGGTCTGCAGATTAGCGACCCATGGATTTAACTCAACGTAGGTGGCTCAAGTCTGCAGTGGGGAGGGTCGTGGCGCCGCACGACCCTCTGGCTACCCCCGTTCCATAAATCACACAAGCAGGCTTGGAATGCTTGAAAAACGCAACCGGAAACGACTTCCGGTCGCGTGTGGGAGGTCTTCTGAGGCGTGTGCTGTGCTGTGTATACCAAGGCGCGTGCCTCAGAAGACCTTCCACATACAACCGGAAGTAATTTCCGGTTGCGTTTTTCAAGCATTCCAAGCCTATTCGTGTAATTTATGGAGCGAGGGTAGCCGGAGAAGTGGGCCACGAGCCCACTCAGCTTCTACATAAGGTATTGCGGTGGCGTGACCCCCACACACACACACCGCGGATTTCATTTAATGTGGGTTTTGGCATCTGTGGGTGTTTCAGGAACGGAACCCCCGCGGATACAGAGGGCCAACTGTATACACACGACATGAATAGTATACTTATAAATGCACACCCCCCCCAGTTTTTCAGCAATCTGTACTATGAGCCATAATCCATAAACAGTAAATATACCAGTGGCATAGTGAGGGGGGGGCAGTGGGGTGGATCACCCCAAGGCGGCGGGCTGCCCAGTTGGGAGGGGGAACAAAAAGGCTGTGGTGGTGGTGGCGGCAAAAAGGTAGGTCATCGCCCACTTTGCCCCCGCATCTCCACCCCCTCTCTACTCTAGTGTTGAACAGCTGATCGGCGCTATATATTAAAGCGCTAATCTAGTGCCAAACAGCTGATTGGTGCCTGGGTTTAAATCCCCAGCGCTGATCAGCTGTTTGGTGCTAGATTAGCACTTTGATGTATAATGCACTAGAGTGGGGGCAGCGACTGGAGATAGGAGGAAGGTAGGTTGCTGCCCAGCCCCCCGTCGCTCCCCCAGCTTTAAACCCCAGCACTGATCTGCTAGAATAGCGCTTTCATGTATAGCATCAATCAGCTGTTCAGCGCTAGAATAGAGGGTGGTGGCTGGAGCTGGGAGGAGCAACGGGGGCAGGGGGGGCTACGATGTGCCTTTTGGCTGCCTCCTCACTGCTGCCGCCACTTGGGTTGTGAGCCGCTCTGAGCGGCCCCCCCTTTCCCCCTTCACATATGAAGAAGAAAAAAGGGGGAAAGGGGTCAGCTGTTCTGAGCGGCACACAGCCTGGAAGTAATTGGCGGTGATGTCATCAGGTCACCGCCAATTACTTCTGGGTCTTCTGGAACTGGAGGGGGGGCGACGTCACGAGTCACCGCCCCATGCACCAGAATACCTAGCTATGCTACTGAAATACATTATGCATATAAATCTAAAAAAGGCTTCCAGATATCCAAAATGTCAATTCGTAATTGTCGTCTGTAAGCCATTTGTTCAAATGTTGATAACGTTAAAAGGCCCTTAGTCCACTGTGTAACAGTAGGAGGGGCACTTATCTTTCCAACCTTTTAATACATCTTTTACCCACAGCAAGCGCACCGAGAGTATTTTTGCTGCTCTGCTGTTAACTTCCACGAAACGGGTTAAATAGCTCCAAAGGACTTGCTCCATCAGCAAATATCAATGATTGTTGCAATATAACATTAATGCAGTTAAAAACTCCCCCCCCCCAAACCCCACAGCATGGAACAAGACTGCACCATATGCATAAGTGGTCAATTCGCCAGTGCCATGCAGTGCCATGCCAATTGGCAGGCATCAAAATCATGTAATGGGGAGCCGCAGCCAATGGTCGCCAATGGTCAAGGGAGCCGCAGGTCGAAAAAGTCTGGGAAACACTGGACTAATCCCTTGAGGTGTCATAGCTGAAACATATCAGCTATGTCTTTTTATAGGCCATCAACGAAGGCACACAACTAGAAAAAGCTTTGCGTCGATTTCAGTGGGAAAGGCAGAGCTGCTTTTCGGCTGCTCCCATCTTCTCCACGCATTTCTAAGCATTCAACAATGGTTAGAGATGGGGCTTTGGATTCCCTGCTGCCCCCAACCCCTCCTACAAAACACCCCTCAGATGGCCCAAACCACACATCTCCTTACATTGTCCCCTCGGGCTCCCTCCCAACCCAAATCCTGTGCTCGGTTGCACGCAGACATCTTGTGCTCTGTTCATTTCTGCACAGGTGCCTGGGACTTTCAATCACTGAACAAGGTTTTTTTTACAATGTAAGATAACTCTTGACTGATGCCTTTTGTTTCCAGAGCGGAAGGAAGGAGGAGAAAGCAGGCTGGTGCCCCATTCACAGCTATGTCGACATCCTGGAATTCCCCACTGACGTCTCTGGCCAGCTCTCTCACTTCTGCTCCTGGGGAGAAACAACAAGCCTTGTATCTCACAGCACAATCCTATCCAACTTACACCACCGGTGTAACCAGCAGGGGAGGGCAGGGCGGGAGGCTTTGGAGGGGAGGGGAGATTTAAATCCCCTTTGAATCCCCCTTTGGAGGGGATTTGCATCCCCTTTCCGTTCTGGGGCCTCCCCTTCTCTCTGCACCGCTGTTTACGCCGGTGGTGTAAGTTGGATAGGATTGCGCTGTCAGTCTAGGGGTTTGCAAAGCTCTGCTGCCCAGTCTGAAAGGCGGTGGGTGGAGGGAGAGAAGCTGGCGGCTTGTTCAGCAACTGGTCTTGATTCACCTAATTTTCTCCAAACTGCCCAGTCCCATTCTAGACTAGCTCCATAAAAAAAGAACAGGGTGCCCCAGAATATTGTGTCTCTGTGTTTTCCTCTCAGTGGCTAATAGCAATGGGGTGCGATTTGTATTGAATCCATGCAGTGGAGGGGAAGGGGTTAAACCTCCCTACCCCCAGATTGATGCATCTCCAAGACAGCATCTCCTTTGGTCCTTGGTGCCAGCGCTCTTGGTTTGCATTGAGACGGTTCCAGGTTCCGCCCCTTAAAAAGGGCCTCCGGTGGGTGGGGAAACAGAGCCTTGGAGAGCCCTTGCCACTGAGTCAGATGGACCAATGGTCTGACAAGTGAGTGTTCCTCCCTGGCAGGGAATCCTGGGAAATGTAGTTCTGTAAGACAGCTATGAAGCAGAGTGGTTTAGGAAATGCTGGTGTAAAAGATGAGGTCTGCTCAAATGAGATTGCATTATCTCCCAATGCAGGGAAACGTCATTATCCTTGAGAAATTGCTCTGGGGTTTGAAAGCCACAATATTAAATTGGTGCAACATTAGTGGTATTATTCTTTTTTACGCCGTTCAGCTCTCACCTCTCTTTTTTTTTCATTTTTGTGCACGTTACACTAGCTAAAACTATTGCAGGAAAAAACAACAAAATGAGGAGCCGTCCACGCAGAGCATCCTAAAAGAGGATCTGTTCATCCAGATCAAGCTCAGAGCCATCTGTACAGATAATTCTAAAGCAGGAACTCTGTGCTCACCCGAAGTTAGAAGAGGAGCCCTCTCTGCAGATCATTCTAGAAGAGAAGCCACCCGCCTTCAGCATGCTAGAAGAGGAGACACTGGCCATCCAGATCAAGCCAGAAGAGGAGCCGGCTACTCGGATCAAGCCACAAGAAGAGCTGGTCATCCAGAACATGCTAGAAGAAGAGCTTGCTGTCGAGTTGAAGGTCGAAGAGGAGCCATTCCTCGGGGACATGCCAGAAGAGGAGCCGACCATTCGGGATGCGGTGGAAGAGGAGACACTGGAAATCCAGATCAAGGAAGAAGAGGAGCCACTGGAAATCCAGATCAAGGAAGAAGAGGAGCCAGTGATCATCCAGATCAAAATAGAAGAGGATAATCCTGCGGAGGAATTGCACATCTCTGGGGAAGGGAAGCCTAATGGAATCCTTGGCAGAAGTGAGTATGATACAGCCAGGAATCCGTAATCATATCTAGAGCAGTGGTTCTCAAACCTTTTAACACCGGGACCCACTTTTTAAAATGACACTCTATCTGGACCCTCCTAGCTTTACGAGACTTAAAAAAATGGTGACCTAGAAATAAATATATAATTTGCAAGTAAAGAGCTCAGCTACTTGCAGGGTAAATTAGCTGCTCTCTTGCAAACTGCAGGAGCTCAGCTCTTTGAAGGGCAATTAGTAGCTATCTGATTTTTGAATGCCTCAGGGCTTGTGGCAATTACTTATCTGACCTTTCCATCACCTGGGACCCACCAGAAATCAGGTCGCGACCCACAGTTTGAGAAACACTGATCTAGAGCATATGCACACAACATTATTGTATAAGTGGCGGGGGGGAGGAGGAGTTCTGCGGAAAGGGCCTTTTGTTGCGACTTCCTGCTGTTTTCTTGGCGCTGCTGTAGCGCTGCTGATTGATAACAGAGTTCCGTCCTGGTCAGTCATGTTGGTTGCACCAGAAAATTTGGCCGCTGCTTGAACTCCCTTGTGATATAGCCCTGGGGGATCTGAATGATTTCTGCAGTTCTGTGCAGGATCAACATTAAAATACAACAACTGCCATCTGAGGAACTGAAGCTGGCACTAGAGAATCTGGAATATTTTTTCTCCAGCTGTGATTTGCTGGTCATTGACAGCTCCCTTGCACAATTTGGGGCGTCTTTATTAAAAAGGCAACTAACCAGGAGATTTATAAACAGAGTGGAGAGAGAGAGAGAAGGTTCCCTCCCTCTCTTAATACTAAAACTCTGGTTTACCCAGTAAAATGGATTGACAGAGGACGTTTTTACAAACACACTAAGAGTGCAATCCTATGCAAATAAACGGCAACGGAACAAGCGTTCCGTTGCCAGAAGCCATCACAAACGTGCTGTAAGGCACGTTCGCGATGACTCACAAGTAAGGGAGGCTGGCGCAAGGCCGGTTGCCCTCACTCCGCTGCCGGGACGTCCATGCAGCCGCCGGAGAAAGGTAAGGCTCCTGCCTGCAGCTGCATGGGTGGCCCGGGTGACGAGGGAAGGGGGGCCATTGGTCGAGCTGGCCCGGGAGGGGGTGGGGATGGCGTCCGTTACACAGCCTCCTCTTACTTCCACCAACTATTTAGCTGATGGAAATCTGAGGAGGCCCATCGGAATCCCCTTCCCTGAGTAGACCTCCGAACAGGGATAGGATCTGGCGGGTGGCCCTGGGCCGCCGGCCAGATGTCTACAGTGGGTTGCGCTGTAAGACTTTCATGGCTGGGCGAATCTAAAATATAATTTAAAACATTGCTCGAGTTCTCGAGCCATGGACTAGAGATGTAGGATTTGATCCCAACGTTTCGCTTTCAGCTGTGGAAAGCATCTTCAGGGGTTGCAAGACGTTGGCACCCTCTGCTTGGTGTTCTAGGTAGCATCTCAGGCCCAACTGTCAGCTTCTGCTTGGCATTTTTAAAGGCACACTTGCACTGTGTGCCTTTAAAAATGCCAAGCGGAAGCTGACAGTTGGGCCTGAGATGCTACCTAGAACACCAAGCAGAGGTTGCTAACTTCCTGCAACCCCTGAAGATGCTTTCCACAGCTGAAAGCAAAATGTTGGGATCAAATCCTACATCTATTCCGTGGCTCGAGAACCCGAGCAATGTTTTAAATTATATTTTAGAGGACGTTTTTGTCTACTTCATTTTTTTAGATAGTTTATATTCTGTGTTTCCTGCAAAAACAAACCAAGGCCGTTTCAGAGCAGGCAAGAGAGAGTCTTTCTTCACACAACAGGTAACGAATGCATGGAATTTGCAGCCACCTGGTGCGGCGACAGCCACTGTCTCTCTACCGCCTTGTTCCGGCGACAGCCACTGTCTCTCTACCGCCTTGTTCCGCCGTTGGCTCTCCACGAAGTCCTTCCTTCTCCTCCTGCCCACACGCGTGCAGACACTCTCCCTGCATCCAGTGTTTGTCTGCAGAGGCAAAGGCTGGACATGGGAACTCATGTTCCCATGAACATCATTACTCCCATGAACATCATGAACATCATTACTCCCCACGATGGATTCGTTCACCCTGTGTCGAACGTTTTCCATTGCAGAAAACCCTGAGGGCCCAATCCTATGGGTCTGCTGTGCCGCCAGAACTCGTGTTCGGGTGGCACGGTGTGCTTTACGGGTGTCGCAAGTGGCGACTGCACCATTCTGCGCAGCCAGGCCGCCGCCGTGAGCCAAAAGCCCCGGTGAGGCCCCGGCGCCAGCAAGTCAGTGGGGAGAGGGAGGAACAGGGTGATGACCGTGGCGGGGAGGGGTGTGTGTCGAAGCCCAGAAGGGGGCGGAATCGGCTGCAGCAGTGCTGCTGATACCCTATCCCCCTTCTCAACCTTGATTCTTCCTGGGTCCATTTGGACTGGCACAGTAGACCCACTTGGGCAGTGAAGTCTTACCCCTGGACTGACACCCCAACAGTGTATGCTCTGGTGGCGCACCTGCACTGGCGGTTTTTTTTAATTTTATAGGATTGGGCTGCCAGAGTGATGAGCCGGCACAATCTCCATGAATCTGCTCTCCACAGAGAGTGAACTCCTGAAACAGGGCTTTTCATGGTTTTAAAAGGCAACTGTACAAATTGACGTAGCTCAGCAGAATCTTCCCATATACAGAGGAAGTTGAACTCTGGTTATTGGGCGATGAACAGTGCAAGCCTATGCATGTTTACTCAGAAGCAAGTCCTTTTGGCTTTAATGGGACTTGCTTCCAGGTAAAGTATGTTGGCCTTAGATCTGGAAGTTCGAGGTTCAAATCCCTGCTCAGCCACGAAGCTTCCTAGGTGACCTTGGGCCAGTCTCTATCTCTCAGCCTCACCTACCTCACAGGGTTGTTATGAGGAGAAAAGGAGGGGAAAGAACTATGCAGTTCCCTGAGCTCCTTGGAGGAAAGGGGTGGTGGTGTATACAAATGTGAAAATAAATGGCCTTCAGGCCCTATGATGAACTTCTGGCTGATCCAGCCAAGCCCTTTTGATGTCCTTGAAAGCCCTTGTGAGGGGCCTAGTGGCCTGAAGGCATAGTGGTGTCCACAGAGGCACAGGGAGGGATGGGTGGTTGGTTGGTGAGCAGCAGTGCCTGGCCTGGGGGGGAGGAGTTGCTCAAACTGAGGACAGGCCTGGGCTACGGGCAGCTATTTTGTGGAGCCAAGCAGAAGCGTTGTTGGGGTTGGGGCGGGGGGGGCCGTGGGCCCCAGGGCGGGGCCGGATGTGGTGGCGAAGGGGCGTACTTGCCTCTGGGATGCACCTCCTCCGCCTCGCTGGTCTTGGCGTTGGGCCCTCCCACCCGCCCTGGAGCTCGTACGGCTCCAAAATAGCAAGTAAAAGGGCGGGGGGGGGGTAATTGGAGCCGCGCCGGGCGCGCTCCTGAAGCTGACATCACACCCAGGTCATGTGGGGGCGTGGCGTCTCCGCCCCCCCCCCCCAAATCGCCACTGGGGCTAAGGAGAGAGACTATCAGCAGAAAGAACCAACAGAGACAGGGAGCCAGCTCCAACTCCCTCTTGCATTTTCTATCCAAACTGTCCACCTTACCGTCGAGGGGCCCCGCGGCCTGAGTCAGAGACCCTGCCGGCCCCTTCTAGTTTCCCCACTGTCAGCCCCTCTGAGGCCTCCCCCATTAGGTTCCCCCTCGGGGCTAACCTGGCCCTTCACGGCCTAGGGGAGTGGGTTACGCTCCCCCCATGGTTCTGCTTCTGTCACTGGGCTGGCCCCATGCGCCTCCCAGAGCTCAGTGGCCTGGCTGCCCTCTAGTCGGAGACTGTTTTCATTGACCACACCCAGGTGTTTATATCCCCTGGCGCTACTGGCTAGCCCCGCCTCTTCCTGCCCCATTTCCCTTCTTAACCGCCATCCCTCACGTGCTCCTGTTTCTCCACCCGCTAGGAGGTGGTCCTGCTGACTCCCTCTCTCACCTGGTAAGCTCGCCCCCGGACACAAACTACAGACTTCACCCCACCATTATTATGGGTGGCTACTTTCCATGTGAAGAGTGCGATTTTCACATGGAGTGGCCAGGCCCAAACACCCCTGATCTTAAGCAAACTTACTTTGAAGTATATTTCTCTCGAAATCAATGGCACATTCCAAAATAGGTTTCTGGTGAGGAATGTAAACATTCCTGGAAATATTTTGTAGAAGGAGCCCGAGTAGTATAATGATTAGTGTAGGATTAAGGTAAAGGTAAAGGTATCCCCTGACAATTAAGTCCAGTCGTGTCCGACTCTAGGGTGTGGTGCTCATCCCCATTTCAAAGCCGAAGAGCCAGCGTTGTCCCAAGACGCCTCCGTGGTCATGTGGCCGGCATGACTCTCCTTGCTGCAGCGCGTAGCATGCGGCTGGAACACGGAGCGCTGGTTACCTTCCCGCAAGCGGTACCTATTTATCTACTCGCATTGACATGCTTTGGAACTGCTAGGTTGGCAGGAGCTGGCCAAGCAACGAGCGCTCACCCCGTCGCGAGAATCAAACTGCCGACCTTTCGATCAACAGCTTATGGTTCAGCGGTTTAACCCGCTGCGCCACCCGCTGGCCTAGTGTAGGATTAGGACTGGGCAAACCTGGGTTCAAATCCCACTCATCCATGAAACTCTTTCAGTAGTGTGGGGGCAGAGGTTGTCACACTCTTAGCCTAATCTAGCTCACAGCCTTGTTGTGAGAATATATTTGGGGCTGGAAGAAGAACCATGTCTGTTGCACTGCTGGGTTCTGTGGAGAAAGGATGGAGTAAGCATGTCGTAGGTAATGGCTACTCTGTGAAGGTAGGGCTGGCCGTTAATATTGTTTGTTTATTTATATAAATAATTTATTTTATTTATCTGCTTTCCCCCCAAATGGGCACCCAAACCAGCTGAAGAAAACGTATAAGAATGTATATAACAATTTGATAAACAATTAAAACATAACTAAAAACAACCAGCAGCAATCATCCTGTAATAAAAAAGTAAAAAAGCAAAGCATATAAAATACAAAACAGTAATTTATTTTATTTATTTTTCACATTTTTATACCACCCTTCCTCCAAGGAGCTCAGAGTGGTGTACATATTTCCTCCCCTCCTTTTTTTTGTCCTTACAACAACCCTGTGAGGTAGGTGGGGCTGAGAGATAGTGACTGACCCAAGGTCACCCAGGAAGCTTTGTGGCTGAGCGGGGATTTGAACCTGGATCTTCCAGGTCTAAGTCCGACTCCCAAACCACTACACCATCCTGCACCATCCTGTAATAAAATAAACGCCTTTTATTCCTGCTCTCCCTATGTAGAGGCTACTCTATGGTGAGGTTGGAAGACTTGGCATCTGATTTCTTGTTTCTAATAACCCTTCTTTCCATTCTAATAACGTTTCCCTCTTTGTTTGGAACAGGAAAACAACTTGGATCTGAGAATCCAGAAAAGAACCTCCACTGGGGAGGTATGGGACGTGTGCGATCTCAAAGGGTCATACTGGGTAGACGTGCTGGTGATGCTTCCCCCATTCCTGAACGTGAGTGTAAATCCGAGAGTGAGCAGCGAAAGCAGGCAGCAAAACGAAGGAGAAAATCTGATCAGAGCCTGGAAAGTGGCTCAGAATTTAACAAAACCACACTGTCTGCTAGAGAGGAAAGTTACATATGTGTGGATTGTGGGAAATGTTTCCAACAGAAGTCGAAATTCACTAGACACCAACGAGTTCATTCAGCAGAAAAGCCTTATAAATGCTCAGAATGTGGGAAGAGCTTCCATCGTCACGATAATCTTCTGGTACATCAAGGAGTGCACACCAAAGAGCAACCTTATGTGTGCTCTGATTGTGGGAAAGGTTTCCGCCAAAAGCAAACACTTGTATCCCACCAAAGAATTCATACTGGAGAGAAACCCTTTGTGTGTTCCGAGTGTGGAAAAGCCTTCCGGGAAAGCAGGTTATTATACAAACACCAAAAAATCCACACGGCACAAATATTGTATGAGTGTCTTGAATGTAAGAAAGTCTTTCGAGAAAAGAAATCTTTTCTTACACATCAGAGAATCCATACAGGAGAGAGACCCTACGAGTGCCCTGAGTGTGGAAAAACCTTCTGTGACCAACAGACATTGAACAGTCACCAGAAAATTCACTTGGCAGAGAAGCCACATGAATGCCCAGATTGCGGGAAAAGCTTTCGACGGAAGGGAAATCTTCTCATACATCAGAGAAGTCACACTGAAATCAGACCCTATGAGTGTCCTCAGTGTGGAAGAACCTTCAAACTAAGACATGTCTTAACAAAACACCAAAGAATCCACACAGAAGAAAATGCCCCAGATGTGGGGAAAGCCTATCAGTGTTCAGAGTGTGGAAAAAGCTTTAAATGGAAGGAATATCTGCAGTCCCATCAGAGAATCCACAAAGACGAGGCACCTTATGGATGTCTGGAATGTGGGAAAAGCTTTAGACGGAAGGGACATCTTATCGCACATCAAAGAACCCACACTGGAGAGAGACCTTACGAGTGTCCAGATTGTGGGAGAGCCTTCCGAGTAAGGAGTACATTGAAAAACCATCAGAGAATCCACACAGGAGAAAAACCTTATGAGTGTCCTGATTGTGGGAAAAGCTTCCAACAGAAGGAATATTTTCAGTCACATCAGAGAATCCACAGAGGAGAGGGGCCTTATGAATGTTCGGAGTGTGGAAAATTTTTTCACCAAAAGGGGACCCTTGTATCACACCAGAGAACCCATACTGGAGAAAAACCCTATCCATGTCCTGATTGTGGAAGAACCTTCCGTGAAAGAAATACACTGAAAAGGCATCAGAGACTCCACACAGGAGAGAAACCCTACGAATGCTCCGAATGTGGGAAAAGGTTCCCACGATATGACTCGCTTGTTGATCACCAGAGAATGCACACGGGAGAGAAACCCTTTCAGTGTCTTGAGTGTGGAAAAACATTCCGGAGAAGGAAGATGTTAACTTCACACTGCAGAAGCCACACAAGAGGAGAATATTATGAAAGCTCTGAACGTGGGAAGAACCTTCAGACTAAGGAAAATCCAGATACAGATAGTCAAATACACCCAGGAGAAATCCTGAGTGACTCAGGTGTGGATAAAATTTCCATTGACCCAGACAAGCAGTCCATTGACCCAGAAGATTCACACAGTGAAGAAAGCTATCTGTTTGGGGAACAAAGTTTGTGAAGTAATGGAGAATGTTAAAAATCAGAGAACGCCAACCCGAGGGAAACTAATAATTATTAGTCTTTTGATTTTAGATGAGTTTTGTATTTTGGGTTTAGTTTTAAGATTTTCTATATTATGCTGTGGTTTTTATCCGTTGACCATGTGTTGAGCTACTGTGGGAGCCTTTTGGACTGTAGGGTAAACTGTTTGAGTTATAAAATAAAAAATAGATACAGGAGCATAAGAATTTTCCCTGCTACATCAGATCAGAAGGTCAGTTTAGACTTTGAAGAATACAAATGCAAAAAAGGTTCTCACAGCCCAATCCTATCTTGTAATTCCCACCGTAAGCCCTGGACCGGCATCGTGAAACTCGTACTGCCATGTGCACTGGCCCAGCAACGCAAACAGCCAGTAGTTCCCACACACACACACACACACACACACACACACACACACACACACACACACACACACACCCACTCCCTGACAGGAAGGTCAGTGGTGGGGGCTGTAAGAGAGGCTCTACCCCTTTCCCCGTCCCAAGACACCCCCTGGGTCTCCTCGAACATATGCCAGCAAAATAGCTGGTGTATAGCTGAGGAGACCATTAGACTGCCTGGCTACCATAGGGAGAAAAGTAAGGGAAATTTTTACGCACCTCTCCTTGGCCATCTGGTTGTTGTGGTCGTCCCCAGCATGCAGTTGCCTCACACACACACACCCATAGCATGCATTTGGCAGCAGCACTGTATTGCTATGGACTGGCGGGAGGGTAGGATTGGACCTACAGTGTGCTGGACTTGGGAATAGCATATGTGAGCGGGAGAGATTAGTATAGGATCTTGAACATGGATTTGCACTGGGCTTTTGATGTGGCTGCCGTGGCATAGCTTGATCTGTTATGGTATTCTTCATTTATATTGGCACGTGTCTCTCTTCTCCCCACCAAAAGGACCCCAAAGCTGACAACCTGTTAAAATGCAATAAAAAGGTAAAGGTGACCCCTGACAATTAAGTCCAGTTGTGTCCGACTCTAGGGTGTGGTGCTCATCCCCATTTCAAAGCCGAAGAGCCAGCGTTGTCCGAAGACGCCTCCGTGGTCATGTGGCCAGCATGACTCTCCTTGCCGCAGCGCGTAGCATGCAGCTGGAACACGGAGCGCTGTTTACCTTCCCGCAAGCAGTACCTATTTATCTACTCGCATTAACATGCTTTGGAACTGCTAGGTTGGCAGGAGCTGGCCAAGCAACGAGAGCTCACCCTGTCGCGGATTCGAACTGCCGACCTTTCGATCGACAGCTCATGGTTCAGCGGTTTAACCCACTGCTCCAATTCGACAATTTAAAAATAATCTGGGGGGGAGGGGGAACACTTGCTAGAAGACAGCAGCCAAAATACACCAACTGGGTCATAAGGAAAGTCATCACAATGCTTTTAAAGCATATGGACCTGATGGAGGAGGGAGGGCCAAAGCCCAGAATGCACTCATAGCAGGGCTGTGTCAGAGGGCGGGAATACTCGGGCATGAGCCAGGGGAGAGGGGAGCTGGGGTCCAGTAGCCCCTGAGAGACTGTCCTCTGTGAATATGTCCATCCCCTTGAAAAGCCAAGCAGGCCACTCATCACCAGAACATCTTGTGGCAACAAGTTCCACAGGCTAAGTATGCTTGTTTTGGGAGACTCACTGAGACTTGGGGCAGAAGAAGCCACTAGTGGGAGCTGGTGGTGCTCATGGAAGCAGAATGATGGCCCAAGTCATATTCAGTCATTTGCAACCCCCTGCGTGATTTCTCAGTGGGGCTTTGCATAGACTTGCAGCCATACGTTTTCTGTATTAGCCTCTTTCTGTGTGAAAATAGGGAGGGGCTGCTGCCAGCCAGTATTGTCTCAACTGAGTTTGATGGACCAATGGTCAGACTCGGCACAAGGCAGCTTTTTATGTTCCTGATCTCAGTGCAGTATTTGGCAATAGGCATTTTGGGACCATTTTGGGATGCATCTCAGTGCATTTCTGTGGGCCTTTAGACATGCATAATGTTCAGGTCTGTTTAGAATACAAGTAATGGCAGTCTGGGAACCCTGGAAGCAGGGCAGGAAAAGCCCTTTTTCGTTTGTGCTCCCTCGGAAATAGCATTGTAGAGGTAGACTGTGTCCGAACCTGGATGTTTTATTAAGCTGTGGTGGCTAATAGGCTGGGATGGCCCTGTCTTCTTCCAGGAGTTTGTCTTAAGCCCATCTAGGCTTGTGGCCCTGGTTGCCTCATGTGGCAGAGAATTCCACAGGTCCTCAGTGGTGTTAGGCCATCCCTTTTGTTAAACAAATTACTTGTCAATAGTCCAGGGTACCTGGAGGATTTTTTTCTTAAAGGTTGTTAACGGTTAAGATGGGAGATGCCTGGAGACACCCCTTCCCCCCCCCCAAAAAAAAGCCAGGAGGAAAGACTGATATAATGTGAGCGTGTGGCAAAAGATAGTTGTATGCAGTTGTGGGGTGCGATGGGGTCACAGGCAGAGAGAGAACAGTGGCAGCTGGAAGCACCTGGTGGGTGGCAGCGGGGGGGGGGTTTGCTCCTCTCCCGAGGCCTGCTGGGAGGAAGTGGATCTACGTGCTGCTTGTATCTCTTGTAAATAAAGCAAATATGTCTGAAATGCTCAAAGTCTCCAGTGCTCTCCCTCTTGCAAAGACAACAAGGCCCAGGTGGTGGTAACACTGGAACTGGTCACCAGTTCGAGAAGTGGAGAGTGCACAGCAATATCCTACCTTGGGCAACGCTGAGTCCTTCTCTTATTGTCCTTTTCTTAAGGGAAAGGGAGGATAATTTCTGTTTATTGTGTTTTAAACCACTTGTCCTGTCAATCATCTCCATGCTGAAAGGTATCAGCTCTGGCATAGCACCTGGAGGGCCGTTGTGGTGGCGAAGTGATTACAGCGCTGCTGGGCGCCAGAAGTCAGCCCTGCTCAGCCTTGATGATGCCCACTGAATGACTTTACTCTCGTTTGAGGCTAGCCTACTTCAAAGGGTTGTTGTGAGGCTTAAGGGGGGGGGGGCAAAGTAGGCAATCTTGTCCTGCAGCTGTCTGCCTGGCTGGAAGCTGTGAACGTCGCAGAGGCCCTCCCAAGAAAAAATGTTACAACCCTATTCGTTGGCTATTCTTTTGCATTTTTCTGACACTTACTCTAATGATTAGAATCAGCGCAATTAGTAGGTAGACTTTCTCCTTGACTGTAGCACCTCACACAATACATATAATAACCCAAACTCATAGCTTACAGAAAACTAGCGTGTGTGGGGGTGGGGTGGGGGGTGTTCCAGCTTTCTTGACTCACTAGATTTCTATGCGCAGAGTGGTGCTTGTTGTATTTTTTTGTTTCCTGAGAGAGCACCAGGTTTGTGCCCTTCCTCACACAGGAGGAGGTGCCTCTTTTGAGATTTTTGTGTGTGTGTGTGTGTGTGTGTGTGAGAGAGATCTAAAAGAATGCCTTTTTTAAAAAAAGAAGAGTTGTTTTATTCATATATATGTTTTTGCAAACTGAAATCAATTGAACATGATGATTAATCCACAAAGGTTCCTTTAACTGAGTGACATATTGAGTGACAATTTAGCACAGCCAAAATTTGGCCCTTTGTCTTTCTACTCCTTCCCGTTTCCTTCTGTGCAACACCTTTTCAGAGTGCAAACTTGTAGGTGGAGATTTTGTGGGATTTTCCAGCTGTATAGGGGCTCGTAAGATGTACAAAAGAATATATGAAGAGTCGTGCTGGATCAGACCAAGAGCCCACCATGCCCGACCTCATCTGGCCCACAGTGGTGTTACGTGAGCCCCTGCCCTATACAGCCTTCAAGGCCAAGGGGGCTGCCCTGAGTTCATTGTCGGACTCTGCTGGTCAACCAGCTCTTCTGAAGTAACTTTATTAGCACTAGCAACAAACAAGTTACTGTTACACAAATCAACAGAGAAGCCCCTCTTCAAATGTCTGCATGTTCCTTCTGACTTCAGCAACAGCTCCACCTCCTCTTTCCTTATATGGGCATGTTTCCTGCATTCCTTCTTAAGCCGGAGCTACACCACACACGTCTCGGCCTGTATGCGTCCGGTGTCCTGCCCCCAGGTTCAAACAACAGGCTCTGATTGGCTAAACTAAATGCAAACTCCACTTTGTCGGACTCCACTTTTGTCAGCCAATCAGAGCCTGCTGTTTGAACCTGGGGGCGGGACACCGGACGCATACAGGCCGAGATGCGTGCAGTGTTGCTTCGGCTTTAGAGTCCAGATGTTTACCTCAGGCCAGTCCCAGTTGGTTTCAGCCCAGGTTTTCCCACCTGACCTAGTTATAACAGGATGACTTTATTTACTGTACATAACCTTATACAGTATAATTCAACATGGCTGCTGATATGAGCTTAGAGAGGCATTGCCTCTGAGCAGGGCCTTTTCTGTAGTGGTGCCACTGCCGCAGAGACCCATTTGACCCTGATGCTGTGATCATGTAGGCACCAATCAATACTTGACTTTCCAAGCAGGCTTTTCTGAGACTGGTGAAACAAAATTTATTGCTGCAAAGCAGGACCCCACACTATGGCCTACCATGCACTGATCCTGGCCCACCACTGACCAACCTCCTGAGCCCAGAGGAATTATTTATTATCATTATGTTATTATGTGCAAACCCTCCCCCCCATCCATGCACCACCACACAGGATTGTCGTCCTCCTGGATGAAGCAAGCCTTGGGTGCTGCTCCCCCCAGCAGCTGATCGCTAGCAGGAAGCGGACAGCAGAGGAAGCAGCCAGCCAGCCAGCCCACTTCCTGCTCGCGCTCTCGCATTCGCGAGCAGCCACAAGGCTGGCGTTCAGCTGCTTGCTTGCTTCCTGCGTCTCTAAAACGGTTCCGTTTGCAAAACGAGCGGAGAGCGAGAGGTGAGTCATCATGATCATGAGCGCGACGGGTGGGGAGGGGGCTGAGTAGGATTCACTATTTTCGCGGTTTCAGGTAACCGCGGCAGTGGCAAGACCGTACCCCCCGCGGATACGGGGGAGGCCTGTAAATGCCCACTCTGCGGACTGAGGACCGCGCATTCTGCCCTGAGCAAACGGGCTCGAGCCGCTGATCATCTTCCAGCTGCCAGCTGATTCCTAGACAGGCCCAGAAATCCGAGACGGGCGTCCGAAAGGGGAGGGTCCTCCTGCTTCTTCCACTCCCCCCCCCCCCCGGTGGGGAGAAACTGGCTTCTGCTGCTGCTGCCTCTCCCAGCCGGGCTCGGAGGGAGGCGGGCGGGCGGCTGGAGTTGCGTCGCTCGTGGCCGATTCCATCCCAGGGACTCGAGCAGGGAATGAGCGCCGCTGCGGGCGGGCGGGTGAGTGGTGGAAAGAAAGGGGGGAGGGGGGCACCCCGGGAAGGTAACAAAGAGAGCGGGGGGGCGGCGAATGCACCGTGAGAAGCGAGCGAGCGAGCGAGCGGGGAGGGGCGGGCGGCGGACAAAGAAGGGGCGGGCGGCTGCCCTCCAGCAGGGCGGACCATCCTCGAGCCCTTCCTGCTCTCTCTGATTGGCAGCGGCTCCACCATGGCGGGGGTGGTGGCGGTGGCGGCCTTCCTCCCCCCCCGCCCTTCCTGGAGCTGCTCCGGGTTGAGTCCGGGACCTTCTGCAAGAAGCGGAGGGGCAGGAGGCAGGTGCTGCACCGCTGAGCGACGGGCCCGTTGCAATGCGTCCCCCCTCCCCGGCGGGGGACCTTGGTGCAGTCCGAGGCCCGGGAGAGCCTTTCCGGGCCACCGCCAGCCAGGGACACGATTCAGAGCGTGATCGTGCACCTCCCTCCCTCCCTCCTCTGCGGCCACCCCAGCAGGACTTCCTCGCTCGCCCGCCCATAAGAGTGCATAGGATGAATCCTTGCTCTGCCGACAAGCGCCACTCTCAGCCGCGAGGACGACGACGTGCACTAGGCACAACAAGCTCCTAAGCACATGCAGAGTGCCTGATCTAGGGTTGCCAACGTTTTGATCGTCCCTTGCACCTGTGCCTCCTTGAAAAACAGCTTGAGCTGCAGAGAGGGGCTGTCAGGTGACAGAGAAGCCTTTAGCCCAGGGGTGGCCAACCTTTCACCATGAATGCTCCTGGCCCTTTCATAGTTGTCTAGGTGAGGGCATTTCAGCAGGTGGTGCAGTTGCTTCTACAGCACCGTCAGCTGCCCAGATTCTGCCTTCTACACAACTCTTAAGAACGCAGAGGCCCTCATGGTGGAAGGTTGGTCACCCCTGCTTTGTAGCCCTTCTCCTGCTGATTCCTGGTATTTAATGTATGCTGTTACAGGCACAGTGGCAAGCCAGGCGCGTGGAATACTATGTACAGTGTTGGTTGCCCCACCTCATTGTAGATCTGGAAAAGATGCACAAGTGGGCATCCAGAATTATCAGGGGCTGGAGCTCCTTCCTTACAAGGGAGGTTGCAACATTTTGGACTCTTAGAAAAAGGCAATTGAGAAGGGACAGGATCGAGGCGTATGAAATTAGACGAGAGAAGTTTTTCTCCCTCGTTCGCAATACAAGAACCACTGTCCTTGCCCCACAGCCCTGCAGCACCTGAATGAGGGCTGACAGGTATTTATTTATTTCGTATCCAAATCAAACTTTGCTCTGCCAAAATGTAGCCACTGCCACAGCTTTGTCATTAGCTTGCTGTGTAGATCATTGACAGTAGAAGACTCTGGCAATAATCGGCACACCATCAGTCACATAATGTATTGCCATCAGCCAACAGCCCCCACTTAAATAAATTCGTCTTACACTTTGGTACCCCCCACCCTCATCCTATTCATTGTCCTCCAAACGGTATAAGGGAGAGTATTTCCTCTGGCCATTTCTTCCTTTGGTACAATTGTCAAATCAGTGTGCTCATTCATTCCTCCATTTGCTTATTCGGTTCTGTTCTTTGGACCCCTGTAAGACAGGGGTTCTCAACCTTTGGAGGCCCGGGTACCCCCTATCACGGTCCAATTTTCTGAAGTACCCCCTGCTAATTAATTGCTAATTAATCAATTAATTAATTAGCTGATTAATCATTAAATAAAAAGTACTAAAACAATTTAAAATGTGAAAAAATGTCTTACTTAACTGTGTGCGCGTGTGTGACAGACAGACAGACGGGGGATTGCATTTAAGTTCTAATTAACAAGTAATTAACTACTGATTGATGCTGATAAGGGGCAGGCTGTGGCATACCCCCTGCCGTTGGTCCGCGTACCCCTAGGGGTACTCGTACCACAGGTTGAGAACCCCTGCTCTAAGGTATTAGTTCTTGCCATAAAGCTCTTTCTAGATTGAAGTCGGTGAATTGGAGGAACATATCCGCTTAACGGGTGGCGAGAATCGGTCTCTTGCTTGGTTCCTTCATCATCTGCTTCTGCTTCCCTTCGAATCTTAGGTGGAGCAATGCCTACAAGAGGGTATACTTTATTAACTTTAATACTTTATTTATACTTTATTAACGGGCGTAGGTTTAAAGCCCGAGCTACATTGTCCACGGTTGCGTCACGGCTGCGTTCCGTGTGCGTCTGGTGTCCCGCCCCCAGGTCAAACAGCAGGCTCTGATTGGCCGGACATAGCGCGGATGCAGCAAAAGTCGAGCCGGGCTACGTCCGGCCAATCAGAGCCTGCTGTTTGACCTGGGGGCGGGACACCAGACGCACACGGAACGCAGCCGCGATGCAGCAGTGGACAATGTAGCTCGGGCTTGAGGCATCCCATCACAATACTCATTGCCTCATTCACAGCAATATCTACTTGCTTTGCATGTGCCGATGTGTATACAGACAAAGAAGTGCCGCGTATTCGGCAGTAGAGACACTCAGAGCTGATACTCTTAGCGTAGCTGGCTGAGCTTCCCATGCATAGGTTGTCAGTCGCCGAATGATGTTATTCCGAGCACAGACTTTAGCCTCGGTATACAGGCAACGTTGCTTCAAAGAAAGCGTGACACAGAAATATTCAGGTGTTTACAGGCTGCGCCGCGACCTGGGAAAAACTGTAACACTGCCTGTCATCAGCTGCTGATCGCAGCAGCTGATAACGGGTAGTGGCTCGCGTACCCCCAACGTGCGGTCTGCATACCCCTGGGGGTACGCGTACCACAGGTTGAGAACCCCTGATCTATGCCATTCACTGCCACAGGGTGTGGTGACCATCACTCCCTTGGCTTTGACAGGAGGCTGAGCACCTTTTTAGAGGGGACAGGTCTATTCCTGGCTACTAGCCATGTTGGCTGGCTCCAGTTCCAGCCAGTGGGATACCCCTGAATACCAATTGCAGGGGCTCAGGGTGGGAGAAGGGTAGTCTCTTATCTCCTGCTTGTGGGCTACCCAGAAGTAGCTGGTGGGCTACTGTGGGAAATTGAACGCTGGACTAGATGAGCTTTTGGCGTGATCCAGCAGGGCTCTTCTGATGGGTTTGTTTGCTTGTGTTTTCCTCTGGTCAGTTGGCAACCCAGCCCTAAACTTGTGCTTTTGGCTTGATCCAGCAGGGCTCTTCTGATGGGTTTGTTTGCTTGTGTTTTCCTCTGGTCAGTTGGCAACCCAGCCCTAAACTTGCTCTGAGCGGTGGAATTCCTTTGCCCAGCATTAAACAGCAGGTGGGCTCAGAGATATCGAAAGGTCAGCAGACAGGACATTTCCTGGTTCAAGTGGCGATGGCCCTTTTTGAATAAGCACAGAAACTTAAGAAAGGCACCTATCCTCTTCTCTTCCCTCGAAGGCTTCTGGTACAGCTTACAGAAAACCGTACACTGAAATCATTACAGTAGGAAAGGGGGGGGGGAGAGAGGAATAAGCGTTACTTGATTATTTCTCCTCCTCCCAAGGCAGTTGATGGTTCTGTGGCCATGTGAGAGGGCAGGGGGGGCACAACCTAAGCTAAATTGCCTCCCCTCCTTCCCCCAACACTCAAAACAAACAGCCCCTGTTCTTTCTATAACTGGTCTTATTTCACGTGACATTTTTAGTGTTGGGGACATTTAGTGTTGGCTTGCAAGCGATTAGGGTAGCAGGCCTGGGGGAGAACGCAGGGGTGCACTGCCTTCCATGGGAGTGCATGGAACAAGGTAGTGGGGGCCCCCTCTTATTGCTGCTGTTGCCTCCGCTGCCAGGCCGCTCATTCTAAACCAGCCCTGCAATGTAGTCCACTGTTAATGTTGCAGGTTGAAGGCCAGGCAGACACTGAGAGAGTGCCTGACAAACCAGCCAGTGGCGTTCTTACGCTGGGGGAGCTGGTGTGCTGCGCCCCAGGCGCCGAGTGGGCACGGTGCTTCCGGGGGGCGCGGCACCGGAGCCCGGCTGCCCGTTTGCCCTCAGAAAGGTTCTGCGCATGTGCAGAAAACCCAAATAAAAGCCTGCGACGCG
This sequence comes from Plestiodon gilberti rubricaudatus, assembly GCA_026170595.1. NCBI lineage: Eukaryota > Metazoa > Chordata > Lepidosauria > Squamata > Scincidae > Plestiodon > Plestiodon gilberti. Next base: position 263,094,615 of record JANXHW010000002.1, on the reverse strand, counting down.
TTCGGCCGGCTCACAAAGCCCTCGACCGCCGAACTGGGCGGTCGCAAGGAGAAGGGCTTCCCGGCTTCGGAGCAAAGCGTCAGGATGGGAGCAAAGCGTCAGGCCGCGCTCTGGCGCGACGGGGCGCTCCAGCCCCCACCCACCCCGGGCGCCCGAAGGCGTTAAAACGCCACTGAAACCAGCATTGTTGTCCTGTGGTCGTATCTCCTTGAGCACCTCCTGCTGAGATGGGGAAGCAGGATCGGAATTATTTAAATGTTGAAGAGGATGTCAGGACAGTCGACTCCAAATAAGCACAGGGCCCCGTCCTAGCCCACTTTCCAGCACTGATGGCAGCCGTGCCAACAGGTGGGGGGGCAGTCGTGGAGGCCTCATCAAGGTGAGGGAACATTTGTTCCCTTACCTTGGACCTGCATTGTGGCTGCATCGGCGCTAGAAAGTGGGGCAGGATTGAGCCCACGTTGTCTTTTCTAGTGGCTGGTCGCTGATGTTTCTTCTGCATCTTTTTCGATTGTGAGCCCTTTTGGGACAGGGAGCCGTTTAATCATTTGATTTTCTCCGTAAACCGCTTTGTGAACTTTTTTTTGTTGAAAAGCCGTATATAAATATTCTTAATACAGTTGAAAGTAGGAGAGTCTATCAGAAGATCCCGTATATTTGCTTAATATGGGTCACAAAATGAATTGACATTTTTATGACTTAGAGTTTTGGTTACCTTGGGCGTAAACAATTTTAAAAATTGATTTTTTTTCTTTTTTTTTTAACCAAAAACCCATTTGGTCTTCTGATTTTGTTGGCTGTAATGTTGTTTGAAGTAGTGGTTTTGTATTTTCATCTCTTTATGTATGTTGGTATCTCTTCTTGGACATGCTGAATTTTTTTGAAATAGGAGAGAGACAGGGAATTAATAATTGTTCTTAATCTGCTGAAATGAAACTGGTTTTTTTTTGTTTTTCCACCATGGATTTGTGTGAATCGTTCTTGGGGGGGGGAGGGACGACAAGATTATATTAGGATGTGGTAAATCCTTCATTTCATTTTTTTTTATCCAGCTCATGTTAGAAGCCATCCATCCAGGCCAAATTAGAAGAAGATCCAGCCACCTAGATCAATCTAGAAGAGGACCCTTTTGTCCAGAACGTACTAGAAGAGGAGCTGTCTGTCAAGAACATGGTGAAAGGGGAACTGCCGGCCATCCAGACCAAGCTAGAAGAGGAGATATCGGCAATCCAGATCAAGCCAGAAGAGGAGCCATGCATCCAGATCAAGTTAGAAGAGGAGTCTTGTGCCCAGAACATACTGGCAGAAGAGTTGTCGATCCAAACCAAGCTTGAAGAGTCACTGGCCATCCAGATCAAGCTAGAAGAGGAGCCAGCTGTCCAGATCAAGCTAGAAGAGGAGACTTTTGCTCAGAACATACTAGAAGGGGAGCTGCCGGCTATCCAGACCAAGCTAGAAGAGGAGATATCAGCAATCCAGATCAAGCTAGAAGAAGAGCCATGCATCCAGATTAAGTTAGAAGAGGGTTCTGCCCAGAACACACTGGCAGAGCAGCCATCCATCCAGATTAAGCTTGAAGAAGAGCCACTGGCCATCCAAATCAAACTAGAAGAGGAGCTGTCCATCCAGATGAAGCCAGAAGAACTAGTTACTCAGATTCAGCTAGAAGAGGAAACTTGTGCCCAGAACGTGCTAGAATACGAGTCATCTGTCCAGAACATCATAGAAGAGAGGCTGCTGGCCATCCAGACCAAGGTAGAAGTGGAGCCACTGGCCATCCAGATCATGTTAGAACAGGAGTCTTCTGTTGAAGACCTTCAGAGCTCTGGGAGAAGGAAGGCAGGTGGAATCCTCTGCAGAAGTGAGTATGACCCAGCCAGGTATCCATAATCACAACTTGAGTAGATGAAGGCAACACTCGTGATTGCATTGGGGCAGTACTACAAAAAGGGGCTGGGATTCATATTTCTTGGTGTGGTCTTCAAGATTCTAAATGGCTGTTGAATGATGATAGAGTTCCATTCTCATCAGCCACATCAGGTCTACCAGGTAGAAACATGATGGTAGCCTTTGTAAGATTTCCTCGGTTCTGTACAGGCTCAGCCCTTAAAAATATGATGCTGCCTTCTAAGGAATCGGAACTGGCATCTGGGAATCTGTTACAGTATTTGTTTCCTCCAAGCATGATTTGCTGGTCATTGACAGCTCCCTTGAGCTGCAGAAAAGGGTGGCCTAAATGATAAGTGTATTGGAGCAACTTCTCTACGAGGAATGGCTACAGTGATTGGGGCTTTTTAGTTTAGAAAAGAGACAGCTAAGCAAAGGGCATGCTTATAAAATGATGAGAAAGTGGAGAGAGAGACTTAACATAAGAACATAACGTAAGAAGAGCTCTGCTGGATCATGCCAAAGGCCCATCTAGTCCAGCTTCCTGTATCACACAGTGGCCCCACCAGATGCCTCAGGGAGGACAAGACAACAAGATACTTGTATCCTGTCGCCACTCCCTTGCACCTGGCACAAAGAAAACGTACTCCTACAACCAGGAGGTTGCTTATCCCCATCATGGCTTGTAAGCTGTGATGGACTTTTCCTCCATAAATCTGTCCAATCCCCTTTTAAAGGCATCCAGGCCAGGTGCCATCACCACCTCCTGTGGCAAGGAGTTCCACAAACCAATTACGTGCCTGCACTGGGTCGACACTTTCATCGACCTGTCCACCAGCACCCCAAGATCTCTCTCTTGATCCGTCACAGACAACTCAGAACCCATTAGCGTATATGTGAAATTTTGGTTTCTTGCCCCAATGTGCATCACTTTGCACTTACTTACATTGAAGCGCATCTGCCATTTTGCTGCCCATTCTCCCAGTTTGGAGAGATCCTTCTGGAGCTCTTAACAATCCCTGCTGGTCTTCACCACCCGGAAAAGTTTAGTGTTCCCCTCCACCCCTTCTCCAAAAACCTCTGAACTTCCCAATAAAATTGACTGGTAGGTGATTTTTGTTTAGTTTTTTTTTTAATTATACCTCACCTTTCCTGCAAGAGCAAATGCAGGACAAATGCAGGCTTCAAAGCAGACAAGAGAAAGTACAGTCAATGCTCGTTATCCGCGCACTCCATTCCCACGGATTCACTTATCTGCGGGAATAAAGGTGTTACATCACCCCATTCGTGGTCTCTTCTCAGAGGCCTATTGCGAGAAGTGGCTTCTGTTCTCGCGACGTAAGACACAAGTCTCCATGTGTTCTCAGTGGTTCTTGCCGAGGGGGGGGGGGTGAGCAGGAGACTGCATCACAGTGGGAACAGACAGGCGGATCTGTGGCTGTCTTGTTTCCGACAGCACGGCCCCAGCCAAGGCTCCCTACGGAACACTGGAGATTTCTGTCACTCTGAAGAGTGATATACCCAGGAACTCTGATTAAGCCGTTCTATCCCAGTTGGAATATGCCCATTATTAAGAAAGAAACCTTTTGTAACCATGTGGATAGGAGGCAGTGGCATTGCTCTAGGTGGGGCGGAGCTCTAAGTTCCGCTGCACTCCGACCCACCATTACACGCCCGCACGAGGCGGCCCCGCTCCCTCGCCTTCAGAGCCTTTCAGGACAGCGAAAGCAACACGCAGGAGACTCCCTGCGCGTTGCCTTCGCTGCAATGAAAGGCTCCGAAGGCGAGGGGGCGGGGCCGCCTCGTGCGGGCATGTAACGGTGGGTCGGAGTGCAGCGGAACGTAGAGCTCCGCCCCACCTAGAGCAACGCCACTGATAGGAGGCATGTATGCAGTCATTCCAAATAAAAATTCTCCTGTATTTACAGACTGCATGAGGGTTTTTGATTACAGTAATCAAAAAAGGTTCTGAAAACGATTTGTGGCTGTCTTGCTTCCTACTTTAGCTGTAAGGTGCCAATCCCAACTAGCCGCCTTGGCACCCAAATCTGAGAATTTTCACTTGCTTTATAGAACCTCGCAGGCGTAACAAGTCGCAGTTAAGTGCTAACTGAACTGTTGTTCTGGCGGCTTATTAACAAATGGTTTACTCTTTTTCAACCCTCTGTACTCTGGTTTACAATTTCAACTGTGGCAGTGAAGCGTAGCGCTGATGAAAGTGCTTTACCAAGCGCTCCTAAGCGGAAACGCGTTGTGATGAGCTTGAGGGATAAGGTTCGTGTGCTTGACTTGCTCCGTTCTGGAAAATCCGTAGCATCCGTAGGCAGACAGTTCAGTATCAATGAATCCACCGTCCGCTCCATCCGCCAAAAGGAAGACGATATTCGTAAATGTGTGCGTGAATCTGCTCCGGAAAGTGCGAAAGTGACTTCTGTGGTTCGTGACAAAGCCATCGAAAAAATGGAAAAGCGGCTCAGTATATGGATAAATGAGACGGTTGGGCGGAAGGGGAGTGTTGTGGACACCGCTAGCATAAGGCTCAAAGCCAAACAAATTTATGAACATGTTACTGAAAATCAGGAAAGCGTGAAGCCGTTCTCTGCTAGTGCTGGCTGGCTTGCTCGTTTTAAAAACAGGTACGGGTTCAAAAATGTAAAGCTTTCCGGTGAAGCTGGTTCAGCAGATGTGGAAGCCGCTAAAGAATTTGTAAGACTCCTGCTTAAAATCATCAAGGAGAAGGGGTACCAGCCTGAGCAGGTATTTAACACCGATGAAACAAGTTTGTTTTACAAACAGACAGGCAGTCGTACATATATTTCAAAAAATGTTGCCAAAGCGCCTGGCTTTAAGGCATTTAATGACCGTGCTACCTTGCTTTTCTGTGCGAACGCTAGAGGTGACTTCAAATGCAAACCTTTGATGGTGTACAGAGCCCAAAATCCGCGTGCCCTGAAAGGGAAAAATCTGGCCCACCTGCCAGTCATTTGGAAATGGAACCGCAAAGCCTGGATGACGGCCAAGATTTTTGGGGACTGGTTCAACAACCACTTCATCCCTGCAGTCGAACAATACCTTGCGAAAAAGAACCTTGCATTCAGGGTTCTACTGATCTTGGATAATGCGCCTGCTCACGTTCGACAGGACCTTGAAAATGCCCACCCACATGTTGAAGTCCTGTTCATGCCCCCAAACACCTCTTCAGTCCTCCAGCCCCTGGAACAAGGCATTATTAAGGTTTTCAAAAGCCATTATACCCAGGAGCTGTACTGCAAGGCGTGCCAACATTTGGAAGCGAACCCTGACTCCACGATGATGGACTTTTGGAAGTCCATCACCATCCGTGATGTGATAGACTATGTAGAAGTAGCGTGGGAGAAAATTTCTCAAGCTACAATAAACAATTGTTGGAAAAAAGCCTGGCCGCAGTGTGTCACCAATTTCAAAGACTTTCAAGGTGTCGATGTCCAAATAAAAAACAATGTGCAAACGATCATGTGCTTAGCGCGAAGGATTGGTGGCGACGGCTTTGATGAGATGCAGGAGGAAGATGTTGCTGAAATTTTAACGCAACCTGCCATCGAGCTTACCAATGAGGAGTTGGATGCCATGGCTAAGGAGGGTCGTAAAGACAGCGATGATGATGATGATGACGACGACGACGACGACAATGACAACGATAAGGAAGGTGCTCAGAAAATTGTCCCGCTCAGCATAGCAAAACTTGAGAAGTGGGCTTCATTGTTCGACCAGGTTTCCAAAGATATCCAGGAGTCGGATCCCTCAGTGGAACGCAGCCTCAAGTTTAAACGCCAACTTGAGGGCGCATTTCATCCATATGCTAAGCTATTAAAAGAATTGCGATGGAAATCACGGCAAACACTGACGCAGTTCTTTGCGCCAGTGGGAAGGAAGAAATATCCACAACCTTCAACAAGTCGAGGGATAGCCAGCGCAGAGGAGAAAGCGTCAGATGTTGGAGATGTTGAGCTGCCCTCACTATTGCCCAGCCCGTAGAGTTCAAGGTAAGATTCAGGTTCATAAAGTTCATATGGGGAAGGGGGCCTGTGGGAACCTAACCCCATTTTCCCCATAGGATCAATGATTCAGTAGCCGTGGTTTCCATATCTGCTGGGTTTTCCAGGAACCTAACCCCAGCGGGTAACGTGAATTGACTGTATTCGTATTTTATATAGTTGTTTTTAGTGTTTTAAATTAAGTAAGTTGTGTGCCACTTTGAGCTATGGAAAAGTGTCATAAACATCTGTTTAATAAATATTTTTTTCTTCACAGAACTCATAATGAATGTATAATATTGGCTGCCACAGGATATAGCGATGGATGGCCACTGATTCGATGGCTGCCAAAGGGGATTAGGCAAATTCATGAAGGCCCTTGAGGCCTATCAGTGGGCATTGGGTCAGTATAGCTCAGCAGGCCTCCTGTATGCAGAGAAAGTACAATTCTGAAAATTGGGAGGCTAAGAGCAGGGGGAGGGCTGCCTGCACCTTCATGCCCTGCTTGTCAACTTCTCAGAAGCATCTGACTGGCCAAGAGAAACGAGATCCTTGACCTAATCCAGCAGTGGTGGTCATGGAGGGACATGGGGGGGGGATGGGTAGACTGTGAACAGCACGGTCTCTGTCTGAGTGAGGAGTTGTTGAGACTGAGGGCAGTCCCTCCCAGGCTACTTTCAGATGTTTGGCTTACCATGATTTAAAAATCTTGAGACAGACATGCCTATGAACAGGAGCAGGGGCCAGGGTTTGTGGCTTCCAAGTTCCTCTGCCCCCCTTATCTCCTGTGGCTAATTATCCCTAAGCATTGGGAGGGGTAGGAGAAGGGACAGGTTATCTTGTTGGCTGTGTGCTCCCTGAGGCATCTGGCGGGGCCACTGTGAGATACAGGAAGCTGGACTAGATGGGCCTTTGGCCTGATCCAGCAGGGCTGATATTCTTATGTTCTTATGACAATTAGCTGCTGATGAACAATGAAACAAGCAGAGATAAATGAGGGAGGGTGGGCAGCCAGTTTCGTGGCAGTCCCACCCTGCTCTGAAACAGCCTAACTTGGGAGTAGCTTTCTAATGTAAATGTCATGGAAAGATTCTGTAAGGAAAACTAGAGACCCAGAATAGCATAGTGATTAGTGTAGGACTAGGCAGATGTGGGTTTGAAACCCCCCCCCCCCAGTCATAAGCTCATGAGATGGTCCTGGGGAGGGGGGCACTCGGTCCAACCTAACTTACAGTGTTCTTGAGAGGATAAAATGGTTCAGGGTGCGTACAAAGAACCATGTCTGCTGCCCTGGACTCTGTGGAGAAAGGGGGGGGGGGAGGTAATGGCAATAACCAAGTATAAAGTGACTCTGTGAAGCGGGGCTGGTGGCCATCAGTGCCTTTTATTTCATCCCCCCCCCCCATGGAGAACGTCTTGATGGGGAACGAATTTTAGTCCCCCAAATAATCACCCTTCCTCTCTTTTTCTTCATTTTAGTAACTTTTCCCTCTTTCTTCGAAACAGGAAAAAACACCTTGCTAGAACCAATTCTATCTGAGAACCTTGAGAGCAGCCTTCACTGGAGAGAGATGGAACGAGTGCAATCTCAAAGGACCTTACTAGGAAAGCATACTGGTGATGCTTTCCTCATTCCTGAGATCCATGAACAAGAATGTAAGTCAAAGAGCTAGCAGGAAAAGCTGCTGGCAAAGCAAAGGAGAAAATCTGATGAGTGTCTGGTAAGTGGAAAGTGGGTCAGAATTTAACCACCACCACACTGTCTGCTAGAGGGGAAAGCTACATGTGCTTGGACTGTGGGAAGAGTTTCCAAAGAAAGTCTAAATTCACTCGACACCAGCAAGTCCATACAGGAGAAAAGCCTCATGAATGCTCAGTGTGTAGGAAACGTTTCCAACGGAAGGATAATCTTCTCGTACATCAGAGAAACCACACTGAAATCAGACCCTATGAGTGTCCTCAGTGTGGAAGAACCTTCAAACTAAGACATGTCTTAACAAAACACCAAAGAATCTACACAGAAGAAAATGCCCCAGATGTGGGGAAAGCCTATTGAAGTGCAAAGTGTGGGAAAAGCTTCAAATGGAAGGAGTATCTGCAGTCCCATCAGAGAATCCACAAAGACGAGGCACCTTATGGATTGTGGGAAAAGCTTTAGACGGAAGGGACATCTTATTGCACATCAAAGAACCCACACTGGAGAGAGACCTTATGAGTATCCAGATTGTGGGAGAGCCTTCCGAGTAAGGAGTACATTGAAAAACCATCAGAGAATCCACACAGGTGAAAAACCTTATGAGTGTCCTGATAGTGGGAAATGCTTCCAACAGAAGGAATATTTTCAGTCATATCAGAGAATCCACAGAGGAGAGGGGCCTTATGAATGTTTGGAGTGTGGAAAATCTTTTCTCCATAAGGGAAAACATGTGACACACCAGAGAACACATACTGGAGAAAAACCCTATCCATGTCCTGATTGTGAAAGAACCTTCCGTGAAAGACATACACTGAAAAGGCATCAGAGACTCTACACAGGAGAGAAGCCCTATGAATGCCCTGAGTGTAGATAAAGGTTCCCACGATATGACTCGCTTGTTGATCACCAGAGAATGCACACAGGACAGAAATCCTTCCAATGTCTGGAGTGTGGAAAAACATTCCAAAGAAGGAAAATGTTGGTTTCACACTGCAGAAACCACATAAGAGGAGAATATTATGGAAGTTCTGAATGTGTGAAAAACCTTCAGACTAAGGAAAATCCAGATACCACCAAATCCACCCAGGAGAACTCTTGAGTGACTTAGTTGTGGATAAACTTTCCACTGACTTGGAAGGTTAACACAGTGAAGAAAGCTAGCCGTTGGGGGGCAAAGTTTGTGAAGTAATGAAGAAGGTAAAAAACTGGAGAATGTCAGCTCAAGGGAAACAAATTACTTAAGTTACCCAGTCTTTTGATTTCAGATGAGTTTTGTATTTTGGGTTTAGTTTTTAAGGTTTCTATATTATGCTGTGGTTTTTATCCGTACAATGTCCGCTAAGCTGCTGTGGGAGTCCTTTGGGTTGGACTGTAAGGAAAACTGAGGAATTAAATAAAGAAATATACGAGAACATAAGAAGTTTCCCTGCTACATCAGTTCAAGAGGTCAGTCTAGACTCTGAGGAATACAAATGCTGGGAAAGAGGTTTGCAGTGTGCTGCTGGGCCTGGGGAAAACATATCTGAGAGTGAAAAATTAGCAGAGGATCTTCAAAATGGGTTTGCTTTGGGCTTTTGATGTGGCTGCTATGGCATAGCTTAATCTGTTGTTGTTTTTATTATTATTATTAAATATATACCACTTTCCAAATATATAAATATATACCACTTTCCAACAAAAAGTAGCTCACAAAGCGGTTTACATAGCAGAACAAATCAATAAATGGCTCTCTGTCTCCAAAGGGCTAACAGTCTAAAAAGAGATGGAGAACAGACCCCGGCAACAGCCACTGGAAAAGAAGCCATGCTGGGATGAGGAGGGACAGTATGATCTGGGATAGTCTTCATTTATTTATATTGGCTTCCCTGGAAGGACAGGTACTAAGGCTGAAACTCAAATATTTTGGCCACCTAATGCGAAGAGAGGACTCTCTGGAGAAGACTCTGATGCTGGGAAAGACTGAAGGCAAAAGGAGAAGGGGAAGGCCAAGGATGAGATGGTTAGACAGCATCACCGATGCAACGAACATGAAAATGAGCGAACTCAGGAAGATAGTGGAGGATAGGAAGGCCTGGCGGGATATGGTTCATGGGATCACGAAGGGTCGGACACGACTGAACGACTGAACAACAACATTTATATTGGCACGTGTCTCTCTTCTCCCCACCAAAAGGACCCCAAAGCTGACAAACTGTTAAAATGCAATAAAAAGGTAAAGGTGACCCCTGACAATTAAGTCCAGTCGTGTCCGACTCTAGGGTGTGGTGCTCATCTCCATTTCAAAGCCGAAGAGCCAGCGTTGTCCGAAGACGCCTCCGTGGTCACGTGGCCGGCGTGACTCTCCTTGCCGCAGCGCGTAGCATGCAGCTGGAACACGGAGCGCTGTTTACCTTCCCGCAAGCGGTACCTATTTATCTACTCGCATTAACATGCTTTGGAACTGCTAGGTTGGCAGGAGCTGGCCAAGCAACGAGAGCTCACCCCGTTGCGGATTCGAACTGCCGACCTTTCGATCGACAGCTCATGGTTCAGCGGTTTAACCCACTGCGCCAATTCAACAATTTAAATCTAATCTGGAAAAAAAAACACTTGCTAGAAGACAGCAGCCAAAATACACCACCCGGGTCACAGTCAAAGAAAACGTTGCCCACGAAGGAAAGTCATCACAATGCTTTTAAAGCATATGGACCTGATGGAGGAGGAAGGGCCAAAGCCCAGAATGCGCTCATAGCAGGGCTGTGTCAGAGGGCGGGAATGAGCCAGGGGAGAGGGGAGCTGGTGTCCAGTAGCCCCTGAGAGACTGTCCTTTGTGAATATGTCCATCCCCTTGAAAAGCCAAGCAGGCCATTCATCACCAGAACGTCTTGTGGCAACAAGTTCCACAGGCTAAGTATGCTTGTTTTGGGAGACTCACTGGGACTTGGGGCAGAAGAAGCCACTAGTGGGAGCTGGTGGTGCTCATGGAAGCAGAATCCCCACCAGAGAATGATGGCACCATCCTGTGCTGTTCCTTTGCCAGCAGAGCATGTTCTCTGCTGGCACATGCTGTCCCAAACATGCCATAAAGCACATTGCGACAGCGCACCAGGAAGCAGCGCCAGCAGGAAGGCCGTATCGTTCCCACTGTCGCAAGAGTAAGGAGTGATGCCTGCTGGAGTAAGCCGGCGCAGGGGGTGGAACAGGGAGGGTGGCGATGAGGGCTGGGGGATGAGTGGATCGGGCCCGGGAGGGGGTGGAATTGGTGGCGCCAGTGTGTGCCATATCCTACTTCCCTTCCTGGGCCTGATCCGCCAACATGGGGCAACCCAGACTTGTGCCAAATATTTAGACCACCAGCCTGCTATACATTTGCCATTCTGTAAGCATGGATGCTTTCTTCACTTACCCCGGAGCTGAGAGTATTCTGGCAGGCCCTGTCCCACTCCCTGCAGAGACCAGCCATGTTCAGTCCTTACATTTCCGTGCTCAAGAGAATGCAGAGGGGGGGCACCATGTGCTGCCTCTGGGCAGAAGTGTTCTGAGGCCCCACCGCGCATGAGTACAGTGCAACAAACCCCCTCCAGGGGGAAAGATCCTGCGTCCATGATTAGGAACATCCCGGGTCACAGGAATATTCTCTCCCAGAGACGCAGAGGCCGTCTTATGAAGCGCAACAGGCATCGCCAAGGAGCACATTAGTGCTGCCAATGCTGTGGAAGAGGCTCCATTTTGACCCGATGCTGTGCTCTTGTGTGCACCAAGCAAGACTGCTTTCCCAGAAAGGGTTTGGGACTGTTGAGTTTTGCGCTGGTGGGGGTGGGGTGGGGGTTGTGTTATTTCTTTAAGGATGGTGTTTCTGGGTTGTTGTTTAGATGAGTTCTGTATTTCAGGTTTAGTTTTAATAATAATAATAATTCATACCAGTATTTATATACTGCCTTTCTTGGTCTTTGGATTTCTCCTCTGACTTTAATCCAAGGCGGTTTGACATGGGCAGGCTTTCCCAAGCCCCCTAACGGGGACTTTTACACTTTACATAAATGTTTGACCCTGCATGAACAACTTCATTCCCGATGGTTTCCTTCGCAGCCTGGCCTTCGCCTTGGTTTTCGACCTTTAACATGTGGTGAGCCACTGTGAGAGCTCCTTGGCCTGGACTGTGAATAAACGGCTGAGAAATAAGATCAAAGAATAGACACATAAGAATCGGTGCTGCTATATCAGACCAACAGCGCAGTCCTAGGCAGGTCTACTCAGACAGAAGCTCCATTGACTTCAGTGAAACTTACACCCAGGAAAGGATTGCAGCCACTGTTCCCTCTAAGGTGCACAGCCAAGTGGCCGCACACCTCCCTGCTGAACATAAGAACATAAGAGCCCTGCTGGATCAGGCCAAAGGCCCATCTAGTCCAGCTTCCTGTATCACACAGTGGCCCCACCAGATGCCTCAGGGAGCACACAGCCAACAAGATAACCTGTTTCCTGTTGCCACTCCCTTGCACCTGGCACAAAGAAAACCTACTCCTACAACCAGGAGGTTACTTATCCCCATCATGGCTTGTAAGCTGTGATGGAATTTTCCTCCATAAATCTGTCCAATCCCCCTTTAAAGGCATCCAGGCCAGGTGCCATCACCACCTCCTGTGGCAAGGAGTTCCACATGCTGAGCTCCATGCAGCGTGGGCCTCGGCACCCAGACATTCAGTGATGACGGGGTGGGGTGGAGCCGGATCAGGTCCGGGCTGGGTTTGGCGACGGTGGCATCCACCAAATGCAACCCCCCCTTCCCAAACCAAATCCTGCGGCCCAGGTCCATGTGGGCCTGCGCCAGTAATTTTGCATGTGCCGGTCCGAGTAGACCCTCTGCAGCTTGGAGGCTTTTACCCATTCGATCATTTGATCATTTGATCCTTTACCCAGAGGAGACCTCTAGGATTGTCCCTCCGGCCCCTGCAGGATGCAGCATGAGCCGTTTTGGCGTGGCTGCTTCGGCAGTGGCGAAGCATTGGATTGGGCTCTACAGGATCTGCAGACATCCACCGACGGGGGGGGGGGGGGGCTGGGATGGGCCCACACCTCTCTTCGATGGCTTTCCTTAAAATATGTTTGAGTGTTGCAGGTTTTCTACAATGAAGCCAGCCTGTACAAATTAGAGCTCCTTAAAAGGGGTGCACATGTTTTGAGACACCCTGTATGTGTGGATAGACCTCTTTTCCTCCATAAACTTGTTCCAGCCCTTTTGAAAGCCACCTTAGCTTGTGGCCAACACTGAGTCTTGTGGCAGAGGATTCCACAGGTGATCCATGCTTTGTATATGCGAAGAGTTTCTTTTGTCTGTCCTGAATCTGCAATGGCCTTAATGGCTCTGGCCAGCCCTTTTGTTAGGCGGATTACTTGTCAATAGACCAAGGTGTGCAGGTTTTTTTTTTTAAATACAGGGGTAATAGGAGTTAATTGTTAAGATGGTTGGAGATCTCTCTAAGGGTGACCCCCCCCCCAAAGAAAGCTAAGAGAATAGGATGATGTAGTGTGTGCGTCTGGAGAACATGAAGGCCGATTCACATTACACGAATCCCGGCCCGTTGTGGAGATGCACGGAGCTCTTTGACAGCATTTCGGAAGCAAGCGGAGCAGCTGCGAACTCCGCAATGCAGAAGCTGGAAAAATGGTTTCCCCTCATCTTTTGAGGGGGCGGGCTTCACGGAGCTGGGGCGGGTTCGCGGAGCTACTGCAGCCTACCAATCGGATGAGAGGGGGGGAGAGTGGCTGCATGCCAACCAGAACTACCTCCAATCACCTTCATAAGAAGGCAGGACAGCAGGAGCGATAACAGGCGGGAAGACACTCCTTCCAGCCAGCTCTGCGTGCTGGGGCAGGGGCATCCGCGCCTGGATTCGTGTAGTGTGAATCAGCCTTAAGACCATCAGAAGAGCCCTGCTGAATCAGGCCCAGGACCCATCTAGTCCAGCTTCCTGTATCTCACAGTGGCCCCACCAGATGCCTCAGGGAGCACTCAAGACAACACAAGAGACCTGTATCCTGTCGCCACTCCCTTGCATCTGGCATTCAGAGACAGCTTACCTCTAAAACCCAGAGGTGGCATATATAGCCATCATGGCTTGTAGCCTGCAATGGACTTTTCCTCCATAAATCTTCCAATCCCCTTTTAAAGGCATGTAGGCTAGGTGCCATCATCACATCCTGTGGCAAGGAGTTCCACACATTAATTACTTGCTGGGTAAAGTAGTATTTCCTTTTGTCCTAACTCATCACTCCATTTGAGTGGATGCCCACTTGTTCTGGTGTTCTGCAAGAGGGAAAAGAACTTCCCTCTATCCACCCCATGCATAATTAAAGAGAAAGATAGCTGTTTGTATTTGGGGTGAGATGGGGGACTGAGTCAGGCCAAGAGATGGGACTGCTGGAAGCATGTTGTGGGGTGCAAGAGGCAGGTCTGCTGGCTGGTGGGAGTGCTTGATTCTACTTATGCTTTTTAAGATATTTGCTGTAAAATTTACAAACACCCCAAGGACACCCAGGCCCAAGGGTGTCCACCCATAACGTAGAGTTCTAGTGAATAACAAATACAGACCTTATGTTAAACTAATGGATACAATAGAACAGCAGATTCAACAACCTGACCAGCTACTAAGTGAAACTACCTAACTGAGGTTAAAAAGTAAAGGTGACCCCTGACAATTAAAGCCGACCTTTCGATCGACAACTCATGGTTCAGCAGTTTAACCCACTGCGCCACCTGCTAGCCTTACTGAGGTTAGGCACATTCAATTCAATCAATTAGGCACGTTCAACATACATAGGATGGAATGCTCTCTACTTGTTTCTTTTGTAAATAAAGAGCAAGTGTTTCCCATCGCCATTGGCCATTTCTGTGCTGGAAAGGTATCAGCTAGGCAGGGAATATCTCCGGGAGACACAGTGTGGTGTGATCAGGTGCTGCTGTGGTTGTAGTGTTGTCGGTGCACAACTTAAGAGTCTGAGATTATGAAGGTTTGAGCCACAAGGTCCGCGCTGAATGCGCAGTGCGTACTGCAGAGAGGCCCGAGTTCAAATCCTGCTTCCAATTAGGAAGCTCACCTTGGGGCAATATCATGCCGTCTCTTGGGTTTAGTAACCCTACAGGGCTGCTGTGTTGATAAGGGGGGGGGGGAAGGGGAGCGCCTTCTATGCTGCCCGGAGCCTCTTGGAGAAAGGGTGGGAGAGAAACGGCAGCACGAAGCATCATCATCATCATCATACTTGTCTGCCTGTTCATCATTCCATGTACTTTCTAAACGGTTCTTCTCGATCTGTTTGTGAGCCCCTTCGGGTTCCACCTGCAAGAAAAGCGGGATATACGCGAAACAAACAAGTGAGCAAACGGGCTCGAGCCGCTGATCATCTTCCAGCTGCCGGGCCCGGGGCATCTTGGCTGCCAGCTGATTCCTAGACAGGCCCAGAAATCCGAGACGGGCGTCCGAAAGGGGAGGGTCCTCCTGCTTCTTCCACTCCCCCCCCCCCCCCGGTGGGGAGAAACTGGCTTCTGCTGCTGCTGCCTCTCCCAGCCGGGCTCGGAGGGAGGCGGGCGGGCGGCTGGAGTTGCGTCGCTCGTGGCCGATTCCATCCCAGGGACTCGAGCAGGGAATGAGCGCCGCTGCGGGCGGGCGGGTGAGTGGTGGAAAGAAAGGGGGGAGGGGGGCACCCCGGGAAGGTAACAAAGAGAGCGGGGGCGCGGCGGATGCACCGTGAGAAGCGAGCGAGCGAGCGGGGAGGGGCGGGCGGCGGACAAAGAAGGGGCGGGCGGCTGCCCTCCAGCAGGGCGGACCATCCTCGAGCCCTTCCTGCTCTCTCTGATTGGCAGCGGCTCCACCATGGCGGGGGTGGTGGCGGTGGCGGCCTTCCTCCCCCCCCCCGCCCTTCCTGGAGCTGCTCCGGGTTGAGTCCGGGACCTTCTGCAAGAAGCGAAGGGGCAGGAGGCAGGTGCTGCACCGCTGAGCGACGGGCCCGTTGCAATGCGTCCCCCCTCCCCGGCGGGGGACCTTGGTGCAGTCCGAGGCCCGGGAGAGCCTTTCCGGGCCACCGCCAGCCAGGGACACGATTCAGAGCGTGATCGTGCACCTCCCTCCCTCCCTCCTCTGCGGCCACCCCCCCCCCCCAGCAGGACTTCCTCGCTCGCCCGCCCATAAGAGTGCATAGGATGAATCCTTGCTCTGCCGACAAGCGCCACTCTCAGCCGCGAGGACGACGACGTGCACTAGGCACAACAAGCTCCTAAGCACATGCAGAGTGCCTGATCTAGGGTTGCCAACGTTTTGATCGTCCCTTGCACCTGTGCCTCCTTGAAAAACAGGGAGGGTGCCTCTTGAGCTACAGGGAGGGATTAGCAGTTGCTCTGTTGTGATCGGGCTGAGAAACATCCTCTCTGAGACTCTGGAAAGTCTACATGTCTACAATACCAAGCTAGATGAACTGTTGGCCTGGCTCCCTCCCTTTAGGGCAGCCTCCTGTGTCCCAGGCCTGGAACCCCCCCCCCACTCTAGTCAGTTGGCAACACACCCCTCAATTGCTCTATGATCCCAGGCACCTGAAGAAAGACAGCCTCGCCTCCCCTCCCCCCCCCCCAGTTTAACTAGACTACTGGATAGGCCTTTTCCTGGTTCAAATGGGGGCATTCATGTTTAAATCCCCCCTCTCACAGCAGCAGGAGCTTATCATAGTTGTGACTGATCAGCAGTGTGTTCTCCCCCCCCCCCCCCCACACACAAAGTACAGTACAGTACTAGCAAAGAGAGGAGCCCCTGGTCTTTTGTACTCAAGGCTTCCTGTGAAATGTTTAAGGTGTGTGATTTTTTTCAAACATACAAACTTAGCCCTGCTGCTGCTGCTGCTGCTGCTGCATATTCCAATGCATAAACAGCCCTGCAGTATTCAGAACCAACACAACAAGGAATGAACCGAAGCTTCCCAGAAAAGGAATGATCAGGAGTCCAGCATCCCTGATCTCACTTGGGAGGGAGGGTCGATAGGCCTCACCTGGGAAGGATGTGCCACAGATGACTGCCAGTCGCACTTTCTGTGGCGACAGCACCCACAACAAGACTCCTGTGCAGAGAGATGGGTGCTCAGGCCACCACGTCCGAAGCCGCTTCGGGCTTCAGAGTTAAACAGAGGTGGGGGGTCAGACTGAGAGTTTACAACTTTGCAGTGTACTGATAATACTGCTTTTGGTGTCTGATATTGAGGCAGAAAAGCCACAATTAAATAAGAAATTAATTGTATAAATTCATAAAATATTGCATGGTGGGAGGGCTCAGGCTCCGTTTACAACAACCTTGCAATGTAGTCCACATTGGGGTTCTTTGCCCAAATCCCTCATATAAAAGACTCCTCTGACTGCCAATGATGAACAGTGATGCTGGAAAAGACAGCAATGAATAGTTGCTGCCACTGAGAGCGCGATCCTGTCGGGCGACGGAGCGCTCCGCTGCCCGAAGCCGTCGCAAGAGTTCTCTCTTCAGATCCTGTTAGGACCAGGCATCCCTAAAGGAAGGGTAAAATCTTGGGTAGACATCTGGCAACCCGGGCACAAGTTTTATAGGATACCATTTAGGTTTTGTACTTGCAAAAACTGTCATGCAAGATGATGCTGATGCCGCAAAAACTTTGTTTCATGTACAGACACAAAGTTTTTGCAGCATCAGCATCATCTTGCATGACAGCTTTTGCAAGTACAGTACAGGTTGATTAACCCTTATCCGGACATCCAAAATCCAGACTTTTTTGGGACTATGACTTTAAAAAAAAACAAAAAACTTTTTCCAGCACTTGGCTGGAATAGTGCAAGGCATGCTGGGGCACAGAATTATTAAAAATATTGTATAAAATTGCCTTCAGGCTATGTGTATAAGGTGTATATGAGACATAAATTAATTTTGTATTTAGACTTGGGTCCCATCTCCAAGATGTCTCATTACGTAAATTTATGCAAATATTCCGAAATCCAGACAAATCCAAAATCCAGACAACTTCTCATTCCAAGCAGTCCAGATAAGGGATATTCAACTTGTACAAAAACTGAATGGCGTCCTATAAAAAATGTGCCCGGGTTGCCAGATGTCTACCCAAGATTTTACCCTTCCTTTAGATATGCAATAATAGGATCTGAAGAGAGAACTCGTCCACCTCAAAATTCCTACAGGTCTTGTGGTCAGGGTCTGTATCACTGTCTATTGTGGATCTCTCACAAATAGTAGCCAATTTTGCATTTTCATTTCAGCACCTCAAAATCTCTAAGAAATAACTAATCTTGGGGGCATTACCTTTGTTAAAATTTGTTGTCCAGTGTAATGAGTCTGCCTTATTAACTGGAGATTCCTCCTGTCCATTTGCAACAACAATCTGTGGAACTCCTTGCCACAGGACGTGGTGATGGTATCTGGCCTAGATGCCTTTAAAAGGGGGTTGGACAGATTTATGGAGGAAAGGTCCATCACAGGTTACAAGCCTTGATGGGGATAAGCAACCTCCTGATTTTAGTAGTAGGCTCTCTCTGAATGCCAGGTGCAAGGGAGTGGCAACCGGATACAGGTATCTTGTTGTCTCGTGTGTTCCCTGAGGCATCTGATGGGCCCCTGTGAGATACAAGAAGCTGGACTAGATGGGCCCTTAGTCTGATCCAGTAGGGCTCTTCTTATGTTTTTAACAAGATTTGCGTTGCTGGATCAGGCCAAAGGCCATCTAGCCCAGCATCGTCTTTCCAAGAAGGGCAGAACCCACACAGAGCACCCAAGGCCGACAGCCTCCCTCAGTTCTGTCTGTCCCCTGCAATGGTGTCCCTAGCGCCACTGGTACCCGAGGTGGACTGCTCCCCACCCCCCTTCCCTTGGCTGCTCAAAGCCATGGGTGGACCAGGTCTCTGCCTCGAGATTCCCCATAGAGGAGGCCAGGTTTATCTGGCATTCGAAGAGATAGGCATGCTGGTACCCTCTTGCACCCGGGGCGTACCCCCCTACCCCACTTTTGGTATGCTACTGCTCGCCAGTATGAGCTACGCATCAGCTAGTTAAAAGCCATGGAACGCTCTGCCTCCCATGAGAAGGAAAAGCTTATACTGTATACAAAAACATACTGGCTCTGTTTCTCTTTTCAGTGCATAAAGATTGCTTTCAATAATGATCTTCTGAAAGTGGTCTTCTGAATTTTATGGGCAGTTGTCTTGTTTCAAGTACTGTACTGGTTTTCCATTTTTTTCCCCAAACTGCATTTGTGTCATCATTCTTGCAGCAGGGGAACAAGGTTAAATCAGGATGGGGTAAGTTGTTCATTTCACACTTTCTGTCTTTCTTCTCCTATTTCAGGTCTCCCAGCTCCAGCCATTAATTCATGCAATAATTCTAGAAGTTCCATCCATCCTGATCAAGCTAGAAGAGGACTAAGGTAGGAGCCATCTGTCCAGATCACTCTAAAAGAGACGCTCTCTGTTTACCTCAAACTAGAGGAGGAGCTCTCTGCTTATTGGGATCTAGAAGTGGAACCGTTCGTTCATGGCAAGTACAAAGTGCGCGTTCCAATGATGTTGGAAAAGGGGCCGTCCACACGGATCATGCTAGAAGAGAAGCTGGCAATCCAGATCAAACCGGAAGAGGAGCCATCCATCCAGACGACATCAGAAGAGAAGCTGGCCATGCAGAACATGCTAGAAGAGAAGCTGGCAATTCAGATCAAGATAGAAGAAGAACCAGCCAACTTGAACAAACCAGAAAAGCAGCCTTCCATCCAAATCAAGTCAGAAGAGGAGCCGGCCATCCAGATCCAGCCAGATGAGGAGCCTTCTGCCAAGAGCATGTCAGAAGATAAGCTGGACATCCAGAGCAAGCTAGAAGAGGAGTCGCTGGCCATCCAAATCAAGCTAGAAAAGCGGCTGGCCATTGAGAACCAGTTAGAAGAGCAATTTGCCATTTGGAACAAGCCAGAAGAGGAATCATCTATCCAGATCAAGTTAGAAGAGGAGCTTCCTGCTCAGAACATGATGGATGATGAACCAGCCATCCTGATCAAACTAGAAGAAGAGCCACAGGCCTTCCATATCAAACTAGAAATGCAGCCTTCTGCCCAAGTCATGCTACAAGAGGAGCCGGTTGTTCAGAATGTGCTAGAAGGGGAGCTGGGCGTCCAGAACAAGCTACAAGAGGAGCTGCTGGGCATCCAGATTAAGCTAGAGGAGCCAGATTTCCGAGTCGAGCCAGAAGAGGGACTGGCTGTCCTGATCAAGCCAGAAGAGGAGCCCTCCATCCAGATCAAGGTTGAAGAGGAGCCTTCTGCCCAGAAAATGCTGGCAGAGGAGCCAGACATCCTGAACATGCTAGGAGAGGAGCCACTGATAATCCAGATCAAACTAGAAGAGGAGCCGCTGGCCATCCAGACCAAGCTAGAAGAGGGGCCATCCATTGAGATCCAGTTAGAAGAGGAACCTCCTGGGGAAAGAGAGGCGAATAGGATCCTTTGCAAAAGTGAGTATGACTCAGCCAGGAGTATATTTAGACAACTGAGTGGGGGACTATTTTTCAGAATGGGGTCTTGGTTGTTATTTCCTTCCATTGCCTTGAAGGTTCTGCGTGGCCGTTGGTTAATAGCAGAGTTCCACCCTTGTCTGTCACATTGGGTGCACCAGAAAAGTTGGCTCCTGTCTTAACTTTCAGATAGAAACGTAATGAGAGCTATAAACACTAAGTTTTCCATGGCCACAACATTCGGTAGAATAAAAGCTTCCGGGGTCTAGCGCCATGTTCCTGTTTTATTAAAATACACAACTATAAAACTTCCAACGTTTCGGCAGTTGTTTCTAACTGCCTTCCTCGGGGATCAAAGAGCCTCGAGGGAGATGGCTGTGTGCGCTTCACAAGCAGCTGTTAAATATCAGTTGGTTGAAGGCCTCCTGCTTGTAAGTTCTACCTTCTCATGCAAATTTAAAGGGGACGTGCTGTTCTTATATGTCTTGCCACTGGTTCTAGCTAACCGTTTGTGTCCAGGAGGATAAAAGAGCATCAAAGGCACTGCCACTTATTACAATCAGAAAAATCGGCCATGGCAGAGCATATGATAACCACAGGGCCTCCCATAGATTTTGCTGATACGCAGATGTTGGCCACCTCTAAAACGTTCCTGCCTAGGCTCAATCATGAAGCCATTGAAATCTATAAACATTGGAGAAACAATTGTAACAGGAAGGAAGAACAGAGAACAGTAAATAGCAGCAGTTGGGTACCTGCGTTAGCTAGAACCAATGTCAAGGCCTATAAGAACAGCGAATCCCCTTTAAATTTGCATGAGAAGGCAGAACACAGAAGCAGATATTCAACCAACTGATATTTATTTTACCTCGGAAGCTTTTATTCTACATAATGAGAGCGGTTGGAGTTTGGTCCTGAGTTTGGTGTAGGCTGGGCATCTAAAAATACAATGGAAGTTTGTTCTGGTTTTTCCCAGTTGTGATTTCCTGGTCATTGACCTCTCCCTCGTGAAATTACTTGGAGGCAGAGACAGACAGCGCAAACGATCTATGGTTTGGAACATCTTCCTGATGAGGAAGTATTTGGGATGATTTTGTGTACTAAAAAGATGACTAATCAGGGACAGGTTTATAAAATGATGAATGGTGCGTAGAAAGTGGAGAGAGATGATTCCCCCCTCCCAGTAATATTAAAACCCACTCAAAGAAATTGATTAGCAGGTCACATTTCTTTTTTCATTTTATAAACAAATCACAGCTTGTCTTTGGTGGAAAGCAAATGAAGACAGTTTCAGAACAGACAAGAGAAATGTTCAAGAAAATAGGAGATATGGGTTCTGTAGCCATGTAAAAATTTTTAAATAAAAAAAACTGGCAATACGTTTTAAAACGTATTGCCAGTTTTTTATTAAAAATACATGGCTACAGAACCCATATATCCTATTTCCTTGAACATTATATCGGGCCATGAAAGCTTCCATTCCACAGACAAGAGAAAGTATTCCTTCACATAAGGCATAATGAATTGGTGGCATTTGCTGCCACGGGATATGGCGACGGCCACTGATTTACATGGATTTAAAAGGGGAATAGACAAATTCCTGGAGTAACAGGGGGGATGGACAGACCAAGAGCATCACAGCCCAGGCCCGAGTGAGGCAGAGGCGTCGCTACGGTGGGGGCGGTACCGTACGTTGCGCCCCATCCTAATCCCCATTTACAAGCCGGCATGAGGCGGCCCCGCCCCCTCACCGTCAGAGCCATTCCGTGCGGAGAAGGCAGCGGGCAGGGAGTCTCCTGCCTGTTGCCTTCTCCGCACCGAATGGTTCTGACGGTGAGGGGGCGGGGCCGCCTCGTGCCGGCTTGTAAGCGGGGACTAGGACGGGGCGCAACGTACAGTACCGCCCCCACCGTAGCAACGCCTCTGGAGTGAGGAGTTGCTTAGCCTGACTGACCCTGGCTGCAGTCAGCAATTTTGTGAGGTCAGGGTGAGCTTCTCTTTTGTTGTTGTTGTTGTTCAGTCGTTAAGTCGTGTCTGACCCTTCATGATCCCATGCTTCTCTTGGACCCATGTAATTAAAACATTTGTAATTTAGATCGGTAGCTTTCATGGCCCGCTATTAGACAACAGTGTTCAATAAATACGGGAAACAATGCCATGTAAAAATTGTAAAGATTTACTGACTTCTAATACCGTAGCGGGTTTCCTAATGAGGCAGCCGCACATGGAACAAAAATACAATAAAATCCAAGGTAGAAAACAGCCCAACGTTTCGTTCTAAAATGTCTTAGAACCTCTTCAAAGGGAAACAATCAAAGAAGATTGCAGGTGGAGTTGTCCTCAGTTCACCTCTTCTCCGTTTAAAACACCAAAAGCGCCGGAAAATCCAGTTCATTGAAAGCGGAAGTGACCTGACCTAGTAACCGCACCAGCTGTCAGTTAGTCAATCAGGCTGTCTCCGCTCTCCATTCTCTCCGTTTCTAATCCACATTTCTTGTGCAGAATTGGCAGCCAGATCCTGTTCGAAAATGTCAGGTCTTGTTGACGATTCAGAAGCCCCCCCACTGTTCGTTTACTAATCTCCAGAGCTTCCAGGTGGCGCAAAATTTTAAAGTTGCTTTCATTCTACAAACACTTCGTTTCATTAAACAGGATCGTATGTCCTTCATTCAAAGCGTGTTCCGCAATTGACGACTGTGCAGGATGTTTCAACCTCAACGCTCTCTCGTGTTCAGTTATTCTTGTTCTTATAGACCTGCCTGTCATGCCAATGTAACATTTTTTACATTCACACGGAACACAATAAATGCCCGCATTCGATAATGCCGGTCTTTTATCTTTTGGATTGCCCAAAGCCTGCTGCACTTTAAATGTTGGTTTGAAAATTGTCTTTACAATTTTATTGTCTTTATTGTATTTTTGTTCCGTGCGCGGCTGCCTCATTAGGAAACCCGCTACGGTATTAGAAGTCAGTAAATCTTTACAATTTTTACATGGCATTGTTTCCCGTATTTATTGAACACTGTTGTCTAAAACATTTGTAGGGTGCCCCTTAAAACTGATGGCAAAGATTGCAAAACTAGCAGGAGCAAGGGCAAGAGTTCGTGGCTCTTCGGCTCCCCATCTTCTGTGGCTTATTGTCCCTAAGGATTGGGAGGGGGAGAAGAAGGGATAATTAACTGCTAAGGAGGGATTGACAACTGCGAGGGAAATGCAACCAAATTCTGTACAGTCCTTTTAATGTGAAGATGGCTGTATGATGGCTCAAACTCCTTTGAGCTGAAGACAAGCTGACTTGCTTGTAAGTAAATTTCCAATGCAATCAATGGCATTTCCTTAAATACGTTTTTTTGTGCGGAGCGTAAATGTTCTTGCAAAGATTTTGTAACGAGAGCCAGAGTAGTGTAGTGTACGGATAAGTGTTGGACTATGACTGGGAGTGCTGGGTTCAAATCTCCACTCACTAGGACACCGTACGCCAGTCACTCTCAGCCTAAGCTAGCTCATAGGATTGGTGTAAAGATAAAATGGGGTGGCGAGGAAGAATCACGTCTGCTGCTGTGGGCTCCATGAAGGAAGTGTGAAATAAAAAGGTAATAACTAAGTACAGCAATACCTTGACTTTTGTCGCTTTGCTTTTTCAGCCATTTTCAATTACAGTATAACCATTTTCATTTCAAATTTCATCCACGGCTCTTTCGTCCAATTTCATCCAAGCTACGTTCTTGTATTTATTTTTTATTTCTGTGGGGTTTTTTTAGGTTTTGCACGCATTTGCATATGTTATAGAATTAGTTATTTACGTTTATCACCAGCCAAAATAAATTTGCAAACTAAATAAGGCCCTGCTTTGACATTCATCTATTTTTGACTTTCATCCATGCTCTGGTCCCTAACCAGTCAAAAGTGCAAGGTATTGCTGTATAAAGGAATGATGTGAAACCCGACGAAGCATCAACACCTTTTATCCTCGCCCTGTTTAACCTCTTTATGGGGAGCTTGGAAATTTTGCCCTCTGATTTCTTGGTCCCCTGAATAATTAGGCTTCCTTTTTTAATAACTTTTGCTCTTTCTGTGGCACAGGAACACACACCTCGCTGGAATGTCTGGTATCCGAGAATTCAGGAAGGAGTCTTCACTGGGGAGGTTCGGAACCAATGAGCTCTTACAGGGCCTTACTGGGTGGACATACTGGGAATGTGTCTGTTGTTCCTGAGATCCATGGATGCAAGTGTCCATCTGAGATGGAGAAGGAAGGAGCCAAGCGAAGAAGGGAATCTAATCCATGCCCAGAAAGCGACTCAATATTTAACAAAACCACATCTGCTGGTGAAAAAAGGCACACATGCCTTGATTGTGGGAAAAGTTTCCAGTGGAAGTATAAACTGGCTAGACACCAGCAAATCCATACAACAGAAAAGCCTTATCAATGCTCAGTATGTGGGAAAAGCTTCAAACACATGGATTACTTTTGGAAACATCAGAAAATCCATTCCAAGGAGAATCTGAACAAATACCCAGAGCCTAGAAAGAGCTTCCAGCAGAAAGCAGATCTTCAGCTGCATCAGATAATTTACACCACAGAGGGACCCTTTATGTGTTCTGAGTGTGAAAGCACCTTCTTTGATTTAAAAACACTGAAGAGACACCAAATAATCCACACAGGAGAGAAACCCTATAAATGCCCTGAATGTGGGAAAAGCTTTGAACGGAACTATCAGCTTCGGGTACATCAGGGAGTGCATTCTACTGAAAAACCTTACATGTGCCCTGATTGTGGGAAAAGATTCCGACTGAAGGGGAATCTTCACATACATCAGAGAACTCATGCTGAAGCCAGACCCTATGAATGTCTTCAATGTGGAAAAGCCTTTAAACTAAAACATGGACTTACAAAACACCAAAGACTCCACAGTGAAGAAAATGCTCAAAATGTAGAAACACCCTATCAATGCCCAGAGTGTGGGAAAAGCTTCCGATGGAAGGAATATCTGCGGTCCCATATGAAAGTCCATGAAGAGGCCCCTTATGGATGTCCAGAATGTGGGAAACATTTTAAACGAAAGGGATATCTTCTCACACATCAAAGAGCTCACACTGGAGAGAGGCCTTACGAGTGTCCAGATTGTGGGAGAGGCTTCCGAGTTAGAAGTACTTTGAACATCCATCAGAGAATCCACACAGGAGAGAAACCTTTTGAGTGTCCAGATTGTGGGAAACGTTTCAGAGCGAAGGAGTATTTACACTCGCATCTGAAATGCCACAAAGGAGAGTTGCCTTATGGATGTCTGGTGTGTGGAAAAACTTTCCACCAAAAGGCACTACTCGTCGTACATCAGAGAACTCACACTGGGGAAAAACCCTACCCTTGTTCTTACTGTGGAAGAACCTTCAATGAAAGAAACACATTGAATAGGCATCAGAGAATTCACACAGGAGAGAAACCCTATCAATGCGGTGAGTGTGGGAAAAGGTTCCCACGATACGACTCACTTGCTAATCACCAGAGAATCCACACTGGAGAGAAACCCTTTAAATGTCTGGAGTGTGGACAAAGGTTCCGGAGAGGGAAGAATTTGACTTCTCACCATAGACGCCACATAAGAGGAGAATATTATGAAAGGTCCAAATGTGGAACAAGCCTTCAAAGCGAGGAAAAGCCAGATACACACCTGCAAAAGCATTCAGAAGAAATGCCACTGAATGACTCAAGTGTGGAAAAACCTTTCACGAGCAACAAGGCATCTATTGACCCAGAGAGTCCCTGCAGGGAAGAAAGCTTGTCTGTCGGAGGACCAAGTTTGTGAAGGAATAAAGAAAGTTTTAAAAATCAGGGAATACAAGCAGGAGAGACTGGAGAAGTGTGCCATGTATGTGTGTGTGTGTGGGGGGGGGGGGGAAGCGTTCAATCACTGTTTATAGTCAATAATCCAAACTGGACAAACAGGATAATTGTTCTGTTGTTTTAGATGAGTTCTGTATTTCAGGTTTACTTTTAAGGTTTCTGTGTTTTGGTGTGGTTTGGTCCTTTTAACACATGGTGAGCCACTGTGAGAGCTCATTGGGCTGGACTGTAGGATACACTGTTTTAGAAATAAAGTAGATAAATACAGTAGATATAAAAGCTTGGCATGTGGCTGCTGTGACCTTAGCTTGATGCACTAGATACATTATTGATCCACAGTTCAGGTGCCACCACTGCGGAGACCCTGCCCCACATACCAATCCAATCTCAGAAGGTGGTGGGGTGCAGAGCAGAGTACAGCCCCCCCCCCCGGGGTCCATGAATCTGGTATCCGCGGATTCACTTATTTGCGGATCTGCGTCCCTGCACCCATTACCTTCACATGTGTAACGCTGGTGCCAAGCCAGTGTGGGTCTTCCTTAAACAAAATGCTATAAGCAGCAGTGTGCTGCTTATAGCGCAGTGTCTGCATGCTTATAGCAAGCAGTGTCGGTGCTAGAGACTCTCTGAATGTTAACAGGAAGCGGTCCTGGGCTCTCTTGCACAGAGGCTGCTCGCTATAAGCATTCAGATGCTGTGCTATAAGCAGCACTTTGCCGCTTATAGCGTTTTGTTTAAGGAAGGCCCACGCTGGCTTGGCGCCAGCACTACACACACAAAGGTAATGGAGGTGGGGGCGCACAGGGATAGCATTCGCTCTTTTCCATGGTTTCAGTTAACCACGGAAGGAGCAGGAACCTATCCCCCGCAGATACTGGGGTTTCTCTGTAATTTCAAAGGGCAGGCAGACTTGTGCAAGAGCAAATGGTCTCAGCACCCAAACTGTAGTAGATGTTTGCAGAGGTGTTCCTATGTCCTTGGGGGGGGGGGCGGCTGACGTGACACCCCCCACGTGACTGCCGAAGCCCCACCCACTGGGGGCGCAACAAAAATGCAAAAAAAAACCACCAGCATTTTCGCGCCCTTTTCTGTGCTGTTCGGAGCCAGGGAGAATGGGAGGGCTGATTCTCTCGCCCTCCCTGGCTCCGTGCAGCCTATAGAAGGCCGCGAAAATGGCGTTTTTGCCGCACCGCCGTGCCGATGCACCCCCCCTCCCGAGCAGCTCGACACCCCGCCACCCGGGGGCCCAAACGCCTTGGATGTTTGTGTCCTCTGTCATCTGCGGCATAACTACAGGTCCCAGCTAAAGACTAATTTGGCATCTTCTTCCTGGAGGGAAGATCTTGGGCTGCTGCTAGGGCAGAAATGGAGTCGCGTCTTGGTCCTTACATGAGGGTGGCCCTTGGAGCCTGTGAGCCCGGAGCTGAGGCTGGAAGGACCTGGCTGCCCTGTTGCTCTGACAAGGTTTAAAATGTCGTAGAGAACCGTCAGAAAAGAAATGGGGTCGCATGACCTTGTGGCTGATGTCCCAGCTGTGGAAGTGTTTGGAAGGCCTGGGTGACTTATTCTTGATGTATCATCTTTTTCTGCACCCTTCTCCGAAGGAACGGAGCCTAATGTACATGATTCCCTCACTACCCGTTTTGTCCTCACAACAACCCTGTGTTGTAGGCTATGCAGAGATGTCGTGGCTGCTCCAACACAACCCAACGTGCTTCACGGCTGAGCAGGGATCTTGCATGGCGTGATTGCATGTTCCTGTGGCGGCACTGCCTTCTGCGGAGCCAAGTCCTTGTTCCATTTAGCTCGGTATTGTCTGGCTGCAGCTCTCCGGTGCACTAACTAGGCAGAGCCTGGTCTTGTACCTGGACAGCTCTCGGAGGATTCAACCTGGCACGGTCTTTGTGCCAAGCAGCAAGTGCCCTATGGCTGAGCTACAGCCCCACCCTGAGCGAGAACCTTGCATTTTGGTGTGTAGTTGAGAGAGGAGCGGGAAGGAGCACAGCTGGTATCAGCCGGACTTCTCTTCCAGCGATATCATCAGCAAGGGAACTCAGGGGCTGCCTTTGAAACTTTGGTCCAAGGTCCTTAGCCGAGAAGAATCTGTTCTGGATGCTGCTGCTAAGCCACGTGGAAGAAGCTTGCCCAGGATCTTCCGTCTTCTCACAAAAGAGGTGAGTTAGTTGCTCACATCTCTTTGGCAAACGACGTGGGGATGTGCAGAGATCATGGTAAGGCCACATCTGGAGTATTGTGTCCAGTTCTGGTCACCACACCTCAAAAAGGATATAGTTGAATTGGAAAAGGTGCAGAAAAGAGCAACCAGAATGATTCGTGGGCTGGAGCACCTCCCTTATGAGGAAAGGCTACAGTGTCTGGGGCTTTTCAGCCTAGAAAAAAGACGCCTGAGGGGGGACATGATTGAGACTTATAAAATTATGCATGGGATGGAGAGAGTGGATAGAGGGAAATTCTTCTCCCTCTCGCACAACACCAGAACCAGGGGACATGCACTAAAATTGAGTGGAGTGAGAGTTAGAACAGACAAAAGAAAATATTTCTTTACCCAGCGTGTAATTCATCTGTGGAACTCCTTGCCACAGGATGCGGTGATGGCACCTGGCCTAGATACCTTTAAAAGGGGTTTGGACAGATTCATGGAGGAAAAGACCATCACAGGTTACAAGCCATAAGCAACCTCCTGGTTTTTAGAAGTGGGTTTTCTCTGTGCCAGGTGCAAGGGAGTGACAACGGGAAACAGGTTATCTTGTTGTCTTGTGCTCCCTGAGGCATCTGGTGGGGCCACTGTGTGACACAGGAAGCTGGACTAGATGGGCTTTTGGCCTGATCCAGCAGGGCTCTTCTTATGTTCTTATGTTGTGAATGTTGGTTGGGTGGGGTTTTTTGGGTGTTGTCCTGTTTTGAAAAGCAAACAGGCAAGTGTCCATCAGCTGTCGAAGGGCCAAGTAGCAGTGTAAGAAAAATCATTCAGACAAGACCGAGGCCTCAGAGTGGAAAATATAAGAACATCCCCTCTCTCTCTCTCCCCCCCCCCCCGGACTCTTCCCCACAATCTGCAAAGCTATGGGGAGAGAATATGCCTTCTAGGAGTACTGGAAAATATGCTCAAAACATATGAGGACCAGACAGATTACAGTATTTTGCAAATGAATGGAAATAAACCTGCAATGAAATGAAGAGCTGGAAAGGTGACGTAATCGTGGAGGGTCTGAAGTAGCTGAACAGTGAAATCAAGTATCTAAAGTACCACTGGTGGTACTAGTACCACTGGTTGAGAACCCCTGGTCTAGAGGCTTATTTCCTAGTCGTCTACTTTTTAGTAGGCTGACCATATCCAAAAAGGGACAGGGTGCCTATACCTTTAACCATTGGACTTTGGGCAGGTGCAGCTCATCATGGAAGAGTGCACCAAGCTGCACCTGCCCAAATTCCCTCTTCTTACAATGGTTAAAGGTATAGGCACCCTGTCCCTTTTTGGATATGGTCACCCTACTTTTTAGGGATTTTCCATTTGTTTTTAAATCTTTAAATCATTTTTAAACGTCGGTGTTTTAGACTTGTTTTTACGTGTTTTACATGGCTTTTAAACCCGGATATCCGAGATCTCTGTACAATTTTCCAATTATTTATTTGCTACCTGTTAATCCCACTGTTTCTCCAAGGAGCGCATTCATGGTTCCCCCCAATTTGATCTTCACAACAACCCTGCAAAGTAGCTTAGGCCAAGAGGAAGCGAGTGGCCCAAAGTCACCCAGCAAGCATCCTGGAGGAGTGGAGAAGTTTCGTGTTTTCCTGTTAGTGGCCTGTTGGTACTTTCTTACCTGGTGCTTATGACAGTTTTGCAAATGTGCCTACTTGGCTCAATGACTTACTGATTTGACAACTTATTTTTTCTTATATGGAGTTCGCTTCATGTTTATCAGAGCTGCTTCAACTTGTCTGAGAATTATGGAAGCCCATAATTCTAACAGCTCAATCCTATGCATGTCTACTCAGAAGTAAGTCACATAGCCGCCTTGGGCATTTGCCTTCGCCATAGGAAAAGGCGGGATATAATTTTTTAAAATAAATGGATTTTAAATAAAATAAATAGTCCAGGGGTGGCCAAACTTGCTTCATGTAAGAGCCACATATGATAAAACTTCAGATGTTTGAGAGCCGCAATATTTAAGCAGTATTTAAATTCTTAAATATATTTACTCACCATGAACATTAAACTTATGTTCTAATCCAGTGGACTCTCAGTTTATACCTGGTAAATAATTATAAAGCTTGAACTTTCTTATTTACCTATAATATTAATTGTGATGCAAAAAGGGGCTTAGCCAACATATTTCCGAGAGCCGCACATTATACGTCAAAGAGCCGCATGTGGCTCTAGAGCCGCAGTTTGGCCACCTCGTTATAGTCAGTGGGGCTTGTCAGTGTGGACAGGATTGCAGCCTTAATCAGAGTGTGTGTGTGTGGGGGGGGTTGCATTCTAACATGAAACCAATATGACCTTTTCATTAAAATGGATACTTTTTTATGCTTTGGTTTTACGCATTAAACCTAACTTTCAAAATAAGCCCCTGCTAATAGGACCATAATAATAATAATAATAATAATAGGACCGCTGAACCATAAGCTGTCGATCGAAAGGTCGGCAGTTCGATTCCCGTGACGGGGTGAGTGCTCGTTGCTTGGCCAGCTCCTGCCAACCTAGCAGTTCCAAAGCATGTTAATGCGAGTAGATAAATAGGTACCGTTTGTGGGAAGGTAAACAGCGCTTCGTGTTCCAGCTGCATGCTACGCGCTGCGGCAAGGAGAGTCATGCCAGCCACATGACCACGGAGGCGTCTTTGGACAACGCTGGCTCTTCGGCATTGAAATGGGGATGAGCACCACACCCTAGAGTCGGACACGACTGGACTTAATTGTCAGGGGATACCTTTACCTTTTTAATAGGATAATAGGCCAGTGGGTGGCGCAGTGGGTTAAACCGCTGAACCATGAGCTGTTGATCGAAAGGTCGGCAGTTTGAATCCGCGACGGGGTGAGCTCTCGTTGCTTGGCCAGCTCCTGCCAACCTAGCAGTTCCAAAGCATGTTAATGTGAGTAGATAAATAGGTACCGCTTGCGGGAAGGTAAACAGCGCTCCGTGTTCCAGCTGCATGCTACGCGCTGCGGCAAGGAGAGTCACGCCAGCCACGTGACCACGGAGGCGTCTTCGGACAACGCTGGCTCTTTGGCTTTGAAATGGGGATGAGTACCACACCCTAGAGTCGGACACGACTGGACTTAATTGTCAGGGGTCACCTTTACCTTAATAGGATAATATGCAGTCGTGATTTACCGTAAGTAGAGCCATCTTTTGGGCTAAACAACTCTGTCAATTAAAAACAAACAAACAAAAAACCTTAACGTTCCACCCCGAAACTGCACAGGGTTTTCTCAGGAGTTCCAATAATGCCCTCACCTCTTCCGGTTACCTGATCACCACCTTTTTATATCAGCGGCAGCACCTCACTAAGTTGTTAGCGTTTAAGTTTCTTAAAAACATACACACTGTTCCCTTGTAGCATCGATATATTGGATTTCCTAAAGGCATACACACTTTTGGAGTGATGTTGGAGTGCTGTTTTTTTTAAAACCGCCTCAACAGAGCACAGTCGCATAAGACAGAAACATGCATAGAAGGATTTTTCCCGGCCAGAATCATTAGAACTGAAGAATGCAGCCCAGCTGTTCCAGCATTTTTATCCAGCTGCTCTGTATGGCTAGGAAAGAACAACAACAATATCCACTTGGCCCCACTTCCACCCAAACCTGAAAATATTCTTCTAGTAATTCCTGCTATGGCTGTGATCTCCAATGGACAGTGGTTGTGTGGTTCAGCCCTCCTAGTGTTAGAGGGGAAAACTATCAGACCCAATTTCACCTGCCTTCTGGGAAAAAGGGACCAGAGGGTTGTACCAGCCTGTATACCTTCTGGCTGGTTGCTGGATCACGTTGGCAGCTGCTACTGTCACCCCCAGGGGAAGAGACAGTTGTTGAGGGTCTCGTAGGTCATCCTCACCCATGATGTGGAGAATTAGAGGGGACACTTGATAGGTCTGAAGGCTTTTCTCTGTGCTTTATTTATATTTTTTATTTATTTTTCACATTTTTATACCGCCCTTCCTCCAAGGAGCTCAGAGTGGTGTACATATTTCCTCCCCTCCTTTTTGTCCTCACAACAACCCTGTGAGGTAGGTGGGGCTGAGAGATAGTGACTGGCCCAAGGTCACTCAGGAAGCTTTGTGGCTGAGCGGGGATTTGAACCTGGATCTTCCAGGTCTAAGTCCGACTCCCAAACCACAACACCATCCTGGCTCTTTATCTGTTTCCTTCTTGCCGGCCTGCTCTTCTTTCCCCTGGCTGGTTTCAACTCCGAAGAGAGCGCTGTTCCGGAGAGCTCCCAGTGTCGCGCAAACTGCTGACCCGGAGGTTCCCGAATTGTTCCCTCATTTACACTGACGGTTCCACAAAAAGCGGACAGCAACCTTGACTTCAAATTGCACCCACCCCATTTACGAGGAAAGCTAAACTATTTGAGTCCATCGTGATTCTTTAACATGGTCGTTGTCTGGTTCATAGTGTTGCTGTTAAGAGTTAAAATAGCCAGGGAACAACTATAGGGTTAAAAAGTGATGAAAAATAGGTTTGAGGACCAGAAGGAAATCTACTAAAGAAAGGAGCCAGAAAGAGAACTCTTAAGAGAGGGCGGTGTGCAAACTATTAGAGGGCGGTGTGCAAAAATTAGGGCCGTGTGGAAAAAGGGCTATAAAAGGAGGCTGGTCAAGGACAACAGCTGCCCTTGACAGTGAACAGCTGACAGCTTTAGTTCCTGTATCCATTCGCCTCACCAATCTGGCAGTTCCTCTCCCCTCCGCCCGCCCCCCCCCCCCCGCTTCAATGTATCCCTACAGGCTGCTATGACTCCGGATCCATCTCCCTGGGACATCGAAGGGTTTTACAGGGTTATCAGTGTAGCTGAGGCAATTGGCAGATCCTAACTGATTGGGAGTTTTGTTTTTATTCTGGTACAGATCCAGTGTCCCATTACACCTGTTACTTACACAAATAAAGCGTGTTTATTCTACCTACCGAACTGTCTCCTGGGGTTCCTTGGGCCGATCCGTTTACAACAATGCGACACCATCAAAAGCTCTGGGTTGACATAAGCGACTCCATTTTGTTTTGGCACGCATCTTGAAGAAGTTATGTAAAGTTGATCGTTACTACTAGCCCAAGCCAGTTTGAGAAAGACGTTAATGACGGTGGGCAGCTGGTGAGGGCTTGAGCGACATGCATGGTCATCTGGTCATCTGTATAAAAGCTGTATAAAAAGGGGGTTCTCTACCTGTGCAGCAGAGCAGCTTACAGGAGTGTTTGACTCAGATCACTGTCTCTCGCTTTCTGCAGAAGTTGAAAAATAAAGTCTTGCCTAAAAGTCACCATGCTTGTGTTATTGTGTTGTGAGCACCCAAGGGTGCTAGTGATTTCAGCTCGTGGGATTCGGTGAGCGGACACCAACTCCGCTGCGGGCGGCAGCACCAGGGAGAGAGAGAGAGAGAGAGAGAGAGAGAAAGAACAAAGATCCGCGAAGTGCGGGGCGCCAAAAAGGAGCTCAAAATAGACCAGTACTGGAAAAAAGGAGATCTTTACTTCGCTAGCAAAGGACACGATCAGCAAGGCAGAAAGTGTGACATATACAATCATTACAAAAGCTTATATACATTTAATTATTTCATACAGAATCATGGAGTACATTGTTACAGAAAATACATGATAAAGAAGACCCAATAAAGGAAAGGATCCAAGAAGTTACACGTTGATACAGCCAATAGGAAGTTGGATTGAAACTTTACACCAATGAGAACAGCAGCAGCATGTGTGAAACTGTGAACCAATAAAAGATAAACTTTATTAAAAGAACCAATGAAAAGTGTGGTGCTTTGTGCAACTGGGAACCAATGGTATGATGGGTGGGGGTACTGGGTGGCAGGAGGTAATAGGATTAGACCCTCACTTCAGGTGAAGCGAGGTTTTCCGGGGTTTTATGAATGGGTCCTTTTGAGAAGCCTGCTTAACACAAAAGGCAGTATTTCCAATTAGATAGCCAAAAGTGCCACACAATAGGTCCCTGCCCCATGGCACCAAGCATACAGTTGAGAACAGTTGAATTGTTCCTGTCAATCAGGCCGAGCCAGGCAGGTGACTAGATTAGCATTTGAAATAATTGTAGCCAGGCAAAACAGGAACAATGGGGAAGTGAGATAGTGGGGACAGGCACAGAGGGACAAGTTGCAATCAGGGATATGGCAGCAAGGAGAGAGGCATTTGAATAACAGTAACAAAGGAAGGCAGAGACAATGATTCCAGGATGTGGGGGTGGCTGTGATTGACAGAGGAGAGACACACAAAGAGTTAGGCTGGAAGTTTTAGGAAGTGGTGGCAGTCTGAGTTCTCATGGCGCCTCAGGAGTTTCCTGGATTCCCTGCCCCCATCTAGCTCCCCAGGTAGAAGGAAGCCATTTGAGAGCAGCACAGAATTGGAAGCCGTTGCTGACTAGCTTGGGTTATGTGTTTTAAAATAGTCTCTCCTACTCCCTGCAGTACAGATTCTGACGGGAGGTACACCCTTAGTGCCAACCTTCGTTAAACTCCCCTGAGTCCTGGCGAAGAGGGGAGGCCACCCCCATGCTTCCCAGGCAATCCCAGTGAGGAGGCTGGGACTGGAACCCAGCTTTTATGGCCGTAAACCTATTGTGCTGCTTCCAGGAGCCTCTTCACCTAGCATGAAGCTTACCTCAGCTAAGTGAGAGGATCGGGACCATTCTGTGTGGGACCCCATCCCTAGAGAAACTCCGATGACCTCCGAGAAGGTCCGGACACATAACCCCCAAGGGAACCCCCAAATAACCAAAAGAGACTTCAGAATCCGTATTCCACTGAAATAGAGCACTGCCCCTTTAAAGCTGTCAAATGGAGCCGAGTTAGCGAAAGCCGGCTGTCAGTGTGAAAGGGCGAGAGGTTAGGGTTAGGTCAGGTAATACGCCGTCTGAAAAAGTTGGCTGAACGCCCAGAAGGAGGATTATAAGCTTAGTAGGTCAAGAGGTTTAATAGGATTAAAAAGGTACATAGTGAACTTTTGCTACTGCTGCTTCTCTAGGGGTTCCGGAGGGCTCGTGGCGGATGCGTGTCGGTGAACTTTTGCCCTTGGCTGACACGCGTCGGCTGTCAAATGGTGCGCAAAGCGGAGAAAAGCCGAATTTTAAATGCGCTTTGCTTTAAATGGCTGTATCTCCGTGATTCTTGGACCGATTTGGATGGGGTAAAAAGGAGGGGGTTCAGGGGAGGGTGGCAGAGGACATAGAAATATGTCAGGGGTTTTTTGGTGCTCACATCAATTGGTTTGCACACCAGGCTCGAACCGCACACTAGGTGCAAAAGCCGCACACTAGGTGCAAAAGCAAAAGGGCTAACGGTAGCCAGCCTTGGGGCCCACAAACTTCAGAGCCTTTGGCCTCTTGATACTAGAACCTATACTAAGAGCCAGCTACCTCTGGGGCAGCTTCAGAAGGGTGGCGTGATGTAGAAGGATTGTAGCCTGATCTTCAGAAGAGGGAGGGAGAGGTGTGTACACTAGAACTGTTACTGCCTGTCAGTTTTTAATGGCTCCCATTTCATTGTTTTTTTAACCACATATGAGCTGTCTTGAGGGTCAGTCTCTAAGGAGGTGGAAAGGCGGCACACAACCCTGGGTTCCTGCCCCCCAGTCCTAGTCCAACACTAACCGCTACACCACATTGCTGGAGACAGAGCCAAATAATGTCTAGATTGTGTGTGTTCAATGGGGGAAAGAAAGCTACGGTCTTTTGCTCCTTTGTCCCAGATGTCCCTAGTGCAACCTGAAAACTGTTTCACACCTAGCAAAGACTTTTCAGTTTAAGGCTGCAATACTACTCTTTCCTGGGAGTAATAAGCTCCATTGAACACAATGGTACTTACATCTGAGTAGACATGCGTAGGGGCATGCACTAGCCCCCATCCTGTGCATGTTTACGCAAGTCCCATTATAGTCAACAGGGCCCAGGCAAGTGTGGATAGAATTGCAGCCTAAGTCCTGCCTAAACTCCCCAAACAACCTATATCAGTGGTTCCAGGTGCGTCGTTGGCCCACGGCGGGGAGGGCGGGCAGGCTGCCCGCGCGACCCCCTGGGGAGAGCAGGGAGGGCTGAAAATCACATGTCGTTGATCTCCTTTCGGCCCTCCCGCCCTCCCCTGTGTCTGTTTGGCTCCAAAATGAGCCAAAAACGGCGCGGGGGCGTCCTGCGGCTGCGCGTGATGTCACGCACAGGGGCGGGGCGTCATCGCTCCCCCCCGCGGGGGCGTAGCGACGCCACTGAGTGGTTCTCAAACTTTTTAACACTGGGACCCACTTTTTAAAATGACACGCTATCGGGACCCACCTAGTTTTACAAGACTTTTTTTTAAAGGTGATCTAGAAAGAAATAATATTTATTTACAAGTTTTTTTTTATTTGCAAAAATCCCATCGATTTATTTCTCATAATGAGGCAGCCCTAATGAATAGCCTCAAGGCTTGAGGGGCTTTTATGTGACCTAGCCTTCACCTGCCCCCACTACCTATCATTGACAGACTTGGGGGGGGGGGAACACCAGAAAAAAGACGCTCAAACATTTATCTCCCTATATTTAGACAAGCTTGCAAACTGCAGGAGCACGTGGGTTCTGACCCACAGTTTGAGAAAACACTGACCTATATTACAAGCTGCAATTCATGCTCCACTCCCCCCCTTCTCCCTTGTTGTTTTGAAGGTTTGCAAAGGACTCAAAAGCTTGCTCACCACTTTGTAGTAGTATTACAGGTTGTCCTAATAAAGGTTTTACTTTACTTTGGCTTTTGTGTTTTTTTCTAATGGACCAACACTTCTCTACTTCAAAAAAAAAAAAAAAAGAGGTGGGGAGAGAACAGACCGTTCCAGTGAAAATTGTAGCCCTCCATGCAAGTCTCCCCCCCCCAGTCCTCTCTAGGATTCAGAGTGCCGATGGTTTAACCCTTAGGGCACCACCCAACTCCAGGACTGGAGGGAATTTACAGTACCCTTTTTTTCTGCAGGATTGTGTACATTTGGCCGTTTGCATGTCAAGCAAAAATGTAAAAGGTATGGGGTGGGGGTGGGGGGAGTCTGTGCGCATGCAGAGTTAATTCCATCGCTGCAAAAACCTGCTGCCTGCTGCCTGTCATGCCGCTGTTAAAAGCCATGCGAACCCAACCCAGCCAGGAAGGGGAAAAAAATTTACGGAGCGAGTAATCCCAGCTGTAAAATATGTAAAATGTAAAATCCCAGATGTAAAATATGCTTTGCGCGGCTTTGGGCTATTAACTTTATTTTATAGTCTAGTATTCAAGGTCTCTATTAGTTTTCAATATTATCTTTTCCTACCGTTGTTGCTTGTCATATTATATGCATGTAATTGTGTGACAGTGTGAACCCTCCATGGCCAGCAGCTCCCATTACGTCTTTTGCTCTCTACTCCTGCTGCATTTGTTGTTCTGGGCTGGTGGCTGTATACACACGTACGCACGTAGTGGCACTCTAGGCATGTGCAGAGTATGTCCCTCCCCGTTGTATGTCAGTGGGATTATATAGCAGCTGTCAGTAAGGATTCCCAAACAATACTTAACCCTTCACATTCACTAAAGTCTGAGCAAAAGTCTGGCTTGAGCAGAATATTCTAGCGAGTTCGAATCATCTCCGGCTCCTCTTGGTTTCATACCTTTTCTTCCTGCCGGCTTCCCTACAAGGCACTCCAAGGGTTACACAGGCTGAGTGCTCTCTGCTTCCTAGAGAGGCTTGAAAATGTCTGGGGCTGGGGGGGGGGGGAGTGGAGAATGCAAACGAGAACTGGTCTCTTCCTGTTCTGGTCCTGCCTCCCTCCCTCCTAAGAACCTGGCAGGACGTCAAGAAGGCATCCTCCACCATTCCCCCCCCCCCCGCCTTAAACGGTGGGGCTGATGACAGATCGATGCAATGGGGGCTGCAGTGCGCTCTGATGCGAGCTGCATGCAGTTAAAGGGGGGAAGGGGATTCAGAGGCGACAGCAGAGAAGAGAAACCGGAGTGAGCCGTGCTGGAAATCAGGTTCTTCCAGATTTACACCCCTGCTGCCCTGATACATTCCACTCTCCATTTCACTTTTGAGCCAGATCTGTCACAGAAGAGAGCTTTGTGCCCCAGCGTCGTTGCCTGGGAGCGACGGGAGGGGGGGGGGGAGAGAGAGAGAGAGAGAGAGAGAGAGAGAGAGAGAGAGAGAGAGAGAGCTTTTGCCTTCCTCTCTCTGCTTGTGGGGTTCCCAGTGTCACCTGGCTGGCTGCTTTGGAAAACTGGCCTAGATGATGAGCCTTTGGCCTGATCCTGCTGCAGGTCCCTTCTTAGGTTTTAAATCTGATGCAATTTTCTGAGGTGGTGAGGAAAGAAGAGGAGAGGGATGTTGAGGCCAGGACTCTCAGGAAGATGCAAAGTTTACATTTCTTAATGTCATAATAAAGCATCTGAGTTGTGCCATAGGATCATAGAGTTGGAATGGGCCCATAAGGTCATCTAGTCCTAGCCTGTAGCAGGAAATCCTCCTAGAGCATCTGCAGCAGGTGCCTGTTGAGCCTCTGCTTGAAGATCTCCAGTGAGGGAGAATCCACCAGCTCCCTTGACAATCTGTTCCACTGCCGAACCGACCTGACCGTCAAGAGTTTCTTCCTGATATCCATCCGGAATCTCCTCTCTTGCAGTTTGTACCTATTTGATGTAGTTCACCATGCAAACACCTTGTAACATTTGATGTTTTGCAACGTTTGATAGTTTGCTTAAATAAGGAGAGTGTGCACATTTTGTGTATCTAGTGGAGGGATCCTTGTGATATCAGTGATGTAGACTTGAGTCTATTGACTCAGACTTGAGTCGGACTCAACTTGGACTTGACTCGGCGATTGTAAAAGACTCAACTCAAGACTTGGAGCCTTTTACAAGTCAAATTTTATTCAGGTTTAAGCCCTTGGAATCTTATAATCCGTTTAGGGAAAGGGAAAGGCAGGCTGCTTGCACTCTGAAGTAGCATGACTTTTCTTTTCTTACATAAAGTGATTTCATATCTGTTTGTTTAAAGTTGGGATGAGGTGGTGCAAAAGACAGCTTGCAAGACCTTACCTTGCAGTCTGCCTAGCGCCTGAGGTTTAGCAAAGTCATCTCAGTTACCTTGCAACTGGGGTTTGCAAAGCTTGGAGAGAATATACAATTTTGAGCTTTATTCGAGCAAGCTAAAAATCTTCACTTTTCGACTTTGATGAAGAAGACTGGAGAGAAGAGAAAGTTGATCGATCACCTTTCAAAGTGGGAGAGGAAGGGAAATCAATCTTGGGGCTTAACATTTGATTTTCTCTTTCAGAGTGCATTGCAAAGATCTTGGCTCGCTTTTTTATTCCTGTTTGTGTCTCTTTCCTTCAGGGAATAGAAGCCCCCTTCTTGCTCATCCAAAATTCCGCTGATTCCTGCATAAACCACCTCTTTGACTGGAGATCTTCAGATCCTGTTGTGTCACCTTGGAGGAATAGGCTCTGTGGCCAGACATCTAAATGGATGAGATGTATCTTCCTCCAGAGAGGTATGATTGGTTGTCAGGGCAGATTCCAGCTCCTTCCTGGCACCCCCCAGTGGCTCATCCATGAAGGTGCAATTCCCCACAGCTTGGATAAGAGCGAACTCCATTACTGGGATCATCTCTACAGTGAACCCTCGATTCAACGGATCTCTCAGGCTCCAGAAACAATAATGGACATTTCCTGCTCTAGTCATAGACATTTTGTGCCTGCGCGTCTCCATTGACTTCAATGCATCTGGATTTAACAGCCTTTTGGCATTCATGGGCATCCCACCATCCTCCCATTAGTCTGTTAAATCGAGGGTTCACTGTGTTTCGCTACACCTTGAGGTAGTTAAAAATATTTGTTGTTTGACTCGAGAGCCCTGCTACAACAACCTTCAAGAATCCTCACACTGTTGGCTTCCAGGTTCAAAAGAAGCCACTTTCTCCACCTGATGTGAAGTCACTACTCCCATTAGCGGACAAAATGGCTGCTGAACCGAAGGCCAAAGGGGCTGTCAGTCTTCCTTTCCAGAACAGTCCAGAACAAGAGGTGAAACTGGGCATGGAGACAGAGGAGCAAGCCCAAGCGAGGTTTCTAGATGGGGAAGGGGAAAGGCTGGTCCCTCGTGTCATCCAGGTTGGGACCATCGGGGAGTTTCTCGGCTGGGCAGCCCCCGAAGAGTTGATTCAGGGGCCGGAGGAGGGCTTGGCCCAGCGCTGGGAAGCCCAGTGGCAGGAAGTCCTGAGGGCCATGCAGCTCCGCCCAGCTGGGTGTGGAGGGCTGCAGCCATCCAAGCCTTTGCTAGGGGACAATGCGAAGGCCTCTGGGGAGGCCGTCGCTGATACCAGGCAGTGGCCAAGAGGAGATGGGATGACGACAACACAACTCCTAGTGAACCACAGCAGAGACGTCACACAGGCCTTTAGCCATCCAGAGACTGGGGAAAACAAGATGGTGGACGAAGAGGTTGTGGCAAAGAATTCTGCCCACACAGAAAGGCAGCGTCAGCGTTTCCGGCAGTTTGGCTACCAGGAAGCAGAGGGGCCCCGGGAGGTTTGCAAGAAACTCTGGGAACTTTGTCGACTGTGGCTGAAGCCCGAGAGGTGCACAAAAGAGGAGATCCTGGAGCTGTTGATCTTGGAGCAGTTTCTGACGGTCTTGCCTCAGGAAATGCAGAGCTGGGTCAAGAAACAGGGCCCTCAGGCATGCTGCCAGGCAGTGGCCTTGGCGGAAGATTTCCTCAGGGCGCAGCAACGCAAGGTCAAGGTGAGAGAGACTTGTGATAAACCGGGGTGGGGGGTGGGGTGCTGAATCAACACTGATTCCCACAGTTATTTTGGAGGAGGGACACCCTAGAGTCGGACACGACTGGACTTAATTGTCAGGGGTCACCTTTACCTTTAACCCCGTTCAAGAGTTTTGGGTGAAATGAGCGAGCTCTTTAAATAAAGTATGATAAGAAATAAGTGGTAAGAGAGGAAGCCGCTCTAATGAAGCAGTGATTTTCAACCAGTGTGCCGCAGCACATTGATGTGCCGCAGGAGTTTAGAGCTCAGTGGTTGAAAATTGCTGAAAAACTCTTCCGGGTTCTGCGGTTCTGTTTTTAGGGCAACTGTCTGTACTAACGAATTGTCTGTCCTTCTTCCTCCGTCGGCAGAGCTGGCGGAGGAAAAGGGACAGACAATTCGTTACTACAGACAGTTTCCCTAAAAACAGAGCCCAGAAGCTGGAAGTTACCTCACAAGAGGCGAAGACCATAGAGAAGACCATAGAGGTCAGTGTGCCGTGAGAGAAAAAACACGTTGAAAATGGCTGTAATGAAGAAATGTTCAGCTCGTTTTTTCCCTCTGTGCCACAGTCCCAAGTCTCCGCCGCTTTGATCCCGCTTCGTCCTGCCTAAATGCAGTCTCCACATGGGGCCTTCGCCCTCCTGGCTCTGAGGCTCTGGCTTGACTGGAATTTTCTCTGCCATTTTAGGACCCGGGGCCATGCAAAGAGGTGGTTGTGATCTCTGAGGCAGAATTGTCTCCGGTGAGCTCCAGACCTGGCCGCTTCTGTGGGAAAGTTCAGCTGGGGGATGGTTGGACTTTCACATCGTCAGGTATGCGTTTGTGGGACTGCTGGAAAGGGGCCTGCTCCATTCCAGCCAAGCCTGCGTGGTGCGGCTGGGATCTCCCCTTAATGCGAAGGCACAAAGCTGCTGTCGGCCGAGCCAGACCGTTGGCCCGTTTTGCTCAGTACTGTCTCCACCAGGGGGTTGGCAACCTTTTTGAGAAAAGGGGCCGGACGTTCGGCGATGACGACACCACATCACCGTCAAACTTCCGGGTTGCCGAGCTCCTGGAAGGGGCTGCGCGGAGCTTGGTTTGGGAGGCAAGGCACAGAGACTCTGTGAGCCCGGGCAGGCGGCTCCGCCATTCCGTTTGGTGCGCAGCAAATTGGGTGGGAGGCCTTGCCTTCTAAGCCGCGCTCCACACAGACCAGATGACTTTGGGTGGCGGGCTGGTTCCGGTCCACGGGCTGTAGGTTTCTGAGCCCCGGTCTACATGCTGGCAGCAGCTTTCCTGGGCCTTTCCCAGCCAGCCCGACCTAGAGATGCCAGGGGTTGAGATGCGGAGCAGGTGGCCCCTCCCTGAAGCTCTTTCTCCTGCCCTCCTCCAAGATGCTCCGGTGCTTGCGAGATGCATCAGGCCAGTCACAGTCATGGACAGAGTGCCAGGCTGCCTTCAGCATTAGTTCCTTTCTATCCTTCCTTCCTTCACGATGGTGTGTGAGCTTCTCCCCCCCCCCCGCCCCCGCCCCCAATCGCTCTCTCCTATTTTCAACTTATTTCTTAGGCTAGTGAGAGATTGTGAGAGGCCCAAAGTCACCTAGTGAGCTTCATTTGAACCTTCGTGGGGGGCAGGTCTGAACCTGGCTCTCCCCACCCACTCTTATTCCAGCCATTACACCAAAATGGCTTCCACACTGGACTTGGTAAGTGGCTCCACCCAAAAAACATTGGCGTGGGGGGGGCACAGAAAAGGCTAAGTGCATTTCTGGGGAAGAGGCAAGCCTTGTCTCATGTGTTAGATTTCTGAAAGAGAAATAAAGGTAAATTTCACATGAAGGCTTCGATCCGTAACCTGTTTTTTTTCTGAATTTATTTATTTATTTTTCACATTTTCATACCGCCCTGCCTCCAAGGAGCTTCTGGTGTACAAAGCTCCTTCCCTCTTCCTGTCCTCACAACAACCCTGTGAGGTAGGTGAGGCGGAAACAACCCTGTGAGGTAGGTGAGGCGGAAAGATAGTGACTGGCCCAAGGTCACCCAGGAAGCTTCATGGCTGAGGAGGGATTTGAACCTGGATCTTCCGGGTCTAAGTCCAACACCAGAACCACGACACCATCCTGACTCTCGCTGAGTTAGTCCTGCTGATTTTCAAGGAGTTTAGCATGCCAATTTTAATGTCCAGTTTTTGAATCAGCAATGGGGGGTGGGGGGCAGGTGAGGATTAACTACTTGCCGTGGAGAGGGGCACTGGCCATGGGCTAGAATATGGTCGTATCCAGCAGAGCTCTTCTTATCTTGGCCACCAAACCTGACTTCCTGCCTGTCTCTTTGTGCGACCCAGGGAAAGACCAACGCCTGCATATTTATCCAGTTTCACCCAGTGAGGGAATTGCAACTGGGAATAAGGTGGATCATTCGGAGCCGGCGGGTTCTTCCCCGCTGCCGGTGCTCCTTGGGACATTATTGGGACCAGCCGAAAGCAGCTGTGTGCTTGAGGGGGAGCACAAAATGGAGCCGAGCAGGAGGTGGGACGAAGCAACTCGCTGCAGCGAAGGCGTCTACGAGACGGTGGTGCGCCTGGAAGAACAGGGCCATTGGTGTCTTGAATGTGGCGAAAGCTTCCAGGATGCGCTGCAACTGATTGAGCACCG
Source organism: Plestiodon gilberti rubricaudatus (assembly GCA_026170595.1). Classification (NCBI taxonomy): domain Eukaryota; kingdom Metazoa; phylum Chordata; class Lepidosauria; order Squamata; family Scincidae; genus Plestiodon; species Plestiodon gilberti. The sequence goes on along the minus strand of JANXHW010000002.1, from coordinate 263,051,054 downwards.
GAGGATCCATATGGCCCGGAAGCGCCCGGAATGCCCAGAATGCGGGAAAAGTTTCCGGGACGTTTCACATGTCCTTCGGCACCAGACGGTCCACACGGGAGAGAAACCTTATGCGTGTTCGGAGTGTGGGCAAAGCTTCACCCAGAAGCCTGCCCTCAATAGACACATGAGAAAACATCTGGAAGGCAAACACTACACAGGTACAGAAATATATATAAATATACAGTGGGCCCTCCGTATCCACAGGTCCCACACCTGCGGATTCAACCAACCACGGATTGAAAATATTTGAAAAATAATGAGAGAGATGGAGCTTTGCAGGGACACTGCCACCATTTCCATGTACGCAAGTTTGGGGCTTCTATTCCATTCCTTGCCTCCCTGCTCTCAATAGAATGCTCAGGCGCTCTCTCTCTCTCTCTCTCTCTCTCTCTTTTTTTAATCGTTTCCTCCAGCCAATCCTCGGTCTGGGGGGACGGAAAGCTAGTCCTGCGAACCAACCCCGTTGGCAAACACATCACTACAAGTATCCCCGCGCCATTTTGTACCTCCCCCCTCTCGCGCTTCTGTCTGTAGCTACAGGCACACGCGCATGAAAGAGGAACGGAAGGCTCTGGAAACAAGAGGGGGAGGGGCGGTGCGCAGCAGAGCCAGAAACGTGACTTTGGCCAACACGTGTGATTTGGGAAGGGAAAGAGGAATTTCTGAGCCAGAGTGTGACGCTGTGAATACGGGACTTGAGCACCCATGGATTTTGGTATCTGCAGGGGTCCCGGAACCAATCCCTGTGGATGCAGAGGGCCCACTGTATTTGTAAATTGATTTAATGATTTGCTATTGTTACTGATCATATGAAGCCACTGTCGAAGTCTTGTTGGCTGAAGAGTAGGATAAAAAATGCTTAAAACGAATAAATAAATGAACTGAGGTTTCACCTGCAGTTAAAAAGAAAGAAAAAATATATCAGTTTCATTTTCAAGTTGGTCCCATTGGCCTAAGTGGGATTTAACGACCCCATCTGGGCTGTAGGGTTGAAACAGTAATGATTTACCATTAATCATTAATTGTTTGATCATTGCTTGATTACAAACATTTTAATCTGGTGTCTTATAAAAATGGTGTCATATAAATTGGGCAGCATATTTACATTTTTGTAAATTATTTTTATTTTTGTCAGTTTTTTAAAAATTAAAGTGATGCAATAAACATTTCCCACTTGGAATTGAAATGGCTAACTACATTTGCAATGCAATAAAATGCAATGAAAATGCAATTACTAATTCAATAGAGATGCTTTCCAAAATGGTAGGTGCTCTATTAAAAGAGGCATCCCCCCCCCTTTATGGAAGAATGAGGAAGACCTCTTCCTAAAATGGTGTTTGCTTATACACTCATCCTACTTTTGCATCTGGCCAAAACAGGTTTTGCAACTTTTGACAGTGGTGTTAGACATCGGAGAACCCATACAAATCGCAAGCGTCCGGAGTGCCTGGAATGTGGGAAGAGTTTCCGGGATGTTTCCCAAGTACTTCGGCATCAGACAGTTCACACGGGAGAGAAACCTTTCAGCTGCCCCGAGTGTGGGCAGAGCTTCACTCAGAAACCTGCTCTCAATAGACATGTGAGAAAACACCTGGAAGGCCAGCAGCACTACACAGGTATGGACAGAGCTGCGTGTTGGCTGTAGTGGAAAGAAAACGCAGAAGGCGAGCTGGATTGTGTGCCGAGACAAGCCAAATCCTGCGGTCTGTGCCTCTCGGTCTGCTTGTCCTCTACCCTGTTGCTTCCCTACCAGTCATGCAGCGGAGGGGGGGCAGCGCTCCCGGACTTCTCCGACAGCAGAAGCACTCAGCTGCTGTCTTTGAAACTTTTTTCAAAGAACCTTAGTCAAAAAGAAGCATCAGGCTCAGCGAGAGGCAAACTGAGGAATTTGCTTAGGGGCCCAAGAACGTCTAGGGCAGCATCTTTCCCAAGAACGACCTGAGACACAGTGTGTAGCTCATGTCACATTAAGTCCACAACCCTATGCACATTTACCTGAGAGTAATTCCACCTGAACACAGTGGGACGTACTTCTGAGTAAACATGCATCAGCTAGCACTCTTGTATATTTATCTGGGAGATTTTTCTATTTTTATACATTTGTTTTAAAACTACTGCAACCCACTCCAAGAGTTTGGGATGAAATGAGCTAGACTGTTTTATTATTATTATTATTATTATTATTATTATTATTATTATTATTATTATTATTATTATTAACAACAGTATTTATATACCTCTTTTCAACAAAAAGTTCACAAAGCGGTTTACAGACAAAATGAAATGATTAAATGGCTCCCTGTCCCAAAAGGGCTCACAGTCTAAAAAATGAACATGAACATGAACAACGCAATCCTGACTAAGGATCTGGACAGCGGCCCAGGGCCGCCCACTGAATCCTGTGCACGGGCTGCCCGCCGACCGGCGGGTCGGAGGTCTACTCGGGGAAGGGGACGCCTGTCCCCTTCCCTGAGTGTAAACCCGGGCCGGCCCTATTGGCCTCCTCGGATTTCCGCCAGCTAATAGCTTGCTGAAGTTACAATAGCTTGCTGAAATAGCCTCCTGGGCCGGCTACACCAATGCCCCCCCCTTCCTTGCCCGGCTGGCCTGCCCACGTGGCTGCCGACAGAGCGCTTACCTTCCGCCGCCGTCTGCATCCTGGTCTGGTGCTGGAGTGAGGGAGGCCGGCCTTGCACCGGCCTCCCTTACTCCCAAGTTGTCGCGAATGTGCATTACGGCACACTTGCGACGATTTCCGGCGATGGAATGCTCGTTCCGTCGCCGGACTTTTTTTACAGGATTGCGCCCAAAGTATAATAAATTTCCAAGTAGAGCTAAGTGGCAGGAAAAGAAAAGACTTTAAGACGACATTTTACCTTTATTGTTTTCTGATACGGTCTTCATGGGTCATGGCTTCTTTGGGAGGGGGAGGCTGCAACCTTGCAGAGTCTCTCTAGCACATCGTCTCCATGGTGGAGGACTCGAGTTCTCCACTATGGAGACGACGTGCTTTGCATCCTCGGGAAGGAATGAAGCTTTAATCGGTCAAAGTAAGTGCCGGGGTGGTGGTGGTCACGTGGGGTGCCGCGTCCTTCTGGCTGATGATCCTAGCTAGGTCTTACTTTTAGGGAGGACTTATATTGACGAGTGCCAGCAAAAATCATGCAAAAATGATGATAGGTCTTACTTTTGGGGGAGGTCTTATTTTAGGGGAAACAGGGTATATAAGCTTTACGCCCTATACCAAATCAACCACTAGATGGTGCTGAAGACTCGCTTAACGTCAGATTGACTTTACAAGGGAGATTTAGTATCCCCATTAACCAGAGACACCTGTATTTCCTAGAAATTGGAGTGTAAGAGGCGTGCTTCCTAAATGACTAAGGAGCTTCCAGGTCACCCTGAAAGCATCATTTCAGTAAATATCTAGTCCGGCAATTTTCAACCGGTAGTTGAAAACCGCTGAAAACCTCTTCCAGGTTCTGTGGCTCTGTTTTTAGGGCAATAGTCTGTAGTAATGAATTGTCTGTCCCTCTTTTTGTCTGCCGGCTCTGCCATCAAGCTCGGATTTGGGAAGAGAGTAGTCCAGTAACATCCAGGAATACAAAACATTGAAAACTGTCGTTATTTTGACCACTGTCTCCCTTTCTGTTCAAACCCTCTGCTTAATACCAAGTGCGATTCCTGTTTAGATTCTCTGTCTTCCTTTCAGTTAGCAATGGGGAAGAGCAGAAGAATGAAAAGCTGTGCTTTGAGCCTATCGAATCTCAGCACAGGTCATTCCAAGAGCCCGTCTCCGGCCCCCTTTTCCCCAGGTGTACCTTAGAGACTCAGCCAATGCGGAACCATCACGATGAGCCCCTGCCAAGCGCCATTGGAGGAGAAACCAGAATCACGAAAACAAAACTGAGCCGTCGGGGGCAAAAGAACTACTGGTGCTTTCTGTGCACTAAAGGCTTTCGGGACAAAGCGGACCTTGTTAGGCACCAGAGAATCCACACAGGAGAAAAACCGTACAGCTGCCTGGACTGCGGAAGGAGATTCAGTTACACATCAAACTTGTACAAGCATCTGACAACACACAGGCGAAGTGATCCATCGGAAAAGAAGAGTTGATCCACCATTGGCAAAGCTATCTGACAAGTCGACAAGGGCTCCTGCAGGAGGAGCGAGGGCCAAGGAACCAGGAAGGGATACTTGGGGGGAGGGCAGTGGGGGAGACAACCTCACACACAGGATCGGTTGGGTTGTTGGTGGAGAGAAGAGATGGGGGGTGTAATTTGTCCTTTCCAAATAGTGACTCAAAATAAGCAGCCAAATTGTTGTGTCCAGTTTGCTCTCACTAGTTGTGTAAATATATGTAATGCACAATTCTTATGGATAATTAATATTGTTATTTCTGTTGTTATGATGATAATTACTGACAATAGCACCGCACTTCAGAGACCCTCCTTGGGTCCCTGCTGCAAACAGAAATTCACTTCTCCCTTTAAATAAAGGCTAAACCGATTCTAGGCACAGTGTGCTTTTTGCAGACATGACTGGGAAAGAACTCTTCTGTGTGTGTGTGGGGGGGGGGGTCACACGTTTGGCTGCTTTCCCCGTTCCTCCTCCAGTCAAATTCACAGCCTTTCCTCCTCCATAGCCAAATTAATGTTTAAAACAAACCGATCTTCTCTAAAGCAAGCAGCCTGATGAATTGCTTAAGCAGAAGTGAATTGCTTTGAAACAGGGTGGGGAATGAATCCGATTTACAGCCCAGTCCGGCTATCTGGAGGGAGGTGCAAAGACAGTCCCTGCCTGCTGACATGCCCCAGATGCGAGAGAGCTGCACCAACATCACTCAGATCGCACTCAACACCTGCATAGCTCCCACCAGCGGAGAGGCCAAAACAGGGAGGGAATTGGGGCATGATGTGGGATGGACAAGGAGGAGTCGATGCACCCTATATCCTCCTAACCCCCCTTTAGATGACAGGCACATCCCCAAGGTTGGAAAAACACTATCAGTGCACTCCTACCCAGCTCCCCCACTGGTGCAGCCAGTGGGGGAGGGCAGAATGGGAGGCTTTGGAAGGGAAAATCCCCTTTCCCTCCCCAAACCTCCTGTTCTCACTCCACCGCTGCTGCACCAGTGGGGGAGCTGGGTAGGAGTGCGCTGTACGTTGACCACAGAGCTGGCGTAGGTACAGTAAGAGTAACCCCATAGGGAACAATGGGGAAGGGAGAAATAGCAGACCACTGAACCTCCCGCTACCCCCACACCAGGCATGCTCTGTGTTGCACGCAGGCCCAGTGAACAGTCCATGCAGGACTCCCTCTGATAGGTCATAAGAACATAACACCACAAGAAGAGCCTTACTGGATCAGGCCAAAGGCCCATCTAGTCCAGCTTCTTGTATCTCACAGTGGCCCCACCAGATGCCTCAGGGAGCACACAGCTAACAAGATAACCTGTTTCCTGCTGCCACTCCCCTGCACCTGACAAAACCTTATGGCTTGTAACCTGTGATAGTCTTTTCCTCCAAACCCCTTTTAAAGGCATCCAGGCCAGGTGCCCATCACCACATCCTCCGTGTGCTACAGCCTCCCAGCCAGGTGTGTTTGTTTGCAGGGGTGCAAGGGTGACATGCCAGATGATGAAGGACTCTTTGCTGTGCCTGGGTGGCTAGAAAGCCTTGTGGAGTAGCTGCCTCCCCCTCCCCTTCTTTTGTCCCTGCCAGGGGTGTGTGTCTGATGTCATGCACGCTGAGTGCAAGTCCTTCGGTGGGGCTCAAAGCCATCTCGGGCTGTCTTTTTTGTGCATGGAACTACCAGCACCCTGCTTTGCAGCAGTGATGTTGAGGCTCCCCTTGTGATCGTCATGATCCTCTCTTAAGAGAGCGATCCTCTCTTATTGGAGGTTCTTTCAATCTCTCCTTAGAGAGGGAGGGAAAGGGGCTTCTCTGCATTACGCTGACCTGTTCTCCAGTTGAAGACCCCTTTCTCAAATAGAGCTGTGTGTTGCCTCCTGGCTGTCCCCTTACAATGGCAGCATCCTCTGGGCACTGGAGGGAAAGATCTTCCCAGCAACCCCATCTTGGTGGGCATTTGCAACTCACAGCTTCCAATTTGGAAGCCGGAAGTGACATCAGAAGAGGTGAAGACCACAGAGATCAATGAAAAGAGATGGCTTGATCAATAAGATCAATGAATAATGATCCATTGATAGCTCGAACAAGCCCAAGATCGCACAACCGCTACATAAGGGTATACTAACCACATCACTAAGCAACCATCAGGGGAAGTGAGAATACAAAGTACCATTCAAAACTGCAAGTGGCAATGAGTTCTGTGAGTTTCAACATTCAGAGAACTGCACACTCACACAGTAGAGGCTTACAGAAGAGGGAGACCGTTCCGGCAGCGGTATTTGCCCGAGGTCTTCTGCCGTGAAGACAGACGCAAAGAACTCATTTAATTTCTCTGCAGTCTCCAAGTCCCCTTTTATCACCCCTTTCTCTCCCTCACCATCCAGCGGACCAACCGTTTCCCTGACAGGTTTCCTGCTTCTAACATATTTGAAGAAGCTTTTATTATTCCCTTTTATGTTGCCTGCCATACGTTCCTCAAAGTCTTTCTTGGCCTCCCGTATCATCTTTTTACATTTCTTTTGCCACAGTTTGTGCTCCTGTTTATTTTCCTCACTAGGGCAAGCAGAAGAGTCTGGCTTAGTGGGGAGAGCTGCTGCCTTCAAAGCCCGAAGACCAGTGAACTTGATAAGTTCGAGACACGCCGCCAGCAAAAAGCTGTGAAAGCCTCCAGGAGGAGAGATAAGAGCTTCCAGCTGTGTCAGTCGAGTGTGGGAGGCGCCAGCCAGCAGAAAAAAGTCAGACTGTAAAAGGATACCACCTGGAAAGTAGCTGTTCATGAGAGATTGGACATTTTTATATATTGTAAAAAAAAACCAAGGGGGGTTAGGACAGCCTGCCCATGTACTTGGATTAAAGTCGGAGGAGAAATCCAATGACCGAGAAAGGCGGTATATAAATACTGTATATTATTATATTATTATTATTCCATTTACGGAAGGAAGCTTCCTTGCCTTTTATAGCCTCTTTAACTGTGCTTGTCACCCTCCTGGACTTAGTCGAGCCCTTCCTCCTTTGTGGGATACACTCCCGCTGGGCCTCTATGACTGTTGTTTTAAACAGCCTCCATGCACTCTGGAGCGATTGGACCCTTTTTACCTTCCCTTTCAGCTTTGCATATGCAGGCATAGGACCAAGACAAGAATTTCGGAAAAATTGCCACCGGTAACAAGTTTTGGCTGTTCACATGCTGCCTCCCTTGGATCTTGTCCTGGTTTCCTCCATCTAGGTCAGGGGTTGGCAGCAACATTTCTGGGCAAAGGGGCCGGATGTGGGGCGATGACGACACAGGGACTCCGCGGGGGGCCTGGGCAGGTGGTGCTGCTTCGTCTCCCAAGTCAGGATTACAGGCAGGATGACTTTGGGCGCTGGGCTGGATCTGGGCTGCAGGCTGTAGGTTGCCGACCCCTGATCTAGGTGAAGTTCATCTCTTAGCTGTATTGTCCTTCTGACGTCTGTACAAGACATTGATAAGTTGGCACCCATAAGTGGAGAATCCTGCTTTTCTTGCCCCCCCTCTGCACCCATATTTACTGTAGATTAACTTTAGATTAAAGTTATATTTAGATATTGATATTTATATTTACGGTATATTATTTATAACCATATTTAGATTAGAATTGAGTGGAGGGAGAGTTAGAACGGATAAAAGAAAATATTTCTTTACCCAGCGTGTAATTCATCTGTGGAACTCCTTGCCACAGGATGTGGTGCTGGCACCTGGCCTGGATGCCTTTAAAAGGGGTTTGGACAGATTCATGGAGGAAAAGACTATCACAGGTTACAAGCCATAAGGTTTTGCCAGGTGCAGGGGAGTGGCAGCAGGAAACAGGTTATCTTGTTGGCTGTGTGCTCCCTGAGGCATCTGGTGGGGCCACTGTGTGATACAGGAAGCTGGACTGGATCTGGGCCTTTGGCCTGATCCAGCTGCAGGGCTCTTCTTATGTTCTTATGTCAAGGAGGGGGGTCTCCCCCCTTCCTGATACACTCTTTTACAGGAGTGAATGGGGTGGGATGCTGAGATGCGGTGTTACTTTGAAGTAAGATAGATAGATACTCCGTGTCTTGGCAGATCCGGGTACTTTGAAACGGAAAGATCTTTTCTCTGGAAAGTCCAGTTGAAGTGGGCTGTGAAACCATTTGAAGCTGGTGAGAAAGTTGTCCAAGGTCTGTTCAGCCAGGCGGCTAAAACGATCAAAGGAGACGCCGCCAGCCTGGACAGTCACTGCTGGGAGCTAAAACGGGAGGTACGGCCCTCCTCCGCAGGTGGCTGGTTCTTATCGGATCTGTGGGTCAGCGTCAACTCAAGGACAGGGTGCAGAGCTGAATCAGGATCGGCGCCAAGGATCAAGGCCATGAAATTGCAGCACCGGAGGGGGGGAAAGAGGAGGCAGTCTGACTCCTGACTCAGCAGAATTTAGGATGATTGGATTGGGGGGGGGGGGTTGGACCCAGGAAGGGTCTTGGCCCTTTGTGGGAAAGGGAAGCTCCTTGGGTGGGTTCATCATCATTCCCTGGAGTGCCTGCTATGCGGCTGGGGCTGATGATTGACCTTGCAGGCAGGAGGAGAGACATTCAACATGTAGTAAGTAGGAGTTAGTAGTAGTAGTGTATTGTTTTCTGCTGCCTTTGAGCCTATGTACTCACTCCCTGGAAGTGCCCCAGTTTGTGGGGTGGAGGGAAGCTCCCCTTTACTAACATGGTAAAGCTTAAATAAACCTTTTTAAACTAGTATAATGCTGAAGTGTGTGCTATTGCTTGACTAGAGGGAAAGTGGGCTACCCCAAGTTGGGGACCTGGTAAAGTTGGGTGTAAGTCTAGCTCTTGAAGGCCTAGACAGCCCCCCCACCCCCTCCTTCATCCTGCAGCTGTGCCTTGGAAGTGGAGAGGCTGCAGGTAGCGGCTGACCAGATCTCCAACCGGGACAGAGTGCTAGACCTTTAGGAGAAGGAATGTGGGCAGATGTGCAGTTGCCTTATGGAACATGGGTTTCTCCCGCTCAGTGTTTCCAACCTCCCCCCCCCTCTCTGTGCCCTGCCTGTCCCCCAGTGTTGCCCGAGGCTCGCCCTCTATCTGTGCGCCGCTGCGTTGTTCCTCGACGACTCTGCCCTGGCCCAGCCTGGGCCCTGCAGGGCTCCGCTTTGGACTGCTGCAAAGATCTTCCGGCTCCCTTGGCACGATGCCAGGCTCGGAAAAGAGACCCCGCCCGGGACGAGACGAGCTGCGGCCCGAGTTGGCCTCCTGAAGCCGGGGGAGAGGAGAAGCCGCAGAGTCTGTGCCGCGCACGGACGGTGCATCGTCGCCGGGGAATCCGGCGGAGGAAGCAGGAGGGGAGCCCGGCCGGCGCCTCCCGTCCCGCCTTGGAGGGTCGAGTCTTGGATCCTCTCTCTCTCTGCAAAGAGTATTTCCTCTCAGCTGACGGACACTCTAGGGTTAAAAAGAGGAGCGACTCCGGATTCCTAGAGGGGAGAGTGGGGGGAGGGAGAGGGAGTGGGGTGCCCCTTCCTGCTCCGCCCCTTCCTTTGTCTGCTCCACCCACATGTGCAGCAGCCTCTCAGGTGAGTCCAAAGCCGGTTGGGGGGCGAAAGGGGGTCCGAGGGGCGTGAAGGGAATGGGGAGGGGGCTGAGAAGCGGAAGTGCTGCGACAATCTCCCCCCCCCCCAAGTTGCATGCTAAGAGATTCTTAAATGGCTTTATTATTTCTATGATTCGGCTTTTTGACAAGACCAGTGTAAACGGAACAGAGAGGCCCAGAAGGGGGCATTCAGCACTGAAACTGATGCAAGACAACAGCCAGGTGTAAACTGGAGAACAGTATTGTAGACCTGAAACTACCCACTGTCTGAGGGACTGAGCGCTTTTTAAGAGTATTTTATTTTTAATGTATGTTGCATCTTAAATATGTTTGGATTGTTGTAAGCTTCTTTGCTTCTGGTTTTAACAAAGGCTGGGAGGAGAACAAGCATAAAAAGGAGAGCTGGATTTTGTGGCTGAAAAGGATCCTTCCAGCATCTGTGCCTGATCTGAAGGAACCATGGAATCCACTAGAGAGCAGATCTCTTCAGAAGGAGGAGGACCAAGCAGAGTGAGCCCCTCGCCAGCTCAGCTGGGAAGAATCAGCCCCCAAAGGTCTGCCCTGCAGAGAACGACCTCCGTACATAGCCTGCGTCAAAACATCTGCATCGTTCAAGGTTTGTGTCTGGGTGTGTGTGTGTTTCCACTAAGGACTGAAGAGTCTGCTCTGGGCAACTGCCCTGCCAAGACGCCTCCCTTATATACGACCCTCTTCCACCTGCAAGCCAGGGTTTCCCCCACATCAGTTCCCATCATGGTCCGTGTTGCAGGACATCACCTGGAATCGATACAGCACCTGCCTTGCATGCTCCAAAATTCGAAGGGATAGAAGCAGGAGGACTGAACTGAGGCAGAAAAGACAGCAGGGGACTTGGGTCTCGGTGGGCCTGAAACACTTTGAAGGAGCAAGAACTGCAAGCTGGAGGCTGGATTGAGAGACTTGGGCCTGGGAGCAGGGCAGGATTGGCTGCAGCACCGTGCACCATTTCCTTTACTATATCAGCATTTAGATTATTTAATTTACCCTTTACTAATAAGCATATGCGTAAGAGGTGCATCTGAGGTATTGCAACACCAGCATTTAGATTCTTTAATTTACCCTTTACTATATCAGCATTTAGATTCTTTAATTTACCCTTTACTATAAACATGCTGTGGTGTACAGTAGACCTAAAAATAATTAATTAAACACAATCTAAGATCATAGGTAATGTGAATGTGTTGTTTAAAGCCATTTTCCATTGGTTATACAAGATAGGACGGTTGAGCTCTGCATTCCATCTTGCTCAGTGTAAGTATTTGAGGGTCCTGTTTTTAAAGTGACATCAGATATTTGTAAACAAATGTTGCAGGCTTCTTTTTTCCATTGACTCTGGGAATATTTCTAAGAGTAATGGAGTCTGAGAGGCGGATAATGCCACAGGACCAAATCTAAACACAAATAGATGCTGCAAGTGCAAATATTGCCACTTAGCCAACAAGGGCAATTCATATCTAGCCTTGAACATGAAAGAACTCCCAATCTTGGTCGATTAATATGACAATTTTTGCTTTGGATCAATCAGTCCAGATCTTCCACAGAAAGAATTTCTTCCCAATCTTCAATTTTGGATTGGCCCACAGTGTTAATTTAACATGCAAATAAGAATCAGATTCATATTTCCATGCCATCATATTCCACACATATCTAACCGTAGATAATGCTAACAGGTTCTCAGTTTTGACATATGTAGACCCCAATACAATGTATTTAAGAACATAAAGAGGAGACCTGCAGCTGGATCAGGCCAAAGGCCCATCTAGTCCAGCTTCCTGTATCTCACAGTGGTCCCACCAGATGCCTCAAGGAGTACACAGCCAACAAGATAACCTGTTTCCTGCTGCCACTCCCTTACACCTACTTCTAAAAACCACAGAGAAAACCTACTTCAGGCACAGAGAAAACCTACTTCTAAAAACCAGGAGGTTGCTTATCCCCATCATGGCTTGTAACCTGTGATGGACTTCTCCTTCATAAAGCTGTCCAATCCCCTTTTCAAGGCATCTAGGCCAGACGCCATCACCACATCCTGTGGCAAGGAGTTCTGCAGATTAGTTACTCGCTGGGTCAAGAAAGATTTTCATTTGTCTGTTCTAATTCCCCCGCCTGTTATATATAGACCCCAACGCAGTGCATTTAAGAACATAAGAAGAGCCCTGCTGGATCAGGCCAAAGGCCCATCTAGTCCAGCTTCCTGTATCTCACAGTGGCCCCACCAGATGCCTCAGGGAGCACTCAAGATGCCAAGATACCCATATCCCAGTGGTTCCCAAACTGGGAGGCGGAGTCGCGGAAACCAGCCAGGGGAGTGTCACGGAGTCCCCTCGGAAAACAGTGCAAAGCCAATTGGCAGGCATCAACATAATGTAATGGGGAGCCGTGGCCAATGGTCAATTATGGTCAAGGGAGCCGCAGGTCGAAAAAGTTTGGGAAACCCTGCCATATCTTGTTGCCACTCCCTTGCATCTGGCATTCAGTGGTATTCTACCTCTAAAATCCAGAGATTGCGTACAGTCATCGGGGCTTGTAACCTGTGATGGACGTGGTGCTAAGGATGGGTCCTGGGGTCTCTTGCATGCAAAGCAAGTTCTCAACCACTGTCCTTGCAAGCACAGGCCCACCAGAGCAGATTCGTCCTTTGCTGCAAGCCTGAGAAGTATTCGCTCCTGACGCTCTCTGCAGAGCAGCAACATGGTCTACTCTGCCATTCACCTTGATCAGTCACTACACCCTGGACACAAGGTTGAGATCTGATGCCTGGTTTGGGCTGCGGCTGCTCGTGTTTTCTGTGGTGCTCCAGTGAGAGCCGTGTTGGGGGGGGGGGGAGGCAGGTGAAGGCCACATCCATTCTTTGCTTGCCTAAATTCCTAATATCTGCAAAAAAAGGAATTGCCGTAGAAGGAGTTGGGGGGGGACGGACGACGACAGTTGTCCTTCTGGTTGAGGCTTCCCTTCCATGCGCTGAGAGGTGGGGGAACGAAACGTGGCTGTTTTCCCCTCCCCAACTGGATCCCCAACTAGCGGTTCATCCCAGCTCTCCTGAGCAGTGAGCCTCCACTCCCACAAGCCAGACTAACACTTTGGGCTCCATGCAGCTGTTTCTGCAGCACATTCAGTGTGGGAGTTCAAACGATGTCCCTCTTTTCGTGTCCTGCCCTGTGCCTTTGGGGGTGGGGGGCAGCCTAGAATCAGATCGCTTTGGAAAGCGTCAATATTTTATCACTGGCTCATCTTGTTTCCTTCTCAGAGGACTTTCCCCAACCTGCCTTAATTTCCCAGCCGGAAGAAGGGGAGTGTGCATTTTTCCAGGACCTCAAGGAAGAAGAGGAATTGGCAGGTAACTTGTTTTATGCAAAGTAGTACATAACACAGCAGTAGCTTCAGCTCAGAGGGTGTTGGCTGAATAGGGACCCTTCACTACATAAGAAACTCCCTCCCACCTGCACTTCTTAGGGTGAGTCAGGATAGTACATCTCTGCCGATCTGATCTCATCACCAGCAAGCTTGGCTGAGCTGTATTCTGAAAGTGCCAAAATAACTTGAGTAAGCAGCGAGCTTCAACTCGCATAAACCAGACCGGCACTTTGGGATCTATGCAGGTGGTCCTTCAGCACATTTATGTCATGTCCCACTCTGTGCCCTCTTGGAACTGTGAGTTTACCCAGGATCAGGTCCCTTTGGAAAGCCTTGGTATGTTGTAGGTTGGACGAATCTCATCTCCTTGTTTCCTTCTCAGAAGACTCTTCCAAACCTGCCCTCGTTTCCCAGCTGGAAGAAGGGGAGTGTGCATTTTCTCAGCATATCAAGGAAGAAGAGGAATCGCCAGGTAACTTGCTCATGCCCAGTACTGCTTAACACAGCAGTAGCTTTGGACCACAGGGTGTTGCTGAATGGGGACCTTTCATCACAGTAGAAACTCCCCTCCTTTCTGGGGTAACTCAGCAGTGGTTAGGATGAGTCAGCACAGCACCTCTCTGCCAGTCCGATCTCATCATCAGCACTCCCATTCATCCCAGGTCTCCTGAGCCTCCACTCCCACAAGCCAGGCTGACAGGTTGGGCTCCATGCAGCTGTTTCTGCAGCACATTCAGTGTGGGAGTTCAAGGAATGTTCTTCCCCATCCCACTCCATGCCTTTTTGGGGACGGGAGGGGGGGGGCAGCCTCAAGTCTGGTCTCTTTGGAAAGACTCGATATGTTGTAGTCGGAAGGATCTCATCTCCTTGTTTTCCTTCTCAGAGGAATTTCCAAGACCTGCCTTCATTTCCCATCTGGAAGAAGGGGAGTGTGCATTTTCCCAGGATGTGAAGCAAGAAGAGGAATCAGCAGGTAACTTGTTTATGTGCAGGACTGCTTAATGGAGCAGAAGCTTCGGCCCAGCGGGTGCTGGTTGAATGAACCCAGAAGGGTGCTGTGGTGAATGGGGACCCTTCACCACGATAGAAACCCCTTCCTTTCTGGGGTCACTCAGCACTGGTTAGGATGAGTCGGCACAGCACCTCTCTGCCATTCTCAGCTCATCTCCTGCAAACCCGTGATAGCAGCTTGGCTGAGCTGTAGGCTGAAAGTGCCGTTGTGATTTCCGTCAGCAACGCTCTGGTCCGCCACTTTCCTCCGAAGTTCCTTTCCCACGTCTCTCTGGCTCCTTTCCCAAGCCGGGAGTGGTTGGAGGCGCAATGGGAGGGGCTGGGAGGTTGGAGGGGGCCAACTGCTGCCAATCTCGGATTCAACGCTCAGTAAGATTGGACAGAGACCTCTCCAAGCGGATCAAAAGGCAGTGAACCCCGTGCCCTCCTCTGCTGCACCCCAGATCTCTTTACAGAGAGTGAATCGTTTCTGGAAGAGGAGGAATTCCTGGCTGGGACGTCCCTTCCACGTGATCCCCCAGCTGGCATTTCAGCCCAGGTTCTGTGCATAGCTTGCTTCTACTCTCAAGTGCCAGACGGATGTTTTATGAGCCATGCAGGAGTTTCTGTGACATACTCACATGCCAGAGTTTTTCTTTAAATTTGGGATTGTGCACCCTGCCTGTCTCTCCCAGAGGGGCCTCAGGGTGTCTCACAGTGTCAGAGAAAGCAGGGCAATAAAAAAATATGCATTATAAATAAATATCAGATTCAAAACCAGTAGCGTAGTTACCGTAGGGCGACTGGTGCAGCAGATTCAAAACAGCCGCTAAATTAGGACAACTGATGGCCCAGTCCTATTTGGCCTCTGGAACACTTGTTTCTCAAATGCTTCCACAATGCATTCTGGGGTGCGCCAGGGCCACTGGAGTGGGTCACAGGCCCCGGTGCAGCCTGCCTGCAGCCAGTGTGCTCCGTGGCGCTTACGACCCCCAGGTAGAAGCGCTGTTTTTTAGAGGGCCTTGAGCATCCATGGATTTTGGCATTCACGGAAGACCCAGAACCAAACTGGTTCTCTCTTTTGCCCCAATGCTATCCCCTGCTGTTGATGCCGATGCAGTTACATTGATAGAGGGAGCGCTGCATCCAATGGTGGCGGGAGGGGGGGATCAGGAGGCCTGCTTGAGTTACGGTTAGCACCCCAGGTCTCTTTACAGAGAGTGAATCATTTTTGGATACTGAGGTCCGACTGTATACATGTTTAGGGGTCCACTTTCCAGGTTCCATCTCTCTATTCTACTGCTAATCAAGACAATCTCTCTTTTCCAGGACTCAATGAAGAACAAAATCACGCTCCGGGGGAACCACACGGGGTGTCACCAGAAGCCAACATGCTTGACGTGGGGGAAGTGACTTTCAGAGACGAGGATGGATCAGGGAGGCAGGAGGGAAGCCCAGCACCTGTCTGGAGCAGCAATTCTGTTGTTTGTCAGGGTTACGACCTCCAAGAAATCCCAATCCAACAGAGAGAGAAATGGGGAAATAAATCTGATGCTTGTCAGGGTGGAGATTTCAGTGTCATTCCATGTTATTTGGACAGAGAAACTGGAAAGAGGAAGGAAAAATGCCTGCCAAGTGGCAAGACTGTCAGCAGTGAATCAAACATTGCAGTACATCAGAGAAGCCACAGAGAGGAGAAAAAATATAAATGCTTGGAGTGTGGAAAGAGCTTCAGTGTGAGCTCAAGCCTCACTTTCCATCAAAGAACCCACACAGGGGAGAAACCATATCAGTGCCTTGAATGTGGAAAGAGCTTCAGTCAGAGCTCACACTTGAAGTTGCATCAAAGAACCCACACAGGGCACAAACCATATAAATGCTTGGAATGTGGAAAGAGCTTCAGTCAGAATGCCCAGTTGACTGTGCATCAAAGAACCCACACTGGGGAGAAACCATATCAGTGTCTTGAGTGCGAAAAGAGCTTCAGTCAGAGCTCACATTTGAAGTTGCATCAAAGAACCCACACAGGGGAGAAACCATATAAATGCTTGGAATGTGGAAAGAGCTTCAGTCAGAACGCACAGTTAACTGTGCATCAAAGAACCCACACTGGGGAGAAACCGTATCAGTGCCTTGAGTGTGGAAAGAGCTTCAGTGAGAGCAAAAGCCTGACTGTGCATCAAAGATCCCACACAGGGGAGAAACCATATAAATGCGTGGAATGTGGAAAGAGCTTCAGTGAGAGCTCAAACCTAACTGTGCATCAAAGAATCCACTCAGGGGAGAAACCATATCAGTGCCTTGAGTGTGGAAAGAGCTTCAGTGAGAGCAATAGCCTGATTACACATCAAAGAACCCACACAGGGGAGAAACCATATAAATGTTTGGAATGTGGAAAGAGCTTCAGTGAGAGCTCAAATTTAACTGTGCATCAAAGAACCCACTCAGGGGAGAAACCATATAAATGCTTGGAATGTGGAAAGAGATTCACTGTGAACTCATACCTGACTATGCATCAAAGAACCCACACAGGGGAGAAACCGTATAAATGCTTGGAGTGTGGAAAGAGATTCAGTGTGAGCTCATACCTGACTATGCATCAAAGAACCCACACAGGGGAGAAACCGTATAAATGCTTGGAGTGTGGAAAGAGATTCAGTGTGAACTCATACCTGACTATGCATCAAAGAATTCACACAGTGTAGAAACTAAATGCCTTGGGGAAAAAGCACCAGTGGATTCTCAGCCCTTACTTCTCATGAACCAATTCACACTTCAGAAAAACCATTTGTTCTCAACCTGCTTGCTTGTTGCAGGAGAGGCATGTAAAGTACAGCAATTGCAAATGTCTCCCGACTTCTCACAGCCCTGAGTCCTGCGGTTCCCTGCTACTTCCTTTCTCTCTCCAAAGGGGATCATTACTCTGCTTGTGGGTTACAGGCCTTGTTCGCTGGTTCCTACCCACCAAGAAGAAAGGGCATCTTTACCCAAGGAGGACACGATCCCATAACCATCCACCCTGACTTCCCTATGCAGAGCATTTTGGCCTGGATCCAGCAGAGCCCCTTCCTCTTCCTCCGTGAAGCCCACGGCCATCTCCTCAAAGGACCTTGTAAGGAGAAAACAGTCTCTCCTCACAAATAATATTGCCACAACATCCCCTGCCCCATTTTGTTTACAGCCTGAAAGGAGAATTTAAAGTGAGAGGTACTGGATATTTCTCTGCATATGTTCAGCAATACCTAACCATTCTGTTTTTTGGGGTTCCTCTTTCTGATGGGACAGAATTCAGCCCTATACAAGGATTGGGATCCTGGAGGAAAACGCCGAGACCTTCGTTGAATGATCACAGCTGCTATCTTTATTGCTGAATTGGGGGTGGGGTGGGCAGGATGACTTTCCTGTAAATGCAAAGCAGACTCATAAATGTTGGCAGACAGCCTCAATAATTAGTTACATACCCAACAGGGGACATAGAACTTAATTTAAGCTCCTTTTCAATAGATTTAGCGTTCTTCTATCTTTCCGTCCTGTTGCAAGTATCTTGTGATTTATATTCAAGTGTAGGGGATGGGGGAACAGGCACATCAGCCCTCGTCCCAAACCTGTTCAGCCACATCTGCACACATCTGCAAACTGAAACAGGTCACTCCAGACCGCATTCTCCCATCCTGATCATTGGCCTATCACAGAGCTGCACATAGCAGCAACTCTACCTGCCCAATCCTCCTCTCCTTACATCCCCCCCCCAGTAAAGCTCCTTAAATATAGAAGGATCTCAAAGAGCAAACAGCGACTCTTCCTGTGTGCAGGCCACCGCATGCGTGTGTTGCAACTGGACTGAGTCCCCAGGCTGCTCAGAATCCCTGCAAGGCAGCTCCAAATTCCCCTTCAGGAAAGCAGGTCGCTGTCTTGCCCTTGGAAACCTTTTCCTTTCCCTCTTTGCCACCGCCCCCTTTTATCCCCCCTCCCTCTCCCTGTCTCCAGTGGCAGCAGCTGGGGTGGAAGAGCAGAGACTCCTAAAAACCTTTCCCCTTCCCGTGACCCTTTTTCCTGATTCCTTTGGATGCACCAAATACCCTCTGCATTGCAAGCCACCACGACCGTAAGACAGGAATATATTGAACATAAAAAGGTAAAGGTGACCCCTGACAATTAAGTCCAGTCGTGTCCGACTCTAGGGTGTGGTGCTCATCCCTATTTCAAAGCCGAAGAGCCAGCGTTGTCCGAAGACGCCTCTGTGGTCATGTGGCCAGCATGACTCTCCTTGCCGCAGCGCGTAGCATGCGGCTGGAACATGGAGCGCTGTTTACCTTCCCGCAAGCGGTACCTATTTATCTACTCGCATTGACATGCTTTGGAACTGCTAGGTTGGCAGGAGCTGGCCAAGCAACGAGAGCTCACCCCGTCGTGGATTTGAACTGCTGACCTTTCAATCGACAGCTATTCCTTTGTATGCTATATTGCTATATTTATTCTTTGTTAATAAACCTGATCTTTGAGTGAAGTCCTCTCTCTCTAATGCAGCCTCTTAAGGAAGGGGGATTTTCAGCCATATGCTGATTTGCTATCCAGTCTTAGATCCCTGTTCCAATAGAGTATCCAGTGTTTTCAGCATCCAGTCTTAGAGCATTCAATAGAGCATTCAGTAGAGCATTCAGCATCCAGTCTTAGATGTCTCTTCCAGAAGAGCTGTGTAGTTCACTCATTCCCCTCAAACTAGCTCTTTGGCGGTCTCGTCCCCTGGAAAGAGGTGCTGGGCACTAAAACCGACTTCTGAGGTCAGTGTTACGGATGACTCCTGGAAGGCAGGAAGAAAAGGTGCCCCAGCCAGCCAGAGCGATCCAGGGACCTCCTGATGCTGCGAAGAAGGAATGTGACCCCTGAGAGAAAGGAAATGTTAGCTCCGTGGGGCGCATGTTCTCAGGTGCCCCACAAAGACAGGAGATCACACCAGTCCTTGGAACCTGGAAAGAGCTGCAACCTTATTTCACATCTAGGAATGCGCAAAGCATGTGGCTGTGGAACTCCCTGCCTGTGGAGATCAGGTTCAGGGTTGACCAGGACTGACAAATTGGGTCCCTCAATTGCTCCATCAGACCCTTAGGATAAACAGTCAAATTTTTACTAGAGAAATTCTGCATTCAGCTTCCCAAAAAGTTAAGGGCAGAGAATGCTGAGCGGATTGGACCAAAAACCTGACAATATAAGGGCAGTTACTCAGGGCAGCAGACATTTTATTCTTCATTTCTTTACTGCATGGCGCACATTCCCTCCTCATCCTGCTTTTATCACAACAATCCTGTGAGGTAGGTTAGATGGACAACGCAACTGAAACGTAAGTCCCACTCTGTTCAGTGGGGCTTACTCCCAGGAAAGGGTTGCAGCCTGAGAGATACGGTGAGTGGCCCCGTTACTCGGAGGATTATAGGTGACAGGGGAGTTGAATCTGGGTCTCCCCTAATCTCTCACTCTAACCACTACACCACACTGCTTCTCCCCAACATCCGGGATTCAGAGGGATGCTTCTTCCATACGTGAAGGCTCTGTTCTTACGTCTGGTGGCAATCTTGATTCCAGCTTGCGATTCATTCAGCCCTGCATTTCTCATAATGTACTCTGCATATAAGTTAAATAGGCAGGGTGACAATATACAGCCTTGCCGTACGCCCTTCCCAATTTTGAACCAATCGGTGGTTCCAACAGTTCGAACTGTTGCTTCTTGACCTGCATACAGGTTTCTCAGGAGGCAGGTAAGGTGGTCTGGTACTGTGACTTCAGCACCTTCATTTAAACACTCCTGTGCTTCTCTGTGATTTCAGTTACTCTGGTGGTTCCTGGAAAAAGCGTGTTCAATAGAACACTATGGAAAAGGTTCTACATAAGAAGAGCCCTGCTGGATCAGGCCCATCTAGTCCAGCTTCCTGTATCACACAGTGGCCCCACCAGATACCTCAGGGAGCACACAAGACAACAAGATACCTGTATCCCATCGCCACTCCCTTGCACCTGGCACAGAGAAAACCTACTTCTAAAACCAGGAGGTTGTTTATGGCTTGTAACCTGTGATGCACGTTTCCTCCATAAATCTGTCCAATCCCCTTTTAAAGGCATCCAGGCCAGGTGCCATCACCACCTCCTGTGGCAAGGAGTTCTACAGATTAGTTACTCGCTGGGTCAAGAAAGATTTTCTTTTGTCTGTTTTAATCCTCCCTCCACTCAATTTGAGTGGATGTCTCCTAGTTCTAGTGTTGTGTGAGAGGGAAAAGAACTTCTCTCTATCCACTCTCTCCATCCCATGCATAATTTTATACATCTCAATCATGTCCCCCCCTCAACCGCCTTTTTTCTAGACTGAAGAGCCCCAAATGCTGTAGCCTTTCCTCATAAGGGAGATGCCCCAGCCCAGTAATCATTTTGGTCGCTCTCTTCTGCACCTTTTCCGGTTCCACTATATATCCTTTTTGAGATGCGCCCTTCAAGCTCCTGTAGTTCTTCGTCATCCCCAAGAACCAGCACCCCAAGCTCCTGAGGTGCCAAGTCCAACTCATCTTTCTCTAAAAAGTCTACAGCCGGACATGGACAGTGCCTCACCTCGTGCTCTCAGAAACATGAAAATTCGAATTTTACAAGTTATTCAGGAGGAGCTGGAACAGGATTCAACGCAGAGCTCAGCTGTTTGTTTGAAAACGTTTATAGAAAGTTGCTCAAGTTATGTTTCACTTCTAAGAGATGCTCTGCACTTTTTTGAAACTGTTTTTAAAAGTTTAATAAAGTTCTGTTTCCCTCCTCAGCAGACTCTGTGAAATTGTTTCTTAAAGTTAAATAAGGTCAAGTGTCATTGCGCAGTAACACTCAGTCTGTTTTCCAAACATTCCCACGCAGCACTGTGTGATGTGGTGGGAATGTGGCTTCAACTACAGTGCAGATGCGTGCAGGTGCGCAACGTGCTCACTGGCACGTCCTGTATGGGTGGCACATTCAAGGGAGCCTCTCGCAAAATGTGACCACAGACAGACAAACAAGACTTTAATGAAACACAAACGTTTTATTGCACATGCGCAGGTTTAGTTCAGCCAATGCAAGTTCTCACAGCTCCAGAGTAGACTGTCCATTAAAGTGAGCGTCTCCATCAGCATAAAAGTAGTAGTTAAGGAAGGTCTCCCTGACCTGTGATGCGTTCCTAGAGTACATGTTAGCACCCTGCCTGCCTAGGCCACCCAAAGAAACCCCACCCACTTCTAGCCTCCAACGCCCGTCTGCTACATTGCCACTCCTGTCCTCTTGGTCCACGTAACCTTCGGGGCAGTAACGTCTCCTGTCTGGAGCCAATGCAGATTCCTCCACCCAAACATAGTTGTGCAATGCACAGATGGCTTTCACAACCACCTCTGCATTGTCTGGGTGGAGGTTCAGGCAATTCAGCATGGCCTTCCACTTTGCGCGTGTGATGCCAAACACAGTTTCCACTATTCTTGTGGCTCGGGAAAGTCTTTTGTTGAATATAGTTTGGGCTGCAGTAATATTCCTTCTTGGATATGGCCTCATAAGGTTTGGTAGCAGGGGGAACGCTTTATCTGCTACAATCACAGGTGGGACTACAAAAAGATGTTCCTGGAATAGTAGCAGCAGAAGGCAGGTCTGCTGCTCCAGCAAGCAGTGCTTTTCCAAAACTGCTCTCTTTGAAAATCCCACCATCACTCTGCTTGCCATACGCTGCTACGTCAACAACGAGTGCAAGCAGGACTATGGAGTTTGTGTCTTTGTAGTTATACCACATGGCACTGGGGGGGGCGGAGCTGTAAGTTCTGCTGAAATCGGAGTTCTCCCACCGAAGAACGAAGTCCCCTCACCTTTGATGGGCCTCCCATCAAATCCATGATCAGCATACCCTGCAGATGGGGAACGGGTGTTTTGGCTGCTGTCTGGGATGGGTGGGTCAAGAGATGAGGCTCTGTGGACGACTTGGGCACCTTTATAAATTCATGCCCCCTTAGTCATGCACCCTCATTATTTACAGAAAGAGATGTGGAATAATAAATGACCTCTGTGCATGGACAGAGTGATTTTCATAACCCCCACCCCGAAAAACCTGCTGCTTGTCCGAACACACTTCCAGAGGAGTACAGAGCATCGTCCAGGTTGGAGGGTGTCTCAAACTTCCGTGCATTTGACCTGGGCGGAAGTTATTTGAACGAGCCCCCCCCCCCCCATACGGTATGTCATACCACTACATCCAGTTCTGTGGGATCCATTTCTCCTCCGAAAAGAACAGTAGTTTTTTGCTCCGTTCTGCCCCTCTCTGTCTTCTGTCGTGTTGCCCACTCTCACAGCGAGGCTGCACGGTTTTCCGCCAATCGGAGCGCACTTGTGCTTAGCCAATCACAGCTGCGCTTTCTTAAGAAGGCGGGACACTAGTGGAGACTAGTTCAGCGCGCGGAGGCGAGCGGCCAGGTACTTACTACGCTCGCTCCCGCGCCAGATCTCGTGCGGTGTGTGTCGGCCTTGAGGGAGGGAGGACCCCGAAGTCTCCGCATCCTCCTCCGAGGAGTCTGGGGAACGGGCGAGGCTGGACAAAGGCGGAATGTCAGGGCTGCCGCTGGGGAGTCGTGAAAGGGTTAACGAGAAGGGGCGGGATGCAGATGCTCGTCGTGGAAACGCCTCTCCCTGCGCGGGGTGGGGACTCGGCTCCGGAGCGGCTGCGGAGCGGCTGGTGCAGGAGGGCGGGGAAGGAAAGGGACGAGGAGGCAGCAGGAAGAGGAGGGCGGAGGAGGCGACGGAGGGTCGTGCGGCAGCTGCTGCTGCCTGCCTGGGCTTCCCCGCCGGGAGGGACGGAGGGCTGCTGCTCGGTGAGTCCCGGCAGAGCGGAGGGTCCAGCCCGCGAGTCCGACCCGCAGCTCAGCCCCCAGCCGGCTCTGGGCTCGCTGTGCCGGCTCTGGTGGTGACGCTGCCGGGTCGGATCCTGCAGGAGGCTCTGCGCCAGCCTGAGCGGTCGGTGCTGAGCGGGATCTGTAAATCTGGGGGGAATCAGCTTCCCCAAACCCCAAAGGGCGAACCAGGTTGCCACCTTCTTTTCTGGCATGACTCTCGTGCCCTTTCCTGGCAGGCAGACATTCGGCCGGTCTACGACTTCTCAGCATGTTTAAAACACTGTGGTGAAAATATCGCCTGTGTCCCCCCCCTTAAAGATTCCCAGGAGGTGTCACTCAGTCTCTCCCAAATACACGCAGCATTTCCCCCTTTGCGTTTTAAACATCTCCTCCAAGGTTTGTGTCTGGAGCTCAGGAGGAAACTCCCCTTTCAGCTCAGGAATACCTCCAGGCAAAGTCCTCGCAATCGCAGCTCTTTTGTTGTCAGGTAAATCTCATTCACCTGGCCTGAGTCATTCTTTTTGGGAGTGCAATAAGACCAGCCAAGAAGGCAGAAATTGGGCCATTTCCTTTTGTCTCATCAGCAAGATCAGGGATTTGAGAGCAAAGGTGTTTGCTTAGATCAGCTGCTCCAGAAAGGCTACATCCCTAGCCTCTGTTTCTAAAGTTGCAGGACTGGAACCTGGAGCGAAGCCATGAATGAGCAAACCTGTGAAGCTGCAGGCAGAGATCAGCCTGAACATGTGATGGAGGCCCAAGAGGGTCCATCCAGGGGGCTGCAACAGCGCTGGGAAGCCCAATGGCAGCAGTTCCTCAAGAGCCTGCAGGCCCCTCACTCGGCATGGGGGAGCCCCCAACTGTCCGGCCCCACACCCTGGGATGATGCCAAGTCCTTTCTGGCCTCCTTTGAGCAAGTCGCTGAGGCCTGTCGGTGGCCCAGAGGAGAGTGGGTGGCTCGGCTCCTGCCAGCACTTAGTGGAGAAGCCCAGCAGGCCTTTAGCCTCCTGGCAGCCAGAGACAAGGAGGACTATGGGAAAGTGAAGGCCGCCATCTTGAGGGGCGATGCCCTGAGGAGGGAGGCGCAGCGCCAGCACTTCCGGCGGTTCTGCTGCCCGGAGCTAGAAGACCCCCAAAGGCTGTACCGCCAACTGCAGGAGCTTTGCTGCCAGTGGCTGAAGCCCGAGAGGCACACGAAGGAGCAGATCCTGGAGCTGCTGGTCCTGGAGCAGTTCCTGGCCAGCCTGCCGGTGGACGTCCAGGGCTGGATCCGGGCAGGAGGGCCGGACAGCTGTGCCCAGGCGGTGGCCCTGCTGGAGGATTTCCTGGAGAGCCGGAGGGAGGCTGAGACGGCGACTTGGCAGGTGAGGTCTTAATAATATTTATTTCCAAGAATCCTAACCAGACGCAGAATAGGGGGGGGGGGCGGTTTGGAACCACCTGCCAGTCTTCAGCTAACCCTGGGGAGAAGTCTTGGCAGGTGGCAACGGTCCAAACCCGACCAACACGTCTCGAGCCGCTGAAGTTCCTTCCAAGTCAAAGCCGACAGGTGATGCTCCAAGTGATGCGCGAAGGAAACTCTGCAGGTGATGCAGCCACTCAGAATACACCCCCCCACCCCATCCTTCGTACCATTACAAGTACAGTCTTGTGTTTTCTGTTGATTAAATATATTTACATGTATGGAGCTCTTTGTATTGGATACGAAACTTGCCTTTTTCCTGTGTCTTTAAGCAGCAAGGGCAGAAAATCCTCAGGCTTGGCGGCTTTTCCCCAGATGTAGTCAGAGCACAGTGAAGCTGCCATGTCAGCTGTAACAGCCCAGGAGTTGTAATGGGAAAAGCTCTTGACCACCCAACTTGGTCCTCTCAGCTACGTAGTTTGTTCAGCCGCTGGAGGCCTGGGAAGCTGCAGAGAGCTTTGTCTGTCAAAAACAGCACCTTGAATTATTCACCAAAGGAACAAAATTTGAGAGACCGCCTACTTTTATAGTCCGGCTTGTCTCCTTAGGTCATCAGAGAAGGCCCTCTTGCAGGTACCATCGCCCAGGAAGGTGCGGGGGGCGGGGGGCGGCGGCTAGAAATAGGGCCTTCTCAGTAGTGGCACCAACCTTATGGAATTCCCTCCCTTTTGACTTACGAACTGTTCCCTCCTTGGAGACTTTCCGGCGTGGCCTGAAAACTTTCTTGTTCAAAGAAGCCTTCTGACTCTTGGCCTTTTTTAAAATCTAGTGGTTACTGGTGTGGTGCTGCTGTTCTTGTATTCTTATTTTTTAAATTGTAATAGTGGTCTCTTTTATCAGTTTTACACTGTGCTTATGACTTTTTAATTAATTGTTTTATTGCTTTTTGAGTTTGATGGATTTTTGTATTTGCTTTTTTCTTATTCTTGTAAGCCGCCTTGGGTCCCATTAGGGAGAAAGGCAGGATAAAAATATTGTAAATAAAATACATAAAATAAAATAGGATGTAAGGGAGCCAGACACGTCTCTTTTTCCCTACTCTCTGTGTTCTGACTCAGAGTATGATTATTTTCACAGCTTCAGGAGCCAATTCAGGAGTGGGTTTGGGGGCCCCTGCATATAAAGGAGGAGCCCCTGGACATGGTGCAGGAGGTGGTCTCCCAGGAACAGGCAGAGATATTCCAAGACACCAAGCAGAACGTCGATGGGGAGGTCGCTTTGCCAGGTAAGGATTCGGCGTGTGGTGCTCAGTGCCTGTCATGATTGGGCCACGAAACATCAAGGGAAGTAACAGTCCTGTACCATTAGCAGCCATGTGGAAGGGGGAGTTTGGGCGGAGATGCAGAGGACGAGAAGGCATCTGCCAACCTTCCCTCCTCTGCCCAAATACAGTCCTTCCTCTCACCCTTCTTTTGCCAGTCTAGTAATCCCTAACAGTGATAGTGGTTGGGGCAGAGGGAATGTTAGCAAGGGCAGCTTTCCCTGCCCCTGGGATGACAGAGTTGTTGTTCAGTCGTTCAGTCGTGTCCGCCAGGCCTTCCTGTCCTCCACTAGAGTCCCTGCACCCAACTCCTGCTTCTCCACAGCTGTTCAAGGGACATGAATCTGCCCTGCTTTGCCTCTGGCCGCCTCTAAGGACGAACAGGTGGAACAATCCTCCCCCTCCATTAAATGTCCCTTCTGTCCCTCACAGGCACTGGAATCTCCCGTCCAACCTCGTTGCTTCCCCCAGAAGGTCAGGACATGGCTGAAGCAGAGCTGGGCAAGGTTCTTGGCGTCCGCATGGACCAGGTTGGTTTTGTGCAGAACCAGAGCAGACACACGAATCAGGGGGCAGCCAATGTTCCTATGCTGGAGGTAACGAGGGCCGGTCCATCATGGGGCCAAGTGAGGTGTTTGCCTCAGGTCAGAGATAAATGGGTGGCACCCAACTCCATCCACTCCCGCCTGGGCCTCTTCTGCCCTGTTCCTTTCCCAGTCCAGGGAGTGGGAGGAGCAGAGTCTGGCGCAGTACCAGTGATGAAGGGACAGCATTTGCCACACTTCCTCAGGCGCCAGGAGGCCTTCGGCAGGCCCTGGGGACAGCTCTGAATTTTTTTAGAACCGACCACTGGGAAATCCTTGTTACGTATTTATATATGAGCACATAACTTCCAGCAAATAGACAGTGCAACACACCACACACAATGGCTAGCTCACCTGGCCCTTCATACCTTGGTGGTGAATTCATTGGAGTATGCGGATACCCATTTAGGAAAGCAGAGTTTACCTCAACTCTGCTGGATTTTGGCGTTCAAAGGGCATGTTCTCACACCTGTGAATTAACACCATTCGTTGCGCAACAGATTTTGAAGTGGGTGCCTGGATGTTTTCCTCGTTCCCGCAGGTGATGAACCCGAGGAAGATGGGTGCGCCTTTGCACGTGGTTGAGCAGACTCTGATGCAGTCCAGCCAACAGACCACGTTCTGGAAAGTTCTGCAGGAGGAGGGTGAAAACGTGGATTCCCAGGGTAAGGGCCTGCTCTGCTCAGCTCCCGTAAATCCAGTAAGAATTTAAGCTGCTCGGCTGGATCACAGCTGATAGC
The DNA here is from genome assembly GCA_026170595.1 of Plestiodon gilberti rubricaudatus. Taxonomy (NCBI): domain Eukaryota; kingdom Metazoa; phylum Chordata; class Lepidosauria; order Squamata; family Scincidae; genus Plestiodon; species Plestiodon gilberti. The sequence continues at coordinate 263,024,010 of JANXHW010000002.1, read as the reverse complement.
AGAGTAGTGTCGGTCTGAAGAAGCACACCGCTGGGGCAAGGTCAGTTCAAGCCGTATATTTACAAGTATTTACAGAGATGAAGCGTCTCAGAAGATAAACTCACGAAAATACAAAGCAGCAGCACAACAAGAGCACTTCGCTTCAGCAATTAGGACACAAAATACAGATAGCCAAACTTTCTCCTCTGAACCCACATTTAGGCAATGCTACCCCTTCTTTCTTATACTTTGCTGGCTATCTTTTGTCCAATCAGGTTGGAGGTGTGATCTCATCTCCTTCCTCATCTCAAGCTGCCTATGTCACCTCACAACAGGTGCTTCTAATCAACTGTTGCAGGAGTGACCAAAAGCAGATCCTGGCTGTGTTGTCCATCTTTGCCTGCTTGCCTTGTCCAGGCTTGCCCAGGGTACAGTAAATTTGGTTTGTAAATTTAGGTTTGCTTCTCGACAAACCTCAACAAGTTGCACATCTCAAGTGTGATAATTTGAGTTATATACATAGATCCTCTTCTAAATAGTACATTTATATGCCTATAAGTAGAGGAGGATATTGCAGTTTTCAGTATTGAAATTGCAGAAAGCGGTGTTTTTTTAATTTTATAAAAATTAATTTCCATTTTTATCAATTGTAACAGCTTTAAAAGTATATTAGGTAGTTGCTATAGGTTGATAGGTTGTACAGTGTCACCAGATGAAGAGTGATGCAAAAAGACACCGTTTCACTTTATTTATTTATTTATTTTTGCAGATTTCTCTTAGTAGAAAGAGGTGGTGTGTTTTAATTTCATTATCACCATTTTCTCCTGCCCCTGCCTATAAGCTACGAACCAAAATGAAGACATTTGTTTTTATCACTGTTTTGGTAGTTTCCGCTTCCTGTTAACATTCAGAGCCTCTCTAGCACCGTGGCTGCTTGCTACCGGTAGAATCATGCAGGCTCTGTGCTATAAGCAGCACGCTGCTGCTTATAGTGTTCTGTTCGGCAGTGTATCCAGCCTCTGCAGGGGCGCGGCACCCCAGTGACACCACAAACCCTGCCCTGCATGTGATGTCAGAAGCCCCACCTCCCGGTGACATCACAGTGGAAAAGCCCCCTCTTGGCTTTTTTTGCCGTAAAAAGGCCCCTAGGGGCCCAGGTGGGCGGGCAGGCGACTCCTTTTCCTGCCGGTGCGCCGCTAAAGGCCCTTTTTTTGCTGCCACTACCGTGTCGCGAATCGCCACTGATGGGGTGGCTTGTGCACCTCCTCCGCGTGTCGCCCGGGGTGGACTGCCCCCCCATCCCTACGCTACAGGTTCTGTTTAAGAAATACCCGCGGTGGCTTGGCACTAGCACTAAGGAAGTAAAGGTAATGGGCGAAGATACCGGGGGGGGGGGGGAGGCTGTATATGATGTCAGTCTGTCCGATGTAAGTTTGTTTTCATTTACGTCTTCTAGATTTACTGTGAAGCAGAAAAAAGAATGGAAAACACAAAGGCAAAGATCTGTGAATGTTTTTTGTATTGAAATGCGTGAGAAATAAACGTTTGCCTGTTTCTCTCTCTCTGTCCTCAAGAGGGATCTTTGGGTCCCCAACTTGGCCTTGTCCCCCATCCCGTGAAAAAGGAAGAGACGCTTCTCCCGGATCCTGTGGAAAGTCGGGGACTCCCAGGCCAGGAGTCGGGTAAGTAGCTGGAGACAAATTCTTGGTTGCTTCTTCCAAGACGGGACGCTACCCGGGTTCCTTCAGGGAGACACTCCAGCCTCCATTTCTTCTCTTCCAGAAGTATTTCCTTAGAGCTGGCAGGAACAGATTCAGTTCTGTAGATTGTAGAAGAAGCCAAGAGCGACTTCTCTCTTCTCATAGCTCTGCATTTCTGTGTACATGCGGAAACCTAGCAGCAAATGGTCCTGGGACAATTTGTCGTTAGACAAATGTAGTTATAAAGTGCTTACTGTTGCGTATTTGGTGCGCTACAATAAAATAAACATTAAAAAAAACCCAGGTCCTTTTTCAGACATTGACAAGTGAACACAAGTGCTGCAAAAGGGGTGTGTGTGTGTGTGTGTGTGTGTGTGTGTGTGTGTGTGTGTGTAATAACACAAATAAGTTAAATGTTCCCATAGAGAAGTGTTTTCCAAACTGTGGGTCGGGACCTACTTGGTGGGTCACGACCTGATTTCTGGTGGGTCCTAGGTAATGGAAAGATTAGATAAGTAACTGCCTCAAGCCCCGAGGCTATTCAAAAACCAGATACCGGCTAATTGCCCTGGAAACAGCTGAGCTGCAGTTTGCAAGCTTGTGTAAATGTAGGGAGATAAATGTTTGTCTTTTTTCTGGTGTGTGTTTTTTCCAAGTCCCTTAATGACAGGGATTGGGGGCAGGTGAAGCCTGGTCCCATAACTAAGCCCCTGAAGCCTTGAGACTATTCATTAGGGCTGCCTCATTACGAGAAATGGATTGAGTTTTTTTGCAAATAAATAAATAAAATATTACTTGTAAGTAAATCAAATAGTGTTGAGTGCAGATCTTTCTAGATCACATTTTTTTAAGTCCCGTGAAGCTAGGTGGGTCCCGATAGGGTGTCATTTTAAAACGTGAGTCCTGGTGCTAAAAGGTTTGAGAACCACTGCCATAGAAAAACCCAAGATCAGCTTGGAAGTGGCCTGATTACCTCTCTGTAGGCCAATGGTGTGGAGTCGGGCAGGGCGGAAGAAGAATTCTGGTGGTCAAGGGAAAGATCTTCATAGCAGCATTCTTCCTCCTTCAAGGCCGTGCTACACTATCAACGTTCGCGCTGCGTCTGACGCAGCCCGTTCGTCGCGCTGCGTCTGACGAACGGGCAAAGGTCGAGGCGAGGTCGACTTGCCCTGCGGGGACGTCGGCTGCCGACGGACCAGCGCCGGCTGCCGACGGTAGGCTCCATTTGACGTGCGTGCCCATGCCGTGCCGCACGTTGGCCGCACGCGAACAGTGTAGCTCAGGCTTCGGAGTACCAGAAGTCAAATCCGCCATGCAGAACAGCCCCATTTCCCGAGTAGCATAAGCAGCAGGATTCCCCGAGTCCAGAAGCAGAATCTGTGTTTCCTTGGCAGAGAAATTTGGTTTCATATTTTAGCAGGGAGTGTTCATATTTTTTTATTTTTGGATAGCAATGGGGTTTGGGGGTATCTTCATCTGGCTCTTAAGGGAGATGGGCAGACAGGGGAAGACAGGTCTTGCAGGAAGCTTGAAAAGAGGTCACCAGAACATAGACAAAATTCCTCTCTCTGTCTCTTCAGATGGTGGGAAGGGAACTCGGCTCAAGGTGAAGAACTCTCTGTTTGGAGGACATGCGCCAGGGGAAACAGCCAGGAGAAGACGAGGGGAAACCCCAGAGAATGTGCCGGTGGCAGCTGGGATGCAGGAGGAAGGATGCGAGTTCGACAGAGGACAAGGAACGGAGCCGCGTACAGGATGCAAGGAATCCGGTGAGCTTCCAGGCGGCCTTGGTGCGGCCTGCAGTGATCCCAGCCCAGCGGATACAGAGGCGGGAAAGGCATCGTTTTCCCAGTATGGCAGAATGTTCCTTCTTGGGTCAGGAATTTTTTTTGAACACACTGGAGAAGAGTGTGATGAGGGCCCCCCATTGGGAGAAAATTTCCAGTCGCAATCAAAGCTTGATAAACATTACAGCAGCCACATCAAAGAGGAAAATGATGATTGCCCAGAGTTTGGGATAAGGCTCCATTCTAATTCATTAGCAAAACACCAGTTGATTCATACTGGAGAAAAGACTTACAAATGCCCCAACTGTGGAAAAAGCTTCGCTCAGAGATCAGATTTATTAACCCATCAGATGATCCATGCAGGAAAGAAACCACACCAATGCCCTGACTGTGGAAAAAACTTCTCTCGGAGATCAAATTTGTTAACCCATCAGATGATCCACGCAGGAAAGAAACCACACCAATGCCCTGAATGTGGAAGAAACTTCTCTCAGAGATCACATTTGTTAACCCATCAGATGCTACACACAGGAAAGGAAACACACCAATGCCCTGAGTGTGGAAAAAACTTCTCTCATAGATCAGCTTTATTAAGACATAAGATGATCCACACAGGAAAGAAACCACACCAATGCTCTGAGTGTGGAAGAAACTTCTCTCAGAAATCAGATTTATTAAGACATGAATTGATCCACACAGGACAGAAACCACACCAGTGTCCCGACTGTGGAAGAAACTTCTCTCAGAGATCAAGTTTGTTATCCCATCAGATTCTCCATACAGGAAAGAAAGCACACCAATGCCCTGAGTGTGGAAAAATCTTTTCTCAGAGATCACATTTATTAAGACATGAGATGCTCCACACAGGAAAGAAACCACACCAATGTCTTGAGTGTGGAAAAAACTTTTCTCAGAAATCAGATTTATTAAGGCATGAGATGATCCACACAGGAAAGAAAGCACACCAATGCCCTGAGTGTGGAAAAAACTTCTCTCGGAGATCAAATTTGTTGTCCCACCAGATTCTCCACACAGGAATGAAAGCACACCAATGTCCCGAGTGTGGGAAAAACTTCTCTCGGAGATCACATTTGTTACTCCATCAGAACATTCATACTGGAGTGGAACCTCACAAATTTCCTGACTGGAAAACGTCTCTTGGAGATCAAGTTTGTTAACTCATCACATGATGCACACAAAGAGAAACCTGGCAAATATTCCAACTGTGGAAAAAGCTTCTCTCGGTGATCAGATTTATTAAGCCATCATAAAATTCATACTGACAAAATTCTTACGGGTGTGCTATATATGTGGGTAAAGCTTAAATGAGAAACAAACTCCGATTAGCCACTGGATAACCCGTGTAGTACATTAACGGTTAATAGACAGAAGGTCCAGTGTTTTCTCAAACTCTGACAATTTCAGCAGTTTATTTTGCCTTAACAACTTGGTTGGCGTTTGCTGCAGTAATTTGAAGCAGGGAAGTTACAGGGAGGGCGTTTGCACGTGGATGGACTGCCTGCTGCGTAACTGTGGATTGATTGGCTGGTGAACAGCGGTTAGTGTTCAAGAACATGATTTGAGTTCGGAAACATCCTTGGGGCTACACAGAGCTCAATGCCCCACCCAGTCACATCATGTGTGATGAGAGATGCCACATGGGAAAGAAACTTTTTGAATGTCCCAAAAATGGGAGAAATGTATTGGGGAGAGAGGGTTATCTCACATCAGGATACAACAGCCCAATCCTATGGTTTTTCCTACCGTAGCATGTAGCCACGCTAAAACTATGCTATGAACATAAGAAGAGCCCTGTTGGATCAGGCCAAAAACCCATCTAGTCCAGCTTCCTGTATCACACCGTGGCCTCACCAGATGCCTCAGGGAGCACAAGACAACAAGATAACCTGTTTTCTGCTGCCACTCCCTTGCACCTGGCACAGAGAAAACCTACTCCTACAACCAGGAGGTTGCTTATCCCCATCATATAAGAACATAAGAATGGTGGGGAGGCCGCTTGGGAGGGGAAAGGGAAAATATTTAAGCCCCTGAACTGGCAATGTGTCTCCTAGGACCTGTGCCAGCGCTTTGTCTGGCGCATGTGTGAGGCGAAAAACGGCGTGACGGCTGGCGCAGGAGTGGATATCATCTTGTGCAAGTGGCCTGCGCCGGGTGCCCCCCCTCTCGCCTCCAACATGCCTCCCACCTTCCCCGTTTCTGCCCTCCCCTCCCCCCGTTACACCCACCCCGTCAACCAACCTCCATTGGTGGGCCTTCCTAGTCCCGCCACCATGCTTGGCGCCTGCACGTTGTCCCCGCGTCATTTACGACAGCTGGAAAGTGCATTCTGCTTTGGAACCAATACAACTGAAACAAACATGGCAAGGCTTACATAAGAACATAAGAAGAGACCTGCTGGATCAGGCCAAAAGCCCATCTAGTCCAGCTTCCTGTATCACACAGCTTGCTCATGTTGTCTTGCCTGTCACTGGGGGCATTTGATGCATGCAAGTAACAGGCGCACACCGGGGGGGGGGAATTGTGTGCTGGGGCCCCCCTGCAATGGCCAATGGCCCAGCTCAGTGCTGGCCCATCCATGCGGCCACTCGAAGGGGGGCTGCATTGGTGGCAGACTGCGAGGGCTCTGAGCGGGTGGGAGATTGGGAGGCCTTTCACCCCGAGACGGTGCCCACCACTGCCGCCTCCTCCCGACCTGCCGTCAGTCCGAGCAACACTGACCTGCTTTGCGCTCATGGCACAGAGTGCGAAACACGGAGCGGATCACTTCCCGCCTCAATATGCTCTGCACGCCCTGCCATTAAACACAGACGGGTGGGGCTCCCAGCTTCATTTATAGGGACAGCGTGAGACTTTGCACTCTTTCCCCCACGATTTGTGGAATGGTTTCAACTGCCTGTGTTTGTATTGCACAACTCACACACCATAATTTCTATCCTCCCGGCTTTCACAGCCTTTGACACCCCTGTCCAGAACACGTCTCCTCGGACAAGGCTAGCGTGCAGAGCAAAAAGGAGACCTTGTGTCGCCCTCCTGGGGTCAAAGGCCTTTTCCTCTGGCTCTCCGGAAAGGAACCTTCCCCAAACCCTCCAGATCTCTGCTCTCGTATGTCCTGTCCTGTCTTTCCGGCTCCTCTTTTAATCTGCTTCAGTATCGTTTTAATATCCTAATTGATGACATTTCATGCAGGGGTTCTCAATCAGTGGTACTACTGTAGTACCACCAGTGGTGCTGGTGGTATTCGGACCGCCAGAACCTGGCTCTGATGTGCTGCTTTCAGCGGAGCATTTTCTCTTCCAAGAGGCTCCTGCCTTTGGCCTAGCCTCTTGGGGATGCTGAGAAGGGTCCTCCCACCCACCCAAAGCCTCCTACCTGTGTTTTCTGGCCTCTGAAAACCTGGAACTGTTGATGATGTCATCTCGATTCACTTCCAGTGGTACACAGCAGCAGGAGAGTTGGCGCTGGAGGTGGTACTACTTGGCCAGGAAAGGGTTGAGAACCCCTGTGTTTAATGCAGTTTATAATTGCTTTTATTACGTGGCATAGTGTTTGTGGTACATTGCTTTGAGTATTGAAATGAGCAGTATGTATAGAGTAGACTCTTTTTCAATAAAGACCTGAGAAAGTGTTGCTGCTGCTGCTGCCGCTGCCTAGTCCAAGGGGAAGGTTCTCGTCTCACCCAGGGACGCTTTTCAAACCACGGAGAGGCCCTGGCTGGCTGACCCTAGTTCGGAGGAGAGCAGGAGGACTCTAAAAAAACTTTGGGAAGAACTCAGCCTGGAAGGGGGGTGAATGGAGAACCTCCCCAGCCCAGGTCCTGACATGTTTATCTTGCTCCTGCCCTTCTTCTCCACAAGAATTCAGGGTGACTGGAAAGAGCAGAATTAAAATAGCCAAAAACAACAGAGGAAGAGGAAGGAACGCAACGAACCAAGAGTGGACTGTAAGGGCCAAGAGAGGACTTTCGAAAGGGTCCTGGCTTCAGCCGGCCAGGAGAGGGAAGAGGGCTAAGGAAGAGAGGGAGGGAGGACCCGAAGTCTCCGCATCCTCCTTCGAGGAGTCTGGGGAACGGGCGAGGCTGGACAAAGGCGGAATGTCAGGGCTGCCGCTGGGGAGTCGTGAAAGGGTTAACGAGAAGGGGCGGGATGCAGATGCTCGTCGTGGAAACGCCTCTCCCTGCCCGGGGTGGGGACTCGGCTCCGGAGCGGCTGCGGAGAGGCTGGTGCAGGAGGGCGGGGAAGGAAAGGGACGAGGAGGCAGCAGGAAGAGGAGGGCGGAGGAGGCGACGGAGGGTCGTGCGGCAGCTGCTGCTGCTGCCTGCCTGGGCTTCCCCGCCGGGAGGGACGGAGGGCTGCTGCTCGGTGAGTCCCGGCAGAGCGGAGGGTCCAGCCCGCGAGTCCGACCCGCAGCTCAGCCCCCAGCCGGCTCTGGGCTCGCTGTGCCGGCTCTGGTGGTGACGCTGCCGGGTCGGATCCTGCAGGAGGCTCTGCGCCAGCCTGAGCGGTCGGTGCTGAGCGGGATCTGTAAATCTGGGGGGAATCAGCTTCCCCAAACCCCAAAGGGCGAACCAGGTTGCCACCTTCTTTTCTGGCATGACTCTCGTGCCCTTTCCTGGCAGGCAGGCAGGCATTCGGCAGGTCTACGACTTCTCAGCATGTTTAAAACACTGTGGTGAAAATATCGCCTGTGTCCCCCCCCTTAAAGATTCCCAGGAGGTGTCACTCAGTCTGTCCCAAATACACGCAGCATTTCCCCCTTTGCGTTTTAAACATCTCCTCCAAGGTTTGTGTCTGGAGCTCTGGAGAAAACTCCCCTTTCAGCTCAGAAATATCTCTAGGGCTGCTGTGGAGACCGGAAATCGTCTTGGATTGCTGGGAGCCTCTGACAATTGCAGCACTTCTGTTGTTGCCAAGTAAATCTCATTCACCCTCATTCAGGGAATTGAGGGCAAAGGTGTTTGCCTAAATGGAAGACCATCCCTATTCTCAGCTGCTCTGGAGAGCCATCCCTAGTCCCTGTTTCTTCATTGCAGGGCTGGAACCGGGAGCGCAAATGTGTGAAGCCGCAGGCAGAGATCAGCCTGAACATGTGATGGAGCCACAAGGGGGCCAAGAGGAGCCAGGCAGGGGGCTGCAACAGCGCTGGGAAGCCCAATGGCAGCAGTTTCTCAAGACCCTGCAGGCCCCTCACTCGGCATGGGGGAGCCCCCAGCTGTCAGGCCCCACACCCTGGGATGATGCCAAGGCCTTTCTGGCCTCCTTTGAGCAGGTCGCTGAGGCCTGTCGGTGGCCCAGAGGAGAGTGGGTGACTCGGCTCCTGCCAGCACTTAGCGGAGAAGCCCAGCAGGCCTTTAGCCTCCTGGCAGCCAGAGACAAGGAGGACTATGGGAAAGTGAAGGCCGCCATCTTGAGGGGTGACGCCCTGAGGAGGGAGGCGCAGCGCCAGCACTTCCGGCGGTTCTGCTGCCCGGAGCTGGAAGACCCCCGAAGGCTGTACAGCCAACTGCAGGAGCTTTGCTGCCAGTGGCTGAAGCCCGAGAGGCACACGAAGGAGCAGATCCTGGAGCTGCTGGTCCTGGAGCAGTTCCTGGCCAGCCTGCCGGTGGACGTCCAGGGCTGGATCCGGGCAGGAGGGCCGGACAGCTGTGCCCAGGCGGTGGCCCTGCTGGAGGATTTCCTGGAGAGCCGGAGGGAGGCTGAGACGGCGACTTGGCAGGTGAGGTCTTCATCTTTGATTAAACTCTGCAGGTGATGCAGCCACTCAGGATACCCCCCCCCCCCCGGTCTTCGTACCATTACAAGTACAGTCCTGTGTTTTCTGTTGATTGAATGCATTTACATGTATGGAACTCTTTGTATGGGATACGAAACGTGCCTTTTTGCCTGTGTCTTTAAGCAGCAAGGGCAGAAAATCCTCAGGCTTGGCGGCTTTTCCCCAGATGTAGTCGGAGCGCAGTGAAGCTGCCATGTCAGCTGTAACAGCCCAGGAGTTGTGATGGGAAAGACTCTTGACCACCCAACATGGTCCTCTCAGCTACGTAGTTTGTTCAGCCGCTGGAGGCCTGGGAAGCTGCAGAGAGCTTTCTCTGTCAAAAACAGCTCCTTGAATTGTTCACCAAAGGAAATGGGATGTAAGGGAGCCAGACGCGTCTCTCTTCCCTACTCTCTGTGTTCTGACTCAGAGTATGCTTATTTTCACAGCTTCAGGAGCCCATTCAGGTGTGGGCTCGGGGTTCCCTGGATGCAAAGGAGGAACCTCTGGCGGAGGGGGAGATCTCCCAGGAACAGGCAGAGATATTCGGAGACACCAAGCAGAACGTCGATGGGGAGGTCGCTTTGCCAGGTAAGGATTTGGCGTGTGATGCTAAGTGCTGTCATGATTGGGCCACGAAACGTCAAGGGAAGTAACAGTCCTGTACCATTAGCAGCCATGTGGAAGGGGGAGTTTGGGCGTTTGCAAGTGGAGATTCAGAGGGCGAGAGGGCATCTGTCGACCTTCCCTCTTCTGCCCAAATACAGTCCTTCCTCTCACCCTTCTTTTGCCAGGTCTAGTAATTCCTGATGTTAGGGGGGAATGTTATCAGTGGCAACTCGAGTCCCTTTTGCAACCTTTAGCAATCATGTGGATATTTGGGTGATTGTAAGTGAAGATGCAGAGGATGAGAAGGCATCTGTCAAAAGTCCCCCCTCTGCCCTAATACTGCCCTTCCTCTCACCCTTCTTTTGCCAGGTCTAGTAATCCGTGATAGTGGCAGGGGCAGAGGGAATGTTAGCAGGGGCAGCTTTTCCTGCCCCTGGGATGACCGAGTCCCTGCACCCAACTCCTGCTTGTACTCAGCTGTATGGGGGACAACAATTAAAGGCAGTATAGGAACGGCAGACTGCCATTCTGAACTCTCAGTAAGATCCTGGAGGACAACTGTGTTTCTCTAGGATATCCTTACGCGACACAACAAACACCCTCTTCGCTTTAAAATCGGTGTGTTTGACGGGCCGCTGGAAAGCAAATTCCTACAGCAGGTGGGACCTCAGCAATGCCTGCCGGGACGAGGGGGAGACGGGGAAGTGATCGGCGGTGTGAGAAGAGGCGGCTTGCAAGCATCCCTCCATCCGGGACTCGCTTATTCATGAGTGGATTCCATGGGGCTGCCTCTGACGTAGCCAGTTTCTGCTTCCTGTTAACATTCAGAGGCTCTCCAGCACCGCGGCTGCTTGCTAGAATCATTCAAGCTCTGTGCTATAAGCAGCATGCTGCTGCTTATAGGGTTCTGTTTAAGCAAGACCTGCACTGGCTTGACACTAGCGCTAAAGAAATAAAGGTAAGGGGCGAGGATAAGTGAGTCCGTGGATAAGTGAATCCCCGGATACTGGGGGCCCCTGTATTTGATGTCAGTCCATTGTATGTAAGATATTTTTCATTTATATCTGATAGATTTACTGTGAAGCAGAAAAAAGAATGGAAAACACAAAGGCAAAGATCTGTGAATGTTTTTTGTATTGAAATGCGCGAGAAATAAACGTTTGCCTGTTTCTCTCTCTGTCCTCAAGAGGGATCTTTGGGTCCCCAACTTGGCCTTGTCCCCCATCCCGTGAAAAAGGAAGCGACGCTTCTCCTGGATCCTGTGGAAAGTCGGGGACTCCCAGGCCAGGAGTCGGGTAAGTAGCTGGAGACGAATTCTTGGTTTCTTCTTCCAACACGGGACGCTACCTGGGTTCCTTCGGGGAGACACTCCCGCCTCCGTTTCGTCTGTCCCAGAAGTATTTCCTTAGAGCTGGCAGGAACAGGTTCAGTTCTGTAGATTGTAGAAGAAGCCAAGAGCGACTTCTCTCTTCTCATATCTCTGCATTTCTGTGTACATGCGGAAACCTTAGCAGCAGATGGTCCTGGGACTGCTCAGTCTTTTTATTAGTAGTACAACAACAAGAGTTAAAAGACGGAGTTAAATGTGATGCAACGGATCACATTTAATGGATGGAATGGATGGAATCAACCAAGAGGGGTTCCAAAAAGATGAGGTACAGCTCTCTTCTCTAGCCACGCCTTGAACAATCTGGGAAACCGCTTCAAACCAATTTCCCTGAAGAAGCTGACTAAAATTGTTGGCGAATTGTAGGATTTTAGTCTGTTTAAGTTTAGTTTTAACATGGCCTTAAAACCCGAAAGACTTTGTGCAAGAGTTAAATGTGTCGTTAGACACATTTAGTTATGAAGTACCCAAAGTTGTGTGTTTGGTGCGCTACAATAAAATAAACGTATAAAAAGCAGCTCCTTTTCAGTCATTGACAATTGAACACAGGAGCTGCAAAAGGGGGGTGGGGGTCGAAGAGCACAAATGAAAAGACTTACACGTGCCCATAGAGAAACCCAAGATCAGCTTTGTTACCAAAACTGCCTTTGTTATTAGGGCAGTGTTTCCCAAACTTTTTTGATCTGCGGCTCCCTTGACCATTGGCGACCATTGGCTGCGGCTTCCCATTCCATTATGTTGATGCCTGCTAATTGGCATTGCACTGTTTTCCAAGAGATTCCGTGGCACGCCACGGCTCCCCTAACTGGTTGCCGCAGCTCCCCTGGGAGCCGCAGCTCCCCTGGGAGCCGTACCCATAGAGAAACCCATGATCAGCTTGGAAGTGGCCTGATGATCTCTCCGTAGGCCGATGGTGTGGGGTCGGGCAGGGCGGAAGAAGAAGTCCAGTCGTCAAGGGAAAGATCTTCATTGCATCATTCTTCTTCCTGCTGAGTACCAGAAGTCAAATCCGCCATGCAGAACAGCCCCATTTCCCGAGTTGCATAAGCAGCCGGATTCCCCGAGTCCAGAAGCAGAATCTGTGTTTCCTTGGCAGAGAAATTTGGTTTCATATTTTAGCAGGGAGTGTTCATATTTTTTTATTTTTGGATAGCAATGGGGTTTGGGGGTATCTTCATCTGGCTCTTAAGGGAGATGGGCAGACAGGGGAAGACAGGTCTTGCAGGAAGCTTGAAAAGAGGTCACCAGAACATAGACAAAATTCCTCTCTCTGTCTCTTCAGATGGTGGGAAGGGAACTCGGCTCAAGGTGAAGAACTCTCTGTTTGGAGGACGTGCACCAGGGGAAACAGCCAGGAGAAGACGAGGGGAAACCCCAGAGAATGTGCCGGTGGTAGCTGAGCTGCAGGGGGAAGGATGCGAGTTCGAAAGAGGACGAGGAACGGAGCCGCGTACAGGACGCAAGGAATCCGGTGAGCTCCCAGGCAGCCTTGGCGCGGCCTGCAGCGATCCCAGCCCAGCGGATACAGAGGCGGGAAAGGCATCGTTTTCCCAGTATGGCAGAATGTTCCTTCTTGGGTCAGGAATTGTTTTTGAACACACTGGAGAAGAGTGTAGTGAAGGCCCCCCATTGGGAGAAAATATCCAGTCGCAATCAAAGCTTGATAAACATCACAGCAGCCACTTCAATGAGGAAAATGATTGCCCAGAATTTGGACTAAGACTCCATCCTAATTCATTAGCAAAACACCAGATAACTCATACTGGAGAGAAACCTCACAAATGTCCCGACTGTGGAAAAAACTTCACTTGGAGATCACAATTATTAAGACATGAGATGCTCCACACAGGACAGAAACCACACCAATGCACTGAGTGTGGAAAAAACTTCTCTCAGAGATCACACTTATTAAGACATGAGATGCTCCACACAGGGAAAAAACCACACCAGTGTCCTGAGTGTGGAAGAAACTTCACTCGGAGGTCAAATTTATTAAGACATGGGATTCTCCACACAGGAAAGAAATCACACCAGTGTCCTGAGTGTGGAAGAAACTTCTCTCGGAAATCAAATTTGTTAACCCATCAGATGATACACACAGGAAAGAAACCACACCAATGTCCTGAGTATGGAAGAAACTTCTCTCGGAGTTCACATTTGTTACTCCGTCAGAACATTCATACTGGAGTGAAACCTCACAAATGTCCTGACTGGAAAAAGCCTTTTGGAGATCAAGTTTGTTAACTCATCACATGATGCACACAAAGAGAAACCTTGCAAATGTTCCGACTGTGGAAAAAGCTTCTCTCGGTGATCAGATTTATTAAGCCATCATAAAATTCATACTGACAAAATTCTTACGGGTGTGCTATATATGTGGGTAAAGCTTAAATGAGAAACAAACTCTGATTAGCCACCGGATAACCCGTGTAGTACATTAACGGTTAATAGACAGAAGGTCCAGTGTTTTCTCAAACTCTGACAATTTCAGCAGTTTATTTTGCCTTAACAACTTGGTTGGCGTGTGCTGCACTCCTTTGAAGCAGGGAAGTTACAGGGAGGGCGTTTGCACGTGGATGGGCTCCCTGCTGCGTAACTGTGGATTGATTGGCTGGTAAACAGCGGTCACTGTTCAAGAACATGACTTGGGTTAGGAAAAGTCCTCAGGGCCACACAGAATTCCATGCCCCACCCCGTAACTAGCAGCTGTCGAATAAATGACTCAGGTAGCCAAGATGCACATATTGTCTTTTCTTGTAGAATTCATTTAAGTTTACATGTCAGTCTGAATCGGCTGGAGCGGGCAGGACCCCCAGCAAGAAGGAAGTGGGAGAGCTGAACAGAGCATGGGCAAAGTTCTTTTCTCTGCCTTTTGCAGTGACAAGATAATTTGATCAATATGGAGAATTCTCAGCAGGGGGATCGGGGCCAAAATAATGGCGGGAAGTATGGAAGAAACTTCTCTCACAGTGCATCCTATTTATGTCCTGAGTGTGGGAAATTTGGGTGGCACTTTTGGGAGCACGTGTTGAAGGGAGACCATCTGAATGTGCTGAGCACAGGAAATAGTGTAGACAAACTTCAAAAGAAACATCAGAACCCTCATGTGAGAGAGAAACTGCGTGAATGTTCTCTGTTCGTGGGAAAAGCTTCCCTTGCAGAGAAGCAGAAATCGAGAACCCATGGAACCCATGGATATTACCGTATATAAGTCAGGGAATAAGGGGGCAGGTCCTCCTATGGATTAGGAACTGGTTGAAGACTAGGAAACAGCGAGTGGGAGTCAATGGGCAATTTTCACCATGGCGAGAGGTGAAAAGTGGTATGCCCCAAGGATCAGTCTTGGGACCGGTGCTTTTCAACTTCTTCATCAATGACCTGGAGTTGGGGATAAGCAGCGAGGTGGCCAAGTTTGCAGATGACACTAAACTTTTCCGGGTGGTAAAGACCAGCAGGGATTGTGAAGATCTCCAGAAGGATCTCTCCAAACTGCGAGAATGGGCAGCAAAATGGCAGATGCGCTTCAATGTAAGTAAGTGTAAAGTGATGCATATTGGGGCAAGAAATCAAAACTTCACATATATGCTCATGGGTTCTGAGCTGTCTGTGACGGATCAGGAGAGAGATCTTGGGGTGCTGGTGGACAGGTCGATGAAAGTGTCGACCCAGTGTGCGGCGGCAGTGAAGAAGGCCAATTCCATGCTTGGGATCATTAAAAAAGGGATTGAGAAGAAAACGGCCAATATTATGCTGTTGTACAAATAAATGGTAAGGCCACATCTGGAGTATTGCGTCCAGTTCTGGTCGCCGCATCTCAAAAAGGATATAGTGGAACTGGAAAAGGTGCAGAGGAGAGCGACCAAAATGATTAGTGGGCTGGGGCATCTCCTTTATGAGGAAAGGCTACAGCGTTTGGGGCTCTTCAGTCTAGAAAAAGGCGGCTGAGGGGAGACATGATTGAGACGTATAAAATTATGCATGGGGTGGAGAGAGTGGATAGAGAGAAGTTCTTTTCCCTCTCACACAACACTAGAACTAGGGGACATGCACTCAAATTGAGTGGAGGGAGTATTAAAACAGACAAAATATTTCTTTACCCATCGTGTAATTGGTTTGTGGAACTCCTTGCCACAGGATGTGGTGATGGCACCTGGCCTGGATACCTTTAAAAGAGGATTGGACAGATTTATGGAGGAAAAGTCCATCACAGCTTACAAGCTATGATGGGGAAAAGCAACCTCCTGGTTGTAGGAGTAGGTTTTCTCTGTGCCAGGTGCAAGGGAGTGGCGACAGGAAACAGGTTATCTTCTTGGCTGTGTGCTCCCTGAGGCATTTGGTGGGGCCACTGTGTGATACAGGAAGCTGAACTAGATGGGCCTTTGGCCTGATCCAGCAGGGCTCTTCTGTTGTTCTTATGAGAATTCATCCAGAGAGGAACCGTAATAATGTTCTCAGTGGTGGAAATGCTTCGGACAAAGAGTACATCATGTCATGTGTGATGAGAGATGCCACGTGGGAAAGAAGCTTTTCGAATGTCTTTCGAAACTTTAACTGGCGCATGTCCATGGCGTCAAAAGGGTGTGAGTCGTGATGGCTGGTGCAGGAGTGGATAGCATCTTGTGCAAGTGGCCTGCGCCAGGTGCCCCCCTCACCTCCGACATGCCTCCCACCTTCCCCCATTATTCCCTCCCCTCCCCCCATTACGCCCACCCTGCCCACTAACCTCCATGGGTGGGCCTTCTTTCCCCCGCCACCGTGCTTGGGGCCTGCACGTCCCCCCCCCGTGTCATTTACAACAGCCGGAAACGCAACGATCGGATTGGGCCCTCAGTGCCTCAGTCAGAAGGTGATGCCTACTAAAGTAGGAGCACCCAGGAAATGCCACTTTCCAAGAAACAAGGCAGGAGGCTAAAATCCCAGACCGAAATTGCGACCTCCCCGTCAGCTTATGTAGCCAGAGAAGAGCCAAATGAGAGGCCCAGCCTCCTTAGTGCTCGTGGTAACAATTCGTGGCGACCAGGCCAGGCAGGAAAGAAATAAGCTCGAGGTAGCATCACGTGAAGAGGTCTGTCTGCTACCGTTCGTGTCTCTGAAGCATAAATCAAAAAACTAAAACCCAGTTCTGTAATGGGTGAAGAGATCTCAGTGGGAGAAATGAACACTCTGTTCTTCTTATGCCACCGTCTGAATGAAGAAAGGGCAGGACAAACGCAAACAGACCTGCCAGAGAGTAATAAGGGATGCTTAGTCAGTAAGGGAACAGAGGCGCCAGTGACTCCTATGCACCCTGATGATGGAACCAATGCAAACTTTGAACTTTGAAACGCATTGGCTACGTATATCATAAAAGTGGAAATCCAAGGTGCAGCCTTAGCCCAAGCTATCAGTGGAGCCTTTGTATCCTATTCGTTCTTTAAATGTGTGTTCTCAGATGTGTCATGATGCACGTGTTTTTTTAGTTCGCCTTTGGTGGGCAGCCTTTCGGAGCTGTTAGCCACTCTCCCCTAGCAAAGAGGGATGAATTAGATACCTGCAGTAGACTTGCGGCCCAATCCTACGGGCCCGTTGTGCCGCCAGAACATATTCTTGCTGCTCCAGCGTGCACCAGGGCCGGCCTGGGTGCCGACTCTTCCTGCAGCCGGGAGACCGTGAGGCCAGGATTCCGGGCTACTCCTGCAGCGACAGGGGGGCTGGGCCCTGGGACCCCCTGGCCGTCCATGCCAGGGGTCAGAAGAGAAACCTCCACTTGAAGGTCCAGAGTCTGGACGTTTGGAGCCCCCAAGGGTGATGTAATCCTGAGGGGTGGCATTAACTGTGGCCCTCCCACGATGTTGGGGAGACTGCTACTGTAACACTCTCCACGAGGCTTCCCCATGCCTGTGTTGCCCTTGCGAGGTGTTTGCAAAACGAACCCTGCTGCACTGAGCGCAGAGTAGCCCTGCCCCATCTCTCGTTTCTGAGCATGTGCAGACCTTCCTGCAGCAGCGGGCCAAGTGTCCGCCAGAATTCCAGCTCCACCGGGAGGCCGGAGAGACCTCAGGCGGGAGAGAAACCGTTTGGATTGGATGGTTGAGTTGCAGCGGGCGGAAGAAGCGTCATTCTAGCCGTCCTGCGATTGGGGTCTCTGCTGGACCTTCAAGGGGAGGGTGTCGATCCCAGGGAGGGAATTGACAGGGGAGAGGGGCTTAACCTTCCACCCCCCTTGACCCTCCACTGCTGGTGCTTCTCTTCCCACTCCGCATTCCCAGGCGTGTGTTCAGTGAGCCTGGGAGAGAGAAGCCCAGAGGGGAGGGGGCAGGAAAAGGTCTGGGTCGGGCTTCCGAGACCAGGGGGGCTTCACTGTGCAGGGTGGGAGAGGGACACACCAGGCTGCGATGTCCCCACCACAGCCCCTGAAGTTGCTCCTCTGGAGTTCTGCAGCTGGGACTCTCGACCCTTCCTTCGTTCTCTTGAATAAAAGGAAAGCAAGTTTCTAGCTCTTGTTGAGACAAAGCGAGGCTGGGACAGGTGTCGTCAGTTGGAAGCCGAGAAAACCAAGGTGGTGA
Organism: Plestiodon gilberti rubricaudatus; assembly: GCA_026170595.1. Classification (NCBI taxonomy): domain Eukaryota; kingdom Metazoa; phylum Chordata; class Lepidosauria; order Squamata; family Scincidae; genus Plestiodon; species Plestiodon gilberti. The sequence goes on along the minus strand of JANXHW010000002.1, from coordinate 263,006,234 downwards.
CTGACAGTGGTGGGAGGGAGTGGAAAAGGGGGGGATTCCAGGGAAGGAGGGAGGGGAAGCAACCAGGGCCTCGCAAGTGTCCTCCAGGTGGCCAGAAGGTCTCAGTGCAATCCTAGGCATGGCTATTCAGAAGGAAGTCTCATTGAATTCAGTGGGATTTACAAGGGTTAAGTAAGTGTGCATAGGAGTAAGTGCGCAGCATAGGTAAGTGTAGGAATACTTCAAAAGCACACCAGGAGGTGTATGCAGATATAGGCTCCAACTTGAGGCTATGCATCCTATACAAAGTTTTTACTAAGCCTCTTCCTCACCTTCTATTTCCAAGGATATGTGGCTGGGGGGGGGGGGCTTCCAAGGAAGTATGCACAGATGTTGCACTGATGTGCAGTTGCTTTATGGAACATGGGTTGCTCTGGGCTGGCTTTTTAACTTATTCATCAATGACCTGGAGTTAGGGATAAGCAGCGAGGTGGTCAAGTTTGCGGATGACACTAAACTTTTCCGGGTGGTGAAGACCAGCAGGGATTGTGAAGAGCTCCAGAAGGATCTCTCCAAGCTGGGAGAATGGGCAGCAAAATGGCAGATGCGCTTCAATGTAAGTAAGTGCAAAGTGATGCACATTGGGGCAAGAAACCAAAACTTCACATACACGCTAATGGGTTCTGAGTTGTCTGTGATGGATCAAGAGAGAGATCTTGGGGTGCTGGTGGACAGGTCGATGAAAGTGTCGACCCAGTGTGTGGCAGCTGTGAAGAAGGCCAATTCCATGCTTGGGATCATTAAAAAAGGGATTGAGAATAAAACGGCCAATATCATTATGCCTTTGTACAAATTGATGTTAAGGCCACATCTGGAGTATTGTGTCCAGTTCTGGTCACCACACCTCAGAAAGGATATAGTTGAATTGGAAAAGGTGCAGAAAAGAGCGACCAGATTGATTTGTGGGCTGGAGCACCTCCCTTATGAGGAAAGGCTACAGCGTCTGGGGCTTGTCAGTCTAGAAAAAAGGCGCCTGAGGGGGGACATGATTGAGACGTATAAAATTATGGAGAGAGTGGAAATTCTTCTCCCTCTCGCACAACACCAGAACCAGGGGACATGCACTAAAATTGAGTGGAGGGAGAGTTAGAACGGACAAAAGAAAATATTTCTTTACCCAGCGTGTAATTCATCTGTGGAATTCCTTGCCACAGGATGTGGTGATGGCACCTGGCCTAAGGGGTTTGGACAGATTCATGGAGGAAAAGACCATCACAGGTTACAAGCCATAAGCAACCTCCTGGTTTTAGAAGTAGGTTTTCTCTGTGCCAGGTGCAAAGGAGTGTCAACAGGAAACAGGTTATCTTGTTGGCTGTGTGCTCCCTGAGGCATCTGGTGGGGCCACTGTGTGATACAGGAAGCTGGACTAGACGGGCCTTTGGCCTGATCCAGCAGCCAGGCTCTTCTTATGTTCTTATGGCTCATAGTAGTCAACACCTCTCTCTCACACACAGACTCACGCTCACAGTGTTGCAAAGGATGCAGCCCAGACTGCGAACTGTTCAGGAGAGTCCGCAAAAGCAACAACCACCCTGCAGAGTAGACTGAGGTGATGGCGCATCTCTGCCACCTTTGGGAGGTGCAGATGGGGAGACCCTCAGGCAACCCCCGAGCGAGTCTGCTGCCGAGGATCGCGGCCCATCGCCCGAGGCTCCCCCCGCCAGTTCTGCGCGCCGCGTTCCTGGGCTCTGCCCTGGCCGCCTCCCGCGGAAACTGCAGGCGGCTGCGGAGAGGCGAGTGCAGCAGGGCTGGGGCAGGAAGAGGAGGGCGGAGGAGGCTCCAGTGGCGCCGGGGAAGAGGCGGAGAGAAGTGCCGCTGCCGCGCCGAGACCGGAGGGAATCCCCTTCCCAAACCAGGTAAGTAAGCATCGTGTTTCTTGTACTGTACGTGCCTCGCTTTGAGTGTCGGAATGTGAGCAGAATAGACTCTTTTCGATAAAGACCTGAGAAAGTGCTGCTGCTGCTGCTGCTGCCGCTGCCGCTGCCTAGTCCAAGGGGAAGGTTCTCGTCTCACCCAGGGTGGGACGCTTTTCAAACCACGGGGAGAGGCCCTGGCTGGCTGACCCTAGTTCGGAGGAGAGCAGGAGGACTCTAAAAAAACTTTGGGAAGAACTCAGCCTGGAAGGGGGGTGAATGGAGAACCTCCGCAGGGCCTGACACGTGTTTATCCTGCCCCCTCAAGAATCTCAAGAAGGATTCAGGGTGTCTGGAAAGAGCAGAATTAAAGCCGCCAGAAACAACAGAGGAAGAGGGAGGATTAGGAACGCAAGCAAGCAACAAGAGAGGACTTTTGAAAGGGTCCTCCTGGCTTCAGCCGGCCAGGAGAGGGAGGAAGGCTAAGGAAGAGACGTGAAAGGGTTAACTGGGGGAACCGGAGAAGAAGGGGCGGGACGCTCGTCGGGACGCCTCTCCGTGCCCGGGTGGGGACGGACGCGGCTCCTTGGGCGGCTGCGAGAGGCGGGGAAGGAAAGGGAGGCAGCAGGAAAAGGAGGAGGCTCGGGGGCTCCAGTGGCGCCGGAGAAGAGACGGAGGAGGGTCGTGCGGCAGCTGCTGGCTGGGCTTCCCCGCCGGGAGGGACGGAGGGCTGCTGCTCGGTGAGTCCCGGCAGAGCGGAGGGTCCAGCCCGGGAGTCCGACCCGCAGCTCAGCCCCCAGCCGGCTCTGGGCTCGCTGTGCCGGCTCTGGTGGTGACGCTGCCGGGTCGGATCCTGCAGGAGGCTCTGCGCCAGCCTGATCGGTGCTGGATCTAGGAAAAAAAAATCTGTTGATGGATAGTCTTGAATAGGAGGGGGGGTCGTGTGTGACCCCACCTCATAGAAAGAAGGGGGGGAGAGAAAGGTGAACATTTTAACTGGTCTCTGGTTGTCCTGAATGTATCCCGGAGCAGGAGTTTAAATCTGGGAATCAGCTTCCCCAAACCCCAAAGGGCGAACCAGGTTGCCACCTTCTTTACTGGCATGACTCTTGTGCCCTTTCCTGGCAGGCAGACATTTGGCAGGTCTACGACTTCTCAGCATGTTTAAAACACTGTGGTGAAAATATCACCTGTGTCTTCCCCCCCCCTTAAAGATTCCCAGGAGGTGTCACTCAGTCTGTCCCAAATACACGCAGCATTTCCCCCTTTGCGTTTTAAACATCTCCTCCAAGGTTTGTGTCTGGAGCTCCGGAGAAATCTCCCCTTTCAGCTCAGAAATATCTCCAGGGCTGCTGTGGAGACCAGAAAGCGCCTTGGATTGCTGGGAGCCTCTGACAATTGCAGCTCTTTTCCCTCCAGTTTTTCCCTTTTGAAAGTAGTACAATAGGAGCAGCCTAGCAGGCAGAAATGTGATCATTTCCTGGCCTGGATGCCTTTAAAAGGGGTTTGGACAGATTCATGGAGGAAAAGACCATCACAGGTTACAAGCCATAAGCAACTTCCTGGCTTTAGAAGTAGGTTTTCTCTGTGCCAGGTGCAAGGAAGTGACAACAGGAAACAGGTTATCTTGTTGGCTGTGAGCTCTCGGAGGCATCTGGTGGGGCCGCTGTGAGATACAGGAAGCAGCTGGACTAGATGGGCCTTTGGCCTGATCCAGAAAGGCTCTTCTTATCTTCTTATCTTCTTATGTTCTTATGTTCATGCACCTATTCTCCCCTTTGCGTTCCTTGTGTTTTAAAGGCTCCACTGCTTCTGTCTTTGACTCTGGAAGAAACTACCTTTCAGCTCAGGATCACCGCCAGACAAAGGCCTTGGATTGCTGGGAGCCTCTGACAATTGCAGCGCTTCTGTTGCCAAGTAAATCTCATTCACCCTCATTGGGTCATTTCCTCCTCCCTCCTGCAAAGAAGATCAGGGAATTGAGGCCAAAGGTGCTTGCCTGAAAAACCAGCTTCTCCAGAAGTGCAAGTCTAGTCTCTGTTTCTAAAGTTGCAGGACTGGAACCGGGAGCAAAGCCATGAATGAGCAAATGTTTGAAGCCGCAGGCAGAGATCAGCCTGAACATGTGATGGAGCCACAAGGGGGCCAAGAGGGTCCATCCAGGAGGCTGCAACAGCGCTGGGAAGCCCAATGGCAGCAGTTTCTCAAGACCCTGCAAGCCCCTCACTCGGCATGGGGGAGCCCCCAACTGTCAGGCCCCACAGCGTGGGATGATGCCAAGGCCTTTCTGGCCTCCTTTGAGCAAGTCGCTGAGGCCTGTCGGTGGCCCAGAGGAGAGTGGGTGGCTCGGCTCCTGCCAGCACTTAGCGGAGAAGCCCAGCAGGCCTTTAGCCTCCTGGCAGCCAGAGACAAGGAGGACTATGGGAAAGTGAAGGCTGCCATCTTGAGGGGTGATGCCCTGAGGAGGGAGGCACAGCGCCAGCACTTCCGGCGGTTCTGCTGCCCGGAGCTAGAAGACCCCCAAAGGCTGTACCGCCAACTGCAGGAGCTTTGCTGCCAGTGGCTGAAGCCCGAGAGGCACACGAAGGAGCAGATCCTGGAGCTGCTGGTCCTGGAGCAGTTCCTGGCCAGCCTGCCGGTGGACGTCCAGGGCTGGATCCGGGCAGGAGGGCCGGACAGCTGTGCCCAGGCGGTGGCCCTGCTGGAGGATTTCCTGGAGAGCCGGAGGGAGGCTGAGACGGCGACTTGGCAGGTGAGGTCTTAATAATATTTAATTCCAAGAATCCTAACCAGACACAGAATAGGGGGTGGGTGGGTTTGGAACCACCTGCCAGTCTTCAGCTAACACTGGGGAGAAGTCTTGGCAGGTGGCAAAGGCCCAAACCCGACCAACACGTCTCGAGCCGCTGAATATTCTTCCGAGTCAAAGCCGACAGGTGATGCTCCAAGTGATGCGCGAAGGAAACTCTGCAGGTGATGCAGCCACTCAGGATACCCCCCCCCCGTCTTCGTACCATTACAAGTACAGTCCTGTGTTTTCTGTTGATTGAATGCATTTACATGTATGGAACTCTTTGTATGGGATACGAAACGTGGCGTTTTGCCTGTGTCTTTAAGCAGCAAGGGCAGTAAATCCACAGGCTTGGCGGCTTTTCCCCAGATGTAGTCGGAGCGCAGTGAAGCTGCCATGTCAGCTGTAACAGCCCAGGAGCTGTGATGGGAAAAGCTCTTGACCACCCAACGTGGTCCTCTCAGCTACGTAGTTTGTTCAGGCCTGGGAAGCTGCAGAGAGCTTTGTCTGTCAAAAACAGCCTCTGGAATTGTTCACCAAAGGAAATAGGATGTAAGGGAGCCAGACGTGTCTCTCTTCCCTACTCTCTGTGTTCTGACTCAGAGTATGCTTATTTTCACAGCTTCAGGAGCCAATTCAGGAGTGGGTTTGGGGGCCCCTGCATATAAAGGAGGAACCCCTGGACATGGTGCAGGAGGAGATCTCCCAGGAACAGGCAGAGATATTCCGAGACACCAAGCAGAACGTCGATGGGGAGGTCGCTTTGCCAGGTAAGGATTTGGCGTGTGATGCTAAGTGCTGTCATGATTGGGCCACGAAACATCAAGGGAAGTAACAGTCCTGTACCTTTTAGCAGCCATGTGGAAGAGGGAGTTTGGGCAGTTGCAAGTGGAGATGCAGAGGGTGAGAAGGCATCTGTCAAAAGTCCCTCCTCTGCCCCAATACTGCCCTTCCTCTCACCCTTCTTTTGCCAGGTCTAGTAATCCGTGATAGTGGCAGGGGCAGAGGGAATGTTGGCAGGGGCAGCTTTTCCTGCCCCTGGGATGACCGAGTCCCTGCACCCAACTCCTGCTTGTACTCGGCTGCAGTGGTGTCCCTACATGTGCGGGGGGTGCGGATCGCACCATGTGACATCCTCAGGGGGGTGACATCACTAGTGGCCAAAATTTTGAAAACCTTTGTCGTCAAGAATTATACCATCATGTTATATATCATTCGATGTGTACTGTAGAATGCAATGACACAATCCGTTTCGAACTATCTGTATCCTATCAAATGTTATGACCAAATCACCAGAAACAGAAAACACAACTTCCTTGTGTAACAAAAAGTGGATTTCCTTAACTCAAGACAGACCAATGAGACTGATTGTTCTGAGTGCCAGGTTGGTTATTATTACTGTTACCTGTACTGTTTATATATTAAAAAAACTAAAGTTAATGCTCTCATACTGGGTGACGCAAACCCTTGTGATGCTTCTGTTTAGGCTGCAAACATACATTAGGCTGTGCGTATAATATTGGAAATTTAAAGGTGTAATTTTGATTAAGCGGGAGGTGGGGCAGTGGCATAGGGGAGGGGCAATGATGCGTTTCCCCACCCACCACATGGGAGAAGGTTCATCATGGGGGTGACGCACTGACCTCCCGCACCGGATGACGCAAGCCCTAGGAACACCCCTGCTCAGCTGTTTGAGGGACAAGAATTTAAGGCACCATAGGATGTGCAGACTGCCATTCTGAACTCTCAGTAAGAACCTGGAAGACGACTGTGTTTCTCTAGGACAGAGGTTCTCAACCTGTGGTCCACATACCCCTAGGGGTACGCTGACCATCAGGTGGGGGTACGCGAGATGGTTCCCCTTATCTGTTTTAATTTGCATTTTAATTGATTAAAATTGATTTTTTTCGGAGCTCCGAAAAATGGCTCAAAAAATGGCATCGCCCGCAGGTCATAGGGGGCGGCAGGCCAGAGGCGTCGTCGCGTGCAGCCCTCTTCACCTGCTCCTCACGGAGGCAGCAACATGAACTGAAAGCCCCCAGAGACGCAGAGAGGCGCGTGCGCACACAGAGGAGAGGAGAGCAGCCGCCGCCGCGAGGGGAAAGCGAGGATTTTTTTTTAAAAAACCTCCATTTTGAAAGGAGCATCTTCCTCCACACTTGCATGTGTGGAGGAGAGCATGTGTTGCGTTGGAGGGAGGGCATGTGTTCGGGCAGGAGAGCAAGAACAACCAGCTGCCCGGGGGGTGGGGGCAGAGAAAGGAGTCCGTTGGAAGAAAGCAGCGAGCCTACCGTCTCACTGCCCCCCCCAGCCCAAGCAGCCACAGCCGCCAGTTCTTTGCTGCGTTCTTTCTTTGCAAAGTGCAGCCTTAGAAGCCAGATGTGGGAGGGGGGAGGCGGCAGCAGCGGGGTCCCCTTGCAGACAGAGGTTAGAGTTAGAGACCCCTCCCTCCTGGCCGATCTCAACTGCAAGCCCTCCAGTCAAAACGGGTGGAAACCACCAGGTGATAGGGAGGGCTCATGTCACGCACAGGCGCCCCCTCCAATTCCCTCCCACCTCAATAGCCACTTTCTGTGCAACCCATCCAGCATCACAGAGGGGGCAGACACCTCTCTCTCCTCTCCCCCCCCACTTTCTGTGCAACCCATCCAGCATCACATACTTTGTATGCAAGTATATATATATTAACTGCACAAAAAAGCCATTAAAATCAATTTAATTAATTATGTTAATTAGGAGGGGTACGTCAAAAAGATTGCCCATCATAGGGGGGGGTACCCCAACCTCTACAAGCTGAGAGAGGCTGCTCTAGGATATCCTTACGCAACACAACAAACACCCTCTTCGCTTTAAAATCCGTGTGCTTGACGGGCTGCTGGAGAGCAAATTCGTACAGCAGGTGGCTTTACCAAAATTGCCTGGTTATTATGGGGAATAGCTTTAAATATGGCAATTTGGAATGTACAGGGATCTTGATACCTGTGTATACCAGAGTCCAGCCACAGAATTCCGTTTTAAATGATATTGAGGACACACGTGGGTTGCTTTCAATATTTACTAGATAGTTTGGTCATACATACATACACAAAATCCCATCATAAGCACACAGACCTAGGAACTTAGATAGAAAGTACAGAGACTTAGTAGGTTTCCTTGATATGCACATAGGTTATATTTACCAGTCTGGAGAGGTTGTCATTGGCTGCAATGCTGTATGAGAGTAGGGAGGTGGGTAGTAATGGCACAAGCCAGCAGTGAATGAAAAGGAGGAAAGAAACAAATTGGCTCTGAACTGGTCAGGCTCAGAAGTCTGAAGAGTAGCTAAGAAGTTAAGTTAAGAGTGGGGGAAGGGGAAGGGGGGGTTGGTGCAAGAGGGCACGCAGAGAAGAAGAGTTCAGGAGGCAAGGGTCAACAGAGAGAGCAGACTGGCAGCCTGCCTTTTTATGCATACGCAAAGAGGAGGGCGGGGTTAGTGTGGCTACTACACTGTTAAAGGAAGTGCCTTATTTGGGCTGGACATACACCTTTGGGAGGCGGACACACACACACACACACACACTGGAGGAAGAGGGGTTTTTTTTACTTCCGTTTGTTGTAGGAAATGCGGATTTGGCCTTCCCAGGGCCAGACATTGGTGTTAGCAAATCTTTGTGGATCCTCTTCTTCCTGTCAGACTAGCCACTTAGCAAGTCTTTATGTGCCTACGTGCTTGGGAGCCTTTTGGTTCATGGCATCAGGAATGCTGATCGGATTCTTCCCTCATGGCCTGGCTGGGGAAATCTTTTGCAGCATGGCTTCACGCACCCAGGTTTGAGAGGGGGACGCAGCATGGCCATCGCGTTCTTCCTTGATGCAGTCCTGTTCATGCACATGTTCCATTCTAGCTCACAAGTCATTGGCATCACACATATTTTCAAAGTCTCTTGGCAACATTCTCATTTTAAAAGGTCGTGGGGCAACAGTGGGACCTCAGCAATGCCTGGCGGGACGAGGGGGGGACTTGGGGGAAGTGATGAGAAGAGGCGTCTTGCAGGCATCCCTCACTTATCCATGAGTGGATTCCATGGGGCTGCCTTTAAATGACGTAGCCAGTTTCCGCTTCCTGTTAACATTCAGAGCCTCTCTACCACTGTGGTTGCTTGCAAGAATCATTCAGGCTCTGTGCTATAAGCAGCATGCTGATGCTTATAGCGTTGCTTAAACAGAACGCTATAAGCATCAGCATGCTGCTTATAGCACAGAGCCTGAATGATTCTTGCAAGCAACCACGGTGGTAGAGAGGCTCTGAATGTTAACAGGAAGCGGAAACTGGCTACGTCAGGGCTACGAGGCCCTGGAGCGCTTGTGTTAAAACGCGAACTTTGAAGATTTTCGGGCATGCGCAAACCCTTTTCTGAGGGCAAGGGCCTGCCCTCTTGCCCTCAGGAGGGTCTGCGCATGCGCGAAAACCTTCAAAGTTTGCGTTTTAACGCAAGCGCTCCAGGTCCTCGTCTTTTCAGAAGGCCCTGGAGCGCCGGCCGGGCCGGACGCTCCCCGGCCTCGGAGCGTCCGGCCTCCGGAGGGTGACGCGCGTCACCCCCCTGCGGCCCGCCACGCTACAGTGACGCCAGTGGATGTCAGTCCATTGTATGTAAGATATTTTTCATTTATATCTGATAGATTTACTGTGAAGTAGAAAAAAGAATGGAAAACACAAAGGCAAAGATCCGTGAGTGCTTTTTGTATTGAAATGCGCGAGAAATAAATGTTTGCCTGTTTCTCTCTCTGTCCTCAAGAGGGATCTTTGGGTCCCCAACTTGGCCTTGTCCCCCATCCCGTGAAAAAGGAAGCGACGCTTCTCCCGGATCCTGTGGAAAGTCGGGGACTCCCAGGCCAGGAGTCGGGTAAGTAGCTGGAGACGAATTCTTGGTTTCTTCTTCCAACACGGGACGCTACCTGGGTTCCTTCGGGGAGACACTCCCGCCTCCGTTTCTTCCCAGAAATTTTTCTTTAAGGCTAGCAGGAACAGATTCAGTTCTGTAGATTGTAGAAGAAGCCAAGAGCGACTTCTCTCTTCCCATTTCTGTGTACATGCGGAAACCTTAGCAGCAGATGGTCCTGGGACTGCTCAGTCTTTTTGTTAGTAGTACAACAACAAGAGTTAAAAGACGGAGTTAAATGTGATGCAACGGATCACATTTAATGGATGGAATGGATGGAATCAACCAAGAGGGGTTCCAAAAAGATGAGGTACAGCTCTCTTCTCTAGCCACGCCTTGAACAATCTGGGAAACCGCTTCAAACCAATTTCCCTGAAGAAGCTGACTAAAATTGTTGGCGAATTGTAGGATTTTAGTCTGTTTAAGTTTAGTTTTAACATGGCCTTAAAACCCGAAAGACTTTGTGCAAGAGTTAAATGTGTCGTTAGACACATTTAGTTATGAAGTACCCAAAGTTGTGTGTTTGGTGCGCTACAATAAAATAAACGTATAAAAAGCAGCTCCTTGTCAGTCATTGACAATTGAACACAGGAGCTGCAAAAGGGGTGGGGGTCGAAGAGCACAAATCAAAAGACTTACACGTGCCCATAGAGAAACCCAAGATCAGCTTTGTTACCAAAATTGCCTTTGTTATTAGGGCAGTGTTTCCCAAACTTTTTTGATCTGCGGCTCCCTTGACCATTGGCGACCATTGGCTGCGGCTTCCCATTCCATTATGTTGATGCCTGCTAATTGGCATTGCACTGTTTTCCAAGAGAATTCCGTGGCACGCCGCGGCTCCCCTAACTGGTTGCCACAGCTCCCTTGGGAGCCACGCCTCCCAGTTTGGGAACCACTGTAGGGAATAGCTTAAATGTGGCAATTTGGTATATGCAGGGATCTTTAGACCAGCTATACCAGAGTTGGGCTTCCACAGAATTCCGTTTTAAATAATATTGAGGACACACGTGGTTACTTTCCAATATTTACTAAATAGTTTAGGCACATACACAATCATACACAAATACAATCATACACATCATACAGATCTAGGAACACAGTTAGAACAACAGAGACATAGCAGATTTCTTGATTTGTACATGGGTGATATTTACCTATCCTGGAGAGTTGTCCTGGGATTGCAGTACTGGGTAATAGAGGGGGGGGGAGGAAGGACATGAGGAGAAGGGGGAGAAACAAAATGGTTCTAAGGTTCTGAACAAACTGAGTTCAGGAAGCAACAGACTGGCTAACTGAGAAGTAATGCAGAAAGAAGGGAGGGGGTTTGCAAGAGAGAGGGGGGCACAAGGGGGGAGGGAGAACAAGATAGAGCAGAGAGCTCACCAGTGTAGGAGTCCAAAACGCGCGAGAGAAACTGGCAGGCTGTCTTTACCTTTTATAGGGCCAAACATATCCTGGGAGCACAAAGAGCACATGGGGAAAATGGGAGGGGGGGAAATGGGAGGAGTGTACTACTTTGAATGGACCTCCAGTACACCTCTGGGTAAAACTATATACAAACAATAGGAAACTGGGAGGAGGGTTGATGGTCTGGCTTGAGACAAAGCAGAGGCTCTGGAGAGTCTGGGATGAGTCATTTCAGGTGGCCAGTCTGTTGTCTTCTCCCAGGTCCATACTTAGTATATCAATGACTGGGGGGGGGGGGGAATGCAGAGTAGAGTTTGTGAATGCTTAGACACATGGCAGACATGGTGGCAGCCTGGCAGCTGGTCAGGTTTTTCCCTCATGGCTTCTTGGGGAGATCTTTCTCCAGCATGGCTCCACTAAACTTGGCGCAGAAACGCGGCGTGGCCCTCGCGTTGCACCGTAATACAGTCCAGTCTGGCACATGTTCCATTTTAAAGGGACACTGGGTAACAGCTTGGAAGTGGCCTGATGATCTCTCCGTAGGCCGATGGTGTGGGGTCGGGCAGGGCTGAAGAAGAATTCCAGTCGTCTAGGGAAAGATCTTCATTGCATCATTCTTCTTCCTGCTGAGTACCAGAAGTCAAATCCGCCATGCAGAACAGCCCCATTTCCCGAGTTGCATAAGCAGCCGGATTCCCCGAGTCCAGAAGCAGAATCTGTGTTTCCTTGGCAGAGAAATTTGGTTTCATATTTTAGCAGGGAGTGTTCATATTTTTTTATTTTTGGATAGCAATGGGGTTTGGGGGTATCTTCATCTGGCTCTTAAGGGAGATGGGCAGACAGGGGAAGACAGGTCTTGCAGGAAGCTTGAAAAGAGGTCACCAGAACATAGACAAAATTCCTCTCTCTGTCTCTTCAGATGGTGGGAAGGGAACTCGGCTCAAGGTGAAGAACTCTCTGTTTGGAGGACGTGCGCCAGGGGAAACAGCCAGGAGAAGACGAGGGGAAACCCCAGAGAATGTGCCGGTGGTAGCTGAGCTGCAGGGGGAAGGATGCGAGTTCGACAGAGGACGGGGAATGGAGCCGCGTACAGGACGCAAGGAATCCGGTGAGCTCCCAGGCGGCCTTGGCGCGGCCTACAGCGATCCCAGCCCAGCGGATACAGAGCCGGGAAAGGCATCGTTTTCCCAGTATGGCAGAATGTTCCTTCTTGGGTCAGGAATTGTTTTTGAACACACTGGAGAAGAGTGTAGTGAAGGCCCCCCATTGGGAGAAAATATCCAGTCGCAATCAAAGCTTGATAAACATCACAGCAGCCACTTCAATGAGGAAAATGATTGCCCAGAATTTGGACTAAGACTCCATCCTAATTCATTAGCAAAACACCAGATAACTCATACTGGAGAGAAACCTCACAAATGTCCCGACTGTGGAAAAAACTTCACTTGGAGATCACAATTATTAAGACATGAGATGCTCCACACAGGACAGAAACCACACCAATGTTCTGAGTGTGGGAAAAACTTCTCTCAGAGATCACACTTATTAAGACATGAGATGCTTCACACAGGAAAGAAACCACACCAATGCACTGAGTGTGGAAAAAACTTCTCTCGAAGATCAAATTTGTTAACCCATCAGATGCTCCACACAGGGAAGAAACCACACCAATGTCCTGAGTGTGGAAGAAACTTCTCTCAGAGATCAGTTTTATTAAGACATGTAATGCTTCACACAGGAAAGAAACCACACCAATGCCCTGAGTGTGGAAAACACTTCTCTTGGAGATCAAATTTGTTAACCCATCAGCTGCTTCACACAGGAAAGAAACCACACCAGTGTCCTGAGTGTGGAAGAAGCTTCACTCAGAAATCAGATTTATTAAGACATGAGATGATCCACACGGGAATGAAACCACATCAATGCCCTGAGTGTGGAAAAAACTTCTCTCGGAGATCAGCTTTATTAAGACATGAGATGATCCACACAGGAAAGAAACCACTCTAATGTCCTGAGTGTGGAAGAAACGTCTCTCAGAGATCACATTTATTAAGACATGAGATGATCCACACAGGAAAGAATGTTTCCATGAGACTTTTAAAATATGTTGGTTGCCGTGAGATGTTGTGGGCCACAAAGGAACGTGCGTCAGACTGAACAGCAACGCGATGACCACGCCGCGTTCCTGTGCCAAGCCTGCATAGATTGCTGCCAGAAATGGATTCCCAGGCCCTGTTATGCCAAGGAGAAAATCTTGACCAGCATCACGACACACCCCTCCACTGATATGCTAAGTCTGGTTCTGGGAGAAGACAATACTACCTGAAATGTCTCCTTTTGGTCTCCCTAGATTGAGTCGGCCAACGCCTCAAGGAAGTTTTCACCAATCACCCTCCTCCCCTTCCCTATTTTTATATGCTGTTTTTCCCAGAGATGTACTGATAGTCTACCCCAGAGGTTCTCAACCTGTTGTATGAGTACCCCTAGGGCTACACAGACCTCTTGCTGGGGGTACGCCAAGCCCTGCCCCTTATCTGCCCCATCAGCAGCTAATTAAGTGTTAATTAACATGGATTTTAAATTGTAATTATTTTCTGAGCCCTTCTGTCTCTCTGATTTTGGTTTTGGGCTTATTTTCGTACTTTGGAAAATGTACTTTGGTGAGGTGGGGGAGGGAGGAGCTGATTTTGGGAAGTGTAACTTGGAGAAAAAAAAAGAGATCCTTGAATCTCTCTCTCTCTCTCTCTCTCTCACACACACACACACACACACACACACACACACACACACACACACACACAGATAGAGTGAGTTAAATAGGGCATTTTTTCACATTTAAAATTGTGAGTACTTTTTAATGTAATGATTAATTGCCTAATTAATTGATTGATCAGCAGTTAATTAGCAGGGAAGTTGGACCAGAAAATTGGACCATGATAGGGAGTACCCGGGACTCCAAAGGTTGAGAACCCCTGGTCTACCCCAAAGTGCCAATGTACCTTCCTTTTTGCATAGTGCCTCAGGACACATTTTGTCCTTTAAAAGGCAGAGTCACCCTGCCGGTAGCTCTCGTACATTTACTCTCTTGTACTCTTACAAGGCCAGCAGGTGGCGCAGTGGGTTAAACCGCTGAACCCTGAGCTGTCGATCAAAAGGTCGGCAGTTTGAATCCGCGACGGGGTGAGCTCTCGTTGCTTGGCCAGCTCCTGCCAACCTAGCAGTTCCAAAGCATGTTAATGCGAGTAGATAAATAGGTAAACAGCGCTCCGTGTTCCAGCCGCATGCTACGCGCTGCAGCAAGGGGAGTCACGCCGGCCACATGACCACGGAGGCGTCTTCGGACAACGCTGGCTCTTCGGCTTTGAAATGGGGATGAGCACCACACCCTAGAGTCGGACACGACTGGACTTAATTGTCAGGGGTCACCTTTACTTTTTTTTTTTTGCTCTTACTATGAACCTTGTGCTCTTACCTTCTTGTCCTCTCGGACCCCCCCTTTCATCACCTTACTTCTCTCAGTTAGCCACTCTGTTGGTTTCTGAACCTAGTTTTTTCAGAGCCTTAGAGCCATTTTGTTTCTCCCCCTTCTCCTGGTGTACCTCCCCCTCCTGGTGTACCTCCCCCCCCTTCTCTCTCTATTATTACACCCAGTACTGCAAGCACTGACAACTCCTCTCCAGGACAGGTAAATATCTCCCCTCGATGCTTCAAAGGGAACCTGCAAATGCAAATGTCACTGTCTTTCTGTCTAAGTTTCCTAGCCCTGTATATTGCTTATGATTGCTTTTTTATATGTACGTCAGAACTATCTAGTAAATTTTGAAAGCAACGAGCGTGTGTCCCCAAGCTTATTTAAATGGAATTCTGGAAATTACTGACTCTGGTATAAGTTGGTCTAACGATCCTTGCTCTTACCCATTGCCATATTTAAAAGCTATTCCTCATAATAATAAAAAGCAATTTGGGTAACAAGAAACTACACCAATGTCCAGAGTGTGGAAAAAACCGTCTCTTGGAGACCACGTTTGTTACTCCATCAGAACATTCACACTGGAGTGAAACCTCACAAATGTCTGACTGGCTGCATAGTTCTGCCTGTTTTGTTTTGGGTATACAGCCCACCCCCCGGGGCATCCGTGATACGGGGGGGGGGCCCTTACACCCAAAACAAACAGGCAAAGCTATGCAGCCAGTCAGAGACCCAGGAGCAGTGTGGGGACTGTCCTGTGTATTGCACAGAGTGTCACATGTATGACTATATGCATTGTGGGCATAAGTCGTGGGTCTGTGCTCGGTGCAAAGAGTGGTGGGCTCTGATGGAACGGGGCCTTGAAGCCCTGGGATTTTGCCGATGCATGTCTTAGTGGACCTGGGAAGGTGAATCAAGGCCAGGTAGGCAATCAGGTGGATTGCCCATTACCTTCCTTTTGGCTGATATAGCTGGGCCAGGGACGCTTCTTGCGACGAAGCTGGGATGCACCTTGCGTGCTAGAAAGTCTCTGTTAAACAGGAAGCCCAATAAGTTTGAATTTCCTTTGCCGAAGAAGGGCAGCTTCCATATGGGGTTCTATCCGGCATTACTTCCTTAGCCTGTGCCTTATGGACAACAAGGCCTGTTATTTGTTGAGTTATTCCAGGGGGGTCCAGTGTTTGGGGGGGAGAGTGCAAGTTACATTTTGCCCATCCTAAAAACACACACACAAACTCGTCAGAGAAAGAGAAAGGAATCCAGCCAAGAGAGGACTTCTTGAGGGTCAAGAATTATCCGAGACCAGCCAAGTCCTGGCTTCAGCCAGCCCGGAGAGGGAGGAGGGCAAAGGAAGGGGAGGGGGGACCCCTGAAGTCTCAGCAACATCCACGTCGATCAGGGGAATGGACGAGGCTGGAAGAAGGCGGATTGTCAGGGATGCCGCTGGGGAGTCGTGAAAGGGTTAACGAGAAGGGGCGGGATGCAGATGCTCGTCGTGGAAACGCCTCTCCCTGCCCGGGGTGGGGACTCGGCTCCGGAGCGGCTGCGGAGAGGCTGGTGCAGGAGGGCGGGGAAGGAAAGGGACGAGGAGGCAGCAGGAAGAGGAGGGCGGAGGAGGCGACGGAGGGTCGTGCGGCAGCTGCTGCTGCTGCCTGCCTGGGCTTCCCCGCCGGGAGGGACGGAGGGCTGCTGCTCGGTGAGTCCCGGCAGAGCGGAGGGTCCAGCCCGCGAGTCCGACCCGCAGCTCAGCCCCCAGCCGGCTCTGGGCTCGCTGTGCCGGCTCTGGTGGTGACGCTGCCGGGTCGGATCCTGCAGGAGGCTCTGCGCCAGCCTGAGCGGTCGGTGCTGAGCGGGATCTGTAAATCTGGGGGGAATCAGCTTCCCCAAACCCCAAAGGGCGAACCAGGTTGCCACCTTCTTTTCTGGCATGACTCTCGTGCCCTTTCCTGGCAGGCAGGCAGACATTCGGCAGGTCTACGACTTCTCAGCATGTTTAAAACACTGTGGTGAAAATATCGCCTGTGTCCCCCCCCTTAAAGATTCCCAGGGGGTGTCACTCAGGCCTGATTCACACTACAGTTTTCCAGGCGCGGATTCCCCTGCCCCTGCCCCAGCGCGTAGAGCTGGCCAGAAGTCCTCCTGCTGTCCCGCCTTCTTGTGAAGGTGATTGGAGGTAGTTCTGATTGGCATGCAGCCTCTCTCCCCGATTGGTAGGCTGCCGTAGATCCTCCAGCTCCGCAAGCGCAACCGCCTCAAAAGTTGAGGGGAAACCAACTTTCCTGCCTCTGCAAGCATCAAAACAGCTCCGCGCTACGCTCTGCAGATCCGCAACGAGCCTTTGCGTTTTAAACATCTCCTCCAAGGTTTGTGTCTTGAGCTCCGGAGAAAACTCCCCTTTCAGCTTAGGCATTGTTGTTCAGTCGTTAAGTCGTGTCTGACCCTTCGTGATCCCATGAACCACATCCCGCCAGGCCTTCCTGTCCTCCACTATCTTCCTGAGTTTGCTCATTTTCATGCTTGTTGCATCGGTGATGCTGTCTAACCATCATTCTCATCCTTTGCCTTCCCCTTCTCCTTTTGCCTTCAATCTTTCCCAGCATCAGAGTCTTCTTCCTCCAGGCAAAGTCCTTGGATTCCTGGGAGCCCCTGACAATCGCAGCTGTTTTGTTGTCAGGTAAATCTCATTCACCCGGCCTGAGTCATTCTTTTTAGGAGTGCAATAAGACCAGCCAAGAAGGCTGAAATTGGGCCATTTCCTTTTGTCTCATCAGCAAGATCAGGGATTTGAGAGCAAAGGTGTTTGCTTAGATCAGCTGCTCCAGAAAGGCTACATCCCTAGTCTCTGTTTCCAAGGTTGCAGGGCTGGAACCGGGAGCGAAGCCATGAATGAGCAAATGTGTGAAGCCGCAGGCAGAGATCAGCCTGAACATGTGATGGAGCCACAAGGGGGCCAAGAGGGTCCATCCAGGAGGCTGCAACAGCGCTGGGAAGCCCAATGGCAGCAGTTTCTCAAGACCCTGCAGGCCCCTCACTCGGCATGGGGGAGCCCCCAACTGTCCGGCCCCACAGCGTGGGATGATGCCAAGGCCTTTCTGGCCTCCTTTGAGCAAGTCGCTGAGGCCTGTCGGTGGCCCAGAGGAGAGTGGGTGGCTCGGCTCCTGCCAGCACTTAGTGGAGAAGCCCAGCAGGCCTTTAGCCTCCTGGCAGCCAGAGACAAGGAGGACTATGGGAAAGTGAAGGCCGCCATCTTGAGGGGTGATGCCCTGAGGAGGGAGGCACAGCGCCAGCACTTCCGGCGGTTCTGCTGCCCGGAGCTAGAAGACCCCCAAAGGCTGTACCGCCAACTGCAGGAGCTTTGCTGCCAGTGGCTGAAGCCCGAGAGGCACACGAAGGAGCAGATCCTGGAGCTGCTGGTCCTGGAGCAGTTCCTGGCCAGCCTGCCGGTGGACGTCCAGGGCTGGATCCGGGCAGGAGGGCCGGACAGCTGTGCCCAGGCGGTGGCCCTGCTGGAGGATTTCCTGGAGAGCCGGAGGGAGGCTGAGACGGCGACTTGGCAGGTGAGGTCTTAATAATATTTATTTCCAAGGTTCCTAACCAGACCCAGAATGTGGAGGGGGGGGGGGGGGTTGGAACCACCTGCCAGTCTTCAGCTAACACTGGGGAGAAGTCTTGGCAGGTGGCAAAGGCCCAAACCCGACCAACACGTCTCGAGCCGCTGAAGATCCTTCCGAGTCAAAGCCGACAGGTGATGCTCCAAGTGATGCGCGAAGGAAACTCTGCAGGTGATGCAGCCACTCAGGATACCCCCCCCCCCGGTCTTCGTACCATTACAAGTACAGTCTTGTGTTTTCTGTTGATTGAATGCATTTACATGTATGGAACTCTTTGTATGGGATACGAAACGTGGCGTTTTGCCTGTGTCTTTAAGCAGCAAGGGCAGAAAATCCTCAGGCTTGGTGACTTTTCCCCAGATGTAGTCGGAGCGCAGTGAAGCTGCCATGTCAGCTGTAACAGCCCAGGAGCTGTGATGGGAAAAGCTCTTGACCACCCAACGTGGTCCTCTCAGCTACGTAGTTTGTTCAGCTGCTGGAGGCCTGGGAAGCTGCACAGAGCTTTCTCTGTCAAAAACAGCCTCTGGAATTGTTCACCAAAGGAAATGGGATGTAAGGGAGCCAGACGCGTCTCTCTTCCCTACTCTCTGTGTTCTGACTCAGAGTATGCTTATTTTCACAGCTTCAGGAGCCTTTGCAGGAGTGGGCTTTGGATCCCCTGGGTGTAAAAGAGGAACCCCTGGACATGGTGCAGGAGGAGATCTCCCAGGAACAGGCAGAGATATTCCGAGACACCAAGCAGAACGTCGATGGGGAGGTCGCTTTGCCAGGTAAGGATTTAGCGTGTGATGCTAAGTGCTGTCATGATTGGGCCACGAAACATCAAGGGAAGTAACAGTCCTGTACCTTTTAGCAGCCATGTGGAAGGGGGAGTTTGGGCGGTTGCAAGTGGAGATTCAGAGGACGAGAAGGCATCTGTCAACCTTCCCTCTTCTGCCACAGTACAGCCGTTCTACTCACCCTCCACTTGCCTGGTCTACTAATTTCCAATAGTGATAGTTGTAGGGGCAGAGGGAATGTTAGCAAGGGCAGCTTTCCCAGCCCCTGGGATGCCTCTGGCCGCCTCTAAGGACAAACAGGTGGACCAGTCCTCCTTCTCCGTAAAATGTCCCTTCTGTCCCTCACAGGCACTGGAATCTCCCGTCCAACCTCGTTGCTTCCCCCAGAAGGTCAGGACATGGCTGAAGCAGAGCTGGGCAAGGTTCTTGGCGTCCGCATGGACCAGGTTGGTTTTGTGCAGGACCAGAGCAGACACACGAATCAGGGGGCAGCCAATGTTCCTATGCTGGAGGAAACGAGGGCCGGTCCATCATGGGGCCAAGTGAGGTGTTTGCCTCAGGTCAGAGATAAATGGGTGGCACCCAACTCCATCCACTCCCGCCTGGGCCTCTTCTGCCCTGTCCCTTGTTCCTTTCCCAGTCCAGGGAGTGGGAGGAGCAGAGTCTGGCGCAGTACCAGTGATGAAGGGACAGCATTTGCCACACTTCCTCAGGCGCCAGGAGGCCTTCGGCAGGCCCTGGGGACAGCTCTGAATTTTTTTAGAACCGACCACTGGGAAATCCTTGTTATGTATTTATGTATGAGCACATAACTTCCAGCAAATAGACAGTGCAACACACCACACACAATGGCTAGCTCACCTGGCCCTTCATACCTTGGTGGTGAATTCATTGGAGTATGCGGATACCCATTTAGGAAAGCAGAGTTTACCTCAACTCTGCTGGATTTTGGCGTTCAAAGGGCATGTTCTCACACCTGTGAATTAACACCATTCGTTGCGCAACAGATTTTGAAGTGGGTGCCTGGATGTTTTCCTCGTTCCCGCAGGTGATGAACCCGAGGAAGATGGGTGCGCCTTTGCACGTGGTTGAGCAGACTCTGACGCAGTCCAGCCAACGGACCACGTTCTGGAAAGTTCTGCAGGAGGAGGGTGAAAACGTGGATTCCCAGGGTAAGGGCCTGCTCTGCTCAGCTCCCGTAAATCCAGTAAAAAGTTGCACATCTCAGTTCTATAATTTGAGTTATATACAGAGATCCTCTTCTGAATAGTACATTTATATGCGTATATACGTAGAGGTGGGAGAAAATGGTTTTATTGTTTTGCAGATTTCTGTGTTAAAAAAATCAAAATGGCAGGTTTTTTTTAAAATAAAAATTGTTTTCTATGTCGGGGTGAGCTCTCGTTGCTTGGCCAGCTCCTGCCATCCTAGCAGTTTCAAAGCATGTTAATGCAAGTAGATAAATAGGTACCGTTTGCGGGATGGTAAACAGCGCTCCGTGTTCCAGCTGCATGCTACGCGCTGCGGCAAGGAGAGTCATGCCGGCCACATGACCACGGAGGCATCTTCGGATAACGCTGGCTCTTCGGCTTTGAAATGGGGATGAGCACCACACCCTAGAGTCGGACACGACTGGACTTAATTGTCAGGGGTCACCTTTACCTTTTACCTTAACCACTTTAAAAGTGTATTAGATATGTGGTATAGGTTGATAGGTTGTACATTGTCAGCGAATGAAGAACGACGCAAAATGACGTGGTTTTAGTTTTGGGTTTTTTTAGCAGAAAGTGATGGTGTTATTTCATTATCGCCATTTTCTCCTGCCTAT
This sequence comes from Plestiodon gilberti rubricaudatus, assembly GCA_026170595.1. Taxonomy (NCBI): domain Eukaryota; kingdom Metazoa; phylum Chordata; class Lepidosauria; order Squamata; family Scincidae; genus Plestiodon; species Plestiodon gilberti. Next base: position 262,985,538 of record JANXHW010000002.1, on the reverse strand, counting down.
AAGATTCAAACCAAGACCAAAACAAAGAGCTTTGTTTTTGTCACTGTTTTGGCAGATTCAGCTTCCTTCATTCAGAGGCTCTCTAGCACCGCGGCTGCTTGCTAGAATCATTCAGGCTCTGTGCTATAAGCAGCATGCTGATGCTTATAGCGTTCTGTTTAAGCAAGACTTGCGCTAGCTTGGTGCTAGTGCTAACGAAATAAAGGTAAGGGGCGGGAATAGGTGAATCCGCGGATACTGGATCCGCAGGTACCAGGGGCCCCTTGTATATGATGTCAGTCCGTGTGATATAAGATTTTTTTTTTTATTTACGTCTTCTAGATTAACAGTGAAGTAGAAAAAAGAATGGAAAACACAAAGGCAAAGATCCGTGAATGTTTTTTGTATTGAAATGCGCGAGAAATAAACGTTTGCCTGTTTCTCTCTCTGTCCTCAAGAGGGATCTTTGGGTCCCCAACTTGGCCTTGTCCCCCATCCCGTGAAAAAGGAAGCGACGCTTCTCCCGGATCCTGTGGAAAGTCGGGGACTCCCAGGCCAGGAGGTGGGTAAGTAGCTGGAGACAAATTCTTGGTTGCTTCTTCCAAGACGGGACGCTACCTGGGTTCCTTCAGAGAGACACTCCAGCCTCCGTTTCTTCTCTTCCAGAAGTAATTCCTTAAAGCTGGCAGGAACAGATTCAGTTCTGTAGATTGTAGAAGAAGCCAAGAGCGACTTCTCTCTTCTCATATCTCTGCATTTCTGTGTACATACGGAAACCTAGCAGCAGATGGTCCTGGGACGGCTCAGTCTTTTTATTAGTAGTACAACAACAAGAGTTAAAAGTCACATTTAAACAATCACATTTAAAAACATTTTAAAAAGTCACAGTTACAGTACAATCCGACTTAACTTTTGTGCCGGTGTAACCAGCGCCGCAGCGAGAACAGGAAGCCCCAGAACAGAAAAGGGATTCAAATCTCCTTTGAATTCCTCTTTTGGAGGGGATTTGAATCCTCTCGTTCTCGCTGCACCACTGGTTACACCGGCACAAAAGTTAAGTCGGATGACGCTGTTAAACAGTTAAATGTGTCATTAGACAAATGTAGTTATGAAGCGCCCAAAGTTGTGTGTTTGGTGCGCTACAATAAAATAAACGTTAAAAAACCAGGTCCTTGTCAGTCATTGATAATTGAACACTGAAAACGGATAGTGTGTGTGTGTGTGTTTATGGTGTGTGTGTGTGTAATAACACAAATCAAAAGAGTTAAACGTACCCATAGAGAAACCCATGATCAGCTTGGAAGTGGCCTGATGACCTCTCCGTAGGCCGATGGTGTGGGGTCGGGCAGGGCGGAAGAAGAATTCCAGTCGTCAAGGGAAAGATCTTCATTGCATCATTCTTCTTCCTGCTGAGTACCAGAAGTCAAATCCGCCATGCAGAACAGCCCCATTTCCCGAGTTGCATAAGCACCAGGATTCCCCGAGTCCAGAAGCAGAATCTGTGTTTCCTTGGCAGAGAAATTTGGTTTCATATTTTAGCAGGGAGTGTTCATATTTTTTTATTTTTGGATAGCAATGGGGTTTGGGGGTATCTTCATCTGGCTCTTAAGGGAGATGGGCAGACAGGGGAAGACAGGTCTTGCAGGAAGCTTGAAAAGAGGTCACCAGAACATAGACAAAATTCCTCTCTCTGTCTCTTCAGATGGTGGGAAGGGAACTCGGCTCAAGGTGAAGAACTCTCTGTTTGGAGGACGTGCACCAGGGGAAACAGCCAGGAGAGGACGAGGGGAAACCCCAGAGAATGTGCCGGTGGTAGCTGAGCTGCAGGGGGAAGGATGCGAGTTCGACAGAGGACGGGGAATGGAGCCGCGTACAGGACGCAAGGAATCCGGTGAGCTCCCAGGCGGCCTTGGCGCGGCCTACAGCGATCCCAGCCCAGTGGATGCAGAGGCGGGAAAGGCATCGTTTTCCCAGTATGGCAGAATGTTCCTTCTTGGGTCAGGAATTGTTTTTGAACACACTGGAGAAGTGCGTGATGAGGGCCCCCCATTGGGAGAAAATATCCAGTCGCAATCAAAGCTTGATAAACATCACAGCAGCCACTTCAATGAGGAAAGTAATGATTGCCCAGAATTTGGGGTAAGGCTCCGTTCTAGTTCATTAGCAGAACGCCATATACTTCATACTGGAGAAAAGACTTACAAATGCCCTGAGTGTGGAAAAAGCTTCTCCAAGAGATCCGAATTATTAAGACATGAGATGTTCCACAGAGGAAAGAAACCACACCAGTGTCCTGAGTGTGGAAGAAGCTTCACTCTGAAATCAGATTTATTAAGACATGAGATGATCCACACAGGAAAGAAACCACACCAATGCCCTGAGTGTGGAAGAAAATTCTCTCGGAAATCAACTTTATTAATACATGAAATGCTCCACACAGGAAAGAAACCACACCAATGCCCTGAGTGTGGAAAAAACTTCGCTCAGAGATCGCATATGTTACTCCATCAGAACATTCATACTGGAGTAAAAACTCACAAATGTCCTGGCTGGAAAATGTCTCTTGGAGATCAAGTTTGTTAACTCATCACCTCGTGCACACAAAGAGAAACCTCACAGATGTTCCAACTGTAGAAAAAGCTTCTCTCGGTGATCAGATTTATTAAGCCATCATAAAATTCATACTGACAAAATTCTTACGGGTGTGCTATATGTGGGTAAAGCTTAAATGAGAAACAAACTCCGATTAGCCACCAGATAACCTGTGTAGTACGTTAACAGTTAATAGACAGAAGGTCCAGTGTTTTCTCAAACTCTGACAGTTTCAGCAGTTTATTTTGCCTTAACAACTTGGTTGGCGTTTGCTGCAGTAATTTGAAGCAGGGAAGTTACAGGGAGGGCGTTTGCACGTGGATGGGCTCCCTGCTGCGTAACTGTGGATTGATTGGCTGGTGAACAGCGGTCACTGTTCAAGAACATGATTTGAGTTCGGAAACGTCCTTGGGGCCACACAGAATTCCATGCCCCACCCCGTAACTAGCAGCTGTCGAATAAATGACTCAGGTAGCCAAGATGCACATATTGTCTTTTCTTGTAGAATTCATTTAAGTTTACATGTCAGTCTGAATCGGCTGGAGCGGGCGGGACCCCCAGCAAGAAGGAAGTGGGAGAGCTGAAGTGAACAGAGCATGGGCAAAGTTCTTTTCTCTGCCTTTTGCTGTGGCAAGATAATTTGATTAATTTGGAGAATTCTCAGCAGGGGGATTGGGGCCAAAATAATGGCGGGACGTATGGAAGAAACTTATCTCAAAGAGGTTATGTCCTGGTTATGTCCTGAGGGTGTGTCACCCGGACCTGCATGCAAGGGGGTTCAGGGGTTGGGTCGAGGCCCCGTCAGAGCCCCCCCCCGGCTGACGGAACGGCTTTCAACCCTCAGGGGCAGCCCGGCCCCCCAATTCTGAGAGAACTGTTCCGAGGTGCACAAAACCGCTTGTCACAAACAGATTTATTGGGGGTCATTCAATTAGCCCGACACAAGCCAAGGCCAGAGCTACTTTGAATACCCACCAACTCACCCGCGTAATTCACTCCTGACCAAGGAGAAGAGGTAGACTGCCACTAGCTGGGTAAGGCTCCTTGACTCTTCCAGCTCCCAGCTGCTGGAAGGCCGCAGGAATTACTTTGGGCCAGCTGGACTCTCTAGCCAAGAGCGCCAGTGGCACAAGGCACAAATACAAAGGGTAACGTGGTGACTCCAGCGCGCAAAGGCTTCAAGGGTTTTGCCTGTTTGGTTCCCAAGGAAACACACAAGGTGAAAAATAGAGAGGTTTTATTTATGCATAAGGCAAGCATAGCAGCATATATAAGAGCAGTACGATACTGCAAGACAATTTGGCATACATACATGATACAAGGCAACAGGGGCATGGAAAACAAATAACCGAAAACTCCTAACATCTAGGCATTTCCTCTAGCACTCACCAAGAGAGATTAAAGCCCATTGCTCTGCATGGATCTCCGGGGCGGCCCTCAGCCGATGGCCAGGCTGAGGGGCGCATCCATCAGTCCTGAGAGGAAGGGACAGGAACGCAGGTCTTACATGTCCAGAGGAGGAAGATGAAAGCGGCCAAAATGGTTCTCTGAGGGCCAGTTTAAATAGGCCTTTTTAACACAGGTGATTGTCATCAGAGAACTAACCAATAAGATGCAGAAGCCCAGTGTAACTTCTGGAATATGATTTCATGTTACTCCTGGCCCCTCCCAACTAGAGAATCTGGTGATGGATTCGCAGCTGTACCCACTAATGAAAATGTACTGCTTACAGATAGTACTAATGAGCAACACCAGCTCCTAGTACCCAGAGCTTCAAGGACGTTGGGCAACTGTCCAAACACCAAGGCTCTGAGAGCAGAAAAGAGCAGTTCCTGTTCAAAATGGAGTCAGAACCAAACTAAGATTTTAACTTTACATGACACCGCTGTCCTCTTTAAGTCGGCTTTAAGAGTAAACAGGAGCCAAATCCCGCAAGATGGGATTTGGAAGCAAGACCCGCCTCAGGAAGGGGACTACCTAACGAAGCAAGGGCTACCCTAACGGGGAGGTCTTTTGAGGGAGCATTGGATCGTTCCGGGGACGACTGCCCCAATCAGTGGACTGGGCCCCTCACTTCCCCGTGGGATTGCCTATGGCAGTGGGGCAGGTTCTAGCTATGAAACCTCCAGCCCTGGGAACCTGCAGCAGATTACCTTGGTCCAACTGGACACTTACCAGTAGAACCTCCTGATCCAGGTGCAGTCTATCGGAGGCTAGGTCAAACTTCTGCTGACGGACTCCGAGCTGTGAGGAAACAGCGGAGATCATCTTGTTAACTTCAACAACCTTTTGTGACAAACCATGTGCTCTTAACAGGGCACTCATGAGTGTAAAACTACTTACGTGAATAAAACAGCTGGAAAAGACAAACTGTAAGTCTACTCTATGTGCTCCTCGACCCCAGGATAGGAAGACCCTGATGGCCCAAGAGACAGTAGATTTTCACGAGGTAGACCCCAGCTTAATCAGAAGTCTGCTGCAGGCATCACAAGGTGGGAACTTGGGTGCAGTGGTGTCACTAGGGTGCGCACGGCCCCAAGGCGGGGGCACACACGTCCCCCTAATGACCCCACACACACCCAGCCCCTAACTGTGAATTTGGCGCGGCCGCTAGGCTGCGTCACAATTTTTTTTAGGGGGCGACCTGACAGGACGCTGCCCTGGGTCCCCCCCGACTCTCCCCCCCCGTTGTTGCCGGCTCCGCTCCAAGGCCTTCTCCCGGCCTCGGAGGCTCTGAGGCCGGGAGAAGGCCTTGGAGCGACCTCCCCAGCCGCCGCGCCAGGGCCTTCTGATGAAGGCCCACTGCATCACAACGTTATTTATAACGTTTTTCGCACATGCGTAGACCGTTCCTGAGGGAAAAGGGCAGCCCTTTTCCCTCAGGAACGGTCTGCGCATGTGCGAAAAACGTTATAAATAACGTTGTGATGCAGTAGGCCTTCGTTAGAAGGCCCTGGCGCGGCGGCCGGGGAAGACGTCCCCGGAGCTGGCTCCCGGCCTCGGAGGCGACGCAAGCGGGGAGGCGACGCGCGCAGGGGAGGTGATGCGCGTGGGTATGTGCGTCACCTTTCTGCGCGCGTCACCTGGGGGCGACCCGCTCGCCCCGCCTCGCAACAGCGAGGCCTCTGCTTGAGTGGCACTGTTGGGAGATTAAGGAGCACATGTTGAGGGGAGACAATCTGAATGTGCTGAGCACAGGAAATAGTGTAGATAAAGTTCAAAGCCGCCTAATGGGTATCGAGGCGACTCTAAGCTAACTCCCAGCTGGTCTCCACAGTATTTCTTCATTCTGGTGACTCCTTTGGCAGTTTTATTCCTCCAGGTCTAGCAGAGCTCTGGTCCTGCAAATACTTCAAAGATGTTCACATCCAGATGTCAATAAGCGGTTACAGAAGAGAACCTCCATCTGAGGCAGAGGCGGCAGACACAGGAAAGATCTCAAAGCACATTCTACACAAACAGGAAGAACCATTCCGTTTCATAACACATTCCAGCCTCCCCGCTCCCTTCACTGATTTCCAGCATATCACGAAACACATATTTCAGGACATGGCCCTAATCGAACCCTAAAGGGGCGAATCTAGATTCAGGGGTCAATTACAGAACCCTTTGTATCTCCTGTGTTTGTGGAGTTCTAACATGCTGGGGGGGGGGCATATGGGTGTCTTTAGAAACTGTTTTAATGGTTAAAAGTTAAAAGGGCTGTTTTTTTATTCGCTAGAGGACGCTTATTTGTTCTTGGGACTACTTCGTGATTCAGTTCTTACCTGTGAACCCCCCTAAATAAACACGTTAGACAGAGGCTGGGGTAAAGGGTCACTATTAAATTCTAATAAACGTATAAAGCCTGCAGCGGGGAAAAAAAACTATAACATCCCCCAGCGTGAGGGCACTAGTTGAGGGGAAAAACGGTGCTGCCCATATGTTCCCCCTGCTACCCTGGGGCGTGACACTCTGACTCCAAGCTCTGCCCATTCATAGTTTGGGAAAGCTGATCACAGCCAACCCTGGAGGGGTTGAGGCATCTGGGCAGCGCAGACTCCCCCTAGGCGAGCCAGGGGGTGTTCTTTGCTTACCCAGCCAAAGGGGCTTGCCAGTCAGCCTCAGCGACCCGGGTAAGTATAATCTGAGTGGTCCTGGCTCACCCCTAGACCTTGCTACCTCAGAATGCATCTGTACCTACCCATCCTGCACGCAACCTGCCACACGGAGGGCTTAGCCTAGCGCTTGACCCCAATTGCCTCAAAGGTCCCTGCTGCAGGTCCCTGCGGAAAATGTCAGCACCAGCCGCGGAGAGGTGGATGCCATTGCGCCTAAACAGGGCTGGCGAAGTATAAACAATATCAGTGTGAGCGATAGTTGCTCCACCCTGTGCATTGAAGACCTTCCTCATTTAAATGTTCACCTTGCGCTAAGCAAAGTCAACATGACGCAGGTGAAATGCCTGCTGCGGAGCCTGGAAATGGGACGGGGATGTGGCAGCCGACATCCCCGCCCCCTCCCGGGCTGGCTCGGCCAACCGCCGCCCTCTCTTGCCGCCTGGTCCACCCTTGCACCCGCCGGCAGGAGACTTACGTTCTTTGGTGGCTGCTGGGTCATTTCGGCGGTGGAGTGAGGGCTGCCGACCTCCGTGCCAGCGGCCCTTACTCTAGAGTTGTCGCAAACATGCTTTACGGCACCTTTGCAACAGGTTAGACTGGTGGAGCACACACTCAGCTGGTCTAAAGTTAGAGTGAATTGCGCTGTCACTCTATTGCTTTTTAAATTGGTATGGCCATTGAGTTTTGAAATGTTAATGGGGAGATGATGCCTCACACAATTGTCCCCATCATTTCAGAAGACGGAGCCTGCCTGTTTTGGTCCCTCTCCTATCTCATGTATGACACTCGCCTCATGGCTAGGGAGGTGTGTGAGCTAATCGTGAGGCACATGGTGGACAACTGGGAGGAGTTCTCCATCATGGGGTAGTTGTCTGCATTTAAATGGTTCATTGCAATCACAGGAAAATGTATTGGAGTCGAAATGGATTTAAAGTATTTAAATTCCATAGCGAAGTGCAGGTATCACGCTAGTTTAGAATATAATATAGAAGAATTCAGAATAGACGTATCAAAATATATCAACAGATGTTTTGGAGCAGGAAAAAGTCTTGTGGAATCTTATTGGCTCCCTGTTAAGCCACCGATCGCTCCAGAACATCTCAAATACGTTTTCCCTTTTTTAAGATGTGACGACGGGGCATTGAAAAGAAGTTTTTCTCAAACGTTCCTCCACTCAAGAACTTGGCGAACTTTCATTGAAGGGGCTGAGGGAACTGTGGAACTGGAGAAACCTGACCTCTCCCTGCTCCTCAAAGGACCATCATTTTTGAGACCTTTTTCTCTTCCACACAAAATCCCTTGTCTACAGCTTTCACCCAATATCAAAGATGGCGTCAGAGTCCAGAGAGGGGTTCCAGGGTCCACACGCTGCTTCACGGCAGTAGTGCTTATGGCTCAGCGCTCACTCGCTTCCCTTTCCCCTCTCTTTCCCTTCAGTTTGGACATGCGGCTTACTGGGGACACACCTTGGTAGTTCAAATCCACTGCCACCAGCCCAGTACATTAGGCTAACCAGGAGGCTATGTACTGGAGGCAAAGGAAGAGGGAAGTGTCCAGCCCCACGTGCTTTCACGGGTCCTTGGGTTTCTCCTTGCCTTGGGGCGTCTTGAGCTGGGCGGGATTAAGGATGCTGTGCTCCACTAGCCTACCCATGCCTGGTCACTGGGTTTTACCTCTCAAGGAGCGCAGGAGCCGTTCCAAGCCAGTAGTTTGCCAGGTCCCACTAGCCTACTCTTATACGGTCGCAAGGTTGCCCCTTGCGGACTCGATAGCCGTTCTGAACACGGACGGTGGATGGGGAAGGTAGATTTGGAAAGAGGGCTCAGGGATGGTTTAGGAGTTCCCTCAAGACTCCATACACCCCCACACAAACCAGTACCTCCACACTAGTCATACACTCTCACACCAGCTATAAAGGGGAAAAACGTTATACCTTCGCAATAGACAGATATTGCTTGTCTACATCAAGTGCATATTTTATTTATTTATTTATTTATTTCCCGCCTTACCCATGCCGAAGCACATGCCCAAGGCGGCTTACAAAGTTCATAATAAATGTACAAAGTATGCAAACAATGAGTAAAATCAATAATAAACATTGAAACCATTGGGAGCAACTATTTGGTATAGAGAGGGGGGCTGTGCCCCTTATTTTTTCGACTGAATCTCTCCTTTCACTCACGTTCCCCCCTGCCAAGTCCCCTTCCCCATATTCCTCCTTCCTTTCTCTTGTTTTTTCTTTCATCCCGGTCAGTTTTTCAAAATCTTTGACATGTCTTAAGCTGAGGAGAAAGCTATCCCAGACCCGAAGGATTTATATGGTTCGTCGTCTGTGTAGATTCGTTGATTTACTGTAAGCAATGAGTGAAACATTTTACTCAGTTCAAATAGTTATGTGATTGCTCCGCTCTATGGATTGTTTGACATGCCAATAGATATGAGCTCAAATTGATATATGGTGATATGAATTGTTTCCTTTTTGTGAATTCTTTGATGTGAAGTCAGGCCTGAGCTCTGACTGAAGCTCTTTCCACACCCCAAGCATTTATACGGTTTTTCACCTGTGTGGGATCTTTGATGCACAGTCAGGAATGAGCTCTTAATGAAGCTCTTTCCACACTCCAAGCATTTATACGGTTTCTCCCCTGTGTGGGTTCTTTGATGCACAGTCAGGCTATCGCTCCTACTGAAGCTCTTTCCACACTCCAAGCATTTATAAGGTTTCTCCCCTGTATGAGTTCTTTGATGCACAGTCAGCCATGAGCTCACACTGAAGCTCTTTCCACACTCCAAACATTTATATGGCTTCTCCCCTGTGTGGGTTCTTTGATGCACAGTCAGGCTATTGCTCCTACTGAAACTCTTTCCACACTCCAGGCATTTATATGGTTTTTCTCCTATGTGGGTTCTTCGATGCAAAGTTAGGTGTGAGCTGTTAATAAAACTCTTTCCACACTCCAAACATTTGTACGGCTTCTCCCCTGTGTGGGTTCTTTGATGCTCAGTCAGGCTTAAGTTTCGACTGAAGCTCTTTCCACACTCCAAGCATTTATACGGTTTCTCCCCTGTGTGAATTCTTTCATGTGTAGTCAGGCTTGAGTTCACAGTGAAGCTCTTTCCACACTCCAAGCATTTATACGGTTTCTCCCCTGTGTGGGTTCTTTGATGCACAGTCAGGCTATCACGCCTATTGTAACTCTTTCGACACTCCAAGCATTTATACGGTTTCTCTACTGTGTGGGTTCTTTGATGTCTTCTAAGTTGTGATTTACTGCTGAAGGTGTTTGCACATTGATGGTATTGTTCATTCCTCTTTCCAGTCTCTTTTTCTAGATCAGCTGGGATTTTGAAATCCCCACCCTGTCGAGCATCAGATTCATTTCTGCATTTCTCTGTCTGGTTTCCCTCCTCCTTCACTGATGTATCTTGAGGCGCAGCTTTCTCCCTTCTGTGGATCTTTTTATGGGAAGTCAGATCTGTGCTTGTACTGAAGCTTTTTCTCCACTCAGAGCATTTAAATGATTTCTTCTCTGTGTGGATTGTGCTATGATGATTAATGTTGGATTTCCAACCAATTGTTTCCTCATTTAAGGAACAGCTCTTCTTTTTCTTTCCTATGGGATGTTCCACTTGGAGTTGGATTTCATGGCGGTCATAGTCCTGAGAACCATCAGATTTAGTCCTCCAAGGAAGTGCTGGGCTTCCCTCCTGCCTCCCGAATCCATCCAGGACTCTAAAAGTCACTTCCTGTATGACACGCGTGGTCATTTCCGGGGACAGCCCACGTGGCTCCCTCCGATCCTCACTGTCATGTCTGCTGCTTCCTGGAAAGGAGAGAGAATCTAGATTAGCAATGCAACAGTGGGACTTCTAAAGCACATTCCTAGGCATGTATACTCAGAAGTAAACCCAATGAATTCAGTGGCACTGACTCCCGGGAAAGCACGCACAGGATCTCAGCCCTGCTCATTGACTGACTCTGGTTCAACTGTTGGGGAGAATTTGCAGGGCTCTGACTGGGGGTGCCTCTAGGTTCCCCTGAGATGGGGGACTGGCGTGTAAAGAGGTGCTGGCAGTTTACCTCCCAGGACAGCTGGGTGTCCGAATGCAAACCAGATACCGGCCAAGACTGTAGCCAGAGCTACATTACACACGTCATGGAGCTTCTGACCTGATTTTTTAATCCGGCTGAGCCGCCGCGACCTCCGCACCACTGGCGCGTACTTCAAGTTGGTGTTCTATTTTTCAGGGGGCGGGGACGCAGAGCTTGGAGGTGGTTCGCGGAGCTACTGCAGCCTACCAATCGCAGGAGAGGGGGGGGAGAGTGGCCTCCAATCACCTTCTTAAGAAGGCGGGACAACATGAGGGACAACAGGCTGGAAGACACTCCCCCGCTTCCAGTGCAGAGGTGGAGGCACAGGTGGCGGCAGAGCCTCTGCCTGTAGTGTAGCTCCAGCTTGAGACTAACTGGACCTTGAGGCTCTGTGTCTGCGTGACAACGTGGAAGGGAAGTCCCGGCCAGGTAGTGGAAAAGGAGCCCCTCTCTGTGAAGAGCTCTGGGATGCTGCAGAAGAGGGCCTGGGAACCGATGTCCTCCTGATCCACGTGGAGCTCTCTCGTAGGAGCAAACGCTTTCTGCAAACTCAGCAAGAGTCGGACCAGAGAGCAGGGTCTGCTTCTCAGCAGCTGATATGAGCAGCAGGGGCTTGTGGCCGACTGTACGCGCACAGCCCCTCCCTGGAACAAGCCCGATCTCTGACTGACCACATGCACCGATCCACTCATGGAGAGCAAGTTGAGTGCAGCATCTCGGCAGCTGGCCTGTTCTCCGCGGGCCTTCAGGCCTCCACCTCCCAAAGCGTTTTGACGGCAGCGCGTTGAAGCCAGTCCAAGACGGCGTCAGCAACACAGCCTGGTGCAGCTCCAACACAGTGCAGGGGCTGCTACTCCAACCAACTCTGCTCTGCCACCCCACATGCTCGCCAAACGACACCGCCAAGCCCAGAAGGCAACAAGCCAAGCAGAATCCAGGGTGTCACTAATAACATCAAACAAACATCGGGCCAGGGAACCGCATCTCCTCCAGGGAAACCCAACTAGTCTCTCTTGAATTGAGAACCCCATTGGACAGGGAGCCCGGCTCTAAACAGCTCACCGATACCGGGCTGAGACAGGCAAAGCAGGAACAGCGAGTGGAGACTGGAGTACACTGAAAGCGACGAGGGGCGCAGCTGTACCGCTCGGTCACTCTCTTTTTCCGACTGAATCCCCTCCCCAAATCTGCCTTCCCCTGTCTGAACGAGAACCCAAGCGACTGACCCGCACCTCTCGCTTTGCTGTATCAAAACTGTGTGAAAGGGAGGGCGTGTGAAGGGCACGTGATCACACAGGCGAGAGCAAGAAATGCAACCTGTGCGTCTGCACCAACACACAAATAAGCCCAGAGGAAGAGTTCATGCCCGGCTGAATCAGTGAGGGCACATCTGTCTCTATGGGGCTCATGGTGCCAAACCTCAATTCTGACCAGGGAGCTATTGGATGGACTTGAAAGAGGACAGTGACCGGAGAGGGCAAAAGGACAGGGAAGTGGAGAGGGGAGTGGGGGGGGGGCAGAGCACCTTTCACTGCAATCGCAAGGGCACTTTCAGCCTGCAGCTCAGCCCAGCGGCTGTTGCGACTTGCAGCTGATGAGATCAGAACAGCACAGCTGTACTTTGCTGGCTCATCTTAAACAACACCAACTTACCCCAGACCGGGGGGGGGGGGGGGAGTGCTGAGAAGCCCTGTGCAGAAGCAAGTTACCTGCCGATTCCTCTTCTTGCTTGATATCCTGGGAAAAGGCACACTCCCCTTCTTCTTCCAGCCGGGAAATGAAGACAGGTTTGGGAAATTCCACTGAGAAGGGAATAAGGAAATGAGTTACTTATGACTACAAAATGTCAACGTTTTCCAAAGGGACCTGATCCTAGGCTGCCCCCTGCCCCCCAAGGGCACAGAGTGGGGCAGGAGAAGAGGGACGTTCTTTGAACTCTCATCCATGAATCTGCTGCACAGCTGGCTGGAGGTCAGCGTAGTTAGCTAGATGAGATCGGTCAAGAGCCTGACTCACGAGAAGGCAGCCTCCCTCTGTCCCCAAACTCCGTGAATGCCAACTCCTCAAACAAGCTCAGGCTGGGACAATGAGCTGCTTTCAGGGCTACGGCACCCCTGGGTTTCCCTTGCCTGACCTGGGTGTCAAATAACTTCGCGAACAAAGAAGCAGTATTTGATAACAAGAGAAAATATCAAGATCAGGTCACTAAAGAAAGTCAAGAGAAGGATGACTGCAGCTGCTGGTTCCTCTGTTTGGCTCCGACGCCCCAACTGGGCTGGCAAACTGGCAGGTTCCAGAGGCCTTTGTTGATGCCACGACAGACCAGGTCTAAGATAGTGTCAACCACAAGCCCTGGAGGTGAACCAGCAAACATACGTGACTCTTGGTATCAGGAGAAGATACAACTAATCTTGACTCTCGGTTTCACCTCTACTTAAATGTGAAACCTCCCACATGAGTAACTGGATCAGAACACCATCATGCCCCCAGTGCAACAGGCCAATCAGAGCTCAGCATCTCTCTGGGGTCATCAGGCACAGGCCATGGGTAACCACGCCCCCTTCAGTAAGCCTGGTGATTCTTCTGGAGATACAATGCCGGACGGGGAGAGCAGGCAAATTCCCTTCTAACTGCAGCACCTGATCTTGGACAAACCAACAATCAACGGGCTAAACACTCTGGACGATGCAGAGGAAGGAGAATGACAAGACGTGACAAGCACTGTCTGCTATCAGTGGCTCATTTGGCAGGTCTGGAACGTCCCACCTGGGATATCATACTTTTCACAATTGATTTGTTTATCTAGACATTTATATCCTGCCGTTTCATCCCCAAAGAGCATCAGTCAGGCCAAGCTCAGCTCTGTAACAATGAGACACAGCAGCAGGTATGTCTAGGGCACGAGTTCCAGCCCCACACGCCCCGGGTAGGGAGTCATCAGTATGCGGATGACACCCAGCTCTTTCTCTCCTTTCCACCCAACTCCAAGGGGGCGGTCGATGTCCTGAATCGTTGTCTGGAGGCAGTTGGGAGCTGGATGGGGGCAAACAAGCTGAGATTAAATCCTGATAAGACAGAGGTTCTTCTGGTCCAGAAGTCTACGACTCAGGTACTGGACTATCGTCCTGCTCTGAATGGGGTTGTACTCCCTCTGAAGGAGCAGGTCCGCAGCTTGGGGGTTCTCCTGGATGTGCAGCTGCTCCTGGATTCCCAGGTGGCGGCTGTGGCCAGGGGGGCCTTTGCCCAGCTTCGGCTGGTGCGCCAGTTGCGACCGTACTTGGACCGTGCAGACCTGGCCACAGTGACTCATGCCCTAGTGACATCTAGACTAGATTACTGCAATGCGCTCTACGTGGGGCTGCCTTTGAAGACTGTTCGGAAACTGCAACTAGTGCAGAATGCGGTTGCCCGGGTAGTTGCCGGGGCCTATTGGTTCGACTCAGTCGGACCATTGCTCCGGCGGCTACACTGGCTGCTGGTTCGTTTCCGGGCACAATTCAAAGTGATAGTTTTGACTTTTAAAGCCCTATACGGCTCGGGTCCAGGGTATTTGAGGGACTGCCTCCTTCCTTATAATCCGACCTGTACTCTGAGGTCATCAGGGGGGGCCCTGTTAACCGTGCCGCCATTGACGGAGGTGAGAGGGATGGCGGTGCAGAATAGGGCCTTCTCGGCAGTGGCGCCCCAATTATGGAATTCCCTCCCCCTGGAATTAAGAACGGCTCCCTCTTTAGAGACCTTTCGGCGGGGCCTTAAGACATTTTTATTTAGGGAAGCATTTGATGTCTGACATGGTGGGCTGGCGTTTTAACAAATGGCTTCTTAACAAAGTACATACAGGTTGACCCACTGGGGTTGTTTTTTTAGTTGTTTGTTTTTAACTGTTTTTAATTACTTGTTTTTAATTTTTAATGTATATGTATTTTAATGTTGTAAGCCGCCTTGAGTGCCCTCACTTTATGTGGTGCAATCCTGACAGGGAGAAACAAGGAGCATGTCATGCCTTTGGTGCCTGCCCACTGAGAAGAAAGGGCATCCTTACCCAGAGAGGCCACGATCCCGTAGTTCTCCAGCATGACTTCCCTGTACAGAGCCTTCTGGCCCGGATCCAGCAGAGCCCACTCCTCCTCCGTGAAGTGCACAGCCACCTCCTCGAAGAACACCGGAGCCTGGAAGGAAAAGACAATCTGTCCTCACAAACAACGTCCCCCCCTTTGGACACAACACCCCCTCCCTGCTCTTTTGCCCACAGTCTTTGAAAAGAGAAATTAACAGTGCAATCCTATCTACCTACTGGAGTGTGCGCTCCGCCGGTCTAGGGTGACCTCCGCTGAATCCTATCCCCTGGTCACCGTTACATGTCCAGCTTGAATGTGCACCAGCAAAATAGCTGGCACACAATCAAGTAGACCCATTGGGGTAGCTGGGGATCTACTCGGGGTAAGGGGACGAATGTCCCCTTCCCCCAAGGAGAATTCTCTAGATAGGACGCAACGCGGGCTCTAAGCCCACGCTCCAGCCTAGCTAGACAGGATTGGGCTGCCCGTTGGGAGCAAATGGTATTTTCCTGACGTTTTCGGAAGCCAGGTCTCGCTGCGAGTCGAGGAATCCGCTGCCTGAGGCCACATCAGACCCTCGGCCTGTCTCCCGCCGCCGCCTCCTGCTCACACACACGCTCAAGCACAGCGCTGTGCGCATCTGGCAATCGTTCAAACCTCTGCGCTCTGCCTCTCCTCCTTCTGCAGAGGAGAGGGCAGAAGCTCCCTGGCGAGAGTCGCAGGGCACTGAAAACGCTTCCTAAGGTCAGTGCTGCCGGTGAGTTTGGCTCCTGGTTCCCTGCCTCTCCTCACTCCAGCCAGTGGGATCGAAGGGCCCCCTGATGCCATGAGAAAGGGAGAGAAAGGAATTCTAGACTCCAAGGAACATCTGACAATACGCAAGGACAGTTTAATACTAGGGGACAAATTACAAGATTTTAATGGTCAACTGACACTCCAACTTTTGGGAGTTCTCTGGAGTTCACTGAGCGGTCAAATATGATATTTAACAGCTTTAGAGAAAAATGCTTCCTTCCAGGCCTGAATGAGAGAAGGAGGCAGCCAAGCTGCGACTTGCACGTTGCCCCGATGATCTGCCCCTTACCTGAGCAGGCTGCAGAGTTGCCGATTCTGCTCCAAGCCAAAGAGGAGACGGTCTGGAACATGGCCCCGACGCCATCTCACTGCCTGTGAGGGGGACAAACGTGATGGGGAGAATTTTACCCTTCCTCCCCTTTTAAAACTTCACTTCCTTGTACAATTTGACACTATTTCCCTATTTGCTCCATAGCTCTGGTTCTGAGCCAGAAATGACTCAGTGGGGTGAGCCCCACACATCTTCAGTCTCTTTCTTCAAATTCTTCCTTCTCTGTCCCTGTTTCTTCACCTCTCTGTGTATCTAGTCACCTCCCTCCTCCCCTTGAAATCTCCTTGCAATACTGCTCCTTCAAAGTGTTTCAGGCCCTCCAAGACTCATGTTCCCTGCTACATTTTCTGCCTCAGATCAGTCCTCCTGCTTCTATATTTCACAAAGCCCAGTCCCTAAGTCTGAAATTTAGCTGCATGCAAGACAGGTGCTGTACCGATTCCAGGTTAAGTCCTATATAACTTGGAAACCCTGATTTGCAGATGCAGGGGGTGGAGGGGGTTGTAATTAATGGAGTCATTTGAGCAAGGCTGAGTCCCATAACAGACACTTCAATTCTGGGTGGAAGCTCAGTTATCTCTGTAAGTGGAAGGAGACATGTACACCCCACCCCCATTAAGACACACACCTTGAATGATGCAGATGTTTTGACACTGGCTATGCAAGGATGTTGTTCTGTGTAGGACAGGCATTTGGGGTTTTATCTTCCCCACTTACTTGCTGAGGGGCTCACTCTGTTTTGTCCTCCTCAGTTCCTTCTTCTGAAGAGATCCACTCTCGAACAAACTCCCTGATTCCTTTGTAGCAGGCACAGATGCTGGGAAGGATCCTTTCCAGCTTCAAAATCCAGCTCTCTTTCCTACAATCTTTAGCCCACCAGCCTCTGTTAACACCAGGAGCAAAGAAGCTTACAACAGTTCAAACAATAAAAGATGATACTAAAGACGTAACATACCGGTACGTTACAAATACAACACAGTTAAAAAAAACACCCACCTCCTCAGTTTCAGGAACAGCCCCAGGCCTAAGATATTGTTCTCCCTTGTACCTCCTACATCCAGCTGTTTTTTTGCATCGGTTTCAGTGCTGAATGGGCCTGGATTTTACACTGTCCCCGTCCAAAAAACCCACCACAGAACTAAAGCCATCCAAGAACAGTTACAGATCCAAAGTTTAGCATGCAGGGGGGGGGGAGTGTTGCAGTTTCTCAGCCCCTCCCCTTTCCCCTCACCCCTTTTCTGCCCAGGTTTTTTTTCCTCTGCCTCCCCTATTTCTTTCCACCCACTGCAGCCCTGAGACTCCCCAGCAGACTCAGAGGAAGCTGATGAGCTCGGGGGGGGGGGGGAAGCAAAGAAAAGGGCGGAGCAGGAAGTTACTTCCCTCCCCCTCCCTATTCACCCCTCTAGGAATCCGGAGTCGCGCCTTTTAACCCTTAGCGTGCCTGTCAGCCAAGAGGAAAAACAATTTGCAGAGGATGACCCTTCAACTCCCAGGCGGGGCGTGAGGCCGGCGCATCCCCTCCCGGCCGGCATCCTCCCCCCCCCCCGCTGCATCCGATGCAACTTGCCCCGCCCAGACTCTGCGACTTCTCCTGGGCTGCGCTTCTCTCAGCCAACCGGGCTGCAAGCGGCCAACTCGGAGTCGGACCAAAGCTCTTCCCATTGAGTCTCCGTTCTTTCCACTTATTCGGAGTTTGCAAAGGTAGGAGAGCATGCCTGTCATTTCTCTTGCAAGATGTCTCTGCAGCACTGCATGACAGACGTGGAATCCCTCTATGCACCCATTTTCACTGCTAATTAAATCAGTTGGCAGGACATTCAGGGTAAAGCAAAATAACATAGTTCTGCATGCAACAAAAATAAACTTGTGGAACTCACTGCCTCAAGATGCAACAAAAGACATGATGGCTGAATGGGAGGGACCTCCTTGTTCCAAGGTAGTGGATCTCTGAACACCAGCAGCTTGGAGGGGCAATTAGTGGAGGAGAGCAGTTGCCATTATTATTATTATTATTATTATTATTATTATTATTGTTGTTGTTGTTGTTGTTGTTGTTGTTTGTTGAATTTCTATCCCGCCTTTCTCCCCCATAGGGGAACCCAAAGCAGCTTGTGAAGCTGACCTGGAGGAATCTAGCTGTTCCTCGTTAGAAGCAGGGTGCTGGGGAAGACAGACATTTGGCCTTATCTAGCAGGGTTCTTCCTATGCGCTGCTGAAGTTATTTGTGCAAGTAAGACTGCAATAAAAATGCATTTGGAAGTAAATAAACACGGAGGTTTCCTTAAATATAGGTAATAGCTGGCATTGATTTTAGTGCTTTCAGAGCCTAGTTTGGCGGGGAGGGGCTGGAATGCAAGGTGGTTGCCGGGACTCAGTCGGACTGTTGCTTCGGCAGCTACACTGGCTGCCGGTTCGTTTCCGGGCACAATTCAAAGTGCTAGTTTGACTTTTAAAGCCCTATACGGCTCGGGTCCAGGGTATTTGAGGGACCGTCTCCTTCCCTATAATCCGACCCGTACTCTGAGGTCATCAGGGGGGCCCCTGTTAACCGTGCCGCCATTGACGGAGGTGGGGGGATGGCGGCACGGAATAGGGCCTTCTCGGCAGTGGTGCCCCAACTATGGAATTCCCTCCCCCTGGAATTAAGAACGGCTCCCTCCTTAGAGACCTTTCGGCGGGGCCTTAAGACATTTTTATTTAGGGAAGCATTCGATGTCTGACATGGTGGGCTGGCTTTTTAACAAATGGCTTTTAACAAATGTAAATATAGGTGATCCACTGGGGTTGTTTGTTTTAATTATTTGTTTTTAATTATTTTAATGTATATATGTATTTTAACGTTTTTATTGTAAGCCGCCTTGATTGCCCTTGCTGGGAGAAAGGCGGGGTATAAATTCTTTAAATAAATAAATAAATAAATAAATGAAAATAGTTGTGTATTTTAATAAAACAGGAACATGGCGTTAGACCTCAGAAGCTTTTATTCTAACAAACTGGAAAGTGTTCCAAACTTCAAAACCTGTTGCGTATTTGATTTGCGGCACCAGGGACGAACTCAGCCCACTAGGGGCTTTAACAATTTGGCTAACATCATCTATCCCAGAAATTTGTAGGGCAGCAACTTGGTCCTCCATCCATCCATTTATAAAGCATTACAAGGTGGCTGTGATGGCTTCTGGTGCAAACGCAGCGTTGGGTGGAAGCTGCAGCACGTACTGAACGGATGAAATCCTGTTTTATCCTTCGGATAGATATTTGCTCTTCACAACAGGGCTGTGTGCAGAGTGGTGCTCACAGTTGTACTTGAGGCCATCGTCATGAGTGCCGTTATGTGTTTATGACGACCCATAAACTGGGTGACCTTGGGCCAATCACAATCTCTCAGCCTCACCTACCTCACAGGGTTGTTGTGAGGACAAAAAGGAGGGGAGGAAATATGTACACCACTCTGAGCTCCTTGGAGGAAGGGCGGTATAAAAAAAAATGTGAAAAAATAAACTGATGTCGCAGAACCCTGGTCACCTAAAGCCCAGTGCACACCCTGGACAGGTCAGACAGCCAGGAAGTAACTTAGCAGTGACTGGTAAGAGTAACTGATAAAACTGATAAGCGTCCAAGAAGATGGGGGGACAGCCATCGCCAAAAGCTGTGAAAAGGAAGAGGACACATCAGCATCAAAGAGGCTGGGGCCAGGTACAGCCCTGCCGAAACACCGAATTGAACATGCCCTCGAGCATCTTTCTGGGCACCATATTAGTGGAAGATGCTGAATGCAGAGCTGTGTGTTCTCTAGGCACCTAGTCTCCGTGGTCTGCAAGGAAGTTGCCTGTTCATCGCATTTGTGTTGAAGCCTCTGATGTTAAAGGTGCCTGGGGAGGGTCGCGGGGGTCCACGGAGGTTGCGCCCGCATGCCTGCAGGTGGGCCTCAGAAAACCACGGAGGGTTGAAACCGCCCCTTTCTGTAGTTTCAAGTATCCATGGGGGGGGGGGCTGGAACGTATCCCCCATGGATACGGCGGCCCCCGTGTGTGTGTGTTCGTGTGTGTGTATATATATATAATTTATTTATTTTTCATATTTTTATACCACCCTTCCTCCAAGGAGCTCAGGGTGGTGTACATGGTTCCTTCCCTCCTTTTGTCCTCACAACAACCCTGTGAGGTAGGTGAGGCTGAGAGATTGTGATTGGCCCAAGGTCACCCAGGAAGTTTCATGGCTGAGCGGGGATTTGAACCTGGATCTTCTAGGTTTAAGTCCATCACCAGAACCACTACACCATCTTGGTGTAAACCAATTCTATTTCAGCAACATGTCCTTATTGAGTACTGGGAACTTGAGTAGGCTAAATCCAGCCTTACCGCTTTGCCCTTGCTGAACGGCTTACAATCTTGTGGCCTGGCTTCCTCCACTTGAGGAAGGCCAGCCCCACAACTCATCCTATTGCCCAGAGACCTTCAGAGCCTGGGGGCCAGGTGTTGGTAGCCTACCGGAATTGTTCACATGCTCCTATTTGGTTTAACTGACTAAGAACTGCATCCCTGACCATTTGGTATGCATACCTGCGTTGCAGAAGAAACCTAAAAGTATTCCTGAACCTCCCTGGCTTTGCCTGAGTAGGGGTAGGGTAGGTTCAAACCTCCAGCCCAGGATTGGGCTCCCTTCTCTCCAGTTGAGAGATGGGTAACCCAAAGAGTGGAACACTGCGGCCTCCTCCTCACAGGTTCCTCCTTGGGGTGCGCTGAGGAAGAGGAGGCCGTGGTGGAGCCTGAGTGGCCCCTCTGGGTGGGGGGGCCCGGGCTAGGTGCCCCTCAGGTTCCACCATAGTTACATCCCTGGTGAGATTATAAACCTTTTCCTCCCAGGATGTGTGACTGTTCGGGGGGCGGGAGGAATCACATATACCTGGGGTGGCCAAACTGTGGCTCCTGAACCACACGTGGCTCTTTAATGTGCGGCTCTCAGAAATATGTTGGCTGAGCTCCTTAAAATCACAATGTAAATAAGAAATGTTCAAGCTTTATAATTATTTACCAGGTATAAACAGAGAGTCCACTGGAGTAAAACGTAAGTTTAATGTTCATGCATATATTTAAGAATTTAAATGCTTCTTAAATATCACGGCTCTCAAAAATCTCTCTTACGGCTCTCAAACATCTGAATATCATATGTGGCTCTTATATTAAGCAAGTTTGGCCACCCCTGACATATACCAAGAGTTTGAGGCTTGACCAGAATCCTTTAGAAACATGGATTGTATGTCAGAGAAGTTGTGTCTTTGCTGTGAGAGAGCCCAATGGATGAGGGGTTCTTCGCCTGCCTACCCTTGGGGTTTTTCATACTGCCCTGGTAAATCCCATTCGGTTTGGAATGCCCCCGTTCCTACACCAGGGAAAAAACGGGATTTTTCCTGTGAATTCCTGTTTCTGACCCTTTCAGACTATTTGATCTGAGCTCCAACTGAAGTTTTATCTGCACTACAATCAATTATATGGTTTCTCCCTTGTGTGGGTTCTTTGATGCAGTCAGGAAACAGTTCCGAATGAAGCTCTTCCCAAAATCTAAGCATTTCTATGGTTTCTCCTGTGTGGGTTGTTTGATGTAAAGTCAGGCATGAGCTGTCACTGAAGCTTCTTCCACACTCCAAACATTTATGTGGCTTTACCCCTGTGTGAGTAGTTTGATGCACAGTCAGGCTATCGCTCCTACTGAAGCGCTTTCCACATTCCAAGCATTTATATGATTTCTCCCCCGTGTGGGTTCTTTGATGAACAGTCAGGTTCCAGCTCCGAATGAAGCTCTTTCCACACTCCAAGCATTTATATGATTTCTCCCCCGTGTGGGTTCTTTGATGAACAGTCAGGTTCCAGCTCCGAGTGAAGCTCTTTCCGCATTCCAAGCATTTGTATGGCTTCTTTCCTGTGTGGGTTCTTTGATGAAAAGTCAGGCCCCACCTCCGGATGAAGCTCTTTCCACACTCCAAGCATTGATATGGTTTCTCCCCTGTGTGGGTTCTTTGAGTTCCTGGAACAGAGAGAGAATCTTGATTAGCACTACTATAGAGAAATGAAACCTCTACACTCCTAGGCATGCATAGGTAAAGGTAAAGGTGACCCCTGACAATTAAGTCCAGTCGTGTCCGACTCTAAGGTGTGGTGCTCATCCCCATTTCAAAGCCAAAGAGCCAGCGTTGTCCAAAGACGCCTCCGTGGTCATGTGGCCGGCATGACACTTCTTGCCGCAACCCGTAGCATGCAGCTGGAACATGGAGCGCTGTTTACCTTCCCGCAAGCGGTACCTATTTATCTACTCACATTAACATGCTTCGGAACTGCTACGTTGGCAGGAGCTGGTCAAGCAACGAGAGCTCACCCCGTCGCGGATTCGAACTGCCGACCTTTCGATCGACAGCTCATGGTTCAGCGGTTTAACCCACTGCGCCACCCGCTGGCCTAGGCATGCATAAAGGTAAAGGTATCCCCTGACAATTAAGTCCAGTCGTGTCCGACTCTAGGGTGTGGTGCTCATCCCCATTTCAAAGCCGAAGAGCCAGCGTTGTCCGAAGACGCCTCCGTGGTCATGTGGCTGGCATGACTCTCCTTGCTGCAGCGCATAGCATGCAGCTGGAAC
This sequence comes from Plestiodon gilberti rubricaudatus, assembly GCA_026170595.1. Taxonomy (NCBI): domain Eukaryota; kingdom Metazoa; phylum Chordata; class Lepidosauria; order Squamata; family Scincidae; genus Plestiodon; species Plestiodon gilberti. Next base: position 262,962,963 of record JANXHW010000002.1, on the reverse strand, counting down.
ACGGAGCGCTGTTTACCTTCCCGCAAGTGGTACCTATTTATCTACTTGCATTGACAGTGCCAAAGAGTGTTCAAACTACCGTACAATTGCACTCATTTCACATGCTAGCAAGGTTATGCTCAAAATCCTACAAGCTAGGCTTCAGCAGTACGTGGACCGAGAACTACCGGACGTACAAGCTGGGTTTCGAAGAGGCAGAGGAACTAGAGATCAAATTGCCAACATGCGCTGGATCATGGAGAAAGCACGAGAGTTCCAAAAAAACACCTACTTCTGCTTCATTGACTACGCAAAAGCCTTTGATTGTGTGGATCACAACAAACTGTGGCAAATTCTTAAAGAGATGGGGGTACCAGACCACCTTACCTGTCTCCTGAGAAACCTGTATGTGGGTCAAGAAGCAACAGTTCAGACCGGCCATGGAACAACTGACTGGTTCAAAATTGGGAAGGGAGTGCGGCAAGGCTGTATATTGTCACCCTGCCTATTTAACTTATATGCAGAGTACATTATGAGAAATGCAGGGCTGAATGAATCGCAAGCCGGAATCAAGATTGCCGGGAGAAATATCAACAACCTCAGATATGCAGACGATACCACCCTAATGGCAGAAAGTGAAGAAGAACTAAAGAGCCTCTTGATGAGGGTGAAAGAGGAGAGTGCAAAAGTTGGCTTGAAACTCAACATTAATAAAACTAAGATCATGGCATCTGGTCCCATCAATTCCTGGCAAATAGAAGGGGCAGAAATGGAAGCAGTAACAGATTTTACTTTTCTGGGCTCCAAGATCACTGCAGACGGAGACAGCAGCCATGAAATTAAAAGACGCTTACTCCTTGGAAGGAAAGCTATGGCAAACTTAGACAGCATAATAAAAAGCAGAGATATCACCATGCCAACAAAAGTTCGTATAGTCAGGGCGATGGTGTTCCCAGTAGCAATGTATGGTTGCGAGAGTTGGACCATAAGGAAGGCTGAGCGCCGAAGAATAGATGCTTTTGAACTGTGGTGCTGGAGAAGACTCCTGAGAGTCCCTTGGACTGCTAGGAGATCAAATCAGTCAATTCTAAATGAAATCAAGCCTGACTGTTCCCTGGAAGGACAGGTACTGAGGCTGAAACTCAAATATTTTGGCCACCTAATGCGAAGAGAGGACTCTCTGGAGAAGACTCTGATGCTGGGAAAGATTGAAGGCAAAAGGAGAAGGGGAAGGCCAAGGATGAGATGGTTAGACAGCATCACCGATGCAACGAACATGGAAATGAGCGAACTCAGGAAGATAGTGGAGGACAGGAAGGCCTGGCGGGATATGGTTCATGGGATCACGAAGGGTCGGACACGACTTAACGACTGAACAACAAATTGACATGCTTTGGAACTGTTAGGTTGGCAGGAGCTGGCCAAGCAACGAGCGCTCACCCCGTCGCGGGAATTGAACTGCCGACCTTTCGATCGACAGCTTATGTAAATCCCAGTGGATTCAGTGGCAGTGACTCCCAGGAAAGCACGCACAGGATTGCAGCCCTGCTCAGTGACCAACTCTCAGAATTCGCACAACCGTAGCTGCGTGGCCTGTTGCAACCCGACTGGTCCTGGGAGTGAGGCAGCTTTGTTAGCCCTGCTGGGCAACGTTTCTGTGGAGAAGGCACAGGGGGGGAGGGGGCTTCCTCTGGATTCTCTTAGGCCTCAAAGCAGCTGTTTTAATTTCATGTTTTCCTCTTATAAATGCTAAAACAGGGTTCCTTTACCTCCGGACCCGCCAAAAGTGGGGGTTTTTCTCCCGTTTTCCTGGGCTGCGGTGCGGCCAGGCGGGTTCTCCCGCTCGCGCTGCAACTCGGAGGGTAAAGCTACAGCCGTGCCGAATTGGTAAGGGGAAAGGAGGGGAGTTTCTACTGTGGTCCCCATTCACCACAGCACCCGCTGGACTGAAGCTACTGCTGTGTTAAGCAGTCCTGTGCATAAGCGAGTTACCTGCTGATTTCAGATCTTCCTGGAAAAATGCACACGCCCCTTCTTCCAGCTGGGAAATGAAGGCAGGTTTGGGAAATTCCACTGAGAAGGAAACAAGGAGATGAGTTACTTATGAGTAAAAAATACCGGGGCTTTCCCAGGCGACCTGATCCAACAGGGCAGTCAGGCCTATCTCAGTCAGGCCTATCTAAAAAAGACGCCTGAGGAGGGACATGATTGAGACGTATAAAATTATGCATGGGATGGAGAGAGTGGATAGAGGGAAATTCTTCTCCTTCTCGCACAACACCAGAACCAAGGGACATGCAACCAGGGGACATTGAGTGGAGGGACAGTCAGAACAGACAAAATAAAATATTTCTTTACCCAGCGTGTAATTCATCTGTGGAACTCCTTGCCACAGGATGTGGTGATGGCACCTGGCCTAGATGCCTTTAAAAGGGGTTTGGACAGATTCATGGAGGAGAAGACCATCACAGGTTACAAGCCATAAGCAACCTCCTGGTTTTAGAAGTGGGTTTTCTCTGTGCCAGGTGCAAGGGAGTGACAACTGGAAACAGGTTATCTTGTTGGCTGTGTGCTCTCGGAGGCATCTGGTGGGGCCACTGTGAGATACAAGAAGCTGGACTAGATGGGCCTTTGGCCTGATCCAGCAGCCGGGCTCTTCTTATGTTCTTATCTCTGCAACAGTGAGGCACAGCAGCCATGTCCATGGCACAAGTTCCAGCCCCACACGCCCCACATCTATGGTGCAATCCTGACAGTGAAAAACAAGACGAAGAGGAGCTCATGCCTTTGGTACCTGCCAACCCAGAAGAAAGGACGTCCTTACCCAGAGAGGCCACGATCCCGTAATTCTCCAGCATGACTTCCCTGTACAGAGCCTTCTGGCCCGGATCCAGCAGAGCCCACTCCTCCTCCGTGAAGCGCACAGCCACCTCCTCGAAGGACACCGGAGCCTGGAAGGAGAAAACAGTCACTGCTCACCAATAACGTCCCACCCCTTTGATTTTTGCCTCCTGCTCTTTTGCCCACCGTCTGAAAAGTGAAATTAAGATGGGGGCAACTGGGCCTTTTCCTGCAGTACGTTTGGCTAATCAGACCAGTTGTTTGCCTGGGTTTTTTTCCTTTCTTTTCTGACAGAAAAAATGTCAACCATGTATGACACATGGGGTCCTGATGTGAAAATACCACTTTGCTCATTGAGAGATCACATCTACGATATTAGACTGGGAGGCAGGACGCCAGTCATGGAAAAGCGGTCTTGGAAACGTTCACAGACTTCATGAACGTTCTGTCGCCTAGACAACACGGGACACAGAATGTGATTTAACCTTCCTTTCAATCGTTGGCATTCCTAAAGATTTTTTCTGTGCCCTTCCTAGAATCCTTGAATTATATTTATGCCCGAGGGAAGGACGCAGGCGGTTGAAGCTGCCTTCAACCGCCTGCGTCCTACCCTTGGGCATAAATATAGTTCCCTCGGGCATAAATATATGCAAGCGGATCCCAGCTTGCAGAGGGGGCAGCTGCCAAGAGCAAGCAGGAGCAAGCAGCCACGCTGGCATCCCGCAGCCCTGGCAACCCCTCTGCCCAAGCGAGGGCTGGAGAGGGATGCTCAGGTGCGCCCTCTCTTGGATGGACTGGGGCTGACGTTGATTGTGCAAAGCTGCATTGTTGGTTGCAGAGAAGCACAAAATTCATGACATGATTTCTCTCTATCCAAGCACAATCTTGCAGGAATAGAACTGGAATAACCAACTCCAGTGTAGCAGCCCTTCAGGCCAGAGTCCCGACGTTGACTCTCTCTCGGGACAGGAACCTCCCTCCTGTTGCTGTGCTGTGTCCCTTCGAACCCTCCTTTTCTGGCCCCTTGCCACCCCGGGACGTCCTTCCCCCCCAGCCACTAAAGGCAGCCGGGTCTTAACCGTTCTCGGAAGCCGTTCTCGGGTCTCGCTGCGAGTCGAGGAATCCGCTGCCTGAGGCCACGTCAGACCCTCGGCCTGTCTCCCGCCGCCGCCTCCTGCTCACGCACACGCTCAGGCACAGCGCTGTGCGCATCTGGCATTCGTTCAAACCTCAACGCCTAAAACAAACCATGATAACGCGGACAGCCAGCAGCAGCAGCAACTGGGCCACGGCGCCCAACTGGCAGAGGAGAGGGCAGAAACTCCCTGGCGAGTGTCGCAGGGCACTGAAAACGCTTCCTAAGGTCAGTGCTGCCGGTGACTTTGGCTCCTGAACGGTTGGGAGAAAAGACCCCCTGCCTGTACACACTCCAGCCGCTGCAATCGAAGGGCCCCCGAGGCCATGAAAAAGGGGGAGAAAAGGATCCGCTGAGAATATGCAAGGGCAGTTTAATACTAGGGGACAAATTGCAAGATTTTAATGGTCAACTGACACTCCAACTCTTGGGAGTTCTCTGGAGTTCACTGAGCGGTCAAATATGATATCTGACAGCAACAGACAAAAATCCTTCCTTCAAGGCCTGTAAGAGAGAAGGAGGCAGCCAAGCTGATTCTTGCACGTTGCTCCGGTGATCTGCCCATTACCTGAGCAGGCTGTGGAGTTGCCGATTCTGCTCCATGCCAAAGAGGAGACGGTCTGGAACGTGGCCCCGATGCCATCTCACTGCCTGCGAGGGAGACAAACGCGATGGGGAGACATTTACCCTTCCTGCCCTTTTCAAACTTCACTTTCTTTTGCAATTTGACACTATTTCCCTATTTGCTCCATAGCTCTGGTTCTGAGCCAGAAACGTTCAGTCCTCCTGCTTCTATCCTTTCACAAAGCCCAGTCCCTAAGTCTGAGATTTAGCAGCATGAAAGACAGATGCTATGTCAATTCCAGGTGATGTCCTGGAACCTGGACCATCAGAGCTGATTGGGGGGGGGAACCCTGATTTGCGGTGGGGTGCAGGGGGTGGAAGGGGTTGTAATTATTGGAGTCATCTGGGCAGGGCTGTTTCCCATAACAGACACTTCAATTCTGGGTGGAAGCTCAGATATCTCTGTAAGTGGAAGGGGACACACACACACACACACACACACCCCTTAATGATGCAGATGTTTTGACACTGGCTATGCAAGGCAGGGTGGCGCAGTGGGTTAAACCGCTGAACCATGAGCTGTCGATTGAAAGGTCGGCAGTTCGAATCCGCGACAGGGTGAGCTCTCGTTGCTTGGCCAGCTCCTGCCAACCTAGCAGTTCCAAAGCATGTTAATGCGAGTAGATAAATAGGTACCGCTTGCGGGAAGGTAAACAGCGCTCCGTGTTCCAGCCGCATGCTACGCGCTGCGGCAAGGAGAGTCATGCCAGCCACATGACCACCACACCCTAGAGTCGGACACGACTGGACTTAATGTCAGGGGTCACCTTTACCTTTATGCAAGGCAGGGCAGACATTTGGGGCTTTATCTTCCCCGCTCAGTTGCTGAGGGGCTCATCTGGCTTTCTCCTCCTTCTTCTGAAGAGATCAGCTCTCTAGCAATTTTCCTGAGTTTTTGGGATCAGGCTTGGATGCTGGAAGGATCCTTTCCACCTGCAAACTCCAGCTCTCTTTCTTACGATTTTTATCCCACCTGCCTCTGCTAACACACTAGGAGTAAAGAAGCTGACCACAGTTCAAACAAACAGTTTCGCCATAGGGCTCTCCAGTGTCCCTCCTACATCCAGCTGTTTTGTTTGTTTGCATTGGTTTTAGTGCTCAATGGCCCCTTCTGGCCCCTCTCTGTTCCGGCTTCTACATTGTCTCACTCAACCCCCCCCCAGCATAGAAATAAAGCCATTGAAGAGCAGACCTGACGCTTAGCATGCAACTGGGGGGGGGGATTGTGGCAGCCCCCTCCTTCCCCTTTCCCTTAACCAGCTGGGCTTTCAGACTGGCCTTTCTCTGCTTCCTGCCCGGCCGTCTCTACTGTATTCCTTTCCACCACCGCAGCCCTAGCCCCCCCCCCTTTGCCCCCAACGGGCTTTGCACCCACCAGAGGGAGCTGCTGCTGACCCCAAACACTTGCGTGGGGGAGACAAAGGAAGGGGCGGAGCAGGGAAGTGACTTCACGCCCACTCCCCCCCCCATTCGTCCCTCTAGGAATCCGGAGTCGCTCCTTTAACCCTCGGAGTGCCTGTCAACTGGAAAGACTCTTTGCAGAGAATGGAAGTCGCGACGCTCCAACTCCCAGGCGGGGCGGGAGGCGCATCTCCTGCGGCCAGCCACCCCCCCCTCGTCCTCCTCCCTGATGCAGCAGCATGCAATGCACCGTGCGCGGCACAAAGTCTGCGGGATTGTCATGGGGCTCCCCCCCCCCCCAAGTGGCCGACGCAGACCAAAGCTCTTCCCAGGGGTCTCTTAACTTTCCACACATGCTCGTGCTCTGCAAACCCAGGAGAGCAGCGGGGTCTTTTGCGTGGCTGTCTTTTCTGTCTCCTGCAAGGTCTCTCCGCAGCACTGACTGCATGTGGCAGACCAGGAATAAATCCCTCTCTGCTGCTCTGCGCCCACCATTTGCCATGCAATGCTTGCTTCCTCTCCTAACTATGCTCATTGTACAACACTTCATTGTTTGAACGTGTTATGGAAACGTTGCCCACAGCCTGGACCCTGTGAGTAAGCGTGTAGCATGCGGTGAGGACAGTGAGGGACGGCAAGACAACATAGGAAGAAAGCGGGGTCTGTTGTAGAACAGGAGACTGTAGCAGCAAGTAAACAAGTCTACAGGATAAGCCCAGCTTAACTAAAGAGATAGTTAAATAGACTTTTGAGGGCCAGATGATTGACACAGGCCCACCATCCAATCAGACACAGCTATACAATGTAGCTTCTAGAAGGTGACTTCATCGTGCTCCTGACCCCCCCCCCCAACTGGAGAAACTGGTGATGAGAAAACAGGTGGACGAAATAATGAGGGAGAGAAATACTATCTCATTCTCATGGCGATAAGGCACTAACAAGCTAGGCTAGCTGTAGCAGCTCCAAGGCCACTTGGCTGATGGCCAATCACCAGGGTGAAAAGCAGACTACAGGAATTCCTGTTCAAAATGGAGTCAGAACCAAAGTTAGATTTCGACTTTTTTGACAGGCAGCGCCTGCTCCTCCATCCACGGAGGGACCTCGACCAGCGGGCGAGCTGGGCCGGCATCCCACCTCCGGCAGCCCCTCTCTGGCCTCCCGCTGCTCGTGCTTCTCTGATCCCTCAGTGGGGGAGACCGATGGACCTCTCTGGCTGGGGACTGGCTCGCTCGCGGTACCGAGAGCCGCTCTGCAGCGCAGCCGGATTAGTGGAGCCCTCTTGGCGGGCTGGGCCGGGGCTTAGACTTGGGGACAGATCCCCTATGTGTCCACCAGGGCCACTCAGAGGAATTTCACCAGGGGGTACAAAGTTTCTTTTGGGCCCCTTCCCTTCATGTGAATTTAGCTCCTGGGCCCTCTTTTTTTGCTCCTGGGCCCCCTTTTTGACCCATTTTTGGTCCTGGGCCCGGGTACGATTTACCCCCTTTAACCCCCCTCTCAGAGGCCCTGGTGTTCACCTGGGGCCTTTGAGCTGCGATGGGTTGGGACTGACTGGAGCACAGCCCCACGCGTCCCTATGGAAGGCACGAAGGCATAAGTTACATGCAGCCTATAACAGATCAGCCTGTAATAAGTCCCGCCGGGCACCATTCCGTTCCCGCGTAACGGGATAGGCAGCCTCTCCCCCCCCCGAGCATTTCCACTCCAACAAAATATATTAGGGGGGACCAGTGTTCACTCCACCTGTCCAAAGGATGTAGTTAATTCGTGGATAAAAGGAAGGTGAGTTTTCTCTCAGTAAATACTGGCATTTACGAAACACAAATTCAAAGACCAAAAGGCAAAAGCCCAATCCTAACTCTCCCAGCACTGATGTAGCTGCGACAGTGGGGCACGCAATGCATCCTGCGGTGGGGGGGGGCGGTTAAGGGAGGTTTGTTCCCTTGCCTCAGAATAAGCCTCTGCTTCCCCAATGGGTCTCTTCAGTCCTACGCCAGCTATTTTGATGAACAAGTTGATGAACAAGGAAAGGCTACAGCATTTGGGGCTTTTCAGTCTAGAAAAAAAGGCGCCGGGGGGGGGGGCATGATTGAGACGTATAACATTATGCATGGGTGGAGAGAGTGGATAGAGGGAAATTCTTCTCCCTCTTGCACAACACCAGAACCAGGAGACATACACTAAAATTCAGTGGAGGGAGAGTTAGAACGGACAAAAGAAAATATTCCGTTACCCAGCGTGTAATTCATCTGTGGAACTCCTAGCCACAGGATGTGGTGATGGCACCTGGCCTGGATGCCTTTGAAAGAGGATCGGACAGATTCATGGAGGAAAAGACCATCACAGGTTACAAGCCGTAAGCAACCTCCTGGTTTTAGAAGTGGGTTTTCTCTGTGCCAGGTGCAAGGGAGTGGGCCTCACCCCTGATGTTAGGGTGGGCAGGCAGGCCACCATTAGGTTTCATGCGGAGCAGCGTGGAGCAAGACACGATCAAAGATGAACAAGGAACGCTCTAGTGCGCTCCCAACCTATAGGCACTTAAATACATTTTAGGATGTCCAATTGACTGACAGGTCAGTGACCCAATGGAAGACGGTTCCGTTAGCTTCCTTCCAGAGGGTGACTTCACTGTAACTCACCCCTCCCAATTAGGAAGTCAAACCACAGGTGTTTTCACTAGCGAGCTGGAGCTCGAATGCTCTCTCTTTCTCACAAAATAAGCGTTCCCATCATGCACCACAGCACGGCCAGTGCTGGGAGCACAAAGACAAGCCTTGGGGAATTTGGCTGTTTTCCAATCACCATGAGAGAAGCAAAATCTCCTCTTCTTCCTGTTTAAGATGGATTCCATACAGAGACAAACCGAGATTTGCTCTTCACTTTTACACTCTTGCCATGCAGAATTCAATTTACTTTACAATGCACTTTAAAAGACTAGGACAAGACAGATAGAAGACAAAACCCAAAGTAATATAAAAGCTGACAGTGGTTGGCTGTTACTGAACCCTATCTTGGTACCTGGGTGATGGGCTCGTCCAGTGGTTCCCAAACTGGGAGGCGTGGCTCCCCTGGGGGCCTATGAGTATCTTTGGACCTATGCCAGCCAGGGGAGCCACGGGGTGCCACGGGGTGCCACGGAATCCTCTTGGAATACAGTGCAATGCCAATCGGCAGGCATCCACATAATGCAATGGGGAGTCACGGCCAATGGTTGCAAATGGTCAAGGGAGCCACAGGTCCAAAATGTTTAGGAAACACTGGGCGAGTCCCTTACCACTCGCAATCACAGGAGTGGACCTTCTCCTTCAGATGGTGGAGAGGAGTTTCAATTTCCTTGGACCTTACCCCCTCAGCTGAAGACGTCAGTTGTTTCTGATTGGGCAAGAGCGGTTTCCTTAGTTTCCTGGGCCCGTCCCTTGGAAACTTGATCTAACCTTTTCCAGGCTCCCCTCATCATTGCATTCCAACAGGAAGGGCTGTGTTAAGTGAAGGGCTTAAGTGAAGACAAAGGATCTCTGAAAGCTGGCTAGCAAGATGCAGGAATTGGCATCCCAGCTCTGCGAACACAGACGGGGCTGTTGAGTTTAAGCACATCAGGAAATAGACTAGGGAACCATACAACACCGATGAAGTGGGGATTTCATGACAGGCGGACATTCCTAACCTCTACTCAATAATGACACACAGGTTCTTTCTCTGAACTCATTAATGACTGGATTTCATGAGTAATGGTATCATCAGACTGATGATCATCTCTTATGTTGATGCAGCTATTGTTCTTTGAGGTTTTGAAGTTGAGTCTCATGGATATTATAATACACATGATTTATTATTTACCAAACAATATTGCAACTCCTAGTGTGGATTTTTTGATATGAGGGAGGTCCTGTGCTCTGATTTTATTTATTTATTTATTTACAGTATTTTTACCCTGCCTTTCTCCCTGAAGGGACCCAAGGCGGCTTACAACATGAAAAAAGAATACAATACAGAAAATAAAATACAAAAAATAATCACTTTTTAAAACAATAAAAAAGTTAATGAAAACTAGTAAAATTGAAGCTCTTTCCATACTCAAAAGCATTGATGAGCATTCTATCCCGTTTGTGTAGTTTGATGTGCCTTCAGGCTTACACTGTGGCAGAAGCATTGCTACGGTTTCTCCCCTATATGGGTTCTGTGATGCACAGTCAGGCTACTGCCATAATTGAAGCTCTTCCCACACTCCAAGCATTTATATGGTTTCTCTCGTGTGAGTTCTTTGATGCTTAGTCAAGGTTCTGCTGTCACTGAAGCTCTTTCCACACTCAAGGCATTTATATGGTTTCTCCCGTGTGGGTTCTTTGATGTAAAGTTAGGCTTGCGTTCCGATTGAAACACTTTCCACACCTGACACATTTATATGGTTTCTCCCCTGTGTGGGTTCTGTGATGTAAAATCAGGTCAAAACTTTGAATGAAGCTCTTCCCACACTCAAAGCATTTATAAGGTTTCTCCCCTGTGTGGGTTATTCGATGCACAGCCAGGTATGTGCTCCTTATGAAGCTTTTCCCACACTCAAAACATTTATAAGGTTTCTCCCCTGTGTGGGTTCTGTGATGCACAGCCAGGTATGAGCTCCTCATGAAGCTTTTCCCACACTCAAAACATTTATAAGGTTTCTCCCCTGTGTGGGTTCTGTGATGCACAGCCAGGTGTGAGCTCATTATGAAGCTTTTCCCACACTCAAAACATGTATAAGTTTTCTCCCCTGTGTGGGTCTCTTGATGTGAAGTCAGGGATGAGCTCACACTGAAGCTTCTTCCACACTCCAAGCATTTATATGGTTTCTCCCCTGTGTGGGTTCTCTGATGCACAGTCAGGCTGTCTCTCCTACTGAAGCTCTTTCCACACTCCAGGCATTTATATGGTTTCTCCCCTGTGTGGGTTCTTTGATGTATAGTCAGGCTGTTGCTCCAACTGAAGCTTTTTCCACACTCCAGGCATTTATATGGTTTCTCCCCTGTGTGGGTTCTTTGATGTATAGTCAGGCTGTTGCTCCAACTGAAGCTTTTTCCACACTCCAGGCATTTATATGGTTTCTCCCCGGTGTGGGTTCTTTGATGCGAAGTCAGGGATGAGCTCACACTGAAGCTTCTTCCACACTCCATGCATTTATATGGTTTCTCCCCTGTGTGGGTTCTTTGATGTAAAGACAGGTTTGCTCTCCCACTGAAGCTCTTTCCACACTCAAAGCATTTATATGGTTTCTCCCCAGTGGGGCTTCTTTGATGTGCTCTAAGCTTTGATTTACTGCTGTAGGTCTTTGCACTTTCAGGGCCTTTTCCCTCCCTCTTTCCAGTCCCATCTTCTGCATCAACTGGGATGGCATCATGGGTACCCAGAACCTGACAGGCATCAGATTTGTTTCTCCCTTTCTCTGCCTGGTTTCCCTCCGGCTTCTTTGATCTTTCCCGATTCACAGCGTTCCCCCTTCTGTGTATCTTTTTATGGCATGCAAGATGTGTGCTTGTACTGAAGCTCTCTCCACACTCAGAGCATTTAAGTGGTTTCTTCCCTGTCTGGATTTTGCTGTGTTTATTAATGTCGGAAGTAGAACTGGTTCTGTCCCCGTGTAAAGGATGCTTACTCCTTCTGTTTCCCTTCTCCTGTTCCTGTTGGACTGGGATTTCATGGAGGTCATGACGATGACAAACAACAGCATTACCCTTTGCTGGGCTTCCCTCCTGCCTCCCTGATCCATCTTGGTCTCTAAAAGTCGCTTCCTCTACGTCAAGGACAGTCGTTTCCAGCAACACCCCCCGTGGCTCCCTCTGACCTGCACTGTCTTGTCTGTGGCCTCCTGAAAAAAGGAGAGAACCTTGATTATCAATGGAATAGAGAAATGGAGCCAGGAAAATACAATCCTAATCATGTCTAGTCAGAAGTAAACCCCAACGGATTTGGCTGCCCTGACTCCAAGGAAATTATGCCTAGGACAACAGCCCTGCTCAGAGACCAATTCATAGCTAGCTGTTGTGCAGAAGTAGCACAATCGTGGCTGCGTGGCCTGTTGCAAGCTGAGCTGGTCCTGGGATGGAGGCACCTTTGTTAGCCCTAGTGGACAACGTTACTTTTGAGAAATCACAAGAGTCATCTCTGTGATTTGCGTCAGTCTTTTTCTCAATGGCACCTAGACGGCACTGAGCCGAGCAGAACTGGAAAGGTCAGGAGTGGATTTCCACAGGCTCCGTTTTATCGTCCACCTTATTTAATCTCTGGCTTTTTTCCCTTTGTGGCGGTGGAGCCTTCTCCCCAACCAAACGCGCGCCAGGCAAAAGCAGGGAAAGAACGAGATCCATGCTGGCCTCTTCCTGCCGTCCCTTGGCTGGTGGGCGAGGGAGGGGCAGTGGGGTGTGGTGGCAAGCGCAAGTCTGCACATGAGAAGTTCCACCTCCTTATGAGGTTGCTTTGCCGCTCTCCCGCAAACCCGCCCATCTCAGCAGAGCTGCTCCCCATTCGTGGCTACTAACAAGGCTCTCCTGCCAATTGTCACTCACTAAGAAATGTCCACTGCAGAACGTGCCACAAAGTCTCTTTTCTCGAAGAGAGTAAACACAACCCCACACTCAAAGGTTCCGCACTCCGATTTCTGAAAGGATCCGGTGGAGGGAAGCAAAACACACACAAAGCCCAGCAAACCCCAAACCCGACAGCTTTTGCGCTGGACGTCTTAGCTCATCCCCCCCTTGCCGCGATCTCGCCTTCGCTTGGCCCCAGCATCGCCACAGGGCTCTGCAAGACACGGTTGCCTCCCCCCGAACTGCTGTTCCTCCACTGCCGCAGGTAAGCAGGCCAGGGGGGCGGCTGGGGGTGGGAGTAACGGTACGGTTTGGAGGAGGGAAGGGGTGGATCTGGCAGCAGCCGCATACGTTGGATCTTATACCCTCTTTTTAAAAGCTCCTTGCCCCTTTTCTCTCTTCGGACAAATGACATCAAAGTAGGTGTAGAGGGGGAGGAATGAGGGGTGGGGAGGCTGCAGGAGAGGATGGATCCTGTGGTGAAAGGGCGCGCCAGATCGTATCCCCTCCGTCAGCACCCTCCCCGGAACCCTCTCTCTCCTTGGACTTGCTTCAGCGAAATTGCTAGCGCAGGTCCACGGAGACCCATTGCAAACCGGGAGATTTATGGTGGTGTAAGGGGATTAAAATCCATTTCCCTTCCCAAGTCACCCGATCCGCCGCCACCCCCCCCCCCCACTCGAGACTGTGCATTTTTTTTTTCGGCGCAGCTGCACCAGCGAGGGTGTAGGAGAGAGGCAGAGGACAGCGAAGGACAGAAGTCAAGATCTTGGAGGAGAAGAGTAAAAGCCACGGGATGCTAGAGCTGAGTGCAAAATCCCTCTACGACATCGTGGAGCACTCGGACACGACAGACAAGGCCCCCGTTCCACACCCAAAGTGCACGAACTGGCCATCGGGAGCAAGCAGGCAATCTTTGGAAACTATCAGAGACCTGGAGTGAGCATGCACCCATGTGTGAGTGTGTGGACGTGCACAGGAAGCACGGTGAGGCCCCCTCCCAAAGCTGCTGTGGTGAATGAGGACCCTTCTGCACAATAGAGACTCCCCTCCTTGCTGGGCCGACTCAGCGCTGGTAGAACGAGTCAGGACAACACAGCTCTGCCATTCCAAACTCGTCACCTGGAAGGCCAGGACAGCAGCTTGTCTTCTGCATCGGCTGGGCAGGGATGACTTCCGAATCTCTTCGCTCAGCATCTGGTGTCCGTTGTGGAGGTTGTGGTGCGGAGAGGGGAGGGCCAAAGCATCCGTCGCTCACATCACACTGGCACTTTTGGTCTGCAGCTCAGCCAAGCTGCTGTTGTGGCCTTCTGGGTGACAAGATCAGAACGGCAGAGAGGTGCTGTGCTGACTCATCCTAACCAGCCCTGAGTCACCCCAGGAAGGAAGGCGCCCATCCATCACAGCACCCTTCTGGTCCCAGTCCCCCACCACACGCTGCTCTATTAAGCAGCATTGTGCATAATCGAGTTACCTGCCAATTTCAATTCCTCGTCCTGAAGAAACGCCCACTCCCCTTCTTCCAGCTGGGAAATGAAGGCAGGTTTGGGAAAATCCGCTGAGAGAGAAGGAAACAAGTTACTTAGGACTACAAAATACTGAGGCTTTCCAAAGCGACCTGACTCTCGGCTGATCCCCCACCCCCCAAAGGACACAGAGCAGGACAGGAGAAGAGCTCTCTAAACTCTCGCGCAGAAATATGCAGCAGACACAGCTGCAGGGATCTCAACATCTCTTTCTACTTTAGGGGAGTAGAAGCTCACTGCTTACGAAACCTGGAGCTGAATATAAAATCTCTTACTGAACAAGGTGGCTTTTCATAACAAGAGAAAATATCAAGGTCTGATCACTAAAGATAACCAGAGAAGACGGACTTCAGTTGGCTGTTTCTCCATTCAGCTGAGATGACCCAATAGGGCTGGAAAAAGGCAAGTTTGATACAATGCAGGAAGAGGAGATCATGCAAATTCCCTCCGGTAGCAGCGCCTGATCCTGGACAAATCACCAATGAATGGGCTCAACATCGGACGATGCAGAGGAAGGAGAAGGGCGTGTCAAGCGCTGTCCGTTTCAAGTGGCTCGTTTTGCAGGCCTCAGAATTCCAAACTGGGGTATCGTACTTTTCCCAATTGATTTCTTTATTAGCTGCTGGACAGTTTTATCCTGCTGCTTCATCCCCAAGGAGAATCGTTCAGGCCTATCTTAGCTCTGCAACTGTGAGGAACAGCAGGCACATCTAGGGCACGAGTTCCAGCCCCACACGCCCCAGTTCTGTGGTACAATCCTGACAGGGAGAAACACGAAGTATAGCAGCTCATGCCTTTGGTTCCTACCCACTGGGAAGAAAGGGCGTCCTTACCCAGAGAGGCCACGATCCCGTAATTCTCCAGCATGACTTCCCTGTACAGAGCCTTCTGGCCTGGATCCAGCAGAGCCCACTCCTCCGCCGTGAAGCGCACAGCCACCTCCTCGAAGGACACCGGAGCCTGGAAGGAGAAAACAGTCTCTGCTCACCAAGAACGTCCCCCCTTTTGACACAACATTCCCCCTGCACTTCTGCCCAAGGTTTGAAAACAGAAATTCAGTTGGGATCAACTGGGTCTTTTCCTGCAGTACGTTTGGCCAATGAGAACAGTTGTTTGCCTGGTTTTTTCTTTTTTCCTTCCATTTCTGACGAAACAGATGCCAACACTGCACGGCATGTAGGGTCCTGAAGGAAAATACCGTATCACTCATTGAGTGATCACAGCTACACACCCCAATCCTACCCTGTGCTGGTGCAGTGTGTGCGACACTGGATAGGAGTAGGCTGGAGGTCTCCTCGGTGTAAGGGGACATTTCTCCTCTTACCTCAGGTAAAGCCCCAGCCCACGATATGTGGCTTATCAGATTCACGACAGCTATTTAGCAGGTGCAGACCAAAGAAACCCTGCATAAAGGAAAAAGGCCCGGGGGGGGGGGGTAGGATATGGCGCAGCAGCATTGCCAATCCCGCCCCCTCCTGGGCCTGATCCGCCCACCCCGTTATGCCCCTCCACACCCCATTAAGCCCCTCCTCACCCCCACGCTATTCAGCGCAGGACTTGCATTTTCCGTGGCGCAGTCCACTGTGCTCAATGCTGGAGTGGTGGCGCAGGCCTCCACGCCACCGCCACCTACTCTCTCTGGGTTTTGCGAACGTGCTTTACACCCCCCTGGGCGTGTTTGCAACACCCTAGGCCTGTAAAAGCCGTTTCAGGATTCCACTGTACTGGACAACTATCGGCTGGTCTCGAACCTCCCATTTCTGGGCAAGGTAGTCGAGCGTGTGGTGGCTTTGCAAGTCCAGAGGGTGCTGGATGAAATGGATTATCTGGATCCCTTTTAATCTGGTTTCATGACAGAGACAGCCTTGGTCACCCTGGTGGATGACCTGCGCCGGGGACTGGACAGGGGGAGTGCGTCCCTGTTGGTCCTGCTGGACCTCTCAGCGGCTTTCAACACCATCAATCATTTTGTCCTCCTGGGTCGGTTGGTTGAGCTGGGGGCACCGTTTTGTGGTGGTTCTGCTCCTACATGGCGGATAGCACCCAGATGGTGGTGCTGGGAGACGCCTGTTCGACACCCTGGCTCTTGAGGTGTGGGGTGCCACAGGGTTCAATCTTGTCTCCCATGCTATTTAACATCTACATGAAACCGCTGGGAGAGGTCATCCGGGGATTTCGAGTGGGGTGCCATCAGTATGCTGATGACACCCAGCTCTCTCTCTCCTTTCCACCAGATACCAGGGTGGCTGTTGAGGTTCTGGAGCGCTGCCTGGAGGCGGTTGGGACCTGGATGAGGGAAAATAAGCTGAAGCTAAATAAGCTGAAGCTAAAGACAGAGGTTCTCCTGGTCCGGAAATCCACGATGCAGGTGCTAGAGTATTGTTCTGCTCTGAATGGGGTTTCACTCCCTCTGAAGGAGCAGGTTCGCAGCTTGGGGGTTTGCCTGGACTCGCAGCTGCTCCTGGATTCCCAGGTGGCGGCTGTGGCCAGGGGGGCCTTTGCCCAGCTTTGGCTGGTGCCCCGGCTGCGACCGTACCTGGATCGCGCAGACCTGGCCACAGTGATCCATGCCACGGTGACCTCAATGTTAGATTACTGTAACGCACTCTAAGTGGGGCTGCCCTTGAAGACGGTTCGGAAACTGCAACCAGTGCAGAATGCGGATCAACTCAGTCGGGCCGCTGCTCCGGCGGCTGCACTGACTGCCAATTCGTTTCTGGGCCCAATTCAAGGTGCTGTTAAAGCCCTATAAGGCTTGGGGCCAGCCTCTTTGAGAGAACAGCTACAATCCAGCCCACCCCCTCATGTCACCGGAGAAGGTTATTTTAAAAGTGCTGTCGCTAGAGGCGTAGCTAGTCCCTGATAAAGTGAGGGCCGTCCAGCTGAATGACACACACACCCCGGAATGACACATATGCCCACGCCGCCGCCGCAAAAAAGGCACCTGCAAAAAATGGCCTAAAAGAGGCCTACAAAAAGCCTGTTTTAGTCCATTTTTTGCAGTGTCCACAAGCGCCGGGGGTTGCACGAGCCGGCACCACTTTTACCCGGCCTTCTTCGTGCTGCCAAGGCCGAAAGCATCCTTCTGCTTGCTAGTCAGAGTTGTCCCTAGAGAGGCTGCGCCTGCACAATTAGTGCAGAGCCTCTCTAGCTCCTAGTTTTGCTGGTGGAGTCCTCCAGTTCTACGCTTCCGTGGCAAATCGGCGGCTTTGCATTCCTTCCAAGAAGAAAACGCAGAACTAATCATGATGAGTCAAAGGGCCAGGAGGAGAAGACAGGCCAAGGGGCTCCACAGACAAGGAGGGAAGAGCAGAGCGGCCCTGAAAAGTGTTGCCAAGGTCGGTGTTGTGTGTGACTTTGACTCCTGAACGGCTGGGGAGAAACCACACCCTGCATCTCCTTGCTCCAGCCACTACAGTTGAAGGGCTCCTTGATACCGTGAAAAGGGGAGGGTGCCACTTAGAGAAGAGCTCTCAACTCTATGGAACAGCTGACAGTATGTGAGGACAGTTCAATACTAGGGGACAAATTACAGGACCTTACTGGTCAACGGACCGGCACTCCAACCCTTGGGAGTTGTGTAGAATTCACACACACTCTTCTTCTGAACGGTCAAATACGATACCTTGCAGCACCAGACAAAAATGCTTCCTTCCAGGCCTGAAAGAAAGCAGGGGGCAGCCAAGCTGCGCCTTGCACGTTGCCCCGATGATCTGCCCCTTACCTGAGCAGGCGGCAGAGTTGCCGATTCTGCTCCGCGGAGAAGAGGAGACGGTCCGGAACGTGCCCCCGACGCCATCCCACTGCCTGTGAGGGGGACAAACGTGAGGGGGAGAATTTTACCCTTCCTGCCGTTTTCAAACTTCCCTTCCTTGTGCAATTTGACACTGTTTTCCTATTTTTCCATAGCTCTAGTTCTAACCCAGAAATGACTCAGTGGGGTGAGCCCCACACATCTTCATTCCGTTTCTTCAAATTCTTCCTTTTGCCGGTAGTTTCCCATTTCTTCCCCTCTCTACCTAGAGAGTCACCTCCCTCTCCTCCTTGAAATCTCCTTGCAATACTTGCTCCTTCAAAGTGTCTCAGGCCCACAGAGACCCAAGTCCCCTGCTGAATTTTCTGCCTCAGTTCAGTCCTCCTGCTTCTATCCCTTCGAATTTTGGAGCATGCAAGGCAGGTGCTGTATCGATTCCAGGTGATGTCCTGCAACACGGACCATGATGGGAACTGATGTGGGGGAAACCCTGGCTTGCAGGTGGAAGAGGGTCGTATATAAGGGAGGCGTCTTGGCAGGGCAGTTGCCCAGAGCAGACTCTTCAGTCCTTAGTGGAAACACACACACACCCAGACACAAACCTTGAACGATGCAGATGTTTTGACACAGGCTATGTAAGGAGGTCGTTCTCTGCAGGGCAGACCTTTGGGGGCTGATTCTTCCCAGCTGAGGGACACCCCCTGCTTGGTCCTTCTTCTTCTGAAGAGCTCAGCTCTCTAGCCAATTCCCTGGTTTCCTTGGGTCAGGCTTGGATGCTTTTCGGCCACAAAATCCAGCTCTCCTATCCCACCTGCCTGTGAGCAAAGAAGCTTACAATGGTCCAAACAATACAACAGGATATTACGATATAGCATCCATCACAAATATAAAACATACTGAAGGAGCAGCCAGCCCATCGCTCTCCGGAACAGTGGGGCCATTTCAGGGTGACAGTATTGTTCTCCAGCGTCTCTTCCACGTCCTGCTGTTTCTGGCACCCGCTTCCGTGCTGAATGCCCCCTTCTTCTGGGCCTCTCTGTCCTGCTTTTTACACTGCCCCTGAGAAACGCCCCCACCATAGAAATACAGCCATTTAAGAGCAGACCCAACACTTCGCATGGGGGGGGGGGGATCTCTCTTCTCCTCCCCTTTCCCTTCACCGGCTGTCTTTGAGTCTGGGCGTCTCGGCCTACCGGGGTGGGTGGGTGGGTCTCTCCCTCCCCCCCTCTCTTCCTTTCTCACCACAGCAGCCCTGGGGACTCCCCTTCGTGGGTGGGGGAGGCAAAGGAAGGGGCGGAACAGGAAGGGGCTTCCCAATCACTCCCCCCATTTGCCCCTCTAGGGTTCCCGAGTCGCTCCTTTTAACCCTTAGAGTGCCAGTCAGAACACATTTGGCGGAGGATCCAGGTGGGTCTGAACTCTCCAGCTCCCCGGCGGGACGGGGAGGGGAGGCGGCGCATCTCCCCGGGCCGGGCAGCCCCTCCTCCTCCTCCTCCTCCCCACTCCCGGTTCGGCATCTGAGGCACGGTGTGCGGCACAGACTCTTCTGCGGCTTCTCCCGGGTCTCCCTTCCCAGCCTGACATCCTGTCCCCGATGCCGGAGAGGCTGCGAGAAACCCAAATGGGACGGGGGCGCAGCTGGACCAGAAGAGCAGGTGTAATCCAGCTTAAATTAATGGGATCCCGCTTCGCTTCGCTCCTGCTGCGGGGCACTTGCAGTTTCCGCGGGAGGCGGCCAGGGCAGAGCCCAGGAACGCGGCGCGCAGAACTGGCGGGGGGAGCCTCGGGCGATGGGCCGCGATCCTCGGCAGCAGACTCGCTCGGGGGTTGCCTGAGGGTCTCCCCATCTGCACCTCCCAAAGGTGGCAGAGATGCGCCATCACCTCAGTCTACTCTGCAGGGTGGTTGTTGCTTTTGCGGACTCTCCTGAACAGTTCGCAGTCTGGGCTGCGTCCTTTGAAACACGGACTTCCTTCCAGGAGACATGCAAGTGCAAGGTCGAGCCGTAACATTTTAAATTCACTACGCGCGCGAGAGAGAGAGATGTTCCATAAGGCAACTGCACATCTGCGCGTCCTTCATTGGAACCCCCCCCCCCCACACACACACAAAAGAAACCCTCATATTATCCCTGGAAATCGATGGTGAGAAAGGGGGCTAAGTAAAAACTTTGTATGGAGAGAAACTCTACAAATGCAAGGTGTGTGACAAATGTTTTTTTTTCCCAGAAAGAAATCCCACAAGTGCAAATAGGGTGGGCAACATTTTCCCCATAAAGACAGCCTTATGATCCCTTATCTGACACCAGACGACCCATGCAGGAGCAAAGCGCTACACATGCAAGATATCTGCATCATGTTTTGAGCACTGATTCAACTTTGTGACATGCTAGAGCCGTGATGGCGAACCTGTGACACGCAAGGTCATTTTGGGTGACACGCCAACGTTTCCCCCAGGGCCCTGACACACCTTACATTTTTGCAAAAGTTTTACAGGCTGGTCTTGAACATTTAGGGCAGGGATTTTGGCAGACCTCTTTCAAATTATTAGCTAGTAAAACTCAGCAACAAAAAAGTCACTAATTGATGTTAAATAAAATGCAATGTGTTCTATAGTTATTTTCAGTTCAGTTCAAAATTACTATTAAAAGTAGCAAAGTCAAAGTACTATTAAAAGTTATGGGGGGGGGGGCACACCAGCAGAGTCAAGTTAGGCATTTTCAAAAATTTTGACACACCAAGCCCAAATGGTTCGCCATCACTGTGCTAGAGAGTGTTCACATGGGAGCTACACTGAACAATTGTGTAGGGAGTGGAAAATGTTTTGTTGACAAATCAAACTCTGATAAACACCAGATAAACACGCCGGAGAGAAGTGAACTATACAAATGCTTAGAGTGTGGAAAATATTTTTCCGGAAAGATGGTCTTGTGCTACACCAGAAACTCTACACGGGGGAGAGACCCCATAAATGCTTGGGGTGTGGAAAAAGGCACCCTTGTGCAGCCTCACAGAATTTACACAGGCGAGAAACCCTACAAAAGAAGGAATGTTTTATCCGCAGATCAAAACTCGAAATCATCAGAGAACCTACATGAAAAAGCAAACCTATAAATTCATGGAGTGTGGAAAATGTTTTCCCTAGAAATCCAACCTTCATGCGCATAAGAGAGTCCACACAGGAGAGAAACCCTATAAATGTTTAGAGTATGGTAAGAAAAAGACATCACTGCAAGATTTATTTTCTCAAAAACAAGAGAAGTTTGTAAGTGTGCAAGTAACAATTGACGTGGAATGTTTGGATTTTTGGCTAAGCTACGGTATTTGCCCATAAGCTAGAATGCCTCATCATAGGATCTGAACCAGGCTGAAATTCTCCCATGAGCCCCCACTGGCCCTCATTCGCTGTCTCCTTACCTTGGGAGAGCACATCATGTGGTCACAGCCTGGACATCAGATCGAGAAACACTTTCCTGTTAGCAGAGACGTCGACGGAGCGTAGCGGGTGGGGCGGACAGACAGGGGGTGACGCGCGCGTGACGCGTGCACAGGGGTGACGCACGCACGCACGCACGCACCCACGCGCGTCGCCGTCCGGACGCTCCGAGGCCGGGGAGCCAGCCTCGGAGCGTCCGGCTCCGCCGGCGCTCCAGGGCCTTCTGAAGGCCCGATGGTTCAAAACATAAAGTTTTACGTTTTCGCGCATGTGCAGTACTTTTCTGAGGGCAAATGGGCAGCCCTTTGCCCTCAGAAAATGTTCTGCGCATGCGCGAAAACGTGAAACTTTACGTTTTGAACCATTGGGCCTTCAGAAGGCCCTGGAGCGCCAGCGGAGCCGGACGCTCCGAGGCCGGCTCCCTGGCCAGCTCCCCGGCCTTCAGTTCGGGTGAGGGGGTGTTGGGGGGGTCACCCTAGGGCGGGGGTGACGCGCACTCCCCTGCCCTAGGGTGTTGCGCGTCTAGGGACGCTTCTGCCTGTTAGCAATGCAATCCTTCCTTTTCTTTTGTAAACAGTGCCTTCCTTCCTCCCTCCCTCCCTCCCTCTCCAAGGACATTGCTAATCACACTTATCAAGAAAAAGCGAGTGACAAATTGGACAGCAGTACAAAAACCTGAGGCCAGCAGGTGGCGCAGTGGGTTAAACCGCTGAACCATGAGCTGTTAATTGAAAGGTCGGCAGTTCGAATCCGCGATGGGGTGAGCTCTCGTTGCTTGGCCAGCTCCTGCCAAACTAGCAGTTCCAAAGCATGTTAATGCGAGTAGATAAATAGGTACCGTTTGTGGGAAGGTAAACAGCGCTCCGTGTTCCAGCCGCATGCTACGCGCTGCGGCAAGGAGAGTCACGCCAGCCAGATGACCACGGAGGTGTCTTCGGACAACGCTGGCTCTTCGGCTTTGAAATGGAGATGAGCACCACACCCTAGAGTCGGACACGACTGGACTT
The DNA here is from genome assembly GCA_026170595.1 of Plestiodon gilberti rubricaudatus. Classification (NCBI taxonomy): domain Eukaryota; kingdom Metazoa; phylum Chordata; class Lepidosauria; order Squamata; family Scincidae; genus Plestiodon; species Plestiodon gilberti. The sequence goes on along the minus strand of JANXHW010000002.1, from coordinate 262,940,701 downwards.
AATTGTCAGGGGTTACCTTTACCAAACCCTGGGCATCGCTTTCCCCTCATAGTACTTTCATCAAGAGAGGCAGCAGCCCTAACAGTGGGCAGCAGGAGGAAGGGCAGCCGTGGCCTCGACCAGCACATGAGGGTGCCACGGAGGGAGGTGGCCTGAGACGACTCTAAGCTATGGGAGTCACAACCCACAGCCCTTGTTAAGGGGTTTTGCCCTTTCTGCTAACTGGGCAAGAGGCACTGTTTCAATGGGTGCTCCTCTTGTATTTAGCAGGGGGAGAGTAACTTGCCCCCCTTTCACCCCAGCACAGTGTCTTTTCTGGTGGCTGTTGCTGGTGTTCTTCTGCATCTTTTTTTAGATTGTGAGCCCTTTGGGGACAGGGAGCCATTTAAATCATTTGATTTTGTCTCTAAACTGGTTTGTGAACTTTTTGTTGAAAAGTGGCATATAAATGTTAATAATAATAATAATAATGAGTGTGAAAGAAAAGGCCATTTGGCCACCTCTGGCTGCAAGGCATCATTCCTGCCTCTGGTGATGGGTTCCTGTTAATCGGGTTTCTTGTTTCACAGTTTACCTTCTCATATGGCTCACGGACCTATTTTTTGGTACCAGAAATCGATTTGGAGACTCGGCCTTAGGAGCAAAGATCCAAGGCAACCCAAGTTCACCTCTCTTCTACTTATAGGCCCAATTTTGTATTCTAGACAGTCTTTTGACAGCCATGGCGGACAGTGTCAATATTTTGTTTCAACAGGACAGGAAAAAAGAGTTGTCATGTTACAGCGGCCACAGTTCGTTCCTTTGGAAATGTTTGTTGGTCCTTATTGTTCCTTAGACGGCACAGCCTCCTCCGAGAAGCATTCACCACCCAAGGCCCTGTAATGAATACTGACAGTGGGAGAGATTTTCTTTATAGCTTGCCAAACTATTGTGACCAGAGAAGTACAGAGCAGGCTCCGCTAAGCGCCTCGTAAGTAGTTCTGTATGCCCAATGGGGTCTTTGGGTCTCTGTTTCTCAAGCAGTAGGTCCTTGTGCCACAAAGCAAACCACTTCTGAAATGGAGATTTTCAAAAATCAACTTTAGACGTGTCGTGGGGGTAGGTCTGCTTTTAAAAGAGAAGACAAAATTCCTCTGAGCAAGCCTGTTTGGATCCCAACCAAAGCTTTTATGCTGAACTGTGCAACTGTCTCCTTTTCATATATATTTTATATACCAAGCTATAGCTTAAAACAGGTGATGGGAGAGAGCTACAGACTAAATGGGTAGTTTCCATAAATGATCGTGTCATGCAGTGTACTAAAGAGCAAAGATGCTGGCTGTTACGAAGTGGGAGAATTCAAATGACGTGGGGATGGTTGAAGGGAACTGTTTGTAGCTTGTCTAAACTTTGTTGGCAACAGAATCTGTTGCCTGTCATCCGGACCTTTCTGTCAACTGGTAACTCAGTTTGCTATCAAGGTTGAAAAAGTATTTCACTGACTTGTGTCTAGTGGAGAGTTTTTAACTCTGGGGGTGGGGTGGGGGATATTAGGTTTAAAGAGACTGTGGGGGGGTTGGGGTTTACCAAATCTACAGCCCAGCCTGCCTTAAAGGTCATAGAACTATATGCTGTGGGTAAAATTTGCTAAAATAAAGGCCACCAAAACTAACCATCTAGTTTCTGGCTCTCTGCCATAATCTGTGCAGGCTATAACAACTTAAATTTTTTTTTAATTAAGGAAGCCGTTTCACAATGTAGCATAAAAACTGAACACAACTGCCATTACAACCCCTCCCACTTTTACCAAAATCCCAGCCCCCATCATACAACATGTCTATATCAAACATGCTTGACAGAAACTACAACTGATACGATGGGGGGTTGTCAAGCAAGCTTAAACCAGCAACATTACGTCACAAAACTGCTGCATCCCCATGGCAGGACCCATTTGTATCGCTAGGTAGGCCTATAACAGGATGGAAAAGATGAGGTACCAGTTGTGGGTCAAGCCACCCCACCCCCGTGCTGCCAGAAACACCCTCTCAGAAATGATGAATGGGGCACACTTCAAAATCCTGATTTTTTTTTTACCACAACAGCAGGAGCAGGAAGTCGACCATCGTTACAAACATCCAAATACACCCTCAAATGACAGCTACTGGGGAACGGTGAAGAGATCCGAAAGGCAACCTAATGAAGGGACTGTGCAGAACAGATCCAAATCCATCTGTAAATAGATACATACAGAGATACACAGAGCGGCACACAGAGACACAATGCAGCAACTTGTGCAACCCAGTATTCTTTAGGATGTGACCAGCCTCCTTTGGGCTCCTTTCCTGGGTCCCAGCAGCGCACTCAGTACGTAGTTCAGGGCAGAATCTGCGCATGGCTTGCAATGCTCCTCTAACTATCCACTTGGCAGCGGTCGTAAAAAAAAAATCGATCCATACAGGTGGGTGGACTCTCAATGCCATATACTGTCGTCGTCCCCCCATTCCTGGGTGCTGTGCCAGCCTCTGCCTTCCCAATCCCTGGCCTGGATAAGGAAGTGGAAGAAGTGTTGAAGACAGGAGAGCACCGAGATAGAGTCTCTGGCGCTCTTGCGCCGGGGTGTCAAACTCATTCCATACAGCGGGCCAAATAGCATTCATGGCACCTGCTGAGGGCCGGAAGTAACGAGTCATTAAGCAGCAGGAAGTGACATCATTAAGCAGGGGATGGCCAGAAAGAAGCACTTTGTTCTCATGTAGGAACTCATGAGTTGTAGGAGTAGGTTTTCTTTGTGCCAGGTGCAAGGGAGTGGTGACAGGATACAGGCATCTTGTTGTCTTGTGTGCTCCCTGAGGCATCTGGTGGGGCCACCGTGAGATACAGGAAGCTGGACTAGAGGGGCCTTTGGCCTGATCCAGCAGGGCTCTTCTTATGAGCTGCAAATGACAGAAGAGAAAATGTGCAAATCTTGAACATAGTTTCAAGATATGGGAGAGTCCTATTATCACATAGGCTGCCCTTTCAGCGATGCAGCTTCTGCCGCAGTATCACTTCGCAGCTCAGCAGCCTAGAGGTGCTCTGCAAAGTAATACTTCGGTAGAAGCGGCGCTGCTGAAAGGGCGGCCCGCGTGATAATTGGGCTCTCCCAGCACCTCAGCTATGTCTCCCCCTCTCACCCCTCTTGGTTTGCCCCTTCCCCTGTAGCGTTCCTTGCCTTCAGAGGCCTCCTTCCGCCTCTCCCTCCCAGAGCCTCAGCAGAAGTGGCGCTGCTGAAAGGGCGGCTCTGGGAGAGCCCATTAAAACGGGGGCCAGATAAGGAGCTTCAGGGGGCTGCCTCCGGCCCGCAGGGCCTGTTGCTCAACACCCCTGCTCTTGCCCACCACTCTCCTCTCTTCCACACTTCCTTTTCCATTCCATCTTCTACTTCCTCCTCCAATCCAGACAGTGGAAGGAGAAGCAGGGGAGTCAAGTGGGTCAATCAAGATGGTGCCCCCCCCCGCTAATCTGGTGCCTGAGGCCATCGCCTAAAGTCAGCCTCACGGATGGGCTGGCTCTACGTACATAAGAACATCAGAAGAGCCCTGCTGGATCAGGCCAAAAGCCCATCTAGTCCAGCTTCCTGTGTCACACAGTGGCCCCATCAGATGCCTCAGGGAGCACAAGACAACAAGATAACCTGTTTCCCGTTGACACTCCCTTGCACCTGGCACAGAGAAAACCCACTTCTAAAAACCAGGAGGTTGCTTATGGCTTGTAACCTGTGATGGTCTTTTCCTCCATGAATCTGTCCAAACCCGTTTTAAAGGCATCCAGGCCAGGTGCCATCACCACATCCTGTGGCAAGGAGTTCCACAGATGAATTACACGCTGGATAAAGAAATATTTTCTTTTGTCTGTTCTAACTCTCCCTCCACTCAATTTTAGTGCATGTCCCCTGGTTCTGGTGTTGTGCGAGAGGGAGAAGAAATTCCCTCTATCCACTCTCTCCATCCCATGCATAATTTTATACGTCTCAATCATGTCCCCCCTCAGGTGCCTTTTTTCTAGGCTGAAAAGCCCCAGACGCTGTAGCCTTTCCGGTGCTCCAGCCCACGAATCATTCTGGTCGCTCTTTCCTGCACCTTTTCCAATTCAACTATATCCTGTTTGAGATATATATCCTGGTCTGTTTGGTGACCAGAACGGGACACAATACTCCAGATGTGGCCTTACCATCGATTTGTACAAAGGCAGAATGATATTGGCCGTTTTATTCTCAATCCCTTTTTTTAATGATCCCGAGCATGGAATTAGCCTTCTTCACAGCCGCCACACACTGAGTCGACACTTTCATCGACCTGTCCACCAGCACCCCAAGATCTCTCTCTTGATCCGTCACAGACAACTCAGAACCCATTAGCGTATATGTGAAATTTTGGTTTCTTGCCCCAATGTGCATCACTTTGCACTTACTTACATTGAAGCGCATCTGCCATTTTGCTGCCCGTTCTCCCAGTTTGGAGAGGTCCTTCTGGAGCTCTTCACAATCCCTGCTGGTCTTTACCACCCGGAAAAGTTTAGTGCCATCCGCAAACTTGGCCACCTCACTGCCTATCCCCAACTCCAGGTTACTTATGAATAAGTTGAAAAGCACCGGTCCCAAGACCGATCCTTGGGGCACACCGCTTTTCACCTCTCGCCATTGTGAAAATTGCCCATTGACTCCCACTCGCTGTTTCCTGGTCTTCAACCAGTTCCTAATCCACAAGAGGACCTGCCCTCTTATTCCCTGACTGTGGAGTTTTCGCAGGAGCCTTTCATAAGGGACCGTGTCAAACGCCTTCTGAAAATCCAGATATATAATATCCACGGGTTCGCTCGCATCCACATGCCTGCTGACCTTTTCAAAAAATTCTAACAGGTTTGTGAGGCAAGACTTCCCCTTGAAGTAGTGGCACATACCTTCCTTTATCCCAGAAACGTCTTCCAGTCTTCCCCAAGCCACAAACAAAGCTCATGAAACACAGCATGGTCACCCACAGACCTATCCCCTCCCTGGATCCAAGCAGTTCCTTACAACCCCAGCAGCTGGTGACATGAAACTAGGGGTTTCGTTGCTGTATCCGAGAAGGGAGGCAACAGGCCTTTCTTCCCATGTCGTCCCCCCCCCCCTCCAGTCTTCAAACATTATGACAAGCGCTGCAAAAATCAATGACAAGATGTAAAACAAAAACTCTACTACGTCTGCAGGCAGGACCTCAAAAAGTATCTTCTGCAACCTGAAGAGTAGAATATCACTAAAACTGGCCCCTGTGGAGTTCTCGGGAGACAGAAAATGGCTGCTCACTCAGCACTCGGAGCTTCAGGCGACCCTTTTGTGGAGAGGCGGGAGCCAAAACAGGATGCGATGGTTCCTTCTCTTGCGATAGCCAAGACGGTGTCAAAATGGCTCTGAATGTTTCAGGCGGTGGTTCGTTCTTTGTCAAAACGGTCAGTATCCTTGGCTTCCATTCAAGATGTCCAAGCGCTTTCGGAAGCATGATGCCCCCCGGACTCTGGTGGGTCGCAAGGTGATGCGACTACGAAACGTGCTCTGAATGCGACTGGCCGATAAGAGAACTCCTGTTTCAGGAAAGCAGATCAGAACAGCAGGAAAGGAGGAGGAGGAGGAGGGTGAAGTCGGACTGGCACCAAGAAGTGGAAGCAGTGGTGCAAAAGCAGTGTGTGTGTGTGTGTGTGTGTGTGTGTGTGTGTGTGTGTGTGGGCGCACGCCAAACTGCACTGAACGAAACACACACACACACACACACACACACACACACACACACACACACACACCCCGATTATTTCAGGGACAGCATCCAGAGCGCGTCCATCTGCTGCACCAAACTGACAAACAGCCTTTAGTACCCTCAAGGCTAGCGGCTCAATCTTATATATGTTTTCTTGGAAATAAGTCCCATTGTGTTCAGTGGGACTTACTCCCAGGTAGATGTGCACAGGATTCTGGTCTAAGAAATTTGTCATACGCTTCTGTGGACTACAGTCCGTGTTATCAGGTGCAGAAAGTGACCTCCTCAGTTGGCAGGTGCAGATGTACCAACGGGGAGGACAGGGGGGGGGGGAATGGAAAGAGGGAGGAGCCAAAGGGCTGTGGGATAGTCCCACCCTTTCCCAGGACTGGCTCCACCCATTCAGGCTCTGGTAGGGAACTATTGCTTCCATCTCAGAATCTCAGTTCATTACCCCCTGCTGCTTGTGGGAGTCATCACTGTACTGGTCTCTAATGTAATAATGGTCACCGACTGTCACCTCTTCCATCCACAGCTCTTTGGCCCCACCTTTTACAATGTTTCTCTCTCTCTCTACTCCCCTGTATTCTCCTATAGAGATCTACAGATCTGCCAACAGAGGCATCTGTTGGACTGACTGCATTCCATGAAAATTTATGCTGAAATCAATTTGTTAATCTTTAAAGGTGCCAAAAGGCTCTTTGTCAATTTCCAGTTGACCAAAATCGTTGAAAACAAAATCGTTTTCTTCAAGAGGCGTCTTTTCTGCTGAAACCTCTTGACCAGATGAAGTTGTGGCTCAGTCCTAGTTATAGTTGCAAGACATGGACTCCTTCCAGAAAGCTACTCCCACGTCTGAAAGTTGGTGCAAATATTGGGTCATAATGGATTATTAAGGTACACTAGGGGCTCTGAGACAGACCCAAAAATTGTGAGGTTGTGGAAGTAATTCTCCGGTTGACAGATCCAGGCTGGAGAAATCTGCCTGAATTAAACATTCCAGGGGATGTTCCATCTTTATTTTCAGCCAGAAGGACGTTTTGTGGGATGCGCCCCTGACGTTTGGCTTTAACATGAACAGCAGACTCCATTCCATGCAGATTCAGTCTCTGTCACTTCTAGGACTTCGTCTTCCATGTGGGGTGGCCAAGGGGTTAAGTGTGATGCATAGCAGAATGTTCTCCCAACCAATCAGAAGATTCAACAGGTGTGATGGTCCTGACCGTGAGTGAGCTCCCGAAGGCACTTGGCTGGCCACTGCCGGAAACAGGATGCTGGGCTACAGAGAACTGGCCATGATCCAGCCATAAACAATTCTTACGTTTCTCTCTCATGTGGTTTTTTTCTTCTTATATTTGGGGAGGCCCCAGCTACTGCAGAAATCTTCTAGTGACAAGACGTACGGTACTTTGCCAAACACTTGCAATTTTAAACATGTTTTCTTTAAAAGGACACACTCATAATGTTTCAAGCCCCATGTGGGTTTTCTGATGATGAACGAGCTTATCTTTCTGCAGGAAGGTTTTTTTACACTCAGGGCACTCATGCGGTTTTCCTTCCACGTGGGTTCTCTGATGTCTTACCAGCTTTTCTTTCTGGAAGAAGCTTTTCCCACACTCAGAACACGCAAAAGGTTTCTCCCCCGTGTGAATTCTCTGGTGTCGAATTAACTGGGCACTTTGACAGAAGCTTTTCCCACATTCCAAGCATTCGTAGGGCTTCTCTCCAGTGTGCATTCTCAAGTGGATGTCAAGATAAGATTTCCTACTGAAGTTCTTCCCGCACTGAAGACATTCATAAGGTTTCTCGCCCGTGTGCATTCTCTGGTGTCTGATCAGCTGTCCTCTTTGACAGAAACATTTTCCACACTGTGGGCATGCATAGGGCTTCTCCCCTGTGTGGATTCTCTGGTGTCTGATCAGCTGCCCACTCTGGCAAAAGCTTTTTCCACATTCTGGGCACTCGTAGGGCTTCTCTCCTGTGTGGATTCTCTGGTGTGTAACAAGCGAGGACTTGTTGCTGAAGCTTTTTGCACAGTGAAGGCATTCATAAGGTTTCTCGCCTGTGTGGATTCTCTGGTGAGTAATGAGATGCGACCTTGTACTGAAGTGTTTCCCACACTGAAGACATTCATAAGGCCTCTCTCCTAAGTGGATTCTTTGGTGTGCAAGCAGATTCTCCCTCTGACAGAAGCTTTTCCCACACTCAAGACACTCATAGGGTCTCTCTGCTGTATGAATCATCTGGTGTACGATCAGACCTGACTGGTGCTCAAATGTCTGCCCACATTTACGGCACATGTGGCTCTCCTCTCCCATGTGAATGACACCAGTGTTATCTGCCATGACATTTTCCACTTTCTGAATAGATATGCCCCACATCCTCACAGACTGGTGCCATTGCTGCCTGTCGGACTCATAGCCTTGATCGCAGGGTTCAGACTTCACAGAAATGTCCCCTTGGAATCCTCCTGGCAACGTCCCAAGTGATCCAGCCGTCTCAGCGCCTTCTCGCTGGGTTGTTCCCTCCTCGTTCTCACTGGCGACGTCATCACCTGTTGGGAAAAGAGGCCGAGAGGAAGAAAATAGGTAGGGATCACTTCAAGTAACCTGAAGAACAGAACAATAGGATTTTTAATGTTAGAGTGTAATGATTGCTTTAAATGCAATTTTAAGTTTTATATTGGAATGATGGTTTTAAATGTGATTTTACAGGTGTCCCCTGCTTTTTTTGCACATTTTTTTTTGCTACAGAAGAACTTGCAGTTATCATCCCTGACAAAGATTTTATTGAAACATGCTGTACAGCGCAATAAATGAGTTTTCTTGGCACCTGCTGGAGATACAGTATGCTGTATCTCCTCTTTTCTGTTGTTTCGTAGCAGTCCTCTTCATTTTTGCTTCTGAGTCAGGTCCTCCTTGCTTAGTAGTGTCTACCCCAATTGGCAAAGGGTCTCCAACATTTCCCAGCCCTACAACCTTCCAACTGGAGAGGCTAGGGACTGAACCTGAGATCGTGCGTTTCCTCTGCCCTGGCCTTCCCCACAATGAGTACTACTCACTCTCACAGTCCTGTACTGACAGGCAAATATCTTCTCGAGATTCGCCTGGGGAAATCTCAGGTGTTTGTCCTGGCTTAAGCACTTCCTGCTCCTGAGGATTTTCTGTTTTGATTTCATTCACAGTGGCGATATCTGTTTGGGATATAGACAAAGAGGGAGAACCGGAAAAACAATCATTCCCTGTTTCAGAGAGGGAGGAAATCTAAGAAGACTGAATGAGAGAGACAAGGTGGGCCCCAAACCACGCAAGGAGGGGTGAGGAGGACCCATTTCCTGCGCGAGTGAGTGGGCACCCTGACTCTGTTGCCCCTCCCCCTTTCGCGGATGGCACATCGCTCCTCGCTTCGTGGGTGGGCTGGCCCTGGCGGTACGGCAGAATTCTGGATTCAAAGCTCAACGTCTCAATGCTACATCTTCACCCCTAGTTCGCAGGCAGCTCCTTATACCAAGCGGACCACGTGCTCCGTCTAGCCCAGTATGTCCGGCCATCAGCAGCTCTCCAAGGCCCCAGGCAGAGGGAGAAGCTGAGATGCCAGGGGACTGAGCTTGAGAGGGACCTATATTGCACGCAGAACAAGCCCCTCTCGTTTCCTGCTGGAGACGCTCTTGGGAACACATGAAACTGCGCGCACTGGCGGTGACAGACAACACTGCGACCCTTCTGCAGATTCCTCAGAGATCCACAGTTCCACCGCAACGGCTACCTGCAGAACTCTCTCTTTCGGTTTTCGCAAACCTCTGGACGAACACATCTTCCCCTCCTTCCAGCCAGGAGATGAAGTCTGGTTTGGGGATCAAAACTCCTTTAAGGGAGGAAACAAAGAGAGGGAACAAAGGGGTTAACTTCTAGCACGTTCAAGTTCCAAACAGGCAAAAAACAGAGGCTAGAAGACGTGCTCCTGACAACATGCGACTCTTCTAGGTTTGCAGAGTTTTGCTTTGTGCTGTTTGGGGCCCAGGGGACACTTGCGGAGTCAGGCTCCCCCCCCCCCGCAGTCTGCAGTGGTACAGTCCCAGTATGTATGTTCTGATTGGCCCTTACAACTCCCAAGATGAAAAGAAGCTTGCGCCTCTCCTTTCTCACCCTTCAACATTTTCAGAGACAAAAACAGGGATATTTATTTAATTTATATGCTGCCTCTCCTAACGCACCCAAGGCAGCTAACAAATGGATTGGAGCTGGTGCAGATCGGCGCACACACACACACACACCCCCCGCCGCCATCCACCCACTCGTTCGCCTCCACTGCTTCTCCTCCTCCCACACGCTAGACAGGAAAAGGAAGAGGGGGACAAAACAGGAGGGGGTGGGCAAAGAGGAGTGGGCTAGAGGAAGCGCTGCCTGATGTGAGCTGTTGAGCACACATCCTCCCCCCCCCCTCGGCACCTATCAAATCACCACACTTCAGGGCGAAGGGATCCTTACCCAAAGGAGCCACATTTCCATAGTTCTCCAGCATGACCTCCCTGTACAGAGCTCTTTGGCCCGGATCCAGCAGGGCCCCCTCCTCCTCCGTGAAATACACGGCCACCTCTTCAAAAGTCACCAAACCCTGAAGAAAACAACAACAACATTTTTCCCTCTGTCCAGAAATAACCTCAGACAAGATGCGATCATCCCTCTACTTGGCTCACAACACGGCCAAGAGATTCGACAAGGGAGGACAGGGTGATGTAGCAGAGTAGCTGACAGTGTGAGAAGACGACACCCTCTGCCAAACTGGGGCGGGAGCCTACACAATCTGTAAGAGGAGCCCTGCTGGATCAGTGGACGGGTCCATCTAGCCCAGCCTCCTGTTTCCAACAGTGGCCAGCCAGGTGCTTCTGGGAAGTTCATAAACAGGGCCTGAAAGCAGTGGCCCTCCCCATTCAAAGAGACAGACTGCCTCTAAACTTGGAGGTGTCATTTAGCATGAATTTGTCTCATCTTGATAAGAAGAGCCCTGCTAGATCAGACTAAGGGACCATCTGGCCTAGCAGCCTGCTTCCCACACTCACGGCTGGCCCATCTATGAAGCGAGCTGAGGTGGTCACCTAAGGCAGCACACTGGCAGGGTCACTCTCCGCCATCTGCCTACTCACCTCTGCTGCTGCTCCTCCTCCTCCCGCTCCCTGGATTGGAAAAGGAAGAGGGGGGATGGAGCAGAAGAGTGGTGTGCTAGAGCGGCAGCCGCAGTAGAAAGAGCTTCATGTGAAAGAGGGATGAAGCTGTAACATCGAGAGGAATAGCTTTGAATCCAGAACACACACACACACACACACACACACACACACACACACACACACACACACACACACAATTTGGTTGGGAAACACATGGAGCAATAGGGTTTCTTCTGCGGCAGGGGCCCACGTCACACTCTGAAACGCCCCCCCCCCCCTTCCGGAGGTGGAGAGTCTCCCATCCCTTGCAGCTATCAGGTGGATTTTGAAGCCTTGCTGGTTTCTGTTCTTCTGTTCGTCTGACTGAGAACGGGGGGGGGGGGGGGGAGAGATCCCTGGATTGGTGCCCCTTGCACGGTATACTTTGTACGTTTCTCTGCTACAGATCTACTGATTTATAAAAAATAAAATCAAAATAAAACAAAACCAGAACTCAAAATGCCGGCCCCCCCAGATACTGACTGGGACTGGGTGTGGCTTTTCTTGCAGGAATGGAAAGCTGCGTCAGGACAAAAAAAGTCTGCAATATTTGCATCTGTTCTAGCAAGAAAACCAATATCCAAGACTAGAACCAGAAAGGGTCAAGGGAACATGGGGAAGCAGCGCCTGTCACCCTCCCTGGTTTCCAGCCCCACAACAAGCCCCCTCCCATCCCCGCCCCGCCCTTACCTGAGCCGGCTCTAGGGCAGCATGAAAAGGGGAGGAGCCTGAAGGCCTCAGAGGTGTCGTCCCGTCGACTTCATCGGCAGGAAGATAACAAAATTTGAGACCGTTATTACGCTAGTCACAGGTCTGAAAAACGTTTTTATCCCACCCTTCCTCCAAGGAGCTCCGCGGGGTGCATGTGGGGTCTGCCCCTCCCTCCCAGACGTTCCTCCTCTCTTCACAACAACCTTATGATGCAGGCCAGGCTGAGAGAGAATGGCTGGCGCAAGGCCACCCGGCGATCTAGGCTGTATCTAGCAGAATGATGGACCAGGTGGATGTGGAGGGAGGGAAAGACCACAGGATTTATTTATTTACCATATTTCTATCCCGCCTTTCTCCCCACGGGACCCAACTAGCAGGCGCTAACGTTACGCTGCACCTTCTTCTGCACAGCCGCAATGGAGGTTCTGTTTCTCGCTCAGGTGGAAGAGTGACAAAATGCGGGGAGAAGGACTGCAGCATTGGCAACTGCTCTGTGTGTGTGTGTGTGTGTGTGTGTGTGTGTGTGTGTAAACATGCACAAAGACAGGGGTGCCACCACCTGATGCCATGGCACACGGGGTGGGTGGGTGGGGGGTGGAGCCCCTTACCCTGCTCTTCGTGCAGCTTCTGTTAACCAGAAAGCACAGGATTTCCAATTTTACCCCGTATTGTCCCGAGTACAAGACGCACCTGATTATAAGACGCACCCTTAAAGTTTGGTGCTATTAAAAAAAATTAATTAAATCACTGGCATTAAATTGCAACAGCCTGATTATAAGACGCACCCCTAGTTAAAAAAACTTAAATTAGGAGAAAAAAGTGAGTCTTATACTCAGACCAATACGGTATTTAAAGGAACTGTGGGAACAAAGGGGCTTCTTGGTTCACCTGGTCCCTGTAAGTATAAACGGAAGCCCCGCACTTCTGGGGTGTGCAAAAACCACACAAGGAGCACAGTAAGGAGACAGAGGACCCATTTCCCGCTGGAGTGGATCAGTGGAACCGGATCTGGCGGGACATGGCAGCAGACACCGTGAGACGGGCACCTCGAATCCGCCACCCCATCTGGCGCTGGGCCAAGCCGCGTCAGGTGGCCCCAGGGCCCCGAAAGGTCTGGCATGCCCCGAGTGTTGCTGCTGGTGGAGACCACATGAGCCAAGGGCATGTGAGAGGAAACACATGGCGGATATAGAGACGTCATTACACACACACATCCAAACTCTGAGTAGACACAGTTAAGCTGGATCCTGACAGTCGCTCTCAACAGGCCCCCCAAGACCCTCACCACGCAGGCTGAGATCCCCCTCCTCCTCCTCGACTCCTTTCTGCAGCTGTCCCGGCTTGGCTGCCAAAGATGACGGAACACACCTTGCAGCCTCCTCGTTTTCCTCCTCCGACGACCCCAGCTGAATCTGGAACAAGAGGCAGCACGGTTTTGTGCAAGACAGAATGGGGAGAGGGAAAACCACCGACAGGGAACCACCACCTGAAACAAGCCGGGCTGGATCAGACCAAAGAGCCATCCAGCCCCCCACACTGGCCATCCAACCCCCCTGGGGAAGCCCTACAAACCGGGCAGAACGACCACCCATCCCGCCCTGTGGCTCCACCACACCTGGGGTTCACAGGTACGCCGGTGGCAGGGCGCTTCACCATCTGGTCAGAGACCACAACATTTCTCCGCCAGACATACACTCAGCATTCCGTTGGGCTCCCGCTGACTGGGGACATCTGAAATCAAACCCCCCCCCCCGGTATTGGTCTCACCTCCTCTTCCCAGCCCTTCAGCTCCTCCTGACTCAGCAGGAAATCTTCAGCCAGGGCCACTGCTTGGAGGCAGGTCTCTGGACCCCCTTCCTTGACCCAGCTCTGCATCTCCGGGGGCAGGACAGCCAGGAACTGCTCCAGGACCAGCAGCTCCAGGATTTGTTCCTTTGTGAGTCTCTCGGGCTTCAGCCACCGATGGCAAAGCTGTCGGAGGCGGCGACACACCTCTCGGGGCCCCTCGGTCTCTCGGTAGCAGAAATGCCGGAAGCGCCTGCGCTGGATCTCAGCACTGATGTCTTCTTCGGCCAGAATGGGGTCTCCTGCCCTCTCGCAGTCTAGGTCATCTCCCACTGCCAGACTCTTACAACCCTTTGGGGCATCTCCGTGGAGGCCTGACGAGATCTGGACCACCACTTCTGCTGGAGGGTTGGGGTCACTGTCAGCTCCGTGCTCCGAGGAGGCCAGAGATGATGCGCTGGCATTCTTATCCCTTCGCTGCAGCTGCCCATTCCCCCAACCCGTGGGCTGGGGCTGCAGAGCCTTCAGAAACTCCTGCCATTGGCGTTCCCAGTGCTGGGCCAACCCATCTTCGGGCTCCTGTTTCACCTGTAGTTGTGGCCCCCATGTTGAAAACCCTTTGGCAGCCCCAGCTTGAACAGCATGGGGAGGTGTTTCTCTGGATTCCTCCCCATTCATTGGATTTGGTGCTTCCGTCTCCTCCGTTTTAATTCCCGCAGGTAACTCACAAAACTGGTGGCCCACGGCTGCCAACCCGCCTCCTCCAGACATGGTCTTTCACTTTGGAGGGGCTGGGCTCAAATCTGGACTGTGCCTCTTCACCAGAAATGTTGCAAAGGGAAACCGTTCGTTTCAGTCCCGTAACTCTAGGACACTCCAAAAGGCTGCACGACTGGGCTGCAAGAGGTCGGAAGTGGGGAGACGCTGCACAGTAGCTGGTTGGCCGCAAGAAGATCTTCTCCCTGAAGGAACAATGACACACCACAAATCTACAGTCAAGCCAGGAATATCTTCCGCTACGGCAGCCAGTAATCCTCAGCACAGAGATATAAGCGCAGCCCTGGGGGAGGAGGCCAAAGGCCCATCAAGGCCAGCTTCCTGTTTTCCACAGTAGCCACCAGATGCTTACGGGAAGCTGGGCATGAAGCAACTGGAACTCAGAGGTATACTGCCCCTGAAGATGGAGGTTCCATATAGCAATGTTGGTTAATAGCAATTGTTAGACCTCCTGCATGAATGTCTTCAATGCCCTTTTCAAGACACCTAAGGCAGCGACTATCACCACAACATGTGGTAGCATGTTCCATAAATGTATTCTGTGTTGTGTGAAAACGTTACTGGCCCTCGTCTGTCCTGAATCCATTGCCCGCCCACCTGTTTCACTGGGTGACCCGAGTTCTTGCATTACAAGAGAAAAACTTATCTGCGTTTCCCTTTCTCTGTGGATTTTCACCGCCGCTTTTGACCCTGGGTTCTTTCTGTTGCTGGGATTTATTTCCCCAACACTTATTTCCACCATGTGTTTGTACTCACAGAGTAAATTTAACACAGCAGACGTTCCAGATCCTAGAGCTGGTAAGGCACAAAAGGCATCCCTCGAAAAGGAGCATTTTCCAAAACTTTCCATCTTCAGAGAATCCGCCCACTGCACATCAACTTGTCTGGGGAAGAAGCCCGGCGCTGATTCTACACCCCACTGTCTGCCCCTATTCCCATATTTTTCAACTGGCACGTGCTGGAGGTGCTCAGATTTTTATGCTTGCTTTGTATGTTGATGTTATTGTTTTTCATTCTGTATTCGGGGTTAGTTGCTTTATGTACGCTCACATAGAAAAGCAGGTGAGAACTGTATTTAAATAAATATGTTGACATGGGATGCTAGCTGGCTTGGCCTCTTCCCATTGATTTTTTACCACTTTCACCTGCTCCTTTGATGTGCCAACATTAGCAGGCACTGTGATATTTTATCTCCACACTGCAAAATGCTTCACCTGCGCATCAAACAATGTTAGAAAGCATCAGAGTGGCCTGACGTTGTGTTTTGGCAAGTTGACAACCTGATCCCCACAAGCCAAAAGTGTGCCTTAAAACAAGGTGTGCAAAACATTCTTACAGGGGGAGTTCAGTGACATCCGGCAACTGTCTGGCAGGGCGGCTTATTCGTCACGAAGCACCTTCTTGTTAACAGCATAAGCTGCCTTCTGCGGAGTCAAACCACTGGTCTATCTAGCTAGCTTGAAATTGCCAAACACTGACTGGCTGCATATTGTCAAGCACTGACTTCCCAGCCCTATTTGGGGGTTGAAAGCGAGATTTTCTGCATGCAAAACAGGTGCCCTGTTGCTGAGCCACCAAGAAAAACCACAGGTCTAGACAGTGAATGTATAGGCTCAGCAGGGCGCCCCATCTTAGGAGAGGCATTCCCTTGTGTGGGAAAGTGAAGGGGGTGTGTGCTTCTTCTAAGAGTTGCAGTTCTCTAATTTAAAAAAAGGGGGGATCCCTACACCAATCTGGAAGCAGCGTTGTGCAGGACTCACCACCTGCAATTGGGGGCTGCATCTGATGTTAATTTAGACACATGCACCTACAAGTGCCCCTGGTTTATACACAAAAGGGGCAAACAGAGAAATAAATGTGGCATTTCCCTACCATGTTTAGTCTGGCCCTCAGAAAAGACTGCATCTACTAGAAAGGGCGAATAATCCAATAGTCCACTTGACTATCTAAAAGCTTCGATCCCTGAGAAAACCACATTGGGCTGCCATCGTTTTCCTCAGCCCGGCTCCTGTGCCTTTAACACCGACCAAGCTATTTAACATGGGACATGATTTGCAGCTTCGTACCTACATGCGAGGAAAAGCTCCACCGGTGACCTGTTCGATTTCTGCCTGCCAGGCTGCTGTTTAAAAGGCACAGAAGCAAGACCAGCAAAACACGTTGTTGTTGTTCAGTCGTTAAGTCGTGTCCGACCCTTTGTGATCCCATGAACCATATCCCGCCAGGCCTTCCTGTCCTCCACTATCTTCCTGAGTTCGCTCATTTTCATGTTTGTTGCATCGGTGATGCTGTCTAACCATCTCATCCTTGGCCTTCCCCTTCTCCTTTTGCCTTCAATTTTTCCCAGCATCAGAGTCTTCTCCAGAGAGTCCTCTCTTCGCATTAGGTGGCCAAAATATTTGAGTTTCAGCCTCAGTACCTGTCCTTCCAGGGAACAGTCAGGGTTGATTTCATTTAGGATTGACTGATTTGATCTCCTAGCAGTCCAAGGGACTCTCAGGAGTCTTCTCCAGCACCACAGTTCAAAAGTTCAAAAGCAAAACACACTGGTAAAAAAAAACCTGACCCACCATCAGCTTTCTCGATGCTGCAGAAACTCCCCAACTGCGAGCAATCTAGATGAAGATGCGGGGCTTCCTGCAGCCTTGGGGAGGGAGGAGGGGGCACAGGCTGCCTCTCTGCTTCCAGCCCACCCCCAATTTCGCCTGCCTGCTGCAACTGTCCCTGTTTGCAACTCCCCCCCCCCCATGGGTCGCCGCCTGCTCCCGCCGCCCCCTTCCTTTCAACTCACCGAGGACGCCGCCTTGCAAGGACACCTCTCTCTCTTTCTCTGTGCCTCCCGGGGCCCCTCCTGAGCCAAAGAGGCCTGGGAAGTCCAAGCAGGCAAAGGCAGGCAGCCCCCCCCCCCGGAAGGTCCTTCCCCTTTCTGCATCCCTCTTTCTCCAGCCTGCCGGGCCTTTCTAGGAGCCTGAGCTCAGTGTGCTTAACCCCTTTGTGTCTGCCTGCGAACATGTGGGCAGAGCATCTCCCGAAGAAAAAGACGACCAGGACCGCGGCGCGCAACTGGGACGGGCGGCGGCGGCGGCACTTCTTATTTCGTCTCCTCCCAGCCCAGGCAGGCAGCAGTGGAATGGCCCGTAGTAGCAATGAGGCGGCTGGAGGGAGAGAGGACTCTGTCCTGGCTCGGTTGCAGGCCAGACACACCTGGGAAAGACCCCCCTGAGCCCCTGGCTAGACTCCGGGGGAGCCGCTGCCAGTCAGGGTCGGTAGACAGATAATGCCATTGGTCTGGCTCAGCATGGCAGCGTCACATGGTCATTTCTGGAGTATCCTCCACATTGCCTGCATGTGTCACTGAGCTGTCTCGGGTTCAGAGCCCAGCATTTCGAGGGAGGGCTGGAAAGTAGCAGACAGTGCTGAGCTAGAAGGACCAGCTGTTCCATTAAGGCCGTTTCCGAGGTTGGAACATTGTTACAGAAAGAATCCCCTCTGCTGCGGCTACTGTTGGAAGTTCTTGTCTTGTGGTGTGGTTGGTGTATGGATTTGTAAGAAGTTGAGAAACTGGCAAATTAAGAATGAAAAGTTTAACAAAATATTGCAGGGGCCTGGAAACCAGGAGGAGCACAAGAGACAGAACATGTGGGCAGAAGGCAAAGAAATAATCACATGGGTGGGTAATTCGACAGAGCAGGAAGAGCCTCTAGGCCAGAGGTTCCCACCTGTGGTGGGGTACACAGTCCACAGGCTGGTGGTCTGTGGGTGGGCGGTGGCCAAGATGATGGCCACCATGCCGCCCACTCTGCGCTGTGCTGGAGGCCAAAATTTAGCAGCGGCTTGAGCTCGGCCACACTGGCAGAGCTCGAGCACGTGGGCTTTCCAAGCAGGGAAGGGCACTCCCCCCTGCCCTTACTCCTTCCCTGTGGCTTTCTGTGTTCCGGAGCAGCCACGAACCCAGAAGTGCCAATGACATCATTGGCACTGCTTTCGGTGGTACGCAGCTGCGTCGGGGGCTGAAGTGATGGTATGCGACCGACCAAAAAGGGTTGAGTACCTGTGCTCTAGGTCCAGGGTCGGCAACCTTTTCAAGCAAAGGGCCTGGATGTTCAGAGACGACATCATTACTGAACGTCCGGGTTGCCAAGCTCTTGGAAGCAGCTGTACGGAGCTCAACTTGGGAGGGGAAGCCACCTGCACAGTTTGCCACATGCTGGGTAGGGAATGGCAGCGCTGCCAGCCCAGGCTCAGAGTCCCTCCACCACTATGCAGCCCTGCCGCTCCCTGTCTGGTGCACGGAAAACTGGGCGGGAGGCTTTGCCTCCCGAGCTGAGCTCTGCGCGGGCCGGATGACCTTGGGTGGTGGGCTGGATCTGGCCCACATGCCGCAGGTTGCCGACCCCTGCTGAACGCCGTAGGTGGCCTGAAGACACAGGACAAGGTGTGTCGTCAGAAGGGGATCTTTCATTCCCAGTGTATGGGTTGGGTATAGTCCACTGCACTGCCAGCCCATCCATGAGGCCACCTGGGCCAGGCTCCAAGGGGTGGGTGGGCTCAGAGTGCTGTTGCCGCCGCCGCCTCGCTCCAACCTGCCATAAGAACGTAAGAAGAGCCCTGCTGGATCAGGCCAAAGGCCCATCTAGTCCAGCTTCCTGTGTCACACAGTGGCCCCACCAGATGCCTCAGGGAGCACACAAGACAACAAGATAACCTGTTTCCTGCTGCCACTCCCTTGCACCTGGCACAGAGAAAACCTACTTCTAAAACCAGGAGGTTGCTTATGGCTTATAAGCTGTGATGGACTTTTCCTCCATGAATCTGTCCAAACCCCTTTTAAAGGCATCCAGGCCAGATGTTATCACCACATCCTGTGGCAAGGAGTTCCACAGATTAATTACACGCTGGGTAAAGAAATATTTTCTTTTGTCTGTTTTAATACTCCCTCCACTCAATTTGAGTGCATGTCCCCTAGTTCTAGTGTTGTGTGAGAGGGAAAAGAACTTTTCTCTATCCACTCTCTCCATCCCATGCATAATTTTATACGTCTCAATCACTGCCGCCAGTGATCGGCTTCTTGCTCACGCAGGCGAGCAGCAGCTCATTCCCCTCCTTGCCCTGCTCCTTGTACGCTGCCACAAAACCCAAAAATGCAGGACTTCTGTTTTCATTTACAGGGACAGTGCAGTCACTTCTGGGTTTCACCGCAGCACGCAAGGAGCAGGGCAAGGGTTTTGGCGTATTGTTCTTGTAGCGCAGAGGTGTCCATCCCAAGACAGCATCAAGCTGTGTGCCAGGTTGCACCACTGCGGGGCCACTGGCCAATTTCTGGTGGACGGACGCTGCACCCCCAGAGCCTTGCCGAGATTCTTGTGTGGAGCTTGGCCTGAGCCCGCAAAGTCCTGATGTCCTTAAGCAAGAGCTGCACACTCAGGATCACTTAACGTAGATTAAAAAAACTTCCAGCAGGACCGCTGTGGTTGTTTCCACACAAAATAGGTTTTGAGATGTTTGTCGTAAGACACACAGGCAACAACATCACCCACTTGCAATGGCCGCCTCATCCTTTCAGTGCGACAGCTGTGAAAATTCAGAGCACCGCCTTTCTCCGTCAGAGATCGGAAGGGCTCCGGGGCATGGTCCTTTTGAACCCAAGAGTCAGATGCTGCTCTAGGCCCTCCTCCTCTCCTCCACACTTCCTCTTCTGCTCCATTCCCTTTTTCTGAGGCAGGGAGCAGAGGCTGGCACATTGCCAGGTAAGGGGGGGGGGCAGCATTTAGCACACTGCCTCAAGCGCCAAGAGGTTTTGAGCTGGCATTGCATACATGGGGGGGGGCCCTCTATGCTCAGAGGCAGAATGCCAGGGAATACCAGCGGCTGAGAAGCAATGGTGAAAGAGGGCTATTGCCATCAAGCCCTGCTTATGGGCTTCTCAGAAACCTCTGGCTAGGCACTGTGGGAAACCGGATGCGCCTTTGGTGTGGTCCAGCAGAAGTCTTGTGTAACACAGAAGATGATGCTTGACAGCTGAAATGAGAGACAAAGGGGTCACCAACCGCTCCATTTGCCACTGGTTTCAACAGGCTGAAGTCAATCTGAATATTGCAGCCTGGTGTTTTTTTACTTACATTTTATTGTTTTCCAGATATAACAGAACAAAGGAAAGTGCAAGGAATAGATAGCAGACTAGAAAAAAGAATCAAAGTAACCATGGCTTGCAAGCCATGGTGAAGGAATTATGCATTGCTTGTACTGTATTTTTTTTAAGCATCCCCCCCACCTCTAACAAATGTAACGTATGAACTAGTACAGTAATAAAACAGACACAGAGTAACTTAAATATAACAAAAAAGAGATATCTTTATATACCTAAGACAAACAATAGCTCGGTTTATAAACATTTTTTTCCTTTTTCAGATTTCACTCCAACAGCCTAATTCTTAATCACCAATGTAAGCTTCAGCTTCTTGAGAAATCTCCACTTTCTCCGTTAAAAAAAAGTCAGTCAAGTTTCTGGCCCTCATGAGTAAAAGACAGGCAAAGCTTGGTGAAATTTCAGAAGCCAAAAGGCATAAGATGAAGAATCAAAATTCACTTTCACCTGCTAGGGCCTTTCAAGCTGTGGCCCCCCTCATAGTGGTCATGGAATCACCAACAGCCCTGCAGAGAGGAAGAAAAAGAGAAGTGGCAGCCAGTGAGGTTTATCTCCCTTCCCTGACACCTTTCAATTTGTAATTATTTCCCATTGTTTGATTTTATGCAAGCCACTCAGGAGCCTTGTTGGCTGGCTAGCTACAAATGCTATAAATATAAATAAATAAATAATTTCTGGCAGTCCTGAGATCAGGCTTCAGGGTGTGCATGGCCCTCCTTGTCTCTCTCTCTATGACTAGCAAGAGCAGGAGATAATCAAGCAAGTACAGAAGAGAGAGACGTTACGGAAATCTCGTTAAATTGCACAGTTTATGATGGATCCCTCCTTGGTACAGTATTTGGATTAATTCATTAAACTCCCATTTGTAGGGCCACAAATAGGCTTTGGGTGCAATCCTATCCAACTTATGCCACCGTTGTAACCAGTGGCGCAGCGAGAACGGGAGGCCCCAGAACGGAAAGGGGATTCAAATCCCCTTTGAATTCCCCTTTTGGAAGGGATTTGAATCCCCTCCCGTTCTCGCTGTGCCGGTGGTTACAATGGTGGCATAAGTTGGATAGGATTGCGCTGTTTGTTATCTTTCACACTTTTAAACAATCGGTATCATTTGTATCTGAAGACTTCAGCTACAAATGATATCTATTTTTGAAAAGTGTGACAGAAGATAACCAACCCTACTAAGACATATGGCTGAGCCCTTGTGTTCCGCTGAATGCACTGTAAGCTTTTCCTCGACCTTTTGCTTCATTGCTCCCAGTTCCTCAGTAAACCAAGGAGCTGAACCAGCTCTGCTCAGAGGGGCAGGGTGCTTAGGAATGCTTGACCCAAGTCATTCCCCCGTTCCAAAAAGTGACCAGGGCATCAACAGGAGCACCAGCCGACCGTGTGGGGGCTCCCCGAGGACAGACATACCCCCTCCATCCCCGAAATGGAGAGCCCCTGACCCTCACTAACAGGGATCACAGGGGGACACGCAAATGTATAAATGCACACATAACACACAGAGATGCACTAAGCATGCAAAGTGCACACACTCAGAGGGTATAATCTGAAAGCATGTGAACTAGCACCTTTGCTGAAACAAGACGAGTTTGAGTTGGGCCAGGACATGTATAGCATATGGATGAAAAGAAGGTAGGATATAAAAGTAATCAAAGCAAAACTACTTAGCACAGCTACCTTGAAAAACAGAATTTTCCTTTTTTGACGAGTATCCGTTACTTAACTTTGTTTATCTTTTAATTTCATTTTTAAAACGTGGTATCTAAGCTGTGTTCTAGAATAAAAAGCCACAGAAAAGACCTGTTCGATGGATCGTTCACATTTAGAAATCTTATTTGTGAAAAGTTATATTTAATGGTTTTTTAAAGTTAACAATAAGTTAATGTGTTTTAATCAGCATATGTATCAAACATGTTCATAAGGATATCATATTTTTCAGTGTCTTCATAAAAGAGTCCACCAATGTAAGCGTAGTGCTGACCAGTCCAATGACTATGCAAGACACTAAATGTCATTTTCAGAGCTTTATGCGCCACTAACTTTGAGATATAAAGAACAAGTCTGATGATGAATAAGATTATGTTCCACAGGAACTCTTTGGTCCTTTGTGCAGGATTGCTGTGGAGCATTTGTACCAACCTTCAAACATTTGTAAGGTTTCTTCCTTGTGTGGGATCCCTGATGGTAAAGGAAAGATGATCTGTCAGCAAAGCACTTTCCACATTCTAGCCATTGTTAAGGTTCCTCTCCCATGCGAGTTCTCCAATGATTGCACCTTCAAACGAGGGCTGATTGGTCAACAAAACACATCTCTCATTCTGTTATTTGTACAGTTTCATTTCCCTGTTGACAAATGGGGGGGGGGGCTTTGCCAGCAAAACCTTTCCCACATTCCAACAGTTTATAAGGACTCTCTCTTGTGTGGACATTCTGATGATAAACAAGGCATGAGCCATCAGTAAAACATTTCCCACATTCCAAACATTTAAAAGAGCTTTTTCCTGTGTGGGTTCTCTGATGGTAAATGAGGGGATGATCTGTTGCAAAATACATCCCACACTCCAAGCATTTATAAGGATTTTCTCCGCTGCAGACTCTTTGGTGGATTCTCCTTCCAAGTATAACATTTCCCACAGTCTAAGCACTTATAAGGCTCACCGTCCATGTGGAGTCTCTGATGTCTCACAAGTTCAGAATGTTCAGCATAACACACTCCACATTCCACACATTTATGAGGTTTCACTTTTATGTGGATTCTCTGATGTGCAACAAGATTCCCTTTCTGAGTAAAACATTTCCCACAGTCCAAGCACTTATAAGGTTTCTCCCCTGTGTGGAGACGCTGATGTCTTGTAAGAGTTGAATTAAGAGCAAAAGATTTCCCACATACTGGGCATTTAAAAGGTTTCTCTCCTGTGTGGGTTCTGTGATGGCCCACAAGAGTAGATTTGTCAGCAAAATATTTCCCACACTCCAAGCATCTATAGGAAGTCACTCCTGTGTGGACTCTCTCATGTGCAACAAGAAGCCTTTTACGAGCAAAGGATTTTTCGCATTCTGAGCACTTATGAGGCTTTTTCCCCAAATGGATTCTATGATGGTAAGCAAGGGATGATTCATCAGCAAAACCTTTCCCACACTTGAAGCATTTATGAACGTCTTCTCCCACGTGGACTCTCTGGTGGTAAAGAAGGGACGAATGGTCAGGAATACATCTCTCACACTCCAAGCATTTGTGAGGCTTGTCTATCACGTGGACCCTCAGGTGCCACAACAGCTGTGAAAGTTCATTAAAGAATTTCCCACAGTCCAGACATTTACAAGGTTTCCCACCTGTGTAGAGTCTCCAATGTCTGAGAAGGTTTGACACCTCAGCAAAACACTGCCCACACTCCGGCACAAGCTATTCTTCCTGGAGTTGCCTGCTGGCGGAAAAGGGAAACACATCAATGCTTCTCAAATGATTGAGACATATAAAATTATGCCTGGGATGGAGAGAGTGGATAGAGAGAAGTTCTTTTCCCTCTCACACAACACTAGAACTAGGGGACATCCACTCAAATTGAGTGGAGGGAGGATTAAAACAGACAAAAGAAAATATTTCTTTACCCAGCGTGTAATTGGTTTGTGGAACTCCTTGCCACAGGAGGTGGTGATGGCACCTGGCCTGGATGCCTTTAAAAGGGGATTGGATAGATTTATGGAGGAAAGGTCCATCACAGGTTACAAGCCATGATGGGGATAAGCAACCTCCTGGTTGTAGGAGTAGGTTTTCTTTGTGCCAGGTGCAAGGGAGTGGTGACAGGATACAAGTATCTTGTTGTCTTGTGCTCCCTGAGGCAGCTGGTGGGGCCACTGTGTGATACAGGAAGCTGGACTAGAGGGGCCTTTGGCCTGATCCAGCAGGGCTCTTATGTTCTTAAGCAAGGGGAGATGTAGATGAAAAGATAAGAAAACACACCAGGGCCACCTTAATGGAATCTAAACACACTGCAAAGAAATGCTGGTTCACCATTGGCCTCCTGTCTTTCATGTCATCCCAATATACTCAAATCACCCACATCGATGTGCTGCTTCCAGGGCTTTCTGAAGCCCAATTCACACATGCGTGGTCACAGACTGCTGACAGCCACAGAACATGAAGAGACTTCTGTTAACTAATCTCCTAAAATCAGTTCAAATGCAATGCTTTTCAAAAGGAGCATTGCATTCAGGTGGAGCTACGAAACGGACACGGGTGAAATGCAGAGAAAGCAAGTGATGCTATGCATGTGTGAACCAGGCCTAACACAGAGAAGGCTTTGAGACGAACCACAAAAAAGGGGAAGATGATCATGTAACCAAGTGGGGCGAATGCTCTGCTGTCGTCCCCATCCCCCCGTCCCCATTTTTTGGCTTATTTTCCCTTACTTTTGGGCCATCGAGTCCCTCAAAGAGACTGCCTGGGGGGCTCCTGTGAGGTTCGATGTCCGAAGCAGCATTCCCAACAAGCCACATACGCAGGATGTGGGCTCCGTGTCTTCATCTGTGGAACCTGCTCAGACAGCAGTAACTAGCCAAGCCTCCTGCTGAAGCTGGCCTGTGGCCACTGACTGGGCAACCACGTCCACCTGCCCAGGTCAAGGGCTGGGGTGGAGCGGCAGGGGTTTCCTCCTCATCCAACGGATGGCTCTATGACACCGTCAAACCGAGATTTCCTAAGGTCAAGAACAAGTTTGCTTGGGGTGTTCCAGCCTGGCTCCCTCAGAGAAGCATATCCTCCCCTGCCTCTTGGGGATCAGGGAAGTCTGGTAAACCCTTCAGGCTGACTTAGAGTAAGCAGCAGACAGGGAATAACTTTGCTTGACAGTATTGCCTGCTGGTGATTTTAGGTAATATCTACACCTAGGCACTGCCAACGCCCAAGCTATGTTCTGAGCTTGCTTGTTCTATTTACCGTATTGTCCCGAGTATAAGACGCACCTGATTATAAGACGCACCCTTAAAGTTTGGTGCTATTAAAAAAATTTAATTAAATCACTGGCATTAAATTGCAGCAGCCTGATTATAAGACGCACCCCTAGTTAAAAACTTAAATTAGGAGAAAAAAGTGAGTCTTATACTCAGACCAATACGGTATTTTTTTTCACGTAGCAATGAGCCCACTCCCCCCCAACCCACCCCCCCACACACAGAGTTTGTTTATTTCCTCCTTTCTTTGGAGTTTTAATAAACTGGCTACGCTTTGACTCTTTGCCTGCTTAGTCCATGCTCACGGGTAACTGAGCGGACAGTCTTGGCTTTGTTTGTGTTCACTATTGCAATTCGGTTTAAATGAGTTCCTGTGCTTACCTGGGAGAGGGAGGTGTTCCTCAGACAGCCACCCCCACCCCCAAACTCTGCACAAACCTCTCCAGTCTTGGACGATGGCAACAGATTACCAGCTTCCTTCTCCATTCCAACCACTGACCCAGTAAATCAATGAAGCGGAGAGCAGGAAGGAGTGCACTGAGCACTAGCCACTAGGTGCTACTCCCCTTGATCAGCCTCCAGCTTCCCCAACACCAGGTAAGCTCAAAAATGAAAAATATCATGGCTTGGGGAAGATCGCGGGCACCCTTTGCCCTGTTTATTTCCCCCTCCTCTTCCATCACTGAGATTATCCCTCTGTGACCAGCAAGAACTACAAAATAGGATTGTGCTTTTGGAGCAAGTGCTTGGCTGGCCTTCATTTTCTTCCCCAGATTGTTGAAAACAATCAAACGATTTAAAGGAGCAGGATGTCACTCCAGAGGCAGCAACAAGCATGGGGAGAGCAGCAAATATAAGGATGGAGGTGGCACAAGATGTTTGCTACTGCGGGGGATTCCTTTCTGCTCCCCGCATCATCTACCACCACCACCACCCCAGGAAACCGCACAGCTCCATGAACGAGGCTTTTGCTTTTAAAAATATTGGATTAAGGGAGTTGGTGTCTGTGGCTTTGCCACACCTGCCAAGGGAATTGTAATTGGCTGGGAGAGGAAAAGCTAGAACTGTAGAGAGGAGAGGAGCTGGGAAGGCTGAACATGGCCTGAAACACTCCATCAAGGGACTGATGCCGCCGGTCTTTGGTGCTCGTTCATTCAGACGGCCGTTTCGGATATAACGCCATACACAATGACGACGTAAACCAATTGGAGCAATTCTTGGATAAGCAGGATGGAAATATTTTCAATAAAAATATCCCTGAAATGTTTTCACAATTAGTGCCACTATCCTAGGACTTTTGGCTTACCCCAGCTGGAATCGGAGGCCTCCTCATCCGAGAGCTGAGAATCCAGCATCCACGGCTCTTCCCATCGTTCCAAGTGGGAGATAAGATCAGGCTTGGGGACTGGAGGTCCTTCTTGGAAAAAGGAGAAAACAGACAGTCAAGAGGCTGAACCTACTGTGCTAATCCTGACCAATGACCATTCAAGGGATTCTCATCGACACCCAGAGAAGCCTGGCAGCTCCACAATGGTTCTGGCCAACGCGTTCTGTTTCTAGCACAATCGCTCATGGTTAAGAGAATATTCCTACTACTTTGCTCATACCCCGACCGTTGAATGGACCTGTGGTCTGAAATAGCAGGGCTCTTCTTCTTCATGCAAAAGAGGCCCATCGACAGCTATTGGCCATGATGGGTCAATGTTCGGAACCATGTATGTCAACGTATACCAGTTATTGAGGAATCACTCCTGCTGAGCAAAGAAGCCCCACTCAACGTGACGACAGTCTTGAGCAGAGGGAGAGCAGCTCCCAGCATAGGGTTCCCCCCCACCACTCATAGCTCCATAGTGACTTCGACTGCAAGCCCCTTTGGGACAAGGAACCATTTGTTCATTCCTTTGCTAAGTAGACCGTTTTGAGGACATTCTGTTGAAAAGGGGTCTACCACTATTTCAAACATCAGCAGCAACAGTAGGGAGGGCTCAGTGGCGTTCTTTGCTGGGGGGCCCTGTGGCCAGGGGGGTGCCTCTTCAGCCTTCGGGCCGCGGCCAGCCGCACTCACCTCGGCGCGACTCCTTTTAAAACTGGCTGTTCTGTACATGCGCAGAATGCCTAAGAGGCCAAGAGAGGGCAATTTTGGCGTTCTGCGTATGTACAGAACAGCCTGTTTTAAAAGGAGTCGCCGTG
The DNA here is from genome assembly GCA_026170595.1 of Plestiodon gilberti rubricaudatus. Classification (NCBI taxonomy): domain Eukaryota; kingdom Metazoa; phylum Chordata; class Lepidosauria; order Squamata; family Scincidae; genus Plestiodon; species Plestiodon gilberti. The sequence continues at coordinate 262,913,190 of JANXHW010000002.1, read as the reverse complement.
GTGAGTGCGGGGCCGGCGGCGGCAGCTGAAGAAGGTAAGGAGAGCGATGGTGCTCCCACCCGGCCCCCGCGCGCCCACCCCTATCGCTCTCCTTACCTCCTTCAGCCGCCGCCCCCGCCAGCCCCATGCTCACCTCGGCGCGACTCCTTTTAAAACTGGCTGTTCTGCACATGTACAGAACAGCTAGTTTTAAAAGGAGTCGCGCCGAGGTGAGTGCGGGGCCGGCGGCGGCTGCTGCTGCTTCAGAAGAAGGTATGGAGAGCGGTGGGGGTGGGCGCGCGGGGGCCGGCTGGGAGCGTCCTTCTGGGGGGCGCTTGGCCAACCCCTGTCCTGCCGTGCCCCGGGCGTCGGGAGGGCTAGTGACGCCACTGGGAGGGCTACTGCCCATCTCAGGCTTACAGGCTTCCCAGAGGCATCTGGGTGACCACCATAGGAAGCTGGACTAGATGGGCCCTTTTGTTCAGACTCAGCCTGGCTCTTTTTGTTCATAACAGCCAGGAATTCTCCACTCCAAAACAGAATCCATTCTCTCTCTGGCAGAGTGTGAATCTGTCGGAGCAATCGTTGTACAGTGCGAAATCTCTCTGCTTGGCAGAGAAATCAGTCAAGTTCTCGACGAAGCCAATCCAGCCTCCTTTGATGAAGGCAACAAATAAATTAAACCCAATAAGGAAATACTTAGCAGTAAATCAATGCCCACTGAACTGCTTGAAGTCACCAGCAACCAGTATGGCACTTCAAGGTCTTTTGGCTCCTCCAATATTAAGGAAGAGGCTCTTTATGCCTTGAATCAAATTCAAGGAGAAATCTGACGACATAGAAAGGCAGTCTATAAATACAGATAATAATAATAATAATAATAATAATAATAACAACAACAACATTACCCAACGAGGCCACATTCCTATAATTCTCCAGCATGACCTCCCTGTACAGTGCTTTTTGATCTGGATCCAGCAGGTCTGCTTGCCCCTCTGTGAAATACACAGCCACATCTTCAAAGGTCACCAGCCCCTGGAAGAAGAAAAGAACCTCCACCTAGACTCCAGTATGCCAGAACCCATCTTTGGGGTGCAGCAAGAAAGTCAACCCTGTCTCCGGAGAGAGCACATGATGTCCTTTGCATATCTAGACAGTTATTTCAATTTGAGGTCTGCAAAGTAGTAATGTAAGTAAAAATCAAAGGGGGGGGGGGGGGAGAACAGCATTAACTTCAACAGCCCAATCCTATCCAGGGCCAGCCCAGAGTGCGAGGGAGCAGCCCAGGAAAGGTCAAGACAGTTTTTACTTACCTTCCTGTAGGGCAGGCCACCTGGTCTCCAATGGGTCTTCTCAGACCTACATCAGCTCTCTGGCTGGCATAAGTCTGAGGAGCCCCTGGGGGTGGAAAGGGGGGGGGGAATAAGATCTGGCATGCGTATCTGGCACCAAGACACACACCCCTCCTGCCCCAGCCTGCGCTCTGCCCTGCTCAGGCGGAGGTTCTGCAGCTGCCACTCCCGGGTTTACGGGCTCCCGTCCTGGTGGCGGCCAGCTGCAGAACGACGGAGCGTCCGCAGCACCAGCAGCCCCGGCTTCACGCTGGCAGATTACAAGACCCGCCAGGGTACGGCCCGGATAAGACTGGGCCGCAAATGGCTTACTGGATACTTCTGAGGATTGAAGGTCATGCTTTGTTTTGTTTTTAAAGCTCACCTCCTGAGCAGGTTACATTTTTTGGTGACTTACAATAGGTTTTTAGTTATTTAATATATGCTTTTTGGTTTGTATGGCAGGCCCCCAACTTAGGCAAGGGCTCCGTTCCGGATAACCTTTGCATAAGCCAGAGCTCCTTTTGCAGACGCACAGCTCCGTGGAAGGTTTGGGCCGAGCGGGGAAAGAGCTGCACAAAGGGGAGGCAGGCGGGTGGGTGGGAGGGAGGCTGCCTGCACACAGGTTAATAAGATATTCTGAATACGGTATTCTTCCACTAAGCAATTCCTGATTTAACATCAACTTAAACTTTCAGAAGGAGAAGAGACAGGCAGTACATCATGAAGGTCACCATCATCTGGGAACGGCGCAGTGGGGGCCGAGGAAGCGGAAGGCTGCGGCGACGCGGGAGGCGAAGGCGGTTCAACCTTCTTTACGAACGTGCCGACAGACAGCTGGACGGTGGCTTTTTTCTTCCCTTCATAGATCTCTTTATAACAGGCCAGCAGACTCTCAACCCCTTTGCTGACTTTTAAGAATCTGGCTGGGTTGGGGTCCATCTTCTCAAACCGCGCCATGGCCGCGGCGATCTCCTTGAACGCAAGGGCCATTTCCCCGGTCACGAAGCGTTGTGGCTCTTCCTGGGGCACGACAGGCACAGACGCCTTCTCCTCCTCCTCGGCTGTTTTGGCTGCCTCCAGCTCTATCAAGTCTTCGTTCGATAACTCTGCGCCATGAGACTGTATGAGCTCCTCCACGTCGTCAGCATCCACGTTCAGGCGCAGCTGCTCGGCAAGCCTCACAATTTTAGACGTCACCTCTTCATACGTTTCGTCTCGCTCAAGCTCTTGGAAGCTGTGCACAAACTGGGGGCACAATTTCTTCCAAACCCTATTCAAACACACTTGGGTCACTTCTTGCCACGCCTTGGAGATGTTCAGAATGGCTTGGTAGATATTGTACGACTGCCAAAAATCATGCAAAGTCATATTCTCGTTGTCCATCGCAGCTAAGGCCTGAGCAAATGTCGTACGTAAATAATACGCCTTAAAGTTGGCAATGACCCCCTGATCCATGGGCTGGATGAGTGAAGTTGTGTTTGGGGGCAGAAACATGACTTTCACATTGGGATGAAAATCATCTAAGTGCGCAGGGTGGCCAGGAGCATTATCTAAGGTCAGCAGAATCTTGAACGGGATGTCCTGCTCTCTGCAGTATTTTTCCACCTCGGGAATAAAACAATTGGCAAACCAGTCCTCAAAAATGGCTTCGGTGATCCACGCCTTACGGTTTGCGTGGTAATAAACGGGAAGGGTGGCCTTACTGATGTGCTTCAAAGCACGGGGAGTTTCAGAATGATAAACCAGCAGTGGCTTCAGCCTGTTATCCCCGGCGGCGTTACTCCCAAGCAAAAGCATGAGCCGGTCTTTCGCCACGGTAAAACCTTGCATTGTCTTTCCCTCTTTTGAAATGTAAATACATTCTGGCATTTTCTTCCAGAACAGACCCGTCTCATCCACATTAAAGATTTGCTGGGCTGTATAACCACCTTCCTCGATAATTTTTTTTATCACACTGGGATAGGTTTCTGCTGCTTTATGATCAGCACCAGCCTCGCCGCTGACTTTCACGTTATGAAAATTAGAACGCATCTTAAATCTATTAAACCAACCATTGCTAGCCATAAATTTTACATCAGGATTGTCAAACTTCCCCTTAACGTCTTCAAAAAGGCTTCGAGCCTTAGCCTGAATCACACGCAGGCTAAGCGGCACGCATTTTTGAATTTGATCTTCCATCCATATTGTTAACAGCTTTTCCATCTCATAGATTGCACCAGAACGCTTTTTTGTTATGACAGTTGATTTTAACGGCGCCGAACCTTTCACATGCTCTTTAATCCGAGCGCTGTCCTTCAATATCGTGCTCACTGTGGAGGCCGCAAAACCCAGCTCACGCGATATGGAGGACAGACTTTGACCTCCCTCATACTTGTTTATCATTCTCATTTTCATTTCTAAATCAATCACTTTACGTTTACGAGATGTTCCTGCACTCTTGCTTTCGCTTGGTCGCTTCCCACTCATGACTGCTACGTCTTTACGGTACGGGCCAAACGTTACTTTAAGCTGCGAGATGATTAAGCAACGTGAACATGCGCGGGTGCGCGGCGCTGTTCTGTGTCCTGCGCAATTATGCTCCTGCTGCCCAGTCTTCTTCCAGGCACACTAACTAGGACCCCGGGTTTATGGCGGAGCGCAAACCATGTTCATGCACCTGGACATTTTAACTGTTATGGCTTATGGATGCTTCGTGTTAAGTCAAAATTAGGTAAGTCGAGGCTTACATGGAAGTTGGGGACCTTCTGTAGCCTGAAAATGTTCATAGTTTTCCTTTCAAAATTATTTTTTAAGAATAGAAAATGAGCACGTCCTGCCACATCACAAACCCAGCAACGTCGTCTTAAGAATCGTGTGCCCCAGCTGGATCCAACGCAACCTTTTGCATCCTTCCCATGAAAGGAGCAGGCAACCCAGACAGAATCAGGGACATCTTTCTGTGGACACAAGAAAGAGGAAAGCCTTTTAGGAAGATACTTAGCACTTTCTCTAAAATAAATAAATAACACTGGTGCAGTGCAGATCTAGACCAACATCTCTCTCTCTCTCTCCCCCCCCCCCAATCCCTGAAACTTCTCAAGATAATTCTACAGAGAGCTGCTGAAAAAAAGCAACTGATCAGCCAGACGGGAAGGATCCTCTCAGTCACCATTAGCTAACGCCAGTTTCTGAAGCCCTCTGAAAACAGCTGGTGGCTTCGCTGGCAGCCAACTGTTTGTGCTTATAGGCTTTTCCTACAGCAAGCACTGTGTGAAATTAAACACTCTGCAATTGTATTGGGAAGTATGGGTTCCATAGCCATGTATACAATTTAATACGAAGAAATAAAATCCTTAAAACCGCAGTTGTAGTTCAATGAGTTCTTTAAAAATTTTTTTTAAAAAAACTTAAAGTGCAACAAGAGTTAATACATACACAGACTCATACCAATGGGCAAGGGATCCTTATTTCTTAAGCCAACGTTTCACTCCTCGCGTGGAGCTTTCTCAAGGCATTCGCAGTTTGACAGCTGCTAGATGAAAAAGAGGGCATCTAGCAGCTGTCAAACTGCGAATGCCTTGAGAAAGCTCCACGCGAGGAGTGAAACGTTGGCTTAAGAAATAAGGATCCCTTGCCCATTGGTATGAGTCTGTGCAGTGGTGTCACTGTGACGCGCGTCACCCCCCCGACTCACCCCCCTGACTCACCCCCCCCATACAGAAACTTACCTTTTCCCCGCTCGTCACCCTCCGGGAGCCGGCCAGGAAGCGCTCCAGGGGTTTGCGCATGCGCGAAAAACTTAAAAGTTCGCATTTTAACGCAAGCGCTTTGGGCCTCTTCTTTTCAGAAGGCCCTGGAGCGCCGGCCGGGCCGGACGCTCCCCGGCCTCGGAGCGTCTGGCCTCCAGAGGGTGACGCGCGCCGTCGCGGAGGTGACGCGCGTCACCCCTTGGCGCGCATCACCCCCCAGCAGCCCACCCCACCCGCCACGCTACAGTGACGCCAGTGAGTCTGTGTATGTATTAACTCTTGTTGCACTTAAAAAAAAAATTAATTAAAGAACTCATTGAACAACTGCGATTTTAAGGATTTTATTTCTTCGTATTAAATTGTATACATGGCTATGGAACCCATACTTCCCAATACAATTGCAATCGTATCCAGTCATGAAAATCTCCACGTAACATTAAACGCTCTGCTTATGGCATCGTTTTCGTTTCTTCTCGAAGGGCACTTCGAGACTTCCTACCGGCCCAAAATGAAACATGCAGCAGAACCAGGAAAGCAGATGCATGCAAAGAAAGGCAAACCCTGTCCTGGGACCACTCACTCACTCACTCACTCGCCGGCATTCACAAGTTGCTGCAGGATTCAGACACTCCTCCTCCAGGTTGCTTCATGTTCCCAAAAAGGCCAGCCCGGCAAGCAAGGACAAGCCAGCCAGCCAGCCAGCCATCCTTCTTTCTTTCTTTCTTTCCTCCCTCCCTCCGTTTAGCGCCGTCGCGCACAAACTAGTTCCCAAAGAAGCCCCTTCCTTCCTTCCTTCCCTTGCAGGGGTCAAAGCCAAGTCCGAGTCCACTCTCCAGTCCAGCCAGACACCAGGAAAATGGAGATTGAGGGAAGTCAGCGAGCCCAGTGCATGCTGGTACTTGAAGTCCTTCCCGTCCTCCATTTCCAGACACAGAGCATTCTGGGAGTTGTAGTTTTTCCCCTTCTCTCGCCGGCGGTGCTCTGTTCCGGCGCTAAAAGGATTTTTAACTGTTTTGCCCTGGTTTAAACGCCTTCTTCTTGTGCCGTCTGATGCACTGCAACTCAGGGGGGACCAAATCCAAAGGGGGATTAAAACTCTTGCCCTATTATTTAACAGATGTGCCACTGCACTGACGAGCTGATGAGAGAATTTTGGCAAGTGCAGCTTTGTATGCCAGGAGCAGAAAAGCTGCACCTGCCAGAATTCCCTCTTTTAGAACAGCCCAGGCCCGTAGCCAGGATTCTAGAGATGGGTGGGCGACTATTTTTTGAGGGTGGGCAATTATGTTGGGTATTTTTTTCCCCTGCTGCAAAGCAGTGGGCTTTTTTTCCCCCTTTTTTTTTTTTGAAGCGGCTGGCTGCAAATGTTCAATTATTTATTTATTTTGCCCTGGCCAGCTTCTTCCCGCGGCTGCGTCCTCTGCGGCCACTAGCCGAGAATGAATACTGGCACGTACGCGAGCCTCGTGCAGGCGCACAACGCTTGGGAGTTCTGAGTTTGGAATCGTCCGGGGAGTCCTGGTGGATGATTCCCAAAAGCTCCCAGGTGTGTGCCTGCATGAGGCTCACAAAGGTATGCAAGACCAGGATGGTGTCGTGGTTTGGGAGTCGGACTTAGACCTGGAAGATCCAGGTTCAAATCCCCGCTCAGCCACGAAGCTTCCTGGGTGACCTTGGGCCAGTCACTATCTCTCAGCCCCACCTACCTCACAGGGTTGTTGTGGGGACAAAAAGGAGGGGAGGAAATATGTACACCACTCTGAGCTCCTTGGAGGAAGGGCGGTATAAAAATGTGAAAAATAAATAAATAAATAAATATTCAGTCCTGGCCAGCTGTGGAGGATGCAGGAAAGACCAGGACAGGACAGGATGCAGGAATGACCAGGAAAGACCAGGACAGTGCTGGTTTCTTTGGCTGGCTGGGACAGACCCCAGAAACTGGGACTGTCCCAGTTTTTCCAGGACACATGATAAGCCTACCAGCAAAATGAAAGGATAAGTGTGTGTATATGGAGAATCATCAAAGACCCGTAATCATCCACTTTTCACAAAGAGAAAATATTTGGGGTGGTTTTTTTTAAAGATGCATTTATCATCTCATGTAAAGCCGTGTAACGAGGTTTTGCATAGAATAAATGCTGCATCTCCTCCATCTGCAATGTAAAAAAAATGTATTTGTCTACATAGAAATAACATGCAACCTATCCTTTCATTTTGCACACCAGTGTAATACACAGGCTTGCATCCCTGCAAAGGAAAAACATATCACTGTGAGGCAGGTAGTATGGGGATTTTAATAAAGATGGTATTTTAGCCGACGCTTCATCCGCCAAGGTGGTAGACATTGTCAAGGAAAAATGAGGAGATAGACGTGTTAAAGGTATGACCGGAAGAGACCCTGAGGGCTTCCTTAGAGGAAAGTACAAATGTTTTTACTTGCCTCCAGGATGTCCTGTCCCCCCCCCCCCCATGCAGTGTGTGCCTTTTGTCGCAGCTGCATCAGCACTGGCAGCAGGGGATAGGTAAAACAGATAATTAACTGTTTTATTGCTTTTAAAGGTGGTTGTCTTTTGTAATTGTTTTTTCCTGTTTTTGTAAGCTGCCTTGGGTCCCTTTGGGGCGAAAGGCGGGATAAAAATATTGTGCATAAATAAAAATAAAATAGGATTGGGCTGTTACATTTCCTTTCCGCACCAAAAGGAGGTGTTCAAGGATTTTTCCAAGTCTTAACATTTCCCACAACAAATTTATCTTGATACAGATTTCAGCAGTTTAAGCTCAACAGAACGGATGTACAAATAAAACTGTACCAGAAAAGCTATACTGTACAAGAGAGACGCATCATGTGATCTGCTCCACTGGGACTTTGTGTTTTTTTTCTGTTTAGTTGCTATTCAGAGGGAAGATTTCGGATTGCTAGTAGAGGACAGCTCTCAAAAATATCCTTTTGAGGACTTCAAATTGCTCAATGATCCAACCCCTGAAATCTCCATGTGGTGCCGCTAAGTGCTAGGGCCAAGAGATCACCCTGCCCGAGAGTCTTGGGGTATTGCTGCCAGTCAGAGCGTGCTGCCCTGGGGACAGAGAGCTTACTAGTCTGACTCTATATGTCAGCTTCATATGGCTGAAGCAGAATCTTCCTGCCAGATGTTGAAGATGGCTTTAAAATGGAAAACTTTGTGGCAGGAGGAGGTGCCACACTCCAAGCATTTATATGGTTATCCTCCCGGTCACCCATTTTCTCCTCCCTCTCTCACAATACCAGAGATCATCCAATGAAACTGACATCCAATGAATCCAATGAAATGGACAAAAAGAGGGACTTTTTCACATAGCACATACTTAGCCTGTGGAATTCATTGCCACAAGGGATGGGGATGGCCACTAGTTGGGATGGCTTTAAAAGAGGTGTTGCCCATGGAGTCCTGGCAAGCTGTTTGTTGCACCCCATTGGCGAGGCAATGGCAAAGAGTGGGGCTGACGGCACTCGGCATTGATGTTCTTATGTCCTTGCTGAGCCTCGCCAACTCTGTGGAGTTGGGTGTTGCGGTAGCTGTGGGAGGCAGCACAGGTGACAAGGGTCAGCTAGGCCGAGGGTAGGGGCACTGGTTCCCCCCCCCCCCCGTGGGAAGGACTGGAGGAGGTATAAGAAGAAGGAGTGCGAGGGGAGGTCAGAGAGAGACAGAATGAAGGACACAGAAACAAAAGTCTTGGGAATTAAAAATCCGCATGTTGCCGGGAAACTCCGTCGTTATAGATAAGAACATAAGAAGAGCCCTGCTGGATCAGGCCAAAAGCCCATCTAGTCCAGCTTCCTGTATCACACAGTGGCCCCACCAGATGCCTCAGGGAGCACAAGACAACAAGATAACCTGTTTCCCTTTGACACTCCCTTGCACCTGGCACAGAGAAAACCCACTTCTATAAGATAAATAATAAATTTGTTCTAATAAATTTATCTATAATGACGGAGTTTCCTGGCAACATGCGGATTTTTAATTCGAGGATATGGTCGTGTCGTGAAAACCTACAAAAATATAAAGCCTTGCGCTGTGAGACTATGTTAAGATCTGATCATTAAAAGAAAGTGAAGAATCCGGTAAGCTGGAAGTACTCTTCTCCACTCAGCTTCTGTGAGGTGATGAAGAGAGGGAGTGAACTTCGGCTGCACCACGTTAGAGCAATTCCCACAGGGGTTGAGACACCGGGTGAGTAAGAGGAGGGAGTGGGGGGGGGCTGTGTCCACCGGGAGGGACAACGACAGGACAGGTGCAGCAGTCGCACAGTTTGGTAGGTCTCTTTTTCGACAGAATCACAGAACTCAATCTGCCTTCTCCTTTCTATGTACAAGACCCAAAGCAGCGCCAAAAGGATCCGTATCAAAACTGTGTGGAAGAGAGAATGTCTGAAAGGCAAATGCGAGAGCAATAAATACGAAATGAGCGTCAGCTCTAAGAAACCAATAAGTCCAGAGGAACAGTTTAGGGCACATCTATGGAAACCCTTGTTTTGATGGTGCTCGTGGTGGTGCCAAGCTCAGTCAAACCTTGATTTTGACAAGCAATTATTACATGTACGAGAAAGGAGACAGAGGCGAAGGACAGAAGACAGGATCCTGGAAGAGAAGGATAAAAGCCACGGGATGCTAGAGTGGAAAATCCTCAACATCTTGGAGCACTCAGACATAATACAGTGCAAAGTGATGCACATTGGGGCAAGAAATCAAAACTTCACCTACACACTCATGGGTTCTGAGCTGTCTGGATCAGGAGAGAGATCTTGGGGTACTGGTGGACACAGGTCGATGAAAGTGTTTCCATGCTCGGGATCATTAAAAAAGGGATTGAGAATAAAACGCCCAATATCATTATGCCTTTGTACAAATCGATGGTAAGGCCGCATCTGGAGTATTGCGTCCAGTTCTGGTCACCACACCTCAAAAAGGATATAGTTGAATTGGAAAAGGTGCAGAAAAGAGCGACCAGAATGATTCGTCGGCTGGAGCACCTCCCTTATGAGGAAAGGCTACAGCGTCTGGGGCTTTTCAGCCTAGAAAAAAGGCGCCTGAGGGGAGACATGATTGAGACGTATAAAATTATGCATGGGATGGAGAGAGTGGATAGAGGGAGGTTATTTTCCCTCTCACACAACACTAGAACTAGGGGACATCCACTCAAATTGAGTGGAGGGAGTATTAAAACAGACAAAAGCAGGAGCTTAATTGAAGTGATTATCGTTGCCAGCTGAGACTTCTTTGCAGAGGCTCCCTTTGTTTTTAGAGGAGATAATGGCTCCTTCTCTGCCCTGCCCTGCAGGGCTTAAGGTATATCCTTTTTGTTTGTCAAAACAAGAGCACATATACCTCTCCCCTCTCCAGGCTGTAATCAGTTGTTAATTTTTGTTCTCTGCTCTGCTGGATTTTGTATCCTTTTGTAAAGCAAGATCACATACACTTTCATCCCACCTCCCAAGGCAATGAATGGTTTAGGCTGCAATCCTGTGCAAACCTTCCTGAGAGTAAGCTCCATTGAGAACAGTGGAACTTGCTTCTGAGTAGACATGCACAGGATTGCACTGTAAATTACTGGCATCAATTTAATGCCAGTGATTTAATTACATTTTTTAATAGCACCAAACTTTAAGGGTGCGTCTTATAATCAGGTGCGTATTATACTCAGGACCAGCGTGTAATTAGTTTGTGGAACTCCTTGCCGCAGGATGTGGTGATTGCACCTGACCTGGATACCTTTAAAAGGGAATTGGACAGCTTTATGGAGGAAAAGCTCATCACTGGTTACAAGCTATGATGGGTATATGCAACCTCCTGGTTTTAGTAGTAGGCTATCTCTGAATGCCAGATGCAAGGGAGTGGCGAAAGGATACAGGTCTCTTGTTGTCTTGTGTGCTCCCTGAGGCATCTGGTGGGGCTGCTGTGAGATACAGGAAGCTGGACTAGAGGGGCCTTTGGCCTGAACCAGCAGCCAGGCTCTTCTGATGTTTAATAGAGAAGGCCCCTGCACCACACCTGAATTGCACTAACTAGCCATTACTAGCAAGCAGGCAACTTTTGGAAACTATCAGACCTGGCGTATGCATGCGCGCACCTGTGAGAGTGTGGATGTGCACATCAAGCCCTGAGAGGGCCCCCCTCCCAAGGGTGCTGTGGCAAATGGGACCCCTTCACCACAATAGAAACTCCCCTCTTTTCTGGGCTAGCTCATCGCTGGTTAGGAGGAGTCCGCAGAGTACATCTCTACCAATTCTGATCTCATCGCCTGGAAGCTGTTGACAGCAGCTGGGCTTCTGCATGTGCTGGGTGGGGAAAGGGACTTTCGGACCTTTTCATTCAGCGTTTGCGTCTCTCGCCAGGGAGAAATGGGCTCAACTGGATCCAAGCCAGAAGGGCTGGCGCCCGGACATTATCCTGGAGAAGAAGGAGAACAGGAATTCTCTGGGGAAGTCAGGATCCCTTTGCTGTTTTTTTTTTTTTTTGTAAATGCCAAAATGTCTGGATTGCTGTTAGCGCTTACCACTATAATGATACCCCAGGTGAATGGGTAGCCGGGACCTCCCTGCGTTGCCTCCCTGTGACAGACGACCTGAGCTGGGCCTAAATAATGACCTATAGCAGCGCTTCCCACACTTTTTAGCACCAGGACGCACTTTTTAAAATTACAATCTATCAGGATCCACCTTACTAGACCAAAAAAAAAGGAAAAAGAAGACAGATCTAGAAAGAAATATTTCTATTTATTAATAATTATTGAGAACAAATGCATTTTTCATGGTTTTCTCTGGGTTACAATATTTTCAACCTAAAGCAGCTTATTTTTTATTCAATATATACACAATAATTTTACAAAAAAAAACCCACACCCCTCAACAGAGGCGTCGCTGCGCCCAGAGCAGGTTGAGGTGCCCCCTCCGGAGCCCCCAATAAAACTGTCAAAATGTTAGGTTTCGTTTTTTTTTTTGTTGGTGTTGTTTTTAATTGTTTTCCGGGGGTTTTAAGTGGTAACGGGGCACTGTGTGTTTGTGTATGTGTGCTTTTCCCCCACTTATCTTGAATATGGGAAGCTTCCAGCAACAATCTTCTTCCTGCGCCGGGCACATCTTCTCCCTGCGCCCGGCGCGAACTCCGTAAAGCGCCCAGCAGCGCTTTCCAGAGTTTGTGCAGGCACAGAACGTTGATTGGAAACTTTGTCGTTCTGCGCATGCGCAAGTCTTCCACAGTTCGCGCAAGCGCAGAACGACGAAGTTTCCAGTCGACGTTCTGCGCCTGCGCAAACTGTGGAAAGCGCTGCTGGGGGCTTTACTGAGTTAGCGCCCAGGCGCAGGGAGAAGATGTGCCCGGCGCAGGAAGAAGATCATCGCTGGAAGCTTCCCATATTCAAGCTAAGTGGGGGGAAAGCACACACACACACACACACACACACACACACACACACACACCGTTACCACTTAAAAACCGAGGAAAACAGTAAAAAAAGGTTAAAAAAGGTTTCGAAAATGAAACCTAAGGAGGTCCGTGCTCCCCCCCAGAAGGCCTCAGCGTCCTACGTCCTGGGGCCCACCGTCCCCCCGCCCCATATCAGAGGACGCCTCTGCCCCTCAATCTATTTCTCGTAATGAGGCTTGTGTGAAGGGTGCGCTTGTTTCCGGTTACTGTGGATAACAGCATTGATGTCCACATCAATGTTAGTTATTTTCAGGCGCAAGGAGTTTGACAATTGCAGCTTATTTCGAAATTTGTTTTTGATTCCTACCATTGCCGAAAATCCAACTTCACAGATGTATGAAGATGAGAAAGGGAGTAGGACCTTCAACGCTTCAGTAGAAAGAGTTGGAAATGCTTGTTGAACAGCCAGCCAGAACTGTGTCAATTTTCTGCGGTTGAAACTCAGTTCTAACGATGTGTCTTCGGACAGATCAAGGAGTTCTTCGTCGGCCTTTGTCGATATCCCAGTCTTCATGTCTTCCTGAAACGGATCCACAATCCAAGTCTTCTGCTGGCAGTTTTTCATTTCTTCCAAAAAGTAATCCTCAAAATTCTCTTTCAACGCGTTCAAATGTGCAGAGATCTCGGTAATTATTCCATCAGCCACTTTCACCTCATTTTCGATTATAAAAGTTTGAAATGTTTCAAAACAGTCATACTTGTGCGTTTCAATGTTCTTCTTCCAGAAAACAAGTTTTTGGATGAAACCTTTAATTTTGTCATGAGCTGCAAATATATCGGCCCCTTCTATTCCTTGTAAGTACAAATTAAGTTCGTTAAGTTTTGAAAATATGTCTGCCAAATACGTGAGCTTTAAGACAAATTCCTCGTCGCGCAACCATTTCGCTAGATCACTTTTCTTGTCCAGAACCATCGCGATTTCTTTGCGGAGTTCCACGAGCCTTGTTAACACTTTCCCCCTCGACAGCCAACGTGCCTCAGTGTATAAAAGAAGTGATTTATGGATAGTACCCATCTCCTCGCACAGCTTCTCAAATAAGCGTGATTGTAACGGTCTTGACTTTATGAAGTTCACTATTTTAATGGAAGTGTTCAAAACGTTTTTCAAATTATCCGACATGGATTTTGATACTAACGCTTCCCTGTGAATGTTGCAGTGCGTCCATGATGCGTTCGGACAAACTTCAAGCACTCGAGTCACAACGCTGCTGTTTTTACCACACAGAGCCCGGGCACCGTCCGTACATATTCCGACACATTTCATCCAGACCAGGCCTTTCTTTTGTACATATGTATTGAGGATGTTGAATATTTCCTCGCTAGTACCTCGATGAATCGGTTCACAGCACAACATATCTTCATGGGGTTCGTTGTTCCATACGTAACGTATGAAAACAAGCAGCCGGCACAAACCTCCTACATCAGTAGATTCGTCCAGTTGCAGCGAGAAGAATTTACTTTCAGCAACTCTTTGGATCAGCAGATCTTCCACCCACTGGGCCATTTCATCGATTCTGCGTGCGACCGTGCTGTTTGAAAGTGGAACCGTTTCGACTTCTTTTGAGCTCTTATCACCAAACATTACTCCAACGGCATCTCTTATCGCTGGGAGCACTGAAGACTCTCCAGCTGTGTGTGGCTTACCAGCTTTTGCAATGCACAGACTGATCAGGTACGAGGTGTGCATAGCTTTTTCATTGATCTTGGGGATATGCAAAAGCTTTCTTTTGGGAGCGTCTAACTTGTCCAGCATTGTTTTGAAAAACTGGAGTGGCTGGTTTTGCAAATGGGGGTGAGTCGTCTCAATATGCCGACGCAATTTGTTTGGGCACATGCTCTCGTTTGCGAGGACTCTGCGGCACACAACGCACTGTGGCCGCGGGTATTCTTCATCTCCATTCCACGTGAATCCCATTTTTAAGTAGTCGGAATGATACTTTCTCGTTTTTCTTTGTTTGGGTTGCTTTGAATTCGTTGTTGAAGGCTCGTCTTCATGGATTTCGATGGTCGCCGTTGTCTTCTTTGTCAACCATTTTTCCGTAATGCAGGGACTCCAAAGATTGTTCCCGCGGATTCTTATACCAAACAATCCTGAGAGAAATGGAAGAATGTCAGAAATATAATCGACTGAATGAAGAGAAACAAAAACAAAACTTTGGACGAGTTGACCTCCTGGGATGCCGCCTGACTGGGGGGGGGGGAACACATGGTCTCTTCCTGTGCTTTTCACAAGTGCTGGGTGTGCAAAGATCCGCAGGCAAATCTTTTTATTGCACGGGTGTTAGTGCTGGGGACCCTGGAGTAAAGCCCTGCATTGTGCCCCTATGGTGCCCCTGCCTGCCCCCAAGGGTGAACTGGGCACTACCACCAGCACGGAGGGTTATGGGGATTCCCAGCCTGGTGGGCCCCTGATAGACGTGGCCCTCAGCCAGTACCCTGCCTGGCCCCCCACCTCAGAGGCCACCCCAATTGCAACCTGCTAGTGAATGTACACCAAAGTGCTATTAAAAGGGACAGGAACAGGGGTCAGAAAAGAGGTTGGCAGCCCTAAGGAACTTTCTACTGACCTGGAGGAGGACAACGAAATTCGGATGCAGATACTTATGGCTGCAAGCATCATATTTTTTTAAGCATCAGGGCTCTGATGTGCTCTAAAACCACTTCAATACATAAAGGAGGAACTTGATCAGAATGTTATTCTGACCCACTGGTGGGTCGCGACCTACAGTGTGGGAACTTCTGACCCATAGAATCCCCTTTGCGTGATGGGAAGTTACCAAGTGACAAAGTCGGTGGGAAGGGACCGTGGCTCCGTGGCAGAGCAGCTGCTTGGTGTGCAGAAGGGTCAGCATCACCAGGTGGGGCTGGGGAAGCCCCCCCCCCATAAGCCCTGGAGAGCCGCTGCCAGTCAGTGTAGACAATATTGAGCCAAACGGACCAAGGGTCTGACTCTGCACACAAGGCAGCTTCCATCTTCAGCCCTGTGGCAATCTCAGGATTCCGTTTGCTGGCCGTGCACAGATGTGGCTGAAGTGCAGTTAGGATCCTGCGCCTTTGAAAGCTGCATAACAGGGAATGGAGCAACAAACCCGGCCCCTCCATGAAGCCAACTGAGACGGTCGCTTCAGGCAATGGACGGGAAGGGGATGGCCACCTCCAACCGTCCTCTCACTTACATGTGCCTCCTCCCACTCCCTGGCTTGGGAAAGGAACACGGGGACTGAGTAGAAGAGGAAATGTGGAGAACAGGACAGTGGTGGGTCAGAGCATCCCTCTCTCAGATCGCACACGGGCACTTTCAGTCCACAGCTCAGCCAAGCTGCTGTTGCGGCTTGCAGGCGATGAGATCAGAACGACAGAGATCTACTATGCGGACTCGTCCTAACCAGTGCCCAACAAATCCCAGAAAGGGGGGGGGGAGTTTCAACCATGCTGAAGAGCCCCAATTCACCCAACACACTCTGGGCTGAAGCTACTGCTGCATGAAGCAGGACTGCGGATAAGCAAAGTTACCTGCCGATTCCTCTTCTTCCTGGAGATCCTGCAAAAATGCACACTCCCCTTCTTCCAGCCGGGAAATGAAGGCAGGTTTGGGAAAGTCCTCTGAGAAGGAAACAAGATGAGCCAGTGATAAAAGTGTGAAGCTTTCCAAAGCGATCTGATTCTAGGCTGCCCCCCACCCCCAAAAAGGCACAGGGCAGGACACGAGAAGAGGGACGTCGTCTGAACTCTCACACTGAAGGTGCTGCAGAAACAGCTGCATGGAGCCCAAAGTGTTAGTCTGGCTTGTGGGAGTGTAGGCTCACTGCTCAGGAGACCTGGGATGAACCGCTAGTTGGGGATCCAGTTGGGGAGGGGAAAACAGCCACGTTTCGTTCCCCCACCTCTCAGCGCATGGAAGGGAAGTCTCAACTGGGACAACTGTCCCCTCTTCTCCTTCTGGCAATTTGCTCCCTGCAAGGAGACTGAGAATTGAGGCAAGCAGAGACAGGATGGGGCCTTCTCCTGCCTTTGCGTCCCCTGAGCAGGACTCTCACTGGAGCTCCACACCAGTCCGGAGCAGCCGGAGCTCAGTGGTAGAGTCCTAGCTTTGCATGCAAGAGACCCCAGGATCCACCCCTGGCACCGACTCAAGGGAGGGCTGGGAGATGTCTCTGCCTGAGTCCCTGGGAGCTGCTGCCAGTCAGCGTGGACAGTACTGAGCTAGAAGGGTCTGGCTCAGGGGAAGGCGGCTTTCCCTTGTCCCCGAACTCCATGAATGCCTCTCCAGACAAGTGCAGGCTGGAGGAAGGGCCCTGTCTTTCCCTTGGCTGCCATGGCCATAAAATCTTGTCCTGAACAAAGCGGTTTTTCAGAAGAAGAGAGGGTGCTAAGATCTGGTCAAGAGAAGGATAACTTAAGCTGGGTTTTTTTTTTTCTCCATTAGGCTTAGATAACCAAATAGGGTTAGCAAAGCGACAGATTCCAAAGGCCTTTGCTGGCCCCACTACAGACCGTCCAAGATGGCAGCTGCCCTCCTGGGAAAACAAAATAGAACCTTGAATCTTGGTCCCACTTCTACTTATCACAAAACCTCCCAGGTCAGTAACCAGATCCGACCTCCATCGTGTCCCAGGTGCAACAGCCAATCACAGTCCAGCGTCTCTCCGATGACATCAGGCGCAGGGGCAGGTAACCACACCCCATTCACATGAGTCAGAAAAAAAATGGTGTTTCCGTGGGGAGAAGAGCGGATTACCCTTCCCAGCAGGGCCTCGACATCCCTCCAATTAATGAGGAAGAAACTTGGTACTGCAGAGGAGGGAGAATGACGAGGAGGGAGGCTCCGGAGCAGTTACGAGTGACCCACTGGGCAGGCCTGGCACCTCCCAAATGAGGTTTTGCACTTTTCACACTCAAGCTCTTTGCGTAGGAATCTACATCCTGCTTGCCGTCTTCCAAGAGGGCACCGGTCAGGCCAAGCTCAGCTCTGCCAGGCCCAGCAGGCATCTCCTGGGCACAAATCCCAGCCCCGCACCCCCCACTGCTACAGTGCAATCCTGACAGGGAGAAACAAGAAGATCAGCACATGCTTCATGGTGGTTCATGCCTGCCAAGGAGAAAGGGCGTCCTCACCCAAAGAGGCCACGATCCAGTAATTCTCCAGCATGACTTCCCTGTACAGAGCCTTCTGGCCCGGATCCAGCAGAGCCCACTCCTCCGCCGTGAAGCGCACAGCCACTTCTTCAAAGGATATCGGACTCTGAAAAAAGAAATTATCTGCTTCTCACAAATCATTTCTCCACAACATCCCTGGCCTGCCCTTTTATTCACAGCCTGGAAGGTGAAATGGAGGACTTGGGCATTTCCCTGCAGTATATTCAGCAACCTGTGAGCAGCTGGGTGCCTGTTTTTCGTCTCCTTTTTCTGAGGGGGCACATGCCAGCCAGCCCCATACAAAGCTTGGGGCCCTGAAGGAAAATGCTGCGGCCGCCCTCGTGGGGTGATCACAGCTACAATATCAATAGCCAAATGCAGGAGGCAGGACAGCTTGCCTGCCATCAAAAAATGGTCTAGGCCCGTGATGGCGAACCTGTGACACGCGAGGTCATTTTGGGTGACACGCCAGCGTTTCCTCCAGGGCTCCAAGACACCTTATATTTTCGCAAAAGTGTTACAGGCTTGTCTTGAACATCTAGGGCAGGGGTTTTGGCGGACCTCCTTCAAATTATTCTCTAGTAAAACTCAGCAACCAAAAAGTCACTAATTGATGTTAAATACAAAATGCAATGTGTTCTATAGTTGTTTTCAGTTCAGTTCAAAATTACTATTAAAAGTAGCAATAGTCAAAGAACTATTAAAAATTCAGGTGGGGGAGGGGGCGACACACCAGCAGAGTCAAGTTAGGCATTTTCAAATGCCTAACCATGCACACCAAGTGCACACCAAGCCCAAATGGATCGCCATCACTGGTCTAGGCAATGTTGGCAGACTGTCAGCCCCATCCTAGGCATGTCGACTCAGAACTAAGCCCCATTGAGTTCAGCGAGACTGACTCCCAGGTAAGTGTGTTTAGGACTGTAGTCGGAGTGAACGTTTAAAGTCACATATACCAGGCTCTTTGGGGAAGAAAAACAGGCTGCTGGAGCTTTCTCTCTGAGGAGATCGGGAGCTCCTTTGGGTCATTCTGGAGCTGTAGGAGGCAGACAGATGCAATTATCCCATATTTGTCTACCCTGGTTATGCAAGTATTTTTGACTACGCACTTATTATGCTTTCAAATGCTATATCACTGAATTTAATCTTATTTCCCATATGTCAGGCATTGTTATGGATATCTCTTGGTCCATTTGTAAATATCTATGAACAATATTTATATTGTGACCCCCAATCCCAGCTTGCGGAGCAGGAAGCTGTCGGAGGTCAGCAGGTGTGAGTTGCCCCTGCTGGTGTCCCTACCAACCCTTCTGTCCAAGCTAGGGCAGGATGCAGGTGGCCAGCTGTGGGCATTCTTCGAAAGATGGATGTTGCTGACTCAACAAGGGCACGACCCGAATGTCTCATGAGGCTCTGAGGTCGCTGGCAAAGCCTGAGCCCCCCACGATGCGATGTCATGTGGGGCATTTGTGCTTGATGCCTCTTCCTGCTCATGCCAGATGTGAGCTTAGAGAGAGAAATTCTCAGCTCCGAGGAATATTTGACAAGAAGTGATGACAAGACAAATAATAAGGGGGCCAATTACAATAGTGTACTCTGTTGGTCAACCGAGTACACCACCCTAAAGTGCACACTGGCACACTGTTCTGTGCAGGTTCCTTGGCTATCTTGCAGCACCAAAACGTGCAAGAACGGAGGATCCTTCCAAAGCTGTTTCTTCAACACTAAGAACATAACATTAGAACGTAAGAAGAGCCTTGCTGGATCAGGCCCACGACCCCTCTAGTCCAGCTTCCTGTATCTCACAGTGGCCCCACCAGATGCCTCACGAAGCACTAAAGAAAACCAGAGACCTGTATCCTGTCACCACTCCCTTGCATCTGGCATTCAGAGATAGCCTACTTCTAAAATCAGGAGGTTGAACATACCCATCAAGGCTTATAACCCATCAAGGCTTGTAACCTGTGATGGACTTTTCCTCCAAAAATCTGTCCAATCCACTTTTAAAAGCATCCAGGCCAGATGCCATCACCATATCCTGTGGCAAGGAGTTCCACAGATGAATTACACGCTGGGTAAAGAAATATTTTATTTTGTCTGTTCTAATTCTCCCGCCACTCAATTTTGGTGGATATCCCCTAGTTCTGGTGTTGTGCAAGACAACATTAGTTCTGGTATTGTCCCCTAGTTCTGGTGTTGTGACACCTGGGGTATCATTGTGTGAGAGGGAAAATAACTTCCCTCTATCCGCTCTCTCCATCCCATGTATAATTTTATACATCTCAATCATGTCCCCCCTCAGGTGACTTTTTTTCTAGACTGAAGAGCCCCAAACGCTGTAGCCTTTCCTCATAAGGGAGATGCCCCAGCCCACTAATCATTTTGGTCGCTCTCTTCTGCACCTTTTCCAGTTCCACTATATCCTTTTTGAGATGCGGTGACCAGAACTGGACACAATACTCCAGATGTGGCCCTACCATCGATTTGTACAACGGCATAATGATATTGGCTATTTTATTCTCAATCCCTTTTTTAATGATCCCGAGCTTGGAATTGACCTTCTTCACAACTGCCGCACACTGGGTCGACACTTACATCGAGTTGTCCAAAAGCACCCCAAGATCTCTTTCCTGCTCTGCCTTAGTGCATCAGTTCTCAAACTGGTGGGTCGTGACACACCAGGAGAACCGGATGCTGTCCCCTGCCACCTTAAGGGGGGGAGAACTTTGAGAAACGCCATAGCATGTTTGTGAAGTTTTGATTTTTTGCCCCAATGTGCATAACTTGCTTACATTTTGCCGCCCATTCTCCCAGTTTGGAGCTCTTCACAATCCCTGCTGGTCTTCACCACCCAGAAACGTTTAGTGTCATCCACAAACTTCCTGCTCTCTTATTCCCTGACTGTGGAGTTTTCTCAGGAGCCTTTCATGAGGGACTGTGTCAAACACCTTCTGAAAATCCAGATATACAATATCCACGGGTTCTCCCACATCCACATGCCTGTTGACCTTTTCAAAAAATTCTAAAAGGTTTGTGAGGCAAGACTTCGCCTTACAGAAGCCATGCTGACTCTCCCTCAGCAAAGCTTGTTCCTCTATGTGTTTTAAGAATTTATCCTTAATGAGACTTTCCACTATCTTCCCTGGAACAGATGTTAGGCTGACCGACCTGTAGTTTCCCGGGTCCCCCCTCCTTCCTTTTTTAAAGATTGGCGTGACATTAGCTATCCTCCAATCCTCTGGCACAGTGGCTGTTTTAAGGGACAAGTTGCATATTTTGGTCAAGAGGTCAGCAACTTCATTCTGGAGTTCCTTCAGAACTCTTGGGTGAATGCCATCTAGGACCCGTGACTTATTGATCTTTAATTTGTCAATTAAGTCTGAAAGGTCTTCATTTTTAACCTCTATTTCACTTACAGCGCATTTGAGTAGGCCGTGTAACACCGACCAGGCCCAGGATATTGGCAGAGCGTGCCACTGATACCCCGCCCCCTCCCGGCGGTCCAATCAGCCCCCCTTCCTCCATGCCCCGTCCACCCTCCCCCCCCCCCGTCTCTGCACCCACCGTGCAGGACTTACCTCCACCGGTGGGTGCCAGGTCCGGAGGGCGGCTGAGTAAGGGCGGCTGGCCTTCACACTGGCGGCCCTTACTCTAAAGCAGTCGCAAACGCGCTGTACGGCACGCTTAGAGTGGCAGAGCGCATGCTCCGCCACTCTAAACCTACACCTTCATTAGTTAAGAAGGGCCGTTCGGGCAGTCCTGCAGATCTGCCCCTTACCTGAGCAGGCTGCAGAGTTGCCGATTCTGCTCCTCGTGAAAGAGGACATGGTCTGGAACGTGGCCCCAACGCCATCCCACTGCCTGAGAGGGAGACAAACGTGATGAGGAGACATTTACCCTTCATGTTCTTTTCGCATTTGTGCAGTTTGAAATCCTCTTCCTATTTGCTTCATTGCTCCGGTTCTGATTGAGACATGACCGGGTGCGTTGAGCCTCACAAGGCTTGATCTGTTTCCTACTCTTTCCTTCTGCCACTCTGTCTCTCTTTGCCTCTCTGCCTTCCCAGTCCCCCCCCCCCCCTTCCAGGAAACCTCCTGGCAAAATGTGCTTCTGCAAAGCCTTTCAGGCCCACCAAAAGACCTGCCTTTCTTACTCTGTTTTCTGCCTCAATTCAATCCTCTGCTGCTCTTCAGCCAGGCAGGCGCCTTTTCGATTCTAGGTGATGTCTGCAATTGGATCATGAGAGCTGATGGGGGAAAACCCAGATTTGGAGATGCAGGAGGGGGGGGAGGGGCTCCCCTGCTTGGTACTCCTCAGTTCCTTCACCTGAAGAGATCAACTCTCTAATGAACTCTCTAGTGCTTCTGGATCAGGAAAAGGTGCTAGAAGGAAGGACCCTTTTCAGCTGCAAAATCCAGCTCTTTCTTAGGATTTAGATCTCACCGGTCTCCATTACAACCAGGCACAAGGAGGCTTACAACAGGTCCATGCAGGAAAAACGTCATATACTCATAATACAGAACAGAATGGTTCAAATATTCAATACAGTATATATAGAATGGTTCAAAAATAAAGTACAGTTAAAATAATAGAAACCCAATTAAGACCATTTGCTCCAAAAATACCAAAGTTTAGCATGCATGCATGCATGCATGCAGTGTGTGTGTGGGGGGGGGGGGAACCTATCCCATTTTGTTTCATCCCCTCCCACTTTCCCTGCACTAGTGGCTGGGCTCCTCCCCTCCCCTCCCCTCTATTACCTCCACCTGCTGCAGCCCAGGGACTCCCCTTCCCCCCCAGCTGGCTTCGGACTCACCGCCAGATCCGAGAGGAGCTGCTGACTCCATGCACGTGGGTGAGAGAAGCAAAGGGGGGGGGGGGAAGGGAACAGGAAATGACTTTCCCATGCATTAATTCACTCACTCCCCCTCCCCTCATTTGCCCTTAGAGTACGCACCCCTTAGGAAAACCAAGACTGATTCTTTGCAGGGTTAGCGAAGTCCTGACCCTCCGGACGGGAGGCGCATCAGCTCCTCCTCTTTCTTGCTCCCCCCCCCCCCGGTTCCGAAAAGCAGCATCCGAAGTAACACGGGGGGCCCAGGTTCTGCAAGCATCTCACTTTGGCTCCAGGGGCAGGACTAGGACCAAGGGGTCGGAAGCGGACTCCGGCCAGACACGAGGAAGGACGTCCTACCTGTAAGGGCTGTCAGGCACCGAACTGTCTGCCTGTGCCGCTGTAGCTCTCCCTTGTTGGAGGAGGGTTGCATGCAGAGGCCGGACGGACGGCAACCTGTCGTACCTGCCTGCCCCAGGAGGGGGTTGGACTAGATGACCTCCAGGGACAGCAGCGTCCAACTCGGACATTCTGTTGCTTCTCATTCTAGCTGCGCTCAGGGCAGCATCAGGCTGAAAGGTCTTGGCATCGGCAGCATCAGTTAGCGGGTGGAATTTCCAGGTCCCGAACTTCAGCCCCACAGGCATCCAGCTCACACACTTTATTATTCCAAAGGTGCGTTTACAGCTTGGAGCTGAGGCTGGCTGGAAGACTCTGCTCTGCTGCACATGCAGAGAGAGCAGCACCCCAACCTCTACACAGCCCTCACCGGGTGACCCCTTCCAGCGGCCAGAAGCAGAGGTGGCGGCCACAGCAGCACACCGGCTTTGCTGACTGGACAGATGCGGCCAAGACTCCATCACCCCTCAATCCAGCAATTCTTCCCCGTCATGTCCCACCCCTGCTGCCGGTCGGGTCTGGGCCAAGCGGAGGTGGTGGGTGACCTGTGGGGCCTGGGAGTGACCAATCACCAGGAAGCGCCGTGTCGTGGCAGGAAATTCTTGCATCTTCCACCTTCCAGGCCTACAATCCAGGAGTAGATGAAGCAGCAGGAGCGTCACTAGGGCACGCGCGTCACCCTAATGACCCCCCCTCCCAAACCTAACTGTGTGTTTGGCGTGGGTTTTTTTGGGGGGGCCGACCCGTCAGGACGCTGCCCCGGGTGCCCCCGACTCTGCCCCCACGCGTGTCTGTGTGCGCGCGCCTCCGTTGCAGCCAGCTCCGGGGACGTCTTCCCCAGCCGGCTGTCCTGGGCCTTCTGACGAAGCCCACTGCGTCACAACGTTATTTATAACGTTTTTCGCGCATGCGCAGACCGTTCCTGAGGGAAAAGGGCTGCCTTTTCCCTCAGGAACGGTCTGCGCATGCGCGAAAAATGTTATAAATAACGTTGTGACGCAGTGGGCCTCGTCAGAAGACCCACGAGTGCCGGCCCGGGAGTACGCTCCGCGGCCTTCTCCCGGCCTCGGAGCCTATGGAGGGCGGCGCGCGCAGGTGCGCGCGTCACCCTTCTGCACGCATCACCCTCCAGGCGGTCTGCCCCCCCCGCTGCGCTCCAGCAACGTCGCTGCAAGCAGTTGGGGGCTCAGAACTGTCCGGGGGTGGGGGTGGGGTGATGATTCGCCAAGCTGAGATGAGCTTTCCTCTGGTTTGAATAAATCTCACCCCTGTCCAATTTTTAAGGTAGTCAGAACGCTTACGGGTCATTCCATGTGAAATCAACCAATGCACGAAACCTTGATGTCATGGATTTTGTTCATTTTGATACATTTGTACCTTACTATCATGAGACGTTTAAAAATTATTTTTTCAGTTTTTTGTCCACCCATTTTTGAGATATTGAATTTTCAAAATTGCCTAAAAACGCCAAAATTCACTTGCCACCATACCTTCAAATGCCATTTACAAGATAACTATGAAAGCTGCAGACATGGGACAGGTGTCATTTTAAAGCTTATGAATAGGATATACAACATGACACAATTGTAAATTTTCAGGAAATTCAAAAATATTCAAATAATATTTATTTTGGATTTTTGGAAAATCGGTTTCTTTTTAAATTTTCAAAAAAAAATCACACAAAGGTATATGTCTTGTAGCCAATCAGTTAAAATTTCAAGGTGGTATCTCAATGGTATCATACAAAAATTAAATTTTCTTGTTGGCAGTGACAAGGAATTAAACCCCTTAAGTCCATTTTTCTACAATTTACATTGAAAAAATTATGTGGTAAACTGAAATGAATTAAAACATTCATAACAGGATTTTTACAGAGAGTGAGGTGTGTGTGTGGGGAGGAAATAGGGCAGGGGGGCAGGCTATCTTGGCAAAGGAACTGTTCAAACCATGCGAGACAAACCCCGACACGTTTGTGCCTATTTATTCATGTCCCTTTCCCCCACCATGCTACCTTCCATTCAGCTTAGTTGTGGTCTGGCTCTCTGTGTGTGCACTTCAATTCATTTGGACAGTGTGTTTTTAGTGAAGCTTTCTAGGACATTTTTGTTGTGAAGCTGCTTTATTAGTCCTTATTAAGTTTAATTCATTAACTATTTGATAATTACATGATTTGAAATACGGAGGCAAATAAGTTGTAAAAAAACTATTAGTAAAGACTTGAGGAAAGTAACTGATTGGATGGTTTCATTAAATAGTGAAATCAAACCACACATGAAAGTATGCACTTCATGCAGACTGCAGTTAGGAAAAGAGAAGCCTTGTCAGATGGAAAACAATATACTTGAAAAGGAAATTCCTCCTGAGAATTATGAGATTCCTGGTCTTAGTCATATTAAGGAGTCTATTTGAACCCTGATACAGCTTTAAGCCACTTAAATGCCTCTTTGACCTGCCTTGGTGAGTCAAGAAGAAAGTATCTAAAGTGCAAAGAAAAGATGGGGAAGATTAAAAGGACCTACAAAGAATTATTTTTTACTTCTGAAGATGATTTAGATGAGGAAGAATGTCATTGTGCTGATTCAGAAATTATTCAGCAACTAAAGGAAAATTTTAAAACTACGAACAGAAGAAAAAAGCTCATGATTCTGATAGTTTTACCAAAAAGCTGGTCCTGTAAAAGAATAGAAAGTGAATTCATTCTCTATAAAAATCCTGTTATAAATGTTTGGATTCATTTCAGTTTACCACTTAATTTTATCAATGTAAATTGTAGAAAAATGAACTTAAGGGATTTAATTCATTAAAGAGCCCCCAGGGCTCTTCTTATGTTCTTAAGTAAGGACTGAGAGGTGACAGAAGCACTTTCCACGCTCAAGGCATTTATATGGTTTCTCCCCTGTATGGGTTCTTTGATGCGAGGTCAGACTTGAGCTCACTCTGAAGTTCTTTCCACATTTCAAGCATGTATAAGGTTTCTCCCCTGTATGGGTTCTTCGATGTAAAGTCAAATCTGAGCTCCGACTGAAGCTTTTTCCGCATTCCAAGCATTTATATGGTTTCTCTCCTGTGTGGATTCTTTGATGCACAGTAAGAGCTCCACTTTTCCTGAAGCACTTCCCACACTCCAAGCACATATAAGGTCTCTCCCCTGTGTGGGTTCTTTGATGCTGAGCCAAGGTTGCTCTGTCACAGAAGCTTTTTCCACACTCAGAGCATTTATAGGGTTTCTCCCCTGTGTGGGTTCTTTGATGCACAATCCGGCTTGCGCTCTGACTGAAGCTTTTTCCACACTCGAAGCATTTATAGGGTTTCTCTCCTGTGTGGGTTCTTTGATGCTTAGTCAGGGTTGAGCTATCACAGAAGCTCTTTCCACACTCCAAGCATTTATATGGTTTCTCCCCAGTGTGGGTTCTTTGATGCACAGTCAGACTTATTCTCACACTGAAGCTCTTTCTGCATTCCAAGCATTTATATGGTTTCTCTCCTGTGTGGGTTCTTTGATGCTGAGTCAGCTTTGAGCCATCACTGAAGCTCTTTCCACATTCCAAGCATTTATATGGTTTCTCCCCTGTGTGGGTTCTTTGATGCAAAGACAGGCTTGAGCTCTGACTGAAGCTCTTTCCACACTCCAAGCATTCATATGGTTTCTCCCCTGTGTGGGTTCTAAGTTTTAATTTCCTGCTGAAGGTCTTTGCACTTTGAGGGCCTTTTTCCTCCCTCTTTCCAGTTCCTTCTTCTGCATCAACTGGGATGGCTTCATGGATACCCAGAACCTGACAGGTACCAGATTTGTTTCTCCCTTTCTCTGCCTGGTTTCCCTCCGGCTTCTTTGATCTTTCCCGATTCACAGCGTTCCCCCTTCTGTGTATCTTTTTATGGCATGCAAGATGTGTGCTTGTACTGAAGCTCTCTCCACACTCAGAGCATTGAAGTGGTTTCTTCCCTGTCTGGATTTTGCTGTGTTTATTAATGTCGGAAGTAGAACTGGTTCTGTCCCCGTGTAAAGGACGCTTACTCCTTCTGTCTCCCTTCTCCTGTTCCTGTTGGACTGGGATTTCATGCAGGTCATGACGATGACAAACAACAGCATTAGCCTTTGCTGGGCTTCCCTCCTGCCTCCCTGATCCATCTTGGTCTCTAAAAGTCGCTTCCTCTACGTCAAGGACAGTCGTTTCCAGCAACACCCCCCGTGGCTCCCTCTGACCTGCACTGTCTTGTCTGTGGCCTCCTGAAAAAAGGAGAGAACCTTGATTATCAATGGAATAGAGAAATGGAGCCAGGAAAATAAACTCCTAAGCTTGTGTACTCAGAATTAAACCCTTGTGGATTCAGTGGCACTGACTCCCAGGAAAGGACGCATAGGATCACAGCCCTGCTCAGAGACCAATTCATAGCTAACTGTTGTGCAGAAGTAGCACAATCGTGGCTGCGTGGCCTGTTGCAAGCTGAGCTGGTCCTGGGATGGAGGCAGCTTTGTTAGCTCTGGGGGCCAACGTTACTTTTGAGAAATCACAAGAGTCCTCTCTGTGACTTGTGTCATTCATTTCTCAATGGCACCTAGACGGCACTGAGCCCAGCAGAACTGGAAAGGTCAGGAGTGGATTTCCACAGGCTCCGTTTTATCGTCCACCTTATTTAATATGTGGCTTTATTCCCTTTGTGGCGGTGGAGCCTTGTCACCAACCAAACGCGCGCCAGGCAAAAGCAGGGAAAGAACGAGATCCGTGCTGGCCTCTTTCTGCGGTCCCTTGGCTGGTGGGCGAGGGAGGGGCGGTGGGGTGTGGTGGCAAGCGCAAGTCTGCACATGAGAAGCTCCACCTCCTTTTGAGGTTGCCTTGCTGCTCTCCCACAAACCCGCCAATTTCAGCAGAGTTGCTCCCCATTCGTGGCTACTAACAAGGCTCTCCTGCCAATTGTCACTCACTAAGCCACTGACTGCTTTTTGGAGGCCCAGAGAGTGACGTCAGGCTGCAGCCCTGCACTGCTAAAGGGAAGAGGCAGGGAAGGAAGGACATATTTATTAGACAAACAGGAAGCACTCTTGGGAGGAGCAGCTAGAACAGAGGTGGGAGGGAACCCACAGTGGCATTTGCGGAGAGGGACTGGGTGCGAATCAAGCGGGGAAAGGAGGTTGGGCGGCTGAAGTTCTAAAGGGAGAGGAGCTTAGTCTGGGAGTCGGGACCATCCCAGACTAGCTCTGGTACGGGGATTGGGGCCCTAAGGATGCAAATGTTGTGAGGTGTGAACACGAATGGAGAGCACAAGGGCACAAAAAATGTCCACTGCACAACTTGCCACAGAGTCTCTTTCCTCGAAGAGAGTAAACACAACCCCCAAAAGGACAGGATCCACAACACAGCTAAGCAGCTACCTGCTGATCCGTCCCCTTCCTTGGAGTCCAGGGCAAAGCGAGTATCTGCTTCTTTTAGCCAGGACACAAGGGCAGGTTTGGAAAATTCGGTGTAGGAGACCAAGAGAAGAGCTATTTCTGACTCCAACCTATCTGGGCCTTTCACATCGATCTGCTCCAACACACTCTCCCCAAAGCCCAGCGCTCGGAACTCCCACACAATGGTTTGTAGCAGAAACGGCAGAGCAGAGTGGATTTTAGCTGTGTGCTCTTGTAGGGGCGACCCTTGAACTGCACCTGGAACCTCAGCTGGGATTCAATGGAACAGCACATGTCCTTGTTGGGACCTGTGTATGGGAGCCGGTGACTCCACTTTGCCTCCACCCGCACTGGCTGAACGTGTTACTATCTGATCATTGAAAGAAAATGAAGTGCTTGCATTAAGAACTTGGAGGAGGAGGGTAAAAGCCACGGGATGCCAGAGCTGAGAGGAATATCCCTCTACGACATCGTGGAGCACTCGGACACGACAGACAAGGCCCCTGTTCCACACCCAAAGTGCACTAACTGGCCATCGGGAGCAAGCAGGCAATCTTTGGAAACTATCAGAGACCTGGAGTGCACATGCACCCATGTGCAAGTGTGTGGACGTGCACAGGAAGCACGGTGAGACCCCTCCCAAGGGTGCTGTGGCGAATGAGGACCCTTCTGCACAATAGAGACTCCCCTCCTTGCTGGGGCGACTCAGCACTGATTTAAAAGAGTCAGGACAATACAGCTCTGCCATTCCAAACTCGTCACCTGGAAGGCCAGGACAGCAGCTTGTCTTCTGCATCGGCTGGGCAGGGATGATTTCCGACTCTCTTCGCTCAGCATCCGGTGTCCGTTGTGGAGGTTGTGGTGTGGAGAGGGAAGTGGAGGGCCAGAGCATCCGTCGCTCAGATCACACTGGCGCTTCCGGTCTGCAGCTCAGCCAAGATGGCGTTGTGGCCTTCCGGGTGATGCGATCAGAACGGCCGAGAGGTGCTGTGCTGACTCATCCTAAGCAGCGCTGAGTCACCCCAGGAAGGAAGGAAGGCGCCCATCCATCACAGCACCCTTCTGGTCCCAGTCCCCCACCACACGCTGCTCTGTGCATTGTGCATAACCGAGTTACCTGCCAACTTCTCTTCTTCCTGGAGACCCTGGAAAAATGCACACTCCCCTTCTTCCAGCTGGGAAATGAAGGCAGGTTTGGGAAATTCCTCTGAGAGAGAAGGAAATAAGTTACTTAGGGCTCAGTCCAGCCCAACTCAGGCACAGTTGAGGCCCAATTGTGGCACAATTGGGGCCCAAAATAGGACCGAGTTAGGCTGCAACTGTGCCTGAGTTAGGCAGGAGGCAAGAGCAGTGGGCCAGGATCAAGGCAAAACTTACCGCAGAGGCAGGCAGGCCCCTGTGGGGAGCTGTCAGTCTTGTGGAAGCGAAGAGCCCCCTCCTCAGCCCGTCTGCGTGCACCTACCACAGCTGCTGCAGCGGTCGCAGCAGAGGGGCAGCCACAGGTGGGCCTGCAGGCACTGGGCGTGCGACAGTCAGCTGAAGGGCAGAGGTTGTGCCAGTGCCAGCTGCCCCAGGGCACCCTGGGCATTAGCCACCTGCCGCAGGGGGGAGTGCCACTGCCCTCCCTCCTGCAGACTGCGATGCCACCCCCAAGCCACGGTGAGGCTGCATGTGGGAGTCATGGGGGGGTGAGCGGGGGAGAGAAGGGAAGGAGGGGGTGGGAACGGCACGCACAAGGGGGGTCTCATGAGGTCTGGAACCGCCTCCGCCATGACATGCCCGTGCGCTGCCTGAAGCCCTGGGCCACCAGGGCCGTGGCTGTGCCCACAAAGAAGGCATCCTGGTATGCCTTCTGATCCGTGCCCCGGCCAAGACCGAGAGATGCCTTGGGCTTGTCTGCTGTGAGCGGGAAGGGCTCACGCAGCTCATCACTCCCCAGATGGGGCAACGTAGGCGCCTTGCGGCAGGCGCTCTGGCGGGGTGGGGGGTGCCAGCGTCCATCATCAGGGAGTGGGAGGGGAGGCAGGCACACAGGCAGGCGGACAGGGGGTGCTGGGGAGGGACACGGGTGGGTCAGAAACAGACAGACAACAAGGCTGGTGGGAGAGGGATACAGGGAGAGGGGTCTGCAGAGACCAATAGGGACACAGGGGTCACTTCGCAGATGGAGGCAATGCAGGAACGGGCACCCCTCATGCAGACGGACCGAGGGCGGAAACGGACGCTGTTGACGGGCGGACAGAGGGCGGAAACGGACGCCGTTGATGGGCGGACTGAGGGCGGAAACGGACACCGTTGACGGGCGGACACGGACGCCGTTGACGGGCGGACCGAGGGTGGGTGAGAGCCCCGGTTGCTGAAAGGGCTCTTCACGGACGTGGCGGGCGTGCGCCATGTCGCCTGTCACTGTTTGCCTGCCTGAGAGGCCCCCCAACTCCCCCCTCCCCTCTGAGCCCTGAGGGTCTGGCAGCCCCCCTGCTGTGTTCTCCCTGGGCTGGCTGTGGCAGGCCCTGGCTGGGATTCATGCAGGGCCTTGTGTGCTGGGCGCTGTCTCTGTGTGTGTGGGGCAGTGCTTGTGTAACATTGGGGTCATGGTGTTCAAGGGGCCTTTGCCCAAGGGGCATCTTTATTGTTCTGGAACATTGGCAGGGATGGCCAGGCGAGGCTGCAAGGGGTAGGCACAGCAGCCACTCAGAATGTAGCAGCAGCAGCAGCTGAGGAGGGTTGCAGGGCAGGCTCCCAGACCTCTGGCAGCATCGAGGCAGACGACCATGGGGCAACCAGACTGCGGGCCCAGGGGTGCTCCCCGGACGGTTGGTGGTAGTGGGCATTCCTGGGGGGACGAACAACTTGGGGGTGTTCCATGGCAGCTGCTGTGTGGTGGCAATCACCATTGAAGGAATGCCAGTGTGCCGGTTGCAAAGGCCTGCAGGGAGAGTAATCACACACAGCCGAGTGGTGTGAGACACAGAGCCTGGTCTGCGCTGCTTCCCTGGGTGTAAGGTGAGCATGATCCTGTAAGGGAAAGGGGTCAAAGAGAGAGACAACAACACAACTTGGGGGTCACAACCATGGCAATCCTAGCAATACTGACCTGTCAGTAGACCCTGTGGAGAAAAGAGGGGGGGGGAACAGCTGGTGTCTACATATGGGTTACAGTTCCACACCCATGGCATTGTGTGCTCACATTAATACAGGCAGCTATGAGACAAGACATTGGTACAGAGACATTTCATGACAGGCATTGCAGGCAGCTATGAGACATGACATTGGTAAAGAGGCATATCATGGCAGGCTATGCAGGCAGCTATGAGACAAGACATTGGTAAAGAGGCATATCATGGCAGGCACTGCAGGCAGCTATGAGACATGACATTGGTAAAGAGGCATATCATGGCAGGCATTGCAGGCAGCTATGAGACATGACATTGGTAAAGAGGCATATCATGGCAGGCATTGCAGGCAGACATTGGTAAAGAGGCATATCATGGCAGGCATTGCAGGCAGACATGAGACAAGACATTGGTAAAGAGGCATATCATGGCAGGCTATGCAGGCAGCTATGAGACATGACATTGGTATAGAGGCATGTATCCTACCTATATTTCTCTATGCTAAGAGGCAGAAGTCAGACCACATGTCAGCACAAACCCTGCTCTTACCTGCACTTACCTGCTGGTGTTGTTGCCTGTGGGGGGGGGAGAGGGGCTGGGAGAAAGACATGGGTTAGCAAACACTTGCATGGAGAGAGCTGCCCAGGCACAGGAGTAAACAGTTTGGCCACAGGCAGAACAGCCCTCTCTGCCCTAGAGGGGCAGAGAGGAGAGAGGTGAAGAGAAGAGAGAAGAGGGGTGTTAGAAAAGTTTTCAAAGTCCCACTTTGTGGCTGCTGGGGGACAGAACCCCACGCCACGTGCTCAGAGAGAGAAAGAGAGAGAGAGTGAGTGGAGGGCTGGGGCTGGGCTTTTGTGGGAAAGAGGCTGGGTGGGGCTGGGTGCTGATAGGGTAACTATTTGGGTCCGTGTCCAGAGTTAGGCCACAACTGTTCGGTCCTAACTCAGGCCCAACTCGGGCCCAGGGTGTTAGAACTTTTCAGGAGAGGGCTGGTGTGGGTAAGGTAAAATGGCTCCTATGGGTCTCCTCACATTTGGGTCCACCCTTTTTGCTGGCCCAAATTTTGGGCCTGAGTTGGGCTCGAGGGGGCGTGTCAGGGGCTCTCCAGCGTCTGGAACCGGACCAAATTTCGTAACCGCCCCCGTCACACCCCCGACACGCCCACTTTTAGGCTGCAATTGTGCCTGAATTGTGCAGTTGTGCCTGAATTGTGCCTGAACCCAATTCAGTCACAATTGCAGCCCAACTCAGGCACAATTCAGGCACAACTCGGGCCTAAAGCACTTGGGCTGCAATTGTGCCTGAATTGTACCGCAGTTGCCTTGGGCTGGACCGGGCTGTTAGGACTACAAAATACTGAGGCTTTCCAAAGCGACCTGACTCTCGGCTGATCCCCCACCCCCAAAAGGACACAGAGCAGGACAGGAGAAGAGCTCTCTAAACTCTCACGCAGAAATATGCAGCAGACACAGCTGCAGGGATCTCAACATCTCTTTCTGCTTTAGGGGAGTAGAAGCTCACTGCTTACGAAACCTGGAGCACATCACCAGTTGGGATTCCAGGTCTGGAGCCGAAACCTGCCACCTTTCTCTCATCCGCCGCATGGAAGCGGAGCCTCCAGCAGAAGGCCGACTGTCCCTCTCCCCCTACTCAGGCAGTCTTCTCTCTGCAGAGAGACTTGCAGCCCAACTCTCACCAACTTTTCAGAGCCAATGCAGCCCCAATGTACACTGGACATTTTGTACAAAACAGTTCCTTCCTTTGAGGAGGCCTCCGTGACTCCTCATCAGCGCTGGAAAGTTAGTCAGGACTGTGCTGTGAGGCAAGCTGTGTCCCCCTTGCCTGATCTGAATTCAAAATCTCTTATTGAACAAGGTGGCTTTTCATAACAAGAGAAAATATCAACTTCTGATCACTAAAGAAAACCAGAGAAGACAGACTTCAGTTGGCAGTTTCTCCATTCAGCTGAGCTGACCCAATAGGGCTGGGAAAAGGCAAGTTCGAAACGCCTTCGTTGACGCCACAACAGACCCAGTCTGAGATGGCGTCAGCCACTAGCCCTGGAGGGGATCCGACAAAAGTACGTGGCTCTTGGTATCAGGAGAAGATAAAAATAATCTTGACTCCTGGCTCCATTTCTACTTAAATGTGAAACCTCCCACATGAGTAAGTGGCAGCGGCATCGCTCTAGGTGGGGCGGAGCTCTAAGTTCCGCTGACCCACAGTTACATGCCCCTACGAGGCGGCCCTGCCCCCTCGCCTTTGGAGCCTTTCAGGGCAGCGAAAGCAACGCGCACAGGGTCTATCAGAACTCTATCATGCTCCTAGTGCAACAGGCCAATCAGAGCCCAGCATCGCACTGGTGTCATCAGGCACAGGCGATGGGTAACCACGCCCCCTTCTGTACGCCTGGTGATTCCCCTGGAGATGCAATGCTGGACGGGGAGATCATGCAAATTCCCTCCAGCAGCATCGCCTGACCCTGGACAAACCACCAATGAATGGGCTCAACGCTGGACGATGCAGAAGAAGGAGAAGGGCGTGTCAGGCGCTGTCCGTTACAAGTGGCTCGTTTTGTAGGCCTCACAAGTCCAAAAATGGGATTTTCTACTTTTCACAATTGATTTGCATATCTAGACATTTCTAAACTGCTGTTTCCTCCGCAAAGAACGTCAATCAGGCCAAGCTCATCATAGTAACTGAGAGGCACAGCAGACCCGTCTAGGGCACGAGTTCCAGCCCCACACGCCCCAGTTCTGTGGTACAATCCTGACAGGGAGAAACACGAAGAATAGCAGCTCATGCCTTTGGTTCCTACCCACTGGGAAGAAAGGGCGTCCTTACCCAGAGAGGCCACGATCCCGTAATTCTCCAGCATGACTTCCCAGTACAGAGCCTTCTGGCCTGGATCCAGCAGAGCCCACTCCTCCTCTGTGAAGCGCACAGCCACCTCCTCGAAGGACACCGGAGCCTGGAAGGAGAAAACAGTCTCTGCTCACCAATAACCCTTTTCGCATAATATCCCCCTGCTCTTCCGCTCGCAGTCTGAAAAGAGGAATTTCCTGCTGTGTGCTTGGCAAATCAGAGCAGCTGGTTGCTGGTTTTTTTCTTTGTTTCTTGTTTCCCCTCCTCAGGACAACCCCATTCAAAGCACTTAGGTCCTGCAGGGAAACCTCAGTCCTCACACAGGCTGCTAGCATAGCCAACTCCAGCGTCACACCCTTTGCGGCCACAGTTCTGACATGCGCACGTTCCCTCTGTCTTGGGCCTTAATCTCCACCGTGCTGCGTCCCTCGTTGACCCTCCTTCTCTGCCCCCCCCGACGTCCTCCCCCCCCCACGCCACTGCCAGCTCAGCGCCGTTTTCCTTTCAGGGTCTCCTGAGGTTTCCAGAGTCTGTCCTCAACACACAACCTGTCCTTCCAGGTGTCTCCGGGTTTCGTAAGTGTTGGACTTGCTCTGTGCTCAGCTGCGCAGGACTGAAGCTCGGCCTGGACCCGGAGGGCAGCCGACATGCTCCGAGCCGGGTCTGGCTGCGAGCCGAGTCTTCTCCTGCCTGCAGCCCAGTCAAACCCTCCGCCTGTCTGTCTGCAGCCATCTTCTCTGGCTCACACCCCGCACAAGCCCCCTCCTACGCCCAGGTCGCATCTCTCCAGAAATCCAAACCCAC
This sequence comes from Plestiodon gilberti rubricaudatus, assembly GCA_026170595.1. Lineage (NCBI taxonomy): Eukaryota > Metazoa > Chordata > Lepidosauria > Squamata > Scincidae > Plestiodon > Plestiodon gilberti. The sequence goes on along the minus strand of JANXHW010000002.1, from coordinate 262,878,150 downwards.
TGGTCTTCACTTTCCCCCAGCCCCCTGCCGGCCTTTCGGGTTCCAACGGGCTCCCCTGGGCAGAATATGTCGAAGAAGACACACTCTCGCCCTCAAGATGTGACAAATTGCACGATGCTGATGATCAATGAACTCCCATTCCTACCCTTGCAGTTCTGTGCGGTTCACACTCACGCTTCTCAGTGCACAGATTTATATCTTGCACCATGGGGGAGGGGGGGGAGAAGCTCTCTCAAGGCCTGAAAGAAACCAGGGGGCAGCCAAGCTGCGACTTGCACGTTGCCCCGATGATCTGCCCCTTACCTGAGCAGGCTGCAAAGTTGCCGATTCTGCTCCATGGAAAGGAGGAGACGGTCTGGAACGTGGCCCCGACGCCATCCCACTTCCTGTGAGGGGGACAAACCTGAGGGGGAGAATTTTACCCTTCCTGCCCTTTTCCAACTTCCCTTCCTTGTGCAATTTGACACTGTTTTCCTATTTGCTCCATAGCTCTGGCTCTGACCCAGAAGTGCTGCAGTGGGGTTAGCCCCACACATCTTCATTCCGTTTCTTCAAATTCTTCCTTCTGCCACTTTGTCCCCATTTCTCCCCCCCCCCCTTCTGCCTGTCTAGTCACCTCCCTCCCCTCCTCGAACTCTCCTTGCTCAACCTGCTCCTTCAAAGCCTTTCCTGGCCCTCCAAGACCGGCCTTCCCCGCTCCATTTTCTGCCTCCAGTCAGTCCTCCTCATGCTACCCTCTCCTGAAGCCGACCCCCCAGCCGGGATGGAGACCGGGGCTGTAGCGATTCCAGGTCAGGTCCTGTAACTTGGACAGTGAAAGACCATGAGGGACCAAACTCTGGTATGCAGGGGGTGTTGAACGTAGTGGGTGGGGTCTCGGTAGGGGGGCTGTTGTGTGGAACAGACACTTCAGTCCTGGGTGGAAGCCCAGTTATGTCTGCAACTGGAAAAAGACACACACCCCCAAGACACACACCTGGAAAGATGCAAATGTTTTGACACTGGCTGTGCAAGGAGGTCGTTCTCTGCAGCAGGGCAGACATTTGGGGCTGTATCTGCCCCAGGTGAGAGTCTCCCCCTCCTCTGCCCTCCTCAGTCCCTTCTTCTTCTGAAGAGTTCAGCTCTCTAGCAATTTCCCGGGGGCTTTTGGGTGAGGCAGGGAGGCTGGAAGGACGTTTTTCAGCTGCAAAGTCCAGCTCCCTTTCTTGTGATTTTGTTCTCAGAGCTTCTTTTAAAACCAGGAACAAAGAAGGTTATAACAGTTCAAACAAAAGAACACAAGATAGTACCTTAAATTAACTACAACACAATTAAAAAGCACATGCACATGCACACCCGACTCGAGTTTCAGGAACAAACAGTCCCAGGTCTAAATTTTTGCTCTCCCTCCAGTGTCCCTCCTACATCCGGCTGTTTTTTGTTTCGCTTTCAGTGCTGAACGGCCCCTTCTGGGCCCCCCAGTTCCGGCTTTTGCACCGTCCCTATCAACCCCCCCCCCCCAGCATAGAAATGAAGCCATTTTAAGAGCAGACCCAAAGCTTAGCCTGGGGGGGGGGGGTCGGCGCAGTTCCTCTTGACCTGTTAGCCCTCTCCCCTGCCTGCTGCCCCCCCCCGGCTGGGCTCTCGTTGGGGCTACCGGTGTCTCCACCACCTGGGGGCGCCTCTATCTCCCTCCTTCCACCCACCGCAGCCATGGGACTCACCGGGAGGGGGGGCTGACATCCAACGCTTGACTGGGGGAGGCAAAGGAAGAGGCGCAGCAGGATGTGGCTTCCGTCCCCCCTCCTTACTCGCCCCTCTAGGAATCCGGAGTCACTACTTTTAACCCTTAGAGTGCCCGTCAGCCCAGCAGAAAGACTCTTTGCAGAGGATCCAAGTAAGTCTCGGCCCTCCAACCCCCCCCCCCGCTCCATTGGGGATGAAGAACCGCCGGCCGGGCATCCCCTCCTCCTCCTCCTCCGATGCAACGAGAGCGGCACTCTCTGTCTCTGCGGCTCCTCCGGGGCGGATCTTCTCCTCTCTCCCGGGCTTTAAGTGGCCAATTCGGATTGAAGCTCTTCTCTTCCCGCTGTCTCTCCCCCTCCCCCCCCCCTTTGCCCGCCTCAGTCCAGCTCTCTTGCAATTTCCGACCCCGGTTCTTTGGATCAGGCGCGGATGCTGGAAGGACCCTCTTCAGCTGCAAACTCCAGCTCTCTTTCTTACGTTTTGAATCTCAGACCCAAGTTGCCTTTGCAGCTTATCCTGAGTTAGGGGGCTGAGTGAAGGTGGCCGGGAGAGGGACTCTGCACATGAACATGATGCACAACCTCTTCCGACAGCCAGAGGCGGAGGCGGGGCAGCAGCACAACCCCTTTGCCTCCCAGTTCTCCGCCTTGCTGGCTAGACAGATCTGGCCAAGGCTTCATCACCCCTGAATCCAGCAATTCTTCCCCGTCATGTCCCACCCCTGCTGCCGGGTCTCAGCCAAGTCCATGGGTCTTCTCTTAATGTCAAAAATACCCTAAAGCAGCCTGTATGAACTGATAAAATAATAATAGTGATTCATGATCACAGCAGCTGCTAATGCAAAGGTGGCCAACCTTTCAACACGAATGCTCCTGGCCCTTTTAGGCTTGTATAGGTAAGTGCATTTCAGCATTTAGCACAACCAGCAGCACTTGCAGCTGCCCACTCTCTGTCTTCTACACAACTCTTAAGAACGCAGAGGCCCTAACAGTGGAAGGTTGGCCACCTCTGGGCGAATGGCTCTTGAGTGGCCGCCCTGCAGCTGAAAGCAGTGGCCAGCAGGGACCCAGCACCATTTCCTGAAGGATGCTGCAGCCGGTTTGGGGCAGGGGGCACAGGGCTATTTAAAGGTAGCCATACACAGGGGCATAACAAGGGGCAGGAGGTCTGGCCCGGTTGGTAGAGCGGCCGGCTCATATGCCTGAAGATCTCAAGGACAGAAGTTCAGGACGGCAGGAAGTATCCGTGTCTGTCAGAGACCTGCCCGCACACCGAGCTGACGAGCTGCAGAGCCTCTGTGGGAGAGAGAAGCTGCAGCTGCACTTTGAGTGGGAGTCAAGGTTGCCTGTCAGTTGAAGTGTGGTGAGGTGAACGCCAGAGAGAGAGCTAGACTGAAAAATACCATCTAGAAAGAAGTGTTCTACAAAAGATTGGAACATATTATTTGTATTGTAAACCTTCCCCCCCCCCCCCGGGTATAGAAAGCCTGCCTATGTAAACCGCCTTTGAATTAAAGTCAGAGAGAATATATACTGGTTTTATCATCATCATCATCATCATCATCATCATCATGCTCCTGTGCTGCCTGGGGCACGGGAGTTTGCTGCATGTTGTGTGACGTCACATCTGGGTTTGGCACTATCGGCAGCTCCTTGCGTTCAGTGAAACACGTGGGCTGCTGAATGCCTGCATTCTCCGTGAGCCGCTCTTCTCTTGAATTGCAGAGGGACACGCAGAGAGTGGAGAACTGGACCCGGCAGCTGCCAATTGCTTTCTTGACGTGGAGACAAGCTTGCCTGCACCCGGAGGCTGCAGGCAAATGGCTGCCCTTAGCAGCCATGTGGTGGAGGGGCCTGACTCGGGTTGCGCCCCCCCACATTACGCCCCCCCACCCACATTACAATCCTGGCCATACAAGCATGCTTTCTTCCACTTTCTATGCTTGCTGCAGAAACCTCCTGATTGTCCCGCAGCCATCGTAAGCCCCCAGGCCTGCGTATTCTGGGCTGACTCCAGGCTCAGGGGAGGAACGACAGGGCTCAGAGGCATCTCAGTATCTCAGTGGCATCATGTAAAAATTAAATTTTCTTGTTGGCAGTTTCTATCTACCTTCCTAGTCCACGTGTGTCATTAATGTTAAGCCCCTATTTGATCTTAAAAGCTCTAAGCAATCAGGCTCACCATTGGCCACTGGACTCCGCCTAGTATTTCTTCAGTTATTACGGACACTTCTCAGAAGTTCCACACCCTTGCATCCTGTGGTTCACTGTCCGATGGCCTGGTACACTTGCCGTTTCAGTGTAGCTGGTACAAACTTGTGAAATATCCTGTTATGGAGCTCGCACAATACTAAGCTTGTATATAAGAACATAAGAAGAGCCTTGCTGGATCAGGCCAAAGGCCCATCTAGTCCAGCTTCCTGTATCTCACAGTGGCCCCACCAGATGCCTCTGAGAGTTCACAGCCAACAAGATAACCTGTTTGCTGCTGCCACTCCCCTGCATCTGGCACAGAGAAAACCTACTTCTAAAACCAGGAGGTTGCTTATGGCTTGTAACCTGTGATGGTCTTTTCCTCCATGAATCTATCCAAACCCCTTTTAAAGACATCTAGGCCAGGTGCCATCACCACATCCTGTGGCAAGGAGTTCCACAGATGAATTACACGCTGAGTAAATAAATATTTTCTTTTGTCCGCTCTAACTCTCCCTCCACTCAATTTTAGTGCATGTCCCCTGGTTCTGGTGTTGTGTGAGAGGGAGAAGCAGGTAAGAGCAGGGGGGTCTGTGCTGAAATGTTATCTGATATCTGCCTGTAAGCAAATGAGTGATAGGATATCTGCCTGTTAGCAACTGCATGATAGGATTTGTGCCTGTTAGCAACTGCATTATACGCAGGCTTGCCAGAACCTCGCAGGGACGGAGCGGTCTACCCTTAAGGGGGCGGGGCGTGGGGGGCAGAACATAATGCGTTCTGGCCCTCCCACGCCCCGCCCCCTTAAGGGTAGACCGCTCCCGTCCCGGCAAGGATCTGGCAAGCCTGATTATAGGATTTCTGCCTGTAGCCACTGTGTTCTCTGATATCTGCCTGTTTGCAATGGTAACAGAACCATCCATGTGTGTGTAAATGTTACTTGCCCGTAGACAACAGCTGACTCACTCTCTCTCCCCCTTGCCCCCACAGGGTCTACTGACAGGTGAGTGTTTGTGTATTGCCGTGCCATGTTCAATGCTCCACAGTTGTGTTGTGTTCTCTCCCTCTGACCTTTGTCCCTTACAGGATTATGCTCTCCTTACGTCCAGGTAACCAGGTAAGCAAACCAGGCCATCAGTGTAACCCTTAGCAGCTGTGTTTTTTTCTCTCTCCCTGCAGGCTTTTTGCCTGGCCACTGACACACTGGTGTGATCTCAAAGGCTATTACAACCAGACACCAAGCGGACTTTAAACTCCCCCTTGTTTTTTGTCTTCCCAGGAACATCCTCCGCCACCTACCTTACTGGGAGCACCCCAGGAGCTGCAGGGAGGGAGCCCCACGTTTGCCTGCCTTGATGCAGCCACACGGCAAGGAGCTACACCACCCCCTGGCTGTCTACTTGTTTCTCCTCCCGTTTTGTTCTGCAGGCTGCAGTTCCACAGGGGAAGAGTCCATGCCTCCAGGTCCCTGGGCTGCTGCCGCTGCTGCGGCTTTGAGATCGGATGCTGGGCCTGTGACCACCCATGCCAGCCTCGCCTGGCCAACTCTGCTCTGGTTCCAGAACAATAAAGATGCCCCTCGGGCAGAGCCCCCTTGAAACACATGTGCCAAACGTTACACAAGCATTGCCCCCCACACACAGACAGCCCCCACCAGTCAAGCCCCTGCACGAATCCCAGCCAGGCGCTACCAATACCTTCCCAGGGAGATTGCAGCAGGAGGGCAGCTAGACCCCCAACCCATGGAGGGGGGGAGTTGGGGGGCAGCCCGGGCAGGCAAACAGTGAAAGCTGCTATGGTGCCTGTAGTGCAATCGCTCGCGGCAGCTGCACCCGGGTCTCACCTGTTCAGCAACCGGGGTTCACCCGCGCGCCACATGAATGGCACCCGTCGCGCATGTGCTGTGGCGGCTGCCATTAGGTTCCCCGCTCCCCCCATATGACACCCATGTGCAACCACCACATGGCATGGGGTTGGCAACGCCTGCTGCAGGTGGGGGGGCGGGGACTCTCCCCTCCAGCAGGTGGCTGAGGCACAGGGTGCCCTGTGGAGGTTGGCACAGTCTTCGCGACCCTCCGGAGACTGTCCTGCGACTGTCCCGTAACGGGTGCGAACAGAGTGCCGGCGCCGGCGCCCGATCCCTTGCCAACCAGGCTGCCAAGAACACCGCAGCAGCAGCAGGGGAAGGGTGTGGCGCATGCGCAAGAAGGACGCCGAGCCGCGGGAGCCTGCCTGCTTCGGAGGTACGTTTTGCCGTGATCCTGGGCTGGTGCTGGCCACAGATATTCCGGACTACTTAACTCAGGAATAGCAGCAGCCTAACTATGGCCCAGCTTAGGCCAGAATAGCCAGGGAAGTTGGGTTGGATTGAGCCCTGAAGCTCTTTCCACACTCCAAGCCATAAACCCATAACTTACTTAAACCCATAACTTCGATAAACCCATACCTTACACACAAAAGCTATGCAGTCAGACAGCAGAGGGGTGGGGGGCTATCCAGTGTTTTGCACCGAGTGTCACATGTATGACTATTTGCCTCTTGGGCATAAGTCATGGGTGTGTGCTCGGTACAAATAGCTCCAGGCTCTCAGGGAACGGGTTCGCTCCCTTGAAGCCACGGTTGCTGACCTGGAGAAGCAGAGACAGGTAGAGAGGAACCAAGGTGAGACTTCTAGGGACGTGGAGGGATCGTCCCACCCTCAATTGGCCAGCTCCTCAGCTGTCAGGAAAGGGAGTCTCAGGGCTGGAGGACGTCGCTCTGGAAAAGAGGGAAACAATCCCACAGTGGGGACCCCTTCTTCAGGTGATGGGCCTGTATCCAGTCGCACTACGGATACTCCTCTGGGGAGGGGGCGAAGGGGGCTTCTTGTCGTGGGTGACTCTATAGTCAGGAACATAGAGAGGGGGGTCTGTGACGGATGTGAGGACCGCACGGTGACTTGCCTACCTGGTGCGAAGGTTGCGGACATCACCTCTCGTCTAGATAGGCTGGTAGAGAGTGCTGGGGAGGAGGTAGTGGTTGTGGTGCATGTTGGCACCAACGACGTGGGGAAATGTAGCCGGGCGGTCCTGGAGGCCAAATTTAGGTTGCTAGGTAGGAAGCTCAAATCCAGGACCCTAAAGGTAGCGTTCTCAGAAGTGCTATCTGTTCCATGTGCAGGGCCAGCTAGGCAGGCGGAGCTCAGGGGTCTCAATGCGTGAATGAGACACTGGTGTCAGGAGGAGGGGTTTAGGTTTGTTAGGCACTGGGGAACGTTTTGGGACAAGCCGGGCCTGTACAAGAGGGACGGGCTTCACTTGAACCAAAACGGAACCAGACTGCTGGCGCGAAACATTAAGAAGGTGGCAGAGCAGCTTTTAAACTGACCCCTGGGGGAAAGCCGAGGGGTATCCGGTTCGAGACTCCTCATCCCAAGGGAATGAGGGTGCAGAGGATTGGGAACAGTCAAGTAATAACAGAGTAAGAATTAGGAGTGGTAGCGTGATGGGACACGACAGCCAATCTAGCAGGACAGAAGGCTGCAGGGATAAAGGTGCAAACATACAGCCCTCCTTGGGGGACCTAGTATATAAGTGCTTTTATGCAAATGCCCGAAGTCTACGGGCAAAGATGGGAGAACTGGAATGTTTGGTGGCTAGGGAAAACATTGATATAGTAGGTATAACGGAAACCTGGTGGAATGCGGAGAACCAGTGGGATACTGCAATCCCAGGATATAAACTCTATAGGAGGGACAGAGAGGGGTGTGTTGGAGGTGGGGTGGCCATCTATGTCAAAGAGGGGGTAGAATCCACCAGAGTAGAGCTGGAGGGGGGCTCTGACTCCTCCATAGAATCACTGTGGGTTAGATTACCAGGCTCAAAGAGTGATGTAATAGTAGGGGCATGCTACCGTCCTCCAGATCAAAAACCTGAAGGGGATCTTGAAATGAGGAAGCACATCAGGGAGGTGTCAATGAGAGACAGGGTTGTAGTCATGGGGGACTTCAATTATCCTCACATCCACTGGGTCAATTCATGCTCAGGTCATGCTCAGGTCATGAAAGAGAGACTGGATTTCTGGATATGTTAAATGACTGTGCCTTAGAGCAGCTTGTCACGGAACCGACCAGAGGACAGGTGACTCTGGACTTGATATTGTGTGGAACTCAAGATCTGGTCAGGGAGGTAAATGTTACCGAACCGTTGGGGAATAGTGACCATGCTGCGATCTGTTTCGCCATGCATGTCGGAGGAAGAGTGCCGAGCAAATCTGACAAGAAAACCCTTGACTTCCGAAGGGCAGACTTCCCCAAAATGAGGAGACTAGTTAAAAAAAAGCTGAAAGGGAAGGTAAAAAGAGTCCAATCGCTCCAGAGTGCATGGAGGCTGTTTAAAACAACAGTCATAGAGGCCCAGCAGGAGTGTATCCCACAAAGGAGAAAGGGCTTGACCAAGTCCAGGAGGGTGCCGGCATGGCTAACAAGCACAGTTAAGGAGGCTATAAAAGGCAAGGAAGCTTCCTTCCGTAAATGGAAGTCTTGCCCTAGTGAGGAAAATAAACAGGAGCACAAACTGTGGCAAAAGAAATGTAAAAAGATGATACAGGAGGCCAAGCAAGACTTTGAGGAACGTATGGCAGGCAACATAAAAGGGAATAACAAAAACTTCTTCAAATATGTTAGAAGCTGGAAACCTGCCAGGGAAACGGTTGGTCCGCTGGATGGTGAGGGAGAGAAAGGGGTGATAAAAGGGGACTTGGAGACTGCAGAGAAATTAAACGAGTTCTTTGCATCTGTCTTCACGGCAGAAAACCTCGGGCAAATACCGCTGCCTCAACGGCCTCCCCTGACTAAAGAATTACCGTATTTATTGGCGTATAAGACGCACTTTTTTGTCTAAATTTGTGACCCAAAATAGTAGGGAGCGACTTATACGCCAATACTAAAAAAACCCCTCCCCTCGTTTTAAATCATTTTTGGGCAAAGTAAGTGCAAAATGCCAGTAAGTGCAAAGTGATGCACATTGGGGCAAGTATCCAAAACTTCACATATACGCTAATGGGTTCTGAGTTGTCTGTGACGGATCAAGAGAGAAATCTTGGGGTGCTGGTGGACAGGTCGATGAAAGTGTCGACCCACTGTGCGGTGGCTGTGAAGAAGGCCAATTCCATGCTCTGGATCATTAAAAAAGGGATTGAGAATAAAATGGCCAATATCATTCTGCCTTTGTACAAATCGATGGTAAGGCCGCATCAGGAGTATTGTGTCCATTTCTGGTCACCACACCTCAAAAATGAGCAGAAAAGCGAGACCAGAGTGATTAGTGGGCTGTAGCACCTCCCTTATGAGGAAAGGCTACAGCGTTTGGGGCTTTTCAGTCTAGAATAAAGGCGCCTGAGGGGGGACATGATTGAGACTTATAAAATTATGCATGGGATGGAGAGAGTGGATCGAGGGAAATTTTTCTCCCTCTTGCACAACAGCAGAACTGTTATGCCAAGTTATTATGCCCCTTTTTCCCTTCAGGGAAGTTCTTTTGATATCTGGAAGTGTACAGTGAAACTCGCCCTCCCTCCCTGCAGAGCCCCTGCACAAAGAGTTCGTACACAGACACTCAGGACACCAAATTTGGATTTAAATCACCATGCATGTAACATTTATTAAGACAAAAGAATCTACATATTTACACGAGTATCAAGAGAGACATTCACGCAGACACACAGACATTCATGAGACATTCACACAGACACACAGACATTCATGAGACATTCACACAGACACTCACACATCCTATGTCAGTGGTGGAGCTCCGTAGTCGCGGTTACAGGAACCCACCACAGTAAAGTTTCTTGTTTCTGCTTTTAAAGGTTTCTTCTCCTTCCTGTACGTCGTACCTGCCCTCGACTCTCAAGCAGGCATCTCTCGTTAGTGTAGGGAGAAGGATTACTCTGTCGTCACTTGGATGCACTCCAGACCCTTTTCCTTATCAGTTGCCTTACGTCTTTCTGGCTCCAACATCCTTGGAAGGGGAACATAACATTCCTCTCGTTCTTTAAACAATCTTGTGCAGGCACTGTCAGTCAGGGTCTTGGAATTCTTGCTTTCAATGCAAATTAAACTGTTCTCATCATGCATTGCGGGTTCTCCATCTTCTTTGGGTCTGCTTTGGCTCTTCAGCTCCATTCTACATTCACCCAATCATTCACGCATTACAGAACCAGGGGACATGCACTAAAATTGAGTGAAGGGAGAGTTAGAACGGATAAAAGAAAATATTTCTTTACCCAGCGTGTAATTCATCTGTGGAACTCCTTGCCTCAGGATGTGGTTTATGCACCTGGCCTAGAGGCCTTTAAAAGGGGTTTGGACAGATTCATGGAGGAAAAAAAACATCAAAGGTTACAAGCCAAAAGCAATCTCCTGGTTTTAGAAGTAGGTTTTCTCTGTGCCAGGTGCAGGGGAGTGGCAGCAGGAAACAGGTTATCTTGTTGGCTGTGTGCTCCCTGAGGCATCTGGTGGGGCCACTGTGTGATACAGGAAGCTGGACTAGATGGGCCTTTGGCCTGATCCAGCAGGGCTCTTCTTATGTTCTTATGTTATGTTCAAGCATTTATATGGTTTTTCCTGTGTGGGTTATTTCATGCTTAGTCAGCTCGTTGTTCCTACTGAAGCTCTTTCCACACTCCAGGCATTTTTATGGTTTCTCCCCAGTGTGGGTTCTTCGATGCACAGTCAGGCTTGAGCTGTCACGAAAGCTCTTACCACACTCAAGGCATTTATATGGTTTCTCCCCTGTGTGGGTTCTTTGATGCAGAGTCAGCCTTGAGCTTTGACTAAAGCTCTTTCCACACTCAAAGCATTGATATGGTTTCTCCCCCGTGTGGGTTCTTTGATGCAGAGTCAGGCTATAGTTCACACTGAAGCTCTTTCCACACTCGAAGCATCGATATGGTTTCTCCCCTGTGTGGGTTCTTTGATGCACAGTCAGGGTTCTGTTGTCACTGAAGCTCTTTCCACACTCAAGGCATTTATATGGTTTCTCCCCCGTGTGGGTTCTTTGATGCAGAGTCAGCCTTGAGCTTCGACTAAAGCTCTTTCCACACTCAAAGCATTGATATGGTTTCTCCCCCGTGTGGGTTCTTTGATGCAGAGTCAGGCTATAGTTCACACTGAAGCTCTTTCCACACTCGAAGCATCGATATGGTTTCTCCCCTGTGTGGGTTCTTTGATGCACAGTCAGGGTTCTGTTGTCACTGAAGCTCTTTCCACACTCCAAGCATTGATATGGTTTCTCTCCTGTGTGGGTTATTTGATGCAAAGTCAGGCTTGCTCTCTTACTGAAGCTCTTTCCACACTCCAAGCATTTATATGGTTTCTCTCCTGTGTGGGTCCTTTGATGCAATGTAAGGCTTGAGTTCATACTGAAGCTCTTTCCACGCTCTAAACATTGAAATGGTTTCTCTCCTGTGTGGGTTCTTTGATGCATAGCCAGGTTATCGCTCCTACGGAAGCTCTGTCCACACTCCAAGCATTGATATGGTTTCTCCCCTGTGTGGGTTCTCTGATGCATAGCCAGGTTTCCGCTCTGACTGAAGCACTTTCCGCACTCCAAGCATTTATACGGTTTCTCCCCAGTGTGGGTTCTTTGATGTGAAGTCAGGCTTAAGTTCCGAGTGAAGCTCTTTCCGCATTCCAAGCATTTATACGGTTTCTCTCCTGTGTGGATCATTTGATGCTCAGTCAGGCTTCTGTTATCACTTAAGCTCTTTCCACACTCAAGGCATTTATATGGTTTCTCCCCTGTGTGGGTTCTTTGATGCAGAGTCAGGCTTGAGCTCACATTGAAGCTCTTTCCACACTCAAAGCATTCATATGGTTTCTCCCCCGTGTGGGTTCTTTGATGCAGAGTCAGGCTTGAGCTCACATTGAAGCTCTTTCCACATTCCAAGCATTTATATGGTTTCTCCCCTGTGTGGGTTCTTTGATGCAAAGACAGGCTTGAGCTCTGACTGAAGCTCTTTCCACACTCAAAGCATTCATATGGTTTCTCCCCCGTGTGGGTTCTTTGATGCAGAGTCAGTCTATAGTTCACACTGAAGCTCTTTCCGCACTCCCAGCATCGATATGGTTTCTCCCCTGTGTGGGTTCTTTGATGCTTAGTCAAGGTTCTAATGTGACTGAAGCATTTTCCACACTCAAGGCATTTATATGGTTTCTCCCCCGTGTGGGTTCTTTGATGCACAGTCAGGCTTGTGCTCCGACTGAAGCTCTTTCCACACTCCAAGCATTTATATGGTTTCTCCCCTGTGTGGGTTCTATTATGCACAGTCAGGTTTGAGCAATTACTGAAGCTCTTTCCACACTTGAAGCATCGATATGGTTTCTCTCCTGTGTGGGTTCTTTGATGTGAAGTCAGGCTTAAGTTCCGAGTGAAGCTCTTTCCACACTCCAAGCATTTGTACGGTTTTTCTCCTATGTGGATTCTTTGATGTGTTCTGCTGATTTTCTTTACACTTTGAGGGCCTTTTCCCTCCCACTTCTCACTCCCTTCTTCTGCATCAACTGGGATGGCATCATGGGTATCCAGAACCTGAGAGGCATCAGATTTATTTCTCCCTTTCTCTGCCTGGTTTCCCTCCGGCTTCTTTGATCTTTCCCGATTCTCAGCTTTCCCCCTTCTGTGTATCTTTTTTTGGCAGGCAAGACGTGTGCTTGTACTGAAGCTCTCTCCCCACTCAGAGCATTGAAGTGGTTTCTTCCCTGTCTGGATTTTGTTGTGTTTATTAATGTCGGAAGTAGAACTGGTTCTGTCCCTGTGTAAAGGACGCTTACTCCTTCTCTCTCCCTTCTCCTGTTCCTGTTGGACTGGGATTTCATGCAGGTCATGACGATGACAAACAACCGAGTGAGTCCTCCACGCAGTTGCTGGGCTTCCCTCCTGCGTCCCTGATCCATCTTGGTCACTGAAAGTCGCTTCCTCCACGTCAAGGACGGTCGTTTCCAGCAACGCCCTCCATGGCTCCTCCCACTGACCCGCATTGTCTTCTCTGTGGCCTCCTGGAAAAGGGAGAGAACCTTGATTATCAATGGAATAGAAAAATGGAAGCCAGGAAAGTACACTCCTAAGCATGTCTAAAAGTAAAGGTAAAGGTGACCCCTGACAATTAAGTCCAGTCGTGTCCGACTCTAGGTGTGGTGCTCATCCCCATTTCAAAGCCGAAGAGCCAGCGTTGTCCGAAGACGCCTCCGTGGTCATGTGGCCGGCATGACTCTCCTTGCCGCAGCGCGTAGCATGCAGCTGGAACACGGAGCGCTATTTACCTTCCCGCAAGCGGTACCTGTTTATCTACTCGCATTAACATGCTTTGGAACTGCTAGGTTGGCAGGAGCTGGCCTAGCAACGAGAACTCACCCCGTTGCAGATTCGAACTGCCGACCTTTTGATCGACAGCTCATGTTTCTGCGGTTTAACCCACTGCGCCACCCGCTAGTCTACTAAAAAAAAACCCTTGTAGATTCAGTGGCACTGAATCCCAGGAAAGGACGCATAGGATCACAGCCCTGCTCAGTGGCAGACTCTCAGTTCACTGTTGTGCAGAAGTAGCACAATTGTGGCTGCGTGGCCTGTTGAAACAAATTATCCTCACATCGACTGGGTCAATTCATGCTCAGGTCATGAAAGAGAGACTGGATTTCTGGATATGTTAAATGACTGTGCCTTAGAGCAGCTTGTCACGGAACCGACCAGAGGACAGGTGACTCTGGATTTGATATAGTATGGCACTCAAGATCTGGTCAGGGAGGTAAATGTTACCGAACCATTGGAGAACAGTGACCATGCTGCGATCTCTTTCGCCATGCATGTCGGAGGGAGAGTGCCGAGCAAATCTGACACAAAAATCTTTGACTTCTGAAGGGCAGACTTCCCCAAAATGAGGAGACTAGTTAAAAAAAGCTGAAAGGGAAGGTAAAAAGAGTCCAATCGCTCCAGAGTGCGTGGAGGCTGTTTAAAACAACAGTCATAGAGGCCCAGCGGGAATGTATCCCGCAAAGGAGGAAGGGCTCGACTAAGTCCAGGAGGGTGCCGGCATGGCTAACAAGCACAGTTAAAGAGGCTATAAAAGGCAAGGAAGCTTCCTTCCGTAAATGGAAGTCTTGCCCTAATGAGGAAAATAAACAAGAGCACAAACTGTGGCAAAAGAAATGTAAAAAGATGATACGGGAGGCCAAGAAAGACTTTGAGGAACGTATGGCAGGCAACATAAAAGGGAATAATAAAAGCTTCTTCAAATATGTTAGAAGCAGGAAACCTGCCAGGGAAATGATTGGTCCGCTGGATGGTGAGGGAGAGAAAGGGGTGATAAAAGGGGACTTGGAGACTGCAGAGAAATTAAATGAGTTCTTTGCATCTGTCTTCACGGCAGAGGACCTCGGGCAAATACCGCTGCCTGAACGGCCTCGCCTGACTAAAGAATTAAGTCAAATAGAGGTTAAAAGAGAAGACGTCTCAGACTTAATTGACAAAATAAAGATCAATAAATCACCAGGCCCGGATGGCATCCACCCAAGAGTTCTGAAGGAACTCCAGAATGAAGTTGCTGACCTCTTGACCCAAGTATGCAACTTGTCCCTTAAAACGGCCACTGTGCCAGAGGATTGGAGGATAGCTAATGTCACGCCAATCTTTAAAAAAGGAAGGAGGGGGGACCCGGGAAACTACAGGCCGGTCAGCCTAACATCTGTTCCAGGGAAGATGGTGGAAAGTCTCATTAAGGATAAAATCTTAAAATACATAGAAGAACAAGCTCTGCTGAGGGAGAGTCAGCATGGCTTCTGCAAGGGGAAGTCTTGCCTCACAAACCTGTTAGAATTTTTTGAAAAGGTCAACAGGCATGTGGATGCGAGCGAACCCGTGGATATTATATATCTGGATTTTCAGAAGGCGTTTGACACGGTCCCTCATGAAAGGCTCCTGAGAAAACTCCACAGTCAGGGAATAAGAGGGCAGGTCCTCTTGTGGATTAGGAACTGGTTGAAGACCAGGAAACAGCGAGTGGGAGTCAATGGGCAATTTTCACAATGGAGAGAGGTGAAAAGCGATGTGCCCCAAGGATCGGTCTTGGGACTGGTGCTTTTCAACTTGTTCATCAATGACCTGGAGTTGGGGATAAGCAGCGAGGTGGCCAAGTTTGTGGATGACACTAAATGTTTCCGAGTGGTGAAGACCAGCAGGGATTGTGAAGAGCTCCAGAAGGATCTCTCCAAACTGGGAGAATGGGCAGCAAAATGGCAGATGCGCTTCAACGTAAGTAAGTGGAAAGTGATGTACATTGGGGCAAGAAACCAAAATTTCACATATACGCTAATGGGTTCTGAGTTGTCTGTGACGGATCAAGAGGGAGATCTTGGGGTGCTGTTGGACAGGTCGATGAAAGTGTCGACCCAGTGTGCGGCGGCTGTGAAGAAGGCCAATTCCATGCTCAGGATCATTAAAAAAGGGATTGAGAATAAAACGGCCAATATCATTATGGCTTTGTACAAATCAATGTTAAGGCCACATCTGGAGTATTGTGTCCAGTTCTGGTCACCACACCTCAAAAAGGATATAGTTGAATTGGAAAAGGTGCAGAAAAGAGCGATCAGATTGATTCGTGGGCTGGAGCACCTCCATTATGAGGAAAAGCTACAGTGTCCGGGGCTTTTCAGTCTAGAAAAAAGGCGCCTGAGGGGGACATGATTGAGACGTATAAAATTATGCATGGGATGGAGAGAGTGGATAGAGGGAAATCCTTCTCCCTCTCGCATAACACTAGAACCAGGGGACGTGTACTAAAATTGAGTGGATGGAGAGTTAGAACAGACAAAAGAAAATATTTCTTTACCCAGCGTGTAATTCATCCTGTGGCAAGGAGTTCCACAGATGTGGAGATGGCATCTGGCCTAGATGCCTTTAAAAGGGATTTGGACAGATTCATGGAGGAAAAGACCATCACAGGTTACAAGCCATAAGCAACCTCCTATTTTTAGAAGTGGGTTTTCTCTGTGCCAGGTGCAAGGGAGTGACAACGGGAAACAGGTTATCTTGTTGTCTTGTGCTCCCTGAGGCATCTGGTGGGGCCACTGTGTGATACAGGAAGTTGGACTGGATGGGCTTTTGGCCTGATCCAACAGGGCTCTTCTTATGTTCTTATGCAACCTGAACTGATCCTGAAATGGAGGCAGCTTTGTTAGCCCTGGTGGACAACGTTACTTTTGAGAAATCACAAGAGTCCTCTCTGAGACTTGTGTCACTCTTTTTCTCAATGGCACCTAGACGGCACTGAGCCCAGCAGAACTGGAAAGGTCAGGAGTGGATTTCCACAGGCTCCGTTTTATCGTCCACCTTATTTAATATGTGGCTTTATTCCCTTTGTGGCGGTGAAGCCTTGTCACCAACCAAACGCGCGCCAGGCAAAAGCAGGGAAAGAATGAGATCCGCGCTGCCTCTTTCTGCCATCCCTTGGCTGGTGGGCGAGGGAGGGGCGGCGGGGTGTGGTGGCAAGCGCAAGTCTGCACATGAGAAGCTCCACCTCCTTTTGAGGTTGCCTTGCCGCTCTCCCGCAAATCCACCCATCTCAGCAGAGCTGCTCCCCATTCGTGGCTACTAACAAGGATCTCCTGCCAATTGTCACTCACAAACCCACTGACTGCTTTTTGGAAGCCCAGAGAGTGACGTCACGATGCAGCCCTGCACTGCTAAAGGGAAGAGGCAAGGGACGAAGGACATATTTATTGGGAGGAGCGGGTAGAACAGAGGTGGGAGGGAACCCAGAGTGGCATTTGTGGAGCGGGACTGAGTGCGAATTAAGCAGGAAAAGGAGGTTGGGGGCAGAGGCGTAGCCAGGCGCCCCTGCTACTGGGGCGGGAAAGCCCGCCGCCCCATTATGCAAATTAAATAATTAATTTGCATAATGAGTTTCGGGTTTTTTTAAAGGTTTTTTTAAAGGTTTTTAACGCTAACGGGGCTTCTAAAAGGGTATGTGTGCTTTGCGCAAACTTATCTGTAGTTCTAGGACCCTCCAGCGATGATCAGGGGCGCAGATCGTCCCTCTGCAGCTCTACTCCCCGGCATGAACTCTGCAAAGCGCCCAGGAGCGCGCTGCGAAGTTAACGCATGCGCAGAGCGACGATTGGAAACATCGTCGCTCTGCGCATGCGTTAACTCTGCAGCGCGCTCCTGGACGCTTTGCAGAGTTCATGCCGGGGAGTAGAGCTGCAGAGGGACGATCTGCGCCCCTGATCATCGCTGGAGGGTCCTAGAACTACAGATAAGTTTGCGCAAAGCACACATACCCTTTTAGAAGCCCCGTTAGCGTTAAAAACCTTTAAAAAAACCTTTAAAAAAACCCGAAAAAGGGAAAAAAACAAAAGTTAAGGAGGCTCCCGCCCCCCACGGAGCCTTTCCGCCCCAACGCCCTGGGGCCCACCGCACCACCGCCCCATATCAGACGACGCCTCTGGTTGGGGGGCTGAAGTTCTAAAGGGAGAGGAGCTTAGTCTGGGAGTCGGGACTAACCCAGACTAGCTCTGGTACGGGGATTGGGGCCCTAAGGATACAAATGTTTTGAGGTGTGGACACAAATGGAGAGCACAAGGGCCCAAGAAATGTCCACTGCACAACTTGCCACAGAATCTCTTTCCTCGAAGAAACACAACCCCCAAAGGACAGGATCCCCAACACAGCTAAGCAGCTACCTGATGATCCGTCCCTTTCCTTGGAGTCCAGGGCAAAGGGAGCCACTGCTTCTTCTAGCCAGGACACAAGGGCAGGTTTGAGAAATTCTGTGTAGGAGAAACAAGAGAAGAGTTATTTCTGACTCCAGCCTATCTGGGCCTTTCACATCCATCTGCTCCAACACACTCTCCCCAAAGCCCAGCGCTCGGAACTCCCACGCGAAGGTTTGTAGCAGAAATGGCAGAGCGGAGGGGATGGAAAAGCATCAGCTGACATTCCTGAGTCCAGAGGAGGCGTCGCTGCAAAGCACCGACAAGAGTCTTCGCAGATCCTTGGCAGGTGAGCCAACTCCTCCTTGCAGTGTACGCCAATGTGGCCAGAGTTAAACATGCTCTAGTCACTTCCAGAGTGGATTTTAACCGTGTGCTCTATGTAGGGGGGATCCTTGAACCGGAACAGCACATGACCTTGCCGGGATGTGCACATGGGAGCCTGTGACTCAACTTTTCCTCCACCCGCACTGGTGGCCTGAACGTTTCCAGGCTCCATTCAAGATGCTCATTTTTCAAGCCCTGAGGAGTTCGGGGCTGGGGGTGGGGAGTACTGGGGCGGTTTGGAGGAGGGAGGGGGTGGATCTGCCAGCGGTTGTATTATACACTGGAACTTCCCTCTTTTTAAACGTTCCTTGCCGCTTTTCTCTCTTCAGACATATGACATCAAGTACGCGCAGAGGGGGAGGAATGAGGGGTGGGGAGACTGCAGGAGAGGATGGATCCTGTGGTGAAGGGGCGCGCCAGACCGTATCCCCTCCATCAGCACCCTCGCTGGACACCTCTCTCCTCGGACTTGCTCCAGTGAAATTCCTAGCGCATGTCCGAGGAGACCCATTGCAAACCAGGAGATGTATGGAGGTGTAAGGGGGTTAAAATCCATTTCCCCTCCCAAGCCACCCGATCCTCCCCCCCCCACTGGATACTGTGCGCTCATTTTCGGCGCAGCTGCACCAGCAAGGGTGTAGGATAGGATTGGGCTCTGAGAATGTGTTACGATCTGATCATTAAAAGAAAAGTGATTGTATACATATGAAAGGAGAGAGAGGCAGAAGACAAAGAAGGACAGAAGTCAAGACCTTGGAGGAGGAGGGTAAAAGCCACGTGATGCTAGAGCTGAGAGGAAAATCCCTCTATGACATCGTGGAGCACTCAGACACGACAGACAAGGCCCCTGTTCCACACCCAAAGTGCACTAACTGGCCATCGGGAGCAAGCAGGCAATCTTTGGAAACTATCAGAGACCTGGAGTGCACATGCACCCATGTGCAAGTGTGTGGACATGCACAGGAAGCACGGTGAGACCCCTCCCAAGGGTGCTGTGGCGAATGAGGACCCTTCTGCACAATAGAGACTCCCCTCCTTGCTGGGGCGACTCAGCACTGATTTAAAAGAGTCAGGACAATACAGCTCTGCCATTCCAAACTCGTCACCTGGAAGGCCAGGACAGCAGCTTGTCTTCTGCATCGGCTGAGCAGGGATGACTTCCGACTCTCTTCGCTCAGCATCCGGTGTCCGTTGTGGAGGTTGTGGAGTGGAGAGGGAAGTGGAGGGCCAGAGCATAAGTCTCTTAAAGCGCACTGCCGCTTCCGGTCTGCAGCTCAGCCAAGCTGCTGTTGTGGCCTTCCGGGTGATGCGATCAGAACGGCAGAGAGGTGCTGTGCTGACTCATCCTAAGCAGCGCTGACTCACCCCAGGAAGGAAGGAAGGCGCCCATCCATCACAGCACCCTTCTGGTCCCAGTCCCCCACCACACACCGCTTTGTGCATTGTGCATAATCGAGTTACCTGCCGATTTCTCTTCCTCCTGGAGATCCTGCAGAAACGCCCACTCCCCTTCTTCCAGCTGGGAAATGAAGGCAGGTTTGGGAAATTCCTCTGAGAGAGAAGGAAACAAGTTACTTAGGACTATAAAATATTGAGTTCTAAAGGGAGAGGAGCTTAGTCTGGTAGTCGGGACCATCCCAGACTAGCTCTGGTACGGGGATTGGGGCCCTAAGGATGCAAATGTTGTAAGGTGTGAACACAAATGGAGAGCACAAGGGCACAAGAAATGTCCACTGCACAACTTGCCGCAGAGTCTCTTTCCTCCAAGAGAGTAAACACAACCCCCAAAGGACAGGATCCACACACAGCTAAGCTCTAGCCTGCCTCCCCACCCCACCCCCTGACTCTAGGCAGCCCCCCACCCCCAAAAGGGCACAGAGCAGGACAGGAGAAGAGCTCTCTAAACTCTCGCGCAGAAATATGCAGCAGACACAGCTGCAGGGATCTCAACATACCAACCTGCTTTAGGGGAGTAGAAGCTCACTGCTTATGAAACCTGGAACGAATCACCAGTTGGGACTCCTGGTCTAGAGCCAAAACCTGCCACCTTTCTCTCATCCGCCTCATGGAAGGGGAGCCTCCAGCAGAAGGCCAACGGTCACTCTCCCCCTACTCAGGCAGTTTACTCTCTGCAGAGACTTGCAGCCCAACCCTCACCAACGTCCCAGAGCCGATGCAGCCCCAATGTACATTCGACAAATGTACAAAACAGTCCCTTCCTTTGAGGAGGCCTCCGTGACTCCGCGTCAGCGCTGGAAATTTAGTCAGGACTGTGCTGTGAGGCAAGCTGTGTCCCCCTTGCCTGATCTGAATATAAAATCTCTTATTGAACAAGGTGGCTTTTCATAACAAGAGAAAATACTGTATCAAGATCTGATCACTAAAGAAAACCAGAGAAGAAGGACTTCAGTTGGCTGTTTCTCCATTCAGCTGAGCTGACCCAATAGGGCTGAAAAAAGGCAAGTTTGAAAGGCCTTTGTTGACGCCACAACAGACCCAGTCCAAGATGGCGTCAGCCACAAGACCTGGAGGGGATCCGACAAAAGTATGTGGCTCTTGGTATCAGGAGAAGATAAAAATAATCTTGACTCCTGGCTCCATTTCTACTTAAATGTGAAACCTCCCACATGAGTAAGTGGCAGCGGCGTCGCTCTAGGTGAGGTGGAGCTCTAAGTTCTGCTGCGCTCCGACCCACAGTTACATGCCCCTACGAGGCGGCCCTGCCCCCTCGCCTTTGGAGCCTTTCAGGGCAGCGAAAGCAACGCGCAGGGTCTATCAGAACTCTATCATGCTCCCAGTGCAACAGGCCAATCAGAGCCCAGCATCGCATTGGTGTCATCAGGCACAGGCCATGGGTAACCACGCCCCCTTCAGTGCAACAGACCCAGTCTGAGATGACATTAGCAACAAGCCCTGGAGGGGATCCGACAAACCGATGTGGCTCTTGGTATCAGGAGAAGATAAAAATAATCCTGACTCCTGGTTGCACATCTCCTTAAATGTGAGACCTCCCACACGAATACCCGGATCAGAACTCGCATCAGGTCCCCAGGACAACAGGCCAACCAGAGGCCAGGGTCTCAAGGGTGTCGTCAGGCAGAGGCATCACACACCCTCTTCGGTACGCCTGGTGATTTCCCTGGAGATGCAATGCTGGACGGGGAGATCATGCAAATTCCCTCCAACAGCAGCGCCTGACCCCGGACAAACCACCAATGGATGGGCTCAACCAGTGGTTCTCAAATATTTTAGCACTGGGACCCACTGTTTAAAATGGCACTCTATCGGGACACATCTAGCTTTACCAGACTTATCTAGAAAGAAATACTATATTTATTTATTTTACAAGTAATATTTTATTACCTGTCCCCACGACCTGTCATTGAGGGACTTCGAAAAAAACATACCATAAAAAAGATGCTCAAACTATATATTCTCCCTATATTCACACAAGCTTGCAAACTGCAGGAGCTCAGCTGTTTGCGGGATAATTAGCAGCTAATCAGCTTTTTGAGGTGTAACAGCAGCTATCTGTTTTTTGAATATCCTCAGGGCTTGTGGCACTTACAGCGCAATCTTGTGCAGAGCTGCGCTGGGGGAGCGCGCCTTCCCCTGGTGCAGGGTGTCGTAAACGTGCCATAAAGTGCATTTACGGCACCTGGAGAGTAAGGGCTGGCGACGGAGAGGCTCAGTGGCCTTCCGAGGCTGGTGCGGAAGTGTACGTGTAGCAGGATGCCGCTTTGCGTGTGAAAGCGCCCCTCCCCCTCGCCGATCGGAGCCATTCCCAGCAGGCGATGACTCCCGCCTGGGCAGCCATCGCCCGCTGGGAATGGCTCCAACCGGCGAGGGGGAGGGGCGCTTTCACACGCGAAGCGGCATCCTGCTACACGTACGCTTCCGCACCAGCCTCGGAACACCACTGGAGAGGCTAGTGGTCCTTCCCTAGGCTCCTACCCAACCCTGCACCCACCGAAGCAAGTAAGCCCTACACCAGCTGGGGCAGGAGCGGAAAAGGAGGTGAGGGAGGTGAGAGCGGGCGGCCAGAGGCCGCGGCGGGTCTGGAGAGGGTGGGGATATCGGTGTGAGATACGCAGATATACAAAGCCCTCTCCAGACCCAGCGCGGCCTTACACGGAGGGCTAGAAGGTACGCGAGATCCAGACCTCGCGTACATTCGAGGAGGCCCATTCGGCCTCCAGCCGCTTACACCCGGGGAAGGGGATGATCCTCTCCTTCCCTCGAGGTTGCCCCGGGGTAGTCCAGATCCTGCATAGGATACAGAGTCTGGTCCTTTAGGCCGGCCGCTGTATCGTACACAGGATTGGGCTGTTAGTCTTATCTGATCTTTCCATCACCTGGGACACACTAGAAATCAGGTCGCAACCCACCAAGTGGGTCCTGACCCACAGTTTGAGAAACACTGGGCTAAACACTGGACGATGCAGAGGAAGGAGAACGATGAGATGTGTCAAGACCTGTGTCAGGCGCTGTCCGTTACAAGTGTCTCGTTTTGCAGGCCTGGAATGTCCCAAAATGGGATTTTCTACTTTTCACAATTGATTTGCTTATCTAGACATTTGTATCCATATATAGAACATAACAGTTTAAATCTGGGGCTGGTGTGCAAGTGAGCCCTTTTCAGGAGCAGCGAGTTCCCTCACTGGGACCAAGTGCCTCACTGGGACAAGGTGCCAAGGTAAAAGAAGACACAGCGAGTTAAGCAGCTGTGCGAGGAGAAGGGGCAGAAACTGGACAAGCCTGGAAGCTGATTCTGGGACAAGCCTGGGAGCTGATTCTAAAGAGAATTGCAGCCCAAATTTAAACAGGTCTACTCTGAGTAGGATCAGAGTTTACTCAAGAGTAAGAGCCCAGGGCAGAAGAAAGACACAAAGAAGACACAGCGAGTTAAACAGCTGTGCGAGTTCAGCAGCAGGGCGAGGAAGCCAGGCCCCACACACAGCCCGGCACTTCCCTTGAAGAGAGGAGAGCTCCAACATCATTAAGGTACCGAAACATAGATAAACCCATACCTTACACACAAAAGCTATGCAGTCAGTCAGACAGACAGCAGAGGGGTGGGGGGCTATCCAGTGTTTTGCACCGAGTGTCACATGTATGATTATCTGCCTCTTGGGCATAAGTCATGGGCGTGTGCTCGGTACAAAGAGTTTCAGGCTCTCAGGGAACGGGTTCGCTCCCTTGAAGCCATGGTTGCTGACCTGGAGAAGCAGAGACAGGTAGAGAGGGACCAGGGTGAGACTTCTAGGGACATGGAGGCGTCGTCCCACCCTCAGTTGGCCAGCTCCTCAGCTGCCAGGAAAGGGAGTCTCAGGGCTGGAGGACGTCGCTCTGGAAAAGAGGGAAACAATCCCCCAGTGGGGACCCCTTCTTCAGGTGATGGGCCCGTATCCAGGCGCACTATGGATACTCCTCTGGGGAGGGGGGGAAGGGGGCATCTTGTTGTGGGTGACTCTATAGTCAGGAACATAGAGAGGGGGGTCTGTGACGGATGTGAGGACCGCATGGTGACTTGCCTGCCTGGTGCGAAGGTTGTGGACATCACCTCTCGTCCAGATAGGCTGGTAGAGAGTGCTGAGGAGGAGGTAGCGGTTGCGGTGCATGTTGGCACCAACGACGTGGGGAAATATAGCCGGGCAGTCCGGGAGGCCAAATTTAGGTTGCTAGGTAGGAAGCTCAAATTCAGGACCCCCAAAGGTAGCGTTCTCAGAAGTGCTACCTGTACCACGCGCAGCGCCAGTTAGGCAGGTGGAGCTGTCTGTTAGAAGTGGCTTGTTTTACAAGCCTGGAATGTCCCAAAATGGGATTTTCTACTTTTCACAATTGATTTGCTTATCTAGACATTTCTATCCTGCTGTATCCTTCCCAAAGAACATCAATGTGGCCAAACTCAACAAAGTAACAGAGAGGCACAGCAGGCTCGACTAGGGCACGGGTTCCAGCCCCACACGCCCATGTTCTGTGGTACAATCATGACTGAGAGAAACAAGAACAATATCAGCTCATGCCTTTGGTTTCTACCCACCGGGAAGAAAGGGCATCCTTACCCAGAGAGGCCACGATCCCGTAATTCTCCAGCATGACTTCCCTGTACAAAGCCTTCTGGCCTGGATCCAGCAGAGCCCACTCCTCCTCCGTGAAGCGCACAGCCACCTCCTCGAAGGACACCGGAGCCTGGAAGGAGAAAACAGTCTCTGCTCACCAAGAACGTCCCACCCTTTTCCACCCTTTTCCCCAGCTCTTCCGCTCGCAGTCTGAAAAGAGGAATTCAGGGGGGAGCAAGCAGGCCTTTTCCTGCCGTGTGTTTGGCAAATCAGAGCAGCTCGTTGCTGGGGGTTTTCTGTTTCTTGTTTCCCCCCCCCCCCATGACAACCCCATTCAAAGCACTTCGTCCTGCAGGGAAATCTCAGTCCTCACTCAGGCTTCTGGAATAGCTAACTCCAACGTCACACCCTTTGCGGCCACAGTTCTGACATGCACACGTTCCCTCTGTCTTGGGCCTTAATCTCCACTGTGCTGCGTCCCTCGTTGACTCTCCTTCTCTGCCCCCCCGGGACCTCCCCCCACCCCAGCCACTACCAGCTCAGCGCTGTTTTCCTTCCATGGTCTCCTGAGGTTTCCAGAGTCAGTCCCCAACACACGGCCTGTCCTTCCAGGTGTCTCTGGGTTTCGTAAGCGTTGGACTTGCGAGCCGAGTCATCTCCTGCCTGCAACCCAGTCTAAACCTCAGCCTGTCTGCAGCCATCTTCTCTGGCTCACAAGCACCCTCCGCCCACGTCGCATCTCTCCAGAAATCCAAACCCACTGGTCTTCACTTCCCCCAGTCCCCTGCCGGCCTTTCGGGCTCCAACGGGCTCCCCTGGGCGGAGTATGTCGAAGAAGACACACTCTCGCCTTCAAAATGTGACAAATTGCACAATGTTGATGATCAATGGACTACTCCCATTCCCACCCTTGCAGTTCTGTGCAGTTCACACCCACGCTTCTCAGTGCACAGATTTAGATCTTGCAGCACCGGGGGGGGGGGGGGGGTGAAATCTCCCAAGGCCTGAAAGAAAGCAGGAGGCAGCCAAGCTGCGACTTGCACGTTGCCCCGATGATCTGCCCCTTACCTGAGCAGGCTGCAGAGTTGCCGATTCTGCTCTGTGGAGAGGAGGAGACGGTCTGGAACATGCCCCCGACGCCATCCCACTGCCTGTGAGGGGGACAAACATGAGGGGGAGAATTTTACCCTTCCTGCCCTTTTCCAATTTCCCTTCCTTGTGCAATTAGGACACCCAACCCAAAAATGCCCCAGTGGGGTGAGCCCCACATATCTTGATTCACTTTCTTCAAATTCTTCCTTCTGCCACTTTGTTCCTGTTTCTCCCCCCCCCCCCTTCTGCCTGTCTAGTCACCTCCCTCCCCTCCTCGAACTCTCCTTGCTCAACCTGCTCCTTCAAAGCCTTTCCTGGCCCTCCAAGACCCGCCTTCCCTGCTCCATTTTCTCTCCCTCCCCCGCCTGCCCCCCCCCGCTGGGCTAGCTTCGAGGCTACCGGTGTCTCCGCCACCTGGGGGCGTCTCTCCCCCCCACCGCAACCATGGGACTCAGGGGGGGGGCTGACATCCAGCACTTGCCTGGGGAAGGCAAAGGAAGAGGCGGAGCAGGATGTGGCTTCCCCACGAAGTCCCCCCTCCCCTACTTGCCCCTCTAGGAATCCCTCTAGGAGTCACTGCTTTTAACCCCTCCCCCTCCTGCCCCTGCCCAATGCAGCATCGATGCAACGTGCGCGACACTGACTGTGTCTGCGGCTTCTCCGAGGCGGATCTTCTCCTCTCTCCCGGGCTGCAAGTGGCCAATTCGGATTGAAGCTCTTCTCTTCCAGCTGTCTCTCCCCCGCTGCGAGGCTCCCCCCCCCCCTTTGCCCGCCTCAGTCCAGCTCTCTTGCAATTTCCGACCCCGGTTCTTTGGATCAGGCGCGGATGCTGGAAGGATCCTCTTCAGCTGCAAACTGCAGCTCTCTTTCTTACGTTTTGAATCTCAGACCCAAGTTGCCTTTGCAGCTTATCCTGAGTTAGGGGGCTGAGTGAAGGTGGCCGGGAGAGGGACTCTGCACATGAACATGATGCACAACCTCTTCCGACAGCCAGAGGCGGAGGCGGGGCAGCAGCACAACCCCTTTGCCTCCCAGTTCTCCGCCTTGCTGGCTAGACAGATCTGGCCAAGGCTTCATCACCCCTGAATCCAGCAATTCTTCCCCGTCATGTCCCACCCCTGCTGCCGGGTCTCAGCCAAGTCCATGGGTCTTCTCTTAATGTCAAAAATACCCTAAAGCAGCCTGTATGAACTGATAAAATAATAATAGTGATTCATGATCACAGCAGCTGCTAATGCAAAGGTGGCCAACCTTTCAACACGAATGCTCCTGGCCCTTTTAGGCTTGTATAGGTGAGTGCATTTCAGCGTTTAGCACAACCAGCAGCACTTGCAGCTGCCCAGATTCTGTCTTCTACACAACTCTTAGGGAGCGGACACACCAAGCACGTCTTCCGTATAATATAATATAATAATATAATATAATATAATATAAGAAAATATTTCTTTACCCAGCGTGTAATTCATCCGTGGAACTCCTTGCCACAGGATGTGGTGATGGCACCTGGCCTAGATGCCTTTAAAAGGGGTTTGGACAAATTCATGGAGGAAAAGACCATCACAGGTTACAAGCCATAAGCAACCTCCTGGCTTTAGAAGTGGGTTTTCTCTCTGCCAGGTGCAAGGGAGTGTCAAAGGGAAACAGGTTATCTTGTTGTCTTGTGTGCTCCCTGAGGCATCTGGTGGGGCCACTGTGTGATACAGGAAGCTGGACTAGATGGGCTTTTGACCTGATCCAGCAGGGCTCTTCTTATGTTCTTATGTTCCGTCCGGCACGGAGGTGCGTCCGGGCTGCGCGTGCGTTTTTTTAGTGTGACATGCCTTCATAGCAGCTGCCGGCAGTCACGGGCGCCTGGACGCCTCAGCCACCCAAAGCCCAGCTCTGGGAACGTTTTCAGCGTTCTGTCCGTGTCCCAGCCCCTTGGGGGCAGGACACAGAGCAGCCAGAGCCAATCAAAGGGAAGGAAGCCAAAGTCAATCAAAGGGAAGGAGGGGCAGAATGTTGTGGTAAAGCAGCCATTTTTCTCCTCACTTGGGGTAACTATGAGACCGCGGTTTTGTTTTTTCAAACCTTCGTCACTTGGAAGGGTTTTAACTTTTTGATAATCCAGAAGTACAGTGTTGAAACATGTGCCTGGGGCAGCCAGCAAGCTCCATCCTTTTCTCCAATGCGTCTAGCTGTGTTTGCTGTCATTTGCTGATTCCCCCCTGCAGGTCCCCTCACCTCTTCTCTCCCCCCCCTCGCTAGCTGCCGTGAGGGTTGTTGTAGGAGGCGGAGGACGAACGAGCGAGCTAGCGAGGGGGAGGAGAGGGGAGAGAAGAGGTGAGGGGACGTGCACAGAAGAGAAACGCATCTGTAGTCATGTGTGTGTGTGTGTGTGTTTACTAAAGTTTAGTAAACACACACACAACACACACACACACACAAAACAAATGTGTTTCTCTTCTGTGCAGTCCCCACTAGTCCTGACCTCTTCTCTTCCCTCTTCTCTTCCCTCTTCTCTCCCCCCCCTCCCTCGCTGCTCAATCCTCCGCTGCACCCAGCCCGGCTGCGATCTGGTGGGAAATGGTAACGTCCCATCCAGCCCCCTGGCGTGCGTCCGGTGCAGCAACGGGCGCGCTGCACGGAAGACGTGCTTGGTGTGCCTCAGCCTTTAAGAATGCAGAGGCCCAAATGGTGGAAGGTTGACCACCTCTGAGCTAATGGCTCTTGACTGGCCGTCCTGCAGCTGAAAGCAATGGCCAGCATGGACCCAGCACCATTTCCTGAACTATGCTACAGCCGGTTTGGGGCAGGGGGCACAGGGCTATTTAAAGGTAGCCATACGCAGGGGCATAACAAGGGGCAGGAGGTCTGGCCCGGTTGGTAGAGCGGCCGTCTCATATGCCTGAAGATCTCAAGGATGGCAGCTCGGGACGGTCGGAAGTATCCGTGTCTGTCGGAGAGCTGTCGGCGCACCGAGCTGATGAGCTGCAGAGCCTCTGTGGGAGAGAGAAGCTGCAGCTGCACTTTGAGTGGGAGTCAAGG
Source organism: Plestiodon gilberti rubricaudatus (assembly GCA_026170595.1). NCBI lineage: Eukaryota > Metazoa > Chordata > Lepidosauria > Squamata > Scincidae > Plestiodon > Plestiodon gilberti. The sequence continues at coordinate 262,849,981 of JANXHW010000002.1, read as the reverse complement.
TTGCCTGTCAGTTGAAGTGTGGTGAGGCGAACGCCAGAGAGAGAGAGAGAGAGAGAGAGAGAGAGAGAGAGAGAGAGAGAGAGAGAGAGAGAGAGAGAGCGCTAGACTGAAAAATACCATCTAGAAAGAAGTGTTCTACAAAAGATTGGAACATATTATTTGTATTGTAAACCTCCCCCCCCCCCCGGGTATAGAAAGCCTGCCTATGTAAACCGCCTTTGAATTAAAGTCAGAGAGAATATATACTGGTTTTATCATCATCATCATCATCATCATCATCATCATGCTCCTGTGCTGCCTGGGGCACGGGAGTTTGCTGCATGTTGCGTGACGTCACATCTGGGTTTGGCACTATCGGCAGCCCCTTGCGTTCAGTGAAACACGTGGGCTGCTGAATGCCTGCATTCTCCGTGAGCCGCTCTTCTCTTGAATTGCAGAGGGACAGGCGGAGAGTGGAGAACTGGACCCGGCAGCTGCCAATTGCTTTCTTGACGTGGAGACAAGCTTGCCTGCACCCGGAGGCTGCAGGCAAATGGCTGCCCTTAGCAGCCATGTGGTGGAGGGGCCTGACTCGGGTTGCGCCCCCCCACATTACGCCCCCCCACCCACATTACGATCCTGGCCATACAAGCATGCTTTCTTCCACTTTCTATGCTTGCTGCAGAAACCTCCTGATTGTCCCGCAGCCATCGTAAGCCCCCAGGCCTGCGTATTCTGGGCTGACTCCAGGCTCAGGGGAGGAACAACAGGGCTCAGAGGCATCTCAGTATCTCAGTGGCATCATGTAAAAATTAAATTTTCTTGTTGGCAGTTTCTATCTACCTTCCTAGTCCACGTGTGTCATTAATGTTAAGCCCCTATTTGATCTTAAAAGCTCTAAGCAATCAGGCTCATCATTGGCCATTGGACTCCGCCTAGTATTTCTTCAGTTATTACGGACACTTCTCAGAAGTTCCACACCCTTGCATCCTGTGGTTCACTGTCCGATGGCCTGGTACACTTGCGGTTTATGAAGTATCCTCTTATGGAGCTCGCACAATACTAAGAACATAAGAACATAAGAAGAGCCCTGCTGGATCAGGCCAAAAGCCCATCTAGTCCAGTTTCCTGTATCACACAGTGGCCCCACCAGATGCCTCAGGGAGCACAAGACAACAAAATAACCTGTTTCCTTCTGCCACTCCCTTGCACCTGGCACAGAGAAAACCCACTTCTAAAACCAGGAGGTTGCTTATGGCTTGTAACCTGTGATGGTCTTTTCCTCCATGAATCTATCCAAACCCCTTTTAAAGACATCTAGGCCAGATGCCATCACCACATCCTGTGGCAAGGAGTTCCACAGATGAATTACACGCTGGGTAAATAAATATTTTCTTTTGTCCGTTCTAACTCTCCCTCCACTCAATTTTAGTGCATGTCCCCTGGTTCTGGTGTTGTGTGAGAGGGAGAAGCAGGTAAGAGCAGGGGGGTCTGTGCTGAAATGTTATCTGATATCTGCCTGTAAGCAAATGAGTGATAGGATATCTGCCTGTTAGCAACTGCATGATAGGATTTGTGCCTGTTAGCAACTGCATTATACGCAGGCTTGCCAGAACCTCGCAGGGACGGAGCGGTCTACCCTTAAGGGGGCGGGGCGTGGGGGGCAGAACATAATGCGTTCTGGCCCTCCCACGCCCCGCCCCCTTAAGGGTAGACCGCTCCCGTCCCGGCAAGGATCTGGCAAGCCTGATTATAGGATTTCTGCCTGTAGCCACTGTGTTCTCTGATATCTGCCTGTTTGCAATGGTAACAGAACCATCCATGTGTGTGTAAATGTTACTTGCCCGTAGACAACAGCTGACTCACTCTCTCTCCCCCTTGCCCCCACAGGGTCTACTGACAGGTGAGTGTTTGTGTATTGCCGTGCCATGTTCAATGCTCCACAGTTGTGTTGTGTTCTCTCCCTCTGACCTTTGTCCCTTACAGGATTATGCTCTCCTTACGTCCAGGTAACCAGGTAAGCAAACCAGGCCATCAGTGTAACCCTTAGCAGCTGTGTTTTTTTCTCTCTCCCTGCAGGCTTTTTGCCTGGCCACTGACACACTGGTGTGATCTCAAAGGCTATTACAACCAGACACCAAGCGGACTTTAAACTCCCCCTTGTTTTTTGTCTTCCCAGGAACATCCTCCGCCACCTACCTTACTGGGAGCACCCCAGGAGCTGCAGGGAGGGAGCCCCACGTTTGCCTGCCTTGATGCAGCCACACGGCAAGGAGCTACACCACCCCCTGGCTGTCTACTTGTTTCTCCTCCCGTTTTGTTCTGCAGGCTGCAGTTCCACAGGGGAAGAGTCCATGCCTCCAGGTCCCTGGGCTGCTGCCGCTGCTGCGGCTTTGAGATCGGATGCTGGGCCTGTGACCACCCATGCCAGCCTCGCCTGGCCAACTCTGCTCTGGTTCCAGAACAATAAAGATGCCCCTCGGGCAGAGCCCCCTTGAAACACATGTGCCAAACGTTACACAAGCATTGCCCCCCACACACAGACAGCCCCCACCAGTCAAGCCCCTGCACGAATCCCAGCCAGGCGCTACCAATACCTTCCCAGGGAGATTGCAGCAGGAGGGCAGCTAGACCCCCAACCCATGGAGGGGGGGAGTTGGGGGGCAGCCCGGGCAGGCAAACAGTGAAAGCTGCTATGGTGCCTGTAGCGCAATCGCTCGCGGCAGCTGCACCCGGGTCTCACCTGTTCAGCAACCGGGGTTCACCCGCGCGCCACATGAATGGCACCCGTTGCGCATGTGCTGTGGCGGCTGCCATTAGGTTCCCCGCTCCCCCATATGACACCCATGTGCAACCACCACATGGCATGGGGTTGGCAACGCCTGCTGCAGGTGGGGGGGCGGGGACTCTCCCCTCCAGCAGGTGGCTGAGGCACAGGGTGCCCTGTGGAGGTTGGCACAGTCTTGGCGACCCTCCGGAGACTGTCCTGCGACTGTCCCGTAACGGGTGCGAACAGAGTGCCGGCGCCGGCGCCCGGTTCCTTGCCAACCAGGCTGCCAAGGACGCTGCAGCAGCAGCAGGGGAAGGGTGTGGCGAATGCGCGAGAAGGACGCCGCGCCGCGGGAGCCTGCCTGCTTCGGAGGTATGTTTTGCCGTGATCCTGGGCTGGTGCTGGCCACAGATATTCCGGACTACTTAACTCAGGAATAGCAGCAGCCTAACTATGGCCCAGCTTAGGCCAGAACAGCCAGGGAAGTTGGGTTGGATTGAGCCCTGAAGCTCTTTCCACACTCCAAGCCATAAACCCATAACTTGCTTAAACCCATAACTTCGATAAACCCATACCTTACACACAAAAGCTATGCAGTCATGTTGTGAGCACCCCTGGGTGGGATGAGTGATTTCAGCTCGTTTGATTCGGTGAGCAGACACCAGACTCCAGAGATGGAGAAGGTACACAAAACGGAGAAAAAGGAAGAAAGAGAGAGTCCGCGATTCACGGAGGCGCCAAAAATAGAGCTCAGATAGACCAGCACTGGGTAAAGATCTTTACTTTGCCGGCAAAGGACACAGAATGCAGGGGCACAATGTGTAATATACAAAATCATTAGAAAAGCTTATATACATTTCATTATTTCATACAGAATCATGGAGTTCATTGTTCAAGGGATACATAATAAAGGAGAGCGAATACAGAGCAGGATCCAAGGAATTGCACATTGATACAGCCAATGGGAAGTTGGATTGAAACTTTGCACCAATGAGAACAGCAGCAGCATGTGTGAAACTTTGAACCAATGAAGGATAAACTTTATTAAGAAGACCAATGAAAAGTGTGATGTTTTGTGTTACTGGGAACCAATGGGGCAATGGGTGGGGGTACTGGGTGGCAGGAGGTAATAGGATTAGACCCCTACTTCAGGTGAAGCGAGGTTTTCGGAGTTTTATGAACGGGTCCTTTTGAGAAGCCTGCTTAACACGAAAGGCAGTGTTTCCAGTTAGATAGCCCAGAGGCGCCACACAATAGGTCCCTGCCCCATGGCACCATGTATACAGTTGGGGACATTTGAATTATTGTAGCAAAGCAGGATGAGGACAATGCAGGTAGCTAGAAGACATTTGAATTATTGTAGCCAAGTGAGGCAAGAACAATGTAGGTAGCTGAAAGGCATTTGAATAATTGTAGCAAGGTAAAATAGGATCAATGGGAGAGGAGATAGTGGTGGTTAAAATAGAGAGGAGCATGCACAGAGAGACAAGTTTGAAATCCAGGAAATGGTGGCAAGAGATAGACATTTGAATGACAGCAAAAAGGAAGGCAGAGACAATGGTTTCAGGGTGAGGGAGATGGTGGTGATTGACAGAGAGAAGGCACACAAAGAGATAAAATTTAGAAGTGAGGAAATGGTGCCAATCTGAATCCTTGCTGTGATCCTGGGATTCACCTTTTTCCCTGGCTGGAGCTGGGCCACAGATATTCCGGACTACTTAACTCAGGAATAGCATTGATATAGTAGGTATAACGGAAACCTGGTGGAATGCGGAGAACCAGTGGGATACTGCAATTCCAGGATATAAACTCTATAGGAGGGACAGAGAGGGGCGTGTTGGAGGTGGGGTGGCCATCTATGTCAAAGAAGGTGTAGAATCTAGCAGAGTAGAGATTGAAGGGGGGTCCAACTCTACCATAGAATTACTGTGGGTTAAATTACCAGGCTCAAGGAGCAATGTAATACTGGGGGGTGTTATCGGAACGTTTTCGGACAAGCCGGGCCTGTACAAGAGGGACGGGCTTCACTTGAACCAAAACGGAACCAGACTGCTGGCGCGAAACATTAAGAAGGTGGCAGAGCAGCTTTTAAACTGACTCCTGGGGGAAAGCCGACAGGAGCCGAGGGGCATCCGGTTCGGGACTCCTCATTCCTCGGGAATGAGGGTGCAGAGGATGGGGAACAATCAAGTAATAACAGAATAAGAATTGGGAGTGGTAGCGTGATGGGACATGACAGCCAGTCTAGCAAAACAGAAGGCTGCAGGAATAAAGGTGCAAACATGCAGCCCTTCTTGGGGGACCTAGTATGTAAGTGCTTTTATGCAAATGCCCGAAGTCTACGGGCAAAGATGGGAGAACTGGAATGTTTGGTGGCTAGGGAAAACATTGACATAGTAGGTATAACAGAAACCTGGTGGAATGCGGAGAACCAGTGGGATACTGCAATTCCAGGATATAAACTCTATAGGAGGGACAGAGAGGGGCGTGTTGGAGGTGGGGTGGCCATCTATGTCAAAGAGGGGGTAGAATCCACCAGAGTAGAGCTGGAGGGGGGCTCTGACTCCTCCGTAGAATCACTGTGGGTTAGATTACCAGGCTCAAAGAGTGATGTAATAGTAGGGGCATGCTACCGTCCTCCAGATCAAAAACCTGAAGGGGATCTTGAAATGAGGAAGCAGATCAGGGAGGTGTCAACGAGAGACAGGGTTGTAGTCACGGGGGACTTCAATTATCCTCACATCGACTGGGTCAATTTATGCTCAGGTCATGAAAGAGAGACTGGATTTCTGGATATGTTAAATGACTGTGCCTTAGAGCAGCTTGTCACGGAACCGACCAGAGGACAGGTGACTCTGGACTTGATATTGTGTGGCACTCAAGACCTGGTCAAGGAGGTAAATGTTACCGAACCGTTGGGGAATAGTGACCATGCTGCGATCTGTTTCGCCATGCATGTCGGAGGGAGAGTGCCGAGCAAATCTGACACGAAAACCCTTGACTTCCGAAGGGCAGACTTCCCCAAAATGAGGAGAAAAATAGTTAAAAAAAAAAAAAAGCTGAAAGGGAAGGTAAAAAAGAGTCCAATTGCTCCAGAGTGCATGGAGGCTGTTTAAAACAACAGTCATAGAGGCCCAGCGGGAGTGTATCCCACAAAGGAGGAAGGGCTCGACCAAGTCCAGGAGGGTGCCGGCATGGCTAACAAGCACAGTTAAGGAGGCTATAAAAGGCAAGGAATCTTCCTTCCGTAAATGGAAGTCTTGCCCTAATGAGGAAAATAAACAGGAGCACAAACTGTGGCAAAAGAAATGTAAAAAGATGATACGGGAGGCCAAGCAAGACTTTGAGGAACGTATGGCAGGCAACATAAAAGGGAATAACAAAAGCTTCTTCAAATATGTTAGAAGCAGGAAACCTGCCAGGGAAACGGTTGGTCCGCTGGATGGTGAGGGAGAGAAAGGGGTGATAAAAGGGGACTTGGAGACTGCAGAGAAATTAAATGAGTTCTTTGCATCTGTCTTCACGGCAGAAGACCTCGGGCAAATACCGCTGCCGGAACGGCTTCCCCTGACTAAAGAATTAAGTCAAATAGAGGTTAAAAGAGAAGACGTCTCAGACTTAATTGACAAATTAAATATCAATAAATCACCGGGCCCGGATGGCATCCACCCAAGAGTTCTGAAGGAACTCCAGAATGAAGTTGCTGACCTCTTGACCAAAATATGCAACTTGTCCCTTAAAACGGCCACTGTGCCAGAAGATTGGAGGATAGCTAATGTCACGCCAATCTTTAAAAAAGGAAGGAGGGGGGGACCCGGGAAACTACAGGCCGGTCAGCCTAACATCTGTTCCGGGGAAGATGTTGGAAAGTCTCATTAAGGATAAAATCTTAAAATACATGGAAGAACAAGCTCTGCTGAGGGAGAGTCAGCATGGCTTCTGCAAGGGGAAATCTTGCCTCACAAACCTGTTAGAATTTTTTGAAAAGGTCAACAGGCATGTGGATGCGAGCGAACCCGTGGATATTATATATCTGGATTTTCAGAAGGCGTTTGATACGGTCCCTCATGAAAGGCTCCTGAGAAAACTCCACAGTCAGGGAATAAGAGGGCAGGTCCTCTTGTGGATTAGGAACTGGTTGAAGACCAGGAAACAGCGAGTGGGAGTCAATGGGCAATTTTCACAATGGCGAGAGGTGAAAAGCGGTGTGCCCCAAGGATCGGTCTTGGGACCGGTGCTTTTCAACTTATTCATAAATGACCTGGAGTCGGGGATAGGCAGTGAGGTGGCCAAGTTTGCAGATGACACTAAACTTTTCCGGGTGGTGAAGACCAGAAGGGATTGTGAAGAGCTCCAGAAGGATCTCTCCAAACTGGGAGAATGGGCAGCAAAATGGCAGATGCGCTTCAATGTAAGTAAGTGTAAAGTGATGCACATTGGGGCAAGAAACCAAAACTTCACATACACGCTAATGGGTTCTAAGTTGTCTGTGATGGATCAAGAGAGAGATCTTGGGGTGCTGGTGGACAGATCGATGAAAGTGTCGACCCAGTGTGCGGCGGCTGTGAAGAAGGCCAATTCCATGCTCGGGATCATTAAAAAAGGGATTGACAATAAAACGGCCAATATCATTATGCCTTTGTACAAATTGATGGTAAGGCCGCATCTGGAGTATTGTGTCCATTTCTGGTCACCACACCTCAAAAAGCAGCAGAAAAGAGAGACCAGAGTGATTCGCGGGCTGTAGCACCTCCCTTATGAGGATAGGCTACAGCGTTTGGGGCTATTCAGTCTAGAAAAAAGGCGCCTGAGGGGGGACATGATTGAGACGTATAAAATTATGCATGGGATGGGGAGAGTGGGTCGAGGAAAATTCTTCTCAGACATGTACTAAAATTGAGTGAAGGGAGAGTTAGAATGGATAAAAGAAAATATTTATTTACCCAGCATGTAATTCATCTGTGGAACTCCTTGCCTCAGGATGTGGTTTATGCACCTGGCCTAGAGGCCTTTAAAAGGGGTTTGGACAGATTCATGGAGGAAAAAAACATCACAGATTACAAGCAACCTCCTGGTTTTAGAAGTAGGTTTTCTCTGTGCCAGGTGCAGGGGAGTGACAGCAGGAAACAGGTTATCTTGTTGGCTGTGTGCTCCCTGAGGCATCTGGTGGGGCCACTGTGTGATACAGGAAGCTGGACTAGATGGGCCTTTGGCCTGATCCAGCAGGGCTCTTCTTATGTTCTTATGTTAAGTTCAAGCATTTATATGGTTTTTCCTGTGTGGGTTATTTCATGCTTAGTCAGCTCGTTGTTCCTACTGAAGCTCTTTCCACACTCCAGGCATTTTTATGGTTTCTCCCCAGTGTGGGTTCTTTGATGCATAGTCAGTTTTGAGCTTCGACTGAAGCTCTTTCCACACTCAAAGCATTTATATGGTTTCTCCACCGTGTGGGTTCTTCGATGCACAGTCAGGCTTGAGCTCACACTGAAGCTCTTTCCACACTCAAAGCATTCATATGGTTTCTCGCCCGTGTGGGTTCTTTGATGCAGAGTCAGGATTGAGCTCACACTGAAGCTCTTTCCACACTCCAAGCATTTATATGGTTTCTCCCCCGTGTGGGTTCTTTGATGCACAGACAGGGTTGAGCTGTCACTAAAGCTCTTACCACACTCAAGGCGTTTATATAGTTTCTCCCCTGTGTGGGTTCTTCGATGCACAGTCAGGCTTGAGCTCACACTGAAGCTCTTTCCACACTCAAAGCATTCATATGGTTTCTCGCCCGTGTGGATTCTTTGATGCAGAGTCAGGCTTGAGCTCACACTGAAGCTCTTTCCACACTCCAAGCATTTATATGGTTTCTCCCCCGTGTGGGTTCTTTGATGAACAGCCAGGGTTCCACTGTCACTGAAGCTTTTTCCACACTCAAGGCATTTATATGGTTTCTCCCCTGTGTGGGTTCTTCGATGCACAGACAGGCTTGAGCTATCACTAAGGGCCCAGTCCAGCCTAACTCAGGCACAGTTGAGGCCCAAGTGTGGCCCAATTGGGGCCCAAACTAGGACCGAGTTAGGCTGCAACTGTGCCTGAGTTAGGCTGGAGGCTACAGCAGTGGGCCAGGATCGAGGCAAAACTTACCGCAGAGGCAGGCAGGCCCCTGTGGGGAGCTGTCAGTCTTGTGGAAGCGAAGAGCCCCCTCCTCAGCTCATCTGTGTGCACCTACCACAGCTGCTGCAGCGTTCGCAGCAGAGGGGCAGCCACAGGTGGGCCTGCAGGCACTGGGCGTGCAACAGTCAGCGGAAGGGCAGAGGTTGTGCCAGTGCCAGCTGCCCCAGGGCACCCTGGGCATTAGCCACCTGCCGCAGGGGGGAGTGCCACTGCCCTCCCTCCTGCAGAAGGCGATGCCACCCCCAAGCCATGTTGAGGCTGCACGTGGGAGTCATGGGGGGGAGGGGGGAACGTCACACACAAGGGGGGTCTCATGAAGTCTGGAACCGCCTCTGCCAGGACATGCCCGTGCACTGCCTGAAGCCCTGGGCCTCCAGGGCCGTGGCTATGCCCACAAAGAAGGCATCCCGGCATGCCTTCTGCTCCGTGCCCCGGCCAAGACCGAGAGATGCCTCGGGCTTGTCTGCTGCGAGCGGGAAGGGCTCACGCAGCTCATCACACCCCCAGATGGGGCAACGTCGGTGCCTCGCGGCAGGCGCTCTGGCGGGGTGGGGGATGCCAGCGTCCATCATCAGGGAGTGGGAGGGGAGGCAGGCACACAGACAGGGGGTGCTGGGGAGGGGCACGGGTGGGTCAGAAACAGACAGACAACAAGGCTGGTGGGAGAGGGGTCTGCAGAGACCAATAGGGACACAGGGGTCACTTCGCAGATGGAGGCAATGCAGGAACGGGCGCCTCTCATGCAGACGGACCGACGGCGGTAACGGACGCCGTTGACGGGCGGAAATGGACGCCGTTGACGGGCAGACCGAGGGCAGAAATGGACGCCGTTGACGGGCGGAAACGGACGCCGTTGACGGGCGGACCGAGGGCAGAAATGGACGCCGTTGACGGGCGGAAACAGACGCCGTTGACGGGCGGACCGAGAGTGGGTGAGAGCCCCGGTTGATGAAAGGGCTCTTCACGGACGTGGCGGACGTGCGCCACGTCGCCTGTCAGTGGTTGCCTGCCTGAGAGGCCCCCCAACTCCCCCCTCCCCTCTGAGCCCTGAGGGTCTGGCAGCCCCCCTGCTGTGTTCTCCCTGGGCTGGCTGTGGCAGGCCCTGGCTGGGATTCATGCAGGGCCTTGTGTGCTGGGCGCTGTCTCTGTGTGCGTGGGGCAGTGCTTGTGCAACATTGGGGTCATGTTGTTCAAGGGGCCTTTGCCCAAGGGCATCTTTATTGTTCTGGAACATTGGCAGAGATGGCCAGGCGAGGCTGCCAGGGGTAGGCACAGCAGCCACTCAGAACGTAGCAGCAGCAGCAGCAGGCGTGCCTGGAGACGCAGGCTCTTCCCCTGTGGAACCACAGCCTGCTCCATAGAAAGGGGAGGGACAGCAAGTAGGCAGCCAGGGAGGTGGAGCAGCAACAGCAGCTGGGGAGGGTTGCAGGGCAGGCTCCCAGACCTCTGGCAGCATCGAGGCAGACGACCATAGGGCAACCAGACTGCGGGCCGAGGGGTGCTCCCCAGACGGTCAGTGGTAGTGGGCATTCCTGGGGGGATGACCACCTTGGGGGGTGTTCCATGGCAGCTGGTGTGTGGTAGCACTCCCCATTGAAGGAATGCCAGTGTGCCGGTTGCAAAGGCCTGCAGGGAGAGAAATCAAACACAGCTGAGTGGTGTGAGACACATAGCCTGGTCTGCGCTCCTTCCCTGGGTGTAAGGTGAGCATGATCCTGTAAGGGAAAGGGGTCACAGAGAGAGACAACAACACAACTTGGGGGTCACAACCATGGCAATCCTAGCAATACTGACCTGTCAGTAGACCCTGTGGAGAAAAGGGGGGGGGGGAACAGCTGGTGTCTACATAAGGGTTACAGTTCAACACTCATGGCATTGTGTGCTCACATTAATACAGGCAGCTATGAGACAAGACATTGGTATAGAGGCATATCATGGCAGGCATTGCAGGCAGCTATGAGACAACACATTGGTATAGAGGCATATCATGGCAGGCATTGCAGGCAGCTATGAGACAAGACATTGGTATAGAGGCATATCATGGCAGGCATTGGTATAGAGGCATATCATGGCAGGCATTGCAGGCAGCTATGAGACAAGACATTGGTATAGAGGCATATCATGGCAGGCATTGCAGGCAGCTATGAGACAAGACATTGGTATAGAGGCATATCATGGCAGGCATTGCAGGCAGCTATGAGACAAGACATTGGTAAAGAGGCATATCATGGCAGGCATTGCAGGCAGCTATGAGACAACACATTGGTAAAGAGGCATGTATCCTACCTATATTTCTCTATGCAAAGAGGCAGAAGTCAGACCACATGTCAGCACAACCTCTGCACTTACCTGCACTTACCTGCTGGTGTTGTTGCCTGTGGGGAGGGGGAGAGGGGCTGGGAGAAAGACATGGGTTAGCACACACTTGCATGGAGAGAGCTGCCCAGGCACAGGAGTAAACAGTTTGGCCACAGGCAGAACAGCCCTCTCTGCCCTAGAGGGGGGCAGAGAGGAGAAGAGAGGTGTTAGAAAAATTTTCAAAGTCCCACTTTGTGGCTGCTGGGGGACAGAACCCCACGCCACGTGCTCAGAGAGAGAGAGAGAGAGAGTGAGTGGAGGGCTGGGGCTGGGCTTTTGTGGGAGAGAGGCTGGGAGGGGCTGGGTGCTGATAGGGTAACTATTTGGGTCCATGTCCAGAGTTTGGCCACACCTGTTCGGTTCCAACTCAGTCCCAACTCGGGCCCAGGGTGTTAGAACTTTTCAGGAGAGGGCTGGTGTAGGTAAGGTAAAATGGCTCCTATGGGTCTCCTCACATTTGGGTCCACCCTTTTTGCTGGCCCAAATTTTGGGCCTGAGTTGGGCTCGAGGGGGCGTGTCAGGGGGTTGCCAATGTCTGGAACCGGACCAAAATTCGTTCCCGCCCCCGTGACGCCCACGGAACGCCCACTTTTAGTCCGCAGTTGTACCGCAACTGTACCGCGCCCGTCCTGCGCATGCGCACGGCGTCCGTCGTATGTCCGTCCCAAGTTCGGCACAGTTGCAGTACAATTCGGGTACAATTCAGGCACAACTCGGGCCTAGAGCACTTGGGCTGCAATTGTGCCTGAATTGTACCGCAGTTGCCTTAGGCTGGACCGGGCTGTTAGAGACCAAAATGGATCAGGGAGGCAGGAGGGAAGCCCAGCAACTGCGTGGAAGGCTAATGCTGTTTGTCATCGTCATGACCTGCATGAAATCCCAGTCCAACAGGAACAGGAGAAGGGAGACAGAAGGAGTAAGCGTCCTTTACACGGGGACAGAACCAGTTCTACTTCCGACATTAATAAACACAGCAAAATCCAGACAGGGAAGAAACCACTTCAATGCTCTGAGTGTGGAGAGAGCTTCAGTACAAGCACACATCTTGCATGCCATAAAAAGATACACAGAAGGGGGAAAGCTGAGAATCGGGAGAGATCAAAGATGCCGGAGGGAAACCAGGCAGAGAAAGGGAGAAACAAATCTGATGCCTGTCAGGTTCTGGATACCCATGATGCCATCCCAGTTGATGCAGAAGAAGGGACTGGAAAGAGGGAGGGAAAAGTCCCTCAAAGTGCAAAGAAAATCAGCAGAACACATCAAAGAATCCACATAGGAGAGAAACCGTATAAATGCTTGGAGTGTGGAAAGAGCTTCAGTGACAACAGAAGCCTGACTGTGCATCAAAGAACCCACACAGGGGAGAAACCATATCAGTGCTTGGAGTGTGGAAAGAGTTTCAAACGGAGCTCACACCTGAATGTGCATCATAGAACCCACACAGGAGAGAAACCGTATCAATGCTTGGAGTGTGGAAAGAGTTTCAAACGGAGCTCATACCTGAATGTGCATCATAGAACCCACACAGGGGAGAAACCATATCAATGCATGGAGTGTGGAAAGAGCTTCAGTGACAACAGAAGCCTGACTGTGCATCAAAGAACCCACACAGGGGAGAAACCATATCAGTGCTTGGAGTGTGGAAAGAGCTTCAGTGACAGCAGAAGCCTGACTGAGCATCAAATGATCCACACAGGAGAGAAACCGTATAAATGCTTGGAATGCGGAAAGAGCTTCACTCGGAACTTAAGCCTGACTTCACATCAAAGAACCCACACTGGGGAGAAACCGTATAAATGCTTGGAGTGCGGAAAGTGCTTCAGTCAGAGCGGAAACCTGGCTGTGCATCAGAGAACCCACACAGGGGAGAAACCATATCAATGCTTGGAGTGTGGACAGAGCTTCCGTAGGAGCGATAACCTGGCTATGCATCAAAGAACCCACACAGGAGAGAAACCATTTCAATGTTTGGAGTGTGGAAAGAGCTTCAGTATGAACTCAAGCCTTACATTGCATCAAAGGACCCACACAGGAGAGAAACCATTTCAATGTTTGGAGTGTGGAAAGAGCTTCAGTATGAACTCAAGACTTACATTGCATCAAATAACCCACACAGGGGAGAAACCATATCAATGCTTGGAGTGTGGAAAGAGCTTCAGTAGGAGTGATAGCCTGACTGTGCATCAAAGAACACACACAGGAGAGAAACCATATCAATGCATGGAGTGTGGAAAGAGCTTCAGTGACAACCGAAGCCTGACTGTGCATCAAAGAACCCACACAGGGGAGAAACTATATCAATGCTTTGAGTGTGGAAAGAGTTTCAGTGACAATGGAAGCCTGACTGTGCATCAAAGAATCCACACAGGGGAGAAACCATATCAATGCTTTGAGTGTGGAAAGAGCTTCAGTCGGAGCACAAGCCTGACTTTGCATCAAAGAACCCACACGGGGGAGAAAGCATATAAATGCCTTGAGTGTGGAAAGTGCTTCAGTCATATTAGAACCTTGACTAAGCATCAAAGAACCCACACAGGGGAGAAACCATATCAATGCTGGGAGTGCGGAAAGAGCTTCAGTGTGAGCTCAAGCCTGACTCTGCATCAAAGAACCCACACGGGCGAGAAACCATATGAATGCTTTGAGTGTGGAAAGAGCTTCAGTGTGAGCTCAAGCCTGACTGCATCAAAGAACCCACACGGGCGAGAAACCATATGAATGCTTTGAGTGTGGAAAGAGCTTCAGTTTGAGCTCAAGCCTGACTGTGCATGTAAGAACCCACACAGGGGAGAAACCATATAAATGCCTTGAGTGTGGTAAGAGCTTTACAGCCCGGTCCAGCCTAAGGCAACTGCGGTACAATTCAGGCACAGTTGCAGCCCAAGTGCTTTAGGCCCGAGTTGTGCCTGAATTGTACCGGAATTGTACTGCAACTGTGCCGAACTTGGGACGAACCTACGACGGACGCCGTGCGCATGCGCAGGACGGGCGCGGTACAGTTGCGGTACAACTGCGGACTAAAAGTGGGCGTTCCGTGGGCGTCACGGGGGCGGGAACGAAATTTGGTCCGGTTCCAGACATTCGCAACCCCCTGACACGCCCCCTCGAGCCCAACTCAGGCCCAAAATTTGGGCCAGCAAAAAGGGTGGACCCAAATGTGAGGAGACCCATAGGAGCCATTTTACCTTACCCACACCAGCCCTCCCCTGAAAAGTTCCAACACCCTGGGCCCGAGTTGGGACCGAGTTGGGACCGAACAGGTGTGGCCAAACTCTGGACACGGACCCAAATAGTTACCCTATCAGCACCCAGCCCCTCCCAGCCTCTCTCCCACAAAAGCCCAGCCCCAGCCCTCCACGCACTCTCTCTCTCTGAGCACGTGGCGTGGGGTTCTGTCCCCCAGCAGCCACAAAGTGGGACTTTGAAAACTTTCCTAACACCTCTCTTCTCCTCTCTGCCCCCCTCTAGGGCAGAGAGGGCTGTTCTGCCTGTGGCCAAACTGTTTACTCCTGTGCCTGGGCAGCTCTCTCCATACAAGTGTTTGCTAACCCATGTCTTTCTCCCAGCCCCTCTCTCCCCCCCCCCCACAGGCAACAACACCAGCAGGTAAGTGCAGGTAAGTGCAGGGTTCATGCTGACATGTGGTCTGACGTCTGCCTCTTTGCATAGAGAAATATAGGTAGGATACATGCCTCTATACCAATGTCATGTCTCATAGCTGCCTGCAATGCCTGCCATGATATGCCTCTTTACCAATGTGTTGTCTCATAGCTGCCTGCAATGCCTGCCATGATATGCCTCTTTACCAATGTCTTGTCTCATGTCTGCCTGCCATGATATGCCTCTCTACCAATGCCTTGTCTCATAGCTGCCTGCAATGCCTGCCATGATATGCCTCTCTACCAATGCCTTGTCTCATAGCTGCCTGCAATGCCTGCCATGATATGCCTCTCTACCAATGCCTTGTCTCATAGCTGCCTGCAATGCCTGCCATGATATGCCTCTCTACCAATGCCTTGTCTCATAGCTGCCTGCAATGCCTGCCATGATATGCCTCTCTACCAATGCCTTGTCTCATAGCTGCCTGCAATGCCTGCCATGATATGCCTCTATACCAATGCCTTGTCTCATAGCTGCCTGTATTAATGTGAGCACACAATGCCATGGGTGTGGAACTGTAACCCATATGTAGACACCAGCTGTTCCCCCCCCCTCTTTTCTCCACAGGGTCTACCGACAGGTCAGTATTGCTAGGATTGCCATGGTTGTGACCCCCACGTTGTGTTGTTGTCTCTCTCTTTGACCCCTTTCCCTTACAGGATCATGCTCACCGTACACCCAGGGAAGCAGACCATGCTATGTGTCTCACACCACTCAGCTGTGTGTGATTTCTCTCCCCGCAGGCCTTTGCAACCGGCACACTGGCATTCCTTCAATGGGGAGTGCTACCACACACCAGCTGCCATGGAACACCCCCCAAGGTGGACATCCCCCCAGGAATGCCCACTACCACTGACCGTCTGGGGAGCACCCCTGGGCCTGCAGTCTGGTTGCCCCACGGTCGTCTGCCTCGATGCATCCAGAGGTCTGGGAGCCTGCCCTGCAACCCTCCGCAGCTGCTGCTGCTCCTGCTCCACCTCCCTGGCTGCCTACCTGCTGTCCCTCCCCTTGCTATGGAGCAGGCCGTGGTTCCACAGGGGAAGAGCCCGCATCTCCAGGTCCATGGGCCACGCCTGCTGCTGCTGTGGTCTGAGAGGCTGCTGTGCCAACCCCTGGCAGCCTCGCCCGGCCATCTCTGCCACCGTTCCAGAACAATACAGATGCCCCTGGCAACACATGTCCCCAATGTTGCACAAGCACTACCCCACACACACACACACACACACACACACACAGGCAGGCCCCAGTTCCAGAACAATAAAGATGCCCCATGCCACACAAGTCCCCAATGTTTCACAAGCACTGCCCCCCCCCACAGGGAGGCCCCAGCACACAAGACCCTACAGGACGCCCAGCCAGGGCCTGCCACTGCCTTCCCTGGGAGAACACAGCAGGGGGGCCGCTGGACCCTCCAGGCCCAGAGGGCAGGGGGGGAGTTGGGGTGACTCTCAGGCAGGCAAACACTGACGGGCGCCATGGCGACCGCTACGGAAGCCGTCGCGCCCGCCAATGGCAGCTGCAGAACGCCCGCCGCGACGGGTGCCCGTACGGGTCCTGACAGGCGCAGGCCGTGTGACGTCACGAGCGGCCAACGGTCGCCATTCCGACGCAAAATGGCTGCCGCAGCAGGCGTAAGGAGACGGTGGTCTGCAGAGGAGAGGGCAGCCATGCTGGCAGCCATCTCCCACAGCCCCCACCTGCCCACCCTGATGTCGAGCAGCACCGCCCCCAACCTGGAGGCCTGGGGGGAGGTCACGGCAGCCTTGGCTCGCCGGGGCTTCCACAGGTCCGTGGGCCAGTGCCGTGGACGGTGGAAGGCCCTCAAGGTGGCCTTCTTTGCAGAGCTGGGGTACAGGGACTGCCACGAGGGCCGCCCCAGCAGGGACCCCCCCCCGCTCTATGACACCATGCTGCGGCTGTGGCGGCGTGCTGGGCGGCCTCGCTACCGGTGCCGCCATCATTCAGGTAAGGCTGTGTACTGGGGATGGGCTCATGGCAGGGAGGGTGTGAATGGGTCCCCCCAGGCACACAGGTGCCCTGTGAGGACCTGCGGACCATGGGCACCCCTGGGGGGATCTCCCGGCACTGACCACATGGGGCCCGGGGGGGGGACGGTGATAGGCCCATCAGGGGCAGCATGCCAGGGTGTGCCCTCCAGGAACACCTGGGCCCTCTGCAGCCAGGGTCCATGATTCCAGCGGTGCCGGGCACCCTGTTGTGGAGGGTGATCCTGGCATGGTTCAGAGCCCTCCAGGACTGGGCACAGGCCTGGGGGGGGAGTACCCATGGGTCCAGCTGCAGCCATCCGGCTCCC
This sequence comes from Plestiodon gilberti rubricaudatus, assembly GCA_026170595.1. Classification (NCBI taxonomy): domain Eukaryota; kingdom Metazoa; phylum Chordata; class Lepidosauria; order Squamata; family Scincidae; genus Plestiodon; species Plestiodon gilberti. The sequence goes on along the minus strand of JANXHW010000002.1, from coordinate 262,832,735 downwards.
TGGACAGTCACAGCCCACAGGCCATGGGCCAGCCAGGCCCATGCCTGCCCACCATACCCAGGGGCTACTCTCTCCATAGAGCTGCCCATGCCAGCCACCCTGCTGATCTCCCCCAGGGCAGCCTCACAGTTCCAGCCCAAACGCTACCGAGCTCCTGCCAGTGTGCGCAGGGAGGACTGGCAGCGGCCCCCCCTCACAGCCCTGTTGCCCAGGCTGGGAGACGGGCCCGCCCCTCACACTGGGAGGGTGGGAGGGACACCAGCACACACAGTGGTGGGCACGCCAGAAGGCCCTGTCCCTGGAGCCTGCCGCTCACATGACCTCTGGCAGGGAGGTCTGCAGGCCTGTGCAGGCAGCCCTCTGCCCAGATGCCAGGCCTACTGCACTGCCTGCTCCGGCTGCATGTGGGAGGCCTGGGTCTGGGTCTAGCCATGAGGGCACGGCGCTGGCTGGAACGGCGCGGTGGCATCTCTAGCAGCCTGCTGATCTGTCCGGGCCCCCCTGCAGCACCGGACAGCTGGAAGGGCAGTGGGATGCTGCCGCTGCGGAGACCCCTTGTGGCTGGCCGCTGGGGGCATGGCAGGCTGTGGCACAGGCACCTGGGGGTCCAAGGGTGGTTGGTGGACTGAGGGGGGTGATTCCCAGCCTCAGGACATGTACACGGGCCTGCCCAGCCGTGGGGAAGGGTGGCGGTGGTGATGCAGATGAGGCAGGTGACGGGGCGGGCTGGGGCGGAGGGGGGGTACGGGTGCGTGCTGAGCTAGGAGGCGCTGATCCTATGTGTGTTCTCCTCTGCAGTGGCCATACGCCGGATGGAGGGGCGGCGAGCAGCAGCAGCAGCAGCAGCAGCAGCAGCAGCAGCAGCAGCAGCAGCAGCCACTCGGCCACCACGGCGCCGTGCGCGGTGGGCAGCGTCCTCCTCCTCCTCGACCGCCTCCTCCAGGGAAGGGGCAGAGGGAGGTGCGGTGGCCCCACCATCTGGGCCCCCCTCCCCTGCCATCCCACAGTCCCCCGCTGTGGTGGCAGTGGCGGAGGGGGCAGAGGAAGTGCAGGAGGAGGAGGGGGACCTGCCTGCAGTGGACGACGTGGCGGTGGCAGCGGAGGCCATGGAGGCTGTGGAGGAGGAGGAGGACCACCCAGCAGCAGAGGGAGTCGCTCCGGTGGAGGAGGAGGAGGTGCCATCGACCTCTGCAGCTGCACAGGAGGCGCTGCTGGCGGCGGCAGCAGGACCACCACCACCACCATCAGGCCCTCCGGTGACGCACGACCAGGCCACCCAGACGAGGCGGCGTGGGGCCCAACTGCGCCTGGCCCGGTGCCACTGTGAGTGTTCCCACCCCCCCACCCCCTGGTAGTGCAATGGGATCTGATGGCATGGTGTGCTGCAACCAGGGCCAGGGCCCCATGCACGGCCTGCCTGTCGGTTGGTGGGTGCCAGGCGGCCAACGGCCGGCCGGGTGATGGCGGGGGGTGGCCCCCGGGGACCTGTGTGACATGGCCACGATAGTGTGCCCGGGCCTGGTCAGCAGCCATGTCCCTGTGGCCAGACCCACTGTGGTGACTGGTTGGGCAGGAGCGTTGCGGGGCCAGGGGGGATGTGCCGGGACCCAGGCCAGGCCATGGGATGGGGGTCAGGGCAGTCATGGAGAGGGCCCGACTGGGGCCTGCGTCCTGGCCTGCCATGGTGCCTGTGACAGGGGCCGCCTCCAGCAGATGACGGGCCCAGCAGACCACGGGGGCCAGGGGTGTGCGGGTGTGTGGGTGGCCTCCAAACAGGGCGCCGCAAGGACACAGGCCTCATACGCACCCTATCTGTTTCATTCCACAGGCTCGGCGTTGGCACCCAGGGTCATGGCCACCCTACGGAACATCGGCCGCCGGGTGGACCTCGGACGACAGGAGGCGTCGGGGCAGCAGGCAGCAGTGCGCCAGCACCTGCGCAGGCTGGAGGGTGCAGCGTGGGCCACCCATGGCCAAATGCAGGAGGCCATTCGCCACGTTACGGCCATGGCCCACGGCGATGGCGCTGGCCATGTGGCCCCGGTCCTGCACCACCTGCTCCAGGTGGAGGCGAGGCAGGACACTATCCTGGCGGGGCTGACCGCCCTCTTGGCCCGGCTGGGCATCGAGCCACTCCGGCCGCCTCCATGAGGGGCACCGTGTTGCGTGCAGGTCACGCCCCCCCCTGCCACCCGTCACTGTGTTGGTGCCCTGTGCCCCCTGTTGGGGCCTGGGCCTGTTCAGGCCGACTGTTGAGGCCAGGGAACCGATTGTTCCATTGTTACCTGTTTTTAATGCAACGTTACAAAAGACTCGAACATGAACATGCTGTTAACTTTACACCACTGTCTCTGTTGTCTTCCTCCGTGGGCGCGGATCATCGGGTGGGGGGCCTGCACTGCTGCTGGTGGCGTCGGTGGCAGCCTGGGTGGTGGGTGGGGCCCGGGAACGTCCAGATGCCAAGGTGGGAGGTCCCTGGGGATGAAGCGGGTAGGGCACAGTGAGGGGGGGTTCCTTGCAGCGCAGGTCAGTGGCTGGCACGGGCCCCATGGTGGCTGCAACCGTACCTGGACGTTACGGGCCAAAGTACTCGGCTGTGACCCGCTGCCGGAATGCGACGCCCCGTGGGTCCTGGCCGGCCCCCCTGGCAGGCTCAGCCTCTGCAGGCTCGACGTCCATGGCGGGCTGCCCCGCCTCCTCAGCATCGAGGAGTGGGGTGTTCCGCCGGATACACAGGTTGTGCAGCATGGCGCACACGACAAACAGCTTGGCGGCCTTGTTGGGTGTGCGCATCAGGCGCCCCCCAGTTAGGTGCAGGCATCTGAATCGAAGTTTCTGCATCCCAAAAGCTCTCTCCACGACAATGCGGGTGGCACGGTGAGCGACATTGTACCGCGCAATGGGCCCTGGGACGTCCGCAGCGTAGGGTGTCATCAGGTACGGGCGCAAGGGGTAGCCACGGTCACCTGTGGGCGGTGGGGCAGCATCAGTCCCTGCCATAGCCTCGTTCCCCCCATCCCTCCCCCCTGCCAGCCCCCCCGACTCCCCGCCCCCCTGCCAGGCCCCCCACCCCTCTCCCCCTGCCAGGCCCCCCCCAACTGACCTAGAAGCCAGCCGGTTCCCTCGGGCAGCTCTGCCAGGTGTTGTCGGACGGCAGAGGCATCGAAGATGGCGGCATCATGGACGCTCCCTGGAAACAGCGCCGTGACACTGGTGAACAAGGCCCTGGCATCGCAGGTGGCCTGGACATTGATGGAATACTGGCGATGCCGGTTGCGGTACACGGCTGGATTCCGGTGGGGGGCCTGGATGGTGATGTGCGTGGCATCCACAGCCGAGATCACATTCGGGAAGCCCGCGATGGCATGGAACTCGGCCCTGACCCGCTGCAGCTCTGCCTCACTGGTTGGGAACACGATGAACTCGGCTGCGTGGGGGACCATGGCATCCACGAATGCATCCAGGCACCGGCAGGCGGAGGAGCGGGAGACACCCAGCTGCCTCGCCACGCCTCCCAGGAAGCTCCCTGTCGCCAGGTACTGCAGGGCGATGAGGACCCGTTGCAGGACAGGTATGGCATGGCGCAAGCGGATCCGGACCTCGAGAGCCGGGCCCAGGAGGTGGCAGAGCTCCGCCACGGCGCCCCTGTCCAGGCGAAAGGCCTGGATGCAGTCGATGTCGGGGCCCAGCAGCCGGTGCAGACGCTCCCTCACCACCGGCCGCCGTCTCTGGACCCGTCTCCGGCGCTGGGCTAACACATATGCCACCAGCAGAGGCAGACCGGCGTAATGGTTCAGAAGGCACGATGGGAACGCGGTCCAGGGCAGGATGGCTCCTCTGGGCCGTCGGGGCTCCTGGGGTCCTGTGGACAGGACGCGGAGCGGTTACAGCCCTGCCGGTGCAAGCTGGGCCAGTGGCCTCGGTCACCACCTGTGGGCGGTCCCCTTGGCCAGGGCGGCCAGCTCCCTCCAGCTGGGCCTGGCGGCTGGCTGGGCATGCCTGCCTCCACGCAGGGAAGCAGCTGCTGGATGTGCCAGGGCACCAGGGCGGCTGGGTCCGAGCCCCCCTCCAGAGGGTCACTGGCGTCACCCTCCCCCACCCCTCCCACCCAGGGCCTCCCGTGTCCACGCACACTCACCTTGGCCCTCGGCTCCTAGCAGCTGGGGCAGGGGTGGCAGCTGCGGCGCCTGCCCCCGGTGGCGTGGCTGCTGCTGCACCCGCATCCACTGCTCGCGCCGCTGTCGCCGCTCTGCGCGTTGCTGGTCCCAGCGCTGCATGCGGAGCTGCCTCTCCTGCCGCTGACGCTGTTGCTCCTGTGCGTGCAGCGCCGGCTGCTCCTGGGCCTGGGCCCTCTCTCTCTCCCTCGCCCGCTCCCTCCGAATGCGCCACTGCCGCAGGCGCTCCTGCTGCCACTGATGGAGCCATGGCACACGCGGCCACGGCAGTTGCCGCCTCTGTGCCCGAGGCTGCGGCTGGCCCTGCTCCATGTTGGTCAGGCGCTGGCAAGGTTGAACAGCAGCTCCCGTGCACTGCTGGTGCCTCCCTCTGCTCTGCTCCTCGCTGCACAGCAACCTGCTGCCCACCTCCTTCCACGCCGTCCCTGAGCGTCTGCCCGCAGTGGTGTCTGCCACCCCCCCACCCCCTCCAGCCAGAGCCCTGGCAGGCAGGCAGCCCGTCCCCTCCGCCCGATCGCTCCGCCCAAGCGTGGCGTCCGGAGTCGGACGGGCACTGGCCGATGCCGCTTCCGCCCTTCGACTCCGCCCCGTCCGACGCCGCGCCTGCCACGTCCGCCCGTCCGGTCCGCCCGTCGGTGACGCCCGTCCGGTCCGTCTGCATACGTGGCGTTCGCCATCTGCGGAGCTCCCCCCATGTGCCTTGTCCTCTCTGCAGACCCCTCTTCTGTATCTGTCGCCCGCTTCCTTGTCGTTTGTCTCTCCAGTCGTGCCCCTCCCCAGCCCCTCCCCAGCACCCACTGCCCCCCTGCCCCCCTCCCTGTCTGCCCGTCTGCCTGTCTGTCTCCCTGTGCACTCCCTGGCGATGGATGGTGGCAACGGGGGCCGCCCCCCCCGACGAGGACGCCCCCCCAGGGCAGCTCCTCGTGGGCCCAACTGGGGGGATGATGAGATGCGGGCTCTCTTCACCCTCTCAGTAGCCAATGCCGAGGTGGCTCTCGGAGAAGGCAAGGCCACAGAGCAGAGTGCACGCCGAAAGGCCTTCTTTGCGGGCATAGCCAGCTCCCTCCGTGCCCAGGGCTTCCGGGAGCGCACGGGCTTGTCTTGCATGAAGCGGTTCAGGAGGTCGTACTGGGCCCTGAACCATGAGGTCAGGACCTTGGTGCGCACTCGCTCCATGTCCGTGGATGCCGCCATTGCCCATGCGACACGGGGCAGCGCCACCGCCATTCTGGGGCCACTTGTCCGCGAGGAGGTCGTCGGTGGTGTTGGCGTGGAGGTCTTCAGTGGTGAGTGCTGCGGGGAGGGACCCACTGCTGGACGTCACCGCAGCCCATGCCCGGCCTCACCTGTGCTTCTTCTCCCTCCAGGCACCCGCGCCGCCGCTGGACGGGCCCGGTCGCCCCAGCCGGGGCCCAGCAGAGAGGCCGCAGGCCGCCAGCCTGCCGGTATGTATCCGACCACCCTGGGTTGGGGCGGGGGTGGCTGCCACCTGGCTGAGCCCTGTGCCTTTCCCGCCCACAGCCCGTCCAGACGATGCCAGCAGCTCCGACGAGTCAAGCCCCCGGCGGGGCTCCGTGTGTGGCGACACGGAGCCCACCCACCGCAGCACAGCCTCACTCCCTTCTCCAACGGGGGCCGCGGGGGACAGCCTCGAGACTGCTGAGGTGGAGCCGGCGGGGAGCCACCCTCCATCTTCAGCTGACGAGGAGGAAGACGTCCTCCCAGGGGCCGGTGACTCGGCTGAGGAGGCACCCCGCGCAGAGTCCCCGCCGGGGGAGGGGTCTGCCAGCGAGGGGGGGGCCGCGGAGGCCTCCCCACCACATCAGGGGCAGGCCCTCCCAGCAGCCGCTGCATTGGCAGGGGATGCAGCGGCAGATGCGGCGCTGGGGGGCCCCAACATCATGCCCCGTGCCCGTGGGCCACGCCCCGCTCGTCAGCTGCCCCGGACCGTGGCTGATTTACACCGGGCCATGGAGCGGGAGCGGCTCGAGGCAGGCCGGATGTGGCAGGCATGCGTGGAAGCTGGCGACGAGGGGCGCGCCCAGCTTCTCGATGCCCTTGCTGAGCAGCGGGACGATCGCCGGGACGATCACCGGGAGCTGATGGCAGGGCTCCAGCATGTCTCCGGACAGCTGGAGGGCCTGGTGGCGGGGCAGGCGGCGCAGACGGCAGAGATCAGGGCCCTCACTGGTGTGGTGAGGGAGCTGGTCGCTGTCCAACGGGACCGCCTCGCCTTTGACCGGGAGCGGCATGCTGCTGAGCAGGCCCGCAGATCCCCGGTCCGTGCTGCCATGGCTGCACATGATGCCCCTGCTGCGGAACCGGCTGGGCCAGCACCCGCAGGCCCCGCTGTCAGCCGGGGGCGCAGCACCGTGAGGGCGCAACGCACTGGAGCAGCTCCTCGGGGCGGCACGGCCTCCTCCAAGCGGAAACGGTGAGTCCCCCCCATGTGTGTGTGTCTTTCCCTCCCCCCTCCCTCCCTCCCTCCCCTCCCCCGCTCCCCCCCCCCATGAATCCCATGTGCAGCCTCAACGTGGCATGGGGGTGGCAACACCTGTTGTGGGTCGGAGGGCAGTGGCACTCCCCCCTGCGGCAGGTGGCTAATGCACAGGGTGCCCTGGGGCAGCTGGCACTGGCACAACCTCTGCCCTTCCGCTGCCTGTCGCACGCCCAGTGCCTGCAGGCCCGCCTGTGGCTGCCCCTCTGCTGCGACCACTGCAGCAGCTGTGGTAGGTGCACACAGACGAGCTGCGGAGGGGGCTCTTCGCTTCCAGACGTCTGACAGCTCCCCACAGGGGCCTGCCTGCCTCTGTGGTAAGTGTTGCCTCGATCCTGGCCCACTGCTGTAGCCTCCAGCCTAACTCTGGCACAGTTGCAGCCTAACTCGGTCCTAGTTTGGGCCCCGATTGGGCCACACTTGGGCCTCAACTGTGCCTGAGTTAGGCTGGACCGGGCTGTAAGTCAAATAGAGGTTAAGAGAGAAGACGTCTCAGACTTAATTGACAAAATAAAGATCAATAAATCACCAGGCCCGGATGGCATCCACCCAAGAGTTCTGAAGGAACTCAAGAATGAAGTTGTTGACCTCTTGACCCAAATATGCAACTTGTCCCTTAAAATGGCCACTGTGCCAGAGGATTGGAGGATAGCTAAAGTCATGCCAATCTTTAAAAAAGGAAGGAGAGGGGACCCGGGAAACTACAGGCCGGTCAGCCTAACATCTGTTCCAGGGAAGATGGTGGAAAGACTCATTAAGGATGAAATCTTAAAATACATAGAAGAACAAGCTCTGCTGAGGAAAGTCAGCATGGCTTCTGCACACCTCAAAAAGGATATAGTTGAATTGGAAAAGGTGCAGAAAAGAGCAACCAGTTTGATTTGAGGGCTGGAGCACCTCCCTTATGAGGAATGAATACAGCGTTTGGGGCTTTTCAGTCTAGAAAAAAGGCGCCTGAGGGGGGACATGATTGAGACGTATAAAATTATGCATGGGATGGAGAGAGTGGATAGAGGGAAATTCTTCTCCCTCTCGCATACCAGAACCAGGGGACATGCACTAAAATTGGGTTGAGGGAGAGTTAGAACAGACAAAAGAAAATATTTCTTTACCCAGCGTTTAATTCATCTGTGGAACTCCTTGCCACAGGATGTGGTGATGGCACCTGGCCTAGATGCCTTTAAAAGGGGTTTGGACAGATTCATGGAGGAAAAAAACATCACAGGTTACAAGCCATAAGCAACCTCCTGGTTTTAGAAGTAGGTTTTCTCTGTGCCAGGTGCAGGGGAGTGACAGCAGGAAACAGGATTTATCATGTTGTCTTGTGCTCCCTGGGGCATCTGGTGGGGCCACTGTGAGATACAGAAAGCTGGACTAGATGGGCTTTTGGGCTCTTCTTATGTTCTTATGCAACCTGAACTGGTCCTGAAATGGAGGCAGCTTTGTTAGCCCTGGTGGACAACATTACTTTTGAGAAATCACAAGAGGGTGATTGAGAAATCACAAGAGTCATCTCGGTGATTTGCGTCAGTCTTTTTCTCAATGGCACCTAGACGGCACTGAGCCCGGCAGAACTGAAAAGGTCAGGAGTGGATTTCCACAGGCTCCATTTTATCGTCCACCTTATTTAATCTCTGGCTTTTTTCCCTTTGTGGCGGTGGAGCCTTGTCACCAACCAAATGCGCGCCAGGCAAAAGCAGGGAAAGAACGAGATCCGTGCTGGCCTCTTTCTGCCGTCCTTTGGCTGGTGGGCGAGGGAGGGGCGGTGGGGTGTGGTGGCAAGCGCAAGTCTGCACATGAGATGTTCCACCTCCTTTTGAGGTTGCCTTGCTGCTCTCCCACAAACCCGCCAATTTCAGCAGAGTTGCTCCCCATTCGTGGCTACTAACAAGGCTCTCCTGCCAATTGTCACTCACAAACCCACTGACTGCTTTTTGGAAGCCCAGAGAGTGACGTCAGGATGCAGCCCTGCACTGCTAAAGGGAAGAGGCAAGGGACGAAGGACGTATTTATTAGATGAAAAGGAAGCGCTCTTGAGAGGAACGTGGGAGGGAACCCAGAGTGGCATTTGTGGAGAGGGACTGGGTGCGAATCAAGCGGGGAAAGGAGGTTGGAGGGGCTGAAGTTCTAAAGGGAGAGCAGCTTAGTCTGGGAGTCGGGACCATCCCAGACTAACTCTGGTAAGGGAATTGGGGCCCTAAGGGTGCAAATGTTGTGAGGTTTCCATGTACTCTCCATTCGAACACAAATGGCACAAGAAATGTCCACTGCAGAACTTGCCACACCCCCAAAGGACGGGATCCACAACACATCTAAGCTCTAGGCTGCATCCCAACCCACCCCCCGGAACCTAGGCTGCCTCCCCACCCCCAGCAGCTACCTGCTGATCCGTCCCCTTCCTTGGAGTCCAGGGCAAAGGGAGTATCTGCTTCTTCTAGCCAGGTCACAAGGGCAGGTTTGGGAAATTCGGTGTAGGAGTCCAAGAGAAGATTTATTTCTGACTCCAACCTATCTGGGCCTTTCATATCCATCTGCTCCAGCGCACTCTCCCCAAAGCCCAGCGCTCGGAACTCCCACACGATGGTTTGTAGCAGAAACGGCAGAGCAGAGTGGATTTTAGCTGTGTGCTCTTGTAGGGGTGACCCTTGAACTGCACCTGGAACCGCAGCTGGGATTCAACGGAACAGCACATGACCTTGTTGGGACCTGTGCATGGGAGCCTGTGACTCCACTTTGCCACCACCCGCACTGGCTGAACATGTTACTATGTGATCATTAAAAGAAAATGAAGTGCTTGTATTAAGAACTTGGAGGAGGAGGGTAAAAGCCACGGGATGCCAGAGCTGAGAGGAAAATCCCTCTACGACATCGTGGAGCACTCGGACACGACAGACAAGGCCCCTGTTCCACACCCAAAGTGCACTAACTGGCCTTCGGGAGCAAGCAGGCAATCTTTGGAAAATATCAGAGACCTGGAGTGCACATGCACCCATGTGCGAGTGTGTGGACGTGCACAGGAAGCACGGTGAGGCCCCCTCCCAAGGCTGCTGTGGCGAATGAGGACCCTTCCGCACAATAGAGACTCCCCTCCGTGCTGGGCCGACTCAGCACTGGTAGAACGGGTCAGGACAACACAGCTCTGCCATTCCAAACTCGTCACCTGGAAGGCCAGGACAGCAGCTTGTCTTCTGCATCGGCTGGGCAGGGATGACTTCCGACTCTCTTTGCTCAGCATCCGGTGTCCGTTGTGGAGGTTGTGGAGTGGAGAGGGAAGTGGAGGGCCAGAGCATCCGTCGCTCACATCACACTGGCGCTTCCGGTCTGCAGCTCAGCCAAGATGGCGTTGTGGCCTTCCGGGTGATGTGATCAGAACGGCCGAGAGGTGCTGTGCTGACTCATCCTAACCAGCGCTGAGTCACCCCAGGAAGGAAGGAAGGTGCTCATCCATCACAGCACCCTTCTGATCTCAGTCCCCCACCACACACCGCTTTGTGCATTGTGCATAATCGAGTTACCTGCCGATTTCTCTTCTTCCTGGAGATCCTGCAGAAATGCACACTCCCCTTCTTCCAGCTGGGAAATGAAGGCAGGTTTGGGAAATTCCTCTGAGAGAGAAGGAAACAAGTTACTTAGGACTACAAAATATTGAGTTCTAAAGGGAGAGGAGCTTAGTCTGGGAGTCGGGACCATCCTAGACTAGCTCTAGTACAGGGATTGGGGCCCTAAGGATGCAAATATTGTGAGGTGTGAGCACAAATGGAGAGCACAAGGGCACAAGAAATGTCCACTGCACAACTTGCCGCAGAGTCTCTTTCCTCCAAGAGAGTAAACACAACCCCCAAAGGACAGGATCCACACATAGCTAAGCTCTAGCCTGCCTCCCCACCCCACCCCCTGACTCTAGGCAGCCCCCCACCCCCAAAAGGGCACAGAGCAGGACAGAAGACAGGAGAAGAGCTCTCTAAACTCTCGCGCAGAAATATGCAGCAGACACAGCTGCAGGGATCTCAACATATCCATCTGCTTTAGGGGAGTAGAAACTCACTGCTTACGAAACCTGGAGCGCATCACCAGTTGGGACTCCAGGTCTGGAGCCGAAATCTGCCACCTTTCTCTCATCCACCGCATGGAAGGGGAGCCTCCAGCAGAAGGCCGACGGTCCCTCTCCCCCTCCTCAGGCAGTTTACTCTCTGCAGAGAGACTTGCAGCCCAACCCTCACCCACTTTCCAGAGCCGATGCAGCCCCAATGTACATTGGACGTTGCTGTGAGGCAAGCTGTGTCCCGCTTGCATGATCTGAATATAAAATCTCTTACTGAACAAGGTAATAGGGCTGGAAAAAGGCAAGTTCAAAAGGTCTTTGTTGACAGACTCAGACCGAGATGGCGTTAGCCACAAGCCCTGGAGGCAGAGGCGGGGAAAGAGTGGAGCGAGCGGAGCAGCGGTTCCAGGAGGCTCCGCGGCTCGGGCAGCATTCCTTCCGGAGCGCGCGCCCGAGGCCTTCTCCCCCAGCCTCAGAGCCAGAGAAAGCCCCGGAGCATCCACCACGACCGGCGGCCAGGGCTTTCTGAAGGCGGCCTACTGCAGCGCCGCGCTATTTATCCTTTTTTCACGCATGCGCAGAACATTTCTGTCACTGGGCAGGCGCGCTGGGAAGCCGGGTCCCCCCCAGGCGGCGGCACCCCCCTAGGCAGTGCCCCCCCAGAGCAGCGCTCCGGGCAGCGGTGCTCCGGGCAGCGTCAGTTCCCGGTACGCCGCTGCCTGGAGGGGATCCGACAAACCGTTGAGGCTCTTGGTATCGAGCACATAAAAATAATCTTGACTCCTGGCTCCATTTCTACTTAAATGTGAAACCTCCCACATGAGTAAGTGGATCAGAACTCCATCTGAGATGACATCAGCAACAAGCCCTGGAGGTGATCTGACAAACGTACGTGGCTCTTGGTATCAGGAGAAGATAAAAATAATCCAGAGTCCTGGTTCACTTCTCCTTAATGTAAAATTTCCCACATGAGTAACCGGATCAGAACTCGCATCAGGTCCCCAGGACAACAGGCCAACCAGAGGCCAGGGTCTCAAGGGTGTCGTCAGGCAGAGGCATCACACACCCTCTTCAGTACGCCTGGCGATTTCCCTGGAGATGCAATGCTGGATGGGGAGATCATGCAAATTCCCTCCAGCAGCAGCGCCTGACCCCGGACAAACCAGCAATGGATGGGCTCAACCAGTGGTTCTCAAATATTTTAGCACTGGGACCCACTGTTTAAAATGACACTCTATCGGGACCCACCTAGCTTTACGAGACTTTAAAAAAGAGATCTAGAAAGAAATAATATATTTATTTATTTTAAAAGTAATAGTTTGTTTATTTGCAAAAAACCTCAATCCATTTCTTGCAATGACGCAGCCCTAATGAATAGCCTCAAGGCTTGAGGGGCTTAGTTATGTGGCCCAGCCTTCACCTGCTCCCACGACCTGTCATTGAGGGACTTGGAAAAAAACAAACCATAAAAAAGTTGCTCAAACACGTTTCTCCCTATATGTACACAAGCTTGCAAACTGCAGGAGCTCAGCTGTTTGCGGGATAATTAGCAGCTATCTTGCATACTGCAAGAGTTCAGCTTTTCGAAGGGTAATTTGCAGCTATCTGGTTTTTTGAATAGCCTCAGGGGTTGTGGCAATTACTTGGAGCTGTGCTGGGGGAGCGCGCCTTGCCCCGCTACAGGGTGTCGTAAACGTGCTGTCAAGTGCATTTACGGCACCTGGAGAGTAAGGGCAGGCGATGGAGAGGCTAAGTGGCTCTGACCGGCGACGGGGAGGGGCGCTTTTACACGCGAAGCGGCATCCTGCTACACATACGCTTCCGCACCAGCCTCGGAACGCCACTGGAGAAGCTAGCGGCCCTTCCCTAGGCTCCTACCCAACCCCGCACCCACCGGAGCAGGTAAGCCCTACACCGGCTGGGGCAGGAGCGGGGGGTGGGCGGAAAAGGAGGTTAGGGAGGGCGGCCAGAGGCTGCAGCGGGTCTGGAGAGGGTGGGGATATCGGTGGCGAATACGCAGATATACAAAGCCCTCTCCAGGCCCAGCGCGGCCTTACACGGAGGGCTAGAAGGTATGCGAGATCCAGAGCTCGCGTACGTTCAAGGAGGCCCATTCGGCCTCCAGCCGCTTAGACCCGGGGAAGGGGACGATCCTCTCCTTCCCTCGAGGTGAACCCGGGCTGCCCTGGGGCAGCCCAGATCCTGCATTAGATACAGCGTCCGGTCCTTGAGGCCGGCCACTGTATCGTAGACAGGATTGGGCTTTTAGTCTTATCTGATCTTTCCATCACCTGGGACCCACCAAAAATCAGGTCGCAACCCACCAAGTGGGTCCCGACCCACAGTTTGAGAAACACTGGGCTAAACACTAGAAGATGCAGAGGAAGGAGAGCGATGAGTTGTGTCAAGCAAGTGTCTTGTTTTGCAGGCCTGGAATGTCCCAAAATGGGATTTTCTACTTTTCACAATTGATTTTCTTATCTAGACATTTCTATCCTGCTGTTTTGTCCCCAAAGAGCATCAATCAGGCCAAGGTCAGCTCTGCAACAGTCAGGAACAGCAGGCTCGACTAGGGCACGGGTTCCAGCCCCACACACCCCATTTATGTGGTACAATCCTGACAGGGAGAAACACGAAGAATAGCAGCTCATGCCTTTGGTTCCTACCCACTGGGAAGAAAGGGCGTCCTTACCCAGAGAGGCCACGATCCCGTAATTCTCCAGCATGATGTCCGCATACAGGGCCCTCTAGCCTGGATCCAGCAGAGCCCCCTCCTCCTCTGTGAAGCGCACAGCCACCTCCTCAAAGGACACCGGACCCTGGATGGAGAAAAAAGTCTCTCCTCAAAATAACGTCCCACCCTTTCAGCATAATATCCCCCTACTGCTCTTCCGCTCCCAGTCTGAAAAGAGGAATTTCCTGCTGTGTGCTTGGCAAATCAGAGCAGCTGGTTGCTGGTTTTTTTCTTTGTTTCTTGTTTCCCCTCCTCAGGACAACCCCATTCAAAGCACTTAGGTCCTGCAGGGAAACCTCAGTCCTCACACAGGCTGCTGGAATAGCCAACTCCAGCGTCACACCCTTTGCGGCCACAGTTCTGACATGCGCACGTTGCCTCTGTCTTGGGCCTTAATCTCCACTGTGCTGCGTCCCTCGTTGACTCTCCTTCTCTGCCCCCCCGGACGTCCTCCCCCCTCCCACGCCACTGCCAGCTCCGCGCTGTTTTCCTTTCAGGGTCTCCTGAGGTTTCCTGAGTCCGTTCTAAACACACAACCTGTCCTTCCAGGTGTCTCCGGGTTTCGTAAGTGTTGGACTTGCTCTGTGCAAGTCAGGACTTCAGGACTGAAGCTCTGCCTGGACCCGGAGGGCAGCCGACATGCTCCGAGCCGGGTCTGGCTGCGAGCCGAGTCTTCTCTTGCCTGCAGCCCAGTCAAACCCTCCGCCTGTCTGTCTGCAGCCATCTTCTCTGGCTCACACCCCGCACAAGCCCCCTCCGCCGCCCAGGTCGCATCTCTCCAGAAATCCAAACCCACTGGTCTTCACTTCCCCCAGCCCCCTGCCGGCCTTTCGGGCTCCAACGGGCTCCCCTGGGCGGCGTTAGTCGAAGAAGACACACTCTCGCCCTCAAGATGTGACAAATTGCACGATGCTGATGATCAATGAACTCCCATTTCCACCCTTGCAGTTCACACTCACACTTCTCAGTGCACAGGTTTATATCTTGCACCACCGGGGGGGGGGGGGGAGAAGCTCTCTCAAGGCCTGAAAGAAACCAGGGGGCAGCCAAGCTGCGACTGGCACGTTGCCCCGATGATCTGCCCCTTACCTGAGAAGGCTGCAGAGTTTCCGATTCTGCTCCGCGGAGAGGAGGAGACGGTCTGGAACGTGGCCCCGACGCCATCCCACTGCCTGTGAGGGGGACAAACGTGAGGGGGAGAATTTTACCCTTCCTGCCCTTTTCCAACTTCCCTTCTTTGTGCAATTTGACAGAAGCTCTGGCTCTGACCCAGAAGTGCCCCAGTGGGGTGCGCCCCCCACATCTTCATTCCATTTCTTCAAATTCTTCCTTTGTCCCTGTTTCTCCCCCCCCCCCCGGCCTGTCTAGTCACCTCCCTCCCCTCCTCGAACTCTCCTTGCTCAACCTGCTCCTTCAAAACCTTTCCTGGCCCTCCAAGAGCCCCCTTCCCCGCTCCATTTTCTGCCTCCAGTCAGTCCTCCTCATGCTACCCTTTCCTGAAGCCCACTCCCCAGCCGGGATGGAGACAGGGGCTGTAGCGATTCCAGGTCAGGTCCTGCAACTTGGACCATGAGAGACCATGAGGGACCAAACTCTGGTATGCAGGGGGTGGAGGAGTGTTGAACGTAGTGCGGGGGGGGGTCTCGGTAGGGGGGGGCTGTTGTCTGGAACAGACACTTCAGTCCTGGGTGGAAGCCCAGTTATGTCTGCAACTGGAAAAAGACACACACCCCCAAGACACACACCTGGAAAGATGCAAATGTTTTGACACTGGCTGTGCAAGGAGGTCGTTCTCTGCAGCAGGGCAGACATTTGGGGCTGTATCTGCCCCAGGTGAGAGTCTCCCCCTCCTCTGCCCTCCTCAGTCCCTTCTTCTTCTGAAGAGTTCAGCTCTCTAGCAATTTCCCGGGGGCTTTTGGGTGAGGCAGGGAGGCTGGAAGGACGTTTTTCAGCGGCAAAATCCAGCTCCTTTTCTTTTGATTTTGTTCTCAGAGCTTCTTTTAAAACCAGGAACAAAGAAGGTTATAACAGTTCAAACAAAAGAACACAAGATAGTACCTTAAATTAACTACAACACAATTAAAAAGCACAACCGCGCGCGCCCCACCCACCCCTCAATTTCAGGAACAGTCCCAGGTCTAAATTTTTGCTCTCCCTCCAGTGTCCCTCCTACATCCGGCTGTTTTTTGTTTCGCTTTCAGTGCTGAACGGCCCCTTCTGGGCCCCCCAGTTCCGGCTTTTGCACCGTCCCTATCAACCCCCCCCCCAGCATAGAAATGAAGCCATTGAAGAGCAGACCCAAAGCTTAGCCTGTGGGGGGGGGTCGTCGCAGTTCCTCTTGACCTGTCAGCGAGCCCCCTCCCCTGCCTGCCCCCCTGCTGGGCTCGCTTTGGGGGCGCCTCTCCCTCCCCCCCTTTCCCCTTCCACCCACCGCAGCCATGGGATGGGACTCACCGGGGGGTGGGGGGCTGACATCCAGCACTTGACTGGGGGGGGGGCAAAGGAAGAGGCGGAGCAGGATGTGGCTTCTCCACGAGGTCCCCCCTCCCCTACTCGCCCCTCTAGGAATCCGGAGTCACTGCTTTTAACCCTTAGAGTGCCCGTCAGCCCAGCCGAAAGACTTTGCAGAGGATCCAAGTGCGTCTCGGCCCTCCAACCCCCCCTGCCCCATTGGGGATGGGGGGGGCGCAGAACCGCCGGCCAGGCATCCCCTCCTCCTCCGATGCAACGAGAGCGGCACTGACTGTCAGTCTCCGCGGCTTCTCCGGGGCGGATCTTCTACTCTCTCCCGGGCTGCAAGTGGCCAATTCGGATTGAAGCTCTTCTCTTCCCGGGGTCTCTTTTCCCCAGCCTGACTGACTTCGTGTTGCTGAGTCAACGGGGGGCTGGAACTGGAACTGGAAGATCTTTCTGCGGGAAATCTTGCCAGCAGCAGCCGAAGGGGACACGCTCGTCGTCGGCCTCCTGTCCAGCAACAAAGACATTTCGTGAAACTCATCGAGGCAGCAGCGCAGCGCAGAGAGTCAACAGGTCGAGCTGGATCAGGGAGCTGCACCCGAAGCAGCAGCAAGCAAGATCCCCAAACCCCTGTGGTCTGGTCGCTCCCTTGCGACGGTCTGGCATTCAGGGATAGCCACACCCGACCCGAGCCCACCCTCCCCTCTCCTCCTCCTCCAACCTCAGGGAGCCCAGATCTCGGGCTCCTACAGTATGTCTTTCCACTCTGTTCGAGTGTTTTGGATGCATTTGGTGGTCGTGTGTGTGTGTGTGTTGGGGGGGGGGGAGGTAGAGATTTGGGCTGTGATTTGTGGTGTTTGGAAGGAAGGATGCTGGGGCGACCCTGGGGTGGGCACTGGTTCTTGTCAGATTTCAGAAATCTTTATTGGCATAAAATTTACAGATAACACAACAAACACAGACAAACAAATCAACTAACATAACATTGCACACGCATTTAGTCATCACACTGTACCCTGGATTGCAGAATAGTTTTGTGTGCACAAGTTGAGATACTTGGCCACTAGTTTTGTACACAGCTCATCTTCCCCCGCTAACAGATACTGAGTAATAGTCAGACACTCCAACTGTCCCCAGCTAGAACGAAAGGTCCTGAGGAGTCAGGATCGCTGCTCCTGCTGTTTTGCGCATTGTAACCAGATATGGGGCAAAGATTCTATGTCCCCCGAGAGACAACGACAGCCTCCTTCCTCTTTTGTAACAAAGTGGGGAACAGGTTCCTCAAAGGGTAACAAAGTGGGGAACAGGTTCTGTGGACCGCTGCCAACGTTTCCTGCCTATCTATATCCAAAAGACTAGTTCTTAATAGTCTATATGCAGAGGCTAGCGAGCCAGTCCCCAATAGATCGACAGAAAGGTGGCTCATCTGCTGAACTTTCTTCAGAAATTGAGCCAGGCCAGGTGAGAGCATTGAGTCTGCAAAGACACCCCTGAGCAGCAGGGGGTCCTGATCCGCCACAAAGCAGCTCCTTAGCCAGAATTTGAGAAATCTGGACCAGTGCAAAGACACAATATTTATGGGATTTCTAGCCATGTATTTTGATTGAAGAAATGAAGTTTGTTCCTTACACTTGACTGAAGAAATTCCTCTCCTTGGATCCTACCGCTGTAAAGAAGCAGGCGCTCAGGAACGGACTATCCAGGTCAGCCAAGCGATGAGAAAAGCCTTAGATACGGAATTAATTAGATACGGAAGTGCGCATCCAACTTAGTCAAGGGCGGGGCAAGGGAATTGATACATAGATTAAATAAAGTTGGCGCAAGGACACATCCTTGTTGAACACCTACATTAGTGGGAACCAGGTCAGAAGGTTCTCCCCGCGATGAGACCTTAATACGGAGTGAGGTGCCAGAATATAGAGAGTACGAATTTAGAAAGAAGAAGTCTCTTGTCTATCCCTAGTTTGTCAAGTTTGTTCCAGAGCAAACCCCTATCTACAGAATCGAATGCCGCTCTCAGATCTAAGAGGCGGGACCCATGCTGGCCGATCTGTTTGGAAATTAGTTGGGACAGAACTAAACAATGTTCCAAAGCAGACTTGCCCCATCTAAAACCAGCCTGTTCAGGGGGCCCCTGAATGTTTTTTGGTTTCTTTTGAAAGCTCGTCCAATAGATATAATATATATAATAATACGTTCCAAGAATAATACGTTCCAATTCCAAAGAAGGGCAGTGCCAAAAAGTGTTCAAACTATCGCACAATTGCACTCACTTCACATGCTAGCAAGGTTATGCTCAAAATTCTACAAGCTAGGCTTCAGCAGTACGTGGACCGAGAACTACTGGAAGTACAAGCTGGGTTTGTACTGGGCACAAGCGGTGTGCCCCAAGGATCGGTCTTGGGACTGGTGATTTTCAACTTATTCATAAATGACCTGGAGTCGGGGATAGGCAGTGAGGTGGCCAAGTTTGCAGATGACACTAAACTTTTCCGGGTGGTGAAGACCAGCAGGGATTGTGAAGAGCTCCAGAAGGATCTCTCCAAACTGGGAGAATGGGCAGCAAAATGGCAGATGCGCTTCAATGTAAGTAAGTGCAAAGTGATGCACATTGGGGCAAGAAACCAACATTTCACATATACGCTAATGGGTTCTGAGTTGTCTGTGACGGATCAAGAGAGAGATCTTGGGGTGCTGGTGGACAGGTCGATGAAAGTGTCGACCCAGTGTGCGGCGGCTGTGAAGAAGGCCAATTCCATGCTCGGGATCATTAAAAAAAGGGATTGAGAATAAAACGGCCAATATCATTATGCCTTTGTACAAATCGATGGTAAGGCCACATCTGGAGTATTGTGTCCAGTTCTGGTCACCACACTTCAAAAAGGATATAGTTGAATTGGAAAAGGTGCAGAAAAGAGCGACCAGATTGATTCGTGGGCTGGAGCACCTCCCTTATGAGGAAAGGCTACAGCGTCTGGGGCTTTTCAGTCTAGAAAAAAAGGCGCCTGAGGGGGGACATGATTGAGACGTACAAAATTATGCATGGGATGGGGAGAGTGGATAAAGGGAAATTCTTCTCCCTCTTAAAACCAGAATTATGGATGACAAGTTGAAATAACTTTATCAGGAATTAGAATTTTATTAGTGGGAATGTATGCGCCTAATGAAGAAAAGGGGATTTTTTTCAAACAATTGATAGACAAACTTTCAAATTATTCCTTGGCTAGTTGGTGTTTAATGGGGGATTGGAATGTTGTGGTGTCCCCAGAGATAGATAAACTTTGAGGGGAAAAAACATTAAAAATACCCAAGGAAAACTTCCAAAAACCATTTTTTAATTGAAGGACAATTTGGGTGTGGTAGATATCTGGAGACAATTGAACCGTTTTTTCAAAAAATATATATGAAAATTTTGATTTTTTTGGTTTCTAAAAATCTAGCTGTAAATGCTACCAATGCTGGGATTCTATCAAAATTATTTTCAGACCATAATCCAATAAAGTTAACAATTAAAAAGAAATCTAGGGCATTTAGATGGAGATTGGACGAAACTTTGTTGCAAAAGAATATAATGGTGACAGGGGCTAAACAGAAATTGAAAGAATGTTTTGAGATGAACTTGAAGAAAGGTACTGATTAAAGAATGGTTTGGGATGCAAGTAAAGGATTTTTTTTTTTTACAAAAATGGGTGCAACGCAAGAAAAAAAGACAGGGAAAATTAAAAAATTACTGAAAGAAGAGGAGTTGATAGCCTCCCCAGGATATACAAATATTTTATATGACATAAAAATTTTGCAACAACAATTCTCAATGATGACAAGACAAATGGAAGAGAAATTAAGTTCTGCAAGACAAAGATACTTTGAACATGTGAGTAAGCCAGGCATGTAAGTTGAGGAAGTTCAAAACTTCAAGAAGCTGATAAGATCTATACAGACCAGAGGGATTAAAAATATTTTTTATTCTAATTTGTATAGAAGTCAGGTACAGGAAGATACAGAGAAAATTGATGAATATCTTAGTAAACGAATGTTACCAAAAATGATGAAAGAACAAACATCTCTATTACATGATTCAATAACAATAAGGGAGGTGACTGTTGGCTGGAAACCAAATACTGAAGACCCAAGGATGGCCGGAGGAGGAAAAGTTTTACTAACAGCTTTATTGGTCCCGAGCTCGCGTCTCACAGCACAAAACAACGGAGGCTGAGAGCCAAGAAGCAAGCATGGTCTTTAACCTTTATACCTTCAGTACGCATGGCATACACTCGAAAAGATTTGGTTCCTCTAATTGGCTCAGCTACCCTTATGCCCTCATGCCCTTATTTGGGCACATGCCCACTTTTCTACATTCCATTCTCGAACAAAGAAAACTCTACTGCGCAAGCGTGATTACAAAAGCGGAGACTCAGCATGTTTAAAAAACTTTTCACCTAGTACTTTCCATTCTCCAGCCTGTGCCTCAAAACTCTCCATGACTTTTATCCTACATCCTACATTTCCCCTCTCAAGAATCAAAAGATATCTTATATTGTGATTCTTCCTTATCCATAGCCGTCCCGTAAGAGGTGACCTCGTTATTTTCCTCCTCTATTTTCTCATATAGTGCTAACATTGCTAGGTTAGTCTGCTGCTGCAAAATTCTAGTTACACAGCCAGTTACAAATTTCAGAATGCAAGGAATCATACAAGGCAGGATGGCAAGCAATAACAGCATTAAGAAAGCGAATATCACTAGTCCCTTGAGCCACCCGAAATTAGGTAGCCATGACGTTAGCCATGACATATCCCACCCATTCCACTTCTGATCTGGAACATAGGCCACCTTATTGATCTCCACAGCCAAATTTCGGATGGCTTCCCCATGATTAGAGATATTAAAGCAACAGGCTTCAGAGGATATATTCAGCGCCTGACACAACCCACCTTGTCGGGCTAAAACGTAGTCCATCCCCAATTTAAGCTGCAATATAGTGGTTCTTTGCTGGTCCAGCTGATCCGCAATTAGCTCCAAGGCTGTGGCCGTGCGATTGGCTATTATTTGCACCACCGCCTGTAGCCGAATTATGCGGTTTAACTGATATATAGGGCCTCGTGCTCCTGCTACAAGCTCATGTTGGTCCCAGGAAGCAGGGGTGTAATGATTGATTATCCTCTCAGCTGTCCACACGTCTTCCCCCCCAGTGGTAGTCCCTCCAATGTCTATCCCATTTAGGAGTTCCGTTCCTCTCTTTCTCCTTATGTGTTGATCCTGGGGTTGGACCCACATGGGTGGTAACAGGTACGCCAAGTAGCACGCACCTTCCCAAACTGGAGGCAGTTTTCTATATGCGGTTCTCCCACAGACCCACCAAATTGGCTTTAACATAGTGGATTGTGGGCTGGTACTGCTTAGAAACAAGTATAGCGTGGTGGAAAACACACTACAATGGCTATGGGTGACGTTTACTTCTGTAAGGGTAATATTCCACAACTGTTTCCATATGGCCCAGAAACAAGGAAGACAGGGAATTTTTAGGGGGTTGATGAAGGTGAGGTTTCCATATAAGTAATGTGACCCGTTATACCTTACATGATAGGAGCACCGGGAGTGTCCCACCCATGTTCCCCTCCCTGTGTTTCGTTCATAACAGACACCCCCTTTCCTGCTCCAAACGGAGAAAGTATCGTTCCACTGCTCTTGACTTAAAGGCTCATGAAAGTTGTCCTTTGCATGTGCAGTTGCATTTAGGGGGACTGGTATTAGGGGCATCCCTGCTTCGGAACTCTCTGGACCCAAAGTACAAATCCAACAGCCCTGTTTACCCGTACTGTTGGTTATATTGGCTACTGTCTCGGCCATGAGAGCCCATTGATTATTGAATGTGTGTCCTCCCCACCCCCGTAAAAGTTCTTCTGTGTTTACTCTGGTTCCTTTAATCGGTAGCCCAATCGCCCGGTGGCCCATCAATGCCCCAGTCAGAAAGAAACCTCCCAGTAACAGAGTCCAGTGGGACATCGTGTGTGTGCGTGTCATTATGAACCTGCGGTCTCTGCAGATGATCCTCAATCTTCACCCGTGCGTCGAGTGTCAGCTTCCGGTGTGACACAGCAGGGGGTTGACTTCTATGTTCGCCTGGCGTTGCCTGTCCACTCCCGGTGGGACAGTTGCCTAGGATCTGCTGTTTTTTCTCAGAGTCAGTTTCGTTGGCCCAACCTGGGTGCTGGTCCATCGATCGGGTGGTGGATCTGCCTTTTTGGTCCTGCTGTAATGGGTCCAAGACTTAAAACCAAAACATTTAATAGAAGAGGGCGTGGTTAACATGACCTGGTGCGGCCCACTCCACTGAGGTTTGAGGGGGTCTGATTTCCACTTCTTTACGTATACCCAATCCCCTGGTTCAATATTATGGACAGAGTCTGCAATAGGCAGGGGCACCTCCCAATTCAAAAAGTTTCTCAGCTCCCTCAGTCTTTGGGCCCACGGTACCACCTCCCTTGGCACGTTATTCCCTGATCCCAATTCTCTCCACAAAGGGGAGTGAATGTTCATGTGGCCTCAAATTTTGGGCCGACAGTATTTCTAGTTTTGACCAAACACCTGTGATTTTCCTTTTTGTCTGTGTTCTGGGTCAGCATTTTCTTCTTCAGTTTGGATGCTGACAACTGAGTCCATCTAAATTATTCTCCTCATCTGATGACATCTTATATTGTCTTTAGTTCTAAATTATTTCCATCCTTTACCAATGCTTTTTGTTAAAGCAAAAAAACGAA
Organism: Plestiodon gilberti rubricaudatus; assembly: GCA_026170595.1. NCBI lineage: Eukaryota > Metazoa > Chordata > Lepidosauria > Squamata > Scincidae > Plestiodon > Plestiodon gilberti. The sequence continues at coordinate 262,810,074 of JANXHW010000002.1, read as the reverse complement.
AACTTTATCCTTTCCTTTGTCTGTACAGAAACTCAATTCCAAAATATTCTTATAGTGCCTGTTGACATACTGCACCTCTTCTGCACATTCTCTTAACTGAAATTTGTCCTTGTCCCGCCTGGTCTTATTCCTGGACTGATAGAACACTGTGTTTTCTTAAAACTGAAAGCTGTTATTTTATTCCTCCAAACACTGTAATCTTCTGCTCTTTTCAGTTTTGTAAAACAAAATCCCATGAACAGTACCAAAAGGCTAAAAGATATGACGCCGGAAGATGAGCCCCTCAGGTCGGAAGGTGTCCAATATGCTACTGAGGAAGAGCGGAGGACTATTCCAAGTAGACCCAGAAAGAGTGAAGCGGCTGGGCCAAAGCCAATAGGACGTCCAGCTGTGGATGTGTCTGAGGTTGAAAGGAAAATCCAATGCTGCAAGGAGCAATACTGCTTAGGAACATGGAATGTGAGGTCTATGAACCAAGGCAAGCTGGATGTGGTCAAAAATGAGATGATAAGATTGAACATTGACATCTTGGGAATCAGCGAACTAAAATGGACGGGCATGGGCGAATTTAAGTCAGGTGACCATCATATCTACTACTGTGGGCAAGAATCCCTTAGAAGAAATGGAGTAGCCCTCATAGTCAATAAAAGAGTGGGAAAGGCAGTACTGGGGTGCAACCTCAAAAACGACAGAATGATTTCAGTTCGAATCCAAGGCAAACCATTCAACATTACAGTAATCCAAGTGTATGCCCCAACCACTGATGCCGAAGAAGATGAAGTTGACCGGTTCTATGAAGACCTACAACACCTTCTAGAACTAGCACCCAAAAAAGATGTCCTTTACATCATAGGAGACTGGAATGCTAAAGTCGGAAATCAAGAAATAAACGGAACAACAGGCAAGTTTGGCCTTGGAGCGCAAAATGAAGCAGGGCAAAGGCTAACAGAGTTCTGTCAAGAGAACACGCTGGTCATAGCAAACACTCTTTTCCAACAACACAAGAGGCGACTCTACACATGGACATCACCAGATGGTCAATACCGAAACCAGATAGATTATGTGCTTTGCAGCCAAAGATGGAGAAGCTCTATACAATCAGTAAAAACAAGACCTGGAGCTGACTGTGGCTCAGATCATGAGCTTCTTATTGCAAAATTCAGACTTAAACTGAAGAATGTAGGGAACACCACTAGACCAGTCAGATATGACCTAAACCATATCCCTTATGAGTATACAGTGGAGGTGAAGGATAGATTTAGGGCATTAGACCTGGTAGACAGAGTGCCTGAAGAACTATGGACGGAAGTTCGTAACATTGTACAGGAGGCAGCAACTAAAACCATCCCAAAGAAAAAGAAATGCAAGAAAGCAAAGTGGCTGTCAGATGAGGCTTTACAAATAGCTGTGGAAAGAAGGAATGCAAAAAGCAAGGGTGAAAGGGAAAGATATAAACAACTGAATGCAGAGTTCCAGAGAATAGCAAGGAGAGATAAGAAGGCCTTCTTAAATGAACAATGCAAGGAAATCGAGGAAAACAACAGAATGGGGAGGACTAGAGATCTCTTCAAGAAAATTGGAGATATCAAGGGAACGTTTTGTGCAAAGATGGGCATGATAAAGGACAAAAAAGGCAGAGACCTAACAGAAGCAGAAGAGATTAAGAAGAGATGGCAAGAATACACAGAAGAACTATACAAGAAAGATCTTAATGTTCATGATGACCACGCTGGTGTGGTCACTGACCCAGAGCCGGACATCCTAGAGAGTGAAGTCAAGTGGGCCTTAGGTAGCATTACTAACAACAAAGCTAGTGGAGATGATAATATCCCAGCTGAGCTACTTAAAATCCTAAATGATGATGCTGTGAAAGTGCTGCACTCAATATGCCAACAAATTTGGAAAACTCAGCAGTGGCCAAAGGATTGGAAAAGGTCAGTTTACGTTCCAATTCCAAAGAAGGGCAGTGCCAAAGAGTGTTCAAACTACCGTACAATTGCACTCATTTCACATGCTAGCAAGGTTATGCTCAAAATCCTACAAGCTAGGCTTCAGCAGTACGTGGACCGAGAACTACCGGACGTACAAGCTGGGTTTCGAAGAGGCAGAGGAACTAGAGATCAAATTGCCAACATGCGGTGGATCATGGAGAAAGCACGAGAGTTCCAAAAAAACACCTACTTCTGCTTCATTGACTACGCAAAAGCCTTTGATTGTGTGGATCACAACAAACTGTGGCAAATTCTTAAAGAGATGGGGGTACCAGACCACCTTACCTGTCTCCTGAGAAACCTGTATGCGGGTCAAGAAGCAACAGTTCGAACCGGCCATGGAACAACTGATTGGTTCAAAATTGGGAAGGGAGTACGGCAAGGCTGTATATTGTCACCCTGCTTATTTAACTTATATGCAGAGTACATTATGAGAAATGCAGGGCTGAATGAATCACAAGCCGGAATCAAGATTGCCGGGAGAAATATCAACAACCTCAGATATGCAGACGATACCACCCTAATGGCAGAAAGTGAAGAAGAACTAAAGAGCCTCTTGATGAGAGTGAAAGAGGAGAGTGCAAAAGTTGGCTTGAAACTCAACATTAATAAAACTAAGATCATGGCATCGGGTCCCATCAATTCTTGGCAAATAGAAGGGGCAGAAATGGAAGCAGTAACAGATTTTACTTTTCTGGGTTCCAAGATCACTGCAGACGGAGACAGCAGCCATGAAATTAAAAGACGCTTACTCCTTGGAAGGAAAGCTATGGCAAACTTAGACAGCATAATAAAAAGCAGAGATATCACCATGCCAACAAAAGTTCGTATAGTCAGGGCGATGGTGTTCCCAGTAGCAATGTATGGTTGCGAGAGTTGGACCATAAGGAAGGCTGAGCGCCGAAGAATAGATGCTTTTGAACTGTGGTGCTGGAGAAGACTCCTGAGAGTCCCTTGGACTGCTAGGAGATCAAATCAGTCAATTCTAAATGAAATCAAGCCTGACTGTTCCCTGGAAGGACAGGTACTAAGGCTGAAACTCAAATATTTTGGCCACCTAATGCGAAGAGAGGACTCTCTGGAGAAGACTCTGATGCTGGGAAAGATTGAAGGCAAAAAGGGGAAGGCCAAGGATGAGATGGTTAGACAGCATCACCGATGCAACAAACATGAAAATGAGCGAACTCAGGAAGATAGTGGAGGACAGGAAGGCCTGGCGGGATATGGTTCATGGGATCACGAAGGGTCGGACACGACTTAACGACTGAACAACAACAACAAAAAAACAATGTCCTTTGCATTATCTCAAAAAAATACACTACATAAAAATTAACTCTTTTGCTTAGCTTTTATATTCCCAAATTTACAAGAATAATACAAAACTTCTTGCTTTAATTCTTCAGGCAGTTTTGGGCTGGGCATAATCAATAAGGAATTCCAATAGACTTTGGTTTTATTGATGCTAGATGTTTGCCTTTTGTTTTATATTGGCACCAATATTTACAGGAAACTCCTTCCAGGCTTTTTAATTCTGATCCCAGCCACATTTCCCAAGGCTTTTACAATTTCTCTTTTCCTCCAATTTCTTTCTGCTTTTGTAGCAGAAACAATGCTGGGTTCCTCATAATGTTTGTGCCTATGTGATTTTATACCTTCTTCCTTGAGTGTCTCTCCTGTTTGGTTACTGCCATTTCCAGCTAGCCACTTCCAACACTCTTCCTTAACATGTCTTCTTATGGGGTGGATGGTCACAAGAAGAAGTTAACTTGCAATAACAGGGACCTTAAGGTGCTGGTTCTCTGGGGTTGGGGCTCTTTCTTGCTTCATCGCTTTTTCCCATAACGTCTCACGTTGGCATACACTCGGAAAAGGAGGACTACCATTGTCTCACCCTGTTGTGTATTCATCAACGTGCTGTCATTGGCGGCCTGCGTATCTCTCTGCGTATCTTCGTCCCCTCTGTTACTCAGCACCCAAGGATTGCTTTTTGGTACGTCTTATGGTCCCTGACATTTTCCCTTGCTTCTTGATCTGGTCTAAGTACTTTTTCGTGATTAGGTATCCCACTTCTGACACCAAATTAGACCTGTAGATTTTTCATATTGTTATATTTTCTTCGCCAGTTCTCTTTTAGTTAATTGGCAATGCTGGCGGTATCTTCACTATAGGGCAAAGTTTTAATTGCTGACAGTTCATATGTACCCTGTCCTGATTCAGAGACTTTCTTCACTAGTGGAGCATTGGTAGCTGACACTGTTGTTCCACTGTTAATCATGAATACCAAAATTTTGCTTATTGTTATACTGTTCTGCTAAAAAACTCCAATTGATTCCATGTCTGTAAGTCTGCTCTGCAGCAGTTTAAAACTTACAGAATACTTCTTTTAGTGTTCACACAATTTCAAATAGGGATTCTTCTTATAATGGGCTCCTTTAAACTGCCCTTTTTCTTGTCTCTAGCCCAGACTTATAAATGCTTTGCTCCTGATGTTACTTCATATTTGCTGGGGCTTTTTACTCTTCTAACTTCTCCTGTTGTATTGTCCATATAACTATAATTTTTCTCATTACCCAATTGTCTTGCCAATTGCTATGTGCTTGTTCATTAAACTTCTGGACAATTACTTCATCTTGGTGACTCTTTATAAAACTTTTCTTTCTCTGCTTGTGTATTGATTTCCCATCCTTATGCTGTAGTTTTCTCTTTCCCATTACATACGCTGTTCTATTAATTCTTCCTTTTCTACATGTCATTACTTTAAGCTGAACGGTTTTTCCCTTCCCTCGTGGCTCTTGAACTGGTCTTTAAAGGGGGGGCTTTGCTAGCCCTGCTCTGTCCAGTGTTCTGGTATTCGCTGACATCCATAAATCTTGTGAGGCAGCTTGCTTATGACATCTCCTTTGGTTAACCCTTTCCTCTTCCTTTGCTCTTCCTTATTCCCTCGTGCACTTTCCTTCCAACTTTCTCTGTCCATCTGTCTCCTTCTTTCCTCTTCCTCATCCCTTCTTCCTTTCTTAACTTGCTCAACCTCTCGTCTTTCTCTTCACTTTCCTTGTTGCCTCCTGGGTTCCCAGTACCCCATCTTTCTTTCCTTTTCCATCTCTGCCTTCATACTCTGCCCTGCTTCATTCTCCACGTTGTTCCCTCTTTCTGGTTCATGCAGCATTCATGCGGCATTTTCTGTGCCTCCCCCTCTCTGAGGCTTCATTCTCTGCCATTTCTCATCTCCAATTTCTAACACCTCCTCTTTCCTTCTATTTGCTGCGTCATCTGGATCAAGGGGGGTATAGAGCCGATATGCCTCTTTCAGGCGCTCCAAGTACGCCCCTGGGGCTTCGGTGGGGCCTTGTGTTACTTCTGCTACCTTAGCCATATTCATGGCTTTCCGTCCCGCTCTCCGCACCCCCCTTATCATGAGTTCACCCAATGCACGACGGTTCTCCTCATCCGCTCGGACCTCCGGATTCCACTGCGGGTCCACGTCTCTTATCAGGGCGTCCCTCCACTGAGCTGCCGTTCTATTGTCATGATCCCCTTGGACCCTGATCTCCTCTTCCATGCATTGTCGCAGTTTGGACCGCTCCTCTGCCGTCAGCAGGGACACTTCTAAGGTTTTTAAGTCCTGCCAGGTGGGGTTGTGGGTCTTTATTATGGTCTCAATCAGGCTTCCCATGGACTTAGCGTCCTCTGTGAGGGACTTGCCTTGCTGTTTCCAATTTATCAAATCGGTAGTAGTGAAGGGCACATAAGTAATGGATTGATGGTTAATTCGTTCATTGGGGTTGGTAGGGCTAGTCTCGGACCATTGCTGTACCCTGAGGGGAGCTTCGAGATTGACTTGTCCTTCCTGCTTCTGTAAGTTGTATATTTTTGGTTTAGTGGCGGGGGGGCGGCTGTGCTTGGGAGGCAGCTGTGGGGACAATTGTGGGGGTGGGGGCGTTGTCCCAGTTTCCGGTTCCTCCTTTTCCCCGGTGTCTGGGCCTTGTGGTCCCCCTCCTGCTGCCTCATCCCCCCCTTCGTCGGCTGGTGGGGCCTGAAGAGCCGGATAGATCGGCCTGTAATAAGGTGGCGGCAGTGGTAGCTCCTCCTCTACATGTGGCTGGGGTGGGGCCGTGGCTGTGTTAGCTATCGGGGCACTAGCCGTAGTAGATTGGCGGTTCCGCATCTCGGCCATCTTGGCTTTTCGCTTTTCCGCCTGATCTGCCAGTTTCGCCTGCATCCCTTTCTTAGTCTTTTTCCCCAACACCTTAACGGGCAATTGCAACGCGCCCTTCTTCCTCATACACTCTTGCTTACAGCAGTCCCGCAACCATGAGGGGGGGTCCTGGCAGTTCAAGTACCACTGGTCTATGAAGGGCCATTGATCCGGGTGCGGAACAGACGTAACGGATACGTGGACCTTACGAATTTCCTCTAAGTCACATGTGCCTGTCGAGGGCCAAGTAGGGCTCTGGGCGGGCCAATCTAGCTCACAATACCGAACTAAAGTTGCAGGGTCTAGTTCCTCCCCATAGTCCCTTCCAAAGCCCTTACTAAAATTATCCACCATACACTGGAGTACCGTTTTGGAAGTTTTTCCGCCCATTATCCACCACAGACGTCACACGTTCCAGACAAACAAGACAACAGAGGGGTAGGGTACGTGCCGGCCAGTAGGGGGTCTGGCTTAGGCTGAGGACAGCAGGGTATGGACAAACAAATCAAACGCTTGCTCCGTTCGTGGCTTCCCCAGTCGCCCGGGAGAAGAACCGCACTATGGGAGCTCCACACTCAGTTTAGGTTTGCTGCTAATCAGCGCCCCATTCACAGGCACCCAATGCTCAAGCACACTCTTTCATACACCAACCCAACCTGGACCACGAGGTACACGGGACGTAGCCGCGTCCCACCTCTGGTCTCAGCGACAGATGGCAAGTCTGTGCTATACCTTGAGACGTCTCCCACCTTGTGCACACACCTATACTGTACCTGCCGGCAGGATGTTCCCTTTGCTGTAAACCTCGTCCGTCAGGTCCGGTATCAGCGGGCTCCCAGGGCGTCTCCTGCGACCGAAACTCCTAACCTGTCTCCAGAAAAGCGGAGTGGCGCCACAGGGAGGGGTCTCCGCCGCCGGAGAGTCCCGGCTGGGGGCTTCGCTGAGGGACAGGTAAAGTACCACTGTAACCATCCGCAGTCACGGCACCAAGAAATGTTGGCTGGAAACCAAATACTGAAGACCCAAGGATGGCCGGAGGAGGAAAAGTTTTACTAACAGCTTTATTGGTCCCGAGCTCGCGTCTCACAGCACAAAACAACGGAGGCTGAGAGCCAAGAAGCAAGCATGGTCTTTAACCTTTATACCTTCAGTACGCATGGCATACACTCGAAAAGATTTGGTTCCTCTAATTGGCTCAGCTACCCTTATGCCCTCATGCCCTTATTTGGGCACATGCCCACTTTTCTACATTCCATTCTCGAACAAAGAAAACTCTACTGCGCAAGCGTGATTACAAAAGCGGAGACTCAGCATGTTTAAAAAACTTTTCACCTAGTACTTTCCATTCTCCAGCCTGTGCCTCAAAACTCTCCATGACTTTTATCCTACATCCTACATTTCTGAGCCTATAAAGAAACTGAAATTAGGTAAGGCACCAGGGCCGGACGGTCTACCAGGGGTTTATTATAAATGTATTGAAGAATTGAGTGCACCACTGCAAATACCTTTAAGAATGAATTCAAGTTTACAAAATGGAAAATGGAAAGATGCCAGATTCTTGGAGGAATGCAAAGATAACTGTCAGCCACACAAATATACAAACATAAGAATACTGTTAACAAGAAAGAAGAATCACTGAAAGTGAATGATGTGAGGCTTCCTGTTTTGAAGCAGTTATAAATCGGCCATTACAAAAGTTATTTGGTCTCCAAATAATTTTGATGCATACTTTAACATGCCTGGTGTCCAAAAGATGAATAGGGAATAATACAAAGTGCAGCCAAGCTTTCTTGAAATGTTGGATACCTTAGGCTCTGAGTCAACTGAGGCAGGAGGTCTGGCTCAGTTTTTAACTTTTTTTAAAAGATATGTTTTCTACCCTGTGTGGGTTCTTTGAAGCACAGTCAGGCTTAATCCCCTACTGAAGCTCTTTCCACACTCCAAGCATTTATATGGTTTCTCCCATGTGGGTTCTTTGATGTACAGTAATGCATCTTCTGTCACTGAAGCTCTTTCCACATTCCAAACACTTATATGGTTTCTCCCCTGTGTGGGTTCTTTGATGCTTAGTAATGCTTCCGCTGTCACTGAAGCTTTTTCCACACTCCAAGCATTTATATGGCTTCTCACCTGTGTGGGTTCTTTGATGCACAGTCAGACTTGAGCTCACACTGAAGCTCTTTCCACACTCTAAGCATTTATATGGTTTTTCTCCTGTGTGGGTTCTTCGATGCACAGTAAGTTTTGAGCCCGCACTGAAGGTCTTTCCACACTCCAAGCATTTATATGGCTTCTCCCCTGTGTGGGTTCTTTGATGCACAGTAAGTTTTGAGCCTGCACTGAAGGTCTTTCCACACTCCAAGCATTTATATGGTTTCTCTCCTGAGTGGGTTCTTCGATGCACAGTCAGGTGTGAACTAACAGTGAAGCTCTTTCCACACTCCAAACATTTATATGGTTTTTCCCCCGTGTGTATTCTTTGATGCACAGTTATGGCCTTCTTGTCACTGAAGCTCTTCCCACACTCCAAGCATTGATACTGTTTATCCCCTGTGTGGGTTCTTTGATGCACAGTCAGGTTTGCGCTCTGACTGAAGCTCTTTCCACACTCAAGGCATTTATATGGCTTCTCCCCTGTGTGGGTTCTTTGATGTACAGTCAGGTGTGCCCTGTCACTGAAGGTTTTTCCACACTCCAAGCACTGATAAGGTTTCTCCCCTGTGTGTGTTCTTTGACGCACAGTTATGGCTTTCTTGTCACTAAAGCTATTCCCACACTCCAAGCACTGATATGGTTTCTCCCCTGTGTGGGTTCTTTGATGAACAGCCAGGTGTGATCCCTTACTGAAGCTTTTTCCACACTCCAAGCATTTATATGGTTTCTCTCCTGTGTGGGTTCTTTGATGCACAGTCAGGTGTGCGTTCTGACTGAAGCTCTTCCCACACTCCAAGCACTGATATGGTTTCTTTCTTGTGTGGGTTCTTCGATGCACAGCCAGGCTTGAGCTCACACTGAAACTCTTTCCACATTCCAAGCATTTATATGGTTTCTCCCCTGTGTGGGTTCTTTGATGCGCAGTCAGGCTGTCGCTCCTACTGAAGGTCTTTCCACATTCCAAGCATTTAAATGTTTTCTCCCCAGTGTGCATTCTTTGATGTACAGTCAGGCTTGAACTCACACTGAAGCTCTTTCCACATTCCAAGCATTTATATGGTTTCTCCCCTGTGTGGGTTCTTTGATGCACACTCAGGTTTGAGCAAACAGTGAAGCTCTTTCCACACTCCAAGCATTGATAAGGTTTTTCCCCTGTGTGTATTCTTTGATGCACAGTTATGGCATTCTTGTCAATGAAGCTCTTTCCACACTCAAGGCAATTATACGGTTTCTCCCCTGTGTGGGTTCTTTGATGCAAGGTCAGCTTTGAGCTCTGACTGTAGCTCTTTCCACACTCCAAGCATTTGTATCTTTTCTCCTCTGTGTGGGTTCTTTGATGCACAGTCAGGCTTGAGCTCACACTGAAGCTCTTTTCACACTCCAAGCATTTATATGGTTTCTCCCCTGTATGGGTTCTTTGATGCACCCTCAGGTGTGAACTAACAGTGAAGCTCTTTTCACACTCCAGGCATTTATATGGTTTCTCCCCTGTGTGGGTTCTTTGATGCACAGTCAGGCTTGAGCTCACACTGAAGCTTCTTCCACACTCCAAGCATTTATACGGTTTCTCCCCTGTGTGGGTTCTTTGATGCTTAGTCAGGTGTGAGCTCTGACTGAAGCTCCTTCCACACTCCAAGCATTTATACCGTTCGTCCCCTGTGTGGGTTCTTTGATGTGTTCTAAGTTTTGATTTCCTGCTGAAGGTCTTTGCACTTTGAGGGCCTTTTCCCTCCCTCTTTCCAGTCCCTTCTTCTGCATCAACTGGGATGCCATGGGTATCCAGAACCTGACAGGCATCAGATTTGTTTCTCCCTTCCTCTGCCTGGTTTCCCTCCGGCTTCTTTGCTCTTTCCCGATTCACAGCTTTCCCCCTTCTGTGTATCTTTTTATGGCAGGCAAGATGTGTGCTTGTACTGAAGCTCTCTCCACACTCAGAGCATTGAAGTGGTTTCTTCCCTGTCTGGATTTTGCTGTGTTTATTAATGTCGGAAGTAGAACTGGTTCTGTCCCCGTGTAAAGGACGCTTACTCCTTCTCTCTCCCTTCTCCTGTTCCTGTTGGACTGGGATTTCATGGAGGTCATGACGATGACAAACAACGGCATTGGCCTTCCACGCAGTTGCTGGGCTTCCCTCCTGCCTCCCTGATCCATCTTGGTCTCTAAAAGTCGCTTCCTCTACGTCAAGGACAGTCGTTTCCAGCAACACCCCCCGTGGCTCCCTCTGACCTGCACTGTCTTGTCTATGGCCTCCTGAAAAAAGGAGAGAACCTTGATTATCAATGGAATAGAGAAATGGGGCCAGGAAAATACAATCCTAAGCATGTCTACTCAGAAGTAAACCCCAATGGATTTGGCTACCCTGACTCCAAGGAAATTATGCCTAGGACTGCAGCCCTGCTCAGTGACCGACTCTCAGTCAGCTGTTGTGCAGAAGTAGCACAAGCGTGGCTGCGTGGCCTGTTGCCACCTGAACTGGTCCTGAGATGGAGGCAGCTTTGTTAGCCCTGGGGGCCAATGTTACTTTGGAGAAATCACAAAAATTGAGTGGAGGGAGAGTTAGAACGGACAAAAGAAAATATTTCTTTACCCAGTGTGTAATTTATCTGTGGAACTCCTTGCCACAGGATGTGGTGATGGCACCTGGCCTAGATGCCTTTAAAAGGGGTTTGGACAGATTCATGGAGGAAAAGACCATCACAGGTTACAAGCCATAAGCAACCTCCTGGTTTTAGAAATAGGTTTTCTCTGTGCCAAGTACAAGGGTGTGACAACAGGAAACAGGTTATCTTGTTGGCTGTGTGCTCTCGGAGGAGGCATCTGGTGGGGCCACTGTGTGAGACAGGAAGCTGGACTAGATGGGCCTTTGGCCTGATCCAGCTGCAGGGCTGTTCTTATGTTCTTACGTTCTTACGTTTAATGCTTGGAGTGTGGGAAGAGCTTCACTAGAAGCTCAAGCCTTACTGTGCATCAAAGACCCCTTGTTTTGTAGGCCAGGTATTGTACTTTTCACAACTGATTTGCATATCTAGACATTTCTATCCTGCTGTTTCCTCCCCAAAGAACATCAATGTGGCCAAACTCAACATAGTAACAGAGAGGCACAGCAGACTCATCTAGGGCACAAGTTCCAACCCCACACGCCCCAGTTCTGTGGTACAATCCTGACAGGGAGAAACACGAAGAATAGCAGCTCATGCCTTTGGTTCCTACCCACTGGGAAGAAAGGGCGTCCTTACCCAGAGAGGCCACGATCCCGTAATTCTCCAGCATGACTTCCGCATACAGGGCCCTCTGGCCTGGATCCAGCAGAGCCCCCTCCTCCTCTGTGAAGCGCACAGCCACCTCCTCAAAGGACACCGGACCCTGGAAGGAGAAAACAGTCTCTGCTCACCAAGAACGTCCCACCCTTTTCGCATAATATCCCCCTGCTGCTCTTCCGCTCACAGTCTGAAAAGAGAGATTCAGGGGGGAGCAAGCGGGCCTTTTCCTGCCGTGTGTTTGGCAAATCAGAGCAGCTGGTTGCTGGGGGTTTTCTTTGTTTCTTGTTCCCCCCCCCCCCATGACAACCCCATTCAAAGCACTTAGTCCTGCCAGGAAACCTCAGTCCTCACTCAGGCTGCTGGAATAGCCAACTCCAGGGTCGCACCCTTTGCGGCCACAGTTCTGACATGCGCACGTTCCCTCTGTCTTGGGCCTTAATCGCCACCGTGCTGCGTCCTTTGTTGACTCTCCTTCTCTGCCCCCCCGGGATCTCCCCCCCCCCAGCCACTGCCAGCTCAGCGCTGTTTTCCTTTCAGGGTCTCCTGAGGTTTCCTGAGTCCGTTCTAAACACACAACCTGTCCTTCCAGGTGTCTCCGGGTTTCGTAAGTGTTGGACTTGCTCTGTGCTCAGCTGCGCAGGACTGAAGCTCGGCCTGGACCCAGAAGGCAGCCGACATGCTCCGAGCCGGGTCTGGCTGCAAGCCGAGTCTTCTCCTGCCTGCAGCCCAGTCAAACCCTCCGCCTGTCTGTCTGCAGCCATCTTCTCTGGCTCACACCCCGCACAAGCCCCCTCCTACGCCCAGGTCGCATCTCTCCAGAAATCCAAACCCACTGGTCTTCACTTCCCCCAGCCCCTTCCTGGACTAAGGATGCCTGGTCCGCCCTCTGGCTGGTCCTGAGGCCCAGACGGGCTCCACAGCCCTCTCTCGCTGGTGCCCGAGGTGGGTCCCCCTCTCCAGGGTGTCTGCCCCCAGGGCTTTGCGCCTCCAGCTCTCCCAACTCTGCCCCCACAGAGTGTCATTTTAAAAAGTAGTTCCTGGCGCTAAAAAGTTTGGGAACCGCTGCCGTGTTGTTGTTCAGTCGTTAAGTCGTGTCCGACCCTTCGTGATCCCATGAACCATATCCCGCCAGGCCTTCCTATCCTCCACTATCTTCCTGAGTTCGCTCATTTTCATGTTCGTTGCATCGGTGATGCTGTCTAACCATCTCATCCTTGGCCTTCCCCTTCTCCTTCTGCCTTCAGTCTTTCCCAGCATCAGAGTCTTCTCCAGAGAGTCCTCTCTTCGCATTAGGTGGCCAAAATATTTGAGTTTCAGCCTTAGTACCTGTCCTTCCAGGGAACAGTCAGGGTTGATTTCATTTAGGATTGACTGATTTGATCTCCTAGCAGTCCAAGGGACTCTCAGGAGTCTTCTCCAGCACCACAGTTCAAAAGCATCTATTCTTCGGCGCTCAGCCTTCCTTATGGTCCAGCTCTCGCAACCATACATTGCTACTGGGAACACCATCGCCCTGACTATACGAACTTTTGTTGGTATGGTGATATCTCTGCTTTTTATTATGCTATCTAAATTTGCCATAGCTTTCCTTCCAAGGAGTAAGCGTCTTTTAATTTCATGGCTGCTGTCTCCGTCTGCAGTGATCTTGGAACCCAAAAAAGTAAAATCTGTTACTGCTTCCATTTCTGCCCCTTCTATTTGCCAGGAATTGATGGGCCCAGATGCCATCATCTTAGTTTTATTAATGTTGAGTTTCAAGCCAACTTTTGCACTCTCCTCTTTCACTCTCATCAAGAGGCTCTTTAGTTCTTCTTCACTTTCTGCCATTAGAGTGGTATCGTCTGCATATCTGAGGTTGTTGATGTTTCTCCGGGCAATCTTGATTCCGGCTTGCGATTCATTCAGCCCTGCATTTCTCATAATGTACTCTGCATATAAGTTAAATAGGCAGGGTGACAATATACAGCCTTGCCGTACTCCCTTCCCAATTTTGAACCAATCAGTTGTTCCATGGCCGGTTCGAACTGTTGCTTCTTGACCCGCATACAGGTTTCTCAGGAGACAGGTAAGGTGGTCTGGTATCCCCATCTCTTTAAGAACTTGCCACAGCTTGTTGTGATCCACACAATCAAAGGCTTTACTGGGGACAAACTGCACGATGTTGATGATCAATGGACTACTCCCATTCCCACCCTTGGAGTTTTGTGCAGTTCACACTCACGCTTCTCAGTGCAAAGATTTATATCTTGCAGCACGGGGGGGGGGGGAGAAGCTCTCTCAAGGCCTGAAAGAAAGCAAACCAAGACCCGCCTTCCCTGCTCCATTTTCTCCCCCTCCCCTGCCTGCTCCCCCCCCCCCCGCTGGGCTAGCTTCGAGGCTACCGGTGTCTCCACCACCTGGGGGCGTCTCCCCCCCTCCCCCCTTCCACCCACCGCAACCATGGGACTCACGGGGGGCTGACATCCAACGCTTGACTGGGGGAGGCAAAGGAAGAGGCGGCGCTGGATGTGGCTTCTACTCGCCCTCCCCTACTCGCCCCTCTAGGAATCCGGAGTCACTGCTTTTAACCCCTCCTTCTCCTCCCCCTCCCCAATGCAGCATCGATGCAACGTGAGCGGCACTGACTGTTTCTGCGGCTTCTCCGGGGCGGATCTTCTCCTCTCTCCCGGGCTGCAAGTGGCCAATTCGGATTGAAGCTCTTCACCCGGGGTCTCTTCCCCGCTGAGAGGCTCCCCCTCCTTTGCCCGCCTCAGTCCAGCTCTCTTGCAATTTCCGACTCCGGTTCTTTGGATCAGGCGCGGATGCTGGAAGGACCCTCTTCAGCTGCAAAATCCAGCTCTCCTTCTTACGTTTTGAATCGCACCAGCCTTTTTAAAACCTGGGGCAAACATCAGTTTAAAAACAGTCAAAGAGAATGCACTGGAAAAGATATACCGGTACAGTAATATGAATTAAAACAACACCGCAGTGGGAAAGCACCAGCCCCTCAGGAACATACAGTTCCCACCCGGAATAAAATGCTGTTTTCTGGGATCATGAATGGCCCATTCTGGACCCCTTTGTTCCGGCTTTGACGTTGTCCCGGTCAACCCCCCCCCCACTAGAGAACTCACCTGGGGGCTCCTCCTCTCCCACTCCCCCCTCTTCGTTGCCCCCTACCGCCGCCCGCCCCAGGACCGTCTCCCCGCTTCGCCCCCAAGTTCGAACGGGCTTTGGACTCACCCCAGGTAGAGCTGTGCTGACCCCTCACACGTGTGTGGGTTATCATGCCAAGGAAAGGGCAGAGCAGGAAAGGGCTCTCCACTCCCCCCCCCCCATTCGCCCCTCTAGGAATGCGGAGTCGCTCCTTTTAACCCGTAGAGTGCCCGTCGGTGGAGCGGAAAGACTCTTTGCGTCGGATCCAAGTCTCGACCCTCAACCCCCCGCAGGCGGACAGGGAAGCGCGCATCTGCATCCCCTCCCTCCCTCCCCGATGCAGCATCCGATGCGCGGCACAGACTCGTCTGTCTGTCTACGGGCTTTGGCTGGGGTGGATTTTCTCCTCTCTCCCCTGGTCACCGAAACTCTTCCCACCCAGGGTCTCTTTTCCACGCCTGACTTCGTCTGGCTTAGACTAGTCAAGGGGGCTGGAAGATCTTGGCCGGAAATTTTTGCAGGGGACATGGTGGGCGAAGCCGGGTTCATTGCTCGGCTCTGCAACAAAGGCAATATGTGAAGAAGAAGAAGAAGAAGAAGAAGATACCTGTCTCTCTGTAACTAACCTGTGGCCACGTGGCACCTGGCATTTGGAGATCGTTAGACTAAGTGTACCTCTAAAACCTGGAGGTTGCAGCATACCGTGGCCATGACGGTAACCTGTGGTAGACGTTTCCTCCATAAATCTGTCCAATACCCATTTAAACACATTCAGGCCAGGTGTCATCACAACACCCTGTGGCAGGTAGTTCCACACGTCAATTTCTTGCTGCTGGGTGAAGTAAGATTTCCTTTTGTCTCTTCTAACTCTCCTGCCAGTGCCAGTCGATTTTAGTGGTTCTGGTTCTCCCCTGGTTCTGGTGTTGTGTGAGAGGGAGGACTTTCCTCTATCCACTCTCTCCATCCCATGCATCATTTTATGTCTCAATCATGCCCCCCCCCCTCTCAGGCACCTTTTTTCAAACTGAACAGCCCCAAACGTTGTCGCCTTTCCTTATAGGGGAGATGCCCCCCCAGCCCCCAAATCATTTTGGTCGCTCTTTTCTGCACCTTTTCCAGTTCCGGCGTTAACAAGCTACTGAGGGAAAGTTAACTGAAGAGTCACTTAGGCTGACAGTTAGGCAGTTTATGAATTAGTGTAGCCTGGTTGCTTCTGGGTGCCGACCTCTCCCTTGGCACGCATCCGTGGGGAGGGGGTTGGACTTGCCCCCTCTTCCTCCTCCCTGCGCAGGCTGCCGGAAGCCCCTACCAAGGCCACCTGCTCAGCCCCCGCCCTCTGCCCCCTTTGCCAAGCGCCTGGCTGCCAACTGCAGCAAAAGGAAGGCAGCCTCTGCCTGGGTTTGAACTTCAAACTTTGAAGAACACGAGAACTGCGACGTTGCAGGATTCAGGCTTGTCGGGAGGTTTCCGTGGCCCAGGGATGCTGTAAGCACCACTTTGAACCCTCAGAGCGCACCTCAGAAGAAAGCCAGACCAGACAGGAGGCGCTCAGCCCCCCCCCTCTTGCTCCCCCCAGGCTCAAAAAGCAGCATCTGAAGCAACACGTGGCCCACATTCTGCAGATGTCTTCCTTTGGCCCCAGGGGCAGGACAAGAACCAAGGGGTGGAAACTGCAGGGAAGCAGATTTTGGCCAGACAAGGGGAACAGTGTCCTACCTGTCAGGGCTGTCAGGCACCGGGACAGTCGGCCTTGCGCCGTTGTCGGCTCTCCCTTGTTGGAAGTTTGCAAGCTGAGACCAGGCGGCCACCTGTCAGGGATGCTGTAGTAGTGGCCTGCACCGAGGAGGGGTTGGACTAGTTGACCTCTAAGTTCCCTTCCAACTCCAACATTCTCTGATTTGGGTTCTAGCGACGCTCACAGCAGAACCAAGGAGGGTCTCAACAGTGTCAACTGGCTGGTGGAATTTCCACGCTCCCAACTTCAGCCCCGCAGGCATCCCTTTGTTCACAAACTTGTTTCTGTTTTGCTCAATGGAACTTCAAGATCCAAGGGCTCCTGGAGGGCAAGGACTATGTGCAGTCAGGGCCGGCCCATTCATGAGGCCAGCTGGGGCAACAGCCCCAGGCATCAGATTGGTGATGTGCAGCAGCCACTTCTGTCTGCCCAATTGCAGACTCCTCCTGTTCCCTGTATTGGAAAAGAAAGAGGGGGACCGGGCAGAAGACGTCTCTAAAGCTCTCAGTATATAAATGTTAACTTTTGTTAATAATTGCTGCTATGAAATTATGAAATAATAAAATAATAATAGGGATTCATGATCACAGCAGCCAGCAGGGGTGGCCAACCTTTCACCATGAATGCTCCTGGCCCTTTCATGGTTGTCCAAGTGAGGGCATTTCAGCAGGTGCAGCTGCCCACTCTCTGTCTTCTACACAACTCTTAAGAACGCAGAGGCCCTAACAGTGGAAGGTTGGCCACCTCTGGGCGAATGGCTCTTGACTGGCCGCCCTGCAGCTGAAAGCAATGGCCAGCAGGGACCCAGCACCATTTCCTGAACGATGCTGCAGCCGGTTTGGGGCAGGGGGCACAGGGCTATTTAAGGATCTCTTCTAAAAGTCAGGGGAACCTTGTCGGAGTCAAATGTAATACTCACCATGTCTGCCCCAGGTTCGAGAACAGGAGTGTTCAAAAGATAGAATGGACAGCAAAGTTGCTCTCACCAAGAAAGAGTTTATTCAATCTTAAATATACAGGAAGTGCACAATCCAATACATAAAAGGTACCAGGAGCCGTAGCTCAAATCTGGAACCCCAAACATCGAAATACAATAATACTTATAATCCAAGCATCAATCCTATACGCCCATCCTATACCTAAGCAGAGCTATCCTGTCTTCAAATTTTTTTGCCCACCTGTTTTGAGATATTGAATTTTCAAAATTGCCTAAAAACGTCAAAATTCACTAGCCACCATAACCTCAAATGCCATTTACGGGATAACTGTGATAGCTACAGACATGGGACATGTTATTTGATATACAACATGATTCAATTTTAAATTCTCAAGAAATTCAAATATGAAAAAAACATATTTTGAGTTTCCGGAGAAACAGAATCTTCTTAAAATTTTCAAAAAATTCACACTTAAAGGAATATGTCTTGTAGCCAGTCAGTCGAAATTTCAAGGTGGTATCTCAGTGGCATCATGTAAACATTACATTTTCTTGTTGGCAGTTTCTATCCACCTTCCTAGTTCACATGTGTCATTAATGTTAAGCCCCTATTTGATCTTAAAAGCTCTAAGCAATCAGGTTCACCATTGGCCACTGGACTCTGCCTAGTATTTCTTCAGTTATTATGGACACTTCTCAGAAGTTCCACACCCTTGCATCCTGTGGTTCACTGTCCAATGGCCTGGTACACTTGCGGTTTCAGCATAGCTGGTACAAACCTATGAAGCATCCTGTTATGGAGCTCCCACAATACTAAGCTATAGAGTCATACTTAATATAAAGCTAAAGTAAACAAGCCATCTCTGAAGTGCTCAACTCATCTCTGAAGAGCTCTTTCCACACTCCAAGCAGTGATGTGTTTTCTCCCCTCATCTCGTTATCCACTTAGCCATCTCTGAAGTGGTCAACCATAGCCACTCCCCCCCCCCCCGAAATACGGTTTTTCCTTCTATCAATAGGCGGAGAAAGGAGCAGAGGGGGAAGGAGAGAACCTGAGGCGCCTCTGGAAAACCTGCACTTGGAAACGGTGCAGAAAAGAGCAACCAAAATGATTCGTGGGCTGGAGCACCTCCCTTATAAGGAAAGGCTACAGCGTTTGGGGCTCTTCAGTCTAGAAAAAAGGCGCCTGAGGGGGGACATGATTGAGACGTATAAAATTATGCATGGGATGGAGAGAGTGGATAGAGGGAAATTCTTCTCCCTCTCGCACAACACCAGAACCAGGGGACACGAACTAAAATCGAGTGGAGGGAGAGTAAGAACGGACAAAAGAAAATATTTCTTTACCCAGCGTGTAATTCATCTGTGGAACTCCTTGCCACAGGATGAGGTGATGGCACCTGGCCTAGATGCCTTTAAAAGGGGTTTGGATAGATGCATGGAGGAAAAGACCATCACAGGTTACAAGCCATAAGCAACCTCCTGGTTTTAGAAATAGGATTTCTCTGTGCCAGATGCAAGGGAGTGGCAGC
The DNA here is from genome assembly GCA_026170595.1 of Plestiodon gilberti rubricaudatus. NCBI lineage: Eukaryota > Metazoa > Chordata > Lepidosauria > Squamata > Scincidae > Plestiodon > Plestiodon gilberti. Next base: position 262,791,135 of record JANXHW010000002.1, on the reverse strand, counting down.
AGGATACAGGTCTCTTGTTGTCCTGTGTGCACCCTGAGGCATCTGGTGGGGCCACCGTGAGATACAGGAAGCTGGACTAGAGGGGCCTTTGGTCTGATGCAGCAGGGTTCTTCTTATGTTCTTAAGTAAGAGCTGAGACGTGATCGAAGCACTTTCCACACTCAAGGCATTTATATGGTTTCTCTCCTGTGTGGGTTCTTTGATGCTTAGTCAGGCTTGAACTACTACTGAAGCTCTTCACACACTCCAAGCATGTATACGGTTTCTCCCCTGTATGGGTTCTTCGATGCAAAGTCAAATCTGAGCTCCGACTGAAGCTTTTTCCGCATTCCAAGCATTTATATGGTTTCTCTCCTGTGTGGATTCTTTGATGCACAGTAAGAGCTCCACTTTTCCTGAAGCACTTCCCACACTCCGAGCACATATAAGGTCTCTCCCCTGTGTGGGTTCTTTGATGCTGAGCCAAGGTTGCTCTGTCACAGAAGCTTTTTCCACACTCAGAGCATTTATAGGGTTTCTCCCCAGTGTGGGTTCTTTGATGAACAATCCGGCTTGCGCTCTGACTGAAGCTTTTTCCACACTCGAAGCATTTATAGGGTTTCTCTCCTGTGTGGGTTCTTTGATGCTTAGTCAGGGTTGAGCTATCACAAAAGCTCTTTCCACACTCCAAACATTTATATGGTTTCTCCCCAGTGTGGGTTCTTTGATGTACAGTCAGGTGTGATCTCTCACTGAAGCTCTTTCCACACTTCAAGCACTTATATGGTTTCTCTCCTGTGTGGGTTCGTTGATGCGAAGTCAGGTGTTCTCTCACAGTGAAGCACTTTCCACACTCTGAACATTTATATGGTTTCTCCCCTGTGTGGGTTCTTTGATGCGAAGTCAGCTTTGAGCTCTGACTGAAGCTCTTTCCGCATTCCAAGCATTTATACAGTTTCTCCCCTGTGTGGGTTCTTTGATGCACCCTCAGGCTTGAGCTCCTACTGAAGCTCTTTCCACACTCCAAGCACTTACATGGTTTCTCCCCCATGTGGGTTCTTTGATGCAAGGTCAGGTTTGCTCTCTCACTGAAGCTCTTTCCGTACTCCAAGCATTTATATGGTTTCTCCCCTGTGTGGGTTCTCTGATGTGTTCTAAGTTTTGTTTTCCTGCTGACGGTCATTGCACTTTGAGAGCCTTTTTCCTCCCTCTTTCCAGTTCCTTCTTCTGCATCAACTGGGATGGCATCATGGGTATCCAGAACCTGACAGGCACCAGATTTGTTTCTCCTTTTCTCTGCCTGGTTTCCCTCCGGATTCTTTGATCTTTCCCGATTCACAGCTTTCCCCCTTCTGTGTATCTTTTTATGGCATGCAAGATGTGTGCTTGTACTGAAGCTCTCTCCACACTCAGAGCATTGAAGTGGTTTCTTCCCTGTCTGGATTTTGCTGTGTTTATTAATGATGGAAGTAGAACTGGTTCTGTCCCCATGTAAAGGACGCTTACTCCTCCTGTCACCCTGCGCATGTTCCTGTTGGACTGGGATTTCATGGAGGTCATGACGATGACAAACAACAGAGTTAGTCCTCCACGCAGTTGATGGGCTTCCCTCCTGCCTCTCTGATCCATCTTGGTCACTGAAAGTCGCTTCCTCTACGTCAAGGACGGTCGTTTCCAGCAAAGTCCCCTGTGGCTCCTCCCTCTGACTCGCACTGTCTTCTCCGTGGCCTCCTGGAAAAGGGAGAGAACCTTGATTATTAATGGAATAGAGCAGCGGTGGGGAACCTCCGGCCCCAGGGCCGGATCAGGCCCCCGAGGCCATCTGGTCCGGCCCCTGGAGAGATTGCCAGGAGGCCGCCCAACCAGCCCCTGGAGGCTCCGTGCGTCACCTCCGGAGGCCGGGAGAGGGCCTTTGCATGTCCTCCCTGGCCGCCGCCTCGACCCCTTCTCACCAGGCCGTTGGCCATTTCGCACATGTGTACCACGCCGATGAGGGCAAGCTCTTGCCCTCTTGCCCTCATCGGCATGGTACGCTGGAGGTGACACACAGACCCGGCGGCGGCTTCGGACGGTGAGCGCGGAGCCTCCGGAGGCCGATGGGGGGCGGGGGCAAAAATTAATTAAATAAATAAAAATGGCGCCCGGCCTTACGGCCGGTCCTCAAGCAAATTTCTAATATTTAAAACGGCCCTTGCCAGGGAAAAGGTTTCCCGCCCCTGGAATAGAGAAATTGAGTCAGGAAAGTACACTCCTAAGCATGTCTACTCAGAAGTAAACCCTTGTGGATTGTGGCACTGACTCCCAGGAAAGGACGCATAGGATCACAGCCCTGCTCAGTGGCAGACTCTCAGCTAGCTGTTGCATAGAAGTAGCACAATCGTGGCTGCGTGGCCTGTTGCAAACTGAGCTGGTCCTGGGATGGAGGCAGCTTTGTTAGCCCTGCTGGACAACGTTACTTTTGAGAAATCACAAGAGTCCTCTCTGAGACTTGCGTCAGTCTTTTTCTCAATGGCACCTAGACGGCACTGAGCCCAGCAGAACTGGAAAGGTCAGGAGTGGATTTCCACAGGCTCTGGATGCAGCCCTGCACTGCTAAAGGGAAGAGGCAAGGGACGAAAAACGTATTTATTAGACGAAAAGGAAGCGCTCTTGGGAGGAGCGGCTAGAACAGAGGTGGGAGGGAACCCATTTGCGGAGAGGGACTGGGTGTGAATCAAGCAGGGAAAGGAGGTTGGGCGGCTGAAGTTCTAAAGGGAGAGGAGCTTAGTCTGGGATTCGGAACCATCCTAGACTAGCTCTGGTACGGGGATTGGGGCCCTAAGGATGCAAATGTTGTAAGGTGTGAACACGAATGGAGAGCACAAGGGCACAAGAAATGTCCACTGCACAACTTGCCACAGAGTCTCTTTCCTCCAAGAGAGTAAACACAACCCCCAAAGGACTGGATCCACAACACAGCTAAGCAGCTACCTGCTGATCCGTCCCCTTCCTTGGAGTCCAGGGCAAAGGGAGCTTCTGCTTCTTCTAGCCAGGACACAAGGGCAGGTTTGGGAAATTCGGTGTAGGAGACCAAGAGAATAGCTATTTCTCTGGAAGGGAGAAGGGGGACATTCGACACCTTGGGGTAGCCCCTCCCAACTGCAAGGCAGGGTCAGTCTGGAGCTTGACTCCTCCCCGATGGGAGGGCATTACCTCAACTCCCCAGTTCCGGCCCTGCCTTTGCAGCGCTCGGCTGTGTCCATTGGAGCTTCGCAAGCGTTCATTCTTATTCTATTTCTTTTATCATGTATCCTCTCCGTGTTTATTCCTCTCGTCTTTGGTGTTGCAATCTGCCCTCTGTGTCATATCTGTGCCCTCCCTCGTCACTTCTCCTGTGCTATACTTTAGCTGAGTAGGCTGTGTTTGTCCCTGTGCCCTTCCCGGGCGGGAAGAACATCGTCGGCAGAAGTGATTGTGGCTCCGGAGGGGCCGTGAGGGAGACGCAGCGGCAAGCGCGTGCAGGCCGGTGCCGCACCGTTTGCATTCTGACTGGGAAAAGGCAGTTCACAGAGCCCCGATTTTGGCGGAGGAGCAGACATGCTGCAGGCCGCCGCCGCTCGGAACGGAGGTGGATCGTCGGGCGCGGGGGTGATCTCTACTGATACGCCGCGGTCCCGGACCGTGTGGCGTCGCTCAGGATTTCAAAGGAGAGCGAAATGAACTGCCCGGTTGGCGGGGGGCGTCTCGAAGAACGCTATTGCGTCTGCCTATCAGGCGGTAAGAAAGACACTGCCAGAGGGCATTATGGAGCATTCAATAAGGGGGGCTTCTACTTCCGCTGCCTTCGAGGGCGTCAGTTTTTTGGAGGATATTTGCAGAGCGGCCACATGGTCCTCTGTCCATACCTTCACGAAGCATTACAGGGTTGATCTGGCGGCCTCGGCTGATGCCTCTCTGGGTATTGGGGAAGGTAGTTTCTGCTGGGGCTGCCTGTCTCCCACCCTGAATCTGGTGTACTGCTCTGATACATCACCCAAGGTGTCGAATGCCCCCCTTCCCCCTTCCAGACAAAACGGAATTCCTTACCTGGGAATCTCCTGTTCTGGGAAGGGGAAGTGCAGCATTCGGCGCACCACTTTTTAGACTGGAGCCTCACTCAGGTGGGGTTTCTTGGGCCTAGGTGGCTGTGGGTTATGTTACAAATTTCGGGTAATTGGTCCCATTTGTTCTCTGATGTCAAGTTTACCTTGTTCTGTGTCTATGATACTCTGTTAGTGTTTCTTTACTATCACTCTCCCTGAGTTTTTATTAAGTTCTGGGAGCGTGCTGTGATGCCATCGTCAGGCGTTATCCGGGAGCTATACAGCGGTGGCTTGATGGAGGAGCGTTGTCTGCTCGTCAGTCCAGACCTGGAGAGTTGAGGTAACGCCCTCCCATCGGGGAGGAGTCACGCTCCAGACCGACCCTGCCTTGCAGTTGGGAGGGACTACCCCAAGGTGTCGAATGCCCCACTTCCCCTTCCCAGAACAGGAGATTCCCAGGTAAGGAATTCCGTTTTCTAGGCTTACCAGATCTCCAACCGGGATGGAGTGCTAGACCTTTAGGAGAAGGAATGTGGACAGGTGTAGCTTGTTAAGTCCTAGAGCACAATCCTAGGCATGTCTACTCAGAAGCAAGCCTCACTTAACACAATGGGGCTTACTTCTGAGTAGACATGCCTAGGATTGTGTCTAAGGTTTAACAAGCTACACCTGCCCACAGTCCTTCTCTTAAAGGTCCAGCACTCCGTCCCGGTTGGAGATCTGGTAAGCCCAGCTATTTCTGACTTCAACCTATCTAGACCTTTCACATCCATCTGCTCCAACACACTATCCCCAAAGCCCAGCGCTCGGAACACCCACACGATGGTTTGTAGCAGAAAAGGCAGAGCAGAGTGGATTTTAGCTGTGTGCTCTTGTAGGGGCGACACTTGAACAGCACCTGGAACCGCAGCTGGGATTCAATGGAACAGCACATGACCTTGTTGGGACCTGTGCATGGGAGCCTGTGACTCCACTTTGCCTCCACCCGCACTGGCTGAAAGTGTTACTATCTGATCATTAAAAGAAAATGAAGTGCTTGCATTAAGAACTTGGAGGGGAAGGGTAAAAGCCACGGGATGCCAGAGCTGAGAGGAAAATCCCTCTACGACATTGTGGAGCACTCGGACACGACAGACAAGGCCCCTGTTCCACACCCAAAGTGCACTAACTGGCCATCGGGAGCAAGCAGGCAATCTTTGGAAACTATCAGAGACCTGGAGTGCGCATGCACCCATGTGCGAGTGTGTGGACGTGCACAGGAAGCACGGTGAGACCCCCTCCCAAGGCTGCTGTGGTGAATGAGGACCCCTCCGCACAATAGAGACTCCCCTCCTTGCTGGGCCGACTCAGCACTGGTAGAACGAGTCAGGACAACACAGCTCTGCCATTCCAAACTCGTCACCTGGAAGGCCAGGACAGCAGCTTGTCTTCTCCATCAGCTGGGCAGGGATGATTTCCGACTCTCTTCGCTCAGCATCCGGTGTCCGTTGTGGAGGTTGTGGAGTGGAGAGGGAAGTGGAGGGCCAGAGCATCCGTCGCTCACATCACACTGGCGCTTCCGGTCTGCAGCTCAGCCAAGCTGCTGTTGTGGCCTTCCGGGTGACGCGATCAGAACGGCAGAGAGGTGCTGTGCTGACTCATCCTAACCCGCGCTGAGTCACCCCAAGAAGGAAGGAAGGCGCCCATCCATCACAGCACCCTTCTGGTCCCAATCCCCCAGCACACGATGCTCTGTGCATTGTGCATAACCGAGTTACCTGCCGATTTCAATTCCTCGTCCTGAAGAAACGCCCACTCCCCTTCTTCCAGCTGGGAAATGAAGGCAGGTTTGGGAAAATCCGCTGAGAGAGAAGGAAACAAGTTACTTAGGACTACAAAATACTGAGGCTTTCCAAAGCAACCTGACTCTCGTCTGCCCTCCCACCCCCCAAAGGACACAGAGCAGGACTGGAGAAGAGCTCTCTAAACTCTCGCGCAGAAATATGCAGCAGACACAGCTGCAGGGATCTCAACATACCAACCTGCTTTAGGGGAGTAGAAGCTCACTGCTTACGAAACCTGGAGCGAATCACCAGTTGGGACTCCTGGTCTAGAGCCGAAACCTGCCACCTTTCTCTCATCCGCCGCATGGAAGCGGAGCCTCCAGCAGAAGGCCGACTGTCCCTCTCCCCCTACTCAGGCAGTCTTCTCTCTGCAGAGAGACTTGCAGCCCAACTCTCACCAACTTTTCAGAGCCAATGCAGCCCCAATGTACACTGGACATTTTGTACAAAACAGTTCCTTCCTTTGAGGAGGCCTCCGTGACTCCTCATCAGCGCTGGAAAGTTAGTCAGGACTGTGCTGTGAGGCAAGCTGTGTCCCCCTTGCCTGATCTGAATTCAAAATCTCTTATTGAACAAGGTGGCTTTTCATAACAAGAGAAAATATCAACTTCTGATCACTAAAGAAAACCAGAGAAGACAGACTTCAGTTGGCAGTTTCTCCATTCAGCTGAGCTGACCCAATAGGGCTGGGAAAAGGCAAGTTCGAAACGCCTTCGTTGACGCCACAACAGACCCAGTCTGAGATGGCGTCAGCCACTAGCCCTGGAGGGGATCCGACAAAAGTACGTGGCTCTTGGTATCAGGAGAAGATAAAAATAATCTTGACTCCTGGCTCCATTTCTACTTAAATGTGAAACCTCCCACATGAGTAAGTGGCAGCGGCATCGCTCTAGGTGGGGCGGAGCTCTAAGTTCCGCTGACCCACAGTTACATGCCCCTACGAGGCGGCCCTGCCCCCTCGCCTTCGGAGCCTTTCAGGACAGCGAAAGCAATGCACAGGGTCTATCAGAACTCTATCATGCTCCCAGTGCAACAGGCCAATCAGAGCCCAGCATCGCACTGGTGTCATCAGGCACAGGCGATGGGTAACCACGCCCCCTTCTGTACGCCTGGTGATTCCCCTGGAGATCCAATGCTGGATGGGGAGATCATACAAATTCCCTCCAGCAGCAGCGCCTGACCCCGGACAAACCACCAATGGATGGGCTCAACACCGGAGGATGCAGAGGAAGGAGAAGGGCGTGTCAGGTGCTGTCCGTTACAAGTAGCTCGTTTTGTAGGCCTCACAATGGGATTTTTTACTTTTCAGAATTGATTTGCTTATCTAGACATTTCTATCCTGCTGTTTCATCCTCAAAGACCATCAATCAGGCCAAGCTCAGCATAGTAACAGCGAGGCACAGCTGCAGATATCTCTAGGGCTCGAGTTCCAGCCCCACACGCCCCATTTATGTGGTGCAATCCTGACAGGGAGAAACAAGGAGCACTGGCGTCACAGCAGGGGGGGGTGGAGCTGTAAGTTCCTCCTTGATCGGAGCCTCCCGTTACACGGAGGCACGAAGCGCCCCGCCCCCGCCCCTTCCGAACCAGTCCAAGCAGTGAAAACAACGCGCAGGAGACTCCCTGCGGGTTGTTTTCACCGCTTTGAATGGGTCGGAAGTCGCGGGGGGCGGGGCGCTTCGTTCCTCCGTGTAACAGGAGGCTCCGATCACGGAGGAACTTACAGCTCCGCCCCCCCTTAGTGATGCCAGTGACAAGGAGCATGTCATGCCTTTGGTTCCTACCCACCGGGAAGAAAGGGAATCCTTACCCAGAGAGGCCACGATCCCGTAATTCTCCAGCATGACTTCCCGGTACACAGCCTTCTGGCCCGGATCCAGCAGAGCCCACTCCTCCTCCGTGAAGCGCACAGCCACCTCCTCAAAGGACACCGGAGCCTGGAAGGAGAAAACAGTCTCTGCTCACCAAGAACGTCCCACCCTTTTCCACCCTTTTCCCCTGCTCTTCCGCTCGCAGTCTGAAAAGCGGAATTCAGGGGGGAGCAAGTGGGCCTTTTCCTGCCGTGTGTTTGGCAAATCAGAGCAGTTGGTTGCTGGGGGTTTTCTGTTTCTTGTTTTCCCCCCCCCCCATGACAACCCCATTTAAAGCACTTCGTCCTGCAGGGAAACCTCAGTCCTCACTCAGGCTGCTGGAATAGCCAACTCCAGTGTCGCACAGTTCTGACATGCGCACGTTCCCTCTGTCTTGGGCCTTAATCTCCACTGTGCTGCGTCCCTCGTTGACTCTCCTTCTCTGCCCCCCCGGGACCTCCCCCCCCCCCACGCCACTGCCAGCTCCGCGCTGTTTTCCTTTCAGGGTCTCCTGAGGTTTCCAGAGTCCGTTCTCAACACACAACCTGTCCTTCCAGGTGTCTCCGGGTTTCGTAAGTGTTGGACTTGCTCAGCTGCTCTGCCTGGACCCGGAGGGCAGCCGACATGCTCCGAGCCGGGTCTGGCTGCGAGCCGAATCTTCTCCTGCCTGCAGCCCAGTCAAACCCTCCGCCTGTCTGTCTGCAGCCATCTTCTCTGGCTCACACCCCGCCCAAGCACCCTCCTACGCCCAGGTCGCATCTCTCCAGAAATCCAAACCCACTGGTCTTCACTTTCCCCCAGCCCACTGCCGGCCTTTCGGGCTCCAACGGGCTCCCCTGGGCGGAGTATGTCGAAGAAGACACACTCTCGCACTCAAGATGTGACAAATTGCACGATGCTGATGATCAATGAACTCCCATTCCTACCCTTGCAGTTCTGTGCGGTTCACACTCACACTTCTCAGTGCACAGATTTATATCTTGCACCACGGGGGAGGGGGGGAGAAGCTCTCTCAAGGCCTGAAAGAAACCAGGGGGCAGCCAAGCTGCGCCTTGCACGTTGCCCCGATGATCTGCCCCTTACCTGAGCAGGCTGCAGAGTTGCTGATTCTGCTCTGTGGAGAGGAGACGGTCTGGAACGTGCCCCCGACGCCATCCCACTGCCTGTGAGAGGGACAAACGTGAGGGGGAGAATTTTACCCTTCCTGCCCTTTTCCAACTTCACTTCCTTGTGCACTTTGACACTGTTTTCCTATTTGCTCCATAGCTCTGGTTCTGACCCAGAAGTGCCGCAGTGGGGTGAGCCCCACACATCTTCATTCCGTTTCTTCAAATTCTTCCTTCTGCCACTTTGTCCCTGTTTCTCCCCCCCCCCCCGCCTGTCAAGTCACCTCCCTCCCCTCCTTGAACTCTCCTTGCTAAACCTGCTCCTTCAAAGCCTTTCCTGGCCCTCCAAGACCCCCCTTCCCCGCTCCATTTTCTGCCTCCAGTCAGTCCTCCTCATGCTACCCTTTCCTGAAGCCCACTCCCCAGCCGGGATGGAGACAGGGGCTGTAGCGATTCCAGGTCAGGTCCTGCAACTTGGACCATGAGAGACCATGAGGGACCAAACTCTGGTATGCAGGGGGTGGAGGAGTGTTGAACGTAGTGCGGGGGGGGGTCTCGGTAGGGGGGGGCTGTTGTCTGGAACAGACACTTCAGTCCTGGGTGGAAGCCCAGTTATGTCTGCAACTGGAAAAAGACACACACACCCAAGACACACACCTGGAAAGATGCAGACGTTTTGACACTGGCTGTGCAAGGAGGTTGTTCCCTGCAGAAGGGTAGACATTTGGGGCTGTATCTGCCCCAGGTGAGAGTCTCCCCCTCCTCTGCCCTCCTCTGCCCCTTCTTCTTCTGAAGAGTTCAGCTCTCTAGCAATTTCCCGGGGCTTTTGGGTGAGGCAGGGAGGCTGGAAGGACGTTTTTCAGCTGCAAAATCCAGCTCCTTTTCTTTTGATTTTGTTCTCAGAGCTTCTTTTAAAACCAGGAACAAAGAAGGTTATAACAGTTCAAACAAAAGAACACAAGATAGTACCTTAAATTAACTACAACACAATTAAAAAGCACATGCACATCCCCCCCAGTTTCAGGAACAAACAGTCCCAGGTCTAAATTATTGCTCTCCCTCCAGTGTCCCTCCTATATCCAGCTGTTTTCTGCATCGGTTTCAGTGCTGAACGGGCCCTTCTAGGCTCCCCAGTTCCGGCTTTGGCACCGTCCCTGTCAACTCCCCCCCCCCCGCATAGAAATAAAGCTATTTAAGAGCAGACCCAAAAAAGCTTATCATGCGGCGTGGGGGGGGGGGTCGGTCGGCGCAGTTCCTCTTGACCTGTCAGCCCCCTCCCCTGCTGGGCTCGCTTTGGGGACGCCTATCCCTCCCTCCCACCGCAGCCATGGGACTCACCGGGAGGGGGGGGCTGACATCCAGCACTTGACTGGGGGGGGGCAAAGGAAGAGACGGAGCAGGACGTGGCTTCCCCACGAAGTCCCCCCTCCCCTACTCGCCCCTCCTACTCGCCCCTCTAGGAATCCGGAGTCACTGCTTTTAACCCTTAGAGTGCCCGTCAGCCCAGCCGAAAGACTCTTTGCAGAGGATCCAAGTAAGTCTCGGCCCTCCAACCCCCCCTGCCCCATTGGGGATGGGGGGCGCACCTGGGGGCGTTTCTCTCCCTCCCCCCTTCCACCCACCGCAGCCATGGGACTCACCGGGGGGGGGCTGACATCCAACGCTTGACTGGGGGAGGCAAAGGAAGAGGCGGAGCAGGATGTGGCTTCCCCACGAAGTCCCCCCTCCCCTACTCGCCCCTCTAGGAATCCGGAGTCACTGCTCTTAACCTCTCCTCCTCCTGCCCCTCCCCAATGCAGCATAGATGCAACGTCAGCGGCACTGACTGACTCTCTGCGGCTTCTCCGGGGCGGATCTTCTACTCTCTCCCGGGCTGCAAGTGGCCAATTCGGATTGAAGCTCTTCTCTTCCCGGGGTCTCTTTTCCCCAGCCTGACTGACTTCGTGTTGCTGAGTCAACGGGGGGCTGGAACTGGAACTGGAAGATCTTTCTGCGGGAAATCTTGCCAGCAGCAGCCGAAGGGGACACGCTCGTCGTCGGCCTCCTGTCCAGCAACAAAGACATTTCGTGAAACTCATCGAGGCAGCAGCGCAGCGCAGAGAGTCAACAGGTCGAGCTGGATCAGGGAGCTGCACCCGAAGCAGCAGCAAGCAAGATCCCCAAACCCCTGTGGTCTGGTCGCTCCCTTGCGACGGTCTGGCATTCAGGGATAGCCACACCCGACCCGAGCCCACCCTCCCCTCTCCTCCTCCTCCAACCTCAGGGAGCCCAGATCTCGGTCTCCTATGTCTTTGAACTCTGTTGGAGTGTTTGGGATGCATTTGGCGGTCGTGTTTGTTTGTGTGTGTGTGTGTGGGGGGATGGGTGTGTGTGTGGGGGAGAGAAAGGTAGAGATTTGGGCTGTGATGCGTGGTCGTTTGGAAGGGGGGATGCGGGGGCGGCCCTGGGTGGGCACTGGTTCCTGGTTTTTTCTGCCTGGGAATTGTTGGCTGGTCGAGCTCGGCAACAGGGAGGTCGCTGCTAATGTTGAAATGAATGCAATATGCACTGTGAATGTGGTACGCTTGGGTCGTCCCAAGACCATCCCACCCCCCGTATTTTTAGATCAGAGGATAAAAAGGAGTGCATCCCCAGCTCAGCCACGAAGCTTCCTGGGTGACCTTGGCCCAGTCACTGTCTCTCAGCCCCACCTACCTCACAGGGTTGTTGTGAGGACAAAAAGGAGGGGAGGAAATATGTACACCACTCTGAGCTCCTTGGAGGAAGGGTGGTATAAAACTGTAATAGATAAATAATAAAAATAAATTCGTTCTCCACCCTGCATTCTATAAATTCATGCTGTCAGGACACACAAAATTTATTTAATTAATTCAAATATTTATTTATTTATTAAAATAGGATCTAATTCATTAGTTAATTAGTTGATTGGTTAATTGGTGCAGGTGGTACTTCAAAAATTCTACTATGACAGGTGGTACACTTGGTGCCAAAGGTTGGGAACCTATGACCTATCCTATCCCACTTTCCAGCACTGATGCAGCTGCCATGCAGCCCCGAGGGAAGGGAACAAATGAGGAGGCCTCCGTGACTCCCCCCCCACCGCAGGATGCAGCGCATGCTTCATTGGCACGGCTGCATCAGTGCTGAAAACGTGGATAGGATTGGGCCCTTCATCTGCCTCAGCTAAAATGGTGAAATTGAGCTTCTTCTACTGACTCAATGCAACCCCCCCCCAAATGACCTCACCTTGTGGTTCATACAGATGGGAAACCCCAAAAAGCATAAGATGAACCCTAACCCTAACCCAAAGAGCATAAGATGGACCTTGCAAACACCCCCCCCCCCCCATATAACAACACAGGGTGGAGCTGAAATCCCCTGTAACAGCTTCTGGCAGCGGTGTCACGAGCAGGTGAGTCACCCCCGGCGGGAGGTCGGCTGGCTCGGCGCGTCACCCCCCCTACTGCCACGTCATCCCCCCACTGCCGCGTCACACACCCCACACCACTGCCGCGTCACCCGCCCTGGTACTCACTGCTCGTACCAGGAGGGTGAGGCGCCCGAGGCCCTCTTGGCGAGCCGTGTCTTCTTTGGCGGCTCGACCTCTTCTAAGTAGGCCGGGCAAGGCTGAAAGTGGCGAATGCGCACAACCCCGCTTGAAGCCTTGCCCTCAGAAGGGCCGGACGAAGACGCGATTGGGTCTTCCTTCGGCCCTTCTGAGGGCAAGGCTTCATGCGGCTTTGTGCACATGCCGTTTTAAGCCTTGCCCGGCCTACTTAGAAGAGGTCGAGCCGCCAAAGAAGATGCGGATCGCCAAGAGGGCCTTTGGCGCTGTGCGTCACCATCCTGGTGGCGGCAAGGAAAGACAACAGTGAGCGATAGCGGTGAATAAATAAATGAATAAAGATTTTGGGCGAAAAATCTAAATTTCATTTATTTATTTTTAATTAAATTAATTAATTAAAATGGGGGGGGGGTGTCCTGGTTGGAAACCAGGAAAATATGGTAAGCCTAAGTCCAAAAGCAAAGTCGGTTTCTTACCCAGCCATGTCCTTGAGGAGGAAGGGCCTTTGTTTACATTGCACAGGGAGGATGCCTGGGTTTGAAGGACACGAGAACTGCGACGTTGCAGGATTCAGGCTTGTCGGGAGGTTTCCATGGCCCAGGGATGCTGTAAGCACCACTTTGAACCCTCAGAGCGCACCTCAGAAGAAAGCCAGACCAGACAGGAGGCGCTCAGCCCCCCCCCTCTTGCTCCCCCCAGGCTCAAAAAGCAGCATCTGAAGCAACACGTGGCCCACATTCTGCAGATGTCTTCCTTTGGCCCCAGGGGCAGGACAAGAACCAAGGGGTGGAAACTGCAGGGAAGCAGATTTTGGCCAGACAAGGGGAACAGTGTCCTACCTGTCAGGGCTGTCAGGCACCGGAACAGTCGGCCTTGCGCCGTTGTCGGCTCTCCCTTGTTGGAAGTTTGCAAGCTGAGACCAGGCGGCCACCTGTCAGGGATGCTGTAGTAGTGGCCTGCACCGAGGAGGGGTTGGACTAGTTGACCTCTAAGTTCCCTTCCAACTCCAACATTCTCTGATTTGGGTTCTAGCGACGCTCACAGCAGAACCAAGGAGGGTCTCAACAGTGTCAACTGGCTGGTGGAATTTCCACGCTCCCAACTTCAGCCCCGCAGGCATCCCTTTGTTCACAAACTTGTTTCTGTTTTGCTCAATGGAACTTCAAGATCCAAGGGCTCCTGGAGGGCAAGGACTATGTGCAGTCAGGGCCGGCCCATTCATGAGGCCAGCTGGGGCAACAGCCCCAGGCATCAGATTGGTGATGTGCAGCAGCCACTTCTGTCTGCCCAATTGCAGACTCCTCCTGTTCCCTGTATTGGAAAAGAAAGAGGGGGACCGGGCAGAAGACGTCTCTAAAGCTCTCAGTATATAAATGTTAACTTTTGTTAATAATTGCTGCTATGCATATATATTTAATGTCAAAAATAAAGCAGCCTGTATGAAATAATAAAATAATAATAGTGATTCATGATCACAGCAGCCAGCAGGAGTGGCCAACCTTTCACCATGGCCCAATGCGTCAATATGTGCACTTTTAGCTTTTTCGCGCATGCGCAGTACGTTTCTGAGGGCAAGGGCCTCTTTTTCCTCAGAAATGTACTGCGCATGCGTGAAAAGCTAAAAGTGCACGTATTGATGCACTCGGAGCCTCCGCATGAAAGGGGGTGACGCACGCGGGTACGCGCACGACACCCTTTGCGCGCGTTCCCCCCCGGTGGCCCGCCCCGCCCACGCTACAGTGATGTACATGCAGGAGGTTGCTTATGGCATGTAACCTGTGATGGTCTTTTCCTACATGAATCTATCCAACCCCCTTTTGAAGGCATCTAGGCCAGGTGCCATCACCACATCCTGTGGCAAGGAGTTCCACAGATGAATTACATGCTGGGTGAAGAAATAACGGAATTTCTTACCTTTTCTGAGAATTCCTATTCTGGGAAGAGTAAGGGGGGCATTCCGGACCAATGGGGATGTCCTCCTGCTCCTGGGAAGGCAGGGTTGCTTCAAAGTGAGTCTTCTCCCACGTAGGAGGGCGCCCCGCCCCCAGTTTTGGACTGTACCGAAGAGCTGAAGCATCCTCCTTGATCCCGGTGAACCGATCTCAGCGCGGAGCAGTGATCCGGAAGACCACCGGGTAAGTTGGAACAAACTCCGCAATCCGCTACCAGAACTAAACAGGTAAGTGAAAAAAGGCCCAGAAAGGGAACAGGACCTCTGAGACACAACAAAGAGAACCAAACACCAGAAAAAACAACATTACAAAAAACAGGGTTTTAGAAAGGTAGTGACCGACGGACCTGAGAAAGGGGTCCGGTAGCCAAAACACGTGCCTAGGGAAGGTCGAGCCTGGAGAGACAGATGAACACCACCGGAGATATTCCCTAGGCCGTCCCAACGCCATGTCTGTGTCGAGGCGGGTCGGAATGCCCCCCTTACTCTTCCCAGAATAGGAATTCTCAGAAAAGGTAAGAAATTCCGTTTTCTCTGGAAGGAGTAAGGGGGGCATTCCGGACCAATGGGACATACAAGAGCTGGAACCATGAGGGCGGGCAGACTGGCGTCCAAGCTAACGAGGAAGGACTCTGTGTAGAACCCTCCTCGCAAAGGACGCATCGCCTGAGGTGGCCTGATCAACCTTGTAATGGCGTATGAACGTATGCATAGATGACCAGGTGGCAGCCTTGCAGATATCCTCCAGGGAAACATACCCTTCATAGGCCGCAGAAGTGGAAGCACTGCGTACTGAATGAGCGGTAATACCGGCTGGCGGCTCACGTGCAGCGGAGCGGTACGCCAGCTCAATGGCATCTCAGATCCACCTGGAAAGGGATGAAGCCGAAGCCTTGCTCCCTTTCGCCCGCCCCCGGAATTTCAAAAACAATGCGTCCGTCTTACGGAATTCCCTCGTTCTGGCCATGTAAAATTTGAGGGCACGCCGGACGTCCAGCGTATGCCAACACTTCTCCTTCGGGTGGGACGGTCTGGGGCAGAAGGAGGGGAGAACTATGTCTTGTAGACGGTGAAACATGGAATTTATCTTGGGAATAAAGGAAGGGTCGGGGCGGAGAACCACCTTCTCCCTATGAAAGATGCAGAGATTGGGGTTCACTGAGAGTGAGCCCAATTCCGATACTCTCCTAGCTGAGGTAACCGCAACCAGCAGTAGAGTTTTTAGAGTTAACTCACGGAGTGGAACAGTGGCCATAGGTTCGAAAGGTTGCGCCGTGAGAGAGTTCAGGACAATATGAAGATCCCAAGTGGGGCAACGGTGAACTACTGGAGGGTTTATTAAGGATACACCGCGCAGAAAACGTTTAATGTGAGGGTGATCTGTGTAACTAACCTCCGCATCAGAGGCTAGGATACTGTTGAGGGCAGACAACTGCCTACGCAGGGTGTTGGTGCTAAGACCCTTGTCGAGCCCATCTTGCAAAAACTCCAGTATGGTGGCCACCCTGGGTCTAGTTGGCTTCAACCCCTTACTCCTGCACCAATGAGAGAACTTTTGCCAGGTAGAGCTATAGGCCCGCCTAGTGGAAGGTTTCCTAGACGCTAGCAAGGTGTTGATAACCCGCCCGGAGTACCCCTGTCTGTTGAGCGCACGCCGCTCAACCGCCACGCAGCTAAGCGGAACAGTTGAGGACGAGGATGCGAGACGGGTCCCTGAATCAGGAGGTCTTCCCGTAGAGGGAGAGGCCAGTGCCTGCGAATTGACAGCGCCAACAGCTCGGGGAACCAGGGTCGTCTGGGCCACCTGGGGGCTATGAGGATTAGCTGTGCTTGCTGCAGACGGATCTTGCGGAGAACCCGTTGAATCAGCGGTACCGGTGGGAAGGCGTATAGGAGACCCCCCGGCCAATCCCCTCTGAGAGCGTCCACTCGTTCTGCCTCCGGCTCTGACCGCCCTGAGAAGAACCTTTTTAGCTGCCTGTTTGCGCTGGAGGCAAACAGATCTACTAACGGGACGCCGAAACGGATGGTCACTTGTCGAAACACCTGGGGGTGGAGCTGCCACTCCGCCTCCCCCAGTGTCCGACGACTGAGCCAGTCCGCCCTGGTGTTGAGAACCCCAGCCACGTGCTCGGCTCTGATCGATGATAGATGTGCCTCCGCCCAAGTCATGATGATCGTGGCCTCCCGGTGAAGGGTGGAGGCCCGGGTCCCCCCCTGGCGGTTTATGTAGGCCTTGGCCGACGTGTTGTCGGTGCGGACCAACACGTGAGTCCCTTGCAGAATGTCTTGGAACTGAAGGAGAGCCAGCCGGATCGCCCTCAGCTCCAGGAAGTTTATGCTGCATGATGATTCCTGCGGGGACCACAGACCCTGCGCCACTCCGTGACCTACATGGGCACCCCATCCCGAGAGGCTGGCATCCGTAGTGACTACCACCGGGTCGGTGTGGGTGAGGTTCCGGCCCCGCGAGAGCCTGCCTTCCTCCAGCCACCAGCGCAAGCTCTCCTTCAGAGCAGACGGAACGGCAAGAGGAAGGGTTTGTTGGGACTCTATCTGATCCTGATAAGGCCTGAGAAATCGTTGCAGGGGCCGCATATGGAATCGCGCCCAATCTATGATATCCAGGCACGAAACCATGAGACCCTGAAGAGAAGCTAGAGTCATTAGGCCTATCCTGGCGGACGACATGACTACCCCCAAGGTGGCCCTGATCTTTATCTGCCTCTCCTGCAAGAGAGCTACCCGGAAATGCTCCATGTCCAGGTGTAGGCCCAGATGTTCTATATGCTGACTGGGGTTCAAGGAGCTCTTGTCGAAGTTGATTACAAAACCCAAAGATGACAGGAGCTGGATGGTCTGGTCTAAATCCTGAACAGCAGCCTCCGAGGTACAAGACCGCAGTAGGATGTCGTCGAGATAGGGGTATGCACGAATACCCCGTTCCCAAAGGAAGGCTATTGGCGCTATCAGGAGCTTGCTGAATACGCGAGGTGCTGACGAGAGACCGAACGGGAGTGAACGATATTGATAGTGGCCCCGACCATAGCAGAAGCGTAGGTACTGTCTGTGGCAGGGTCAGATGGGGACGTGGAGATACGCCTCCTTCAGATCCAATGACGTGAGGTAATCCCCCTGTTCGAGGGAGGCTACAATGGATCTCCACGTCTCCATCCGAAAACGCCTCTTCCGTATCCAACGGTTGAGGCGCTTGAGATCTAGAATGGCCCTCTGAGTCCCATCCTTTTTGGGGATCAGGAACAGGGTGGAATAAACTCCCAGCCCCCGTTGGCACCTTGGCACAGGCTCTATGGCGCCCATCTGCAGTAAGTGAGAGATCGCGTGGAGCTTTTGAAGATGTTTCACAGGGTTCCGAGATTGAGGGACCCTCCAGAATCTGGGTCGTGGCCTGGCGGAGAACTCTAGAGTATAACCGTTCCGCACCGTCTCCAGAATCCACGCATCGCTGGTAACCTGCTGCCAGCGATGCGCGAAGTCGAGGAGACGGCCACCGATTGCTTCGGAACCAGCGGACGGAATAGCGTCATGCCGGTCTCTGGTCCTTGCTGGGCTTACCGGTGCTTGAAGAGGAGCCAGCCGACTGTGAGCGTCCCCTGGGGAACACCCTCGATCTGTTCCACTTACTCCTGGGCCTCTGCCCCTCCCGGGGTCTGCGATCGCTGCGGGAGGAACGAAAGGAGTGTGATTTCGCCTTGAGAGGTTCCTTATGACCAGAAGGGAGAACCTTTCTTTTTTCTTTATTTTCAACTAGTAGGGGCTCTAGGGCCTCACCAAATAATTTTGTACCCTTGAAGGGCACTGCCACCAATCTGGCCTGAGAAGCAGCGTCAACTGCCCAATGACGCAGCCAAATATTGCGGCGCGCGACCACATTGGAAGCCATGGCCCGTGCCGAGAAGTGCATTGAGTCTAGGGATGCATCGGCCGAAAAAGCGGAGGCCAAGGCTATCTTCTTAAGTGTATTCTTAACAGTCCTTGTTAACCCTGGCTCCGCCTCAGCAAGCTGCTCAGCCCAAAGATATGCAGCCCGGGCCAGGATAGAATTGGCCGCCGCGGCCCTAAATGCATAAGAAGTGGTTTCAAAATTACGCCGGAGCGAGACCTCCACCTTTTTATCACAGTGGTCCTTCGGACCCCCTCCCCCTCCGAGGGAAGCACAGTGGAAGACGAAAGCGCCGCCACCGGAGCATCGACCGCCGGTACCTTCAGGCTCTCCATGACTTGATCCTGGAAAGAATAAAGCTTATTGATTAGTCTTGGAGGATGTCTCGGTGCAGAGGGAGTGGTCCATTCTGCATCTAAAACATTTTGGAAGGGCTCGGGGAAAGGTACCAGTTGGGGTTTGGGGGGGCCCTGAGGAAAGAGCCTCTTGGCTGACATCTTGCCCCCCGAGGCCTCCGGTGGAGTGGCTGCCTCTGTGGCCAGGTCTAAGGCTTGTACCGCCTTAGCTAACATTCTAGGAAAAAGATCCATAGGGAAAAGCCTGTCCATCTTCTGCTCAGGCTGATCTTCTTGATCCCCTGACAACTCGCCCTCCTCCCGCTCAGAACCAGAAAGGGCAGAGGCGGAGGAATACTGTGAAGAGGCCGGAGATGGAGGGGCTCTATGCCTACGTCCGTGCCTGCGACGCTCCCCCTCTCTAGAGCCATGGGTCCTAAGGGCATGTGTTCTGTGGCGCCTCTTCCGCACTGGGGTATCAGAATCTAGTGAGGAGCCATACTCCTCTGAAGAGAAAAAATACTCAGGAGTCGGGGACCTGCGACGCTTCTGTGGGCGACGCTGGAAGCCAGGACGCTGCTGAGCCTGGGAGGCCTTTACTGCTCCAGCAACTGCCCCTTTAACCAGATCCAAAATTTGCCTTTGCATCGCCTCAGGCAGTGCACTGGTTGTGGCAGAGGTTTCTGCTGACACCCCCCGCCCCTCTGGGGCAACCTCATCCTCCCTGGAGCCCTCCTGCGACATACCTGAGGCTCCGGGAGTGCTGAGAAGATTTGGCGGGAAATAGATGGAAACGCCGCGGTCCGTCCACCGCCCGTGGTTGCCCACGTCCCTAGACGCAGGCTTAGGAGAACAATTCTCTCCCGGTAGGGGTACCGTTCGCCTCCGCGTCCCTATGCAGACGTGCAGAGTCCCGGGACTACGCCGCGCGGGACGCGCCTGAGGAGAGCCTCGGTCCGACTTCAACGGTCCGAGTGGATGCCGTTGCGTCGCCAGGCCAAGGGGCTGTTCCGGGACTGCGCCGCGCGGAACAGCTGATGAGACTGCCAGGCGAAGCGGCGGCGGTCCCTTAGGGAGCCGTTCTTCCGCTCGCGCTAGGGCAGATCGGCCTCCGGTGTTCCCTCCTCCTAGGACAAAGCACGCTCTTAGGCCTCTCTGAGGTGAAATTGAGGGGCGGAGCGGCCTGCTCCCAGCTCAGCTGAGGTGTTGAAGCACGAGCTGAGGGGAGCCTTTCTTTCTCGCACGCTGAAGTACAAACAAGGAGAGGGAGGGAGGAGGAGGGAGGAAGGAGGCAGAATAGAGAATAGAAGAAATTAAAAGGAAAAAGGAAAAGTTGTGGCTGTGAGAGAAGACTAAGGCCTAAGCTGTGGAGCTTGGCAAAAAGCGACCTGCTTCAGGAGAAGGCAGGGCCAAAAACTGGGGGCGGGGCGCCCTCCTACGTGGGAGGAGACTCACTTTGAAGCAACCCTGCCTTCCCAGGAGCAGGAGGACATCCCATTGGTCCGGAATGCCCCCCTTACTCCTTCCAGAGAAATTTTCTTTTGTCCGTTCTAACCCTCCACTCAATTTTAGTGCACGTCCCCTCAGTAGCATCACTAGGCGCGCGTCACCCTGTGGCAGGGGGGGCCATCATCCCCCCGCCCTAGGGTGACATCGTGCGTCACCCCCCCTCCAAAATTTGCCACCCCTCCTCCTCCTCGTCACCCTCCGGAGGAGGAGGCTCTCCAAGGCCGGGCCCGGGAGAAAGCCTTGGAGGGTCCGCCCCGTCCAGCGGTCCGAGGCCTTCTGAGAAGGCCCAATGCATCGACGTGGCTTTTATACGTTTTTCGCGCATGCGCAGAACATTCCAGAGGGCAAGGGCTGCCCGTTTGCCCTCAGAAACGTTCTGCGCATGTGCGAAAAATATATAAGACGCGTCGGCACATTGGGCCTTCTCAGAAGGCCCCGGACCGCCTGACAGGGCGGACCCTCCGAGGCCTTCTCATAGTCTCAGAGAGCCTCTGGAGGGTGACGTGCGGTGGCGGTGACACGCACGTCGCACGTCTGTGCACGTCACCCGTTGGCAATCCGCCCCCCCGCCAGTTCCTGTCGACTGTAGTGAATATGGACCCTAAATCTTTGGTCTGTCTCCATTTTGGATTTCCTGTCTTGGTTTTTCTACCTGCCTGCTGCAGAGCCCTAGTGATTGGCAGGTGGCCAGAGGCCTTGGGAGCCCTGCTTTGAGTCGTCTTGTTTACCCCTTATCTTCATGGGAACAGTGATAGGGCAACTTCTCCCAATTAACTTCCCACACCTGCGCTGGCCATCACGCGCTTCTTCGAACTGGGAGGGGGAGCGAGGAGTTGAGCTCATCTTCGAGAACGTTCTCTACGTGTCACACTTTGATTGGTCTGCTCCCCCCTGTCAATCACCTTGCCCAAAAGTCTATTTAAGCTACACTGTAGGAATCCATTTTGTGTGTCTTCTTTCTCATTCTCTAACTTGCCTTTGTTGGAGACAGTTCTCCCTGTCTACTACTCCTATGGCCTGGCTTTAGCCCTCCATCATCAGGCGGGTCAGCCCTGCACCATCCTGGCTAGGATGGCTGACAATCCTTTCTCATCTTGGTGAGTGCTAGGGACATGTGTTTAGCTTCCTTTATTATTTTGTGCTGTATTCTTGTATTTGGACGTTATGCCTTTTCTGTAGCAGCAATAGCTGCCTGTACCTTTTAACTATCTTACTATGCTTGGTTTGCGTAGCCTAAACAAAATAAACATTCATCTATTTTACCCAAGAGTGTTTCTTTGGAACCAAGGAGTCTAAGTCCTGGAAGCCTTTGTGCTTCGTCACGTACTACCTGTGTTTGCACGCTGTATCCTTGGCTACCTTGTTCAGGCAGTCCAGTGGACCAATGATTCACTCTGTACCCCTTCTCAGTTGCCTGGAGCTGAAAGGGTTAGGAGGCATCCTGGCTGGTGGCAGATTCTACCAAGTACTATTCCCTTGTTCAGGGGTAGTTGTTTCTTTCTCCTGTGCCTCAGGAGTGCCGTCCTTGTCCAGGAGTGGATCAAAAACACCCATTATAGGGTAAAGCCCCTCTGTGCTAAGGTTGCGTGGCCTTGTCTT
Organism: Plestiodon gilberti rubricaudatus; assembly: GCA_026170595.1. NCBI lineage: Eukaryota > Metazoa > Chordata > Lepidosauria > Squamata > Scincidae > Plestiodon > Plestiodon gilberti. Next base: position 262,769,453 of record JANXHW010000002.1, on the reverse strand, counting down.
GTGCCAGCCCGAAGCTCGAGGGGTATAAACCCTATATCATCAACGCCTCTGTGTCCCCTGGTTCTGGTGTTGTGCGAGAGGAAGAAGAATTTCCCTCTATCCACTCTCTCCATCCCATGCATAATTCTATACGTCTCAATCATGTCCCCCCTCAGGCGCCTTTTTTCTAGACTGAAAAGCCCCAGACGCTGTAGCCTTTCCTCATAAAGGAGGTGCTCCAGCCCACGAATCATTCTGGTCGCTCTCTTCTGCACCTTTTCCAGTTCCACTATATCTTTTTTGAGATGCGGAGACCAGAACTGGACACAATACTCCAGATGTGGCCTTACCATTGATTTGTACAACGGCATAATAATATTGGCCGTTTTATTCTCAATCCCTTTTTTAATGATCCGGAGCATGGAATTGGCCTTCTTCACAGCCGCCGCACACTGGGTCGACACTTTCATCAACCTGTCCACCAGAACCCCAAGATCTCTCTTCTGATCCGTCACAGACAGCTCAGAACCCATGAGCGTGTATGTGAAATTTTGGTTTCTTGCCCCAATGTGCATCACTTTGCACTTACTTACATTGAAGCGCATCTGCCATTTTGCTGCCCATTCTCCCAGCTTGGAGAGATCCTTCTGGAGCTCTTCGCAATCCCTGCTGGTCTTCACCACCCGGAAAAGTTTAGTGTCATCCGCAAACTTGGCCACCTCGCTGCTTATCCCCAACTCAAGGGGATAACTTTCCACACAGCAGATCAGTCAAACTTAATATCAAGCAATTAAAACAAGCCATCTCTGAAGTGGTCAACCATAGACCCCTGTCGGGTTTTTCCTTCTATCAATATCTTCTATGCAGAGAAAAAACCAGCATCTGAGAAAGGAGAAAAATGCATCCCTGAGCAGAGGGGGAAGGAGAGAACCTGAGGTGCCTCTGGCAAACCTGGAAGGAGGAAGGTGCTGATGGGCTCTTCCATGCAAAGGTGATCTGGAGCGTCTTGTACTCGCTGCTGCTGCTGCTGCTGGAGTGGGGGGGCAGCACCCAGAATTCTCCTGCCGCCACCCACACAGCCAGGCGCATCGCTACCGCTTTGGAGCGACCTCCCCGGCCGACGCGCCAGGGCCTTCTGACGAAGGCCCACTGCGTCACAACGTTATTTATAACGTTTTTCACGCATGCGCAGACCGTTCCTGAGGAAAAAGGGCTGCCCTTTTCCCTCAGGAACGGTCTGCGCATGCATGAAAACGTTACAAATAACGTTGTGACGCAGTGGGCCTTGGTCAGAAGGCCCTGGCGCGTCGGCCGGGGAGGTCGCTCCAAGGCCTTCTCCCGGCCTCGGAGCCTCCGAGTGGCCGGGGGGGCAGAGCCGGGGGGCACCCGGGGCAGCGTCCCGTCGGGTCACCCTCCCAAAAAAACTCACTTTGGGGCGGCGAGTGCCCTAGTGACTCCACTGAACACAGCAGCTTCCCTGCGAGGATGGGCTCTTCATGTACTTCAGAGATGTGTCTGAAGTCCTCGTCTCCGGGCAGGCGCCTTCCTCTGACTCCAGCAGCAGCGAGTAGAAGACGCTCAAGATCAGCATGGAAAAGCCCTGCAGCAGCCGCAGCCGCCTGGGCTCCGCTCCGCCGGCGGCTGCTACCACCGCCCGCTCACCCTCCGCCCCCTTGAATATCCTTCCCATCCTCAGCTTCTGCTGGGTTCGTGCCTGTCTTCTCTTCCTTCAGCATCACACAGATGCCTTCTTCCTGGTTTATGGCAGCCAGAAAGCAAATTTCTGATGCTTATCCTGATGCTATACCCCCGGATCTAATTAAATCTAACCCAGATTGGTGGGCTCCGATTTTGGCTTCCCTTTTTACTACGATAGACAAGCATGGAATAGTCCCATCCAGTTGGACTAAAGCAGGTATATAGTAGTCCCCATTTATAAGAAAGGGGATCATAGACTCCCGGATAGTTATAGACCTATCAGTTTGTCAATTTTGGGCAAACTGTATGCGAAGCATCTTTTGAGTAAACTTACTCAGTGGATTGAAAGACAGTCCATTTTGGAGGCCGAACAAATTGGGTTTAGGCCGGGGAACACAACTATGGACCATTGTTTAATTTTGCATCATCTTACCTATAAATATACTAAGGTGGCAAAAATCAAGCTTTTTGGATTTTAAAGGTGCATTCAATTCTGTTGATAGGATAATTCTTTGGAATAAGTTGCGTAAATTGGCTATTGATAGCCGCCTCCTGGCCCTTATAAGGAACATCTATTCTTGTTATATATATAAAAACATAAAAACAATACATATTTCATAAAGTTATAGCAAGCGCGAAACAATACATCCTACTAGCATACTATTCACTATTTTCTACATATAATTTCCAACTAAGCCAAAATAACACCCACATTCTATTCATTAAATCCGCATATCATCACATCATTCCTCTCTCTCTCTCTTAAAAAATCAATAAATGGTTTCCAATTATTCACGAAAAAGTTAACTGACTTTTCCTTAATTAAAATTGTAAGTTTATCCATTTCAGCATAATCCAAAACTTTCAGCCACCAATCTTCCAGCGAAGGTATCTCCGAATTCTTCCAATATTGTGCATATAAAATTCTTGCCGCAGCTATCATATATAAAAACAAAGTTTGAAATTTTTTAAGGAACATCTATTCTAACACTACTTGCCAGGTAAGACTCTCCTCAGAAGGAGATATCTAGGGAGATCCCAACCAACAGGGGAGTTAAGCAAGGGTGTGTGCTGGCCCCCACCCTCTTTAATCTTTTTCTAAATGACTTAGTCGCATGCTTAGGTGAGGTTGAGGGTCATCTGCCTAAACTGGGAACACGATGGATCCCTTTATTACTGTATGCGGATGATGCAGTTTTACTTTCTCAATCGCGACTCGGCCTTAAACACCTGCTTGCCAGATGGGTGGAGTATTTATCCCATAATAAGCTTCTTCTAAATTACAACAAGCCTAAAATTCTGATAAGAACATAAGAAGAGCCCTGCTGGATCAGGCCAAAAGCCCATCCAGTCCAGCTTCCTGTATCACACAGTGGCCCCACCAGATGCCTCAGGGAGCACACAGCCAACAAGATAACCTGTTTCCCGTTGTCACTCCCTTGCACCTGGCACAGAGAAAATGATTTTGAGTAAGTCCTGGAAACAGCATACCTGGATCATTAAGGGCAAACAAATCGAGCAAGTGAAGCAGTATAAGTATCTGGGTATCCACTTCACTTATAATCTGTCCTGGACGAAGCATTGTAAAATGCCTACAAATCTTGCGTTCGAATCTTGCGAACGCAATTTCGCAGAATATCACTCGCTTTCATTTTAATGGTGGGGGTGGATATGTGCCAGCTTCTCTGAAAATTTCCCTGCTAACTGGGCAAGAGGCACTTTTTCAATTGGTGCTCCTCTTATATTTAGCAGGGGGAGAGTAACTGCCCCCTTTCACCCCAGCACAGTTTCTTTTCTGGTGGCTGTTGCTGGTGGTGGTCTGCATCTTTTTTAGATTGTGAGCCCTTTTGGGACAGGGAGCCATTTCATCATTTAATTTTGTCTGTAAACCGCTTGTGAACATTTTGTTGAAAAGCGGTATATAAATACTACTACTACTACTAATTGGCCACCTAATGCGAAGAGAGGACTCTCTGGAGAAGACTCTGATGCTGGGAAAGATTGAAGGCAAAAGGAGAAGGGGAAGGCCAAGGATGAGATGGTTAGACAGCATCATCGATGCAACAAACATGAATATGAGCGAACTCAGGAAGATAGTGGAGGACAGGAAGGCCTGGCGGGATATGGTTCATGGGATCACGAAGGGTCGGACACGACTTAACGACTGAACAACAACTACTACTACTAATAATAAAATATTTAACGCAAAAATTATTCCTCAGATATTATACGGTATTCCAATTTGGATTAGTGCACTGAATCTATCAGTGGAACAGACCCAAGCCTCTTTTCTAAGAAAAATTGTAGGTTTACCCAGAAGTGTCACATATGCTACTCTATGTTTAGAAACTGGGCAATTTTTGATTGAGAGCAGGGCTTGGCTAACAGTGGCTAAATTCTGGTTGAGAGTGTATTTTAACCCAAATTGCGATAGCCTTCTGTATAGTCTCCTGGAGGATTGACTACCCCCAGTAGCATCTGCAAATTTTTTTTTTTGTAAGATCAGATTGATTGGCATTGATATTGACACTTTGGGTTCATTGCCCTTTATGGCTGCTTTTCAGATATTTAAAAGCAGGCTTTTGGATATTCAGGCCCAGGAGTTACAGGGTGCAGTGAGTATGCATTGCTCTCCAATACGTTTCCAGATTTTGTCCAGAGCTGGTCACCTCTCAGCGTATCTTGCCCAGCTGACGTGTCCTATTGAACGAAGGGCTTACACTCTGGCCAGGTGTAATGTTTTCCCTTCGGTTGTGTTATAGGGGAGATATAATAGGATACCCTATCAGGAGAGATGCTGTTCATGTGAGCCAGGTATGATTCGAGGCTCTGACTCACATGATCCTGCGTTGCCGACTCCACCTGGCTCTCCGTAAGAAACTTTTAGCTCCCCTGCTGAGTAAGTGGGAAGGTTGTCCAGACTGTACTGTAGTAAGGAACATCTTGTCATCTGAGGATTCTGGTATAGTTGAGATGGTGGGAACGTTTCTAAAATATCTTCTGTTGCATCGGAGCCGTGAATATGGACTAAGCTTGGCAGTTAACTAAGATGTATGTATGTATGTATGTATGTATGTATGTATGTATGTATGCATGCATGTTTTCTTTGTTGTAGTGGTGTTACTGTATTGTGTTCTTTTAAGCCAATAATGGTTGATTATAATTATAGGGACTTAAGATGTGACTCATCCCAAAAAGGGGCCACATCGTGAGTCAAGTCAGGTAAATTGCAGACGATCCACGAGTCAAGTCTGAGTCAAGTCACTTAAGAGCGACTTAAGTTGGACTCGTGAGCAAATCAACAGAATGATTTCAAAACTTCAAGAAGCTGATAAAATCTATACAGACCAGAGGGATTAAAACAAATATTTTTTTTAATTTTTATTCTAATTTGTATAGAAGTCAGGTACAGGAAGATACAGAGAAAATGGATGAATATCTTAGAAAACGAATGTTACCAAAAATGATGAAAGAACAAACATCTGTATTAAACGATACAATAAGGGAGGTAACTGAGGCTATAAAGAAACCAAAATTAGGTAAGGCACCAGGGCCAGATGGTCTACCAGGGGTTTATTATAAATGGTTTGAAGAATTGAGTGTACAGATGCAAATAATAATGAATTCAAGTTTACAAAATGGAAAGATGCAAAATTCTTAGAGAATTGCAAAGATAACTGTCAGCCATACAAATATACAAACATAAGAATACTGTTAACAAGAAAGAAAAAATCACTGAAAGTGAATGATGCGTGGCTTCCTGTTTTGAAACAGTTATAAACTGGCCATAACAAAAATTATTTGGTCTCCAAGTAATTTTGATGCATACTTTAACATGGCTGGTGTCCAAAAGATGAATAGGGAATAATATAACGTGCAGCCAAGCTTTCTTGAAATGCTGGATAACTTAGGCTCTGAGGCAACTGAGGCAGGAGGTCTGGCTCAGTTAGTAGAGCAACCGTCTCATATATGCCTGAAGATCTGAAAGACGGCAGTGCGAGACGGACGGGTTTATGTCTGTCGGAGAGCTGCCAGCATGCCGAGCTGATAAGTTGCAGAGTCTCTGTGGGGGAGTGGAACTGCAACTGCACTTGAGTCAAGGTTGCCCTGTCAGCTGAAGCGTGGCGAGGCAAACTCCAGAGAGAGCTGGACGGTGAAAGAAACATCTAGAATGAAGGGTTCTACGAAAGCTTATTGTATTCTAAAAACCCTTTAGGGGGTTAAAAAGCCTGCCCATGTAAACCGCCTTTTAATTAAAGTTGGAGGAGAAATACGATGACCAAAAAAAGGCGGTATATAAATACTGGTTTATTATTATTATTACTATTATTATTAATTTGTAACTTGAAACTGCTATCACATCAGACTGCAGAAGGATTCCATGTCTCCAATTGGCTGTGGGTGCTTTTGATCATCTTGATAAATTAGAATGGAATACAGCCGGGTAATCCACTGGCTGTTTAAAAAAATTAAAAAAGACAACTTTAAATAGTAGTATGGAAGACCATGAACTGTGTATGTTTTAGTTGTTTATAAAATTTGACTGCTTTTGTGAGGATGCCTCTAATATTGGGGGCGAATAATCAAGAATTGTAATATGTAATGTATTAACTGTTGAATATTTATTAAACCACAGATTTATAAAAACACTTCAAATAAATGTTGGAAATGTAATAAGCAAGACGGATCATTTTATCATATGTGGTGGACTTGTATTAAAGCTAAGAAATTTTGGGCTCAGATTCATCAATAAATTCAGAAGATTTTAAAAATTAATATACAAATGAAACCAGAGGCTTTCTTGTTGGGATTGATGGATGGACAATTAGAAAAAAAACTCATGGAAGGTTGTTCTTATATATGACTGTAGCAGCGAGGAAACTTTATGCACAGAACTGGAAAAATTGAGAAACACTGTCAACTGAGAATTGGCAGTTAAAGATTTTGGAGTTAGCAGAAACAGACAAATTTACATTCATGATCAAAGAAGTCAATAATTACTTTTATGAAAATTGGAAATTACAGGTTGACTTTTTGCATGCAAAAGAAAAACAAATGATGTAATGATCTGTGGAATTGATGAATAAGGAGAAATATAATACATTCAAAGAATTTGAGGGGAAGATGGAGAGATAATTTGGAAAGAATGGATGATGAAATTGTAAGCTGGAGATTGTTCGAGTGGTTGTTATTTTTGGCTTTGTGTTCAGGGACAGAAATTGTAAAGATATGTTGTTATTTGCTTATCTGTATTTCTTTTTTTTCATTTCTTGTTCTTCTTTTGGATTATTTTTATATCGATATTTTTCTTCTTTGTAGCATCTGTTAAAATTTTCTATAAATAAATATTTTTTTAAAAAGATATGTTTTCTACCCTGTGTGGGTTCTTTGATGCAAAGTCAGGCTTGATCTCCTACTGAAGCTCTTTCCACATTCCAAACACTTATATGGTTTCTCCCCTGTGTGGGTTCTTTGATGCTTAGTCAAGCTTCCGCTGTCACTGAAGCGTTTTCCACACTCCAAGCATTTATATGGTTTCTCCCCTGTGTGGGTTCTTTGATGCACAGTCAGACTTGAGCTCACACTGAAGCTCTTTCCACACTCCAAGCATTTATATGGTTTCTCCCCTGTGTGGGTTCTTTGATGCACGGTCATGTATTTTCTGTCACTGAAGCTCTTTCCACATTCCAAACACTTATATGGTTTTTCCCCTGTGTGTGTTCTTCGATGCACATTTATGGCATTCTTGTCACTGAAGCTCTTCCCACACTCCAAGCACTGATACGGTTTTTCGCCTGTGTGAGTTCTTCGATGCACAATCAGGTTTGAGTTCACACTGAAACTCTTTCCGCACTCCAAGCATTTATATGGTTTTGCCCCTCTGTGGGTTCTTTGATGCAAAGCCAAGCTTGAGCTAACACTGAAGCTCTTTCCACACTCCAAGCATTTATATGGCTTCTCCCCTGTGTGGGTTCTTTGATGCACAGTCAGGCTTGAGCTCTCACTAAAGCTCTTTCCACACTCCAAGCATTTATATGGTTTCTCTCCTGTGTGGGTTCTTTGATGCACAGTCAGGTTTGATCTCCAACTGAAGCTCTTTCCACACTCCAAGCATTTATATGGTTTTTCCCCCGTGTGTATTCTTTGATGCACAGTTATGGCATTCTTGTCACTGAAGCTCTTCCCACACTCCAAGCATTGATATTGTTTCTCCCCTGTGTGGGTTCTTTGATGCACAGTCAGGTTTGCGCTCTGACTGAAGCTTTTTCCACACTCCAAGCAATTATATGGTTTCTCCCCTGTGTGGGTTCTTTGATGAACAGTCAGGTTTGTGCTCTGACTGAAGCTCTTCCCACACTCCAAGCATTGATATTGTTTATCCCCTGTGTGGGTTCTTTGATGAACAGCCAGGTGTGATCTCTTACTGAATCTCTTTCCACACTCACGGCATTCATACAGTTTCTCCCCTGTATGGGTTCTTTGATGCAAGGTCAGGTTTGAGCTCTGACTGAAGCTCTTTCCACACTCCAAGCATTGATATGGTTTCTTTCCTGTGTGGGTACTTCGATGCACTGTCAGGCTTGAGCTCTGACTGAAGCTCTTTCCACATTCGAAGCATTTATATGGTTTCTCCCCTGTGTGGGTTCTTTGATGCGCAGTCAGGCCGTCATTCCTACTGAAGCTCTTTCCACACTCAAGGCACTTATATGGTTTCTCCCCAGTGTGCATTCTTTGATGTACAGTCAGGCTTGAACTCACACTGAAGCTCTTTCCGCATTCCAAGCATTTATATGGTTTCTCCCCTGTGTGGGTTCTTTGATGCACACTCAGGTGTGAGCAAACAGTGAAGCACTTTCCACACTCCAAGCATTGATAAGGTTTTTCCCCTGTGTGTATTCTTTGATGCACAGTTATGGCATTCTTGTCAATGAAGCTCTTTCCACACTCAAGGCAATTATACGGTTTCTCCCCTGTGTGGGTTCTTTGATGCAAGGTCAGCTTTGAGCTCTGACTGTAGCTCTTTCCACACTCCAAGCATTTGTATCTTTTCTCCCCTGTGTGGGTTCTTTGATGCACAGTCAGGCTTGAGCTCACACTGAAGCTCTTTCCACATTCTAAGCATTTATATGGTTTCTCCCCTGTGTGGGTTCTTTGATGTACATTCAGGCTTGAGCTGTCACTGAAGCTCTTTCCACACTCAGAGCATTTATATGGTTTCTCCCCTGTGTGGGTTCTTTGATGCGCGGTCAGGCCGTCATTCCTACTAAAGCTCTTTCCACACTCCAAGCATTTATATGGTTTCTCCCCTGTGTGGGTTCTTTGATGCGCGGTCAGGCCGTCATTCCTACTAAAGCTCTTTCCACACTCCAAGCATTTATATGGTTTCTCCCCTGTGTGGGTTCTTTGATGTACATTCAGGCTTGAGCTGTCACTGAAGCTCTTTCCACACTCGGAGCATTTATATGGTTTCTCCCCTGTGTGGGTTCTTTGATGCGCGGTCAGGCCGTCATTCCTACTAAAGCTCTTTCCACACTCCAAGCATTTATATGGTTTCTCCCCTGTGTGGGTTCTTTGATGTACATTCAGGCTTGAGCTGTCACTGAAGCTCTTTCCACACTCAGAGCATTTATATGGTTTCTCCCCTGTGTGGGTTCTTTGATGCGCGGTCAGGCCGTCATTCCTACTAAAGCTCTTTCCACACTCCAAGCATTTATATGGTTTCTCCCCTGTGTGGGTTCTTTGATGTACATTCAGGCTTGAGCTGTCACTGAAGCTCTTTCCACACTCCAAGCAGTGATATGGTTTCTCCCCTGTATGGGTTCTCTGATGCGCAGCCCGGTTTCCGCTCTGACTGAAGCTCTTTCCGCACACCAAGCATTTATACCGTTCGTCCCCTGTGTGGGTTCTTTGATGTGTTCTACGTTTTGATTTCCTGCTGAAGGTCTTTGCACTTTCAGGGCCTTTTCCCTCCCTTTTTCCAGTCCCATCTTCTGCATCAACTGGGATGGCTTCATGGATACCCAGAACCTGACAGGCATCAGATTTGTTTCTCCCTTTCTCTGCCTGGTTTCCCTCCGGCTTCTTTGATCTTTCCCGATTCACAGCGTTCCCCCTTCTGTGTATCTTTTTATGGCAGGCAAGATGTGTACTTGTACTGAAGCTCTCTCCACACTCAGAGCATTGAAGTGGTTTCTTCCCTGTCTGGATTTTGCTGTGTTTATTAATGTCGGAAGTAGAACTGGTTCTGTCCCCGTGTAAAGGATGCTTACTCCTTCTCTCTCCCTTCTCCTGTTCCTGTTGGACTGGGATTTCATGGAGGTCATGACGATGACAAACAACAGCATTAGCCTTTGCTGGGCTTCCCTCCTGCCTCCCTGATCCATCTTGGTCTCTAAAAGTCGCTTCCTCTACGTCAAGGACAGTCGTTTCCAGCAACACCCCCCGTGGCTCCCTCTGACCTGCACTGTCTTGTCTGTGGCCTCCTGAAAAAAGGAGAGAACCTTGATTATCAATGGAATAGAGAAATGGGGCCAGGAAAATACAATCCTAATCATGTCTAGTCAGAAGTAAACCCCAACGGATTTGGCTGCCCTGACTCCAAGGAAATTATGCCTAGGACAACAGCCCTGCTCAGTGACCGACTCTCAGTCAGCTGTTGTGGAGAACTAGCACAATCGTGGCTGCGTGGCCTGTTGCAACCTGAGCTGGTCCTGAGATGGAGGCACCTTTGTTAGCCCTGGTGGACAACATTACTTTTGAGAAATCACAAGAGTCATCTCGGTGACTTGCGTCAGTCTTTTTCTCAATGGCACCTAGACGGCACTGAGCCCAGCAGAACTGGAAAGGTCAGGAGTGTATTTCCACAGGCTCCATTTTATCGTCCACCTTGTTTAATCTCTGGCTTTATTCCCTTTGTGGCGGTGGAGCCTTCTCCCCAACCAAACGCGCGCCAGGCAAAAGCAGGGAAAGAACGAGATCCGTGCTGGCCTCTTTCTGCCGTCCCTTGGTTGGTGGGCGAGGGAGGGTGCTGGCATGGCTAACAAGCACAGTTAAAGAGGCTATAAAAGGCAAGGAAGCTTCCTTCCGTAAATGGAAGTCTTGCCCTAGTGAGGAAAACAAACAGGAGCACAAACTGTGGCAAAAGAAATGTAAAAAGATGATACGGGAGGCCAAGAAAGACTTGGAGGAACGTATGGCAGGCAACATTAAAGGGAATAATAAAAGCTTCTTGAAATATGTTAGAAGCAGGAAACCTGCCAGGGAAACGGTTGGTCCGCTGGATGGTGAGGGAGAGAAAGGGGTGATAAAAGGGGACTTGGAGACTGCAGAGAAATTAAACGAGTTCTTTGCATCTGTCTTCACGGCAGAAGACCTTGAGCAAATCCGGCTGCCTGAACGGCCTCCACTGACTAAAGAATTAAGTCAAATAGAGGTTAAAAGAGAAGACGTCTCAGACTTAATTGACAAAATAAAGATCAATAAATCACCAGGCCCGGATGGCATCCACCCAAGAGTTCTGAAGGAACTCAAGAATGAAGTTGCTGACCTCTTGACCCAAATATGCAACTTGTCCTTTAAAATGGCCATTGTGCCACAGGATTGGAGGATAGCTAATGTCACACTAATCTTTAAAAAAGGAAGGAGGGGAGACCCGGGAAACTACAGGCCGGTCAGCCTAACATCTGTTCCAGGGAAGATGGTGGAAAGTCTCATTAAGAATAAAATCTTAAAACACATAGAAGAACAAGCTTTGCTGAGGGAGACTCAGCATGGCTTCTACAAGGGTAAGTCTTGCCTCACAAACCTTTTAGAATTTTTTGAAAAGGCCAACAGGCATGTGGATGAGAGCGAACCCGTGGATATTATATATCTGGATTTTCAGAAGGCATTTGACACAGTCCCTCATGAAAGGCTCCTGAGAAAACTCCACAGTCAGGGAATAAGAGGGCAGGTCCTCTTGTGGATTAGGAACTGGTTGAAGACCAGGAAACAGCGAGTGAATGTCAATGGGCAATTTTCACAATGGCGAGAGGTGAAAAGCGGTGTGCCCCAAGGATCGGTCTTGGGACCGGTGCTTTTCAACTTATTCATAAATGACCTGGAGTTGCATATAAGCAGCGAGGTGGCCAAGTGTGCGGATGGCACAAAACTTTTCCAGGTGCTGAAGACCAGCAGGGATTGTGAAGAGCTCCAGAAGGATCACTCCAAACTGGGAGAATGGGCAGCAAAATGGCAGATGTGTTTCAATGTAAGTAAGTGTAAAATGATGCAAATTGGGGCAAGAAATCAAAATTTCACATACACGCTCATGGTTTCTGAGCTGTCTGTGACGGATCAGGAGAGACATCTTGGGGTACTGGTGGAGAGGTCGATGAAAGTGTCGACCCAGTGTGCGGCGGCTGTGAAGAAGGCCAATTTCATGTTTGGGATCATTAAAAAAGGGATTGAGAATAAAACGGCCAATATCATTATGCCTTTGTACAAATCGATGGTAAGGCCACATCTGGAGTATTGTGTCCAGTTCTGGTCACCACACCTCAGAAAGGATATAGTTGAATTGGAAAAGGTGCAGAAAAGAGCGACCAGATTGATTTGTGGGCTGGAGCACCTCCCTTTTGAGGAAAGGCTACAGCATCTGGGGCTTTTCAGTTTAGAAAAAAGGCGCCTGAGGGTGGACATGATTGAGACGAATAAAATTATGCATGGGATGGAGAGAGTGGATAGAGAGAAGTTCTTCTCCCTCTCGCACAACACCAGAACCAGGGGACATGCACTAAAATTGAGTGGAGGGAGAGTTAGAATGGAGAATATTGCTTCACCCAGCGTGTAATTCATCTGTGGAACTTCTTGCCACAGGATGTGCTGATGGCACCTGGCCTGGATGCCTTTAAAAGGGGTTTGGATAGATTCATGAAGGAAAAGACCATCACAGGTTAAAAGCCAAGGGTGCTGTGGCGAATGAGAACCCTTCCGCACAATAGAGACTCCCCTCCTTCCTGGGACGACTCAGCGCTGGTAGAACGAGTCAGGACAATACAGCTCTGCCATTCCAAACTCGTCACCTGGAAGGCCAGGACAGCAGCTTGTCTTCTGCATCGGCTGGGCAGGGATGATTTTCGACTTTCTTCGCTCAGCATCCGGTGTCCGTTGTGGAGGTTGTGGAGTGGAGAGGGAAGTGGAGGGCCAGAGCATCCGTCACTCACATCACACTGGCGCTTCCGGTCTGCAGCTCAGCCAAGATGGCGTTGTGGCCTTCCGGGTGACGAGATCAGAACGGCAGAGAGGTGCTGTGCTGACTCATCCTAAGCAGCGCTGAGTCACCCCAGGATGGAAGGAAGGCGCCCACCCATGACAGCACCCTTCTGGTCTCAATCCCCCAGCACACGCTGCTCTGTGCATTGTGCATAACCGAGTTACCTGCCAACTTCTCTTCTTCCTGGAGACCCTGGAAAAACGCAGACTCCCCTTCTTCCTGCTGGGAAATGAAGGCAGGTTTGGGAAATTCCTCTGAGAGAGAAGGAAACGAGTTACTTAGGACTACAAAATACTGAGTTCTAAAGGGAGAGGAGCTTAGTCTGGGAGTCGGGACCATCCCAGACTAGCTCTGGTACGGGGATTGGGGCCCTAAGGATGCAAATGTTGTGAGGTGTGAACACGAATGGAGAGCACAAGGGCACAAGAAATGTCCACTGCACAACTTACCACAGAGTCTCTTTCCTCCAAGAGAGTAAACACAACCCCCAAAGGACAGGATCCACACACAGCTAAGCTCTAGCCTGCCTCCCCACCCCACCCCCTGACTCTAGGCTGCCCCCCACCCCCAAAAGGGCACAGAGCAGAACAGAAGACAGGAGAAGAGCTCTCTAAACTCTCGCGCAGAAATATGCAGCAGACACATCTGCAGGGATCTCAACATATCCATCTGCTTTAGGGGAGTAGAAGCTCACTGCTTACGAAACCTGGAGCGAATCACCAGTTGGGACTCCTGGTCTGGAGCCGAAACCTGCCACCTTTCTCTCATCCACCGCATGGAAGGGGAGCCTCCAGCAGAAGGCCGACGGTCCCTCTCCCCCTCCTCAGGCAGTTTACTCTCTGCAGAGAGACTTGCAGCCCAGCCCTCACCAACGTCCCAGAGCCGATGCAGCCCCAATGTACAAAATGTACAAAACGATCCCAAAACGGACAATAGGCCAATCAGAGGCCAGGGTCTCAAAGGGGTCGTCAGACAGAGGCATCACACACCCTCTTCAGTACACCTGGTGATTCCCCTGCAGATCCAATGCTGGACGGGGAGATCATGCAAATTCCCTCCAGCAGCAGCGCCTGACCCCGGACAAACCACCAATGGATGGGCTCAACCAGTGGTTCTCAACTATCTTAGCACTGGGACCCACTGTTTAAAATGACACTCTATCGGGACCCACCTAGCTTTACGAGACTTTAAAAAAGAGATCTAGAAAGAAATAATATATTTATTTATTTTAAAAGTAATAGTTTGTTTATTTGCAAAAAACCTCAATCCATTTCTTGCAATGACGCAGCCCTAATGAATAGCCTCAAGGCTTGAGGGGCTTAGTTATGTGGCCCAGCCTTCACCTGTCTCCATGACCTGTCATTGAGGGACTTGGAAAAAAAACATACCATAAAAAAGATGCTCAAACTATATATTCTCCCTATATGTACACAAGCTTGCAAACTGCAGGAGCTCAGCTGTTTGCGGGATAATTAGCAGCTATCTTGCATACTGCAAGAGTTCAGCTTTTCGAAGGGTAATTTGCAGCTATCTGGTTTTTTGAATAGCCTCAGGGGTTGTGGCAATTACTTGGAGCTGTGCTGGGGGAGCGCGCCTTGCCCCGCTACAGGGTGTCGTAAACGTGCCGTCAAGTGCATTTACGGCACCTGGAGAGTAAGGGCAGGCGATGGAGAGGCTAAGTGGCTCCAACCGGCGAGGGGGAGGGGCGCTTTCACACGCGAAGCGGCATCCTGCTACACGTACGCTTCCGCACCAGCCTCAGAACGCCACTGGAGAGGCTAGCAGTCCTTCCCTAGGCTCCTACCCAACCCCGCACCCACCGGAGCAGGTAAGCCCTACACCGGCTGGGGCAGGAGCGGGGTGTGTGGCGGAAAAGGAGGTGAGGGAGGGCGGCCAGAGGCTGCAGCGGGTCTGGAGAGGTTGGGGATATTGGTGGCGAGATACGCAGATATACAAAGCCCTCTCCAGGCCCAGCGCGGCCTTACACGGAGGGCTAGAAGGTATGCGAGATCCAGAGCTCGCGTACATTCGAGGAGGCCCATTCGGCCTCCAGCCGCTTACACCCGGGGAAGGGGACGATCCTCTCCTTCCCTCGAGGTGCACCCGGGCTGCCCCGGGGCAGTCCAGATTCTGCATAGGATACAGATCCTTGAGGCCGGCCGCTGTATCGTAGACAGGATTGGGCTGTTAGTCTTATCTGATCTTTCCATCACCTGGGACACACTAGAAATCAGGTCGCAACCCACCAAGTGGGTCCTGACCCACAGTTTGAGAAACACTGGGCTAAACACTAGAAGATGCAGAGGAAGGAGAGCGATGAGTTGTGTCAAGCAAGTGTCTCGTTTTGCAGGCCTGGAATGTCCCAAAATGGGATTTTCTACTTTTCACAATTGATTTGCTTATCTAGACATTTCTATCCTGCTATTTTGTCCCCAAAGAGCATCAATCAGGCCAAGGTCAGCTCTGCAACAGTCAGGAACAGCAGGCTCGACTAGGGCACGGGTTCCAGCCCCACACACCCCATTTATGTGGTACAATCCTGACAGGGAGAAACATGAAGAATAGCAGCTCATGCCTTTGGTTCCTACCCACTGGGAAGAAAGGGCGTCCTTACCCAGAGAGGCCACGATCCCGTAATTCTCCAGCATGACGTCCACATACAGGGCCCTCTGGCCTGGATCCAGCAGAGCCCACTCCTCCGCCGTGAAGCGCACAGCCACCTCCTCAAAGGACACCGGACCCTGGATGGAGAAAAAAGTCTCTCCTCAAAATAACGTCCCACCCTTTCAGCATAATATCCCCCTACTGCTCTTCCGCTCCCAGTCTGAAAAGAGGAATTTCCTGCTGTGTGTTTGGCAAATCAGAGCAGCTGGTTGCTGGGGGGTTTCTGTTTCTTGTTTCCCCCCCCCCCCATGACAACCCCATTCAAAGCACTTCGTCCTGCCAGGAAACTTCAGTCCTCACTCAGGCTGCTGGAATAGCCAACTCCAGTGTCGCACAGTTCTGACATGCGCACGTTCCCTCTGTCTTGGGCCTTAATCTCCACCGTGCTGCGTCCTTCGTTGACTCTCCTTCTCTGCCCCCCCGGGACCTTCCCCTCCCCCCTGGCACTGCCAGCTCCGCGCTGTTTTCCTTTCAGGGTCTCCTGAGGTTTCCAGAGTCAGTCCTCAACACACGGCCCGTCCTTCCAGGTGTCTCCGGGTTTCGTAAGCGTTGGACTTGTGAGCCGAGTCATCTCCTGCCTGCAACCCAGTCTAAACCTCAGCCTGTCTGCAGCCATCTTCTCTGGCTCACAAGCACCCTCTGCCCAGGTCGCATCTCTCCAGAAATCCAAACGCACTGGTCTTCACTTCCCCCAGCCCCCTGCCGGCCTTTCGGGCTCCAACGGGCTCCCCTGGGCGGAGTATGTCGAAGAAGACACACTCTCGCCCTGAAGATGTGACAAATTGCACGATGTTGATGATCAATGAACTCCCATTTCCACCCTTGCAGTTCACACTCACACTTCTCAGTGCACAGGTTTATATCTTGCACCACCGGGGGGGGGGGGGAGAAGCTCTCTCAAGGCCTGAAAGAAACCAGGGGGCAGCCAAGCTGCGACTTGCACGTTGCCCCGATGATCTGCCCCTTACCTGAGCAGGCTGCAAAGTTGCCGATTCTGCTCCGTGGAGAGGAGGAGACAGTCTGGAACGTGGCCCTGACGCCATCCCACTGCCTGTGAGGGGGACAAACGTGATGGGGAGAATTTTACCCTTCCCTCCCTTTTAAAACTTCACTTCCTTGTGCAATTTGACACCGTTTTCCTATTTCCAATTAGACTCCAAACCCAAGAATGTCCCAGTGGGGTGAGCCCCACACATCTTCATTCTGTTTCTTCAAATTCTTCCTTCTGCCACTTTGTCCCCATTTCTCCCCCCCCCCCCCGCCTGTCTAGTCACCTCCCTCCACTCCTCGAACTCTCCTTGCTAAACCTGCTCCTTCAAAGCCTTTCCTGGCCCTCCAAGACCCCCCTTCCCCGCTCCATTTTCTGCCTCCAGTCAGTCCTCCTCATGCTACCCTTTCCTGAAGCCCACTCCCCAGCCGGGATGGAGACCGGGGCTGTAGCGATTCCAGGTCAGGTCCTGCAACTTGGACCATGAGAGACCATGAGGGACCAAACTCTGGTATGCAGGGGGTGGAGGAGTGTTGAACGTAGTGCGGGGGGGGGTCTCGGTAGGGGGGCTGTTGTCTGGAACAGACACTTCAGTCCTGGGTGGAAGCCCAGTTATGTCTGCAACTGGAAAAAGACACACACCCCCAAGACACACACCTGGAAAGATGCAGATGTTTTGACACTGGCTGTGCAAGGAGGTCGTTCCCTGCAGAAAGGCAGACATTTGGGGCTGTAAATTCCTAGCTGAGAGTCTCCCCTTCCTTTGCCCTCCTCAGTCCCTTCTTCTTCTGAAGAGTTCAGCTCTCTAGTAATTTCCCGGGGGGGGGGGAGGGTTGGGTCAGAAGGCAGGGAGGCTGGAAGGATGTTTTTCAGCTGCAAAGTCCAGCTTCCTTTCTTGTGATTTTGTTCTCAGAGCTTCTTTTAAAACCAGGAGCAAAGAAGTTTACAACAGTTCAAACAACAGAAGACAAGGTAGTACCCTAAAACTACAACATACTTAAAAAGCACACACACACACACAGATCTCAATTTCACGAACAGCCCGAGGCCTAAATTGTTGCTCTCCAGTGTCCCTCTTACATCCGGCTGTTGTTTGCTTCGGTTTCAGTGCTGAACGGCCCCTTCTGGTCCCCCCCAGTTCCAGCTTCTGCACCGTCCCTGTCAACCCCCCCCCCAGGAGAAATAGAGCCATTTAAGAGCAGACCCAAAGCTTATCATGCGGCAGGGGGTCAGCACAGTTCCTCTTGGCCTGTCAGCCCCCTCCCCTGCCTGTCCCCCCCCCCGGCTGGGCTCTCGTTGGGGCTACCGGTGTCTCCGCCACCTGGGGGCGTCTCTCTCTCCCACCCCCCTTTCCCCTTCCACCCACGGGGGGGGGAGCTGACATCCAACGCTTGACTGGGGGAGGCAAAGGAAGAGGCGGAGCAGGATTTGGCTTCCTCACGAAGTCCCCCGTCCCCTACTCGCCCCTCTAGGAATCCGGAGTCACTGCTTTAAACCGCTAGAGTGCCCCTCAGCCCAGCAAAAAGACTCTTTGCAGAGGATCCAATTAAGTCTCGGCCCTCCAACCCCCCCACCGCCCCATTGGGGATGGGGAGGCGCAGAACCGCCGGCCGGGGCATCCCCCCTCCTCCTCCGATGCAACCTGCGCGGCATTGACTGACTCTCTGCGGCTTCTCCGGGGCGGATCTTCTCCTCTCTCCCAGGCTGCAAGTGGCCAATTCGGATTGAATTGGTGGCAACAGCCACCAGAATGGCTCCAAACAGGAGCAAAGGAAGGTGACATTTCCCACCATTCAAGTGGTTTTTGGGTGGGCGGGGGCAAGATATTTATCTCACTGAAAGACCAGAGAATAGTTCCCATAGCCAGGATGGTGTAGTGGTTTGGGAGTCGGACTTAGACCTGGAAGATCCAGGTTCAAATCCCAGCTCAGCCACGAAGCTTCCTGGGTGACCTTGGGCCAGTCACTATCTTTCAGCCCCACCTACCTCTCAGGGTTGTTGTGAAGACAAAAAGGAGGGGAGGAAATATGTACACCACTCTGAGCTCCTTGGAGGAAGGGCGGTATAAAAATGTGAAAAATAAATAGCTCTTTTTATCTTTCTGTACTGCCAGGGGTGGCGTGCGTGCGTGCCAAGAGTCTGGCTGCCCAAGGAACGCAGCAAACGCTCCTCCTCCTCCTCGTCTCTGCCTGCTGGGTTCGAAGAACAGGAGACCGGCTGCTACACCACAGGACTCGGGCCTGGCTGGGGGCTTCCCTGGCCCCTGCGGGCCTTGGGCACCCTTTCTGGCCGGGGTCTCCCCACCCACACCACCCTTGCAGGGGCTTCGGCAACTGCCTGGAGAAGATCGCGATGCTGCAGAGACTCGCGTCCCTCCACCCTCCTGCTGCGGAACAAACCTGTTCCTCGTGTTCGGGTTGCCCCAGGTGCCCTCTGTGGTTTTGCTGCAAGAGACTAATAACAGCTGCGGGGTTTTTTTGTTGTTTTTTCGGCTTCCAGCGCTTGAGAGGCGAGTTGTTGTTGTTGTTGTTGTTGTTTCTCCCGCCTTGTAGCTCAGAGCGGTCACCTCTTTTTTTTTTCTTCTCCTTCCTCTTTCCAGCCCTCTTTACCAGTTTGTTCCCGTTTCAAAAAATGGCGGCCTCCTGCACCAATAGGAAGGCTGCTTGGCTGCAAAGGATCTTGGGAGATGCAGTAGGAGGGATGAGGAAACAACGATGCACCAATAGGAAGTTTGGATTTATAGTGGGCGGGGCGAGGAGCAACAGCAGCCATTCTGATTGGTCATTTCCGTTCATTTTGGAAGCCCCCCTCCCCTAGCGATATCAGGCATGCTAGGAGCGTCACTTCCTGCTATTTCCAACTTGGAAAATAAACGCAGCCCCCTCTGACAATGAGACACGTGATGCAACTTTCTCCTCCCACATCAGTTAAGAAGCTCCCAGTGTTCCAGCCTGCAGTGCGTCCTGGGTGCCTCCTTTACCACCCTTAAGGCTGGGCTACATTGTCCACGGCGACGCAGCCGGAGCGCAGCCGAACTGGCAAAAGTCGAGCCGAGCTCGACTTTCCCTGCGGGGACGTCATCTACCGACCGGCTGCCGTTGGCAGGCACCACTTGACGTGCGTGCCCGCACATTGGCCGCACGCTGGCCGCACGGGTATAGGGTAGCTGGGGCTTTAAGGCTGGGCTACATTGTCCACGGCCACGTCGCGTCCGCTCACACCGTGCCCAGGGCCCAGCTCAGTGGGGTCTTCATCTGCAGCTGCCCCACCTTGCAAGGACCAGCCTTGCTACTACTCGTCTTACCTCTATGTCCGCTTGTTCACCTTCTTAGTTTCTCCCTGCCCCATTCAGCTTGAAACGTATTATAAGGTACAGTGTGGTGTAGACTAGAGCATGTGCAAAGTGCAGCTTCCTCAGCACTATTAGCTACTACAGCCAGCTGCATCACCTTGGAAATCTGGGGTTTCTCTACAAGGTGAGAGATGTAGAAAGAAATACATGTCTGGAAAGCGAGAGGGTAGGATTGGGCTCTAAAACAGCTTAAGATCCATAATGTACCATCTCAGATTCTCACGATTGGTCCAGATTTCTGAATTAATAACATGCGTTATCCCAGGATATCCGCCTGCCCACACAGCGGTACTTGGGCAGGCTGGGGATTCTCGGCGGCACGTCCCCTCCACTGTTTGCGCAGGCGCACGCACAATCTGAAGATTTCCAGTCGCGCTCCCGGCACGTCACCCCCTCCCGGCTCGTCCATGCGCCTGCGCAAACAGTGGAGGGGAAGCGACACTGAGAATCCCTGGGCTGCCCAATTCCTGAACGGGATGAAGAAGTCCGCGAAGGTGAAGCACTGGGCGGGCAAGGGGGGCAGCAGGCGCATCACCCCCTCCCGGCACGTTACCCCCGGCGGCCCACCCACCACCACGCCCTAGTGATGCCCCTGAACTTGCTTATTATAACTTGTTTTGGGTGGGTGGGAGGGAGAGCGAGTGAGTGGTGGGTGGGAGGGAGAGCGAGCGGTGGGTGAGTGGTTAGGGAGGTAAATTTGCGGGGGGGGGGGGCAAAAAATCAAACGGCCTGACAGCCGGCCCGCAGCAAATTTTCCCTATGGGAAAATGCCCCCCCACTGTTCCCCACCCCTGCCCTATACGTAGGCTTACCATCATCCCGGCAATGGGGCTCCGGCTTCTGTCACGTCATAAGAACATAAGAACATCAGAAGAGCACTGCTGGATCAGGCCAAAGGCCCATCTAGTCCAGCTTCCTGTATCACACAGTGGTCCCACCAGATGCCTCAGGGAGCACACAGCCAACAAGTTTCCTGCTGCTGTCACTCCCCTGCACCTGGCACAGAGAAAACCTACTTCTAAAACCAGGAGGTTGCTTATGGCTTGTAACCTGTTGTGGTGAAGAGAAAACCCCCCTCATATATTTTTATGTCGTCCGCCCTGACCCCCTGAACCTATTGCTTTTTACCCCATCCAAATCGGTCCAGGAATTACAAAGATACAGCCCTTTTTGTCAAACCACACTTTAAATTCGGCTTTTCTCCGCTTTTCCCTGCATTTGACAGCGGACACGCGTCTCTCAGGGCAAAAGTTCACTGACACGCGTCCGCCACGAGCCTCCGAGACCCCCAGAGAAGCAGCAGCAGCAACAGTTCACTCTGTGTCTGTCTAATCCTATTAAAACCCTCTTAAACTCACTGGACCGTAAAATCCTATTTCACGCTTCACCGAGTTCTGGGCGTTCAGCCAACTCCGGGAGACCGGCGTGTGTTGCTCGTTACGGAGCCAGGGAAGCCCTTTTTACCTTATTTAACCCCTGCATCTGACAGCTCTCTCTTAAAGCGGTAGCGTTTTATTTCAGCGAAAGTAGGTTTTCCCTGACATTTATGGCTGTTTCAGGGGTCCCTTGGGAGGTTATGTGTCCGGAACCTTACTAAGGTCGACGGGGCTTCTTCTAGGAGGGGGACCCACGCAGAATGGTCCCGATTCTGACACTTGGCCAGGGTCTGCCCAGGCTTGGTGAGCCAGCTCCTGGGAGCAGTACAATGGATTTGCAGCCAGTGAAACCCTCCGTTCGAGTCGGAGGATCCTCCTTGGGCAATCGGGAAGGCTCCGGGAATGACGGGGGTTCAAGTCCCTCTACCCACCTTCGGCGAGACGACAAGAGGTTGAACGTAGGAGCCCCGGGGGGGGGCTCCTCCTGCCATAGATCCGTACTGCAGGGAGTGGGGAGAAGCCATTTTACAAACACATAACCTATGCAAACCACCATTGCTCCCATTCTGTGTTGCTCTCAGATGGCTTCCTCTACCTGGGAGGCTAGCTGGGGGGAAGGGGACCCATGGAAACTCCTGATCAGCCAGGAAGGCTTGGATTGCCCCATTTCCTGATCTCAAAAACGTATCACTTGAACGACTTCTCTCTCCAGCAGTTCTCACGCCCCTCTTCCTGCTGCCTATCAATCACATGTATGCCTCCCATTACCATTTCCTTGAGCCCAGCCTGTCTCTCTGTACTCCATCTCCCCACCCATTGTCCCCCAGCTGCCTGGTCTATCATGCAAATTCCCTGGAACTCTTCACACTGCTCCTTCCCAGGCTGGCTACAATTAATTCAAATGCTAATCTAATCACCTGTCCTGCTCTTCCTGACTGACAGCACAGACCTTCCCAATTGTATACCTGGAGCCAGGGGAGACGGAGACCTATTGTATTGGCACTTTTGCCTATCAATTTGGAAATTTAGTCTTTTGTGTCACCAAGCTACACAAAAGACTCCATTCATCCGATTCCGGAACACCTCACTCACCTGGGGAGGGGGAACTTAATCCTATTACCCTTGCCACTTGGCACCCATCCTCCCTCTCATTGGCTGTCCGGTCCCATCCCATTGGCCCCAGTTTGCACAAAGCACAACACTTCTCATTGGTTCTTTTAATAAAGTTTGTCTTTTATTGGCTAAATATTTCACGTCTGCTGCTGCTGTTCTCATTGGTGCAAAGTTTCAATCCTCCATCTGATTGGCTGTATCGAAGTGCAACTTTTGGATCCTTCCTCCTGTTGGTCCCTCTTTATTATGTATTTCCCCAAGACAATGAATTCCATGATTCTGTATGTAAATAATGAAATGTATAAAAGCTTCTGTATTAATCATATATGTTACACTTTCTGTCTTATGATCGTGTCCTCGCTAGCTGAGTAAAAGATCTTTCTTTACAACGTTGGTTTTTTGAGCTCTTTTGGCGCCTCTGCACCTAGCAGACATTCTCTCCCTTTTGTTTTCCTTTTTTCCTTTTTGGGTACCCGCTCCTGCCTCTGGGTCAGGTGCCTGCTCACCGAATCTCCCGAGCTGAAATCACTAGCACCCTTGGGTGCTCACAACACTGTGATGGTCTTTTCCTCCATGAATCTGTCCAAACCCCTTTTAAAGGCATCTAGGCCAGGTGCCATCACCACATCCCGTGGCAAGGAGTCCCACAGATGAATTACACGCTGGGTAAAGAAATATTTTCTTTTGTCCATTCTAACTCTCCCTCCACTCAATTTTAGTGCATGTCCCCTGGTTCTGGTGTTGCGCGAGAGGGAGAAGAACTTCTCTCTATCCACTCTCTCCATCCCATGCATACAGTACTTTTATTCCCTGTGTAGCTAACGTGGTAAAAACGTTGAAACGAGAACATAAAACCATAGCAGAGACCAATGCAGAAGCATTCCATTATGTGCTATGCCTGGATGAAGAAGAGGTTCAAGCAGAGTCATTTAGTGGGTGAAAAAAAATCAGTCGGTACATTGAATCGGGCCTGGGGCAAGATGTCTAGTTTCCCCCCCCCCCGACATAAAGTCTCCACAACGCATTGGGGTAACAGAAGTGCACTGAAAGTGGATTAAAGCTATCGTGGAAACGCAACCCTGGATAGGCTGAGATTGAGATACCCACATTTACTTGGCCATAATTTTGTTTTGTACCATATAGTTTGTTTTGTCATGGCCCAGGCGCCCTGGAAGTCTGGGCCCTGGGGACTTTGCCCCCCCACTGACCCCCTCTCCTCGGGCCTGATTGGGTCTGGAACTGGACCAGAAGCCTGTGCAGCTCTTTGAAGTCTGGCAAAATATGTCCGTCGGAAGATCATCATCATCATCCTTTTTTCTTGACCACCTAGGAAACAAGGCGCTCTGCAACGCCTCTTTTAACACCATCCAAGCCAATGGATGTCTACACCTCTTGCGGCAATGAATTCCACAGGCTAAGCATTGACCTAGCTTGACCAAGAAGGACCTAGCTGCCTCTTCACATCGGATCACTCACAGTTCACTTCAAAAGACTTCAGTTTTGCAGCAGTCATCTCTTCAGCAATTCCACATATTGTACAGAATTTAACAGGTTTGCAGAGCCCGTCCTCTCTGTCCTTCCTCCTTTGCTGCTTTTTGATCCACCTCTAAGTTAGTTCCCCACTCTATTTGCTGGGACAACCCCCCCCCCCCTGAAGACTGCCTTGCAGTATAAGAATCTTTTTTTCATCTTCCAAAGATGCTACACAAAGGAGCTTTCTCTTGTGCAAGTGGGATGGGGCATGACCAATGAAAAGAAATGACCTCCCTCCCATGCTTTGATGTTTCTCTTGCCATGAATAGGACTAAAGCAGACGACATCAGTGCCCTCTAACACGTAGGCACCCCAGGCGTGCCAACGGAGGGAGGGCAGCATCCCAACCCCACCCTGTGCACTCCTGGCTTAGCTGCTGCCCAGCATAAGCATGGAAAATCCACTTTAGGGCTCGTTTTGGGAATACAAGAAAGGGTGCCTCTGAGCATGTAAGGAGTGCCTGTCTTCAGTGCACTGTAATGGGGAGCCACGGCTAATGGCGAGGCAGGTCAAGGGAGCTGTGAGTCTAAAAAGTTTGGGAACCACTGGTTTAATGGTTAATTTTGGGCTGTGTGTGTATTGCACGATTTAAGCACAGCCTCATTACAGACTCATTAGCCCAGACGAGTTGGCTGATCTACACCGCACTTCTCCTGGTGCGTCCTGGGCGCGTGCGGCGCGTGCAGAGTGGTATGGTTTCTTTTTTTAGAGCTACACTGTCCCAAGTTCCGTTGCAATCAGGCCTGATTCACACTACACTTTTCCAGGCACGGATGCGCCTGCCCCTGCCCCAGCGCACAGAGCTGGCCGGAAGTCCTCCTGCTGTCCCGCTTTATTATGAAGGTGATTGGAGGTAGTTCTGATTGGCATGCAGGCACTCTCCCCAATTGGTAGGCTGCAGTAGCTCCGCGAACCCTCCCAGCTCCGCAAGCGCAACCGTCTCAAAAGTTGAGGGGAAACCAACTTTCCTGCCTCTGCGTTGCTGCTTTGCAAACTGCTCCGCAAGCATCAAACAGAGCTCCGCGCTCCGCTCCGCAGATCCACAACGAGCCTGGAAAACTGTAGTGTGAATCAGGCTTCAGGAGGGATAAGAAAGTGGTGGAGCCCAGGGCAGCGTTTCGGGCACAAGCACAATGCAACGGGGGTGGGTGTAGATCAGCCTCTGGGATGCGAGATCAGCTCACGGAAAGCCCTTCTTTCGGTTTAGCCAGCTCTTCTCAGTGAAACTCACTCTTTAAAGGGTTAAACAGAACGGGCTGAGTCTTTCTTCCTAGAGAGGCCAAATGGGAGGAGGAAACTGTCAAAGCCACTTCCGGGCCCCGCCCCCTACCATGGGAAAGTGCCCTTTTTATTTCCCATGGGTGGTGTAGGATGATGATGATGATGAGCAGCCGTTTCATCTCTGGTAAGTTCGGAGCCGGTTTCCATGCAGTACAGCAAGTCCTCTCGTTTTTTAAAAGTGATGGGAAAATGCCATAGGAACGTTTATGCTTATCAATTGGCCTATGGTAAAATTGCTTTCCTTATAAGTCCTTTCGCTTAAAGTCGCAGTTTCCAAGAAGAACCTATCCACAACTTGAAGTGAGGACTTGCTGTAAGTATGGGGGGAGCATTGGCAAAATTGTGTCTGGCCTGCACCATTTCAGGCTGCAGGGGAGGTTCCCTGTGTTAGACAAAAAATACTCAGAAAGCATGTTGAGGGAGGAGCGCTAACCCAGCCTGATGTTAGCACCCTGGCTTCCTACCTGCAGGGAACCTTTTTTTTTGCACAGAGGGGCATTCAACCATATGAACTCTGCCCTCCCCCCCCAGCAGCCTGAGGTGGTACCGTCCAGACATAGGTTTGCCATCTCATCCACTGTTTGGAAGAACTAGGGTTTCACAGATGGACTCAGGGGGTGCAGAAGGGATATACGTGCCTTGTATGTAGATGGTCCCAGTTTCAATGGCTGAAGAGCCTTTGTTATGCAGTGTAGACAGTGCTGAGCTGACAACTTGGTACGGGAGCTTTGCGTATTCATAGAAACGAGTAGAGGATTGCTGGGAAATGAGAAATTCACAGTCGGACCAGGCAGACAGCCGGCCAGCCTCAGGAAGCCTAGCCAGTCTTAGATCAGCCCCGAGGTCCCTCCGGCTCATCGCTGTATTTCCCACAGTAGCCAGGCAGAGGCTTCCTAGCTGCCCACAAGCAGGACCAGTGCAAGCTGTGAGGCTGTGGGTCCCAACAAGAGAAAATCTACAAGCCCTCTCCCACTCTGACTCTACATTCAGTGATAATGGGGAGGGGGATCTGTGTTGCTCTCCCTTTGGTTATATTTGCATTTAGAAAGGTGATTTCTTCTCTAGGCAAGTCTAGCAACATCCTGCCTTCTTACATTTGCATCTGTTTAAAGTTTAGTTTGAACTGGAGCTGAAGGAGAGAGGAAAGGTGTGGCTTTGTTTACAGTTTAATATCTATCCTATTTTTCTTTCCTAAAAAAAACCCACGTATCTAACTGCAAATACCTGAAAACCATCCAAAAATGTAGAAAACCATCCAAAAATGTAACAAAGCAGATAAAAATGTAAAATACATCCAAAAATGTAAACACAGTACTCCCAAACAGCAACATTAGCAGAGAACACTTGCTAGAGTTGATCTCCTGAGTGACGCAAAGGCAGTTTAGGGGTGGGGGGGGGGAGAGAGGTTTTCAGTATTTTTTTCAGTATTTTTCTTGTTATCAAAGATAAAAAGACCATGGAAGGGATGAAGGTGGAGGATCTGCCAGACAAGGACCCTGTGTTGGAAGAAGAGTTTAAAGTTTTACCAGGAAGATCCCAAGAGAAAACGTCCTTCCCAGCTGAAGCTAGTGAGTAACGATTTTTAGCATTTATGTTGAGCTTAAAATATGTATATTTCCAAGTGCTTAACACACATGACAGTTGTCACCTTTTGGGTTTTTTTTTCTTGACCGTCACACCTAAACACAATAAAGTAGAGGAAGTGTGCACCATGCTGGACCAAAAAATAATGTCCAGAGGTCAGAGGTGGATACTACTGGGTGTGATGTATCACAATCTGACAAAAAGGCAATCCTTTTGAAATACATCAGACCAATACACTAAAGCAATCTAAATAATTGCAGACAGCCAAATGATATAAAAGCTCCATATGTCAAAAGTCATAAGTGACAAAATGGGGAAAAAATGGAGGATCACAGGAACATAAATAGAGAATCCAGTTTTCCAAATGTAATGTATTCAAATGCAGTACTGCCCAATCGGGATCCTAACTGTTTTAACTGTGTAGCATCCCAACTAGTGCTTCTGCTCCTGGAAGGTCTCTCTGAGAAGGCAAGGGGCATCACATTTGTGCAAGAGATCCTCCTGGACTATAACAACACATGAGGTCCTTCCTTCTTGCACAAGCATAACTCTCCTTCCGTTCCCATACTCCCAGCAGCCAAAGTGGTACGTGGGATGCTACTCCTTATTGTAGAACTGCAGAGGCGGGTATTCGTTTTTTTACAACTCCCAGGATGGTTTTACAGACAAAAAATTGCAATATCAAAAACAGTATAAAATATTAGTAAAAGCAGCAAGATAAGATGGCAGCAGCATTAAAACGGATGTAGTGAATGTTATAGAAGACCGGACATAAAAGGTCTTTGCCCAGTGTCAGAGAGATTTAGCACCATCTGGGTTTCTGTGACAACATTTCTCCAAAAAGGCCCTTTCTCTGGTCATATACACCTAGCTTGTGCAGGGGTACCTGGGAAGGGCTCCCAAGGATAACCTTAGCAATCATGTAATGAAGAAACATATTTTTTTCCTAGTGCTTCCTCCAAAATGCAATGCACATCATATGCCTCCATATGCACATTGCAATTGCATATTGCACAATGAGGGGCAATTCAGACAGATTCCCGCCCCCACACACTTATATGGAGCAGAATGGCATGCTAGGGGTAGGATGTGTGCACTCAAACCACTCATTGCATGGTGGACAGGGCAGTGGGTGGTTTTGTCCAAACTGGGCCTGAGACTTTGGAAAGGACATGAAGGCAGAGTTGCTTATTCTGCCATTGTCCATAAAAGCTACTTTGGTTTGTTCCCTGTTTTTCCCTTAAAACCTTTCTCCCTGTTCTAGCAGCTGATGGTTTGGAGAGTGAGAATGAAGGGGAACTGTTTGGAGAATTGCCAGAAAGGGTAAAGTGCCAGAAGATGGAAGAAAAGTTTGTGAATCAAGATGGATCAAAAAGGCAGGAAGAAAACCTAATAGAGAACTGGAGGAAAGAATCCTGTACATTCCAAGGTGGTGATTTCCCTGAAGTTCAGCAAACAGACGCAGAAGAAAACAGGAATAAATGCACCATATGTGGGAAAGTATTCAGAGATGATGCAAACCTTAAGAGACATCAGAGAACCCATACTGGAGAAAAAACATATCAGTGTTTGTACTGTGGGAAGAGCTTCAGTCGGAACACAAACCTTGTTTCACATCAGAGAACCCACACTGGGGAAAAACCATATAAGTGTTCAGTATGTAGCAAGACCTTTTGTGATAAATCAAGTCTAAATCGACATCAGAGAATCCATACAGGAGAGAGACCATATGAGTGCTATGAGTGTGGGAAAAGCTTTGACCTGAGCCACTCCCTTCTTAGCCATCAGAGGATCCATACAGGAGAAAAGCCGTATAAGTGCTCAGAATGTGGGAAGACTTTCAACAGGAGCCAGAACCTTCTAAGCCACCAGAGAATCCACACAGGAGAGAAACAGCATAAATGCTTAGAATGTGGGAAATGTTTCACCCGAAGTCAGAACCTTACAAGGCATCAGAGCAGCCACACAGACGAAAGGTTGTATAAGTGCTATGAATGTGGGAAAAGCTTCCGTCTGAATCAGTCCCTTGTTAGTCATCAGAGCATTCACACAGGAGAGAAACCATATACATGCTCCCAGTGTGGGAAAAGCTTTAACCGGAGCCAGAATCTTGTTAGCCATCAGAGAATCCACACAGGAGAAAAACGGTACAAATGCTCAGAATGTGGGAAAAGATTCAACTGGAGCCAAGACTTACTTCGCCATCAGAGAATCCACACAGGAGAGCAACCATATCACTGCTCAGTATGTGGGGAACGCTTCAATCGGCATGAGAACCTTATTCGGCACATGAGAATACACATGACAGAAACTGCTTAAGTTGCAGTACATGAGTAGAAAGCTTCAACTACAGTCAGTCCTTTTCCAACTATCAGAAAACCCATTCCTGCTAGGATAGATACTCTTATTGCTTTGTTTTTGCCAACTTCTTTTTAAAGAAATGTTTGATTTAAGTGCCTCCCAACTACTAGGTAAAACTACAAATTTGGCTTCTATTTGATGGTTAAAAAAGCTTGGTATATTTAGCCTGGAGAAAAGGAGACTAACAGTGCAATCCAACTTAATTTTTATGCCGGTTTAACCAGTGGCGCAGCGAGAACGGGAGGCCCCAGAAAGGAAAAGGGATTCAAATCCCCTCCAAAAGAGGAATTCAAAGGGGATTTGAATCCCTTTTCCGTTCTGGGGCCTCCCGTTCTTGCCGCGCCGCTGGTTAAACCGGCACAAAAGTTAAGTCGGATTGCGTTGTAAGGGGAGATATGATAGCTATCTTCAAGTCTCTGCAGGGCTCCCACATAAAAGAAGGGAAGGACTTGCTCTCTGCGGCTCCTAACGGCAGAACCAATGGATTGAAACTTCAGGGAAGTAGATTTAGGCTAGAGCTAAGGAATGATTTCCTGACAGTGAGAGCTGTCCAAAACTGAAGTATTATTATTATTATTTTATTTATTGGATTTATATCCTGCTTCCCACCCACCCCCTGTAGGGAAACACTTTGTCCTATACAGTTGACTGGCCATCTCTCAGGGATGCTGTGTAGTTGCCTGCGCTGAGCAGGGGAGTGGACCAGATGACCTCCAACTCTGTGATGCTCTGTGACTTTCTACGTAGTTGTAATTATTGAAATAAAGCTCCTGCTCTGCTAATATGAAGACTTAAGTTCTTTTACTTCTGTGCTCTGCCTTTCAAGCAGCCTGTGAGTGAGGGGCACGAACTCCCCCTGCCTTCCCTTCGGAGAAAGGGGAACCCTAAGGAAGGAGAGATGCGGGTTTAGGATTTGGTGGGTCCTTCGTAGAGGTGGAACAGGTAGGTTTGTCCTAACCCAGCTTGCTTTCTCCAGTAGCAGGTGCTGAAAATGGGGCCGGGGTGGGTGGGTGGAGAAATAGGTGCTGAAGGTCTAGGAGAAATAGGTGCTGGAGCTCAAAGGTGATGAAACTGACAAGGTGGGGCCAAAGTGATTAAAACCTAAGAAGAATAGGTGCTGGGGTGCAATGGGGGCACAACAGGTAGGGTAGGGATTAAATGGTGATTAAGCTTAGGCAGAATAGGTGCTGAGGCTCAAAAGGGTTGGAAGAGGACTGGTGCCGGGCCAATTCTTTGTCTAAGGGCCCAATCCTATCCAACTTTCCAGTGCTGATGCAGCCGCAATGCACCCCTGAGGTAAGGAAACAAACACTCCCTCACCTTGAGGAGGCCTCTGTGACTGTCATTTCCCCCCCCCCCCACACACACACACACTGCAGGATGCAGCACACACCCCGTTGGCATTGAAAGTTGGATAGGGTTGGGCCCTCAGTCTCTCTTACTTTTGATTTTATTTTACTGAGCTGCCTGTGTAACAAAGTACACTTTGAGCCCAAGCCTATGCATGTCTACTCAGAAGTAAGCCCCTGCCCCATTATGGTCAATGGACTACCTTTCTCCCAGGTAAGTGTGGATAGGATTGTAGTAGCTTGTGTTACCCATCTTGGAATCAGTTAGATCATGGTGGTCCAACAAGTGGCCCACAGGCTGCATGCGGCCCCCGGCTGCTCTTGGAACTCCCCTTCCCCCGCAGTCACCCATGCTCCCCTGATGATCGGAAAGGCGGTCGGGAGCCGACTGCCTTTTCGATCTTCAGGGGAGCGTGGGCGGGGCATGCTAGATAGCGGGACGGGGCATGCATCGGTCATTATTATTAATTAATAATTTAATTTATTGTGCAGCCCCCGGGTTTCATGTCGAAGTTCGCATGCAGCCCTCGACGTACGAAATGTTGGACCACCCTGAGTTAGATGAAAGGCAGAATATAAATGCCAATAATAAATGAAAAAAAAGAATAATAATAATCACTGAGAGGGAGGGAACTAAACAAGTCCCAATACACGTTCACTTGCAATTCTTATTTCTAGCTCTCTTGTGCTCCTCTGTTCTCTCCAATTCTGTTTTGCTTAGTGTTGCATGAGTCTGCGGATCCCCCCCCCCTTTTCACACAACACATTGTACACAAGGTCGGTATGTAGTCAAGCAACATTGTGAGCTCTTTCACTGCAAGAACCTGCCCAGATGCAAAAAGCAGACACTAGGGGGAGCACTAGGTCCGCCCACTCTCAAAATCACCTGGAGGTGGAGGACAGGACCCTCTTTGGATGCAAAAGCGCACGCTGTGCAGGATGGGATCCTCGGCAGGATCGGGCCAGCGCCGGCAGAGGTGGGGGGGGCACCCCTCAGGAGAAAGGGACATTCGTCCCTTTCCCCAAAAGGAGAGTCCCCCAAAAGCCCCAGTAGCCCCTATGGGTCGTCTCAGATATGCGCTGGCAAAATGGCTGGTGCAAATCCGAGGAGCCCGTGTAAGGTCGGCCAGGCCCGGGATGGGAGATAGGAATCAGCGGAGCATATGCCGCCGATACTCCCTCCCCGCCCCTGCCCTGGCGGGTCAGTCCTGACCCCCCCCAAAAAACGCCCCCTCCCGCTTGCCCCTTCCTGCAGAATTTTATAATAAAAGTTTTACCTAAAAGTCAACCACCCTGCATAGTGTTATATTGGGCTGCAGCGACCAGGCGAACCACACAACAATCCCTAGGCATAAAAAGCCGTAAAATGTGGCTAACCAGGCTGCTTGTGGAATCAAGACATCCTTTGGTTGACTCCACACCCTGTACCGTGAATTCAGCAGCCTTAAGTCCGCTGCTCTCGTTCTCAACTCCCCCCCCCCAACTGTTAAGAAGAGGGGAATACTGTATATACAATTAGCCCCCCACTGTACAAGGCTGGCGTAAGAAGTGCAAGAAGAGAATGTCTGTGGTGGAGCACACAGATTACGGTACTACTCCGAAGGGAGCTCATGCGGTGGAGTGGTTAAGAATTTGGAGTGGCTGTAGGGAGAGGGGGATTATTCGAATTCCCACTCAGCCATAAATAAGGCTTATGCTGGCGGGGGGGGGGGCGGGACCTTGGATCAGGCACTCTCTCTCAGCGTAAGCCTACCCTACAGGGCTGTTGTGAGGATAAAGGGTGAGGCAGGGACTGGGAGTAATAACCATGCACAGTGCCCCTTCTCAGAGCGAGGAAGGGTGGGGTAAAAATGCAAGAAATAAAGTGTTACAGAAATGGTTAAATCCTGCAACCACGACAAGAATCCTTGGGCTCTGACTGCAGCATGATCTGGCAGTCACCTTTCCACAGCATCTCCCACAACAAAAATGGGGCGAGAAAGCTCCTTCCCCCCCCCCCCCCCGTTGTTTGTAACCAGCTTCTGCATTTGTGCTGGAGGCTTCCTGCAGTCCTCCAAGCGGCCAGAGATGCGCAGGATAATCTCTGGACTGCGAAGAGTTAAAACGATAGAGCTGCGGCTGCCCCGGAGAGGCAGCAGAGAATTTATGAAAGGAAGGTTGTCAAGAGTCGTCCAGGCCCTTTCCTGCTTCTCTACCCCGGAGCCCGGGAGGACCTGCTGCCGCTGCCGCCCATGATCAGTGTGCAACGGGGGCGTTTGCTTCGGAGCAGCAATCTTTGCGTGCGGGCAGCGCTCCGGAGCGGGGTGAGTCGAAAGGGGGCTCTTGCTTTGCTGGCCTCTGTTGCAATGCGATGATGGGGCTTTTGGCGAGGGTCCCAGGGGGCTCCCGGGAAGGGAGGGGCCACAGGCGCAAGGGAGGGAGAGGAGACCTTGCCTGCCAGCCAGCCAGCCCAGCAGCGGTGCTGGATCCAGCCCCCGAGAGTCCCCGTAGCTGGCTGAGCTGCGCCTCTCTCACCCCGGCCCTTGTAGATCAAAAGAAGCCGCAGCAGAGAGCGACGGAAAAGGTGCCGCCTTCTCGTGGTCCCGCAAAGCTCTCTGCTGTCGTCGTTATCCCACCCTGATGATTGGTACGCCTGGCGCTAGACAAAGTGCGAGACGGCAGGCCCCTGCCCCGAGGCGCTTACAATCCAAAATGTGACGGGGGGGGGAATGGGGGGATCATGACAGAAGAGAAACAGGAGCGGCACTGAGACCGGCTAAACGTGGAAGGATATGCAGCATTTGCAGCAGTACTGTACTGTATTTCATAAGAAACTTGGGTACTGGGATGAAGGGGACACAGTGACAGTAGGTTATTATGGGGAAGGTCTGCTCCCACCCACTCCCTTTTTGCAGTTCGGTTTTCCAGGGCTTTACAGTTGGAGCAATGGTGGCCTGACCTCGGTCTCATATGTGATCCGTGTTTTGTTTTTTGCACTAGAATCCCATCAGGTTTCTGATGTCCCTTAAATCTATAATGCGAAATGCATATACTGTACACTGTGCTGGGGATCTTAACAGCTAAGGCACAATGGCTCAGTGTACTGTTAAGTGATCTTGGTGATGCAATACGGGCAGGGGGATTGCACCGATCCATATCAATCAACGACTATGAAAGCTCCTGCTGAGGTGCAGTCTCTTCCCCCCCCCCCCCAACACTTGGCAGGGGAGCAGGGAGGCTACCCACAGTTGGAAACAAGACTCTGGGTTAGATAGATCCTTGTTCTAACTTTGCCCTGCTGGGTGAGGTGTTATGTTCTTTTGGTCTGCTGTTTTGTTCTTCCTTAAGATCATAAGAAAAGCCTTGATGAGTCAGACCTTGGATTCTTGGTACATCAGCAAATAGCAGCGGAGGCACTTAGTGGTCTCAAAGAAATTGACCAGGGGGGACTGCTAAAAACTGGAAAGAGTAAAAACAAAAAAGCAATCACTTTCCTTACACAGTATTGTAGTGGGTGGCAACTGGGTTTTAATGGAGAAGCCAACAAAAGCACAAATTCACTGCCCAGCCTCTCACACACACAAAAACAACATTTTGACTTTATTTATTAGATTGAAAACAACAACAGGCAGCCACAACTGCAACATAATTCACAATAATTCACATTGATGGCATTCATTTTCTCCCCATTATGTATCATGACTCTTCTCTTAGTTCATGTTGATTTTTTTAAGAAATTTCCTTTAAAAAATATTGTAATTCTCTACCTGTTAGAAGCTGTAAAAGCAATACACAGGCCACAATTCTATATACATTTTTTCTGGGAGTAAGCCCCATTGAACACAATAGAACTTATTTCTGAGTAGTCATGCCTAGGATTGTGCTCAAAATGAAATGACAAGAAAAGAAAACGAAGAAGACATTGGCCAGGGAGCTATGAACGCGTCGCCATCTAGCTGTGGTCCAACCCTGTTTTGGAGAAAGAAGTCAACACAACACCTCTTTGCATACAGACGCCACAAGCAAAAGACACAATGGTGTGGCATATTTTGCTTGGGTTGAGATCACCTGTGCTAAGCACACTGTCCCCTGCAGCTTGATGGTTAATAAGAGACTGAACTGTGAATCAGAATGTCCCTGATTTGCCCAGGTCATGCCTTAGGTCAAGAGCCACTCCCATCTGCAATATGGGGATAGGAATGTACTTAAACTTACCGTGTTGTTGTAAGGATTGTTTCACAATATATGTGAAACACTTTGCATATTCAGAAAGGACTACACAACTTCTGGGTGTGTTATTGTTAGCCGCAGGCAGCACAGGCAATGGGGGTGGAGCCAACCAAGCCGTTCAATTTTTCTTAAAATTGAAATGCTTCTTAAGATTAGAGGTGGCAGAGTTCCTGCATTTGGAAAACTAGCATGTCAAGGAAAAGAGTTCTTGCGCAATCTCCTTCCTGAATACTAGGGTGTGTGTTTTTTTTTAAATATACAGAGATATTTTTTTGTATGAAGGAACATTTAATCCTCCAAACCCACAACTGAAGATTAGATTGTGAAAAGGCTTGGTCTTAGATTCTAGACCCAGGTTTACCATTCAATGAGAACTAGGCCTTGGAGTGCTTGGGATTTTTTGGTCGTAGTTGCAGTGGCTTAAAACATTTTGCAATCTCCCTATTTTTAGGGTGACTTTCACTTTAGCATAAGATTTGCTACCTGGAACATTAACAAAGGAAATAAGCTGTTTTCATAATTCTGACACCAAACCCTCTTTGAACGTATCAACCTGTAGCTTGTTCTCTGATTGATTTGGAAGCAGACCCCTCCCTGCCAGCCAGTCTAGTGGGCAGATTTTCTATTTTGATGCCACCCATATGTAACACATAGTAACCAAGTTGACACTGGGCTGACCCGCAAGAAAAGGCTTGGCTAGAACCTAAGGCCCATACCAGATGTGACAAGAGAGATTTATGATCAGAATTATTAAATTTGCAGCGAGATCGGAAATATGGGTAAAAAAGCCATGTAATATTTTGTTGAAGAGAAAAAAATAAAGTTTATTTTTCGGAACATCTACTGGTGTATATCCAGTTTTGCTTGAAAAAAACCCTGGAGCGGGGAGAAACGTCGCAGGAGGACTGTGGGTTTATTTTTATCTTTTATGTCTGCTTGATAATCCTTGTGCGTCTTCTCTCTTCGGTACACTGAAGACTTTCTGTGCTAAGAGGAATTTCTCCAGAAATTATTTGGTGAATAGTAAACTTTATTTTTTTCTCTTCGACAAAATATTACATGGCTTTTTTTACCCATATTTCCGATCTCGCTGCAAATCACGACGAGCCATGAGAACCTTCATACAACGTTAGAATTATTAAAAACTGATTCAGTTGTTTACTTCTTTCCACCAGGGAAAAATGCCTCTTGGCAGAGAAGGAAAGCCCTCCGTTTCTGTGCAGCCCACATTTCTCCAGAGATCTTGAAAGAGCAGCAAAGTCACTCTTGGAACCCGGGCAGCAGGTTGTTTCGTAGTGATGTAATTGCCTTCCAAAAGAAAGCCAATAGTCAAAGGCACCGCTGAAAAACCACCCGCCGCCCGCAAGAGGAAATGGCTGCAGAGCAGAGAGAAGCACCCTCCGCCCTGGGTCTCCCGTTCCAGGCCAGACTAGAGCAGGACAGGCCCCTCGATTTGAAAATGGAGGCCCCGGAGGAGCCAGCGAACCTGAAGCCAGAGATGGAATTGGAGGGACCCAGAGAAGAGCCTCCTGCTGTCCAGATGGGACCCCCTGGGCAGTGTCTGCGGTGGAGACCTCCGCAGCACATCAAGCAGGAACCGGACGATGGCCTGTCGTCCCAGCGCTGGGAGGCCCAATGGCAGGAATTCCTGGGGGGAGTCGTGCAGCAGTCGTCGCCTCGACCAGGATGGGGAAGCAGGCAGCTGCCGGGGCCAGCAATGTGGGGGGACACAAAGATGCCCACCATGCCCCACTTTGGGGGAGCTGCTGCTGCTGCAACCAGCCAGCAGCCTATGGATGGGCGCTTTGTCCAGTCAGGGCCGGGCTTCGATGGAGGGATGCAACACACAAACAGCGGCCCGGACTCTGGAGACCGGAACGTATATCGGAAAGTGAAGGTGGAGATGGACAGTGAGGATGGTCTCGGCTCTGAGATGAGCCGCCAGCAGTTCCGGCAGCTCCTCTACCAGGAGGCCGAGGGGCCCCGCGAGGTTTGCAGCCGCCTCTGGGATCTCTGCCACCAGTGGCTGAAGCCGGAGAGACTCAGCAAGGAGCGGATGCTGGAGCTGCTGATCCTGGAGCAGTTCCTGATCATTCTGCCCCCGGAAATGCAGGGCTGGGTCCGGGAGGGCAGGCCGGAGACCTGCGCCCAGGCAGTGGCCCTGGCAGAAGATTTCCTGCTGAGGCACCGAGAGGAAGAGAAGCAGGAACAGCAGGTGAGAAGAACATTTCTCTCTTGGGGATACTCGGGGTGTGTTGATAGTCAGGCCGGGTAGGTTTGCCTGTGCAGCAGAAGGAGGTCGTAGAACAGGGGTGGCCAACCTTCCACCATTAGGGCCTCTGTGTTCTTAAGAGTTGTGTAGAAGCCAGGATCTTGGCAGCTGCAGTTGCTGATGGTGCTGCTAAAGCAGCTGCACCTGCTGAAATGCCCTCACCTATGCAACCATTTAAAGGGCCAGCATTCACAATGAAAGGTTGGCCACCACTGTAGTAGAATATGCAGCAGGCAGTAGGGTGGACTGTACCACATCACACTGCAGATGGGGAGGGGAATCGCATCTTTAATGCTCCCTGTCACAGTGGTGGGTTTCTTCCCCCCTCCTTCCTTCCTGTCATACCATCACAGGGGTTGGGGGAGGACAAGCAGCCTCTTCACATTTCCAAGTATCCTCTCCCAGTCCCTGTGATGGTATGACAGGAAGGAAGGGGGGGCGGGAAGAAACCCACCTCCGTGACACTCCCCTATATAAAAAAGAAAAATCCTCCTTGGAATAAAAAATCTAGCCTATCAAGGAGAAAGGTTCTACTTCAGCCCACTACCATTTTATGTTCACTTTCTTTTTGCAGGGAGTTTTGTTTTTGTTTTTACACAAGGGAGCCTTCAGAAATGTGATTCCACGCACGCACACACGCACAGAGAGCAGTCTGAAATGGTACAGCCCATTCCACCACCTCATTCTGCTGCATGGGTAGACCAGGCCTCCGTGACGTAGCAGAGGACACATGGCCCATTAGAAGAAGTCTTTTTTTTTTTTTTTTTTGGAAGACCTACTTGCATGCTCACGCTCGCTCCCCACCCTTGACTCAAAGGCTTGTCACTGTTTTCAGGGCTCTGGGATGTTCCGTGTGGTGACGGTGAACTTTCCCGACACCGAGCGGAGTGCGTCCGAAGACGGCCCGAGGCAGCAGCATGGCAGGGTTGTCAAAGAGGAGCTGGACGAAGGTGAGCAGCGCTTCGCGCGATGACCAGCGGGCCTGTCGCTATGGGGAAGGGGGGCACGTTACCCAGAAGGACCTGGG
The DNA here is from genome assembly GCA_026170595.1 of Plestiodon gilberti rubricaudatus. Classification (NCBI taxonomy): domain Eukaryota; kingdom Metazoa; phylum Chordata; class Lepidosauria; order Squamata; family Scincidae; genus Plestiodon; species Plestiodon gilberti. The sequence continues at coordinate 262,731,413 of JANXHW010000002.1, read as the reverse complement.
AGGCCGTTCTAGGCAGCAATGGGGCAGGAGTGGGAGCGTTTGAGGACGCCGGGGCCAGCTGAAGATGCTGGGGCCGGAGGAGCCGAGGGTTGTGTTGGGGCGCAAGAGTGGAAAGCGCAGCAGGGGGTCACCCCTGCGGAAGGCTTTGAAGTCAGGACAAGGAAACGGTGGGTCTGGGGGAGGCTTTTGAGGCCAGAAAGAAGCGGACTCGAGAGTTCCAGCCACAAAGGGCAGCAGCAAAAGAGAAAGGGACGAATGATTTGAGGGAGCAGCAGGAGGAGTTTGGAGGGCGGAGGGAGGGAGGGTGGGAGTACTGGAGGAGCCGATGTCCCTGGCTGGCAGGGATGTGGCAGAGGGGAAGGAGGGGCTGAGATGATGTGGTCCTGCAGGTTGCTGGAGAAAAGAAAAAGCTTGTCGCAGTCAAGGCAAGATGCGGCCGGCGCAGAAACCAGGAGTTTCTGCCCAAGGAGCAGAGAGAAGGGGCTGCGCCGGTATTATAAAGGGAGAAGCAATGTGACTTGCTGGTGGCCCTGAATTCCGATGTGAGAGAAGAACTGGACGGGTTTCGCAGGATTACGATTCAGGATTGGCCTTTCAACGTTGATAATAATGGATTGTTCAGAATTATTTTGAGCGGAGACAGGGTTGCAAAACTGCTGTGCCGGCCGTGGCTCCCTTCTCCCCTCTTCCCTAGGCACATACAGCCTGACTCATGTTGGATTCTCTTTTTATTCCAGCAGCAGATGGTGGGCGCATGAGTGAAAGCGAGGAGGTTGCCGAGTGGAGAACTCCCCAGCCAGGGGAGCTGCACGGGTTGTCGCTGGAAAGAGCAAGAGACTTTGGCGGGTTCCACAAGGCGGGAGGAAGCGACAACAGTCAGACCAGACCAGTAGGTCCACAGGGAACAGAAGGAAACTCTGCTGGAGGGAAGCCGTCTCTGTGTTCCAACTGTGGGGGAAGCTTCAATCCAAGCTCCGGACTCCTTGGGCCGGAGGGAATCCCCCCAGGGACGAACCCCTACAAATGCTCTGTGTGTGAGAAGAGTTTCTGCCAGGTCGCCAAGCTCATTGCGCACGAGCGGCTCCACACGGGAGACTGGCCGTACAAGTGCTCTTTTTGTGGGAAGAGTTTCAATCGGAGCTCGGATGTCTCCAGGCACGAGCGGATCCACACCGGGGAGAAGCCCTTCAAGTGCACCACCTGCCAGAAATGCTTCAGCCAGAGGTCCAAGCTCATTGTGCACGAAAGATTCCACACCGGGGACAAACCGCACACCTGCTCCTACTGTGGCAGGAGCTTCCACCAGCGGTCCGATCTGGTGAAGCACGAGCGGATCCACACGGGAGAGAAGCCGTACAAGTGCTCCGATTGCGGGGGCAGCTTCCACCGGAGCTCGGATCTCGTCAAGCACAAGTGGATCCACACAGGCGAGAGGCCGTACAAGTGCTCCACCTGTGAGAAGAGCTTCAGGCAGCGCTCGGCCCTCCTGTACCATGAGAGGACCCACACGGGAGAGAAGCCGTACACGTGCACCGCCTGCGGGAAAGGCTTCAGCTGCAAAGCACATCTTGTGCTCCATAAAAGGACTCACACTGGGGAGAAACCTTACAAGTGCAACTTCTGTGGGAAAAGCTTCACCACCAGCTCGTACTTCGTGAAGCACCAGAGGATGCACCTGGGGCAAGAAACATTGCCAGTGCTCTGAATGGAGGAAAAGCGGCTCTCTTAGGCCTTCTCAGAGCAAAAACACACCATTAGTAGGATTATGTGCTAACTGAACTGTACCACTTCAGGCTGCAGGTAGGGAATATGAATATTTGAATGCTTCCCCATTAAAAAAAAAAAAGATAAAATCCCTGCATGTAGAAAACTAGTTGTCTCCTCCCTGACGTGCTAGTTTTCTGTGTGCAGGGAGATTTCATACAAAGTGTGGCATTCAAACATTAAGTTTTGTACCTGCATGAAGCACCAGAGGATGCACCTGGGTGCTGAAGCGGTTTAGTCCCAGTAGCCACTTCACAACATAGACCTGCTGATTGTGGAAATTGGATGTTATGTTTTGGGATGGCTGGAGGAAAGAGATGGTTTGAGGACAAGTGTGGGGAAAAGCCGTTAGATGAACACTGATTGTGTGTGCAAATTAAGGGAGAGAAGGCCAGTAATTGCTTGCCTGCTAGGAGATATCATCTTGTTCTTATACCTCGCTAAGCCAGCTAATTATATGAATTAAACAGGTGGGGGCAGCGGATCAAGAGAATTTATTATTATTTATTATTTTATTACAATATTTATATACCACTTTTCAATAAAAGTTCACAAAGCTGTTTATATACCAGAATAAATTAACAACTCTTCCTCCGTTTCCCCAAGTTGTGGAACTTGGAGTTCTGTTAAAATTAAAAACAGGAATAATGCTGGCAGTGCAATCCTATGTACATCTGTCTACCCAGGAGTAAGACCCATTGAGTTTAATGGGACTTCCTCCCAGGTAAATCCATGTAGGATTGCAGCCTAAATTGTTCAATGCCTAAAACTCCAGGCACTTGTAGACGACACACAAGAAGACAGCCCCTCTCCTGCCAAAGAAGGGCTACAATCTGCTAAAATAGTTACAAATGAACGAATTAAAATACTTAATAAGAGGAAGAAAGGGAAGATGCTGACATTTTAGAAACTATACACTACTGGTAAAGAAGCTTATTCAGGATTGGCAAAAGGAAGTACTTCCAGTCCATAAGTAACGTACGACCACAAAGAATGGTGATGGCCACTAGCTTCAAAGGCTTTTTAAAAAAAACGGATTGGACAAATTTATGAAGAAGAGGTCGATCAACAGTTATAAGCCATGATAGCTGAAGAGAACCTCCATGTTCAGAAGCAGGATACCTCTGAGTGCCAGGTGCTGGGGATGAACAACAAAGGCAGGGTTGTTGCCTCGGCCTCCATGCCCTCCTTGTAGGAGTCTGGCCAATTGCTGCTGGAGCAGGGTGCTGGACTCCGATGGCCTTTCGTTCTGGTCCTGGAAGGGGATTTTTATGTTCTTAAAAGAACCCAGCTGGCAGGGAAATGGAAGAAGCTACCCGAACTGGCTTCTTAGTGATGTGGTAGAATAAGTTTTACGCTCAGGACTGGATGCCAGGGCTTTGCCTGGGCTGGGTGACCTCTGTGCTTAAGGGAAAGGTGCAACTTTGGAATGTATCACGACAAGGATGCCGTGGCCTCCATTCACGTTTCTGCCTCAGTAAGCGAGAGGGACGGAGAGGCGGCGAGGACTGTGTGCTCCTAGAGACGAGAACATGAACCGGATGGGGAGCAACAGCGGGTGGGCGGGGGTGGGGGTTTCCTCGTGCCTGGCTAGTGGACTTTCTGGTGGCTTCTGGCTGTCCACTAGTTGGAAACAGGATGCTGGGCGAGGTGGGCCTTGGGCTCTCCTAACGTTCTTTTGACTGATGCTGGACAAGGTGGCGGGTCTGAAGGGGCCCTGTCCCACCACACTTATGGTACCCCTACATCGGGGAGCATGCGAACCTCTTCCAGGACTCTCAAGCGTATGACAGTTCATCAGTCTTCTATCCCAGAATGACCTTTCTTGCTGCATCTCAGGCAAAGGGAAGGAATGCAGGAAAGAAGATGCTGGTGATGGAAACCCTGTGTGAATGGGACTCGGTAGACTTGTTCCCTCACCTGGGAATGGCGTTGACACCGGGGGGGGGGGGGGGGTCGAAGTGCAGGATATTTGGGGGATGGCTCTGGTTGGCAACTGCTTTTTAAGGACAGGCACAGGCCTGGTCTGTTCATCTAGCAGGAAGAGGTTGTAGACTCCTGAGCTGATATGGCAGGCGACTCCGTTGAAAAGGCAAAACAAAACTCCACACAAGTAGAAAGCTTGCACATCAGGGAGAAATTCTAGCTGTGCTCACTCCGTAGTGTGCTACTTTCTGCTTGCAGAGGGTTATGGGATGGTTGGTTTGGGAGTGCATAGGGGGCATTCAAAAATGTTACCACCCACCTGCACCTGAAGTGATACACTCTATTTGTGCACCCAAGAACTCTATCACCTCATTCTATTGCATGGGTAGACCAGACCATATTTTGAATTAGACAGGGCGTCTCAAGAAAATGTACACACACTTTACAGTGTCAAATTTATTGTGCTATAATTTGCACATATACTATAACACGATGATTCACACGTATACTGCATATGGTGTACACAGAAGCAGTTGCTTGACCCAGTCCACTAATTAATCAATTAGTAAATTGGACTAAGTGCTGGAAATGTTCCCCATTGTTGGCGTCTCTATGCTGCTGACATTGTTGACCGTGGGATCTGCAGACATCCACCGACGTGTGTGCTAAGATGGTTCCACGACGCATCTCTTCAATGTTCAAGGGTTGCAGGGTTTCTACAATGAAGTATGTACCGTATTAATGAGAGCTCATTAAAATGTGTGTACGTTTTTTGGGAGACACCTTGTAGACGTGAAGAGCCAGTCTCCTGCCATTGGCTCATTCCCCTGGGAGGCGGAGGGCTCTTTAATCCTTGTTTTCCCGATGTGACAGCAACTGGCGTTGGCAGGGCCTTATGTGCATCAACTGTTGGCTCCCATTTGTCTGTTTTGGCTTGCAAAATCTCTGTCCTCGTTCATGCTGGGGAGGAGCCCGTTGCTGAGAACTCTCCTGCAGTGCATAGTAGTAGGGGTGGAAGTCAAAATCACAAGCAATGAGGATCGGGAGTCAGATGGGAAGCTCGTGGGGGCCGGATTGAATCCTTGGGCTGCCAGCGCTGATCCCGGATTTATGAACCACTTATAACGTCCACATGAAAAGCAGTTTGACAGCATTCGGACGTCACTTTTGCTTGCTTGGAGCGACTGACTGAGGAGGAGAAGAGGTGGACGTGGTATTGTCTAAATGGGATCTGTCCCTATCTGTGTTCTGGAAGATGCATGTGGGTAAATGTTCATCGCTGTCCTTGTGTTTTGAGCTATTATGTTTTATGCCTGTATATAATCTGCACTCTTTTCTGCCTTGACCAACTGTATATGTGTATGGTCAGCAACGCTATTCAGGTAGCCATGATTCTTAATGTCAAGCTATGCAACTCTAGAAGCTTTGCTTGTGACATCAACCCCCCCCCCGCCGCCGCCGCCCCCAACTCTACACCTGACTTTGCCAAAGAACTCTTTGCCTTACTCCAGCCTTTTCAAGTATGTTTGCAAAAGTTACTAGTCCTCAAAAAAAAAATATCATTGCCATTCCCCATTGCTTGTGTGTTTGTTATGACACAATGACAGCCGGAGGGGGGGGGAGAACCAGCTGTCTTCCAGTTTTGTAAGAGTGTCGCTACCTACTCATCCGCAGTGTCTCGGCACGTAGTTCTTTCCAAACCTGCCTTACTTAACATGTTCTTGACTACATCGGAGTATGAACTCTATCCACCTTTTAGGAGATGCTGCAGATGATACACCTCCTGGAATAATTCCCTGGCATCTAAAAAAACATTTTTTTGTGCAATGCATGGTTACCTCTTGAGAATTTTCTGTATCTTCTGGCATATTGTGTGTGGGTTTTAATTTTAGCACTTGGTGCATATATAAACTATCTTGCTGTATGTCCTTAATTATGAATATCCTTGTATGCTATTATGAAAAATGACACCAACCCAATGGATCCTTTTGGGGAGTGAGGAGGTGGGAGTCACTTGGCCATTCTTTGTTTCGATACTGATGCTTATATTGCATCGCTTTCTTGACCAAACTGCAGCCATCTTGTTTGCATCCACAGATTGAGCTGAAGACCATGAAGCGCTGCTTACACAAGAGGTCATTGATTAGGATGTGATTCATCTTCTCCAAGCCTTAAATAATGATCATTTCTGGGAGGTTCAGTTCAGCCAGGACAATGGGCAGGAAGGCTGTGAAGCTGGCCGGCTGGCCCCCAGGTTTCCTTCCTTCCCCAAAAAGTCCCCCTTTTTTGCCACATAAAATGTGGTTTATGTGCTACACAACTTCTAATCTGCATGTTTAATTAAGCCATTGGACTCATGGGAAGAATGCTTGGAACGGCTAAGGCTGTGATCTCCTAGGAATATGCGCAGCTGCAGTATCTTCACCTTAAAACGTGGTGTCTGTCGCATTCTTGGCTCTCATGACAGCAGGACTTTGTCTGTGAAAAGTGTGCATGACAGGCAGCTTTCTGTCTCTGCTTTCTGACTTGAATGGCAACGACAAGATCGGATACCCTGCCGTCTCCAGCTGGGGACAGCTGAGGAGGGGCAGTGCTAACTAGTGGTGGTTTGTTTTTTTTTATTAATGTTGATTATTGTCTCGTACACCAGTTTTGTGTGCCTGTTTATGCTGTTTTTCTGAAATAAATATTCTTTTGATTTAAAAATGCCCCCAGATCTCTGTGAACCCCCCCTACCAATTGCCTGCTGATCTGTTGATTATATTTATCCCCTGCTTTTCTGCCAAGATTGGCGCCCCAGGTGGCTTACAGTTAAAAGCCACAAAAAGGTAACAACATACACACAAATTATGTGTATAGTAGCTGTCTTTCCATAAGAGACTGAGCTACGAATTGGACATCCTGTAGGCTTACCATGGTCCCGGTTTTGACCGGGATAGTCCCGGCAACGCCCCTTTGTCCCCCCTGTCCCCCCCAAACTGTTTTTTGTCCCGGCCCCGGCCCGCTGGCTGCATTGCGGTGGGCCGGAGCTCTTCTGAGACTGTGCTGCCCACTGCAGCGCGTCTCCATCTTTATCTTCCTAGTCTTGCGCGCCTGCGCGAGACTGGAAGCACTCGGTAGTGCATGCGCGCGAGGCTGGAATGTGTCGGAAGATGGCCGAGTTCACTTCGGATGTCTCCGAAGACATCCGAGTGAACTTGGACATCTTCCAAGCCTTTCCAGTTTCGCGCAAGTGCGCAAAGCTAAGAAGATAAAGATAAAGACGCGCTGCAGCAGGCAGCGCAGTCTCAGAAGAGCTCCGGCCCGCCGCGATGCAGCCGGCGGGCCGGGAAAGGGTGGGACACGGACACCTCCTTGGGACAGAAGCTGAAGACACTGAAGACACCTTGGGACAGAAGCTGAAGAGGTATTATTAAAATTAAATACATTATAAAAATACATTATTTTACCTTTTTTCCCTGTGCCTCTGAGCACGTGCAGAGTGCCACCACTGTTTTCATCCCAGCCAGCTGGCTGCGTTGTGGCGGCCAGCACTGGCCATCACAATGCACCTGGCTGGCCGGGATGAAAACAGCGGCAGCACTCTGCACGTGGTCAGAGGCACGGGAAAAAGGTAAAATACTGTATTTCTTTCACGGTGGACATGCCCACTTCCGGCGGAAGTGACATCACAGTTTTTGACCCGCTCAGCCTCAGTCTTCCTGATCTGCAACCTGGGCATAATACTTCTCACATTACAGGTTTGTTGTAACAGGACTACATTGAGTTAATATGGGTGAGGGTCTTTGGACACTCAACAGTGCTATACAAATGTTTCTTATTATCGTCTGGCTGTTGATCTCACAGTCCAGGCTTCTCCCTCCATAGAGAGGGTGCAGAAAGAGCTCTGGAGGGACTTGGAGTGGGGTAAAGGTGGGGCTGGCTGCTGTGAAGCCCACAGAAGCAGCCCCCTGACCCTCTATGGATCTGCAGAGTCTTTGGCTCCATCCAATTGGTGATACCATCCAGGTAGGTTCCACCTTCTTCCCGCCAGAGGGAGGGGATAGAAGGAGGAGCTGCAGATGGGCTCAAAGGCTGGCTGATATTAAGGGAAAGCGCTGTGCCGCCTCCTCGTGTTCACACCCATACCATACACACCCCTGCTTCTGCCACATAGGAACATTGGCGTTGCACGATGCTGCCTTATGCAGTCAGGCCATACTGGGTCCATTGAGCCCAGTAGTGGCTACTCTCTAGTTCTTCCTTGCTTTTCGGCCTGGTTTGGCCCCCAAGATACAATTACAGTAGGGCTTTGTCGGAGTACGTACACCAGAGTCTCCTGGTTCCTGGCGATACACAGGCCAGGCTCCCGGCTCTTCCCATTGGGATGGGATGGGGCGGAAGGAGCGGCAGGTGGATGCCAGGGGACTGGCCGACAGTAAAGATGCCAGCCCACAGGTGCCACCCGTTCAGTGACCCTTGGCAGTGTCTTGGTCCTTGGCAGAGGATAAGCTTTGGGACGCACTTCTGGCATCTTTCAGCTGGGGAGACCTGAGGGCAGAAGAGGATGAAAAGACAGGAAAAGGAGGTAAAGGTGGCAGAGAAGGCAGACATGGGGTTCAGGGAGGGTGGCAGGACCAGCCTACCAGGGGAGGGGGGGCACGTGCCATTGCCACATGCCTGGCGGTGCAGCTTGTGACTAAGGGGTCCCCTCACCAGGGTGCTTGCCCCTCACCCTGGATTTGAAAAATAAGGGGGCAGAGTGGGAGAGGAAGTGTGGAGGAGGGAGTGTGGCCTAGGAGGGCATCTCCTGGCAGGCAGTGGAGGGGGTGGCCATCCAGGCCAAGAAGGCAGTGGCACCCCCACCAATTAGGCTGCTGCCTCCGACTGCCTCACGTGATGTGAGCCAGCCCTGACTGTTGGCAAAAGGCTCCAACAACAAAATGTAAGTTCTGGGGGGACGCGCGTCACCCTTGTGCGCGCGTCGCCCCCGGGCGGCCCGCCCCGCGTGCTTCTCCTTGTCAACGCCCCTGATCACAAGGGCACCTTGGAAACCAGAGGGCTCTGGCCAGACAGTCAGGGCCACATGTGCACATTCCAAACTCTCATTCATCCTGTTGCTGACAGACGAGTTGCCACACGATTTACAGGGGCTATTCACACATTCCGTTGTACACAATACAAGTGCCCACACGCGTGTGCATGGTTTCGTCTGAATTACTGCACACTCTTTCATTTTAAGTGTGGAACCCTAGGAAGCATGTGCTGCTGCTGCTGCATGCACGTTGAACGATGTGAATAATGGCACGTGTGTTACAGATTAGCAAGCACGGAGGCACAGGCTGCACATGTGTGTCGAACTAAGGCCACTGCTTTGAATGAAGCAGCCAGTGCGTGAAGCCACCTGTCCCTGAGCCAGGCTGGGACTGAGCATCGCATGGGTTGGTGTGGTGGTGCAGTGGGCCCCAGGGCAGGGACCGGACGTGGCGGCAAAGGGGCACGCTTACCTCCGGGGCATGTTCCCTCCGCCGTGTTCGCCCTGGAGCTGCATCAGCTCCAAAATAGGTTGAAAAACGGCGGGGGTGGGTGGGTGGGTGACGAGCCGCGCTGGGCACGCGCGCATTGTCATGCTGGGCGCGCGCCAATGAGTCACGCGGGGGCGTGGCGTCGCCCCCCCCGGATCATCTGGGTCCACCCCCCAGCTCCCAGTCTCTGCCACCTGAGCCTCAGGACCTTCGGCCTCCCATGCAGGATGTGGCCTCACAGTGGTTGGCTGAAAGCATTTCAGAGAAACTTTGCTGGCTGCTGACAGTAGCAGGGGATTTTCAAAACTGCTCTCAAGCTCTTCTGGCTACTGCTGCTACTCCTACCAACTGCTTCTGCTTCCACTGGGAAGGAATTTGTCCCCCTCCCCTTTTTTTTTTTTTTTTTTTGTGTGTGTGTGTATAACAAACGTTTTCACCTGGAACAGAAGAAGAGCCCTGCTGGTAAGGTTGCCAGCTCGGATTCCTGGAGATTATCCCCCCCCCCTTTAAAAATGGACATTCCTGAAAGAAAGGCCCTTCTTATCTTACTTAGGCTCTTATCTTACTTAGGGTCTATACCGCCTTGAATAAAGTCAGAGGAGAAATCCAATGACCAGAAAGGCGGTATATAAATACTGTACTGTACTGTACTGTACTGTACTGTACTGTACTGTACTGTGTGTGTGTGTGTGTGTGTGTGTGTGTGTGTGTGTGTGTGTGTGTGTGTAGGTTCCAGCAGAGCTGCAATTCTCCAGGACTGGCTTGATTTGAAGTCTCCATCATCTCCACCGTCTGCATCAATCTCCAGGTGACAACTGAATTCAGTCCTGGAGATTATATATATAATACTTCAAATCAAGCCAGTCCTGGAGAATTGGCAGCTCTGCTGGAACCAATCCAGAGTCCATCTATTTCAGGGGTTGCCAACCTTTCACCATTAGGACCTCTGTGTCCTTAAGAGTTGTGTAGAAGGCAGAAACTGGGTAGCTGCAAGTGCTGGTGATGATGGTGCTGCTAAAGCAGCTGCACCTGCTGAAATGCCCTCACCTAGACAACCATTCAAGGGCCAGGAGCATTCGTTTTTTTTTTATATATATTTTTTATATAATATTTTTATTTTAAAAAAACAGATAACAAATAACAATAACAAAAAATACCAAAAACCCTACAAAAATAATACAATCAGGTATATCACAAACCAGGATAAACTGACAAGATACAATAGGAATACTAACACCCGGGCAACATTCTCCAATAATATGACTATTCAACGAATCTCTTACATAAAATAAATTTCACTGTATCTTATTCTATCTCCCCCATCCTGCACATCCATATAATCAATAACAATCTTTTTTTTCCCTTTTTTTTAATGATTATCTTTTCATCCAATCATAAAATGGTTGCCACCACTCTATTTTCTTTTTTACATCTCCGTCTCTCAATCTTTCAGTTAAGACATCTAATTCTATCAAATCATAAATCTTAATTATTAACTCTTCCATCTCTGGTATAGTCTCAGCTTTCCACTGCTGAGCATACAGCAACCTGGCAGCAGTAACTATATGTATAATAATATATTTATCTTTTTGGAATATTATTGCTGACATCATATTCAATAAAAATAATTCTGGCACAAACGGCAGCTTGCAACATAATATCTCTTCCAATACCTGATGAACCATCTTCCAAAATGTTTTTGCCTTGGCACATGTCCACCACATATGAAAAAAGGAACCTTCCAAAATGTTGCATTTCCAACAAATACTTGAAACATTCTTATACATCTTACATAACTTCTTCGGTGTTAAATACCATCTATAAACATTTTATATAAATTCTCTTTATATGCAACAGCTTTAACCATTTCAACACCTGAGTTCCAAACCTGTTCCCACTCATGTAAATGGATCTCTCGTCTTAAATTTTGTGCCCATAATATCGTAACATCTTTAACTGTTTCGTCTACCATCTCAAAGTCCAGTAAAAAATTATACATCTTGGTTACATATTTGTCCTCAGTATTTAAAAATAGCTTATCAAATTCAGTTTCACTCAGGTAAAAACCCACTTTTTGATCTTCCCGTATCCTACTTCTGATCTGGTTTTGAAACCAAGTGTCCATAATAATACCTTCCATCCTTAATCGGTTCTCATCTCTTAACTCTCCTTGGGAATCAAGCAAGTCTTTATATGGTCTATTTTGAGAATCTTTTATCCAGTCTGGTCTGTTGGCTATTTCTAATGGTTTTACCCATCCGGGTATTTTGTCATAGATCTTATATCTGATCTGCTCCCAAACCCAAAGCAAGGATTTCCTTAAGCCATGTCTTTTAAAAAATGCATAGTATTTAACTTTATCATACATCAAAAATGCAGGCCAGCCCAGTTGTAATCCTTCTGCTTCTAAGATAACATAGTTCTCTTTACTCTTAAGCACCCAATCACGAATCCATTGCAAGGCTGCAGCTTGATAATAACATAACCAATTGGGTATAGCCAACCCTGCTCTTTTCTTCTGATCTTGCAATAGTTTCAGACGAATTCGTGGTTTCTTGCCACTCCAAATAAATCTCGATGTCATCTTGTCCAGTTCAAGAAAAAAAGTTTTTTTCATAATTATTGGTATTGTTTGAAACAGAAATAACAATTTGGGTAATACATTCATTTTAATAACTGATACTTTCCCACTTATTGACAATTGCAGATTTTTCCATCTCTCCAAATCTTGTTGAATTGCTTCCAAAACCTTGATATAATTATCTTTCATCAAAGAGCTCACTTTTTTAGATAAATTAACACCCAAATATTTAATCTTCTCCGCCACCTGAAATCCCAGTTCCTTAATCTCAGCAGCTTCTTTTTGCTTCACATTTTTTAACAAGATTTTTGTCTTCTCGTAATTCACCACCATACCAGCCACAGCGCCGAATTCTGACAAGTCCTCTTTAAGTACCGGTAAAGACTCTTTTGGATCCTCAAATACAAAAACCAAGTCATCTGCATATGCCTGTAACTTAATATGATGATTTTTAATCTTAAATCCTCTTACTCTATCATCATTTCTAATTAAAATGTTCAAAATCTCTATCGTTAATACAAACAACAGAGGTGAGAGGGGGCAACCTTGTCTTGTACCTTGTTCAATCCGTATTTTCTCTGTAAGACTACCATTCACTTTTACCATAGCTTCTTGTTGTGTATAAATAGCTTTGATAATTTTGATAAATTTTGGTCCCAGTTTCATTACTTCCATCACTTTAAACATAAAAGCCCAATTCACATTATCAAAGGCCTTTTGAGCATCCAAAAACATCAAACCAACTTTCCTTTCTGGGTGATTTTCATAATACTCTAAGACATCAATTATAGTTCTTACATTCTTTTTCAAATGTCTCTTAGGTAGAAAGCCCGACTGATCTTCATGAATATAATTCATCAATACCTTTTTCAATCTCCAAGCTAAAATTGATACATAAATCTTATAATCCGTATTCAATAAAGATATAGGTCTATAATTCTTGATATCAGATTTATCCAAATCTGACTTATGAATTAAGGAGATCATTGCCTGTTTCCATGTCGCCGGTACCTCTCCCCTATGAACTATCTCCTGAGCCAACGTTTGTAATGGCACCTGTACCACATCCACCAACATCTTATAAAGTTCCGCAGGTAAACCATCCGGACCTGGAGATTTGCTACTTTTTTGTCTTAAAATTGCTTCTTTAACTTCATCTAATGTAATATCCTCTTGCAAGAAGTCAGAATCTTGTTTGCTGATTTCCGGTATTTGGACTTTCCTCAAAAATTGATCCTGTAAATCTTTAGTAATATTTTTACCTTTATATAGTTCAGAATAAAAATCTACTACAATCTTTTTCAGCCCTTCATTAGAAATTATTTCTTTCCCTTTTTTATCTTTCAAACTCAATATCATTGATTTTTGAGCCTCTTTCTTCAATTTATAGGCCAGCCATCTCCCAGGTTTATTAGCATTTTCAAAAAAATTCTGCCTGGCCCATTTTATTTTCTTCTCCATCTCTTCAGTTTGAACAACTCTAATTTGATGTTGTAGATCTCGTATTTTTTTCAATATATCTTTCACCGAACCCTTTGATCTTTGAGATCGTTCCTCTTCCTTTTGCAATTTCTTAACCAGCTCATTCATTATCTTTTCCTTTTCCTTTCTTTTTCTTACTGTGAATTCTATTATAATTCCTCGAATCACCGCTTTAAAGGCATCCCAAACCGTTGTCATCTTCATTCCATCTTGTACATTAGTTTGAAAATAAGCCATAGTCTCTTTTAAACATTTTTCTTTAAAGCTTTTATCTCTCAAAATGGATGTATTCATCCTCCAAAACATCTTTTTATGCCTCTTATTCACAGAAATCAATAATGGACTATGATCAGAAATCGTCATCGGTAAAATTTGACAATCAAAATCTAAATGAGTTATACTCGTCTTCCAACACATATCTATGCGTGACCAAGCATTATGTCTATGTGAATAAAATGTAAATTTCTTCTTTTCCGAATTCTGTGTTCTCCAGCAATCAATCAATTGATATTCTTCCACCATCTCCAAAAAAACTTTTGGCAGGAGACCTGTCTTTCTCATTTTTGTTTTGGAAGATTTCCTGTCTAAATCATGATTAGTTACTGCATTAAAATCTCCCACAATCCATAAATCATCAAATTCTTTCTGCTTAATTTCTTGTGATAATTTAGTATAAAATTCTTCCTGTTTATCATTTGGTGCATACAAATTCACTAATAACATCATTTTCCCACTATATCGTATCTTCACCATCAAAATCCTTCCATCTTCAGATTTCCATTCTAATTCTGATTCAAATTTCAAATTAACATATGTGACCACTCCATTTTTTTTTTAGATTGATTTGCAGCACAGTACATTTTACCCAATTTTTTCTTTTCCAAATATTTAACATGATCACTCTTGATATGTGTTTCTTGTAAACAAATAACGTCTACTTTCAATTTCAGCAGTTGATGATAAACATTGTTTCTTTTCGAGGGGCCATTCAATCCATTCACATTATTGCAAAAAATCTTCATATTTGTAAAAGCCATCACTTCTTGATTTTAGATCTAACACTCTTGTCTTTCTGTTCCTTTGAGCCTGAAAGTCTATCAAAATATTTCCTCATCCGTGATCTGGATCTTAACTCTCTCTGTGGTGCGGGTTCTCCTCCTGTTGCTCCAAGTTCTTCCTCTGGTAATTTATCCTGTGAGAGATCTCTGCTTTCTCTAATTTGTGTCATCTTCATATCTCTTTTTTCTTTTCTTCGTCTTTGTTCCTCCTCTCTGTATCTACTTTGTCTATCAAATTCTGCCCCATTGGAATCCGATAAAATTTCATCTGTAGCTCCCAAATCTTTTCCATTCTTCCTCAAAAAATTTCTCATTCTTTCGACCGAAGTGATCCTTACTTTTTTCTCCTTATATGTAAAGAAAACACCTTGTGGAGTCTCCCATCCAAATCTTATATTGTTCTTCTTCAAAATTGTCACCAAATCCTCATAATCTCTTCTCTTCCTTCTTATTTTATAAGGAATCTCTTTATAGATTCCTTATAAAATAAGGAATATAGAGGCCAGGAGCATTCGTGTGGAAAGGTTGGCCACCGCCCACCACCCCTGATCTTCCACCCTGGTCTTGAGTGTACTTGTGTGACACGGCTGCACGGCGCGCCGCTTGAAGGGTTAAAACCATCAAGTATGGCTTCCTAGACGGAGCCAAAGAGTGCCAGAGGAGACTGTAAACAGAGCAGCCGACTTCCGGCTCTGGTGTTGCCTGCGGGCGGCTCTCTAGGAAAAGGAGCGCGGCTTGGACTGCTGGAGCAGCTGGCGGTCCTAGTGCAGGAGTCTTTGCTGCAGCGCTGGGGGCTGAGCTGAACGGAGTCCTGCCTGAGTCTGTTTCCTTGAATTTGGGGTTGGTAGACCGGGAGGCTGGTGGTGAAGCAGAGGAGGGAGACTCTGTGAGTACAGGACACGGAGGCTGGTGGTGTGTGTATGTTATATATATATAATCTCACACACTCTACTTTCTCTAGGGAGGGATCATCACTAGTATTCTATCTTGCGAATTGCCAGCTGATTGAGAAAAAACCCTCACCTGGTGTGCTCCTGTGCCTTTAACAGCAGCTTAGTATGCAGGAGTCAGCAGGCGGGCGGGGCTTTTCCTGGCATAGAGGTAAGCTAAGAAATGTCATGTGAGCAAGGGGGAAAAAATCTGCAGCAGCATAATATCAGAACAGCAAGCCAGCCAAGGCCCAATGAAGCAGGAAGGGTTTAACAGATGCACAGCATGCCTGCACAATGGGGGCTATAAGGAGTAGGCTTACCAGATCTCCACCTGGGACAGAGTGCTAGACCTTTAGGAGAAGGAATGTGGGCAGGTGTAGCTTGTTAAACCTTAGAGCACAAACAATCCTAGGCATGTCTAGGGGCTTGCTTCTGAGTAGACATGCCTAGGATTGTGCTCTAAGGTTTAACAAGCCACACCTGCCCACATTCCTGCTCCTAAAGGTCTGTCCCGGTTGGAGATCTGGTAAGCCTAATAAGGAGGGAATTTTGAAGCCTAGACATCACTACCCCAAAGGCCCTGTCCTGTGTCCCTACCAACCGCTATTCCAGTGGTGCCAGGAGACAGAACAGGGCTCCTACCAATTCTCTCGTCAGGCAGATGTGAATGTGATGGCCCTTTAGACACCACATAGGGGCTCCTCATCATAGGTAACAATCAGCGCTGTTGTAGGCTGCTTTTTGACCTCGAGGCCAGGCATAACATACAGGCATAAAAAACAAAATAATAATCAGTCATAAACACGGTTGGAAATTTGAGCAGCACAGAAGCAAAAGCATCCATGAAGCCAGACAGAAAACTAAAAGCCCTTTGAAATAAGATGGTCACCAGTTGTAAAAAAAAAAAAATGAATAGAGAAGGGGCCAAGAAAGCCGCCTTGGGAGGGGGTTCAAAGTCTGGGTGCTGCAATCAAGAAGGCCTGGCTGCCTGCCGGTACTGCGCATTGTAGGTGGTGGTGGGACAGGAAGTAGCGCCGCCTCTGAAGATCCCAGGGGGAGGGAGGAGCATGGAAGAGCAGGTGGCCCTAGGCAGAGGTGTCGCTACGGTGGGGGCCGTACTGTAAATTTCGTGCCTTCCTAGTCCCTGTTTACTCCCCGGTACAAGGTGGCCCCGCCCCCTCACCGTCGGAGCCCTTCAGTGCGGCGAAGGCAACGGGCAGGAGACTCCCTGCCCGTTGCCTTCGCCGCACTGAATGGCTCCGACGGTGAGGGGCGGGGCTACCTCGTACAGGGATTAGAACGGTGCAGAATGTACAGTACCGCCCCCACTGTAGCGACGCCTCTGGCCCTAGGCTTTAAGTAGCCTGGTCCCAAACCATTTTGACCTTTAAGTTGGCCCCCAAAACAAACTGGTAGCCAATCCTGATAAAATAGTATTGGAGTGTCTCTGACAAGAGGGTGTTATACTGAGGAGGAGGAACATAATCCTTCAAAAGGGACACATTTTCTCTGGCGTGAATATCAGAACTAATATTAGGCCAAGCATATACCCACTGTAATTTTTGAACATATTTTTTTCCTCTTTCCCCCCCCCATAAAAGGAACCAGTACTAGCTTTTAATTTCTTTCCTACCTTTCTTTATGAAACTGATTTCCATATTTATCCCGCCATTCCGTCCAAGGAGTTTAGGGTGGTATACGTGGTCCCCCTCCAACTCCCCTCCCATTTTATCCTCACAACATCCTTGTGAGGTAGGTTCAAGTGAGAGTATATGTGATTCTCACCCAGTGAACTGCATGGCTGAGTGGGAATCTGAACCCGGGTCTCTTCAGTCCTAGTCCGACGCTTTTTCTAACTTGTTCTAACCTCTGTTCCATTGTCTTGGAAACCCTCTCTTCAAACAATCCCTCAAGCTAACTTTTCAGTGTTGCTTTTTCTTCCATCTCTTTCTCTACCAGAGAAAAATCTTTCTGTTCAAGAGGAAATGACTGCAGAGCAGAGAGAATCATCAGCTCTCTGGCTTTTTCAGTTCCAGGTCTTGAATCCAGATATTAAAATGGAGGAGCAAGAGTCGACTTGCCCCAAACCAGAGATGGCCTCGCAAGGAGCAGAAACATCCCCTTACGTTGTCCAGGTGGGAACCATAAGGCAGTTTTTGGGATGGACGGCCCAGCGGACGAAAGAGGAATCAGATGAAGGATTGTCGCTGCTGTGGGATACCCAATGGCAGATGTTCCTCAAGGGCCTGCAGACTCCCCATTCTGGAAGGGGAACCCCACAGATGGCAAAGACTGTACCATGGGGGTGTTTTAATGCTGCTTTGACCTCTGTTGGGGAAAGAGCTGTAGTTAGCTGCCAAGTTAGAGAAGGACGTTTGTCCCAGGACCGGCCAACCTTCAGTGGAGGGAGGCAGCAGACCAGAAGTGGCCCGGACTCCAGAGCGAGGGAGGACTGTGAGCAAGTGAAGGGAGAGAGGAAAGGCGATGCTGCCGGCAGAGAACTGCAACGCCAGCAGTTCAGGCAGTTCCTCTACCAGGAGGCCGAGGGCCCCCGGGAGGCTGGCAACCATCTCCGGGAGCTTTGCCTCCGGTGGCTGAAGCCAGAGAGACGCACCAAGGAGCAGATTCTGGACTTGCTGATCCTGGAGCAGTTCCTGGCCATCCTGCCCCCGGAGATGCAGAACTGGGTCAGGGACAGCATGCCGGAGACCTGCGCCCAGGCAGTGGCCCTGGCAGAGGATTTCCTGCTGCGGCAGCGAGAGGATGAGGAACGAGAAAAGCAGGTGAGAAAGCTTTGTGCGGGATATAATTCTGATGACATGTTGAGAGAAGGGGAAAATGGCATCCTTTTAGCTGCTGAGTCCAAGTTGTCAGTGACTCACTCGTTCACTCCTCCTTCAGTAAAATGCTCTTTGCTGTTACAGGTGCTGAGGTTGCTCTGTGAAGGGACAGCATTAGAAAACACACAGACACGGCTGTGCAGTGAGGGCAAAGAGAAGAGTGACGACGGGGATACTAGCTCAGTGGGTAAGTAAGGGACTCTGGTACCTGGCGGTTGGGCTGGCGAAGCACCCTTGAGGTGCTGGTTCAGTGGCGGGGAGCAGCTGGGACTGGACAAATGGGCAGAGAGGATTGATGGGGCCGAAAAGGAGGGACTAAGGAAAGCAGGGGGCCAATGAGGATGTGACGATGGGGAGGAGCTTCTCCCGTAACCTGAGGGCAGGAGAGCAAACAGGGGAGCCGAAAGCAGGAAATTGAGAGAAAGAGGGGGGGGCAAGAAGTGCAGAGGGGCAGCGGGGAAATGCGTCGCACAGGGCCCAGGAAGAGGAGGCAGCTGCTCAGGGCTGTAGCTCAGTGACAGAGCACCTGCCTGGCATGCAGAAAGGTCCACCTTTCGTCTCTGGCATCTCCAGGCAGGCAGGAGGACTGGCAAAGACAGGTGTCTGAAGGCCCTCAAGAGCCGCCCGCTGCTGGTCAGCGTAGACAGCCCTGAACTGGATGGACCAGGGCAGGGTCTGGCTCCGGACAAGGCAGCTTCCTAGGTTGTCCTGCTGCCGTTCCTCGGTAGGGAGTGGAGGAGGCAGAGATGGCAAAGAAAGACGGCTCCTTTCTGCATATTGCTTCACAATAGCCAGTGGTGTACCGCAGGGTACGGGGACGGTCTACTCCAGGTGTCAAATGCTCCACTGACTGAGCAGCCGGTAGACCTGGCCTTCCCCAGGGGATCTTGAGGCGGAGGCCAGGTCTACCCTTTGCGTTGAGTGGCCCGCCCTGGGTGTCAAATACCCATGGCATGCCACTGACCATCGCCATCCACATCTCTTGCTGCAGGCTTTTGCAAACCCTGGTGAGCAGGATGGAGATCATTGTGTAGCAATTGTTTTGTCTTCCCTTATTGGGTCTTTCTTCCCCCACCCCCACCCCCAGGGAATGTTGGGCGCACAATCAAAGACGAGGAGGTTACTCAGCTAGAACGTTCAGAGCAAATGGAACAACCACCTGGACTGTCTTTGGGAAGAAGAGAAGAGGTTTCCAGACTTCATGAGGTGGGAAACATGAGGTGTGAGAGTCTGCAGAGGCCAGAGGAATCCCAGGAGGTAACTGGAGGAAAGGAGCATTTGTGTACTGACTGTGGGAAGCAATTCTCCAAGAGAGCTAGCCTTTTAAAGCACAAGCGAAGAATCCACAAGGGAGGGAAGCCGCACAAGTGTTCTGTTTGCGGAGGTTGCTTCCATCAGCGTTCAGATCTTGTTAAACACCAGAGAATCCATACTGGGGAGAAGCCCTATAAATGTTCCGTATGCGGGAAAAGCTTCAATCAGATATCAAGTCTTAAAGGCCATGAGAGATTGCACACCAGGGAAAAGCCATATCATTGCTGCAGGTGTGGAAAGAGCTTCTGTCAGTGTTCAGATCTCATGAAACACAAGAGTATCCACTCTGGGAAGAGACCATATAAGTGCTCTGTATGTGAGAGAAGCTTTAATCAGAAATCAAAACTTATGGGTCATGAAAGATCTCACACTGGGGAAAAGCCGTATCGGTGCATTCAAAGTGGGCGGATTTTCTGTCAGCACTCAGATTGCATTAAACACCAAGTTGCTCACACAGAGAAACCATTCAAATGTTCTGTGTGTGGGAGAGGCTTCCTGGTGCGATCCAGCCTCGTTGCACATGAACGGTCTCACACAGAAGAAAAACCTTTCAAATGCTCTGACTGTGGGAAAGGTTTTCAGCGGAGTTCAGATTTTATCAAGCACTGGAGAATTCATACAGGAGAGAAACCATACCAGTGCTCCACATGTGAAAAGACATTCAGTGACAAGTCAAATCTTATTGTACATGAAAGAGCTCATACTGGAGAGAGGCCATTTGAATGCTCTCACTGTGGGATCTGCTTCTGTCGGAAGCAAGAACTCATTAAGCACCAAAGAATTCACACAGGGGAGAAACCATATCAGTGTCCCATGTGTGAGAAATGCTTCAGTCGGAGATCGACTCTTCTTGTACATGAAAAGTACCATCGGGGAGTGAGGCCACATAAGTGTTCCAGTTGTGGTAATGGCTTCCGTCGGAAGTCAGAACTCGTTGAACATCAGAGAATTCACACAGGAGAGAAACCATATAAATGTTCTGTGTGTGAGAAGAGTTTTCATCAGCGATCTTATCTTGTTGTACATGAAAGATCTCATACAGGGGAGAAACCATTTAAGTGCTCTTACTGCGAGAATTGCTTCTCTCGGAACTCTGATCTCAATAAGCACCAAAGAATCCACACAGGAGAGAAACCATACCAGTGTTCTGTGTGCGGGAAAAAATTCAGTGACAAATCAAACCTGACTGTGCATGAAAGATCTCACACAGGAGAGAAGGCATTTAAGTGCTCTGATTGTGAGCGGGCCTTCTCTCGGGGTTCTGATCTCATTAAACACCAGAGAGTGCACACAGGAGAGAAGCCGTACAAGTGTTCCACGTGTGAGAGAAGCTTCACTAGGAAGTCAGCTCTTACTGTACATGGAAGAACTCACTTGTAAGTGAAGCTGAAAGACCCTGAATGGAACCTCATGGGGAGAAGCGTTACAAATTGTCCATGTACTGAGAAAAGCGGGAGAAGGGTGGGCCTGCCCTGTTGAACTGCCGCCTGCTGTTTAACTGTAGTGGTTTTTTGTAGTCATACTCTGGCTGTATGGTGGAGCTAAACAATGTGGGTTTTCTGGTTTTGGTTTTTACATGGTTCTAGTTTCACTCCTTGTCCGATTGTATTGCTTTGGGTTTTCTCTTTTTTTAAATATTATAGTGTTTTTAAATAATTGCCTTTATTGTTTGCCATCTTGAGCTTTCCTTGGAATTAGAGAGGCCCAGGTACAAATGTTTGTAAATAAATAAGTCTGCATTGAATAGAAAAAGAAAAATCTAATGGAAGAAGAAAAATCTAATAGAAAAATCTGAAGAAAAATGGAAGAAGAAATTACCCTGTTGTGAGTTAGTGTTGCAAACAGAGGCTGTTGTAGGGTTTTTTTTTTAAGCCTATGGTGGCCCACTTTCTCCAGGGCAGCAATATCTGGATAAGACAAGTGTTGTTGAGTCTCAGCTAGGATTCATTTCCCAATTTAAAAAAAAATCTTCACTGGTTCAGGGTGAGGCTAACAGTCAGGGTTGGGCCCATCCATGAGGCCAACTGAAGCAGTCGCTTCAGGCAGCCATTTTTTGGGGGGGACGATGACACCCGCCTCCATCTGCCCACTCACCCTCCACTCCTCCTCCTCCCACTCCCTGGATTGGAAGAGGAAGTGTGGAGGAGAGAAGAGGGGTGGACTAGACTGAGCACTGGCGACATTCTAACCCTCCTCCACAATACTTGTTCTACTCTGACCTCCTTTCTAATCCAGGAAGAGGGAGAATAGAGGCTGACTGGGAAGGGAGTCTGCATTATCTGGCTACCAGGAAGGAGGTCTTAGGTCAGCCCTGAGCCCTATATTTATTTATTTATTTATTTATTTATTTATTTATTTTTATTTTTGAGAATTTTTACCCCGCCTTTCTCCCAATATAAGGGTAATCAAGGCGGCTTACAATTAAAACATTGTTAAAATACATAATGAAATATAATACAATAAAAATAATTAAAACAGGTAATTAAGACAATTAAAAGAAACAAACCCCAGTGGGTCACCTTATAACTGCATTAATTAAAAAAATTAGGTGTTCCTATCGGTGTTCCGAATGCAAGAAAAACGTCTCTGATCAATCGGAGATTAAAGCTTTGAGGACGCACAGAGGGGACCCAACCTTACTCTGCAAGAAGACATCCAGACAGTGGGAAAGGGAAAGGCTTGGAATGGTTCAGTTCAGAGAATGCCAGAGCCAAAGCACAGCCAGCCCAGTCTCCTGCTTCCGATGCCTCCAGGAAGCCGACAAGCAGGACGTGCAGCAGGCGAGGGGCAGCTCTCCCCTGTTGCCCCTGTGCTTCAGAAAGGTGCAGCCTCTGAACACGGAGGAGGTTCCATTGAGCTATCATGGCCAATGGTTAGTTGGATGGCCCCACCTCCTAAACGTCACAGTGAAAATGGAGCTGCTTAAGGCCAGCTGCAGAGGACAGTGGGATGGGGGGGGGAGATGCTGTGGCCCTGAGGCCCTCGGAGGTGGCCCCCTGTGGAGGTTTGTGCAAATGGGAGGAACTGTTCAATTGTCAGACCCCTCAGTATTGGTGAGCCTCCTGGCAGTCAGTGCCCGGGGGTGGGGGAGCTCACTGTCCGCCCAGCTGGGCCAGAAGAAGCCACAGCCTGGCAGGCGTCAGGTCCGAGGTGGCCACTGGAGACAGGGAGCACTGGAGCAGGGGCCGGGGCGTAGGTATTTCCCCCACATACGTTGCTTGGACTCAGGAACCAACCCCGAGGCCAGGGGGGCTTTAGAGGACCTGGTGGACAGGGGTTGCCCCTTGGGGGGGGTGTCAGCTGACGGGATGCTCAGGCAGTCTCAGCAATGCCCTCAAAGCAATGAACTTGGGCGGTCAGGTTTGCAGCAGAAACACACAGGCCAAGACCGGACTAGAGCTGCTCTCCGCCCCAGCCCAGGCGGCATCACACGGCTGCGACTTCTCTTTCATCTTGTCTAATTATTAGTACTGTATAATCACTGTTTCCCATTTCTCCTACGGGAAATAACGGCGCTGACCTTTAAAGGGAGAACTGGGTGGCGGTCTTTTTTCAAGGAGGAAAATGGCTTGCAATGTGGCTTGCTTGCATGAGTAATCTAACAGGATTGTAGGGTTCCCTCTCAGCTTTGGAGCTGTACCCCTGGCTGATTAAAGGACCCTTGGATGGTATCCTGCATGGAGGCTCCCGTTATTGTGAAGTCAGCCTAAGAGGCGGTAAGCCCAAAGGAAAACGGAGCAGGCTTCCTTGAATTTGGTAACGGTGAAATAGGAGTATAACAAATTTGAGGGTCAAAAAAAGTTTATCAAAATTTATGGTGGTTTTATATGGATTTGAGGTGCTGATTCCAAAAATGACATCAGCTTTGCCCTATCATGTCCAGTTTGGGCGGTACGGCATCACAACCTTATAATGCGAGTCGAGCAGTTTCATCGTGAGGAAGCCATGGTGTTGGCTTCCTCACGAGGAAGCTGCTTGACTCGCATTATAAGGTGGCGATGCCGTACCGCCCAAACTA
The DNA here is from genome assembly GCA_026170595.1 of Plestiodon gilberti rubricaudatus. NCBI lineage: Eukaryota > Metazoa > Chordata > Lepidosauria > Squamata > Scincidae > Plestiodon > Plestiodon gilberti. The sequence continues at coordinate 262,707,994 of JANXHW010000002.1, read as the reverse complement.
AATATGATAGGGAAAGACTGTTGCCATTTTTGGAATCGGCGCCCCCAGTATATCCAGGGTCTAACCTTTTAAGACACCAAAATGTGCGCAGGCCTGCGTAATCAGATCTTGGTTTAGGGATCGCCACAATTGTAGAATTTTGAAGGTTCAGAAGGAGTTGCTGGTACTGGGGAAGAACGCTCTCCCCTCCCACAACCACCGGGGTGAAAACAAAGGGTAAGCTTTATACATTAGTCCAGTGGTGGCCAACCTTTCAACATGAATGCTGGCCCTTTAAATAGTTGTATTAAAAAGGTAAAGGTGACCCCTGACAATTAAGTCCAGTCGTGTCCGACTCTAGGGTGTGGTGCTCATCCCCATTTCAAAGCCGAAAAGCCAGCGTTGTCCGAAGACGCCTCCGTGGTCATGTGGCTGGCATGACTCTCCTTGCCGCAGCGCGTAGCATGCAGCTGGAACATGGAGCGCTGCTTACCTTCCCGCAAGCGGTACCTATTTATCTACTCGCATGCTTTGAAACTGCTAGGTTGGCAGGAGCTGGCCAAGCAACGAGAGCTCACCCCGTCGCGGATTCGAACTGCCGACCTTTCGATCGACAGCTCATGGTTCAGCGGTTTAACCCACTGTGCCACCCGCTGGCCTAAATGGTTGTATTGGTAAGGGCATTTCAGCAGGTGCAGCTGCTTTAGCAGCACCATCAGCACTTGCAGCTGCCAAGATTCTGTCTTTTGCACAACTCTTAAGAACACAGAGGCCCTAATGGTGGAAGGTTGGCCACCCCTGCATTAGTCAGTGCATAGTTCATTTTGAATAAATTGGTAGCTCCGTATGTTCTTGCTCGTGTCATTGTTTAAATCAAGAATGTGTGAGCTCTGTAAAAGTGGGATTTTGTTTGTTTGTTTGTTTGGGGTCATACTGTGGTGCCATGCCCTACCACGAGGCCAGCTGAGGTGGTTCCTTCAGGGGGCAGCAGGTTGGCTGCCCACGACCTGGATTGGAAAGGACAGAGTGGAAAAGGAAGTGGAGAGGCGAGGAGCAGGGTGGGCTCGACTCGCAGCGGCTCACAAACATGTTGGTCTCCGGAGCCTTTTTCACTCCTAACAGTTGTCTCAGCGAGCCCCAGGGCTCTGAGGAGCACACATTGAGAAACGCTGGCGGAGCATTTACAACCCCCCCCCTTCAGCCTTTTCCAGTCCAGGGGGCAGGAGAAGCAAAGGCTGGCACATCACCAGCTGGGGGGGGGGGAGGGCAGGGGCAGCATTTGGCCTGCTGCCTCAGGCACCATTAAACCTGGGAATATTGGGTGGGGAGAATACCTTTGTCAGAATCTAATGCCATGCCCCCCCCCCCAGTTTTCTCAGAGATTACCAAGAAGGAAACCAAGAAGGAAAATTCTCTCTCACTATGCACAAATGTGTGTAAACAGGGTGAGATTCCTTCCGAAAATCCAAATGTTTTTTGCAATGCTCGGGGACGGGGTGGTCATTGGGCAAGAAGATGCATATGTTTGTTAGTTAGCTATATCAGGGGTTCCCAACCTGTGGTACGCAGACCATTAGTGGTACGCGCACCACAGGCTGGTGGTACGCAGGCTGCCAGCGACCAAGATGGTGGCCACCATCTCGACAGCGCAGTGCTGTGCCAGAGCCTGAACAGCATGGAATGGCCCTTCCCACCCTCCCTTGTGGCTTACGGTGGATTTCTGCACTCCGGCGTGGCTGTGAACCCAAGAAGTAAGTGCCGATGATGTCATTGGCACTTACTTTCCGGTGGTACACAGAGGGGTGGTATGCCAAAGAAAAAGGTTGGGAACCTCTGCACTATGTGAACACAATACATTTCGATGGTACTAACTCCCTGGTCAACTGCTCTTTTGGTTAGAATGTGGGAATGAACATCATACGGGTGGGTCCTCTTGAATCTATGTTCTCCCAACAGGGAGCACGTTTTCCTTGTAAAGATACCGTGATTTCCTTATGATCATCCTGCCTCTCTTGGCCCAAGGAATCTACCATCAGAAATTCAAGACAGGAGGCCACAGAGGCATCGAAGCCAAGGGAGATGGAAGCGAGGCAAAACAAGAGGAGGTGCATTCAGTGCCATTACACAACCTTGTGCAATTTGTTGCACTAGGGGAGGAGGACCACGTTGTTGTGCCAAACTCCATGAAAAAGGTGAGTTTTGAGGAGGGAATGGAAGGAATCGAGATGGTATCGCACAGGTGCTCTGTGGGGGAACATTTGGAGGCCTAAAGGGGCAGTAAGAAGGGAGAAGGTGGAATTGTTTAGGGGCTAGGACTCTGTTGGACTGCGGGAGGTGGAGGCTCTGGGGAAAGACTGTTAGTATAATTCAATTACAGAACAATGCCCCATTCTCCATCCTCATCCAGCTCACATTGTAACTCAATTTCATTCCCATCTTACGGATCCCCACGGCTTTGCACCCAAAATTCAAAGCAAGAGCAGGGATGTGCACACTGCACAGAGAGGCGGACTCAGGTCACAGCGGCACCAGGTGTCTCTGTTGTTTTTGCTACTGCAGGGGCCCAACACAGCTGCCCTTCTTCGATTCAACACAGAATCCATGCTTGAAATTCACGCTCCAAAGTGCACATTGGGAAAGAGTTGGGGGGGGGGGAGAGACCCACCTCCTAATGATGAATCTCCCCAATTGCAATCTGATGACAGTTGGTAAAAGCCAAGGGTGTGGAGGAGGAGGAGGAGGAGGAGGAGGAGCAGGAGCTACTAATCCACGTCAGCCAATTCCGGAGGAGCTGCACTATCTGGTGTGATCTGTTCTAGGAAAGAAAGAAAAACAGGGAGCAAAACTAGGAAAACTGTGTTATCATCACCAGTTGCTGTTGTGAACGTTCGAGGTTTGTGAAGAAATGTCACCGATCAGATCTCTTGTATTGACCTCTTGGCTTCACTCATTTTTCTCTCTGGGTGTGTAAATATACAGGGTGCCTCAAAAAAAACGTACACTCATTTTAATGAGCTCTCGTTAATACTGTACATACTTCATTGTAGAGACCCTGCAACCCTCGGACATCTAAGGGGAGCCATTGAAGAGATTTGTGGAACCATCTCGGCGGATGTCTGCAGATCCCCCGGTCAACAATGTTGGTGGTGTAGAGGAATGGGGAACATTTCCAGCACTTGGTCCAATTTACTGATTGATTGATTGATTGATCGATCGATTTGATCAAGCTACTGCTTCTGTGTACACAGAGGCGTCATTAGGGGGGCAGGGGGGCGGGGGGCCCCTGGGTGCGGGGGCAACATGCACCGGGGGGTGCACTTGCTACCGGATTCAGCAGCGGCACGTCAAAAATGCACACACACGGCAGTTTTTCAGCCGCTTTTAGGCTGTTCACGGTGACGGGATTCGCCCACCCACCCGGGCCACAAACGGCCTAAAAGCATCCGAAAAAACACCCGGGTTTGTTTGTTTTTTTGGCGCGCCACCACTGAATTGCTGCTAAAAGGGGCGGGGCTTGTGACATCACACACCCGGGTGGGGCTTGTGACATCACGGGTGTCACGGCAACCACCACCCCCCGGGTTGTAGCGACGCCTCTGTGTGTACACCATATCCATATGCAGTATCTGTGCGAATTACAGCATAATACGTTTGACACTATAAAGCAGGGGTCTGCAACCTACAGCCTGTGGGCCAAATCTGGCCAGCCACCCAAAGTCAAGGTGGCTTTGTGCCTCCTGCCCAATTTGCCATGTGCCAGACAGGGATCGGCCAAGGCTGCCCCCCTGTGCCACTGTCAACTTGGGTGGAAGGCTTTGCCTTGCAAGCCACGCTCGGTGCAGCCGCTTTCAGGAGCTTGGCAACCAAGAAGTTTGGGTGATGATGAAGTTTGGTTGGCACCCCCTGCTATAAAGTGTGTGTACATTTTCTTGTGGGCAGGTTCTGTTGTTTTTCATTTTTGAATGCTGCCAACCAATTCTCTCTCTCTCTCTCTCTCTCTCTCTCTCTCTCTCTCAACAGAGGATAATATTTGATATCATCTGATGATGAAGGGGCTGAGGTCCGTGCTGCAATAAATCTGGCCGTCTCTAAGGTGTCGCAAGAATCTTTGTTTTGTTTTCAATCCAGGCTGAGATCGTCTGTGCATCCTGTGCTGCACAGGGTTAAAACCAACAGTGTCCTGATTCCCAGAGAGGACCAGAGACATTTGGAAGGGGAGGGGAGAATGTAAATAGTGCAAAGTCCTTTCTGGCTCTCCTCCCCCGCTGCCCCCCTCCCCCTGCCCTGGAGCGCCTGCCTTTGAATTTCCCACCACCCTTTCGCCCCGGAGTGATTTTAGTGCAACCTAAACCCGTCTTCACGGCAGCTCTCAAGCGGGGGTGAGTTGGAGGGGATCATTGTCAATCAAAGTGGGGGGGGGGGTCCGGCAGTGGGGAGGAGCAGGGAATGGAACTGGTGGGAAGCAGAATGAAATAAGGGCAGCTTCAGCCCTGCTGCTGCTGCGCTGCCGCCCCGCAAAAGCGAATTCAGACAAAGACAGCTCTGGACACACACACACATCACACGCTTGGAAAATCCTCAGCTGGGAGACTGAGTAAAAATAGGTGGATAGGAAAAATAAATACCCCCCTCCACGGCCCCACCTTCAATTTCAGAGGCTCAGGAAATCACCAGCTTCCTAGAGGAGGAGCCCCCCCCTTCCCTGATGCTCCCCCCTGGCATTAGGTGTGACACGAGAGAGAGAGAGAGAGAGATTGCTGGAGGCATTCTTCGTCCCCATGCTTTTGGAAGAGAGATTTTTCTGGACGTTTTGCCATGGAGCAGGGCACTATCAGGGGTGGCCCCGCAGGGCAGGGGTGCTGCGCGGTGGACAGTTGCTGGCGCCTGCCTTGAATGAGGCCATAGACGTAGCTCAGTGGCAGAGCGCTTGCTTTGCATGCGTAGGAACCCGCCGGGTTCAGTCCCTGCCTGGTGGTATGTCCAGATCGGGCTGGGAAAAAAGGCTGAAACCTCGAGAGACCTGCAGCCGGTCGGTCGGTGTAGACAGAACTAAGACCTGAGTCGGGTGGGCTGCACTCAGCTCCGGGCCAGGCAGCTTCTTCTTCGTCCCGAACGGCGGAGCGGAGCCCCTGCTCCTTCACTGCCTGCGGTCTGCTGGAGCGTGTGCAGCGGCCAGGAGAGAGGTCGGATGGTCCCTTCGCTGCCCTGGTCGAGTTTCCTTGGGCCCGATGACGAGGAGGGGCTGCTGCAGTTGTGTCTCTCCTTCATTCCTGTTCTCCGGTGCCTTTGCTTTGTCATCTGCTACCTACCATCTCTTGTTGGTTTTTGTTTTTTCGATTCTTTGAACGTGATCATCATTGTAAGGTGCCCTATAGGCATTGTCGTCCCCCTTCCTGTGCAGAAAAGTAGAAAATACTTATTATTATTATTTTTTTACATAAATTTCTTACATAGGGTTTGGGTACTGGGAGAGCCTTGTGTGACTTCTCCAAAAATCCTGGAAGCAGAACTGAAGGAAAAGCCACAATTGTGTGTGAGACAGAATTCAAAATAGCATCACCATCTTTAGAGTTGTTGCTCTGTTTTTTTTTCTTACCCATCCTCTCTCCTTTTATGAGGATGTTATCCCATCCTCTCTCCTAGGAGCTCTGGGTGGTGTTTGTGGTTTTCTATTCACCATTTTAAGCCTCACAACAGTCCTGTGAAGTAGGTCAACTTGAGAGAGAGAGAGAGAGAGAGAGAGAGAGAGAGAGAGAGAGAGAGAGAGAGAGAGAGAGAGAGAGAGAGAGAGGACTGCCTCAAAATTACCAAGTAGTACTGACTTTACATGTAGGTAGGTTGTGGCAGGGGGCGGGGATTGCAGCCTAAGTTTCCTGATTCCGAGTCTCACATCATCCGTGCTTGAATTATAGAGCGGGCCTGGCTGGCCCCCTTAAGGTTTGTGACAGCCCCCTTAGCTCCTGTTTTAGAAGGACGTTGGGGACCATGGTTTGGCTAAAATTAGGAGGCTGGGGGATTTCACTCAGTCCTGCCCCTGAGTGGAGGGCTGGGCGCTCTAACCACTATGCTGACTCTCAGGTGTTATAACTGCTTCACATACATTGTGCTGTTGTGATCTTTGACAATGACCTTGGTGAGTGTTGTCGTCCTGTTGCCGATGGGAAGAACAAGGCCTTGTTTGCTAGTCAGTTCAAATCATAGCAGAGGCAAGATTCAAACTGAGGACTTCCTGATTCGTATCTCAGTCTCTCGGCTGTGACACAAAATCAGCTCTAGCCCACCGCTTTCCTCCCCTCTCCTCCTCTTCTGCTCCATCTGCCTTTTCCAATCCATGGAGTAGGAGGAGGAAGAGCTGTGGAGGCAAATGGTCAAATCGAGGTGAGTGCCCTCTGCCAACCTGCTGCCTGAGGCAATTGCCTCAGTCGGCCTCATGGATGGGCCAGCCCTATGAGATCGTTCGTGTGTGTGTGTGTGTCGCCCCCTGCCGCAACCTACCTGATAGCGAAGGCCATCTTCTGAGTCCCTGCTCCAGGTGCCCCTGCCTTATAGATGAAATACACAAGGCCAGGTAGAGAACAGGGACAGGACCTTCATGGTTGTGGTGCCCTGGGTTCAAAATCCTCTCCCCACAGAGATTTTCTGGGTGCCAAGCGCTTGAAGTCTTTTAGACACCAGAAAAAGACATTTTAGTTTGCCCAGAGCCTTGTAGATCTGTTAAACGTTTTAGCTGCTTACCTTAATGCCGGTGATCATTTTTGCGGCTACTTTTTAATTATTATTGTGTTTGTCTGTTTTAATTTGTCAGCTGCCCTGGGAACAGTTTGGTGCTGAAGGGCCAGATTTTGAAATATGTTGAACAAAATAAATACACTGAAAGGTTATTTTCTCTTTCTTTCCACAAGGAGAAATAGGACTTCAGTGCAGGAGAAGAAAGTCTCACTCCGAATGATGTATGGAGCGTTTCTCCAGAGACCCCGAAGATGATAAGTGTGGTGTAGAAGTGTCCCGCTGGGCGTTTGAAAAACCCCTCTGGTGGCGATGTAACTACGGTCCCAACCACAGTGGCTGAATAATTGCATCTGCAGAAACTGTGGGCGTGAGCAGCAAACGTTGTCTGCAGGAGATAGAATTATTTTCTCCTCTGTCTCCAGTTCTGGGCTGCGTTGGAGTGCTGGGAGCGGATTCAGGAATGAAAATGGAGGAGCCGGAGTTGGCAGGCCCCCCCTTGCCAGAGACAGGGTCCAGGAGAGTGGGAGGAGCCCCCCGTGTTGCTCAGGTGGGGACCCTCAAGCAGTGCTTCAGAGGGACAGCAGCACCGCCACATGTTAAACAGGAACCGGAAGATGGAGTGTCGTCCCAGCGTTGGGAAGCCCAATGGCAGGAATTCCTGAAGGCAGTGCAATCCCCTCCGTCTGGATGGGGAAACTCACCCCATTCAGAGGCTGCGCTGTGGGGTGATGCAAAGACTTCCTTCGTCTCAGTGGTGGGTGCTGCTATCAGCGTAGAAGGACAGCGCCAGAATTTCAGGCAGTGCCGCTATGAGGAAGATGCAGGCCCACAGGAAGTATACAACCGGCTCCAGAAACTTTGTCACCAGTGGCTCAAGCCAGAGAGGCACACCAAGGAGCAGATTCTGGATTTGGTGATTCTGGAGCAGTTCCTGGCCATCCTGCCCCAGGAAATCCAGAGCTGGGTGACGGAACATGGTTCTGAGAGCGGCTTCCAGGCTGTGGCCCTGGCAGAGAATTTCCTGCAGAGGCAGCGGGAGCCCAAGAGGCAGGAAGAACAGGTGAGAACCAGGCGCCCCTGTTCAGGGTGGTGGTGCTGGACATCAGCGTCGGGAGGGGGGGGGACTGCAGCTGATCACCTGGACCAGGGCAGCCCTCTCCTCCAGTGACCATCTCCGACCATCTCTTTGCCTTGGCTGGTCCAGAGTTGGTGATGGTGCACAGCGTGTGGTGGTGCTGTGCACCAGTCAGACCCCCAGTGTCAAAGACTTCTGGGACCTGGGGGAGCTGTCTGTCTGCCCCAGTCGCTCAGGAGCAGACCCCTGGTCCAAAGGAGGAGGGGGCTGTTGCAAGGACCAGAGGGTGGGTCTGGTATAGTGCAAACCAAGGAAAGGTCGAGCAGTGGAAAAAAAAGGAGCAGCAGCTTAGATCTTCTTTCAACAGAGATGCATTGCTTGGACTACGGCTTTATAAGGCAGTGATTTTCAACCGGTGAGCCATGAAAGGTCCACAGGTGTGCCGCGAGAGTTTGGAGCACCGTGGTTGAAAATGATTCAAAACCTCTTCCGGGTTCTGCAGCTCTGTTTCTAGGGCAACTGTCTGTAGTAATGAATTGTCTGTCTGTCCCTCTTCCTCCGTCGGCAGAGGGACAGACAATTCGTTACTACTGACAGTTGCCCTAAAAACAGAGCTGCAGAACCCGGAAGAGTCTCCTGAAAGCCAGAAGTGACATCACAAGAGGCAAAGACCATAGAGGTCAGTGTGCCGTGAGAAGAAAAACATTGAAAATTATTGAAAAGTAGGCTGTTATAAGGCCTACTGGTAGGTCATTGGCACTGATAGAACGCTCAGGTGTGCTGGTATTGCAGCCTAGATGGCGCTGTTGAGCCACAGTGATGGTGTTCCAGCTTGCCAGGGAATCCCTACCTGTGGCGCAAGAGGCAAAATACCCTACTGAGAGCCCTGGTCCAAAACCACCCTGGTGCCACGTGGTCCCTCAGCCCATGAAGCAAAAATCTGTCTTGCAGGATGTGCCCTCTTGCTGTTTCATCCTGCCTGGACTAAAATACTCAGTACTACTGTCTTTCAGGTGGCAGAGCAGCTACTCCAGGAGCTGTCTGAAAATCTCCCAGGAAAAGAAGGAGCCCTCCTGGAAATCGCACGTAAGCAGATGTGCCGGGAAGTCAAGCAGGAGAGTGAAGACGGTGCCAGCTCACTAGGTAAGGATTGGTGGTGCCTCAATTGAATACACGTGTGGCTCTGGACAGACTGAGGCGTCACTGGAGGGGGGCGGTACTGTAAGTCCCGCACCGTTCCACTCCCCGTTTACTCCCCGGTACGAGGTGGCCCCGCCCCTTGCCATTCCGTGCGGCGAAGGAAACGGACAGGGTTGCCTTCGCCACACAGAATGGCTCTGACGGCAAGGGGCGGGGCCACCTCGCACCGGGGAGTAAACGGGGAGTTGAACGGTGAGGGACTTACAGTACCGCCCCCCCTCCAGCAACGCCTCTGGCTCTGGAGTGTTTAATAGGGTGCCAGCTGTGCGCCTCCACCCCGTGTGAGTTTGAAATTCAAGAATAGCTCTTCTTATGTCTGACCCCAGAGAGAACCCATAACAGATAAAGCAGGATTAAAAGAGGCGGACATTAAAAGAGGCCTGCTGGGTCCTGGCTAAGGAATGTGTCAAATTCCCTTTCAAAGCCATCTATGCAACTGGCCATCACCTCATGCTTGTGGCAGTGAGTTCCATAAGTTACTTATGCACTGTGGTCAAAAATAACTTCTTTTTTCTGTCCTGAATCTACTGCCAAGCAGTGTCCTTCCTTCTAGTATTAGCTCTCTCCGCCCCATGCGTCAACTTTATGAAGTTCTGTCATGGTCCCCCCTACCTCATAGTCATCTTTTTTTTTCCCTGCTATGATGCCTGCTATGTATTTTGTCCGACTGTTACTTTGGAAGAAATGCATGTGAGCAAAATGTTTTAGCTTGTTTGCCTTTTGCAAGAATTAATTTGGTGAGCTTTTGCTCCCATGAAAACTCTGTCTTCTCTTTGGACTCCAGGAGCGGATGAGTGGCAAGGCGAGAATGAGGGTGAACCATGTGCTGTGTTCGTGGAAGAAACCAAGCATCACATACCAGAAGAAAGAGATGGGAATCCAGATGAACCAAACCAGCAGGAAGGAAGCAAAACGGAGGAATGGAGGAACGAATCCAATACTTGTCGAGGCGGCGACTTCCACGACATTGCAGTCCAACAAAGAATACCCAACAGAAAGAGGAGGAATAAATGTAGTGTGTGTGGGAAAGTTTTCAGAGACAAAGCCTATCTGAATAAGCATCAGAGAACCCACACAGGAGAGAAACCGTACGAATGCTCAGACTGTGGGAAGAGCTTCCGTTGGAGCTCAGACCTTCATAGACATCAGAGAACCCACAGCGGAGAAAAACTGTATAAGTGTTTGGACTGCGGGAAAAGCTTCCGCCGGAGCTCAAACCTTCACAGGCATCAGAGAACCCACACCGGAGAGAAGCTGTACGAATGCTCAGACTGTGGAAAAAGTTTCCGTTGCAGCTCAAGCCTGATTAGCCATAGACGGACACATACAGGAGAGAAACCGTATGAATGCTCAGACTGTGGGAAAAGCTTTCGTCTGAGCTCAAATCTTATTAGCCACAAGCGAACACACACAGGGGAGAAACCATATGAATGCCCACACTGTGAGAAATGTTTCCGTCGGAGCTCACACCTCAATACCCACAAGAGAATCCACACAGGACAGAAACCATATCAGTGCTCAGATTGTTCCAAAACGTTTTCTGATCGCTCCAACCTTCTTAGCCATCTGAGGATCCACACTGGGCAGAAGCCGTACACGTGTTCAGACTGTACCAAAACCTTTTCCAATAAATCAAATCTTCTTAGCCATCAGAGAATCCACTCGGGAGAGAAACCTTACGAATGCTTGGACTGTGGCAAAAGTTTCAGTGTGTGCCAGTATCTGACTAGGCATCAGAGGAGACACACAACAGAGAAATTGTATGAATGTTCAGACTGTGGGAAGAGATTCAGTCAGAGCCAGTATCTTATTCGGCATCAAAAGCATTCGCATAGGAGAAAAAGCATGTGACGTGTGTGTGTGTGTGTGTGTGTGTGTGTGTGTGTGTGTGTGTGTGTGTGTGTGTGTAAAAAATTCTACTGGTTTGCACCTTAATAGTCATGACATAACTCATATAGGAAGAATCATATACCGGTACTTTAAATGCTTGAACTGTGTGAAGAGAGGACATGAGACCACAGCTCTTAATAACCACATAGAAGAAAAACCATATAAATTAGTGTTTCCCTTTTCTACCTGGGCCCAAGGACTGTTTTCTGTCATGCAGCAGAAAACATGCATGCTTTGCCTCTGGCTACAGCTGGTGATTTCACAGTCCCAAAGCAATCAGGTCTGCTTTTCACATGATCAGGGTAACACATAGTCGGGGGCAGCAGCATGACATAACATGCTCAATGCCAGCTCGGGTCCTCTGCCCCTGCCCTAAAAAAACTCCAAAACACCCTTACCACGCTCCTTTTGCACTGCCTGAATCCTGGAAGTGCAGGGCTTCCAGTGAAACCAGAAGCCCCACACTTTTGGGTGCCAGGCAGTGCACAAGGAGCATAGTAAGTAGGGGAAAGATCCTTGCATTAGAGTGAGTGTGAAGCAGAATCGAGGGAGGGAGTGGTGGCGACAGCGCCAGACTCAGGGTGAATGACGGCCCGAGTTCACCACCCCCTCAGAATCTGCCGCTGAAAGCAGCTGCTCCTAGTGCCACTAGGCTGCATGAGTGGGCTGGTCGTGCACGTAGCCCATTTGCCTCACTAGACACTGAAGAATCCACACTGGAGAGAATGGATAGCGGGGTTCTTATGTTCATCAGTGTCAGGGCATATGCTTGGCATGCAGATAGTCCCAGTTCAGTCTCCAATTGAAAGGACCTTGGGGAGCAGGGAAGATCTTCCTTTGCCTTAAGACCCTGGAAAGATGCTGCCTTTCAGAATAGACACCACTGGGCCAAATGGACCAATGGTCTGACTCAGTATAAAACAGTTTTCAGGATCAGGCAATATCTCAGTATTAGAGCAGCTGCCTTGCGTGGAGAAGGTCTCAGTAGTTTCAAGGATCTGCCATGCAAGGATCTCAGGAGCTGGGCTGACCTGACCTCTCTGTCTGAGACCTTGGAGAGCTCCTGCAGTAAGAACCGTACTGAGAGAGATGGACAGCAGTCTGGCTCTATGTAAGGCACCTTCCTACACAATTGCCGAGGAGGCCATGCCTAGCAATTAACTTTCGTTTCATTCCTTCCATCATCTCACGCCCATGCCGGCAAAGATACGCTACGATCGCTGACGGATCAGGAGAGAGATCTTGGGGTACTTATGAGGAAAGGCTACAGCGTTTGGGGCTCTTCAGTCTAGAAAAAAGGCGTTTGAGGGGGACATTGAGACGTATAAAATTATGATTGAGACGTATAAAATTATGCATGGGATGGAGAGAGTGGATAGAGGGAAATTCTTCTCCCTCTTGCATAACACCAGAACCAGTGGACATAAACTAAAATTGAGTGGAGGGAGAGTTAGAACAGACAAAAGAAAATATTTATTTACCCAGCGTGTAATTGGTTTGTGGAACTCCTTGCCACAGGAGGCGGTGATGGCACCTGGCCTGGATGCCTTTAAAAGGGGATTGGACAGATTTATGGAGGAAAAGTCCATCACAGTTTACAAGCCATGATGGGGATAAGCAACCTCCTGGTTGTAGGAGTAGGTTTTCTTTGTGCCAGGTGCAAGGGAGTGGCGACAGGATACAAGTATCTTGTTGGCTGTGTGCTCCCTGAGGCATCTGGTGGGGCCACTGTGTGATACAGGAAGCTGGACTAGATGGGCCTTTGGCCTGATCCAGCAGGGCTCTTCTTATGTTCTTATGTACTCTGCTGAGACCCAAGGTGAGGATGGGCTCATTCCAACCTCTTGGGCAAAGGTGGGAAAGAGAGAGAGAGAGAGAGAGAGAGACTGGGCTGTGCTTGACCAGCTTGGTAGCAGAAATGTACAGAGAAGGGAAGAGGCAAAAACGAAAAGCTGAAGGTTTGGGCATTGTGTCGTTCAACTGTACTGGTGTCGCTGATTGCACCACACCTCCGAGACAGTGTTCAGCATACCAAAGGTATCAACTGCTGTTTAGTCTGCAAGCAGTCCTGTGTGATTAAGCTTCCATCTTGGTTTATCTTACTGTAGGACTGTTGCCTTTATGTTTAATAAACTGCTTTGTTTGGAGCGGATGTTGTGTGAAGAGGTGGGGAAGGGAAGGGAGAGTGGGTCAGCCAAAGTCATAGAAAGATTCTTTTAGAAAGAATTGCTGAGCTAATTCTTCTGCAATCCAAAGGCCTCTAAGGGAAGGGGAGAGGCTGCTGGAGCTACTCTGGAAACCACTTGTTCGAGGCCTGGACCAGCCTTGCTTATAGCTCTGACCTGGGCTCAAGAGTTCTGACAAGCAACGTGGTCTTATTAAACCCACACTTCAGGTAGCAGAGCGGTGTCAAAGCACATAGATATTCTGGCCCTGAAGTTTGCTTCTCGTTGAAGACTTCCATCTATCGCCCACCAGTTTTGGAGCTGTGACTCACGCTATTTTTGTCCCTACTGTTTTCTCAGGTTGTGTTAGGCTGAGAGGTAGGGACTGGCCCAAGGTCACTTCGCAAGCTCCAGGGCTGAGTAGGGATTTGACCCCAGGTGTCCTGGGCTCATGTTTGCTGCTCTAACCACTACACCTTCCTAGCTCTCTTACTATTATTTCCTCCATATGTCCTATTTGTGTACCAGAAAGAGCGGCAGGAAACCATGTGATTCTTCTGCTTTGTCTTTCTATAGGGGCAGAGGGTGGTGGGGAGGCCTGTGATGTCATCGGAGACTCCTGGGGAGGGAGTGTGGAAAAGGAGAGTCCAATTGAGTGGTTCCGGGAGGCCAACCAGGAAGCCTGGTCTAGGGGAAAAGAACAAGCAAATGGGTGCAACGAGAGTGCTACAAACTCCTGCAAGACAGAGGGCGTGTGAGGTGAGCAGCTTGGTGCTGATTTTTTGCAGCCTGTGAGGAGACCAGGTGGGTTGGGTGTGTCCCATCTTTGAATGAGCCTGAGGCAAATGGGTGCTGTACAGTGTATATGGTTCATGCCACTTTCGGATGTATAACAGGAACAACGGGTGTGTGAAGAGAGAGGGGCTTAATGCCTCATGGAGGGTTGTTCTGAGAAAACGTTACTTTGGGTATCGTTCTGTCTCCCCACACGTCAACAGAGGACCAACCAACCCACACAAGCACTCAGGCATGTAACCCCCACCCCCCTGAAATTGCTAGACTGGCTTCCTGACTGTTTCCAGATCCAGCACAAACTCTTGTCCTTACTTGAAAAGCCCTGCATGACTCAACCCCCACTTCGCTCGCCATTTTCATATCCTGATGTCTTCTTGCCCACAATCTTCGCTCAGGGCTGGCGCATCTGACGGAGGCCGTCGCTTCCAGGAGTGGCACGGCGGCATTGGGGGGGGCACCTCGGGTTGCCTAGTCACTTCCATTGCTCCTCCTCGTCCCACTCCCTGCATTGGGAAAGGAACAGCTGGACGGAGCAGAAGAGGAAGTGTGGAGGAGACTGGGCAGCTGGCGCATCCTTCTCCTCCACTCCGCACTTCCTCTTCTGCTCCATCCCCTTCTTCCTTTCTCAGGTCAAGGAGTGGGCGGCACAGAGGTTGGCAGGTAAGCAGGCTGCCTCAGGCACCGAAAGACCTTGAGCTGGCGCCAGCGCCACAGGCCTCATCCATCCAAGGCTTTCCTTTTCCTTCAAAGGAACTGATCCTTCTGCCTGGAGCTGCCTCCCACATCCCCTGTGCAGGACCACCTCTCCCTCATGGTGCCACCTTTAAATAAACCCATTCCATAAGAACATAGGAGGAGCCCTGCTGGATCAGGCCAAGGCCCATCTAGATCTAGTCCAGCTTCCTGGATCTCACAGTGGCCCCACCAGATGCACACAAGACAAAAAGATACCTGGATCCTGTCGCCACTCCCTTGCATCTGGCATTAAGAGAGAGCCTATTACTAAAACCAAGATGTTGCATATACCCATTATGGCTTGTAACCTGTGATGGACTTTCCCTTCATAAATCTGTGTAATCCCCTTTTAAAGGCCTCTAGGCCAGGTACCATCACCACATACTGTGGCAAGGAATTCCACAGATTAATTCCACAGATTAATTCCATTCATGAAACCCACCTTTTCTATGAGCTTGTTTTTTTTAATATGACTGTAATCTTCATGACCCAACTGAAACTAAGCTTGAGTGCATGAGAAGAGACCAGACCAAGGGTCCATCTAGTCCAGTTTCCTGTTCCCCACAGTGGCCCACCAGATGCCTTTGGCAAGCCGGCCAGCAGCACAGGATGGCAGCAATTCTTGCTGTTATTTGCCTTTCATCAAGTGGATTTGAGGTACACTGCCTCTATACCTGGAGGTTCCATTTCGTTTGCAGACCTAATATATTGAGACAATATACTTAGTGCCACCTGCCATACTGTGAAATTCCACTAGTCATAATCACTGCACTGGTTGATACTGTGTGTGTGCGCGCGCGCGCGTGCGTACGCACGCACGGTCTTCCTCTTAAGTAGTGCCCAGACCCTGGTGCAAGGGGTACATGGTATGAGTCTCTGTAGTGTCCCCCAGGAGACGGGCTGTAGCAGCACGATGAAAGGACTCAGGGGGATTCATACCTGGTTGGGCGAAGCTCTGGGAGTGAAGAACTGAGGCTCAGCCATGAGCAGCAGGTTGAACATAACTATTTATTCCAGATAACTAAACCCAGGTCATCCCCTGTCCCTCAGTTCTCTTCACTGGGTGACTAGATGATGTGGGAATTAATCTGGGTCTCCCAGGGGTGGGGGTGTAGCTCGGCTGGTGGCTCTTAATGGGGCACGCTCCGTCTTCCAAGCAGGGCAGCGACACCTCCAGGCAGCCGTCCTCTCTCACTTCCCCTGGGCCTCAGAGCAAAGGCAGGGTTGGGGTTGACCCGGCCTCCTCCTCCGGGCCTTCTCCAGCCTCCCAGGGCTCTGGAGTGCCTCCTGCAGCCGGCTCCTCTGGAGTCTGTCTTGCCACCAGCTCCTGGCTCTGGAGGAGCATCTGCCCCTCCTTCCATCATGGGCCTGACTGCTTCTTTGGCCCTAGTGGTTCCTCCCTGGGGTGTTATCCTGCCAGACCTTGCCGGCACAGGAGTCTGGCTCCTGACCGGACTTGAGAACCCTTAGGTGGGAATCCTGTGAGGACTTGCGAGTGGAGCCGGCCGGAGTCTGCCCGGACTTACGACTTGCAGGGGGAAGGTCCTGTGGGGACTCCGGGTTGGGCGAAGCCGGGCTCGGATGGGGCTTACAGTATCTCACAGAGTTATGAAAATAAAACAGGAAGGGGTATAAACTTGGATCCCTGCCCCAGAGAAGGAGAGAACAACAAATAAGGTATCCTGCCATATGAAGAATGCATGCAGAATGCGGCAAATTTGAAGGGAGGGGGGTGACAAGACACCTTTGAGGGGGTGCCATGAGTACTGGCCAGCGGTCAGAAGACAAGTAATGGCTGGGACTCCCTCTCCTCAAAAGGGTTGCTTGCTTTTTTAGTCACCAACTCCCCCTGAGCAGGAACTC
This sequence comes from Plestiodon gilberti rubricaudatus, assembly GCA_026170595.1. Classification (NCBI taxonomy): domain Eukaryota; kingdom Metazoa; phylum Chordata; class Lepidosauria; order Squamata; family Scincidae; genus Plestiodon; species Plestiodon gilberti. The sequence continues at coordinate 262,691,563 of JANXHW010000002.1, read as the reverse complement.
TGAGAGTAGCAGCAGCTGCAAGGAGATGTTTACGCCCTGGGCTACAGACGCTGCAGCCACACGAAGTGAGAGAATCCTGACAGGGTTGGGCGGAGGGGACATTTCAGCTTACTGGTAGCAGCTCCTCGTGGAAAAAATAGCCCTGCTGCAAGTAAAAATGGCACATCAGGGGCTCCAGCTCCACGTATTCCCTGTTGTGCTACTTCTCTATGTGCCCACATACACACACACACATTTTTTTAATGGAGGGGAGCATTCAAACATGCGACTCCCCACCTGCAGTTTGAAGTGGTTCAGAACATTTTACCACTGCAGAACTGCACAGTCTCATTTGTGAGGTCCTCACACAGCCGAATTTGCCGGTTCACATAACTTCTTCAGATTGCCTATGTCAGGGGTTCTCAACCTGTGGTACGGGTACCCCTAGGGCAGAGGTTCTCTAAGTGTGAGGCGCGACTCCCAAGTGCAGTGCGTCATCAAAAGCAGCCAGGGGCTTTTAATCTTTTAATTAACACATATTCTTGCTTGCAAGAGAGAGAGAGAGAGAGAGAGCAAAAAGAAAGGTCCGGAAAAGCTGCCTTTTCACATCGGTCAAAGTTAATTTCAAAACACTTCAGGTTTGTTTCCACATCTTGTTTTTAACCACAGCGCCAGCAAGCGAAGCCAGCTTATCTTATGTTAAAGAAGATTAACAAGTCGTTAAGTACTCAAGTTGTCTGTATGTTTGCAGATAAGGTATTTTCATTCAGGTTTCATTCAGACATTGCAATTGGCAAGTAAAGTATTTTCTTTCCGTTGAATGTTTTTAAGAAAGCAAACACAAAACAAATGCAAGAACTGCAATTGAAAATGGTGCAGAGCAGGTTCTGCTTTACATACAGTCTTTGATTTCTATGTTTAGTTTGGTTGATTAATTATTAGGATTTCTCTCCTCCTTCCTTTCTGACCCACCTCTAAGTTAGTTCCCCACTCTATTTGCTGGGACAACCCCCCCTCCCCCGGAAACTGCCAGGCAGTATAAGAATCTGTTTTTCATCTTGCAAAAATGCTACCAAAAGGATCTAGCTTTCTCTCTCTTTCTCTCTTGTGCAACTGGGGCTTCCCTCCCATGCTTTGATGTTTCTCTTGCCATGTATAGGAGGACTAACACAGACGACATCAGTGCCCTCTACCCAGGCCTGCCAATGGAGGGAGGGCAGCATCCCAACCCCACCCTGCGCACTCCTGGCTTAGCTGCTGCTCAGCATAAGCATGGAAAATCCACTTTAGGGCTCATTTTGGGAATATACACATACATATACACATACATATAAGAAAGAGTGCCTGTTTCTTCCATGCACTGTAATGGGGAGTCACGGCTAACAGTGAGGGAGGTCAAGGGAGCCGCGAGTCAAAAAAGTTTGGGAACCACTGCCCTAGGGGTACGCAGACCTCTTGCTGGGGATACACCAAGCCCTGCCCCTTATCTGCCCCATCAGTGTTAATTAACATGGATTAACATAAGCGTTAACATGGATTTTAAATTGTAATTGTTTTTGGAGCCCTTCTGTCTCTCTGATTTTGGTTTTGGGCTTATTTTTGTACTTTGGAAAACGTACTTTGGTGGGGTGGGGGAGGGAGGAGCTGATTTTGGGAAGTGTGACTTGGAGAAAAAAAGAGATCCTTGCATATGTCTGTCTGTCTCACAGAGAGAGAGAGTTAAATAAGAATTTTTTTTCACATTTAATTTTTTTAGTACTTTTTTATTTAATGATTACCTAATTAATTAATTGATTAATCCAATTAATTAGCAGTTAATTAGCAGGGGGTACTTCAGAAAATTGGACCGTGATAGGGGGTACCCGGTCCTCCAAAGGTTGAGAACCCCTGGCCTATGTGATCCCTGATTGGTTGGGATCACCTCAGCAAGAAAATCCTGGTTCTTCCTTTTTGAAATGATATGAAGTCTGCAGAATGGGAACAGAAGCTCTGGGATCAGGCAGCAAACAGGGTGTAAAACAACCAGGTGCAAGGTGGGCATTGTAAAACTTCTCCCAAACCCCAGCTTCCCCCCAAGTTAATTAGCAACAACCTGGTGCAGCTCTACTTCTTAGAAAACCGTGGGCTGCAAAATCAACAAGGACTGCGGCATAAATTGGTGTTCTTGATTAAAGGCCTATACAAAGCACACAAACCACCATCTATTTATTACGAAGAAACTACATACAACCACACACAAAAACCCCATTTACTTTTGCGCTGATGATTGTTATCCCATAGTGGTTTGCTTCCTGCAATTCCTCTGTAAGCGCTCCTGTAAGCCTGAAGTGCCCTTCCTCAAAATTCAGCTGTGATCTTACATCAACTCTGCCATGATGACCAAACCACTAGGAAAGCTGGTCAGGCTCACTTTGGGTTTAGCGCCTGTGTTGCTAATGAAGGACAGGTTTCTGCCAAAACTTTCTTGTCGTCTAAACAGTCTATGGCTTCGCTCCTAGCTGGGCTTTTACATGCATAATAAGATTAGATGGGTTACTAAGGGCTATTTTTTTAAACTCCCCTCTAATGGGTTCTACAATGTTTGATAAAGATCTAGGTTAGCATAGCTTTCTCCTTGCCTGGACTTTCTGATGCTTTATATATAAAGACATGCTTATAAAGCTCCCCCCCATGCCTGGCAATTAGTACCCTTTATGTTTGTAAGGCCTCTCCCTCCTTGTGGGTTCTTTTGTGCACCACAAGATGTGCACTGCACGTAAAGCTTCTCCCGCAGGTCAGGCATGTGTACGGTTTCTCTCCTGTGTGGATTCTCTGGTGCTGCATAAGGTGTGCGCTCTGACTGAAACTTTTCCCACAGGTTCCGCACTTGTACGGTTTCTCCCCTGTATGGGTTCTTTCATGCTTCACAACATCAGAACTGGTCGTGAAGCTTTTACCACACAGAGAGCATTTATAAGGCTTCTCCCCTGTGTGGATTCTTTTGTGTTTCACAAGGTCTGAGCTAGAACGGAAGCTTTTCCCACAGGCGGGACATTTACACGGCTTCTCCCCTGTGTGGGTTCTCTCGTGTTGCGTTAGTATCATGCTCTGACTGAAGCTTTTGCCACAGTAGGAACACTTGTAAGGTCTCTCTCCAGTGTGGCTTCTCTGATGTTTCACAAGGCCCGAGTTGGAAGCGAAGCTCTCCCCGCAGGTGAGGCACGTATAGGGCTTCTCGCCTGTGTGGGTTCTCTCGTGTTGAATCAGGTTGGAGCTCCGCTTGAAGCTTTTCTCACAGAGGGAACAGTTGTACGGTTTTTCCTCAGTATGAGTTTTTTTATGGTTAACAAAATTTGAGCTGGTAGTGAATCTTTTGCCACAGTCTGGGCACTGATAAGGTCTCTCTCCAGTGTGGGTTCTTTGGTGAGTCATGAGGTGTGCATTGGAGCAGAAGCTTTTTCCACACAAGTAGCATTTATATGGCTTCTCTTCTGTGTGGAACCTTTCGTGGACGATAAGGTAGGACCGCTGATTGAACCTCTTCTCGCATACAGAGCATTTATACGGTTTCTCTCCTGTGTGGATTCTCTCGTGTTTCACGAGGTCTGAGCTCTGGTGAAAGCTCCTCCCACAATCAGTGCACTTATATGGCTTCTCTCCCACATGATTTCTTTTTTGATGGTTAATAAGGCTGGATATGCTACAGAAACTTTTGCCACAATCTGAGCATATGTAAGAAGTCCCTTCTGAAGAGCTTCCTTCTTCTAACCCTGGGATGACACCCGGCAGATCCTCTGGCCTGTGCTGAACCTCATAAATTCCTTGCACTTCGTGAAAGCTGGCAATGTCTCCTATTGTTCCCAGCAACGGCTCACATGGCTCCATGTGCTCAGGGAGTTTCTGCTCAATAGCCTCCTCCTCCTGTGCACTCATTTGTCCACCAATAGCTAAAATTTTAAAAGATAGAGAGAGCACAAACACCAATCAATCGTTATGCCAACGGAAGAAGGTGAACCAACTGTCATACCCACGAGGCACTGTGGAGGAATCTAGCTTCTTTATCAGCTGCAGCCACAGGACACACACTCTTCCCATGACACCCCTCAGGACACACACACACTTCCCATGACACCCCTCAAGTCACAACATTTCTTTACAAGCAAAATGCCTTCCATTATGACCAGGGCCATGAGGGAGTGCTTTGCCTGCAGTCAGAACAGTGGTTCCATGCAGCATTGAATATAGTGCTATATATTATTCAGCAACGCTAATTTCCCATGGCCAAGATCCTTCTATAATGTTTACTCACAAGTAAGTCCAGCGGGTGGCACAGTGAGTTAAACCGCTGAACCATGAGCTGTCGATCGAAAGGTCGGCAGTTCGAATCCACGACGGGGTGAGCTCTCGTTGCTTGGCCAGCTCCTGCCAACCTAGCAGTTCCAAAGCATGTTAATGTGAGTAGATAAATAGGTACCGCTTGCGGGAAGGTAAACAGCGCTCCGTGTTCCAGCCGCATGCTACGCGCTGCGGCAAGGAGAGTCATGCCGGCCACATGACCACGGAGGCGTCTTCGGACAACGCTGGCTCTTCGGCTTTGAAATGGGGATGAGCACCACACCCTAGAGTCGGACACGACTGGACTTAATTGTCAGTGGTCACCTTTACCTTTTTGTTAAGTCTTGTTTACATGTTCCCCTCTCTCTTTGTACCAAAGCTGAGACACAGTGAGTGGCCCAAGGGCACACAGATTGCTTCTTGGCTGAATGAGGATCTAAACCCCAATCTTTCTATTGCAATGTCAAAATATGGACACTCTGAAAAGTTAGCTGCCAGCCAGGGACCTGGAGGGACCAGCAATTATCTCCACTCCTAGACAGGTCAGAGATAGTTGGTGCCCAAAGCTATGAATTGCTCCAGTGGGATGAAATAATGGTTGCCATCTATTTGAAGGGGGGGAGGTGGAGGAGAGATTTTGTATTACAAAAGGTTTCAGGCACACAGCTTCCCTGCCTGACTGGACAATCTTGGACTATAAGCACACACATGAAGTTCCTAGACCAGATGCAAGCAACAAAATAAATAAATTCTTTTCCATCTACTTATTGGGGTGTTTGCAGAGGCTCAGCATCCACTTGGATTTCCTCTGAATTGCAGAGTCTCCGGGACAAAGCCTTTTATTAATGAGGATATATTTTAAAAAACTAGATGGACAGAGGATTGCTAACTTTTCAACCAGGCTCTGTACCTGTGCTTTTAAAAGCAGCGAAAGGTGCCGGTGCTAACAGGTGATGATGTTTTATCTCCTGCTGTGAAAAGCTTCACCGGCTTACTCTGCACATCAAAGCGCTGACTGAAGCACAAGAGGTCGCCAGGGTGTTTATTGGTTAGCCAGCAACCTTCCAAACCCAATCACTTTGCATTAGGGAGAAGATGAAGAGTCTTCTCCCACTCTACCTGTATCTTTCACTGACTCCAACATGATCGGAATGAGCCATCAAAAAGACAGAGGGGCAAGCAAAGTTGTCAACTGTCCGCCGGGCCTCTGCAGCTGTGCTTTGTTGTCTGCAACCCAATTTGCAGACATCAGCCAGCATCTCCTCCTCCTCCGTGCCATGAAAAAGCGTTCGGGGCTGATCTGCCACACGTCCAGCTGCCCTTCTTTTTAAAAAAAAGGGTATTTCAGGCCGCTGTTTTTCTGGTCCGTTGCAGCCACATCAAGAAAAACAGCCTCTTTTCCCACCCTTGCCCTGCTCGCAAGAAGAGAGCTGAATGAAAAACAGGTCGTGCAAGTTGCAGACAGGCCCCGCAGGCTCCCGCTTCATCTAGCAGGCTGGCTGGCGAGCGAGGGGACGTCCCTCTGCTCCCCCATTGTCCCTGGCTGTCTGCCTCTCCTGCTCCTTTTGTCTCTCCTTCCCAGCTAGGAAAACCACTCCACAAAATCCCAGAAATAATTCCCCAGCTCCGGCCTCCTTCCAGAACTCACCTTCGCCTGAAGGCTGCAGCAAAACCCTTCTGATTGCAGATCTATAGCAATGCAAATATCCAAATGGAACAGGCTGAGCTGGGTAATTGAAAAGGCGGCGCGGGGGGGGGGGGGGTTGAGACGAGGAGGGAGGGAGGCAGAAAGGAACCGGAAGTGGCCGGCGCTGCTTAGAGTCCCCCTCGTGGTTTCTTTCTGGGCCTCTCTAGGCATCGTCGCGTCGCTACTCCCAGTCCACGGGAGCTCCAAGTCCGCTTGCCTTTTAAGGTGCCACGAGAGCCTTCTTTGTTTTGCCTCCTCCTGAGTTTTGAATATCTAGAGCAGGGGGTCTCAACCTTTGGAGGCCCAGGTATCCCCTATCAGTATCACGGTCCAATTTTCTGAAGTACCCCCTGCTAATTAACTGCTAATTAATTGGATCAATTAATTAATTAATTAGGTAATTAATCGTTAAATAAAAAAGTAAAACAATTTTAAATGTGAAAAAATGTCTTATTTAACTCTGTGTGTGTGTGTGTGTGTGTGTGTGTGTGTGTGTGTGTGTGTGTGTGTGAGAGAGAGAGAGAGAGAGAGAGAGAGAGACACACACACACACACACACGCAGGGATATTTTTTTCTCTCCAAGTCACACTTCCCAAAATCAGCTCCTCTCTCCCCCACCCCACCAAAGTACATTTTCCAAAGTATAAAAATAAGCCCAAAACAGGCTCCGAAATTACAATTTAAAATCCATGTTAATTAACACTTAATTAGCTGCTGCTGATGGGGCAGATAAGGGGCCGGGCTTGGCGTACCCCCAGCAAGAGGTCCGCGTACCCCTAGGGGTACCCGTACCACAGGTTGAGAACACCTGATCTAGAAGGAAATCTTAGATCTGATTTGTAAATGAAGAAACAAACACTGATAGCTAGGCAGGGTCGGCCCATCTATGAGGCTGACTGAGACATTTGCCTCAGGCAGCAGGTTGGCAGAGGGTTCCATTTGCCTCCACTGTTCCTCCCTGTTTGGAAAAGGGGGGTGGAGTAGAAGAGGAACTGCCACGGAGAGGGAGGCTCCAACACAATATTTTCTTCATTTACAGATTCAGAAGGCTCCAACACTAGCCCATCACCACCCTCTTCCAATCCAAGGAGCAGAGTTTGGCACATGAGAGAGAGAGAGAGAGAGAGGCATTTGGCACAAGTCCCAGGCACCTGGGGGTCTTCAGCTGACCCTGCATCCATTCCAGCCTGACCCTATGCTTTTTTTTTTTTTCCATGGGAACAGGTCTCTCTGTCTGTGTCCTGTGTGGCTTACTCCATAAGCGTACCCAGGATTTCAGCTGTAAATTCTGATCATATGTATGTTACCTCAAGCAAGTTTCATTGAATTCAATGGAGTTTACTCTCAAGTACCACAACCTGATCCTGGTGCATTTCTGCAGAAGCAAACCAGTGGAAAACATTATTCAGGCTAGAATGGTCAAACGTATCCGGGAAGGATCAACATACATAGGATCTCCAAGGGAGAATCTCGTCTCAGCAGCCTTTCAACAAGTGGCAACAAACATGAAAGTTCTATCTACAATAACTTGTTCACACACACACACACACACACACACACACACACACACACACACACACCACAGCCTGCCGCTATGAGAACATACAACATACAATTATCCTTTTTGTATAATCTCTGAACATAGAGTTTACTGTTTATTGATAGACTAACTGATCCTATTAATTTTTTCTAATCCTCTTTTAAAATCACCTAAGTTAGTTGCTGTCACCATATCTTGTGGCAGCGGTTTATGTATCATGTGATAAAAGGGTTCTTATTAATGTTCTCTCGCTGCCACCATTATATCTGCATCAATGCTAACCATCGATGAACTAAAGTTGCCCTTAACCAAAGTTTCCATGATCCAGGGCTTGAGGTGGGTTTCAAACTCTGGTTACAAGGATAGCTGCTTAGTATCAACTACAGTTAACACTGACACAGATGTCAAATTTGATAACTTGCTATATATATTTTTTGTCATGGTTTTCTCTGCTGTGGGTTTCAAAGTATTTTGCAAGAGCTGGAATATCACAGAGCATATATACTGTAGTTTGTTTCTCCCATGTGAATTCTTAGATGGGTGGGTCTATTTGACTTCAGGTCAGTGAAAGCCAGTTACTAGTTGCCATGGAGCAGCCAGTAAGTTTTTTTGCTTGATTTAACTTAAGACTTGCCTTTCTGCACAAAAGTGCATTCGAAGCAGTGTACAAGGTCTAAACATGTTCTTATTAACACACAAGTATACAGTCAATACAATTGACAATTAAACTGGCAGTCCGGCACGCAGCAGACAAAGTGAGGTGGGAGCCCAACAACATTATCCAGAATCCAGGGATTTGTTGGAAATCTCCAGGTCTCAGGGTAAAAGAAGTCAACATCAGATACGCTGTGTGATCTTTTTTCAGTGTAAACTTTATTGGCTTTGGCACATATGGAACAAAACAAGCACCATCAGTCCTCCCCAGACTCCCCTCTTCTTCCTAGACTAAAGAGGATACAATGCTTGGTAAACTGAGAATTGCAAAACCAGAATGTTGTAAAAACGGGGTGGGGATGGGCGAGAAATTGTGCATGCCACCAAAAATAATCTCAATCCAAATCATTCCAGGAAATGGTCTCCCAATGTCTAAAATCGCTCTAATTTATCCTCTTATATTGCTTCTTTGGGTAAAGCTAGCTTGGAGCACTCCAAGCTCCCTTCCCTGATGATAAGAAAGATTCACAATCTTCCGTCCTGTGAAAAGCTCAGGGCAGCATACAAGGTTCTCTCTCACCCCTGCCTTTATCCTCTCAACAACCCTGTGAGGTAGGTTAGGGAAGGAGAGAGAGCGATTGGTCCAAGATGATCCTGCGATTGAAGCGGGAACTGAACCCAGGCCTCTCTCCCCTCCTAGTCCGACATTCCAGCTGCCACACTACACGGTTACCCCTCAAGCTCACTCAAACCTGGCTCTCCCTGCCCCAATATCCTAGTCTCTAACAGAACCAAGTGCTGGGTAGTGGTTACGAGGAGAGGGGGGGGGGGGGAAACGGGACGAAGAGCAGAGACACCCAGGTTGAAATCTTATTGGGTCTGAAGCACACGGGGTGCACATTTCTGCCCTGCTCTTGGGCCAGTCTACCTCAGAGTCCTTGTCAGGGAGGGGAGGGGACCATGCACGCCCCCCCCCCCCCGATCCTTGGAGGAAGGGTGGGATGAACAGTCAGTGAGTGAATGGATGTTATGAACGACAGCACGTTTAAATCAGTCAGGTGCTTTAAATGTGCTGTCATTCATAACATTCATTTGTTCACTGACTGTTCATCCCACCCCTCCTCCAAGGAGCTGGGTAGCGTCTCAGCTCAACATACGAGTCGCCCTCTGGAAGAGCAATCCCCAAGATGAATAGAAAAAAAAGAAACATCCCCATAAAGACTCAATAGGAGCTGCAAGAAGCCTGCCAAGGACAAGGAAATCCTGGAGTCACAGTCCAACTAACACAACCTCAGGTGGAAGATCCGTAGCTGCAGGTTTGGAATCGCACAACCACCCAAGCCTCCCATGTCAACAGAACCAGAGTGAAGCAACTTCCGGAACCTTCCAGTAGTTCCACCTCTCCCGATTCACTTGTAGCAAATGAACCTGTAAGATGGGCCTAGAGTCTGCTGGTGGGAGTCAGTGTTAAGCAACGCCTTATCTTTATTTACCACCTTCTTACAGTATCCACATCCTACCATAAAGGCAGTTGCCCAGCATGGCTAAGGAGATCGGAGCTCATCAAAACTATAGTGTGTAATACACATTTCAACACTGGCATGAGCCAAAATGGCTCGTCTAGCGAGTTCACATAGTCCACAGTTTCTTGCTTGCTTGAAAATGACCTTACTATTGACCTTGCCCAGTTTAGAAAAGTTCATTCAGGCAATGAATGAAAGCAGTTAACTAGTATTTGTCTTGTGCTTCCTACATGCTAAAAATGGTGTCACGCTGGTTTCACGCTGGTGTAAGTTTCAAGAGATCGCTTCTTCACAAGCTCTTCTCTGTCTGTTGGCAATATCTACTGGGCTATCATCAGGTCAACAAAATCCCAATTGATCATATTAAAAACATGAAAAAATAGTTTTGAAGAAAATCACATGGGTGCACACGCATTTTGCAGTAGGCAACGCTTAGAAGACGCATTCCTTCCTGTGGCAAAGCAATGAGAGAATGCCTCTTCAAAAACAGCACCCACGACTTGCAGTTTTTATACGCTTTTGAACTAAAATAAATGACATTTTCTGAAAACATGTTGCCCTATTAATCAGGGATGTCTTTATAGATAGATCAAAAATATTTTAATTATTAATTTGACTGATTAATTACTTGAAAGTGGCTGTCCTTGGGCCCACAGAGATGTGGTTAGAAGGGAACACTTTTCTAAAGGGTTAACATGCCTCTGTTCCTTCGACTACAGAGGACGTGATCTTTCATGTCTTTTTGGGGTCCCAAACCTTTTCCCCACAGTCTGTGCAGGTCAAGACATTTCTCTCTTGTATGATTTCTCTGAGGAATAACTAAAAAACACTTGATATACAACAAGTGCCTTTGCTACAATCTAAATATTGATTTACTTGATTCTCTGCCTTGTGAATTCTTTAGCATCTAATAATGTATGTGTTGCAACAGAAGCAGTCTCAGACCATTGACTGTGTTTTACTCCTGTGTGTTCTCTGATGTTTAATAAGATTTGAGCTCTGACAAAAGCTTTTCCCACACACAGAGCACTGATATGGTTTCTCTCCTGTATGAATCCTCTGGTGTGTATTCAAGCCTGATTTGACACAAAAGCTTTTGCCACAGTCTGAACATTTATACGGTTTCTCCCCAGTGTGAATTCTTTGATGTGAAATGAGATTTGTGTTTCTATTGAAGCTCTTCCCACAGTGCAAACATTTATGTGGTTTCTCACCAGTATGGATTCTCTGATGGCTATTAAGTTCTGATCTCCTACGGAATCTTTTCCCACAGTCAGAGCATTCATATGGTTTTTCTCCCATATGGATTCCCTGATGATTCTTAAGATGCTGCCTCTGATAGAAGTTCTTCCCACATATCGAGCATTCATACGGTTTCTCTCCTGTATGGGTTCCTTGATGACTTATGAGATGTTGCTTCTGATAAAAGCTTTTCCCACATACTGAGCATTCAAATGGTTTCTCCCCTGTGTGGATTTTCTGATGCCTACTAAGGTTGGAGTAATGTCTGAAGATTTTCCCACACACTGTACACCTGTTCCGTCTCTTTACATCATGGGATCTTTGCTGGACTGAGATTTCATGGGAGTTGTCATCTTGACAAACAATGGCTTCATACCTCCAGTCCCCAGTTTCATTTTCTTTTTGCCATTTTGGCTCATGTGGGTGCCCATCGTCTTTTTCCACTCCAGGCTGCTTGCCTTCTTTCAATGATGTCCCACATGGTTCCTTTTCATTCTTGCTCTGCTCTTTGTCACCTTCTGGAATAAATAAAGTTCATAAATAGAGACATTCATGGAAGATAGGACATTGCTTTTGGAAACTTCAGGGTCAGAGGGGTCCGGCTCAGTCAGGAGAGCTGCCGCCTTGCAAAAGCCCGAAGATCGGCAAATGGCAAGTTCGAGACACACCACCGACAAAAAGCCTGTGAAAAGCCTCCGTGAGGAGAGATTAGAGCTCCCTGCTTTGTCAGTTGAGTGTGGGAGGCGCCAGCCAGCAGAAAAGCCAGGCTGCAAAAGGATACTACCTGGAATGTAGCTGTTCATGAAAGATTGGACATTTATACTGTATATTGTAAAACCTCTCATTAGGGGGGTTAGGAAAGCCTACCCATGTCCACCGCCTTGAATTAAAGTCGGAGGAGAAATCCAATGACCAAGAAAGGTGGTATATAAATACTGTATATTATATATTATTCACAAGGCCATCTACCTCTGAATACCAATTGCTGGGGGCAGAGGGAAGGCTATTGCCTGTGGCTATGTCCCCTGTGTTTGTATGCAATGCAGAACTGTGGCTTAATTCAACCTGTAGCCAGAAGCTTTCATTCATATGCTCTTGTGAGTAATGGAGGTGTAATGGGTGTGTGTGTGCGTGTGGGTGTGCAAGCGCACAGCTCTCAGGACAGGAGTCTCCTTCTTGTAGTAGGAAACGGTGGTTTCCTATCATGTCCGGACTCAGCCTAAGCACCTTCAACATCTCAATCCCAGGACATGGGTGAGAAATACTGGTAACCAAAAAGGAAAGAAATCTCCTCTTTGTAACATCTATCTAGGGAGCATGTATAGCGATAGGGAGAGAAGAGCATTTATATATTCCAAACTTTTATTTAATCTTTGCTCAGCTTGTGAAATAGTGATTCTTCTTCCTAATTATCCTTTTGTTTTCAAGCAAGCAAGCAAGCACTCAGTAACTTTTATTCTTTTTAAAAGGAAGTGCGACTTGTGCAGTTTGTTTCTGCAAACCAATCCAGACCCAGCCTCCTCTCTGCTCAGCACCTGAAACTCTGTGTGTTTCCCAGCCTTCACTCACTCCCCCCCCCCACGCTCCTCCCTTGCAGTAATATGCACCATACACCTTCTCCCCCCACCTGGTTTTCTCCTTTCCCCAACATGCACTGATCTCTCTTCCCCCACAGCAGGCTTCCTCCTACCCCATGCTACTAATCTTCCCTCCCCAGCCACTCTGCTCCTCCTCTAAGTCCTGCTCCCTGCCACTTCAAAGGGCGGGAAATGGAGGAAGGAAGCGGGTAGGAGTAGAGTGGTGGCCCAGAGAGGCACCAAGTGTGTCTGCAACTAAAGCCAGGGCAATTGGCACCTGCCACAAGCCTGAACTCTATTGTCCAGGACACTGCCTGGGTTGAAATTCCAATCCTGCCACCAGCCCCTGTCAGCTGACCACAAGGACCAATCCCTCCTCACCAGGCCTTACAAAGCCCCAGCCTCCCCCCACCCCCAGTCTCAACAATTTAACTGGCTCTCAGACAATACTGTCAAGCCTTTCTCCCCACATTGTCGCCCTCAGAATTTCAACTCCTGCAGACCTCAGATTATGCTACCTGCCTCTAGGCCTTCCGAACTCTTCTTTGAGACTTAACCCATGCCTGCCCTGAGCCGCGCTGCTCACCTCAGCCCCATTAGACTAAAAACTGGCGCTACCCATAGACAGACACCTGGCAGCTTAGCACTGCCTCCGACAAGGGAAGGCTTAAAGAAAAAGAAGGTCCCACACAGCATGCACTTACCCCACAGGTTTCTTTTAGGTATTCTTTGCCCAACTGAGAACTTGGGGGAGTCACCACTGCCTGCAGAACAAGGGGCAGGTTTAGCGTTCTGGTGCTCCACCTTGCTTCCTTCTTGCCTATTTGATCCATCCTGATTCCCAACGTTTTCTTCTGTTGAGCAATGCTTGACTCCTACCGATGGCACTCCATGTGGCTCCCCCTCATTCTCACCTGCCACAATCAAGAGAAAACCGATAAAAGCATACTGGACCAAACATCACAGAAGCAGCAGCAACTGCAAACTGCAGCAAATGCAACCCTCCAAAATCCAGTAAATTCATAAAGAAACACCAAAACCCACTCAAACACATGCTGGAGTGTCTGAGGCAAATAAATAAGTCTCTGTGTAGCACCAAACAGATACCCAAGTTATTTTTCACACCCATCTCCACCCTTCTGTCAAAATATAGATTGCAAGGTCCTCAGGGCAGGGACCTGCCTTTGGATGATGTCACTCTTAATGTACCAAAATCACAGGGGTGACAGTGTCTAAATAATAAATAGGAAGCAAGGCAATACCTTCTCACAGGCGGCCCCCTTAGCTTGATGCTTCCCTAGGAGGCCTCATGCTCCGTGGAAAGAAAGGAGGATACTCAAGATGACCCATCACCAGAAACACACGAGCCTCCTCCAAACGTTTCAGACGAAACCACTCCTTACCTAATTTCCTGGGGCGCCCTCCGCCATCTTGCTTGGCCTGGCTGCCCAGCCGCCTCTGCGCCTCTCCTGACAAAGCTGCCGCTGCTCTTGGGAAATGCGCAGGGACCACCTGGAACACCTCTCCCGACATCTGAAAAGATGACCTGTTTTAGTCAAGAAGGCGTGGGGCGCGGGGAAAAGAGACAAAGCCACAATACTGCTAAGGAACCGTCGCAGAGTCCTGCCGCGAGAGAAAAGGAGGGAAGGCTGGAGGGGGGAACCTCCAAGACGCACAAGGCGTTTTTATCCCTACAATTTCACAGCGCAATGCTAGGCATATCTACTCAGAAGTAAGTTCAGTAGGACATGCTACCAGGTAAGCGTATGCAGGACCACAGCCGTAAAGGTTCATTCGTTTGTTTAAGTGAAAAGGAATCTTATTAAACATTGGGACAGAGGTAAAATCCTTGTGCAAACATTGGCAGTAAAGTGATTACATCCACTTTTCCTAGGGTATATTTGCAGGATGTTTTCACTTTTCCATAGCTTGCGTCAAGTTATTTATAGTAGTATATTACTTTTTTTTTTTAAAAAAGTAGCGTATTCATGACTTCATTCAAATTGTTATTATACTTTAGGAAGCTGGTGAATATTTGTAGTGCCCCCCCAGTGGAGATTTTATTTACATATATATATATAAAAATCTCCACTGGGGGGGCACTACAAATATTCACCAGCTTCCTAAAGTATAACAACAATTTGAATGAAGTCATGAATACACTATGTCTTTAAAAAAACGTTTATATATATTAATCAAAGTGCTCTGGGCAAAATCATTTGATACCTTGCACACCTAGAGGTTCCCTCCTTTGTCATCCCACCATGCATTGTGGCACTACAGAGCTACATGGGGGGGGGGAGAGAGAAACTGCCCCCACCTGCTCTTCTCGTCTCTCAGTCTTGTGCTGACTCAGGAGGAAACCCTCTGCCAGGGTCACCGCATGGAAACAGCTCTCAGACTCGCGTTCCTCCACCCAGCTCTGCATCTCCGGGGGCAGGATGGCCAGGAACTGCTCCAGGATCACCAGCTCCAGCATCCGCTCCTTGGTGTGCGCCTCCGGCTTCAGCCAGTCACGGCAAAGTTCTCGGAGCCTCCTGTACGCCTCCCGTGGTCCAGAAGCGTCCTGGTAGCAGAACCGCCGGAAGCGCTGGCGCTGGGCGTTCAAACTGCCGGTGCCACCGTTCATCCTCTCCTCCAATTGTGCACTCTCCCTCTTTCCTCTGGCCACTGGCCAGTTACTGACCTGCTGAGGTGCCGTTCCAGGATGTCTGGGCTGGACTCTGCTCACCCCCTCTCCTTTAGTCCGCTGGCTGGTGGCACCTGCTACATCCGTGGGAGCCAAGGAGGCCCAGGCTGCTGCAGTCTCCGATAGCTGTGGGCCTGCCCATCCATGGGGTTTCAGGGTCTCCAGGTAAGCCTGCCACTGAGCTTCCCAGCGCTTGGACAAGAGCCCTTCATCTGGTTCCTGTTTCACTGGCGCCGACCATTCCAGGCCTTCCTCTTGCCTCCCCACCTGGGCGACACAAGGGGCCTCTCCTGTCCCCTCCGATCCCATCTCTGCTTTGGGACCCACCGTCTCCTCCTCCATTTTCACCCTCTGCTCTAAAGTCTCTTGGAACTGAAGGCCGGAGGCCAAGAATTCCTCCTCTTTGGTTGCCATTTCCTCTCACAGGGGAGGACTTTGACTTCAACATCCAGCCAGTGGCTTTCTTCTTTTTTGGTCTGGATTTAGGCAGTTTGTCAGGCCTGACAAGGCTCTCTGCCAACAACCTGCCTTTCCTGCCTTGGTTCTTCTGCACCTTTAGCTGCAACAGGACGACAGCATCACCGGATGAACAGCTCGACACGCCACCAGGTTATCTGACAAAACACCGGACCGGATTGTCATGGTAGTAAATAATTTCCCCCTGCCTGCTAGCAAGCATTTTTCCTCACAGAAAGCGACAGAAGAACAAGCATGAAGAGCTCACCATTATTATGAACTATATATATAATGGCTTTATGCAGCGCAGAGTTAGCTGGATTGGTGGTCTACCAAGCCCAGTGTACTCTGACTGGCAGCAGCACTCCAGCGACTCAGACAGAATGTCATTCCCAGCCTCGCTGGATTCTTTTACCCGAGGCCTTGTGCATGCAAAGCACATACTTGGCTGCAAGGAGATCACAGGTGCTTCTGGTGAGATACAGCTTTATACAAGTCAGACTGTGGTTCACCCAGCCCAGGACCACGTGCTCTGACTGGCAGCAGCTCTTTCTTAGCCCTGCGACAAAAGACCTTTTAGCAAGCTGGAGTAAGTTGCTCAGTTCTTCTGCAATGCATGAACTGAGCAACCTCAGCCTATTGCAGAAGAATTAAAATGAAAGATTAGGGACCTATGAATTCAGATCACCTCACCCTCCCATACTCTCTTCCTCTGCCTCTTTATTTGCCTGCCTGCCTCCCATTCGCTTAAGTCACACCCATTTTCAGCATGCATGCTTGCACGCCCCTCCCCCTCAAACTTATTACTAGATAGTATACACGAGTGACGTGACGTACCTTTCACGCTTGGCTTGGGCCTATATTTAGACATTACAGAGCTGCAATCCCAGTTTTGCCACCAAATATCCCGAAGCCACAGTCAGTGGAAGCGTTTGTCACATTTTCCATTCGCAGGTGTACACGTGAAAGACGTGTGTGTGAACACAGAGACTAATTGACGGTCACGCACAAACCGCGGTTTCATTGCTGCCTTGCCTTGGTTGCACTGCGCGCTGCCTTTTCTTAACCGTTTCGCTCAAATTTCCTGCATTCCTCTTGCTCCATTTTCCAGGATTAGGAGAAGCTGGCAAATGATGCAGCGCGGCCATCTTGGAAAAGGGCAAATAGGCGTCAACGCGAGCAACTGACACGCGGCTTCGCAGTCATTTTGAAAAAGACACCGGCGGGCAAAACATTATGCGAGGGCGAGGAGTGCGGCCATCTTGAAACAGGGCAGCCCGGAACGTATGTGGAGGATACAGGCAATACTGTATACGATGCAGCACCGCCATCTTGGAAGAGGGCAGGAAGGCACTTTATTCAGCTGACCTAATAGTAGTATATAGTACCATTTATCTAGTCAGAAGCTCTGACCTCCCCCCATTCTAGGTGTTTGCTTGCTTGGCATTCATTTTCTGTATTCAAAATCGGCGTGCTTCTGATAGCTTTCACTTTCAGCAGCATCTCTCTCCCTCAGCTGATTTCCTCTGCCAGCAAGCATCTTTCAAATGCATGGTTTTTCAAGATCCCCACTTACACTCTGCAAGATGATCCTTAGTTCCACTATTACCCCAATTTTTTATGTTTAGTTTAGACCAATCAATTAAACATTTTCCTGCAGTTGTTACGCAGCATCAGTGTTTCAACTGATTAATAATACATTGAAGTGAACCTACATATTGCAAACTTCAAACAATGGTGCATCATCATCAGGAAAGGTGGTATAATATTATTCTATATCAGGGGCGCACAACTTGGCAGTAGGTAGGGGCCAAAATTGATAGACAACTTCTTCGGGCCGCAGATGGGTGTCACGGGGGCGTGTCAACGAACCCCGATGTCACTTCCACCAGAGAAGTGATATCACAGGGTGTGTGTCCATGAGCCGGAAAATCTCCAGAAAAGCAACATATTAATAATAAATAAAGATATTTACTTACATTTTTATACTGATTTTTCTGTTCAGTACTGGGAAGGGTTCTTGCTGCCCTCTTGCTCCTCCGCCTCCCAGCCCCCACCTTTGGACTTTTTGGACTGAGGCTGGACTTTCTAACATCACAGTCAGAAAAGCGAAAGGCCCCCCCTTCGTTCCCTTCCCCCTTCACCAAGCTTCTTCCAAGCGTACCGCTCCAGTGCACTTCAGCAATATGTTTTTACTGCCTCTTTGCAAATGTATTTGAGAAATAAAGTTGAAGAACCTGCACCCCCCTCTTTCCATGAACATGCAAAAGCAGCAACTTAGCTGTCGGGTTAGAGGTGGTGGCAGATGGAGGAATAAGAAGGAAGAGGTGAAAAGGAGGTAAAGAGGGACAGAACGTTCTCTCACCCCGACCTTGATTTTGGCATGGATGAGTTCATTTAAAGTCTGGACTCTTTTTTGGTTTAAGTCTCAATACTCCAAATGTCTTTGTGTGCATTTGCGGGTGGACAAAGTTGGGAATTGCATTTCTTACTCAACCGTCAGGGCACAGCTCAGCAGTAACTTCAGAGCAAGAAAGCAACAACTCTCGGCAAGAGACCTGGAAGACCCCTCCCACTCAGACGCACAGGCCGACAGCAGGTGGCTCGGTAGTCTTACTTCGCCGAAGCCTATTTCGTAGAGACATTATTCTCTCTTTATAAGTATTTTCATTATACCAGTGGCTCTCAAAGTGGTGGGTCACACCCCACCATTGAAACCAAAAGCCGTCCCCCCTAGGGGCGGGGACAGCATGACAGTGGTGGTGAACCCAGGAATCACCGCTGCAAAAAAGAAAAAAATCTTACATGTTCCTGGTAGTACAGGTGATGCCATGTGGGTAGAAGAGAAGCCTGGATCAAAATAATAATTTCCTACGCCGGTCGCGGGTCTCCAAATGCTGGCAGCCACGAGCCGGAAAATATACTTAAAATCCGAGGTTTACTAAAGTCATAAGAACATAAGAACATAAGAACATAAGAAGAGCCCTGCTGGATCAGGCCAAAAGCCCATCTAGTCCAGCTTCCTGTGTCACACAGTGGCCCCACCAGATGCCTCAGGGAGCACACGAGACAACAAGATACCTGTGTCCAGTCGCCACTCCCTTGCACCTGGCACAGAGAAAACCCACTTCTAAAACCAGGAGGTTGCTTATGGCTTGTAACCTGTGATGGTCTTTTCCTCCATGAATTTGTCCAAACCCCTTTTAAAGGCATCTAGGCCAGGTGCCATCACCACATCCTGTGGCAAGGAGTTCCACAGATGAATCACACGCTGGGTAAAGAAATATTTTCTTTTGTCTGTTCTAACTCTCCCTCCACTCAATTTTAGTGCGTGTCCCCTGGTTCTGGTGTTGTGCGAGAGGGAGAAGAATTTCCCTCTATCCACTCTCTCCATCCCATGCATAATTTTATAAGTCTCAATCATGTCCCCCCTCAGGCGCCTTTTTTCTAGGCTGAAAAGCCCCAGACGCTGTAGCCTTTCCTCGTAAGGGAGGTGCTCCAGCCCACTAATCATTCTGGTCGCTCTTTTCTGCACCTTTTCCAATTCAGCTATATCCTTTTTGAGGTATGGTGACCAGAACTGGACACAATACTCCAGATGTGGCCTTACCATCGATTTGTACAAAGGCATAATGATATTGGCCGTTTTATTCTCAATCCCCTTTTTAATGATCCCGAGCATGGAATTGGCCTTCTTCACAGCCGCCGCACACTGGGTCGACACTTTCATCGACCTGTCCACCAGGACCCCAAGATCTCTCTCTTGATCCGTCACAGACAACTCAGAACCCATTAGCGTATATGTGAAATTTTGGTTTCTTGCCCCAATGTGCATCACTTTGCACTTACTTACATTGAAGCGCATCTGCCATTTTGCTGCCCATTCTCCCAGTTTGGAGAGATCCTTCTGGAGCTCTTCACAATCCCTGCTGGTCTTTACCACCCGGAAAAGTTTAGTGTCATCCGCAAACTTGGCCACCTCACTGCCTATCCCCAAGTCCAGGTCATTGTTCCAACAGCAGTTGGAACGAAACGTAAGGACTTTAGTAAACCTCGGATTTTAAGTATATTTTCCGGCTCGTGGCTGCCAGCATTTGGAGACCCGCGACTGGCGTAGGAAATTATTATTTTGATCCAGGCTTCTCTTCTACCCACATGGCATCATCATCTGTACTACCAGGAACATGTAAGATAATTGCTGGCCATGAAAGCTTCCATTCGAGTTTAAAGAAGAACAAAAAAAGAAATGCAATTTGTGAACTTACCAGGGGTCCTGGACCCCTCCGGAGGGTTTGGGGAGGCCTGCGCTACCCTCTGTAGCCCCCCCCCCAATCTTCAGATCGCCGCTCTGCAGCGATTTATGACCACTTCTGGTTTTCGCGAAAAGGTGGTTGTAAATCACCGTGAAGCAGCGATCTGAAGCTCAGGGGAGGGGAGCCTGCAGAGGGTAGCGCAGGTCTCGCTGAACCCTCTGAAGGGGTCCAGGACCCCTGGTAAGTTCACAAATTGCATTTCGTGTGTGTGTGGCGACGATCCCCAGAATCACTGCTGCCGCCACCAAATATTACTGCACCTATTAAGAGCATCTCTTTTTCTCCATACCAAGGTTTTTGATACAAAACCCAGGAATGGTGGGGGAAATACGTGGTGATGGCCATTCGCTTAGATGGTTTTAATTCTTCCCAATTTTAGAAATATGAAATTTTTTTTGCTTTAAATTTCTTTGTTAGGGGACATACAATAAAATAGCAAACTCCAGAAAAATGTAAATTACATCATAGCAGCTACCGTAGTACAAAATGTTGCATTTGACACACCTGTGGGGGAATACAGGCTGCAAAGAAAGAGGCTTTAATTGCAACTACGGAAGATTAAAGGTGCAAAAATGATTCTTTATTTATGACAAAAGCTATTTAGAAAACAAACAAACAAACAAACAATGAAAGACAAACCCTTTGCAAACCAAAAAAAGCACAATTCAACTTGTTCGAGTCTCTGGGTGGAGAAGCCCAAGGTGTCCCTCTACTGCTCACATGAAAAACCCACAAAAAAAAAATCACAAGGTGACAACATCTCAGTTTTCAATGTGTAAGGTATTCTCATTTGTAGAACAGAAATATTTAGTTTTGTGTATGAAACTCCTCAAAGCAAGCAGCGTGCACATGTACCTTACACTTTTTGCAGCTGTAAATGGTCTGTGATTTACAGCGTTTGCATCTTCTTCGGTCACTGCTGTCATTTTTTATCAAAAGGTGGCCTATCCCATCATAGCGGATACTTGCAAGAAGAGCATTTCTGGAAGGCCTCCCCTTGGCTATATTGCAGGTTGTGGGTGGTTGTCTTGTGTCATCATCTTCAGCTTGTCCCAACTCGCCCTGCATGAAGGAAAGGGCAACCTGTGCCTTGAAATCTAACTGAGAAATGGTTGACTTTGTAGCGAGGCGAAAGAATTTCCAGGCGTTTACAACTGCGCTGTCGATTCCGTTTATAAACAATGGCCACCACCATTTTTTACAGCGGATACCGATGCGGTAACTGGCAATTGCGTTGTCGTGCACATCTACTCCTCCCACGCCTTCGTTATATTCTCTGACGACATTTGGCTGAGGCAACGTATCGTGTGTTTTTGTTTTTCGATTGTAGCGTTTCACCTTGCTTATCGGTTCCAATCCTCTAAAATTGGAAATTACAGTGACAACAGAGTTGTCACGCCATCGAGCCACAAAAATGTTTTTCTTTGTATCAAGTGCATAATCATAATCCCCTTTTGGAGATTTTTGCATTTGTTTTAGGTTTTGAAGTATACTACATCCCATCAAATAAGTTTCTCGAACGGCTCCAGCTGCATAGAAACCTTTGTCAGTCAAAAGACTCATTAGGTTGTAGCTGGAAAAACATTTGACCAAGAATATCTCATGCTCTTTGGGATCGGTTGCCGTTGCATTAAGGAGCTGTAAGACCACTCGTTCCCCAAGCCCAAGACCATCCTTACCAACTTCACTTGCTCCTGCATATGGGACAAACTGGTACAAGTAGCCATCCGAAGAGGCCAGGCACCACAGTTTGAAACCAAATCTTATAGGCTTTCCGCGAACAAACATCTTAGCTGAATGTTGCCCAAAGTACGGCACCATTTGCTCATCAATTGACAATTTGTAAGAAAATACTCCAAACTGTGAGAACCTTTTATTTAGTTCATCAAAAAAGGGACGTACTTTGCAAAATTTGTCTCTTTTGTCCAACTTACTGCTGTCTGATAAATAAATAAATTTTTTGATTTCGTCAAACCTGTTTCTTGGCATTGTTTCTCTGACTAAAGGAACGCCTTTGTCGCAGTCCAGACTCCAGTAATATTTTGACTGAGGTAGGGGGTGATAACCTGTAAGTAAGAGAATTCCAATAAACTTCCTCATTTCTTTCTTGGTTACGGAAAAGACATGGTTATTTTTATCAAGTGCATATTTTGTTGAAAATTCAACCAACATCGTGAGGATCGAATCATCGATGAACAGTGAGGCAATATCCGTTGGCGAGTAGGAACCATATTTCTTTTCCAACATTTCCAGCGAGCGTTTTTCATGGTTTTCAGGGAGCGATTCAAACTCAGGCTTCGCCTTTTTCCATGTTGGTGTTGACATCTCTTTTGCCGGGATTCTCGAATGTTTTGTTGCTGGTTCACCATCTGACGGCTGATCACGTGCACTGGTCGGCAATTCTGCTGGCTCTGTGCCAGTTTCTGGTTCACAAGAGTTGTGGATTTCAAAGGTCCCCACTATCTCTCTCGGCACCGGTCCTGTATCATTCAGTACAAGTTGGCCGTCGTCAATGTCCTCCTCCTCAGTCACTTCGTCAACGTCAGGAGGAATAATTACAGCATAAGCATCAAGGGCACCCAATTCGTCCATAGTTGCTAGAATCTCTTCAGCACGGGTACAGCTTTGTCCAAGACTTGTAACTAACAAAATAGAATTTAAAACAGGATTAGACAAATTCTTGGAGAAGTACGCTGTCAATAGCTATTCAATTCTGGGTTTCCCAGAGGCACACCTCTCTTGTCTCCTTGCAACTTCTGCTGAAAGGCGAGCTATACATATTTTTAAAATAAATCAGCTATTGTAGACCATGCAATAAAAACTGGACACCAGATTAATTTTGAGAACACCCAAGTTATAGTCAGAACCAAACAATATCGTTCCCGTCTGAACAGGGAAGCAATAGAAATAATAAAACATCCCACTGCAGTAAATAGGAAGGGGGAATCTGTAGAGATTAGCAATAGTTGGCTTCCAGTCATCAAAAGGTCTCGTACTCTGACAGATCACAGAGCATGTACCAAAGTAGTTTTCACATCGCGTGGCTGTTTGAGCTCTCAACGATCGGCTGCATGGGGGGAGGGCTGTTGTGTTTTGCTGCCCCATTTTATATAGGGAAAATCTTGGCAGCTATGGAATTTCGTTATAAAATGGTGATATGCCTTTAAAGAACTCGGCAAAGGCAGCAGTTAGCTTCCCAACAGTTAACATCTTGCACCAAGAAGAACTAGAGCAGACAGCAAGTTTCTGTTCCTTTGATAATGCTCCTCATAGATTAGGAGCGAAACGTTAGGACAATCTCTTAACTCTCTTCTTAACTAAATAAAACGACCAGAACAACCTGGAAAATGCTTCCTTTTGTTAATTCAAAGATATATACCAGTCATGAAAACCTCAGAACATACATTAAACACAGGGAGTTTCTTTCTGGAATTGGAGAAAGCAGCCCTGCCACCCACAAATCTCCGAGAAGCAACCAGGTCTTACCTAGTGAGCCAGGACCCCCCTCGTCCTCCTGCTTGACCTCTCCGCAGACCTCCCTCTTTTCTGTTTCCTGCAGAGGCCCCTCTGCCACGGAGAGATCTGCAGACACCTCCTGGAAGAGCAGTGAAGGTTTCAGTTATATCAGGGCAGAAGCAGGAAGGTGAAAGCCTCCCAGAAAGAAAGACAAACAGAAGCTGTACTATGCTGAGCGCCAGGCTACAGGATCCATTTTTATTAGATAATTGTTCCATCGGGGGGGGGGGGGGGGAGGCCTGCCACCAAAACGTGGCACAGCCATACAAATGACATAGATACTAGTTCAGAGCATTTCTATAATCGCTCAAAACGTGCCTCGTAGGTTATCTTGTACTCTCTACAAAAACATTGTAGGGTAGATCAGTATTATCTCCATACTGCAGAAGGGGACTGAGGCAGAGTGGCTCACCTACGGCTCTTTAAAGCCCAACCCTATACATGTTTACTCAGAAGTAAGTTCCCACGCTCTTCAAAGGGGATTACTTTCAGGTAAATGGAATTTAGGGTTTGGCCAGATTTGACCCTCCTCATTTGAAGCTCATCATCTTAGACCTGACCGCCATCTCCCTGCTCCTTACATTAATTCCCTTTAAAATATGGAAGCCAGCAAAGCAATATGCTGCTTTTCAGATTGCAGGGATTTTATGATGCGAGGGGCACTCAAGGGCGGCATCTCCCACCTGCAGCGGTCCTGTGCGCCCCCTGACCACCGCAGGGCTCTTCCCGCTACTTCTCCTGCATGGACAGACCAGAACGTGGCCATTCACTGGACCTGGTCTCCTGGGCGCAACACACGGGCCTGGTCTACTCACCGGCTGCTCCTGCCCCTCAGCCTCTTGCTGCCTCCGAACGAAATCCTCCAGCAGGGCCATGACATGGGACCAGCTCCGAGACCCACAGTCTTTCACCAAGCTCTGCATCTCCGGGGGCAGGACGGCCAGGAACTGCTCCAGGATCACCAGCTCCAGCATCCGCTCCTTGCTGTGTGTCTCCGGTTCCAGCCACTGGCGGCAGAGCTCTGAGAGCTGGACATAAACCCCCCGGGGGCCCAGGGCTTCCTGGTAGGGGAACTGCCGGAAGTTCTGGCGCTGGACCTCCGAGCCGACGGCCTCCTCCTCCTCCTCCTCCTTGACCGT
Source organism: Plestiodon gilberti rubricaudatus (assembly GCA_026170595.1). Classification (NCBI taxonomy): domain Eukaryota; kingdom Metazoa; phylum Chordata; class Lepidosauria; order Squamata; family Scincidae; genus Plestiodon; species Plestiodon gilberti. Next base: position 262,666,933 of record JANXHW010000002.1, on the reverse strand, counting down.
TGCTGTCAGTTGCTGACTGCCACCTTCCTCTGCGGCCTCCAGCCTGCTGGTGGTCTGCTGGGCCGCTCCGTTCAGTCCGGGCAGGGGTTTGGCCACCCCTTCCTCTGTAGCCCAGTAGCTGTTGGGGGCAGAGGAAAGGCCCTCCAGGGGGCCCGGCGATGGTTTAGCATTGCTCCACAATGTGGTCTCTGGTAGCTGAGGGCGCTGCACTGTCTGGAGATACTGCTGCCATTGGGCTTCCCAGCGCAGGGGAGAGGGGACGTCTTCAGGCTCTCGTTTGACCTTCGGCTGGGCTGCCCATCTCAGGCACTGCTGAGCGCTTCCCACCTGGACGAGGCGAGGGGCTTCTCCTGCCTCTGTTTTCAAGCCAGCCGGCTCATCCGCACCCATTTCCGCCTGCAGCCCCTGCTCCCCCGTAGCCTGGAAGCAGCGTAGCCCGGATCCTTCCACCTGCTCAGCGGCCATCTCCTCTTCCAGGCAATGACTTCAGCTGCAGTCCAAGCCTTTCTGCAACTGGAGGAGAAGTGGCCACCCAGGTGGCGTTCTGTTTGTCCTCTGTAGTCACGTAACTGCAACCTGGCCGTTCTCGCAGGATGGAGACGTGGCACGTCCTCAAGTCGGCGAGACCCGTCTTGCTCCTGGGTTGGTGCCTGTTGCGATGGCGGTCTGGCAGGCAGCGTCCCTGGATCGATGGGGCCCAAAAAAGCCTCACACCAGGAAGCATGAGGTGCTTCGTTGGTTTTGCATCCAAAGACAGGATATTTTCCCCTGAGGGAAGAAACAACAACAAAAAAAGACTGCTTTAGTGGAAGGAAAACATCACCGTTCTAGTAGTTCACTGCAGAGCTAAGATGAGCCCAGTGTGTCCAGATCTCCAGTTTAGTTTATTTCCTTCCTTTCTGCACAGAAGTGCACTCAAGGCAGCTATGTTCAAATCATGCAACAACACGTTAATATAAATCCACAACATGGCACACAACGTACATGCACAGAATTGTCCTGGGGAATATTAAACCCTCGGGGTTCCTATCAAAATCACTCTCACCAGTGGTGCCTGTTTACAACGAGGCACTTCCCATACCCAGGGTCCTGGAGGACCAAGGGTTAAAATATAACCCATTTTATTAAAAGATTAAACAAACAGGATTAAGCCAAAACAGGAAAGAGAAACAGATTGGGAGACATGGGGTGCATCATGCAAGGCAAATTTAAAGGAGCGAGCAGGAATTGGGTGAAATGGCCCCCAGGCGCCAGGAGGAGGAGCTTCGGCCCCACGAACTGCTTGAGGCTGAACCAGCGTTGGGGAACTGGCGAGACTGAGCTCGGCAAAGAAGAAGCCCAGTTAACTTTCCCCCCCCCCCTTGGTTACCTGAACCGGAAGGACACGGCAGCTTCTCCGCAAGGCGCCCGCTCCGCGCTCTCGGCAGCTGGAATGAAGAAGCATTTCCGGTGTGCGGGAGGTTTTTACATTTGGCTGGCATGACATCACCGATGTACCTGATTGGACAAGGGGGTTACCTGGCTACCTGTGCCCACCCCCTTGGAGCAGGACAGGCAGGCACCTGAGCCAATTAGCAGGCACGTTCCTGTCTCACGGAAGAGAAGGACGGTCCTTGCTCCCAGGGGTTATGTGCTTCTCGCAGCAGCTGCAGAAGCTGCTGTCAACACTACTCATTCACATTTACACGTGTCGCACATACACAGAAGAATAACGGAAACTGAACCAAATTAGGGGCATAGCAATACGTGTAGAGTGCGAGGTCCAGTTTAGCAGTGTCTGGCACTAATATATATAGTATAATATTTGTATACTATTGAATAGCATTTGTATAGCTCTTACTATAGCTCTTTTTTAGTACCGTATTCAAAGGTATTATCTGGTTGTACGGTACTCTTTACAACAATATCCATATTGCAGCTGAAGCTGGGAGGGAGCAGCTTCTCTAAGTCCAGCAAGTAGTGAATTCATGGCAGAGTTGAGATTCAAACCGGACAGGCCGTGACTGGTCGCTCAGTCTCCGGCCCACTATAAAGCCACCGGCTGTCTGGAAACATGTCATTATTTCTACTGGAGACACATTGGAAGACGTGGATTTCCTGTCCTCTCTATTTGCAGGTCTGGGCTCTGCACTGGGAAGTCCAGTAGACCTGGGCTCCAGAGTTTTTTTTCCAGTCACCATTGCCCTCCTCCTGCCCGCCCCCATTCCAAATTGCCCTCCCTAAAGCTACTTTTCCTTAACTGCAAAACCCTGGGCTTGGAGCAATCCACCCTTGAAGTCTCTCGCCTCTTCCCCACCCCAGTGACCCCACAACTCACCAGTGTCGGGAACTGCAGGGCCTCCCTTTGCTTACCCCAGAGGCAGCAGTGGGGAGCTCCTTCCCACTCCCACCCCACACCCTTGTGGGCAGCAGTAAGTTGAAACTCCTATGTATGTGGTGGGGGCTTTTTTCCTCTGGCTCCTTCAGCCGGTGCCGCCGCCGCCGCCTCCAAACAGGAGGGTAGAAGAGTGAAGGGGCTTATGGGAGATGAAGTCTTTCTGAGGATTGCTTCCATTGAAGTAGGCCTCACAAAGACTACAATCCCATGAGCCCCTTCACCTTTCATTCCTCCTGTTTGGAGAGGGGGGGGAACGCTCGGCAGGGGCACCGGCTGACGGAGTCTGAGCGAGGTCCGGAGACCCCCCCCCCTCCAATGAGGCTTGGCGACCCCGAGGTTGAGGAACAGTTACGGATCCCTCCGAAAAGGGGTTTCTCTTGCAAAGTGCAGGAAACTGAGAGAAACCGCACAGCGAGCGAGAGCGCGGGAGGGAGAGCGCGCGCCAGCCAGCCCAACCCTGACCGTGTCGCTCCTGAGCTTGTTTAGCTCTCGGTTTGTTGTGCCTGGAGAGAGGGACACGGCTGCTGGCGAGCATAAGCTCTTGCTTGAAGGCGCCCAACTGTGGTGCACCAGTGACCAGAGAGAGGCGGGAAATTATATATTTCTCCTAGAGCTCCTGCGGGCAGGTCAGGGACAGCCAAAGGGCTGGATGTGGCCCTGGGGCCCTACAATGCCCAGGCACACTAACCCCCGTTGCAACGTCTGAAGCATCTTCTCCCCAAAGAGGACCCATCTTTCTGCTTTGAGGGTTTCCGATTGGCTGGCGTGCTTGTCCTTTGCAAAGCGACTTCCCTCCCTCCTTTTCAGACCAGGCTGTGCACAGATCAGCTGCCCCCCCCCCTTGCATCTGTAGTGAAACCAGCTCTTGCTGTAGACCTGACAGTACAGCAGTGAAAGCGGGAACAGAGTTTGCTTCGCTGCAGTCCCACACTGATGTATGCATGGGACCCCCCCCAAATAATTTTATTTCATAGAGCCCCCTCCCCTGAACCCCTCCCCATAGAGCCTTTTACCCCATCCAAATCCATCCAGGAATCACGGAGAGATACAGCCCTTTAAAGTCAACCGCATTTAAAATTCGGCTTTTCCGGTTTGCGGGCACTTTGACAGCTGGCGCGGGCCAGCAGAGGTCAAGAGTCCACAGGCACGCGCCTGCCGCAAGCCTCCCGAACCCCCAGAGAAGCAGCAGCCAGCCCAAGTTCACTATGTACCTTTTTAATCCTTTGAGCCGCTTAACTCTTAAGCCCTTAATCCCCTTTCTGGGCGTTCAGCCAAAACCTACTAGACAGAGCGTGTCTCCACTTAAAGGATTATCCGAACCGCAGACTGACCCAGTAACCCTCTTGCTTTCTCCTCGCAGCTGAGAGCCTTCTGGAAACCAGCATTCTTAAAGCCGTACTAACCTAATTCTAGGGAAATGCAGTTTTCTGAGGAATTGTTGTGCATTTTGGGTCCCCTCATGAGTTATGCCACCGGATCTTCACTAAGGATCATCGGAGTCACCCCAGGGATGGGTCCCTACACAGAAGGGTCCCGATCCTCCTGTGCAACTGAGGTTAGCCCCTCATTGCATGGAGAGGCTCCTGGAAGAAATGCAACATATTTTGCGGCCGTAAAAGCTGGGTTAGAGTCCCAGCATCCTCACTGAGATTGCCTGGGAAGCCCGGGGGTGCGCAAGGGTTAGAGCCCCGTCTCCTCCTCTTCGCCAGGACTCAGGGGGGTTTAACGAAGGTGGCACACAGCAGTGCACCTCCCGCCAAAATCCGCATTGCAGGGAGTAGGGGAACGGCAATTTCAGAAGCATAACTTAGGCCAGTTAACAACGGCTCCTATTCTGCTGCTGCTGCTGCTGCTGCTGCTGTTGTTGTTGTTGTTGTTGTTCAGTCGTTAAGTCGTGTCCGACCCCTGGTGATCCCATGAACCACATCCCGCCAGGCCTTCCTGTCCTCCACTATCTTCTTGAGTTCGCTCATTTTCATGTTCGTTGCATCGGTGATGCTGTCTAACCATCTCATCCTTTGCCTTCCCCTTCTCCTTTTGCCTTCAATCTTTCCCAGCATCAGAGTCTTCTCCAGAGAGTCTTCTCTTCGCATTAGGTGGCCAAAATATTTGAGTTTCAGCCTTAGTACCTGTCCTTCCAGGGAACAGTCAGGGTTGATTTCATTTAGGATTGACTGATTTGATCTCCTAGCAGTCCAAGGGACTCTCAGGAGTCTTCTCCAGCACCACAGTTCAAAAGCATCTATTCTTCGGCGCTCAGCCTTCCTTATGGTCCAACTCTCGCAACCATACATTGCTACTGGGAACACCATCGCCCTGACTATACGAACTTTTGTTGGCATGGTGATATCTCTGCTTTTTATTATGCTGTCTAAGTTTGCCATAGCTTTCCTTCCAAGGAGTAAGCGTCTTTTAATTTCATGGCTGCTGTCTCCGTCTGCAGTGATCTTGGAAACCAAAAAAGTAAAATCTGTTACTGCTTCCATTTCTGCCCCTTCTATTTGCCAGGAATTGATGGGACCCGATGCCATGATCTTAGTTTTATTAATGTTGAGTTTCAAGCCAACTTTGGCACTCTCCTCTTTCACTCTCATCAAGAGGCCCTTTAGTTCTTCTTCACTTTCTGCCGTTAGGGTGGTATCGTCTGCATATCTGAGGTTGTTGATGTTTCTCCCAGCAATCTTGATTCCGGCTTGCGATTCATTCAGCCCTGCATTTCTCATAATGTACTCTGCATATAAGGTAAATAATCAGGGTGACAATATACAGCCTTGCCGTACTCCCTTCCCAATTTTGAACCAATCAGTTGTTCCATGGCTGGTTCGAACTGTTGCTTCTTGACCCGCATACAGGTTTCTCAGGAGACAGGTAAGATGGTCTGGTACCCCCATCTCTTTAAGAATTTGCCACAGTTTGTTGTGATCCTCACAATCAAAGGCTTTTGCGTAGTCAATGAAGCAGAAGTAGGGTTTTTTTGGAACTCTCTTGCTTTCTCCATGATCCAGCGCATGTTGGCAATTTGATCTCTAGTTCCTCTGCCTCTTCAAAACGTCCAGTAGTTCTCGGTCCACATACTGCTGAAGCCTAGCTTGTAGGTTTTTGAGCACAACCTTGCTAGCATGTGAAATGAGTGCAATTGTGCGATAGTTTGAACACTCTTTGGCACTGCCCTTCTTTGGAATTGGAACGTAAACTGACCTTTTCCAATCCTTTGGCCACTGCTGAGTTTTCCAAATTTGTTGGCATATTGAGTGCAGCACTTTCACAGCATCATCATTTAGGATTTTAAGTAGCTCAGCTGGGATATTATCATCTCCGCTAGCTTTGTTGTTAGTAATGCTACCTAAGGCCCACTTGACTTCACTCTCTAGGATGTCCGGCTCTGGGTCAGTGACCACACCAGCGTGGTCATCAGGAACATTAAGATCTTTCTTGTATAGTTCTTCTGTGTATTCTTGCCATCTCTTCTTAATCTCTTCTGCTTCTGTTAGGTCCTTGCCTTTTTTGTCCTTTATCATGCCCATCTTTGCGCAAAACGTTCCCTTGATATCTCCAATTTTCTTGAAGAGATCTCTAGTCCTCCCCATTCCGTTGTTTTCCTTGATTTCCTTGCATTGTTCATTTAAGAAGGCCTTCTTATCTCTCCTTGCTATTCTCTGGAAATCTGCATTCAGTTGTTTATATCTTTCCCTTTCACCCTTGCTTTTCGCATTCCTTCTTTCCACAGCTATTTGTAAAGCCTCATCTGACAGCCACTTTGCTTTCTTGCATTTCTTTTTCTTTGGGATGGTTTTAGTTGCTGCCTCCTGTACAATGTTACGAACTTCCATCCATAGTTCTTCAGGCACTCTGTCTACCAGGTCTAATGCCCTAAATCTATTCTTCACCTCCACTGTATACTCATAAGGGATATGGTTTAGGTCATATCTGACTGGTCTAGTGGTGTTCCCTACATTCTTCAATTTAAGTCTGAATTTTGCAATAAGAAGCTCATGATCTGAGCCACAGTCAGCTCCAGGTCTTGTTTTTACTGATTGTATAGAGCTTCTCCATCTTTGGCTGCAAAGCACATAATCTATCTGGTTTCGGTATTGACCATCTGGTGATGTCCATGTGTAGAGTCGCCTCTTGTGTTGTTGGAAAAGAGTGTTTGCTATGACCAGCGTGTTCTCTTGACAGAACTCCGTTAGCCTTTGCCCTGCTTCATTTTGCACTCCAAGGCCAAACTTGCCTGTTGTTCTGTTTATTTCTTGATTTCCTACTTTAGCATTCCAGTCTCCTATGATGTAAAGGACATCTTTTTTGGGTGCTAGTTCTAGAAGGTGTTGTAGGTCTTCATAGAACCGGTCAACTTCATCTTCTTCGGCATCAGTGGTTGGGGCATACACTTGGATTACTGTAATGTTGAATGGTTTGCCTTGGATTCGAACTGAAATCATTCTGTCGTTTTTGAGGTTGCACCCCAGTACTGCCTTTCCCACTCTTTTATTGACTATGAGGGCTACTCCATTTCTTCTAAGGGATTCATGCCCACAGTAGTAGATATGATGGTCACCTGAATTAAATTCGCCCATTCCCATTCCTATTCTGTGCTGGTCCCAAATGGCTGCCATATACCCGGGCGCCAGCTGGGGGCAGGGACAAAAGGGAATTCCAGAAGCACAGCAAGGATTCAGATTGCTACATTTCCTGATCTCAAACTTATTATCTTTGTGCATGCTCTCTTCACCTCAATCACCACTATCTCTTCCCCTCCTAATGACCTATTGTTCTTGTCTTGCCTTGCTACAATAATTCAAATGTTTGTCAACTATCTACCTTGGGATGCAAGGAGGTATGGGGCTGGACCTCATTGTCTGGCACCCAAGGGCTATCTAACCAGGAATCATCACCTTTTGTGTCAAGCAGGCTTCACAAACAATCCCATTCATAAAGCCCCGGAAACCCTCACTTCCCCTGAGGTGGGGACCTAATCCAATTACCCCTGCCACCCAGTACCCCCCACCCATCATCCCATTGGTTCCCAGTAACACAAAACACCACACATTTCATTGGCTGCGAAATAAAGTTTATCTTTTTATTGCTTAAAAGTTTCACAAATGTTGCTGCTGATCTCATTGGTGTAAAACCTGAATCCAACATCTTATTGGCTGTGTCAACGTGCAATTCCTTGGATCCTCCTCTGTATTGGTTCTTCTTTATTATGTATTCTTTCAAACCATGTACTCCATGGTTCTAAATGAAATAATGAAATGTATATAAGCTTTTGTATTGATTTTGTGTGTTACACATTGTGCCCTGCATTTTGTGTCCTTTGCTAGCAAAGTGAAGTTCTTTCTTTTACCCCAGCGCTGGTCTATCTGAGCTCTATTTTTGGCGCCTCCGCAAAACGCGGATCTTTTTCTTTTGCCTTTCTCTCTCTCTCTTTCCCTCTCTGGTGCGCTACCCGCAGTGGAGTCTGGTGTCTGCTCACCGCATCCAACGAGCTGAAATCACTTGCACCCCTGGGTGCTTACAACAACACACTGTGAGAAAAGAGATTCTTTAAGGAAAAGAAAAGTCAGAGAAGGAAAATCTAGAAATAATGCCCTTGTAACGTCACACAGCACGTTTGTTGTGTGTCTGTTTCTCCATATTTAGAGTTTATGGGTTCCCTACTGTGTAGTTGTGTTGACCAATTACAGTGCATGGCCCATCTTGGGACGCAACTTGCTCCTTTGTTTTAGGTTTGCAAATGCAGCTGGTGATTTCTGAAAGACTTGAAGTTGGGAGCATGACTTAAATGTGGAAAGTACTGTAAAGAGGCCAGGTAAGCATCTGTCTGAGTTGAGCAAGAGGCCAAGGCACCAGCGTCCCCTCTCCTTGAAACCAAGCCCGCTAAAATAAAATACAGAAGTAAAACACAAAATAACTAAGGCTTTCCAAGTAAGCAAGCTGTACAAAAGCCCCCAGGAAAACCCTAAACTGGGAACTGTCTTTGGGCAAGTCATGCCTGTACCAAGGGGCTGAGCTCCATTTGAACCAGGGTGTTGACTCTCTCACCTTCAAAACGTTGCAGAGCACATCAGAAGAGCCCTGCTGGATCAGGCCAAAGGCCCCTCTCGCCCAGCTTCCTGTATCTCACAGTGGCCCCACCAGATGCCTCAGGGAGCACACAAGACAACAAGAGACCTGCCCCTTTTAAATTGACCCCTGGGGAAAATCCAACAGCACCTGCGCAGCATCTGATTTGGGTAAAAGCATCCCTAAGGAATGAGGGGTAATCTAGATCATACAGAGGGAGAAAAGGAAGCAATTGAAAATGAGCGTATGGCGGGAGAGGACAGCAGGACAAAGAGAGTAAAAAGCCATTTCCCTACAGAGGAGAAAGCATGTTGACGACATATATAGATATTTATGTATAGGTGATTATGCAAATAGCAAAGTACATCGAGATTAAAACAGCAATTACTATTATTTTTATAAAATGGAGATTATTTAAAACTACAATAGTGTAGTGAACCCGCAGGAACTTTCGAAGGGTGTAACCCAATTACCTGCCATTACCAATTTCCCCGGTGCCTGCTAATTGCCAATGAAAGACACCAAGATGGAGAGCTGAGTCCGTTTTTTGGCCAATAAGGGAAACACGGAGCAAAGAAAGCTCAAATCATGCACACTTTGAAATGCAAAGTTACAATTCTTATACCTTTAAAACTACATCATGCTATTCATATAGTTCATTAACATATAGTTAGTTAACATGGACTTAAACGAACATACATTTGTCTTTAAGTCCACATTACAGGTATATTCCTAACAAATCTAACATAAATGCATATCTATACCTAAGCATCTCAGGGCAGTGAACTTCACCTTCCAGTGTCTGGAGGTTCTCTTGCCCCCAGCAGTTTCAAGGATCCCCCCCTCTCACTCTCATTATCCCCCCCCTTACTCTCATTACTCACTCACACTATTGAAAACAATTGGTGCCTCACGTAGCCCGAGGGCTTGTCTGCCTGATCATCTGGGGGTTTGCAGTGGGGTGTCACCAATATGCTGATGACCCCCAACTCTCTCTCTCCTTATCTCCTTTCAGGGAAGCTGTGAAAGTCGTGGAGCGCTGCCTGGAGGCGGTTGGGGTCTGGATGAGGGCCAAAAGACTGAGGTTGAATCCAGAAAAGACAGAGGTCCTCCTGATCAGGAAATCCTCCACACGGGTGCTGAGTCATCTGCCCACTTTGAATGGGGCTGTCCTCCCCCTGCAGGAACGGGCGCACAGTTTCGGAGTGCTCCTCAACTCACACCTTTGTGTCAGCAGTGGCCAGGGGTGCGTTTGCCCAGCGTTGGCCGGTGCACCAGCTGCAGCCATACTTGAATCGATCGATCGGACCTGACCACGGTGGTCCGTACCTTAGTAACTTCAAGACTGGATTACTGTAATGTGCTCTACTTGGGGCTGCCCTTGAAGACGGTTTGGAAGTTGCAATTGTTGCAGAATGCGGCAGCCCGGGAGGTAGCTGGAGCTAGGTGGTTTGATTCTGTTGAACCGCTGCTTCGGTGACTGCACTGGCTGCCCATTCATTTCCGTGTCCAATTCAAGCCCTTCACGGTTTGGGTCCAGGTTATTTGAGGGACCGCCTTCCCGCATACATTCCGACCCACCCTCTTTCTTAGGTCATCTGAGGGGGCTCTCCTACAAGTGCCGCCTCTGTCCCAAGTTGGAGGGGTGGCGGCACGAGAGCGAGCCTTCTCTGTAGTGGCGCCACAATTATGGAACTCTCTACCAGGGGAATTAAGAACTCCCCCCCTCCCTGATGGCTTTTCGGCGTGGGCTCAAAACGTTTGTTTCGTCTGACATTTGATTAATGGGTGGTTGTCATCTGTGTCTGTCAGCATTGTTATCTGTGTCTCTGCGACCGTGGTTTAGTTCTGCTGCCTCTCTCTGTACCAAATAGTTGCTCCCAACGGTTTCATTGTTTATTCATAATTTTAATCATTGTTTGCATACGTTGTAGACTTATTATGGAACTTGGAAGCCGCCTTGGGCATATGCTTTGGCATGGGAAAGGCAGGATATAAATAACTTCAATAAAAAAATAGTAACAAATTGTCTGTCCCTCTTCCTCCACTGATTCCTTAGAGGGACAGACAATTCGTTACTGCAGCAGTTGCCCTAGAAACACAGCCGAAGAACTTTGAAGAGTTTTTCATCGATTTTCAACCGCTGTGCTCCAAACGCCCGCACCACACCTACGGACATTTGCAGCACATCAATGTGCCATGGCACATCGGTTGAAAATTGCAAGTTTATCATCTTGCATGCGGGCAACATTAAATAAACTAAGGGCGCAATCCAGTGTAACTAAGCTCCGGCGGAGCATGAACCGTAAAGAACTTTTGCAACACCACTGACGCCAAGGCTGGCGCTGCTTACTAGACCGGCGCCCACAACCCACACCGCCAGACACAGGTAAGTCCTGCGCCGGTCAGCACAGGGGAATGGGGAGGGCGGGCAGGGGGGAGATTGGATGGCCCGGACTGGGAGGGAGCGGGTATATCGGTACTGAGATGCACGGATAGCCCGGGCCCTAACGCAGCCCAGGCAGGCCTTACACGGCCTCCCCAGTTGTGTGCTAGCTCCCAAGCTGGCACACATTCAAGGAGGGCCATTGCCTCCCACACCACTTACACCGAGGGAAGGGGACGAATGCGCACCCTGGCGGTGGCCCGCAATGGGCCTTGGATGCAGCGGCAGGCCCTTTAGGCCAGCTGTGCATCGTTACACAGAATTGGGCTGTAAATTAGCTCCAGGCTGCAACAATGCAAAGCCAAAGAGCAGAACCACGAAAGATAATTAGCTGAGCCCTGCTGACAATGGGAATGGCCAGAGGTGCGTTTTCACACCATTACCTTCATCAGGAAATTCGAGGTGTTGACATTTCACTGAAAGTTTTCAGTTACACTGACTCCGGAAGAGTAGTCCCTGCTTGAAAAAAATGCCCAAGTTCCAACTGTTATTTCATATGTAGAAGGTTATGAATGGGCCAAATTACAGAGCTTCAGGACCCCTAAAACCCCAAGTTCCACCCGCCTTTTTTATATGATGCTATTGTAATTCAATTTTTAAAAAAACTCTAGTTTAGAAAAGGTCCCTCTCTGAACTGCTAAAAAATCAGATCATTTTTTTCTTGCCTGTGGATTTATTATTTGGGGCACCCTACACCTATGGGAAAAATGGGTTCCAGGTAACCTGAAGGAAAGCATAATTAAAGAGACGTGTATTAAAAGTATATAGAAGAATTGTTGTTGTTGTTGTTCAGTCGTTAAGTCGTGTCCGACCCTTCGTGATCCCATGACCCATATCCCGCCAGGCCTTCCTGTCCTCCACTATCTTCCTGAGTTCGCTCATTGTCATGTTCGTTGCATCGGTGATGCTGTCTAACCATCTCATCCTTGGCCTTCCCCTTCCCCTTTTGCCTTCAATCTTTCCCAGCATCAGAGTCTTCTCCAGAGAGTACTCTCTTCGCATTAGGTGGCCAAAATATCTGAGTTTCAGCCTTAGTACCTGTCCTTCCAAGGAACAGTCAGGGTTGATTTCATTTAGAATTGACTGATTTGATCTCCTAGCAGTCCAAGGGACTCTCAGGAGTCTTCTCCAGCACCACAGTTCAAAAGCATCTATTCTTCGGCGCTCAGCCTTCCTTATGGTCCAACTCTCGCAACCATACATTGCTACTGGGAACACCATCGCCCTGACTATACGAACTTTTGTTGGCATGGTGATATCTCTGCTTTTTATTATGCTGTCTAAGTTTGCCATAGCTTTCCTTCCAAGGAGTAAGCGTCTTTTAATTTCATGGCTGCTGTCTCCGTCTGCAGTGATCTTGGAACCCAGAAAAGTAAAATCTGTTACTGCTTCCATTTCTGCCCCTTCTATTTGCCAGGAATTGATGGGACCCGATGCCATGATCTTAGTTTTATTAATGTTGAGTTTCAAGCCAACTTTTGCACTCTCCTCTTTCACCCTCATCAAGAGGCTCTTTAGTTCTTCTTCACTTTCTGCCATTAGGGTGGTATCGTCTGCATATCTGAGGTTGTTGATATTTCTCCCGGCAATCTTGATTCTGGCTTGTGATTCATTCAGCCCTGCATTTCTCATAATGTACTCTGCATATAAGTTAAATAAGCAGGGTGACAATATACAGCCTTGCCGTACTCCCTGCCCAATTTTGAACCAATCGGTTGTTCCATGGCCGGTTCGAACTGTTGCTTCTTGACCCGCATACAGGTTTCTCAGGAGACAGGTAAGGTGGTCTGGTACCCCCATCTCTTTAAGAATTTGCCACAGTTTGTTGTGATCCACACAATCAAAGGCTTTTGCGTAGTCAATGAAGCAGAAGTAGGTGTTTTTTTGGAACTCTCGTGCTTTCTCCATGATCCAGCGCATGTTGGCAATTTGATCTCTAGTTCCTCTGCCTCTTCGAAACCCAGCTTGTACGTCCGGTAGTTCTCGGTCCACGTACTGCTGAAGCCTAGCTTGTAGGATTTTGAGCATAACCTTGCTAGCATGTGAAATGAGTGCAATTGTACGGTAGATGCGCTTCAAAAATGGCAGATGCGCTTCAATGTAAGTAAGTGCAAAGTGATGCACATTGGGGCAAGAAACCAAAATTTTACATATACGCTAATGGGTTCTGAGTTGTCTGTGACGGATCAAGAGAGATCTTGGGGTCCTGGTGGACAGGTCGATGAAAGTGTCGACCCAGTGTGCGGCGGCTGTGAAGAAGGCCAATTCCATGCTCGGGATCATTAAAAAGGGGATTGAGAATAAAACGGCCAATATCATTATGCCTTTGTACAAATCGATGGTAAGGCCACATCTGGAGTATTGTGTCCAGTTCTGGTCACCATACCTCAAAAAGGATATAGTTGAATTGGAAAAGGTGCAGAAAAGAGCGACCAGAATGATTTGTGGGCTGGAGCACCTCCCTTACGAGGAAAGGCTACAGTGTCTGGGGCTTTTCAGCCTAGAAAAAAGGCGCCTGAGGGGGGACATGATTGAGACTTATAAAATTATGCATGGGATGGAGAGAGTGGATAGAGGGAAATTCTTCTCCCTCTCGCACAACACCAGAACCAGGGGACATGCACTAAAATTGAGTGGAGGGAGAGTTAGAACAGACAAAAGAAAATATTTCTTTACCCAGCGTGTGATTCATCTGTGGAACTCCTTGCCACAGGATGTGGTGATGGCACCTGGCCTAGATGCCTTTAAAAGGGGTTTGGACAAATTCATGGAGGAAAAGACCATCACAGGTTACAAGCCATAAGCAACCTCCTGGTTTTTTTTTTTTTTTAGAAGTGGGTTTTCTCTGTGCCAGGTGCAGGGGAGTGGCGACTGGACACGGGTATCTTGTTGTCTTGTGTGCTCCCTGAGGCATCTGGTGGGGCCACTGTGTGACACAGGAAGCTGGACTAGATGGGCTTTTGGCCTGATCCAGCAGGGCTCTTCTTATGTTCTTATGTTCTTAGTTTGAACACTCTTTGGCACTGCCCTTCTTTGGAATTGGAACGTAGACTGACCTTTTCCAATCCTTTGGCCACTGCTGAGTTTTCCAAATTTGTTGGCATATTGAGTGCAGCACTTTCACAGCATCATCATTTAGGATTTTAAGTAGCTCAGCTGGGATATTATCATCTCCACTAGCTTTGTTGTTAATAATGCTACCTAAGGCCCACTTGACTTCACTCTCTAGGATGTCCGGCTCTGGGTCAGTGACCACACCAGTGTGGTCATCAGGAACATTAAGATCTTTCTTGTATAGTTCTTCTGTGTATTCTTGCCATCTCTTCTTAATCTCTTCTGCTTCTGTTAGGTCCTTGCCTTTTTTGTCCTTTATCATGCCCATCTTTGCACAAAACGTTCCCTTGATATCTCCAATTTTCTTGAAGAGATCTCTAGTCCTCCCCATTCTGTTGTTTTCCTCGATTTCCTTGCATTGTTCATTTAAGAAGGCCTTCTTATCTCTCCTTGCTATTCTCTGGAACTCTGCATTCAGTTGTTTATATCTTTCCCTTTCACCTTTGCTTTTTGCATTCCTTCTTTCCACAGCTATTTGTAAAGCCTCATCTGACAGCCACTTTGCTTTCTTGCATTTCTTTTTCTTTGGGATGGTTTTAGTTGCTGCCTCCTGTACAATGTTACGAACTTCCGTCCATAGTTCTTCAGGCACTCTGTCTACCAGGTCTAATGCCCTAAATCTATTCTTCACCTCCACTGTATACTCATAAGGGATATGGTTTAGGTCATATCTGACTGGTCTAGTGGTGTTCCCTACATTCTTCAGTTTAAGTCTGAATTTTGCAATAAGAAGCTCATGATCTGAGCCACAGTCAGCTCCAGGTCTTGTTTTTACTGATTGTATAGAGCTTCTCCATCTTTGGCTGCAAAGCACATAATCTATCTGGTTTCGGTATTGACCATCTGGTGATGTCCATGTGTAGAGTCGCCTCTTGTGTTGTTGGAAAAGAGTGTTTGCTATGACCAGCGTGTTCTCTTGACAGAACTCCGTTAGCCTTTGCCCTGCTTCATTTTGCGCTCCAAGGCCAAACTTGCCTGTTGTTCCGTTTATTTCTTGATTTCCTACTTTAGCATTCCAGTCTCCTATGATGTAAAGGACATCTTTTTTGGGTGCTAGTTCTAGAAGGTGTTGTAGGTCTTCATAGAACCGGTCAACTTCATCTTCTTCGGCATCAGTGGTTGGGGCATACACTTGGATATGAAGAATTAGCCTTGCTAAAAAAAAAAAAAAAGAGAGAGAGATAATCAGCTTTGTTTCTGCAAAGGTAAGTTCTACCTCAATAGCCGTCTAGAGCAGGGGTGCCAAACTCATTTCATAAAGTGGGCCAAATAGCATTCATGGTGCCTTCTGGAGGTCAGAAGTGACCTCCTTAAGCAGGAAGTGACATCATTAAGAGCCAGGATGGGGCAGTGACTTGGGAATTGGAGTTTAGATCCAGGTTCAAATCCCCACTCAGCCACGAAGCTTCCTGGTGACCTTGGGCCCGTTGCTAAGCCTCACGCACCTCACAGGGTTGTTGCGAGGGGAGGAACTGTGTACACCGCCCTGAGTTCGCTCCTGCTACTCTTCTGTTCTCCTTCATGGATCATTGCCTTGTCGTGGCGAAGGGGCTTGCGTAACTCAATGAAGCCATGAGCTATGCCGTGCAGGGGCACCCAAGACGGACAGGTCGTAGCAGAGAGTTCTGACTAAAAGTGATCCACTGGAGAAGGAAATGGCAACCCACTCCAGTAACCTTGCCAAGAAAATCCCATGAACAGTACCAAAAGGCTAAAAGATATGACGCCGGAAGATGAGCCCCTCAGGTCGGAAGGTGTCCAATATGCTACTGAGGAAGAGCGGAGGACTATTCCAAGTAGACCCAGAAAGAGTGAAGCGGCTGGGCCAAAGCCAATAGGACGTCCAGCTGTGGATGTGTCTGAGGTTGAAAGGAAAATCCAATGCTGCAAGGAGCAATACTGCTTAGGAACATGGAATGTGAGGTCTATGAATCAAGGCAAGCTGGATGTGGTCAAAAATGAGATAAGATTGAACATTGACATCTTGGGAATCAGCGAACTAAAATGGACGGGCATGGGCGAATTTAAGTCAGGTGACCATCATATCTACTACTGTGGGCATGAATCCCTTAGAAGAAATGGAGTAGCCCTCATAGTCAATAAAAGAGTGGGAAAGGCAGTACTGGGGTGCAACCTCAAAAACGATAGAATGATTTCAGTTCGAATCCAAGGCAAACCATTCAACATTACAGTAATCCAAGTGTATGCCCCAACCACTGATGCCGAAGAAGATGAAGTTGACCGGTTCTATGAAGACCTACAACACCTTCTAGAACTAGCACCCAAAAAAGATGTCCTTTACATCATAGGAGACTGGAATGCTAAAGTAGGAAATCAAGAAATAAACAGAACAACAGGCAAGTTTGGCCTTGGAGCGCAAAATGAAGCAGGGCAAAGGCTAACGGAGTTCTGTCAAGAGAACACGCTGGTCATAGCAAACACTCTTTTCCAACAACACAAGAGGCGACTCTACACATGGACATCACCAGATGGTCAATACCGAAACCAGATAGATTATGTGCTTTGCAGCCAAAGATGGAGAAGCTCTATACAATCAGTAAAAACAAGACCTGGAGCTGACTGTGGCTCAGATCATGAGCTTCTTATTGCAAAATTCAGACTTAAACTGAAGAATGTAGGGAATACCACTAGACCAGTCAGATATGACCTAAACCATATCCCTTATGAGTATACAGTGGAGGTGAAGAATAGATTTAGGGCATTAGACCTGGTAGACAGAGTGCCTGAAGAACTATGGACGGAAGTTCGTAACATTGTACAGGAGGCAGCAACTAAAACCATCCCAAAGAAAAAGAAATGCAAGAAAGCAAAGTGGCTGTCAGATGAGGCTTTACAAATAGCTGTGGAAAGAAGGAATGCAAAAAGCAAAGGTGAAAGGGAAAGATATAAACAACTGAATGCAGAGTTCCAGAGAATAGCAAGGAGAGATAAGAAGGCCTTCTTAAATGAACAATGCAAGGAAATCGAGGAAAACAACAGAATGGGGAGGACTAGAGATCTCTTCAAGAAAATTGGAGATATCAAGGGAACGTTTTGTGCAAAGATGGGCATGATAAAGGACAAAAAAGGCAAGGACCTAACAGAAGCAGAAGAGATTAAGAAGAGATGGCAAGAATACACAGAAGAACTATACAAGAAAGATCTTAATGTTCCTGATGACCACGCTGGTGTGGTCACTGACCCAGAGCCGGACATCCTAGAGAGTGAAGTCAAGTGGGCCTTAGGTAGCATCACTAACAACAAAGCTAGTGGAGATGATAATATCCCAGCTGAGCTACTTAAAATCCTAAATGATGATGCTGTGAAAGTGCTGCACTCAATATGCCAACAAATTTGGAAAACTCAGCAGTGGCCAAAGGATTGGAAAAGGTCAGTTTACGTTCCAATTCCAAAGAAGGGCAGTGCCAAAGAGTGTTCAAACTACCGTACAATTGCACTCATTTCACATGCTAGCAAGATTATGCTCAAAATCCTACAAGCTAGGCTTCAGCAGTACGTGGACCGAGAACTACCGGACGTACAAGCTGGGTTTCGAAGAGGCAGAGGAACTAGAGATCAAATTGCCAACATGCGCTGGATCATGGAGAAAGCACGAGAGTTCCAAAAAAACACCTACTTCTGCTTCATTGACTACGCAAAAGCCTTTGATTGTGTGGATCACAACAAACTGTGGCAAATTCTTAAAGAGATGGGGGTACCAGACCACCTTACCTGTCTCCTGAGAAACCTGTATGCGGGTCAAGAAGCAACAGTTCGAACCGGCCATGGAACAACCGACTGGTTCAAAATTGGGAAGGGAGTACGGCAAGGCTGTATATTGTCACCCTGCTTATTTAACTTATATGCAGAGTACATTATGAGAAATGCAGGGCTGAATGAATCACAAGCCGGAATCAAGATTGCCGGGAGAAATATCAACAACCTTAGACAGCATAATAAAAAGCAGAGATATCACCATGCCAACAAAAGTTCGCATAGTCAGGGCGATGGTGTTCCCAGTAGCAATGTATGGTTGCGAGAGTTGGACCATAAGGAAGGCTGAGCGCCGAAGAATAGATGCTTTTGAACTGTGGTGCTGGAGAAGACTCCTGAGAGTCCCTTGGACTGCTAGGAGATCAAATCAGTCAATTCTAAATGAAATCAAGCCTGACTGTTCCCTGGAAGGACAGGTACTAAGGCTGAAACTCAAATATTTTGGCCACCTAATGCGAAGAGAGGACTCTCTGGAGAAGACTCTGATGCTGGGAAAGATTGAAGGCAAAAGGAGAAGGGGAAGGCCAAGGATGAGATGGTTAGACAGCATCACCGATGCAACAAACATGAAAATGAGCGAACTCAGGAAGATAGTGGAGGACAGGAAGGCCTGGCGGGATATGGTTCATGGGATCACGAAGGGTCGGACACGACTTAACGACTGAACAACAACAACAACAACAACTCTTCTGTTGCCTATGTTAGACGTCGGCAAAATGAACCCCTATATTGAAGAACACCCCTCTTCCGTCTCTCGTTTCTGAGCATGGCCTACTGGAATCCTTTCGATGGTGAGCTACCGCCTTGTGAGAGAAAGAGGAAGCCACAAGAGGGTCGGACCCGTGCGTGGAGGACCGGTCTGTCAATGGAATGCAGCAGGGGGGGCTGAGGGGGGGGCTGTTTTCGGGACCGCGTGAAATTGCTGCATTACCAGCTCCATTGGCTTCCCATTTGGTGTTGGGTCCGGGCCCAATTCTTTTTAAAAATTTTTATTTTATTTTATTATAATACATAGAAAACAAACAATACAGGAAAAGAAAAAGAAAAGTACAGAATATTAGCCACTAACATTTATACTTAAGTAATTCTTATAACTACTTGTACCCTGCCTAATTACAGAGTAATCTATTCTTTTTATAATCGTACATCAACCTAATACTTACAGCACAATCCTAACCAACTTTCCAGCTGGGTAGCTGTGCCAACAGGGCGCACACTGCATTTTGCAGTGCAGGGACAGTCATGGAGGCCTCCAAGGTAGGGAAACATTTGTTCCCTTACCTCGGGGCTGCATTGTGGCTGCACCAGCACTGGAAAGTTGGTTAGGATTGCGCTGTTAATTAAAAACGACCTCAATTTCTTACTATTTAAATCTTAAATCAAATCGTCCTACTCAATGAAGCCACATAATGTATCATTAAATCATTCTTATTTTCTCTTAAATGCAAAAAAATCTATAAATGGATTCCAATTCTTCATGAAAGTATCTACACATTTCTCTTTCACTAACATAGTCAGTTTGTCCATTTCTGCCAATTCCAAAACTTTCAACCAACACTCCTCCAACAAAGGTAGCTCCATAGATTCCCAGTTTTGTGCATACCACATCCTCGCAGCTGCAGTTAGATATAGAAATAAAGTTCCATAAGTATTTTCTAATTGCCAATCCAACAGACCCAACAGGAAAGTCTCTTGTTTCATTTGTAGATTCACCTTCAAAATCTTCTGAATCTGGAGATGTATTTGAGTCCAATGGTTTTTTGCTTTCTCGCAAGTCCACCACATGTGGTAAAAACTCCCTTCTTTCTTTCCACATTTCCAGGATATGTTTGTAGTAGATTCGTACATCTTGGCAATTCTACCTGGCGTCATATAGCATCTAAAAAACATCTTATAAACATTTTCAATCACAAAATTAAAAGCCCAATTCAGGGCCCAATTCATAGCACTGGTTTTGGCCTATAAAGTCGTAAACTAAGGGTGTCAAAAACGAGGCCCACGGGTTGGATACGGTCTGCAGAAGCTCTTTATCTGGCCCACGTGATAATTGGGATGTCCCAGCACTGCCCTTTCAGCAGCGCCATTTCTGCTGAGACTCTGGGAGAGAGAGACGGAAGGAGGCTTCAGAAGGCAAGGAACGCTGGGGGTGAATGGGCAGACCAAGGGGTTGTAAGAGGCCTGCTGCAATGCTGGGAGAGCCCAACTATCACGCAGGCCACCCTTTCAGCAGTGCCACTTCTGCCGAGGAGTCATTTTACAGATCATGTGAGCCAGGGCCATTCAGAGGAATTTTATCAGGGAGTACAAAGTTTCTTTTGGGCCCCTTCCCTACATATGAATCCGGCTCCTGGGCCCCCCTTTTGACCCATTTTTTGCCCTGGGCCCGGCTACAAATTACCCCCTTAACCCCCCTCTCAGAGGCCCTGATGTGAGCTGTGAAGAAGCATTCCGGCTGAAATGGCGGCCTGTGTGACCATTGAGGCTCTCCTGTATCTTGAAAATATGATCAAGATTTGCATATTTTCCCTGTCCATTGTAACTGATGAGTTCCTGCATGAGAACAAAGTGCTGATTTCTGGCCATCATCTGCTTCTTTATCCCATTTTTATACTGCCTTCCTCCGGTGTTCGAATGAAAACCGGAAGTGGTCGCAAACGCATCGAAGCGGCGCTCTACCGCACGGGGAGATCCACAGAGGGGGCCACGGGCCTCCCCGCATCCTCTGGAGGGTCACCTGGACCCCCAGTAGGTTAAAAAAGAGATCACCTTTTCCCCGGCTGTGGCACGATTCCAAGGAGTGCCGCTGCCACTGTCTTTACCCCCACCAAGCCTCAAAGATCTATCCTACTCATGGGAAGAATTTTGGGAAATCCTGCCTTAACCTGCATTCATCTTTCTTGCTTGAAGAACAATCTCTCCGGACCTCTCTCTCACTAAGACCTTTATAATTTGCTTGTAAACTGAACCTGCTAGAATGCTCAGGAGCTACAAACACAGCTGTTTCACACCTAATCATGAGCTCCTCTAGTTCTGCTGAGTCAAACTTTTTTTCCACCTTGCTCCTAGCAGGCAGTTGCAGGAACAAGATAAGAAAACTCAACACTTCTTAAAGCAAAATACTGCCACAACTTACAATCAAATCAAACCAGACCCACCCCCAGGAGATTTTTAGATTCCTGTCACAGCCCTTCTCCTACCCTTTGGGACATGATCAAGATTCTTCCTTAGTACCTTCCTTATTTCCACACTCCAAGCATTTATATGATTTCTTCCGCGTGGGTTCTATGATGCTCACTCAAGGTTCTGCTGTCACTGAAGCTCTTCCCACACGCTAAGCACTTATATGGTTTCTCCCCAGTGTGGGTTCTTTGATGCACAGTCAGGATATCGTTCCTACTGAAGCACTTTCCGCACTCCAAGCATTTATATGGCTTCTCCCCTGTGTGGGTTCTTTGATGCACAGTCAAGGTTCTGTTGTCACTGAAGCTTTTTCCACACTCGAAACATTTATATGGCTTCTCCCCTGTGTGGGTTCTGCGATGCACAGTCAGGCTTGAGCTCACACTGAAGCTCTTTCCACACTCTAAGAATTTATATGGCTTCTTCCCTGTGTGGATTCTTTGATGGACAGTAAGTTTTCCACTCTCAGTGAAGCTCTTTCCACACTCCAAGCATTGATATGGTTTTTCGCCTGTGTGGGTTCTTTGATGCTTAGTCAGGCTTGATCTCACACTGAAGCTCTTTCCACACTCAAGGCATTTATATGGCTTCTCCCCTGTGTGGGTTCTTTGATGCACAGTCAAGGTTCTGTTGTCACTGAAGCTCTTCCCACATGCTAAGCATTTATATGGTTTCTCCCCTTTGTGAGTTCTATGATGCAAAGTCAGGCTTGAGCTCACACTGAAGCTCTTTCCACACTCCAAGCATTGATATAGTTTCTCCCCAGTGTGGGTTCTTTGATGCACAGTCAGGCTTGAGCTTACACTAAAGCTCTTTCCACACGCCAAGCATTGATATGGTTTCTCCCCTGTGTGGGTTCTATGATGCAAAGTCAGGTTTGAGCTCCGAGTGAAGCTCTTTCCACACTCCAAGCATTTGTATCTTTTTTCTCCTCTGTGGGTTCTTTGATGCACAGCCAGGTGTCCGCTCTGACTGAAGCTCTTTCCACACTCCAAGCATTTATATGGTTTCTCCCCTGTGTGAGTTCTTTGATGCACAGTCAGACTTGAGCTCTGGCTGAAGCTCTTTCCGCACTCCAAGCATTTGTATCTTTTTTCTCCTTTGTGGATTCTTTCATGCACAGCCAGGTGTGCGCTCTGACTGAAGCTCTTTCCACACTCTAAGCATTGATATGATTTCTCCCCTGTGTGGGTTCTTTGATGAGAAGTCAGGCTATCTTTCCTACTGAAGCTATTTCCACACTCCAAGCATTTATATGATTTCTCCCCTGTGTGCGTTCTTTGATGAAAAGTCAGCCTTGAGTTCATACTGAAGAACTTTCCACACTCCAAGCATTGATATGATTTCTCCCCGGTGTGAGTTCTTTGATGCACAGTCAGGCCCGCGCTTTGACTGAAGCTCTTTCCACACTCCAAGCATTTGTATCTTTTCTCCCCTGTGTGGGTTCTTTGATGCAAATTCAGGTGTGAGCTCACTCTGAAGCTCTTTCCGCACTCCAAGCATTTAAATGGTTTCTCCCCTGTGTGAGTTCTTTGATGCGAAGTCAGGCTATCTTTCCTACTGAAGCTATTTCCACACTCCAAGCATTGATATGATTTCTCCCCGGTGTGGGTTCTTTGATGCACAGTCAGGCCCGCGCTTTGACTGAAGCTCTTTCCACACTCCAAACATTTGTATCTTTTCTCCCCTGTGTGGGTTCTTTGATGCAAATTCAGGTGTGAGCTCACTCTGAAGCTCTTTCCGCACTCCAAGCATTTAAATGGTTTCTCCCCTGTGTGAGTTCTTTGATGCGAAGTCAGGCTATCTTTCCTACTGAAGCTATTTCCACACTCCAAGCATTTATATGATTTCTCCCCGGTGTGGGTTCTTTGATGCACAGTCAGGCCCGCGCTTTGACTGAAGCTCTTTCCACACTCCAAGCATTTGTATGGTTTCTCTCCTGTGTGGGTTCTGTGATGCAAATTCAGGTGTGAGCTCACTCTGAAGCTCTTTCCGCACTCCAAGCATTTAAATGGTTTCTCCCCTGTGTGGCTTCTTTGATGCAAAGTCAGGCTTGAGCTCACACTGAAGCTCTTTCCGCACTCCAAGCATTGATATGGTTTCTCTCCTGTGTGGGTTCTGTGATGCAAATTCAGGTGTGAGCTCACTCTGAAGCTCTTTCCGCACTCCAAGCATTTAAATGGTTTCTCCCCTGTGTGGCTTCTTTGATGCAAAGTCAGGCTTGAGTTCACACTGAAGCTCTTTCCGCACTCCAAGCATTTATATGGTTTCTCCCCTGTGTGGATTCTTTGATGCTTAGTCAGGCTGGAGCTCTTACTGAAGCTCTTTCCGCACTCCAAGCATCTATATGGTTTCTCCCCTGTGTGGGTTCTTTGATGCACAATCAGGCATGAGCTGTGACTGAAGCTCTTTCCGCACTCCAAGCATTTGTATCTTTTCTCCCCTGTGTGGGTTCTTTGATGTGAAGTCAGGCTTGAGCTCACGCTGAAGCTCTTTCCACACTCCAAGCATTTGTATCTTTTCTCCCCTGTGTGGGTTCTTTGATGTGAAGTCAGGCTTGAGCTCACGCTGAAGCTCTTTCCACACTCCAAGCATTGATATGGTTTCTCTCCTGTGTGGGTTCTGTGATGCAAATTCAGGTGTGAGCTCACTCTGAAGCTCTTTCCGCACTCCAAGCATTTGTATCTTTTCTCCCCTGTGTGGGTTCTTTGATGCACAGTCAGGCTTGAGCTTACACTAAAGCTCTTTCCACACACCAAGCATTGATATGGTTTCTCCCCTGTGTGGGTTCTATGATGCACTGTCAGGTGTTCGCTTCGACTGAAGCTCTTTCCGCACTCAAAGCATTTATATGGTTTCTCCCCCGTGTTGTTCCTTTCATGTATTTCAAATTCTGATTTACTGCTAAAGGTCTTTGCAAATTGAGAGCATCTTTCTTTCCTCTTTCCATTATCATTTTCTGGGTTGAGTCTGATGAGACTGAAATCCCCACCCTAGTGAGCATCGGATTTATTTCTCCAACACTCCTCCTGGTTTCCTTCCTTCTTCCTTGATCTTTCTTGATGTGCAGCGTTCTCCCTTCCATGTGTCATTTTATGGGATGCAAGATGAGTTCTTGTACTGAAGCTCTTTCTGCACTCAGAGCACTTAAATGATTTCTTCCCCATGTGAATTTTGCTGTTTATTAATGTTAGATGTAGAACTGATTCTGTCCCCGTGCAAAGGACGCTTCTTTCTTCTCTTCCCTCTGAGATGTTCCTGTTGTTTGATCAGGGTTTCATGTCTGTCATTACTCAGACAAACAGATTTAGTCGTCCAGACAAGTGATGGGCTTCCCTCCTGCCTCTCTGATCCATCCTGGTCTCTATCAGTCACTTCCTGTATGTCACGTGTGGTTGTTTCTGGTGGCTCCCTCTGATCCTCACTGTCTTCTCCGTTGCTTCCTGGAACAGAGAGAGACCTTTGATTAGCTGCACAACACAGAAATGGGACCTAGGCATATATACTCAGAAGTAAACCCCAACAGATAAGTGGTACTGGCTCCCAGGAAAGTATGGATAGGATTGCAGTCCTCTGCACTGACCAACTCTCAATAAGCTGTTCTGCAGCAGTAGAAAAATTACAGCTGCCTGGCCTCTTGCAGCCTGACTGGTCCTGGGATTGAGGCAGTTTTTTCATCCCTGGTAGACAATGTTTTTATGGTGAAGTCACAAAAGGGGCCTCCCTCTAGATTTTCTCAGGCCTCACAGTAGCTTTAATGTCAGGTTATCCTCTTCGAAATGTCTATTATTTTGTAGACTGGGGCTGTCAGTGAATGGCTTCACATTTTTAAAATGGCTATAAATGCTACACGAGCTTGGGCACTAACAGACAAAGCAGCCCAGAGGAACAGTTCCTCACAGACCGGAGATCAGTCAGGGCACATCTGCAAAACCCTGTCTTGATGGTGCTCGTGTTGGTGTCGGGACACACTCAGCCAAACCTTGATCTGGACCAAGCAGTTTACTGCATCTACGTGAAAGGAGAAACAGGCAGGAGACGCCTCGGACAGAAAACAAGACCTGGGAGGAGAATGATAGAAGCCACCCTTGGATAGGGGCCCAAGAGTCAACGTGAGAGACAGGGCCTCTGCTCCACACTGAAATTGCCACGAGTGGCAAGGAGGCACGTTTTGGGAACCATCAGACACTTGGAGGGTTACTGTGTTACTGTGTGCGCACACGTGTTACTCATCAACCTTGTAATAAATCAACACGGGTCCGCTCCTTATCCCCAAACGTGGTCTCGGCGCATAATTCCCGCAACCTGTGCAGTACACTCCTCCTCTGCAATGACTCCAGACTAACAGAGGTTCCCTTACACCAAAGATGCCGCTATGCTGGGCAGATAGGTGGGTGAATTTCTATGCCGCCATAGCCACACCTCCATTAGTGTCGAGCCACAATGGGACAGAGGCACAAGGGTGATGTATAGAGGTGTAAAGGGGGAGATGTGAGCTCACCTGTCAATTCCCCTTCTTGGTGGTTCCAGGTGGCTGACAAGGCTTCACTGTTGCCAAAACAGCTGGTTCTTAGGGGAATTCACACAACTCTATGGAACATGGGATCTTAGACTTGATAACAGATCAACGTAATGCGGAAAGGATCCCGTTTACCTCAGCAAAGAGACTGAGAGAAATAACTTCCAGGGAAAGATTAGAGCTTTTTTAAGAAAGGACAAAAGTAGAGGTATTGCACATCGTGGATTAATAGAACAATACGTTCTTTGCCCTAAAAATAGTTTAGGTGGCTGTTCCTGATTTCTTAAGGTGGTCGCATGTGGTGCAGAGTGTAGTTGGTGCATCTGAAAGAAATAAGGGGGGTTCAGGGAGAGAATTCCAGGAGTTCCTGGACTTCCAACCCAGTTTCTAGCAATTACGGAACAAGGAAAAGAAGGGGGGGGGAGAGAGAGAGAGAAAGAGAGAGAGAGAGTTTCACCTGTGCTGGAGAGGAATTTGGAGCTTCCTTGCAGAGATTCAGCGGTGTGGAAACCCTGTCCTGATACAACACACGGAGGTGTTGCACCAGAGAAGAGTGACAAAATTGTTAGGCAAAACGCTTTCCTTTTTAAGGATTTTTAGAGTTGCTGCTGCATGCAGCCTAACTATCCAGGATAAATGTGTCACTTTGGGGTGCTATGTTTTGACACTAACATTCCTGATGTCTTAGAGTCCATATTCTCCATCATAATGTGGGTCATAACATAACCATGAATGGAAAGAAAAATGAAGAATGAAAAAGGGGGGGGGATGTACTGGGAACTTCCCAGATGCCAACACTGACCCAGCCCTGGAACCACCGGAGAATGGTGAATGCCAGACAAAAGAGAGCCTTATACGAGGCAGATAAGTCAGTGAAATTCTATGCCGCCATAGCCATGTCATCTGTACAACGTCAACAATGTGGAGCTGAAATGGGACAGAGGCATGATGATGATGATGGACAGGGAGGTGGGGTGTCAAATCCTATGCCCCACTCAGACTCCAGCCACGACCCCAATGGTGCCCTAAAGCTGCACTGACTTCAGAGGCGGCGTAAGTTAAAAAGTACTCATTGGAATCAACGGAGAGCAAAATGTCTCTGTCCCTCCTCTCTGCCCCCACCTTTGGATCCAGGTTTTGGGACAAAAGCCCTGTGAGGGCCCCCTCCCAAAGGTGGCGTGGTGTTGAGGATCCTTCCCCACAACAGAAGCTGCCCTCCTTTCTGGGGTGACTCAGCGCTGGTTGGGATGAGTCAGCACAGTACAGCTCTGCCCGTCTGGTCTCATCGCCTGGAAGCCGCGACAGCAGCTGGGCTCCTGCCTTTGCTGGGTTGATTTGGAAAGGTCTTCCATGGGGTCCGGTCTCCTTTGAGGAGGGTGTAATGCGGAGAGGGAGGTGGAGGGCCAGAGCATCAGTCATTCAAATAGTATTGGTACTTTCCGTCTAGAGCTCAGCCAAGCTGCTGTTGCGGCTTGCAGGTGATGAGAGAGAAGAGTGGTAGAGCTGCACTTTGCTGACTCACCCTAACCAGCGCCAACATACCCCAGAAAGGAGGGGAGTTTCAATTGTGGCGAGGGGTCCCCTCATTCAACCAATAACCTCTGGTCCAAAGCTACTGCTGTGTTAAGAACTACTGTGCATAAAACAAGTTACCTGCCGATTTCTCGTCTTCCTGGAAAAACGCACACTCCCTTTCTTCCAGTTGGGAAATGAAGGCAGGTTTGGGAAATTCTTCTGAGAAAGGAAAAAGGGGATGAGATCCTTTCGTCTACACAACATATCAAGCATCCTGATCCTAGGCTGACAGCCACCTGTGACGAACTTGGCTAAATCTCGGGCTAGGTCTGAATCCATCTTGCAGGCCAGAAGCCATTTTGAAGCAGCTGTTCAGGTGAGCGTTAGGAACAAGTAAATCTAGGTGCTTAGCTCTATTCTTTTAGTACTGTATGTGTATTTATTCTCTGAAGTAACGAAATGCCTTTCAGTAACATGTAACTGTCATGGTTTTGCTTTCTCAAACCGTTCTTACACACACAAACACAAACCTCCCTGGCTTAACAACTCCCAGCGAGTCCGAGATGCATGTTCTCCACATGCATGTTCTCCTCCATCTGAAATATCACAACGCCCCATGAGATCATAGGTCCAATATGCCTCACGGTAAGTACAGGTCATTGCGCACCGCGGCACCCCCACCTTACCCAAGCCGCCTTGGGTCCCTTCGGGGAGAAAGGCGGGATGAAAATACTGTAAATAAATAAATAAATACTGGCCAACCCCCACCCCGGTCAGATGGGTGTGCGGTTTTCTCAGGGCCAACACGCCCTACGGTAGGTGCCACCACCCCTTTTAACAGCCAGTCCTCCAGCTAAGGGGAAGCAGAAGTCCTACAGGCCAACTCCCCAGGCCCTGGAAACACTGAGTCCCCCAACTCCACGGACTCCAGCCCCAATGCTCTGCGATTTGCTTCCGTAGTATGACTGACTGAGTGGCCCAGGCCAGATTCAAATGGATCAGTTCCTTGGTATTCAGACAGACACATGCCTGTAAATAATGATTTATTACTTTAAAGAATAGAAAGTTGGTTACATATTACTGAAAGGAATTTCATTACTTGAGAGAATACACACACACACACACACACACACACACACACACAGAGAGAGAGAGAGAGAGAGAGAGAGTAAAGCTAACACTTCCCTGGTCTTTCTAACTCCTGAGCATAGGCAGAGGGCAACTCTTCCACCTGTTGTACCAGCAGTGATACGAACAGATGTCCATCAAGGAATGAGGGGGAGCAGAACTCTCCCACCCTCGCAACATACCTTGAAGGTCACTTTTGTCCAATCAGAGACTCAGACCAGCCGAGGCTTCTGGAAGACGACCTCACCGGCTGAAGCACTGCTGGGCAATCAGGCTCCCCCCCCCCCCAGCTGGAGATTCACAGCTGCAGCTCGTCACTCCGATGAGAGACCTGGGTTCCAGCATAGCTGATCCCGCTTCCAAGCTTGGCCATTAGCAAGGAGGATTGAAAAGGCTGCTCACGGTCTCCGAACAAGCTCCTGTCCCACCACAGCTTCAACATGGCTTCTGGCCTTCAAGAGGGAGGCTGACCCAGTCAGGGATTTGGCCATGTTCATCACAGTAACCATATTTCTATTACGTAAATATTAAAAAATGTATGTAATTTGTTTACATAAATATGCAGCAGAAACAGCTGCACAGATCCCAATGTGTCGATCTGGCTTATGGGAGTGCAGCTCACTGCTCAGGAAACCTGGAATGAATCACTAGTTGGGGATCCAGTTCTGGAGGTGAAACCAGCCACGTTTCTTCCATCCACCTCCCGGCACATGGAAGGGAAGCCTCAACAACCCTCCCCAGGCAACTCCCTCTCTAGAAAGAGACTGGGAAAGATTCAGGCAAGCAGAGACAGGATGGGGCCTTCTCCTGCCTTTGCGTCCCTTGAGCAGGACTCTCACTGGAGCTCCACACCTGTCCGGAGCAGCCGGAGCTCAGTGGTAGAGTCCTAGCTTTGCATGCAAGAGACCCCAGGATCCATCCCTGGCACCGACTCAAGGGAGGGCTGGGAGATGTCTCTGCCTGAGTCCCTGGAGAACTGCTGTCAGTCAGTGTAGACAGGCCTGAGCCGGATGGGCCCAAAGTCTGACTCAGGAGAAGGTGGCTTCCCTCTGTCCCCGAACAAGGTGAATGCCTTTCCAGAAAGGTGGAGGCTGGGAGGAAGGGTGCATTTAAGGGAGGACAAGGGGGAGAGGTCAGCCAGGGGGGTTCCCCCTGGCTGACGTGGGCATAAAAGCTCTGCCTCAACAAAGCAGGTTACATAAGAAGAGAAAGTCTCATGATTTGGGTACTAGAGAAAACCAAGAGAAGGATGACTTAAGTGGCCGGTTCCTCTGTTTGGCTCCAATGCCCAAATAGGGCTGGCAAAGCAGAGGGTTCCAAAGGCCTGTCTTGACGCCACGACAGACCAAGCCTAAGATGGCATCTGCCACAAGCCCTGGAGGGGATCCGGGAAATGGACGTGGCTCTCGGTATCAGGGGAAGAGAAAACGAATCTTGACTCCTGGCTCTACTTCTACTGAAACTTAAAACCTCCCACATGAGTAGCTCCATCAGAACTCCATCATGTTCCAAGTGCAACAGGCCAATCAGAGCCCAGAGTCTCTCTGGGGTCATCAGGCACAGGCGATGGGTAACCACACCCCTTGCGGGTAGGCCTGATGATTCCCACATTACACGGGAGAGACAAGGAAGGACGAGAAAAATCATGCGAAATCCCTCCAGCAGCAGCACCTGATCCTGGACGAACCATCAGTCAATGCGCTAAAACGTTGGATAAGGCAGAGGAAGGAGAACGACGAGGCGTGTCAAGCACTGTCAGTGACGAGCGGCTCATCTTGCAGGCCGGGCAGGTCCCAAACTGGGATATTTGTCCTGTTCACAATTGATTCATTGACCTAGACCAGCATTTCTCTAAAACTGTGGTTTTTATGCATGGTGCATCGCGACCTGATTTCTGGTGGGTGCCGAGCAGGGCCTCCAATGAAAACAGGGGTGATAGAAAGATCAGATAACTAATTGCCTCAAGCCCTGAAGCTATTTCAATAATCAGATAGCTGCTAATTGCCCTGCAAAGTGCTGAACTCCTGTAGTTTGCAAGATTGTGGAAATATAGGGAGATAAATGTTTGAGCATCTTTTTTATGGTGGGTTTTCTCCCCAAGTCCATCAATGACAATGAAATATATTATTTCTTTCTAGATCATCTTTTTAAAAAAAAGTTAAAAAGCTTTTTTAAAGCTAGGCGTGTCCTGATAGAGTGTCATTTTCAAAAGTGGGTCCCGGTGCTAAAAGTTTTATTTTACCTAAGCATTTATATCCGACCAACTAGATTTATATCTCTCATCCCCAAAGAGTAAGTCTGGCTAAGCTCATGCCTCCTCCCCTCTCTTCCTCTTTCAATCCTGGGAATGGGAGGAACAGAGACTGGTGCACCCCCAGCTAAGAAAACAGAAAGCACTTGGCACATCGCCTCACGTAAGAACATAAGAACAGCCCTGCTGGATCTAAAAGCCCATCTAGTCCAGCTTCCTGTGTCACACAGTGGCCCCACCAGATGCCTCAGGGAGCACACAAGACAACAAGATACCTGTGTCCAGTCGCCACTCCCTTGCACCTGGCACAGAGAAAACCCACTTCTAAAACCAGGAGGTTGCTTATGGCTTGTAACCTGTAATGGTCTTCTCCTCCATGAATCTGTCCAAACCCCTTTTAAAGGCATCTAGGCCAGGTGCCATCACCACATCCTGTGGCAAGGAGTTCCACAGATGAATTACACGCTGGGTAAAGAAATATTTTCTTTTGTCTGTTCTAACACTCCCTCCACTCAATTTAAGCTCTGCATTGATTCCAGTACTTAAAAATGCTAAAATAATTCACACAAAAACAACACAATAATTCTCCTGTATCCTTAAGGGAGAAGTCTCAGAGCAGCAGCACCACCACCTTGAGGTAGCCTTACCAGATCCCCCCCAATGCAGGGGGGGACAGAAGCGATACTGGCCGGACATGGCCGGAACTGGAGGCGTGGCCGGGGGCGTGGCCTTCCTCCCTCGAGGCTGGGAGCTCTCCGGAACGGCCCGATTGAACTCGGGCTGTTTCAGAGAGCTCCTAGTCTCGCGCAAATATGCGACGAGGCCGGAGAGCACCGAAAAAAGTCCCAGCTGGCCGGGACAATGAGAAGACCAGCCGGGAGCCCGGGATCGGGCTCCCGAACCGGGATTGTCCCGGTCATTTCCGGGACTATGGTAAGGCTACCTTGAGGGGTTACGAACAGCCAGTTGACAGACAGTTGGCCCCTTCCCGGGTACTACGGACTGGTTGTGGGCCAGTCTTTCCTTGGAGAATGCCCTGCACAGTTCAGAGGGGAACGTCAGGAAGAGCAGGTTCATGCAGACCATGGTCCAAATGCCCGAAAATGCAGATTGCATTCCAGTTACCTCTGTAAGTAAGTGGAATCACTCACACACACACACACACACACACACACACACACAAACACACACACACACACCTCGGAAGATCTCCCTGCTTTGTCCTGCTCCGTTGATGAACTCTCGGGTTCCTTTGGATCAGGCACGGATGCGGGAAGGATCCTTTTCAGCTGCAAATCGCAGCTCTCAGCCTGCTTCTGTAAAAACCAGGAGCAAAAAACTTTGAACAGTTCAAAAAACAAACAATATCCCAGGTATTAGCATACACTAAAAATTCAAGACAGTTAAAAAGCACCCACCCACCCCCTCAGTTTTAGGAACTGTCCCAGGCCGAAGCGCTGGTTCTCCAGTGTCCCTCCCCTCCTACATCCAGCCGTTTTTTGCACCCCTTTCATTGCTGCCCCTTCTGGGCCTCTCTGTTCCAGCTTTCAACAACACCCTCCCCCAGAAATAAAGCCAAGATTGAAGACTAAGTAAGAGCAGCCCCAAAGCTTAGCATGCAAGGGGGGGGGGGGATTGTGGCAGTCCCTCTTCTCAGCCCCCTCCCCGGCTGCCCTTTGGTCTCCACTCACCTGGGGGCGTCTCTCCCTCCCCTCTCTCTTCTCTTCCACCAAGCGCAGCCCTGAGGACCCCCCCCCCTCGCCTCCAAAGGACTTTGGACTCAGCAGAAGGGGCTGCTTACCACAAGCAAAGGAGGGGGCGGAGCAGGAAGGGGCTTCCCCCTCACTCCAGCCCCTCCCCATTCACCGCTCTAGGAATCCGGAGGAGTCGCTTTTTGTAACCCTTAGAGAGCCGAGAGGAAAGCCTGCTGCAGTCTCCAGGACCCTCCAACCCCCAGGCGGGACGGGACGGCAGGCAGATCTCCTCCAGCCGGGCATCCCCCTCCTCCTCCCCGTTCCCTGCTTGATGCAGCCTCCGTGGCCCCAAGCCCAGCACAGAGTCTGCGGGAGGCGACGACTCCGTCCTGGGGCTGAGCTTCTCCTCCTCTCCTCCCTCCCGGCAGGCAGGCAGCGAGTGGCCACAACTGGGACCGCGGCTCTTCCCGGTCTCTGTTCCCAGCCTGGCATCCTGTCTGTCCACGAGTCAAGGGGGCTGGAGGATCCTGGCAGCAGGAAACCTTGCGAGCAGCAGCCCAAAGGGGTCACAGGCGCAGGCGGGCCAGGGGACGTGTCACTGGGGGGACAGAAGCTGCCTTTACTGGGAAATCGGGGGGTGACTGAGGCGGGCTTAGTACAAGCTTCGTTTGGGTGTAACATCAAGTTTTAGCCGGTATCTTCTTCTTACCATCTCCTATCCGTGTCAATGAGCGCATGGATAGAGGCCATCCCGTTGACAGTGACTGGGTAATAATACCTCCTTCAACTTTCAAAAAGCCTTTCATGAAATCCTGCTGCACCAATAGCTTTCGAGTCGACTTCGTAGTCATGAAATAAGAGAACAGGACTGTGTATGGATTAATAACTGGTTACGCAACAGGAAGCAGACAGTAGGCATAATAAATGGGCAATTTTCTCAGTGGCGGGAAGAAAAGAGGGAGTCCCCAAGGATTTGTCTGGAGACCAGAAGTTTTTAACGTGTTCAGAGACATGATCTATTCTAGAGAGCGAGCAGTTCACAGCAAGGTGGCCAAGTTTGCAGTTGACAACAAACCACTGAGGGTGGTAACAATCAAAACACCTTGTGAAGTGCTCCAAAAAGACTTCTCCAACGGGGGTGAACGGGCAACCGGATGTGAGTCAACACGTGTTACAAGATGCGCATCATCGGGGTAACACAACCCCAAACTTCACATATACACTGAGGCCTGAGCTGCAAGCGTGTGGCAGCAGAGAAGGCGGCAAAATTGCATGTTAAAGGGACATGAGGAACGGGATCAAGAATAAAACAGCTAATCTTATAGTGTCCCTGTATACATCTATGATGTGTAATTCATCTGTGGAACTCCTTGCCACAGGATATGGTGATGGCACCTGGCCTGGATGCCTTTAAAAGGGGTTTGGATAGATCCATGGAGGAAAAGACCATTACAGGTTACAAGCCATAAGCAACCTCCTCGTTTTAGAAGTAGGTTTTCTCTGTGCCAGGTGCAGGGGAGTGGCAGCAGGAAACAGGTTATCTAGCCCAGCTCTACTTTGGCGCTATGTTCGGCCAATCAGAGCCTGTTTGACGTGGGGGCGCGACACCAGACGCAAACGGAACGCAAATGCAACGTGAACGCGTACAGTGTAGCTCCGGCTTAAGGGGACATGATTGAAAGCCAAATCCTATCTCCCCCCCCCCGCTGGTGCAGTCACACCAAAAAGGAGCATCCTGTATCCAGCGGAGGGGGGGGGTTAAATCCTCTTACCCCTCTGTAAGCCTCCCGCTCAGTAATAGATCTTATTGGACCTGCACCAGCTCATCAGGTGGCAGAAATCCAAGGGGAGGCTGCAAAAAGAGGGGACAGGATCCGGTGTGTGCCATTGCTGCCGGATCCACCCCCTCCTGCAGCCTCCCTGCCCCCTGTCCCTCCCTCTCCCAGCCCTGTTTCGCCCCCTCTGCAGCCTTACCTGCTCCGGCGGCCACAACAGGTCCAGTAACAGACGCTGCCACCTCCTGCAGCAGCACACCCAAAATGGCTGCCGACTGAGCACTCTGCTGGCAGCCATTTTGTGACAGCGGAACTGTCTTCCGTTGTCACAAAACCCTCCATAGTACAGCACAGTCCTGCATAGGATTGGGCTGTCACAATTAAAAAATTATGTATGGTATGGAGAGAAGTTTTTCTTCCTCTCTCAGAATACCAGAACCAGGGCTCCTCCAATGATACTGATTGGCAGGAGATTTAGGATGGACAAAAGGAGGGGCTTCTTCACAAAGTGCACCATTAGTCTAGGACTCATTGCCACAAGATGTGGTGATAGCCACTAGCGTGGATGGCATTCAAAGGGAATTGGATCCATTGGTGGAGCACCCGTCTATCACCCGCTACTAGTCAGGATGTCTATGTGCTGCTACCTCCAGGCTCAGTAGCAGTTTGCCCCTGAATCTCTCCCCTGCTTCATAGTGGCAGCTGCTGGGCTACTACGGGAAACAGGATGCTGGTCTAGATGGGCCCCCTTGGGCCTGATCCAACAAGGCTTTTCTTGCATGTGTGTGTCTCTATTTTTAGGCGATGAATCAGCCGGTGCTCTTCAGCATGACGACTCTAAACTGGGATAAACATAGCACCATCAAGGTAAAAAACCCAACCCGCATAAGGTCCCTGGACCCCAAGGAGATGACAATCCAAATTTCATTATATATTTTTATTAATATATAATCATTAAAAAAAAACCCCAACACTATGAACCATCATTCCCTTTCACTAGAAACAACAAAAAGGTAGAAAGGATAAACATCATTTTACAAATACATACACTCCAAAACATTATACACACTTACGTCAAGGTTGTATTCAAGTTTCCAAAATATAACAAACAGTTGCCAACCATTTGCAATGCCCCTATTTATTTCCATGTCCCCTCTAAGCCTGACCATTTCAGCAGGTTCTGCCATTTCTGAAATATGCCGCCCTTTGCTCAGCCACTCTTCTTTTAAGATTTCTTTTATTTTGACAACGGAGAGAAAAAAGCTAGGAAGTGGAGGATTGAGAGAGGCAAAGTTGACAAGAAGTTACAGGTGCTGCTGAGTATTCATTTTGGTTGGAAAGGACATCCGAAGACTTACAGCCCAATCCTAACTAAATGCACCCCCACCCCCGCCGATGCAGACACGCTACTGGAGCGCACGCTGCATCCTGCGGGGGGGGGGGGAGCCCCAGAGGTCTCCTCTGGGTAAGGGAACATTTGTTCCATTGCCCGGGGGTAAGCCTCTGATGCCTGAATGGGTCTACTTGGACCTGCACCAGCAGTTTTGCTGGCGCAAGTCTGAGTGAACCTGGGAAGGCGAATCTAGGCCGGAAAGGGGGGATAGGATATCGGTGGTGCTGCTGCCGCCAATACCGCCCCCTTCCCAGCCTCAATCCATCCCTCTCCCAGCCTCGTTCCACCCACCCCGTGCTGGCTTGTGGCAGTGGCCCGTGGTGCAGCAGCGCAACAGGATTGAGCCCTTAGGCTGCGATCCTCAACACACGTTCCTGGGAGTAAACCCCACTGAACACATTGGGACTTACTTCTGAGTGGACATGCATAGGATTGCACTGGATTTAGGCCACAAGATCCACAACAGAGGAAGGAAGAGATTTATCGTAGGTAATCAGGGAAGTTGCATCGTGATGATGGATGATGATGCCAATTCTCTTTCTTCCAATGTGTGGGTCTTCACCTATGCTGTGGGTGTTGTGGCATAAATCCATTCACAGCACAACCCTATGCAGAGTTGAAGGCAGTTACTGCTCCCTGCTTGGGGAAGGAGAATAACTACCGCTTCCTTGCATCACTTTTTTCCTTTCACAGTGAAGCAGTTGTGTTTTGCTATCAGACAGGAACAAAGGAAATCAGTAAAGTCCCCTCCTTTTTAGGAAAAGAAACTAATAACCATTCATCACTAACCCCCAACATCACAGAACAGGAAGCAATAAACTGACTAGAACCTGCACAACAGGAAGTTTTCAATTATGGTTGCATCACTGAAATAAACTTTCTTGTGACTAGACGTTATAGAAAGATCTTCTTGGCTATGTGGAAGGGCTTTGCTGGATAAGAAGACTGCTATATTATGCGCTCAGGAATTGTCTGTTTTAATTCCACTTCCAGCTAACTGCACTAGAGACCTTCTGTGTGAAAGCAATTGAAGTCTGCGCTATTTTCAAGGCAAAACACTGGTTGTGGGCCTCTAGAATACAAGACTGCCATATAGGGACATGCCTTTCCTCCATGATGTGATAGCAAACAGACTGGCACCAAACTGAAATAAGTATTAGAACAGTGACCAGAACCATCATCTGGCCACTTACTTTTCCAGGATCAATTGTCTTCCTCCACCCATTTAGGACGGCTTTGCATTACAAATACTGTACTTCTGTAAAGCTATCCAGAGCTGTGTGGCATGAAATTCTCAGTGAAGCCATTTCCATAGGGGTAGCTGGTCCTTGCTGGGGAAATGACGGAGACGGGCTGTTCTCATGGGACAAGGCTAGCCTCTTCAGCACTAGAGTTTCCATCCTTCTCTTGTGCAAGGTACTTGCACCCAAAGCTGGGACTAGTGAGTTGAAACTCAAACCAGTTGTAAAACAGTCAGCTCCAACCTCTCACTGCCACAATGGCTCTGGCTCATAACATCCCCCCTCCTCCTTCTAAACGACCCTTTCCTGTGCTCACAGGCCTGTGGGTCCTGTGTGAATTTTCTCCCTATACCATATCGGCCACTTTCTTGCCTTAACACACTTGTACTATTATCAGTGTTCTAGTAAAACCCGAAACTTCTATGGCTCTTGACAATGTAGCATGAAAGAATAACATCCGCGGGATTAAAAGCCACATGTAAATTAGATGTTTAATTTAAAGACAAGTTAAAAACACGACGCTTCTCTCAAAGTTGAATATAGGAAATATTAAAGAAACGTCGTGTTTTTAACTTGTCTTTAAATTATATATCTTATTTACATATGGCTTTTAATCCCACGGATGATATTCGTTCATGCTACATTATCAGTGTTCTCTCACTAACTGTTTCCCAGTTAGAACATTTGCACGTGTTCAATGACATTAATTCGGGCCACTGGTCGAGTGGGATGAGCTCTGCCAGCAAATGTCGGCCAATCACAAAGTACAGAAATTGTTTATCGCCCACAGCCAATGATAGGCGCGTATAAGAGGGGACTTCTCTCGAGACCCCGCGTACTACAGGCTCTCTCTCAGGTGGATTTTTTTATGCTTAGTAAGTGCTGGCCTCTCTCTGAAGCTCCTCTCACAGACCAATCACTTGTAAGGTTTTTCTCCGATGTGGATCCTCAGGTGCACCATGAGCAACGCAGTGCGGGTGAAACTCTTCCCACAGACGGAGCAGGTGTACGGCTTCTCGCCCGTGTGGACCCTCCGATGCACAATGAGGTTGGAGTGCTGACTGAACCCTTTCCCACAATCGGAGCAGGTGTACGGTTTTTCTCCAGTGTGGGATCTCACGTGGTCGGTGAGGGCGGAGCTGCGATGGAAGCTTTTCCCACACTCTAAGCATCTCTCCTTTCAGTGGCTCCCCACCCCCAGGACTCCCTCCCATCCGCGTACTTCCTCTTCCTTCTCCTTTATTTGTTCTTTCAACCAACTCAGCTCTTCAAACTCTTTCATGTGTCTTAAGGCTTAAAATGAGATGTAAGGATTTCTCACTTTCAGCATGTATATTCATGTGATAGGATTCGTTGATGTACTATAAGGAATGAGTGAAACGTTATACACACTACAAACACTTTTGTGGTTGCTCCCCTCTATGCAATATTTGACATGCCGTCTGAACAGAGCACCGACTGAAGCTCTTTCCACACTCCAACCATTTATACGGTTTCTCCCGTGTGGGTTCTTTGATGCACAGTCCGGTGTGAACTCGAAATGAAGCTCTTTCCACACTCCAAGCATTTATATGGTTTCTCCCCTGTGTGGGTTCTTTGATGCTTAGTCAAGCTTCCGCTGTCACTGAAGCTTTTTCCACACTCCAAACATTGATATGGTTTCTCCCCTGTGTGGGTTCTTCGATGCATAGTCAGGTTTGCGCTCTGCCTGAAGCTCTTTCCACACTCCAAGCATTTATATGGTTTCTCCCTTGTGTGGATTCTTTGATGCACAGTCAGGCTATCACTCCTACTGAAGCACTTTCCACACTCAAAGCATTTATATAGCTTCTCCCCTGTGTGGGTGACTTCATGCAAAGTCAGGTTTGAGCTTTGACTGAAGCTTTTTCCACACTCCAAGCATTGATGTGGTTTCTCCCCTGTGTGGGTTCTTTGATGAATAGTCAGGTGTGAGCTCCGACTGAAGCTCTTTCCACACTCCAAGCATTGATGTGGTTTCTCCCCTGTGTGGGTTCTTTGATGCTTAGTCAAGCTTCCGCTGTCACTGAAGCTTTTTCCACACTCCAAACATTGATATGGTTTCTCCCCTGTGTGGGTTCTTCGATGCATAGTCAGACTGGAGCTCTGACTGAAGCTCTTTCCACACTCCAAGCATTTG
This sequence comes from Plestiodon gilberti rubricaudatus, assembly GCA_026170595.1. Classification (NCBI taxonomy): domain Eukaryota; kingdom Metazoa; phylum Chordata; class Lepidosauria; order Squamata; family Scincidae; genus Plestiodon; species Plestiodon gilberti. The sequence continues at coordinate 262,628,305 of JANXHW010000002.1, read as the reverse complement.
TATGGTTTCTCCCCTGTGTGGGTTCTTTGATGCACAGTCAGGTGTGAGCTCACGCTGAAGGTCTTTCCACACTCCAAGCATTGACGTGGTTTCTCCCCTGTATGGGTTCTTTGATGCCCAGTTAGGTGTGAGCCAGCACGGAAACTCTTTCCACACTCCAAGCATTTATATGGTTTCTCCCCTCTATGTGTTCTTTGATGTACAGTCAAGCTTGAACTCACACTGAAGCTCTTTCCACATTCCAAACATTTATATGGTTTCTCCCCTGTGTGGGTTCTCTGATGCACAGTCAGGTGTGAGCTCACACTGAAGCTCTTTCCACACTCCAAGCACGGATATGGTTTATCCCCTGTGTGGGTTCTTCGATGCACAGTCAGACTTGTGCTCTGACTGAAGCTCTTTCCACACTCCAAGCATTTATATGGTTTCTCCCCCGTGTGGGTTCTTTGATGCTTAGTCAGGCTTGATCTCACACTGAAGCTCTTTCTGCACTCCAAGCATCTGTATGGTTTCTCCCCTGTGTGGGTTCTTTGATGCACTGTCAGGTGTTCGCCTCGACTGAAGCTCTTTCCACACTCAAAGCTTTTATATGGTTTCTCCCCCGTGTTGTTTCTTTCATGTATTTCAAATTCTGATTTACTGCTAAAGGTCTTTGCAAATTGAGAGCATCTTTCTTTCCTCTTTCCATTATCATTTTCTGGGTTAAGTCTATTGAGACTGAAATCCCCACCCTGATGAGCATCGGATTTATTTCTCCAACACTCCGCCTGGTTTCCTTCCTTCTTCCTTGATCTTTCTTGATGTGCAGCATTCTCCCTTCCATGTATTATTTTATGGGATGCAAGATGAGTTCTTGTTCTGAAGCTCTTTCTGCACTCAGAGCACTTAAATGATTTTTTCCCCATGTGAATTTTGCTGTTTATTAATGTTAGATGTAGAACTGATTCTGTCCCCGTGCAAAGGACGCTTCTTCCTTCTCTTCCCTCTGAGATGTTCCTGTTGTTTGATCAGGGTTTCATGTCTGTCATTACTCAGACAAACAGATTTAGTTGTCCAGACAAGTGATGGGCTTCCCTCCTGCCTCTCTGATCCATCCTGGTCTCTATCAGTCACTTCCTGTATGTCACGTGTGGTTGTTTCTGGTGGCTCCCCACGTGGCTCCCCCTGATCCTCACTGTCTTCTCCGTTGCTTCCTGAAACAGAGAGAGAACTTTGATTAGCTGCACAACACAGAAATGGGACCTAGGCATATATACTCAGAAGTAAACCCCAACGAATCAGTGGTACTGGCTCCCAGGAAAGTATGGATAGAATTGCAGTCCTCTGCACTGACCGACTCTCAATAAGCTGTTCCGTAGAAGTAGAATAATTACAGCTGCCTGGCCTGTTGCAGCCTGACTGGTCCTGGGATTGAGGCAGTTTTTTCATCCCTGGTAGACAATGTTTTTATGGGGAAGTCACGGGAGGGGGTCTCGCTCCCTCTGGATTTTCTCAGGCCTCACAGTAGCTTTACAGAGCAATCCTAACTAACGTTCCTGCGCTGGTGCAGCGTCAATGCAGCCCCGAGGTAAGGGAACAAATGCTCCCTCACCTTGAAGAGGCCTCCATGACTGCCCCTGCACTGCAAAATGCAGTGTGCGCCCAGTTGGCCCCTGGAAAGTGGGTTAGGATTGCGCTCGTAATGTCATGTTATCCTCTTCGAAAAGTCTGTTTTGTAGACTGGGGCTGGCGGTGAATGGCTTCACTTTTCTAAAATGGCTATAAATGCTCCACGAGCTTGAGCACTAACAGACAAAGCAGCCCAGAGGAACAGTTCCTCACAGACCGGAGATCGGTCAGGGCACAGCTTCAATACCCCGTCTCGATGGTGCTCATGCTGGTGTCGGGACACAGTCAGCCAAACCTTGATCTGGACCATGCAGTTGCTGCACCTACGTGAAAGGAGAAACAGGCAGGAGACGCCTCGGACAGAAGACAAGACCTGGGAGGAGAACGAAAGAAGCCGCGGGGCCCAAGAGTCAACGTGAGAGACAGGGCCTCTGCTCCACACTGAAATTGCCACGAGTGGCAAGGAGGCACGTTTTGGGAACCATCAGACACTGTGAGTGCGCTGTGAGTGTGTGAGTGCGCATCTGTTAGTGTGTGAATGTGTGGCTGTGCACATCAACCTTGTAAGAAATCAACACGGGGCTGCGCTTTATCCCCCAACTTGGTCTCTCTGCAAAATTCCCGCAACCTGTGCAATACGCTCTTCCTCTGCAATGACTCCAGACTGAGCAGTACAGGATTTGACCGAGGTTCCCTTACACCAAAGATACCGCTATGCTGGGCAGAGAGGTGGGTGACATTCTATGCCGCCACAGCCACGCCATCGGCACGCCTCCACTAGTGTCGAGCCACAATGGGACAGAGGCACAAGGGTGATGTATAGAGGTTTAAGAAAACGGGAGATTTGAGCTCACCTGTGAACTCCCCTTCTCAGTGGTTCCAGGCTAAGTCAGTGTTGGCATCTGGAAAGCCCCTCCCTCCTGGGCAGGCTGGGTCAGATGATCTGCGTCTCCCTAGGAGGGGAGGGGCTCCCGTGATCCTCAGACTGGAAAGCGCGATGGCCCCTCACCCTGACAAAGTCCTTCATGAAATAACACAAGCCTGTGCTCCGTGTCCACATCCACACATGTTACGAAGTAGCCGGCCTCTCTAAGAAAGTTGGTCCTAACAGAGACAAACAAATGGCTCTCGAATGCAAACAACGTTACGTTGAATCAACTTGGAGAAGAAAACATGTCACCGAACAAACCACATAACAGCCTGTGACCAACAAGACTCCGGGAAATTCTGCCTGCAGCTACAGCCACGCAGCCCAGGTAACTACGACAGGTAAGGCTATCCCTTCCTTCATTCCCTTTCTGTCCTGTCTTCGGGATAAACAAAGGGTCAGTTCTAAGCACTACCCTCTCCTCTTGAGATGAGCAAAACTCCCTGTTAACGGACAATGCTGACAATTCCGAAACCCTCCTAGCGGAGGTGATCCCGACAAGAAAGGCTGTCTTGTAAGACAAGACAAGCGGCCATGGGTTCAAAGGCACGCAACACTATTGTTAGAGACAAGATGGAGTTACCATTGTTATACACAGTTAGTATATTAACATTCAGCTTCTATGAAAGTATAACCTCATGTTAACCTATCACTCTCTAAACTATAAGGCCCTCTTCCCAGAACATTCCCGTCTTATGATGATGTTGTTGTTAAATGGTCTGATTCCGGTCAGAGTGAGATGGGTCAAACTGACCTTGGCAGGACTATAGGAACCAGTCCCTCAGAGATCACCAGATGGGAAAGTTGGGGAGAACACATTAATCTTACTGTTTATGTAACTGTTGTAACTGTTGGTTTCATAACCTTTGCCTATATAATGTGAGACCATTCTGATAATGGTTGTGCAGCTATGTGGACTGGAAAGTCCCTGTTGTACCCTCGAGCGCTCGAGCAATAAAACCTCTCTGCGAGCAGACTGCTGTCGTGTCATCTTTGCCGCCTTCCCTCAAGCAAGAACTCTGAAGAGAGAGACCAAATTCTCTCTCTGTCACTATGAACAAGTCCCACGAAGGAGACCTATGGAGCGGGGCAGGTCGATGAGAGCTGCTCCCTTTAGAAACTTCTTCACGTGGGGCTGAGAAGACAAGGCGTTCCCCTAGGAAACCCAATTCTTGACACTAATTCTTGACCGAGACCTGGCGCTGAAGAGTGGCCGTGCTCAAGGCTTTGTCCAAGCCAGCTTGAAGGAACTCGAGGAGCTCTTGTGCCCCCTAGGAGCTCTGGGTCGCGCCCCCTTCTCAAGGCACCAAGCAGCAATCACTCTCCAGGTGGTATTGCAGTGGCGTAGCTGGGTCAACTGGTACCTAGGGGTGTAAAATGTGTTTACACCCCCCTCATTGTGACCAGATATATAACTCATTAAATTAATTATATATCTGGTCACAATGAGGGGGGTGTAAACACATTTTACACCCCTAGGTACCAGTTGACCCAGCTACGCCACTGCAATACCACCTGGAGAGTGATTTAAACTAAAAAAAAACAAAAACTAGAACACATCACAAAGGTGTTCAGCCAACCCCCTTCAGAAGACTGTTTTAGGTGGGGGGGGGGGTTAAATGCAGCCAGCCCACCTAATTATGACACGAAAAATAAGCTCCCCCACCCCTGTTGGAATTATTTTAAACCGCACAGAAGAGAGAGAAAACACACACAGAGAGAAGGCAGAGAGCTTGATCTCATGTTAGACTGCTGTGCCGGGATCTCTCTTTTTTTGTCCTCTCCCCCCCCCCCCCCCCTTAACTATGACTTCTTGTCTTGGTGTTTGGCCATGCATCTGGAAGAGGAGATGCACGCACGCACGCACAAACAGCCCACCCCACACACAGCAGAAGCAGGCAAACCTCAGGTTGCAAAGAGGGGCTCCTCCTCTCCCTCAGCTGTCTCTTGAAGCAACCTCTGCCCCACCTCCAGCAACCACCAGCTAATCCATAAGGCTTTTCACACCCCAGTGGAGCTGGGCTGCAGGTTTGTGCTCCAGGGCAGAGCTCAACCACCAGCCCTTCCAAATCTATTCTAGCTACAGACCACCACATTCTGTCTGATGACACCCAGCTACTCTCCAAAGAGGAAAATCAACAAGTGCGGGTGTTCCATGAAGCGACTAAGATCCAAAAACACTCTGGAACACTAAATTGCAAAGAAGAAACCTTATGTTTTTAACTAAGCTCTGCATGGATTCCAGTACTTAAAAATGCTAAAATAATGGGCTTTAACAACTTGGAGACGTTAAAAAACAATAATTCTCCTGTCTCCTTTAAGGGAGAAGTCTCAGAGCAGCAAGAACCACTTTGAGGGGTTACGAACAGGCAGTTGACAGACAGTTGGCCCCTTCCTGGGTACTTTCCTTGGAGAATGCCCTGCACAGTTCAGAGGGGAACGTCAGGAAGAACGGGTTCATGCAGACCGTGGTCCAAATGCCCGAAAATGCAGATTGCATTCCAGTTCTCCCGGAAAGTAAGTGGAATACCACCCACCCACTCACCCACCCACCCACCCACACACACACACACACACCCTGCCCTGCTGAGACACACACCTCAGAAGATCTCCCTGCTTTGTCCTCCTCCGTTCCTCCTTCTGAACTACAGATCGGCTCTCGAATGAACTCTCGGGTTCCTTTGGATCAGGCACGGATGCGGGAAGGATCCTTTTCAGCTGCAAATCGCAGCTCTCAGCCTGCTTCTGTAAAAACCAGGAGCAAAAAACTTTGAACAGTTCAAAAAACAAACAATATCCCAGGTATTAGCATACACTAAAAATTCAAGACAGTTAAAAAGCACCCACCCACCCCCTCAGTTTTAGGAACTGTCCCAGGCCGAAGCGCTGGTTCTCCAGTGTCCCTCCCCTCCTACATCCGGCCGTTTTTTGCACCCCTTTCATTGCTGCCCCTTCTGGGCCTCTCTGTTCCAGCTTTCAACAACACCCTCCCCCAGAAATAAAGCCAAGATTGAAGACTAAGTAAGAGCAGCCCCAAAGCTTAGCATGCAAGGGGGGGGGGGATTGTGGCAGTCCCTCTTCTCAGCCCCCTCCCCGGCTGCCCTTTGGTCTCCACTCACCTGGGGGCGTCTCTCCCTCCCCTCTCTCTTCTCTTCCACCAAGCGCAGCCCTGAGGACCCCCCCCCCCTCGCCTCCAAAGGACTTTGGACTCAGCAGAAGGGGCTGCTTACCACAAGCAAAGGAGGGGGCGGAGCAGGAAGGGGCTTCCCCCTCACTCCAGCCCCTCCCCATTCACCGCTCTAGGAATCCGGAGGAGTCGCTTTTTGTAACCCTTAGAGAGCCGAGAGGAAAGCCTGCTGCAGTCTCCAGGACCCTCCAACCCCCAGGCGGGACGGGACGGCAGGCAGATCTCCTCCAGCCGGGCATCCCCCTCCTCCTCCCCGTTCCCTGCTTGATGCAGCCTCCGTGGCCCCAAGCCCAGCACAGAGTCTGCGGGAGGCGACGACTCCGTCCTGGGGCTGAGCTTCTCCTCCTCTCCTCCCTCCCGGCAGGCAGGCAGCGAGTGGCCACAACTGGGACCGCGGCTCTTCCCGGTCTCTGTTCCCAGCCTGGCATCCTGTCTGTCCACGAGTCAAGGGGGCTGGAGGATCCTGGCAGCAGGAAACCTTGCGAGCAGCAGCCCAAAGGGGTCACAGGCGCAGGCGGGCCAGGGGACGTGTCACTGGGGGGACAGAAGCTGCCTTTACTGGGAAATCGGGGGGTGACTGAGGCGGGCTTAGTACAAGCTTCGTTTGGGTGTAACATCAAGTTTTAGCCGGTATCTTCTTCTTACCATCTCCTATCCGTGTCAATGAGCGCATGGATAGAGGCCATCCCGTTGACAGTGACTGGGTAATAATACCTCCTTCAACTTTCAAAAAGCCTTTCATGAAATCCTGCTGCACCAATAGCTTTCGAGTCGACTTCGTAGTCATGAAATAAGAGAACAGGACTGTGTATGGATTAATAACTGGTTACGCAACAGGAAGCAGACAGTAGGCATAATAAATGGGCAATTTTCTCAGTGGCGGGAAGAAAAGAGGGAGTCCCCAAGGATTTGTCTGGAGACCAGAAGTTTTTAACGTGTTCAGAGACATGATCTATTCTAGAGAGCGAGCAGTTCACAGCAAGGTGGCCAAGTTTGCAGTTGACAACAAACCACTGAGGGTGGTAACAATCAAAACACCTTGTGAAGTGCTCCAAAAAGACTTCTCCAACGGGGGTGAACTTGTGAGTCAGTGTCAACGAGTGTTACGAGATGCACATCATCAGGGTAACACAACCCCAAACTTCACATATACACTGAGGCCTGAGCTGTCGTGAAGAACCAGGAAAGAGATCTTGAGGTGGCGGTGGAATTGGATAGTTCAGTGGTTCCCAAACTGGGAGGCGCAGTTCCCAGGGGAGCCATGGAAACCAGCCAGGGCAGTCAAAGAATGCAACGGAAATCTCTTGGAAAACAGTGCATTGCCAATTGGCAGGCATCAACATAATGTAATGGGGAGCCATGGCCAATGGTCGCCAATGGTCACGGGAGCCGCATGTCAAAAAAGTTTGGGAAACACTGGCATAGTTCATTGCAAGCATGAAGCGTGTGGCAGCAGAGAAGAAGGCTAATGGCGTGTGAAGGGACGTTAGGAACGGGATCAAGAAGAAAACAGCTAATATTATAGTGTCCCTGTATAAATCTATGATGTGTAATTCATCTGTGGAACTCCTTGCCACAGGATGTGGTGATGGCACCTGGCCTAGATGCCTTTAAAAGGATAGATTCCTTTTAAATAGATTTGGATGGATTCATGGAGGAAAGGACCATGAGAGGTTAAAAGCCATAAGCAACCTCCTGGCTTTAGAGAAGTAGGTTTTCGCTGTGCCAGGTGCAAGGGAGTGGCAACAGGAAACAGGTTATCAAGCCCAGCTCGACTTTTGCCGCGTTGGCGTTACGTTCAGTCAATCAGAGCCGGTTGTTTGACCTGGGGGCGGGACACTGAACGCGAACGCAACGCGAACGTGTACAGTGTAGCTCCGGCTTAAGGGGGACATGATTGAAAGCCCAATCCTATCCTTTCCCCACCCCTGGTGCAGCCACACTGAAAAGGAGCATACTGTATCCAGCGGAGGGGGGATTGTTTCAGAAGGGAAACTGGATTTAAATCCTCTTACCCCTCTCAGCTCAGCCAGAGACGTCACTAGGGCGCACGCTGCCCCAGGGCCGGGCACGCGTGTCACCCTAGTGACCCCTCCCCCTGGACACCCCCCTTTAATAACCTTTGCCACGGCCTTAGGCCGCGCCCGCGATTTGGGTCCGGGAGCCCCTTCAATCGTTGCAGCTGGCTCAGGGACGTCTTCCGGGGAAGGCCCCGGGCAGCCGGCCGGGGAAGACATCCCCGAGCTGGCTCTCCCGACCGGTGTCGCTGTAGCCTGGCAAGGCGGGCAGGAGGCCCTGAGGTGACGCGCGCGTGTGCGCGCAGGAGAGGACATGCGTGCACGTCCGCGCGTCACCTGGGCCCCCCCCCCGCACTCCTCGCCAGGCTACAGCGACGCCTCTGCGCTCAGCAGTGGGTCTTCTTGGACCTGTGCCAGCTCATTAGGTGGCAGGCGTCCAAGGGGAGGCTGCAAAAAGAGGGGATAGGATCGGCGTGTGCCATTGCCGCCGGATTCACCCCCTCCTGCAGCCTCCCTGCCCCCTGTCCCTCCCTCTCCCAGCCCTGTTTCGCCACCTCTGCAGCCTTACCTGCTCCGGCGGCCACAACAGGTTCAGTAACAGACACTGCCACCTCCTGCAGCAGCACACCCCAAATGGCTGCCGACTGAGCACTCTGCTGGCAGCCATTTTGTGACAGCGGAACTGTCTTCCGTTGTCACAAAACCCTCCATAGTACTTATTATAAGTCATGCTTATAAAATTATGTAGTTTTTCTTCCTCTCTCACAATGCTAGAACCAGGGGTCCTCCAATGATACTGATACAATCCAAATTTCATTAAATATTTTTAATTAATATACAGTATAATCATTAAAAACAAAAACCCCAACACTATGAACCATCATTCCCTTTCACAACTAGAAACAACAAAAAGGTAGAAAGGATAAACATCATTTTACAAATACACACACTCCAAAACATTATGCACACTTACGTCAAGGTTGTATTTAAGTTTCCAAAATATAATAAACAGTTGCCATGTCCCCTCTAAGCCTGACCATTTCAGCAGAGGTTCTGCCATTTCTGAAATATGCCGCCCTTTGCTCAGCCACTCTTCTTTAAAGATTTCTTTTATTTTGACAACGGAGAGAAAAAAGCTAGGAAGTGGAGGATTGAGAGAGGCAAAGTTGACAAGAAGTTACAGGTGCTGCTGAGTATTCATTTTGGTTGGAAAGGACATCCGAAGACTTACAGCCCAATCCTAACTAAATGCACCCCCAACTCCGCCGATGCAGACACGCAACTGGAGCGCACGCTGCATCCTGCGGCGGGGGGGGGCCCCAGAGGTCTCCTCTGGGTAAGGGAACATTTGTTCCATTGCCCAGGAGTAAGCCTCTGATGCCTGAATGGGTCTACTTGGACCTGCACCAGCAGTTTTGCTGGCGCAAGTCTGAGTGAACCTGGGAAGGTGAATCTAGGCCGGAAAGGGGGGATAGGATATCGGTGGTGCTGCTGCCGCTAATACCGCCGCCTTCCCAGCCTCAATCCATCCCTCTCCCAGCCTCGTTCCACCCACCCCGTGCTGGCTTGCAGCAGTGGCCCGTAGTGCAGCTGCCCAAGTTGCAGCCCACGGAGTCTCCAGGGACGCTCCAGGGAGCAGTTTGCGCATGCCCAGAACGTCCCTGGAGACTCCGTGGGTTTGCGCATGCGCAAACTACGAAGATTGTACAGAGACCCGAGCCGGGTGCACGGAGAAGCTGCGGGCCCGGGAGAAGGCTATTAATCGTCGAGGGAGCGTCCAATATCACCAATATCACTAAAGTGCCGGTAAAAGCAGACATACTTACTAAAAACCCCAGTTTTAGGCTTAAAATCGCCGAAAATCGGCGAAAAAAGCGGGAAACACAAATTAGCATAAATTATGCTAATTAGTTTTATGGGGGGCAGCGAGGACCCGGCCCCACACGCCAAATCGGCTGGGTACCCCACTGAGCCCAACAGGATTGAGCCCTTAGGCTGTGATCCTAAACACGTTCCTGGGAGTAAACCCCACTGAACACATTGGGACTTACTTCTGAGTGGACATGCATAGGATTGCACTGGATTTAAGCCACAAGACCCACAACAGAGGAAGGAAGAGATTTATCATAGGTAATCAGGGAAGTTGCATCGTGATGATGGATGATGATGCCAATTCTCTTCCTTCCAATGTGTGGGTCTTCACCTATGCTGTGGGTGTTGTGGCCTAAATCCATTCACAGCGCAACCCTATGCAGAGTTGAAGTCAGTCACTGCTCCCTGCTTGGGGAAGGAGAGGAACTACCGCTTCCTTGCATCATTTTTTCCTTTCACAGTGAAGCAGTTGTGTTTTGCTATCAGACAGGAACAAAGGAAATCAGTAAAGTCCCCTCCTTTTTAGGAAAAGAAACTAATAACCATTCATCACTAACCCCCAACAGCACAGAACAGGAAGCAATAAACTGACTAGAACCTGCACAACAGGAAGCTTTCAATTAAGGTTGTATCACTGAAATAAACTTTCTTGTGACTAGACATTATAGAAGGATCTTCTTGGCTATGTGGAATGGCTTTCCTGGATAAGAAGACTGCTATATTATGCGCTCAGGAATTGTCTTGTTTTAATTCCACTTCCAGCGAACTGCACTAGAGACCTTCTGTGTGAAAGCAATTGAAGTCCGCACAATTTTCAAGACAAAACACTGGTTGTGGGCCTCTAGAATACAAGACTGCCATATAGGGACATGCCTTTCCTCCATGATGCGATAGCAAACAGACTGGCACCAAACTGAAATATGTATTAGAACAGTGACCAGAACCATCATCTGGCCACTTACTTTTCCAGGATCAATTGTCTTCCTCCACCCATTTAGGACGGCTTTGCATTACAAATACTGTACTTCTGTAAAACTATCCAGAGCTCTGTGGCATGAAATTCTCAGTGAAGCCATTTCCATAGGGGCAGCTGGTCCTTGCTGGGGAAATGACGGAGACGGGCTGCGCTAATGGCACTAGGCTAGCCTCTTCAGCACTAGAGTTTCCATCCTCATCATGTGCAAGGTATTTGCACCCAGAGCTGGGACTAGTGAGTTGAAACTCAAAGCAGTTGTAAAACAGTCAGCCCCACCTCTCACTGCCACAATGGCTCTGGCCCATAACACCCCCCTCCCCCTTCTAAACGTCCCTGGCCTGTGCTCACTGGCCTGTGGGTCCTGTGTGAGGTTTTCCCAGTGGAGCAGAGGCAAGTAGTTCTGCAAGACTCCGTTACACCGGAGTCAGCGGCCCCTCCCCTTTGCTGTTGGAGCCATTCTGGCAGCGACAGGGGAGTATCCTGCGTATTGCTGTTGCCACCACAATGGCTCCAAAAGCAAGGGGGAGGGGCCGCTGACTCCGGTGTAATGGAGTCTTGCAGAACTACTTGCCTCCGCTCCAGTCTAGCTACGCCTCTGTACCAGCCTCTTTCTTGCTTTAACACACTTGTACTATTATCAGTGTTCTAGTAAAACCCAAAACGTCTATGGCTCTTGACAATGTAGCATGAACGAATAACATCCGCGGGATTAAAAGCCACATGTAAATTAGATGTTTAATTTAAAGACAAGTTAAAAACACGACGCTTCTCTCAAAGTCGAATATAGGAAATATTAGAGAAACATCGTGTTTTTAACTTGTCTTTAAATTATATATCTTATTTACATATGGCTTTTAATCCCACGGATGTTATTCGTTCACGCTACATTATCAGTGTTCTCTCACTAACTGTTTCCCAGTTAGAACATTTGCACGTGTTCCATGACATTAATTCAGGCCACTGGTCTAGTGGGATGAGCTCTGCCAGCAAGTGTCGGCCAATCACAAAGAACTGAAATTGTTTATCGCCCACAGCCAATGATAGGTGCATATAAGAGGGGACTTCTCTCGAGACCCCGCGTACTACAGGCTCTCTCTCAGGTGGATTTTTTTATGCTTAGTAAGTGCTGGCCTCTCTCTGAAGCTCCTCTCACAGACCAAGCACTTGTAAGGTTTTTCGCCGGTGTGGATCCTCAGGTGCGCCATGAGCAACGCAGTGCGGGTGAAACTCTTCCCACAGACGGAGCAGGTGTACGGCTTCTCGCCCGTGTGGACTCTCCGATGCACAATGAGGTTGGAGTGCTGACTGAACCCTTTCCCACAATCGGAGCAGGTGTACGGTTTTTCTCCAGTGTGGGATCTCACGTGGTCAGTGAGGGCGGAGCTGCGATGGAAGCTTTTCCCACACTCCAAACATTTATAAGGTTTCTCTCCCAAGTGGATCTTTTCATGCTGGTGCAGGCCAGAGCTCCAAATGAAGCTTTTGTCACAGTACGAGCACGAATACGCTTTCTCACCTGTGTGGATTCTTTGGTGACCCAACAGACAAGACCCCTGCGTGAAGCTTTTCCCGCAATCCAAACACTTGTACGGCTTCTCTCCCGTGTGAATCCTCAGGTGCCGGTTGAGATGAGAAATCTGATGGAAGCGCTTCCCGCACTCAGAACATTTATGAGGTTTCAGGCCTGGAGGAGGAGCTTTTTCACATCCAGCCGCAACCAAACCAGTTCCAAAGTCTCCCCCACAATCTCCTGATGGTTCTTCTTTCTTGGAATTTTCCAGCTGAGAAACGGCTGCGGTTCCCCTCGTCTGCTCATTATCTGTTGGAATAAAGAGAGAAGCTGTCCTTTCAGTGGGTTGGTCGTTGAATTCTATCTAATTCCAAGATATTTTTTAGCCTGGAGACAGAAAATAGTTATAAAGAGGGCAGCCGAAAGTGGTTTGAGAGAGGCTTTGCTTCCCACAGTGTACAGAACACGTTCCTTGTGTCCTTCCGTTCCTCTGATCCAACAGGCTTGGCAGGCTTTTGGAACGAGACGGTTTGTCAAGAGGCAGAAGTGGGAGGAACGTCTGCACCGCAGCTGACAAACCCCTTTCAAACCACATTCAGCTTTCTGAAAAACAAAATATCGTCCACATCTCCACCTTTACACAATTTAGGAATATGAACTGTTAACTTTATCAAGAAATATTCCATATATATATATAAAGCTCAAAACTAAGATAAGTGAGAAGAAATAACGAAGAAAATGAAAGGTGGAGGGTTTCCACTAAATTAAATCAAGAAAGAAAGAAAGAAAGAAAGAAAGAAAGAAAGAAAGAAAGAAAGAAAGAAAGAAAGAAAGAAAGAAAGAAAGAATCTAGATTCATTCAGATTGCTTATTCTTATCCTGATTAATAAAAGCTGTTGAGGGCCAGAAGAGACTGCCACACACACACTAATTTATTCCCAGTATGCTGTATATTTGTGGCGAATTTAAACAATTGAAAGTCACTTTGGAGCCAATCTTGGTTGAAAAGTGGGGTATAAATGTAAAAACAAAAAACTAGCCAGGATGGTGTAGGGGTTTGGGTGTTGGACCTGGAAGATCCAGGTTCAAATCCCTGCTTGGCCACAAAGCTTCCTGGGTGACCTTGGGCCAGTCATTATCTCTCAGCATCACCTACCTCACAGGGTTGTTGTGAGGACAAAAGGAGGGGAGGAACCATGTACATCACCCTGAGCTCCTTGGAGGAAGGGCGATATAAAAATGTGAAAAATAAAAATAAATAAAATATTTTTTTAAAAGCCTTTTCCCCTGCTCCCAGAACAAATCCAGCCTGGAATATCTAGGGTTTTCATTATTTTTTGAACTCCCCGGTCTTGCAAAATGGCCTTTTATAGCAACATAGGATGCCGGATTCCTGCTAGATCAGGCCAAAGGCCCCTCTACTCCATCATCCTGCTTCCCGTGTACCTCTGGGAATGTTCACAAGCGGGAGGTGAAGGCAACAGTTTTTTTCACCGGGGATTGCAGGGACAGAGATCATTAAGAAAGGACAGAGAAAAGCCTGCATTGAGTCTGCTGTTTAGGTCTGCTTTGACTTACACAGGCCCTGATTTCCTTGCTGCTACTGAGAGCCACGCTCTGCGCTTTTTTTCTTCCCTCCCCCCAAGCCAACGAACTCTCTCCAGCTGTAGTCCGAAGGAGCGCCGCGGGGCGGACCTAATGCCCTCAGACCTAGGCTCTCCGGGGGGCCTGACAACATGCCCTCGGGGGCCGGACGTTCCCCACCCATGTGCTGGGGGATGGCTCTAGCCAGCCAGGCCTGGCTGGCACGAGGGTTGCCGTCGGGTCGGTCGGTCAGTCGATGGCGGCGCGGCAGCTGCTTTCGCTGCTCCTGCTCCCGTCTGCTGCGACGCAGCTGCTCACGCTGCACTCTCCCGGCAACTGAACTGTGCCTCCACGATTTTCGCTCATGCGCAGAACGTCGGTAAGGATCCCTTTCGCCCTCAACGACTGTTTTGCGCATGCGCAAACTTGCGAACAGCCGGCTAGGGCTGTTTTGGAAGAGGCTGAGCTGCTGGCCGGCTGAAGACATCATCTGGAGCCCTGCGGCGGCCCCAACCTCGCGGTGACGCGCACGGCAGGCCGCCTCACTCGCTCCACGGGAGTAACGCCAGTGATCCACTCCTGTATGTCACTAGGTTATTTTTGTAGCCTCGAGGCAGGTTACAACATTACAGCTAGAATTTATTTGTAGCCTCGAGGCAGGTTACAACATTACTTGGTGCAAGGTGTGCTTCCCTCAGGGTATGAAATCTCTTCTTATGTCAGACTGCGTAGTAGAGCAATCATGATTTTTACATTGTAATTTCCGCCTGGATCTTGTGGTGTTTGGTTGTCTACGAGGAGTTCAAATGAACCACTGGCTCTCAAGACAACATTTTGGGGGAGCAGAAGCCAGGATGGTGTAGTGGGAGTTGGACTTAGACCTGGAAGATCCAGGTTCAAATCCCTGCTCAGCCACAAAGCTTCCTGGGTGACTTTGGGCCAGTCACTATCTCTCAGCCCCACCTACCTCACAGGGTTGTTGTGAGGACAAAAAGGAGGGGAGGAAATATGTACACCACTCTGAGCTCCTTGGAGGAAGGACAGTATAAAAATGTAAAAAATAAAATAAAAATAAATAAATAAAATCCCCCTCGCTCTTTCCTGTACTCCCAAGTCATCTCAGAGACGTACGAAACAGGGCCCATCCAAGGCTTACCCAATGAAGGCGCATTCCTGGGGCCCTCCTGTTTATCCTGTTTGCCAGCACTCTCCATCGTTCCCTTCGTTTTGGAGGAATACAGGCCAACCTCCGCCAACAGCCCAGAGACCTGAAACAGGATGAAGAGCTGAATCAAGGCAGAAAGAGAATTATTTGAGGGAGGGAGGGCGGCCCAGCTCCGTGATAGAGGAGATGCCGTTTGCATGCTGGAGGTACTGGGCTTGATCCTTGCCACAGGATATCAGGTGCCTAGAAAAGTACTCCGGAGGGCAGCTTCCAGTCAGAGGAGATAACATTGGGCCACTAAATGGACCAATGGTCTGATTCAGTATAAAGTCGCTTCATCACAGGTAAAAACTGGGTTCTGCCCCCACTTCACCCCCCCATTTTTTGTCTTTGCCAGAAGAACAGCTGCAGCCTTTGGACGCCCCCCCCCCCAGTTCTCTCAATTCCACCCCCTTCCCTTTCTACGAGTGAACGATGCTTTCTACGAGCAACATCCACTTGTCTGCCAGCAGGTCAAAACAGCTAGAACTGGGAAAACTGGGGTGGGAGGACATGGCTGGGTGCTCTTTCCCAGATCCTTGAGACATCAAGGTCTACAGCTGGAAGACAAGCGCCCCCCCCCCCCAGATTTCCCCAGCTATAGCCTCTTCCTCTCACTCAGTTCACATGGCCCAGAGAAAAATGCGGAGGAGGGGACACGATCCCACCCACCCAAGCACTGTCACCCAGGGCAGCAAAGCAGTTGGAGCCAGCCCTTCAACCCACCACTGCCCAGGATTCCATTCACAGCCAGCACCCGGTTTTTTAGGAAAAGAAGGACAAGGGACACATCCCCCCCCACATAAAAAAAAAACCAGCGGTCCTGATTAGTCAGGTCTTCTCAAAAAGTGGCAGTGAAGAAACATAAGGACACTGGGTGATCCCCGCTGGCTCAGATCAGGGATCTATCTAGTCCAGGATCCGGTTTCCCAAAGAGACCAACCAGGTGCTTCCAGGAACCCTTGAGAGAACAAAGAGCAGCTGGCGAAAGGGGGGCTGAATTCCATGTTTTGAATGAGAACATTATTTTCCAAGGGAACCATAAACTCCAGAGAAGGTTCACCAGAACCTCAAAACAACCCTTCATGCATGCAGCCACAAGGGGGCCATCACTCACGAGGGCCCTGCAAGTGTAGGGGCTGCTCGTGATCCTCTTCTTTTCCATGCGTGAAGGCAGTAGCCTTCCTCTCACTGTAGCCCCCCAGGAATTGGTATTTAAAATGGTAGACTGTCTCTACACCTGGAGGTTCCTTTTAGCGATCAGGGCCACTAGCCATGAATTCAGCTAATCCCCTTTTACAGCCATCTAATCTAGTGGCGAGTAGATAAATCTAATGCGAGTAGATAAATAGGTACCGCTTGTGGGAAGGTAAACGGCGCTCCGTGTTCCAGCCGCATGCTACGCGCTGCGGCAAGGAGAGTCACGCCGGCCACATGACCACGGAGGCGTCTTCGGACAACGCCGGCTCTTTGGCTTTGAAATGGGGATGAGCACCACACCCTAGAGTCGGACACGACTGGACTCAATTGTCAGGGGTCACCTTTACCTTTACCTAATCTAGTGGCCATCACCACATCTTGTGGTAGGAAATTCCATAAATTAACTATGCATTGTGTGAATGCGTGTGTGTGTGTGGGGGGGGGATAACATGGCTGTAAGCCAAATGGGAAATATCAGCTGATTGAATCAAGATGAAGAGCCGGAGGCCAACACTGACCACTTTCTCCATGTGCTGCAGAGGTAGCAGTGACCCGAAGCTGTTGTCTTCCTGCCCAAGAGGCTCAGAGAGCTCACAGTCTATTCTCAGGGGCTCTTCCTGCCTCTGCAGGAACTCCTCTGCCAGGGCCACCGCCTGGGAGCAGGTCTCCGGGTCGCGCTCCTTCACCCAGCTCTGGATCTCCGGGGGCAGGACGGTCAGGAACTGCTCCAGGATCAGCAGCTCCAGGATCTGCTCCTTGGTGTGTCTCTCGGGCTTCAGCCACTGACAGCAAAGGAACCAGAGGCGGCTGCAGACCTCGCGGGGCCCCTCTGCTTCCGGGTAGCGGAACTGCCGGAAGCGCTGGCGCTGCAGCTCTGCGCCCACGACGGTCTCCTCCTCAACCTTCCCACAGCCGACCTCAGCGTTGGCAAAGAGGAGCCTACCCTCTGTCCCCGGGGCCGCGTCTCGGCTGAGGCTGGGGAGGAGCTGGGCCGCCTGCTCTCCTCTGGGTTGCTGGCTGGAGGCTGAAAAGTTCTCAGGCTGGTCCCACGGGGAGGGTGCCACAATCGGTGGGTTCTCCCATCCTGCGTGGAAGGACGGTAGTTCCTTGGGGAAATCCTGCCACCGGGGGTCCCAGGGGTGCGTCGTTCCATCATCTGCCTCCTGTTTGATCTGTGGGGAAGCCACCCTTTGGGGAAAACCCCCAGCGCTCCCAGTCTGGATGCCAGGAGGAGTTTCGCTCACGCCTTCGGGGTCTTCCTCTGATTTGGGGCTTACTAGGCCCTGCTGCCTTTCCCTGGACCCTCCTGGGTGCAGTCCAGTTGGGAACAGGGGAACTGGGTCTCCCACAATCCCTTGCTCAGCAGCCATTTTCTCCAAGGATGGCCTTCTCCGAGCTCAAGGCTTCCGGCTCGCACTTTGACTCCTCCCACCACCCGCCGGTCTTTCCGCACAACCGTTTGCGAGCACCGTCTTCCTGCCTGCGTTCTTGACCAAGGCCGGGCTGGCAGACAGAGTTCATGAGACTCTCTTTGGACCACAGAAGTGAGGGATTTCGATTAAAAGGGGGTTAAGAAGGCAGGAGGCTGGTAGGAAGAATGTCTCCCTGAGGGGAAAAAGAGACAAATAGGAATGACAGAGAACAAACAAACTTTTGGGAAACCTGTGCTAAAAAATATCATTAGTAGTATTATCAAGGTGAAAGGGAAGACAGAGGGCTAGATGAATGCAGCACCTAGCAGCTGATACCCACCACGCCCCTGCTCCCCGCGTCACCCTTTTAACTGGGTAAACTGGGGAATGGAAAAAGGTGGTTCTCACTGCCTCCATGTAAAGCTCGAGAGCTTTGGGAAAGCCTTCCTCCTGGATTAACAGGTGGCCTCAGTAGCGGAACAGGGCAGTCTAGGAGACCTGGCAAGGCAACCTGCTCCTTCCTACGTGAACCGAGTCCAGGCAGGTAAGACAGTAAAAGTACAAGACGTTTACTCAAAGGCTGCAAGAAGGACTGGGCAGAAAAATGTAAGGGTCAAAGCCAAGATACTGATACTCCATCAAAAAGCGGGGAGGTGGAGGGAAAGGTCGGCTGTCTCCTCCCTGCTGAAGCCCCGGCCGCCCAGTGAGGTTCAGGACAGGCTCTCTCTGCCGTAACATACTCTCGGGAGACTGTTTCACTGGGCTCGGGGGGGGCACTGCCACGGGGGCCAGTGGAATGTGCTCATAAGAAGAGGTGCAAACTGCAGCCATTCGTTGTGGGGCTCCTCTGGTATTTATTGCTCCCTTATGTATACTTATCTTAATTTAAATAAAACAATACTTAAAATAAATTATAAACAATATAATCCAAGGGGGGGGGGAGGCCCGACAATATAGAGCAGAGAAGCAGTGGAGCAAAACATCTTGAGACACAGACGTCCGACATCACCCATCACCCAAACGCTAGACTATCTTTGCCTCTGCCCCCCCCCTTCTCGCTCCCTCTTTTTGATGGAGTATCAGTATCTTGGCTTTGACCCTTACATTTTTCTGTCCAGTCCTTCTTGCAGCCTTTGAGTAAACATTTAAATTATGTATACTTATCTTAATGAGCGAACTCAGGAAGATAGTGGAGGACAGGAAGGCCTGGCGGGATGTGGTTCATGGGATCACGAAGGGTCGGACACGACTTAACGACTGAACAACAACAATACTTATCTTAGATGTTGTAAGCCATCTTGGGCATTTGCTTTGGCATGGGAAAAGGCGGGGCATAACTTTTTTAAATAAATAAGATGTCAAAATACCTGCAGCAAATAAAACAAGTGTTGCCCTGGCTGAGGCCGCTGTTAATCTGGGCTATGGGGTGCCACAAGTGCGGAGGAAGCAAGCATCCCAGTGTTGGGCCTTATTTGTTGTTCAGTCGTTAAGTCGTGTCCGACCCTTCGTGATCCCATGAACCATATCCCGCCAGGCCTTCCTGTCCTCCACTATCTTCCTGAGTTCGCTCATTTTCATGTTCGTTGCATCGGTGATGCTGTCTAACCATCTCATCCTTGGCCTTCCCCTTCTCCTTTTGCCTTCAATCTTTCCCAGCATCAGAGTCTTCTCCAGAGAGTCAACCAATTATGCCTGAACCAAAGTCACCCCATTTTGCAAAGTGCCTTCCAGCTGTCTCAGCAAAATAACACACACACACACACACCCTTGACATCAAGGCGCCTAAAGTTGCAACAAAGTTGCAACAGACAACTGTTGTGGGAAACACATTATCTCCTAGGCTCAGGCAGAGAAAAGTTGCGACAATAGACAACTGTTGTGGGGAACACACTATCTCTTGGCTCAGGATGTTCAGAGAAACTTTGCAACAACAGACAAAGGAGGGGAGTGAAAGAATTCCATAGTGTTGCTTTGCTTCTAGATCTGGAGTGTGTTATATAAGCCAGCTGCGCATAGCTACATTTTGCACATGATTTTATTGTTTTTATTAAAAAAACAGTGTCTCCTTGTGCCTTGCTTGACGTCTTGCAATAAAGCTCTCTGCTATTCCTTCCACTGGTGTGTCCCTTGGATCGGTTCACACCAGGCAGGCACTTACCCACGCTTGCCCCAGGGCTCTGGGGGCAACACAAGTCTGGACACAACTGTGCTTGGTACTTTCTTTACCCTACTCAGGCTGTTCCAGACCTTTGGTCCTTGTACCCACTCTTTAGCAGGACGGACAGGTGAGCTCTTGTGGCGCATCAGGTGCCCCCGACATCACACCTGGGCACATGCATGCATCCATGTGGTGCGTGGTCCTGGTTTTCATAACCAGGACACATGTGGCTACTGTCTTCAAATGGCTCAGCAGCCCCTTCTGATGGCGAGGCATCACAGGAGACACTGAGAAGGTATGAAGAAGGTCCAAGACAGATAAAAAAATAGTCAGAAATCAGGGATCGACACAAGGTCAACCAAATCCTGCACCAACAGAAGCTGCATTCTGTGACCAGCATACATTATGTTAATAATGCCATATTTTACATATCTGCTAGTAAAGGTCAAGGTCTCCCCTGCTCGAAAGCTAGCGCTGTCCGACTCTAGGGTGCGGTGCTCATCTCCGTTTCTAAGGCCGAAGAACCAGCACTGTCTGAAGACGCTTCCGTGGTCATGTGGCCGGCATGACTAACGGAACGCTGTGACCTTCCCACCGCAGCAGTGCCTATTTATCTACTTGCAATTTCTTGCTTTTGAACTGCTAGGTTGGCAGGAGCTGGGAGCTCACTCTGTCACACGGCACTCGGGTCTCGAACTGCTGTCTTACCGACCTTCCGGTCTGCAGTTCAGTGTCTTAACCACTAAGCCACCACCGCGGTTCCCTTAGAATATCTGCTAAGTCTGCATAATTTATCCGGTTTCCTGTCCCAGCTTCTGAGATTCCACCAGACATTGCCAAGAACCTTCAATTTTTTTTTCTATTTAAAAACATGAAAACTGAGATGATATAGCAGAGTCTGGGATGGAAGACCCTCAAGTCAATACTGCAATTCCCCCCCCCAAAAAAAATCTATTTCAAAACAAAAAGAAAGAAGTCTTTCCTCCCCACATGTAGGATTTCCAAATATTTTACATTTTCAGGACGAGTGCTCAGTTCCTTCTCAAACAAAGCCACAGAAATTGTAACGCTCTTGACATTCTGCAGCTCAGCCAAGGTTCTAGTCCTCACTTAAAAAAACCCAAACTACTCCCCATTCCTCACTTCTTCGTGCCAGTGGCAGCTCCAGCTCGGGAGGGTCCTGAGGCAAAAGCCCCATGAGGGCTCCCACAATCCCCACCCCCACCCCCCACATGCTTTGGAAAGCACATGAGTGCACCAGCTATCCCCCATCCTCCAGTGCCTGGGAACGAGGCAGCAGGCATGTGCAAGGCCTCCTTCACGTTGGCACCCAGAGCTACGCTGGTGGCAGCATGTCCTGTCCTGGCTCACGTCTGTTGCTGCCGCCTTTCCCCACTGCAATGCCCTACCATAACCCTCCTGCTGGGCCCAGGCTGGCCTACTGGGCCATGGTGCAAAGCAGCTACAGCAGCAGACAGCAAGTGTCCCTGGTTGGGGGCTCTGGCTGACCGGGCAGCAGTAGTCGTGGGGCTCTTGCTGCTGCCTCAAGGGTTGCGAGGCAGCTGCATGGTGCGAGCTCTGGCAAGAGCCCCAGACATGCACAGGCACCCCGCCCGCCACCTGTGGAACTCCCCCTGGCTCCAACCATGCACCTCCTTCTCCGTGGCTCTGCTCTACTGCAAATCTTTTGTCTGCGTCTCCTTCTCATTCCTTCTGTTCTGCTGCTCCCCATCTGTGCCTAGAACAGCCCTCCTTCTCATCTGTGTGTGTCTACAGTGGCTGGAAATGCGAGTCAGCCTGCCTGTCCGTACACGACACACATGTGCCTTCAACTGGCCAAAACAAGCACACACACAAAAAGCAAAATTCAAACCATGAGGCTGGATACCAGGGTTATATTGTGGTTGCAACAAGACCTTGGATACCCAGCCTTCCGAGATGGCAAGTGGCTGGACTGTTTAAAATTGGGGAGCTGAAAAGCTGCCCACCCTCTGGATGCAAATACTAAAGGGGGGAAAAATCTTTATCCTAGAACCCGTTGCAACGATTTCCCCTCTCAATCCTCCTCTCCTGCTCCCCTCCCTGGAGAAAGGAAAGCTGCCCTCTTATTAACCCTTTAAAACCCCTGCTTTAAACTCACCCCAACCTGCAGCAGAGGCTGACAATTAGGCTTCAACAATAGCTGCACTGCACAAGCTTAGCTAGGAACTGAAGCAGGAAGGGACTTTGCAGTATTTACAGTCCCCCCTTTCCAAATCCTGGGCCTGTCTAACAATCAGTGCTCTCTATGGCTTTAACTCTTGCAATTCAGCTTTTCAACTACAAGCAATGTAATCTTGTGGCACCGGCCTCTGCAATTCTATGCACACTTACCCGGGAGCGAGTACCACCGAACTCAGAGGGCCTTACTTCTTCTGCGTAGATAGCCACAGGTGTGAACTGTAGCAGATCTGTTATTATGGCAGACACTGCTGTGGACCAGCACCTATGACATCAGACACATGATTTGAAGAGGTAGCCTGAGTTGACACGTGATGGCACAGACCATCCCTCTTGCATTTCATGGCCTCTTGGCTCCACTGCTTACCATTTTTTTCTCCACACCAATGTGTGCATGATGAGCATTTCATGCATGTGACAAAGTGAGCTCTGGCCTGTGACATTTTATTTAAAAAGGTAAAGGTATCCCTTGACAATTAAGTCCAGTCGTGCCCGACTCTAGGGAGCGGTGCTCATCTCCGTTTCAAAGCCGAAGAGCCAGCGCTGTCCGAAGACATTTCCATGGTCATGTGGCCGGCATGACTCAACACAAGACAACAAGATAACCTGTTTCCTGTTGACACTCCCTTGCACCTGGCACAGAGAAAACCCACTTCTAAAGCCAGGAGGTTGCTTATGGCTTGTAACCTGTGATGGTCTTTTCCTCCATGAATCTATCCAAACCCCTTTTAAAGGCATCTAGGCCAGTGTAAGCTAGCTTCATACAGCCACATTATGTGTGTGTGTGTGGGGGGGGTGTCAGTGTGATGTAGTAGTGGTCAGTGTGCCAGGCTAGACTTGGGGAGTCCTGGATTCAAATCCCTCCTCAGCCACATGATGATCTGGGCTCACTC
Organism: Plestiodon gilberti rubricaudatus; assembly: GCA_026170595.1. Lineage (NCBI taxonomy): Eukaryota > Metazoa > Chordata > Lepidosauria > Squamata > Scincidae > Plestiodon > Plestiodon gilberti. The sequence continues at coordinate 262,605,535 of JANXHW010000002.1, read as the reverse complement.
TTTCTTAGCCTTACCTCTCAGAGCTGTTGCAAAATATAAAGGGTGAGGAGAAGGATCGTGTATGCAGCTGTGAGGGAGGAAAGATGGGCAAAAAAAGGTCATTCATAAAATATATGGGAAGTACCTAACAATGCGAGGGAAGGGTTAAAGAAACAGAGAGCCAGTTCCCAGAGAGGCCATGGAGATCTGGCAAGGGTGGGGGATGTAATGCTCGCTGGCCCTTCCTGCTGCTCCTCCCCCTTGCGAAGGAGCACCTACCATTTGAATTTCTCAGGCGTGCATGAGAGTTACTTGGTGCAACCTTAAGGAGCTGCAGCTCTCCAGTGGAGGTCAGTTTCAAGGGCCTTTTTGGTAATAGGGAGCTAAAGTGGAGGGGGGGGGGAAGAGGCACAGGGCAGGACAGGGCAGCCTTTCTTTACTCTGCTACAGAGCAGCACCTGCTGCAGGAGGAAACTGACATGTTTGTTGACTTGCAGCATGATCCTAGGCATGTCTACTCAGAGGTAAGTCTCATTAAATTCAGGGGAACTTACTCCAAGGTAAGTGTGTATACGATTGCAGCCATTGGCTGCAATCCATGCCTAGGATTGTGCTGTTGGTTACAGTAGGGGATGTGGACTTTGTTGAAAAGGCAGATTTTGAGGAGGAATTGGAAAGAAGTGAGTTTGCATTTGAAAAGTTACATCTTCAATTCCCAGCATCTAGTGGGCCAAATGAACCAATATCCTGAGTCGACATAAGGCAGCTTCATGTATTTGTATGTTAGATTGTGAGCCCTTTTGGGACAGGGAGCCATTTAATCATTTGATTTCGTCTGTAAACCGCTTTGTGAACTTTTTGTTGGAAAGCGGTATATAAATACTGTTAATTAAAAAAAATGTATGGCAGGTCAGTGTGGTCCATCTGTGGTCCCACATGCGCCTAAAAGAAGTGACGCCTACAGAGGTCTTTCCTCCAAGGCCGTCACTCTGATCTAGTGATTTGCCACAGTCAGAGGGACTTTGATGAGGCCACAGAGCTCATTTCCTATATACAGGGCTCCCCCCCCCTTCTGCTTTTCAATTTGATAATAGAATTATAGAGTTGGAAGGTTCCCACAAGGTCATCTAGTCCAACCGCCTGCCGGTAGCAGGAAACCCTCCTAGAGCATTTCCAGCAGGTACCTGTCGAGACTCTGCTTGAAGATCTCCAGCGAGGGGAGAATCCACCCCTCCCTCCGCAATCTGTTCCGCTGCCAAACCGCCCCCCCCTCAAGAATTTCTTCCTGATATTTCTGTGTGCCTCATGTGCTGCCGTTTCACTGGAGGGCAGCAGAATCAGGATGGAAGCCAGGCGGCACCCTGGACCTGCCTCCCCATGGAGGGAGGTTGCCACTGATGTAACCCGTATTGGGGATTGCGCCTAGCGGCATGTGACAATGGGGGGGGGTGTTGGTTGTTTTCTTTCCCCAAAGGGGCTGTATTTCAATTCCCAGGTGATCCCAGGTATTGTGATCTTTTTCCAATTGTTCCTCCTCGATTCCATTATCTCCTGCAATGGCCACATCAATAAGCATTGCTTGCTTCTTCTCAACCACAGTTAAGTCTGGCGTGTGGTGTTCCAATTTTTTTATCTGTCTGGATTTTGAATTATTATTATTATTAATATGTATATACCGCTTTTTAACAAAAAAAGTTCAGAAAGCGGTTTACAGAGAAAATCAAATAACCAAATGGCTCCCTGTCCCAAAAGGGCTCACAATCTAAAAAGATGCCGAAGAATCGCCAGCAAACAGCCACTAGGAAAGACAATATGTTGGAGTGAAGCAGGACCGTTACTCTCCCCCAGCGAAATATAAGAGGAGGACCACCTGAAAATGTGCCTCTTTGCCCAGTCCGCAGGGGGTAGTTATGGCTACTGTGATGACTACTAGCCAGCAGCCAGGGGCCTCTTCTGCCTGAATTGCTCTAATCCTGTTTTGAAGCCACCTAAGCTGGTGACTGTTGCCACAGGTGTGGTCCCAAATTCCATGCATTTGCGCTGGGCTGGATGACTCGGTGTCTTGTGGTGCACAGCAGCAGCCCCTTATATTCTTCGATATTCTTCATTCTCTTGGGAGGCTGATAATCTCTTTCTCTTTCAGGGTGACGCCTTTCTTGTGACGGAGGACGGCCAGCTTCTATGAAATGACCACCAGCCTGAAACGGCTGAAAAGCTGAAGCATCGCGATGGGAGGCTGCCATGCGTGGGGGGGGGGCATTCTGCGAGGTGGCTCTAACTGCAGCCCCAGGCACATGAATTAGGTCTGCGGGAGAGGCAGGCGGTAGACCAGAGCTGACCCTGTCTCAGTAGGATGGCTGCAGAGTTGCAGATCACACCGGAACAGGGAACAGCTCCCAGGATCAAACTCGAGGAGCAGAACCCAGGCATCCCGGAAGCTGTGGGAGGGTCCGGGTCGGGCAGAAAATCATCCCCTCAGGTTGTCCAGACTGGGGGCATCTGGGGATTTCCTCCAAGGACAGTACGGCCCCAAGTGAAACAGGAACCAGAAGAGGAGAAGGAGGAGGCAGCTCCACCGCAACGCTGGGAAGCCCAATGGCAGGAGTTTCTGAAGGCCGTGGAGGGCCCCCGCTTGGAATGGGGCAACATCCCGCAGCTGCCGCTGGACCCCACCTTGTGGGAGGATACCAAGGAGTTTCTGGTCCCCAGCGAGGGAGAGGCTGACACAAGTCCGTCACTTCAAGGAGAGGAGGAAGTGAAACCTCTGGGAGGCCTCCATGCTGCAGTGGAGGATGGTGTAGGCGACAGGAAGGTGAAGGAAGAAACCCCTGGGCAGACTCCGGCCTCTGCGGAGAGGCTGTGCCAACGCTTCAGGCAGTTCTGCTACCGAGAGGCCGAGGGCCCCCGAGGGGCTTGTTGCCGGCTGTGGGACCTCTGTCACCAGTGGCTGAAGCCCGAGAGACACACCAAGGAGCAGATGCTGGAGCTGGTGATTCTGGAGCAGTTCCTGGCTATCCTACCACAGGAAATCCAGAGCTGGGTCAGGGAAGGGGGCCCGGAGACCTGCGCCCAGGCGGTGGTCCTGGCCGAGAAGTTCCTGCGGAGACAGCCGGAAAGACCAGAGAAGCAGGTGAGAGCCATAAATAATCCCAGGAGCCCAGAGTCTGGTGCAGGAAGTGCCCTTCACCAGTGGCATTCCTACACCCCCCTGTAGGGGGCTACCAAAGTGACCCCCCATGTGATGCCACATGCTCCTCCCCCCCAGGGATGTCACGTCATTTCGTGCGCTGCCTCTGAATTTCGGCGGCGGCACAGCGCGAAACACCCCCCTGCTGCTTTTCGAGGCATTTTGGAGCCAAATGGCTCTAGGGCGGGCGGGAGGGACAATCTCGCGGTCCAGCAGAGTGCAAAGAAGACAGGAACAGCGGAGAATTCAAGAGGCAAGTGCACTCCCCTGGCGCGTGGTGCCCCCGCCCCTCCTAACGACGCCTCTGCCCTTCACAGACCGAAAAGGGAGCCGCCTTAGGTGCTACTTCTGTAAGGGGCTGTTCAGAGGGAGAGGCTTGGGTTTGTGCTATTGACATACCCCGTTTATTTGGCAGCGGCTGGTCAGAGGGAGGCTTTGTGGGGAGCTGTGCAAGACTTTGGTGTCCCATCCTTGTAGTACTGTATATCCTTGTTGGATTATTTAGGCTGCAATCCTATACACACTTACCTGGGAGTAAACCCCACTGAACTCCGTGGGATTTATTTCTGAGTAGACCCACGTAGGATTGTGCTGTTAGTGCCGCCTATGTACTTTACAAAGAATGTCACTGTCCCAAGAGGCTTACAATTTAAAAATGGATCCCAGGAAACAACAGAGAAAGGTGTGGAGAGAAATGGAGGCCAGGGGAAGCGGAGGAGTACGATGATGTCAGTTAGACAGACTTCAGCTTAGTTACCTGTGTGGTACGGGGAGTAAGGAGACACAGGGGAGACATATTTTTCTCCCTCTCCCATCACACTAGACCCCTGGGATCACCCAATGAAATTAATTGACAGTAGGGTCAGGACAGGCAGATGAAAGTACTTCTTGATACAATACATAATTACGGTTTTACAGTAATTACAGGTGGACCCTTATTTTCTGCGGATTTGGAACCTGCGGATTTGACCTACCGCGGATCTGGGATTTGCGAGGGTCCGCTGTTTCAACTCTGAGAAAGAAACAAAAAAGGTTAAAAAAAACGTGTTTTTTAACCTTTTCAATGCAAACTGCTCCGTTTTCTTGCTGTAAATATGCTGATGGGGCAACCTTGGGAGAGGGAGGGGGGAGTTGTGTAACCCAGAAGAGCCTTCTGGAGCACGATTTCAGCATGTTTACAGCAAGAAAACAGAGCAGTTTGCATTGAAAAGGTAAAAAAAAGCATTTTTAACTTTTCCCCCCCCCTTTCACACTGTTGAAACGGTGGACCCTGGTATACTGTACCTGTGGATCTTCACTATCCGTGGGGGGGTCCGGAACGGATCCCTCGCGGATAGCGAGGTCCGACTGTAATTACAAACTCCTAGTTTGTGGAACTCACTGCCACAAAGTGATGATGGCCACTAGCATGGATGACTTAAGAAAAGGCAGTTGAGTCCCATTCCTGGAGGAGCCCTGGCGCGGAGATGTGAATGGCGCTTCTGTGTCCCAGGTGAAGCTGATCTGCTGCTGCCGGCGTCCTGCCCAGGTTGGTGCTCAGAATGGCAACTTGCATTCAGGGCTGGTTCCTGCCACACCCAAATACTTCAGCCCCTCTGGAAATCTTTGCCTTGAGCAGTCAACTTCCCTGTCCCTTTTTCCTGTTTCAGGCATTTGCAGAGTTAGCTGAGGATTCCCATGTAGCGGATCAGAGTCCATCAGAGGCTGTGGAAGAAGCCTGTGGAGACACCAGCTTACTAAGTAAGACCTTCCATGGCCTGGATTTGTTGGATGCCGGGATGGAGAGGGTTCTGATAGCTCTCCTAGTGGTCCCACGTGAACCTCCTTATTCTTGGAGGTCAGTGGGGAGGGCCTTGCCAGGGAGGACTATACCTCAGTGACAAGGCAGCTGCTTTGCCTGCTGAGGGTCCCAGGTTCAATCCCTGGCTCTCTCCAAGGTATCAGGCAAGGGCCTCTGCCACCTAGTGTCTAGTCTTGGTATTGAACTCGGGACCTTCTGCATGCAACGCAAGTGCTCAACGCAAATTCAGCCATCAACCCACCCACCCCCTTCCTTTTTCATGAACTGCCACAAGGAGCTCCCAGATTCTGGGCACAAATAAGACTAAGTTAGTGGGCCCATCTAGAGAAAGTCATCCAAAACGGTACTATGCGTTCCCGATGGAGAACAGTTTGCTTGTACTGCATTGGGATTTATACAGCTGGGATCAAAACGTTTGCCTGCTACACCTGCTCCCCCCTGCTTTTTTGGGGGGCTGCCCTTTTGGTGGGTTCCAAGATGATGTGGCACCGAAGTGGTGGAAGGGTTGAGTCAGAAGGTTCTTCAGGGCATGAAGCTTTTCACTGGGTGGCCTTGGACCAGTCTGGCTGTAATTACCGACTGGCCAGTCCGACTGATCAAAACCAGGGCTTTAATCACTAATTGGTTAGACCAGAGGTTCCCAAACTTGACAAGAAGGTAGGGAACGCTGTAAGTTGTTGCGGGGATGACGACGGACAGTGGTGATGGCACTCCTGGGATTGGGCCAGTCAGTGCCAGGGAAAACAAGTTTTTTCCCACTCACCGGGGTCTGCGCCAGCCCTTCGGAGTGTGCGGGGGGGGGGGGGCGCGGATCCCTCTGCAGGCCTCTCTGCACCCCAGATTACCTTCCAAATGCAATTTGAAGCTACTTCCGGTTTTCACTGAAACCAGGAAGTAAAATGAAAGTAGCTTCAAGTTGCGTTTGGAAGGTAATCTGGGGTGTGGGGAGGCCCGCAGAGGGGTCCGCTGGGCCCCTGCATCCTCCGGGGGTGTGTGTGGAAAAAAAACCACTTTTCTCTCCGGGCGCCAGTGCAATCTCGGGTGTGCCGTCGCACATCACCGCACGTTGTCACCCCCCTTAAGGGGGTAGTGACTGATTCTCCCTGACTGGGGCATCGTGACACCCCAGTTTGGGAACCTCTGGGTTAGATTAATGGATTAATAGGGGTAGTCTTTTTCAGTAATAATGAAATGAAAACACATAACACCACTTTCTGCACAATAAATCCCCGAAAACTGCAAAAAATAAAACCGTTTTCTGACACCTCTACATATTGGTAATAATTGTGGCTGCATCTGCTGACGCTATAGCACCTATGTCACCTACCTGGTACACTTTTAAGGCGATTATAATTTATAAAAATGGAATAAAAACACATAACGCTGTTTTTGCAATTTTATTTTGGAAAACACCGCAATCCGCTTTTTGAAAACACCGTTTTAGACTGCCTCTATGGATTAAACATTTTTTTAATTTAACTAACTGGCATCTTCAATTAATTGTGCAATGCCATTTTTTAAGAACATTGGTTATTTGTAGTAGTTCTTATCAAAACAGCAGGTGGCAGCCATCATTTTAGAAGAGGCATTCCCTCTTCGCTCTTATATATGTGGGAATGCCTCTTCCAAGATGGCTCTTGCTATCTGCATTTTTTCTATTTTTAAAAAGTATGATTTTCTCTTCAAAACTATGGTTTTATTTTTGTTTATGGAAATTGAATAGATTGTCTAACAGCCCAAGCCTATTCAGAAATAAGTCTCATTTAGTTCAATGAGATCTACTCCTGGGTAAGTGTGCACGCTTTCCTGGGAGCGAGCCTTATTGAACACAGTGGGACTTACATCTGTTGACATGCATAGGATTGGACTGTAAAATTCTTTTCATCAGGTGACAGCCCTAATAATAATCACCATGTTGGAATTTGTCTTTTTGTTCCAGAAAGTGATGAGCAGTCAAGAGAGACTGAAAAGATTTCCCAGGTGGAAAATTCTGGGTATATAGAACAACAGAGAATGCCTGTGGGAAGTGGGGAGAAAGTTTGCCATTGCCACAAGCAGAAAGGACTCTCTGGAAACCAGCAAAGAGCAGAAAGGCAGCAAGGAACAAACTCTGAGGAGATGGTGGGTGAATTTATTTTTGGTGCAGGCCAAGAAGAAATTGCAGTCTGGCAAAAAATCCCCAGTGAGAGAACCTTGGAAACATATTCTGAGAGCAGGGAGAGTCTCTGCCCCACCTCAGACTTGATTACGCACAAGAGAATTGAAACGGGAGAAAAACTGCATATATGCTCTGAGTGTGGGAAAAACTTCAGCCGGAGATCGGACCTTATTAGGCACCAGAGAATCCACACGGGTGAGAAGCCACACAAATGCTTTGACTGTGGAAAAAGCTTCTGTCAGAGGTCTCAACTTCTTGGACATCAGAGAACCCACACAGGGGAGAAGCCCTACATATGCTTGGCATGTGGGAAGAGCTTTGCCCATCACTCAACATTCATAGCGCACAAGAGAACTCACACAGGGGAGAAACCATACAAATGCTCAGTTTGTGAGAAAAGCTTCAGCAACAGATCTGTCCTCATTAAACATGAAAGAATCCACACTGGAGAGAAGCCATACCAGTGTTCCGACTGTGGGAAGCGCTTCAGTAACAGGACTGGTGTACTCAAACATGAGAGAACCCACAGGAAAGAGAAACCCTACGAATGCCCAGATAGGGGGAAAAACTTCCATTTCCGTTCCTATGTTGTGGAACATGAAACTGCCTGATACTTTTTGCTCCTATATCAACCAGAATTGAAACTAACTAGCCTCTGTACTGAAAAGAGTGGTTTGTTTTTAAAGCTGGATTTCAAGGAGGTTCTAAGCCATCTTTTGTGAGGGGCAAAGGAAAGCACACAGGGGCAGTGTGCATCAGATTTGTTTTTCTGGATATTAAAATCAGAGGCAAACTTACAATGAAAAATACATATATATTTTTAAGGCTGTCCCCAGATTAAAAAGATCAGTCATTTAACTGCCAATTAATTGATTAAATCTGCATATGAAAAAAGAAATATTTTGGAAGAAAAAAGCACACACACTTTGTTTTTAGTCTAGACTACGTAGGTACACGCATGTTGCAGCAGACATAATCTTAGAGAGATGTTCCTCCATGTTTGTTAATTTACTGTAATAATGTAATAGACATGATATAAAAGGGAAACGGGACAGAGAGGGAAGAGGAAAATAAACCATTCAGGTATCAAGACTTGTTGAGTTACATAATTGTTTTTCTGGCCAGCTGGAATGGCAGTTGAGAGAGGCTGTTGTAGCAGGAGAGATGCCAAAATGGCTGCTTGTTCCAGCCAGGCCAATGGGGGGGGGGAGGGCTTTGGTGTTCCCACACTCCCTCAGATGCAGTTTAGTGGAATGGCCGCCAGAGGAGGCCGTTCTGGGAAGGAAGGAGCCAACATGGTACAGTCACAGCCAGGCCAATGGAAGGGGTCTCACAGTGGAATGACTGCAGGTGGCAGTTCTTGGCGGGGCCAAAAGCCAACTGTCACTTGGTCCCCGCCAAGCTGATAGAGGGGCAGTGGCAGTTGTCTGGAGGTGCTTGCCATCTTGCCTTGCGTGTGGACCACTGGCGGTCCACCATGGGAAACCGAATGTTGGCTAGATGATTCCTTTGTGTGTGTGAGGGAAAGGAGGTGGTCTAAGGGGGCCTTACACCTGCAGTTCTTGAACTAAAACATTTGACCTTTTTCGAATTTTGAAATCAGGTATTTATTTGGTGATTAAGTGGGGCACATTTAAAAGTTACCTCCGAGGAAAGCGTTTGGGTCTTTTTAGATCAGAAAAAAGGCAACCCATGCGGGATGTGGCAAGAGGCTTGTAACACTAGCCACAATGTGGAGAAATTAGATAGGCCTCTCTCATCATCTGAGTGGATGTTGGTTGACCTGAAAGTGCTGCCTGAGGGTTTGGTTCACTCATAGGAGGTTATCACTTGATGACTGTAGAATGAAGCTGTGACCTGAATGTGGGAACACGTCATCACAGGTCAAAGAGCTTGGACCAGAGAATACTATCACCTCAGATACAATGCCTGCGAGATCAGGTCACTGCCTTAGATGACTTTAAAAGGAGATGTCTGTTAGCCATGATAGTGGAATGAGACCTCCATGTTCAGAGGAAGCATACCCGCCCTGGAGACACGGTACTGGGGAACAAACGAGTGAAAAGGGTTGTTGCTCTGAGGCATCACACTGTGGCAACCGTTGGAAAGAGGGTGCTGAAGGTTTAGACCTGTTTCTACTGAGCCAGACCCTCAATCCATCTATCTCAGTTTTGCCAGAATGGACTGAACATTTTTCTTCTCATGGCATACTGATCTCTATGATCGTCACCTCTTGTCACTTCCAGATTCCAGGAGACTCTTCCAGGTTCTGCAGCTCTGTTTCTAGGGCAACCTTGTTCTGTAGCAACAAATTGTCCCTCTTCCTCCACCAGCTCCTTAGAGCTCTAATTTCAAATCAGAGCTCTAAGGAGCTGTCGAAGGAAGAGGGACAGACAATTCATTACTACAAACAGTTGCCCTAGAAACAGAGCCGCGGAACCCAGAAGAGTTTTTCAGCGATTGTCAACCACTGTACTCCAAACTCCCGTGGCACACTTGTGGATCTTTCATGGCAAGCACACCAATGTGCTGCGGTACACTGGTTGAAAATCACTGCTCTAGAATTTCAGGCGGGGAGTTTGTTGTACCTGGAGAGGCCAGGGAGTAAATCAAAGATCTTCTGCATGCAAAGCATGCTCTACCTCTGAGCTGTGGTCTCCTCCCTGCTGGACCATGTAGATGTTTCTTCTGATCTGGCAGGACTCTTTTTATGCTCTTAAATATTTAAGGAAGGAAAGAGGGCACAGGAGCCCTCCCTGAAAAAAGATGGCAACCTGGCCTGTTCAAACTCCTGATTGAAATATTCAAAGGCCACCTCTAGTCAGAATCACTAGATGGATCAAAGGTCTGATCCAGCAAAGCAATTTCTGTGTTCCTAGCTATGATAATTGAATGAAACCTCCATGTTCCAAGGCAGCATACCTTGCTTGGTATTCAGAGACATTGCATTGCATTCAGAGGTATGGTATTGCATTGCATTCAGAGACGTTTCCTAGAAGCACATGGCTGTCCACTATTGGGAATAGGATCCTGTTATAGGTAGATCTTTGATTCGTTCCAGGATGACTGTTATGGTCACATTCAGCAGTGAATGTGATGGGCATCTGTGAACAGGTCTCAAGTTGATTCATCTGGGCTTGCAAATACTCCTCTGGTCACCTGTGGTGAGTAGGAATCTCCTCTAGACAACCAAGTAGGGATGATTTTGCAAATCAGAAGAGAGTTGGGTGTTGTTGTTTTTCTTCAAGCTACTAATGTACAAATCACAAACCCATGTACTGTATGTATGGCAGCCAGGCTAGTAAAGATTCTTGTGGCTCTTAGTTGGAAGCCTAGATTAAAGTATGCTAGTTTATTCACATGTGCAAAAGCACCACATGCTAAGGAACACTCAGCGTGTGAACTGCCTTGATGAGTATTTCTATACCAGTGCTAGTTTGAGATTTCCCTGTCCCCTCACAGATCTTTCTCCACTTCCTGGAGACTTTCTTGGTCCTCTCTGCATAAGTAGACTATTCCAGCTTCAGAATAGGTGTCATGGGGGGGGGGCTATATCAGGAGAGCATTTCTCTAACACTTCAATCATCGTACCCCACCTGCCCGTGCCAACCATCTGTGGTCCTTGTGGTATAAGCGCTACCACTGTCTCTTCTCCCCTGTACCCCCCCCCATTCTCTTTCACAGATAAATACGTTTTAATTATAATAAAAAGTGTGATATTAGATAAAATTAATTTCACATATAAATATTTAAAAATTACTTTCGTATCTTATCTCAAGGTGCAATCATAAAATATTAACTCACTATTCCTGCCTCTAGTTTCCTTTTTATCTTGTTTCTTATCTTCATATCCAACTGAAAACAAAATTTCCAATCAGTTTGCAGAGGCCCAAGACAGCAGCATGAGGAAAGGTCATTTAATTATTAGAAGCCTCTTTCCTTCCCAACAGAATTGCACCAGTCAAAAGAGATGGTATAGCTGTTTTCCACGTTGTGTTCTAATTTTAGTTATAATTCTTCTTTCAATTCTATTACTGTATTATTAATCATAAAATTACTGACTGGAAAAAAGTCCTTATTTCTTACTTTATTTTTCATTTGCATTTATTAAATTATGAAAAGAATTTCTCCTCAGTTTTTCCCAGACAATTAAATGAACACATGAAAGAAGCACAAAAAGAAATATATATAAGCACTTCATTGGGATGTTCAACCACAGTCATATCAGATCATCAGTGAGTGTTCATGTTGGGGAAACCACCACTTTCCTCTTTTGCTCTGCCCCCTTCTTCCTTTTCCAATTCAGGGTGTGGGAGGAATAGAGGTTGGCGCATCACCAGGTAAGGGGGGAAAGTAGCGTTTGGCATGCCACCTCAGGGGCCAGAAGGTGTTGTGCCATCCCTGATTCCAGCGGAACGTCTGATGAAGTCCATTCGGTCCTAAGCCTTTTACACATAATGACATAACAAGCAAGTTACCTTGGAATAACATAAATGTGCTTGGTAGCCAGATAGGATTCATAGAAGGGTTACTTACACTAATAGCCTTCAACATGCCACCACCACCCCTTCACCTGTGTGAGACCTAATTTTAATGTTCAACATCGACATCGTCCTGTCCCCCCATGTGTTTTACTCGCTGCCTTTTTCAGGGCCAATCCAAAAATAGTCAATCAGTCCTCCCTAAGAACTCTGGGAATTCTAGTTCCATGGTAGGCATCTCTAACAGACAATTCTTGGCACCTACATCCAACTACAATTCTCAGTACTTTGGTAGGGATGGGAGGAGTTGTATAATGGCAGATACAATTTGTAGTGCAGATCTCCTCTTCCTTTCTCCCTGCCCCCAGTCTTTCTACTTTTCTTTACCACACTGGTGCACTGCAGTGTAGGCCAAACCGTGAACCACTAGCTGGTCCGATAATCTACACATTATTCATTGGAATGGTTTTCATTCCCTCCCCTATTCCAGGTAGGGATTCTCTCCTGAAGGGCAACAATCACGACAGGGAATTCTACTTCCATAGTTGGAGCGAAAACACACAGTAGCCCCACCAGGGAAAACAAAAGGAGGGAGGGGGAGGGGGGGAGATCTACAAACATGTCTGGCAACAGCATCTTCCTGCTTGCTGGCGACACTGGCTGATCCAACGAAAGGCACTGAAGCCAAAACACAATTCCTCTCAGTCTTGTCTTCAGCCCACCCTACCCAAAGGACCACCCTCTCCTCTTACGTTCTATTAGAGAAGTGATCCCAGGAGTGCAGCGATGGCAGCAGCTGACCTGCATGAGTTTGTGGGGAGCCTTAACTTGCACTGTACTCTAGCGATGGAGGGATCGATGGCAAACTAAAGTTGCCACTGACAGACGACAAAGATATGGAACATTTTTTTAAAAGACAACAACTCTAAAATACATAGCATTTCTGCCTCACTTTTCTGTGTGTGGAAAGCGCTTCAGATAAATTTGATGTAATTCTTACAACAACCCTGTAAGGTAAGCAGGTGTGATTATTCCCCTGCTGCAGGTGGGGCTGAGAGGAGCACGGATCACCTAGTGAGCTCATGGCAGAAGCACGATTCACACCAAGGGAACTCTGACTCGTAGTTCAGACCCTTAGGCCCAAACCAAATGTGCAGAAACCCACATGACAATGGGCATTTTCCACAGAAGAAGCGCATTTTCAACCCTGGAGCCTCTTGGGAGCCAAAACGCACCGCCAAAAGCGCCACATCGGAGCAGGATTCCAGCGGTCCAAGTACCACCAGCAGTTGGCCAAAGTACCACTGGTGGTACTACCACTGGTGGTACACTGGTTGAGAACCCCCATTATAAACCAATACTCACAAGGGTTTCCTTGTTCCATAGGTTTCACGCCGCCACAAAATGTCGAAGAATCTCTTCCCCACTTGTCGTCGTCGTCCCCAATCGGTGAATTCATAGCCTTCCATGTGGGTTTTTAAACAAATAGTTGCAAAAACCACATGGATCTCAGCATCTATGCATTTGGGAGGCGAGACGACATCCTAGACTGGGGAGCCCATCTTTGCCTCAGCTCCTCCTCCTCCACGTTTTCAGCTTTCAGGCTCCTCTTGCTTGTGGGGAGCAGGAGAGGCAGCCGTGAAAGTGTCTTTTGCTTGAGTTTTTGCTCTAACTGCTTAGGATCTGGAGAAGGGGACAGAAAGAGGAGGGAGCCAACAGTGCTGGGCAGGGGAGGAGGTGCCATCTGTTTATATTACCCTCTGTATGTGCCTGCCAGAAGTAAGCAAGGTGCTCAATAGCCAGGGCTTACTTCCAAGAAAGCGTACACAGGATGGCAGCCCAAGTCGCATAGCAGTGGGTGCAAACAAGAATTAGGCAGGAAGGGAGGATGAAACTGAAATTGAAACTGAACACGGGATGGAGAGAGTGGATAGAGGGAAATTCTTCTCCCTCTCACACAACACCAGAACCAGGGGACATGCACTAAAATTGAGTGGAGGGAGAGTTAGAATGGACAAAATATTTCTTCACCCAGCGTGTAATTCATCTGTGGAACTCCTTACCACAGGATGTGGTGATGACACTTGGCCTAGGTGCCTTTAAAAGGGGTTTGGATAGATTTATGGAGGAAAAGTCAATTACAGGTTACAAGCCATGATGGCGATAAGTAACCTCCTGGTCTTAGTAATAGGCTATCTCTTAATGCCAGGTGCAGGGGAGTGGCAGCAGGAAACAGGTTATCTTGTTGACTTGTGCTCCCTGAGGCATCTGGTAGGGCCACTGTGAGATACAGGAAGCTGGACTAGATGGGCCCTTGGCCTGATCCAGCAGGGCTCTTCTTATGTTCTTATGAAATATTTTTGTCTGCTTGCTTGAGTGTGGGAGGGGGTGGAGGGTGCCTGCCTTGGGGCACGATCCTATGCCTACTTACTCGGAAGTCCCAAGGAGTAGCCGGCAGCTGGCTCCTGCACAAGGGGGTCAGCCCTGTGCACACTGGCAAAGAAAACCACCAGCACATGTGAATCCAACACAGGGGAAGCTCTCACCCCTTTTGGCTGGCAAGGCTGCTGGGACACAGGCAGAGACAGGAAGCTTGCCGAGCGCGAATTGGCAACACGCACAGCATTTACCTGGAAGAAAACCCTGAACTGCAGTGAAGACGGAGTTGCAAATCCCCCATGAGTTGAAACTCACGGATGCGTTTTCTCAGGGAATAGCTGCGTGTTCGGTTTTGGCCTCAGACCCTATGCTACACCAGCTCTACAGTACCATGGAAAAAAATAAACAAGCATGTTTGTAGAACATCACCTTGATATACATTTCTGTTGGGGTAAGTACAGAAAGCCTTAACTGAATAAAGAAGAGGAAAGATACCATGACTCTGACAGGTGCTGAGACTTACAAGTTTGCAAATTATATTTCCCCCCGAATGTATTTACTTAAACGTATATCCTGGTCTTAGAGAGGCCTTGTGGTTTCCCATCCAAGGGTCTGACCAGGTTCACGTCTACTTAGCATCGCTAATGTGGCCGTATCAGGGGCTCCCAGCCCACTCACTGAACCCCAAAACGTCTTTCTTTTGGAAGGTGTCCTTCTGTAGTGATACTCTCATGTCTAACAGAGTCGGTGCTCTCTCAGAACAGCTTATTCCATCGCCAGAGAAGAGCACAGCTTCATTCTCAAAATGGTTTTGCTGGTTGAGTTCTTGAACAGCCAGAATTGACCGCAGGTGCTTTCCCCAACGATTTTCACATGCTTTCTCTGGTGTGTATTCTCTTGTGACTAATAAGGCGGGAGTTCTGGCTGAAGCCTTTTCCACAAAAGGAGCACTCATATGGCTTCTCTCCTGTGTGAGTTCTCTCATGCACAATGAGGTTTGAGCTCCGGCTGAAACTCTTCCCGCAGCTGGAACACCGATAGGGTTTTTCTCCAGTATGGGTCCTGGTGTGCGCCAGGAGGTTGGAGCTCTGGCAGAAGCTTATCCCGCAAACACCACATTTGTACGGCTTCTCCCCCGTGTGGGTCCTCTCGTGTGTAATGAGTTCAGAGCTCTCAATGAACCGTTTCCCACACTCAGCGCACTGGTACGGTTTTTCCCCTGTGTGGATTTTTTGATGCCTAATAAGGAGTGAGCGCAGACTGAAAGATTTCCGACACTCGGGGCACTGATAAGGCTTCTCGCCTGTGTGGATCCGCCTGTGGCTGATGAGCTGTGAACTGCGTGAGAAGCTCTCCCCACAGTCTAAGCACTTGTATGGCTTCTCTCCTGTGTGAGTTCTCTGATGATTGATGAGGTTTGAGCTGCGGGTGAAGCCTTTCCCGCATTCCGAGCACTTGTACGGTTTCTCGCCTGCGTGGGTTCTCTGGTGGCTAATAAGGTTTGAGCTACGGGAGAAGCTCTTCCCACAGTCTGAGCAATCGTATATTTTCATGCCAGGAATTATTCCCTCGTGCCCAGGAGGGTCAGGACACATGTCCAAGATCGCTTCCCTCTCTTCATCACAAGGTCTCCGTTGACCCTTCATTGCACCAAGATCGTCACCATCATTTCCTCGTCCGCAAACAGCCAATGTATTCAGTTTAATCCCTTTGTGCAGTTCCTGTTTCTTCTCTGACCTACCCAGATTCTTAGAAGCTTCCCCCTGTTTATAATGTTGGACCAAATTTTCCTTGGCCTGTTTCGGTAACATCACTTGCTCACTTCTTTTAAGGAGGGAACTCTTTTCATTCTCACTTCTCCACCCATCTAGAATAAAACAGAGTCACACGAGTTAAGCCTGGTTCTGCAAAAGAGCTGGAATTTCTCTCAGAGGGGAATTCACCAGGGATGATCTGATATTTATTATGATTTGATCAGCCTGGCTATTAAAATTCAGATCTTCATTCAGGCATCGTCAAATCGATCTATCTCTGCTCCCCTTCCCTTCACATTTGTAGACTGCATTTGTGGCAGTGATACTTTTGGCACTATAGCGTGAAAGTTTTCCTTTTAAGAAAAATACATGGCTTTTAATCCCATATTGCCTGTTTCGTTGAACACTTTTGGCACTGATTGGCTGAGCACAGAATGTGAACAAACTTTTCAAGTGCTCAGAGAACAAAAATATAAGAATATTTGTAGAGCACCATTTGTGAGGGAAGGGAAAGTTGTCAGTGTGATGGGGATTAAAACGTTACATAAGCCCAAGCGACAGACACCGCATGGTGGGTAGAGCGAGGACTGGGAAGAGGTGCCTGAAGGAAGGGAACAGATTAGGCAACAGACTGAGAAACAAGAACCCAAGAGAAGAGCAGGTGAAGGAGAGGGAAGCTTGAAGAAGACTGCAGAGGAGACCAAACCACACGGTACCATAATAACCATTTGTATACCATTTTTAAGCATTCAAAGTGCTTTGCATGCATTATCCTACTCTTATAAAGATATTATGCCCACATTGCAGATGAGAAAAACTGAGGTTGAGAGGCTTGACTAACATCACCTAGGGCAGTGTTTCTCAAACTGTGGGTCAGGACCCACTTAGTGGGTCGCAACCTGATTTCTGGTGGGTCCCAGGTGATGGAAAGATCAGATAAGTAATTACCACAAGCCCTGACCCTACTGAAAAATCAAATAGCTGCTAATTACCCTGCAAACAGCTGGCCTCCTGCAGTTTGCAAGCTTGTGTAACTATAGGGAGATAAATGTTTCAGCGTCTTTTTTGGGGGGGGGGGGGTTCCAAGTCTGTCAATGAAAGGTAGTAGTGGGGGAAGGTGAAGGCTGGGTCACATAACTAAGCCCCTCAAGAAAGCCCCATTATGAGAAATGGATTGAGGTTTTTTGCAAATAAATAAAATAGTACTTGTAAATAAATAAATATATTATTTCTTTCTAAATCAGTCTTGTAAAGCTAGGTGAGTCCTGATAGAGTGTCATTTTAAAAAGTGGGTCTTGGTGCTAAAACGTTTGAGAACCACTGACCTAGGGAATTCATGGAAGCAGGGAACTTTGAACCAAGAACTTCCCAATTCAGTTTTGGTCACTATGTTCTCTGTACTCAGGAACAGTGGCGGAACTTTGGCAGAGCGCGTGGAGCAGCTGCTCCGGGCGCGGGGCGCATTCAGCGGGGGGGCGTACTTACCCTCGCGATGCGTCGCCTCCGCTTCGGCCGTCTTCGTTTCGGCCCGCCCACCCTCCCTGGAGCTCGAATGGCTCCAAAAAGGTACCAAAACCGGCCGGGGGGGGTGGGGGTGGCGTGGTCGGAGCCCAGCTTAGACTGTCTCATAGTTCAGAACCACTGTTTTAAGCTGTTTTAAGCAGTTCTTGCCTTAATTTTTAAGGCATCCTGAGCAGAAATGTTGGTGACCCTCCCAGAGCAAGGGGCGGGGCCTGCCTGACGTCACGTCGACGCAGGCTCCACCCCTTGCTCCGGGAGGGGCACCAACATTTCTGCTCAGGATGTCTTAAAAATTAAGGCAAGAACAGCTTAAAACAGTGGTTCTGAACTATGAGACAGTCTAAGCCGGGACACAAAGTTCCAGGAAGGGGAGAAGATCCTGCAGCAGGCAAAGTCAGAGACATGGTTCTCCCAGCAGCATTTTTTCCCACCTGGAATTTTAGTCTAGTCCCTGACCACAAGTCCTGTAGGAATTTTGAGGTGGACGAGTTCTCTCTTCAGATCCTGTTAGGGCATGCCTAAAGGAAGGGTAAAATCTTGGGTAGACATCTGGCAACCCGGGCACATGTTTTATAGGACGCCATTTAGTTTTCGTACTTCAGTTATGTGCTGAAAGGGTGGTCCGCATAATAACTGGGCTCTCCCAGCACTGCCCTTTCAGCAGTGCTGCTTCTGCTAATGCTCAGCAGCTCAGACCAGCTGATAGAGGTGCTGGAAGAACCCAACTATCGCGCAGGCCAGATAAAGAGCTTCCATGGGCCATATTCGGGCCCACGGGCCTTACGTTGGACACCCCTGACCTAGACACTTTCATCAAACTTGTTCTCACCGCCCTAAAGGCCAGACATCAAATCTGAAATGCTCATGAAGCTGAATTTTGCATCTTGTGCCAAATGTTGCACTTGCCTACTTACCTGTCAAACTGCTCGCCCCGCCGCCCATCCTGCGGAGATGCCTCTGCCAAATGCTAGGAAACGTCCATTCTGCTGCAGGGAAATTCACGGTCGTCACCCCAAATGGCCCTGGGACCTACAACAGCAGCAGTGGAGAAGGGCGTTCAGCGCAGGGTGGCAGGGCTGAAACGGTAAAAGCTACAGGCGGGGGCTGGATTCTACACCCCTCCCGGCCACTCCCCAAATCCACCCATGCCCTCGTGAGGAACAGACTAGGCAGCAGCGAGGTGAGAGACCTGTGCCTGGCCACACAGTCTCCTCCGACACGGATCTGGTCACCAGGAAGGAGAACCTGAGAGGAAGGAGCAGAACTATGCAGGCTGCAGGTGGCTCCATCTTCAGAGGTTCTCGTTCAGTGTTAAGGAATAGAGCCAACCAGTGGCGTCGTTGGAGCGTGGCGGGGGGGCGGACCGCCAGGGGGTGACGCGCGCACCCCCACGCGTCACCGTCCCAACTCCGGACGCTCCAAGGCCGGCTCCCCGGGAGCCAGCCTTGGAGCGTCCGGCCCCGCCGGCGCTCCAGGGCCTTCTGAAGGCCCGATGGTTCAAAACGTAAAGTTTTACGTTTTTCGTGCATGCGCAGTACTTTTCTGAGGGCAAATGGGCAGCCCTCAGAAAAACATGGGGCATGCTTAGCCTTCACCCCATATGTGGCCCTTTGTTCACATAGGTTCCCCGGCCTCAAGTGCGGGGGTGTTGGGGGGGTCACCCTAGGGCAGGGGGTGACGCGCACCTCCCTGCTCTAGGGTGACGCGCGTCTAGTGACGCTATTGGAGCCAACAGACTGTAAGCTGCAACTCTACTGCCAGCAGGCCAAATGGAAGATGGGGTAGTATGCTCAGGGTGGAGTCCCTGCAGAAGGTTCCAGGTTCAAATCCTGGCAGCACCAGGTAAGGCTGAGAAATACCCCTGCCTGAAACCCTGGGGAGCCTATGAGGAAAGGCTGCCGCGTTTGGGGCTCTTCAGTCTAGGAAAAAGGCGGCTGAGGGGGGACATGATTGAGACGTATAAAATTATGCATGGGATGGAGAGAGTGGATAGAGAGAAGTTCTTTTCCCTCTCACACAACACTAGAACTAGGGGACATCCACTCAAATTGAGTGGAGAGAGTATTAAAACAGACAAAAGAAATATTTCTTTACCCAGCGTGTAATTCATCTGTGGAACTCCTTGCCACAGGATGTGGTGATGGCACCTGGCCTGGATGCCTTTAAAAGGGGATTGGACAGATTTATGGAGGAAAAGACCATCACAGGTGGTTACAAGCCATAAGCAACCTCCTGGTTTTAGAAGTAGGTTTTCTCTTGGCCTGATCCAGCAAGGCTCTTCTTATGTTCTTATGAGCTGCTGCCAGTCAGTGTAGGCAATACTGAGAAAAATGGACCAAGGCTTGACTCAGCAGAAGGCAGCATCCTATGTACGTGTGCCAGTCATGTCTTTAATGGTCGCATTTGACAACCTTGAATTTATGTTTAGGTGAGAGGCTAAGGTGGGGCATATGTCTTTTTTTTTTTAATCAAATATTTTCCACTCTAGTGTAGTGATTTTCAACTGGTGTGCCGCAAAAGGACCGCAGGTGTGATGAGGGAGTTTGGAGCACAGCAGTTGAAAGTGGCTGAAAAACTCTTCCGGGTTCTGCAGCTCTGTGTTTAGGGCAACTGTCTGTAGTAACAAATTGTCTGTCCCTCTTCCTTCGCCGGCAGAGCGGCGGACGAAGAGGAACAGACAATTCATTAATACAGACAGTTGCCCTAAAAACAGAGCTGCAGAACCCGGAAGAGTCTCCTGGAAGCAACAGCACAAGAGGCAAAGACCATAGAGAAGACTATAGAGGTCAGTGTGCTGTGAGAAGAGAAACATTGAAAGTCGGTGCTAGTGTGGATCAAGAAACAGGAGTGGATGGGGGAAGGGCTATGCATGTGGGAGATGAGCTGGATCTCGGAGCTTCAGTTTGGTTCTCCACGACAAAACAGAATCACTCCCTCACTCTGGAAAATGAGGTTGCATGGGGGCATGCTTAGCCTTCACCCCATAAAATGGAACGACTCCTATTCACTCCTATTGAAATAAAGGAGTGTTACAATGGGGGGGGGGGGGAACCACATACTTGCAGTGGGGCCATCCCTGCCCTTCGCCCTTCATGATGGGCAGCCTCGCTTTGTCCCCTCCGCCCTAGTCAGGAGTTCATCAGGAATACTGGATCCCTCTCATTAGGGCAAAACACTCTCACCTCCACTTCCTGTCTCTCCGCCTCCTGCCAGCTCGACAGGAAGTCCTCCGCCAGGGATGCTGCTTGGGCGCAGGTCTCTGGGCGGTGCTCCCGGACCCAACTCTGTATGCCTGGTGGCAGGATGGTCAGGAATTGCTCCAGGATGACCAGCTCCAAGACCTGCTCTTCCATGGCTGTCTTTGGCTTCAGCCACTGGTGGCAAAGGGCCCGGAGTCTGGAACAAACCTCATGGGGCCCCTCAACCTTTGGGGAGCCCAGTGGCGGGCCTTGCATTTCTGCACTAAGGGCGTCTTTTCGAGTCTTGCGGGAGGAGCCCATCCCACTGGTATCCAAGCTGCTCAAGGCCCATTCTGCTTCTCTGCCGAGAGCTGGGATGAGATGTGTCACCCACTCTCCCCGACCCCACCAGCAGGCATCCCCTGCTCCTCCAAACGAGGCCAGGAAGGCTTTGGTGTCGCTCCACAACGGGCGCTCTGGCGTTGGCGAGTCTTCAAGTCGCGAGCGAAGGGACGGGGTGGCCTTCAAGAACTCCTGCCACTGGGCTTCCCAATGTTCTGCCAGGTCGTCATCTGGTTCCTGTTTCACCTGAGGTGATGCTGGCCATCTGAGCACGTCCACAGCAATTCCACGTTGGACCACTGGAGGATTTTCTTCTTCTTCCTCTTCCTCCTCCGCCGGTACTTTCAGCCCATCCCCTGAGTCGCAGCCCTCTGGATTCAGAGCTTCCATTTCCACTCCTAGCTGCATTTCCTTCTCAACTGATGCTCGGACCACCTGTCCACCTGCCGACGGTCGTTCTGATGCCATCTTTGCCTTTCCAAGAACAGACATCCTTTATTCATTCATTACATGTCTCGTTTGCAATTTTGAAGCCTCGAGTCAGGCTCGCAGCTGCTCCTGAAACTTCATTGTGAAGAGCAAACCATCTGGTTTCATAGCCCACGCGCCCTCCAGGGTTCACCTGTAATTAAAATTTGTTCAACAAATTGGTCCTGTACAGCGGATGAGACTTTCTAGTTTGGAGACTAATGAAAGCAATGCCATGACTCACGACATAACCCAACTGCAAGAACACGTTCTATCTGTCAGCAAAAAACATAGTATTTTTGTCTCCCCACCTTGTGTTAAAAAAAACTATATACAGTAGTGTAAAGTTTCTTATAAACTCCAACACAGTGAATTTCTTTTAGCTTCCTGGTTTGCTCTGTTGTTCACATTTATTAAAATAATCATGCTGTATAAAAGTTTTTAAAAGAGCAGTATGGAAGTATATTACATAAATACCGTATTGTCCCGAGTATAAGACGCACCTGATTATAAGACGTACCCTTAAAGTTTGGTGCTATTAAAAAAAATTAATTAAATCACTGGCATTATTGCAACAGCCTGATTATAAGACGCACCCCTAGTTTAAAAACTTAAATTAGGAGAAAAAAGTGAGTCTTATACTCAGACCAATACGGTAAATGTCCTTTATCAATTTGTAAGAAACCTTGGAAGTTATAGATTTTCCAAGGGATCCTAAACTGAGCTCCAAATACACAGGTGTAATCAGTTAATCAATTGCATAAACCCATGTGCTGTTATTATCACTTATAATAAAGCACCTCAAATGACTAGGTAAAGGTAAAGGTTGACAATTAAGTCCAGTCGTGTCCAACTCTAGGGTGTGGTACTCATCCCCATTTCAATGCCGAAGAGCCAGCGCTGTCCGAAGACGCCTCCGTGGTCATGTGGCTGGCATGACTCTCCTTGCCGCAGCGCGTAGCATGCAGCTGGAACACGGAGCGCTGTTTACCTTCCCGCAAGTGGTACCTATTTATCTACTCGCATAACAGGCCCTGCCTGCAGGCTTTCAATCTATGGTTAAATGCCAGCTAACTGACAGCGCAATCACATGCAGGTTTACTCCCACATTAAGTCTCACTGATTTCAATGGGTCCTTATTCCCAGGCACAGCTGGTGGGGGGATTTGTGATAGAGTTTTACCATTTTAAGCATTATGTGCACAGTTCTGGTTATCCCATCTGACAAAGGCGATCATAGAGCTGGAAACGGATCTGGGGGTGATCTTCCTACAAGGAAAGGCTAAAGCATCTGAGGGTTTTTAGTTGAGAAAAGACGACAACAAAGAGGTATGCCAGGCATTTATAAAATTATGCAGGATGTGGAGGAAGCGGATAGAGATTTTGTTTCTTCCTCTCTATCATAATGCTGGAAGGTGGAGTCGTGCCATAAAATTGACCAGCTTCAAGAAGGACACAGGAAAGTACTTCTTCACACACACAGAGCACAACTGTGCTGTGAAACTGGCAGGCACAGGGTATGGCGACGGCCACTGGTTGAGAGCATCTTAAAAAGGAATTAGTCAAACGCCTGGAGGAGGAGAGGTCTACAGATGCTTACTAGCCTAGCCAAGATGGCTGAATGGAGCCTCCCTGCTGAGAGGCAACATGTCTCTCTCTGAAATGAATCAGGGCCAGCCCAAGACTTCCTGGCACCTCAGGCAGGCAGGACACCAAATGCTGCCCCTCCCGTCCCCTGCAATGCATCCGCAGCTGCCACTGCAGCTCCTCCTTGAAAGGGAAGAGGAAGACACAGTGGGAGAGGAGAGTGGTGGGCGAGAGTGTTGGAGACGCTCTAGCCCACCACTCTCCTCTCCGGGACACTCCCTCTTCGGTCCTTTCCCCCTTTTCCTTTTCAAGGAGGAGTGGAAGGGGGCAGAGTGGCAATGCATGTGCCCCCTAACAATGCTGTTGCTTTAGGCAACTGCTTCAGTCGGCCTCGCAGTTGGGCCGGCCCAGTTCCGAATACCCGGAGTTGCTAGAGGACATACAGTGGGTTGCGATCTTCCTGCCCTGCTTGTAGGCTTCCTCGAGGCATCTGATTCGCCTGTGTGAGAATAGGATCTCCAACTCAATAGCACAACATTAAAAACGACCTAATCGACGAGATCTCTTAAAAAGCAATCGCCCACAAAATACACTTTAAAACCAAGCTAGAACTCCTAGTAAGAACCTATAACCACATTAAAACAACAACAAAAAATGTTTTTAGATGGGAAGTTCTTGGGACAAGGATCATGCTCTTCTGTAGTATTCTGCCTGATAGATGAAGACTGGACAGACCCAGGTTTAAACCCCTGTAAAAAATGTGTTCATCTTTAAGGCATTCCAAGACGCTTTGTTATTTTTTTTTGTTGCAACAGACTCACACCGCCGCTAGCCCTTCTGGAACGGTCTGTGCATATCCACTACATTTATATTTGAATGGCGGCTACAGCAAGACTATTCACGGTCTGCACAGATTGCATTGTCCTCATCTCCTGTGCATTATATCATGGGACTAAATCCCATTGAACCCAGTGGCGCTTAACTGGGAACACATGAATCTGAGGTATTTATTTAGCCACCTAGCTCAGTGCTATCTATTCTGACTGACAGAATCCATCACCTGGTAGCCTGGTTCCTTTTGACTGGTGATATCAGCGGGTGGCGCAGCGGGTTAAACCGCTGAACCATGAGCTGTCGATCGAAAGGTCGGCAGTTCAATTCCCGCGACGGGGTGAGCTCTCGTTGCTTGGCCAGCTCCTGCCAACCTAGCAGTTCCAAAGCATATTAATGCGAGTAGATAAATAGGTACCGCTTGCGGGAAGGTAAACAGCGCTCCGTGTTCCAGCCGCATGCTACGCGCTGCGGCAAGGAGAGTCACGCCGGCCACATGACCACGGAGGCGTCTTTGGACAACGCTGGCTCTTCGGCTTTGAAATGGGGATGAGCACCACACCCTAGAGTCGGACACGACTGGACTTAATTGTCAGGGGATACCTTTACCTTTTTATCAGGCTTGAACCCAGGGCCTTCTTACACAAATCACGTGCTCCCCCACCACTGAACTAGGTCCCTCTTCTGAAGTAAACACGCCGAGGCGGATGCAGTTGCATTTATTCACGGTTGTGGGTTGGTCTGTTTTTTAAACAGACTGCCATCCGACCAGCAAGACGGACGGGCACATATTTAGGCTGCCCCTTCGGGAATAAGCCCCACTGAGCTCTCTGAGGGAGGGTCACTTCTGGGTAAGCAGGTTTTTCTTTGCACCGGGGGGGGGGGTCTGGGAGCCCCTCTCTCCCCGCGCCTTTCTCTCCCATGGATCCCTTGTGCGCAGGGGGGGGGGGCAGCACCGCCCACGCCCACCTGGTCTTCTCCCCGCCCTCCGCAGCCGGTCCCGCTCTGCTCTACGGGGAGTTTTTCTTCTTCCTGCCCCCGCCCGCCCGCCCGCCCGCCCGCACAGAGAAGCAAACCAGCAACAGCACCCCAGACCTGCAACGCTTTGGGAGCGTCTCAGCGTGGGAACCGCAGCCCGCATTTTCCCAGGCCAGAGCGCGCTGCGCCTCTTTGCCGCCCTCATCAATGGGGGAGGGGGGCTCCCCCGCCCCTTACCTCCTTTTGCTGGGGGGGGACTCGGAGACCGATGGATGGGGCACCCAAACTCCAGATGCCACTTTCCCACCCGGGGGGGGAGGGGGCGGGACAGGAAGGAACCTTTCGCACAATTGGCACAACACGCACTCCTTGGGCCTCTCTAGGAAAAGAGGCTCTTTCTGGTTAACTCCTTCAGACAGGGAAATCACGTAGTAGTAGACAGTAATGTATAGCGCAACCCTATGCAGCTTCAGTCATAAGCAAATCCCATTGTGTTGAATGGGACTTGCACCCGCTGGAAGTACGTACGTAGGATGGCACTACCAAAAGAGTTATTAGAATTACCAACTTATTTAACTCTTTATCTCTTTAATTTTATGGATGTTAAAAGATTTCCTCATTCATCCCCACCCCGGGCTGGCCCATCCTTGAGGCCTGCTGAGGCTGTTGCCTCAGGCAGGAGATTGGCAGAAGGCAACCCCTCTGCTATGCCTGCTGCTTTCCACTTGCTTCCTCTGGTCCTCCTCCCATTTCCTGGACTGGAAGACACTCTCTTGTGAAGAGATCGGAAGTATGGGTTTTCCAGCCATGTAATTTTTGTTTGAAGAAATAAAGTTTAATACTTATGCCAATTTGTCTGAAGAAATTCCTTCATAATAATAATTTCTTCGATAATAATTTCTTCAGACAAATTGGCATAAGTATTAAACTTTATTTCTCTTTACAAATAACGACAAGTCATGAGAACCTCCATACTACACTCTCTTGTGTTTTTGTATTTGTGTCTCTGTTTTATTTGAATTTTGGTGCTCTTTCATATGGGCTTTCAATTTGACAGCAATGCTGCATGGGGCGGTGGGGGCAGGGTCCGGGCCAAAACTTCCCCGTGCCTGAGCCGGTATGTCAAATGGTGCTGCTGTCTTCTCTTACCCGGTGTGCCAGTCTCTGCTCCCCCAGTCCTCTCCTCTATGCTTGCTCTCGTCCTCCATTACCCTTCGTTTTGCAGTCCAGAGGTATGGCGGCTAAGGAGTTGTGGATTTCGAGGTGCGATTTGAAGGAAGTGAGAGAGGCTTCCCTTTTCATACTGCAACACCATATTAGTGCAGAATTGTGCCAAGGTGCCCTTCTCCCATGTTGCCAGGGATTCCAGTGCCGCCCCCCCCCCTTGTGTTGCGCATGACATTTCCAGGAACAGTGCTCAGCCACAAAGGCAGCACCTAGTCGTCATAGGCGCACAGGAAACCGCCGCACTGAATCAGACCATTGGACCACCTAGTACAGTACTGGCTACTACACTTAGCAGGGGCTCTCCCTCCCTCCCGGGTTTCAGACAGAGAGTTGATCTTCTCATTCAGATCCCAGACAAGCTTCTGAGGAATGCAGGGTTAGTTTAAAAGCCACTGGAACAAGTCAGTGATTTGTCGTAACAAATTTGGTCAACCAGCAACGTACCTTTATTCATTAAAAAGCCCTCAAGATCGAAGAGCCTTCTCCTTGGCAAGATGCAATGTCTTGCCTTCGGAGCTCCTGTATGGGAGATTTAAAGGGATTCCGCTTGAGCAGAGAAACTGTAGTTGTGTTCTGGGTGGTGTGGAGCCCATCCAGCACATGATTTTACATTGTCCCTTTTATAAAGATCTTCGAATGGCATTTTTGGAACCGATTTTGACTAATGGGGGTGGGGGGTGGGGAGGATTCAGGAAAACTTCGGTATACCGTAGTGGTCTAAGACTCACTTTTTTCTCCTAATTTAAGTTTTTAAACTAGGGGTGCGTCTTATAATCAGGCTGTTGCAATTTAATGCCAGTGATTTAATTAATTTTTTTTAATAGCACCAAACTTTAAGGGTGCGTCTTATAATCAGGTGTGTCTTATACTCAGGACAATACGGTATTTTATTGGACGTGAGGGATGGAAAAATGGAGAAGGTCGCTTTGTTTTTAAAGCTGATTGTCAAGAGACGTTTGGCGAACTATCATAGTGCTTAGATTGTTAGGGTAAGATGTTTTATTTTCTATAGTGGTTGTTGTATATGTTTGTTTTATTTATTTTATGTTTATGCCAATAAAGTATCTATCTATCTATCTATCTATCTATCTATCTATCTATCCATCGTAACAAATTAAAAGGCTATAAACAATAAAAAAGGAATTTTTAAAAAGGAATTTACAAGTCTATCAATCAAGCTCAGGCTATTTCAAGCTTCCAGCACTATCCTGCCTATTTTTAGGCTGGTGGAGCTCCACCAGCCTAGGGTGTCGTAAACGTGCCATAAGGCACGTTTTCGACACCCTGGGAGTAAGTGGCACCAGCATGAAGGCCAGCACCGCTCACTCTGCGACCTACCTGGACTGCGCCAGTCCACGCAGGTAGGGGCCGCACCAGTCAGCAGGTTGGGGTGACAGGGGAGAGCATCATTGGTCAGCCGGGCCCGGGAGGCGGCGGGGATATCAGCAGCGCCCTACATCATATCCCCCTCCCCCTCCCAGGCCAGGCCAGGCCGGCCTTACATAGCCTCCCCAGACGTGTGCCAGCTCCAGAGCTGGTGTGCATCCGAGGAGGCCCATTGGGGCCCACGTTCATCCCCTTCCCCCAAGGTGAGTCCTGGCCACGCTGGCGCAGCCCGTGTCCCAACCTGGATGCAGTGGCCGGCCTAAAGGGCCGGCTGCCGCATCTTAAGCCCAGGATACATTGTTCGCGTTCCATGCACGTCTGGTGTCCCGCCCCCAGGCCAAACAACGAGCTCTGATTGGCCGAACGTAGCGCAAATGCAGCAAAAATTGAGCTGGGCTCGACTTTTGCTGCGTTCACGCTACGTTCGGCCAATCAGAGCCCGTTGTTTGACCTGGGGGTGGGACACTAGACGCACACGCAACGCATCGCCAACATGTACAGTGTAGCCCAGGCTTTAGGCAGGATCGGGCTGTTAATCAGAACCAACAGTTATATAGTTTGCTTTAAACATTTTGACGTGCTTTGAGTGTTCTGCTCTGTAGGTGTAAGAACAGTGCAAGACTCCCCTTCTGGGTGAGACAAAGGATCCATCTGCTCTAGCATCCTGTTTCCTACAGTGGCCAACCAGGGAGCCTCGAAACAGAGGCGGCAGCCAGCCCTCACCAGCTGTTTCTTCCCCAGCATTTGATCTACACGGCCTCTTAACGTGGAGGCCGGACTCAGCCGTCCGTCACACCAAAGAGCCAAAGCAACTTTCTGTACCCGATATCACTATTTCTGTAGACAAGTAACCGCTGCATCTTTTGTGGGACTGACCGACATTCCTTTCCTAACAGCAAACTGCCAAGATGTTTAGTTCTTACGCCATTATAAACAGGACAACCAATCATGTGCCAAAATCCCCACCACCACAAATTTTTCATCACAAATGCAGAATCTTAGATGGAATGGAAACAACCTCATGAAACTGAACAGCGTGTTTGTTTTAAAAAGCCATGTGTTTAAGGCTGGCCTATGAAGATCTGATATACAGGCATGTTAAAATGTAAACATGTAATGCCCTCAGACAGTTTCAGAGTGAGTTTAGAGAAAATCCAGCTGGATAAAAGAGAAAATCCTTTTGCCCGTTTGTATGCTGGACGTCTCCCTCACCACCCGCAATGCCAGCAAAATAAGGAGAGAGAATCTTATGGTTTCTCATCAGCTCTTTGGTTCTCTGATCCGTGGTCAGTGGTAAAAACTCCTGAGGTTTTTTAGGGATGTTTTTGTTGATGGAAAAAGAAGTGCATCGATCCAGTTATACCAACACAGAGAAGGACTTGTGGATTTCTTTTGAGTTTGTATGTACTTCAGATTTTCTTGGGGTTGAGAAGGAAGACCTGGGGTGGCAGCAAACGGATTAGTCTCCTGATGGGTCAGGACTTGGATGGGATTTAACCCACCCCATAGACCAGCAGGAACACAACAACATGGGGCAGAACTAAACAGCTATGAACCACCAGTATGCTTAATAATGTGCAAGATTTATACCATCACAGAACCCGGCTTGTCTTGGCACAGTTTTTCAATTCCATTTTTAAAAGCACACAGTATATACTAGGGCTGCAACCTTTTGCTAATTGCTTAAACCAATTGAGTAAAAGAAATGTTAGATTGGTTTTAGATTAGAAACTAGACTAAAAAGACATTCCAATTAACTGGGCAACACATTTTTTTAAGTACTTATTGTTTATAGACATGCTCATAAAAACTGCAAGTGGCATCATGGCAGCGATCCTCTTAGAAGCATTCCTCCTTCACTGTCGGAAGAGGGAATGCCTCTTTTAAGAGGGAGCCTGCAACATAGACATATTGTGTACACCATCTGAAAGCAAGGAAAAGGTTTTTTTTCCTACAAAAATATTGTTTTAGCCATATGCAGATTAAGCAGTTCTTATTAAAATTCACTTGATTAATCGACAAAATTTATTTAATCAAATGGCAGCCCTATTATGTACAGAGGGGTGAGTGTGTGTGTGTGTGTGTGTGTGTGTGTGTGTGTGTTGAGTTTGTAGGAGTTCAGAATGTGGTAGTGGGTACTACAGTCAGTTTCCTGAGTATTTCAGCTTTTGTTTAAAAACAAAAACCAAGTTTCTAGCCCATGTGGTTGAGAAAAGAGGCTTTAATGTGTATGAGCAATGCCTGCTGAAGTTTCAGAAGCCAGAGAGTTGGCTTTGTAATTTTTCAGCAAACGGGGGTCTCTCAGTGTACTTGCCCTTCCTGTGACTAGTAAAACTAGAATGTGTTAAGCAAATATGCTCATTTGCATTTTCTACCCAGCCCAGAATTCAGCTTGCATTACTGAAGAATTTGGATTTCTTTTAAGGGCAAAGTGTGTGTGTGTGTGTGTGTGTGTGTGTGTGTGTGTGTGTGTGTGTGTGTGTGTGTGTGTTGCAGTTCAATGCATATTTACTTGGAAGTAAATTCCATTGACATGCACAATTTATTTCTGAGTAAGCATGCATAGGATTAGACTGCAAGTCTATGATATTTCCATTTGCATAAGAAGTCCTATTGATCAAAGCGGAAGTCTGCATAGGACACTGGACTACTCATTAGTTTTCTTTTTTACACACACACACACACACACACACACACACACACACACACACACACACACACACACACACACAGAGGAAGATAAAACCAAGTTAATGAGTTTTATGAGAAAATGAGAACTCAAGATTAGAGACTACAAAGCAAACATCCAGATTACAGGAACAAAAATATCACATTGTTGGAATAAACTTTCAGCTGACAGACACTTACTTGTTCATCACCCATAATCCCGAAAACCACCCATAATCCTCCTTCAAGCCCTGAGAAAAATAAAACAGGCTGGTTAAGGAAGCCCAATGTTCTGCCTCTGCATGTCATTGTCCCTTCAAAGTTTTCTATTTATAGATGCAACAACCTGCAAACCAGAGGTGAAAACGGAATCTCATCCTCATTCCCCGGCCCTGCCGCAAGTCAGAACATTTAAAAGTTTTCTGCTGTCACATGGGTTCTCTCGTGCTTCGTAAGTTTTGATCTCTGACTGTAGCTTTTCCCACACGCGGAGCACTGGTAAGGCTTCTCGCCAGTGTGAGTCCTTCTATGCAACGTGAGCCCCGAACTCTGACTGAAGCCCTTCCCGCAAACTGGACATGCATAGGGTCTCTCTCCGGTGTGGGTTCTTTCATGTTTGATAAGGCCTGAGTGGTGCCGGAAGCTTCTCCCACAGATCGAGCACTTATAAGGCTTCTCGCCTGTGTGGGTTCTCTCATGTGCAATGAGTGTAGAGTTGTGTCCGAAGGACCGCCCGCATTCTGAACATGTGTATGGTTTCTCTCCAGTGTGGGTGATTTCGTGCCTCACAAGGTCAGAGCTGCGAAGAAAACTCTTCCCACAGTCTGAGCACCGGAACGGCTTCACTCCAGTGTGAGTTCGTTCGTGCAGGATCAGGTTGGACCTCTGACTGAAGCTTTTCCCACAATCTGCGCACTCATACGGCCTCTCCCCTGTGTGGATTCTCTTGTGAAAGCGAAGGCCCGAGCTCTTACTGAAGCTCTTCCCACAAGTTGGGCACTGATAAGGCTTCTCTCCAGCGTGGCTTCCCCGTTCTGGGGCAGCAGGATGGCTGGTCTGATGGGGCTTTCTTCCACACTCAAAGGGCAAGTGCAGCTCTTCCCCAGTGTGCATTCGCTCGTGTTTCATAAGGCTTGAATAGAGGCTGAAGCTTTCCCCGCAGGCTAAACAAGTGTAGAGCTTCTCCCCTGGATGCACTTTTTCATGCTTTGTAAGTACCAAACCCACATCAACATTTCCCCCACAGTCGGCGCATTCGTGCGGTTCCTCTCCCACACGGATCTGCTCATGTTCAACTGGGCTTAAGCTGCAACAGAAGCTTTTCCTGCAGCTCGAACAGCAGCACACTCGCTCACCAGCTTGAGCTCTCTGATCAGCTCTCTGACCAGACGACTCCCTGGAGTCTGAGCGTTTATGAGGCTTACCCTCTGCATCGATTAAGAAGTCCGAGCTGTCACCAAAATCACTCCCGTCCTCAGCTCTGGGCTCTGGGCTCCCAAACGTGGCCCTGATGGGCCGGTCGTCGTGCTCATCCCTCTCTCCTCCTCCTCCCAAGAAGGACACATCAGCTCTTCTGACCGGACTGCCTTCCTTCTTCCTCTTTGACCCGTGTTGTTTCTCAGAGGTGCTTCCTGGCTTTGGATGGCGAGAGACATGTTTTCGTCTTCTGTCAACATTTGTTTGCTTAGAATTTCCCAGTGACAAAGCTTCCTTGTTTTCACTCGGCCCCTTGTCATCCCCTGCTGAGAACCACAAGACAGAGATCAGTATGAGTCACAACCTGCGAAGATCCTTTCCACCGACCTACCTGTACAGAATTTATTATCATTAATCTAATTATTAATGCTGTCAGTGAACATGATGCTTTACAAAGTACCAAAGGGTAGGAGGAGCTTAAATCTAACATTCAGTAAGAACAGCACTAGGAACCAGAGCACTTGGGGGGCTGGTGGAGAAGAGGACTTAAGACCACTGCCACTCCCCAGCGTGAACCTCCCCGAACCTTTGGAGGGCTTCAGGACCCCCGGTAAGTGCAAAAAGTACTTTTTAAAACTTTTTTCCTGGCAGCGGTGACCCACCAGTTTGAGAACTGATGTGCTAGATCAGTGTTTCTCAAACTCTGGGTCGGGACCCACTTGGTGGGTCGCAACCTGATTTCTGGTGGGTCCCAGGTGCTGGAAAGATCAGATAAGTAATTGCCACAAGCCCTGAGGCTATTCCAAAATCAGATAGCTGCTAATTGCCCTTCAAAGAGCTGAGCTCCTGCAGTTTGCAAGCTTGTGTAAATATAGGAAGATAAATGTTTGAGTGTCTCATAAAGCTAGGTGGGTCCCGATAGAGGGTCATTTGAAAAAGTGGGTCCTGGTGCTAAAACGTTTGAGAACCACTGTGCTAGACAGATTGTCTTGGGTTCAAGAGCAGGATGTGAGTTTTGCGTCCAGCTTAATAACCCATTCAGGAAGAAGAACGATTACACTGCATGGACACTTACTAATCAAGCTTGTATTTTCTTGGTAGCTTCCTTCCTCAGCATCTCTATCGAGCTGCGACTGCCTGGAATCCAAGAGGATCTGGTCATCCTTGGGAGAATTCAAGGCTCCCTCTTCAAACAGTCCCAGCACCTGCAACAAGGATCCCACAGTAAGGGCAAGAAACAGGACGGAAAAGGTGAACGATACAGGCAGCAAGGGGGGCAGGGTGGTTAAAACAGGGGAGACCTTGGTTCCAATACTTACAGCTGTGAAGCTCACTGGGTGACACTGGGCTATCCTTCTCTTTAACCTACCTCACAGGTAGGTCACCCAAGGTATCGCTCTACTTGTTTCCCCAGGGACTAGAAGCTTGCTTCTTTTAATGTGACACGATGCTAAATTCTATGCAAAGTTAGCGTGCATATTTGTTTTTATTATACCCCAGCCTTCCTCTACGAACTGAACATGGCAAATGTGATTCCTCCTCCTCCCACTGTATCCTCACAACAGACTTGAGACTGCAACTGGCCCAAGGACTGGCCCAGCACTCTGACCGGTACACCACGCTGGCGGCACAGCAGACAAGTAGCAGCATTATTGGGATGGCAGACTGGCTGAGAGGCCGGGTTGCAAGCCAAGAGGCCCTGATAGGAAGACCTGCCCGGAGATCATTTACAGCGTCAGTGGTGTTGCTAGTGCGCTCCGGGAGGCGGGGCAATGATGTGTTTTGTGTCATCGCCCTGCCCCCTGCACTCCCAGAAGTCTTCATTTGAAGCCTTCTAGGACTTGGGGCAGGCGGGAGGGCCCATCAAAAGCACCAAAAACAGCACGAAAATGCTCCACGGCTGCAAGCACAGCCACTCTGGCTGCAAAAGATCAGCTGCTGAGCTAAAAACTGCTGCTGCAGCTCCTCCTCATGAGGCGACTGCAGCTGTCACCCGGGGTGCAGCACCCCACCCCGGTTACGCTACTGTACAACCTAATCTTACCAATTCCCTCCCTGTCCTCCTCCCAGGCCCGATCCACCCCCTCTGCCCTGCCCTCCCCCTGCCCCATTATGCCCCTCCCTGCCCTCCCCCAGCGCCGCTCGGAGTAGGACTTACCCGCTTCATGGATCTGGCCTCCTTCTTTGGCAGACAGGCAGGTGGTGCTGACCTCAGCGCCAGTGCCGCCTACTCGCCAGGTGACGCAAACGTGCTTTACTGTATGTCTGCGACACCCTTGGCCGGTGCCGAGGCTGCAGCGCCAGCACAGCTTAGGATTGCGCCATCAGTCTCCTCACCTGCTCTTCCTGCCTCTCGTCCTCTTGCTGCCTCCGCAGGAATTCCTCCGCCAGGGCCACCGCTTGGCCGCAGGTCTCCGGCCCACCTTCCCTGACCCAGTTCTGCATCTCTTGAGGAAGGACAGCCAGGAACTGCTCCAGGATCACCAGCTCTAAGATCTGCTCTTTGCTGCGTCTTTCTGGCTTCAACCACTGGTAGCAAAATTCCCGGAGTTGGCTGCAAACCTCTCGGGGCCCTTCCGCCTCCTCAAAACCGAAGTGCCTGAAGCGCTGGCGCTGCCACTCCCGACAGCTGGCCTCCCCGCGCAGAATGGCGGCTTTCATTCTCCCATAACTCTCTCTGACGTCAAGGCTGTTCAAGGCCTCCTCCACGTCTCCAAGGCCAGGGAGCAGGCGAGTGGCCCACTGGCCGGCCTCCTCTGCTCTCTCAAAATGGGCTAGAAAGGCCCTGATATCCTCCCAGGGCATGGTGGGTTCTGTCAGCTCTGGGCTGCTCCAGCTCGAGCGAGGAGGAGTCTCTTTTCCCTCCTGCCAGCGGCACCCTTCTTGACTACGGGGCACGTCCTCCTCCGGTTCCTCTTTAACTTTCAGAATTCT
The DNA here is from genome assembly GCA_026170595.1 of Plestiodon gilberti rubricaudatus. Lineage (NCBI taxonomy): Eukaryota > Metazoa > Chordata > Lepidosauria > Squamata > Scincidae > Plestiodon > Plestiodon gilberti. The sequence goes on along the minus strand of JANXHW010000002.1, from coordinate 262,571,261 downwards.
TCTCACACTCTCTTTATGAGGTGTTTTTCCCTCACTTTCTGATCCCACCATCTGTTTGGAGCCTGCCAGGCTCTGCATGTCCACTGGCTCTCCTGCCTGCCCCCCTTGATCCAAATCAGCCCGGCTTCCCACAATCCTTTGCTTGTCAGCCATTTTCTTTCCCAGTCTAAGGGACGGCGTTATCCACGCTCAAGCCTGCCTCCTCTCCTCTCCTCCTTAATCGCAAGCGACAGAGATATGACTTTATTTTCAGGCTTTTCGGCATGAACCGCCTCCTTCAGAGAGGTTGGTCTCAGAACCGACCGGGTTCTCTTGGTAATGCTTTCCTGAAGAGGCGACATGGACATTGAATCAAACCATTGTATGGTGAAATTGGAACACCTCAGCACCCACCATGCTCCCCTGCTCAGCCCAAACAAGCCAGGCCACCATGTGCCACAAGTACAGGGCAAGTGCCCTACGCAAAGATGCTTGCAAAGCAAATACTGTACTTCCAGACCAAGCAAGTGAGTCAAGCCGCGTGCTGAAGGGGAAATAAATCCATTTCCTTTCTGACACTGGTTGTCACAATCAGTCAGACCCTGTACACCAACCTTGTAGACTTGGGAGCAGGGCAGGCCTAAGAGCTCCTGGTGCCTGAGGGGGGGCAGGCCAAATGCTGAGCCCCCCCCATCCCTGGTGACGTCCTCCCTGCGCTCTAGCCCACCACTGCCCTCCCCTCCACTTCCACCCCGTTCTTCATTTTCCAGTCCAGGGAGTAGGACCAGCAGAGGCTGGCACAGCACCAGGTGGGGGGGGGCAGCATGTGGCCTCGGGTGCCAGGTCTTGGGTCACCCTGTGGGGAAGTCTGTGACCCTCCTTTCTACCTTGGACAAATATGTGATGTGCAAGGTGCTGGTTTTGTTCTTACAGCACCAAATAATAAAATACTCATAATTATTATATTAGTTATATATTATATTAATTTTATTATTTTAAAAATCAAAAACAAATTCACTAAGCAATCTGTCACCCAAAAACAACATAAAGTCTTCCATCAGTTTAAAAACTAACAGGTTTACTGGGGCAGAAGCTTTTGTGCACTGGAGTCCATTTTGTCAGATGCATACAGTGTTTTTGTCAGGGGGCAGATAAGCAGGTGGACGGGAGAATCACATGGGAATAGAAACAAACTTGGAAGCAGTGGGGGCAGGAGACCCCAAAATGCCAGGGGCAACCAAGATGAAGGAGATGATCTTCCTTCTTATATCTAAAGTTGGCCTTATATAAAAAGGCACATAAATCTAGCAATGACTAGTACCCGTGATGGTTATGTGAAACCTCCAGGTTTAGGGGCAGTATATCCATGAATAATAGTTGCCAGGGAGCGGCAGTGGGGGGGGGGCAATTGTTTGCATGCATCTTGGAAGCAACCGTTGTGCCACAGTGAGAAACTGGATGCTAGACTAGGTGGTGGGATCTTGGTCTGATTGAGTCCGGGACTCTTCTGATGCTCTGCTCTGGAAACAGAGACCTGTCCCCTTGTAGTTTGCAATGCAATGTACATGTTGATTGCACCATTGTTGTTGTTCAGTCGTTAAGTCGTGTCCGACCCTTCGTGATCCCATGAACCATATCCCGCCAGGCCTTCCTGTCCTCCACTATCTTCCTGAGTTCGCTCATTTTCATGTTTGTTGCATCGGTGATGCTGTCTAACCATCTCATCCTTGGCCTTCCCCTTCTCCTTTTGCCTTCAATCTTTCCCAGCATCAGAGTCTTTTCCAGAGAGTCCTCTCTTCGCATTAGATGGCCAAAATATTTGAGCTTCAGCCTCAGTACCTGTCCTTCCAGGGAACAGTCAGGGTTGATTTCCTTTAGGATTGACTGATTTGATCTCCTAGCAGTCCAAGGGACTCTCAGGAGTCTTCTCCAGCACCACAGTTCGAAAGCATCTATTCTTCGGCGCTCAGCCTTCCTTATGGTCCAACTCTCGCAACCATACATTGCTACTGGGAACACCATCGCCCTGACTATACGAACTTTTGTTGGCATGGTGGTATCTCTGCTTTTTATTATGCTGTCTAAGTTTGCCATAGCTTTCCTTCCAAGCTATGTATGTATGGTGTATGATTGCACCATACAGAAATATTATTAGAATATCCATGCTTACTTGTAAATAAGTCCCACTGAATTTAGTGAGAATTTCTTTGGAGTAAACATGTGCGGATTGTGCTGCACACCATAGGGCACGATCCTGGCTGTGCCCTGTGTGTGCAGCACAATCCATAACGTTTACTCAGAAGCCTGGATCATTCATGCCTGATATAATAAATAATCGTCGTCAGTTCTTCCTATTCTTTGCATAGGGCTGTGCTAAGAGCACTGCACAATTGTGAGCGATCTGCACAGTCTCATAAGAAGATCTGAAAGTAACCGAGAAGGGCAAGGAATGAGCAAGCAAAACCAGGTTGTGGGAATAATGTTACCTCTTCCCACATTCCCCCTCCCTACATTGGGGGGGGGGGCTGCAGTCCCTTCTGCCCTCCCCCGGGCTTCTTGTCTTTATGTGCCCCCACAAAAGCCCTTTTTAACTCACCTCTGCCTGAGAGCTGCAATAAAAAAAAAATCCCAAGAGCCCCACTTCTGCAGGTTTACCAATCCGTCCAGTCTCTAAGGCTGGGAAAAATTCAAAAGGCAGGATTCCCTCCTGGGGAAGGTGGAACAGGAAAGGGGCTGCCTGGCTTCCCATTCCCCTTTTTACATTTCCGGCCCTCTCTGGCAACTTGAATCTCTATTGACTTAACTCTTTGGAGCATCTGGAGTTGTCATTGTCTAACTGCAGAGGTGCCGGAGCCTGGCTGAAATGGACAGTGGGAGGGACTGGGAGGCAGTTGCCTTGGCTTTTCTGGTTGTAGCGGTGGCCCTGATCTTATGGAAATTCAGCAGGTAAAGCTTTTTCTCCCCGGAGAGGAAGAGAAATTCCCCCTGCTGAATGCAGCACAAGAGTCTGCTAGTGACAGTAGCAACAAAGTAACAGCTCCTGCTATACCTTGTTTCCTGCCAGGAACAGCTTCATTGTGAGCATTGTGTGTGTGTGTGTGTGTGTGTGTGTGTGTGTGTGTGTGTGTGCGTGTGTGCGCGTGCGTGCGCGTCTCTCTCTCTCTCTCTCTCACACACACACACACACACACACACACACACACACACCTCTACCTTTTGTGTAGTAAAACAATCTCACTGCAAACATTGACATGGTCACTTTAGGTGTGTAGCTCCTGCTCTGCATGTAGAAGGTCCCAGGTCCTGTCCCTAGCTGCTGCCAGCCAGTGTTGTTGATACTGAGCTAGATGGACCGAGGGTCTGACTCAGCAGAAGGCAGCTGTTTTGCCCCATGTATCTGCAGCCAGACTCAGTTGGTGGCAGCTTCCAAACATGTGAATACTGTAGCAGAACAGATACGTATGTGCAGGTGTCCTAGCCTAAGCGAAGAGCACAGGCTTCACAGGCTGTGCAGGAGGTCGTCCCCCCCCCCCCCGAGGTTCAGTCTCTAGCTTCCCCCGTAAAAAAGAACTCAAGGCAGCAAGGCTGGCAGAGGCCCTTCTGTTTATCAGGCCAGCATGATAGTTGGGCTCTGCCAGCACCACCATCAGCTGCTGAGCTGTGAAGTGATGCGTTGGCAGAAGCAGCACTGCTGAAAGGGCGGCGCTGGGAGAGCCCAGTTATCATTTGGGACACCCTTTCAGCAGTGCTGACTGACTCACTGCTGAAAGGGGGCCCCTGTCTGTCCCCTGTGTGAAAATTGGGCTCTCCCAGCACCGGGCTATCAGCAGCACCACTTCTGCTGAGGTGCTGGGAGGGAGAGACAGAAAGAGGCCTCAGAATGCGAGGAACGGTATGGGGGAAGGGGCAGACCGAGAGGGGTGAGAGAGGGAGAAGCTGCTATGGGTGCACTGGGATGCCTTGGCAGAAGAGGTGCAGCTGAAAGAGCAGCCTGCATGATACTCTCTCCCAGTGTGATAATTGGGCTCTCCCATATCTTAAATATAATCAAGATTTGCATATGTTCTCTTCTGTCATTTGCAACTAATGAGATCCTACATGAGAAGAAAGTGCTTTTTTCTGGCCACAGTGGCGTAGCTAGGGTCCCTGGCGCCCCACAGATACTGGGGTCCAGCATCGATCGCAAACTATTCACCCAGAGGGGTCCTTCAGAGGTCTGTTGTCCTTTACACAGGCCTGCAGAGGCCTCCGCAAGCCTCTGATGGGATTTAAAGTGACTTCCAAAGGCCTCTGCAGGCCTGTGCAAAGGAGAACAGACCTCCGAAGGCCCCCCCAGGTGAGTTTTTGTGGGAACAGGGGGTGCTAGAAGCCTAGAAGGCTTCTGGCACCCCCTGGATCCCCCCAGGTGCTTATCTAGTGCCAAACAGCAATTACATAGTGCCGATCAGTTGTTCGACGCTAGATAAGCAAGGGGGTGCCAGGGGGGTGCTAGAAGAGGCTTCTGACACCCCCTTGAGGCCTGGTACCCAGGGCACAGCACCCCCTTTAGCTACGCTTCAATGTAAGTAAGTGTAAAGTGATGCACATTGGGGCAAGAAATAATTTCTCATATTCTCTAATGGGTTCTGAGCTGTCTGTGATGGATCAGGAGAGAGATCTTGGGGTACTGCTGGGGACAACTCAATGAAAGTGTCGACCCAGTGTGTGGCAGCTGTGAAGAAGGCCAATTCCATGCTTGGGATCATTGAAAAAGGGATTGAGAATAAAACGGCCAATATCATTATGCCTTTGTACGAATCGATGGTAAGGCCACATCTGGAGTATTGTGTCCAGTTCTGGTCACCACACCTCAAAAAGGATATAGTTGAACTGGAAAAGGTGCAGAAGAGAGCGACCAAAATGATTAGTGGGCTGGGGCATCTCCCTTACAAGGAGTTTGAGGCTCCAGTGTTTTGAGTCTCTTCAGTCTAGAAGGAAGGTGCCAAAGGGGGACATGATTGAGACCTATAAAATTGTGCATGGGATGGAGAGAGTGGATAGAGCATAGAGGGAAGTTCTTTTCCTTCTCACACAACACCAGAACCAGAGGACATCCACTAAAATTGACTGATGGGAGAGCTAGAAAAGAACAGACAAAAGGAAATACAGTATCTCATGACCTAGCATGTAATCTGTGGAACTGCTTGCCACAGGACATCGGGGCCACATTCTTGAATGTCCTGGGCTAGATGTACCAAAGGTCTGATTCAGTAAGCAGCAGTTTTGTATGTTCACATGACAGTGTATCATCCGGGGGGGGGGTTGCGGGGGGTACAATTGTGCTATCCTTATGGAACTTGAAAGCTGTAAAACGGTGAACAGGGGGCTGGCGTCAGCACATCATGGCACCCTGTGGCAGCTGCTGGGGCCCCAAGTCTAAAACCTGCTGTAGCCCCTTCAGGGTGGGGGAACATTGCACCAGGCAGTAACTGCATGCATGGGCCCCCCTCTTTTTATCTGGGTAGTTGGCGTGGTGACAGACATGGGAGATTAGGGGAGGTGGGTCTGGATAAGTAAGGAAAGGAGGACCCATTGAGCTAGGAGGGAGGGGGGCTCTTAACTGGGCACCCCCTGCTGAGGGAGCCCCCAACCCAGACCAGGCCTGTCAGTGATGTGGGGAGCTGATGCACGCACCTGCTCGTCATGTCTTCCTATCAGGATGTTGCTATAGAAGGCCCAGGAAAAAGAAATGTCAGTCCCGAGTATACAGGTGCTCTGACCCTAGAGAGCCGCTCAGGGCTACGAGGGGTTAAAAGAGGTGTCGGTGAGCTCTCTGCTTCCTAGAGGGGCCAGGAAGCGTTGAATGACAGCAGCCGGGCCCTTCCTCTTCCCCTTAATGCCCCGATGATGGGAAACGAGTTCCGGCCTTTTCCCAGGCGCAAGTGGCTGCAGAAAACTCCCCCAGCAGTAATGAGGTTGCAGCGAGGCGCGGCGGGTGAGTCTGTCGGGGGAGGCGACGCCAGTCCCGAAAAGGGCGTCGCAGGGGGGCTGCGCTGGAGCGGAAAGAAGCGGCTCTCTCCCTGCGAGCCAGGCGGGGGGGTGGAGGAGGAGAGCGAGGGAGGCGGCTCATCATCGCCCCGCAGCCCGCATGAAATCCCATGAAATGAAATGAAATTGCTATGCGGTGGCTGGGCTCGCTCTGCCGGTCTCATGTTGCTGTGATCATGGGGTTATTATGGAGGGTTTTAATTGGGGGGCATCCTGGCAGTGGCAGGCTGGCTAACCATCGCGTGGATTTGCAAGGATCTCTCTAGGTTCAGCCAGGATATCGGCGTTTATTCTTGGATAGAAAGCCTGTGGGCAGGGCTGGTGTGGTTCTTTAATTTTGTAAAATGTGGCTTAATATTTGTGGTATGTCTAGCAGTTTTAAATATTGTATGACTAAATAATGCAGTATCGCAGTGCGATACTGTACTATTTATTCATACGGTATTTCACCCCGCAGCCCCCCGCATGCATGCCTGTTTCCAGTAGCTGTTGTGAGTGGTCACTGTCTTCCTTGCATTTTCCTTGATATAAAAATGGTCACAGACTGCACTGTTTACATCCTGTTGCCCTTTGAGCACATCGCTGACGATGTTTCCTTTTCTCTGTTTTCAATGTGTGTGTTTGCCTGACGACTAAGAATAGCGCTTCATCCATTTGTTATCCGTGGCCTACAAGGAAAAAGAAACCTGCTTTTAAAAGCTTCCCAGCCCAGTCGCAAGGGAACAGTTATTTCTACACCACCAGTGTGTTTACAAATTAGTACGATGACATCGCCCAAGGTGGCCTCTTCCTTGCAAGCAATCTCCATCTCAGCTGTCAAATGGGCAGCTACTCACCCTGTGACTTGCCCCCGTCACTTTGTGAATCTGCTCACTGACTCGCACCCTAAACTGGGAATGCAGAGTAGGGTATGAGATGTTCTGGCATCTGTGATGAGAAGGGCTCATGGAGAACCCCTGTGGCCGGGCAGACCCACTTTCAGTCTAGCGGCCAGCTTTAAAAATGATCTTTCTTGGCTCTTTATTTCAGGGAGAAGACCTGCTTGTCCTAAACCCCTGCCTACATACCACTTTGGCAAAAGATTCCAGTTCTCTCATATTGGTGCTGAGAAAATGCCATTACTCCGCTGATCAGCCCCTCATAATCTTGGGACCAAGCCCACAAAAAGAGGCCGACGTTTTCCTTAAGTTTATGCTGAGAAATGTGAGTTTGTTGGAGAGCAACAGCTGGAGTCAGGCCCTCAGACAAAATGGCTGCTGAGGAAGGAGCAAGGTCACCATCCTCGATTCTCCAGGTTGCGTTTGATCAGCAGGGGAGAATAAAAATGGAGGCGCAGGAGTCAGCTGTCGCCAACACTTGCGATGTCCAGGCGGTGTGCATTGACAAGCCCCTGGGGTGGGCTGCTTCAACACAGGTCAAACAGGAACCAGAAGAGGAGCCTTGGGAGACCCAACAGAAGCAGAAGTTCCTAAAAGGAACACCGGCGTCTCCTTGCTCAGGGTGGGGAAACTCGCTGTCGACAGAGCTCGTGCTGTGGGACGATACCAAGACATTCCCAGGCTCCTTTGAGGGAGCACCCACTTATTGCAAATGGCTGACAAGAGAGTGTGGGATTCAGCAGACATCTGTCCTTGGAGCAGGAGGCCAAGAGGCCACAAGCAGGTCAAACCGCACCAGAGTCTGGAAGGACTGTGGGGATGAAAAACAGGCCGTTCTTCTGAGGTCAGAGGTCAGAGCGGAGGCCCAGCGCCAGCAGTTCCGACACTTCGGCTACCAAGAGGCTGGGGGGTTGCACGACGTCTACCGCCAGTTGCGGGAACTTTGCCGTCAGTGGCTAAAACCCGAGAGACACAGCAAAGAGCAGATCCTGGAGCTGGTGATCCTGGAACAGTTCCTGACCGTCTTGCCCCAGGAAATGCAGAGCTGGGTCAGGGACCGGGACCCAGAAACCTGCGCCCATGTGATCGCACTGGCGGAAGACTTCCTGCTGAGACAGCAAGAGTCTGAGCAGTGGGAACAGCAGGTGACTGGTTTCAGCCTGGAGATCTTGGGCTTCAAAGGGGAATTTTCAGGGGTGGTGTCCAGATCTGTTGATAAGCCACAAAGCTAAACTATGGATGTTCCTCCATGTGCATGCAGATAAAAAGTTAGGTCAGTAGGCAAAGAGTTGGGAACCTTCTTTCCCTGAGGTACTAGTTGTCTTTTTGCAGGGAGCTTTCTTTTCCTTAGGCCAGCGGGTGGCGCAGCGGGTTAAACCGCTGAACCATAAGCTGTCAATCGAAAGGTCGGCAGTTCGATTCCCGCGACGGGGTGAGCTCTCGTTGCTTGGCCAGCTCCTGTCAACCTAGCAGTTCCAAAGCATGTCAATGCGAGTAGATAAATAGGTACCGCTTGCGGGAAGGTAAACAGCGCTCCGTGTTCCAGCTGCATGCTACGCGCTGCGGCAAGGAGAGTCATGCCGGCCACATGACCACGGAGGCGTCTTCGGACAACGCTGGCTCTTCGGCTTTGAAATGGAGATGAGCACCACACCCTAGAGTCGGACACGACTGGACTTAATTGTCAGGGGATACCTTTACCTTTACCTTCTTTTCCTTAGTAGGTGGGCGGAGCATTTCAAAAGCGCTATCTCCTGCTTGCGGTTTGAAGTGGTGCAGGCTAAACTGCCACCTCATTGTGCGGCACGAATAGACCCAGCTCTGCCACATGTATTCTCTCCCTGCTTGCCCTTGCTCTGAATCCAACCGTTTTGCTCATGTTGCAGGCACTGGCGCCCTTCGTGGAGGTGACGGTGAATTCCCCTGAGAGAGAGCAAGCTCCACCTGATGCCTGGCAGAGGCCGCTCTTGAAGGAATTCAAGAAGGAGGGGGACAGAGATGTCCGATCATTAGGTATGGCTTCATTCTACCAGGGTCATTGACATCTTGGACAATGCAGGCTTACTCGGAAGCAAGTCCCATTGTGTTCAGTGTTACTTAATCCCAACTGACAAAGAGTTTTGTAGCATCTTAAAGGACGCTACAAAACCAATGTATTTCAGCATAAACTTCCCTGGGCCGCAACCCACTTTATAAGCTTGTGTCCGATTATAGCGTTGGCTGTGTCTCAGCCAGGGGTGACAAACGTAAGGCCCACGGGCCAGATACAGCCCACAGAACCTGCATTGTAAGATGACAGCCCTGCTGTTTTGTACCTTGAGAATGACCTCGGCTTAGAGGTTGAAACGTCGGTCTGTATATAAATACCGGACTTCCTGGACTTTCGTTTTTAATTTTTTCGTTGCCTGCTTTTATTAGTGGCTTCTTTGAAAAAAAAATTTACGTGGTTTTTGGAGTTCTCTGTATTTTGTACTTCTAATACATGGCTAATTTACCCATACAACCTTCTTCCTGTAACATAGTAGCTGACCATGATAGCTTTCGTGCCACAATCTTTTGGTATCTCTCTAATAATTTTAACCCACTTTTTGGCCATAACAAGGCAGCTCACACAGTTGGTTAAAGCAAAATAAAACGGTACAATCAACCAAACATATAAAATGTTAAACATCAGTATCAACCACAGAGTGAACCGGTATGTGGCTCCGATTCTCAGTTTTAACACCAGAGAAGGAAACTGCTCCGCAGGGCAAGGAGTGGAGAATAACCACGCACCTGTGGTGCACCTGTGGCGCTGTCAGCCCCCCTCTCTTGCAGCGCTGTTCTCCCCCATCCTTCTCCTTCCGTTTTCTTGCCTCTTTTCCTCTTTTCTTGCCTTGACTCCTCTGTCCGTTGTCTGTCTTTTCACAGCATCTGAGACCAAGGAGGAGAAACAGCAAGAGGGAAGATTGGAGCCAGCAGAACTGTGCAGGATATTCCCTGGGAAATCTCAAAGGCTCCCCTTGCTGTGGCGCAAGAGCTTTGAGGAAGGTGGTGGGTCACAGAGGCAGCAGGACCAGCCACCAGTGATGATGTGGGGCGAGCACATGACGCACGCAGAAGGCGACGGGGCTGTGGCAGAAGTGATGCTCCAGGGCAGAGAGATCAAGCACCTGTGCCCAGAGTGTGGGAGGAATTTCCAGCACAAATCCACTTTAATCAGACATCGGAAGATGCACACCGGTGAGAAGCCCCACGTGTGCCTGGAATGCGGGAAAACGTTTCGCCGGAGGGACAAGCTGATCAGGCACCAGAGAATCCACACCGGGCAGAAACCCCACGGATGCCCAGAGTGCGGAAAGAGCTTCCGTGAAAGAGGCAAGCTGATCAATCACCAGAGAATCCACACCGGCGAGAAGCCCTACACCTGCCCCGTGTGCGAGAAAACCTATCGCTGGAAAGAAGAGTTTGTGAAGCACCTGAGAATCCACACGGGGGAAAGACCTTATGAATGCCTCCACTGCGGGAAAGGCTTCATTAGCAAAGCCCACCTGGCCTCTCACCACCGGAGCCACACGGGGGAGAAGCCACATGAATGTCTGGAGTGCCGGAGGCGGTTCTGTAGCAAGCAGAGCCTGGCCAAACACCAGCGAGTCCACTCGGGAGAGAAATCCTATGAATGCCAGGACTGTGGGAGGATATTCCATTACATTTCAAACTTTACCAAACATCAGAGAATCCATAGGAGTGACGGAATCCTGTGATTGGTCTGTCTAGAACTGAGTGGAAGGTTTGTGGTACATTTGCTGCTGCATTGACATAGTCACAAACGTTTACATTTCCAGCTGGGATTCTCTGGTCAGTGGTCTCAACTGTGGGACCCCCTTAGTCAGAGACCCAGAAGAGGGAATGCGGGATGGTTGGCCAAAGCTTCATTGCTCCCCTCCACACCCCTAATAGTTGACTGTCCATTGTTACAGATGCTGGTTATATGATTTCCCCAATAGGGTTTGTCAGCTGAGCAGATGGAGTAATCTAGGGACTGGATTTGGGAATGCTAGTATGTGGTGCTATTATAACCTAGGGGTGAATGGATTTCCCTGGCTGTTGTTCCACTATTATTCTGTGGATTCAACTCCGTCTTCCTTCCAACTTACCATGGAGAATTCTGCTTTTGGAACTGGCCCGACGGCAGTATGCCACTATCTTCGTTTTCTTCCGCTTGTTCTTGGTTATTGTTCTCTTTCCCCCCCCCCCTGGTAACTTGCTGAAGCACGTGAGCCCCCACTGATGAAATGCAGCATATGTGGTCAATCATGCAAGCAGACAAGATTCTGTGATGCAAGATTCCTGTGTGTTTTGTTCATTTGCAAAAGCATCTATACGCATTGGAAGATGCCGAGACAAAGACCAGAACAAACGGAATGAAACTAAAGGTGAATTAAACCACAGAGCAGCTGCCACAGGTGCTGCTGTGCTGTAGATTTCATTAGGAGCCACTTTTTTTAAAACGGCAACAAAAAGAAAAACCCATTCAGTTTGCTCTGAAGAATCAAGGAGCCACCTAACTCGCTTTATCCAGCTGCCAGGTGATTGCTACGTGTCAACAAGGGTATGTAGAACTGGAGAAGGTGCAGAAGAAGGTGATAAAAATGTTCAGGCAGTTAGAGAACCTAGAGAATCCACTTGACAGATGACATGAGAATCCACTTCATTGGAACCCCATCTTTTGCAACAACGTATAACGCTAAAATCTTTTGCCTCCTTCTTGGATTAGAAAACAAATGACCTTCAAAGAGTTGTGACAGCACAAAGCTGTATGTGCGTGCATTTCTCTCTAGCAGTGTCTGTGGGAAGTGGTCTCTGCACAGACTGAAATACTTCTGTCTTAGAGAGCCTTTCTGCTAAGTGGAAAAATCAGTTTGTGCACATCCATCAACAGACTTCAGCATCTGTCAGCTCAGGAAATGGTCGTACATGTGGAATTGTCTCTGCTAGAAAAGATCTTGAATAACTGAAAAGTTTTGGGGACATCTTGATTGTGCAATTGTAGATTAATTGGGTATTGCAGTCTGCTGCAGCAAACATTTAACATCACAATCCTATGCATGTCTACTCTGAAGTAAATTCCATTGTGTTCAATGGGGCTTACTCCCAGGAAAGTGTGCATAGAATTGCGGCCTTGGAGGAAGAGACGCATGGAACTAAGGGGGTGACCAAGCTATCTCCTCTGATACAGAACATCTTGAACTGATGTTTTATGTACAGTTTAGGAAATGCTGGTACAATTAATTAACTTGCTTTCTCCAGTGTTTCAATAATGTTTATCTCCCCCCCCCCTTAATAAAGATTTCCATGTTTGAAGTAGAGAAGTGCTTTATGTTTGGTGCAGAAACCACTCGCCAGTTATGAGTGATGTAGCTAAAGAGAACTCTTTTGCTCTCTCCCATAGCAGGAAGTGGCTGAATCGTCCAGTGCAACTGATTGGCAGTCGAGCCACCGCAGAAGAAACTTACTCAGATGGTTTGTGTATGGAATTCAGTGCCAGAAGACGCAGTGATGGCCATTGACATAGCGGGCTTTAAGAGAGGGTTTAGCAAATTCGTGGAGGAGAGATCTAGTATGACTAATAGGCATGGAGAGGGAAACTGAAACTTCAGATTCAGGGGCAGCAATATCAATTGCTGGGGGACCAACAGTGGGAGGATAGCGATGGCCTTTGAGCCCTGCTTGTGGGTTAGAGCTGGCCTCTCCTCCTTGTGTTCCTGCGTGTTGCGTGTAGTGGTAGCATAGGGGCATCACTACCTTTTGAGTTTCCAAAAAAGGCACAGACCGTCTGCTCCGCTTTTGTCCCTGGAACCTGCCCTGTGTGTGCCAGGAACAGGCTGCAGTTGCTTGTTGAGAGAGAAGGTCTGAGCTCCGGGATACTCCGATATTCCTTCAGATCTGCTCCTGTCAAGGAGAGGCACAGATGAAGGTGGGAGAAGGTGGTGCTGGGGGACAAACGGTAGGAGAGGATTGTGCAGGCTGGCTTTGAGGGCTTCTTGTGGGCATCTGACTGGGCACTCTAGGAAATGGGGTGCAGGCTACGTTGTCTGATCTAGTAGGATTCCATTGTGGAACTGAGTGCAGCTGGGTTCCCCCCCTCCCCCTTTCAGCAATTACAGACCTTTCAGCAGCTCTGGTATTCTGGTCCAGACATGGCCGTTTCCCACCTGAGGCCTGCCGCACCAAGGGCATGTCTGACATGTCTGAAAAAATCATTGTAGGCTGCTTGTAATCCCAGCCACATTCCAGGCCACCAGTCGCTCCCTTTCCGTAAGGCTTTTTCTCCTACCATTGGTGGGGTCCACTGAGAAATCTGCCCCCTACAGTCAGGGCTGGCCCAAGACCTCTTGGTGCCTGGAGTGCCAAATGCTGCCCCCCTCCACCTGATGATGTGGCAGCCTCTGGCAGAGGTGTAGCTAGGGCAGGGCGGGGGTGGACTGCACCCCCCCATGGTGCTCCGCTGGTACACAGTGTTCTCCGGGAGGGGGTGCACAGCGCATGCTGCTCGCTGAAGGGCCCTCCCACCTGCCCTTGGTTCCGTTTGGCTCTATTCTGGAAGTGGGTGGGGTGACGTCGTGACTGATGATGTCATCACGTCTCACTGGCCAACCCAGCGACTCCCTGGATTGGAAAAGGAAGAGGGGGACAGAGCAGAAGAGGCCATGCAGGTGAAAGTCTCTTCTGCTGCTCTAGCCCACCACTCTCCTCCAGGCTTCCTCTTCTGCCCTGGCCCCCCTCTTCCTTTTCCAATCCAGGGAGCAGTGGACGGAGGTGGGGGGGCCCCTGTCAATCTGCTGCCTGAGGCAGTTGTCTCAGGAATGGGCCAGCCCAGCCTACAGCGGGTGATGCAGAAGCCTCTCCCCAGACTCCAGCTCCCTTTAAAAGAAAAAGAGGAAAGCTATGAGCAGTAGATGGGGCCGGTCCCGTGGGCTGCACCTACGCAGCGGCAGCGGCAGCAGCAGCAGCAGCCGCCAGGGCATCCACACTAGCCAGAATCAGGCAAACGCTGCTGGTTGCACCACAGCTAGCGGTCAGTCAAAGGGCTGCCCCAGAAGGGCCAGCTGGGGGTCCCACTCTATACTGTGGCCTCAGCCCTCACACACCCCTGCTGCTATCTGCCCTGAGGGCTTCATGGTCTGACTTTTAGCCTCCTCCTCAGAGTCTCCGGGTTAAATCTTGAGGTCTGGCAGGGAAGGGGAAGCAGCCAATGTCCTTTGCCGGTCAGGCTGCCTCCTCCCCCATTCATGAGAGTCCACACTGAAGTCTCTCAGCCACCAGCCACTGCCCCACCTGTCCACTGCCTGCATTTATGGTACAGGGTTCAAATCCCGCCTTAATTACAGCCATCGTGCTCACAGGGCAGCTCGTAAAACGAGCATGTGTCTTTAGTGTTTACACAGGCCTTGCAAAACAGAAATGTTTGCATAGTTCACGTCAAAGGAAGGGCTTGTGACAGACCTCCCAGAAAGGGAATTCCACAATTGCACCACCACCAAAAGCACTGCTTCTGGCACCTGCCAAACAAATCTGAATTAAAGGCAGTTCAGAGAACAGGGCCTGAGGTGTGGAACTTGGGGCTGAGGTCAGGTCACATGACTAAGGTCACATGGATGCAGACCGTCCTTCAGGGCTGCAGCTCGAGACTACCAGGCTCCACCTCTGCAATCTGCTAAGCACCCCTTAACTCCCATGCTCTCCCCCTTGCCCCTTGTGTCCCGCGATCTATGCCTCAGGTCCTGCATATCCTCCAATTGTCCCTATTCTCTGCCCCCCCCATCGCTGCTCCTATTTGGTCTTCTGAGTTGGGGGGATGCTTTTTAAACATGTTACAGCACAATCCCGTGCAACTTTCCAGTCAGCCTAAAGGGTTTGCTGTGGAATCCTGAGCCCATTCCTGGGCCGCACCGGCGCAGCCCAGGAACACCTCAGGAGAAGAGGACGTTCGTCCCTTTTCCCAAGTGTAAGGCTGAACCAGGCTGGGAAAGGGCTGAGGATATCGGCGGTGCGTGCCGCTGATATTCTCGCCCTCTCCCCACCCAGTTTGGTCAATGGCCCCTCTCCCTTGCCGCCCAATCTGCCCTCCCCCCCCGTCCCTGCCTGTACCGGCGGGCGTAGGGACGGTCCACCGGGGGAGTGAGGGGTGCCAGCGGCTCTTACTCCCAGGTTGTTGCAAACACGCTTTACGACAAGCTTACAACACTTTAGAGCGGCAGAGCACGTCCTCCACCGCTCTAAAGTTAGAGAGGATCGGGCTGCCTGTGGTAGCTGTTAACAACTGGCACTTTAACCACTAAACTGTACTGGAATTTGCTTCTTTTAAGTCTCAACTTCTGTAATTGGACTCAGAGATTGTACAAAATATTGCCCTGTAGAACACTAGGGCAATAAGAACAAGCAACTTATTTTGAGTGTTGAAGTTGGGGAAAGGAAAAGACAATTTCTTCTTGAATTTTGATTTCTTGATTTATTTTATTACAATGATAAGAATTTTGAAAGCATCTTAAATTATCAAAATTATACAAAAAGAAAAATTCAATTATGAAACGGGCAAATTATTGGCGGACTCAAAACTATCATTTAAAAATAAAAATATATACAATGTATTTCTCGACAAATCAACTGAGTACCATTTCCTCTACAGTTACATGGATTCTCTGATGAACTGTAAGGTCTGAGCTCCAGTTAAAGCTTTTTCCACATTCGGAACATTTGTACGGCTTCTCTGTCAGGTGTGTCTTCTCATGAGCTGTGAGCTCAGTACTGTTACTAAATCTTTTCCCGCAATCTGGGCACTTGAATGGTTTCTCTGTGAGGTGTGTCCTCTCATGGACAGTAAGATTAGAGTTGTTACTGAATCTTTTCCCACATTCTGAACATTTATAGGGTTTCTCTCCTGTGTGGATTCTCTCATGAGTAATAAGATATGAACTGTCACTGAAACCTTTCCCACAGCGTGGGCATTTATATGGCTTTTCACCTGTGTGGATTCTCTGGTGTCTAACCAGGTGTGAGCTCCGGCAGAAGCTTTTCCCACAGTCAGAGCACTTGTAAGGGCGCTCTCCAGTGTGGATTTTCTGATGTCTGATAAGATCTGAGCTAACCCGGAAGTTTTTGCCACACTCTAAGCATAAATATGGTTTCTCTCCTGTGTGGATTCTCTGGTGATTAACAACAGAGGAACTCTGGCTGAAGCACTTCCCACAGTCTGGACATTTGTATGGCTTCTCTCCTGTGTTCGTTCTCTCCTCCACAGCTCTCTCATCCAAATTTGCAGATAGACTTTTCCTTTGCTCAAAATGCATCTTGTGTCTCCCTCCCTTGTGGGTTCTCTGCCGGCCTGCAGCTGGATTCACTCCTCCAGAACTATCTGTTCTTTTACCTCCATGGCTTCTATGCTCCTTGACCAACCTCTGCTGACTCTCCTCAGGTTCTTCATGCTTGGAACTCTGGGAAATTCTTGCCTCTCCTCTTTCCAGAGCAGCTCTGGTTGGTTCCATTCCCGCAGATTCTTGCCGCTGACACATCTCTTCATTATTCTTGGGTAACCACTCACCATCACCTTACAGGAACAAAAAGAGAAAAACCATAGAGAAGTTTGCAGGCAAGATGCCAACAATTTAATCCAGAGAATCAGAGTTAAAAACCTACATCCTGCCGGAAATCTCTGTCGTTTAATAAAATATTTAAAATGTGAATACGTTAAAATATCCACAGTTTTTTACGTTTGGCCACCAATATTTGTGGCACCCTCAGAAGAAAGTTAAAAGTCCAAAAAACAAAACAGTCCTGGTGGTGAAACCTAAAGAACTGTGGATATTTTAATGTATTGACATTTTAAATATTTTATTAAACGACGGAGATTTCCGGCAGGATGTAACTCTAAAATCTGGACTAGTCGTGAAAACTTGAGAACTGAAATCCAGAGAAGTTGCTAGTGTTTTTTTCCTATATGGATTCTCTGGTGCTCATTTATCTCTACATGCCTCTCTATTAGTCATTTGGAGCTCATTAGACTGAAAACAAAAGGAAAAAACCCTTCAAGTTTCCTTCTGATGTCTGAGGCCAAATTCTGCCTCTCTTTGCATGGTGCTGAGCCAGTCTCCCACTCCCTGGATTCCTCCCACTCACTGGATTGGAAAAGGAAGAGGGGGATGGAGCAGAAGAGGCAGTGGGGAGGAGACGAGAGTGATGGGTGAGAACGCTGGGAGACTACTCTCCCCTCCTCCACACTTTCTCTTCTGCTCCATCCTCTTCCTTTTCCAATGGAGGACGTGGGGGGAGGCGGAGGAGGCGCAATGGAGGCAAGCGGGTATGTGGAGCTGTGTGGCACCTCCTGCCACTCCGCTGCCTTAGCCTCATGGATGGGCATGTGGCCAGCCAGAAGCTTACAGGAACCCTGAAGCTTACAGGAACCCTGTTCCTGTAAGCTTCTGGCTGGCCACTGTTAGAAACAGAATACTGGGCTAATGGACATTTGGTTTGATCCTGCAAGGTAAGCTTTGCATTCTTAATGCTCAGGATTATGTTGGCAGTGCAGTTGCCAATTTGCAGGCTGCAAAAGTTTGATGGTACTTACTTCAGAGCATCCAGTCACTGACACCATAATCCGATAATAACATACGTAAGTTGAATGACTTTACCCTGCGAGTCGCGCTCCTGCTTGGCCCCATCACAAAACTGACTCTGCTCAGCAGTCGATGGCGCTCTCTCTGCCTCAGGCGACACGGCAGGTGTGCAGTCGAAAGGCCGCGGGGTCTGAAAAAGAAGAACCCTGTTAGATCACAGCAAAGGACCACTGCGTCCTGCTCTCCAGCCGGAGCTCAATCAAGGTCTCCACCAGAAGTCTGACAAGTGGTCCAAGAATGCAACACACCCCCACCCTCCTGCTGTTGGTCCCCTGCAGTGGTTACTCCATTTTTGAAAAAAACAAACAAAAAAAAACAAACACAGTTTTTATTAAGAATGTGTGCAACACTTTGGGGAGTCTGAAACTAAACGGGTTTAAAAGCCATGTAAAAAGTTAAAAGTTTAAAAGGGATTTTTTATGTATTAAAAACAAGATAAAAACAAGTTTAAAGCACACACTGGGTCCACTACGTTTTTCAATTCCATGAATTTCATCAGGTGAACGAGCAAAAAGCTGCAAAGACGTTAATCACTGCAAGCAAACCGCAGCTCTTTTATAGAGAAGGCAACTTTGGGGAGTTGCGTTAAAAAGTGGGATCTCAGTTTTAAGACATACAGGTCAGCAGTTTGCTGGGCAGTGCTGGGTTCGAAGGCCATCTCCGTGGTAGTCCCTAGGATGTGGAACTCCCTGCCCCTTCAGGTCTTCATGACATTTCAACCTCCCCTCCATAGCTTAGCCACTCAACAAGCAACAGCAGTAGTGATTTATCCACTTAAAAGAATTGTTTTCTGATAGTTACAACTAAATTTTTGTTTTCCCTCCTCTCTTTTATTGCACACTCATTACCACAATAAATATGATTGTACTGTGTTTGCACCAATATCTCCTCTCATCATTCAAGGAGTGCCAGTCTCCTCAAGGGTGCCACAACTGCTAAGGCCATGCGCAACGGATCTGCAGAGTGTCTATGTTAGTACCTTTTGGACGCAAAACAGGTTTGAACCGACTGAGCAACACCAACATCCCTAAACAAGGTCTGGCGCTGCCTCTCACCTGTTCTTCTTGTCCCTCGGTGTCTTGTTGCCTCTGCAGAAAATCCTCTGCTAGGGACACTGCTTGGGTGCAAGTCTCTGGGCCACTCTCTTTGACCCAGGCCTGGATTTCCAATGGCAGAACCACAAGGAACTGCTCCAGAACCACCAGCTCCAAGATCTGCTCCTTGGTGCGTTTCTCTGGCTTCAGCCACTGACGGCAAAGTTCTCGGAGTTGCCTACAAACGTCTCGAGGCCCCTTGGTCTCCTGGTAGAGGAACTGCCTGAAGCGTT
The DNA here is from genome assembly GCA_026170595.1 of Plestiodon gilberti rubricaudatus. Lineage (NCBI taxonomy): Eukaryota > Metazoa > Chordata > Lepidosauria > Squamata > Scincidae > Plestiodon > Plestiodon gilberti. The sequence continues at coordinate 262,552,398 of JANXHW010000002.1, read as the reverse complement.
GCCGTTCCAGGTCTGAGCTGACGGCCTCGGCCTCCACGATTTCTTCCTTCACTCTCCCAGAATCCTCCCTGTCAGTGGCATCCGGGCTGGGACAGGTCTGTGGCGCATCTCCACTCAGGCCTGACCGGAGCTGGCTCACCCAGGCTGCTTTGGACCACTGGTTAGGGTCAATCGACTCATCAAAGGGGGCCTTTGGGGAAGTCTTTGGATCGTCCGTCGGACTGGGAGGTGGCAGGTGGTACCCCCAACCTGAGTGAGGCGACTGCACGATCTTCAGGAACTCCTGCCACTGGGCCTCCCAACACTGAGACAATCCCTCATTGGGTTCCTCTTTCACTTGCTGCGGTGCCCTTTTCAGTAACTCCCTCATACTCCCCGTCTCATCGACGAAAGGTGTACTTTGGGACGCCTCCTCGGTTTCAGCCGCAAACAGGACGGGCTGTTCCATCTTCATCCTGGGCTGCGTGTTTGGGTCAAGGGCAGGCTGGAAATGGAAACCTACACTTGCCGCTGTCCTCTCAGTGGCTGCCATTTTGTGCCCCTGTTCAGCTGCCATTACACCCCCTCGGAGACTGTCCAACACAAGTCTGTGTAGGTTCTGTGGAAGTAAGTGAAAACCTCAGCTTCTTTCTCAGGTCTCTAGCCAGGAATGGGGGTTACATGGAGACCGGCACAATTTTTCCAGAGAATGAAAGGGGCTTCTCCCTGAGAGAAAAAGAAGCCAGAAACCAACATGACATCGCAATTGTTAGTCAACCCAATGTATTTTCCTTCTGGCCAAACTAACTGCAAATTAACAAACCAAATTCTAAAAAACCAGTCCTGTGTACAAATAGACTTAAATACCGCCGCCGCCGCCAATAATAATAATAATAATAATAATAATAATAATAATAATATCTGGTCAATATAGGCATTGACAAGATAACAGTTGAACAACTGCAACGAGCCGCACCACTAAGAACATCGAATGTTGTACAGCGATATCTCAATCGTTCTTAAACTCCTGGTAGAGTTTGAACTTGTGAGGACCCAAAAATCCAAGTCCAAACATCTGGTGGGCTGTGACACCACTGAAAATAATAATAGTAGTATTTTGAGCCAAAGTTGTTAGTCTGGTCCTGGAACGGCCACTGAAGGCCTTATTGGTGAGCTGCTCTCCTGAGGAGAAGCAGGACCCAGGGGTTTAGAGTTTTCTCAACTAAGAGAAACGGAGGTGGGCAGAAAGGAGACTGCCTGAGAGAAAACACAGACAGTGGTTTCGTCTTGAACAGGACCACTAAGAGAGCGGCCTTTGATATCATGACGCCAGGCAGCCGAGGACGCAGCAGCTGAGGCCTTGCAGATTAGGCCCATGGAGAAAACCGGCCATAGGCGATGCTTTTAAAACCAGACTGAAACAAAAGGGCAAATCATGTCTAGGGTGGACCTGGTGCTGCAGCTGGTCAACACAAACACACATGATGCAGTCTGTAGACCCTGAATATAAGGGCAAAGCGACACATTCAGTGGAATGGGGTGTGAAGTTGGAATGGAGGCGTATAAGAATGGCCTTCTTCCCAGAGAAGGAAAAAGGACTTCTGTTGCTTTCCCCTCACATTCTTTGGCCATTTTGCTTGCTTTTAAGCCTGGCACTTCCCTGCCCAATCTGGGGGAATGGGCACACTTCTGTTTTTCCTTTTAATAAATCCCATATGGATGTATTTAACTAAGTTTCATTTTGGGACTATTTTTTTCCTGGATGAATTCTCAATTTCCAGGATTTTTCTCCATCTCCCTCAATCAGTCCTGGAAGGGTCAGTCAAGACTAGCAGCTATGAGTCTGATCATTTCCCTCTAAAGTAGTGGGGTGGTTTATTGGGTTAAGTCTGGAAACTTATCGCACAGGCCGCCCGCTACAGGATTGACTGGGGCGTGTCTTGTATGCAGTGGGACTTGTTTTTGGGGGAAGGTGTTTGGGATGGCAGCCGGAAACTCATCTAGCGTTTTATGGCTGCAAGTAAAAGGCAGGGGGGTTGGGGTGGGGGGCTTCTGCTAAACACTATTATGCTGTATTGGGTCGTTTGATTTACATTTGCTACTTTGATAATTGTCCAATGTTCAGTCATTGTCCTTACAGACTGCATTTTATTATTTTGTACGGATTGCTTTGCCAATCCCACTTTTATGGTGAGTATCTTTGTTTGCTCTGTAATCACACGTGCCTCGTTATCTCGTATATAAATCAACTGGCCCAACCCAAGACCTTCTGGTGCCAAAGGCTGCCTCCCTTTCCTGGTGGTGATGCGCCAGCTGTCTCTCTAGCCCACCACTCTCCCCTCTTCCACACTTCCATTTCTGTTCCCCCCTTCCTTTTCTAATCCAGGAAGTGGGTGGAGGAGCAGTGGGGATGAGCAGGCAGGCAGAGCTGGGCACTCCCTGCCAACGCGCTGCCTGGGGCAACAATTGGTCTCATGGATGGACCAGCCTTGACAGCAATACACCCTACAATTGGGGCCTGTGTGGTCTCTTCTCTGGTTCAGCTTTTGCCCACTGGGGTGTAATAAGAACCCAATTCAAAAGTAACTCAAATTCTGCTGGGGAAAAGATGTGGGCAACCTGAGTCTGGAGATGACCCAGTGGTCTGATTTAATGCAAGGCAGCTCCTGAGATCTTTTCTCTACTCTCACACATATTATTTGTGTGTGTGTGTGGGGGGGTGTTAGCCGCTTTCAGCATAGTGTTCCGGGGGTGGCATACAGCAAAAGATAAAAACAAAGCCATACAATAAAATTGCAAAACCATAAACATAAATCACAGAAGGCGCAGCCACCTCCAGCCAATAAAATCCAGCAGAGCCATAGCGTGATCAGCTGAAAGGCCGGAGCAAATCAGCAAAGTCTTCACCAGGTGCTGCAATGACTTCATGGCGGGCTGACCCAGTCGATGGAAGCTTCCTGCATTTAGAAGAGCCTCCATAGATTTATATTATAAAGGAAGGCCCACGTCATGTGTTTATAAAGCACTTGAAGCTGTCTGTGTCCTATCTAGACAAACTGCATTGTCCGATTCTCCATATTTTCTGTAGGCCACCATGTGGGTCAGGGTAGGATTTTGTAAAATAATTACCCTGTAGGACTACAGGTGGGCCCCCATATCCGCTGGGGATATGTTCCAGGCCCCTCCATGGATACTTGAAACAGTGGATAAGAGCGAACACCCCCTCCATGGTTTCCTGAGGGCCCCCCACACTGCCTCCCCTGCAGGCAGGCATGCTTGCCCCCCCCCCCAGCTCTTATTTTTCTTTCAGCAAGCTTTGTTTCTTCCTTAAAACAAACAGAGAAGCAGCCTCCATTGCAGGCAAGTAGAACGAGACTAAGCCCTAGAGAGGCTCTGCAAGGTTTCTGTTAACCTTGCAGAGCCTCTCTAGTACTTAGTCTCGTTCTACTTGCCTGTAATAAGCAGCCAGAGGCTGCTTCTCCTGTTTCTTTAAGGAAGAAACAAAGCTTACTGGGAAAAACGTAAAAGCCTGGGGGGGTCCCCACGATCCGTGGATAACTGAAACCGTGGATAGCGAATCAGTGGATATGGGGGCCCACCTGTACATTCAAACGATATGGGATGTTATTACCCTTTGTCTTCCCTAATGATAAGCATGAAAGGAAGTCTGCGTGTTTACAGAGAAGTCGGTGTTCTTGAGCAGAATCGGCCCTGCTCCCAGCCACAGCATGCAGACTGCAGGCAGGCAGCCCCATGCGACAAATGCTTATTCAGAAACACGGAGTTTGACTGGACTTACTCCCCTACATGTGTGCATAGGAGGACTACACCTTTAAAACCTGTTTTGTTACTGAAACACACAAACAAAAAACCACTAGTTCATATTTCCTGGACGAGACTGATTGCATTGATGCTTTTCAGTCAGGGTTCAGATACAGTTATGGAACAGAAACTTGCCCGGGGGTTCACAGCCTATGCTGGACACTAGACAGGGAGTGCCGGCCTCTGCTGGATCTGTCAGCGACTTCTGATATCACGGACTGTGGCATTTTCCTGGGCCACCTGACAAGGATGAACAGACAGAGATGCTGCCTGCTGGTCAGTTGGGGATGGGAGCTAAACTCTGTTCTAGGTGGGGCTGGATTCCTTGGGGGAGTGCTCCTGGGCCCAGCTTGCCTCCAGGGGGAGGCACTGGCAAGGAGCACATTTGCCCGGCTCTGGCTGGTGTGCCAGCTGCGCCCTTTCCTGAAGAAGGCAGATCTCTGACCACAGTGATCCACGTCTTCGTCACATTGGTTCTGGACAAATGTCACGCACCCTTCTTGGGTTGTGTGCCGTTTCTGGGCCCAGTTCCAGGTGTGGTTATGACCTTTCAAGTCTGATGTGGCTTGGGACCTGGATATTTGAAGGATCACCTTCCTTCTCCAGCACAAACCTGCTGGTACGCTGTGTTGTGCATCAAAGAGCCTGTTCTGTGTCTCAACGCCTTGAGAGGTTCGGACAATGGGGACTCCAGAGAGGGCCTTCTCAGTGGCAGTGACCAGACTTTGGAACTCCCTCCCACAGGACTGGAGGTCTGGCTTGCTCAGTCACCGGGTGGCAATAACATGTTTCTTTTGGCTAGCTTTCTGTGAATGGTTTTTTTAGCCACTCTAAAATCCACAAAAGCTCATAGCAAAGCAGTAAAAAAAAAAACACAATAGAAATGAAAAGCAAAACAAGAAAAAAGGTGCTCATTTCAAAGTGTTGTGAGCTGTCCCCATGGGGAAGGAAAGGTGGAGTACAAATGCTTTAAACAAGTAATGAAACAAATCTGCATGAAGCAATTTGCACACCACGGGGCTGCCAAACCGTCCTCTCTTTCCAACCTTCACCTCCCCGGAATTCCGTATCTGCTGCGACTTTTCCCTCCCCACCCCCGAATTGCCAGCTCCACACACCCCTCTTTTAACTCACCCGCTTCTCGCACTTTCTTGCACTTGCAAACCTCGGACACGATTTGCACGAAGCAACTCCCGGATTTCCCACGAAACAGGGCAAAAGACACCCCGGAAAAGGTCTCGTTGTTGACATAAAGCTTGGGACGTTTCCGGGCCCCTCTAGGCATCGGAGCTCAGTCACCTTAACCATTCAAAACCATTCCACTTTGGGAGGAACGGTCGGCAGAGGAGAGCTTGGCTTTTTGCTGTAGGGCCGCTTGTGTCTTCAAAAGCTGCGTGTAGCAGGCTGAAATTCAACGGGCAGAGCTCAGTCTCTCCCAACACTGCACCTCGCAGGCAGCTGCTTTATACGGAGTTGGAGCTTGGGCCAGCTAGCGCAATATTGTCGACACTGGCCGGCAGCTGCTCTCCAGGGTTGCAGGCAGGAATTTTTCTTCTGCCCTAGGTGGAGAGACTGAGAGTCAACCTGGGACCTGCTGCATGCAAGGAAGTTGGATGGCCTTCCACATGCGACAACGCACTAACCTTGAATTAGTCACTCTTTCTCAGCCTGATCTCCCTCACAGGGTTGTTGTGAGGACATAACATAGGAAGGAACTACGTATGCCACTTTGAGCTCCTTGAAGGGAGAGTGGGATAAAAATATGCTAATTAACAGTAGAGTCTGTTGAAGAGTGTTCAGTAGCAGAACTCCATAAGTGATGATGCTTATTGAACAGCAGCCCCTGACTCGCTACCTTGGGGTACCTTCCCAGTCTCAAATGCTCTTTCCCATCCTCTGTGGCCTAATCCTGGAAATGAAAATGCTAAGGATTGAATCTGGGACCACCTTCTGCAAGCAAAACATGTGCACATGACCCAGGGTTTCCTGAACATTGTCAATTGGGTGGGCTGCTGGGCATGATGAGGTTTTTCAGGGAAGCTCATTTACCCCTGAACGGCTTCTTCTTGTGTGGTACACCCACCACACATTCATCATAGAACTAATAGTTGCATCAGAGGAATCCACAGTAATAATCTGTCATCAGGTTGATGAGGGATTTCTTATGTAGAATGGGTGTCCATTGTGCACTATCACCACCTAGTGGATATTAGAAGAACCAGCAGGCTAAGAAATGTCATTTGGCCTCCTAGTCTATCCAAACTGACAACAGTGGAGAAGTTCCCTTCCTCCTGATTTCAAAAATGAGGATAAAAGTCAAGAGAAAGAGAAGGCAGGTACACTTGAAAAAGACATTTGCATCATGGTTGACATGAAATGAGAAAGAAGGATCAGAGAGGGTGCCCAGTAACTCCCTCCTTTTTCCAAGGCCAGAGGAAAAAGAAGACCAATGCTGTCTGTCAGTCTGTACCTGTGCATTAGAAAAAGCCCCTTTATTAAGACTAGCCAAAGTGACACCAAGTTGTGAGCCACAAGTTTGTGGGCTCTCCAGAAATTAGAATTCTTCACCAGGCTGAATAATGTAAAGCAAACAACAGGCAGAGGGAGACAAGCCTGGATGTAATGGAAACACCCCAAGAGCTGCAGTTTATAATAGTAATCTTAAAATGGAGTATGGGAGGTTATGCCCCCCCAACCCTATCCCCCACAGCCTACGCGATGCAGTAGCAGCAGCAGTGCCCATAGAGCCTATGCTGCATCCTATGGCGTGTGGGGCAACGGCAACCAGATGGCCCAGGGGAGGTACGTAAAAATATTTTTGACTTACCTCTCCGTAAGCCACCTGGCCACCAATGGGTCTCCTCGGACATATGCCAGCTATTTACCTGGCGGGTTTGTGTGTGTCGGGCCAGGAAAAGAGAGATAGGATCCTGGCATGCATGACTGCCACTGAGATCCACCCCTTCCATCCTTGAACCGCCCCCTGCCCAGCCCACTCCCCACCCTGATCTTTCCCCAAACCGCCCACGAGCTGCCCCTGCCACCACCTAACTAACCTGCTCCAGCACAGCCCGGGCAGGCCATTGGTGCGCCTGCAGAGCCTTCAGCCATTTGCGCCAGCAGTCCCACAGTACATGGCATCACTGCACCTTTTGCAATGCCGACCTGGGACTTATGGTGGTGGTCGATAGATAGTGAGACCCATTGCCCTAAGCAAGCCCCAAGTAGGATCGGGCTGCTCATTTGATCAGTTTCTGCTAGGTGAGACAGGCATCTGATGGGACAAAGAAGCAAAAATGGCTATTCCTCCATTAAAAAAAATAAACAAACACCTGGCAGGTGGCTAAGGTAAAGGTGACCCCTGACCATTAAGTCCAGTCGTGTCGGACTCTAGGGTGTGGTGCTCATCCCCATTTCAAAGCCGAAGAGCCAGCGTTGTCCGCAGACGCCTCTGTGGTCATGTGGCCGGCATGACTCTCCTTGACGCAGCGCGTAGCATGCAGCTGGAACACGGAGCGCTGTTTACCTTCCTGCAAGCGGTACCTATTTATCTCCTCGCATTAACATGCTTTGGAACTGCTAGGTTGGCAGGAGCTGGCCAAGCAACTAAAGCTCACCCCGTCGCGGATTCGAACTGCCGACCTTTCGATCTGCCGACCTTTCGATCGACAGTTCACCCTGACATTTAAGTCCAGTCGTGTCCGACTCTAGGGTGTGGTGCTCATCTCCATTTCAGCCAGCGTTGTCCGAAGACGCCTCCGTGGTCACGTGGCTGGCATGACTCTCCTTATCCTGTTTCCCTCAGTGGTCCACCAGCTGCCCCTGGGAAAGAACTATACTGTACCTTCATCTCCTGCCTGTGGGTTCCCAGAGGCAGCAGGACTAGATGGGCCCCCTTTGGCCACATCCAGCAGGATCATTATCTGTCTTCTAAATAACATTGAGGAAGCAATGTTCTTGATTGTTCAGAATCTCATATATCTCTGCATCTGATGAAATGGGCCACCAAAGCTTATGCTCAAAATAAATGTGTTCGTTTTTAAAGTGCCACAAGAGTAGACTCTTAAGGCTGATCTAAACCAACTCCGGTTGCAGGCGTATCCAGCCCTACAGTGCATGCCTATCCATGCATACTCACTTTAGTTCAGTATATTGTTTCCAACAGTGAGCAGAGCAGGGGATGCTTCTGGGAAGGCAACCCCCCCCCCTTTCTGCACAGCAGCATGCATCTGGAATTCCTAGATATACGATACAGCATTTTAATATGGAGGTTCTACTTAGTCTCAGTCATCATGGCTGGTGATGATAGATCACAAATTTTGTCCAACCCTATCAGAACACAGGAAAGCCTTCCGGCTTCCGGGACACCACAATAGAAATAGTCATAGGGTTTCCAGCTTCATTGTTTAGGCCACTCAATAAAGGGTTAAACTCATGGAGTCATCATTTCCTAGAGAAGCCAAGGTCCTTTGGGAAGGGAGGGATGCGAATTGTGTAACTCACTTCCTGCCCCGCCTACCTGGGGAAAGTCAGGTTTAAATTTTCCAGGCAGTGGATCTGAATCTGGAGTGACTGACTTTCTGTGCTTTGGGGAAGGATTTAGTGAGTGAAAAAGTGTGTTTGTGAAAAAGGGAGAGAGAGCTCTAGGAAACAGGATTGCAGATTTTGCTGTTCTGGTTGGTTTCAGCAGCTGTGTGACAGGCAGAAGTCAAACAGGTGAATCTTCTCTCCGTCTGCACACTGAAGAAAGCAGCGGTGGTTGGATTTGCCCTCCTTTGGATCAAGTATTTGTCTGATCTAAATCCCAGTAGCATGGAAGAATAAAGACAGGTAGGGTGGGTGAGGCAGGACTGGGCTTGGAGAAAATGTCCTTGCTCAGTGGCTGAGCATGCAGAAGATCCCTGGTATTTCTCGCTAAGTGGACTTTGGCAACACTGAGCATCGACGGCTCTGTGCTAAGCGCATGTTTTGTATGCAGTCGGTTCCAGGTTCTATCCCAGCCACCTCCAGGTAAATGGATCCTGAGTGGCAAAGCTGGAAATTACACCCTTCTCCACCTGAAATTTTGGAGAGCCCCACACCCTTCATAATGTCACAAACCTCTATCCTGCCTTGCATGTTGCAGCAGTCTAGGCTTGGGTGCAAGTGGTGGTTCTAGGTCTGACTTTGTCCTGGAATATGAGGAAGGAGGGTGATGGTTAGGGGAAGGGATAAGGGAGGTGGCTGGGTTGGCTGGAAGAATGACTGAAGATGGAAAGCACTGCAAGTGCAGCGTGTCGTTCTGGATGCAGTGCTACAGTGGGGTTTTTGGGGGAGGCGATTTGGCGCCGGCTTGTGACCTTTGTGTGCTTCATGTTTACATTCCAGAGGACTGGCTGTGTTAGCCTGTTACAGAAACCGGAGGAAAAAGAGCCTCCTTATGGCTCCTTAAGGACCAACAAAACAACTTATTGTGGTATTGAGCCTGCACGTCCTCTCTGCTGCCCTGAAATTCACCATTTGCCAACCCAAAAAATTTAAAAGGGAGACTCCAGCATGGAATTGCTCGACAAGGATTGATCTGTAAGTTGGCTGCTATTCATCTGGGATTCAATCAGAATTGGGGTTTACTCTCCCACTATGGGTGTTAAATTACTGGGAAGGCTGTGTGATTGCCAACGTACTGCTGTTACTATGGTTGTGTTATAGACATTTGAGTCTTACGTGGAAATGCCAGAGATTTTACGTCTTGCCTTTCATGGCTTCTTGACCCACAATTTACATTTTTTTTCTCTGTACCTGTGCACGCATGCATGTGCTTGTGTGTGTCAAGAAGTTGGAACTAGTCAAATAAAGCATAGTTTTATTTTTAAAATGGATATTATAAACCTCAATAAGCAAAGGCTTCAGGCCTGTACATGCTCAGGTGAGAGTGCATAAGATTGTGCTACAAGTTGAGGATAATGACAACATTACAAAAGAAGTATGCACCGTGAGGAGAAAATGGTTTAGTTTACAAAAGTTTGTAAAAGGGATCTAGTTATCAATACATGTCTTCCCTTTTGATTTATTTATTTTTTTGTGTGTACTTGTAAATAATTTGTTCATTTGGCTACAAGGAAGACTCTCATATTATGAAGTTAATCTTTTGTACTTGTGTTCAAAGTATTTTTTGTTGGGAATTGTTGCAGATTTTCATTGATTTCAATGGCCATCATCATGACTAACTTCCTTTTTAGATACAATTGTCTATCTCTGTTCAAAATTGCTTCATTAGTACATGTCAGCGAAAAACACTATTGGCTCGAAACAGTGACCTCTAGTTCAGTTTTCATTTTCCTCCAGTACTTCTTGGCTAAAGAACAATTCCGCTTGTCCATGAAAACCTGTCCCAAGGTGTGGTGGTGTCAGGTTGAGACTGGCCAAGGGCCCACACGAATCAGACGGCCCAGCTGACAGGGCTGAGCCCTGTATTTCCCACCCCCATACCAGAGGCATTGGTAGCATCCATTGTACCATGAGGTGATAGGGCCATTACTGGGGAGGTGGGAACCAATGCAAACCCCCCCCCCCCATCTGGTCCAGGTATTGCCATTAACAAATCTGGTCATCTTTAAGGTGCCTCTTATTCTATGCTTCAATCGGCACTCAGGCGTTCTTGGTTGTCCTGACTTAAGAATGCAAATCAAATTATTTATGAATGACTTACAAGCTTTCTGCTGATTCCAAATGCATATGGCAGAGGTGGCCAAACTGCGGCTCCTGAGCCACATGTGGCTCTTTGACCTATAATGTGTGGCTCTCGGAAATACGTTGACTGAGCTCCTTTTTGCATCACAATTTAATATAAAAGGTAAATAAAACGTTTTCAAGCTTTATAATTATTTACCAGGTATAAACTTAGAGTCCACAGGATTAAAATATAAGTTTAATGTTCATGGTGAGTAAATATATTTAAGAATTTTAATGCTTCTTAAATATTGCGGCTCTCAAACATCTGAAGTTTAGCGTATGTGGTTCTTTTTTTTTGCATATATATTTATATTTTATTAATATATTAAAACATAAACAATACATATTTCATAAAGTTATAGCAAGCACGAAGCAATACATCCTACATAAGAAGCGTATGTGGTTCTTACATTAAGCAAGATTGGCCACCCCTAGCATATGGGCTGCTGGTGATTTTTCAGCATTCGGAGAAAGGCACTCCCACAAATTCTGGGAGGACAGGTCTGTCGCTGGCTACTGGTCACGATGCCTCTGCACTGCCTCGATCCAGCAGCGGTCTGCAGTTGCAGGGGAGCCGTGGTGGGAACGAAGTATGCCTTTTCCTCCTGCTTGTGGGCTTCCCGGAGGCTGATGAATGATGATGGGCCACTGTGGGAATGGTGTAGTGGTTTGGGAGTCGGACTTAGACCTGGAAGATCCAGGTTCAAATCCCCGCTCAGCCACGAAGCTTCCTGGGTGACCTTGGGCCAGGCACTATCTCTCAGCCCCACCTACCTCACAGGGTTGTTGTGAGGACAAAAAAAAGGAGGGGAGGAAATATGTACACCACTCTGAGCTCCTTGGAGGAACGGTGGTATAAAAATGTGAAAAAAATAAATAATAATAAAAAAGAAATGACCTAGCTGCCTTCGAGCCCGAGGTAGGAATAGGCCCTCACCTCATGCAGGCTGGGACTAGCAAGGAATTCTGGGAAAGAAACGTCCCAGACCACGTTCAACAGGAGCCACAGAAGGCGCTGCCTTTGACCAAAGTCAGACCTTTGACCTGATTCAGATGCTCTTCTTAGGTTCTGACTCTGCACATGCCCAGAAGTACTGTACTCTTTTTTCTCAGGTTCAGGGATGGCCACCCCAATCACTGGATTCTCTCTGACTTTTACCACTGGATTCTCTCTGTCTTTCCCCCTCTTTTAGGGAGAAGCCTCTCTCTGCTGACTAGTACAAGTCTTCCCCTCTCAACCACCTGCATGTCTGGACACCCTGCAGTGTGGTGACAAAAAACCTGCTGAAATTGGGGGAAATTGCTGATATTGCCAAACTTGGCCTGAAAGAGAAAATGGCCGCTGAGCAAAAAGAGACCACCTCTCTGGGTCTCCAGCTGGAGATGGGTGTAGAGCGGGGGGTGAAAACCGAGAAGCCCGACCTAGCTGCCTTTGAGCCAGAGGTAGGAATAGGCCCTCGCCTCATGCAGGCTGGGACTAGCAAGGAATTCTGGGAAAGAAACGTCCCGGACCACGTTCAACAGGAGCCGCAGAAGGGGCTGCCAAAGCCCTGGGAAGCCCAATTGCAGGAGTTCCTGAAGGCGATGGAGGCCTCCCACTCAGAAGGGAGGAGCCCACACCAGCAAGGGTTGGCATTAAGGGCCGAAAGGCAGGCTTTTGGTGAGGGGACTGCTGGTGCCAGGGAGCATCCCAGGGAACAGAGGGGGGTGCCACTCCTGCCAGGCCCCAGCAGAGAAGCCCAACAGGGGGAGAACCACCTCTCGGCCAAAGACGAGGAAGAGCGCAGGAAAGTGAAGGAAGAGATTATTCTGGAGGAAGAGGAGACTGTCAGTGCTGACGTGCAGCGCCAGCACTTCCGGAAGTACCGCTACCAGGAGGCCGAGGGGCCCCGTGAGGCTTGCAGCCGCCTCTGGGATCTTTGTCATCGGTGGCTGAAGCCGGAGAGGCACAGCAAGGAGCAGATGCTGGAGCTGGTGATCCTGGAGCAGTTCCTGGCCGTCCTGCCCCCGGAGATGCAGAGCTGGGTCAGGAGAGGGGGGCCAGAGAGCTGCTCCCAGGCGGTGGCCTTGGCGGAAGACTTCCTGCGGAGGCACCACGCTGAGGAGAAGCAGCGGGAGCAGGTGAGACTGTTTCCCTCCTGTCAAGCCTGAGGGTCTTTGGACAGAATCTGGTCTGCCCGGAATCCTGATGGAGGCAGCAGGGTGGACTGTACCACTTCAGGCTGCAGGTGGAGGTGGCCATATTTGAAGGTGTTTGCATGTTAAAAACAAACTCCCTAGTGGATCAGGAAAAGGATCTGTCTACTCCCTGCTGTACTACTGTCTACCTTTTTTGTGCATGGGGACAGTCCTAATTTATTTATTTATTTATTTATTTATTTATTTATTTATTTATTTATTTGCAATATTTCTATCCCGCCTTTCTCCCCGAAGGGACCCAAGGCGGCTTACAACAGAGAAAAATACAATACCCCAAAAATACATACATAAATAGTTTCAAAACAATAAAAAAACAGTTAACAAAAACTAATAAAAACAACATCTAAAAATTGATTTAAAAAATTATTACAATTAAAACAGATCATAAAAACAGCAGCGCCCCACCTGTACCAGCAGAACGTTAAAAAAGGCAAGGACTCAGAAGGCTTCTTTGAACAAGAAGGTTTTGAACAAGAAGAGTCCTGACCTACAATTTGAAGTGGTACAGTCCACCCTCCCAACTCTGGACTCTACCAACTTGTCTCAGTCCCATTCTGTTGCATGTGTAGTGTAGACCAGGCCTCGGGATATATGATGGTGTCTGTGCCTTCTGCCGAGGAATTCCGTAGCACCAGAGAAAAAGTGGGCAGAAAGTGGGCAACAGCGTGCATTTCTGGGTGGGCAGAACTGGCCCAAGACCTCCTGGGGTTTGAGGAAGCAGGAGAAATGCTGCCCCCTCCCACTTATTTGGGGATGTGGCAGCCTCTGCTCCTCCCGCTCCCCAAGTTGGAAAAGGAAGGGGGTGGAGTGGGAGGAGGAGGAAGATGAGCAATGGGTAGACAGAGGTAGGTGCCCCCTGCAAATCTGCTGCCTGAAGCAATGATCTCAACTGGCCTCACTAAGGTTGTGTGTGTGTGTGTGTGTGTGTGTGTGTGTGTGTGTGTGTGTGAGAGAGAGAGAGAGAGAGAGAGAGAAACTGTATCCCAAGTTAGGTTTTTGAAAACAAATATGTATTAATTATAGTGATTGATAATACTTTGTAAAATTCTTCAGAGGATGTGAAAAGTGCCTTTCCCTCAAGTGACCCAAGGGGTCCGTGAACGAGGGCAGCAGCGGGGGGCAAACGACTTGCTGGAGGGGCACTTGCCCCCCTCACCCTCTGGCGCTACCTAAGCTGGTGTCTCATTGAATCCATGATCTTGAATGATACACATGCTATTTTTGCAAACCATACATCCGTAGCCTGGGCAGCGAGGAGCTGAGCTGAACCTCCCCCCACCAAAAAAACAAAAAACAAAAGCCAAAACAAAACCCAAAAAGCTCGGAGATCCAGAACCTAAAATCTCTTGGCAGCCTTGCAGTGGCATAGCCACCGCGAAGCGGCTAGTGCGGTCCGCCACAGGCATCACTGCCCAAGGGGGTGCTCGTGCCAGCCGCTTCGTGGTGGTGGGGGGCTGCGGTGGCAGCGGGGACCGTGATTGGATCATGAGGAGCGGCGGCAGTCAGGGCAGCTGATTGCGGGGGCCCCGCCTTTCCTGGATCGTGAGGCGGTGGCAGTGGTGATGGCAGTGGCAGCCCCAATCTGACTGCCCTTCTTCTTTGGAGGGAGCAGGGCAGCCAATCGTGGGCCCGCTGCCGTCCGTTGTTGAACCCAAGTTTGTTGTGACTGGACTGCCTGCTGGGTGGGAACAATGCTGGCCTGCTGATGTTGCTTCGGACCAGTTTTAAGTGTGACGCCAGGTTGTGTGATGTCAGTTAATCTTATTCATTGGCCTCCTAAGTGGTGAAGGATAAAACCAGCTTTCCACACTACCCCTCTTCCTGCATTCAGGCCGCTCTGAAAGTGGTCTTTCCTTCTGATTCAGGTGCTGGGGGGCTTCCAGGAAGGGGCTGCTTCTTTCCCCAATGTCGAGACACCTTCAGAGACCTGGCAGAGGCCTCTTTCCAGAGAGATCAAACAGGAGAGCGACAGAGTGGCAACCTTGCTGGGTAAGTCGTCTTTGTGGCTGAGTTTCCACCATCGCAAGAAAGCATTTCTGTTGCCAACGTTTCACAGCAAAGAGTTAGGTGCTGTACGGAGCAGAGACGTCGCGAACGGGGTTGGGGCTGGAACAGCTGTTTTCCAGAAACCTGAATCGGCAGCGGCTACCTGCTGCAGGATTGCTGATGTGCTTCCAGTAGCCTTCATTTGTATATTTAAGTGGCACAATGGCTAAGAGGCTAAGGCTGAGGCAAGTAGCCTGGCCCTGCCTTATTGTGTGTGTGTGGGGGCTTTCACGGACTCTGGGAGGAAGGCTGCAATTGGCACCCGCTAAAGCTCTGCTCCTGGGGCCAATAATAACTGCAGGGATGTAACTATGGTCAGCACTGCGGTACAATGGGAAAGGGTTCAATAGCTAGTGCTGCTGTCCAAGTTCTGATCCCCTTCCACCCCTGCCCATGGGATTGAGTAGCGATTTTCAGCCAGTCTGCCGCGTAGCACATTGATGTGCCACAAAAGGTCTGGAGGTGTGCCGCGGGAATTTGGAGCACAGCGGTTGGAAAATCATTGAAAAACTCTTCCAGGTTCTGCGACTCTGTTTTTTTAGGGCAATTGTCTGTAGTAACGAATTGTCTCTGGCAGAGCCGACAGAGGAAGAGGGACAGACAGTTCATTACTACAGACCGTTGCCTTCAAAACAGAGCCGCAGAACCTGGAAGAATCTCCTGGAAGCCAGAGGTGACATCGCAAGAGGCGAAGACCATAGCGGTCAGTGTGCCGTGAGAAGAAAAATCGCTGGTATAGAAGGTAAGACAACCTTGCAAATATGTCCACAGTTATTACTAAGCTCATAAAAACTAGAGCAGCTGGTAACTCACCTGGGGGAAGAAGACTCTCTTATTAGGACTCTGTCTCTTTATTCCAACAGGAGATGGGAAAGAGCAAAGTCACCCAGAGAACTCCAGGAAACTTGAACCACGTTGGACATCATCGTCAGGAAGAGCCAAGCAGAATGTTTCCTGCTGGCCTAATCCGGGGGATGCCTTGGCAAGGCGGGAGGAAGCCTCCCCCGAGAAGGAAGGGGACAAGTTTATTAATTCTCAGGGCCGGTACGTGGAACTCGATGGAAACGTGGTTCAGCTAACAATCCCTGGGGGCGAGACGCAGAAGCCGGGAAACGAGAGAGAAAAGTCGTGCAGTCATTGTGGGAAAGACTTCCAGCTGAAGTGTAACCTCCAAGCCCACGAGAGAACCCACACAGGAGAGAAACCCTACAAGTGTTCTGTTTGTGGGAAAGGCTTCAGTACAAGAGCTTACCTGATCACCCATGAAAGGATCCACACTGGCGAGAAGCCGTATCAGTGCTCCGACTGCGGGAAAAGCTTCTGCGACAATTCCAACCTGATTGTCCACAAGAGGACTCACACGGGAGAGAGGCCGTACAAATGCACAGATTGTGGGAAGAGCTTCAGGGAACGGCCAGTCCTCATCAGACACCAGAGAATCCATACGGGAGAAAAACCATACAAATGTCGCGACTGTGGGAAAAGCTTCAGTCAGAGCTCCGGCCTTCTCGTGCACGAAAGAACCCACACCCGAGAGAAACCGTACACGTGCACAGACTGCGGAAAAAGCTTTGGTGGGAATTCAAACTTGAGAGTGCACATGAGAATTCACACAGGAGAGAAGCCGTACAGATGCTCAGACTGTGGGAAAATTTTCAGTGACAGATCACTTCTGGTTAGGCATCAGAGCACCCATCAAGAGGGGAAGTGTTGAGTGGGGGGGGAATGAACTAACTTCTTGTTCTTGCTAGAGTACTTCCGCACATTCTAGAACCTTGAAATTTGATATACACGTAGTCCAAGGCCCTCCTTGATTATTATTAGAAATATCTGAAGATGCAATATATTTCTCCCTCTAAATGTGTACCCCATGTGAAGTGTATCCCAAAATAGTTAGGGTACTCCCACACCATCTAGAAGCGTGAAATTGAGTACACAGATAGCCTCAAAAACCCTGATGCTTAGGAATCTCTGCAAATGCAACCTTTTTTTTTTATATGGGTTCAAAATCCAAGATGTGAAGCTTAGTTCATCACAAAGGACAGATGGGATGAAGTGTTGAGCTCTGCGAGGTCATTGCCCTTTGACATGCATTGCTGGGGGGGGGGGGGAAGTGGACCAGATTCTAGTAGCAGCCAGTAATGTGTGTTTATGCTGGCAGATTGGAAGCTGAATTTACTAATAGGCTGAATAACTGTAGGATGTAAATCCACAGCATTATCCATTCCTTGCTGGGAAGAGTGGAGGGTGGAAAGAGAGCAGGAGTTGGTATGAACTGTAAGTTAAATCGATTTGATGAACTGGAAGGGCCACACCTGAGTGTTTTGCATGCATCCAGCTCGGGGCTAAACTACACATTAGGTTAATTGCCTGCTTGAGACTTTGTGCTGAACAGTAGCTGCTGGGTGGAGATGATTCTCTGATCTAGGTTGCGACTGTGGCAGGGGGAGGAGGCGTTAACCCTTTGCCCCCACCAGGTTTCAATCTGGATTTCCCCCCCCCCCTTCCATTTGCTATTTGGCCCGGGAAGGGAAGAAGGCTCCCATTGGCACCCAACCTGACGGGGAGAAATCTGCGGCTCGGGTGGAGTACCTTGTATTCCTCCCCGAGCCAAACATGTAAAGGGGACTAACGCGCAAGATGGGGAACAGTTGGAAGTGAATTGCATTTATGCAGTTGCTGGGCAGTGCGGTATAGTGGCTAGAGTGTTGCCCATGGAGACCCAGGTCCAATCCTCACTTGGTCATGAAGCATACTGATGAACAGGAAGGAAATACCGGTAATGTTAAATATTTTGGTGCTGTAGAAACAGAGGAGGGGTGGGAGAGGCGAGACAGCACTAGAGAGGCTACTCTGCATAAGGAGCTTCATGTTTCTATTTTTCAATGGATTTATCCATTGGTTAGTGCTGGGACCAACAGATGTTAGTGCCTACCCCAGTGATTTTCAACCTTTTTTATCTCACAGCATACTGACAAGGCGCTAAAATTGCCAAGGCAGACCAGTTTTTTGACAGTTGACAGCACACTGCACTGCATTGGGGTTCACATCCCCCAATGGCCCTAGTAATAAATGACCCTCCCCAAACTCCTGTGGCATACCTGCAGACCATTCGTGGCACACCAATGTGCCACGGCACAGTGGTTGAAAATCGCTGGCTTATCTGTGGGTGTGTGCTGGGAGGACAGGGCTGTTGTGTGCTGAAGCATCGCTTCAAAAAACCACTTTCTTAGTTTGCCACAAACCAGGCTTGCCAGGCTGTTCACAGGTCTGGTAAGAGCAATAGTGATGATGCAGATAAATAGTTGTAGACAAATTGCAAACAGTCGGCTTTCAGAAATGATGAGGTTGCCGCCTTGGGTTGAAATGAACCCACAGTCAAGGCTGAAACACACTGGGCGCGTGTCATGCACGGTGCATCCGGAGACGGCCACGTTCTTGCAGTGGGACGTGCCTCTGGCCGGAACGCTAAGGGCTGCTGGGAACTGCCAGGAGGCACGTTGGCGTTGGCCAATGCCCAGGTTTTGCCACATTTGTCGCACCGTACACGACGCACGCGGGGCACGCTCAGTGGGTTTCGGCCTCAACAGAGAAACCCCTCCAATGTTGTATGAGAATCGGATCTGTATATAGAGTTATCATCTAGGAATGTATACTTCCCCACCCGTCATGGCCGGCCCATCTGGGCAGATTGCCAGTGGTACAAGGTGGTGGTGGATTGGGGGTGCCTTTCACCCTGAATCTCACCGTGGAGCCTGGAAGGGTAGAAGTACCGGTTTCATCAGAAGGCCCGCCCTTCGGGTTTCACGGCAGCGCACAAGGAGCATGGTAAGCGTTTTGTCGTTTTGTAGTACAGAAGTGGCGGACCGGAGATGGTTCGGTGTTGCTGCCTCCAGTATGCCACCAGCTCTTCCAGGTGGCTCATGTTGTTGGCCTGGCTTTGCTTCCAGGCAAGGAGGCAAGTGGTGATATAATAAAGATCTGTGACTTAACATAGGTATAGAATTTTTGTCCTAGGTGACTTCAGGTTCTTAGCATAAGCTCTAAGGTGCTGTTTAAAAAAATGTTGTTTAGAAAAACACATTTATGGATATGTAAGAAATACTGAAAAGAATGAATAAATTTTTTAAAGGAATTGAATATGTGCACTTTATATTTTTATTAGAAAAACTTGCATCCCACATTTCCTCTTGGAGAGAACCCGAAGTCCCTCACAAAGGACATTAAAACAGAATTATTAAGAACACAAACTACCAAAAAGCAATAAAAATTGTGCTGTTCGGGCATAGATAAAAGGTATGGGCAGCAGGCTGTAAGCCAGTGTTTCCATCTTGTTCTTCGCACGTACAGGGTGCCTCAAAAAAGTACCCTCAGCTTTTAATGAGTTCTCGTTCATACATACCTCATTGTAGAAACCCTGTAACCCTCGAACATCTAAGGGAAGCCATTGAAGAGATGTGTGGAACCATCTCGGCTCACATGTCGGTGGATGTCTGCAGATCCCTTGGTCAACAATGTCGGAGGTGTAGAGACGCCAATGAGGAACACTTTGAGCACTTGGTATCATTCATTAACTAATTAACAGGGTCAAGCTTCTGTGTACACCATATAAGAACATAAGAAGAGCCCTGCTGGATCAGGGCAAAGGCCCATCTAGTCCAGCTTCCTGTATCACACAGTGGCCCCACCAGATGCCTCTGAGAGCTCACAGCCAACAAGATAACCTGTTTCCTGCTGCCACTCCCCTGCACCTGGCACAGAGAAAACCTACTTCTAAAGCCAGGAGGTTGCTTATGGCTTGTAACCTGTGATGGTCTTTTCCTCCATGAATCTGTCCAAACCCCTTTTAAAGGCATCTAGGCCAGGTGCCATCACCACATCCTGTGGCAAGGAGTTCCACAGATGAATTACACGCTGGGTAAAGAAATATTTTATTTTATCCATTCTAACTAACATATGCAGTACTACAGGGGTTCTCAACCTTTGGAGGCCCGGTACCCCCTATCACGGTCCACTTTTCTGAAGTACCCCTAATTAATTGCTAATTAATTGGATTAATCAATTAGCTAATTAATCATTAAATAGAAAGTACTAAAACAATTTTAAATGTGAAAAATGTCTTAATTCTTTGTGTGTGTGTGTGTGTGTGTGTGTGTGAGTGAGTGTGAGTGAGAGAGAGAGACAGACAGGGGGGTTGCATTTAAATTCTAATTAAGTAATTAACTACTGATTGATGCTAAGGGGCAGGCTCTGGCGTACCCCCTGCCATTGGTCCGCGTACCCCTAGGGTATGTGCAGGGAATCCCTGCAGTACTATATGCATGAATTATAGCATAATTTGACAATACGAAGCGTGTATATTTTTTTGAGACATCCTGTATCAAACACAGTGGGGCTTTAGAACATGTCGATCTGCCGAGCTTTGGGGTTCTTCAGAAGCGTTTTCAAGGATCCTCCCAGAGAAGCCCAGTGATGGCAGAGACGTTTCCTTGATGACAGGGGTCTCCCTCCACTGAATGTCCCCTGCAATGTGCAGCCATGTGTTGTAGGCCTCGCATGCTACCGTGTGTGTGTGTGTGTGTGTTGTGAGGATGTCACGGGAGGTAAGAATCACGTACACTACCCTGAATGGCTCAGCGGAAGAGTAAGATACAAAGGAAATTGCCAGAGACACAAATGCAGAATGTCCAGCCTTTATTTAGTAATGAACTCACCTTTTGACTCCATAACGAAGCCCTCAAAACAGCTAACTCCCCTTAAAAAACATTTAGAAGCAAAGCTTTAAAAATGAAGCTAAAAGCACAAGACAATGTGCAGCACATAAACATCACATTATAAAAGGAGACAAATTACAAAGCACAAAATCAAGATGAGTGAAACATACACCTAACATACAACCCAATCATATCCCCATCATTGTACGCGATGCAGAGGTCAACCAGAGCTATTTTTTTACTTAGCTCTGGGGAGGCCTCCTGGCTGCTTATGGGGCGCCTCAGACTTACACCTTCTATATAACGGGCATTAAGTCTGAGGAGAAAAAGGGGGCAGGATGGGTTGGGAAAGAGGGGATAGGATTCTGGCGGGACACGCAGCAGGCCTGGAGGACCACAGCATGCTTGTGGCCTCCTATTTCTCCCACAAGGCAGTAACGCACCATTGAAAGGACTAGTGTAGTAGGCCATGAGAAACCAGAGGGGGTGCTCTTGAATGCAGGGGCTCAGTTTGCCAATGACTAACAGAGTAGCGGGGGGACGATGAAGACGACCCTTGAGCAGAGCTTTAAACAAAAACATGGCAGGACCACTGTCAAAGCCACCCCTCAGGAGGCGCCAATGGTCCAGAATCTGGTTTTTTAAGAGGCTGCTTGTCTTTCAACCCCCGGGGAATGGACGGCCAGGGTGTCTCAGGGCCCAGCCCACCTATCACTGCAGGAGTAGACTGGGACCTTGGGCTGCAGGGTCCTCCAGCATGTGGCCTTGCCCTGGTGCTAGCCAGAGCTCAGGGGTCTGTGGAAACCAGCCCCCTACTCTGTGCACCCCTCTCCTACCACTTGGGATTTGGCCCACATTCTTCCTTGGCGCCCAATTCTTCCCCTCCCCTCAGCTGTGCCCATTACCCTTTTTTTGCTGAAGTCTCTCCTTTCAGCCACTTCCTCCCCCCGCACGCCAGATCTCCCTCCCTTCGTGGCCTCCCCCTTTCTCCTTGTCTCTCCTTTCATCTCGGCTCTTCAAATTCTTTGATGTTGTAACTTAATGCTTAAGGTGAGATGGACACTCCTTCCAAGTCCTTAGCATTTATATGATTCCTCCTCAACTAGGGGACATCCAATAAAACTGAGTGGCAGAAGAATTAAAACAGAAAAAAAGAAAATATTTCTTTATTGTGTGTAATGGCACAAGATGTGGTGATGGCACCTGACCCGGTTGCCTTTAAAAGTGGATTAGACAGATTTATGGAGTCCTTGAATTTACTGGGAAAAACAGATGTAGAGCCATGGCAAAAAAGTTTAAAATGGTACTAATAAAAAACAAGGAAACAAAGTGCGATATAAAAAATTGTAAGTTTAAAATATGATTTATTAAAAACACACACATCAGCACGTAAAATAACACGTTAAAAATTAAAAACCATCATATTGCAACGTTTCGCTTGTCTGTCACGAGCATTTTCAAGCATAGCCCTCATGTAGATGTTAGACATAGATGTTCTCACTAAGATGTCTCCAACATCTTCCCACTACATGAGGGCTATGCTTGAAAATGCTCGTGACAGACAAGTGAAATGTTGCAATATGATGGTTTTTAATTTTTAACGTGTTATTTTAAGTGCTGATGTGTTTTTTTTTAATAACTCATATTTTAAACTTACAATTTTTTATCTCGCACTTAGTTTCCTCGTTTTTTATTAGTACTATTTTAAACTTCTTTGCCATGGCTCTATACCAGTTTTTCCCAGTAAATTCGAGAATTATTGCGGGCCATGAAAACCTTAAATAGATTTATGGAGGAAAAGTCCATCACAGGTTTACAAGTCAAGATGGGGATAAGCAACCTCCTAGTAGCCTATTATTATTAAAAGTATTTATATACCGCTTTTTAACAAAAGGCTACCTCTTAATGCCAGATGCAAGGGAGTGGTGATAGGATACAGGTCTTGTGTTCCCTCACTGGTGGGGCCACTGTGAGAAACAGGAAGTTGGACTAGATGGGCCTTTGGCCTGATCCAGCAGGGCTCTTATGTTCTCCTCTGTGTAGATTTGTTGATTTACTACAAAGAATACGTGAAACTTTATCCATAACTAGCATGATACCTGCACTTCGCTATGGAATTTAAATACTTTAAATCCATTTCGACTCCAATACATTTTCCTGTGATTGCAATGAACTATTTAAATGCAGACAACTACCCCATGATGGAGAACTCCTCCCAGTTGTCCACCATGTGCCTCACGATTAGCTCACACACTTCCCTAGCCATGAGGAGAGTGTCATACATGAGATAGGAGAGGGACCAAAACAGGCAGGCTCCGTCTTCTGTAATGATGGGGACAATTGTGCGAGGCACCATCTCCCCATTAACGTTTAAAAACTCAATGGCCATACCGACTTAAAAAGCCAAGGGGGACACACACACACACAGACACACTAAAAAGTGTAAAATAATCCTTTCCTAAATACATGAATTTAAATTTTTGGGAGTTGTCACCATATTTAACGCAAATATGTAATTGTTGTGGAATATTACTAACAGTTCTGAAGAGAACTGATTCAGATCGAAGGAAGGTTGTAGCTAACCAATGAAAAGTGACAGTTAAACTGTGACAGTTGGGAGTTGAAAGGAAAGGTAAAGATCTTAAAGATTGGGGGAGACAAAAAATACCTGAGGAAAAAAATAACTGAAACACAAAGTAGTCCTAAGAACACATAATTATTAACAGAAAACATCCTCTATCGAATAAGACACCCCCCTTTTTTTTTTTTACTTTTACTCCCTTTTTACCACATTAGGGGTGAAATTTTAAAAAACCATTAAAACAGTTCTTAAAGATTTTAAAACGACACCTATATGCCAAAAAAAGAATGTTAGAACTCAAACACAGGAGATACAAAAGGTTCTATAATTGACCCCTGAATCTAGATTTGCCCCTTTAGGGGTCGATTAGGGAAAAATCCTGAATTATGTTTTTAAATATTTGTATGGGTAACTTTTGTAAGCAAAAACCAAGTTCATATCTCATCGAACCTAAGAGATATTGAGGAATCCATGAAAACACATTTTACCCCTTTTGACCCCCTTAGGTGTCAAATTTCTAAAATTCCCTTCTTAGTGGGTGCTTATGTCATGGAAGGGATATACTCCCCGAATTTCATGTTTCTAGGCCCAGGGGTTTGAGCTGAGCAGTGATGAGTCAGTCAGGACATTTGCTTTTAAATATACGGTATCTATAGACCAGGGGTTCTCAACTTGTGGTACGCGTACCCCTAGGTGTACACGGACCATCAGGCAGGGGTACGCGAGAGACTTCCCCTTATCAGCTAAGATCAGCTGATTGTCGACGACCAGAACGTTTTTTTATTTTAAAAAAATTGAAAATATATTTGCCCCACCCCAGTTCAGCCTCCCATTGGCCGATGCAGACGTCAGCTCGGCCTCCCATTGGCCTGTCAGCTTTAAACTAAAAAAAGCCTCCCCTGTCTGGCCAGCCCATGTGGCAGCGACTTTCCCTGGGCTGCTGAAACTTACAAAGTGGCAGCGGCAATACGAGAGGCAAGGCGAAGCGCATGGGCAGCTCCCAGGGGAGGGAAGACTGGGCTGCTGCTGAGGAGGGGGCCAGTGATCTGCTTTCACCACGCTGCGGCTGTGTTGAGCGGGGTGGGAGGGGCAACCCTGGCCTGCCCGGGTGGTGAAGGGGTTAAATGGGCAGGGGGGCACGAGGCCAGCCAGTCTCTCCCAGCTCGGTTCCTCCCCTCGCCGCCCTCTCAGTGCCCTTCCTCAGCGTGCAGAAGGCATAGCAAAGCAAGCTGCTCTGGTCAGAATGAGCTGCATCCCACACCTGTTGCCGGCTCCAGAGCCTGGCTACCGCCCCCTCCCCGAGCCCAGTAATGCCGCCAGTGAGTTCCACGCCTGGATGCTGCCGATTCCGCCGTCTCTCTCGTGTCTCCCTCCCGCCCTTGGGCTGTGTGATTTTTTCCCTTTCCCCTCTCAATCGGGAGGCTGTGAAATAGGCAGGGCTGCTTGTTTGGTTCGGTTTGGTTCGGTGTTGCTGGTGGGTTTCCATGGTGGGGGAAGAACGTCTCCCTCCGTCGTTGAGGGAGAAAGAGCGATCAAACCCGTCCCAGTTTCCAGTTTCATGGGTTTGGCCAGACACCAACAATCAGCTGTCCGGTTTTTAAAGGTGCTGCGGCAGCTTGCTTCAAGGGAGGAAGTGTCGTCATAGGATCAGTGTTAGCCAGGGAGGGTTGCTTCGCTCCCCTCCTAGTTATATCCTTTTGTTCAAGCCAGAGGTTCTCAACCTGTGGTACGCGTACCCCTAGGGGTATGCGGACCACGTGGCTGGGGGTATGCCAAATGCAGGCTGGGGGTGTCCCATTAACACTTAAGTGTTACGTTTTCTTTTTATTTTTTCCGGATTTTTTTTGGAGCCGGAGCACTCCGTTTTGCTTTTTTTAGTAGCTAATCTATCCGATCTACAGCTGATGGTCGGGTTAATTTATGTGCATGCATAAATTAGGTTGAGCTTCTCAGCAGCCAGCAGAGGACGTTGTGCACGCTCCTGCCTCCCAGCTCTCTTCCGATGCAGCTCCTATTGCAAGATTAGCAGTTTTTATTTTGCTAACACAGACATCACTTGGGTAAGTGCAGGGGTGGGGTGGGGAAAGAGTCAGTTTGGGGGGGGGTTGTACTTTGGATTTATGTTTTTACTTTGGAAACTGTGCATGGGTGGAGTGGGGTGGGATAAGAGTTCAGTTTGGGGGGGTTGTACTTTGGATTAATGTTTTTACTTTGGAAACTGCATGGGTGGGGTGGGGAAAGAGTTCAGATTGGGGGGTTTTGTACGTGGGATTTTGTTTTACTTTGGAAACCCTGTTTTGGGGTCCTCTCCTTTCTGTGGCTGCAAGTTCATCTGAGTTTCTTTTAGTAAGGTCCACCCCATCTTTTCAGCATCTATTTCAGCATGCATTTTGTGTATGTGTCTTATTGCTGTGTGTTTTTTAAAAGAGATCCTGGCATTTTTGTGCAATTTATGTAAATTAGCTAATTATGCTAATTAGCTGGGGGTACTCCAAAAAAATTGACCTTCATTGGGGGTACCTGGGCCTCCAAAGGTTGAGAACCCCTGGTTTAAGCAAGAAACACTCTCTCTTTCAACACGTTCCTTTGGGTTTAAACAAGCCAGGAGGGCAGCTTATCTCCCTCTCCCGCTATTATCTCTTTTATTTAAGTCAGACACCTTTTTGTTAAGCAAGGCACACTAGCCAGCTGAGTTAGCTCAGGGGCTAGAGCAGCCAAGCAAAAGAACCAGGGGCTGTGTGTTCAATTCTCCAGAGACACCTTCTATTTATTTATTTATTTTTAAATATATATTTTTAATTATTATTATTAAAAATAATACAGGCATTAGTTCTCAATTAATTAACTTATTACTTGATTATAAATTAATTACATAATAAATTGATTGTAAATTACATAATCCAATTAATTATCTAATTAAATATTTTTCGTGCACTTTAGGAAAAGGGTGTACTCTAAAAAATTTGACCGTACCAGGGGACACCCCAACCGACAAAGGTTGAGAAACCCTGCTATAGACTATGTGGCTTCCCCATGTATAGATTTTGTTGATATGCAATAAGGTCTGAACTCTGACTGAAGCACTTTCCACACTCTAATCACTTGCACAGTTTCTCCCCTGTGTGGATCCTTTGATGCACAGTCAGGTTTGAGTTCAAACTGAAACTCTTTCCACACTCCAAGCATTGATATGGTTTCTCCCCTCGGTGGGTTCTTTGATGCACAGTCAGGTGTGTACTCCGACTGAACCTTTTTCCGCACTCCAAGCATTTATATGGCTTCTCACCTGTGTGGGTTCTTTCATGCATAGCCAGGGTTCTGCTCTCACTGAAACTCTTTCCACACTCCAAGCAGTGATAAGGTTTCTCTCCAGTATGGGTCCTTTTATGCACAGTCAGATGTGAGCTGTCAATGAAGCTCTTCCCACACAACAAGCAATGATATGGTTTCTCCCCCGTGTGGGTTCTTTGATGTATAGTCAGGCTTTTGCTAATACTGAAGCCCTTTCCACACAACACGCATTTATATGGTTTCTCTCCAGTGTGGGATCTCTGATGCACTTTCAAGTGTGAGATCCAACTGAAGCACTTTCCACACTCCAAGCATTTAAATGGTTTCTCCCCTGTGTGGGTTCTTTGATGCAAAGTCAGCCCTGAGCTCCAACCAAAGCTCTTTCCACACTCCAAGCATTGATATGGTTTCTCCCCTGTGTGGGTTCGTTGATGTGAAGTCAGGCTTGAGCTGCGATTGAAGCACTTTCCACACTCCAAGCATTTATATGGCTTCTCACCTGTGTGGGTTCTTTCATGGATAGACAGGGTTCTGCTCTCACTGAAGCTCTTTCCACACTCCAAGCAGTGATATGGTTTCTCTCCAGTATGGGTCCTTTTATGCACAGTCAGATGTGAGCTGTCAATGAAGCTCTTCCCACACAACAAGCATTGATATGGTTTCTCCCCCGTGTGGGTTCTTTGATGTATAGTCAGGCTTTTGCTATCATTGAAGCCCTTTCCACACAACACACATTTATATGGTTTCTCTCCAGTGTGGGATCTCTGATGCACATTCAAGTGTGAGATCCAAGTGTAGCTCTTTCCACACTCCAAGCATTTATATGGTTTCTCCCCTGTGTGGGTTCTTTGATGCAAAGTGAGCCCTGAGCTCCAACTAAAGCTCTTTCCACACTCCAAGCATTTATATGGTTTCTCCCCTGTGTGGGTTCTCTGATGAAAAGTCAGGCTTGAGCTCTGACTAAAGCTCTTTCCACACTCCAAGCATTGATAGGGTTTCTCTCCTGTGTGGGTTCTTTGATGCACAGTCAGCTTTGAGCTCTGAGTGAAGCTCTTTCCACACTCCAAGCATTTATATGGTTTCTCCCCTGTGTGTGTTAGCTGATGTCTTCTAAGATTTGATTTACTGATGAAGGTCTTTGCACATTGAGGGCATTTTTCTTTCCCCTTTCCATTATCATTTTCTGGATCAAGTGGGATGACACTAAAATCTCCACCCTGTTGAGTATCAGATTTATTTATCCATTTCACTTCTTCTACGTCAAGGACGGTCGTTTCTGCTGACTCCCCCTGATCCTCACTGTCTTCTCCGTTGCTTCCTGGAACAGAGAGAGAACCTTGATAAGTAGCACAACAGAGAAATGGGGCCTCTAACTTAGACCCCTAGGCATATATACTCAGAAGTAAACCCTTGTGGATTTACTTGCAAGGGTAAACGGCTCACAAAAAAAGAAGAAAGTCACCCGTGTGTACGCACACAACACTCTCCGCAAAATTCGAGCGAAATGTGCGCCCTTGCAGGAGAGTAGCTGGCAGGAGCTCTTTGCAGCAGCTGCAGCCATGGTGACCCCATGAGGCGGGGGGGGGGCGCAGCTTGACAGGCTGAGCCCAAGAGGTGGAAAGAAGGCTTGGAAGGGAGCCAGACAAGATGTGATCCTGCAAGGCTCCTGTTTGGCTCGCATTTTGTGGAGTGTTGTGCGCGGGTGACTTGTTACCATCCTTTCCACCCTTGCAGGCGACCAGATCTATGTTAGGCAAAATCTTTGCTCTCTCTGCTTGCTTCCCGTTTGCAAAGTTTGCGTTTTCCCGGGATCGCGGCTCCAGCACCGAGGGTCTGCCTGGGTGGACGGCAGCTGCTCTAGCTACTGCATGCAGTGCTTGGCTCCCTCCTGGCGGCCCCCTGAGTTCCCCAAGACAACAAGCCCCCTTCGCTGCTGCCCCACTGCAGCCCTTGGCAGATGGCTGGCTAGTGCGGATTCCTGCCAAGTGTCTGCCATCCCTCCACTCAAGTCTTTCATCTTGCTGACTCGCCTGCCTGCTTTTGCTCTTCCTCTACTCCCCCCTCCCAGCCGCCACGATATGACCCTCCCACGAGCAGGTGTGGGGTTAACTACCTTTTCATCCACTGGGAGATCTCTCCTAGGAGCAAACAACCTGTGCAAACTCAGCAAGAGTTAGATCGGAGAGCAGGGTCTGTCTGTCTCTCCACAGTTGCTACCTGCAAGGGGTGGAGGCGGACTGTGTGTCCCTCCCCCCTCCTCGCAAGAAGCAAAGTCTCGCATTGAGAACGCATTCAGGTCCATTCATGGAGAGAACATGAATTGCAGAATCTCAGAAGCTGGCCTGTTCTCCTTTCGACTTGAGTGTGAAGCAGACCTCCAGGTTCCAAAGCGCTTCGACTGCACCAGGCTAGAGCAGGTCCAAAACGGCATCAGCCGCTGCCATCCTGGTACAGCTCTGAAGTGGCTGCTGGGTTGGCAAAGGCCAAACAGTGGCTCAAACTCTGGCCCTGCTATTTTTCCCAACATAAGCCTTCCACACACTGGCCGAACCAGACCTCCAAGCTGTGCTGTTTGGTCACTCTTTTCCCAACTGTATCTCACAATCAAATCTGCCTTCTCTTTTCTGTACGAGAACCAAAGCAGCGCCACCAGGAACCACAACTGACCCGCGCCTCTCGCTTTGCTGTATCAAAAATGTGTGGAAGAAGAGAGCACGTGTGAAGGGCACGTGATCACAGAGGCGAGAGCAAGAAATACGAAATGGGCATCAGCACAAACAAGTCCAGAGGAAGAGTTCGTGACAGGCTGGAGATCAGTTCCGCCACACCCTGTCTTGAGGGCTCTCGCACTGGCATCAGGGCATGCTCAGCCTCTCTTGATTTTGACCAAGAAGCTATGGCATGTATGTGAAAGGGGACAGAGGCATGAGACGGTAAAAGGGGAAAAAGAGAAGCTCTGGGGGAAGGATAAAAGCCAAGGGCTCCGGAAGTCAAATGGAAATTCCCTCTACATTACAACAGCTTGGAACAGTCACGCTAGACAAGGCCCTCGCTCCACACTGGAATCACAGTGACTGGTCATCGGTAGCAAGCGCGCAACTTTGGGAACTATCAGAGAATTGAAGCACATATGCGTGCGTGTGTGTGCTGAGGCGTGTACATATCAACCTTGTCATGAATCAACGTGGTGCTGTGCCTTCTCCCCCGAACAGGATGTCTGAGAAAAGCGATACACTCCTCTGCAAGCCCAGGATTGGACAGACATTCCCGTACACCTGTGGTTCTCAGACTGACCAGTGCGGCGACACCCTTCCTCCACCGCTGCCTGTCGTGGAATCCAGAAGTAAGTGCTGATGACGCTCAACATGATGATGTCATTGGCTCTTACTTCCAGGTTCCACAACCACAGGCGACCCTAAAAACAGCAGAAAAACAGGCCAGAGTGCGTGGGTGGGTGGGCAGGCCCCACAGAGGCATGAAAACACTGCGTGCGATGCCCTCCCAGTGGAGAAGGGTGTCTGTTCCACAATCTGTTGCACTGCAATTGCGCTGCTCGACCTACACGCGTCCCTTGATGCCCCTGGAGGTTTCTCGTGATGCCCAGGGCATTGCAACACACTATTTGAGAACCTCTACCTTACACCAAAGATACCATTATCCTGGGCAGAGAGGTTGGTGAAATGAAATTCAGCCAAATTCGCGCCATTGGCCCAACTGCACCACTGCGGAGCTAAAATGGGAGAGAGGAATGAGGGTGATGGAGAGGGGACGTGATGCGTCAAAACCTATGCCCCACTTGGACCCCAGTCACAACCCCAACGGTGCCCTAAAGTCACAATTGTTGCCACAAGTCCAAATGCCCTCACTGCAATCAATGAAGAGCCAAACACCACTGCTCTCCTCCTCCCACCCCAGCATTGGGACAAAAGACCCCGAGTGCAGCCCAAGGATGGCGTGATGAATGGGAACCCTTCACCACAACAGAAACTCCCATCCTTCCTCGGGTCACTCAGCGCTGGTTAGGATGAGTCAGCACTGTATAGCTCTGCTGGTCTGATCTCCTCACCAGGAAGGCCAAGACAGCAGCTTGGCTCGATTTGTGACTTTCGTCCTTCAGAGTCTGGTTTAGAATCTTCCTCTGAGGAAGTGGTGATGCGGAGAGGAAGGTGGAGGACTGGTGCATCGGAGGACTCAGGTCACACCGGCACTTTCAGTCTACAGCTCAGCCAAGCAGCTGTCGTGGCTTGCTGGTGAGGAGATCAGAATGGAAGAGATGCATTTTGCGGACTCATCCTAAACAGCATCAACATATCCCAGGAAAGGGGAGGGCATTTCTTTTGTGGTGAACTGTCCCCATTCAGCCAGCACCCTCTGAGCTGAAGCTACTGCTGTGTTAAGCAGTATTGTGCATAACCGAGTTACCTGCCAATTCTTCTTCATCTTCCTCGAGATCCTGGAAAAATGCACTCTCCCCTTCTTCCAGCTGGGAAATGAAGGCAGGTTGGGGAAATTCATCTGAGAAGGAAACGAGGAGATGAGTTACTTATGACTACAAAATATCCTAGCTTCCAAAGTGAACTAATTCGAGTTGCCCCAGTGGGCACGGAGCGGGACAGGAGAAGAGGTCACCTGGCGGACCTCTCACCCACGAAAGTGCTGCAGGACCAGCTACATGGAGCCCCACGTGCTGGCCTGGTTTATGGGAGCTAAAGCTCACTGCTCGTGAAACCTGGAGACTCGCTAGTGGGGAATCCAGTTGTGGGGCTGAAACCTACAACGTTTCTTTCATTTGCCTCTCAGCACACCAAAAACAAGCCTCAGCCAACTCCTCAGGCAATTCCCTCTCTGCAAAGGGACCAGCAATTGAGGCAAGCAGAGAAGGGATGTGGCCTTCCTCCTGCCTGTGTGTCCCCTGCCCGCGACTCTCACTGGAGCACCACAGCAGTCTGGAGCAGCTGTAGCTCAGTGGTAGAGAACGAACCTGCTTGGCAAGCAAGAGATCCAGGATCCATCCCTGGCACCAACTCAAGGGAGGGCTGGGAGATGTCCCTGCCTGAACTCTTGGAGCGCTGCTGTCACTCAGAGTAGACAGTACTGAGCTAGATGGGCCAAGGGTCAGACTCCAGGGAAGGCAACTTCCTCTGTCCCCGAACTCTGTGAAAGCCTCCCCAGACAAGCTCTGGTTGAGGGGATTTGCTATTGTGGTGAAGGGTCCCCATTCAGCCAGCACACTTTGATCCAAAGCTACTGCAGGGAACCTTTGACTGAGTTATTTTGTGACGTAAACTGCTTTGTGAACTGCTCTTGTTGAAAAGTGGTATATAAATATTTGCTGTAACAACCACCACCACCACCACCGTCCCTAATTCTGAAATGAGTACAGTCATGCTCAGGATGTGAGTTGTGACATCTCAGAGGTTGAGATGGGAGCATGGATGGGCATTTCTTAAAAATGTGTGATGAAAGCCCTTATTTGGGCCTATTTTTCTGTATTTTTAGACACTTCTAACTCCCCAGGAGCCCCTATGCAAGTTCAGCAGCTACACCATGGCGGAAAACAGCTGGAATTGTAGGGTTCTATACAGAACAGTATTGTAAAGATCCTTATCTAGATAAGCCTGCCTATGTAAACCGCCTTGAATAACATCTGAAGAGCAATCTGAGGATAAGAAAGGCGGTATATAAATACAGAAATAATAAATACTGTGCAAGAGCAAATTACCTGCCAATTCCTCTTCTTGCTCGAGATCCTGGGGAGATGCACACTCCCCTTCTTCCAGCTGAGAAATGAAGGCAGGATCGGGAAAGTCTTCTGAGAAGGAGATGAGATACTATACTTCCAACCTACAACATACCTACAACATACCAAGGGATTCCAAAGGGACCTGATCCTGGGCCGACTCACACCCCCAAGAGGGCACAGAGTGGGAAAGACCAAGAGGCGGCCTTGATCCTCACTCACCCTAAGAAACACAGGTGGGAGTTTCTTCTGTGGTGAAGGGTCCCCATTCAGCCAATACTCTCTGAGGTGAAGCTACTGCTGTGTTATGTACTACTTTGCATAACACAAGTTACCTGCAGATTCCTCCTCCTCTTCCTTGAGATCCTGCAAAAATGCACACTCCCCTTCTTCCAGCCGAGAAATGAAGGCAGGATCGGGAAATTCCTCTGAGAAGGAAACAATGAGAGATACTTCCAGCCCAAGATGGCACAGAGCGGGACAGGCCAAGAGGCAGCTTCGTGCAAGTCTCTGATGCAAATGTGCTGCAGGACCAGCTGCTTGGATCCCAAAGTGCCGATCTGGTTTATGTGAGTTGAACCTCGCTGCTCACACAAATCATCTTGGCACTTTCAGAATATAGCTCAGCCAAGCTTGCTGGTGATGAGATCAGAACGGCAGAGATGTACTATCCTGACTCATCCTAACCAGCGCAGGTGAGAGGGAGTTTCTTTTGTGATGTAGGGTCCCCATTCAGCCAGTACCCTCTAAGCTGAAGCTACTGCTGTGTTCTGTACTACTGTGTATAAAGCACATTACCTGCCGATTCCTCTTCTTCCTTCAGATCCTGGGAAAATGCACACTCCCCTTCTTCCAGCTGGGAAATGGCCGGCTTGGGAAAGTCCTCTGAGAAGGAAACAAGATGAGCCAGTGATAAAATATTGAAGCTTTCCAAAGCGATTCAATTCTAGGCTGCCCCCCCACCCCCCAAAAGGCACAGGGCAGGACACGAGAAGAGGGACGTCGTTTGAACTCTCACACTGAATGTGCTGCAGAAACAGCTGCATGGAGCCCAAAGTGTTAGTCTGGCTTGTGGGAGTGGAGGCTCACTGCTCAGGAGACCTGGGATGAATCGCTAGTTGGGGATCCAGTTGGGGAGGGGAAAACAGCCACGTTTCGTTCCCCCACCTCTCAGCGCATGGAAGGGAAGCCTCAACTGGGACAACTGTCCCCTCTTCTCCTTCTGGCAATTTGCTCCCTGCAAGGAGACTGAGAATTGAGGCAAGCAGAGACAGGATGGGGCCTTCTCCTGCCTTTGCGTCCCCTGAGCAGGACTCTCACTGGAGCTCCACACCTGTCCGGAGCAGCCGGAGCTCAGTGGTAGAGTCCTAGCTTTGCATGCATAAGAACATAAGAACATAAGAACATAAGAAGAGCCCTGCTGGATCAGGCCAAAAGCCCATCTAGTCCAGCTTCCTGTGTCACACAGTGGCCCCACCAGATGCCTCAGGGAGCACACGAGACAACAAGATACCTGTGTCCAGTCGCCACTCCCTTGCACCTGGCACAGAGAAAACCCACTTCTAAAACCAGGAGGTTGCTTATGGCTTGTAACCTGTGATGGTCTTTTCCTCCATGAATTTGTCCAAACCCCTTTTAAAGGCATCTAGGCCAGGTGCCATCACCACATCCTGTGGCAAGGAGTTCCACAGATGAATCACACGCTGGGTAAGGAAATATTTTCTTTTGTCTGTTCTAACTCTCCCTCCACTCAATTTTAGTGCGTGTCCCCTGGTTCTGGTGTTGTGCGAGAGGGAGAAGAATTTCCCTCTATCCACTCTCTCCATCCCATGCATAATTTTATAAGTCTCAATCATGTCCCCCCTCAGGCGCCTTTTTTCTAGGCTGAAAAGCCCCAGACGCTGTAGCCTTTCCTCGTAAGGGAGGTGCTCCAGCCCACTAATCATTCTGGTCGCTCTTTTCTGCACCTTTTCCAATTCAGCTATATCCTTTTTGAGGTATGGTGACCAGAACTGGACACAATACTCCAGATGTGGCCTTACCATCGATTTGTACAAAGGCATAATGATATTGGCCGTTTTATTCTCAATCCCCTTTTTAATGATCCCGAGCATGGAATTGGCCTTCTTCACAGCCGCCGCACACTGGGTCGACACTTTCATCGACCTGTCCACCAGGACCCCAAGATCTCTCTCTTGATCCGTCACAGACAACTCAGAACCCATTAGCGTATATGTGAAATTTTGGTTTCTTGCCCCAATGTGCATCACTTTGCACTTACTTACATTGAAGCGCATCTGCCATTTTGCTGCCCATTCTCCCAGTTTGGAGAGATCCTTCTGGAGCTCTTCACAATCCCTGCTGGTCTTTACCACCCGGAAAAGTTTAGTGTCATCCGCAAACTTGGCCACCTCACTGCCTATCCCCAAGTCCAGGTCATTTATGAATAAGTTGAAAAGCACCGGTCCCAAGACCGATCCTTGGGGCACACCGCTTTTCACCTCTCGCCATTGTGAAAATTGCCCATTGACTCCCACTCGCTGTTTCCTGGTCTTCAACCAGTTCCTAATCCACAAGAGGACCTGCCCTCTTATTCCCTGACTGTGGAGTTTTCTCAGGAGCCTTTCATGAGGGACCGTGTCAAACGCCTTCTGAAAATCCAGATATATAATATCCACGGGTTCGCTCGCATCCACATGCCTGTTGACCTTTTCAAAAAATTCTAACAGGTTTGTGAGGCAAGACTTCCCCTTGCAGAAGCCATGCTGACTCTCCCTCAGCAGAGCTTGTTCTTCTATGTATTTTAAGATTTTATCCTTAATGAGACTTTCCACCATCTTCCCTGGAACAGATGTTAGGCTGACCGGCCTGTAGTTCCCCGGGTCCCCCCTCCTTCCTTTTTTAAAGATTGGCGTGACATTAGCTATCCTCCAATCCTCTGGCACAGTGGCCGTTTTAAGGGACAAGTTGCATATTTTGGTCAAGAGGTCAGCAACTTCATTCTTGAGTTCCTTCAGAACTCTTGGGTGGATGCCATCCGGGCCTGGTGATTTATTGATCTTTATTTTGTCAATTAAGTCTGAGACGTCTTCTCTTTTAACCTCTATTTGACTTAATTCTTTAGTCAGGGGAGACCGTTCCGGCAGCGGTATTTGCCCGAGGTCTTCTGCCGTGAAGACAGATGCAAAGAACTCATTTAATTTCTCTGCAGTCTCCAAGTCCCCTTTTATCACCCCTTTCTCTCCCTCACCATCCAGCGGACCCACCGTTTCCCTGGCAGGTTTCCTGCTTCTAACATATTTGAAGAAGCTTTTATTATTCCCTTTTATGTTGCCTGCCATACGTTCCTCAAAGTCTTTCTTGGCCTCCCGTATCATCTTTTTACATTTCTTTTGCCACAGTTTGTGCTCCTGTTTATTTTCCTCATTAGGGCAAGACTTCCATTTACGGAAGGAAGCTTCCTTGCCTTTTATAGCCTCCTTAACTGTGCTTGTTAGCCATGCCGGCATCCTCCTGGACTTGGTCGAGCCCTTCCTCCTTTGTGGGATACACTCCCGCTGGGCCTCTACGACTGTTGTTTTAAACAGCCTCCATGCACTCTGGAGCGATTGGACTCCTTTTACCTTCCCTTTCAGCTTTTTCTTAACTAGTCTTCTCATTTTGGGGAAGTCTGCCCTTCGGAAGTCAAGGGTTTTCGTGTCAGATTTGCTCGGCACTCTCCCTCCGACATGCATGGCGAAACAGATCGCAGCATGGTCACTGTTCCCCAACGGTTCGGTAACATTTACCTCCCTGACCAGATCTTGAGTGCCACACAGTATCAAGTCCAGAGTCACCTGTCCTCTGGTCGGTTCCAGAGACCCCAGGATCCATCCCTGGCACCGACTCAAGGGAGGGCTGGGAGATGTCTCTGCCTGAGTCCCTGGGAGCTGCTGCCAGTCAGCGTGGACAGTACTGAGCTAGATGGGTCAAGGGGTCTGCCCCTGAAGTCTGTGAATGCCTCCCCGAAACAGCTCAGGCTGGGAGGAAGAGTGGCGTTCAGGACTAAGACACCCCCTGCCTTCTCCTTTGCTGTCGTGGGCCTAAAATCTATTCCCGAACTAACGGGTTCTTCTGAACAAGGGAAGGTGTCAAGTTCTGGGCCCAAAGAGAACCAAGAGAAGGATGACTGAAGTTGCCGGTTCCTCTGTTTGGCTCTGATGCTGAAATAAGGCAGGCAAACTGGCACGTTCCAAAGGCCTTTGCTGACGCCATGACAGGCCGAGTCCTGGATGGCATCAGCCACAAGCCTTGGAGGTGATCCGGCAAACGGATGTGGCTCTTGGTACATAAGAACAGAAGAAGAGCTGTGCAGCTGGATCAGGCCAAAGGCCCCTCTAGTCCAGCTTCCTGTATCTCACAGTGGCCTCAGGGAGCACACAAGACA
This sequence comes from Plestiodon gilberti rubricaudatus, assembly GCA_026170595.1. Lineage (NCBI taxonomy): Eukaryota > Metazoa > Chordata > Lepidosauria > Squamata > Scincidae > Plestiodon > Plestiodon gilberti. Next base: position 262,515,889 of record JANXHW010000002.1, on the reverse strand, counting down.
ACAAGATACCTGTATCCTGTCTCCACTCCCCGGCATCTGGCATTCTTAGATAGCCTACTTCTAAAATCAGGAGGTTGAATATACCCATCATGGCTTGTAACCTGTGATGAACATTTCCTCCATAAATCTGTCCAATTCCCTTTTAAAGACATCCAAACCAGGTGCCATCACCACATCCTGTAGCAAGGAGTTCCACAGACTAATTACACGCTGGGTCAAGAAATATTTTCTTTTGTCCGTTCTAGCTCTCCCTCCACTCAATTTTAGTGCATGTCCTCTGCTTCCACTTCTACTTGAATGTAAAACCTCCCATGTGAGTAACTGGATCAGAACCCCATCAGGCTGCCTGGGAAATGAAGGCCCAGGGTAGTATTATGACCGTGGTGACCCTGAAATGGTTCTGTCCCATATACTGTGTGAGTTTAGCCATTTTCTTGTTACAAGGGACACTTGTTAGCTGAAGGTGTTTTTTCTACTGAAGAATGTGCTTTGACTTTCTTGTATCATTTTGGCACAATATTTTGCAAGGTTCGGTTTATTCTTAAACATGCCAATAGGTTTCTAGACAACATTTTGGGAAAATCATATGATTTTGGAGAAATCAAAGTAAAAAACATGGTTATTGCTCATGTCAATCTTATATAACAAGGTTTTGGAAAAACAAGCTCACTACACATGTTTAGTTTTATGTAACAGTTATATTCCAAATAATAAAGTGGATGGGATAGTCTTTGTTTCCATGGATACAGGTGAAAGTATAAAACACAGAGCACCTTTGGAACGGTGTGCACTCCTTCGCAACGAGCCTGCGCCAGGAGGGTTGGCCTGCACACTGAGCAATTGCTCTTATAATAAAAGAAACAGAAAAACTTCCGAACTAGAAGCTGCCTTGTGACCTGAGTGTTGAACTTCTCCAGATCAAACCCCAGGGGAGCAAATTCGAGCGGTTCCCCAACAGTGCCCCCAGTGCAACAGGCCAATCAGAGTCCAGCTCTCACGGTAACATCAGGCAGAGGCAATGGGGAACCACACCTCCTTCAGGTAAGCCTGATGATACCCACTTTCACTGGAGAGATGATGGACGGGCAGATCAGGCAAAATCCCCTCCCGCACAGCAGCGCCTGGTTCTCGACAAACCACCAATGAATGGGCTACAAACTGCAGAGGAAGGAGAATGAGGTGGCGGGACAAGCCCTGTCAGGTACAAGTGGCTCATTTTACAGACCTGGCATGACCCAAACTGGGATTTGATACATTTCACAATTGTTTTATTTATCTAGACATTTATATCCTGCGGTTTCATCCTCAAAGAGTACCAGTCAGGCCAAGCGCAGGCACGCTGAGGGCACAAGTTCCAGCCCCACACGCCCCACTTCTATGCTGCAGTCCTGACAGTGGGCAACAAGAAGAGGAGGAGCTCATGCCTTTGGTTCCTACACACCAGGGAGAAAGGGCGTCCTTACCCAGAGAGGCCCCATAATTCTCCAGCGTGACTTCCCTGTACAGAGTGTTTTGGCCTGGATCCAGCAGAGGGCTCCCCTCCTCCGTGAAGCGCACAGCCACCTCCTCGAAGGACCCTGGACCCTGGAAGGAAAAGACAGTCTGTCCTCTCAAATAAGGACCCACCCTTTGGACATAACATCTCCCTGCTCTTTACCCTCAGACTGAAAAGAGAAACTAAGTTGGGTTCAATTGGGCATTTTCCTGCAGTATATTTGGCAAATGAGACCAGTTGTTTGCCTGGGTGTTTCTTCTTTTTCTGACAGGACAAATGCCAGCCCTGCCTGGCGCTTGGGGTCCTGAAGGAACACCACATCGCCCATTGAGTGATCGCACCAACAGTACTTGCCTGGGAGGCAGGACAACCTCCCTGTCCTTGAAAAGCCGACTAGGAAATGTTGGCAGTCACAAATACAACAAGGGACGCAGAACATCATTGAACCTTCTTTTCAATATATTTGGTAAACTTATACAGTATGTACATTTAGCTACACTGACTGGAATCCATGAATTCTATTTCTGGGTGAGGGAAGGGAGCAGGAGGTTGCAGCCTGCAGAGGGGGCACCTCCGAGGGCCAGGAGGAACAAGCAGCCATTCTGGCATCCCTGCAGCCCTGGCAATCCCTCTGCCCAAGCGGGGGGGGGGGGGGATCTGATAGGGATGCTCAGGTGTGGCCTCTTGGAAAGACTGGTGCCAACTTTGACCTTGCAAAGAAGTGTAATGGCTCATCACAGAAAGCATACAATTCAAAACAGATAAGATTGTGTTGATTTGTCCCCTTTCCAAACATACAGGCATGTAACCAGAAAGGCGCCTTCCAGTGTCGCAGTCTTTGAGGCCAGCGTTCCGACAGGCCCACGTACAGGCCGACACGTACAGTTCCGACAGGCCCACGTCCTCTTGGATTCACAAACTCTCTCCTGCTGCTGTGCTCTGTCCCTTTCAGACCCCCCTTCCCTGGCCCTTTGCCTCTCCGGGACCTCCTCCCCACCCACCCCAGCTCAGCCTTATTTGGCTTTTGAGGGCTCCTCTTCTTTGCAGAGTTTGTTCGTCACACACAGCCTGTCTCCAAGCATTCCTGGGTTTTATAGCTGTTTGCTTACTCTCTGCTCAGTCAATCACAATGAAGGACTACCTGGAACCGGAGGACAGCTAACATTCTCTGATGCCTGGTCTTGCTGTGAGGCCAATAATCTGCTGGGTTCAGACATGTCAGAACTTCTGCCTTTCTTCCGCCATCTTCTCTTGCTTGCTCACTCACTCACTCACTCACTCACTCACTGCTGTGCCCATCTGGCATTCATTTAGAGATCAAAGTCTAAAAGTAATCATGTTAAAGCAAACGGCCAGCAGGAGGCGCACACTGCTCCATTAGCAGAGGAGAGGGCAGAAGCTCCCTGGAGAGAGTTGCAGGACACTTAAAACTATTTCTAAGGACAGTGCTGCATGTGACTTTCACTCCTGAACGGTTGGGGAGAAAAGGCTGTGTGTGAGGGTGGATTAATAATAGGAGACAAATTACAAGATTTTACTGGTCAACTGACCAAGATTCCAACCCTTGGAGTTCACACACACTCTTCTTCTAAGTGGCCAAAAACTATATGATCTCTCACAGCAAGGTCTGTAAGAAGAAGGAGGCACCTAAGAAGTGTCTTGCCCATTGTCCTGGTGATCTGCCCCTTACCTGAGCAGGCTGTGGAGTTGCTGATTCTGCCCCATGCCAAAGAGGAGACGGTCTGGAACGTGGCCCCGACGCCATCCCACTGCCTGTGAGGGGGACAAACATGATGGGAAGAATTTTATCCTTCCTGCCCTTTTCAAACTTCACTTTCTTGTGCAATTTGACACTATTTCCCTATGTGCTCCGTAGCTCTGGTTCTGAGCCAGAAATGACTCAGTGGGGTGAGCCCCACACATCTTCAGTCTCTTTCTTCAAATTCTTCCTTCTTTGTCCCTGTTTCTTCACTTCTCTGTGTATCTAGTCACCTCCCTCCTCCCCTTGAAATCTCCTTGCAATACTGCTCCTTCAAAGTGTTTCAGGCCCTCCGAGACTCATGTTCCCTGCTACATTTTCTGCCTCAGATCAGTCCTCCTGCTTCTATATTTCACAAAGCCCAGTCCCTAAGACTGAAATTTAGCAGCATCCAAGACAGGTGCTGTATCGATTCCAGGTGAGGTCCTGTAACGTGGACCATGAGAGTTGAGGTGGGGGGAAACCCTGATTTGCAGGTGTGGGGGTTGAGGGTTGTATGTAGGGGTGTCTTGGCAGGGCTGTTTCCCATAACAGACACTTCAGTTCTGGGTGGAAGCTCAGTTATCTCTGTATGTGGAAAGAGACCCCTCTCCTCCCCCTGGTGAGTCACACACCTTGAATGATGCAGATGTTTTGACACAGGCTATGTAAGGGCAGGACAGACATTTGGGCCGTTATCTTCCCTGCTCAGTTGCTGGGGGGCTCACCCTGCTTTGTTCCTTCTTCTGAAGAGATCCGCTCTCTAGCAAACTCCTTGGTTCTTCTGGATCAGGTTCGGATACTGGAAGGATCCTTTTCAGCAGCAATATCCAGCTCTGTCTTATGATTTTTATCCCAGTTGCCTCTGTTTAAACCAGGAGCAAAATAGTTACAACCATTTAAACAATATCAACAATATAGCATACATTAAAAATACAACACAGTTTAAAAACACCTACACCCTCAATTTCAGGTTTACAATATTGTTCTGCTTCTCTTCCACGTCCTGCTGTTTTTTGCACCCATTTCTGTAATGAATGGCCCCTTTCTGTTCTGGCTTTTACACTGTCCCTGTCAAAATCCCTCCATAGAAATGAAACTATTTAAGAACAGACCCAAAGCTTAGTATGCAACTGGGGGGGTGGGGGTGGGATTGTCTCACTTCCTCTTCTCAGCCCCCTCCCTTTTCCTTTCACTGGCTGCCCGAGTCTGGCATCTCTGCCCCTCTGGGGGCTTCTCTCCCATCCCTCTCTAGTCTTTAAACCCACCGCAGCCCCGAGACCCCCTGTCAAGATATTGAAAGATAGGTGAAGGAACAGTTGGGTCACAGGGGAGGGAGCACTGTGGGGGGGCAAAGCCTTGCTTTGGTTTTACTTAGGTGATCCAACTGAGCCTGGAGAGGAGAAGCTCAGGGAGTTTTTGTGAGAAAAGGCGGTGTCATGCATAAGGGAGTAGAACCCCCCCCCCTTCTACACTGGTAACGTTGCCAGGGCCAATTTCTATTTCCACTGGATGTGGCAGGCTAGCGCTTCTTCCCTATCAACAATCGCGCAGCACCTCAGGATTGCTTCAAAAAACCTTTTCTTTGAAGCTTTTTACAAACGATGCACTAAGCTCAAACTGGTTAAAATGATTGTTGAATTTACTGCACAGTACTCTCTTATCAGCTCAGTTGTCAGGACATTTGCTCTTTGATGTTCTTCTGATGGTGCTCTTTCAGGGAGAGGCTTGATCTTCTCTTCACAGCATCTGACCCACAGACTCCCTCGGCAAAGCCCTCCTCCCTTTTTCCTCCACACTCCATGCCAACTGCCTTTTCCAACTGCCATTCATTCTCCACTGCTTCCCCCCCCCCACCACCACAGGAAAGTTCTTTTAACCCTGTAGTGTCCTTCTCCCATCCCTGGTGTGGCATCAACATTATTCCCCACTACTGTCCCCTGGACAGTGTGGAATAAGCAGCACACCGCCTTTTGTCACAAAACCTCCCTGAGCTTCTCCCTCTCCAGGCTCAGCTGGATCACCTAAGCAGAACCAAAGCAAGGCTTTGTCCCCCACAGTGCTCCCTCCCCTGTGACCCAACTGTTCCTTCGCCTATCTTTCAATAGCTTGACAGGCTGTGTGCTGCTTATTCCACACTGTCCTCTAAGGCGCCAGGGGACAGTAGTGGGGAATAATGTTGATGACACACCAGGGACACAGGGATGAGAAAAGGACACTACAGGATTAAAAGAACTTTCCTGTGGTGGGGAAAAGCAGTTGGAAAAGGCAGTTGGAATGGAATGTGGAGGAGGGTGAAAAAGGTAAGAGGGCTTCGCTGAGGCGGGTCAGATGCTGGGGAGTGAAGAGAACACCAGAACCAGGGGACATGCACTAAAACTGAGTGGAGGGAGAGTTAGAACGGACAAAAGAAAATATTTCTTTACCCAGCGTGTAATTCATCTGTGGAACTCCTTGCCACAGGATGTGGTGATGGCACCTGGCCTGGATGCCTTTAAAATGGGTTTGGACAGATTCATGGAGGAAAAGACCATCACAGGTTACAAGCCATAAGCAACCTCCTGGCTTTAGAAGTAGGTTTTCTCTCTGCCAGGTGCAGGGGAGTGGCAGCAGGAAACAGGTTATCTTGTTGGCTGTGTGCTCCCTGAGGCATCTGGTGAGGCCACTGTGTGGTAACAGGAAGCTGGACTAGATGGGCCTTTGGCCTGATCCAGCAGCCAGGCTCTTCTTATGTTCTTATGACGTGACAGAAGCCAGAGCCCCATTGGATAGCCAAACCTTGGAGGAGATGTTTAAAATGCAAAGGGGGAAATGCTGCGTGTATTTGGGAGAGACTGAGTGACACCTCCTGGGAATCTTTAAGGGGGGGGACACAGGCGATATTTTCACCACAGTGTTTTAAACATGCTGAGAAGTCGTAGACCTGCCGAATGTCTGCCTGCCAGGAAAGGGCACGAGAGTCATGCCAGAAAAGAAGGTGGCAACCTGGTTCGCCCTTTGGGTTTGGGGGAAGCTGATTCCCCCCAGATTTACAGATCCCGCTCAGCACCGACCGCTCAGGCTGGCGCAGAGCCTCCTGCAGGATCCGACCCGGCAGCGTCACCACCAGAGCCGGCACAGCGAGCCCAGAGCCGGCTGGGGGCTGAGCTGCGGGTCGGACTCGCGGGCTGGACCCTCCGCTCTGCCGGGACTCACCGAGCAGCAGCCCTCCGTCCCTCCCGGCGGGGAAGCCCAGGCAGGCGGCAGCAGCTGCCGCACGACCCTCCGTCGCCTCCTCCGCCCTCCTCTTCCTGCTGCCTCCTCGTCCCTTTCCTTCCCCGCCCTCCTGCACCAGCCGCTCCGCAGCCGCTCCGGAGCCGAGTCCCCACCCCGCGCAGGGAGAGGCGTTTCCACGACGAGCATCTGCATCCCGCCCCTTCTCGTTAACCCTTTCACGACTCCCCAGCGGCAGCCCTGACATTCCGCCTTTGTCCAGCCTCGCCCGTTCCCCAGACTCCTCGAAGGAGGATGCGGAGACTTCGGGATCCTTTAGAAGTAGGTTTTCTCTGTGCCAGGTGCACGGGAGTGGCAGCAGGAAACAGGTTATCTTGTTGTCTTGTGTGCTCCCTGAGGCATCTGGTGGGGCCGCTGTGAGATACAGGAAGCAGCTGGACTATATGGGCCCTTGGCCTGATCCAGCAGGGCTCTTCTGATGGCCTTATGATCCAGCCTCTCCCGGAAAGAGCACCAGCGGAGGAACAACACCGAAAAGCAAACGTCCTGAGAGCGGAGTTGGTAGAGGGGGGGGGGTTTACTCCCCTACGTATGACACCCCCCTTCACCCCAATGTGCTTTGGACTTTTAACCCTTAGAGTGCCTGTCAGCCGAGAGGAAAATCTCTGCAGATGATCCAAGTCTCGGCCTCCCAACTCCCAGGAGGACGGGGAGGTGCATCCCCTCCTCCTGGCTAGATTAGAAGGGGGCACTCCCCTGGCACTGGACTCCAAGGAAGGGGACGGATCCACCCCGTGGCAGCCGCTTGTTCTCCAGCGGTATTACACACCGGGGTTCAGCTTCCCGCTCCCTCGCTGCCTGTCCGAGGAGAAAGAACCCTGCCACCACCGCCACCAACGCTTCTTAACCGCGCCCCCCTCCCCGCAAACCCCTCCCGGGCCGCGAGCCTTTCTCCTTCGACTCGCTGGGAGTGGGAGTGGCTCCTCCCCCCCCCAAACAGCAAGCGGAGGGGGGAGAGAGGCAGGTTGCGGGGTGTCCAGCCACGACGTCCACGCGCGTTGCAGCCAGACGGGTCATACAAACAAAGAGCAAGTCAGGAGCCCGCTGAACGACAAAGGGGAGGGCGGGGGGGCTCCGCTCGCCTCTGCTCTCCAAGACAACACACGACAGCCGCGAGAGGTGCACCGGGAAAGAGCCGTGGCCGTGCAGTGGACGGGAACGCGCGCCCCGCACCCCAGAGAGGCAAAAGCGCTCCGCGCGCAGCCTCGCGACCTGGCCCCAGCCTGCAGGCGCGCGCTCCCCCCAGCTAGACAAACAACAGCTGTGCAGAGCAGACACAACTTGCGGCCAGCTGGAGGCGCGCAAGGAGACCGACCTACCGACGGGCGGGCAGACTGGGAAGGGGAACGTCCGAGCGAACGCAGAGAAACACACACACCCCTCCCGCGGCGCCCCTTCTCCGCAGGGATCGGAGCCTCCGCGCCCCAACCCTGGCCGGGCTTCCCAACCAGCTGCTTGGGCGCTGCGCGGAGCTCACAGCTGGTGCGCCTGCCTCATCCACCTGCCCCCCCCCCCCCCAGTTTCAGGAACACTGGACCAGTTTCAGGTTTACACTATTGTTCTCCAGTGTCCCTCCTACATCCCGCTGTTTTTGCATCGCTTTCAGTGCGGAACGGGCCCTCCTAGCCCTCCCTGTTCTGGCGTTTACACCGTCCCTGTCAAAAAAAACCCCACCATAAAAACAAAGCCTTCCAAGAGCAGACCGAAACTTTAGCATGAAACTGGGTGTGTGCAGCGTCTGGGTTGCAACCTCACAGCCCCCTCCCCTGCCGCTTCACCGGCTTTCCTTTGAGCCTGGGCGTCTTTGCCCACCTGGGGGGCTTCTCTCCCACCCGTTTCTATACCTTTCCACCATCGCAGACCTGGGATTCCCCTTCGCCCCCAAAGGGTTTTGGACTCACCAAGAGAAGCTGCCGACCTCAGACACGTGGGTGGGGAAGGCAAAGGAAGGGGCGGAGCAGGAAGTCGCTTCCCCATTCACTCCCCCTCCCCCCCATTCGCCCTGCTAGGAATCCGGAGTCGCTCTGTAGTAGTAACCCTTGGAGTGCCGCCAGCCGAGAGATCCAAGTCTCGACCCTCCAACTCCCAGGCAGGATCTCCTCCCCCCTTCCCCCATTCCGGATGCAGCATCTGGTGCACGTGCCCAGCACAGACTCTGGGGCTCCTTCTGGGGCTGATCTTCTCCTCTCCCCCCAGGCTGCAAGTGGCCAACTCGGACCGCAGCTCTTCCCGGGGTCTCTTTTCCAGCCTGCCTGGCATCCTGTCGTCGCTGGTCGGAAGATCCTTGCAGGCAGAGGAGGACCCAGACAAGTTGCAGCCGGAAATCTTGTGAGCAGCCCGAAGGGGGACAGAGGTGCTGACAGGCCCGGGGCATGTGCCCCAAAAGCTGCTGCAGTTGCGATTCACCTTCACTGTGTGGCACATTCTTGGCTGGTGCGTAGCAAAAGTAGGAGAGAGAGCGGGGTCTTTTGCGTGGCTGTCATGTCTTCCTCCTGCGAGGTCTCTTTGCAGCACTGACTGCGTGTGGCAGACCTGGAACCCCTCTCTCTGTGTGCCCATTTCACTGCTTTCCTAGCGATGTTCATGTCCTCCTCCTTACGCAGCATTTCGTTGTTTGAATCTTACATCGATTCCATTTTTGAACAGCTCCACCTTTGATGATTAACCTGGGATGACTCACAATCAGGTCATGATGGCTCCTTAATGCTGCTGCTCACTTTTTTTTTAATGTGCTGCTCTTATGTGGGGCTTCCACCGACCGGGTCTGCTCCTGCTGGCTACACCATTCCCTGGGCTGGGCGGGTCCCCTTTTTTACATGGGGTATAGTATAACATCAAGTTGGAACCTATATCTGCCTACCTCTTGGTGTGCTGAGAGTTTACAATTACAGTTTACTGGGATTTTCAAATTGTAAGCACCTTGGGGCAGGGACCTAGCTGTCTGAACTTGTTGATCTTGCCCCAGTCAGTACCTCTCAGGTAAACCTACCTCACAGGGTTGTTGTGTGTGAGGATGTAATGGGAGGTGAAAAGCATGTACACTGGCCTGAGTGGCTTAGGAGAAAGATGGGATACAAAAGATCTTGATCACCAAAGATTCACACGCAAAACACACAACCTTTATTTAGTTATAAGATTGTAAGTAACTCGCCACTTGGCTCCATAATGAAGCCCCCATGACAGCTAACAACTGCCTTAAGAAAATACAATTTAAAAGGAGAGTTCAGAACCAAAGCTAAAAACTAAAGAGAATCTGCAGCATCAGTACAAACTCCACATCATAAAAGGAGACAACTTGCAAAACAGCAAATCAAGATGACCGAAATATACACCTCACTAAAACACAACAAGCCAAGGAAGCTGGTAACGCAGTAATTTCACGCGGTCACGAAAACAGCCCCCCTCAGCCAACCCTGCTGCATCTGCAGGGACTCACTGACCCACACGCAGAGCACCCCACAGGAGCCCAAGGGGGGGGGACCTGTCTGGGGGAAACACAGAGATCTGGTGCAGAGGTATAGCTATGCCATGGGGGGGGGGGCACCGACGCGACACCTCCACGTGACGCCGCAAGCCCTGCCCCGGGGTGTGACATCACTGCCGCTGCGTCGCTGCGAATTTCGACGTCACGGCATCACGAAAGCACACACACCCACACCCACGTTTTCGCCACCTTTTCTGGGACATACGGAGCCAGGGAGGGTGGAAGGGCCAATCCTCCCGCCCTCCCAGGCTTCGTGCGGCCTAAAAAAGGCCGCAAAAACGCAGGGGTGTGGGTGTGCTTTCGCACTGTGGAGTCACGAAAATTCGGCGGTCGCACAGCGGCAGTAACCCCCCTCCAGAGCACCACTACACCCATGCTGCCCTGGGGCCCACCCCCCGCCCCCTAACGACACCACTGATCTGGTACAGGAAGTGCCGTACCTGGAACACAAAGAAAGCCCAGCTGGATCAGGCCAAAGGGGCTCCCCTAGTCCTGCATCCTGTTTCCCACACAGCTCACCAGTTGTCTCTGAGAAGCAGCCCTGAAGCAGCAGGAGAAAAAAGCGTGGCTCTCTCGCCATTGCTCCCCTGCAGAGAGGAACTGGACGCCATTGGCATAGCTAAGCGGGGGCGGGGGGATGCTGTGCTCCCGGGTGCCACCCAGAAATCGCCTCAGGAGGGGGGTGACATGCGCTGCACCCGGTTTTGGTTTTTTGGCTTTGGAAAACCATTTAAAAGCATTGCCCCTTTCCCCTTCTAAACTATTTCACAAACGGCACAAGCGCTGATGGCGGAAATGGCTGGAAATCAACAAGCACTTCCGAAGCTCTCCCTCAGAGAGCAATCGGACATACAGAGGCACAGGCAGGTGGCGGGGCAAGGGGGTGGCGGCAAACGACCGCCTTTCGTTAAAAGGGATGGGGGGGGGGGTTGGACCCTCAGGCAAGCAGATATTTTTTAAAAAATTAGAAAACTGCTGAGTGTGATGTGTGCTTTCGCGCTGTGGCGCCACCGAAATGACGTCACGCACTTCCAGGGGTGACATTTTGAGTTTTGCTCCCAGGTCCCACAGTGGCTAGCGATGCCACTGTCGGACGCACACTGCTGCTGCAGCCGGAGCTCCCACACAGCCCTCACGGCTAGTGGCCGTTGACAGACCGGTCCTCCGTGAATGGGTCCAACCCTCCCCCCCCGCGGCCTCCGTTTTCTCCGCCCCAGAAGACAGCTGACTGTCAAAGGGAGTCTTGGAGGCTATGCTCAAAAAGGAGAGACGGGAGGGGGGTGTCTTCAATGCAGGGGGTTATTTTGTGAATGTCTGACAGGCGACATAAGAGTAGTGGGGGGGGGGCTTGGTGGAGGGTGTTATAACTCTGGGGTGTTACCAAAAGAGCTGGCAAAGGGAATTCTGGTAGAGGGATCTTTAGACTGGATAACCGATCAGGGTAATGCAGAGAATCCCTTTCCCCTCCAAGAAGAGGAGAGGGATCACCTTCCGTGAAGATCACACTTTTATTATAAAAGAATAAAGATAAAAATGTTGCAAACAAAGAAATCTGTTTCTTTATTCTAAAATAGTGTACTGAGTTCCTGTCTTATGGTGATGGTTGCTTGTAATGTAGTGTATAACTGGGAAGGGAAAGAAAAGAAAAGGTGGGGGGGGACACGACACACACATAGTGTACCTAATGAGAGAAAAAGATTGGTGTGAGATCTATTCGCAACAGGTGTCCTACTCGTTTCTTACTGATGTCATTAAGCCGAGGATGGACAGAAATAAGCACAATCACAGAAGAAAAACATGCAAATCTTGAGCATATTTCCAAGTTATGAGAGACTCCAAGTACGCGGAGAGAGCCCAATTGTCATACGGGCCTCCCTTTCAGACTTTTTCATCTCAGCCCCAACTGAAGCTTTCCTGACACTCCAGTCACATATGTATGTAGGGGCAGGAGAAAATGGTGATAATAAAATAAATACAACACCTCTAATAAATAAAAACACACAACACCTCTAACTTTGAAAAAATAAATAAAATCACGTAATTTTGCATCATTCTTCATTTACTGACACTATACAACAGTGGTTCCCAACCTTTTTAGCACTGGGACCCTTTTGTAGAATGACAATCTGTCAGGATCCCCCTAAGACCTAGGGTCGGAAGTGATGTAACCCCTGCTAACTGGGCAAGAGGCACTTTTTCAATTGGTGCTCCTCTTATATTTAGCAGGGGGAGAGTAACTGCCCCCCTTTCACCCCAGCACAGTGTCTTTTTCTGGTGGCTGTTTGCTGGTGTTCTTCTGCCTCTTTTTTAGATTGTGAGCCCTTTGGGGACAGGGAGCCATTTAATCATTTGATTTTGTCTGTAAACTGCTTTGTGAACTTTGTGTTGAAAAGCGGTATATAAATACTGTTAATAATAATAATAATAATAATAATAATAATAATAATAATGTAAGTAAGCAGGAAGCGATGTCATTGTTTTTAATGTTACACTGTTTAATAAAAAACACTTCTTAAAATAAATCACATTTTTAAAGTTGTACTCATGCAGTCCCATGGGGGGGGAGGGGAGGGAGCTAATAGTATTTACAGAGATGCTAAAAGGGAAGCAGAAAGTAACACGAGATGAGCAAACAAGCCCCAAGAGAGCATCAGAAACTTTTCTCTGCAGTGGGAGGGGGAAAGGAGTGAGCCGCCATCTTGGGTGTGGCCATCCAGCCAACATCTGGCAACCCCCCCAGAAACTGCTTCACAACCCCCTTGGGGGTCCCGACCACTGGTGTACAACCTATACCACCCACCTAGGTCACTTTTAAAGTGGTGAACAGCGCAATCCTGCGCAAAGATCTGCGGCCTTCCCGGGCCACTCTGGCGCAGCCCGGGGTCTCCACGGGGTAAGGGGACATTCGCCCCCTTCCCCCGGTGTAATGCAGAAAGGCCCTGATGGGCCTCCTCAGGTGTTCGCTGGCCAAGGAGGTCGTGTAACGGCTGCTGAGACTGGGAATGGGGCTGGAGATATCGTGGCCGACATCTCCGCCCCTTCCTGGGCCAGCTCGGCCAACCGCCACCCTCCCTTGCCGCCCGGCCCGCCCTCGCACCCACCAGTGGGAACCTTACCTTCCTCCGGTGGTGGCTGGGTTGGTTCTGCGGCGAAGTGAGGGCTGCCGGCCTGTGCTCTGGCAGCACTTACTCGCTGGGTGTCAAAAATGTGCTTTACACCACCCTCCACCTGCGAAGCATGCACTCCACAGGTGGAAAGTTACGAAGGATTGTGCCATAAGTAAAGGTATCCCCTGACAATTAAGTCCAGTCGTGTCTGACTCTAGGGTGTGGTGCTCATCCCCGTTATGAAGCCGAAGAGCCAGCGCTGTCCGAAGACGCTTCCGTGGTCATGTGGCCAGCATGACTCTCCTTGCCGCAGCACGTAGCATGCGGCTGGATAGGGAACACTGTTAACTTCCCGCAAGCGGTACCTATTTATCTACTCACATTAACGTGCTTTCAAACTGCTAGGTTGGAAAAAGAGGAAAATTTTTAAATAAAAACACAGAACACTTTCTGCTATTTCATTTTGGTTAAACACCGAAATCTGTGACAAAATAAAAACATTTTCTCCCACCTCTACTTATATGGTTTCTCTCGTGTGACTTTTTTTATGCCGGGTCAGGCTTGAGCTCCAACTAAAGATTTTTCCACATTCCAAACATTTATATGGTTTCTCCCCTGTATGGGTTATTCGATGCACATTCAGGCCTGAACTCCGACTAAAGCTTTTCCCACACTCCAAGCATTTATATGGTTTCTCCCCAGTGTGGGTTCTTTGATGTGAAGTCAGGTCAGAGCTCTGAATGAAGCTCTTTCCACACTCCAAGCACTTATATGGTTTCTCCCCTGTGTGGGTTCTTTGATGTGAAGTCAGGACAGAGCTCCGAATGAAGCTCTTCCCACACTCCAAGCATTTATATGGCTTCTCCCTTGTGTGGGTTCTTTGATGCAATGTCAGACTTGAAGTCCAACTGAAGCTCTTCCCACACTCCAAGCATTTATATGGTTTCTCCCCTGTGTGGGTTTTTTGATGCATAGTCAGGCTTCTGCTCACATTGAAGCTCTTTCCACACTCCAAGCATTGATATGGTTTCTCCCCTGTGTGGGTTCTTTGATGCACTGACAGGCTTCTGCTCTCACTGAAGCTCTTCCCACACTCTAAGCACTTATATGGTTTCTCCTTTGTGTGGGTTATCTGATGCATACTCAGGTTGTCGCTCCTACTGAAACACTTTCCACACTCCAAGCATTTATACGGTTTCTCTCCTGTGTGGGTTTTTTGATGCACAGTCAGATTTGAACTCTGGCTGAAGCACTTTCCACACTCCAAGCATTTAAATACTTTCTCCCCTGTGTGGATTCTTTGATGCACAGGCAGGTCCCAGCTCCGAATGAAACTCTTTCCACACTCCAAGCATTTGTATGGCTTCTCCCCTGTATGGGTTCTTTGATGATAGGTCAGGTGACACCTCCGAATGAAACTCTTTCCACACTCTAAACATTTGTATGGTTTCTCCTCTTTGTGGGTTCTTTGATGAGCAATCAGTTTTGAATTCTTGATGAAGCTCTTTCCACACTCCAAGCATTTGTATGGTTTCTCCCCTGTGTGGGTTCTTTGATGCACAGTCAGGTCCCAGCTCCGAATGAAGCTCTTTCCACACTCCAAGCATTTGTATGGTTTCTCCCCTGTGTGGGTTGTTTGATGAAAAGTCAGGCTTGAACTGTCACTGAAGCTCCTTCCACACTCCAAGCATTTATATGGTTTCTCCCCTCTGTGGTTTCTTTGATGCACAGTCAGGTTCCAGCTCCGAATGAAGCTCTTTCCACACTCCAAGCATTTGTATGGTTTCTCCCCTGTGTGGGTTCTTTGATGAAAGGTGAGGCTTATGTTCTGACTGAAACTCTTTCCACATTCCAAGCATTTGTATGGTTTCTCCCCTGTGTGGGTTCTTAGATGAAAAGTGAGGCTTATGCTCTGATTGAATCTCTTTCCACATTCCAAGCATTTATATGGTTTCTCCCCTGTGTGGGTTCTTTGATGCAAAGTCAGGCTTGAGCTCCAACTAAAACTCTTTCCACAATTCAGGCATTTATATGGTTTCTCCCCTGTGTGGATTCTTTGATGCACAGTCAGACTTATTTTCTGACTGAAGCACTTTCCACATTCCAAGCATTTATATGGTTTCTCCTCTTTGTGGGTTCTTTGATGCACAGTCAGGCTTGTGCTCTCACTAAAGCTCTTTCCGCACTCCAAGCAGTTATATGATTTCTCCCCTGTGTGAGTTCTTTGATGAAAAGTCAGGTTTGAGCTCTGACTGAAGCTCTTTCCACACTCCAAGCATTTATATGGTTTCTCCCCTGTGTGGGTTCTTCGATGTAAAGTTAGGTTTGAGCTCCAAGTAAAGCTCTTTCCACACTCCAAGCACTTATATGGTTTCTCCCCTGTGTGGGTTCTTTGATGAAAAGTCAGGCTTGAGCTCTGACTGAACCTCTTTCCACATTCCAAGCATTTGTATGGTTTCTCCCCTGTGTGTGTTCTTTGATGCAACTTCAAGTGTGAGCTCCAACAAAACCTCTTCCCACAGTCCCAGCATTTATATTTTTCCTCTGTGTGGGTTCTTTGATGTCTTCTACATTTTGATTTACTGCTGATGGTCTTTGCACATTTGTCATAACCCTGACAAACAATAGATTTAGTCCTCCAGACAAGTGCTGGGCTTCCCTCCTGCCTCTCTGATCCACCCAGGTCTCTAAAAGTCACTTCCTGTATGACACACGTTGTCATTTCTGGTGACACCCCACGTGGCTCCCTTTGATCCTCATTGTCTTCTCTGTTGCTTCCTGAACAGAGAGAGAATCTTGATTAGCATTACAATAGGGAAATGGGACCTCTCATGCACACACCTAGACATTTATACTCAGAAGTAAACCTCAGTGGATTCGTGCGCACTGTCCCACCCTCCTATTAAGTGGATGTATTTAGAAGCGAATCTTTCATTTTGCTGCTCCATCCTTCTGGAGCTCTTATCAGGGTCCCCTCTCCTTTTTTTAAAGATTGGCGTGATATTAGCTATTCCCCAATCCTCTGGCCCGGTGACTTATTGATCTTTAATTTGTCAATTAGGTCGGAAATGTCTTCTTTTTTAACCTCTATTTCAGTTAATTCTTTAGTCGGGAGGGGCTGTTCGGGCAGCGGTATCTGCCCGAGGTCTCTGCCGTGAAGACAGATGCAAAGAACTCATATATAATTTCTCTGCAATCTCCAAGTCCCCTTTTATCGCCCCTTTCCCTCCCTCACTGTCCAGTGGGCCAACCACTTCTCTGGCAGGTTTCCTGCTTCTAACATATTTGAGGATGCTTTTATTATTATCCCTTTAACGTTGCATGCCATACGCTCCTCAAAGTCTTTCTTGGCCTCCTATATCATCTTTTTTCATTTCTTTTGCCAGAGTTTGTGTTCCTGTTTATTTTCCTCATTAGGGCAAGACTTCCATTTACGGAAGGAAGCTTCCTTGCCCTTTATAGCCTCTTTCACTGTGCTTGTTAGCCATGCCGATAGCCTCCTGGACTTAGTTGAGCCCTTCCTCCTTTGTGGGATACACTCCTGCTGGGCCTCTATTACTGTTGTTTTAAACAGCCTTCATGCACTCTGCAGAGACTGGACTCTTTTAAGCTTCTCTTTCTGCTTTTTTATAATTAGTCTCCTCATTTGAGGGAAGTCTGCCCTTTGGAAGTTAAGGGATTTTGTGTCAGATTTGCTTGGCACTCTCCCCTGACATGCGTGGTGAAACAGATCGCAGCATGGTCACTGTTCCCCAATGGCTCGGTAACATTTACCTCCCTGACCAGGTCCTGAGTACCACACAATATCAAATCCAGAGTCGCCTGTCCACTGGTTGGCTCTGTGACTAGCTGCTCTAAGACAGAATTATTTAGCATATCCAGAAATCTTGTCTCTCTTTCATGACCAGAGCATGAACTGACCCAGTCAATATGAGGATAATTGAAGTCCCCCATGATTATAACCCTGTCTCTCATTGACACCCAGATTTGTTTCCTCATCTCAAGGTCCCTTTCAGGTTTTTGATCTGGAGGATGATAACATGCCAAAGAATTACCCGTATTTATCGGCATATAACACGCACCTTAGTTTTAACAGTGCTATTTGAGTAAAAAAAACTTTTAAAGCATTTTTCCACCTGTGATTCTCACTTGACTGTAGTTTTCCTGTTCTATGGGACCACCATTGCCACCTACCGTATATTAAAACAATTTTAAATGTGAAAAAATGTCTTATTTAACTGTGAGTGTGTGTGAGAGAGGGGCCCAACACAAAATCAGAGACATAGAAGGGGGGATTGCATTTTCTCAACTACAAAAAATACACTGCACAGATGGGAGCGAAGAATAAAACCTAGCCTGGGACCTTAAAAACACAGCACACCTTCAGTGCATTTACAAAAAGACAGAGTGCATTTCCCTTCCATACAGAAGAACCAAACACATGCTAAAAGAAAGTGCAGAAATGGGGTAGAGGAAGAGATCAGCCACAGAAAGGAGACGGGGACCCCCTCAGGCAAAGTTGCAGAGATTAGCCAACACATTCTTCCAAACCTCAGCATGCGTTAGGGCATGGGTGGGGAACCTCAGGCCCGCGGGCCGAATCCGGCCCCCATTGGATCCGGCCCCCGGAGAGGTTCCCGGGAGGCTGCCCAACCGACCCCCGGAAGCTCTGCTGGGTCCGCGCGGAGCCTCCGGAGGCTGGGAGAGGGCCTTTGCACGTCCTTCCGGGCTGCCGGCTCAGCCCCTTCTGACCAGGCCCTCGTCGGCGATTTCGCACATGTGTACAACGCCGATGAGGGCAAGCTGCCCTCATCGGCGTTGTACGCATGTGCGAAATCGCTGACGAGGGCCTGGTCAGAAGAGGCCGAGCCGGCGAACAAGGAGGACATGCGGAAGCCCTCTCCCAGCCTCCGGTGGCTTCGGGCGGTGAGCGCAGAGCCTCCGGAGGCCAATGGGGGTCGATCCCCCAAAATAATTAATTAATTCAAAATTGCGGCCGGCCTAATGGCCGGCCCACAAACAAATTTGAAATAGTTTAAATGGCCCTCAGCAGGGAAAAGGTTCCCCACCCCTGTATTAGGGTTTCTCCCGCCGGCATGGACCCGAGCTAGGGCTCAGCATGCGTTAGGGTTTCTCCCGCCGGCCTGGAACCGAGCTAGGGCTCAGCATGCGTTAGGGTTTCTCTCACCGGCCTCGAACTGAGCTAGGGCTCAGCATGCGTTAGGGTTTCTCCCGCCGGCCCAGAACCGAGCTAGGGCTCAGCCCGCGTTAGGGTTTCTCCCGCTGGCCCGGAACCGAGCTAGGGCTCAGCATGTGTTAGGGTTTCTCCCGCCGGCCCAGAACCGAGCTAGGGCTCAGCATGCGTTAGGGTTTCTCCCGCCGGCCCAGAACCGAGCTAGGGCTCAGCATGCGTTAGGGTTTCTCCCGCTGGCCCGGAACCGAGCTAGGGCTCAGCATGCGTTAGGGTTTCTCCCGCCGGCCCAGAACCGAGCTAGGGCTCAGCCTGCGTTAGGGTTTCTCCCGCTGGCCCGGAACCGAGCTAGGGCTCAGCATGCGTTAGGGTTTCTCCCGCCGGCCCGGAACCGAGCTAGGGCTCAGCATGCGTTAGGGTTTCTCCCGCTGGCCCGGAACCGAGCTAGGGCTCAGCATGCGTTAGGGTTTCTCCCGCCGGCCCAGAACCGAGCTAGGGCTCAGCATGCGTTAGGGTTTCTCCCGCTGGCCCGGAACCGAGCTAGGGCTCAGCATGCGTTAGGGTTTCTCCCGCCGGCCCAGAACCGAGCTAGGGCTCAGCCTGCGTTAGGGTTTCTCCCGCTGGCCCGGAACCGAGCTAGGGCTCAGCATGTGTTAGGGTTTCTCCCACCGGCCCAGAACCGAGCTAGGGCTCAGCATGCGTTAGGGTTTCTCCCGCTGGCCCGGAACCGAGCTAGGGCTCAGCATGCGTTAGGGTTTCTCCCGCCGGCCCAGAACCGAGCTAGGGCTCAGCCTGCGTTAGGGTTTCTCCCACTGGCCCGGAACCGAGCGCATTTCAGCCAGCCCCCTCTCTCCCCCTCGGTTAGCAGGACAAACATTCAGCGATCACTGTGAAAGGAAAATCACTGTGGATCTGCCTAAATATGGGAAGACAACTGAGCAAACCCTGGAGTAATGATTTAGCAAAAGTGGCTTCACAGAATCTCCTGCTTCTTCTCCCAGTACTGCTGGAATTACTGATCTATTTTCCGTTTTTAATGCCCTCCTTCCACTCTTGTTTATCAGCAGAACGTTTTTCATCAAAGTACAATGAGGAAGGGGGAGAGAGAGAGAGAGCGTGAAAGGTATCTGGAGGGGGGTTAGGGGTCAGACCCCTTTGTCTGAGGGGTTAGGGCTCTCCTCCACGCAAAGGGCAAAGTAAACCGACCTGATTTTTAGCTCCAGCAGAGAGGGGGAAGCAGATTGATCAGAGAGACGAAGCTGAGAGGAGGCACTCAGGCTGTGGACTTCAGAAGAGAGGGGTGGAGCCTGCTCTGAGGGGGGAGGCTGCAGCTGACGCTGGGAGAGGGAGACGGAGATGAGAGCCGGCGACTGCAAGCTCTCTGGAAATGCCCAAGTTTCTCGGAGGTTTGTGGAGAGCTTTGCAGTCGCATCCAGGGTGTGGGAGCTTCGCACAGACGCTGAATGCGACTGCAAGCTCCCTGGAAATGCCCGCGTTTCTCGGAGGTTTTCCGGATAGCTTTGCAGTCGCGTCCAGCGTCTGGGAGGCTCGCATCTGTTCGTAGAAGAAGCGAAGGTGCAGCGTCTTTGAGCTGCTGAGCGGGGGCAGTCCACTGGACGAAGAGTGGAGGTGGCAAGCAATGACGCGGTAAGCAGCCAAGTGCCGCGAAAATGCTTTTTAACCACCACCACCCCCCGGATTTTAATATTTTGGGTCACAAATTTTGACAAAAAAGTGCATGTTATACGCCGATAAATACGGTATTACATCACTCCTCGTGCCTCGTAACCTAACCCACAGTGATTATATGGTGGAGTTGGAACACACACACCCTCCCTTCAATCTCTACTCTGCTGGATTCTACCCCTTCGACATATATGGCCACCCAACCTCACCAGTGTGGAGTTAAAATGGAAAAGAGACACAAGGGTGATGGACAGGGGAGGTGAAACGTCAAATCCTATGCCCCACTCGGACCCCAGTCAGGACCCAAACGGTGCCCTAAAGTTGCACTGACTTCAGAGGTGGTGCAAGTCAACAAGTATTCATTGGAATCAACAGAGAGCAAAACGTCACTGCTCCCCCCACCACCACCACCACCATTGGCTCCAAAAACAGCTCTTGGGACAAAATAATTGTGAAGGCCCCTCCCAAAGGTAGCGTGGAGAATGGGGAAACTTCACCACAATGGAAACCCCCCTCCTTTCTGGGGTAACTCAATGCTGGTTAGGATCAGTCAGCATAGCACATCTCTGCCGTTCTCATCGCCTGGAAGGCCAGGACAGCAGCTTGGCTTATTTGTGACTCTCTTCGTTTAGACCTAGAGTCGGGTGTCCTTGGAGGAAGTGGTGATGCGGAGAGGAAGCTGGAGGGCCAGAGCATCACTCTCTCAGGTCACACTGGCACATTGAGTCTACAGCTCAGCCCAGCTGCTGTCCTGGCCTTCCAGGTGAAGATATCAGACTGGCAGAGAGGTGGTGTGCTGACTCAACCTAACCTGTGCTGAGTTACCCCAGAGAGGAGGAGAGTTTCTACTGGGGTGAAGGGTCTGCATTCATCCAGCACTCTCTGGGCTGAAGCCACTGCTGTGCGAAGCAGAATTGTGCATAAGCAAGTTACCTGCCGACTTCTCTTCTTCCTGGAGACCCTGGAAAAACGCAGACTCCCCTTCTTCCAGCTGGGAAATGAAGGCAGGTTTGGGAAATTCCTCTGAGAAAGAAAAAAGGAGATGAGATACTTCCCTCGACTGCAACATATCAAGGCTTTCCAAAGCGGCCTTCCTCTGGGCTGCCCCCCATCCCCAAAACGTAGGGCAGTGTGGGACAGGACAAGAGGCCACCTCGTGGGACTCTCACATGTGAATGTGCTGCACGACCAAGTGCAGAGATCCCAAAGTATCAACCTGGTTTATGGGAGCACAAGCTCACTGCTCTTGAAACCTAGAGAGAAGCACTAGGTGGGAATCCACTTGTGGAGGTGAAACCAGCCATGTTTCTCGCACCTGCTTCTCAGCACACAGGCCGGCCAACTGTCTCCCTTTCCCGCCTCCTCCTAAGGCAATTCTCCTCTCTGCAAGGAGTCTAGGAATGTAACATAACATAAGAACATAAGAAGAGCCCTGCTGGATCAGGCCAAAAGCCCATCTAGTCCAGCTTCCTGTGTCACACAGTGGCCCCACCAGATGCCTCAGGGAGCACACAAGACAACAAGATACCTGTGTCCAGTCGCCACTCCCTTGCACCTGGCACAGAGAAAACCCACTTCTAAAACCAGGAGGTTGCTTATGGGTTGTAACCTGTGATGGTCCTTTCCTCCATGAATCTGTCCAAACCCCTTTTAAAGGCATCCAGGCCAGGTGACATCACCACATCCTGTGGCAAGGAGTTCCACAGATGAATTATATGCTGGGTGAAGAAATATTTTCTTTTGTCCGTTCTAACTCTCCCTCCACTCAATTTTAGTGCATGTCCCCTGGTTCTGGTGTTGTCGAGAGCGAGAAGAGTTTCCCTCTATCCACTCTCTCCATCCCATGCATAATTTTATACGTCTCAATCAGGCGCCCTTTTTTCTAGACTGAAAAGCCCCAAACACTGTAGCCTTTCCTCATAAGGGAGGTGCTCCAGCCCACAAATCATTCTGGTCGCTCTTTTCTGCACCTTTTCCAATTCAACTATATCCTTTTTGAGGTGTGGTGACCAGAACTGAAGCAGTGAAGAGATGTGTCCTTCTCCTCCTGCCCTTGCATCCCCTGAGCAGGACTCTCACTGGAGTAGCTCAGTGGCAGACACAGACCCTGCTTTGCATGCCAGAGACCCCAGAATCCATCTCTGGCAGAAGGAAGGGCTGGGAAGGATCCCTGCAGAGTTGCTGTCAGTCAGTGTAGACAATGCTGAGCTAGATCTCCCCAGGGTCTGGCTCAGGGGAAGGCGGCTCCCCTCTGCCCTCGAACTCCGTGAAAGCCTCTCAGACAAGCGCAGACTGGAGAAAGAGCTGCTTTCAGGGCTTTCCCCTTGGCTCACAGTAGCCGGAAAACCTTGAATCCTGGCCCCCTTCATTTCAGACACAGAACCTCCCGTATCAGGAACCGGATCAGACCTCCATCATGCCCCAGTGCCACAGGCCAAAGTCTCACTGGGGACATCAGGCGCGATCTACCACAGCCCCTCCAGTAAGCCTGAGAACTCCCACGTTCCCCATGCGATATGATGATGGACAGGAAGGTCCTGCAAAATCCCCCCCCCCCCGCAGCAGCGCCTGGTCCTTGACAAACCACCAGTTAACGAGCTACGAACTGAACAGTGCAAAGGAGGCGCATGACGAGGCGTGACGAGCCCTAGCATGTACAAGGGGCTCATGTTGCAGGCCTGACAGGTCCCAGACTGGGAGACTATACTTTGCGCTGTGCATTTCGTTAGCTAGACAATTCTGTCCTGCTGTTCCCCAAAGAGCATCAATGCCGCCAAGCTCAGCTCTGTATCAGCAAGGCACAGCATCTAGGGCACAAGTTCCAGCCCCACGTGCCCCATTTCTATGGTCCAATCCTGACTGTGAGAAACAAGAAGAAGAGGAGCTCATGCCTTTGGTACCTGCCAACCCAGAAGAAAGGACGTCCTTACCCAGAGAGGCCACGATCCCGTAATTCTCCAGCATGACTTCCCTGTACAGAGCCTTCTGGCCCGGATCCAGCAGAGCCCATTCCTCCTCTGTGAAGCGCACAGCCACCTCCTCGAAGGACACCGGAGCCTGGAAGTTCAAGAACAACAATTATGAACGACAACGTGCAGCTGTGATGCTCCAGTGGGGGGGGGGGAGCAGGATTGCATCAGCCAATGAGGTCACCTTCCAGAAGCTCTGCCCAGTCCGAGCCTCTGGCTGGTCAGAAGTGACCTTGCAGGAATCGAAGCCTGTTGCTAGGGAAGGAGGGGCTTGGCCTTTTACCATTCCATCATGAACCCTGTATACTGCTGGTACGACAGGTGGAAGAGCCCCCCTTCGCCTATGCTCAGCCCGTAGGTCTTCAGCTTCCCCTCAGCTGAAGGACTGGCTGGTGAAAGGGTTGGAGGCACCTACTGTAGGGCAAGTTGCCCTGACCGCACACCCGCCGTATCGGTCTGGTCTGTGCGGTGCGCAACAATAGCCAACTCGAGTGTCACAGGCTCACATGTCTCAGGGTCTTGCAGCTGCTTCCTTGCTCTCTGCTCACTGGATCAAAACCCAACACTAACCGTGGCAATACTAAGGTTTAATACTACTACGGTTTAATATTAGGGGACAGATTGCAAGAGTGATTTGATCAACCGACCGGCATTCCAACCCTTGGAGTTGCCTGGAGGTCACACGCACCCGTCTTCTGAGCGGTCAAATATGATGCGTTACAGCACCAGACAAAAATGCTTCCTTCCAGGCCTGAAAGAGAGGAGGAGGCACCAAAGCGATTTATTGCACATTGCCCAGGTGATCTGCCCCTTACCTGAGCAGGCTGCAGAGTTGCTGATTCTGCTCCGCGGAGAAAAGGAGACGGTCTGGAACGTGGCCCTGACGCCATCCCACTGCCTGTGAGGGAGACAAACGTGATGAGAAGAATTTTACCCTTCCTGCCCTTTTCAAACTTTCTTTTGCAATTTGACACTATTTCCCTATGTGCTCCGTAGCTCTGGTTCTGACCCAGAAAGGCCCAAATGGGGTGAGTCCCACACATCCTGATTCACCTTATTCAAATTCTTCCTTCTGCCACTCTGTTGCTGTTTCTTCCCCTCTCTGCCTCTCTAATCACCTCCCTCCTCCCCTTGAAAACTGCTTGCAATACTGTACTGGCTCCGTCAGAGTGTTTCCAGGCCCTCCAAGACCCACAGTATTTCCTGCTGTCTTTTCTGCCTCAGTTCAGTCCTCCTGCTTCTATTCTTTCACGAAGCCCAGGAACTAAGACTCAAATTCAGCAGCATGCAGGATAGGTGTGCTGTGTCAATTCCAGGTGATGTCCTGTAACTTGGACCACGAGAGCCAATGTGGGGGAAACCCTGATATGGCTCAGGGCCAGGGTATTTGAGAGAACACCTACCTCCGTACAATCTGGCCCACCCCCTCAGGTCATTGGAGAAGGCCCTCCTAAAAGAGCCATTGCCTTGAGAGGTGGGAGCGGGAGCGGCAAGAAACAGGGCCTTCTCAGCAGTGGCACTGACCTTATGGAACTCCCTCCCTCTATACATATGAACGTCTCCCTCCTTAGAGGTCTTCGGGCAGGGCCTAAAGACATTTCTTTTTAAACAAGCCCTCTGTGTACCACCCAGCCTATTTTAGTGGTGCAGCCCCTTTTTTATAAGAGCTTTCATTGCTATTTTTGTACCTCGCTACGTCTTTTTTTAGATTGTATTGTTTTTTAGAGTTTTATTATACTGTATTTACTGTTTTATATTTATATGTATTTTTATGATTGAATTGTAAGCAGCTTAAAAAGCGGGATATAAATTCAATAATAATAATAATAATAATAATAATAATAATAATTATTATTATTATTATTATTATTATTATTATTATTATTATTCCAGGCACAGGGGGTTGAAAGGAGCTGTATGTAACGGGTCCGTCTGAGCAGGGCTGTTTCTCATAACAGGCACTTCGGTCCTGGGTGGAAGCCCTGGGTGGGTGTAAGTGGAATGAGACTCCCCCCCCCCCGCAAGATATACACCTTGAATGATGCAGATGTTTTGACACTGGCTATACAGGGACGTCGTTCGCTGAAGGGAAGACATTTGGTGTTTTATCTTCCCCGCTTACTTGCTGAGGGGCTCACTCTGTTTTGTCCTCCCCAGTTCCTTCTTCTGAAGAGATCCGCTCTCGAACAAACTCCCTGATTCCTTTGGATCAGGCACAGATGCTGGAAGGATCCGTTTCAGCTTCAAACTCCAGCTCTCTTTCCTACGATCTTTATCCCACCTGCCTCTGCTAACGCCAGAAGCAAAGAAACTTATGTTTTAAACAATAAAACATGATATTAAAGATACAAAATTCATTCAAAATACCACACATGTAAAAAGCACCCACCCCTCAGTTTCAGGATCAGCTACAGGTTTTCAATATTGTTCTCCAGTGTCCCCCCCCCACATCCCCCAGTTTTTTGCATCTGTTTCAGTGACTAATGGCCCCTTCTCCAGCCCTCTCTGTTCGGTCCCTGTCAAACCCCCCCCCCCAACATAGAAATGCAGCCATTATACCCAAGGCTTAGCATGCAAAGGGGGGGAGGGGAGTGTTGCAGTTTGTCTTCTCATCCTCCTCCCCTTAACCTGCTTGTCTTTTAGGCCTGGGTGCCTCTGCCCACGGGGGGGGGGGCTTCTCTCCCTCCCTATTCCATTCCACCCGCCGCCGCCCTGAGACAACCCCCCCCCCCTCGCCCCTAGCGGGCTTTGGACTCACCAGAGCCGGTTGATGACCTCCAACACTTGGGTGGAGAAGGAAAAGAAAGGGGCGGAGCAGGAAGTGACTCCCCACTCACTCCCCCTCCCCCACTCGCCCCTCTAGGAATCCGGAGACGCGGCTCCTGTAACCCTCGGAGTGCCTGTCAGTCCAGAGGAAAGACGCTCTCCAGCTGGGCATCATCCCCTCCGCTTCCTCCCCGATGCAACGTGACGGGGATGTCCAGCTGGAGAGCGTCTTTCCTCTGGACTGACAGGCACTTTATTATTATAGATGTTAAAGACAGGGGGTCTTTCATATCATGTTTTATTGCCAACGTGCACAGCACAGACTCGGCAGTTTCTTCTGGGGCTGAGCTTCTCCTCTCCCCTCGGGCTGCCAGTGGCCAACTCGGACCGCGGTTCTTCCCGGGTCTCTGTTCCCAGCCTGGCATCCTGTCCCCGAGTCAAGGGGGCTGGAAGATCCTGGCAGGAGGAAATCTTGCGAGCTGCCCGAAGGGGTCACAGGCACAGGCGGACCAGGGGATACGTCACTGGGACAGAAGCTGCCTTGCTGGGTCCCCCTTCGCTGCTGCGGGGCGCCTGCATGTTCAGCGGGAGGCGGCCAGCCCCAGGGCAGAGTTGAGGGACGCGGCTCGCAGAGGGCCGGGGAGTCTCGGGCGATGGGCAGCGGGGGCGAGCAGGGCTCGGGCAGCGATCCTCGGCAGCAGACGAGGGGTTTCCTGAGGGTCCCCATCTTTCTGCACCTCCCAAAGGAGGCAGAAATTGCACCATCACCTCATGGCACCGCAGGGTTTCTTTGCTGCCTGCTCCTAGCAGCTGGTTGCTGTTTCTAGCTAGTCCAGGTGCCATCACCACATCCTGTGGCAAGGAGTTCCACAGATTAATTACACACTGGGTAAAGAAATATTTTCTTTTGTCTGCCCTTTCCCCTCAATAACTTCCCTTTCCCCTCAAGAATGGCTGCACATGCGCAAACTGGGCAGCCGGCCGGGGAAGACGTCCCCGAGCCAGCTCCAACGATTAAAGGAGGAGGTGCGGGGGGGGGGAGCCCAGGGCGCTGATAGTTTGGGAAGGGGTGTGTCTGGGAGGGGGGTCACTTGGGGCCGCGCCCTAGTGACGCCACTGAAAGTGACGCCTCTGAAGTGGCGCTGCTGAAAGGGTGCCCTACATGATAATTGGGTTCTCTCAGCGCCTCAGCAGAGTCTCCCTTTCTCCCTTTCTCCCTATGCCTCTGCCCCCATACAGTTCCTTGCCTTCTGAGGCTTCCTTCTGTCTCTCCTTCCCAGCGGCTTGGCAGAAGTAGTGCTGCTGAACGGTTGGCGCTCGGAGTGCCCAATTAACACGTGGCCATCCTTTTAGCAGCACTGCTTCTGCTGAAAGGGCAGCCTGCATGATAATTGGACTCTCCCAGCACCAACCTTTCAGCAGCACGGCTTCTACGAATACATCACTTTGCACCTCAGCAGCTGATGGTGGTGCTGGCAGAGCCCAGTTATCACAGGGCTGGATAAAGAGCTTCCAGGGTTATATCCAGCCCGTGGCCTTATGTTTGACACCTCTATTCTAAATGATAATACATTCACAAAATCCGGCTCCTGGCAACTGCTTCTCTCCAGCAACTCCAGCCAATTTCTCAAGATGTCCCCCACCCCCATCTGAGGCTTCTCTTTCCACCCTCTCCACATTGCATACAAACAAACAACAGATGCAATGAGCAATGAACTAAGCTTGCATCAGGGTCACCTCCCACGGAGACCACCACCACCATGTGCTCCACAGGAGGAGCCACCTTGAAAGAGTCTTCAGGAGCCACCACTGGTGCAGAGTGCGCACCCACCAGCTGTGGGGGAACAGAGGACAAGGTGAGGAAGGGAAAGAAAAGTAAAGAGACACAGTTTGCCTAAGGAGAAAAAAAGTTGGGGAGATCTCAGGGGAGCAATCAGGATCCGCTGGGAGCAGCTGGTCCTTTCAAGAGGCGGGACCCAAAGTGCTCAGGTAGGGGGGCATTCAAGGCAACGGCCAGCAGCACCCTGAACTGAAAACACTCTGAGCCAATGAAGACGGATCAGGGTGCCAGACTCCGGGGGGGGGGGGCTACCAGCAGTGAAGGAAACGACAGGAGTCCATGAACATCTCATCGCCTCTAGTTTGGCTCTGACTTTCCCACTGAAATCAACAGTATTTAATGGGGCTCAATATCTCCTGTATTCTGCCTTGTGATTTTAGGTGTGCACCTAATTTTCTTTTAATTTTATATCATTATTGGAAGAGAAGATGGGGGGGGGAAGCTGACGGTGAGGAATCCGCAGAACTTGTATGAACGAGACCAAGAGGTGCTTCCAAACAGGCACGTAATCCCTGACTTAAGGCTTTTGCCACAGGCCTGAGTCTGTTGGAAACTGGGTAGCGTAGTTTAAACAAAGTGGTTCCCCCCCCCCCCCGCTGTCAGCAGCAGCCGAAACAACTGGCACTCATGAGAGAAGGGAAAAAAATGGAGGCTGTGTGTAAAGTTCAAAAAACCAAAACGTTTACTCTTGACGCTTCAAAATACATGTATACAGTGTCTGGTTCCTAAGGAAATCAGATGGAACAGTAAAACTATTGCCAGAGCTAACTAAAACACATCTTGCTTCCTCTGAAGCTTTTCCTTACGCTCTAACTGTCAAGAATGATTGACAGGTCGAAACCAACTGCTTTAGAACACAGGGCGTTTAACCCCTTGTGACTCCTGCTGCACGCGACGTTGCTCCTACTTCCAACAGAGGCCTCCTCTGCGCTGCAATCCAGTTTCAGACCATGGAACTGAACCATTCGCGTTTGGTTTGCTTCCCCCCTTTGCTCCCCCATGACCCCCCCTTGTATCCTTTTGTCTGATATCTAGATTGCTACCCTCTCAGGGCAGGGACCTGTCTTTTCACTGGTGTGCTATACATGGCTCATGCTTTATTTGGAAGATTTCTAGACCGCCCTTCCCAGGCTAAGAGCCTAGTCCTCAAGGCGCTTTATTATTAATACTGATAAGAGTAGAATCTAAACAGCTTCTTCTCCCAAACGTGTGATTTCTGCACACAGCCACACAGGCCGTCATCCAATCACAGCTCACACACTTCTTCAGTTTATACAGGAAGACGTGAGCTGTAATCCTGGAAATGAGAGGAGGGGCTTATTGTGTAAATCATGTACATTTTTACTTCTCTCCATAAGAACACCCCCGCCCGCCCGAAATAACTGGACAAGAGAACCATTTATGCATTTGCCTATTTATATAAACTGCTTAGTGAACTTATTCTTTGTTGAAAAGTACCATATAAATATTCTTAATAACAAGGAGGGGGACACATGACATGCCCTGCCGGATCAGACCATATATTCCAGCATCCCGACTCGAGCAGCGGCCAGCCAGATGCCTCTGGGAAGTTCACAAAAGCAACAGCCTTTGCCCCTCATTTGTTGGCCACCAGCAATCGGCACCCAGAGATATACTGCCTCTGAACCTGGAGGTTCGATTTAGCTCTCGGCACTAATAGCCAGTCACAGACCTCACCTTCACGGATATTCTAGGATTGTGGGTCCTGGTCAAACACTCTAACCACTCCCTCCTGCTGGCTCTAAAGCAATTTAACCATTTAACGTGGTAGCCTTGCTCCATGGTAGCAGGAACCTTGTCAGAAAGGCACCTGAGGGAGGGGGGGGGGAACGACAAGATTGACAGCAAAATCCTAACCAACTTTCCAGCACTGGTGCACCCGCAATGCAGCCCTGAGGTAAAGGCTGAAGCACACCGGCTGCATTCTGCGTGTGTGCAGCCCGTTGCAGCCGACCGCGTCTGCGTTCTTTCCGGACGGAGGCACGTCCCACTGAACGCCGAAAGCCGCAGAGAGGTCCATTTGCGTTTGACGCTTCCCCTGGAGAATTCTCAACATTGGCTGCGTTTCTCGCGCCGCATGCAGAACGCGGCCGGTGTACTTCAGCCTTAAGGGAACACATTTATTTATTTATTTATTTAAAAAAATTATACCGCCTTTTCCTATGCCGAAGGCAAATGCCCAAGGCGGCTTACAACAAATTAAAATACATAATTTAAAATACATAAAATAAGTTTAAACAATACATAAACAAATTTAAAAAGCAATAAAATCCACTGGGGGGGGGCAACAGTATAGAGCAGAGAAGGAGCATGGCAGAGCATCTTGGGACACAGGAGGCAGACCACAACCCATCACCCAAACGCTAGACGAAACAAAAACGTTTTGAGCCCTCGCCAAAACGTAATGAGGGAGGGGGTGGTTCTCAGATCCCCTGGCAGGGAGCTCCACAGTTGTGGCGCCACAGCAGAGAAGGCTTGCCCACGTGTTGCCACTCCCCTAACCTGCGATAGGGGTGGTACCCGCAGGAGAGCCACCTCAGATGACCTAAGAGAGCAGGCCGGAATCTATGGGAGAAGGGGGTCCCTCAGATACCCTGGGCCCGAACCGTTCCCTCACCTCGAAGAGGCCTCCGTGCCTGCCCCTGCACTGCAAAATGCAGTGTGCGCCCTGTTGGCATGGCTACACCGGCACTGGAAAGTTGGTTAGGATTGCACTGTGAGACGTATAAAACTTATGCTTGGGTTGGATAGAGGGATGTACTTTTCCCTCTCGTAAAACACCAGAACCAGGGGCATCCACTGAAATCGAGTGGCGCCAAATTTAGAACAGACAAACATTTCTTTACGCAGGTGTAACACTGAACAGAGAGAAGACTCTGATGCTGGGAAAAATTGAAGGCAAAAGGAGAAGGGGAAGGCAAAGGATGAGATGGTTAGACAGCATCACCGATGCAACGAACATGAAAATGAGCCAACTCAGGAAGATAGTGGAGGACAGGAAGGCCTGGCGGGATATGGTTCATGGGATCACAAAGGGTCGGACACGACTTAACGACTGAACAACAACAAACACTGAACAACACATTTTTACAAAGGTCATGCCCCCAAGATGAGTCAATTCTTATAGGGTGTGCAGTTGAAGTGCTGAACATGAATATGACAATGAAAATGCAAAATTGGCTAGGGTTTGTGAGAGATCTGCAGTAGATAGCTCCACAGACGTACTAACCACATGTACTGGTAAATTCCGAACACCTATGTACGCAATGTGGACTGAGTTTTGCCTACTAAAGCCAATTGGCAGATTTTGTCATTTTCATGTTCAGCACATCGAAATTCATAAAGATTTGCTATTTTCATTTCAGAGACAAATTTTGTGTTGTCTGGTGTAATTAATCTGTGGAACTCCTTACCACAGGAGGTGGTGATGGCACCTGGAGTAGATGCCTTTAAAAGGGGATTGGAAAGATTTATGGAGGAAAAGTTCATCACAGCTTACAAGCCATGATGGGGAAAGCAACCTCTTGGTCTTGTTGTTGTTGTTCAGTCGTTAAGTCGTGTCCGACCCTTCGTGATCCCATGAACCATATCCCGCCAGGCCTTCCTGTCCTCCACTATCTTCCTGAGTTCGCTCATTTTCATGTTTGTTGCAGCGGTGATGCTGTCTAACCATCTCATCCTTGGCCTTCCCCTTCTCCTTTTGCCTTCAATCTTTCCCAGCATCAGAGTCTTCTCCAGAGAGTCCTCTCTTCGCATTAGGTGGCCAAAATATTTGAGTTTCAGCCTTAGTACCTGTCCTTCCAGGGAACAGTCAGGGTTGATTTCATTTAGAATTGACTGATTTGATCTCCTAGCAGTCCAAGGGACTCTCAGGAGTCTTCTCCAGCACCACAGTTCAAAAGCATCTATTCTTCGGCGCTCAGCCTTTCTTATGGTCCTTATGGTCCAACTCTCGCAACTCTCTTGGTCTTAGTGATAGGCTATCTCTTAATGCCAGATGCAAGAGAGTGGCAAAAGGATACAGGTCTCTTGTTGTCTTGAGTGCTCCCTGAGGCATCTGGTGGGGCCACTGTGAGATACAGGAAGCTGGACTAGATGGGCCCTTGGCCTGATCTTATGGGCAGGAGATGTGGTCTGGAGGTTGAGCTGTTGCCCTGCCTGGAGAAAGCTAAGCAAGTTCAGACTTGAAATGATTGTGCAAAACGCAGGTACAATACAACAGGTAAAACGCAGATGTGCTGGTATACAATACAAAGAATACTGAGGTTGCATTCACTATGGGCAAATACAAACTGTAAATACAGACAGGAGAGGTATAAAAACATTACATTCAGCTGGAGACACAAAATAAGATGGTCCCTTTTTCTCCCAGGATGACTCCTGGAAGGCTGGACCAGAGGCCTTTGAAACATGGCTTGTATGTCAGAGGAGTCATGTCTGGACGGTCCAGTTTGTGCACAGAAGTCCTGGAGAAGCAGCTCAGCTTCTGCACTGACGTCAGCTGACTCTGGCATTTGAAGCTGGCAGGACTGCTGCCTGGCACCAGCGTCCGTACTGCCCCTGATGACAAGGTGAGGAAGGGAAAGAAAAGTAAAGAAGAGACACAGTTTGCCTAAGGAGAAAAAAAGTTGGGGAGATCCATCTGTATACGGTTTGTCATACACGTTTCATACGAAGGGCTGATCAGCATTCGTGGCAACTGCTGAGGGCCGGAAGTGACAACATTCAGCAGGAAGTGATGTCATTAAGCAGATGAAGGAAAGAAATAAGCACTTTGCTAGCACATAGGAACTCATTTACTGCAAAGGACAGAAGAAAAAATATGCAAATCCTGAACACATTTCCAAGATAGGAGAAGCCCCGATCATCATGCTGTGAGAGCCCAATTGTCATATGGGCCTCCCATTCAGACTTTTTGATCTGAACTCCAACTGAAGCATTTTCTGCACTTCAATCACTTATAAGGTTTCCCTCCTGTGGGTTCTTTGATGCTGGGTCAGGTGTGAGCTCGCACTGAATCTTTTACCACACTCTAAACAGTTGTATGGTTTCTCCCCTGTGTGAGTTCTTTGATGTACAGTTAGGCTTGAGTTCCGACTGAAACTCTTTCCACACTCTAAGCATTTAAAAGGTTTCTCTCCTGTGTGTGTTCTTAGATGCGCAGTCAGGCTACTGTTATAATTGAAGCTCTTCCCACACTGCAAGCACGTAAATGGTTTCTCCCTTGTGTGGGTTCTTTGATGAAAAGTTAGGTCACAGTTGTATGGTTTTTCCCCTGTATGGCCTCGTTGATGTGAAGTCAGGGCAGAGCTCCGAATGAAGCTCTTTCCACACTCCAAGCATTTAAATGGTTTCTCTCCTGTGTGTGTTCTTAGATGCACAGTCAGGCTACTGCTGTAATTGAAGCTCTTTCCACACTCCAAGCACGTAAATGGTTTCTCCATTGTGTGGGTTCTTTGATGAAAAGTTAGGTCGCAGCTCCGAATAAAGTTCTTTCCACACTCCAAGCAGTTGTATGGCTTCTCTCCTGTGTGAGTTCTTTGATGTACAGTCAGGCTGTCACTCCTACTGAAGCTCTTTCCACACTCCAAGCATTTGTATGGTTTCTCCCCTGTGTGGGTTCTTTGATGCATAGTCAGATGTGTGCTCTGAGTGAAGCTTTTCCCACACTCAAAGCATTTAAATGGTTTCTCCCCTGTGTGGGTTCTTTGATGCCGGGTCAGGTATGAGCTCCGGTTGAAGCTCATTCCACACTCCAAGCAGTTGTATGGTTTCTCCCCTGTGTGGGTTCTTTGATGCATAATCAGGTGTGCGCTCTGACTGAAGCTTTTCCCGCATTCAAAGCATTTAAATGGTTTCTCCCTTGTGTGGGTTCTTTGATGAAAAGTCAGATTTGACCTATCACTGAAGCTTCTTCCACACACCACATTTTTATGGGATTTCTTCCCTCTGTGGGTTATTTGATGCACAGTCAGACCTGACCTCTTGATGAAGCCCTTTCCACAATCCAAGCATTTAAATGGTTTCTCCACTTTGTGGGTTCTTTGATGAAGTGTCAGGTCCCAGTTCCGAATGAAGCTCTTTCCACACTCCAAGCATTTGTATGGCTTCTCTCCTGTGTGGGTCCTTTGATGAAAAGTCAGGTCCCACCCCCGAACGAAACTCTTTCCACACTCCAAGCATTTGTATGGCTTCTCTCCTGTGTGGGTCCTTTGATGAAAAGTCAGGTCCCACCCCCGAACGAAACTCTTTCCACACTCCAAGCATTTGTATGGTTTCTCCCCTGTGTGGGTTCTTTGATGTTCAGTTAGCCTTGAGCTCCGACTGAAGCTCTTTCCACACTCTAAGCATTTATATGGTTTCTCTCCTGTGTGGGTTCTTTGATGCATAGTCAGATTTGTGCTCTGATGGAAGCTGTTTCCACACTCCAAGCATTTGTATGGTTTCTCCCCTGTGTGGGTTATTTGATGTGAAATCAGGTCCGAGCTCTGAATGAAACTCTTACCACACTCCAAGCATTTGTATGGTTTCTTCTCTGTGTGGGTTCTTTGATGCATAGTCAGGTCGCAGCTCCGAATAAAACTCTTTCCACACTCCAAGCAGTTGTATGGCTTCTCTCCTGTGTGAGTTATTTGATGCACAGTCAGGCTATCGCTCCTACTGAAGCTCTTTCCACACTCTAAGCATTTGTATGGTTTCTCCCCTGTGTGGGTTCTTTGATGCATAGTCAGATGTGTGCTCTGACTGAAGTTTTTCCCACATTCAAAGCATTTAAATGGTTTCTCCCCAGTGTGGATTCTTTGATGCACAGTCAGGGGTGCGCAATGATTGAAGCTCTTTCCACATTCCAAACATTTGTATGGTTTCTCCCTTGTGTGGGTTCTTTGATGCACAGTCAAGTATGTTCTCTGACTGAAGCTTTTCCCGCATTCAATGCATTCAAATGGTTTCTCCCCTGTATGGGTTCTTTGATGAAAAGTCAGCCTTGATTTCAAACTGAAGCTCTTCCCACACTCCAGGCATTTATGTGGTTTCTCCCCTGTGTGGGTTGTTTGATGCAAATTCAGCCTTGAGCTCACATTGAAGCTCTTTCCACACTCCAAACATTTATATGGTTTCTCCCCTGTGTGGGTTCTTTGATGCACAGTCAGGTGTGAGCTCACACTGAATCTTTTCCCACACTCTATGCATTTATACGGCTTCTCCCCTGTGTGGGTTCTTTCATGCACAGTCAGGTTATGGCTCCTACTGAAGCTCTTTCCACACTCCAAGCAGTGATACGGTTTCTCCTGTATTCCAAGTTCTGATTTACTGCTGGATGTGTTTGCAGTTTGATGGTATTGTGACTTCCTCTTTCCAGTCTCTTTTTCTGGATCAGCTGGGATGACTTTGAAATCCCCATCCTGTGTAGCATCAGATTTATTTCTCCATTTTTCTATCTGATTCCGCTCCTCCATCTCTCTAATGCTGGATTCACAACAGCTTGATTCCCCAAGGAAAAGATGTTTATTCCTCCCGTTCCCTTTGGGATGTTCTTGTTGGACTGAAGTTTCATAGAACTCGTGTTCCTGACAAGCAACAGATTTAGTCCTCCAGACAAGTGCTGGGCTTCCCTCCTTCCTCCCTGATCCATCCTGGTCTCTAAAAGTTTCTTTCTGTATGTCATGCGTGGTCGTTTCCGTCGACACCGCATGTGGCTCCCTCTGATCCTCACTGTCTTCTCTGTTGCTTCCTGGAATAGAAAGAGAACCTTGATCAGCAGCATAATAGAGAAATGGGACCTCTAATTCACACCACTAGGCAGTATATTCATGCACACCACAATACAGTATATTCATATGTACTTATGGGCAGGAGGTGTGCCCCGGAGTTTGAGCTGTTGTCCTGCCTGAAGAAAGCTAAGCAGGTTCAGCATTGGTCATTGCTTGGAAGGGAGACCTTTGCTGCTCTCTGATCTCGCAAACGCACTATGAGAGTGTTACGTGTGGAATGTGCATCAAAACATTTGGAAGGCAGAAGCGCAGCCATGACGTGGCTACACCTTGAAAGGAAACATCTGGGAATTGTGGGTTCTATGTTCTCATAGAGCAATCCTTGTAAAAAACCCATTTGAAACCGCCTTGTAAACTGCTTATGTAAACTGTAAATGAAAAGGCAGTATATAGATACCATAAATAAATAATAATAGATAAATAAGTAAACCCCATTGGACTCAAATGGAATGGTTAACACTGAGCTCAGCCTCACCGTTAGAATGGATAAAAGAAAATATTTCTTTACCCAGCGTGTAATTCATCTGTGGGACTCCTTGCCACAGGATGTGGTGATGGCACCTGGCCTGGATGCCTTTAAAAGGGGTTTGGACAGATTTATGGAGGAAAAGACCATCACAGGTTACAAGCCATAAGCAACCTCCTGGTTTTAGAAGTAGGTTTTCTCTGTGCCAGGCGCAGGGGAGTGGCAGCAGGAAACAGGTTATCTTGTTGGCTGTGTGCTCCCTGAGGCATCTGGTGGGGCCACTGTGTGATACAGGAAGCTGGACTAGATGGGGCCTTGGCCTGATCCAGCAGGGCTCTTCTTATGTTCTTATGGAAAGGTCAAAAACCTCCACAGCCTCCCTGTTCTTGCCCTTGTTTATTGTCATACTATATTACCTTTGTGGTGGTGAAGCCTTGTCACCAAGCAGGCAAGACCAAGGAAAAAACTGGGGAAACAAGAGATTTAAACAACCATCTTTCTGCAGTCTTTTGGCTGGTGGGGCAGGCAGGGACGTGTGTGTGTGTGTGTGTGTGTGTGTGTGTGTGTGTGTGTGTGTGTGTGTGTGCAGGGGCGTCGCTGGAGCGTGGCGGGGTGGGCGGGGCGCCCACGGGTGACACATGCCACGGGGTGACGCGCACACCCCGCGCGCGCCACCTCCGTGACGCGTGACACCCTTCGGATGCTCCGAGGCCGGCCCAGGAGCCGGCCTCGGAGCGTCCGGAGTGCGACGCGGGGGGGGGAGCCGAGTCGCCCCCCTGCACCGCGATATCATAGCGTCACTAGGGTGACGCGCGCCCCCTGCCCCAGGGTGACGCGCGTCCTAGTGACGCTACTATTGGATGTGGAAGTCCTTCTAAGGCTTTTTTCTTCAGGGAACCTCCCTCACCCAGGCTGAGTGCTAGCAATAAAAAAAAAAACCTGAGGCAGTGGTAAACGTTAACGAAACATAAGTTTACTCACATATATCCAGTCTCAATATATATACACACATCTTCTGATTAGTTTCAGAGGTTTCACTAATACTTTGTGATAGCAAGCCCCTAAAGCTGGCTCGCCCTGCAGGCCTTGGTCTCTACATGTCTTGTCACAACAACAGTCAGGAGAAGAAGAGCAGCAAGAAAAAAGGAGGGGAAACAGAAAAAGCAGTTAGACCACACCCCAAGGATCACAGTCTGCCCCCTTCTGGATGCAGCCGGAGTTGTGCCAATTCCAACAACCCTTCTCAACTCCGGATGCGTGAGTCCAGCAGATTCATGCTTTCTCGTAGACTCTGAAATTTATCTCTTGCTAGTGGCTTAGTCAAGAGGTCTGCTATCATTTCTTGGGTTGGGCAGTAGTCCATCCTGACAAGCCCCTTTTTGATTAGGTCACGCACAAAGTGGTTTCTGATATCAATGTGCTTTGTTCGGGCATTGTGGCTTTCTGATTCTCCCAATCTTATACAGCTCTGATTGTCTTCAAACATTTGAATTGGCTTTGGTTCATCTATGCCCAAGTCATTTAATAAGTATGAAAGCCACATTATTTCTCTGCATGTTTCCGATGCAGCTATGTACTCAGCTTCTGTGGAAGAAAGAGCAACACTCGTTTGTTTCCTACTTGCCCAGCTTATTGCTCCTCCTCCATACAGAGCCAAATATCCACTGGTTGACTTGCGTTCAGTTCTGTCTTCTCCCCAATCTGAGTCAGAGTAGACTACTAGTCTAGGGTTTTCACTGGCTGTCAGTTTTAGTTGGAAGTCTAATGTGCCTTTCAGGTATCTCCCAACCCGCTTAACTCCAAGCCAGTCCCATTGTGTGGGAGAATTAGTTTTCCTGCTTAAAATTCCTACCGCAGTGGCAATATCTGGCCTGGTTGTGGTAGAAAGATAAAGCAACTTGCCTATTGCTTCCCTGTACTGCTTGTTGTTTGGGAGAAGTTCACTTTCCTCTTTTTGCTTAAGAAAGTTGGCCTCCATTGGTGTTGCTTTTGGGTGTGCATCTTTTAGTCCTAGTGACTCTACTAAGTCCAAAATTTTTGTTTTTTGGCTTAGAAGAAAACTTCCATCCTTTTCTCTATTGATTTGCATACCCAGGTAATAGTTGGCATTTCCCAGTTCTTTAATTTCAACCTCTTTGTTCAGGTGATTTACTATGTCTCTATAGTCTTGTTCTCTTTCATAAATGCACAATAAATCATCCACGTAAACTAAGAGATATGTCCATTTTCCATCTTGGTACTTTGTGTACAGGCATTGGTCTGCTGTACTTTGAGTGAAGTGTTGTTGGGTTAACAACTTGTCTAGTTTTTCACTCCAAGCTCTGGCTGATTGCTTTAAACCGTACAGCCCTTTCTGGAGCTTGCATACAAGGTGAGCTTTCTTGCTGTCTATGAACCCAGGTGGTTGTTTCATGTAAAGCTCCTCTTTAATTTCTCCATGGAGAAATGCAGTCTTAACGTCTAAATGTCTGACATGCATTTTTCTTGAAGCAGCTATGCTTAGGAGCAATCTTATAGTGGTGTATTTTACTACAGGTGCAAAGGTTTCATCATAATCTTCCCCATATTTCTGGGAGTATCCTTTGGCTACTAGTCTTGCCTTGTATCGTTCTATCTCCCCTTCTGCATCTGTTTTGGCCTTGAAGACCCATTTACAACTTATTGCCTTTTTCCCTGGTGGCAATTTGGTTAATGTCCATGTTCTGTTTTTACGTAATGCATCTATCTCTTCTTGTGCAGCCCTTTTCCACTTACTTGATTCATCTTTAGTCATTGCTTCCACTTCCTCCCAGGATTCTGGTTCATGTTCTGGTGACGACCTTGCGAGGTAGGTGAGTGTAAATCGTGGAGGTGGTATACCTTTGTTTTCTCGGGATGAACGTCTGGGTTCTGCTGGAACCTGGTCTGTTCCTGTGGTGACTTCTGGCCCCGGCAGTTCTTCTTCTCCATCAGTCTCCCCTTCTACTGCTGCACTGGTCTCAGACTCTGGTGATGAGGGTCTTGGTATGCTGTCATGGAAAACTGGGACATACATGAGCTCCCCATCTGTCTGTGGTAGACCATCAATGAATGTTTTATTTTTGTCAACTCTCTCATTCTCAGCAAAATATAGTCCATGCCTAATGGTCACCTTTCCGTTCTCCATATTCATAATTTTGTAGCCTTTTGTGCCTGGAGCATATCCTATGAATAGACCTTCTTCAGCTCTGGCATCCAACTTGGACCTTTTTTCTTTTGGGACGTAAGCATAGACTTTGCAGCCGAACACGCGAAGGTGCTCCATGGTGGGTGCTCTGCCATGCCATAGCTCAAAAGGAGTTTTGCTGTTTAAAGTACCTTTAGTGGGTAGTCTGTTTTGTAAATAATTAGCTGTGACTATTGCTTCACTCCAAAAATTTGTGGGTAGCTCTGCATCTGTTAGCATGCATCGAGCCATCTCTAAAAGACTTCTGTTTTTGCGTTCTGCTACAGCATTCTGCTGAGGAGTGTATGGTACAGTAAGTCTGTGCAGGATCCCTTGGCTTTCTAAAAGTGTCTTAGTGAGATGTGAGGTGTACTCACCACCATTGTCTGTCTGGAGTGCGCCAGGATTCCTTCCAAATCTGTTTTTCACCATAGCCAGATATTTTCTGAGCATCTCGTGAACTTCAGTTTTCTCTCTCAGCAGATAAAGCACTGTATATCTTGAAACATCATCCACAAATGTTAGTACATATTTATAGTTTCCTAGAGAGTGACTAGGCATCGGACCAATTAAATCACTGTGCACAATTTCTAAGACCTTGGTGCTGCGCTGTTCAGTCCTCTTTGGAAAGGAGGGACTGACCGCCTTGGCTTTGATACAACATACACACCTGTCTGGATGATTTTCACAGTGTTTTACCTTTAGTCCCTTTGCAAGATTCTTGTTCTGCACGTCCAGGATTGCGTTAGTGTCTCTGTGTCCCAGTCTGCGATGCCATAGGTCTAGGCAGTCGTTAGTGCAGGTTTGCTTGGCATACATCAGCTGTTCTTCCTGGTGTAAGTCTAGGAAATAAACTCCATCGTGCATATAGCCTTGAGCCATTAAAGCACCATCACTGACTCTTGTTATGGTACTGTCATTGTCAATGAATTTTACAGCATATCCACGTTTGGTTAAAGCTGATACACTAATCATGTTGCCACTTATATCTGGGGAATATAGAACCTCATTTACTGTAACTTCGTTTATTTGATCTTCTGCCACACAATTTAGCTTTATTTTCCCTTTTCCATGGATTTCAATTTTCTTTCCATCTGCTACAGTAATCTGACCTCCTATGCTTGTGTCCATTTCTTGAAAATAACTTTGGTTTGAACACATGTGCGATGAACAACCCGAATCAATGATCCAAAACTGTTTTTCTGAGCTCTGTTCCTTTATGCAACAGTTAAAATCCTGTTTCTGCTTTGGATTGTTGCTTGTAAATTGGTGAGTGAACTGGTTACCCCCTTTTCTCTGGCTCTTCCCTTTGTTTTCTCCTGAGCCTGAGTGGGAGTTCCTGTTTGGCTGTTTAGCATAACAATTGCCAGCTAAATGCCCTTGTTTGCCACATTGGAAGCAGATCAGGGGCTTTTTGTTTGGTTTCCTCTCTGCCCTGTAATTTGATCCACTCTCAGTGAGGTCCTGTTTTCTATGAGTACACTCTGATCTTAGCTCTGCTAGGACGTCTTTAAACTCCTTTTTCTCTCTTCCAGCTATCGCTTGCTTAAAACTGCCAAAAACTGAATCACTAAGGCACCCAACAAGATAGGCCACACGTTGATCCAGTGAGAAATTAAGACCAGTGAGCGCAAGATCATTGAAAATCTGGATCATTTTACTACAGTATTTATCACAGTCCTCTTTCCTTTCCAATTTGAGCCCACACAAATCATTAATCAAACTGAATTGATCTTTCATTCCTGTTCTTGCATAGGTTTCTGTCAGAATTGTCATCATCTCCTTTGCTGTCTTTGCCTCTCGCACATAAGGCATTTGAAGCTCTGTTAAGGATCTTAGAATTAGGCATTTAGCCTTTCCATCTGCCCTATTCCAGTTCCGAATTGCAGCCTCCCCGCTGTCTGGGCGACTTTCCTCTAAGGCATGTAAGGCATCATACATCTGTATTT
Source organism: Plestiodon gilberti rubricaudatus (assembly GCA_026170595.1). NCBI lineage: Eukaryota > Metazoa > Chordata > Lepidosauria > Squamata > Scincidae > Plestiodon > Plestiodon gilberti. The sequence continues at coordinate 262,474,948 of JANXHW010000002.1, read as the reverse complement.
CTGCTGTTATTTTACAATACCAGTTGTGGAAAGATTTGGGGTTTAATCTGATCACTGGTTGGAGAGGCAAGGCCTCCACATCTAATCCTTCTGCCATTGTTCTGCTAGCTAGCAAGCAACTTCAGCCTTTCACAAGTGAGTGGGGAGAGAACCCAAAAACCAAAAATATCTTCTTAGGTTAATTAAAGCCTTTTAGTGTTCGTAAGCTGGGCCCATAACCTATTGGATGTGGAAGTCTTTCTAAGGCTTTTTTCTTCAGGGAACCTCCCTCACCCAGGCTGAGTGCTAGCAATAAAAAAAAAAACCTGAGGCAGTGGTAAACGTTAACGAAACATAAGTTTACTCACATATATCCAGTCTCAATATATATACACATCTTCTGATTAGTTTCAGAGGTTCCACTAATACTTTGTGATAGCAAGCCCCTAAAGCTGGCTCGCCCTGCAGGCCTTGGTCTCTACATGTCTTGTCACAACAACAGTCAGGAGAAGAAGAGCAGCAAGAAAAAAGGAGGGGAAACAGAAAAAGCAGTTAGACCACCACACCCCAAGGATCACAGTCTGCCCCCTTCTGGATGCAGCCGGAGTTGTGCCAATTCCAACAGCTACTGTGTGTGTGTGTGTGTGTGTGTGTGTGTGTGTGTGTGTGTGTGTGTGTGTGTGTGTGAGTGCGCGCGCGCGTTGGCAAGCACAGGTTTGCAGACAAGATGGTCCATCTCAGCTTGAGGCTGGCTTGCTGCTCTCCCACAACCCCCCCCCCCATCTCAGCCCAATTGTTCCCCATTCCTGGCCACTTATAACGATCTCTTTCCCATTGTCCCTCCCTCCCTAAGTCACCTGGGGAAGAACAGCGGACTTATTTGGTGGAAGCCGAGAAACAGAGGTGGGGAGGGAACCCAGAGTGGGATTTGAGGGAAGGACTGGGGGCAGGTGAGGCTAGCAAGGGAGCAGGGCAGGCAGGGCTTAATTTCTAAAGGGAGAGAAGCTGAGTCTGGGAGAGGAGCCCGTCCCATCCCAGTTCTGATGAGAAGAAGAGGTTCCTAAGGAGGGAAACGTTGCGAGGTATCAATGTGAATGGATTGCACTAAGCCAGAGGTTCCCAGCCTGGGGTACATGTACCACCAGTGGTACCTTGAGTGGCCTCTGGTGGTACGCAGAAGGTTGGTCCTTATCAGCTGCTCCGATAAGCGTCCTATAAAACGTGTGCCCAGGTTGCCAGACGTCTACCCAAGATTTTACCCTTCCTTTAGACGTGCCCCAACAGGATCTGAAGAGAGAACTCGTCCACCTCAAAATTCCTATGGGACATATGGTCAGGGACTAGACAGGGAAAAGGGCAGAAAACAAGAAGGATACAACCAATGGGGGTTCCAGATTCGAGTGGAAATTCCCTCTGCACCGTTTTGAAGCACTCAGACCCGAGAGACAGGGCCTCCACTCCACATCCGAATGGCAGCACTGACGGGTCATCCGTTGCAAGGAACAATCAGACACGTGGAGTGCGTATGTGCATACATGTGCGTGTGCGCGTGTTTGTGTGTGTGTGAACGTACGGCTGCGCACATCAACCTCGCAATAAATCAACAGGGTTCTGCTCCTTATCCCCCAACCTGTTCTCTGAGCACCGTTACAGCAACCTGGGTGATAAACTGCTCTGCTGCAATGACTCCAGACTGAGCAGCAGGAGATTGGAGAGAAGCTCCCTCACCCCAAAGTTATCACGACGCTGGGCATCCCTGCTCTCCTCCCCCCACCACAGCATCAGCTCCGGCCTTTCAAACACAAGCCCTGCGAAGAGCCCCCAAGGGTGCCCATCACCACCACAGAAACTCCCCTCCTTGCTGGGGAGACTGGCTGCTGGTCGGGACGAGTCAGGATAGCACCTCTCTGCCGTTCTGACCTCATCAATTGGAAGGCCATGACAGCGGCTTGGCTTCTGCATCTGCTGGGTGGGGCCGATTCGTGACCGTCCTCCTTCAGGGTCCGGAGTCCTTGGAGGAGGTTGTGGAGAGGAAGGTGGAGGGCCAGCGCATCAGTCGCTCAGACCACACTGGCGGTTTCGGTCTACAGCTCAGCCAAGCTGCTGAATGTCCTGGCCGTCCAGGTGATGAGATCGGACCGGCAGAGCGGTGCTGTGCTGACTCATCCTAACCACTGCTGAGTTACCCCAGAAAGGAGGGGAGTTTCTACTCTGATGAAAGGTCCCCATTCAGCAACCCTCTGTGGTCCAAAGCTACTGCTGGGTTAAGTAGTACTTTGCATAAAACAAGTTACCTGCCGATTCCTCTTCTTCCTTGATATCCTGAGAAAATGCACACTCCCCTTCTTCCAGCTGGGAAACGAGGGCAGGTTTGGAAGAGTCTTCTGAGAAGGAAACAAGGAGATGAGATTCGTCCAACCTACAACGTACCAAGGCTTTCCAAAGGGACCTGATCCTAGGCCAACTCACAACCGCAAGAGGCCACAGAGTGGGACAGGACAAGAGGCAAATATGCTGAAGGACCAGCTGCATAGATCCCAAAGTGCCGGTCTGGTTTATGCGAGTTGAAGCTCGCTGCTCACTCGAATCATTCTGGCTCTTTCAGAATACAGCTCAGCCAAGCTTGCTGGTGATGAGATCAGATCGGCAGAGATGTACTATCCTGACTCACCCTAAGAAGTGCAGGTGGGAGGGAGTTTCTTATGTAGTGAAGGGTCCCTATTCAGCCAATATCCTCTGAGCTGAAGCTGTTGCTGTGTTATGTACTACTTTGCATACCTGCCGATCCTTCTTCTTCCTTGATATCCTGCAGAAACGCACACTCCCTTTCTTCCGGCTGGGAAATTAAGGCAGGTTGGGGAAAGTCCTCTGAGAAGGAAACAAGATGAGCCAGTGATAAAATATTGACGCTTTCCAAAGCGATCTGATTCTAGGCTGCCCCCCACCCCCAAAGGCACAGGGCAGGACACGAGAAGAGGGACGTAATCTGAACTCTCACACTGAATGTGCTGCAGAAACAGCTGCATGGAGCCCAAAGTGTTAGTCTGGCTTGTGGGAGTGGAGGCTCACTGCTCAGGAGACCTGGGATGAACTGCTAGTTGGGGATCCAGTTGGGGAGGGGAAAACAGCCACGTTTCGTTCCCCCACCTCTCAGCACATGGAAGGGAAGTCTCAACTGGGACAATTGTCCCCTCTTCTCCTTCTGGCAATTTGCTCCCTGCAAGGAGACTGAGAATTGAGGCAAGCAGAGACAGGATGGGGCCTTCTCCTGCCTTTGCATCCCCTGAGCAGGACTCTCACTGGAGCTCCACACCAGTCCGGAGCAGCCGGAGCTCAGTGGTAGAGTCCTAGCTTTGCATGCAAGAGACCCCAGGATCCATCCCTGGCACCAACTCAAGGGAGGGCTGGGAGATGTCTCTGCCTGAGTCCCTGGGAGCTGCTGCCAGTCAGCGTGGACAGTACTGAGCTAGATGGGTCAAGGGGTCTGTCCTCAAACTCCGTGAATGTCTCCCCGAAACAGTTCAGGCTGGGTGGAAGAGGCGTTCAGGGCTGTCTTCACCCCCTGACATGGGCTCAAAATCTATTCCTGAACAAACACGTTCTTCATAAAAATGAGTTTGAAAGGCCTCTGTTGACGTCATGAGAGACCGAGTCCCAGATGGCGTCAGCCACAAGCCCTCCCAGCAAACGTGCATGGCGCAATCAGGGGAAATTGAGAATAATCCTGATGCCTGGTGGCACGTCTCCTTAAACGTGAGACCTCCCACATGAGTAACCGGAGCAGAACTCGCATCAGGCCCCCAGGACAACAAGCCAATCAGAGGCCAGGGTTTCAAGGGGGTCGTCAGGCAGAGGCATCACACACCCTCTTCAGTATGCCTAGTGATTCCCCTGCAGATGCAATGCTGGATGGGGAGATCATGCAAATTCCCTCCAGCAGCAGCGCCTGACCCCGGACAAACCACCAAGGAATGGGCTCAACGCTGGACGATGCAGAGGAAGGAGAAGGGCGTGTCAGGCGCTGTCTGTTACAAGTGGCTCGTTTTGCAAGCCTGGAATGTCCCAAACTGGGGTATCGTACTTTTCACAAATGATTTCTGTAGCTAGACACTTATATTCTGCTGTTTCATCCCCAAAGAGCATCAAGTTCCAGCCTCACACACCCCACTTCTATGGTGCAATCCTGACACTGAGAAACAAGAAGTGGACTTCATGCCTTTGAATCCTACATACCAGGGAGAAAGGGCGTCCTTACCCAGAGAGGCCACAATCCCGTAGTTCTCCAGCATGACTTCCCTGTGCAGAGCCTTCTGGCCTGGATCCAGCAGATCCCTCCCCTCCTCTGTGAAGCGCACAGCCACCTCCTTGAAGGACACTGGACCCTGCAAGGAAAAGACACTTTGACCTCTCAAATAAGGTCCCACCCTTTGGACATAACATATCCCTGCTCTTTTGCCCAGAGTCTGACAAGATAGATGAAGATGGGATCAACAGGGTTGTTTCCTGCAGTATTTTTGGCAAAGTGTGCAGTTGTTTGCCTGGGTTTTTTCTCCTGTCTGCAAACCATTTCAGATGCATGGGGTTTCGAAGGACAAACCATCTCACTCGTTGAGTGATCACAGCTATAGTATTAGCCTGGGAGGCAGGATGACTTGCCTGTCATCGAAAAGCTGCCTAGGAAACAGTCACAGACGGCATGAATAATATTGAGTCACATATACAACCCGAGGCACAGAATGTAATTTAACCGTCCTTTCATTGAAGTTGGTATTCATAAAGATACCTTTCTGAACCATGCCTAGAATCCTCTAATTCCAAATTATACTTCTGAGCGAGGGGAGGGTGCAGGGGGGCGAAGACGGACCCCAGCTTACAGAGGGGGCAGCTGCCGAGAGCCAGCAGGAGCGAGCAGCACCCAACCCTTGGAGCTCTCTGGAGTTCACACTCGCTCCTCTTCCGAGTGGCTAAATAGGGTATCTTGCAGCACCAGACAAAAATGCTCCCTACAACGCCTGGAAGGAAGGAGGCGGCCCTCAAGCCGTGGTCTCTTGCATGGTGCCCTGGTGATCCGCCCCTTACCTGAGCAGGCTGCATAGTTGCCGATTCCTTTCCACAGAAGAGAGGAGACAGTAGAGAACAGGGGTGTTAAACTTGTTTCATGCAGCAGGCGGAATAGCTTTCATGGCGCCTGGTGGAGGCTGGAAGTGACATCGTTAAGCAGGAAGTGACATCATTACGCAGGTGGTGGCCAGAAAGAAGCACTTTGTTCTCATGTAGGAACTCATGAGCTGCAAACGACAGAAGAGAAAATATGCAAATCTTGATCAGAGTTTCAAGATATGGGAGAGCCCAATTATCTCTCGGGCTGTCCTTTCAGCTGCGCCGCTTCTGCCGAAGCATCACTTTGCAGCTCAGCAGCTGAGAGGTGCTCTGTGAAGTGTCACCTTGGCAGAAGCAGCGCTGCTAAAAGGGCATCCCGCATGATAAACTGGGTTCTCCCTGCGCCTCGGCAGCATCTCCTTCTCCCACCCCTGTTGGTCTGCCCCTTCCCCCGTACCGTTTCTCGCCTTCTGAGGCCTCCTTCCGTCTCTCCCTCCTGGAGCCTCAGCTGAAGTGGCACTGCTGAAAGGGCGGCACTGAGAGAGCCCAATTACCATACAAGCCGGATAAAGTGATTCCAGAGACCATATCCGGCCTGTGGGCCTTATGTTGATACCCCTAATACAGAATGTGGCCCCCTACAAGTCTTCTGCCTGTGAGAGAGACAAACATGATGGGAAGACTTGCACCCTTCATGCCCTTTTCCACGTACTCGTGCAGTTTGACACTTCCTATTTGCCCTGGTTCCAACCCCAAAATGCCGCAGTGGGGTGATCCCCACACATCTTGATTCACTTTCTCTCCCTTCTTCCTTCTGCCACTTTGTCCCTGTTTCTTCCCCTCTCTGGCTTTCTGATCACCTCCCTCCTCCCCTTGAAATCTGCTTGCAATACGTGCTCCTTCAAAGTGCTTCAGGCCCTCCAAGACCCACATTTCCTGCTGTCTTTTCTGCCTCAATTCAGTCCTCCTCCTCCTGCTGTTCTTTCACAAAACAGAGTCCCTAAGGCTTACATTTAGCAGCATGCAAGACCGTATTGATTATACGTGATGTATCAACTCCAGGCGATGTCCTGTAATTTGGATCATGAGAGCCGAGAGGGGGGGGGTACCCTGGAATTGCCGACGAAGGGGGTCGTAATTAACGGGGAGGTCTGGGCAGGCCTGTTTCCCATAACACCCCCTCCCCGCTGACACACACCTTGAATGATGCAGATGTTTTGACACTGGCTATGCTGTGCAAGGATGTCGTTGTCTAAATTTGGGGTTTTATCTTCCCCGCTTAATGCTGGAAGGATCCTTTCCAGCTGCAAAATCCAGCTCTCTTTCTTATGATTTTTATCCCACCTGCCTCTGCTAACGCCAGAAGCAAAGAAACTTACATTTCAAACAATAAAACAAGATATTAAAGATATTTAAAAGATGTAACATATATTAAGAATACAGCACACTTTAAGAGCAACCCCAGTTCCAGGAACAGTCCCAGGCCTAAATTATTGCTCTCCAGTGTCCCTCCTACGTCCGGCTGGTTTCTTGCATCGGTTTCAGTGAGGAATTGTCCCTTCTGAGCCCCTCTGTTCCGGGTCCCTGTCAAAGACCCCCTCCCCGAAACAGAGCCTTTTAAGAGCAGACCCAAAGCTTAGCATGCAACTGGGGAGGGGGTGGGGGGTGGATCTGGCAGCAGCAGTCCCTCTTGGCAGCCCCCCCCCTTCCCCGGCTGACCTTCGAGCCTGGCCGTCTCCGCCCCCCCGGGGGGCTTCTCTCCCCCTCCTCCGCCTTCCTTTCCACCCTTCGCCCCCGACGGGCTTCGGACTCCCCAAGAGACGCTGCTGTCTCCACACAGGGGGCGGGGAGGCGGAGGAAGGGGCGGAGCAGGAAGTGGCTCCCCCTCGCTCCCCCCCATTCCGGAGTGAATCCTTTAACCCCCGGAGCGCCAGTCAGCCACTTTCCTCCTCTCCCCCCCCCCCCCCCCGCAAGTGGCCAACTCGGACCGCGGCTCTTCCCGGGTCTCTGTTCCCAGCCCGGCATCCTGTCCCCGAGTCAAGGGGGCTGGAAGATCCTGGCAGGAAATTTCTTGCGAGCTGCCCGAAGGGGTCACAGGCGAAGGCGGACCAGGGGACGCGTCACTGGGACAGAAGCTGCCTTGCTGGGTCCCCCTTCGCTGCTGCGGGGGCGAGCAGGAGGTGCCGCGATCCTCGGCAGCAGACGAGGGGTTTCCTGAGGGCCCCCATCTTTCTGCACCTCCCAAAGGAGGCAGAGAGGGTCTTTTGGGTTTTTTCCCCTGACTCTCCCGACCTGCCAGCTCGCAGTCTGAGCTGCATCCTTTGAAACACCGACTTTAAGGAGACATGCAAGGTCTAGCCTTGACATTTTAAATTCAGTAGCTGGGGGGGGGGGGGGGCTACATTATTCCATAAGGCAACTGCACATCTGTGCCTGCTTCTTTGGAAGCCCCCTGGCAAACTACATATCTCTAGAACCAAGGAGGAGGGGGGGAGCTTGGATCTTTTGCATGATCTATAACTGCCTGCCTGCCTCTAGGTGTGCTGACAGCTTACACATCGCTAGTTGAATGTTCAAAACAAGCAAATGGATAGAAGACTGTAATCTCTTTGGGGCAGGGACCTCTCTTTTGCTGTTACTTTCTCAAACACTATGGTGATGGTGCTAAATCAATAACAGTCATAGTACTAGTAGCTGACATCTAGTGTGTGTAAGGGGGAGCATTTTTCTGCCCTCACAGGAGCCTCACTGTGTCTGTGTGAGATGCTACCTGGGCCCTACTGCTTGGAAGGGAGACCACCTTAGAACAGCGCCCCCTGCCCAGAAGCAAGTAGCACCTGAGACTCCTGAGGGTGGCGACTCTGCTGGGAATCAGCAGATCCAGCCAATCACCCCGATGCAAAGATGTGCAGGATACTTGCCACATCTCAAGCAGAGGCTGATTGAAAAGAGGCCAGACCAGAGCAGAGACTCTTGCAGAGATCCAGTGAACACCCTCCTTGGGCAGCAGCAGGTTTTGCTCACTCTCTGCACTCGGAACAACAAGATCATCTATTGGTCCTGACGCAGAGATGCAGGAGAACTTCCCCCCCTCCAGTCACAGGAAAAAGATTCCTATCCATGTAACTCCTTTCTAGGTATTCCCCCGGTCGAGATTCGTATCCAACCCCCTTGGGGACCTCCATCCCAGCCGCTGTCCTACACATGCGTTCAGAGTCCATCTATTAGGCGAAGACATGAAAGCCGTTTGTTGTGCGTTTCTCATAATCATAAGAGCCAAATAGACTTTGAATAGAGGAAAACGGTTCCAGAGAACAAGGAAAGACAATTCAGACTTGAGTTCTGAAGGAACTCAAGAATGAAGTTGCTGACCTCTTGACCAAAATATGCAACTTGTCCCTTAAAACGGCCACTGTGCCAGAGGATTGGAAGATAGCTAATGTCACACCAATCTTTAAAAAAGGAAGGAGGGGGGACCCGGGAAACTACAGGCCGGTCAGCCGAACATCTCTTCCAGGGAAGATGGTGGAAAGTCTCATTAAGGATAAAATCTTAAAACACATAGAAGAACAAGCTTTGCTGAGGGAGAGAGAGTCAGCATGGCTTCTACAAGGGGAAGTCTTGCCTCACAAACTTTTTAGAATTCTTTGAAAAAGTCAACAGGCATGTGGATGCGGGAGAACCCATGGATATTATAAGAGGAATAAGGGAATAAGAGGGCAACTCCTCGAAGGAAACATTCCCAAAAGGAGCAGAGCAGGAAATGACCACCCCGACTCATTCATGCGCTCCGCTTAAAGAGCCTCTGCAGTCACCTGAACTCGCGACATAAAACGGATTACAGGGAGCACAGTGTAATTGTCAATATACCTAGGTATACACATACACCTACACACTGGTTGGACTGTGGAGAACTGATTCAAATAGTTGGAAGGCCATTACTATAAGGCTCAGAGAGAGAGAGAGTGAGAGACAGACAGAGACAGAGAGACAGAGAAATGAAGTTATCATTATGCCTTTATCATTATCGGCCAATATCATTCTGCCTTTGTACAAATCGATGGTAAGGCCACATCTGGAGTATTGTGTCCAGTTCTGGTCACCACACCTCAAAAAGGATATAGTTGAATTGGAAAAGGTGCAGAAAAGAGCGACCAGAATGATTCGTGGGCTGGAGCACCTCCCTTATGAGGAAAGGCTACAGCGTCTGGGGCTTTTCAGCCTAGAAAAAAGGCGCCTGAGGGGGGACATGATTGAGACGTATAAAATTATGCATGGGATGGAGAGAGTGGATAGAGGGAAATTCTTCTCCCTCTCGCACAACACCAGAACCAGGGGACATGCACTAAAATTGAGTGGAGGGAGAGTTAGAACGGATAAAAGAAAATATTTCTTTACCCAGTGTGTAATTCTTCTGTGGAACTCCTTGCCACAGGATGTGGTGATGGCACCTGGCCTAGATGCCTTTAAAAGGGGTTTGGACAGATTCATGGAGGAAAAGACCATCACAGGTTACAAGCCATGAGCAACCTCCTGGTTTTAGAAGTGGGTTTTCTCTGTGCCAGGTGCAAGGGAGTGACAATGGGAAACAGGTTATCTTGTTGTCTTGTGCTCCCTGAGGCATCTGGTGGGACCACTGTGTGATACAGGAAGCTGGACTAGATGGGCCTTTGGCCTGATCCAGCAGGGCTATTCTTATGTTCTTATGAGTTTCGCAATACAGCTACTGGACTTCCTGAAGAGGTTTGCCTTGCTGGAATCTGAGGGACCTTTGAGCAGCGTGTGGTAACCGGACACAACACAGGATGGTTGTATCAGAGTAGAGTGACCCACTACGCATCAAAATCCTTAAATATTTCAGGATTTTTGGGGTTGTTGCTAAGTGCAGAACTGGGGGCAAGGTAATTCCCAGGGATTTGGGGGTGATAAGGAGGGCTTGGGGTATACTGTTTTAAAGTGTCGCTTGGGGTGTGAATGGAAAGGGAATTCAGGAAGGATGTAGGTGCACAAACTGGACCATCCAGACACGACTCCTCTGACAGAGAAGCCATGTCTCAATGGTCCAGCCTCAAACTCTGGGTGTACATGATCTCTCCCCAGCATCACAGTCACAGGTCCTGGGACGAAAAGGGACAATCTCACTTTGTGTCTCCAGCTGGTCCTTTGAAACATGGCTTCTATGTCAGAGGAGTCGTGTCTGGACGGTCCAGTTTGTGCACAGAAGTCCTGGAGAAGCAGCTCAGCTTCTGCACTGACGTCAGCTGACTCTGGCATTTGAAGCTGGCAGGACTGCTGCCTGGCACCAGAGTCCGTACTGCCCCTGATGACAAGGTGAGGAAGGGAAAGAAAAGTAAAGAAGAGGCACAGTTTGCCTAAGGAGAAAAAAAGTTGGGGAGATCCATCTGTATACGGTTTGACATACACGTTTCATAGAAAGGGCCTGTCAAGAAAGTAAAAATCTCAGTTTGTTCTGACTCCATCTTAAACCGGAGGTGCTGCTGTATTCTTCCTCAGAGCCTTAGTAACTGGACAGTAGCCATCGTCCTTGGAGGCTCGGCGTTCCCAGCTCGGACGAGCTGGTGTTGCACCTGGTATTTCTCTGGTTGGGAGGGGCACGAGTAACATGAAGTCATCTTCTGGAAGGTACGCTGCAGCTCTGCATTTCATTGGATGCTTCATTTATGTCAATCACCTGACCATCAAAACGCTATTTAACTGCCCCTCAGGGAGAGCCATTTTGTTCAACATCATTTGTTACCTGGAATCGTGCGAGACCAGTTGTTCTTCACGCTCCCCTCTTTGGACTGATGGAAGCCACTTGGCCTCAGCATCTGCTAAGTGCGGCCCGGCACTCCTTTATGGGGGTACCGGGTTTTTTTTTCTTGGTGAGTGTTAGATTCTAAGTTCTAGATATTAGGAGCCAGGTTTATTAGTTTTAGCTTGTACTTTGTATCATGTATGTTAAGCCTTTGTGTGTTGCAGTATTTACTGCTCCTATATGCTTCTATGCTGGTTTTGCATAGTCTTAAATAAAACATCTATGTTGTTTTACCTTGGTGTGTTTCTTGGAACCAAATAGGCTAAATCCTTGGCCTTTGCGCGCTGAGCCATACGCTACCGTAATTTCATTGCCTTGTGCCACTGTCTCCCTTGGTCAGGGAAGTCAGCTTACACAACGTATTACCTGTGGCCTTCCAGTAGCTGGGAACTGGATGCGCCAAGGGACCTCCCAGCTGGTGGCAGTCTACCTTTCTCCTTGTTCAGGAGTGTCTCCTTGTCTCGGGAGTGAACAACGTGGACTGGTGGGTGTTCAGGGTAGCGCTGGCCTTGTTTGAGCAGGGACTGAACGACCCAAAGCCATCCACGACAGGGCCGATCAGCATTCGTGACAACATTCAGCAGGAAGTGACGACATTAAGCAGAGGAAGGAAAGAAATAAGCACCTTGCTCGTGCATAGGAAATCATTTACTGCAAAGGACAGAAGAAAAAAATATGCATATTTCCAAGATATCTGAGGCCACAATTATCATGCTGAGCCCAAATATCATATGGGCCTCCCTTTCAGACTTTTTGATCTGAGCTCCACCTAAAGCATTTTTTGCATTCCAATCTCTGATAGGGTTTCCCTCCTGTGGGTTCTTTGATGCCGGGTCAGGCCTGAGCTATGGTGGAAGCTCTTTCCACACTCCAAGCAGTTGTATGGTTTTTCCCCCGTGTGGCTTCTTTGATGCACAGTCAGGTTGTTGTTCCTACTGAAGCTCTTTCCACACACCAAGCATTGATATGGTTTCTCCCCTGTGTGGGTTCTTTGATGCAGAGTCAGGCAGGAGCAGCGAGTGGCCTCCAGGAGCAGCGAGTGGCCTCACGGGAACGAAGTGGCTCACGGGGACAAAGTGGCAAGATAAAAAAAGACACAGCGAGTTAAGCAGCTGGGCGAGGAGAGGGTAAGCAAGGAGAAGGTAAGTGAACTCTCTCAATTGTGCAGCTTTGTCTAACTTTAATTTACCATTAACTGTAAAGGACTTGGTTAAAGCTACCTTAAGCTACCTTAAACTTAAGATAGAACTAAGCCTAGCTAGGAACTAAGCCTAGCTTAAGTAGAACTAAATATAACCTGAGGAGGGGGATTGTAAGGTCCAGTAGCTAGGACACAGGCACAGAAGCTAGGTGGGAAATTAAATAGATTCAAAACACAAACAAGCACCTATCTAAAAGACAGGGGCAGAAACTGGACAAGCCTGGGAGCTGGTTCTAAAGAAAATTGCAGTCCAAATCTAAACAGGTCTACTCTGAGTAGATTCTACAGCTGATTCTAAAGAGAATTGCAGTCCAAATCTAAACAGGTCTACTCTGAGTAAAACCAGTGTTTACTCGAGAGTAAAAAGCCCAGGGCAGAGACCTGAGTCTACTTTAGAGTAGGAGCCTAAAACAAAACAAGAGGAGGCTAAAAGAAGGGGAGAAAGCAAGCTAAACTGCACCTTAAGCAGAGTTAAACTTAAGCAGAATTTAAAACCTACAGTTTAAAACATACAGACCGCATGGTATAGAAGGCCACATGGTAAATTAGGGTGACTCAGAAACCATAGCAACACACATTCCTGCCAGCTGAGTAGGTCAGATGTAAATTGAGGCAGCAGCAGGAACAATAGCAACAGGAATTTCCTGCCAGTAAACCCCATCAGGCCCCACCCCCCTTAGAGGCCAGTCTTTTCAAACTTTCAGGTAGGCAGGGGGAGGAGCTACACAACAGTTTAAATCTGGGGCTGGTTTGCGAGTGAGCCCTTTTCAGGAGCAGCGAGTGGCTTCACGGGAACGAAGTGGCTCACGGGGACAAAGTGGCAAGATAAAAAAGACACAGCGAGTTCAGCAGCGGGGCGAGGAAGCCAGGCCCCACACACTGCCCGGCACGTCCCTTGAAGAGAGGAGAGCTCCAGCAACCTTGAAGAGAGGAGAGTTCCAATAACATTAAGGTACCCAAACTGTTTTAAACCCATAACTTACAAAAAAAGCTATGCAGTCAGACAGCCAGCAGAAGGGTGGGGGCTATCCAGTGTTTTGCACTGAGTGTCACATGTATGACTATCTGCCTCTTGGGCACATGTCATGGGTGTGTGCTCGGTGCAAAGAGCTCCAGGCTCTCAGGGAACGGGTTCGCTCCCTTGAAGCCACGGTTGCTGACCTGGAGAAGCAGAGACAGGTAGAGAGGAACCAGGGTGAGACTTCTAGGGACGTGGAGGCATCGTCCTACCCTCAGTTGGCCAGCGCCTCAGCTGCCAGGGAAGGGAGTCTCAGGGCTGGAGGACATTGCTCTGGAAAAGAGGGAAACAATCCCACAGTGGGGACCCCTTCTTCAGGTGATGGGCCCGTATCCAGTCGCACTATGGATACTCCTCTGGGGAGGGGGGCTTCTTGTTGTGGGTGACTCTATAGTCAGGAACATAGAAAGGGGGGTCTGTGACGGATGTGAGGACCGCACGGTGACTTGCCTACCTGGTGCGAAGGTTGCGGACATCACCTCTCGTCTAGATAGGCTGGTAGAGAGTGCTGGGGAGGAGGTAGCGGTTGTGGTGCGTGTTGGCACCAACGACGTGGGGAAATGTAGCCGGGCGGTCCTGGAGGCCAAATTTAGGTTGCTAGGTAGGAAGCTCAAATCCAGGACCGCAAAGGTGGCGTTCTCAGAAGTGCTACCTGTTCCACGCGCAGGGACAGCTAGGCAGGCGGAGCTCAGGGGTCTCAATGCGTGGATGAGACACTGGTGTGAGGAGGAGGGGTTTAAGTTTGTTAGGCACTGGGGAACGTTTTGGGACAAGCCGGGCCTGTACAAGAGGGACGGGCTTCACTTGAACCAAAACGGAACCAGACTGCTGGCGCGTAACATTAAGAAGGTGGCAGAGCAGCTTTTAAACTGACTCCTGGGGGAAAGCCGACAGGAGCCGAGGGGCATCCGGTTCGGGACTCCTCATTCCTCGGGAATGAGGGTGCAGAGGATGGGGAACAATCAAGTAATAACAGAATAAGAATTGGGAGTGGTAGCGTGATGGGACATGACAGCCAGTCTAGCAAAACAGAAGGCTGCAGGAATAAAGGGGCAAACATGCAGCCCTTCTTGGGGGACCAGGTATATAAGTGCTTTTATGCAAATGCCCGAAGTCTACGGGCAAAGATGGGAGAACTGGAATGTTTGGTGGCTAGGGAAAACATTGACATAGTAGGTATAACAGAAACCTGGTGGAATGCGGAGAACCAGTGGGATACTGCAATTCCAGGATATAAACTCTATAGGAGGGACAGAGAGGGGCGTGTTGGAGGTGGGGTGGCCATCTATGTCAAAGAGGGGGTAGAATCCACCAGAGTAGAGCTGGAGGGGGGCTCTGACTCCTCCGTAGAATCACTGTGGGTTAGATTACCAGGCTCCAAGAGTGATGTAATAGTAGGGGCATGCTACCGTCCTCCAGATCAAAAACCTGAAGGGGACCTTGAAATAAGGAAGCAAATCAGGGAGGTGTCAACGAGAGACAGGGTTGTAGTCATGGGGGACTTCAATTATCCTCACATCGACTGGGTCAATTCATGCTCAGGTCATGAAAGAGAGACTGGATTTCTGGATATGTTAAATGACTGTGCCTTAGAGCAGCTTGTCACGGAACCGACCAGAGGACAGGTGACTCTGGACTTGATATTGTGTGGCACTCAAGATCTGGTCAGGGAGGTAAATGTTACCGAACCGTTGGGGAACAGTGACCATGCTGCGATCTGTTTCGCCATGCATGTCGGAGGGAGAGTGCCGAGCAAATCTGACACGAAAACCCTTGACTTCCGAAGGGCAGACTTCCCCAAAATGAGAAGACTAGTTAAGAAAAAGCTGAAAGGGAAGGTAAAAGGAGTCCAATCGCTCCAGAGTGCATGGAGGCTGTTTAAAACAACAGTCGTAGAGGCCCAGCGGGAGTGTATCCCACAAAGGAGGAAGGGCTCGACCAAGTCCAGGAGGATGCCGGCATGGCTAACAAGCACAGTTAAGGAGGCTATAAAAGGCAAGGAAGCTTCCTTCCGTAAATGGAAGTCTTGCCCTAATGAGGAAAATAAACAGGAGCACAAACTGTGGCAAAAGAAATGTAAAAAGATGATACGGGAGGCCAAGAAAGACTTTGAGGAACGTATGGCAGGCAACATAAAAGGGAATAATAAAAGCTTCTTCAAATATGTTAGAAGCAGGAAACCTGCCAGGGAAACGGTTGGTCCGCTGGATGGTGAGGGAGAGAAAGGGGTGATAAAAGGGGACTTGGAGACTGCAGAGAAATTAAATGAGTTCTTTGCATCTGTCTTCACGGCAGAAGACCTCGGGCAAATACCGCTGCCGGAACGGTCTCCCCTGACTAAAGAATTAAGTCAAATAGAGGTTAAAAGAGAAGACGTCTCAGACTTAATTGACAAAATAAAGATCAATAAATCACCAGGCCCGGATGGCATCCACCCAAGAGTTCTGAAGGAACTCAAGAATGAAGTTGCTGACCTCTTGACCAAAATATGCAACTTGTCCCTTAAAACGGCCACTGTGCCAGAGGATTGGAGGATAGCTAATGTCACGCCAATCTTTAAAAAAGGAAGGAGGGGGGACCCGGGGAACTACAGGCCGGTCAGCCTAACATCTGTTCCAGGGAAGATGGTGGAAAGTCTCATTAAGGATAAAATCTTAAAATACATAGAAGAACAAGCTCTGCTGAGGGAGAGTCAGCATGGCTTCTGCAAGGGGAAGTCTTGCCTCACAAACCTGTTAGAATTTTTTGAAAAGGTCAACAGGCATGTGGATGCGAGCGAACCCGTGGATATTATATATCTGGATTTTCAGAAGGCGTTTGACACGGTCCCTCATGAAAGGCTCCTGAGAAAACTCCACAGTCAGGGAATAAGAGGGCAGGTCCTCTTGTGGATTAGGAACTGGTTGAAGACCAGGAAACAGCGAGTGGGAGTCAATGGGCAATTTTCACAATGGCGAGAGGTGAAAAGCGGTGTGCCCCAAGGATCGGTCTTGGGACCGGTGCTTTTCAACTTATTCATAAATGACCTGGAGTTGGGGATAGGCAGTGAGGTGGCCAAGTTTGCGGATGACACTAAACTTTTCCGGGTGGTAAAGACCAGCAGGGATTGTGAAGAGCTCCAGAAGGATCTCTCCAAACTGGGAGAATGGGCAGCAAAATGGCAGATGCGCTTCAATGTAAGTAAGTGCAAAGTGATGCACATTGGGGCAAGAAACCAAAATTTCACATATACGCTAATGGGTTCTGAGTTGTCTGTGACGGATCAAGAGAGAGATCTTGGGGTCCTGGTGGACAGGTCGATGAAAGTGTCGACCCAGTGTGCGGCGGCTGTGAAGAAGGCCAATTCCATGCTCGGGATCATTAAAAAGGGGATTGAGAATAAAACGGCCAATATCATTATGCCTTTGTACAAATCGATGGTAAGGCCACATCTGGAGTATTGTGTCCAGTTCTGGTCACCATACCTCAAAAAGGATATAGCTGAATTGGAAAAGGTGCAGAAAAGAGCGACCAGAATGATTAGTGGGCTGGAGCACCTCCCTTACGAGGAAAGGCTACAGCGTCTGGGGCTTTTCAGCCTAGAAAAAAGGCGCCTGAGGGGGGACATGATTGAGACTTATAAAATTATGCATGGGATGGAGAGAGTGGATAGAGGGAAATTCTTCTCCCTCTCGCACAACACCAGAACCAGGGGACACGCACTAAAATTGAGTGGAGGGAGAGTTAGAACAGACAAAAGAAAATATTTCTTTACCCAGCGTGTGATTCATCTGTGGAACTCCTTGCCACAGGATGTGGTGATGGCACCTGGCCTAGATGCCTTTAAAAGGGGTTTGGACAAATTCATGGAGGAAAAGACCATCACAGGTTACAAGCCATAAGCAACCTCCTGGTTTTAGAAGTGGGTTTTCTCTGTGCCAGGTGCAAGGGAGTGGCGACTGGACACAGGTATCTTGTTGTCTCGTGTGCTCCCTGAGGCATCTGGTGGGGCCACTGTGTGACACAGGAAGCTGGACTAGATGGGCTTTTGGCCTGATCCAGCAGGGCTCTTCTTATGTTCTTATGTTCTTATGAGATCGCTTCTACTGAAACACTTTCCACACTCCAAGCATTGATATGGTTTCTCCCCTGTGTGGGTTCTTTGATGTTTAGTCAGGTGACTGCTCTGAATAAAGCTCTTCCCACACTCCAAGCATTTATATAGTTCCCCTCCTGTGTGGGTTCTTTGATGCCGGGTCAGGGCTGAGCTCTGGCTGAATCTTTCTCCACATTCCAAGCATTTGTATGGTTTTTCCCCTGTGTGGCTTCTTTGATGCACAGTCAGGGCAGAGCTCCGAATGAAGCTCTTTCCACACTCCAAGCATTTATATGGTTTTTCTCCTGTGTGGGTTCTTCGATGCGCAGTCAGGACAGAGCTCCGAATGAAGCTCTTCCCACACTCTAAGCAGTTGTATGGCTTCTCTCCTGTGTGGGTTCGTTGGTGCACAGTCAGATCCCTCCTCCGAACAAAGCTCTTCCCACACTCCAAGCATTTATATGGTTTTTCTCCTGTGTGGGTTATTTGATGTTTAGTTAGGTCTGAGCTGCGACTGAAGCACTTTCCACACTCCAAGCACATGAATGGTTTCTCACCTGTGTGGGTTCTTTGATGTGCAGTTAGGCTTGAGCTCCGACTGAAGCTCTTTCCACATTCCAAGCACATAAATGGTTTCTCACCTGTGTGGGTTCTCTGATGAGAAATCAGGTCCGAGCTCTGAATGAAGTTCTTTCCACATTCCATGCATTTAAATGGTTTCTCCCCTGTGTGGGTTTTTTGATGCATAGTCAGATGTGTGCTCTGACTGAAGCTTTTCCGGCATTTAAAGCATTTAAACGGTTTCTCCCCGGTGTGGGTTCTTTGATGCATATTCAGCAAGTGGCCAACTCGGACCGCGGCTCTTCCCGGGTCTCTGGAAGATCCTGGCAGGAAATTTCTTGCGAGCAGCTCGAAGGGGTCTCAGGCGAAGGCGGACCAGGGGACGCGTCACTGGGACAGAAGCTGCCTTGCTGGGTCCCGCTTCGCTGCTGCGGGGGCGAGCAGGAGGTGCCGCGATCCTCGGCAGCAGACGAGGGGTTTCCTGAGGGCCCCCATCTTTCTGCACCTCCCAAAGGAGGCAGAGAGGGTCTTTTGGGTTTTTTCCCCTGACTCTCCCGACCTGCCAGCTCGCAGTCTGAGCTGCATCCTTTGAAACACCGACTTTAAGGAGACATGCAAGGTCTAGCCTTGACATTTTAAATTCACTAGCTGGGGGGGGGGGCTACATCCCATAAGGGCAAGGCTACTGCACATCTGTGCCTGCTTCTTTGGAAGCAGTATGCATGGTGATGGTACTAGAATCTAGATCAATAGCAACAGTCCTAGTACTAGTAGCTGGCATTTAGGTGCATTTCCCAATCCAGTGTGGCGGAGTGGAGAAGACACTGGTCCCTAATTTCTGAGAGCTGACAAGCACTTATTTTCCCAATTAAATCCGAAGGCACGTTGCACCCTTCCAGACCAACAAGGTTTCCTTTGACTCGTGTGTGTAAGGGGGAGCATGTTTCTGCCCGCACAGGAGCCTCACTGTGTCTGTGTGAGATGCTACACACACTGCCCGGCCTGCCTCAGTGCTCAGAAATTAGGGACCAGTGTCTTCTCCACTCCGCCACACTGGATTGGGAAATGCACCTAACTTCTAGCTACTAGTACCACGGCAGTTGCTATTCATCTAGCACCATCACCATGCATAGCGTTTGAGAAAGTAACAGCAAAAGAGAGGTCCCTGCCCCAAAGAGCTTACAATCTTCTATCCATTTGCTGTTTTTGAACATTCAAATAGCGATGTGTAAGCTGTCAACACGCCAAGAGGTAGGCAGGCAGTTATAGATCATGCAGAAGATCCAAGCCCCCCCCCCTCCTCCTTGGTTCCAGAGATATGTAGTTTGCCAGGGGGCTTCCAAAGAAGCAGGCACAGATGTGCGGTTGCCGTTGCCCTATGGAACTTAGGTCCCTCCCTCCCCCCCCTCTCCTGAAAGTAACAGTATTTCAAAGGATGCAGGAGCGAAGGGGGACCCAGCAAGGCAGCTTCTGTCCCAGTTCTGCACACATCCCCTGGTCCGCCTGCGCCACAGACGCCTTCGGGCTGCTCCAAGGTTTCCTCCTGCCAAGATCTTCCAGCCCCCCTTGACTCGGGGACAGGATGCCAGGCTGGGTGGGAACAGAGACCCGGGAAGAGCCGCGGTTGGTACTGCGAGGGTTAAAGGGGCGACTCCGGAATGGGGAGGGGAAGAGAGTGTGGAGTCACTTCCTGCTCCGCCCCTTCCTCCGCCTCCCCGCCCCCTGTGTGGAGACAGCAGCGTCTCTTGGGGAGTCCGAAGCCCGTCGGGGGCGAAGGGTGGAAAGGAAGGCGGAGGAGGGGGAGAGAAGCCCCCCGGGGGGGGGGCGGAGACGGCCAGGCTCGAAGGTCAGCCGGGGAAGGGGAGGGGGCTGCCAAGAGGGACTGCTGCTGCCAGATCCACCCCCCACCCCCTCCCCAGTTGCATGCTAAGCTTTGGGTCTGCTCTTAAAAGGCTCTGTTTTGGGGAGGGGGTCTTTGACAGGGACCCGGAACAGAGGGGCTCAGAAGGGACAATTCCTCACTGAAACCGATGCAAGAAACCAGCCGGACGTAGGAGGGACACTGGAGAGCAATAATTTAGGCCTGGGACTGTTCCTGGAACTGGGGTTGCTCTTAAAGTGTGCTGTATTCTTAATATATGTTACATCTTTAATATCTTGTTTTATTGTTTGAAATGTAAGTTTCTTTGCTTCTGGCGTTAGCAGAGGCAGGTGGGATAAAAATCATAAGAGAGCTGGATTTTAGGGAGTTTGTTTGAGAGTGGATCTCTTCAGAAGGAGAATCTGAGGAGGACAAAACAGAATGAGCCCCTCAGCAAGTAAACGGGGAAGATAAAACCCCAAATGTAGAGAACGACATCCTTGCATAGCCAGTGTCAAAACATCTGCATCATTCAAGGCCTGGAAACACTTTGAGGGAGCAAGTACAGTATTGCAAACAGATTTCAAGGGGAGGAGGGAGGTGATTAGAGAGGCAGAGGGGAAGAAACAGGGACAAAGTGGCAGAAGGAAGAAGGGAGAGAAAGTGAATCAAGATGTGTGGGGATCACCCCACTGCGGCATTTTTGGGTTGGAACCAGGGCAAATAGGAAGTGTCAAATTGCACAGTACGTGGAAAAGGGCATGAAGGGTGCAAGTCTTCCCATCATGTTTGTCTCTCTCACAGGCAGAAGACTTGTAGGGGGCCACATTCTGTATTAGGGGTATCAACATAAGGCCTGCGGGCCGGATATGGTCCCTGGAATTACTTTATCCGGCCTGTATGATAATTGGGCTCTCTCAGTGCCGCCATTTCAGCAGTGCCACTTCAGCTGAGGCTCCAGGAGGGAGAGACGGAAGGAGGCCTCAGAAGGCGAGAAACGGTACGGGGGAAGGGGCAGACCAACAGGGGTGGGAGAAGGAGATGCTGCCGAGGCGCAGGGAGAACCCAGTTTATCATGCGGGATGCCCTTTTAGCAGCGCTGCTTCTGCCGTAGTGACACTTCACAGAGCACCTCTCAGCTGCTGAGCTGCAAAGTGATGCTTCGGCAGAAGCGGCGCAGCTGAAAGGACAGCCCGAGAGATAATTGGGCTCTCCCATATCTTGAAACTCTGATCAAGATTTGCATATTTTCTCTTCTGTGATTTGCAGCTCATGAGTTCCTACATGAGAACAAAGTGCTTCTTTCTGGCCACCATCTGCTTAATGATGTCACTTCCTGCTTAACGATGTCACTTCCGGCCTCCAACAAGCGCCATGCAGCCTCCTCAGGTAAGGGGCGGATCACCAGGGCAACACGCAAGAGTCCATGGCTTGAGGGCCGCCTCCTTCCTTCCAGGCCTTGTAGGGAGCATTTTTGTCTGGTGCTGCAAGATACCCTATTTAGCCACTCGGGTGACGAGCGAGTGTGAACTCCAGAGAGCTCCAAGGGTTGGGTGCTGCTTGCTCCTGCTGGCTCTCGGCAGCTGCCCCCTCTGTAAGCTGGGATCCGTCTTCGCACCCCTGCACCCTCCCCTCGCTCAGAAGTATAATTCGGGGATTCTAGGCATGGTTCAGAAGTATAATTCAGGGATTCTAGGCATGGTTCAGAAAGGTATCTTTATGAATACCAACTTCAATGAAATGAAGGTGAAATTACATTCTGTGTCTCGGGTTATATATGTGACTCAATATTCATGCCGTCTGTGGCTGTTCCCTAGGCAGCTTTCCAATGACAGGCAAGTCGTCCTGCCTCCCAGGCTAATACTATAGCTGTGATCACTCAACGAGTGAGATGGTTTGTCCTTCGGAACCCCATGCATCTGAAATGGTTTGCAGACAGGAGAAAAAACCCAGGCAAACAACTGCTCCATTTGCCAAAAAAACTACCCATTTCATCCCATCTTCATCTATCATTTCAGATTCTGGGCAAAAGAGCAGGGAGATGTTAAAAATGTGGGACATTATTTGAGAGGTCAAACTGTCTTTTCTTTGCAGGGTCCGGTGTCCTTCAAGGAGGTGGCTGTGCGCTTCACGGAGGAGGGGAGGGATCTGCTGGATCCGGGCCAAAAGACTCTGCAAAGGGAAGTCATGCTGGAGAACTACGGGATCGTGGCCTCTCTGGGTAAGGGGGATGCCCTTTCTCCCTGGTGGGAAGGAACCAAAGGCACGAGCTCCTCTTCTTGTTTCTCAGTGTCAGGATTGCACCATAGAAGTGGGGTGTGTGAGGCTGGAACTTGTGCCATGGACATGGCTGCTGTGCCTCACTGTTTCAGAACTGAGCTTGGCCTGACTGATGCTCTTGGGGGATGAAACGGCAGAATATAAGTGTCTAGCTACAGAAATCATTTGTGAAAAGTACGATACCCCAGTTTGGGACATTCCAGGCTTGCAAAACGAGCCACTTGTAACAGACAGCGCCTGACACGCCCTTCTCTTTCCTCTGCATCGTCCAGCGTTGAGCCCATTCCTTGGTGGTTTGTCCGGGATCAGGCGCTGCTGCTGGAGGGAATTTGCATGATCTCCCCATCCAGCATTGCATCTGCAGGGGAATCACTAGGCATACTGAAGAGGGTGTGTGATGCCTCTGCCTGACGACCCCCTTGAAACCCTGGCCTCTGATTGGCTTGTTGTCCTGGGGGCCTGATCTGGGGTTCTGCTCTGGGTACTCGTGTGGGAGGTCTCACGTTTAAGGAGACGTGCCACCAGGCATCAGGATTATTCTCAATTTCCCCTGATACCAAGCGCCATGAACGTTTGCTGGGAGGGCTTGTGGCTGATGCCATCTGGGACTCGGTCTCTCGTGGCGTCACCAGAGGCCTTTCAAACTCAGTTTTTATGAAGAACGTGTTTGTTCAGGAATAGATTTTAAGCCCATGTCAGGGGGTGAAGACGGGGTGTCTTAGCCCTGAACGCCTCTTCCTCCCAGCCTGAGCTGTTTCAGGGAGGCATTCACGGAGTTTGAGGACAGACCCCTTGACCCATCTAGCTCAGTACTCTCCACGCTGACTGGCAGCAGCTCCCAGGGACTCAGGCAGAGACATCTCTCAGCCCTCCCTTGAGTTGGTGCCAGGGATGGATCCTGGGGTCTCTTGCATGCAAAGCTAGGACTCTACCACTGAGCTCCGGCTGCTCCGGACTGGTGTGGAGCTCCAGTGAGAGTCCTGCTCAGGGGATGCAAAGGCAGGAGAAGGCCCCATCCTGTCTCTGCTTGCCTCAATTCTCAGTCTCCTTGCAGGGAGCAAATTGCCAGAAGGAGAAGAGGGGACAATTGTCCCAGTTGAGACTTCCCTTCCATGCGCTGAGAGGTGGGGGAACGAAACGTGGCTGTTTTCCCCTCCCCAACTGGATCCCCAACTAGCGATTCATCCCAGGTCTCCTGAGCAGTGAGCCTCCACTCCCACAAGCCAGACTAACACTTTGGGCTCCATGCAGCTGTTTCTGCAGCACATTCAGTGTGAGTGTTCAAACAACGTCCCTCTTCTCGTGTTTTGCCCTGTGCCTTTGGGGGTGGGGGGCAGCCTAGAATCAGATCGCTTTGGAAAGCGTCAATATTTTATCACTGGCTCATCTCGTTTCCTTCTCAGAGGACTTTCCCAAACCTGCCTTCATTTCCCAGCTGGAAGAAGGGGAGTGTGCATTTTTCCAGGACCTCAAGGAAGAAGAGGAATTGTCAGGTAACTTGTTTTATGCAAAGTAGTACATAACACAGCAGTAGCTTCAGCTCAGAGGGTGTTGGCTGAATAGGGACCCTTCACCACAAAAGAAATTCCCTCCCACCTGTGGTTGTTAGGGTGAGTCAGGATAGTACAACTCTGCCGTTCTGATCTCATCACCAGCATGCCACAACAACAGCTTGGCTGAGCTGTATTCTGAAAGAGCCAGAATGATTCGAGTGAGCAGCGAGCTTCAACTCGCATAAACCAGACCGGCACTTTGGGATCTATGCAGCTGGTCCTTCAGCACATTTGCCTCTTGTCCTATCCCACTCTGTGCCCTCTTGGGGCTGTGAGTTGGCCTAGGATCAGGTCCCTTTGGAAAGCCTTGGTACTTTGTAGGTTGGACGAATCTCATCTCCTTGTTTCCTTCTCAGAAGACTCTTCCAAACCTGCCCTCGTTTCCCAGCTGGAAGAAGGGGAGTGTGCATTTTCTCAGCATATCAAGGAAGAAGAGGAATCGGCAGGTAACTTGTTTTATGCAAAGTACTGCTTAACACAGCAGTAGCTTTGGACCACAGGGGGTTGCTGAATGGGGATCTTTCATCAGAGTAGAAACTCCCCTCCTTTCTGGGGTGACTCAGCAGTGGTTAGGATGAGTCAGCACAGCACCTCTCTGCCGCTCCGATCTCATCACCTGGGCGGCCAGGACAGGCAGCAGCTTGGCTGAGCTGTAGACCGAAAGGGCCAGTGTGGTCTGAGCAACTGATGCGCTGGCCCTCCACCTTCCTCTCCACAACCTCCTCCAAGGACGCCGGACCCTGCAGGAGGTCAGTCACGAATCGGCCCCACCCAGCAGATGCAGAAGCCAAAGCGCTGTCATGGCCTTCCAAAGGATGAGGTCAGAACGGCAGAGAGGTGCTATCCTGACTCGTCCCGACCAGCACCCAGTCTCCCCAGCAAGGAGGGGAGTTTCTGTGGTGGTGATGGGCACCCTTGGGGGCTCCTCGCAGGGCTTGTGTTTGAAAGGCTGGAGCTGATGCTGTGGTGGGGGGAGAAGAGCAGGGATGCCCAGCGTCGTGGTAACTTTGGGGTGAGGGAGCTTCTCTCCAATCTCCTGCTGCTCAGTCTGGAGTCATTGCAGCAGAGGAGTGTATCACCCAGGTTGCTGTAATGTTGCTCAGAGAACAGGTTGGGGGATAAGGAGCAGAACCCTGTTGATTTATTGCGAGGTTGATGTGCGCAGCCGTACGTTCACACACAACACATGCACACACACATACGCACTCCACATGTCTGATTGTTCCTTGCAACGGATGACCCGTCAGTGCTGCCATTCGGATGTGGAGTGGAGGCCCTGTCTCTCGGGTCTGAGTGCTTCAAAACGGTGCAGAGGGAATTTCCACTCGAATCTGGAACCCCCATGGGTGGTATCCTTCTTGTTTTCTGCCCTTTTCCCTGTCTAGTCCCTGACCATATGTCCCATAGGAATTTTGAGGTGGACGAGTTCTCTCTTCAGATCCTGTTGGGGCACGTCTAAAGGAAGGGTAAAATCTTGGGTAGACGTCTGGTAACCTGGGCACAAGTTTAATAGGACGCCATTTAGTTTTTGTACTTGCAAAAGCTGTCCTACAAAATGAAGCTGATGCCGCAGAAACTTTGATTCTGAGGTGTGGCTGAGTGTCACGGCCGGTTTGGCCAGTGAACTGGTTCACTGACCCCAGTGAGTCCGAAATGCACGGTCCAAATTCTTATGTATCCTACTATCTCAAGGGCCTTCACACTCCGTGAGAACGCAGGGTACAATTCCCAAGCAAATGAGCCCAAGTTGAGCGCATGTTCTT
This sequence comes from Plestiodon gilberti rubricaudatus, assembly GCA_026170595.1. Taxonomy (NCBI): domain Eukaryota; kingdom Metazoa; phylum Chordata; class Lepidosauria; order Squamata; family Scincidae; genus Plestiodon; species Plestiodon gilberti. The sequence continues at coordinate 262,449,739 of JANXHW010000002.1, read as the reverse complement.
GCGCACGTTCTCCTGACTAGCCAAACATCCCAGTCAGGTGGACGTACGAGTCCTCGGGGCTAAGCGCCCTCCGGTGGGTGCCACCACCCCTTTTCACAGCCAGTCCTTCCGCTAAGGGGAAGCGGACGTCCTGCAGGCTTCCCCCCCAGCCCCCCGGCCACTGCAAGCACTGAGCTCCCCAAACTCCAGGGACTCGAGGCTCTGGTTCGTTCCACAGTAGCAGACTGAGTGGCCCAGGCCGGACTTAGAGGAATCAGTTCCTTTGTACTCACACAGACACAAGCCTGTAATAATATAGTGCGGGGTTTTTTAAGACTAGAATTATGGCTACACATTACTTGAAAGCCATATGGTCCCTGGAGAGGATAAACACGTTGCACACACAACGCTAAAACAATAAAGGGCCTACGGAGGGGGGAGGTGCATACAGTCAGCTACAACCCCCTTCTGGTAGCTGCTGCTATGGAACAGACTCTGCTCTCCAATCCAACTCTCGCTAAGTTATTTATTTCTTTACTTTTTGCGTTTGTACTGCCCTTTCTCCAAGGAGCTCAGGGTGGTGGTTTACACCAGGGGTGGCCAACCTTTCCACACGAATGCTCCTGGCCCTTTAAATGGTTGTACTGTTTAGGTGAGGGCATTTCAGCAGCTGCAGCTGCTTTAGCAGCACCATCAGCACTTGCAGCTGCCAAGATTCTGTCTTTTGCACAACTCTTCAGAACGCAGAGGCCCTCATGGTGGAAGGTTGATCACCCCTGGGGTACATGGTTCCTTCCCTCCTTTTGTTCTCACAACAACCCTGTGAGGTAGGTGAGGCCGAGAGATAGTGACTGCCCAAGGTCACCCAGAAAGCTTCATGGCTGAGCAGGGATTTGAACCTGGACAGAGTCTTGGCTCCTAATTTTGGAGGGGGGTGCCGGCTCATGGACGTTTTTCCTGGCCAGCTGTCCAGGGCCTTCTGAGGAAGGCCCGCTGCGCTGAACGTTATTTATAACGTTTTTTGCGCATGCGCAGACCGTCCCGGAGGGAAAAGGGCTGCCCTTTTCCCTCCGGGACGGTCTGCGCATGCGCAAAAAACGTTATAAATAACGTTCGGCACAGCGGGCCTTCCTCAGAAGGCCCTTTCGCGTCTGCCGGGGAAGACGTCTCCGGAGCCAGCTTCCGGCCTCGGAAGGCCCCTCCGAGGCCGGGAGCCTGCTCCCAGGACGTCGGAGGTGACGCGCGCTGGGGAGGTGACGCACATCACGCGCGTGTGTTCGTCACCCCAATGCGTGCGTCACCCCCAGCGGCCCGCTATAGTCACTTCGCTATAGCGACGCCAGTGCTAGTGACACCCTGGCACTAGTGAAACCCTGGATTCTGATTGGCCTATTGCATTCTGGGCTTGGAGGTGTCGTTTGGCGAGCATGTGAGAGGGCTTATGTTGGAAAGGAGGCAGGAGCAGTTTGAGGACCTGTTTGGCCAACCCAGCAGCCTCTTCACTCACATGCCAGAATTTTATTTTTGTTTAATGTCCGGATATGTGTATCCTTCCTGTCACTCCCTTAGCTTGTCTCACAGCATCCAAGGAAATGTTGCAACTAAAAATATACAAAATAGATACAGATAAGATCAAATTCAAAGCAACCAGTCATACAGCTACACTAAATTAAGACAGAAGACAGGAAAACTCCCAACAAGGATGCAACAGCATCGGATCAATTCACTCCTTGCGAGTTGGAAGAAAAGCCTTTGGCCAAGACAAGTCGGCAAGAAGGGGGGGGGGGCTCAGGGGGAGGAGTAGTTCTTCGGGGGCAGGGTGACCAGATAAAATGTAGGACACAATACCTATATCTTTAACCATTGTAAAGAAGAGGGAATGTTGGCAGGTGCAGCTTTTTGCACCCTTCCATGATGAGCTGCACCTGCCCAAATTCCCTCTTCTTTACAATGGTTAAAGGTATAGGCCCTGTGTCCTACATTTTATCTGGTCACCCTGTGCAGGGGTACGGAACTTCAGAACGGGGAGACACAGAGAGCTTACAGAGAGTAAACTGTGGCCGGTGAGCAGATTCCTGTGGCGAGCATCGCTCCTGGACATTTCGTGGTCCCAGCTGTTCAGGGCTTGAAAGTGATAAGCAACATCTTGAGAGGAGCCTGGAAACATCCAAGCCTCACCTGCCCCCAGTCCTTCCCTCAAATCCCACTTCGGGTTCCCTCCCCACCTCTGTTTCTCGACTTCCCCAAAGTAAGTCTGCTGTTCTTTCCTAGGTGACTTAGGGTGGGAGGGACAATTGGCAAGAAATCCTTATGAGTGGCCTCGAATGGGGAGCAATTGGGCTGAGATGGGGGGGAATGAATTCTGGGTCACACACACACACATACACACACACGAGGCCCTGCTTGCCCCACAAGCCGAAAGATGGTAGCTTCGATGTCTTGTTTTCTCCTGGGTCATGTTTGGTTGGTGACAAGGCCTCACCACCACAAGGGCAATACAATACGACAGTAAATACAGTAAGATGGGTGATAAAATGGAGGCTGAGCTCAGTGCTATCTTCTATGTGTCATTTATACAAGGCTGAAACCACTCATGGAAAAGCACCACTGTACAAAACAGCAGGTATTTTAGCCTTTAAAAGAGGATAATGTGACATAAAGGCTGCAGTGAGGCCTGAGAGAATCCAGAAGGAGGCTTCCCCCCCCCCAGTACCTTCCCCACAGAAACATTGTCCCCCAGGGCTAACAAAGCTGCCTCCAGCCCAGGACCAGGTCAGGTTTCAACAGGCCAAGCAGCCACAGTTGTACTACTAACTTCTGTACAACAGCTAGTTGAGAGTCGGCCATGGAGCAGGGCTGCAATCCTAGGCATACTTACCTCAGTCCCCTGGGGTTTACTTGTCCATTATTGACGGTATTTATGTACCGCCTTTTCAATTTACAGACTCAAGACGGTTTAAGTAGGCAGTTTACAAGGCGGTTTCAAATGGGTTTTTTACAAGTATTGTTCTATGTATGAGAACAAAAAAACCATAAATCCCGGATATTTCTTTCAAGGTGTGGCCACGCCCTGGCAGCCGCAGACAGTTCTCACGATGTTATCCTTCTTGCCAGCTGACTCCTGCGCATTCCACACGCACCACTCTCATAGTGCCTTTGCAAGATCCAACAGCAGCAGCGGTCTCCCTTGCAAGCAATGACCAATGCTGAACCTGCTTAGCTTTCTTCAAGCAGGACATCAGCTCAAACTCTAGGCTACACCTCCTGCCCATAAGTATATATACTTACAAATATATATGCCTAGGTGTGTGCGTTACAGGTCGCATTTCTCTATTGCCCTGCTAAACAAGGATCTCTTTCTATTCCAGGAAGCAACGGAGAAGACAGTGAGGATCAGAGGGAGTCATGTGGGGTGTCGATGGAGATGACCACGCGTGACATACGGAAAGTGACTTTTCAAGACCAGGATGGATCAGGGAGGCAGGAGGGAATCCCTGCAATTGTCTGGAGGACTAAATCTGTTGCTGGTCAGGAACACGAGTTCTATGAAACCTCAGTCCAACAGGAACATCCCAAAGGGAACGGGTGGAATAAACATCTTTTCCTTGGGGAATCAATCTGTTGTGAATCCAGAATTAGAGAGATGGAAGAGGGGACTCAGATAGAAAAATGGAAAAATAAATCTGATGCTACACAGGAAGGGGATTTCAAAGTCATCCCAGCTGATCCAGAAAAAGAGACTAGAAAGAGGAAGACACAATATTATCAGATTGCAAACACCAGCAGTAAATCAGAACATAGAATACAGGAGAAATCGTATAAATGCTTGGAGAGTGCAAAGAGCTTCAATTATTGCGCACCCCTGACTGTGCATCAAAGAACCCACACTGGGGAGAAACCATACAGGTGCTTAGAGTGTGGAAAGAGCTTCAGTCGGAGCTCAAGCCTGACCTTTCATCAAATGACCCACACGGGAGAGAAGCCATACAACTGCTTGGAGTGTGGAAAGAGCTTCTATCACAGCAAAAATCTGACTATGCATCAAAGAACTCACACAGGGGAGAAACCATACAAATGCTTGGAGTGTGGAAAGAGCTTCAGTCGGAGATCAAGCCTAACTGAACATCAAAGAACCCACACAGGGGAGAAACCACATAAATGCTTGGAGTGCGGGAAAAGTTTCAGTGACAGCTCAAGCCTGACTTTTCATCAGACAATGCACACAGAGGAGAAACCATTTCAATGCTCCGAATATAGAACGATCTCCAGTAGAAGCACATATTTTACTTCCCATAAAAAATTTCACAGAAGAGAGAAAGCTGTGCATCAGGATACATCTGAGGAGGGGAATTTCAATGAAGGGGATTTCAAAGTCATCCCAGCTGATCCAGAAAAGGAAACTGGAAAGAGTAAGACACAATACCATCAGATTGCAAACACCTCCATCAGTAAATCAGAACTTAGAATACAGGAGAAACCATATCAATGCTTGGAGTGTGGAAAGAGCTTCAGTAGGAACAACAGCCTGACTGTGCATCAAAGAAGCCACACAGGGGAGAAACCATATAAATGCTTGGAGTGTGGAAAGAGCTTCAGTAGGAACAACAACCTGACTGTGCATCAAAGAAGCCACACAGGGGAGAAACCATATAAATGCTTGGTGTGTGGAAAAAGATTTAGTGTGAGCTCACACCTGACTGTGCATCAAAGAACCCACACCGGGGAGAAACCATTTAAATGGTTTGAATGCGGGAAAAGCTTCAACCAGAGCACAAAGAATAAGCATCAAAGAACCCACACAGGAGAGAAACGATACAAATGCTTGGAGTGTGGAAAATGTTTCAGTGTAAGCTCACGCCTGTTCTTTCATAAAAGAACTCATACAGGGGAGAAACCATTTAAATGTTTGGAATGTGGAAAGAGCTTTAGTAGGAGGGACAGCCTGACTATACATCAAAGAACCCACACAGGAGAGAAACCATATAAATGCTTGGAGTGTGGAAAAAGTTTCAGAGTGAGCTCACACCTGACTGTGCATCAAAGAAGCCACACAGGGGAGAAACCATATAAATGCTTGGAGTGTGGAAAGAGCTTCAATGTGAGCTCAAAGCTGAATTTGCATCAAAGAACCCACACAGGGGACAAACCATATAAATGCTTGGAATGTGGAAAGTGCTTCAATTATTGGTCACACCTGACTGTGCATCAAAGAACTCACATAGGGGAGAAGCTATATAAATGCTTGGAGTGCGGAAAGAGCTTCAATGTGAGCTCAAAGCTGAATATGCATCAAAGAACCCACACCGGGGAGAAACCGTTTAAATGCTTTAAATGCCGGAAAAGCTTCAGTCAGAGCACACATCTGACTATGCATCAAAAAACCCACACCGGGGAGAAACCATTTAAATGCATGGAATGTGGAAAGAACTTCATTCAGAGCTCGGACCTGATTTCTCATCAGAGAACCCACACAGGTGAGAAACCATTTATGTGCTTGGAATGTGGAAAGAGCTTCAGTCGGAGCTCAAGCCTAACTGCACATCAAAGAACCCACACAGGTGAGAAACCATTCATGTGCTTGGAGTGTGGAAAGTGCTTCAGTCGCAGCTCAGACCTAACTAAACATCAAATAACCCACACAGGAGAAAAACCATATAAATGCTTGGAGTGTGGGAAGAGCTTTGTTCGGAGGAGGGATCTGACTGTGCACCAACGAACCCACACAGGAGAGAAGCCATACAACTGCTTAGAGTGTGGGAAGAGCTTCATTCGGAGCTCTGTCCTGACTGCGCATCGAAGAACCCACACAGGAGAAAAACCATATAAATGCTTGGAGTGTGGAAAGAGCTTCATTCGGAGCTCTGCCCTGACTGTGCATCAAAGAAGCCACACAGGGGAAAAACCATACAAATGCTTGGAATGTGGAGAAAGATTCAGCCAGAGCTCAGCCCTGACCCGGCATCAAAGAACCCACACAGGAGGGGAACTATATAAATGCTTGGAGTGTGGGAAGAGCTTTATTCAGAGCAGTCACCTGACTAAACATCAAAGAACCCACACAGGGGAGAAACCATATCAGTGCTTGGAGTGTGGAAAGTGTTTCAGTAGAAGCGATCTCCTGACTCTGCATCAAAGAACCCACACAGGGGAGAAACCATATCAATGCTTGGTGTGTGGAAAGAGCTTCAGTAGGAACAACAACCTGACTGTGCATCAAAGAAGCCACACGGGGGAAAAACCATACAACTGCTTGGAGTGTGGAAAGAGCTTCCGCCATAGCTCAGGCCTGACCCGGCATCAAAGAACCCACAGGAGGGAAACCCTATCAGAGATTGGAATGCAAAAAATGCTTTAGGTGGAGCTCAGATCAAAAAGTCTGAAAGGGAGGCCCATATGATATTTGGGCTCAGCATGATAATTGTGGCCTCAGATATCTTGGAAATATGCATATTTTTTTCTTCTGTCCTTTGCAGTAAATGATTTCCTATGCACGAGCAAGGTGCTTATTTCTTTCCTTCCTCTGCTTAATGTCGTCACTTCCTGCTGAATGTTGTCACGAATGCTGATCGGCCCTGTTGTGGATGGCTTTGGGTCGTTCAGTCCCTGCTCAAACAAGGCCAGCGCTACCCTGAACACCCACCAGTCCACGTTGTTCACTCCCGAGACAAGGAGACACTCCTGAACAAGGAGAAAGGTAGACTGCCACCAGCTGGGAGGTCCCTTGGCGCATCCAGTTCCCAGCTACTGGAAGGCCACAGGTAATACGTTGTGTAAGCTGACTTCCCTGACCAAGGGAGACAGTGGCACAAGGCAATGAAATTACGGTAGCGTATGGCTCAGCGCGCAAAGGCCAAGGATTTAGCCTATTTGGTTCCAAGAAACACACCAAGGTAAAACAACATAGATGTTTTATTTAAGACTATGCAAAACCAGCATAGAAGCATATAGGAGCAGTAAATACTGCAACACACAAAGGCTTAACATACATGATACAAAGTACAAGCTAAAACTAATAAATCTGGCTCCTAATATCTAGAACTTAGAATCTAACACTCACCAAGAAAAAAAAACCCGGTACCCCCATAAAGGAGTGCCGGGCCGCACTTAGCAGATGCTGAGGCCAAGTGGCTTCCATCAGTCCAAAGAGGGGAGCGTGAAGAACAACTGGTCTCGCACGATTCCAGGTAACAAATGATGTTGAACAAAATGGCTCTCCCTGAGGGGCAGTTAAATAGCGTTTTGATGGTCAGGTGATTGACATAAATGAAGCATCCAATGAAATGCAGAGCTGCAGCGTACCTTCCAGAAGATGACTTCATGTTACTCGTGCCCCTCCAAACCAGAGAAATACCAGGTGCAACACCAGCTCGTCCGAGCTGGGAACGCCGAGCCTCCAAGGACGATGGCTACTGTCCAGTTACTAAGGCTCTGAGGAAGAATACAGCAGCACCTCCGGTTTAAGATGGAGTCAGAACAAACTGAGATTTTTACTTTCTTGACAGGCCCTTTCTATGAAACGTGTATGTCAAACCGTATACAGATGGATCTCCCCAACTTTTTTTCTCCTTAGGCAAACTGCCTCTTCTTTACTTTTCTTTCCCTTCCTCACCTTGTCATCAGGGGCAGTACGGACTCTGGTGCCAGGCAGCAGTCCTGCCAGCTTCAAATGCCAGAGTCAGCTGACGTCAGTGCAGAAGCTGAGCTGCTTCTCCAGGACTTCTGTGCACAAACTGGACCGTCCAGACACGACTCCTCTGACATAGAAGCCGTGTTTCAAAGGACCAGCTGGAGACACAAAGTGAGATTGTCCCTTTTCGTCCCAGGACCTGTGACTGTGATGCTGGGGAGAGATCATGTACACCCAGAGTTTGAGGCTGGACCATTGAGACATGGCTTTTCTGTCAGAGGAGTCGTGTCTGGATGGTCCAGTTTGTGCACCTACATCCTTCCTGAATTCCCTTTCCATTCACACCCCAAGCGACACTTTAAAACAGTATACCCCAAGCCCTCCTTATCACCCCCAAATCCCTGGGAATTACCTTGCCCCCAGTTCTGCACTTAGCAACAACCCCAAAAATCCTGAAATATTTAAGGATTTTGATGCGTAGTGGGTCACTCTACTCTGATACAACCATCCTGTGTTGTGTCTGGTTACCACACGCTGCTCAAAGGTCCCTCAGATTCCAGCAAGGCAAACCTCTTCAGGAAGTCCAGTAGCTGTATTGCGAAACTCATAAGAACATAAGAATAGCCCTGCTGGATCAGGCCAAAGGCCCATCTAGTCCAGCTTCCTGTATCACACAGTGGTCCCACCAGATGCCTCAGGGAGCACAAGACAACAAGATAACCTGTTTCCCGTTGTCACTCCCTTGCACCTGGCACAGAGAAAACCCACTTCTAAAACCAGGAGGTTGCTCATGGCTTGTAACCTGTGATGGTCTTTTCCTCCATGAATCTGTCCAAACCCCTTTTAAAGGCATCTAGGCCAGGTGCCATCACCACATCTTGTGGCAAGGAGTTCCACAGAAGAATTACACACTGGGTAAAGAAATATTTTCTTTTATCCGTTCTAACTCTCCCTCCACTCAATTTTAGTGCATGTCCCCTGGTTCTGGTGTTGTGCGAGAGGGAGAAGAATTTCCCTCTATCCACTCTCTCCATCCCATGCATAATTTTATACGTCTCAATCATGTCCCCCCTCAGGCGCCTTTTTTCTAGGCTGAAAAGCCCCAGACGCTGTAGCCTTTCCTCATAAGGGAGGTGCTCCAGCCCACGAATCATTCTGGTCGCTCTTTTCTGCACCTTTTCCAATTCAACTATATCCTTTTTGAGGTGTGGTGACCAGAACTGGACACAATACTCCAGATGTGGCCTTACCATCGATTTGTACAAAGGCAGAATGATATTGGCCGATAATGATAAAGGCATAATGATAACTTCATTTCCTGTCTCCCCTCTCCTCCTTTCACTGCTCTCTCCTTGTCTCTAGTGGTTATCAGCTGGGTTGGAAGAGCACGGAGTCCGAAAGCCCCTTTCCTTTGATGTGGCCCTTTTCCCTGACTTCTTCGGATGCACCAAATACACTCTGCATTGCAAACAACAACAACCATAAGACAGGAACTCAGTACGCTATTTCTGGGCAAAGAAACCTATTTCTTTGTATGTAATATTTCTGTCTTAATTCTTTTATAATAAAACTGTGATCTTTGAGTGAGGTCTTACTCTCTTCATGGAGGGAAGGGGATTCTCTGCATTCCGCTGATTTGTCTTCTGTTCTAAAGATCCCATTACCAAACAGAGCTGTGTGCTTGAAACTGACTATTCTCTGTCTCTCTGTCTCTGTCTGTCTCTCACTCTCTCTCTCTGAGCCTTATAGTAATGGCCTTCCAACTATTTGAATCAGTTCTCCACAGTCCAACCAGTGTGTAGGTGTATGTGTATACCTAGGTATATTGACAATTACACTGTGCTCCCTGTAATCCGTTTTATGTCGCGAGTTCAGGTGACTGCAGAGGCTCTTTAAGCGGAGCGCATGAATGAGTCGGGGTGGTCATTTCCTGCTCTGCTCCTTTTGGGAATGTTTCCTTCGAGGACTTGCCCTCTTATTCCCTTATTCCTCTTATAATATCCATGGGTTCTCCCGCATCCACATGCCTGTTGACTTTTTCAAAGAATTCTAAAAAGTTTGTGAGGCAAGACTTCCCCTTGTAGAAGCCATGCTGACTCTCTCTCCCTCAGCAAAGCTTGTTCTTCTATGTGTTTTAAGATTTTATCCTTAATGAGACTTTCCACCATCTTCCCTGGAAGAGATGTTAGGCTGACCGGCCTGTAGTTTCCCGGGTCCCCCCTCCTTCCTTTTTTAAAGATTGGTGTGACATTAGCTATCTTCCAATCCTCTGGCACAGTGGCCGTTTTAAGGGACAAGTTGCATATTTTGGTCAAGAGGTCAGCAACTTCATTCTTGAGTTCCTTCAGAACTCAAGTCTGAATTGTCTTTCCTTGTTCTCTGGAACCGTTTTCCTCTATTCAAAGTCTATTTGGCTCTTATGATTATGAGAAACGCACAACAAACGGCTTTCATGTCTTCGCCTAATAGATGGACTCTGAACGCATGTGTAGGACAGCGGCTGGGATGGAGGTCCCCAAGGGGGTTGGATACGAATCTCGACCGGGGGAATATCTAGAAAGGAGTTACATGGATAGGAATCTTTTTCCTGTGACTGGAGGGGGGGAAGTTCTCCTGCATCTCTGCGTCAGGACCAATAGATGATCTTGTTGTTCCGAGTGCAGAGAGTGAGCAAAACCTGCTGCTGCCCAAGGAGGGTGTTCACTGGATCTCTGCAAGAGTCTCTGCTCTGGTCTGGCCTCTTTTCAATCAGCCTCTGCTTGAGATGTGGCAAGTATCCTGCACATCTTTGCATCGGGGTGATTGGCTGGATCCATCCCTCCTGGTGCTGATTCCCAGCAGAGTCGCCACCCTCAGGAGTCTCAGGTGCTACTTGCTTCTGGGCAGGGGGCGCTGTTCTAAGGTGGTCTCCCTTCCAAGCAGTAGGGCCCAGGTAGCATCTCACACAGACACAGTGAGGCTCCTGTGAGGGCAGAAAAATGCTCCCCCTTACACACACTAGATGTCAGCTACTAGTACTATGACTGTTATTGATTTAGCACCATCACCATAGTGTTTGAGAAAGTAACAGCAAAAGAGAGGTCCCTGCCCCAAAGAGATTACAGTCTTCTATCCATTTGCTTGTTTTGAACATTCAACTAGCGATGTGTAAGCTGTCAGCACACCTAGAGGCAGGCAGGCAGTTATAGATCATGCAAAAGATCCAAGCTCCCCCCCTCCTCCTTGGTTCTAGAGATATGTAGTTTGCCAGGGGGCTTCCAAAGAAGCAGGCACAGATGTGCAGTTGCCTTATGGAATAATGTAGCCCCCCCCCCCCCCCCAGCTACTGAATTTAAAATGTCAAGGCTAGACCTTGCATGTCTCCTTAAAGTCGGTGTTTCAAAGGATGCAGCTCAGACTGCGAGCTGGCAGGTCGGGAGAGTCAGGGGAAAAAACCCAAAAGACCCTCTCTGCCTCCTTTGGGAGGTGCAGAAAGATGGGGGCCCTCAGGAACCCCCTCGTCTGCTGCCGAGGATCGCGGCACCTCCTGCTCGCCCCCGCAGCAGCGAAGGGGGACCCAGCAAGGCAGCTTCTGTCCCAGTGACGCGTCCCCTGGTCCGCCTTCGCCTGTGACCCCTTCGGGCAGCTCGCAAGAAATTTCCTGCCAGGATCTTCCAGCCCCCTTGACTCGGGGACAGGATGCCGGGCTGGGGACAGAGACCCGGGAAGAGCCGCGGTCCGAGTTGGCCACTTGCGGGGGGGGGGGGAGAGGAGGAAAGTGGCTGACTGGCGCTCCGGGGGTTAAAGGATTCACTCCGGAATGGGGGGGAGCGAGGGGGAGCCACTTCCTGCTCCGCCCCTTCCTCCGCCTCCCCGCCCCCTGTGTGGAGACAGCAGCGTCTCTTGGGGAGTCCGAAGCCCGTCGGGGGCGAAGGGTGGAAAGGAAGGCGGAGGAGGGGGAGAGAAGCCCCCCGGGGGGGGGGCGGAGACGGCCAGGCTCGAAGGTCAGCCGGGGAAGGGGAGGGGGCTGCCAAGAGGGACTGCTGCTGCCAGATCCACCCCCCAACCCCCCAACCCCCCCAGTTGCATGCTAAGCTTTGGGTCTGCTCTTAAAAGGCTCTGTTTCGGGGAGGGGGTCTTTGACAGGGACCCGGAACAGAGGGGCTCAGAAGGGACAATTCCTCACTGAAACCGATGCAAGAAACCAGCCGGACGTAGGAGGGACACTGGAGAGCAATAATTTAGGCCTGGGACTGTTCCTGGAACTGGGGTTGCTCTTAAAGTGTGCTGTATTCTTAATATATGTTACATCTTTAATATCTTGTTTTATTGTTTGAAATGTAAGTTTCTTTGCTTCTGGCGTTAGCAGAGGCAGGTGGGATAAAAATCATAAGAAAGAGAGCTGGATTTTGCAGCTGGAAAGGATCCTTCCAGCATCTGTGCCTGCTCCAAAGGAATCAGGGCGTTTGATCGAGAGCGGATCTCTTCAGAAGGAGGAGCTGAGGAGGACAAAACAGAGTGAGCCCCTCAGCAAGTAAGCGGGGAAGATAAAACCCCAAATTTAGACAACGACATCCTTGCACAGCATAGCCAGTGTCAAAACATCTGCATCATTCAAGGTGTGTGTCAGCGGGGAGGGGTGTTATGGGAAACAGGCCTGCCCAGACCTCCCCGTTAATTACGACCCCCTTCGTCGGCAATTCCAGGGTCCCCCCCCTCTCGGCTCTCATGATCCAAATTACAGGACATCGCCTGGAGTCGATACATCACGTATAATCAATACGGTCTTGCATGCTGCTAAATGTAAGCCTTAGGGACTCTGTTTTGTGAAAGAACAGCAGGAGGAGGAGGACTGAATTGAGGCAGAAAAGACAGCAGGAAATGTGGGTCTTGGAGGGCCTGAAGCACTTTGAAGGAGCAAGTATTGCAAGCAGATTTCAAGGGGAGGAGGGAGGTGATCAGAAAGCCAGAGAGGGGAAGAAACAGGGACAAAGTGGCAGAAGGAAGAAGGGAGAGAAAGTGAATCAAGATGTGTGGGGATCACCCCACTGCGGCATTTTTGGGTTGGAACCAGGGCAAATAGGAAGTGTCAAACTGCACGAGTACGTGGAAAAGGGCATGAAGGGTGCAAGTCTTCCCATCATGTTTGTCTCTCTCACAGGCAGAAGACTTGTAGGGGGCCACATTCTGTATTAGGGGTATCAACATAAGGCCCACAGGCCGGATATGGTCTCTGGAATCACTTTATCCGGCTTGTATGGTAATTGGGCTCTCTCAGTGCCGCCCTTTCAGCAGTGCCACTTCAGCTGAGGCTCCAGGAGGGAGAGACGGAAGGAGGCCTCAGAAGGCGAGAAACGGTACGGGGGAAGGGGCAGACCAACAGGGGTGGGAGAAGGAGATGCTGCCGAGGCGCAGGGAGAACCCAGTTTATCATGCGGGATGCCCTTTTAGCAGCGCTGCTTCTGCCAAGGTGACACTTCACAGAGCACCTCTCAGCTGCTGAGCTGCAAAGTGATGCTTCGGCAGAAGCGGCGCAGCTGAAAGGACAGCCCGAGAGATAATTGGGCTCTCCCATATCTTGAAACTCTGATCAAGATTTGCATATTTTCTCTTCTGTCGTTTGCAGCTCATGAGTTCCTACATGAGAACAAAGTGCTTCTTTCTGGCCACCACCTGCGTAATGATGTCACTTCCTGCTTAACGATGTCACTTCCAGCCTCCACCAGGCGCCATGAAAGCTATTCCGCCTGCTGCATGAAACAAGTTTAACACCCCTGTTCTCTACTGTCTCCTCTCTTCTGTGGAAAGGAATCGGCAACTATGCAGCCTGCTCAGGTAAGGGGCGGATCACCAGGGCACCATGCAAGAGACCACGGCTTGAGGGCCGCCTCCTTCCTTCCAGGCGTTGTAGGGAGCATTTTTGTCTGGTGCTGCAAGATACCCTATTTAGCCACTCGGAAGAGGAGCGAGTGTGAACTCCAGAGAGCTCCAAGGGTTGGGTGCTGCTCGCTCCTGCTGGCTCTCGGCAGCTGCCCCCTCTGTAAGCTGGGATCCGTCTTCGCGCCCCTGCACCCTCCCCTCGCTCAGAAGTATAATTCGGGGATTCTAGGCATGGTTCAGAAGTATAATTCGGGGATTCTAGGCATGGTTCAGAAAGGTATCTTTATGAATACCAACTTCAATGAAAGCATGGTTAAATTACATTCTGTGCCTCGCGTTGTATACGTGACTCAATATTCATGCCGTCTGCGACTGTTTCCTAGGCAGCTTTCCAATGACAGGCAAGTCATCCTGCCTCCCAGGCTAATACTGTAGCTGTGATCACTCAACGAGTGAGATGGTTTGTCCTTCGGAACCCCATGCATCTGAAATGGTTTGCAGACAGGAGAAAAAACCCAGGCAAACAACTGCACACTTTGCCAAAAATACTGCAGGAAACAACCCTGTTGATCCCATCTTCATCTATCTTGTCAGACTCTGGGCAAAAGAGCAGGGATATGTTATGTCCAAAGGGTGGGACCTTATTTGAGAGGTCAAAGTGTCTTTTCCTTGCAGGGTCCAGTGTCCTTCAAGGAGGTGGCTGTGCGCTTCACAGAGGAGGGGAGGGATCTGCTGGATCCAGGCCAGAAGGCTCTGCACAGGGAAGTCATGCTGGAGAACTACGGGATTGTGGCCTCTCTGGGTAAGGACGCCCTTTCTCCCTGGTATGTAGGATTCAAAGGCATGAAGTCCACTTCTTGTTTCTCAGTGTCAGGATTGCACCATAGAAGTGGGGTGTGTGAGGCTGGAACTTGATGCTCTTTGGGGATGAAACAGCAGAATATAAGTGTCTAGCTACAGAAATCATTTGTGAAAAGTACGATACCCCAGTTTGGGACATTCCAGGCTTGCAAAACGAGCCACTTGTAACAGACAGCGCCTGACACGCCCTTCTCCTTCCTCTGCATCGTCCAGCGTTGAGCCCATTCCTTGGTGGTTTGTCCGGGGTCAGGCGCTGCTGCTGGAGGGAATTTGCATGATCTCCCCATCCAGCATTGCATCTGCAGGGGAATCACTAGGCATACTGAAGAGGGTGTGTGATGCCTCTGCCTGACGACCCCCTTGAAACCCTGGCCTCTGATTGGCTTGTTGTCCTGGGGGCCTGATGCGAGTTCTGCTCCGGTTACTCACGTGGGAGGTCTCACGTGTAAGGAGACGTGCCACCAGGCATCAGGATTATTCTCAATTTCCCCTGATACCAAGCGCCATGCACGTTTGCTGGGAGGGCTTGTGGCTGATGCCATCTGGGACTCGGTCTCTCCTGGCGTCAACAGAGGCCTTTCAAACTCAGTTTTTATGAGGAACGTGTTTGTTCAGGAATAGATTTTAAGCCCATGTCAGGGGGTGAAGACGGGGTGTCTTAGCCCTGAACGCCTCTTCCTCCCAGCCTGAGCTGTTTCGGGGAGACATTCACGGAGTTTGGGGACAGACCCCTTGACCCATCAAGCTCAGTACTGTCCACGCTGATTGGCAGCAGCTCCCAGGGACTCAGGCAGAGACATCTCCCAGCCCTCCCTTGAGTTGGTGCCAGGGATGGATCCTGGGGTCTCTTGCATGCAAAGCTAGGACTCTACCACTGAGCTCCGGCTGCTCCGGACTGGTGTGGAGCTCCAGTGAGAGTCCTGCTCAGGGGATGCAAAGGCAGGAGAAGGCCCCATCCTGTCTCTGCTTGCCTCAATTCTCAGTCTCCTTGCAGGGAGCAAATTGCCAGAAGGAGAAGAGGGGACAATTGTCCCAGTTGAGACTTCCCTTCCATGCGCTGAGAGGTGGGGGAACGAAACGTGGCTGTTTTCCCCTCCCCAACTGGATCCCCAACTAGCGATTCATCCCAGGTCTCCTGAGCAGTGAGCCTCCACTCCCACAAGCCAGACTAACACTTTGGGCTCCATGCAGCTGTTTCTGCAGCACATTCAGTGTGAGCGTTCAAACAATGTCCCTCTTCTCGTGTTTTGCCCTGTGCCTTTGGGGGTGGGGGGCAGCCTAGAATCAGATCACTTTGGAAAGCGTCAATATTTTATCACTGGCTCATCTCGTTTCCTTCTCAGAAGACTTTCCCAAACCCGCCTTCATTTCCTGGCTGGAAGAAGGGGAGTATGCATTTTCCCAGGATCTGAAGGAAGAAGAGGAATCGGCAGGTAACTTGTTTTATACACAGTAGTACATGGGTCCCTTCGGGGAGAAAGGCGGGATATAAATATTGTAAATAAATAGTACATAGCACAGCTTAACGACTGAACAACAACAACAACACATAACACAGCAGTAGCTTTGGACCAGAGTGTGCTGGCTGAATGGGGCCCCTTCACCACAATAGCAACTCCCCTCCTTTCTGGGGTAACTCAGAGCTGGTTTGGATGAGTCTGCAAAGTACATCTCTGCCGTTCTGATCTCCTCACCAGCAAGCTTGGCTGAGCTGTAGACTGAAAGTGCCAAAATGATTTGAGTGAGCACCGACCTTCAACTCGCATAAACCAGACCGGCACTTTGGGATCCAAGCAGCAGGTCCTGCAACACATTTGCCTCTTGTCCTGTTCTGCTCCATGCCTGCTTGGGGGTGTGAGTTGGCCTAGGATGAGTTCCCATTGGAAAGTATGTTGTAGGTTGGACGAATTTCATCTCCTTGTTTCCTTCTCAGAAGACTTTCCCAAGCCTGCCCTCATTTCCCGGCTGGAAGAAGGGGAGTGTGCATTTCCCCAGGATCTCAAGGAAGAAGAGGAATCGGCAGGTAACTTGCTTATGCACAGTACAGCAGTAGCTTCAGACCATGGGGTGCTTCCCCCCAACTTTATTTTCACTTTGGGAAACACACAGACCACATACACATACACACACACAAGTGCAACATGTATATTAAATGCATATTGTATGATCATAATAACAAAGCGCACAACTAAAATAGTGAATTAACAAAAAAATGCAGAAAAAACGGATATAGAAACTTTCCAGAATGTAACTGTTTCAAAGAACAGTTACATTGATGCAGTTTAAAAGAAGGAAAATGCAGCAGATACATTTTTTCCAAACACACACACACACACACACACACACACACACACACACACACACACACTTTATTTATTTATTTATTAATTAATACAATAATAATAAAACAAAACCATATATAACAGGGGTGGCCAGACTTGCTTAATGTAAGAGCCACATATGATAAACTTCAGATGTTTGAGAGCCACAAGAGAGATGTTTGAGAGACACAATATTTAAGAAGCATTTAAATTCTTAAATATTTTTACTCACCATGAACATTAAACTTATGTTTTAATCCAGTGGGCTCTCTATACCTGGTAACTAATTCTAAAGCTTGAACATTTCTTATTTACCTTTTATATTAATTGTAATGCAAAAAGGAGCTCAGCCAACATATTTCCGAGAGCCACACATTATACATCAGAGAGCCACGTGTGGCTCAGGAGCCGCAGTTTGGCCACCCCTGATATATAGTTTTGAAAAGTTACAGCAAGCGCAAAGCATATATCCTACTAGCATATTATTTCCTATTTTCTATTTATAATAGCCCACAAGCCAAATTAACTCTGCTTACGATTCAGCAAATCCTCAAGTCATCAAATCACTCTTCTCTCTCTCACCTAAGAACGTAATAAGCAGTTTCCAATTACTCACAAAAACTTTAGTTGGACCCTTTTATCCACTGGGGTTCTGTTCCTGGAACCACACAGTGGCTAAGAAAATCAGTGTTATATGAAATCCGGGGTGGGGGGGTCGGGAGTGGTGCGACATTACCTTTTTTCCAGCATCTTTGCCACTTCCCTCCTCCTGAGTTTGTTTAAACTGACTGAAAAAAACAAAAACCAGTACTGGAAGCAACCTGTAAAAGACACCAGAAACTCCCGGCTACATTTTTCAGCGGTTTGGACATGTGCAGGAGGCTGGCAGGCCACTGACAATGCTGAAAAAAGAGGTAATGTAGTGCGGTTGGACTCCCTCTTCCACAGTTTTGCCATCTGTGTTGAGTCAAATCCATGGATGAAAAAAAATCAGACTGTACAGACTTTTCCTTAATTAAAGTTGTTAGTTTGTCCATTTCTTCAAATTCAAAACTTTCATCCACCAATCTTCCATCAAAGGTATTTCTGAATTTTTCCAGTATTGCGCATATAAAATTCTTGCCACAGCTATCATGTATAAAAAAACGTTTCCCACTCTTTCTTTAAATGCTCATCTCTCATCTTCACTTGCATATTAATCTTTAAAATCATCTGAATCTGTTTATGAATCTGTATCCAGTACTTCTTTGCTTGTGTGCATGTCCACCACATGTGATAAAAAGACCCTTCCTTCTCCGACAGAGATACATTATGACACACAAAGAGAGATAAAATAATGAAGTGTGAACTTGTCATGTCCTGCTATGTGCCATTTTGGGGTTGTGAGTAAGCCTAGGATCAGGTCAAGTTGGAAAGCGTTGGTATGTTGTAGTCGGAAATATTTCATCTCCTTGTTTCCTTCTCAGAAGACTTTCCCAAACCTGCCTTCATTTCTCAGCTGGAAGAAGGGGAGTCTGCGTTTCCCCAGGATATCAAGGAAGAAGAGGAATCGGCAGGTAACTTGTTCTATGCAAAGTACTGCTTAACCCAGCAGTAGCTTTGGACCAGAGTGTGCTGGCTGAATGGGGACCTTTCATCACAGTAGAAACTCCCCTCCTTTCTGGGGTAACTCAGCAGTGGTTAGGATGAGTCAGCACAGCTCCTCTCTGCCGGTCCGATCTCATCACCTGGACGGCCAGGACAGGCAGCAGCTTGGCTGAGCTGTAGACCGAAAGGGCCAGTGTGGTCTGAGCGACTGATGCGCTGGCCCTCCACCTTCCTCTCCACAACCTCCTCCAAGGACGCCGGACCCTGAAGGAAGTCGGTCACGAATCGGCCCCACCCAGCAGATGCAGAAGCCAAGCCGCTGTCATGGCCTTCCAATTGATGAGGTCAGAACGGCAGAGAGGTGCTATCCTGACTCGTCCTGACCAGCACCCAGTCTCCCCAGCAAGGAGGGGAGTTTCTGTGGTGGTGATGGGCACCCTTGGGGGCTCCTCGCAGGGCTTGTGTTTGAAAGGCTGGAGCTGATGCTGTGGTGGGGGGAGAAGAGCAGGGATGCCCAGTGTCGTGGTAACTTTGGGGTAAGGGAGCTTCTCTCCAATCTCCTGCTGCTCAGTCTGGAGTCATTGCAGCAGAGGACTGTATCACCCAGGTTGCTGTAACGGTGCTCAGAGAACAGGTTGGGGGATAAGGAGCATAACCCTCTTGATTTATCGTGAGGTTGATGTGCGCAGCCGTACGTTCACACACACACAAACACGCGCACACGCACATGTATGCACATACGCACTCCACGTGTCTGATTGTTCCTTGGCCCGTCAGTGCTGCCATTTGTGTGTGGAGTGGAGGCCCTGTCTCTCGGATCTGAGTGCTTCAAAACGGTGCAGAGGGAATTTCCACTCGAACCTGGAACCCCCATGGGTTGTATCCTTCTCCTTCCAGACCTTGTTTTCGGTCCTTTGCCATGTCAAGTCCCTGACCATAAGTCCTGAAGGAATTTTGAGGTGGACGAGTTCTCTCTTCAGATCCTGTTGGGGCACGTCTAAAGGAAGGGTAAAATTTTGGGTAGACGTCTGGCAACTTGGGCACAAGTTTAATAGGACGCCATTTAGTTTTTGTACTTGCAAAAGCTGTCCTACAAAACGAAACTGATGCCGCAAAAACTTTGATTCTGAGGTGTGGCTGAGTGTCACGGCCGGTTTGGCCAGTGAACTGGTTCACTGACCCCAGTGAGTCCGAAATGCACGGTCCGAATTCTTATGTATCCTACTATCTCAAGGGCCTTCACACTCCGTGAGAACGCAGGGTACAATTCCCAAGCAAATGAGCCCAAGTTGAGCGCATGTTCTTGCGCACGTTCTCCTGACTAGCCAAACATCCCAGTCAGGTGGACGTACGAGTCCTCGGGGCTAAGCGCCCTCCGGTGGGTGCCACCACCCCTTTTCACAGCCAGTCCTTCCGCTAAGGGGAAGCGGACGTCCTGCAGGCTTCCCCCCCAGCCCCCCGGCCGCTGCAAGCACTGAGCTCCCCAAACTCCAGGGACTTGAGGCTCTGGTTTGTTCCACAGTAGCAGACTGAGTGGCCCAGGCCGGACTTAGAGGAATCAGTTCCTTTGTATTGGTCCCTGGAGAGGATAAACACGTTGCACACACAACGCTAAAACAATAAAGGGCCTACGGAGGGGGGAGGTGCATACAGTCAGCTACAACCCCCTGCTGGTAGCAACTGCTATGAAACAGACTCTGCTCTCCAATCCAACTCTCGCTAAGTTATTTATTTCTTTACTTTTTGCGTTTGTATACTGCACTTTCTCCAAGGAGCTCAGGGTGGTGGTGTACACCAGGGGTGGCCAACCTTTCCACACGAATGCTCCTGGCCCTTTAAATGGTTGTACTGTTTAGGTGAGGGCATTTCAGCAGCTGCAGCTGCTTTAGCAGCACCATCAGCACTTGCAGCTGCCAAGATTCTGTCTTCTGCACAACTCCTCAGAACGCAGAGGCCCTCATGGTGGAAGGTTGATCACCCCTGGGGTACATGGTTCCTTCCCTCCTTTTGTCCTCACAACAACCCTGTGAGGTAGGTGAGGCCGAGAGATAGTGACTGCCCAAGGTCACCCAGAAAGCTTCATGGCTGAGCAGGGATTTGAATTTGAACTTGGACAGAGTCTTGGCTCCTAATGAGAGAGCTCCACGTGGATTATAGGGTAGTAAACCCCACACCCTCCTCTGCTCACGCAGGCACCACCCGCGATCTCTTTACAGAGGGGGACTCCTTTTTGGAAGAGGATAAATACCTGGTTGTGACTTGCCTTCCTTGTGAACCCCCAGCTGGCATTTCAGTCCAAGCTCTGAGCATAGCTTGCTTCTACTCACAAGTGCCTGACGGATGTTTTCGAGCCATGCAGGAGTTTCTATGAAATACTCACAATGCCAGAGTTGTGGTGTTTTTTAAAAATCTGGAAATATGTCCATCATTATGTCCATTATGTCTTGGAAATATGTCCATCCTGCCCGTCAGAATCGAGGTTTGACCGAGCATGTCCTGAGGCCAGCATGAGCCCCATCGAGAGAGGGTTTCCTCAGACGTGCCCCGACTGATCTCCAGCCTGCCAGGAGCTGTTCCTCTGCGCTTAATTGTTTCTTATTGCTGACATTCGTTTAATATTTATTGCTCTCGCATGTGTCACACGCTCCCTTCCACACAGTTTTGGTACAGCGGGTCTGTCACAGTTCCTTGCGACGCTGCTTTGGGCCTTGTACAAAAAGGAGGAGCAGATTTGGTGTTGGGATACAGTCGGAAAAAGAGAGTTTCCAAACAGTTCAGCAGTACCTGTTGTCACGTGTCCCATGCCTTGTTCCTCTTTGCGTCTTACGCACTTTCTCTGTCCAGGATCTGCTTATGGCCAGGCTCCCGCTCCAACTGGGGTTCTCCATTCAAAGGCAACTAGGTTGGTTTCCTTGGAGGAGATGCACTAGTGACACCCTGGATTCTGATTGGCCTATTGCATTCTGGGCTTGGAGGTGTCGTTTGGCGAGCATGTGGGAGGGCTTATGTTGGAAAGGAGGCAGGAGCAGTTTGGCCAACCCAGCAGCCTCTTCACTCACATGCCAGAATTTTATTTTTCTTTAATATCTGGATATGTGTATCCTTCCTGTCACTCCCTTAGCTTGTCTCACAGCATCCGAGGAAATGTTGCAACTACAAATACACAAAATAGATACAGATAAGATCAAATTCAAAGCAACCAGTCGTACAGCTACACTAAACTAAGACAACAGAAGGCAGGAAAACTCCCAACAAGGACGCAACAGCATCGGATCAATTCAATCCTTGCGAGTTGGAAGAAAAGCCTTTGGTCAAGATGACAAGTCGGCAAGAAGGGGGGACTTGGGGGGGGGGGAGGAAGTTCTTCGGGGGCAGGGTGACCAGATAAAATGTAGGACACAATGCCTATACCTTTATCCCTTGTGAAGAAGAGGGAATTTTGGCAGGTGCAGCTTTTTGCACCCTTCCGTGATGAGCTGCACCTGCCCAAATTCCCTCTTCTTTACAAAGGTTAAAGGTATAGGCCCTGCGTCCTAACCTGTTCAGGGGGACGGGACTTCAGAAGGGGGAGACACGGAGAGCAGACGTAAACTGTGGCCGGAGAGCAGACGTAAACTGAGCAGATTCCTGTGGCGAGCATCGCTCCTGGACATTTCGTGGTCCCAGCTGTTCAGGGTTTGAAAGTGATAAGCAACATCTTGAGAGGAGCCTGGAAACATCCAAGCCTCACCTGCCCCCAGTCCTTCCCTCAAATCCCACTTCGGGATCCCTGTCCACCTCTGTTTCTCGGCTTCCCCAAAATAAGTCTGCTGCTCTTTCCTAGGTGACTTAGGGAGGGAGGGACAATTGGCGAAATCCTTATGAGTGGCCTCGAATGGGGAGCAATTGGGCTGAGATGGGGGGGGGAGTTGTGGGAGAGCAGCAAGCCAGCCTCAAGCTGAGATGGACCATCTTGTCTGGAAACCTGCGCTTGCCAACACACACACACTCATTCACTCATTCGTCCCTGCTTGTCTCAGCAGCCAAGAGACGGCAGAAAGATGGTCGTCGCTTTGATCTCTTGTTTTCTCTGTTTTATCCAATCCTGGGTCATGTTTGGTTGGTGACAAGGCCTCACCACCACAAGGGCAATACAATACAACAGTAAATACAGTAAGATGGGTGATAAAATGGAGGCTGAGCTCAGTGCTATCTTCTGTGTGTCATTTATACAAGGCTGAAACCACTCATGGAAAAGCACCGCTGTACAAAACAGCAGGTATTTTAGCCTTTAAAAGAGGATAATGTGACATAAAGGCTGCAGTGAGGCCTGAGAGAATCCAGAAGGAGGCTTCCCCCCCCCCCAGTACCTTCCCCACAGAAACATTGTCCCCCAGGGCTAACAAAGCTGCCTCCAGGTCAGGACCAGATCAGGTTTCAACAGGCCAAGCAGCCACAGTTGTGCTACTTCTGCACAACAGCTAGTTGAGCCATGGAGCAGGGCTGCGATCCTAGGCATACTTACCTCAGTTCCACTGAGTCCCCTGGGGTTTACTTGTCCATTATTGACGGTATTTATGTACCGCCTTTTCAATTTACAGACTCAAGACGGTTTAAGTAGGCAGTTTACAAGGCGGTTTCAAATGGGTTTTTTACAAGTATTGTTCTATGTATGAGAACAAAAAAACCATAAATCCCGGATATTTCTTTCAAGGTGTGGCCACGCCCTGGTTCTATTCACAGCAGCTGCAGACAGTTCTCACGATGTTATCCTTCTTGCCAGCTGACTCCTGCGCATTCCACACGCACCACTCTCATAGTGCCTTTGCAAGATCCAACAGCAGCAGCGGTCTCCCTTCCAAGCAATGACCGATGCTGAACCTGTTTAGCTTTCTTCAAGCAGGACATCAGCTCAAACTCTAGGCTACACCTCCTGCCCATAAGTATATATACTTAAGAATATATATGCCTAGGTGTGTGCGTTACAGGTCACATTTCTCTATTGCCCTGCTAAACAAGGATCTCTTTCTATTCCAGGAAGCAACGGAGAAGACAGTGAGGATCAGAGGGAGTCATGTGGGGTGTCGATGGAGATGACCACGCGTGACATACGGAAAGTGACTTTTCAAGACCAGGATGGATCAGGGAGGCAGGAGGGAATCCCTGCAATTGTCTGGAGGACTAAATCTGTTGCTGGTCAGGAACACGAGTTCTATGAAACCTCAGTCCAACAGGAACATCCCAAAGGGAACGGGTGGAATAAACATCTTTTCCTTGGGGAATCAATCTGTTGTGAATCCAGAATTAGAGAGATGGAAGAGGGGACTCAGATAGAAAAATGGAAAAATAAATCTGATGCTACACAGGAAGGAGATTTCAAAGTCATCCCAGCTGATCCGGAAAAAGAGACTGGAAAGAGGAAGACACAATATTATCAGATTGCAAACACCTCCAGCAGTAAATCAGAACATAGAATACAGGAGAAACCATATAAATGCTTGGAGTGTGGAAAGAGCTTCAATTATTGCGCACCCCTGACTGTGCATCAAAGAACCCACACAGGGGAGAAACCATATCAATGCTTGGAGTGTGGAAAGAGTTTCAGTGTAAGCTCACGCTTGATTTTTCATAAAAGAATTCACACAGGGGAGAAACCATTTCAGTGCTTGGAATGTGAAAAAACCTTTCGTCAGAGCACACACCTGACTATGCATCAGAGAACTCACACAGGGGAGAAACCATACAGGTGCTTAGAGTGTGGAAAGAGCTTCAGTCGGAGCTCAAGCCTGACATTTCATCAAATAACCCACACGGGAGAGAAGCCATACAACTGCTTGGAGTGTGGAAAGAGCTTCTATCATAGCAAAAATCTGACTATGCATCAAAGAACTCACACAGGGGAGAAACCATACAAATGCTTGGAGTGTGGAAAGAGCTTCAGTCAGAGATCAAGCCTAACTGAACATCAAAGAACCCACACAGGGGAGAAACCACATAAAAGCTTCGAATGCGGGAAAAGTTTCAGTGACAGCTCAAGCCTGACTTTTCATCGGACAATGCACACAGAGGAGAAACCATTTCAATGCTCCGAATATAGAACGATCTCCAGTAGAAGCACATATTTTACTTCCCATAAAAAATTTCACAGAAGAGAGAAAGCTGTGCATCAGGATACATCTGAGGAGGGGAATTTCAATGAAGGGGATTTCAAAGTCATCCCAGCTGATCCAGAAAAGGAAACTGGAAAGAGTAAGACACAATACCATCAGATTGCAAACACCTCCATCAGTAAATCAGAACTTAGAATACAGGAGAAACCGTATAAATGCTTGGAGTGTGGAAAGAGCTTCAGTAGGAACGACAGCCTGACTGTGCATCAAAGAAGCCACACAGGGGAGAAACCATATAAATGCTTGGAGTGTGGAAAGAGCTTCAGTAGGAACAACAACCTGACTGTGCATCAAAGAACCCACACAGGGGAGAAACCATATACATGCTTGGTGTGTGGAAAAAGATTCAGTGTGAGCTCACACCTGACTGTGCATCAAAGAACCCACACCGGGGAGAAACCATTTAAATGGTTTGAATGCGGGAAAAGCTTCAGTCGGAGCACACATCTGAATAAGCATCAAAGAACCCACACAGGAGAGAAACGATACAAATGCTTGGAGTGTGGAAAATGTTTCAGTGTAAGCTCACGCCTGTTCTTTCATAAAAGAACTCACACAGGGGAGAAACCATTTAAATGCTTGGAATGTGGAAAGAGCTTCAGTAGGAGGGACAGCCTGACTATACATCAAAGAACCCACACAGGAGAGAAACCATATAAATGCTTGGAGTGTGGAAAAAGTTTCAGAGTGAGCTCACACCTGACTGTGCATCAAAGAAGCCACACAGGGGAGAAACCATATAAATGCTTGGAGTGTGGAAAGAGCTTCAATGTGAGCTCAAAGCTGAATTTGCATCAAAGAACCCACACAGGGGAGAAACCATATAAATGCTTGGAATGTGGAAAGTGCTTCAATTATTGTTCACGCCTGACTGTGCATCAAAGAACCCACATAGGCGAGAAGTTATATAAATGCCTGGAGTGCGGAAAGAGCTTCAATGTGAGCTCAAAGCTGAATATGCATCAAAGAACCCACACAGGGGAGAAACCATTTAAATGCATGGAGTGTGGAAAGAGCTTCAATTATTGGGCACCCCTAACTGTGCATCAAAGAACCCACACCGGGGAGAAACCATTTAAATGCTTTAAATGTGGGAAAAGCTTCAGTCAGAGCATACATCTGACTATGCATCAAAAAACCCACACAGGGGAGAAACCATTTAAATGCATAGAATGTGGAAAGAACTTCATTCAGAGCTCGGACCTGATTTCACATCAAAGAACCCACACAGGGGAGAAACCATTTATGTGCTTGGAGTGTGGAAAGAGCTTCAGCCGGAGCTCAAGCCTAACTGCACATCAAATAACCCACACAGGGGAGAAACCATATAAATGCTTGGAATGTGGAAAGAGCTTCAGTCGGAGCCAAGGCCTAACTATACATCAAATAACCCACACAGGGAAGAAACCATATAAATGCTTGGAGTGTGGAAAGTGCTTCAGTCGGAGCTCAGACCTAACTAAACATCAAGTAACCCACACAGGAGAAAAACCATATAAATGCTTGGAGTGTGGGAAGAGCTTTGTTCGGAGGAGGGATCTGACTGTGCATCAACGAACCCACACAGGAGAGAAGCCATACAACTGCTTGGAGTGTGGGAAGAGCTTCATTCGGAGCTCTGCCCTGACTGCACATCGAAGAACCCACACAGGAGAAAAACCATATAAATGCTTGGAGTGTGGGAAGAGCTTCATTCGGAGCTCTGCCCTGACTGTACATCAAAGAAGCCACACAGGGGAAAAACCATATAAATGCTTGGAGTGTGGAAAGAGCTTTAGTCAGAGCTCAGCCCTGACCCGGCATCAAAGAACCCACAGGAGGGAAACCTTATAAGAGATTGGAGTGCAAAGAATGCTTCAGTTGGAGCTCAGATCAAAAAGTCTGAATGGGAGGCCCATATGACAATTGGGCTCTCACAGCATGATGATCGGGGCTTCTCCTATCTTGGAAATGTGTTCAGGATTTGCATATTTTTTCTTCTGTCCTTTGCAGTAAATGAGTTCCTATGTGCTAGCAAAGTGCTTATTTCTTTCCTTCCTCTGCTTAATAATGTCACTTCCTGCTGAATGTTGTCACTTCCGGCCCTCAGCAGTTGCCACGAATGCTGATTGGCCCTTTGTATGAAACGTGTATGACAAACTGTATACAGATGGATCTCCCCAACATTTTTTCTCCTTAGGCAAACTGTGTCTACTTCACTTTTCTTTACCTTCCTCACCTTGTCATAGCCTTACCATCGTCCATTCACCGGGAAAGTCACGGTGGGAAGCCCAGATCCCGGGCACCCGGCCAGCCCCTCTTTGTCCCGGCCAGCTGGTACTGCCCCCCTGCAGCGCTAATACGCTGCCGCTGCCACTTCTTCAACCGGACCAATCCTGGACTCTTTGCGCGCTTCTGTGAGGCTAGGAGCACTCCGGAAACGTCTGACTTCAATCGGACATTTCCGAAGTGCTTTTACCTTGTCGCACGCCTGCGCGAGGCTAGGAGCACTCCGGAAACGTCCAACTCCACTCGGAGTTGCTTTTCCAGAGATTTCCTGGGCCCCTGTGATGTCACAGGGGGTGTGTCTGGCTGGGCACGGCCTTCGTGACATCACTTCCGGTCGTGCCGGCCGGCCACGCCCCCTGTGACATCACGGTTCCTTGACCCGCCCCATGATGTCACTTTCGCCCCCCTCAGGGTGCCAGAAAATCTGGTAAGGCTACCTTGTCATCAAAGGCAGTACGGACTCTGGTGCCAGGCAGCAGTCCTGCCAGCTTCAAATGCCAGAGTCAGCTGACGTCAGTGCAGAAGCTGAGCTGCTTCTCCAGGACTTCTGTGCACAAACTGGACCGTCCAGACACGACTCCTCTGACATAGAAGCCATGTTTCAAAGGACCAGCTGGAGACACAAAGTGAGATTGTCCCTTTTCCTCCCAGGACGTGTGACTGGTGCTGGGGAGAGATCATGTACACCCAGAGTTTGAGGCTGGACCATTGAGACATGGCTTCTATGTCAGAGGAGTCGTGTCTGGATGGTCCAGTTTGTGCACCTACATCCTTCCTGAATTCCCTTTCCATTCACACCCCAAGCGACACTTTAAAACAGTATACCCCAAGCCCTCCTTATCACCCCCAAATCCCTGGGAATTCTGCACTTAGCAACAACCCCAAAAATCCTGAAATATTTAAGGATTTTGATGCGTAGTGGGTCACTCTACTCTGATACAACCATCCTGTGTTGTGTCCAGTTACCACACGCTGCTCAAAGGACCCTCAGATTCCAGCAAGGCAAACCTCTTCAGGAAGTCCAGTAGCTGTATTGCGAAACTCATAAGAACATAAAAAGAGCCCTGCTGGATCAGGCCAAAAGCCCATCTAGTCCAGCTTCCTGTATCACACAGTGGCCGCACCAGGTGCCTCAAGGAGCACAAGACAAGAAGATAACCTGTTTCCCGTTGTCACTCCCTTGCACCTGGCACAGAGAAAACCCACTTCTAAAACCAGGAGGTTGCTCATGGCTTGTAACCTGTGATGGTCTTTTCCTCCATGAATCTGTCCAAACCCCTTTTAAAGGCATCTAGGCCAGGTGCCATCACCACATCCTGTGGCAAGGAGTTCCACAGATGAATTACACACTGGGTAAAGAAATTCAACGAAACAGGAAATATGGGTTTAGCAGCCATGTATTATTTGAGAACAAAGAAATAAAGATACTTTAAAATTGTACCCGTTGTCTGGAGATTTCTTCAAGTACATACCCTTAAGACACATACAGTTGCAAGAA
The DNA here is from genome assembly GCA_026170595.1 of Plestiodon gilberti rubricaudatus. Lineage (NCBI taxonomy): Eukaryota > Metazoa > Chordata > Lepidosauria > Squamata > Scincidae > Plestiodon > Plestiodon gilberti. Next base: position 262,421,590 of record JANXHW010000002.1, on the reverse strand, counting down.
AAAGTATGTGAACCCCTTGGGATTACGTGGAGTTTTGCATGAATTGGTCATAAGATGTGCTCTGAACTTCATCTAAGTCACAACAATAGAAGAACACAGTCTGCGTAAAATAATACGACACAAAAATTAGATTTTGCCATGGTTCAATTGAACGTAACATGTAAACATTCACAGTGCAGGGAGGAAAAAGTATGTGAACCTTTGGACTTAATAACTGGTTGACCCTCCTTTGGCAGCAATAACCTCAACCAAACGTTTTCTGTAGTTGCAGATCAGACCTGCACAACGATCTGGAGTAATTGTGGACCACTCCTTTTCACAAAACTGTTTCAGTGTAGCAATATTATTTGGATGTCTGGTGTGAATCGCTCTCTTAAGGTCATGCCACAGCATTTCAATCGGGTTGAGGTCAGGACTCTGACTGGGCCACTCCAGAAGGCGTATTCTGTGCTGTTGAAGCCATTTTTTTTGTTGAATTACTTGTATGCTTTGGGTCATTGTCCTGTTGCATCACCCATCCTCTGCGGATCTTCAGTTGGCGGACAGATGGTTGTACGTTTTCCTGCAAAATGTCTTGATAAACTCTGGAATTCATTTTCCCATCAGTGACAACAATCCGTCCAGGCCCTAAGGCAGCAAAGCAGCCCCAAACCATGATGCTCCCTCCGCCATGTTTTACAGTGGGGATGAGGTTTTGATGTTGGTGTGCTGTGCCTTTTTTTCTCCACACATAGTGTTGTGTGTTCTTCCCAAACAACTCAATTTTGGTTTCATCTGTCCACAGTATATTTTGCCAGTAGTGCTGTGGAACATCCAGGTGCAAACTTCAAATGTGCTGCAATATTTTTTTTTGGACAGCAATGGCTTCCTCCGTGGTGTCCTCCCATGTACTCCATTCTTGTTTAATGTTTTCCTTATTGTAGATGTGTCAACAAAAATGTTAGCATGTGCCAGAGATTTCTATAGGTCTTTAGCTGACACTCTAGGATTCTTCTTTACCTCATGAAGCATTCTGCGCTGTGCTCTTGCAGTCATTTTTACAGGACAACCACGCCTAGGGAGAGTAGCAACAGCGCTAAACTTTCTCCATTTGTAGACAGTCTGTCTTACCATGGACACATGAACATCAAGGCTTTTGGAGATACTTTTGTAACCCTTTCCAGCTTCATGCAAGTCAACAATTCTTGATTGTAGGTCTTCTGAGAGCTCTTTTCTGCGAGGCATGGTTCACATCAGAGAGTGCTTCTTGAAACCAGTAAACCCAAAACAGGTGTGTGTTTTTAAAGGGCAGGGCAGCTGTCAGCAACACATCCAATATCATCACACTGATTGGAGTCAAGGTTGGCTCACTCCTGGCTCCAATTAGCTCTTGGAGACGTCATTAGGCTAGGGGTTCACATACTTTTTCCTCCCTGCACTGTGAATGTTTACATATTACGTTCAATTAAATCATGGCAACATCTAATTTTTGTGTAGTATTATTTTACGCAGACTGTGTTCTTCTATTGTTGTGACTTAGATGAAGTTCAGAGCACATTTTATGACCAATTCATGCAAAACTCCACGTAATCCCAAGGGGTTCACATACTTTTTCTTGCAACTGTACATCAAAAATTTCCAATAACAGGCAGAAGAAAAGTATTTAGATCTGGTTGCCAATGTTTCTTCCCTCCCTCGGGATTTTGTGAAGGCGACACAGCTTAGCAAGCTGTTAGATGACATAGTCCTTGGAGAGATACACTGAATTATATGCAGTAGTTGTTGCTGAAAAGCGCGGGAACAGTTACCGGTAATTGAAACCGGAAGTAAAGAAATATTTTCTTTTGTCCGTTCTAACTCTCCCTCCACTCAATTTTAGTGCATGTCCCCTGGTTCTGGTGTTGTACGAGAGGGAGAAGAATTTCCCTCTATCCACTCTCTCCATCCCATGCATAATTTTATACGTCTCAATCATGTCCCCCCCAGGCGCCTTTTTTCTAGGCTGAAAAGCCCCAGACGCTGTAGCCTTTCCTCATAAGGGAGGTGCTCCAGCCCACGAATCATTCTGGTCGCTCTTTTCTGCACCTTTTCCAATTCAACTATATCCTTTTTGAGGTGTGGTGACCAGAACTGGACACAATACTCCAGATGTGGCCTTACCATCGATTTGTACAAAGGCAGAATGATATTGGCCGATTATGATAAAGGCATAATGATAACTTCATTTCCTGTCTCCCCTCTCCTCCTTTCACTGCTCTCTCCTTGTCTCTAGTGGTTATCAGCTGGGTTGGAAGAGCACGGAGTCCGAAAGCCCCTTTCCTTTGATGTGGCCCTTTTCCCTGACTTCTTCGGATGCACCAAATACACTCTGCATTGCAAACAACAACAACCATAAGACAGGAACTCAGTACACTATTTCTGGGCAAAGAAACCTATTTCTTTGTATGTAATATTTCTATCTTAATTCTTTTATAATAAAACTGTGATCTTTGAGTGAGGTCATCAATCTCAGTCTCTTCATGGAGGGAAGGGGATTCTCTGCATTCCGCTGATTTGTCTTCCGATCTAAAGATCCCTCTACCAAACAGAGCTGTGTGCTTGAAACTGACTATTCTCTCTCTCTCTCTCTCTCTCTCTCTCTCTCTCTCTCTCTCTCTCTCTCTCTCTCTCTCTCTCTCTGAGCCTTATAGTAAAGGTATCCCTTGACAATTATTTTCAAAGCCGAAGAGCCAGCGCTGTCCGAAGACGTTTCCATGGTCATGTGGCCGGCATGACTCAACACCGAGGCGCATGGAACGCTGTTACCGTCCCGCTGACGTGGTACCTATTAATCTACCTGCAATTTCTTGCTTTCGATCTGCTAGGTTGGCAGGAGCCGTCGCGCAGAATTGAACTGCCAACCTTTCGATCGACAGCTCATGGTTCAGTGGTTTAACCCGCTGTGCTCCATGTAATCTGTTTTATTTGGTGCCCTAATGAGTCGCGAGTTCAGGTGACTGCAGAGGCTCTTTAAGCGGAGCGCATGAATGAGTCGGGGTGGTCATTTCCTGCTCTGCTCCTTTTGGGAATGTTTCCTTCGAGGAGTTGCCCTCTTATTCCCTTATTCCTCTTATAATATCCATGGGTTCTCCCGCATCCACATGCCTGTTGACTTTTTCAAAGAATTCTAAAAAGTTAGTGAGGCAAGACTTCCCCTTGTAGAAGCCATGCTGACTCTCCCTCAGCAGAGCTTGTTCTTCTATATGCTTTCTGATTTTATCCTTAATTAGACTTTACACCATCTTCCCTGGAAGAGATGTTAGGCTGACCAGCCTGTAGTTTCCCGGGTCCCCCCTCCTTGCTTTTTTAAAGATTGGTGTGACATTAGCTATCCTCCAATCCTCTGGCACAGTGGCCGTTTTAAGGGACAAGTTGCATATTTAGGTTAGGGTGGAGGTCCCCAAGGGGGTTGGATACGAATCTCAACCGGGGGAATATTCCATTACCTAGAAAGGAGTTACATGGATAGGAATCTTTTTCCTGTGACTGGAGGGGGGAAGTTCTCCTGCATCTCTGTGTCATGAGCAAATAGATGCTCTTGTTGTTCCCAGTGCAGAGAGAGAGCAAAACCTGCTGCTGCCCAAGGAGGGTGTTCACTGGACCTCTGCGAGAAATTTGGGACCAATGTCTTCTCCACTCCGCCACACTGGATTGGGAAATGCACCTAAATGCCAGCTACTAGTACTAGGACTGTTGCTATTGATCTAGGTTCTAGTACCATCACCATGCATAGCGTTTGAGAAAGTAACAGCAAAAGAGAGGTCTCTGCCCCAAAGAGATTACAGTCTTCTATCCATTTGCTGTTTTTGAACATTCAAATAGCGATGTGTAAGCTGACAGCACACCAAGAGGCAGGCAAACAGATATAGATCATGCAAAAGATCCAAGCCCCCCCCCTCCTCCTTGGTTCCAGAGATATGTGGTTTGCCAGGGGGCTTCCAAAGAAGCAGGCACAGATGTGCAGTTGCCTTATGGAATGTAGGTCCCGTTCTCTCTCTCTCTCTCCCACCCCCCCAGCTACTGAATTTAAAATGTCAAGGCTAGACCTTGCATGTCTCCTTAAAGTCGGTGTTTCAAAGGATGCAGCTCAGACTGCGAGCTGGCAGGTCGGGAGAGTCAGGGGAAAAAACCCAAAAGACCCTCTCTGCCTCCTTTGGGAGGTGCAGAAAGATGGGGGCCCTCAGGAACCCCCTCGTCTGCTGCCGAGGATCGCGGCACCTCCTGCTCGCCCCCGCAGCAGCGAAGGGGGACCCAGCAAGGCAGCTTCTGTCCCAGTGACGCGTCCCCTGGTCCGCCTTCGCCTGTGACCCCTTCGGGCAGCTCGCAAGAAATTTCCTGCCAGGATCTTCCAGCCCCCTTGACTCGGGGACAGGATGCCAGGCTGGGGACAGAGACCCGGGAAGAGCCGCGGTCCGAGTTGGCCACTTGCGGGGGGGGGGGGGGGAGAGGAGGAAAGTGGCTGACTGGCGCTCCGGGGGTTAAAGGATTCACTCCGGAATGGGGGGGAGCGAGGGGGAGCCACTTCCTGCTCCGCCCCTTCCTCCGCCTCCCCGCCCCCTGTGTGGAGACAGCAGCGTCTCTTGGGGAGTCCGAAGCCCGTCGGGGGCGAAGGGTGGAAAGGAAGGCGGAGGAGGGGGAGAGAAGCCCCCCGGGGGGGGGGCGGAGACGGCCAGGCTCGAAGGTCAGCCGGGGAAGGGGAGGGGGCTGCCAAGAGGGACTGCTGCTGCCAGATCCACCCCCCAACCCCCCAACCCCCCCAGTTGCATGCTAAGCTTTGGGTCTGCTCTTAAAAGGCTCTGTTTCGGGGAGGGGGTCTTTGACAGGGACCCGGAACAGAGGGGCTCAGAAGGGACAATTCCTCACTGAAACCGATGCAAGAAACCAGCCGGACGTAGGAGGGACACTGGAGAGCAATAATTTAGGCCTGGGACTGTTCCTGGAACTGGGGTTGCTCTTAAAGTGTGCTGTATTCTTAATATATGTTACATCTTTAATATCTTGTTTTATTGTTTGAAATGTAAGTTTCTTTGCTTCTGGCGTTAGCAGAGGCAGGTGGAATAAAAATCATAAGAAAGACAGCTGGATTTTGCAGCTGGAAAGGATCCTTCCAGCATCTGTGCCTGATCCAAAGGAATCAGGGAGTTTGTTCGAGAGCGGATCTCTTCAGAAGGAGGAGCTGAGGAGGACAAAACAGAGTGAGCCCCTCAGCAAGTAAGCGGGGAAGTTAAAGCCCCAAATGTCTGCCCTGCAGAGAACGACATCCTTGCACCGCATAACCAGTGTCAAAACATCTGCATCATTCAAGGCCTGGAAAAACTTTGAGGGAGCAAGTACAGTATTGCAAGCAGATTTCAAGGGGAGGAGGGAGGTGATTAGAGAGGCAGAGGGGAAGAAACAGGGACAAAGTGGCAGAAGGAAGAAGCGAGAGAAAGTGAATCAGGATGTGTGGGGCTCACCCCACTGCGGCATTTTTGGGGTTGGAACCAGGGCAAATAGGAAGTGTCAAACTGCACGAGTACGTGGAAAAGGGCATGAAGGGTGCAAGTCTTCCCTTCATGTTTGTCTCCCTCACAGGCAGCAGACTTGTAGGGGGGCCACATTCTGTACTAGGGGTATCAACATAAGGCCCGCAGGCCAGAAATGGCCCCTGGAATCACTTTATCCGGCTTGTATGGTAATTGGGCTCTCTCAGTGCTGCCCTTTCAGCAGTGCCACTTCAGCTGAGGCTCCAGGAGGGAGAGACGGAAGGAGGCCTCAGAAGGCGAGAAACGGTACGGGGGAAGGGGCAGACCAACAGGGGTGGGAGAAGGAGATGCTGCCGAGGCACAGGGAGAACCCAGTTTATCATGCGGGATGCCCTTTTAGCAGCGCTGCTTCTGCCGTAGTGACACTTCACAGAGCACCTCTCAGCTGCTGAGCTGCAAAGTGATGCTTCGGCAGAAGCGGCGCAGCTGAAAGGACAGCCCGAGAGATAATTGGGCTCTCCCATATCTTGAAACTCTGATCAAGATTTGCATATTTTCTCTTCTGTCGTTTGCAGCTCATGAGTTCCTACATGAGCAAAGTGCTTCTTTCTGGCCACCACCTGCTTAATGACGTCACTTCCTGCTTAACGATGTCACTTCCGGCCTTCAGCAGACGCCATGAAAGCTATTCAGCCTGCTGCATGAAACAGGTTTAACACCCCTGTTCTCTACTGTCTCCTCTTTTCTGTGGAAAGGAATCGGCAACTATGCAGCCTGCTCAGGTAAGGGGCGGATCACCAGGGCACCATGCAAGAGACCACGGCTTGAGGGCCGCCTCCTTCCTTCCAGGCCTTGTAGGGAGCATTTTTGTCTGGAGCTGCAAGATACCCTATTTAGACACTCAGAAGAGGAGCGAGTGTGAACTCCAGAGAGCTCCAAGGGTTGGGTGCTGCTCGCTCCTGCTGGCTCTCGGCAGCTGCCCCCTCTGTAAGCTGGGATCCGTCTTCGCGCCCCTGCACCCTCCCCTCGCTCAGAAGTATAATTCGGGGATTTTAGGCATGGTTCAGAAAGGTATCTTTATGAATACCAACTTCAATGAAAGGAAGGTTAAATTACATTTTGTGTCTCGGGTTGTATACGTGACTCAATTTTCATGCCGTCTGTGACTGTTCCCTAGGCAGCTTTTCGATGACAGGCAAGTCATCCTGCCTCCCAAGCTAGTACTGTAGCTGTGATCACTCAACGAGTGAGGTGGTTTGTCCTTCGGGACCCCATGCATCTCAAAAGGTTGGCAGAAAGGAGAAAAAACCCAGGCAAACAATTGCTCATGTACAGTGAGGTAATATTTATGGGATTTTTTTTTCAGCCATGTACAATTAAAATGAAGCAATAAAGATGAGATTTCAAAAACTTGCCTGGAGAAATTCTTCTTCAAAACTCCAGGCAACTTTTTGAAATCTCATCTTTATTGCTTCATTTTAATTGTACATGGCTGAAAAAAATCCCATAAATATTACCTCACTGTACATTGTAATGAGCCATGAAAATCTACATACTTCGTTAAACAATTGCTCAGTTTGCCAAAAAAAGTACCCATTTGATCCCATCTTCATCTATCTTGTCAGACTCTGGGCAAAAAGCAGGGAGATGTTAAAAGGGTGGGACATTATTTGAGAGGTCAAACTGTGTTTTCCTTGCAGGGTCCGGTGTCCTTCGAGGAGGTGGCTGTGCGCTTCACGGAGGAGGGGAGGGATCTGCTGGATCCGGGCCAAAAGACTCTGCACAGGGAAGTCATGCTGGAGAACTACGGGATTGTGGCCTCTCTGGGTAAGGACGCCCTTTCTCCCTGGTATGTAGGATTCAAAGGCATGAGCTCCACTTCTTGTTTCTTAGTGTCAGGATGGCACCATAGAAGTGGGGTGTGTGGGGCTAGAACTTGTGCCATGGACATGGCTGCTGTGCCTCACTGTTTCAGAACTGAGCTTGGCCTGACTGATGCTCTTGGGGGATGAAACGGCAGAATATAAGTGCCTAGCTACAGAAATCATTTGTGAAAAGTACGATACCCCAGTTTGGGACTTTCCAGGCTTGCAAAACGAGCCACTTGTAACGGACAGCGCCTGACACGCCCTTCTCCTTCCTCTGCATCGTCCAGCATTGAGCCCATCCATTGGTGGTTTGTCCGGGGTCAGGCGCTGCTGCTGGAGGGAATTTGCATGATCTCCCCGTCCAGCATTGCATCTGCAGGGGAATCACCAGGCGTACTGAAGAGGGTGTGTGATGCCTCTGCCTGACGACCCCCTTGAAACCCTGGCCTCTGATTGGCTTGTTGTCGTGGGGGCCTGATGCGGGTTCTGCTCCGGGTACTCGTGTGGGAGGGCTCACGTTTAAGGAGACGTGCTACCAGGCATCAGGATTATTCTCAATTTCCCCTGATACCAAGCGCCATGCACGTTTGCTGGGAGGGCTAGTGGCTGACGCCATCTGGGACTCGGTCTCTCATGGCGTCAACAGAGGCCTTCCAAACTCAGTTTTTATGAAGAACGTGTTTGTTCAGGAATAGATTTTAAGCCCATGTCAGGGGGTGAAGACGGGGTGTCTTAGCCCTGAACGCCTCTTCCTCCCAGCCTGAGCTGTTTCGGGGAGACATTCACGGAGTTTGGGGACAGACCCCTTGACCCATCAAGCTCAGTACTGTCCACGCTGACTGGCAGCAGCTCCCAGGGACTCAGGCAGAGACATCTCCCAGCCCTCCCTTGAGTCGGTGCCAGGGATGGATCCTGGGGTCTCTTGCATGCAAAGCTAGGACTCTACCACTGAGCTCCGGCTGCTCCGGACAGGTGTGGAGCTCCAGTGAGAGTCCTGCTCAGGGGATGCAAAGGCAGGAGAAGGCCCCATCCTGTCTCAATTCCCAGTCTCCTTGCAGGGAGCGAGTTGCCAGAAGGAGAAGAGGGGACAATTGTCCTTCTGGTTGAGGCTTCCCTTCCATGCGCTGAGAGGTGGGGGAACGAAACGTGGCTGTTTTCCCCTCCCCAACTGGATCCCCAACTAGCGGTTCATCCCAGGTCTCCTGAGCAGTGAGCCTCCACTCCCACAAGCCAGACTAACACTTTGGGCTCCATGCAGCTGTTTCTGCAGCACATTCAGTGTGAGAGTTCAGACGACGTCCCTCTTCTCGTGTCCTGCCCTGTGCCTTTTTGGGGGTGGGGGGCAGCCTACAATCAGATCGCTTTGGAAAGCGTCAATATTTTATCACTGGCTCATCTTGTTTCCTTCTCAGAGGAATTTCCCAAACCTGCCTTCATTTCCCAGCTGGAAGAAGAGGAGTGTGCATTTTCCCAGGATCTCAAGGAAGAAGACGAATCGGCAGGTAATGTGCTTTATACACAGTAGTACAGAACATAGCAGTAGCTTCAGCTCAGAAGGTATTGGCTGAATAGGGACCCTTCACCACAAAATGCATATTGTATGAACATAATAACAAAGCGCACAACTAAAATAGTGAATTAAGTAAAAAAAGGTTTTACCTTCAGAAAATAATTTCCACGTTTGGTAGCGAGCCAGTGGCTAGCCTGTATAGCTCAGATAAACTCAATCTATCTGTTTATTTCAAAGACTAGTTACAGTGATGCTCTTCAAAAGAAGGCACTTGAAAATCCAACAGAGATGCATTGTGACACATACACACAGACAGGGATAAAACAACAAAGCAGCGTGAACTCTTACAGCTTTAAGCCCTATCTCTCACTCTTGGTGGAAGCCAGAATGCACCTCTGCTCTCCCTCGTTCAGGGAAGTGGGCGTCCCTGCTTACAGCTCAAAGGAGCCCAAGCAAGGGCCAGAGTCCGACCCCTCCTCTCTCCCCAATGGTGTTTCCCCTTCCAAACAGAGACTCCTCCCAGCCCATGGGGAAACTCAGCCTGCCAAAGGCTGCAAAGGCTGCTTAACGTTCGGGGCCCTCACTCCTCCCCCTCCCAGCTAGACACAGGTGTGTATGTGTGGGGGGGGGGGTTCAGTCCGTTGCCTTGGGAGGTGTAGACACGGGCAAGGCAGTGAACCAGCTGTCAGGGTCTGAGCCGGCTGACCCCAGACCCCAGCAAGACGTCTCACCTGCTGCTCTGTTCTCACAGATTCCCCTAGAACAGGGTTCCTCAACCGTTGGGCCCCAAAGGTTGGCATATCCCCTGACCCTCCAAGCTCCGTGTACCCCCACGTACCCCCTCCCCAAAAGTGCAACCCCCCCCAAAATGAAAAAAGCGCTTTCTTTTCGGCCTGTGGCACCGTCAAGCAGGTCCTCCAGCTCGCGCTGCAAACCAGAGGGAAAGGCTACTGCCCCGCTGATTTGGCAGGGTTGTAGCCCTTCCCTATGGTCCCCTGTGCAAGCCGGAGGACCCGCTCGGCCGCGCCGCAGGCCGAAATGTCCCCCGTAGCTCTCCCTACCTTTGATAACAGCCGCCGCCATGTTTACTCCAGCTGGTCATTTGAAACATGGCTTGTTTACCGAAAAATTCCATTTTTCCAAATATTCAAAATAAATATTTGAATATTTTTGAATTTCTTGAAAATTTACAATTGTGTCATGTTGTATATCACCGGAATGCCCTACACATTAGCTTTACAATGATACCTGTCCCATGGCTGTAGCTGTCATAGTTTTCCTGTAAATGGCATTTGAAGGTATGGTGGCAAGTGAATTTTGGCATTTTTAGGCAATTTTGAAAATTCAATATCTCAAAAACGGGTGGACAAAAAAATCTGAATTTTTTTTAAACATCTAATGGTAAGGTACAAATGTACCAAAAATGAACAAAATCCATGACATCAAGTTCCAAAATGGATTTTTCATTGGTTGATTTGACATGGAATGACCCTTCCAGCCCGCAGCAGGATCCATGAATGCTATTCAGCCCACTGTATGAAATGAGTTTGACAGCCCTGTGCCAGTGGTTCCAAGAGTGATCATATACCAAAGGGGAGAGTGGACAACCTTGCCTTGTTCCTTTTTCTAGAAAAAGCTCTGAGAGGACCAATATCCATTCATGAATATTCTCGGTTTGGGTCTATATAAAATTCTAATCCATTGTAAAAAATTTGTGGGAACACCAAATTTCCTAAGGCTAGAAAACATACTTTTCCAGTGGCTCTGATCAAATGCTTTCTCGGCATCCATTGAAAGAACTGCGATCTGATTATTTATTTATTTAAAGAATTTATACCCCGCCTTTCTCCCGAGGGCACTCAAGGCGGCTTTGATTAGCCCTATTAGCTTCCAAAGCGATTAGATCCTCCACCAATCTTAAATTGTCAGCACCTTGTTGACCATGGATAAACCCCACCTGATCCAGATGAACCAGTATTTTAGTAACCTGTTGTACTCCGGTAGCCAACACTGTAGACAGTATCTTAGCATCAGCATTCATTCAAGATATGGATGCATAGTTTTCACGAGAGTGGTCTTTCTCTGGTTTAGGAATTGAAGTAATATACGCTTCAGATATAGACGGGGGCAAGACACCTGTTGCAAAGATCCCTTTCTAAAATGGATATAATTTAGGAGTGAGAATATCCAAATAGGTTTTATACCATTCCACTGGAAATCCTTCTGGACCAGGAGTCTTACATAAGAACATAAGAAGACCCTTGCTGGATCAGGCCAAGGCCCCATCTAGTCCAGCTTCCTGTATCTCACAGTGGCCCCACCAGATGCCTCTGAGAGCACACAGACAAGAAGATAACCTGTTTCCTGTTGTCACTCCCTTGCACCTGGCACAGAGAAAGCCTACTTCTAAAGCCAGGAGGCAGAGACGCGGCTGCGCCCCCACGTGGGAGGGGCCGCCGATGCTACGCCCCCACGTGACCGCAGGCGTGACGTCACACGGCCCCAACCACGCCCCCCCCCGGCGCCAATTTCCAGGCCATTTCAGAGCCGTTCAGCACCAGGGAGGGCGGGAAGGCCCAACCTCCGCGCGGCGAAACCAGCGGAGACAACGACAGAAGAACGGCAGGCAAGTCCTGTACCCTGGGGCCCACAGCACCAACCCCTGCTACGCTTCACCAGGAGGTTGCATATGGCTTGTAACCTGTGATGGTCTTTTCCTCCATGAATCTTACCATTACTAAGCTTGGAAATGGCAAACGTTTGTTCCTTTAACAGAAAGTGTTGTGCAGTATCTTATTTGGGAAGATCTAAAGTAGAAAGAAAAGTGTATATTTCTGCATCAGAAGGATTCATATCTATACTATTAAGTCTGGAATAAAACTTATAAAAAATTGTGCATTTATTTCCACAGGTTTCTAATACACGTTCCCATGTATATTAACGAGGGATAAATCCTCGTTCTTCATATATGACTTAAGAGTGGACCTGACCCTAGCGTTAATTTATCTCATCTCCTCCTTCTCAGAGGACTTTCCCAAACCTGGCCTCATTTGCCAGCTTCAAGAAGGGGAGTCTGCATTTTCCCAGGATCTCAAGGAAGAAGAGGAATCGGCAGGTAACTTGCTTATGCCCAGTACTGCTTAACACAGCAGTAGCTTTGGACCACAGGGGGTTGCCGAGTAGAAACTCCTCTCCTTTCTGGGGTAACTCAGCACTGGTTAGGATGAGTCAACACAGTGTAACTCTGCCAGTCCGATCTCATCACCTGGAAGGCCAGGACAGTGTTGGTATGTTGTAGGTTGGACGAATTTCATTTCCTTGTTTTCTTCTCAGAAGGCTTTCCCAAACCTGCCTTCATTTCCCGGCTGGAAGAAGGGGAGTGTGCCTTTCCCCAGGATATCAAGCAAGAAGATGAATCAGAAGGTAAGTGGCTTATGCACAGTACTGCTTAATAGAGCAGTAGCTTTGGACCAGAGTGTGCTGGCTGAATGGGGCCCCTTCACCAAAATAGCAACTCCCCTCCTTTCTGGGGTAACTCAGTGCTGGTTAGGATGAGTCTGCAAAGTACATCCCTGCTGTTCTGATCTCATCACCAGCAAGCCGCAACAGCAGCTTGGCTGAGCTGTAAACTGAAAGTGCCAATATGACTTGAGTGAGCAGCACGTTTCAACTCGCATAAACGAGACGGACATTTAGGGATCCATGCAGCTGGTCCTGCAGCACATTTGCGTCTGAGAATTCCACAAGGTCTCCACTTGTCCAGTCCCGCTCCGTGCCCTCTTGGGGCTGTGAGTTTACCCAGGATCAGGTCCCTTTGGAAAGCCTTGGTATGTTGTAGGTTGGACGAATCTCATCTCCTTGTTTCCTTCTCAGAAGACTCTTCCAAACCTGCCCTCGTTTCCCAGCTGGAAGAAGGGGAGTGTGCATTTTCTCAGCATATCAAGGAAGAAGAGGAATCGGCAGGTAACTTGCTCATGCCCAGTACTGCTTAACACAGCAGTAGCTTTGGACCACAGGGGGTTGCTGAATGGGGACCTTTCATCAGAGTAGAAACTTCCCTCCTTTCTGGGGTAACTCAGCAGTGGTTAGGATGAGTCAGCACAGCACCTCTCTGCCGCTCCGATCTCATCACCTGGACGACCAGGACAGGCAGCAGCTTGGCTGAGCTGTAGACCGAAAGCGCCAGTGTGGTCTGAGCGACTGATGCGCTGGCCCTCCACCTTCCTCTCCACAACCTCCTCCAAGGACGCCGGACCCTGAAGGAAGTCGGTCACGAATCGGCCCCACCCAGCAGATGCAGAAGCCAAAGCGCTGTCATGGCCTTCCAATTGATGAGGGCAGAACGGCAGAGTTGCGCTGATCATGTCTCCTGACTCAAAGTGGGGGAGGTCTCCTTTGCCCTGGACTCTAAGGAAGGGGCCAGATCAGCAAGTAGCTGCTTCCCTGTGTTGTGAATCCTGTCCTATGGGGGGCGGGTGTACTCACTTAGAAGAAAGAGGCTCTGTGGCAAGTACTCCAGTGGACATTTCTTGTGTGCGCTGTGCATTCATGTTGACACCTCACAACATTTCCCTCCTTAGGGCCCTCTTCTCCTCATCGTACCTGGGATGGGTCCCAGGTACGGATGGGTCCCTCTTCCAGACTCGGCTTCTCTCCCTTTAGAAATTAAAGCTATGCCTGCACCTAGTCCTTCCCTCAAATCCCACTCTGTAATGTCCCTCCCCACCTCTGTTTCTTGGCTTCCCCAAAATAAGTCTGCTGTTCTTCCCTCGGTGACTTAGGGAGGGAGGGACAGTGGGAAAGAGATCCTTATAAGTCACCACGAATGGGGAGCAATTGGGCTGAGATGGGGGGGGGGGGTTTGTGGGAGAGCAGCAAGCCAGCCTCAAGCTGAGATTGGCAATCTTGTCTGCAAATTTGCGCTTGCCAATACACACACTCGGCCCTGCTTGCCCCACCACCAGCCAAGAGACTGCAGAAAGATGGTCGCTTTGATCTCTTGTTTACTGTTTTTTTCCTGGGTCATGTTTGGTGGTTGTTAAGGCTTCACCACCACAAGGGCAATACGGTACGACAATAAATGATGGGTGATAGATAGTTCCTCAAACTAACTGGTTCCTAACACTCACCCACAGTTAGCTCTCCTGAGCACAGATAAAGTGTAGATGTGAAGCTACCCATCCCACCAAACATAGTAAGACCACCACCCCCATCTCAGCTGGGTTACAGCATGGCTTCCATGGCAAGGCAAACTTAGCACTCTTTTATACCTGGTGACTGTTTAGTAGCTAATCAGAAATTCAGACCAGCTGAAACTTCTAGGCCCTTATGTAATGTTACTCCTAATCCCCCCCCCAATGGAAGTCACATGTGTAAATAGTTTGCAATTAAGGCCGTGACAGACCGCACGAATCCCGGCTCGTCCCGGACGCCTGAGGAGCTTAGTCGAGGCGGGCTGGGGTGTCTGGTTACCACAGCGGAAGTGAGCGGTCTCCCGATTTCCGGCACGATCGAAAATATTTCTGGGCCATGTTTGAGGGGGCTGCATAGCGGAGCTACTGCAGCCACCAAGGGGGAGGAGAGTGGCTATCTGCCAATCGGGTGTGTTAGCCAATCACCGTGGAGGTTTCTTCCAAGAAGGTGGGACAAAAGGAGGGACTATTTGCGGGAAGACTCTCCTACTCCTTTCGCGCTCACTCACCTCGGCGCTCGCTCGTTCGCCTCGGCATGCGGTCTGTCACAGCCTTTAGGGTGTCCTTGATGAGTACTAGGATCCACCAGCACAGAGCGAGAACTGGCCAGGCTTATCACTCCAAGATAATGGATCCTGCGCTCAGCCTCATACTAAAGAGCTCTGTTCAGAGCAGCTGAGTTAACTGTCCAATTTAAGTGCATCAAAGGCCTGACTTCTGCTAAGGATTCAAAATGGAGTCAGACAAACTAAAAAGGAGTCAGGAACAAGCATTGACTTTCACACCACTCTCGTAGTGCCTTTGCAAGTTCTGTCAATGGCAGCAGTCTCCCTTCCAAGCAACGACCAAGGCTGAACTTGCTTAGGTTTCTTCAGGCAGGACAACAGCTCAACCTCCAGGCCACACCTCCTGCCCATAAGTATATATACTTCTGAATATATATGCCTAGGTGTGTGCGTTACAGGTCCCATTTCTCTATTGCACTGCTAAACAAGGTTCTCTTTCTATTCCAGGAAGCAACGGAGAAGACAGTGAGGATCAGAGGGATCCACGTGGGGTGTCACCAGAAACGACCACATGTGGCATACAGAAAGTGACGTTTAGAGACAAGGATGGATCAGGGAGGAAGGAGGGAAGCCCAGCACTTGTCTGGAGGACTAAATCTGTTGCTTGTCAGGAACAGGAGCTCCATGAAACCTCAATCCAACAGGAACATCCCAAAGGGAACGGAAGGAATAAGCATATTTTCCTCGGGGAATCAAGCTGTTGTGAATCCAGCATTAGAGAGATGAAAGAGGGGAATCAGATAGAAAAACGGAGAAATAAATCTGATGCTACACAGGATGGGGATTTCAAAGTCATCCCAGCTGATCCAGAAAAAGAGACTGGAAAGAGGAAGACACAATACCATCAACCTGCAAACACCTCCAGCAGTAAATCAGAACATAGAACACAACAAAGAACCTGCATAGGAGAGAAACTGTATAAGTGCTTGGAGTGTGGAAAGTGCTTCAGTAGGAACGATAGCCTGACTGTGCATCAAAGAACTCACACAGGGGAGAAGCCATATAAATGCATAGAGTGTGGGAAAAGATTCAGAGTGAGCTCACAACTGACTGTGCATCAAAGAACCCACACAGGGGAAAAGCCATATAAATGCTTGGAGTGTGGAAAGAGCTTCAGTGTGAGATCAAGGCTGAATTTGCATCAAACAACCCACACAGTGGCAAAACCACATAAATGCTTGGAGTGTGAAAGAACCTTCAGTGAAAGCTCAAGCCTGACTTTTCATCAAACAACACACACAGCGGAGAAACCATTTAAATGCTTTGAATGCGGAAAAAGCTTCAGTCAGACCGCACACCTGACTGTGCATCAAAGAACCCACACAGGGGAGAAACCATTTAAATGCTTGGAATGTGGAAAAAGCTTCAGTAGGAACGATAGCCTGACTGTGCATCAAAGAACCCACACCGGGGAGAAACCATATAAATGCATGGAATGTGAGAAAAGATTCAGTGCGAGCTCACACCTGACTGTGCATCAAAGAACTCATACGAGAGAGAAGCCATATAAATGCTTGGAGTGTGGAAAGAGCTTCAGTGTGAGCTCAAGGTTGAATTTGCATCAAATAACCCACACAGGGGAGAAACCATATAAATGCTTGGAGTGTGGAAGAACCTTCAGTGAAAGCTCAAGTCTGACTTTTCATCAAACAACGCACACAGGGGAAAAACCATTTAAATGCTTTGAATGCGGAAAAAGCTTCAGTCAGAGTGCACACCTGACTGTGCATCAAAGAACCCACACAGGGGAGAAACCATTTAAATGCTTGGTGTGTGGAAAGAGTTTCAGTGTGAGCTCATACCTGACTGTGCATCAAAGAACCCACACAGGAGAGAAGCCATATAAATGCTTGGAATGTGGAAAGAGCTTCAGTCGGAGCTGGAACCTGACTTTTCATCAAAGGACCCACAACGTGGAGAAAGCATTTAAATGCTTGGAGTGTGGAAAGGGCTTCATCAAGAGGTCAAGCCTTACTGTGCATCAAATAACCCACAGAGGGAACAAATCCCATAAATACTTGGTGTTTGGAAGAAGCTTCAGTGACAGGTCAAGCCTGACTGTGCATCAAAGAACCCACGCAGGAGAGAAACCATACAAATGCTTAGAGTGTGGAAAAAGCTTCAGTCGGAGCTCAAGCCTAACTATACATCAAAGGACCCACACAGGAGAGAAGCCATACAACTGCTTGGAGTGTGGAAAGAACTTCATTTGGAACTGTCACCTGATTGCACATCAAAGAACCCACACAGGGGAAAAACCATTTAACTGCTTGGAGTGTGGAAAGAGTTTTATCATGAGTTCAAAACTGACTATGCATAAAAAAACTCACACAGGGGAGAAGCCATACAATTGCTTGGAGTGTGGAAAGAGCTTCATTCGGAACTGTCACCTGATTGCACATCGAAGAACCCATACAGGAGAAAAACCATATAAATGCTTGGTGTGTGGAATGTGCTTCAGTGTGAGCATAAACCTGACTGTGCATCAAAGAACCCACACAGGGGAGAAACCATATAAATGCTTGGAGTGTGGGAAATGTTTCAGTAGAAGTGACAGCCTAACTATGCATCAAAGAACCCACACAAGGGAGAAACCATATAAATGCTTGGAGTGTGGAAAGAGCTTCAATTACAGCAGTAGCCTGACTGTGCATCAAAGAACCCACACAGGAGAGAAACCATATAAATGCTTGGAGTGTGGAAAGAGCTTCATTCAGAGCTCTGCCCTGACGTCACATCAACAAACACATACTGGTGAGAAACTGTACAACTGCTTGGAGTGTGGAAAGAACTTTAGCCAGAACTCAGCTCTGACCCGGCATCAAAGAACCCACACAGGAGGGGAACTATATAAATGCTTGGAGTGTGGAAAGTGTTTCAGTAGAAGTGATCTCCTGACTATGCATCAAAGAACCCACACAGGGGAGAAGCCTTATCAATGCTTGGAGTGTGGGAAGAGCTTCAATTACAGTAGTAGCCTGACTGTTCATCAAAGAACCCACACAGGAGAGAAACCGTATAAATGCTTGGAGTGTGGAAAGGGCTTCATTCGGAGCTCTGCCCTGACTTCACATCAAAGAACCCACACAGGGGAAAAACCATACAACTGCTTGGAGTGTGGAAAAAGCTTCAGCCATAGCTCAGGCCTGACCCGGCATCAAAGAACCCACAGGAAGGAAACCTTATAAGAGATTGGAGTGCAAAAAATGCTTCAGTTGGAGCTCACATCAGAGAGTCTGAAAGGGAGGCCCATATGATATTTGGGCTCAGCATGATAATTGTGGCCTCTTATATCTTGGAAATATATTCAGGATTTGCATATTTTTTCTTCTGTCCTTTGTAGTAAATGAGTTGCTATGCGAGAACAAAGTGCTTATTTCTTTCCTTCCTCTGCTTAATGATGACACTTCCTGCTGAATGTTGTCACTTCCGGCCCTCAGCAGTTGCCACGAATGCTGATTGGCCCTTTGTATGAAATGTGTATGACAAACCGTATACAGATGGATCTCCCCAACTTTTTTTCTCCTTAGGCAAACTGTGCCTCTTCTTTACTTTTCTTTCCCTTCCTCACCTTGTCATCAAGGGCAGTACGGACTCTGGTGCCAGGCAGCAGTCCTGCCAGCTTCAAATGCCAGAGTCAGCTGACGTCAGTGCAGAAGCTGAGCTGTTTCTCCAGGACTTCTGTGCACAAACTGGATGGTCCAGACACGACTCCTCTGACATAGAAGCCATGTTTCAAAGGACCAGCTGGAGACACAAAGTGAGATTGTCCCTTTTCCTCCCAGGACGTGTGACTGGTGCTGGGGAGAGATCATGTACACCCAGAGTTTGAGGCTGGACCATTGAGACATGGCTTCTGTGTCAGAGGAGTCGTGTCTGGATGGTCCAGTTTGTTCATCTACATCTTTCCTGAATTCCCTTTCCATTCACACCCCAAGCGACACTTTAAAACAATATACCCCAAGCCCTCCTTATCACCCCCAAATCCCTGGAAATTACCTTGCCCCCAGTTCTGCATTTAGCAACAACCCCAAATCCTTAAATATTTAAGGATTTTGATGCGTAGTGGGTCACTCTACTCCGATACAACCATCCTGTGTTGTGTCCGGTTTCCACACGCTGCTCAAAGGACCTTCCGATTCCAGCAAGGCAAACCTCTTCAGGAACTCGCTGTATTGCGAACCCCCCCTTCCTTTCACTGCTCTCTCCTTGTCTCTAGTGGTTATCAGCTGGGTTGGAAGAGCACGGAGTCCGAAAGCCCCTTTCCTTTGATGTGGCCCTTTTCCCTGACTTCTTCGGATGCACCAAATACACTCTGCATTGCAAACAACAACAACCATAAGACAGGAACTCAGTACACTATTTCTGGGCAAAGAAACCTATTTCTTTGTATGTAATATTTCTATCGTTATTCTTTTATAATAAAACTGTGATCTTTGAGTGAAGTCATAGATCTTAGTCTCTTCATGGAGGGTGTTACCCAGTGACCTCTAAAAAGGAGGACTGTTGCCCTATGAGAATGTTGCCAAGAGACTTTATGTTTGATGCCAAGCTGGACTTGTGAGCTGGACTGTTATGACACAACGTGAGGGTCATGCCGCCTGTGTTCCTGCACCAGGAGCCATGCTGTAAGGATTTCCCCAAAACCAGAAGTTGAAGCAGAGGGAAAGAAACCTGAGCAGCAGACTCCATTTCATCTTGTGGTCAAGCTCTCACAAACTCCACTATGCATTTCCCTCCCCCCCCCCCCACTGATATGCTAAATATGTTCCTGGAACACCTGAGATGACTCATCCCAGCCTCTGCTTATCGATGTTTACTATCGATTAACGATTATCGATAAACGATGTTTAATTAGCCTCCTTAACGACTGGACCATCAACCCTGATCACCCTCTTCCCCTGTCCCATGGTTTACCCAGAGGTGCACTGGATGTTCCTTCTAGGAACCCTCCTTCCTGTTTTTCGTTGTACCTGGGGATCCTCCCCTTTTCTTGGCCATGTGCTTGGCTCACTATAAAAAGTAGGGACAGCCTGGCAGTCCCTCTCTTCCTCTTGCACTTTGGACTGGTACTGGTGAGCTCTCTCTCTACTCTATCTTGTTCCCCTTCCCCCCCTTTACCCTCCCTCTCTCTTGCAACCCCCCTCCCTTCTCTTTGCATTACCCCTCAGTCACTGATTTGGTTCCTGAACCCAGCTTGTTCAGAACCTTAGAATCATTTTATTTCTCCCCCTTCTCTTCATGTCCCCCCCACTCTTAACTTGACTTCTCAGTCACTCTACAGACTGCTAGTCCTCCTTTTCATTCACTGCTACAGCATTGCAGCCAAGGTGAACTCTACAGGAATGGTAAATATCACCCCTGTACAAAGCAAGAACCCTGCTAAGTCTCTGTACTTCTAACTAAGTTCCTAGATCTGTATGCTGTGAGTGTGATTGATTGTTGCATATTGAATTGTATTTTTTGTATGAATCTGACTAGTAAATATTGGAAAGCAACCCATGTGTGTCTTCAATATTATTTAAACGGAATTCTGGGCTGGACTCTGGTATACACAGGTATAGATCCCTGTACATTCCAAATTGCCATATTTAAAAGCTATTCCCCAAAATAACAAGGCAATTTTGGTAACAAGGGAAGGGGATTCTCTGCATTCCACTGAATGGTCTAAAGATCCCTCTACCAAACAGAACTGTGTGCTTTAAAGTGACTGTATTCTCTCTCTCTCTCTCTCTGAGCCTTATAGTAATGGCCTTCCAACTATTTGAATCAGTTCTCCACAGTCCAACCAGTGTGTAGGTGTATGTGTTTACCTAGGTATAATTACAATTACGCTGTGCTCCGTAATCCGTTGTTCTGGTGCCCTAACGAGTCACGAGTTCAGGTGACTGCAGGGGCTCTTTAAGCGGAGCGCATGAACAAGTCGGGGTGGTCATTTCCTGCTTTGCCCCTTGTGGGAATGTTCCCTTTGAAATTCCCACACATGAGGGGCTGGCTGGGTGTCAGGTGAGGTTGGAGCAGGGAAACCGGGGCAGAAAGTTCAGGCGTGGCCGGGCTCTTCACGCCTGGGTGGCACTGCCCAGACAGGGAGGGGTCTGAGGGCCAGGGCACGTCCACACGTGACGTGGCAGCTGATCGGGGCTTGCCACTGAGCCAATGCTCAACAGGAAGTTGAGGTCCATCCTATGATTGTTGTTAGTCCTGGTAGCTAAGAGCGGAGCCTCTCTGCCTTGTTACCAGTGTTTGGGGGAGGGAGCCTAGTTGAGGGGGAGGCTGTAGCTGTTGTGTCTGCTTGTGACTTTCTGGCAGGTCGTTGAGGAAACAGAGTGCTGGATCAGGGGGATCCAGTGTGTGAGCTGTGATTGGATGATGGCCTGTGTGGCTGTGTGCAGAAATCACACGTTTGGGAGAAGAAGCTGTTTAGATTCTACTCTTATCAGTATTAATAATAAAGCGCCTTGAGGACTAGGCTCTTAGCCTGGGAAGGGCGGTCTAGAAATCTTCCAAATAAAGCATGAGCCATGTATAGCACACCAGTGAAAAGACAGGTCCCTGCCCTGAGAGGGTAGCAATCTAGATATCGGACAAAAGGAGACAAGGGGGGGTCATGGGGGAGCAAAGGGGGGAAGCAAACCAAACGCGAATGGTTCAGTTCCATGGTCTGAAACTGGATTGCAGCGCAGAGGAGGCCTCTGTTGGAAGTAGGAGCAACGTCGCGTGCAGCAGGAGTCACAAGGGGTTAAACGCCCTGTGTTCTAAAGCAGTTGGTTTCGACCTGTCAATCATTCTTGACAGTTAGAGCATAAGGAAAAGCTTCAGAGGAAGCAAGATGTGTTTTAGTTAGCTCTGGCAATAGTTTTACTGTTCCATCTGATTTCATTAGGAACCAGACACTGTATACATGTATTTTGAAGCGTCAAGAGTAAACGTTTTGGTTTTTTGAACTTTACACACAGCCTCCGTTTTTTTCCTTCTCTCATGAGTGCCAGTTGTTTCAGCGGCTGCTGATAGCCGGGGGGGGGGGGGGGGAACCACTTTGTTTAAACTACGCTACCCAGTTTCCAACAGACTCAGGCCTGTGGCAAAAGCCTTAAGTCAGGGATTACGTGCCTGTTTGGAAGCACCTCTTGGTCTCGTTCATACAAGTTCTGCGGATTCCTCACCGTCAGCTTCCCCCCCCCCCATCTTCTCTTCCAATAATGATATAAAATTAAAAGAAAATTAGGTGCACACCTAAAATCACAAGGCAGAATACAGGAGATATTGAGCCCCATTAAATACTGTTGATTTCAGTGGGAAAGTCAGAGCCAAACTAGAGGCGATGAGATGTTCATGGACTCCCGTAGTTTCCTAAAAGTTAATTTAGAATGTTTAAATCAAAGCTGTTAGTACTGATGGGATTCATTCTCCTCCCACCTGGCACATAGTTCATAATTACAGGAGAGCATCCCGAATGAGTGAGTACAATACGTATTGGAAAAAGCAGCAGAAAACAACAGAGTATGTATCTAACTAGTTAATTACCTACTCCTAAGTTAAATTCTGATGTCCTGGGTCCCAAGTTGATGGTCAGTCGGGCAGAGCCTCCGGCGGCATTGGGGTCTAAGGAAGACATAATATAGCCATGGCTCTCCCAGATTTATCCTAAAAACCCACGTTGGTCCAAACCAATCACATACCCCAAAATAATGCTGAATCATTCTCTCCCATCCATCATCCGTCACTCTACCTCACATATCCCATGATTATCAGCACCTGATGTGTGGCCATGCAGATGCCTAACTTACAGTGCAATCCTGTGCAACTCTAGAGTGGCGGAATGATCGTTCCGCCGCTCCAGGGTGTCGCAAATGTGCCGGAAAGTTTCCGACACCCAGAGACTAAGCGGCACCAATTCACTCTCCAGCCAACGGAAGCCACCGCCGGCGGACAGAGGTAAGTCCTGCGCCGGGTGGTTGAGAAGCATGCGGAGGGCAGAATAGGAGGGGGTGATTGGACAAGGACAGGGGAGATTGGACAAGGACAAGGACATCTGGAGTATTGTGTCCAGTTCTGGTCACCACACCTCAAAAAGGATATAGTTGAATTGGAAAAGGTGCAGAAAAGAGCGACCAGATTGATTCGTGGGCTGGAGCACCTCCCTTATGAGGAAAGGCTACAGCGTCTGGGGCTTTTCAGTCTAGAAAAAGGCGCCTGAGGGGGGACATGATTGAGACATATAAAATTATGCATGGGATGGAGAGAGTGGATAGAGGGAAATTCTTCTCCCTCTCGCACAACACCAGAACCAGGGGACATGCACTAAAATTGAGTGGAGGGAGAGTTAGAACGGACAAAAGAAAATATTTCTTCACCCAGCATATAATTCATCTGTGGAACTCCTTGCCACAGGATATGGTGATGTCACCTGGCCTGGATGCCTTTAAAAGGGGTTTGGACAGATTCATGGAGGAAAGGACCATCACAGGTTACAAGCCATAAGCAACCTCCTGGTTTTAGAAGTGGGTTTTCTCTGTGCCAGGTGCAAGGGAGTGACAACAGGAGACAGGTTATCTTGTTGTCTTGTGCTCCCTGAGGCATCTGGTGGGGCCACTGTGTGATACAGGAAGCTGGACTAGATGGGCTTTTGGCCTGATCCAGCAGGGCTCTTCTTATGTTCTTATTGGGCTGGGCAGGGACAGGGAAGGGATCCTCGGCAGCGCACTCCACCGAATCCTACCCCCCCCATCCCAGGCCTGTCGAGTCATACACAGGCTGCTCCTCAGATTTGCGCTGGCCGTTTTGCCAACACACATCCGAGGAGAACCATAGAGGCAGCTGGGGCTTTACCTGGGGAAAGGGACTAAGGTCCCTTTCCCCCAAGGTGTGCTCCAGCTGCACCAGTGCTGGCCCGATCCTTATAGGATCCAGCACAGTGTGCTTTTGCATGCTGCGGCGGTCCCAGACAGGATTGGGCTCCCCATCTGATATCTGTCAACCTGGTGGGTATCAAGGCTTACTCCCTAGATGTTCCCAGCAGAATATCTCTTATCTGGCGTCTCTTTTACCGGCATTATATTCCCAATGGCGCAATCCTGCCTAAAACTAGGCTGCCGTAAAGCACGTTTGCAGCACCTTTAGATTAAGCTACACTGGCGCAAAGGCTAGAACCGCTCACTCCGTCATTGACCTGGATCTGTGCCGGCTGCCACAGGTAGGTCCCGCCCTGAGTGGCGCTGGGGTGGGGGGAAGGCAGGCATGGGTGCCATGGTGGCCATTGGTTGGCCCGGGGGCTGTGATATTGGCACTAAGTTCCACGATAACCTATGCCCTGTCCCAGCCCAGACCAAGCTTACACAGCCTCCCCCGGACGTGCGCCAGCTAAAGAGCTGGCATGCATTTGAGGAGGCCCATGGGCCCATTAAACACCGCTTACACCGCAATGGGCCTAGGATGCAACGGCCCATCTTAGGCAGGATTGGGCTGTAAGTCTATTTATTTATTTATTTATAGAATTTATACCCCGCCTTTCTCCCACAAGGGCAACCAAGGCGGCTTACAATAAAAACATTAAAATACATGTATACATTTAAACATACACTCCTTCATGGATCATTGCTCCTTCATGGATCATTGCCTTGTCGTGGCGAAGGGGCTTGCGTAACTCAATGAAGCCATGAGCTATGCCGTGCAGGGACACCCAAGACGGACAGGTCGTAGCAGAGAGTTCTGACTAAAAGTGATCCACTGGAGAAGGAAATGGCAACCCACTCCAGTAACCTTGCCAAGAAAATCCCATGAACAGTACCAAAAGGCTAAAAGATATGACGCCGGAAGATGAGCCCCTCAGGTCGGAAGGTGTCCAATATGCTACTGAGGAAGAGCGGAGGACTATTCCAAGTAGACCCAGAAAGAGTGATGCGGCTGGGCCAAAGCCAATAGGACGTCCAGCTGTGGATGTGTCTGAGGTTGAAAGGAAAATCCAATGCTGCAAGGAGCAATACTGCTTAGGAACATGGAATGTGAGGTCTATGAATCAAGGCAAGCTGGATGTGGTCAAAAATGAGATGATAAGATTGAACATTGACATCTTGGGAATCAGCGAACTAAAATGGACGGGCATGGGCGAATTTAAGTCAGGTGACCATCATATCTACTACTGTGGGCATGAATCCCTTAGAAGAAATGGAGTAGCCCTCATAGTCAATAAAAGAGTGGGAAAGGCAGTACTGGGGTGCAACCTCAAAAACGACAGAATGATTTCAGTTCGAATCCAAGGCAAACCATTCAACATTACAGTAATCCAAGTGTATGCCCCAACCACGGATGCCGAAGAAGATGAAGTTGACCGGTTCTATGAAGACCTACAACACCTTCTAGAACTAGCACCCAAAAAAGATGTCCTCTACATCATAGGAGACTGGAATGCTAAAGTAGGAAATCAAGAAATAAACGGAACAACAGGCAAGTTTGGCCTTGGAGCGCAAAATGAAGCAGGGCAAAGGCTAACGGAGTTCTGTCAAGAGAACACGCTGGTCATAGCAAACACTCTTTTCCAACAACACAAGAGGCGACTCTACACATGGACATCACCAGATGGTCAATACCGAAACCAGATAGATTATGTGCTTTGCAGCCAAAGATGGAGAAGCTCTATACAATCAGTAAAAACAAGACCTGGAGCTGACTGTGGCTCAGATCATGAGCTTCTTATTGCAAAATTCAGACTTAAACTGAAGAATGTAGGGAACACCACTAGACCAGTCAGATATGACCTAAACCATATCCCTTATGAGTATACAGTGGAGGTGAAGAATACATTTAGGGCATTAGACCTGGTAGACAGAGTGCCTGAAGAACTATGGACGGAAGTTCGTAACATTGTACAGGAGGCAGCAACTAAAACCATCCCAAAGAAAAAGAAATGCAAGAAAGCAAAGTGGCTGTCAGATGAGGCTTTACAAATAGCTGTGGAAAGAAGGAATGCAAAAAGCAAGGGTGAAAGGGAAAGATATAAACAACTGAATGCAGGGTTCCAGAGAATAGCAAGGAGAGATAAGAAGGCCTTCTTAAATGAACAATGCAAGGAAATCGAGGAAAACAACAGAATGGGGAGGACTAGAGATCTCTTCAAGAAAATTGGAGATATCAAGGGAACGTTTTGTGCAAAGATGGGCATGATAAAGGACAAAAAAGGCAAGGACCTAACACAAGCAGAAGAGATTAAGAAGAGATGGCAAGAATACACAGAACTATACAAGAAAGATCTTAATGTTCCTGATGACCACGCGGGTGTGGTCACTGACCCAGAGCCGGACATCCTAGAGAGTGAAGTCAAGTGGGCCTTAGGTAGCATTACTAACAACAAAGCTAGTGGAGATGATAATATCCCAGCTGAGCTACTTAAAATCCTAAATGATGATGCTGTGAAAGTGCTGCACTCAATATGCCAACAAATTTGGAAAACTCAGCAGTGGCCAAAGGATTGGAAAAGGTCACTTTACGTTCCAATTCCAAAGAAGGGCAGTGCCAAAGAGTGTTCAAACTACCGTACAATTGCACTCATTTCACATGCTAGCAAGGTTATGCTCAAAATCCTACAAGCTAGGCTTCAGCAGTACGTGGACCGAGAACTACCGGACGTACAAGCTGGGTTTCGAAGAGGCAGAGGAACTAGAAATCAAATTGCCAACATGCGGTGGATCATGGAGAAAGCACGAGAGTTCCAAAAAAACACCTACTTCTGCTTCATTGACTACGCAAAAGCCTTTGATTGTGTGGATCACAACAAACTGTGGCAAATTCTTAAAGAGATGGGGGTACCAGACCACCTTACCTGTCTCCTGAGAAACCTGTATGCGGGTCAAGAAGCAACAGTTCGAACCGGCCATGGAACAACTGATTGGTTCAAAATTGGGAAGGGAGTACGGCAAGGCTGTATATTGTCACCCTGCTTATTTAACTTATATGCAGAGTACATTATGAGAAATGCAGGGCTGAATGAATCACAAGCCGGAATCAAGATTGCCGGGAGAAATATCAACAACCTCAGATATGCAGACGATACCACCCTAATGGCAGAAAGTGAAGAAGAACTAAAGAGCCTCTTGATGAGAGTGAAAGAGGAGAGTGCAAAAGTTGGCTTGAAACTCAACATTAATAAAACTAAGATCATGGCATCGGGTCCCATCAATTCCTGGCAAATAGAAGGGGCAGAAATGGAAGCAGTAACAGATTTTACTTTTCTGGGCTCCAAGATCACTGCAGACAGAGACAGCAGCCATGAAATTAAAAGACGCTTACTCCTTGGAAGGAAAGCTATGGCAAACTTAGACAGCATAATAAAAAGCAGAGATATCACCATGCCAACAAAAGTTCGTATAGTCAGGGCGATGGTGTTCCCAGTAGCAATGTATGGTTGCGAGAGTTGGACCATAAGGAAGGCTGAGCGCCGAAGAATAGATGCTTTTGAACTGTGGTGCTGGAGAAGACTCCTGAGAGTCAGCCTGACTGTTCCCTGGAAGGACAGATACTAAGGCTGAAACTCAAATATTTTGGCCACCTAATGCGAAGAGAGGACTCTCTGGAGAAGACTCTGATGCTGGGAAAGATTGAAGGCAAAAGGAGAAGGGGAAGGCCAAGGATGAGATGGTTAGACAGCATCACCGATGCAACAAACATGAAAATGAGCGAACTCAGGAAGATAGTGGTGGACAGGAAGGCCTGGCGGGATATGGTTCATGGGATCACGAAGGGTCGGACACGACTTAACGACTGAACAACAAATACATTTAAAATCAAGAATTAAAACAATTAAAACAAACAGCCCCAGTGGGTCATTTACATTTGTTAAAAGCGATTTGTTAAAAAGCCAGCCCGCCATGTCAGACATCAAATGCTGATCCAAATAAAAATGTCTTAAGGCCCCGCCGAAAGGTCTCTGAGGGAGCCGTTCTCAATTCCAGGGGGAGGGAATTCCACAATTGGGGTGCCACTGCCGAGAAGGCCCTATTCTGCGCCGCCATCCCCCTTCCACAAAATGAGGAGACTAGTTAAAGACCATCACAGGTTACAAGCCATAAGCAACCTCGTGTTTTTAGAAGTGGGTTTTGTCTGTGCCAGGTGCAAGGGAGTGGCGACTGGACACAGGTATCTTGTTGTCTTGTGTGCTCCCTGAGGCATCTGGTGGGGGCACTGTGTGACACAGGAAGCTGGACTAGATGGGCTTTTGGCCTGATCCAGCAGGGCTCTTCTTATGTTCTTATGTTATGTAAAGATCACAGTTTTATTATAAAAGAATTAAGACAGAAATATTACATACAAAGAAATAGGTTTCTTTGCCCAGAAATAGTGTACTGAGTTCCTGTCTTATGGTTGTTGTTGTTTGCAATGCAGAGTGTATTTGGTGCATCCGAAGAAGTCAGGGAAAAGGGCCACATCAAAGGAAAGGGGCTTTCGGACTCCGTGCTCTTCCAACCCAGCTGATAACCACTAGAGACAAGGAGAGAGCAGTGAAAGGAGGAGAGGGGAGACAGGAAATGAAGTTATCATTATGCCTTTATCATTATCGGCCAATATCATTCTGCCTTTGTACAAATCGATGGTAAGGCCACATCTGGAGTATTGTGTCCAGTTCTGGTCACCACACCTCAAAAAGGATATAGTTGAATTGGAAAAGGTGCAGAAAAGAGCGACCAGAATGATTCGTGGGCTGGAGCACCTCCCTTATGAGGAAAGGCTACAGCGTCTGGGGCTTTTCAGCCTAGAAAAAAGGCGCCTGAGGGGGGACATGATTGAGACGTATAAAATTATGCATGGGATGGAGAGAGTGGATAGAGGGAAATTCTTCTCCCTCTCGCACAACACCAGAACCAGGGGACATGCACTAAAATTGAGTGGAGGGAGAGTTAGAACGGACAAAAGAAAATATTTCTTTACCCAGCGTGTAATTCATCTGTGGAACAGGATAAGAACATAAGAACATAAGAAGAGCCCTGCTGGATCAGGCCAAAAGCCCATCTAGTCCAGCTTCCTGTGTCACACAGTGGCCCCACCAGATGCCTCAGGGAGCACACGAGACAACAAGATACCTGTGTCCAGTCGCCACTCCCTTGCACCTGGCACAGAGAAAACCCACTTCTAAAAAACCAGGAGGTTGCTTATGGCTTGTAACCTGTGATGGTCTTTTCCTCCATGAATTTGTCCAAACCCCTTTTAAAGGCATCTAGGCCAGGTGCCATCACCACATCCTGTGGCAAGGAGTTCCACAGATGAATTACACACTGGGTAAAGAAATATTTTCTTTTGTCTGTTCTAACTCTCCCTCTACTCAATTTTAGTGCGTGTCCCCTAGTTCTGGTGTTGTGCGAGAGGGAGAAGAATTTCCCTCTATCCACTCTCTCCATCCCATGCATAATTTTATAAGTCTCAATCATGTCCCCCCTCAGGCGCCTTTTTTCTAGGCTGAAAAGCCCCAGACGCTGTAGCCTTTCCTCATAAGGGAGGTGCTCCAGCCCACAAATCATTCTGGTCGCTCTTTTCTGCACCTTTTCCAATTCAACTATATCCTTTTTGAGGTATGGTGACCAGAACTGGACACAATACTCCAGATGTGGCCTTACCATCGATTTGTACAAAGGCATAATGATATTGGCCGTTTTATTCTCAATCCCCTTTTTAATGATCCCGAGCATGGAATTGGCCTTCTTCACAGCCGCCGCACACTGGGTCGACACTTTCATCGACCTGTCCACCAGCACCCCAAGATCTCTCTCTTCATCCGTCACAGACAACTCAGAACCCATTAGCGTATATGTGAAATTTTGGTTTCTTGCCCCAATGTGCATCACTTTGCACTTACTTACATTGAAGCGCATCTGCCATTTTGCTGCCCATTCTCCCAGTTTGGAGAGATCCTTCTGGAGCTCTTCACAATCCCTGCTGGTCTTTACCACCCGGAAAAGTTTAGTGTCATCCGCAAACTTGGCCACCTCACTGCCTATCCCCAACTCCAGGTCATTTATGAATAAGTTGAAAAGCACCGGTCCCAAGACCGATCCTTGGGGCACACCGCTTTTCACCTCTCGCCATTGTGAAAATTGCCCATTGACTCCCACTCGCTGTTTCCTGGTCTTCAACCAGTTCCTAATCCACAAGAGGACCTGCCCTCTTATTCCCTGACTGTGGAGTTTTCTCAGGAGCCTTTCATGAGGGACCGTGTCAAACGCCTTCTGAAAATCCAGATATATAATATCCACGGGTTCACTCGCATCCACATGCCTGTTGACCTTTTCAAAAAATTCTAACAGGTTTGTGAGGCAAGACTTTCCCTTGCAGAAGCCATGCTGACTCTCCCTCAGCAGAGCTTGTTCTTCTATGTATTTTAAGATTTTATCCTTAATGAGACTTTCCACCATCTTCCCTGGAACAGATGTTAAGCTGACCGGCCTGTAGTTTCCCGGGTCTCCCCTCCTTCCTTTTTTAAAGATTGGCGTGACATTAGCTATCCTCCAATCCTCTGGCACAGTGGCCGTTTTAAGGGACAAGTTGCATATTTGGGTCAAGAGGTCAGCAACTTCATTCTTGAGTTCCTTCAGAACTCTTGGGTGGATGCCATCCGGGCCTGGTGATTTATTGATCTTTATTTTGTCAATTAAGTCTGAGACGTCTTCTCTTTTAACCTCTATTTGACTTAATTCTTTAGTCAGGGGAGGCCGTTCAGGCAGCGGTATTTGCCCGAGGTCTTCTGCCATGAAGACAGATGCAAAGAACTCATTTAATTTCTCTGCAGTCTCCAAGTCCCCTTTTATCACCCCTTTCTCTCCCTCACCATCCAGCGGACCAACCGTTTCCCTGGCAGGTTTCCTGCTTCTAACATATTTGAAGAAGCTTTTATTATTCCCTTTTATGTTGCCTGCCATACGTTCCTCAAAGTCTTGCTTGGCCTTCCGTATCATCTTTTTACATTTCTTTTGCCACAGTTTGTGCTCCTGTTTATTTTCCTCATTAGGGCTAGACTTCCATTTACGGAAGGAAGCTTCCTTGCCTTTTATAGCCTCCTTAACTGTGCTTGTTAGCCATGCCGGCATCCTCCTGGACTTGGTCGAGCCCTTCCTCCTTTGTGGGATACACTCCCGCTGGGCCTCTATGACTGTTGTTTTAAACAGCCTCCATGCACTCTGGAGCGATTGGACTCTTTTTACCTTCCCTTTCAGCTTTTTCTTAACTAGTCTTCTCATTTTGGGGAAGTCTGCCCTTCGGAAGTCAAGGGTTTTCGTGTCAGATTTGCTCAGCACTCTCCCTCCGACATGCATGGCGAAACAGATCGCAGCATGGTCACTGTTCCCCAACGGTTCGGTAACATTTACCTCCCTGACCAGATCTTGAGTGCCACACAATATCAAGTCCAGAGTCACCTGTCCTCTGGTCGGTTCCGTGACAAGCTGCTCTAAGGCACAGTCATTTAACATATCCAGAAATCCAGTCTCTCTTTCATGACCTGAGCATGAATTGACCCAGTCGATGTGAGGATAATTGAAGTCCCCCATGACTACAACCCTGTCTCTCGTTGACACCTCCCTGATTTGCTTCCTCATTTCAAGATCCCCTTCAGGTTTTTGATCTGGAGGACGGTAGCATGCCCCTACTATTACATCACTCTTTGAGCCTGGTAATCTAACCCACAGTGATTCTACGGAGGAGTCAGAGCCCCCCTCCAGCTCTACTCTGGTGGATTCTACCCCCTCTTTGACATAGATGGCCACCCCACCTCCAACACGCCCCTCTCTGTCCCTCCTATAGAGTTTATATCCTGGAATTGCAGTATCCCACTGGTTCTCCGCATTCCACCAGGTTTCTGTTATACCTACTATGTCAATGTTTTCCCTAGCCACCAAACATTCCAGTTCTCCCATCTTTGCCCGAAGACTTCGGGCATTTGCATAAAAGCACTTATATACCTGGTCCCCCAAGAAGGGCTGCATGTTTGCCCCTCTATTCCTGCAGCCTTCTGTCTTGCTAGACTGGCTGTCATGTCCCATCACGCTACCACTCCCAATTCTTACTCTGTTATTACTTGACTGTTCCCCATCCTCTGCACCCTCATTCCCGAGGGATGAGGAGTCCCGAACCGGATGCCCCTCGGCTCCTGTCGTCTTTCCCCCAGGAGTCAGTTTAAAAGCTGCTCTGCCACCTTCTTAATGTTACGCGCCAGCAGTCTGGTTCCGTTTTGGTTCAAGTGAAGCCCGTCCCTCTTGTACAGGCCTGGCTTGTCCCAAAACGTTCCCCAGTGCCTAACAAACTTAAACCCCTCCTCCTGACACCAGTGTCTCATCCACGCATTGAGACCCCTGAGCTCCGCCTGCCTAGCTGGCCCTGCGCGTGGAACAGGTAGCACTTCTGAGAACGCTACCTTTGGGGTCCTGGATTTGAGCTTCCTACCTAGCAACCTAAATTTGGCCTCCAGGACCGCCCGGCTACATTTCCCCACGTCGTTGGTGCCAACATGCACCACAACCGCTACCTCCTCCCCAGCACTCTCTACCAGCCTATCTAGACGAGAGGTGATGTCCGCAACCTTCGCACCTGGCAGGCAAGTCACCGTGCGGTCCTCACATCCGTCACAGACCCCCCTTTCTATGTTCCTGACTATAGAGTCACCCACAACAAGAAGCCCCCTTCCCCAGAGGAGTATCCATAGTGCGACTGGATACGGGCCCATCACCTGAAGAAGGGGTCCCCACTGTGGGATTGTTTCCCTCTTTTCCAGAGCAATGTCCTCCAGCCCTGAGACTCCCTTTCCTGGCAGCTGAGGCGCTGGCCAACTGAGGGTAGGACGATGCCTCCACGTCCCTAGAAGTCTCACCCTGGGTCCTCTCTACCTGTCTCTGCTTCTCCAGGTCAGCAACCGTGGCTTCAAGGGAGCGAACCCGTTCCCTGAGAGCCTGGAGCTCTTTGCACCGAGTACACATCCATGACTTGTGCCCAAGAGGCAGATAGTCATACATGTGACACTCAGTGCAAAACACTGGATAGCCCCCACCCTTCTGCTGGCTGTCTGACTGCATAGCTTTTGAGTGTAAGTTATGGATTTATCAAAGTTTGGGTACCTTAATGTTGCTGGAGCTCTCCTCTCTTCAAGGGACGTGCCGGGCAGTGTGTGGGGCCTGGCTTCCTCGCCCCGCTGCTGAACTCGCTGTGTCTTTTTTATCTTGCCACTTTGTCCCCGTGAGCCACTTCGTTCCCGTGAAGCCACTCGCTGCTCCTGAAAAGGGCTCACTCGCAAACCAGCCCCAGATTTAAACTGTTGTGTAGCTCCTCCCCCTGCCTACCTGAAAGTTTGAAAAGACTGGCCTCTAAGGGGGGTGGGGCCTGATGGGGGTTACTGGCAGGAAATTCCTGTTGCTATTGTTCCTGCTGCTGCCTCAATTTACATCTGACCTACTCAGCTGGCAGGAATGTGTGTTGCTATGGTTTCTGAGTCACCCTAATTTACCATGTGGCCTTCTATACCATGCGGTCTGTATGTTTTAAACTGTATGTTTTAAATTCTGCTTAAGTTTAACTCTGCTTAAGATGTAGTTTAGCTTGCTTTCTCCCCTTCTTTTAGCCTCCTCTTGTTTTGTTTTAGGCTCCTACTCTAAAGTAGACTCAGGTCTCTGCCCTGGGCTTTTTACTCTTGAGTAAACACTGGTTTTACTCAGAGTAGACCTGTTTAGATTTGGACTGCAATTCTCTTTAGAATCAGCTGTAGAATCTATTCAGAGTAGACCTGTTTAGATTTGGACTGCAATTTTCTTTAGAACCAGCTCCCAGGCTTGTCCAGTTTCTGCCCCTGTCTTTTAGATAGGTGCTTGTTTGTGTTTTGAATCTATTTAATTTCCCACCTAGCTTCTGTGCCTGTGTCCTAGCTACTGGACCTTACAATCCCCCTCCTCAGGTTATATTTAGTTCTACTTAGCTAGGCTTAGTTCCTAGCTAGGCTTAGTTCTATCTTAAGTTTAAGGTAGCTTAAGGTAGCTTTAGCCAAGTCCTTAACAGTTAATGGTAAATTAAAGTTAGACAAAGCTGCACAACTGAGAGAGTTCACTTACCTTCTCCTTGCTTACCTTCTCCTCGCCCAGCTGCTTAACTCGCTGTGTCTTTTTTATCTTGCCACTTTGTCCCCGTGAGCCACTTCGTTCCCGTGAGGCCACTCGCTGCTCCTGAAAAGGGCTGTGGTGATGGCACCTGACCTAGATGACTAAGGGGGTTGGATAGATTCATGGAGGAAAAGACCATCACAGGTTACAATCCATAATCAACCCCCTGGCTTTAGAAGTAGGTTTTCACTGTGCAAGGTGCAAGGGAGTGACAACGGGAAACAGGTTATCTTGTTGACTTGTGCTCCCTGAGGTATCTGGTGGGGCCACTGTGAGATACAGGAAGCTGGACTAGACGGGCCTTTGGCCTGATCCAGCAGGGCTATTCTTATGTTCTTATGAGTTTCGCAATACAGCTACTGGACTTCCTGAAGAGGTTTGCCTTGCTGGAATCTGAGGGACCTTTGAGCAGCGTGTGGTAACCGGACACAACACAGGATGGTTGTATCAGAGTAGAGTGACCCACTACGCATCAAAATCCTTAAATATTTCAGGATTTTTGGGGTTGTTGCTAAGTGCAGAACTGGGGGCAAGGTAATTCCCAGGGATTTGGGGGTGATAAGGAGGGCTTGGGGTATACTGTTTTAAAGTGTCGCTTGGGGTGTGAATGGAAAGGGAATTCAGGAAGGATGTAGGTGCACAAACTGGACCATCCAGACACGACTCCTCTGACATAGAAGCCATGTCTCAATGGTCCAGCCTCAAACTCTGGGTGTACATGATCTCTCCCCAGCACCAGTCACACGTCTTGGGAGGAAAAGGGACAATCTCACTTTGTGTCTCCAGCTGGTCCTTTGAAACATGGCTTCTATGTCAGAGGAGTCGTGTCTGGACGGTCCAGTTTGTGCACAGAAGTCCTGGAGAAGCAGCTCAGCTTCTGCACTGACGTCAGCTGACTCTGGCATTTGAAGCTGGCAGGACTGCTGCCTGGCACCAGAGTCTGTACTGCCCCTGATGACAAGGTGAGGAAGGGAAAGAAAAGTAAAGAAGAGGCACAGTTTGCCTAAGGAGAAAAAAAGTTGGGGAGATCCATCTGTATACGGTTTGACATACACGTTTCATAGAAAGGGCCTGTCAAGAAAGTAAAAATCTCAGTTTGTTCTGACTCCATCTTAAACCGGAGGTACTACTGTATTCTTCCTCAGAGCCTTAGTAACTGGACAGTAGCCATCGTCCTTGGAGGCTCGGCGTTCCCAGCTCGGACGAGCTGGTGTTGCACCTGGTATTTCTCTGGTTGGGAGGGGCACGAGTAACATGAAGTCATCTTCTGGAAGGTACGCTGCAGCTCTGCATTTCATTGGATGCTTCATTTATGTCAATCACCTGACCATCAAAACGCTATTTAACTGCCCCTCAGGGAGAGCCATTTTGTTCAACATCATTTGTTACCTGGAATCGTGCGAGACCAGTTCTTCTTCACGCTCCCCTCTTTGGACTGACGGAAGCCACTTGGCCTCAGCATCTGCTAAGTGCGGCCCAGCACTCCTTTATGGGGGTACCGGGTTTTTTTTTCTTGGTGAGTGTTAGATTCTAAGTTCTAGATATTAGGAGCCAGGTTTATTAGTTTTAGCTTGTACTTTGTATCATGTATGTTAAGCCTTTGTGTGTTGCAGTATTTACTGCTCCTATATGCTTCTATGCTGGTTTTGCATAGTCTTAAATAAAACATCTATATTGTTTTACCTTGGTATGTTTCTTGGAACCAAATAGGCTAAATCCTTGGCCTTTGCGCGCTGAGCCATACGCTACCGTAATTTCATTGCCTTGTGCCACTGTCTCCCTTGGTCAGGGAAGTCAGCTTACACAACGTATTACCTGTGGCCTTCCAGTAGCTGGGAACTGGATGCGCCAAGGGACCTCCCAGCTGGTGGCAGTCTACCTTTCTCCTTGTTCAGGAGTGTCTCCTTGTCTCGGGAGTGAACAACGTGGACTGGTGGGTGTTCAGGGTAGCGCTGGCCTTGTTTGAGCAGGGACTGAACGACCCAAAGCCATCCACGACAGGGCCGATCAGCATTCGTGACAACATTCAGCAGGAAGTGACGACATTAAGCAGAGGAAGGAAAGAAATAAGCACCTTGCTCGTGCATAGGAAATCATTTACTGCAAAGGACAGAAGAAAAAAATATGCATATTTCCAAGATATCTGAGGCCACAATTATCATGCTGAGCCCAAATATCATATGGGCCTCCCTTTCAGACTTTTTGATCTGAGCTCCACCTAAAGCATTTTTTGCATTCCAATCTCTGATAGGGTTTCCCTCCTGTGGGTTCTTTGATGCCGGGTCAGGCCTGAGCTATGGCGGAAGCTCTTTCCACACTCCAAGCAGTTGTATGGTTTTTCCCCCGTGTGGCTTCTTTGATGCACAGTCAGGTTGTTGTTCCTACTGAAGCTCTTTCCACACACCAAGCATTGATATGGTTTCTCCCCTGTGTGGGTTCTTTGATGCAGAGTCAGGAGATCGCTTCTACTGAAACACTTTCCACACTCCAAGCATTGATATGGTTTCTCCCCTGTGTGGGTTCTTTGATGTTTAGTCAGGTGACTGCTCTGAATAAAGCTCTTCCCACACTCCAAGCATTTATATAGTTCCCCTCCTGTGTGGGTTCTTTGATGCCGGGTCAGGGCTGAGCTCTGGCTGAATCCTTCTCCACACACTAAGCATTTGTATGGTTTTTCCCCTGTGTGGCTTCTTTGATGCACAGTCAGGGCAGAGCTCCGAATGAAGCTCTTCCCACACTCCAAGCATTTATATGGTTTTTCTCCTGTGTGGGTTCTTCGATGCGCAGTCAGGACAGAGCTCCGAATGAAGCTCTTCCCACACTCCAAGCAGTTGTATGGCTTCTCTCCTGTGTGGGTTCGTTGGTGCACAGTCAGATCCCTCCTCCGAACAAAGCTCTTCCCACACTCCAAGCATTTATATGGTTTTTCTCCTGTGTGGGTTATTTGATGTTTAGTTAGGTCTGAGCTGCGACTGAAGCACTTTCCACACTCCAAGCATTTATATGGTTTCTCCCCTGAGTGGGTTATTTGATGTATAGGTAGGCTTTGGCTTCGACTGAAGGTCTTTCCACATTCCAAGCATTTGTATGGTTTCTCCCCTGTGTGGGTTATTTGATGTGCAGTTAGGCTTGATCTCCGACTGAAGCTTTTTCCACACTCCAAGCACATAAATGGTTTCTCCCCTGTATGGGTTATTTGATGTGTAGTTAGGCTTGAGCTCCGACTGAAGCTCTTTCCACATTCCAAGCACATAAATGGTTTCTCCCCTGTGTGGGTTCTTTGATGTGAAATCAGGTCCGAGCTCTGAATGAAGTTCTTTCCACATTCCATGCATTTAAATGGTTTCTCCCCTGTGTGGGTTTTTTGATGCATAGTCAGATGTGTGCTCTGACTGAAGCTTTTCCCGCATTTAAAGCATTTAAACGGTTTCTCCCCGGTGTGGGTTCTTTGATGCACAGTTAGGCGTGCCCAATAATTGAAGCTCTTTCCACACTCCATGCATTTAAATGGTTTCTCCCCTGTGTGGGTTTTTTGATGCATAGTCAGCTTTGAGCTCACATTGAAGCTCTTTCCACATTCCAAGCATTTGTATGGTTTCTCCCCTGTGTGGGTTCTTTGATGTAAATTTAGCTTTGAGCTCACATTGAAGCTTTTTCCACACTCCAAGCATTTATATGGTTTCTCCCCTGTGTGGCTTCTTTGATGCACAGTCAGGTGTGAGCTCACTCTGAAACTTTTTCCACACTCCAAGCATTTATATGGTTTCTCTCCAGTGTGGGTTCTTTGATGTATAGTCAGGCTGTCCCTCCTACTAAAGCTCTTTCCACATTCCAAGCATTTAAATGGTTTCTCCCCTGTGTGAGTTCTTTTATGAAAGAACAGGCGTGAGCTTACACTGAAACATTTTCCACACTCCAAGCATTTGTATTGTTTCTCTCCTGTGTGGGTTCTTTGATGTTTATTCAGATGTGTGCTCTGTTTAAAGCTTTTCCCGCATTCAAACCATTTAAATGGTTTCTCCCCGGTGTGGGTTCTATGATGCACAGTCAGGTGTGAGCTCACACTGAATCTTTTTCCACACACCAAGCATTTATATGGTTTCTCCCCTGTGTGGCTTCTTTGATGCACAGTCAGGCTGTTGTTCCTACTGAAGCTCTTTCCACACTCCAAGCATTTATACGGTTTCTCCTGTATTCTAAGTTCTGATTTACTGATGGAGGTGTTTGCAATCTGATGGTATTGTGTCTTTCCAGTTTCCTTTTCTGGATCAGCTGGGATGACTTTGAAATCCCCTTCATTGAATTTCCCCTCCTCAGATGTATCCTGATGCACAGCTTTCTCTCTTCTGTGAATTTTTTTATGGGAAGTAAAATATGTGCTTCTACTGGAGATCGTTCTATATTCGGAGCATTGAAATGGTTTCTCCTCTGTGTGCATTGTCCGATGAAAAGTCAGGCTTGAGCTGTCACTGAAACTTTTCCCGCATTCGAAGCTTTTATGTGGTTTCTCCCCTGTGTGGGTTCTTTGATGTTCAGTTAGGCTTGATCTCCGACTGAAGCTCTTTCCACACTCCAAGCATTTGTATGGTTTCTCCCCTGTGTGAGTTCTTTGATGCATAGTCAGATTTTTGCTATGATAGAAGCTCTTTCCACACTCCAAGCAGTTGTATGGCTTCTCTCCCGTGTGGGTTATTTGATGAAATGTCAGGCTTGAGCTCCGACTGAAGCTCTTTCCACACTCTAAGCACCTGTATGGTTTCTCCCCTGTGTGAGTTCTCTGATGCATAGTCAGGTGTGTGCTCTGACGAAAGGTTTTTTCACATTCCAAGCACTGAAATGGTTTCTCCCCTGTGTGAATTCTTTTATGAAAAATCAAGCGTGAGCTTACACTGAAACTCTTTCCACACTCCAAGCATTGATACGGTTTCTCCCCTGTGTGGGTTCTTTGATGCTTATTAAGATGTGTGCTCTGGTTGAAGCTTTTCCCGCATTCAAAGCATTTAAACGGTTTCTCCCCAGTATGGGTTCTTTGATGCATATTCAGCTTTGAGCTCACGTTGAAGCTCTTTCCACACTCCAAACATTTATATGGCTTCTCCCCTGTGTGGGTTCTTTGATGAACAGTCAGGTTGTTGTTCCTACTGAAGCTCTTTCCACACTCCAAGCATTTATATGGTTTCTCCTGTATTCTATGTTCTGATTTACTGCTGGAGGTGTTTGGAATCTGATAGTATTGTGTCTTCCTCTTTCCAGTCTCTTTTTTCGGATCAGCTGGGATGACTTTGAAATCCCCTTCCTGTGTAGCATCAGATTTATTTTTCAATTTTTCTATCTGAATCCCCTCTTCCATCTCTCTAATGCTGGATTCACAACAAGTTGATTCGCCAAGGAAAAGATGTTTATTCCTCCCGTTCCCTTTGAGATGTTCCTGTTGGACTGAGGTTTCATAGAACTCGTGTTCCTGACCAGCAACAGATTTAGTCCTCCAGACAATTGCAGGGATTCCCTCCTGTCTCCCTGATCCATCCTGGTGTTGAAAAGTCACTTTCCGTATGTCACGCATGGTCATTTCCGTCAACACCCCACATGACCCCCTCTGATCCTCACTGTCTTCTCCGTTGCTTCCTGGAATAGAAAGAGATCCTTGTTTAGTAGGGCAATAGAGAAATGTGACCTGTAACGCACACACCTAGGCATATATATTCTTAAGTATATATACTTATGGGCAGGAGGTGTAGCCTAGAGTTTGAGCTGATGTCCTGCTTGAAGAAAGCTAAACAGGTTCAGCATCGGTCATTGCTTGGAAGGGAGACCGCTGCTGCTGTTGGATCTTGCAAAGGCACAATGAGAGGGGTGCGTGTGGACTGCGCAGGAGTCAGCTGGCAAGAAGGATAACATCGTGAGAACTGTCTGCAGCTGCTGTGAATAGAACCAGGGCGTGGCCACACCTTGAAAGAAATATCCAGGATTTATGGGTTTTATGTTCTCATACATAGAACAATACTTGTAAAAAACCCATTTGAAACCGCCTTGTAAACTGCCTACTTAAACCGTCTTGAGTCTGTAAATTGAAAAGGCGGTACATAAATACCATGAATAATGGACAAGTAAACCCCAGGGGACTCAGTGGAACTGAGGTAAGTATGCCTAGGATCGCGGTCCTGCTCCATGGCCGACTCTCAACTAGCTGTTGTGGAGAAGTAGCACAACTGTGGCTGCTTGGCCTGTTGAAACCTGATCTGGAGGCAGCTTTGTTAGCCCTGGGGGACAATGTTTCTGTGGGGAAGGTACTGGGGGGGGGGGGAAGCCTCCTTCTGGATTCTCTCAGGCCTCACTGCAGCCTTTATGTCACATTATCCTCTTTTAAAGGCTAAAATACCTGCTGTTTTGTACAGCGGTGCTTTTCCATGAGTGGTTTCAGCCTTGTATAAATGACACACAGAAGATAGCACTGAGCTCAGCCTCCATTTTATCACCCATCTTACTGTATTTACTGTTGTATTGTATTGCCCTTGTGGTGGTGAGGCCTTGTCACCAACCAAACATGACCCAGGATTGGAAAAAACAGAGAAAACAAGAGATCAAAGCGACGACCATCTTTCTGCCGTCTCTTGGCTGCTGAGACAAGCAGGGACGAATGAGTGAATGAGTGTGTGTGTGTGTATGTGTGTGTGTGTTGGCAAGCGCAGGTTTCCAGACAAGATGGTCCATCTCAGCTTGAGGCTGGCTTGCTGCTCTCCCACAACTCCCCCCCCCATCTCAGCCCAATTGCTCCCCATTCGAGGCCACTCATAAGGATTTCTTGCCAATTGTCCCTCCCTCCCTAAGTCACCTAGGAAAGAGCAGCAGACTTATTTTGGGGAAGTCGAGAAACAGAGGTGGGGAGGGAACCCGAAGTGGGATTTGAGGGAAGGACTGGGGGCAGGTGAGGCTTGGATGTTTCCAGGCTCCACTCGAGATGTTGCTTATCACTTTCAAGCCCTGAACAGCTGGGACCACGAAATGTCCAGGAGCGATGCTTGCCACAGGAATCTGCTCACCGGCCACAGTTTACGTCTGCTCTCCGTGTCTCCCCGTTCCGAAGTCCCGTCCCCCTGAACAGGTTAGGACGCAGGGCCTATACCTTTAACCTTTGTAAAAAAGAGGGAATTTGGGCAGGTGCAGCTCATCATGGAAGGGTGCAAAAAGCTGCACCTGCCAAAATTCCCTCTTCTTCACAAGGGATAAAGGTATAGGCATTGTGTCCTACATTTTATCTGGTCACCCTGCCCCCGAAGAACTTCCTCCCCCCCCCAAGTCCCCCCTTCTTGCCGACTTGTCATCTTGACCAAAGGCTTTTCTTCCAACTCGCAAGGATTGAATTGATCCGATGCTGTTGCGTCCTTGTTGGGAGTTTTCCTGCCTTCTGTTGTCTTAGTTTAGTGTAGCTGTACGACTGGTTGCTTTGAATTTGATCTTATCTGTATCTATT
This sequence comes from Plestiodon gilberti rubricaudatus, assembly GCA_026170595.1. Classification (NCBI taxonomy): domain Eukaryota; kingdom Metazoa; phylum Chordata; class Lepidosauria; order Squamata; family Scincidae; genus Plestiodon; species Plestiodon gilberti. The sequence goes on along the minus strand of JANXHW010000002.1, from coordinate 262,380,382 downwards.
TTGTGTATTTGTAGTTGCAACATTTCCTCGGATGCTGTGAGACAAGCTAAGGGAGTGACAGGAAGGATACACATATCCAGATATTAAAGAAAAATAAAATTCTGGCATGTGAGTGAAGAGGCTGCTGGGTTGGCCAAACTGCTCCTGCCTCCTTTCCAACATAAGCCCTCCCACATGCTCGCCAAACGACACCTCCAAGCCCAGAATGCAATAGGCCAATCAGAATCCAGGGTGTCACTAGTGCATCTCCTCCAAGGAAACCAACCTAGTTGCCTTTGAATGGAGAACCCCAGTTGGAGCGGGAGCCTGGCCATAAGCAGATCCTGGACAGAGAAAGTGCGTAAGACGCAAAGAGGAACAAGGCATGGGACACGTGACAACAGGTACTGCTGAACTGTTTGGAAACTCTCTTTTTCTGACTGTATCCCAACACCAAATCTGCTCCTCCTTTTTGTACAAGGCCCAAAGCAGCGTCGCAAGGAACTGTGACAGACCCGTTGTACCAAAACTGTGTGGAAGGGAGCGTGTGACACATGCGAGAGCAATAAATATTAAACGAGTGTCAGCAATAAGAAACAAATAAGCGCAGAGGAACAGCTCCTGGCAGGCTGGAGATCAGTCAGGGCACGTCTGAGGAAACCCTCTCTCGATGGGGCTCATGCTGGCCTCAGGACATGCTCGGTCAAACCTCGATTCTGACGGGCAGGATGGACATATTTCCAAGACATTGTAGTCATGGGGGACTTCAATTATCCTCACATCGACTGGGTCAATTCATGCTCAGGTCATGAAAGAGAGACTGGATTTCTGGATATGTTAAATGACTGTGCCTTAGAGCAGCTTGTCACGGAACCAACCAGAGGACAGGTGACTCTGGACTTGATATTGTGTGGCACTCAAGATCTGGTCAGGGAGGTAAATGTTACCGAACCGTTGGGGAACAGTGACCATGCTGCGATCTGTTTCGCCATGCATGTCGGAGGGAGAGTGCTGAGCAAATCTGACACGAAAACCCTTGACTTCCGAAGGGCTGACTTCCCCAAAATGAGGAGACTAGTTAAAAAAAAGCTGAAAGGGAAGGTAAAAAGAGTCCAATCGCTCCAGAGTGCATGGAGGCTGTTTAAAACAACAGTCATAGAGGCCCAGCGGGAGTGTATCCCACAAAGGAGGAAGGGCTCAACCAAGTCCAGGAAGGTGCCGGCATGGCTGACAAGCACAGTTAAGGAGGCTATAAAAGGCAAGGAAGCTTCCTTCCGTAAATGGAAGTCTTGCCCTAATGAGGAAAATAAACAGGAGCACAAACTGTGGCAAAAGAAATGTAAAAAGATGATACGGGAGGCCAAGCAAGACTTTGAGGAACGTATGGCAGGCAACATAAAAGGGAATAATAAAAGCTTCTTCAAATATGTTAGAAGCAGGAAACCTGCCAGGGAAACGGTTGGTCCGCTGGATGGTGAGGGAGAGAAAGGGGTGATAAAAGGGGACTTGGAGACTGCAGAGAAATTAAATGAGTTCTTTGCATCTGTCTTCACGGCAGAAGACCTCGGGCAAATACCGCTGCCGGAATGGTCTCCCCTGACTAAAGAATTAAGTCAAATAGTGGTTAAAAGAGAAGACGTCTCAGACTTAATTGACAAAATAAAGATCAATAAATCACCAGGCCCGGATAGCATCCACCCAAGAGTTCTGAAGGAACTCAAGAATGAAGTTGCTGACCTCTTGACCCAAATATGCAACTTGTCCCTTAAAACGGCCACTGTGCCAGAGGATTGGAGGATAGCTAATGTCACGCCAATCTTTAAAAAAGGAAGGAGGGGGGACCCGGGAAACTACAGGCCGGTCAGCCTAACATCTGTTCCAGGGAAGATGGTGGAAAGTCTCATTAAGGATAAAATCTTAAAATACATAGAAGAACAAGCTCTGCTGAGGGAGAGTCAGCATGGCTTCTGCAAGGGGAAGTCTTGCCTCACAAACCTGTTAGAATTTTGTGAAAAGGTCAACAGGCATGTGGATGCGAGCGAACCCGTGGATATTATATATCTGGATTTTCAGAAGGCGTTTGACACGGTCCCTCATGAAAGGCTCCTGAGAAAACTCCACAGTCAGGGAATAAGAGGGCAGGTCCTCTTGTGGATTAGGAACTGGTTGAAGACCAGGAAACAGCGAGTGGGAGTCAATGGGCAATTTTCACAATGGCGAGAGGTGAAAAGCGGTGTGCCCCAAGGATCGGTCTTGGGACCGGTGCTTTTCAACTTATTCATAAATGACCTGGAGTCGGGGATAGGCAGTGAGGTGGCCAAGTTTGCAGATGACACTAAACTTTTCCGGGTGGTGAAGACCAGCAGGGATTGTGAAGAGCTCCAGAAGGATCTCTCCAAACTGGGAGAATGGGCAGCAAAATGGCAGATGCGCTTCAATGTAAGTAAGTGCAAAGTGATGCACATTGGGGCAAGAAACCAAAATGTCACATATAAGCTAATGGGTTCTGAGTTGTCTGTGACGGATGAAGAGAGAGATCTTGGGGTGCTGGTGGACAGGTCGATGAAAGTGTCGACCCAGTGTGCGGCGGCTGTGAAGAAGGCCAATTCCATGCTCGGGATCATTAAAAAAGGGATTGAGAATAAAACGGCCAATATCATTCTGCCTTTGTACAAATCGATGGTAAGGCCACATCTGGAGTATTGTGTCCAATTCTGGTCACCACACCTCAAAAAGGATATAGTTGAATTGGAAAAGGTGCAGAAAAGAGCGACCAGAATGATTCGTGGGCTGGAGCACCTCCCTTATGAGGAAAGGCTACAGCGTCTGGGGCTTTTCAGCCTAGAAAAAAGGCGCCTGAGGGGGGACATGATTGAGACTTATAAAATTATGCATGTGATGGAGAGAGTGGATAGAGGGAAATTCTTCTCCCTCGCACCACACCAGAACCAGGGGACATGTACTAAAATTGAGTGGAGGGAGAGTTAGAACAGACAAAAGAAAATATTTCTTTACCCAGCGTGCAATTCATCTGTGGAACTCCTTGCCACAGGATGTGGTGATGGCATCTGGCCTAGATGCCTTTAAAAGGGGTTTGGACAGATTCATGGAGGAAAAGACCATCACAGGTTACAAGGCATAAGCAACCTCCTTTTAGAAGTGGGTTTTCTCTGTGCCAGGTGCAAGGGAGTGTCAACGGGAAACAGGTTATCTTGTTGTCTTGTGCTCCCTGAGGCATCTGGTGGGGCCACTGTGTGACACAGGAAGCTGGACTAGATGGGCTTTTGGCCTGATCCAGCAGGGCTCTTCTTATGTTCGACATAATGGACATAATGATGGACATATTTCCAGATTTTAAAAAAAACACCACAACTCTGCCATTGTGAGTATTTCATAGAAACTCCTGCATGGCTCAAAAACATCCGTCAGGCACTTGTGAGTAGAAGCAAGCTATGCTCAGAGCTTGGACTGAAATGCCAGCTGGGGGTTCACAAGGAAGGGAAGTCACAACCAGGTATTGAATATCCTCTTCCAAAAAGGAGTCTCCCCCCCCCCTCTGTAAAGTGATCTCAGATGGTGCCTGTGTGAGCAGAGGAGGGTCTGGGGTTTACTACCCTATAATCCACGTGGAGCATCAGGAGGGACGGATCCAGCCAATCACCCCGATGCAAAGATGTGTGGAATACTTGCCACATCTCCAGCAGAGGCTGACTGAAAAGAGGCCAGAGCAGAGACTCTTGCAGAGATCCAGTGAACACCCTCCTTGGGCAGCAGCTGGTTTTGCTCTATCTCATTAGGAGCCAAGACTCTGTCCAGGTTCAAATCCCTGCTCAGCCATGAAGCTTTCTGGGTGACCTTGGGCAGTCACTATCTCTTGGCCTCACCTACCTCACAGGGTTGTTGTGAGAACAAAAGGAGGGAAGGAACCATGTACCCCAGGGGTGATCAGAGGCGTCGCTCCGGTAGGGGCGGGGCTGTAAGTATCGCTGCGGTCATAGTCTCTTTACCGAGCGAGGAGGAGGCAGCCCCGCCCCCTCACTGTCCGAGCCAGTCCCCTACGGAGAAAGCAGCAGGCAGGGTCTCTTCCCTGCCGGTTTCTCCGTAGGGGACTGGCTCGGACAGTGAGGGGGCGGGGCTGCCTCCTCCTCGCTCGGTAAAGAGACTATGACCGCAGCGATACTTACAGCCCCGCCCCTACCGGAGCGATGCTTCTGGGGGTGATCAACCTTCCACCATGAGGGCCTCTGCATTCTGAGGAGTTGTGCAGAAGACAGAATCTTGGCAGCTGCAAGTGCTGATGGTGCTGCTAAAGCAGCTGCAGCTGCTGAAATGCCCTCACCTAAACAGTACAACCATTTAAAGGGCCAGGAGCATGCAGGTTGAAAGTTTGGCCACCCCGGTGTACACCACCACCTCTTCCAAAGCGGAGTCCCCCTCTGTAAAGAGATCTCGGATGGTGCCTGTGTGAACAGAAGAGGGCGGGGGATTTACTACCCTTTAATCCATCAGGAGGGACAGATCCAGCCAATCACCCCGATGCAAAGATGTGCAGAATACTTTCCACATCTCCAGCACAGGCTGATTGAAAAAGAGGCCAGAGCAGAGACTCTTGCAGAGATCCAGTGAACACCCTCCTTGGGCACCTGCTGAAATGCCCTCACCTTAAAGGTAAAGGTGACCCCTGACAATTAAGTCCAGTCGTGTCCGACTCTAGGGTGTGGTGTTCATCCCCATTTCAAAGCGGAAGAGCCAGCGTTGTCCGAAGACGCCTCCGTGGTCATGTGGCCGGCGTGACTCTCCTTGCCGCAGCGCGTAGCATGCAGCTGGAACACGGAGCGCTGTTTACCTTCCCGCAAGCGGTACCTATTTATCTACTCGCATTAACATGCTTTGGAACTGCTAGGTTGGCAGGAGCTGGCCAAGCAACGAGAGCTCACCCCGTCACGGATTCGAACTGCCGACCTTTCGATCGACAGCTCACCCTGACAATTAAGTCCAGTTGTGTCCAACTCTAGGGTGTGGTGCTCATCCCCATTTAAAGGCGAAGAGCCAGCGTTGTCCAAAGACGCCTCCGTGGTCATGTGGCCGGCGTGACTCTCCTACAACCATTTAAAGGGCCAGGAGCATTCGTGTGGAAAGGTTGGCCACCCCTGGTGTAAACCACCACCCTGAGCTCCTTGGAGAAAGGGCAGTATACAAACGCAAAAAGTAAAGAAATAAATAACTTAGCGAGAGTTGGATTGCAGAGCAGAGTCTGTTTCATAGCAGCTGCTACCAGCAGGGGGTTGTAGCTGACTGTATGCACCTCCCCCCTCCGTAGGCCCTTTATTGTTTTAGCGTTGTGTGTGCAACGTGTTTATCCTCTCCAGGGACCAATACAAAGGAACTGATTCCTCTAAGTCCGGCCTGGGCCACTCAGTCTGCTACTGTGGAACGAACCAGAGCCTCAAGTCCCTGGAGTTTGGGGAGCTCAGTGCTTGCAGCGGCCGGGGGGCTGGGGGGGAAGCCTGCAGGACGTCCGCTTCCCCTTAGCGGAAGGACTGGCTGTGAAAAGGGGTGGTGGCACCCACCGGAGGGCGCTTAGCCCCGAGGACTCGTACGTCCACCTGACTGGGATGTTTGGCTAGTCAGGGGAACGTGCGCAAGAACATGCGCTCAACTTGGGCTCATTTGCTTGGGAATTGTACCCTGCGTTCTCACGGAGTGTGAAGGCCCTTGAGATAGTAGGATACATAAGAATTCGGACCGTGCATTTCGGACTCACTGGGGTCAGTGAACCAGTTCACTGGCCAAACCGGCCATGACACCCGGACCGTGACACTCAGCCACAACTCAGAATCAAAGTTTTTGCGGCATCAGCTTCATTTTGTAGGACAGTTTTTGCAAGTACAAAAACGAAATGGCGTCCTATTAAACTTGTGCCCAGGTTACCAGACGTCTACCCAAGATTTTACTCTTCCTTTAGACGTGCCCCAACAGGATCTGAAGAGAGAACTCGTCCAACTCAAAATTCCTATGGGACATATGGTCAGGGACTAGACAGGGAAAAGGGCAGAAAACAAGAAGGATACAACCCATGGGGGTTCCAGATTCGAGTGGAAATTCCCTCTGCACCGTTTTGAAGCACTCAGACCCGAGAGACAGGGCCTCCACTCCACATCCGAATGGCAGCACTGACGGGTCATCCGTTGCAAGGAACAATCAGACATGTGGAGTGCGTATGTGCATACATGTGTGTGTGCGCGTGTTTGTGTGTGTGTGAACGTACGGCTGCGCACATCAACCTCGCAATAAATCAACAGGGTTCTGCTCCTTATCCCCCAACCTGTTCTCTGAGCACCGTTACAGCAACCTGGGTGATACACTCCTCTGCTGCAATGACTCCAGACTGAGCAGCAGGAGATTGGAGAGAAGCTCCCTCACCCCAAAGTTATCACGACGCTGGGCATCCCTGCTCTTCTCCCCCCACCACAGCATCAGCTCCGGCCTTTCAAACACGAGCCCTGCGAGGAGCCCCCAAGGGTGCCCATCACCACCACAGAAACTCCCCTCCTTGCTGGGGAGACTGGGTTCTGGTCGGGACGAGTCAGGATAGCACCTCTCTGCCGTTCTGCCCTCATCAATTGGAAGGCCATGACAGCGCTTTGGCTTCTGCATCTGCTGGGTGGGGCCGATTCGTGACTGTCCTCCTTCAGGGTCCGGCGTCCTTGGAGGAGGTTGTGGAGAGGAAGGTGGGGGGCCAGCGCATCAGTCGCTCAGACCACACTGGCGCTTTCGGTCTACAGCTCAGCCAAGCTGCTGCCTGTCCTGGCCGCCCAGGTGATGAGATCGGAGCTGCAGAGAGGTGCTGTGCTGACTCATCCTAACCACTGCTGAGTCACCCCAGAAAGGAGGGGAGTTTCTACTCTGATGAAAGGTCCCCAATTCAGCAACCCCCTGTGGTCCAAAGCTACTGCTGTGTTAAGCAGTACTGGGCATGAGCAAGTTACCTGGCGATTCCTCTTCTTCCTTGATATGCTGAGAAAATGCACACTCCCCTTCTTCCAGCTGGGAAACGAGGGCAGGTTTGGAAGAGTCTTCTGAGAAGGAAACAAGGAGATGAGATTCGTCCAACCTACAACATACCAAGGCTTTCCAAAGGGACCTGATCCTAGGCCAACTCACAACCGCAAGAGGCCACAGAGTGGGACAGGACAAGAGGCAAATGTGCTGAAGGACCACCTGCATAGATCCCAAAGTGCCGGTGTGGTTTATGCGAGTTGAAGCTCGCTGCTCACTCGAATCATTCTGGCACTTTCAGAATACAGCTCAGCCAAGCTGTTGTTGTGGCTTGCTGGTGATGAGATCAGATCGGCAGAGATGTACTATCCTGACTCACCCTAAGAAGTGCAGGTGGGAGGGAGTTTCTTTTGTAGTGAAGGGTCCCTATTCAGCCAATACCCTCTGAGCTGAAGCTGTTGCTGTGTTATGTGCTACTTTGCATACCTGCCGATCCTTCTTCTTCCTTGATATCCTGCAGAAACACAAACTCCCCTTCTTCCGGCTGGGAAATTAAGGCAGGTTGGGGAAAGTCCTCTGTGAAGGAAACAAGATGAGCGATAAAATATTGACGCTTTCCAAAGCGATCTGATTCTAGGCTGCCCCCCACCCCCAAAGGCACAGGGCAGGACACGAGAAGAGGGACGTTGTTTGAACTCTCACACTGAATGTGCTGCAGAAACAGCTGCATGGAGCCCAAAGTGTTAGTCTGGCTTGTGGGAGTGGAGGCTCACTGCTCAGGAGACCTGGGATGAACCGCTAGTTGGGGATCCAGTTGGGGAGGGGAAAACAGCCACGTTTCGTTCCCCCACCTCTCAGCGCATGGAAGGGAAGCCTCAACTGGGACAATTGTCCCCTCTTCTCCTTCTGGCAATTTGCTCCCTGCAAGGAGACTGAGAATTGAGGCAAGCAGAGACAGGATGGGGCCTTCTCCTGCCTTTGCGTCCCCTGAGCAGGACTCTCACTGGAGCTCCACACCAGTCCGGAGCAGCCGGAGCTCAGTGGTAGAGTCCTAGCTTTGCATGCAAGAGACCCCAGGATCCATCCCTGGCACCGACTCAAGGGAGGGCTGGGAGATGTATCTGCCTGAGTCCCTGGGAGCTGCTGCCAGTCAGCATGGACAGTACTGAGCTAGAGGGGTCAAGGGGTCTGCCCCTGAAGTCTGTGAATGCCTCCCCGAAACAGCTCAGGCTGGGAGGAAGAGGCATTCAGGGCTAAGACACCTCATCTTCACCCCCTGACATGGGCTTAAAATCTATTCCTGAACAAACACGTTCTTAATAAAAACTGAGTTTGAAAGGCCTCTGTTGATGCCACGAGAGACCGAGTCCCAGATGGCGTCAGCCACTAGCCCTCCCAGCAAACGTGCATGGCGCTTGGTATCAGGGGAAATTGAGAATAATCCTGATGCCTGGTGGCACGTCTCCTTAAACGTGAGACCTCCCACACGAGTACCTGGAGCAGAACCCGCATCAGGCCCCCAGGACAACAAGCCAATCAGAGGCCAGGGTTTCAAGGGGGTCGTCAGGCAGAGGCATCACACACCCTCTTCAGTACACCTGGTGATTCCCCTGCAGATCCAATGCTGGACGGGGAGATCATGCAAATTCCCTCCAGCAGCAGCGCCTGATCCCGGACAAACCACCAAGGAATGGGCTCAACGCTGGACGATGCAGAGGAAAGAGAAGGGCGTGTCAGGCGCTGTCCATTGTAAGTGGCTCTTTTTGCAAGCCTGGAATGTCCCAAACTGGGATATTGTACTTTTCACAAATGATTTCTGTAGCTAGACACTTATATTCTGCCATTTCATCCCCAAAGAGCATCAGTCAGGCCAAGCTCAGTTCTGAAACAGTGAGGCACAGCAGCCATGTCCATGGCACAAGTTCCAGCCTCACACACCCCACTTCTATGGTGCAATCCTGATACTAAGAAACAAGAAGTGGAGCTCATGCCTTTGAATCCTACATACCAGGGAGAAAGGGCGTCCTTACCCAGAGAGGCCACGATCCCGTAGTTCTCCAGCATGACTTCCCTTTGCAGAGCCTTTTGGCCCGGATCCAGCAGATCCCTCCCCTCCTCCGTGAAGCGCACAGCCGCCACCTCGAAGGACACCAGATCCTGCAGGGAAAAGATAGTCTGTCCTCTCAAATAATGTCTCACACTTTGGACATAACATCTCCCTGCTCTTTTGCCCAGAGTCGGAAAAGGTAGATGAAGCTGGGATCAACTGGGTAGTTTTTTTTTGGGTTAACTGAGCAATTGTTTGCCTGGGTTTTTTCTCCTTTCTGCAAACCTTTTGAGATGCATGGGGTCCCGAAGGACAAACCACCTCACTCGTTGAGTGATCACAGCTACAGTACTAGCTTGGGAGGCAGGATGACTTGCCTGTCATCGAAAAGCTGCCTAGGAAACAGTCACAGACGGCATGAATAATATTGAGTCACATATACAACCCGAGGCACAGAATGTAATTTAACCGTCCTTTCATTGAAGTTGGTATTCATAAAGATACCTTTCTGAACCATGCCTAGAATCCTCTAATTCCAAATTATACTTCTGAGCGAGGGGAGGGTGCAGGGGGGCGAAGACGGACCCCAGCTTACAGAGGGGGCAGCTGCCGAGAGCCAGCAGGAGCGAGCAGCACCCAACCCTTGGAGCTCTCTGGAGTTCACACTCGCTCCTCTTCCGAGTGGCTAAACAGGGTATCTTGCAGCACCAGACAAAAATGCTCCCTACAAGGCCTGGAAGGAAGGAGGCGGCACTCAAGCCGTGGTCTCTTGTGTGGTAACCTGGTGATCTGCCCCTTACCTGAGCAGGCTGCATAGTTGCCGATTCCTTTCCACAGAAAAGAGGAGACAGTAGAGAACAGGGGTGTTAAACCTGTTTCATGCAGCAGGCTGAATAGCTTTCATGGCGTCTGCTGAAGGCCGGAAGTGACATCGTTAAGCAGGAAGTGACGTCATTAAGCAGATGGTGGCCAGAAAGAAGCACTTTGTTCTCATGTAGGAACTCATGAGCTGCAAACGACAGAAGAGAAAATATGCAAATCTTGATCAGTTTCAAGATATGGGAGAGCCCAATTATCTCTCGGGCTGTCCTTTCAGCTGCGCCGCTTCTGCCGAGGCATCACTTTGCAGCTCAGCAGCTGAGAGGTGCTCTGTGAAGTGTCACCTTGGCAGAAGCAGCGCTGCTAAAAGGGCATCCCGCATGATAAACTGGGTTCTCCCTGCGCCTCGGCAGCATCTCCTTCTCCCACCCCTGTTGGTCTGCCCCTCCCCCCGTACCGTTTCTCGCCTTCTGAGGCCTCCTTCCGTCTCTCCCTCCTGGAGCCTCAGCTGAAGTGGCGCTGCTGAAAGGGCGGCACTGAGAGAGCCCAATTACCATACAGGCCGGATAAAGTGATTCCAGAGACCATATCCGGCCCGCAGGCCTTATGTTGATACCCCTAATACAGAATGTGGCCCCCTACAATTCTGCTGCCTGTGAGGGAGACAAACATGATGGGAAGACTTGCACCCTTCATGCCCTTTTCCACGTACTGTACAATTTGACACGTCCTATTTGCCCTGGTTCCAACCCCAAAATGCCGCAGTGGGGTGAGCCCCACACATCTTGATTCACTTTCTCTCCCTTCTTCCTTCTGCCACTTTGTCCCTGTTTCTTCCCCTCTCTGGCTCTCTAATCACCTCCCTCCTCCCCTTGAAATCTGCTTGCAATACTGTACTTGCTCCCTCAAAGTTTTTCCAGGCCTTGAATGATGCAGATGTTTTGACACTGGCTATGCGGTGCAAGGATGTTGTTCTCTGCAGGGCAGACATTTGGGGCTTTAACTTCCCCGCTTACTTGCTGAGGGGCTCACTCTGTTTTGCCCTCCTCAGCTCCTCCTTCTGAAGAGATCCGCTCTCGAACAAACTCCCTGATTCCTTTGGATCAGGCACAGATGCTGGAAGGATCCTTTCCAGCTGCAAAATCCAGCTGTCTTTCTTATGATTTTTATCCCACCTGCCTCTGCTAATGCCAGAAGCAAAGAAACTTACATTTCAAACAATAAAACAAGATATTAAAGATGTAACATATATTAAGAATACAGCACACTTTAAGAGCAACCCCAGTTCCAGGAACAGTCCCAGGCCTAAATTATTGCTCTCCAGTGTCCCTCCTACGTCCGGCTGGTTTCTTGCATCGGTTTCAGTGAGGAATTGTCCCTTCTGAGCCCCTCTGTTCCGGGTCCCTGTCAAAGACCCCCTCCCCGAAACAGAGCCTTTTAAGAGCAGACCCAAAGCTTAGCATGCAACTGGGGGGGTTGGGGGGTTGGGGGGTGGATCTGGCAGCAGCAGTCCCTCTTGGCAGCCCCCTCCCCTTCCCCGGCTGACCTTCGAGCCTGGCCGTCTCCGCCCCCCCCCCCGGGGGGCTTCTCTCCCCCTCCTCCGCCTTCCTTTCCACCCTTCGCCCCCGACGGGCTTCGGACTCCCCAAGAGACGCTGCTGTCTCCACACAGGGGGCGGGGAGGCGGAGGAAGGGGCGGAGCAGGAAGTGACTCCACACTCTCTCCCCCTCCCCATTCCGGAGTCGCCCCTTTAACCCTCGCAGTACCAACTCGGACCGCGGCTCTTCCCGGGTCTCTGTTCCCACCCAGCCTGGCATCCTGTCCCCGAGTCAAGGGGGGCTGGAAGATCTTGGCAGGAGGAAACCTTGGAGCAGCCCGAAAGGGTCTCTGGCGCAGGCGGACCAGGGGATGTGTGCAGAACTGGGACAGAAGCTGCCTTGCTGGGTCCCCCTTCGCTCCTGCATCCTTTGAAATACTGTTACTTTCAGGAGAGGGGGGGGAGGGAGGGACCTAAGTTCCATAGGGCAACGGCAACCGCACATCTGTGCCTGCTTCTTTGGAAGCCCCCTGGCAAACCACATATCTCTGGAACCAAGGAGGAGGGGGGGGGGCTTGGATCTTTTGCATGATCTATAACTGCCTGCCTACCTCTTGGCGTGTTGACAGCTTACACATCGCTATTTGAATGTTCAAAAACAGCAAATGGATAGAAGATTGTAAGCTCTTTGGGGCAGGGACCTCTCTTTTGCTGTTACTTTCTCAAACACTATGCATGGTGATGGTGCTAGATGAATAGCAACTGCCGTGGTACTAGTAGCTAGAAGTTAGGTGCATTTCCCAATCCAGTGTGGCGGAGTGGAGAAGACACTGGTCCCTAATTTCTGAGAGCTGATGAGCACTTATTTCCCCAATTAAATCTGAAGGCACATTGCACCCTTCCAGACCAACAGGTTTCCTTTGACTCGTGTGTGTAAGGGGGAGCATGTTTCTGCCCGCACAGGAGCCTCACTGTGTCTGTGTGAGATGCTACCTGGGCCCTCCTGCCCCCTGCTTGGAAGGGAGACCACCTTAGAGCAGCCCCCCCCTGCCCAGAAGCAAGTGGCCCCAGAGGCCCCTGAGGGAGGGTGGCTCTCTCTCTCTCTCTCTCTCTCTCTCTCTCTCTCTCTCTCTCTCTCTGCGCACTGGGAATAACAAGAGCATCTATATTTGCTCCTGATGCAGAGATGCATCCCCCCTCCAGTCACAGGAGAAAGATTCATATCCCTGTAACTCCTTTCTAGGTAATGGAATATTCCCCCGGTCAAGATTCGTATCCAACCCCCTTGGGGACCTCCATCCCAGTCCCTGTCCTACACATATGGTGCGTTCATAGTCTACCTATTAGGAGAAGACATCAACATACTCAACATATCGCACTAAGCAAAGACATCCTCGTGACAATGGATGTGAATACCAGTGTACTCAATGCATCCATTCCCCCCCCCCTAATTTAATGGGAGAAGCAGTGCTGTCTAAAGCCTAAATCACTCCCTCAAACTGCTGTTCTCTTTGCAGGGGGAAAACTACAGGTGTCTGAACTCTGCCCCTCTGCCCTTGCTGGTTGTAGAGGTAGGCTATCTCTGTATGCCAGATGCACGGGAGTGGCAACAGGATACAGGTCTCTTGTTGTCTTGTGTGCTCCCTTAAGAGGATACAGGATACCGGAAGTTGTTCAAAATAATGGGGTCCAAGGAGGGTTTCTTCAGGAAGGGGGCGCACCACTGCCGTCTTTGAAGCAGGCAGTGGTGCGCCCCCTCCTGAAGAAACCCTCCTTGGACCTCACTATTTTGAACAACTTCCGGCCAGTCTCGAATATCCCGTTTCTGGGCAAGGTGATCGAGTGGGTAGTGGCGTCTCAGCTCCAGAGGGTCTTGGAGGAAGCTGATTATCTGGATCCATTCCAGCAGGGATGTATCTAAGTAACTAGGTCACGAGTGCGAGTGTGAGTACGAATTATTTTTGCACAAGTGCGAGTCCGAGTGCGAGTCAGTGCCAAAATATTCGGGCAAGTACGAGTCAAGTGCGAGTCATTTTTGCACGAGTGCGAGTCAAGTACGAGTAAGGCCAAAAACCACGAGTCACAAGTCACAAGTCGAGTCACTTTGGGGAAAATGGCTTTTTCCCCTGAAAATGGGGTCGGTCGGTGTCTCTGTGGGGTGTGTGTGGGGACCTCTGAGGCTTTTAAAGCACCCACTTGGCTTCACCTATGACTTGGAAAATGACTTGGAAATGGCAAGTCGATACCCCCACGAGTGCGAGTCAAGTGCGAGTCCCGTGGGTCACGAGTACGAGTGCGAGTGTGAGTCAGTGGGTCACGAGTATGAGTACGAGTCAGGGAAAAAGTGACTCAGTCGCACTTGCAAGTCGAGTCATTTGACTCGAGTCCCCATCCCTGCATTCCAGTCTGGCTTCAGGCCGGGGTTCAGGACAGAGACGGCCTTGGTTGCCTTGGTGGGTGACCTGCGCCGGGGACTGGACAGGGGGAGTGCGTCCCTGTGTTGGTCCTGCTGGACCTCTCGGCGGCTTTTGACACCATTGACCATGGTGTCCTTCTGGGGCGGTTGGCCGGGTTGGGGCTTGGAGGCACCATTTTGAGGTGGTTCCGCTCCTTCCTGGCTGATAGATCCCAGAAGGTGGTGCTGGGGGATGCTTGTTCGGCACCCTTGCCCTTGAGGTGTGGGGTGCCACAAGGGTCAATTCTATCCCCCATGCTATTTAATATCTATATGAAGCCGCTGGGAGAGGTCATCCGGGGATTTGGGGTAGGGAGTCATCAGTATGCTGATGACACCCAGCTCTTTCTCACCTTTCCACCCGACTCCAAAGGGGCGGTCCCTCCTTCCTTATAATCTGACCCGTACTCTGAGGTCATCAGGGGGGGCCCTGTTAACCGTGCCGCCATTGACGGAGGTGAGGGGGATGGCAGCACGGAATAGGGCCTTCTCGGCAGTGGTGCCCCAATTATGGAATTCCCTCCCCCTGGAATTAAGAACAGCTCCCTCCTTAGAGACCTTTCGGTGGGGCCTTAAGACATTTTTATTCAGGTTGGCATTCAGAGTCTGACATGGTGGGCTGGCTTTTTAACAAATGGCTTTTAACAAATTTAAATATAGGTGACCCACTGGGGCTGTTTTAATTACTTGTTTTTAATCATTTTTAATGTATATATGTATCTTAACATTTTTAACTGTAAGCCGCTTTGATTGCCCTTGTTGGGAGAAAGGCAGGGTAGAAATTCTTTAAATAAATAAATTAATAAAGCATCTGGTGGGGCCTCTGTGCAATACAGGAAACTGGACTAGATGTGCCTTTGGCCTGATCCAGCAGCCGGGCTCTTCTGATGTTCTTAAGGGTGACTGTGGTTAGGAGCTGGGAAGCTGAAAGATACTTTGCTAGGTATTGTACTTTGATATTGAGATTAATATACTTTGGAATGTGTCATCTGTCATCTTGGACCCTTCCTGTGTGCTGCAAAGGTAGGGTTACCATATTTTTGGTGACCCAATCCAGGAACACCCCCCCTCAATTTTTTTGGGGTGCCAATTTTTTTAATTTTTTGGGTTTTGGGGTCTGACTTTTTTTGGATTTTTTTTTTAAATATTTGCCCCTTTACTATGGCTGCTGCCGCCGCCGCCGCCATTTTCCTCCTGGCTAGCCACCCCCATTCCAGACTCCGTTGTGCTTCCAGACTACTGTGACCGCTGTGGCTTTCAGACTCCGTTGTGCACGAGGCTAGCCGAGCCACGCGCATGCGCACAAGGGCCTGGGAGCCCTTAAGAACGAAGGGCTTCCAGGCCGCCTTGTGTGCGAGGCTCGCTGAGCCACGCGCATGCGCACAAGCGGCCTGGAAGCCCTTCGTTCATGTGCGCGGCTCGACAAGCCTGGTGCACAACGGAGTCTGGAAGCCATAGCAGTCACAGTGGGCAAGCCGGGAGGAAAATGGCAGTGGAGGCGGATTCCGGGATGGCCGCCATACCTCCCGGGATGCCAGGACCGGACCCCGAAGTCCTGGAGGGTCCAGGCCATTCCGGGACATATGGTAAGTCTATGCAAAGGCAGATCCTGTTTTGTATCATCTTGGTAACATGTTTATGTGACTATCTTTGACCTGCAGCCTCAAGGACAAGGAAGTCCTCTGAGGGGACCGTTGCAGAATGCGTATGATCCCTCAGTCTCGCCCCGCCCCAGAACGCGTTGCAGTTGGTAGGCTGCCATCATTTTCCTGCCTATGCCCAGCGCAGAGGAGGGTAGCAAGGCACGCAGGGGTGGCGTGTGATATGCACCATCCCCATTTTTTCCTCAGGTATTTTTTGTGACAACCCCCCCCCCCCAATCTCTATGATCTTTAACTTTAACCTTTAAAGCCCTATACGGCATGGGATCAGGATACCTCAAGGACCACCTTCTCCCATACAATCCTGTTCGTCCCCTAAGATTGGCTGAACGGCCTCCCCTGACTAAACGGCCTCCCCTGACTAAAGAATTAAGTCAAATAGAGGTTAAAAGAGAAGACGTCTCAGACTTAATTGACAAAATAAAGATCAATAAATCACGAGGCCCGGATGGCATCCACCCAAGAGTTCTGAAGGAACTCAAGAATGAAGTTGCTGTCCTCTTGACCAAAATATGCAACTTGTCCCTTAAAACGGCCACTGTGCCAGAGGATTGGAGGATAGCTAATGTCACGCCAATCTTTAAAAAAGGAAGGAGGGGGGACCCGGGAAACTACAGGCCGGTCAGCCTAACATCTGTTCCAGGGAAGATGGTGGAAAGTCTCATTAAGGATAAAATCTTAAAATACATAGAAGAACAAGCTCTGCTGAGGGAGAGTCAGCATGGCTTCTGCAAGGGGAAGTCTTGCCTCACAAACCTGTTAGAATTTTTTGAAAAGGTCAACAGGCATGTGTAGTGAGCACCCCAAGGGTACAGGTGACCTAAGTTCAAGGGATTCGGTGAGCTGACACCAAGGCTCCAAAGATGAAGAAGGTACCCAAAAATAAAAGAGAGGGAGAGAAAGAAAAAAAAAAAGGTCTGCAGTTTGCAGAGGCGCCAAAAGAGCTCAGATAGACCAACGTTGGGTAAAAAGAGAAGATCTTTTACTCAGCCAGCCAAGGACGCGATTCTATGCAGAATGCGTAACACATAAATCATTTACAATCGGTTTTATACATTTCATTATTTCAGAATATACATTGGAATACATGGAGACAGGAAGATACACCAATGGGGGGATGGATCCAAGAAGTTGCACGTTGATACAGCCAATGGAAGGTCGGATTGGAGTTTTGCACCAATGAGAGCAGCAGCAGCAGATGTGAGATGTTTAGCCAATAAAAAGATAACTTTATTAAAAGAACCAATAAGAAGTGTTGTGTTTTGTGTTAGCTGGGGCCAATGGGGATGGGAACTGGTAGCCAATGGGAAGAGGTGCCTGGAGGCTGGATGACTGGGGTGACAGGATCAGGCCCCCACCTCAGGTGAGGTGTGGTGTTCCGGGGTTTTATGAATGGGGTCTTTTGGGTAGCCTGTAGACACAAAAGGCAAAGTTTTCCAGATTGATGGGTCAAAGTGTCAATTCAATGGGTCTCTGCCTCACTGGCACCAGGTATACAAAGCAAGACATCCAGGTGAATGCTGTCAGTCAGGAAGAAGGGAAGCGAGTGATTAGATTAAATGTAGCAAACCAGATCAGGAACTATGCAAATGGGAGAAGGTGCTTGAATTAGTATCTAGGCAGCTAGAGAACAATGGTTGAGGAGATAGGCATTTGCATGAGAGAAAGACAGATGGTTGACTTGATAGTGGGAGATGAGACACACAGAGAAGGAGCAATGGTTTCCCAGGGAGCAGTGACACTAACCCAAGATTTCCCATGTTCCTGGAGACCCCCCTTTCCCTGCTCCCGAATGGCCTCCCAGGTAGAAGGAAGACATTTCAAGAGCATCACAGAATGGAAGCTTGTTGTTATTAGCTATAGGTTATGGTTTTAAAATGGTTTCCCTGGACTCCTGGTTGTGCAGACTCTTGGCAGGAGGCCTCCCGCTCCCAATGCCTTCTGCATTCCCAGCGCCTGGCCTTCAGTCAACCTCCTGTGCCCAGGCCGAGGGTGGCAAAGGGGCTAAACCACACACTAACCAATCCCCCTCCTGGGCCCCAGAGAGGGCACGTGGGGAAGTCCCCCACGCCTTTTACCAGCTGCAAGAATATGAGCACTGTACCAGGAGTCTCTGAACTCTGCTGAAGAATGACTCCACCAAAGTGTCAGGATGGGGACCCTTCTGTGGAGGGACCCCTCCCCAGGGACACCCCGGTGATCCCTGGTAAGGATCCGGTGCCATAACCATGGAGGGAATTCAAGAAAACAGTATTTTCCTAGGACAATGCACTGCTCTGAATCAAAGGAATACCACTTTTTAGAAACTTCCAAAGAGAGAGAAGGTTATGAGGATTAAATGGGTACAGAGTGAACTTTTGCTGCTGCCGCTTCTCTAGGGGTTCAAAAATGACTGTATCTTCGCGAATCTTGGATGGATTTTGATGGGATAAAAAGGTGGGGGTTCGGGGGGAAGCGGGGAATGAAATAAAAATATTTGGGGAGGGGTAGCTTGCTTACTACACATGTGGATGCCAGCGAACCCGTGGATATTATATATCTGGATTTTCAGAAGGCGTTTGACACGGTCCCTTATGAAAGGCTCCTGAGAAAACTCCACAGCGAGGGAGTAAGAGGGCAGGTCCTCTTGTGGATTAGGAACTGGTTGAAGACCAGAAAACAGAGAGCGGGAGTCAATGGGCAATTTTCACAATGGCGAGAGGTGAAAAGCGGTGTGCCCCAAGGATCAGTCTTGGGACTGGTGCTTTTCAACTTATTCATAAATGACCTGGAGTTGGGGATAAGCAGCGAGGTGGTCAAGTTTGCGGATGACACTAAACTTTTCCGGGTGGTGAAGACCAGCAGGGATTGTGAAGAGCTCCAGAAGGATCTCTCCAAACTGGGAGAATGGGCAGCAAAATGGCAGATGCACTTCAATGTAAGTAAGTGCAAAGTGATGCATATTGGGGCAAGAAATCAAAACTTCACATACACGCTCATGGGTTCTGAGCTGTCTGTGACGGATCAGGAGAAAGATCTTGGGGTGCTGGTGGACAGGTCGATGAAAGTGTCGACCCAGTGTGCGGCGGCTGTGAAGAAGGCCAATTTCATGCTTGGGATCATTAAAAAAGGGATTGAGAATAAAACGGCCAATATCATTATGCCTTTGTACAAATCGATGGTAAAGCCACATCTGGAGTATTGCGTCCAGTTCTGGTCACCGCATCTGAAAAAGGGTATAGTGGAACTGGAAAAGGTGCAGAAGAGAGCGACCAGAATGATTCGTGGGCTGGGGCATTGTAGGGAAGTAGGCTTAGATTGCTAGGCGCCAAGTCCAGTTCAGGATAAGACCGCGCACCCTTGACCCTAGGTCTAGCCTCTTCCAGTTCCTGAACAAGGAACCAACCACCCCTGAACAAGGGGAAGGTAGACTGCCACCTCCTGAGATTTACACCAGATCACTCAGCCTCAGGACCCAAGTGTCTATAGGAAAGTAACTTTGTGAGGCTGACCTCTGGACAAGAGTGTCAGGCCAAGGCACAAGGTACAGAAAGCTTAGCCTTGAAACACAGCGTTTGCTGAATGGTTTGGTAGTATGGTGTGGCTTAAAGGTGTGGCATTAGCCCAACCACCTCCTCCAAAGAAGCACACAAAGTAAATAACATATAGGTGTTTTATTAGTTTAAAAAGCAGAATAAACTGCAGCAGAAATAGACTTGACATTACAACACAGATTTACGGGATTAAAAATAACAAAGCTAATACTCCTCAATCTAGACTGATCACTATCACTCACCCAATAATAAACTTTGATAATATACCAGCCTGGTCCCATCTCCGGGAGGGGAATGGGCCTGACCCATAGTGTTAAGGCAGCAGGCAGGTCTCCATACGGTTTCATGCGGAGCAATGTAGAGCAAGACACGATGTTAGAATGAACAGGAGGCAACCTAGGCCCTCCTCCTCCAAGCACCTAAATCAGGGGTGGGGAACCTCCGGCCCGCGCGGGACCGGACCGGAGGCTCCACCGCCGCTTCCCGCGCCTCCTTGGTTTAAAAACAGCCTTCACACAGCGTTGCTGAAGCCAAGATTGCCCTCTCGGCAATCTCGGCTTCAGCGGCGCTGTGCGCAGGTCCAGAAAGGCCGCTTTCCAGGAAGCAGCCTTCCTGGACCTGCGCACAGCGCCGCTGAAGCCGAAATTGATGGGCAGGTCAGTGACCCAATGAAGTCTGGATCCAGTAACTTCCTCCAGAGGGTGACATCACTGTCTCACACCCCTCCCATTACAAGGGAGTGAAAACCCAGGTGTTTTCGATAACGAGCTAAAGCTCATGAGTTATCTACTTCCCACAAGGGAAGGTTTCCCGACATGCTCTGCAGCATGGCCAGTGCTGGGAATTCAAAGGCAGCCCTTGAGAATTTGGCTGATTTTCAATCATCATGAGAGGCAAAATCTGCTCTTCCTGTCTAAGATGGACTCCACACAAAGACACGGAGATTTGGCTTTTTCGCTACAGGCATCTCCCTTATGAGGAAAGGCTGTAGCGTTTGGGGCTCTTCAGTCTAGAAAAAAGGCGCCTGAGGGGGGAACATGATTGAGACGTATAAATGATGCATGGAATGGATAGAGAGAAGTTCTTTTCCCTTTCACACAACACTAGAACTAGGGGACATCCACTAAAATTGAGTGGGGGGGGAAATATTAAAACAGACAGAAGAAAATATTTCTTTAATTAGTTTGTGGAACTCCTTGCCACAGGATGTGGTGATGGCACCTGGACTAGATGCCTTTAAAAGGTGGTTGGATAAATTTATGGAGGAAACGTTCACAGGTTACAAGCCATGATGGGGATAAGTAACCTCCTGGTCTTAGTAATAGGCTATCTCTTAATGTAACTCAGGAAGATAGTGGAGGTCAGGAAGGCCTGGCGGGATATGGTTCATGGGATCATGAAGGGTCGGACACAACAAATCTCTTAATGCCAGATGCAAGAGAGTGGCAACAGGATACAGGTCTCTTGTTGTCTTGTGTGCTCCCTGAGGCATCTGGTGGGGCCACTGTGAGATACAGGAAGCTGGACTAGATGGACCTTTGGCCTGATCAAGCAGGGCTCTTATGGGCAGGAGATGTGGTCTGGAGGTTGAGCTGTTGCCCTGCCTGGAGAAAGCTAAGCAGGTTCAGACTTGAAATGATTGTGCAAAACGCAAGTACAATACAAAAGGTAAAACGCAGATGTGCTGGTACACAATACAAAGAATACTGAGGTTGCATTCACTATGGGCAAATACAAACTGTAAATACAGACAGGAGAGGTATAAAACATTACATTCAGCTGGAGACACAAAATAAGATTGTCCCTTTTTCTCCCAGGATGACTCCTGGAAGGCTGGACCAGAGTCCTTTGAAACATGGCTTGTATGTCAGAGGAGTCATGTCTGGACGGTCCAGTTTGTGCACAGAAGTCCTGGAGAAACAGCTCAGCTTCTGCACTGACGTCAGCTGACTCTGGCATTTGAAGCTGGCAGGACTGCTGCCTGGCACCAGAGTCCGTACTGCCCCTGATGACAAGGTGAGGAAGGGAAAGAAAAGTAAAGAAGAGACACAGTTTGCCTAAGAAGAAAAAATGTTGGGGAGATCCATCTGTATACGGTTTGTCATACACGTTTCATACGAAGGGCTGATCAGCATTCGTGGCAACTGCTGAGGGCCGGAAGTGACAACATTCAGCAGGAAGTGATGTCATTAAGCAGATGAAGGAAAGAAATAAGCACTTTGCTCACACATAGCAACTCATTTCCTGCAAAGGACAGAAGAAAAATATGCAAATCCTGAACATATTTCCAAGATAGGAGAAGCCCCGATTATCATGCTGTGAGAGCCCATATGGGCCTCCCATTCAGACTTTTTGATCTGAACTCCAACTGAAGCATTTTCTGCACTTCAATCACTTATAAGGTTTCCCTCCTGTGGGTTCTTTGATGTTGGGTCAGGAGTGAGCTCGCACTGAATCTTTTACCACACTCTAAACAGTTGTATGGTTTCTCCCCTGTGTGAGTTCTTTGATGTACAGTTAGGCTTGAGTTCCGACTGAAGCTCTTTCCACACTCCAAGCATTTAAAAGGTTTCTCCCCTGTGTGTGTTCTTAGGTGCGCAGTCAGGCTGCTGTTATAATTGAATCTCATACCACACTGCAAGCATGTAAATGGATTTTCCCCTGTATGGGTTCGTTGATGTGAAGTCAGGGCAGAGCTCCGAATGAAGCTCTTTCCACACTCCAAGCATTTAAATGGTTTCTCTCCTGTGTGTGTTCTTAGATGTACAGTCAGGCTACTGCTGTAATTGAAGCTCTTTCCACACTGCAAGCACGTAAATGGTTTCTCCCTTGTGTGGGTTCTTTGATGAAAAGTTAGGTCGCAGCTCCGAATGAAGTTCTTTCCACACTCCAAGCAGTTGTATGGCTTCTCTCCTGTGTGAGTTCTTTGATGTACAGTCAGGCTGTCACTCCTACTGAAGCTCTTTCCACACTCCAAGCATTTGTATGGTTTCTCCCCTGTGTGGGTTCTTTGATGTATAATCAGGTGTGAGCTCTGACTGAAGCTTTTCCCACATTCAAAGCATTTAAATGGTTTCTCCCTTGTGTGGGTTCTTTGATGAAAAGTTAGGTCACAGCTCTGAATGAAGTTCTTTCCACACTCCAAGCAGTTGTATGGCTTCTTTCCTGTGTGAGTTCTTTGATGTACAGTCAGGCTGTCACTCCTACTGAAGCTTTTTCCACACTCCAAGCAGTTGTATGTTTTCTCCCCTGTGTGGGTTCTTTGATGTACAATTAGGTTTGAGCGCCGATTGAAGCTCGTTCCACACTCCAAGCATTTGTATGGTTTCTCCCCGGTGTGGGTTATCTGATGTTCAATTAGGCTTGAACTCCGACTGAAGCTCTTTCCACACTCTAAGCAGTTGTATATTTTCTCCCCTGTGTGGGTTCTTTGATGTACAGTCAGGCTGTCACTCCTACTGAAGCTTTTTACACACTCCAAGCAGTTGTAGGATTTCTTCCCTGTGTGGGTTCTTTGATGTACAATTAGGTTTGAGCGCCGATTGAAGCTCTTTCCACACTCCAAGCATTTGTATGGTTTCTCCCCGGTGTGGGTTATTTGATGTTCAATTAGGCTTGAACTCCGACTGAAGCTCTTTCCACACTCTAAGCAGTTGTATATTTTCTCCCCTGTGTGGGTTCTTTGATGTACAGTTAGGTTTGAGCTCCGACTGAAGCTCTTTCCACACTCTAAGCAGTTGTATATTTTCTCCCCTGTGTGGGTTCTTTGATGTACAGTTAGGCTTGAGTTCCGACTGAAGCTCTTTCCACACTCCAGGCACTTAAATGGTTTCTCCCCAGTGTGAGTTCTTTGATGTGAAATCAGCTCCGAGCTCTGAATGAAACTCTTACCACACTCCAAGCATTTGTATGGTTTCTCCCCTTTATGGGTTCTTTGATGCATAGTCAGGTCGCAGCTCCGAATGAAACTCTTTCCACACTCCAAGCAGTTGTATGGCTTGTTTCCTGTGTGACGTATTTGATGCATAGTCAGGTGCGTGCTCTGACGAAAACGTTTTTCACACTCCAAGCATTTAAATGGTTTCTCCCCTCTGTGGGTTCTTTGATGCTTATTAAGATGTGTGCTCTGGCTGAAGCTTTTCCCGCATTCAAAGCATTTAAATGGTCCCTCCCCTGTGTGGGTTCTTTGATGCACAATCAGGTTGTTGTTCCTACTGAAGCTCTTTCCACATTCCAAGCATTTATACGATTTCTCCTGTATTCCAAGTTCTGATTTACTGCTGGAGGTGTTTGCAATCTGATAATATTGTGTCTTCCTCTTTCCAATCTCTTTTTCTGGGTCAGCTGGGATGACTCTAAAATCCCCTTCCTGTGTAGCATCAGATTTATTTCTCCATTTTTCTATCTGATTCTCCTCTTCCATCTCTCTTATGCAGGGTTCACAACAGGTTGATTCCCCGAGGAAAAGATCCTTATTCCTCCCGTTCCCTTTGGGATGTTTCTGTTGGATTGGGATTTCATGGAGGTCATAACCCTGACAAGCAACAGATTTAGTCCTCCAGACAAGTGCTGGGCTTCCCTCCTGTCTCCCTGATCCATCCTGGTCTCTAAAAGTCACTTTCTCCATGTCACGCGTGGTCGTTTCTGGTGACACTCCACGTGGCTCCCTCTGATTCTCACTGTCTTCTCCGTTGCTTCCTGGAATAGAGAGAGAACCTTGAAAACAGTCGTGTCTTGTATTTTGAAAAGAAACCTGTATTACAAAGTTGTGGAAATAAATGCACAATGCTATAATGGAATAGAAAGAGAACCTTGATCAGCAGTGCAATAGAGAAATGGGACCTCTAACACACACACCTAGGCATATACAGTATACTTATGGGCAAGGAGGTGTGGCCTGGAGGATGAGCTGTTGTCCTGCCTGAAGAAAGCTAAGCAGGTTCAGCTGCTTGGAAGGGAGACCCCCGCCGCTGATGGATTTTGCGAAGGTACAATGAGAGTGGTGTGTGTGGAATGCGCAGGAGTCAGCTGGGAAGACGCAGTAGCATCCCTACACCCCGTGGGGGGGGCGCCAACGTGCCCTGCTCCCTGGGGGTGTGAAGTCATTTTTGTGCACTGCTGCCCAAATCTGGTGTTGGCGCAATGCAAAAACACCAGGCGGGCCAATTGTGTGCCCGAAGACACGGCTGTCCCCGGCCGAAGAGGACAACAAGGAGAGGAGGGGGCGATGGGTCAAGAGGGAAGTACACCCCCCGCTGCTTGGCGCCCCGTCGCCTTGGGGCCCACCGCCCCCCTCCTAACGACGCCTCTGGGAAGACGGGTAACATCTTAAGAACTGACTGCGGCTGCAGCGAAAAGTTTGGAAGGCAGAAGTACAGCCAAGACGTGGCCACACCTTGAAAGGAAATATCCGGGAAGCCACATGAAGCTCTCTGACAGGGGCAACTTCTCTGCCCAGGTTCAAATCCCCGCTTGGTGATGAAGCTTCTTGGGCCAGTCACTATCTCTCAGCCTCACCTACTTCACAGGGTTGTTGGGTGGACAAAGAGGGAAGGAACCGTGTTCACCACCCTGGGCTCCTTGCCGGAAGGGCAGCATAAAAATGTGAAAAGTAAAGAAATGAAAAACGGGCAGCCCAATCCTGTCTAGGACCTCTGCAGTGTGCAAAAGCATGCTGTGCCGGATCATATCCAGGATCCTGGATATACCTGGGTGACTCCAGACTGAGCAGCAGGGGATTGGAGAGAAGGTCTGTAGTAAACAGACCCCAAAGTAAACTCACCCCAAAGTTACCACAACGCTGGGCAGATCCATCAGCAGAATGCTACGCCGCCATAGCCACGCCACCGGCACAACTCCACCAGTACGGAGCCAAACCGGGACAGAAGCTCCAGGGTGATGGACAGGGGAGGTGAAACGTCAAATCCTGTGCCCCACACAGACCCAAGTCATGACCCCACCGGTGCCCTAAAGCTGCACTGACGTCAGAGGTGGTGCAAGTCAAAAAGCTCCCATGGCAATCAACAGAGAGCAAAACATCCCTGCTCTCCTCCCCCCACCACAGCATCAGCTCCGGCCTTTCAAACACAAGCCCTGCGAGGAGCCCCCAAGGGTGCCCATCACCACCACAGAAACTCCCCTCCTTGCTGGGGAGACTGGCTGCTGGTCGGGACGAGTCAGGATAGCACCTCTCTGCCGTTCTGACCTCATCAATTGGAAGGCCATGACAGCGGCTTGGCTTCTGCATCTGCTGGGTGGGGCCGATTCGTGACCGTCCTCCTTCAGGGTCCGGAGTCCTTGGAGGAGGTTGTAGAGAGGAAGGTGGAGGGCCAGAGCATCAGTCGCTCAGACCACACTGGCGGTTTCGGTCTACAGCTCAGCCAAGCTGCTGCCTGTCCTGGCCGCCCAGGTGATGAGATCGGAGCGGCAGAGAGGTGCTGTGCTGACTCATCCTAACCACTGCTGAGTCACCCCAGAAAGGAGGGGAGTTTCTACTCTGATGAAAGGTCCCCATTCAGCCAGCACACTCTGGTCCAAAGCTACTGCTGGGTTAAGCAGTACTTTGCATAAAACAAGTTACCTGCCGATTCCTCTTCTTCCTTGATATCCTGGGGAAACGCAGACTCCCCTTCTTCCAGCTGAGAAATGAAGGCAGGTTTGGGAAAGTCCTCTGAGAAGGAAAGAAGGAGATGAGATGGTAAATTAACACTAGGGTCAGGTCTACTCTTAAGTCATATATGAAGAACGAGGATTTATCGAACTTTTGTCCATCACAACTGTTTTAGAGTGGACTATTTTCTGGTGTCAAAAACATTTTTACTGAAGATTGTGGCAACTGACATAGATGTTATTGTTGTATCTGACCATTCCCCTCTTGCTTTGACTTTTCAACTTTTTGAAGAGACCAACAGATATCGATGGTGGCGATTTGACATCTCTCTTCTAAATGATACCCATTGTAACTTCAAAATTTGTAAGGAAATCACAAGCGTTTTTGAAATTAATGAACGTAGTGTTCAGTCACAAATCTCTCTATGGGAGGTGTACAGTATAAGATAACAGAGGTAAAATTATTTCTTAGCAACACACCATCATTTGATGTATGTGCTCAATTACAAAATGCCAAACATGAATTGGAGGAAATAGTAACTGACGGCGCAATACTGCACAATAAAGGTCGGCTCTGTGCTGACCTGAGTTGCAAACGTGCTGTAAAGCACGATTGCGACGCCTTTAGCATAAGTGGCGCCGATGCAGAGGCCAGCACCGCTTACTGTGCCTGCCTTCCCGCAGGAACTGTGGTGCCGGACATAGGTAAGTCCTGTGATGGTCGGTGCAGGGGCGGGGGGAGGGCGGGCAGGGGTGGCGAGGGAGGGGGCCATTGGCCGGCCCGGGCTAGGAGGGGGCGGAGATATTGGCGGCGATATCCCTAACCCCATGGCAGCCCAGGATGGCCTTACACAGCCTCCCCCAATGCATGACAGCTCCGGAGCCGGCATGCATCTGAGGAGGCCCATTGGGGCCTGACCAGCTTACACTGGGGGAAGGGGACGAACGGATCCTGCGAAAATGTTTGATCAGATACACTGCATGTTTTCTAGTCTTATGAAATTTGGTGTTCCCACAAATTTTTTACAGTGGATTAGAATGTTATATTCTAGACCCAAACCGAGAATATTCATGAATGGATATTTGTCCTCCCAGAGCTTTTTCTAGAAAAAGGAACAAGGCAAGGTTGTCCACTCTCCCCTTTGATATATGATCTCTCTTTGGAACTACTGGCACAGGGGTGTCAAACTCATTTCATACAGTGGGCTGAATAGCATTCATGGAGCCTGTTGGGGGCCGGAAGTGGCATCATTAAGCAGATGATGGCCAGAAATCTTAAGTAGGAACTCATTAGCTGCAAATGACAGAAGAGAATATGCAAATCTTGATTATGTTTTCAAGATATGGGAGAGTCCAATCATCATGCATGCCGCCCTTCCAGCAGTGCCCAGGTGTCACTTCACAGCTCAGCACAGTCCCAGATACATCCTGGCAGAAGCGGCACTGCTGAAAGGGCAGCCTGCTTGATAATTGGGCTCTCCCAGGGCTTTGGCATCGTCTCTCTCTCACCCCCCTTAGTCTGCCCCTCCCCCATATTGCTGTATCTGACCATCTTTGCCTTCGGAGGTCTCCTTCCGTCTCTCCCTCCCAGAGCCTCGGCAGAAGTGGCACTGCTGAAAGGGCGTCCCGCATGATAATTGGGTTCTCCCTGTGCCTCGGCAGCATCTCCTTCTCCCACCCCTGTTGGTCTGCCTCTTCCCCCGTACCGTTTCTCGCCTTCAGAGGGCTCCTTCCGTCTCTCCCTCCCAGAGCCTCAGCAGAAGTGGTGCTGCTGAAAGGGCAGTGTTGGGAGAGTCCAATTATCATACGGGCCAGATAAAGTGATTCTGAGGGCCATCTGTTTGATACCCCTGCACTAGCACGTGCAATTAGACAAAATCCACATATCCGTGGCATTAAATACGTATAATGCAAAAAAAAAAAAAAAAGAGTTTAAAATTATTTTATACACTGATGATATTTTGTTGTCAATGATACAGACGCACTCAGAGTTAGTTGGAACGAAGAACTGGACAGCCCTGTCTTATGTCACCAATGGGTGATGGTATTAAGAAGTGTATCGGCAGTATCTGTGGACCTGAGATTACATTTAATACAGCAGAAAGTTAGTATTGGCTACCGCAGAGACTACATACCCTGTGAGATCCTGTCCAGCGCTCCAGAGTGAACACTCCAGCGCCGGAAGGAGTTGCAAACGTGCCATAAGGCACGTTTGCGCCTCCTCTGGAGTAAGGGAGGCTGGCGCAAGGCTGGCCACACTCACTCCATCGCCAGACCGAGGATGCAACCGGCAGCGAAAGGTAAGTCCTCTACCGCCCACCGCATGGGCAGTCCGGGCGGCGAGGGAGGGGGGACATTGGGCAAGCCGGCCCAAGAGGGGCGGGGATGGCGTCGGCCATATCCCCGCCGGGACGGCTTGGCTGTTACACGACCTCCTCCGACTTCTGCCAGCTATTTAGCTGGCGGAAATCTGAGGAGGCCAATAGGGACTGCCCCGGTTTACACTCGGGGAAGGGGACGAGCGCCCCTTCCCTGAGTAGACCTCCGGCATGCCGCATGGCAGTCCAGATGTCGAAATCCTGTGTAGGGATCCAGCGCTGGATCCTTACACAGGGTTTGGCTGACCATACCATACCCTTTCTTGGCCTACACACAAAGACTACCTAATAAAGATCTTATTAAAGAACCTCGATGTTGGCATTGTGGGACGTTACCTCTCTTCCACCTATGTTCTGGTTATGTTCTGATATAGCTGGTTTTGCGGGAGACATCAATATTATGAATATCGTGCTTCAACAATTGATATTTACAGGTACCTACAGTATGTGTGACAGCAAGCAAAACCAAGCTAGCTCAAGAAAAATCTCTCTCTCTCTCTCTCTCTCTCTTTAACATCCTGCTGCTCCTTCTAGGGAATCTGCGAGAACAGAGCAGGAGGTGAGACGTCTTGCTGGGGTCTGGGGGCGGCCGGCTCAGGACCCTGACAGCAGGTTTCACTGTCCTGAACTTATTGACTTTTGAGAGAATGGCTTATTGACATCAACTACGATTGGATATATTTGACTCTACCTGGAAGCCTTTTCCCGAAAAAAAGTCTGTACGTGAAATGTGCAACTCCACATAGTTTTACAGCTTTTAAATCCGTGTATTCCGCTTTTTTGAGGACTATTCCAAGTAGACCCAGAAAGAGTGAAGCGGTTGGGCCAAAGCCAATAGGACGTCCAACTGTGGATGTGTCTGAGGTTGAAAGGAAAATCCAATGCTGCAAGGAGCAATATTGCTTAGGAACATGGAATGTGAGGTCTATGAATCAAGGCAAGCTGGATGTGGTCAAAAATGAGATGATAAGGTTGAACATTGACATCTTGGGAATCAGCGAACTAAAATGGACGGGCATGGGCGAATTTAATTCAGGTGACCATCATATCTACTACTGTGGGCATGAATCCCTTAGAAGAAATGGAGTAGCCCTCATAGTCAATAAAAGAGTGGGAAAGGCAGTACTGGGGTGCAACCTCAAAAACGACAGAATGATTTCAGTTCGAATCCAAGGCAATCCATTCAACATTACAGTAATCCAAGTGTATGCCCCAACCACTGATGCCGAAGAAGATGAAGTTGACCGGTTCTATGAAGACCTACAACACCTTCTAGAACTAGCACCCAAAAAAGATGTCCTTTACATCATAGGAGACTGGAATGCTAAAGTAGGAAATCAAGAAATAAACGGAACAACAGGCAAGTTTGGCCTTGGAGCGCAAAATGAAGCAGGGCAAAGGCTAACGGAGTTCTGTCAAGAGAACACGCTGGTCATAGCAAACACTCTTTTCCAACAACACAAGAGGCGACTCTACACATGGACATCACCAGATGGTCAATACCGAAACCAGATAGATTATGTGCTTTGCAGCCAAAGATGGAGAAGCTCTATACAATCAGTAAAAACAAGACCTGGAGCTGACTGTGGCTCAGATCATGAGCTTCTTATTGCAAAATTCAGGCTTAAACTGAAGAATGCAGGGAACACCACTAGACCAGTCAGATATGACCTAAACCATATCCCTTATGAGTATACAGTGGAGGTGAAGAATAGATTTCGGGCATTAGACCTGGTAGACAGAGTGCCTGAAGAACTATGGACGGAAGTTCGTAACATTGTACAGGAGGCAGCAACGAAAACCATCCCAAAGAAAAAGAAATGCAAAAAAGCAAAGTGGCTGTCAGATGAGGCTTTACAAATAGCTGTGGAAAGAAGGAATGCAAAAAGCAAAGGTGAAAGGGAAAGATATAAACAACTGAATGCAGAGTTCCAGAGAATAGCAAGGAGAGATAAGAAGGCCTTCTTAAATGAACAATGCAAGGAAATCGAGGAAAACAACAGAATGGGGAGGACTAGAGATCTCTTCAAGAACATTGGAGATATCAAGGGAACGTTTTGTGCAAAGATGGGCATGATAAAGGACAAAAAAGGCAGAGACCTAACAGAAGCAGAAGAGATTAAGAAGAGATGGCAAGAATACACAGAAGAACTATACAAGAAAGATCTTAATGTTCCTGATGACCACGCTGGTGTGGTCACTGACCCAGAGCCGGACATCCTAGAGAGTGAAGTCAAGTGGGCCTTAGGTAGCATCACTAACAACAAAGCTAGTGGAGATGATAATATCCCAGCTGAGCTACTTAAAATCCTAAATGATGATGCTGTGAAAGTGCTGCACTCAATATGCCAACAAATTTGGAAAACTCAGCAGTGGCCAAAGGATTGGAAAAGGTCAGTTTACGTTCCAATTCCAAAGAAGGGCAGTGCCAAAGAGTGCTCAAACTATCGCACAATTGCACTCATTTCACATGCTAGCAAGGTTATGCTCAAAATCCTACAAGCTAGGCTTCAGCAGTACGTGGACCGAGAACTACCGGACGTACAAGCTGGGTTTCGAAGAGGCAGAGGAACTAGAGATCAAATTGCCAACATGCGCTGGATCATGGAGAAAGCACGAGAGTTCCAAAAAAACACCTACTTCTGCTTTATTGACTACGCAAAAGCCTTTGATTGTGTGGATCACAACAAACTGTGGCAAATTCTTAAAGAGATGGGGGTACCAGACCACCTTACCTGTCTCCTGAGAAACCTGTATGCGGGTCAAGAAGCAACAGTTCGGACCGGCCATGGAACAACCGACTGGTTCAAAATTGGGAAGGGAGTACGGCAAGGCTGTATATTGTCACCCTGCCTATTTAACTTATATGCAGAGTACATTATGAGAAATGCAGGGCTGAATGAATCGCAAGCTGGAATCAAGATTGCCGGGAGAAATATCAACAACCTCAGATATGCAGACGATACCACCCTAATGGCAGAAAGTGAAGAAGAACTAAAGAGCCTCTTGATGAGGGTGAAAGAGGAGAGTGCAAAAGTTGGCTTGAAACTCAACATTAATAAAACCAAGATCATGGCATCTGGGCCCATCAATTCCTGGCAAACAGAAGGGGCAGAAATGGAAGCAGTAACAGATTTTACTTTTCTGGGCTCCAAGATCACTGCAGACGGAGACAGCAGCCATGAAATTAAAAGACGCTTACTCCTTGGAAGGAAAGCTATGGCAAACTTAGACAGCATAATAAAAAGCAGAGATATCACCATGCCAACAAAAGTTCGCATAGTCAGGGCGATGGTGTTCCCAGTAGCAATGTATGGTTGCGAGAGTTGGACCATAAGGAAGGCTGAGCGCCGAAGAATAGATGCTTTTGAACTGTGGTGCTGGAGAAGACTCCTGAGAGTCCCTTGGACTGCTAGGAGATCAAATCAGTCAATCCTAAATGAAATCAACCCTGACTGTTCCCTGGAAGGACAGATACTAAGGCTGAAACTCAAATATTTTGGCCACCTAATGCGAAGAGAGGACTCTCTGGAGAAGACTCTGATGCTGGGAAAGATTGAAGGCAAAAGGAGAAGGGGAAGGCCAAGGATGAGATGGTTAGACAGCATCACCGATGCAACGAACATGAAAATGAGCGAACTCAGGAAAATAGTGGAGGACAGGAAGGCCTGGCGGGATATGGTTCATGGGATCACGAAGGGTCGGACACGACTTAACGACTGAACAACAACAACAACAAATTCCGCTTTTTTAAGTTAATTCACTATTTTAGTTGTTCGCTTTGTTATAATGATCATCATGCTGCATGTTGCATGCGTGTGTGTGCAGGTTTGGTTTGTATCCTTCATTCACGAAAATGTAAATAACATTGGGGGGGGGAAGCACCTCCTGGTCTGAAGCTACTGCTGTGTTAAGCAAGTACTGTGCATATGCAACTAACAGTGGTCCACGCCTTAGTGACTTCAAGACTGGATTACTGTAACACGCTCAGGGGCGTCGGCTGATGGGAGGCGGGGGGGCGGTGGGCCCCAGGGCGGGGGGGCGGAAGGGCTCCGTGGGGGGCGGGAGGCTCCTTAACTTTCGGGTTTTTTCGGGGGGGGGGGTTGTATTATTTCGGCTTTTTAAAAGGTTTTTTAGCACTAGCGCGGGGCTTGCAATAGTTAGTGTATGCTTTGCGCCACTAATCTTGATTGTAGGAGCCTCCAGCGACGATCTACTTCCTGCCGCGAACTCTGTAACGTGCCCAGGAGCGCTTTGCAGAGTTCACGCATGCGCAAGATGACGATGTTTCCAATCGTCGTCTTGCGCATGCGTGATTCACAGCGTGAACTCTGCAGAGCGCTCCTGGGCGCTTTACAGAGTTCGCGGCAGGAAGTAGATCGTCGCTGGAGGCTCCTACAATCAAGATAAGTGGCGCAAAGCATACACTAACTATTGCAAGCCCCGCGCTAGTGCTAAAAAACCTTTTAAAAACCTTTTTTTGAAGTAAAAAAAAACGGCAATAAAACTGTCAAAAATAGGTTTCGATTTTTGACAGTTTTATTGCAGGGCTCCGGGTGGGCCGCCCCCCCATGCGGGGAATCCTGGCGACGCCACTGAACACGCTCTACGTGGGGCTGCCCTTGAAGACGGTTCGGAAGCTGCAATTAGTGCAGAATGCGGCGGCCCGGGTGGTAGCTGGAGCTAGGCGGTTTGACTGTGTTGAACCGCTGCTTCAGCGGCTGCACTGGCTGCCCATTCATTTCCGAGCCCAATTCAAGGTGCTGGTAATGACCTTTAATGCCCTTCACGGTTCGTGTCCAGGATATCTCAGGGACCGCCTTCTCCCATACATTCCAGCCCGCTCTCTTAGGTCATCTGAGGGGGCTCTCCTGCGGGTACCACCTCTATCGCAAGTTAGGGGAGTGGCAACGCGTGGGCGAGCCTTCTCTGCCGTGGCGCCACAACTGTGGAACTCCCTGCCAGGGGATCTGAGAACCACCCCCTCCCTCAGGACTTTTCGGCAAGGGCTCAAAACGTTTTTGTTTCGTCTAGCGTTTGGGTGATGGGTTGTATCTCAAGATGCCATGCTGCTTCTCTGCTCTATACTGTTTGGGCCCCCCCAGTGGATTTTATTGTTTTTAAATTTAGTTATGTATTGTTTAAACTTATTTTCTGTATTATTTTTAAACTATGTATTTTAATTTTTGTTGTAAGCCGCCTTGGGCATTTGCCTTCGGCATAGGATAAGGCGGGATATAATTTTTTAAAATAAAATAAAATAAATAATACCTGCCGATTCCTCTTCTTGCTTGATATCCTGGGGAAATGCATACTCCCCTTCTTCCAGCCAGGAAATGAAGGCAGGTTTGGGAAATTCCTCTGAGAAGGAAACAAGATGAGCCAGTGATAAAATATTGACGCTTTCCAAAGCGATCTGATTCTAGGCTGCCCCCCACCCCCAAAAGGCACAGGGCAGGACACGAGAAGAGGGACGTCGTCTGAACTCTCACACTGAATGTGCTGCAGAAACAGCTGCATGGAGCCCAAAGTGTTAGTCTGGCTTGTGGGAGTGGAGGCTCACTGCTCAGGAGACCTGGGATGAACCGCTAGTTGGGGATCCAGTTGGGGAGGGGAAAACAGCCACGTTTCGTTCCCCCACCTCTCAGCGCATGGAAGGGAAGCCTCAACTGGGACAATTGTCCCCTCTTCTCCTTCTGGCAACTCGCTCCCTGCAAGGAGACTGGGAATTGAGACAGGATGGGGCCTTCTCCTGCCTTTGCATCCCCTGAGCAGGACTCTCACTGGAGCTCCACACCAGTCTGGAGCAGCCGGAGCTCAGTGGTAGAGTCCTAGCTTTGCATGCAAGAGACCCCAGGATCCATCCCTGGCACCAACTCAAGGGAGGGCTGGGAGATGTCTCTGCCTGAGTCCCTGGGAGCTGCTGCCAGTCAGCGTGGACAGTACTGAGCTAGATGGGTCAAGGGGTCTGCCCCTGAATGTCAGAGTTTAATACTTGATGTACTGTAGAACCTGAATCTACAATTGAATTTCATGCCAGGGCAAGCCAGAACAAGCCTGGCAACAAGTGTAAAAAAGTGCCTAGTCACTCTGCATAAGCAGAGAGCTAATTCAAACACCTGTATCAAGGTGGGGAGATAGAGGAAGCCATCCCATTGGCTCTGTGAAAGCTGCAAAGTATAAAGCTGGAGCAGCAGCAGAGGAATGTGTGGGATAGTAGGAGAGTGACGTATTGCTGTAATTTATTGTTCTTGTGACTGCTAACAAGAAGACGTGTTACTGCTGTGCCTGTATTTTGCTTCATCTGACTCCTGTAAGTTCTTCTTCAATGCAATGTAATTAGACTGTTTAAACTTTCTCCTGACTCCGTGTGATTCCTCGAAGCCGTAGCTGCTGCATAAATCAAGTGCTTTGACACTGAAGTCTGTGAATGCCTCCCCGAAACAGCTCAGGCTGGGAGGAAGAGGCGTTCAGGGCTAAGACACCCCGTCTTCACCCCCTGACATGGGCTTAAAATCTATTCCTGAACAAACACGTTCTTCATAAAAACTGAGTTTGAAAGGCCTCTGGTGACGCCACGAGAGACCGAGTCCCAGATGGCGTCAGCCACAAGCCCAGAAACTGACCCAGCAAATGTCATGGCGCTTGGTATCAGCAGAAATCAAAAGTAAACCTGATTCCTGGTTGCACGTCTCCTTAAACGTGAGCCCTCCCACACGAGTACCCGGAGCAGAACCCGCATCAGGCCCCCAGGACAACAAGCCAATCAGAGGCCAGGGTTTCAAGGGGGTCATCAGGCAGAGGCATCACACACCCTCTTCCGTACGCCTGGCGATTCCCCTGCAGATCCAATGCTGGACGGGGAGATCATGCAAATTCCCTCCAGGAGCAGCGCCTGACCCCGGACAAACCACCAAGGAATGGGCTCAACGCTGGACGATGCAGAGGAAGGAGAAGGGCGTGTCAGGCGCTGTCCGTTACAAGTGGCTCGTTTTGCAAGCCTGGAATGTCCCAAACTGGGGTATTGTACTTTTCACAAATGATTTCTGTAGCTAGACACTTATATTCTGCCGTTTCATCCCCCAAGAGCATCAGTCAGGCCAAGCTCAGTTCTGAAACAGTGAGGCACAGCAGCCATGTCCATGGCACAAGTTCCAGCCCCACACAACCCACTTCTATGGTGCAATCCTGACACTGAGAAACAAGAAGAAGAGGAGCTCGTGCCTTTGAATCCTACATACCAGGGAGAAAGGGCATCCTTACCCAGAGAGGCCACGATCCCGTAGTTCTCCAGTATAACTTCCCTCTGAAGAGCCTTTTGGCCCGGATCCAGCAGATCCCTCCCCTCCTTTGTGAAGCGCACAGCCACCTCCTTGAAGGACATTGGACCCTGCAAGGAAAAGACAGTCTGACCTCTCAAATAAGGTCCCACCCTTTGGACATAACATCTCCTTGCTCTTTTCCCCAGAGTCTGAAAGGTAGATCAACTGGGTAGGTTTTTTTTTTGGCAAACTGAGCAGTTGTTTGCCTGAGTTTTTTCTCCTTTCTGCAAACCATTTCAGATGCATGGGGTCCCGAAGGACAAACCACCTCACTCGTTGAGTGATCACAGCTACACTACTAGCTTGGGAGGCAGGATGACTTGCCTGTCATCGAAAAGCTGCCTAGGGAACAGTCACAGACGGCATGAAAATTGAGTCACGTATACAACCCGAGACACAAAATGTAATTTAACCTTCCTTTCATTGAAGTTGGTATTCATAAAGATACCTTTCTGAACCATGCCTAAAATCCCCGAATTATACTTCTGAGCGAGGGGAGGGTGCAGGGGCGCGAAGACGGATCCCAGCTTACAGAGGGGGCAGCTGCCGAGAGCCAGCAGGAGCGAGCAGCACCCAACCCTTGGAGCTCTCTGGAGTTCACACTCGCTCCTCTTCTGAGTGGCTAAACAGGGTATCTTGCAGCACCAGACAAAAATGCTCCCTACAAGGCCTGGAAGGAAGGAGGCGGCACTCAAGCCGTGGTCTCTTGCATGGTGCCCTGGTGATCCGCCCCTTACCTGAGCAGGCTGCATAGTTGCCGATTCCTTTCCACAGAAAAGAGGAGACAGTAGAGAACAGGGGTGTTAAACCTGTTTCATGCAACAGGCTGAATAGCTTTCATGGCGTCTGCTGAAGGCCGGAAGTGACATCGTTAAGCAGGAAGTGACATCATTACGCAGGTGGTGGCCAGAAAGAAGCACTTTGTTCTCATGTAGGAACTCATGAGCTGCAAATCACAGAAGAGAAAATATGCAAATCTTGATCAGAGTTTCAAGATATGGGAGAGCCCAATTATCTCTCGGGCTGTCCTTTCAGCTGCGCCGCTTCTGCCGAGGCATCACTTTGCAGCTCAGCAGCTGAGAGGTGCTCTGTGAAGTGTCACCTTGGCAGAAGCAGCGCTGCTAAAAGGGCATCCCGCATGATAAACTGGGTTCTCCCTGCGCCTCGGCAGCATCTCCTTCTCCCACCCCTGTTGGTCTGCCCCTCCCCCCGTACCGTTTCTTGCCTTCTGAGGCCTCCTTCCGTCTCTCCCTCCTGGAGCCTCAGCTGAAGTGGCACTGCTGAAAGGGCGGCACTGAGAGAGCCCAATTACCATACAAGCCGGATAAAGTGATTCCAGGGGCCATTTCTGGCCTGCGGGCCTTATGTTGACACCCCTAGTACAGAACATGGGCCCCCTGCAAGTCTGCTGCCTGTGAGGGAGACAAACATGATGGGAAGACTTGCACCCTTCATGCCCTTTTCCACGTACTGTGCAATTTGACACGTCCTATTTGCCCTGGTTCCAACCCCAAAAATGCCGCAGTGGGGTGAGCCCCACACATCCTGATTCACTTTCTCTCCCTTCTTCCTTCTGCCACTTTGTCCCTGTTTCTTCCCCTCTCTGGCTCTCTAATCACCTCCCTCCTCCCCTTGAAATCTGCTTGCAATACTGTACTTGCTCCCTCAAAGTTTTTCCAGGCCTTGAATGATGCAGATGTTTTGACACTGGCTATGCGGTGCAAGGATGTCGTTCTCTGCAGGGCAGACATTTGGGGCTTTAACTTCCCCGCTTACTTGCTGAGGGGCTCACTCTGTTTTGTCCTCCTCAGCTCCTCCTTCTGAAGAGATCCGCTCTCGAACAAACTCCCTGATTCCTTTGGATCAGGCACAGATGCTGGAAGGATCCTTTCCAGCTGCAAAATCCAGCTCTCTTTCTTATGATTTTGATCCCACCTGCCTCTGCTACCGCCAGAAGCAAAGAAACTTACATTTCAAACAATAAAACAAGATATTAAAGATGTAACATATATTAAGAATACAGCACACTTTAAGAGCAACCCCAGTTCCAGGAACAGTCCCAGGCCTAAATTATTG
Source organism: Plestiodon gilberti rubricaudatus (assembly GCA_026170595.1). Classification (NCBI taxonomy): domain Eukaryota; kingdom Metazoa; phylum Chordata; class Lepidosauria; order Squamata; family Scincidae; genus Plestiodon; species Plestiodon gilberti. The sequence goes on along the minus strand of JANXHW010000002.1, from coordinate 262,342,967 downwards.
CTCTCCAGTGTCCCTCCTACGTCCGGCTGGTTTCTTGCATCGGTTTCAGTGAGGAATTGTCCCTTCTGAGCCCCTCTGTTCCGGGTCCCTGTCAAAGACCCCCTCCCCGAAACAGAGCCTTTTAAGACCAGACCCAAAGCTTAGCATGCAACTGGGGAGGGGGTGGGGGGTGGATCTGGCAGCAGCAGTCCCTCTTGGCAGCCCCCTCCCCTTCCCCGGCTGACCTTCGAGCCTGGCCGTCTCCGCCCCCCCGGGGGGGCTTCTCTCCCCCTCCTCCGCCTTCCTTTCCACCCTTCGCCCCCGACGGGCTTCGGACTCCCCAAGAGACGCTGCTGTCTCCACACAGGGGGCGGGGAGGCGGAGGAAGGGGCGGAGCAGGAAGTGGCTCCCCCTCGCTCCCCCCCATTCCGGAGTGAATCCTTTAACCCCCGGAGCGCCGGTCAGCCACTTTCCTCCTCCCCCCCCAAGTGGCCACCTCGGACCGCGGCTCTTCCCGGGTCTCTGTTCCCAGCCTGGCATCCTGTCCCCGAGTCAAGGGGGCTGGAAGATCCTGGCAGGAAATTTCTTGCGAGCAGCTCGAAGGGGTTTCAGGCGGACCAGGGGACGCGTCACTGGGACAGAAGCTGCCTTGCTGGGTCCCGCTTCGCTGCTGCGGGGGCGAGTAGGAGGTGCCGCGATCCTCGGCAGCAGACGAGGGGTTTCCAAAGGAGGCAGAGATGCACCATCACCTCTTTCCACCGCAGGGATTTGTGTTTGTTGTTTGTTTGCTGATTCTCTGACCAGCTCTCAGTCGCATGTCTATGCTTCTTTGGAAGCTCTCCTCCCCCTCCCCTCCCCCCTCAAGCCACATATATCCCTGGAAATCAAAGATGTGAGGAAGGGTCTTAGTAAAAACATTGTAGGAAATGTATAATCTCAAGTTGGAGCCTATATCTGCAAACCTCCGGGTGTGCTTGTGAATTACTTGCACCCTTACCTATGCACCCTGATGTACCCGCCCCCTTGGAAGTCCCACTGAATTCAATGAGACTTCTGTCAGAATCTGAATAGACATCATGTGCCGAGCTGACCTTTGAGCCTGGAGACGTTGCACTGAGTCGACTTCTTCTCGAAACCTGGAGGAGCAGCGGACGGTCCCCTTCTTCACTGAAATCCGCCCCCCCCCTTTCCACTCTTTCCCACCACTGTCACCATCTGGGTTTTTAATGCTTCGCCAGACACTGACCACACCTGTCCCAGCCTCGCTTTGTTATAGTAAGAGCTAGAAACTTGCTTTCCTTTTAGAAAAAAAGAAAAGAGAGAAGATTCTCCGTCAGAGAGCCCAGTATGAACTTGTGTCTTTGGGATCATAGCCTTGTTCATATCTTGTTTCTCTCCTGGGTGTGTTCCTTCATGCAGCCTGGCCTCGAAAGCCCGAAGACACTAGCAGGGAGGGGGCAGGTTGGGGGGGCAGAGGAGGGGATGCTGAGCAGGCTACTTCCAGGACGGGGTCCTCCCAGGTGACTCGACCTGCCCAGTGCTGAGGCTGGCAGGAGAGCCCTGCGTCATCTCCCGCCAGCAGAGCTGTGGTCACTCGCTGAGTATAGAAAAAGGGCCGCCTTTCCTGTGGCACCTGGAATCCAGAGCTCTTTGCCCCAGGAAAGAGACAGGCTCCTCCCCAATGATGGACAGGTGCCAAGCGCAAACGTTTATGCCAGCATACTGACACTGCATGACACTGCAAGCACACACCACATACTGTCTTGTCTTGTTTTTCTGTACAATGCTTTATTCGCAGCTTCCAGTTCTGTAGAAGACTCTGCTGCCTTAACACGGGTTTGCTGTTGGGCACCCCCTTGGTCTCCCCCCCCCCCCACTGAAGGGATGGAAGGTTGGCATAGAAAGAGTTTCAATAACTAAGAACATAAGAAGAGCCCTGCTGGATCAGGCCAAAAGCCCATCTAGTCCAGCTTCCTGTGTCACACAGTGGCCCCACCAGATGCCTCAGGGAGCACAAGACAACAAGATAACCTGTTTCCCGTTGACACTCCCTTGCACCTGGCACAGAGAAAATCTACTTCTAAAAGGAGGTTGCTTATGGCTTGTAACATGTGATGGTCTTTTCCTCCATGAATCTGTCCAAACCCCTTTTAAAGGCATCTAGGCCAGATGCCATCACCACATCCTGTGGCAAGGAGTTCCACAGATGAATTGCACGCTGGGTAAAGAAATATTTTCTTTTGTCTGTTCTAACTCTCCCTCCACTCAATTTTAGTACATGTCCCCTGGTTCTGGTGTTGTGCGAGAGGGAGAAGAATTTCCCTCTATCCACTCTCTCCATCCCATGCATAATTTTATAAGTCTCAATCATGTCCCCCCTCAGGCGCCTTTTTTCTAGGCTGAAAAGCCCCAGATGCTATAGCCTTTCCTCATAAGGGAGGTGCTCCAGCCCACGAATCATTCTGCACCTCTTTTCTGCACCTTTTCCAATTCAACTATATCCTTTTTGAGGTGTGGTGACCAGAACTGGACACAATACTCCAGATGTGGCCTTACCATCGATTTGTACAAAGGCAGAATGATATTGGCCGTTTTATTCTCAATCCCTTTTTTAATGATCCCGAGCATGGAATTGGCCTTCTTCACAGCCGCCGCACACTGGGTCGACACTTTCATCGACCTGTCCACCAGCACCCCAAGATCTCTCTCCTGATCCGTCACAGACAACTCAGAACCCATTAGCTTATATGTGAAATTTTGGTTTCTTGCCCCAATGTGCATCACTTTGCACTTACTTACATTGAAGCGCATCTGCCATTTTGCTGCCTATTCTCCCAGTTTGGAAAGATCCTTCTGGAGCTCTTCACAATCCCTGCTGGTCTTCACCACCCGGAAAAGTTTAGTGTCATCTGCAAACTTGGCCACCTCACTGCCTATCCCCGACTCCAGGTCATTTATGAATAAGTTGAAAAGCACCGGTCCCAAGACCGATCCTTGGGGCACACCGCTTTTCACCTCTCGCCATTGTGAAAATTGCCCATTGACTCCCACTCGCTGTTTCCTGGTCTTCAACCAGTTCCTAATCCTCAAGAGGACCTGCCCTCTTATTCCCTGACTGTGGAGTTTTCTCAGGAGCCTTTCATGAGGGACCGTGTCAAACGCCTTCTGAAAATCCAGTTATATAATATCTACGGGTTCACTCGCATCCACATGCCTGTTGACCTTTTCAAAAAATTCTAACAGGTTTGTGAGGCAAGACTTCCCCTTGCAGAAGCCATGCTGACTCTCCCTCAGCAGAGCTTGTTCTTCTATGTATTTTAAGAGTTTATCCTTAATGAGACTTTCCACCATCTTCCCTGGAACAGATGTTAGGCTGACCGGCCTGTAGTTTCCCGGGTCCCCCCTCCTTCCTTTTTTAAAGATTGGCGTGACATTAGCTATCCTCCAATCCTCTGGCACAGTGGCCGTTTTAAGGGACAAGTTGCATATTTTGGTCAAGAGGACAGCAACTTCATTCTTGAGTTCCTTCAGAACTCTTGGGTGGATGCCATCCGGGCCTCGTGATTTATTGATCTTTATTTTGTCAATTAAGTCTGAGACGTCTTCTCTTTTAACCTCTATTTGACTTAATTCTTTAGTCAGGGGAGACCGTTCCGGCAGCGGTATTTGCCCGAGGTCTTCTGCCGTGAAGACAGATGCAAAGAACTCATTTAATTTCTCTGCAGTCTCCAAGTCCCCTTTTATCACCCCTTTCTCTCCCTCACCATCCAGCGGACCAACCGTTTCCCTGGCAGGTTTCCTGCTTCTAACATATTTGAAGAAGCTTTTATTATTCCCTTTTATGTTGCCTGCCATACGTTCCTCAAAGTCTTTCTTGGCCTCCCGTATCATCTTTTTACATTTCTTTTGCCACAGTTTGTGCTCCTGTTTGTTATCCTCATTAGGGCAAGACTTCCATTTACGGAAGGAAGCTTCCTTGCCTTTTACAGCCTCCTTAACTGTGCTTGTTAGCCATGCCGGCACCCTCCTGGACTTGGTTGAGCCCTTCCTCCTTTGTGGGATACACTCCCGCTGGGCCTCTATGACTGTTGTTTTAAACAGCCTCCATGCACTCTGGAGCGATTGGACTCTTTTTACCTTCCCTTTCAGCTTTTTTTTTTAACTAGTCTCCTCATTTTGGGGAAGTCAGCCCTTCGGAAGTCAAGGGTTTTCGTGTCAGATTTGCTCGGCACTCTCCCTCCGACATGCATGGCAAAACAGATCGCAGCATGGCCACTGTTCCCCAACGGTTCGGTAACATTTACCTCCCTGACCAGATCTTGAGTGCCACACAATATCAAGTCCAGAGTCACCTGTCCTCTGGTCGGTTCCGTGACAAGCTGCTCTAAGGCACAGTCATTTAACATATCCAGAAATCCAGTCTCTCTTTCATGACCTGAGCATGAATTGACCCAGTCGATGTGAGGATAATTGAAGTCCCCCATGACTACAACCCTGTCTCTCATTGACACCTCCCTGATTTGCTTCCTCATTTCAAGATCCCCTTCAGGTTTTTGATCTGGAGGACGGTAGCATGCCCCTACTATTACATCACTCTTTGAGCCTGGTAATCTAACCCACAGTGATTCTACGGAGGAGTCAGAGCCCCCCTCCAGCTCTACTCTGGTGGATTCTACCCCCTCTTTGACATAGATGGCCACCCCACCTCCAACACGCCCCTCTCTGTCCCTCCTATAGAGTTTATATCCTGGAATTGCAGTATCCCACTGGTTCTCCGCATTCCACCAGGTTTCTGTTATACCTACTATGTCAATGTTTTCCCTAGCCACCAAACATTCCAGTTCTCCCATCTTTGCCCGTAGACTTCGGGCATTTGCATAAAAGCACTTATATACCTGGTCCCCCAAGAAGGGCTGCATGTTTGCCCCTTTATTCCTGCAGCCTTCTGTCCTGCTAGACTGGCTGTCATGTCCCATCACGCTACCACTGCCAATTTTTACTCTGCTATTACTTGACTGTTCCCCATCCTCTGCACCCTTATTCCCGAGGGATGAGGAGTCCCGAACCGGATGCCCCTCGGCTCCTGTCGGCTTTCCCCCAGGAGTCAGTTTAAAAGCTGCTCTGCCACCTTCTTAATGTTACGCGCCAGCAGTCTGGTTCCGTTTTGGTTCAAGTGAAGCCCGTCCCTCTTGTACAGGCCCGGCTTGTCCCAAAACGTTCCCCAGTGCCTAACAAACTTAAACCCCTCCTCCTGACACCACTGTCTCATCCACGCATTGAGACCCCTGAGCTCCGCCTGCCTAGCTGGCCCTGCGCGTGGAACAGGTAGCACTTCTGAGAACGCTACCTTTGGGGTCCTGGATTTGAGCTTCCTACCTAGCAACCTAAATTTGGTCTCCAGGACCGCCCGGCTACATTTCCCCACGTCGTTGGTGCCAACATGCACCACAACCGCTACCTCCTCCCCAGCACTCTCTACCAGCCTATCTAGACGAGAGGTGATGTCCGCAACCTTCGCACCAGGCAGGCAAGTCACCGTGCGGTCCTCACATCCGTCACAGACCCCCCTCTCTATGTTCCTGACTATAGAAGTCACCCACGACAAGAAGCCCCCTCCCCAGAGGAGTATCCATAGTGCGACTGGATACGGGCCCATCACCTGAAGAAGGGGTCCCCACTGTGGGATTGTTTCCCTCTTTTCCAGAGCGACGTCCTCCAGCCCTGAGACTCCCTTTCCTGGCAGCTGAGGAGCTGGTCAACTGAGGGTGGGACGATGCCTCCACGTCCCTAGAAGTCTCACCCTGGTTCCTCTCTACCTGTCTCTGCTTCTCCAGGTCAGCAACCGTGGCTTCAAGGGAGCGAACCTGTTCCCTGAGAGCCTGGAGCTCTTTGCACTGAGCACACACCCATGACTTGTGCCCAAGAGGCAGATAGCCATACATGTGACACTCAGTGCAAAACACTGGATAGCCCCCACCCTTCTGCTGGCTGTCTGACTGCATAGCTTTTGAGTGTAAGTTATGGATTTATCAAAGTTTGGGTACCTTAATGTTGTTGGAACTCTCCTCTCTTCAAGGTTGTTGGAGCTCTCCTCTCTTCCTCTGTTCTCTCTTCAAGGAAAGTGCTGGGCAGTGTGTGGGGCCTGGCTTCCTCGCCCCGCTGCTGAACTCGCAGTGTCTTTTTTACCTTTCCACTTTGTCCCAGTGAGCCACTTGGTCCCAGTGAGGCCACTCGCTGCTCCGAAGGCACGTTGCACCCTTCCAGACCAACAAAGTTCCTTTGACTCGTGTGTGTAAGGGGGAGCATGTTTCTGCCCTCACAGGAGCCTCACTGTGTCTGTGTGAGATGCTACCTGGGCCCTCCTGCCCCCTGCTTGGAAGGGAGACCTTAGAGCAGCCCCCCCTGCCCTGAAGCAAGTGGCCCCAGAGGGAGGGTGGCGACTCTGCTGGGAATCAGCACCAGGAGGGACGGATCCAGCCAATCACCCCGCTGCAAAGGTGTGCGGAATACTTGCCACATCTCCAGCAGAGGCTGATTGAAAAGAGGCCAGACCAGAGCAGAGACTCTCGCAGAGATCCAGTGAACACCCTCCTTGGGCAGCAGCGGGTTTTGCTCTCTCTGCACTGGGAATAACGAGCATCTATATTTGCTCCTGACGCAGAATATTCCCCCGGTCGAGATTCGTATCCAACCCCCTTGGGGACCTCCATCCCAGCCGCTGTCCTACACATGCGTTCAGAGTCCCTCTATTAAGCGAAGACATCAAAGCCGTTTGTTGTGCGTTTCTCATAATCGTAAGAGCCAAATAGACTTTGAGTGGAGGAAAATGGTTCCAGAGAACAAGGAACAGACTCGTTCCCTGCGTACGGGAGAAGGACAGCCTCAGGGAACCGGGTCACGATCACTCCCAGGAAAAACTGCAAAAAAGGGTCATGTCTGGCGTCACGGCGGAAAAGACTGCAGCGAGTGTGGAAAAGTCCTAAAATACCTCCTGCTTCTTAAAATGCAGGGCGGGCCGATGCTCAAGGGCAGGTGATGTGGGTTGCATCCGCAGCAGATAGCAAGGGGACCGAGGGGGCAGCTGGCAGAATCGCTGCCTCCCCCAAACCCGTTGCTGATGCCAGGTGCAATAATCTGCTGCATCCTGTTCACTTGCGCGAGAAGCGGATCGTTCCCCTCCTTCCTTTGCTCTGCCTGCGCTGCCGTCAAGGTGTGGGACTTGCAGCACGGTAGCACCCTAAAATTTAGGGCCTAAGTTCTCTGGTCATCCAAAACAAGGTGCCAAAACCCGAACCCCTTTGCCCCTCTTAAACACGTTTCAAAACTAGGAAGTGCCCCTGAACGCCCTGGGATTATTCACCTCTGCAAAGGGAAGGGGCAAAGGACACCTGGCGCTGGGCGGTCCCTGACTGACCCCCAATTCAACAGTGGGGTGGAGGAGGAGGCACAGTGGCTGGGGGCATTGCCTCCTTGGGCCCTGCATGCTTTCCATGCTCTCAATCCCTCCCCATAGAAACCGTCAGCTAGGGCAGAAAGGAAGAGTTCAGGTACCTGTACTGTCGCTCCCTCCCATCCCCACCACCACCCCCGCAAAGGGAACAGCAGCTTGAGGGAAGGAATTAGGCCCCCTCAGCCCCTGCACTGCTTCTCCCATCAAATTAGCTAGCAAGCAAGCAAGCAAGCAAGCAAGCAAGCAAGCAAGCAAGCAAGCAAGCACACACACACACACACACACCTCTGTTGCATTGAATATACTGATCCACACACCGCTCATCACCTGATGTTGCCTTATACAGATTCAGACCACTTGGTCAATCCAGCTCCGTTTGGTCTGTTCGGACTGTCCAGTCTTGGGCAGAGGTTGGCCCCAGCTCTGCTAGTTGCAGCGGCTCAAGGCTGAACCTCTCACCTTCTGCGTGCAACACGCAGAGTCTTGGCTGCATTTAACACAAGAAAAGAGTTATTTTTATTAATAAAGATTTATATGCCACTTTTCTGGTGCTGAAAGTGGTATATACAACAATAGAAAATACAATATAATACACAATTAATGAAAGCATGAAATGAAACCAATTAAAGTGTCACTGGTGCAGAACCAATCAGTCGTGAATCTGTCTCTCGTTGTTGTCATGTGTGTTTTGACAACAAGAAGGCAGGCAAGCAGGCAGGCTGCACAAGAGAGAGAGATAGAACAGAACGTTTACAGGAAACAGGTTGCTTCCTGCTTCCTGTAAATGCTCTGTTCGCTTAAAGGAAGTTCTTTTAAGAAGATAAACGAAGGTAATGGGTACAGGGGGTGGTGATGCGGGAAGCACATCCAACCATGGATAAGTGGATCTGCAGATACAGCCCCAACCCCCAACCCCCCGTATTGCCATTCAGCCAATGATGAATTATATTTAGCCTTAAACAAAAATCTAGTCTATCTTTAAACAAAAAAGAGAATCTCCTGATCTTGACCAATTGGTTCAAAGTACAGAGAGCCCGATCCATCCAGGTTTTCCACGAAAACGTTTTCTTCCCTATTTTCAATTCAGGATTAACTCATAGTATTGGTATTATGTCTCCGCAGCCAGTTTCTGCAGTTCAGAGAGAACGCAAGAGCGCAGAGCCTCTTACGATGAGGAGCACTGGGCCAGAATCTTTCTCCGAGAGCCACAAGAAAAGGTGCCCTCACTCAGTGGTCCTTCCTTCACCTCAGAACATCCCAGGATCCATCCTTGGCATCTCCTATCACTATCAGGTCTGGGAAGGACCCCCACATGACCCCCTGGACAGCTCAGCGTGGACCAGGCCGAGCGAGAGAAACCGGAGTCTGACTCCGCATACAGCAGCTTCCTCTGTTCCCATACAAGGCGGAGACCCCCTGCGAACTGGGGGAAGAGGCACCATCTCGAAAGGGGTGGCTCTCTTACGTTGAGCAGAGGGAGAGCAACTGCCCCTGTTCAGCCCGGCAGAGCATCTTTTCCAGGGACTGCTGGTGTCTCCTTGCATCTTTCTGAGCTTGTGAGCCTTTTGGGAAGAAGGGAACCTTTGTTTTTCATTCATTTTGCTATATGGACCATTCTGTGCACTTTTCCTAATTGAAAAGTGGTTTGGAAATCCTCTAAATGGTAATATATTCACAAGATGGGGCTCCTGGTAATAGATTCCCTCCAGGAACTCCAGCCCGGTTCTCTGCCCAATTTCTCAAGATGTTTCCCCCCCCCCCCCAATCTGAGGCTTCTCTTTCCACCCTCTCCACATTGCATACAAACAAACAACAGATGCAATGAGCAATGAACTAAGCTTGCATCAGGGTCACCTCCCACGGAGACCACCACCACCATGTGCTCCACGCGAGGAGCCACCTTGAAAGAGTCTTCAGGAGCCACCACTGGTGCAGAGTGCGCACCCACCAGCTGTGGGGGAACAGAGGACAAGGTGAGGAAGGGAAAGAAAAGTAAAGAAGAGACACAGTTTGCCTAAGGAGAAAAAAAGTTGGGGAGATCTCAGGGGAGCAATCAGGATCCGCTGGGAGCAGCTGGTCCTTTCAAGAGGCGGGACCCAAAGTGCTCAGGTAGGGGGGCATTCAAGGCAACGGCCAGCAGCACCCTGAACTGAAAACACTCTGAGCCAATGAAGACGGATCAGGGTGCCAGACTCCGGGGGGGGGGGCTACCAGCAGTGAAGGAAACGACAGGAGAGGTGCTAGTTGGCTCGGACTTTCCCACTGAAAGGGGCTTAACGTCCCCTGCATTCTGCCCTGTGATTTTAGCTGTATTGCTACATTTTTAAAAAAAATCTTCTTATTTGTAAATAATCTAGTAATTGCTGGAAGATTAAAATTAAAAAAAGAGCAGAAGAGGAGGAATCAGCAGACCTGTTGACGTATGAATGACACCAAGACGTGTTTCAACACACACACACACACAAGCCCCCCAGTCAGAGGAGAGCCAGGTCTGGTAGCAGATTTTCCGTAAGGCTTTTGGGACTGGCCTTAGACCTTGTCTCTGCTGCAACCACAAACTGAAACACTCACATATGCGGCCCCCCCTTGCCCCCTCCACCCCCTCCCTCTGTCTCCCTTGGGTCAATATCTAGATTTCAATCCCCTCAGGGAGGGGTCTTTCACTCTTTGTGTACTGTGATTGTTGTGCACCCCCCACCTCACTGACCCATTAACCCCAGTAAGGTGGGTGTGCAGTTCTCAGGGCCAACGCGCCCAATGGGAGGTGCCACCACCCCTTTTAACAGCCAGTCTTCCAGGGGGCAGCGGAAGACTACAGGCTCACTCCCCAGCCCTTGGAAACTGGGGAGACCCCCATCTCCCAAGGTTGCAAGTCTCAAGGCTCTGGATTGCTTCCGTAGAGCAACTTGGTAGCCAAGGCAGGACTTAGCGGGATCAGACCCTTCACACACAGAGACAGACATCAGTCAGTAAATATACGATGGTGTATTAAAGAACAGAAATATGGTTACATGTACAGATCAGGCATTTAGGGCCCAATCCTATCCAACTTTCCAGCGGTGATGCAGCCGCAATGCAGCCCCAAGGTAAAGGAACAAATGTTCCCTTAGGCGGAGGAGGCTTCTGTGGTCCCCGCCCCCCCCTCCCAAGATGCAGCGCACGCCCCGTTGCCATGGCTGCACCGCACTGGAAAGTTGGATAGGATTGGGCCCTGTCTTACTTAAGAGAATAAATCCTGTTCACACACAATGCTAAACAAGAAAGCTTAAGCTCCTAGACTTACTGCTAACGCTCACCTGGACCAACTAGCTCCTGAGCGTGGGCAAAGAGGGGCTAGCCTCTTCCTCCTGTTGACGGACAGGGATCCGTGATGGAATGGCCAAAAAGCGCCGCAGAGCAGCCCCCTTCTGTCCCAGCAAGAGGCGTATATACCTGACAGGAAACGTCCAACCAACCAGAGGCTCAGACCAGCTGAAGCGTCCTGAAAATGAAGACCTCACCGGCTGATGCGAAGCTCTCGCCTTCCCCACTGGAGAATCCCAGCTGCATCTCCCGTTATTCTTCATTGGAGGGTTCTGCGCATGGCATGAAAGCCGCCTTCTCAGGGCTTCAGAGTTCGGCTGTTACCGAGAGGCCAACCAGTTGCTTCACGCCGTTTCAAACAGCACAATTTTCCCACAGAAGCTCAAAACGGTTCCTGCCTTACAAACTGGAATCGATCCTAGCCAGAGATTTTCCCATGTTCATCATGGTGATATACATTGATGGTGCTTTATAAATTAGTAGCTGACAACTCTATTTGCAATTGGCACCCAGAGATAAACTGCCTCTGAACCTGGAACTTCAATTTAGATGGCATTGCTAATAACCCTTTATAGACTTTTTTTGGTCAGGAATTGCCTAGAAATCTCGGGTTGTGATCCAGCCCTCTAACCACCACGTCATGCGGACCCTGAAGCCATTTAACAAGGCAGAAGAGGAGCCCTGTCGGATCAGACCAAGGACCTACCTGGGCTGGCCCAGCAATCCGTTTCCACAATAGCCAGCCAGAAACAAACAAGCAGGCGCAACAGCAACAGCCTCCCCTCGAATGGACCCCCCCCCAGCACCCTAAAATTCAGAGGCATCCTGCTAACAAGTGCAGTGGCTCCAGCTCCACTCTGACAGTATCCAACAGCCATCAGACCTGGCCACAGACCCAGGATGGACTTCAGTTTTCTCGTGAGTGTCCACTCGGTGGCAAGCCCGGATCAGCTTCCACGTCATGTGTGGACACGGTCTGGTCCTCAGTTCCTACCCTGCCAGGGCTTGTGCCACCCTGCATGGAAGAACCCTGCTGTGCCTGAGCCTTCTGCTCCCCCCCCCCAGAGCTCCTCCTGCTCCGACCTCAGCTGACCCCCAGGAGCCTCAGCAAGGAATCTGTCTGCAGGGCAACCCACAGATTTGGCCAACAAGGAAGTGCATGACTTGGAACGTAAGGAAAGTCCAGCCGGATCACGCCAAAGCGGCTCATCTAGTCTACCACCCTGTTTCCCAAAGTGGCCCCACCAGCTGCCTCTGGGACGCCCTGAAGCAGGACAGAAAGGTCTCTCTAGCCCCACTGCTCCCCTGCACCTGGGATTCAGAGACACGCTGACTGTCGCTGGACCCAGAGGTCCCACACAGCCATCAGGACTCGTAGCCCCACGGACAGACCTGTGTCCTCCCTGAATGGGTCCAACCCCCTTGTGGCCTCCTCTTCCTCCCCAAAACGAGGGAGCTCACCATCGGACCATGCTCAGAAAGGAAAGATGGGAGAAGGGTCTTCTTCAATGCAGGGGTTCGTTTTGCCAATGTCTAACAGAGGAACAGCTCCTTCATGGATCATTGCCTTGTCGTGGCGAAGGGGCTTGCGTAACTCAATGAAGCCATGAGCTATGCCGTGCAGGGACACCCAAGACGGACAGGTCGTAGCAGAGAGTTCTGACTAAAAGTGATCCACTGGAGAAGGAAATGGCAACCCACTCTAGTAACCTTGCCAAGAAAATCCCATGAATAGTACCAAAAGGCTAAAAGATATGACGCCGGAAGATGAGACCCTCAGGTCGGAAGGTGTCCAATATATACTACTGAGGAAGAGCGGAGGACTATTCCAAGTAGACCCAGAAAGAGTGAAGCGGCTGGGCCAAAGCCAATAGGACGTCCAGCTGTGGATGTGTCTGAGGTTGAAAGGAAAATCCAATGCTGCAAGGAGCAATACTGCTTAGGAACATGGAATGTGAGGTCTATGAATCAAGGCAAGCTGGATGTGGTCAAAAATGAGATGATAAGATTGAACATTGACATCTTGGAATCAGCGAACTAAAATGGACGGGCATGGGCGAATTTAAGTCAGGTGACCATCATATCTACTACTGTGGGCATGAATCCCTTAGAAGAAATGGAGTAGCCCTCCTAGTCAATAAAAGAGTGGGAAAGGCAGTACTGGGGTGCAACCTCAAAAACGACAGAATGATTTCAGTTCGAATCCAAGGCAAACCATTCAACATTACAGTAATCCAAGTGTATGCCCCAACCACGGATGCCGAAGAAGATGAAGTTGACCGGTTCTATGAAGACCTACAACACCTTCTAGAACTAGCACCCAAAAAAGATGTCCTTTACATCATAGGAGACTGGAATGCTAAAGTAGGAAATCAAGAAATAAACGGAACAACAGGCAAGTTTGGCCTTGGAGCGCAAAATGAAGCAGGGCAAAGGCTAACGGAGTTCTGTCAAGAGAACACGCTGGTCATAGCAAACACTCTTTTCCAACAACACAAGAGGCGACTCTACACATGGACATCACCAGATGGTCAATACCGAAACCAGATAGATTATGTGCTTTGCAGCCAAAGATGGAGAAGCTCTATACCAGTGGTGGCCAACCTTTCAACATGAATGCTGGCCCTTTAAATGGTTGCATAGGGGAAGGCATTTCAACAGGTGCAGCTGCTTTAGCAGCACCATCAGCACTTGCAGCTGCCAAGATTCTGTCTTCTACACAACTCTTAAGAACACAGTAGCCCTAATGGTGGAAGGTTGGCCACCCCTGCTCTATACAATCAGTAAAAACAAGACCTGGAGCTGACTGTGGCTCAGATCATGAGCTTCTTATTGCAAAATTCAGACTTGAACTGAAGAATGTAGGGAACACCACTAGAACAGTCAGATATGACCTAAACCATATCCCTTATGAGTATACAGTGGAGGTGAAGAATAGATTTAGGGCATTAGACCTGGTAGACAGAGTGCCTGAAGAACTATGGACGGAAGTTCGTAACATTGTACAGGAGGCAGCAACTAAAACCATCCCAAAGAAAAAGAAATGCAAGAAAGCAAAGTGGCTGTCAGATGAGGCTTTACAAATAGCTGTGGAAAGAAGGAATGCAAAAAGCAAAGGTGAAAGGGAAAGATATAAACAACTGAATGCAGAGTTCCAGAGAATAGCAAGGAGAGATAAGAAGGCCTTCTTAAATGAACAATGCAAGGAAATCGAGAAAAACAACAGAATGGGGAGGACTAGAGATCTCTTCAAGAAAATTGGAGATATCAAGGGAATGTTTTGTGCAAAGATGGGCATGATAAAGGACAAAAAAGGCAAGCACCTAACAGAAGCAGAAGAGATTAAGAAGAGATGGCAAGAATAAACAGAAGAACTATTCAAGAAAGATCTGAATGTTCCTGATGACCACGCTGGTGTGGTCACTGACCCAGAGCCGGACATCCTAGAGAGTGAAGTCAAGTGGGCCTTAGGTAGCATTACTAACAACAAAGCTAGTGGAGATGATAATATCCCAGCTGAGCTACTTAAAATCCTAAATGATGATGCTGTGAAAGTGCTGCACTCAATATGCCAACAAATTTGGAAAACTCAGCAGTGGCCAAAGGATTGGAAAAGGTCACTTTACGTTCCAATTCCAAAGAAGGGCAGTGCCAAAGAGTGTTCAAACTACCGTACAATTGCACTCATTTCACATGCTAGCAAGGTTATGCTCAAAATCCTACAAGCTAGGCTTCAGCAGTACGTGGACCGAGAACTACCGGACGTACAAGCTGGGTTTCGAAGAGGCAGAGGAACTAGAGATCAAATTGCGGTGGATCATGGAGAAAGCACGAGAGTTCCAAAAAAACACCTACTTCTGCTTCATTGACTACGCAAAAGCCTTTGATTGTGTGGATCACAACAAACTGTGGCAAATTCTTAAAGAGATGGGGGTACCAGACCACCTTACCTGTCTCCTGAGAAACCTGTATGCGGGTCAAGAAGCAACAGTTCGAACCGGCCATGGAACAACTGATTGGTTCAAAATTGGGAAGGGAGTACGGCAAGGCTGTATATTGTCACCCTGCCTATTTAACTTATATGCAGAGTACATTATGAGAAATGCAGGGCTGAATGAATCACAAGCCGGAATCAAGATTGCCGGAAGAAATATCAACAACCTCAGATATGCAGACGATACCACCCTAATGGCAGAAAGTGAAGAAGAACTAAAGAGCCTCTTGATGAGAGTGAAAGAGGAGAGTGCAAAAGTTGGCTTGAAACTCAACATTAATAAAACTAAGATCATGGCATCGGGTCCCATCAATTCCTGGCAAATAGAAGGGGCAGAAATGGAAGCAGTAACAGATTTTACTTTTCTGGGCTCCAAGATCACTGCAGACGGAGACAGCAGCCATGAAATTAAAAGACGCTTACTCCTTGGAAGGAAAGCTATGGCAAACTTAGACAGCATAATAAAAAGCAGAGAGATCACCATTCCAACAAAAGTTCGTATAGTCAGGGCGATGGTGTTCCCAGTAGCAATGTATGGTTGCGAGAGTTGGACCATAAGGAAGGCTGAGCGCCGAAGAATAGATGCTTTTGAACTGTGGTGCTGGAGAAGACTCCTGAGAGTCCCTTGGACTGCTAGGAGATCAAATCAGTCAATCCTAAATGAAATCAACCCTGACTGTTCCCTGGAAGGACAGGTACTAAGGCTGAAACTCAAATATTTTGGCCACCTAATGCGAAGAGAGGACTCTCTTGAGAAGACTCTGATGCTGGGAAAGATTGAAGGCAAAAGTAGAAGGGGAAGGCCAAGGATGAGATGGTTAGACAGCATCACCGATGCAACAAACATGAAAATGAGCGAACTCGGGAAGATAGTGGAGGACAGGAAGGCCTGGCGAGATATGGTTCATGGGATCACGAAGGGTCGGACACGACTTAACGACTGAACAACAACAACAACAACAGAGGAAACACGAGAGTAGGGGGTAGGGGTTCAGAGTGCCTCTGTATGGGTTCAATAATGCATCGTCAGCTAGAAGCTCTGACTTTCCACATCCTAATCATTTATATGGCTCTTCACCTCTGTAGATTTGTTGATGAACTATAAGGAATGAGTGAAACTCTTTACGGACTCCGAACACGTATTCCCCTTTATGGAATGCTTGAAGTCAATTCTGAGCTCCACTTGATATATGGCGATATGGATTCTTCACTTTGTGAGTTCTCTGATGCTCAGACAGACTTGAGCTCCAACTGAAACTCTTTCCACACTCCAAACACTGATATGATTTCTCCTCTGTGTGGGTTCTTTGATGTATAGTAAATTTTGCACTCTCACTGAAGCTCGTTCCACACTCCAAACATTTATACGGTTTCTCCCCAGTGTGGATTCTTTGATGGAAAGTCAGGTTTGAGCTCATGCTGAAGCTCTTTCCACACTCCAAGCATTTTATGGTTTCTCCCCTGTGTGGGTTCTTTGATGTACAGTCAAGCTTTTCCTGTCAATAAAGATCTTTCCACACTCCAAGCACTGATATGGTTTTTCCCCTGTATGGGTTCCTTGATGTATAGTAAATTTTGCACTCTCACTGAAGCACTTTCCACACTCCAAGCATTGATATGGTTTCTCCCCTGTGTGGATTCTTAGATACACAGTCAGGCTTGAGCTCAGACTGAAGCTCTTTCCACACTCAAAGCATTGATATGGTTTCTCCCGTGTGGGTTTTTTGATGCACAGCCAGGCGTGAGCTCCGAATGAAGCTCTTTCCACACTCCAGGCATTTATACGGTTTCTCCCCTGTGTGGCTTATTTGATGGACAGTAAGATGTCCAGATTCAGTGAAGCTCTTTCCACACTCCAAGCATTTATATGGTTTCTCCCCTGTGTGGGACCTTTGATGTACAGCCAGGCCTGAGCTCTGACGGAAGTTCTTTCCACACTCCAAGCACTGATATGGTTTTTCCCCTGTATGTATTCTTTGATGCTCAGTCAGGCTTTTCCTTTCACTGAAGCTCTTTCCACACTCCAAGCATTTATAGGGTTTTTCCCCTGTGTGGGTTCTTTGATGCACAGTCAGTCTTTTCCTTTCACTGAAGCACTTTCCACACTCCAAGCATTGATATGGTTTTTCCCCTGTGTGGGTTCTTCGATGCATAGTAAGGCTTGAGCTCACACTGAAGCTCTTTCCACATTCCGTGCATTTATATGGTTTCTCCCCTGTGTGGGTTCTTCGATGCATAGTAAGGCTTGAGCTCACACTGAAGCTCTTTCCACATTCCGTGCATTTATATGGTTTCTCCCCTGTGTGGGTTCTTCGATGCACAGTAAGGCCTGAACGCCGACTGAAGTTCTTTCCACACTCCAAGCACTGACATGGTTTCTCCCCTGAGTGAGTTCTTTGATGCATAGCCAGTCCAGCGTTCTGACCAAAGCTCTTTCCACACTCCAAGCATTTATAGGGTTTCTCCCCTGTGTGGATTCTTTGATGCACAGCCAGTCCGGTGCTCTGACTGAAGTTCTTTCCACACTCGAAGCATTTATAGGGTTTCTCTCCAGTGTGGGATCTTTGATGCACTGCCAGTCCGTTGCTCTGACTGAAGCACTTTCCACACTCAAAGCATTTATATGGTTTCTCCCTGGTGTGGATTCCTTGATGTACAGTCAGGTGTGATCTCACACTGAAGCTCTTTCCACACTCCAAGCATTGGTATGGTTTCTCCCCTGTGTGGGTTCTTTGATGCACAGTTAGGCTTGCGCTCTGACTGAAGCTCTTTCCACACTCCAAGCACTGATATGGCTTTTCCCCTGTGTGGCTTCTTCGATGCACAGTCAGAGCTGAGCTACGACTGAAGTTCTTTCCACACTCCAAGCATTGATATGGCTTCTTCCCTATGTGGTCTCTTTGATGTGTTCCTAGTTCTGATTTACTACTGAAGTTCTTTGCAAATTGAGGGAATTTCTGTTGCCTCTTTTCAGTTCCTTTTGCTAGGTTGACTGGGATGACACTGAAATCTCCGCCCTGATGACCATCAGATTTATCTCCCCAGTTTTCTGCCTGGTTTCCCTCCTGCTTCCTTGATCTTTCTTGATGCACTGCTTTCTCCCTTTCGTTTATCTTTTTATGGGAAGTAAAACGAGTGCTTTTACTGCAGTTCGTTTTCCACTTAGAACATTTAGATGATTTCTTTCCTGTGTGGATTTTGCTGTGTTTAGTAATGTTAGATGTACAAGGAATTCTGTCCCCCTGCAAAGGACACTTGTTCCTTCTCTTCCCTTTGAGAGGTTCCTGTTCGATCAGGGTTTCATGTATTTCATTATCCTGACAAACAACTGACTTAGTCCCCCAGACAGGTGCTGGGTTTCCCTCCTGCCTTTCGGATCCATCCTGGTCTCTATCAGTCACTTCCTGTAGGTCACGCGTGGTCGTTTCCGGCGACACCCCACGTGGCTCCCTCTGATCCTCACTGTCTTCTCTGTTGCTTCCTGGGACAGAGAGAGAACTTTGATTAGCAGTGCAACACAGAAATGGAACCAAGAACGCACACACCTAGGTGTATATACTCAGAAGTAAACCCCAGTGGATTCAGTGGACTGACTCCCAGGAAAGGATGGATAGGATTGCAGCCCTGGGCAGTGACCAACTCTCAATAAGCTGTTCTGCCTGAGTAGAAAATCATTTTGTACACTGGGGCTTGTCGGTGAGTGGCAATAAATAATAAACGAGCCTGAGCACTAACAGACAAAGCAGCCCAGAGGAACAGTTCCTCACAGGCCGGAGATCGGTCGGGGCACAGCTTCAATACCCCGTCTCGATGGTGCTCGTGCTGCTGTCAGGACAGGCTCAGCCTAACCTTGATCTGAACCAAGCAGTTGCTGCACCTACGTGAAAGGAGAAACAGGCAGGAGACAAGATCTGGGAGGAGACCGATAGAAGCCGCGAGGTCCAAAAGTCAAGTGGAATATTCCTCTACAACCTCTTGGAGGACTCAGACATAACACAAAGGGCCTCCGCTCTACGTGTGTGTGTGTGTGTGTGTGTGTGTGTGTGTGTGTGTGTGTGTGTGTGTGTGTGTGTGTGTGAGAGAGAGAGAGAGAATGTGTGGCTGTGCACATCAACCTTGCAACAGATGAACATGCGCTGCACCTTCTCCCCCAACTTGGTCTCTGTGCGTAACTCCCGCAACGTGCATGATACACTTCTCCTCCGCTGCAATGACTCCAAACTGAGCACCACAGGATCTAACAGAAGTTCCCTTACCAAAGAGACCACTGTGCTGGGCAGACATGTCGGTGAAATTCTATGCCGCCATAGCCACGCCACCGGCACAACTCCACCAGCGTGGAGCTACAATGGGACAGAGGCACGAGTGCGATGGATGGGGAGGTGGAATGTCAAATCCTATTCCCCACTCAGATCCCAGTCAAATAGTACTAATTGGAATCAACGTGGAACAAAACATTACTGCTCTCCTCTCTCCACCCCACCTTCGGATCCAACTTTTGGGGCAAAAGCCCTGTGAGGGCCCTTTTCCAAAGGTGGCGTGGTGTTGAGGATCTTTCCCCACGACAGAAACTTCCCTCCCTTCTGGGATGAGTCAGCACAGTACAGCTCTGCCGGTTTGACCTCATCGCATGGAAGCCGCGACAGCAGCTGGGCTCCTGCGTTTGCTGGGTGTGGTTGATTTGGGACTGTCTGCTCTCAGGGTCTGGCGTCCTTTGAGGAGGTTGTGATGCGGAGAGGGAAGTGGAGGGCCAGAGCGCCAGTCGCTCCAATCACATTGCCGTTAAGCTGCTGTCGTGGCTTGCAGGCGAGGAGACCACAACGGCACAGCTGTACTTTGCTGACTCCCCCTTCGCAGGGCCCACATACCCCAGAAAGGAGGGGAGTTCCTGTTGTGGGGAAGGGCCCCCAGTCAGCCAATACCCTCTGAGCTGAAGCTACTGCTGAGTTAAGTACTACTGAGTGCATAAAACAAGTTACCTGCCAACTTCTCTTCTTCCTGGAGACCCTGGAAAAACGCAGACTCCCCTTCTTCCAGCTGGGAAATGAAGGCAGGTTTGGGAAACTCCTCTGAGAAGGAAACAAGGAGATGAAATTCTTCCGTCTACAACATATCCCGGCTTTCCCAAGCAACCTGATCCTAGGCTGACCCCCACCTATGACGAACATGGTCAAATCACTGGCTAGGTCTGACTCCATCTTGCAGGCCAGAAGCCATTTGAAGCTGCTGTCCCAGTGTTAGTCAAGGAGCTTAGCTTTCTTATTTTAGTACTTAATGTGTAAGTATTTATTCTCTGAAGTAACTAACTGCCTTTCAGTAGCGTGTAACTGTCACGGTTTTTGCTCTCTCAAACCATCCTTACACCCCTGCCCCCCACCTCACTGGCATAACAACTCCCAGCGAGTCAGAGATGCATGTTCTCCACAGGTTCCCGTGAACTCCTCCATCTCAAACGCCACAACCCTCCATGAGATAGCGGTGTACAGTCCACAGGGCAAATGTCCCTCATGGTAAGGACAGGTCCTTGCGCACCCCCCCCCCTTACTGGCCAATTCCCCCAGCCGGATGGGTGTGCGGTTTTCTCAGGGCCAACGCACCCTACGGTAGGTGCCACCACCCCTTTTAACTGCCAGTCCTCCAGCTAAGGGGAAGCAGAAGTCCTACAGGCCAACTCCCCAAGCCTTGGAAACACTGAGTCCCTGAACTCCAGGGACTCCAGCCCCAAGGCTCTGGTTTGCTTTGGTACTTTGACTGAGTGACCCAGGCTGGACCTAGATGGATCAGTTCCTTAGTTTCCACCCTCCCCCCACCCCCTGGGGCTGTTTTTGGCCCTTCAGAATGCGGTGTTGTGTCACCCGGCGCATGGCTTCCAGGTGAGTCACATGGCAGGGGCGGGGCTTCGCCCGGGGGGGGGCATCATCTCGGCCCTGCCACCCCCGTAGAGGGCAGTGTCACTACGATACTGGGTCTGACTTAGGGGAAGGCGGATTCCCTCTGTCCCCGAACACTGAGAATGCCTCTCCAGGCAAGCGCAGGCTGGGATTCCTTGACGGCAGTGTTTCTCAAAGTTCTTTGAGTGCTTGCAAGGGCAAGGTCAGCGGCGGGGAGCGCCGCCGCAAAAAGTTTTAAAACTCAATTTGTGACTTATCAGGGGTTTGGAGAGGCCTGAGCTACCTTCTGCAGCCCCCCCCCCCCAAGCTTCAGATCGTCACTCTGCTGCGACTTACAAACACTTCCGTTTTCGCAAAAAAACAGAAATGATTGTAAATTGCCGCGGAGCAGCGAGCTGAAGCTCAGGGGGGTCTGCGGTGGGTAGCACAGGCCTCCCCAAATCCTCTGGAGGGCTCCAAGACCCCCAGTAAGTTGCATTTAAAAACGTTTTTGCGGCGGCGATCCTCGGGTTCTCCGCCATGCTGTCCCCGCCCCTCAAGGGGGCAGCTTTTGGTTCCAATGGTGGGTCGCGACCTATCACTTTGAGAACTACTACTTTACGGAATGATATAGGGAGTTCAGCTGGGGGCTTCCAGGCGTAAAAGCTCTGCCTCAACAAAGCAGGTTTCATAAGAAGAAAAAGTCTCATGATCCGGGACTAGAGAAAACCAAGGGAAGGATGACTTAAGTGGCTGGTTCCTCTGTTCGTGTCCGATGCCCAAATAGGGCTGGCAAAATGGAAGGTTTCAAAGGCCTTTGTTGACAACATGACAGACCAGGTCCAAGATGGCATCAGTCACAAGCCCAGTAGGGGATCCAGCAAATGGATGTGGCTCTTGGTATCAGGAGGAGATAAAACTACTCTTGACTCCTGGCTCTACTTCTACTGAAACTCAAAACCTCCCACATGAGTAACTGGATTAGAACTCCCATCATGCTCCAAGTGCAACAGGCCAATCAGAGCCCAGCGTCTCTCTGGGGTCATCAGGCAC
This sequence comes from Plestiodon gilberti rubricaudatus, assembly GCA_026170595.1. Classification (NCBI taxonomy): domain Eukaryota; kingdom Metazoa; phylum Chordata; class Lepidosauria; order Squamata; family Scincidae; genus Plestiodon; species Plestiodon gilberti. The sequence continues at coordinate 262,321,318 of JANXHW010000002.1, read as the reverse complement.
AGGCGATGCGTAACCACACCCCTTGCAGGTAGGCCTGATGATTCCCACATTCCCCTGGAGAGACATGAAAAATCCCTCCAGCAGCAGCACCTGATCCTGGTCGAACCATCAGTTAATGAGCTAAAACGATGGATCCCTACTCAGTCATGAAGCTTCCTGGGTGGCTGTGAGTCGGTCACTATCTCTCAGCCTCACCCTACCTCACAGTGTTGTTGTGAGGACAAAAGGAGGGAAGGAACCATGTACACCACCCTGAGCACCCTGGACGAAGGTCGGTATAAAAATGTGAAAAATAAATAAATATGCAGAGGAAGGAGAATGTCAACCTGTGACAAACACTGTCAGTTACGAGCGGCTCATTTGCAGGCTGGGCAGGTCTGCTTAGATTTTTGTACTGTTCACAATGGATTTCTGGATCTAGACAGTTCTATCCTGCCATTTATATTTATTTATTTCATCCCCAAAGAGAATATCAGGCCAAGCTCGATTCTGCAACAGGGAGGCACAGCAGGCATGCCGAGGGCACAAGTTCTAGCCCCCCCACACACCCCACTACTATGGTGCAATCCTGACACGGAGAAACAAGAAGAGGAACTCATGCCTTTGATTCCTACATACCAGGGAGAAAGGGCATTCTTACCCAGATCCTGGTCGAACCATCATTTAATGACCTAAAACGCTGGATCCCTACTCAGTCATGAACCTTCCTGAGTGGCTATGAGTCGGTCACTATCTCTCAGCCTCACCCATGTGCATCACTGGAGCATGGCGGGGGGGCGGACCGCCGGGGGGTTGACATGCGCAAAGGGTGACGCGCGCACCACCTTCGCTCCAGGAGAAGGCCTCGGAGCATCCGCCCCGGGTGGCGGGCTGCAGCCTTCTGACAAGGCCCAATGCGGCGACACGTTCCGAGGGCAAAAGGGCAGCCCTTGCCCTCAGAAATGGTCTGTGCATGTGCGAAAAACCTAAAAGTTCACGTATTTCCGCATTGGGCCTCGTCAGAAGGCTCCGGACCGCCGGAGGATGACGACACTCGGAGCCGGCAGCAGCGGAGGTAAGTACTTCAGGCGGTGCGGGTGCACGGGGGGCGGCGTGCGCCCCTGCTCTGGGCAGCGCGCGGCCTAGTGACGCCACCCTACCTCACAGGGTTGTTGTGAGGATAAAAGGAGGGAAGAAACTATGTACACCACCCTGAGTTCCTTGGAGGAAGGTCGGTATAAAAATGTGAAAAATAAATAAATAAATATGCAGAGGAAGGAGAATGAGGAGGCGTGACAAACACTGTCAGTTACGAGCGGCTCATTTGCAGGCCGGGCAGGTCCCACACTGGAGGTTGTTGTACTGCAACGTGAATGAAGCATCCTCGGCACGGGCGTCACTGGAGCGCGGCGGGGCGGGCGGGCCACCAGGGGGTGATGCAAAAAGCCCTCAAAACGGGTCTGCGCATGCGCGAAAATCCGGGAAATATCCGGATTGACGCGCTGCCTGGGCCTTCTTTCAGAAGGCCCTGGAGCGCCGACGGGGTTGGACGCTCCGAGGCCGGCTCCCAGGCCGGCCTCGGAGCGTCCGGAGGGGGGCGACGCGACGCGGGGGAGCCGGGTGGCCCCCTCCCCCCGCGCTGATAACGTCGCGCCACTGGGGGGGTGACGCGCGTCTAGTGACGCCAGTGATCCGCGGGATTTATGGTTATAAAAGCAACAGTTTATAAAATGTTAAAATCTGTACTGAAAATATGTAAACGACTTTACAAGTCTCATTAAAATCACACATGTGAATAAAAATACTTTAAAAGTCGACAATTTAACATGCAATAAAAACATTTCAAAACCTATTTCAGCATAACGTTTCTTTCATTATCTATTAACTTTATCAAATGCGAAAAAAGCCTGAGCAGGCAGGAAGATGGTAAAAACTCATTGCAGTCCTGCTGCTACATTTAAAGAAGATTTTGGCGCGCATTTTTCCTGTGGATTTCTCCCGCATTTTTTTGTACTGTTCACAATGGATTTCTGGATCTAGACAGTTCTATCCCGCCATTTATATTTATATCTTTCATCCCCAAAGAGAATGTCAGGCCAAGCTCAGCTCTGCAACAGGGAGGCACAGCAGCCATGTCCATGGCACAAGTTCCAGCCCCACACACCCCACTTCTATGGTGCAATCCTGACACTGAGAAACAAGAAGTGGAGCTCATGCCTTTGACTCCTACATATCAGGGAGAAAGGGCGTCCTTACCCAGAGAGGCCACGATCCCGTAGTTCTCCAGCATGACTTCCCTGTACAGAGCCTTCTGGCCCGGATCCAGCAGAGCCCCCTCCTCCTCCGTGAAGCGCACAGCCACCTCCTCGAAGGACACCGGACCCTGGATGGAGAAAACAGTCTCTGCTAAAAAAAATAACATCCTACCCTTTTGACACAACACCCACCTACTCTTTTGCTCAGTCTGAAAACAGAAATTAAGCTGAGGGCAACTGGGTATTTTCCTGCAGGATATTTGGCAAATCAGACCAGTGGGTTGCCTGGGCTTTTTCTTCTTTCTTTTCTGATGGAACAAAGGCCGCCTCGAGGAGATGTGCGGGGTCCTGAAGGAAACACCACATCGCGCTCCGTGTGATCATCACAGCTACCAGATTAGCCCAAGAGGCAGGGCGACTTACCTGTCCTTGAAATGTAATTTAACCTCCTCTTCATTATACCTGGTACAGTAATCGTATAGATACATTTTTGTAAACTTGGGAGACGACCCAGCCCACGAATCATTTTGGTTGCTCTCTTCTGCACCTTTTCCAGTTCCATTATCTCCTTTTTGAGATATGGCTACCGGAATTAGACGCAATACTCCAGGTGTGGTCTTACCATCGATTTGTTCAATGGCATAATAATATTTGCTGTTTTAGTCTCAATACCCTTACCAATCAGAAGCATGAAATTGTCCTTCTTCACAGCCACCGCACACTGGGTCGATACTTTCATCAAGCTGTCCACCAGCACTATAGGATCTCTGTCTTGATCCATCACAGACAGGTCAGTACCCCGCAGGTTCTCACCACTGGTACTTCTGCCGACTGCAGGTGGTACTCGGACTGCTGGAACCCCGCTCCAACGTGGCACTTTCAGTGGCGCATTTTTGCTCCCAAGAGTCTCCTGCCTTTTGGTGGAGTCTCTCAGGAAAGTTGAGAAGGGTCCTCCCATCCGCCCAGAGCCTCCTACCTGCATTTTTGGGCCTCCAAAAACCTGAAAACCTAGAAGTTACTGGCAATGATGTCATTGCCAGTCACTTCCGGTGGTACGCAGCAGGAGAGTGGCGCCAGAGGGTGACCTTGGCCGAGAAGGGGTTGAGAACCCCTGCGGTAGCAAATATGTGAAGTTTTGATTTCCTGCCCCAATGTGCATTACTTTACACTTACTTACATGCAGGCCATATTTCTCAAAGACTCTGGTCAAGCCTCAAACTCTGGTGTACGTGGTTCCCCCCCCCCTTCTCCAGCCGTCACGTATCATGGGAGGAGGAAGATAATCTCACATTGTGTCTCCATTGAACCCCGTAACCCTCTCTACGCATCTCCTGTCTGTATTTACAGTTTGCGTTTGCCCTCAGTGATTCCAACTTCAGTCATCTCTGTATCTTGTATCAAACCATCCGCATTTCAGCTGTCCTACTGCACCTGTGTCCTGCACGGAGCCAAGGTAACCCTCATCTCAAGATGCCAGTCACCCCCCTGGCACTGCTGTTTGGTGACCATTTAGCGGATGATGAAGCAACCCTGTATACCTACATCCCGATCAGAAACAAAGAATCGTCTGGCCATTCACACACCAAGGTACGTACAGTATGCTTCCTTCAGGGTCTGGAAGATAGGCCCAAGCTGTTTTTTGCACATTGCCCTGGTGACCTGCCCCTTACCTGAGCAGGCTGCAGAGTTGCCAGTTCTGTTCCATGGAAAGGAGGAGACAGTCTGGAACGTGGCCCCGACGCCATTCCGCTGCCTGTGAGGGGGACAAAGGTGATGGGGAGAGGTTTACCCTTCATGGGTTTTTTTTTTCTTCAAACTTCACTTTCTTGTGCAATTTGACACTATTTTCTTATTGGCTCCATATCTCAGGGTTCTGATCCAGAAGTGCCCCGGTGGGGTGAGCCCCACACATGTGGTTCCCCATTCTTCAAATTCTTCCTTCCGCCACCACGTCTCAGTCTCTGCCTGTCTAGCCACCTCCCCTCCTCGAAATCTCCTTGCAAAACCGGCTCCTTCAAAACTGGCCCACCAAGAACCACCTTCCCTGCGTCAAATCAGCCCTCCTGCTGCCGTCCTCTTGTGCAGCCGGGTCCCTAAGACGGAGATTGAGCGGGGAACCAAGAGACAACAAGCCCTCAGCCTCACAGCCTCCTCCTCGCTGTCCCACTCCCAGTAGCCCGTTCTGCTCTACTATGGGGAAGCCAGTCTCTGTTGGTGAGGTTTGGATATAGGAGCACTTTTTCAGGAACCGAACGCCCTGCTTGCATTTCAGTGGAGGCAGCTCACACAGGCCAGCGAGGGTGGCTCAGGGGCGTCAGCGCAAGATCAGCAAAAAGCCCTGCAGTGGAATGAAGGGATGCCGTTTCTCTGCCAATTTTTGTGCGGGGGGAAATGCGGGGGAAATGTCATTGCCCACTTGGGCAATGCCCCAACTCTTCGGCAAACGATCGCTGCCCAAGTCCTGCCTATTGCCAAAGCTTGCCCGCCTTCTGCATGCCGTGTTCATAGACTCTGCAATGGGCAGCTTACCTACAAACTCCCGGGTTCCCTTAGATCATCAGGCACAGGTGCTGGAAGGGCCCTTTTCAGCCGCAAAATCCAGCCCACATGCCCCTTTTAAAACCAGGAGCAAAGACACTTACAACCATTCAAACAGTGAAACAATTTTAAAGATATGACTTACATGAAAAATAGAACGCACTTAAAAAGCACCCATCCCCTCAATAGTGTAGCTAGAGTGGGAGGGGGGGTTGCGCTAAGTGACCAGAACCACCAGAACCAGGGGACATGCACTAAAATTGAGTGGAGGGAGAGTTAGAACGGATAAAAGAAAATATTTCTTTACCCAGTGTGTAATTCATCTGTGGAACTCCTTGGCACAGGATGTGGTGATGGCACCTGGCCTAGATGCCTTTAAAAGGGGTTTGGACAGATTCATGGAGGAAAAGACCATCACAGGTTACAAGCCATAAGCAACCTCCTGGTTTTAGAAGTAGGGTTTCTCTGTGCCAGGTGCAGGGGAGTGACAGCAGGAAACAGGTTATCTTGTTGACTTGTGCTCCCTGAGGTATCTGGTGGGGCCACTGTGTGATACAGGAAGCTGGACTAGATGGGCCTTTGGCCTGATCCAGCAGGGCTGTTCTTATGTTCTTATGTAAGTGGTGCAAGACGGCGCAACACACCATGTAAGCAACCCCCCCCCACTCGCTGCCAGAGCCAATCCAGGCAGCAATGCGCAGGCACTCACCAAACCAAAGGAGTCTCCTGCGCTGTCTGGCCACTTACACGATGAGCTGCACCGTCTTGCGCCACTTAGCGTGTGCCCCCCCTCTAGCTACGCTACTGCACCCCCTCCAGTGTCCCTACCACATCCGGCTCCGGTTTCCATCGGTTTCAGTGCTGAGTGGCCCCTTCTGGCCATTTTGGCTCCGGCTTTTTCACTGCCCCTGTCAACCCCCCAGCGCCGCAGTGGGACCCGTGCCCGGCTATTCCGTGCCCTAGGCCAGGCGAACTACTTGCCCCTCCCCACAGAAATTGCCAACTTCAATAGTCAAAAACAGATGTCTTGTAGGAAACATGAAAAGCACAACACTGACTGGAAACGGCCACATTTCTTTTAAAGGGCAAGACTAGAATAAGTCTAACAGCCCCTGCAAGGTCAGCTCTGCGCCACGAGGAGATCTGCGCTCCAGTCTAGGCGGCTGCTCAGTCGGCCACCAGCAGAAGTACTGCAAGCCATCCATCCATCCAGCAGGGGGGGGGGAGGAGGAAATGTCATGAGCCAGATAGTTGGACTTCTTCTCAGCCCCCCCTTCCCTTCACTGGCTGCCTCTTGGGCCGGGGGGGGGCTTCTCTCCCACTCCCACTCCCACCCCTCTCTGTTCCTTCCTTCCCACTCCCCGCAGCCCCCCTGGGACTCCCCTGGGCTGATGACGGAGGCAAAGGAAGAGGGCGGAGCAGGAAAGTACCTTCTACTCCACTCATTCCGCCCTCCCCCCCCCATTCACCCCTCTAGGAATTCGGAGTCGCTCCTTAAAGTTGCCTCTGGGAAAGATGTTCGTTTCAGAGAGGGAGGGGAGGCTTTTCTCACGGAGCTGCGAAGCTGCGCTGTCTGCTCGGAGCCCCCCTCCGTGCGTGGGCAAAACGACGCTCCCTCCATCCCTTCCCCCCCCGACTTGCAGCGGGACGTTCCCGATCTGCTGGAGACGCGCAGGGAGGAAGAGGACGGCAGGCAGCAGGTTGCGGCCGCGCACCGGCGGCGAGGTTTCCACGGCCTGTCCTGGGGCCTGTTTTGTGTGTGCGCCGTTAATGCAATTTGCATTATGCGTTATGCAAAAGTGCCGGTAGTTTGGAGAACCTCCCCAGACCCCGGGGAGGAAAGACCCGACCGTACCTCTTTCCAGAAAGGGCAGCTCCTCCTCCTCTGCGGTCCACGGCGGGACCTCCGCTGTCCCGGAGCGGGCGAGCGGCCCCGCCGGCGCCTCACCTCCGGCGGCCCCTCTCTGGCCCTCCCGCTGCTGCTGGTGCCTCTCCGTTCCCTCAGCGGGGGAGACCGATCCCCGAGCGAGGACTGACTCGCTCGCTGCACCGAGAGTCGCTCTGTGGGGAGCCCTGGGCGGGCCGGGGCGGGGCTTAGACCCCCTACACGCCCACCCGGGCCTGCGGAGCTGCGAGGGGTTGGCTTCCTTGCCTGGCCGTGGACGGAGGACTGGAACTCAGCCCCAGGCAGGCGTGGGAGGCACATGTTCCGCGAACGCAGCCTTTCCGTGTAAGCCAGAGAAGAACCCACTGAGTTAGCGGAACATGCGAGGAACTAAGGGCTGCGCTGCACTTCCCAGGTCGTCCCACCCGCCGAGCCCCGTTCTTTTCCTGAGTCCCTGAGTACTGTAGGCAGCCTCCCCCCCCCCAACATTTCCACCCCGACAAAATATACCCTGTTTCCCCGAAAATAAGACTTGCAGGTAGTTTGGAGCTCGCCTGCCAATACTCGCCGCCTCTATTGCTGGACATGAGAGATTGGGCCAGTGGTTCTACAGGGCAGGCAATGGCCTTGCGGGGTTTGGACGATGTTCCAGAAGATGACATGATTGTATTTGGATAAATGTAAATTGTTGTAGCGGTACATTAAAAAAAAAAAAAGACATCCCCTGAAAATAAAACCTCCTGCGTTTTTTGGGAGCCAGAATTAATGTGTTTTTTTTGGGGGGGGTGTCTTACTTTTGGGGAAACAGGGTATTGGCGAGACCAGTGTTCATTCCACCTGTCCAAGGGCGTAGTTACTTCCTGGAGCCCCAGGAGGAAGAATCTTCGGGTCTTGTGAGCAAAGCGGTCACGCTAAAATATATGACAGTATTGCTCATGCGACATACCGGTATTTCCTGAGGTGGACATTATATGTCAAAGAGCTGCATGTGGCTCATGAGCAGGTTTGGACACCCCTGATATATCTGCATATCTGGCATTTTCAAACAAAGCAAATTTACAAAAGATTGTAAGCACCTTGGGGCTGGGATCTTCCTTTTGTTGTCACTTTGTATGCACGGTGATGGATGGTGATCCACAAATGGCAACAGTCCTGGGACTAGCAATTAGCATTTAGGTGCCTTGACGGATCCAGTGTGGCACTTGAGTCCACCATTGATGATAAAATGATACCACCATAAAATGATACCACCATTTTAGATCAAGATCCGAGGTTTTGAAACTTGCAGAGCTGATCAGGGGTCAGTCCTTAGCCATGAAAAGACTCAGAGCCTTGAGAACTGTGGGACTGATTAAAATATTGACAACATATAGGGAGGTAAAATGGTGGTATCGCTTTAAAGAACCTGGCAAAGGCAGCAGTTAATCTCTCAACTGTAACAACTTGTGCTAAAAAGAACTAGAGCAGATAGCAGAATGCAACACCGTTCATAATGCCCCTCACAGTTAGGGGCGAAACGTTAGGGGAAAGTTTTTGTTTTAATAAACTGTGGCTTATAAACCCAAATAATAATATAATATTATAATATCCAAATTATAATATCCCAGCTGAGCTACTTAAAATCCTAAATGATGATGCTGTGAAAGTGCTGCACTCAATATGCCAACAAATTTGGAAAACTCAGCAGTGGCCAAAGGACTGGAAAAGGTCAGTTTACGTTCCAATTCCAAAGAAGGGCAGTGCCAAAGAGTGTTCAAACTATCGCACAATTGCACTCATTTCACATGCTAGCAAGGTTATGCTCAAAATCCTACAAGCTAAGCTTCAGCAGTATGTGGACCGAGAACTACCGGAAGTACAAGCTGGGTTTCGAAGAGGCAGAGGAACTAGAGATCAAATTGCCAACATGCGCTGGATCATGGAGAAAGCACGAGAGTTCCAAAAAAACACCTACTTCTGCTTCATTGACTACGCAAAAGCCTTTGATTGTGTGGATCACAACAAACTGTGGCAAATTCTCAAAGAGATGGGGATACCAGACCACCTTACCTGTCTCCTGAGAAACCTGTATGCGGGTCAAGAAGCAACAGTTCGAACCGGCCATGGAACAACTGATTGGTTCAAAATTGGGAAGGGAGTACGGCAAGGCTGTATATTGTCACCCTGCTTATTTAACTTATATGCAGAGTACATTATGAGAAATGCAGGGCTGAATGAATCACAAGCCGGAATCAAGATTGCCGGGAGAAATATCAACAACCTCAGATATGCAGACGATACCACCCTAATGGCAGAAAGTGAAGAAGAACTAAAGAGCCTCTTGATGAGAGTGAAAGAGGAGAGTGCAAAAGTTGGCTTGAAACTCAACATTAATAAAACTAAGATCATGGCATCGGGTCCCATCAATTCCTGGCAAATAGAAGGGGCAGAAATGGAAGCAGTAACAGATTTTACTTTTCTGGGCTCCAAGATCACTGCAGACAGAGACAGCAGCCATGAAATTAAAAGACGCTTACTCCTTGGAAGGAAAGCTATGGCAAACTTAGACAGCATAATAAAAAGCAGAGATATCACCATGCCAACAAAAGTTCGTATAGTCAGGGCGATGGTGTTCCCAGTAGCAATGTATGGTTGCGAGAGTTGGACCATAAGGAAGGCTGAGTGCCGAAGAATAGATGCTTTTGAACTGTGGTGCTGGAGAAGACTCCTGAGAGTCCCTTGGACTGCTAGGAGATCAAATCAGTCAATCCTAAATGAAATCAACCCTGACTGTTCCCTGGAAGGACAGGTACTAAGGCTGAAACTCAAATATTTTGGCCACCTAATGCGAAGAGAGGACTCTCTGGAGAAGACTCTGATGCTGGGAAAAATTGAAGGCAAAAGGAGAAGGGGAAGGCCAAGGATGAGATGGTTAGACACCATCACCGATGCAACGAACATGAAAATGAGCGAACTCAGGAAGATAGTGGAGGATAGGAAGGCCTGGCGGGATATGGTTCATGGGATCACGAAGGGTCGGACACGACTTAACGACTGAACAACAACAACATAAACCCAAATAGCAATTTTATGAATGGAAGTGCTCCTAAATTCACTGCAATCCACCTCTGCAAATTTAAGGGCCAAACTACACGTTGCGCTGGGAGGTCTGACTGACCTGCCAATTCTTGGTCTGACTTTGTGCGACAGTGGGGTGGAGGATGCTGCTAATTCCACCCAGGGAACGGCACAGTGGCTGGGGGCATTTCCTCCTTTGGCCCTGCATGCTTTTCATGCTCTCAATCCCTCCCCACAGAACATAAGAAGAGCCCTGATGGTTCAGGCCAAAGGCCCATCTAGCAGTGGCGTAGCTAGGGGGTGCGGAGGGGCAGGGGGTGTCCTGGAGGCTCCGAAAGGCACTTCCGGGTTTCAGCGAAAACCAGGAATGCCTTTCAGAGGCCTCCAAGTCTGAGGCCTGGGAAGGCCATGGGTGACCTGAAGGCTTCTGAGCACACAAGACAACAAGAGACCTGTATCCTGTTGCCACTCCCGTGCATCTGGCATACAGAGATAGCCTACCTCTACAACCAGCAAGGGCAGAGGGGCAGAGTTCAGACACCTGTAGTTTTCCCCCTGCAAAGAGAACAGCAGTTTGAGGGAGGAACGGATAGCTTACTTCTGGCCCTCAGCTCTCCGTCCCACCAAGCGTGAGATAGCGGCCTCCAAGCGGCCTCCATTTTGGCGGGGCAGCAGCAGCAGCACACTTTCAAGCAAGAAGAAGCCTAGCAGCTTTGCAACATCTAAGCAAACTTAGCATTCTGTTATTATACCTGGTGACTCTGGAATAGCAGCCAAGCAAACATTCAGAATAGTCGAAACTGCCAGGCCCTTACGTGATCTTGCTCTGTCCCATTCAGAAGACCCAGGTAAAAGTGAGGTAGGGCACTTGGTGCTGGAGAAGACTCCTGAGAGTCCCTTGGACTGCTAGGAGATCAAATCAGTCAATCCTAAATGAAATCAACCCTGACTGTTCCCTGGAAGGACAGGTACTAAGGCTGAAACTCAAATATTTTGGCCACCTAATGCGAAGAGAGGACTCTCTGGAGAAGACTCTGATGCTGGGAAAGATTGAAGGCAAAAGGAGAAGGGGAAGGCCAAGGATGAGATGGTTAGACAGCATCACCGATGCAACGAACATGAAAATGAGCGAACTCAGGAAGATAGTGGAGGATAGGAAGGCCTGGCGGGATATGGTTCATGGGATCACGAAGGGTCGGACACGACTGAACGACTGAACAACAACAAAGGGCACTTGAATAAATTGGACATAAAAATTAATTAAAGGGGCCAGAGTCTGCAGGCTAACTTGCTTTGCTCTGCTTGCTGCTGCAAACGAAAAACATGAACTAATCACCCAGCCACACATTTCCTGTCTGCTTGCGGTTACGTATCGGAGACAATACCAGATGTTCTTTCTAACTGCCTAGCAAGGAAAGTTTCGAGTTCACATTTGAAGTCAAAAAAACAAGTACCCATGTAGGCAACCTCAGAACAGGTGTGCCAAATAAGTAGGCTTACCATATCGCCGACCGGGACGTTCCATTTTGCCCTTAAGGGAGGCGGGGGGAGGGGCGATAGAAGCCGGAGCAACGCTCCGGCTTCTATCGCCCCTCCCCCCGCCTCCCTTAAGAGCAAAACAGAACGTCCCGGTCAGCGATATGGTAAGCCTACAAATAAGGGAAGAAAACCAAGAATGTACTGTTGATTGGGTAAAGTGAAACAAGCTAATGATGTGTGTGCTTCCTAATGAACTATGTATAAGACAGCCCGACGCCATCATCAGGGGCGGCTTGTAGCTTTGGAAGTGATTCGTCCCAACTCTGCTTGTTTTGAACCCTCCACGATCCGAGTGTTTGTTCCTGGGGAAACTTCACAACACAAGTAGTTTGCAATTAGCGTGTCCCTGGCGAGTACCAGGATCCACCCGCTCCAGCTCCTGCTCTCAGCTTCTCACTAATGAGCTCTGTTCCCAGCAGCTGAGCTAAGCTGTAACAGTTCCATTTTAGGTTCAGGCAGAGGCCGCCTGACTTTTAGCCAGTGACTCAAAATGGAGTCAAACCAAGATGGAGTCAGGCAGAAGCCTTATCTTTCACACTTGTGCACTGGCGTCAGCCGACACTGGCATTTGAAGCTGGCGGTACTGTTGCCTGGTACCAGAGTTTATACTGCCTTTTTACAATGTAAGGACACAAGATAACAGGGAAGGGAAAGAAAAATAAAGAAAAGGCAGTTTGCCTAAGGAGAAAAAAAAGTTGGGGAGATCCATCTGTATACAGTCTGTCATACACGTTTCATACAGAGGGCCGATTAGCATTCATGGCAACTGCTGAGGGCCGGAAGTGACGTCAATAAGCAGAGGAAGGAAAGAAATAAGCACTTTGTTCTCACATAGGAACTCATATACTGCAAAAGACAGAAGAAGAAAAATATGCAAATCCTGAACATATTTCCATGATAGGAGAAGCCCCAGTTATCATGCTGTGAGAGCCCAATTGTCATATGGGCCTCCCATTCAGACTTTTTGAACTGAGCTCCAACTGAAGCGTTTTCTGCACTCCAATCACTTACAGGATGAGTATCCCTTATCCGGGCTGCTTGGGATGGGACGTTGTCTGGATTTCGGATTTGTCTGGATTTTGGGATATTTGCATAAATACCCTTGGGACTTGGGCCCCATCCCTAAGATATCTCAATATATCTTAGGGATGGGACCCAAGTCTAAACACGAAAATCATTTATGTCCCATATACACCTTAAACACATAACCTGAAGGTAAATTTGTATAAAATTTTGTACCCCAGCATACCTTGCGCTATGCCTTCCAGGTGCTGGAAAAAGTTTTTTTAAAAACAAGTCATAGCCCAAAAAAGTCTGGATTTTGGAATAGTCTGGATTTCAGATGTCTGGATAAGGGGTAATCAACCTGTATAAGGTTTCCCTCCTGTGTGGGTTCTCTGATGATGGGTCAGGGCTGAGCTCTGGCTGAAGCTCTTCCCACACTCCAAACAGATGAATGGTTTCTCCCCTGTGAGAGATGTTGGATGAAAAGTCAGGCTTGTGTGAAGCTTTTTCCATAATCCAAGCATTTATACTGTTTCTCCACTTTGTGGGGTTTTTTGATGAACAGTCAATTTTGAACTTCTGATAAAACATTTTCTACAATTCAATCATTCAAATGGTTTCTCCTGAGTGGGTTCTTTGATGGAATTTCAGGTCCCAGGTCCGATTAAAGCCCTTTCCACAATCCAAACACTTGTATGGTTTTTCCCCTGTGTGGATTCTTTGATGTACAATTAGACTTGAGCTCCGACTGAAGCTCTTTCCACACTCGAAGCATTTGTATAGTTTCTCCCCTGCGTGGGTTCTTTGATGCATAGTCAGATGTGTGCTCTGACTGAAGCTTTTCTCGCATTCCAAGCATTTAAATGGTTTCTCCCCTGTGTGGGTTCTTTGATGCACAGTCAGGTGTGTGTTTATACTGAAGCTTTTTCCACACTCCAAGCACTTATGTGGTTTCACCCCTGTGTGAGTTCTTCGATGCAAATTCAGCCTTGAGCTCCGAGTGAAGCTCTTTCCACACTCCAAGCATTCGTATGGTTTCTCTCCTGTGTGGGTTCTTTGATGCACAGTCAGGTGTGAGCTCACACTGAAGCTTTTTCCACACTCCAAGCATTCATATGGTTTCTCCCCTGTGTGGGTTCTTTGATGCACAGTCAGGTGTGAGCTCATACTGAAGCTTTTTCCGCACTCCAAGCATTTATACGGTTTCTCCCCTGTGTGGGTTCTTCGATGCACAGTCAGGTGTGAGCTCACACTGAAGCTTTTTCCGCACTCCAAGCACTTATATGGTTTCTCCCCTGTGTGGGTTCTTTGATGCACAGTAAGATGTGCACTCTGAATGAAGCTTTTCCCACATTCAAAGCATTTAAATGGTTTCTCTCCGGTGTGGGTTGTTTTATGAAAAGTCAGGCTTGAGCTTTCACTGAAGCTTCTTCCACAGTCCAAGCATGTATGTGGTTTTGCCTCTGTGTGGGTTCTTTGATGCAAATTCAACCTTGAGCTTACACTGAAGCTCTTTCCACACTCCAAGCATTTATATGGCTTCTCTCCTGTGTGGGTTCTTTGATGCACAGTCAGATGTGAGCCATGACTGAAGCTTTTTCTACACTCTAAGCATTTATATGGTTTCTCACCTGTGTGGGTTCTTCGATGCACAATCAGGCTGTCTCTCCTACTGAAGCACTTTCCACACTCCAAGCATCTAAACGGTTTCTCCACTGTGTGTGTTCTTTGATGAACAGTCAGGTTCCAGTTCCGAATGAAACTCTTTCCACACTCCAAACACTTGTATGGCTTCTCTTCTGTGTGGGTTCTTTGATGAAAAGTCAAGTCCCAGCTCCGAGTGAAGTTATTCCCGCATTCCAAGCATTTAAATGGTTTCTCCCCTGTGTGGGTTCTTTGATGCACAGTAAGATGTGCGCTCTGACTGAAGCTTTTCCCACATTCAAAGCATTTAAATGGTTTCTCTCCTGTTTGGATTGTTTGATGAAAAGTCAGGCTTGAGCTGTCACTGAAGCTTCTTCCACACAGCAAGAATTTATGGGATTTCTTCCTTCTGTGGGTTATTTGATGCACAGTCAGGCTTGATCTCTTGATGAAACCCTTTCCACACTCCAAGCATTTATACTGTTTCTCTTTGTGGGTTCTCTGATGCACAGTCAGGTGTGATCTCACACTGAAGCTCTTTCCACACTCCAAGCACTTGTATGGCTTCTCTCCTGTGTGGGTTTTTTGATGAAAAGTCAGGTCCCAGCTCCGAATGAAGCTCTTTCCACACTCCAAGCATTTGTATGGTTTCACCCCTGAGTGGGTTATTTGATGTTCAGTCAGGCTTGAGCTCCGGCTGAAGCTCTTTCCACAGTCTAAGCACTTGTATGGTTTCTCCCCTGTGTGGGTTCTTTGATGCATAGTCAGATGTGTGCTCTGACGGAAGCTTTTCCCGCATTCCAAGCATTTAAATGGTTTCTCCCCTGTGTGGGTTCTTAGATGAAAAATCAGGCGTGAGCTCCAACTGAAGCTCTTTCCACACTCAAAGCATTTATGCAGTTTCTTCGCTGTGTGGGTTCTTTGATGCGCAGTCAGGTGTGAGCTCCGACTGAAGGTCTTCTCACACTCGAAGCATTTATGTGGTTTCTTCACTGTGTGGGTTCTTTGATGCGTAGTCAGGTGTGAGCTCCGACTGAAGCTCTTTCCACACTCCAAGCATTTATATGATTTCTCCCCTGTGTGAATTCTTTGATGTACAGTAAGGTTTGAATTCTGATTGAAACTCTTTCCACACTCCAAGCATTTATATAATTTCTCCCCTGTGTGAATTCTTTGATGTACAGTTAGGTTTGAGTTCTGACTGAAGCTCTTTCCACACTCCAAGCATTGATATGGTTTCTCCCCTGTGTGAGTTCTTTGATGCACAGTCAGGCTGTCGTATCTACTGAAGTTCTTTCCACATTCCAAGCATTTATACTGTTTCTCCCCTATGCAGGTTCTTTGATGTGTTCTACGTTTTGATTTACTACTGAAGGTGTTTGCACACTGATGATATTGTGTCTTCCTCTTTCCAATCTCTTTTTCTGGATCAGGTGGGGTGACTTTGAAATTCCCACCCTTTGTAGCGTCAGATTTATTGATCAATTTTTCTATCTGATTTCCCTCCTCCGTTTCTGATGTATCTTGATGCACAGCTTCCTCTCTTCTGTGGATCTTTTCATGGGAAGTAAAATGTGTGCTTCTACTGGAGCTCTTTCTATATTTGCAGCATTTAAATGATTTCATCCCTGTGTGGATTTTGCTGTCTTTATTAATGCTGGATTTACAACAACTTGATTCCCCGTGCAAAAGATGCCTAGTGCTTTTCTTCCCTTTGGGATGTTCTTCTTGGACTAAGGTTTCATGGAGCTCATTTTCCTGACAAACACCTGATGTAGTCCGCCAGACAGGTGTTGGGCTTCCCTCCTGCCTCCCTGATCCATCCTGGTCTCTATCAGTCACTTCCTGTAGGTCACGCGTGGTCGTTTCTAGTGGCTCCCCAAGTGGCTCCCTCTGATCCTCACTGTCATCTCCGTTGCTTCCTGGAACAGAGAGAGAACCTTAATCAGCAGTGCAGTAGAGAAATGGGCAGTGATGTAGCTAGCCACTAGGGGGCTGGGAGCAGTGTTGTGTACTGCCAGTGGCAGGAGTTCGTGACGAACCCCCAGACGCCATCACTCGCCCTGCCCCTCCGTTCGCGACCTTCTCTGGCTGAAAAATACACACACCAGCTTTTTTCAGCTGGAAACGGCCTATAAGAGGCCAGGCGGGTGGGTGGGCCACACTTGCGCGGCCGTGACACCGGCGAAAAAGCCGCCGCCGTTTTTGACGTGCTGGACCACGCCCCCCCCCATTTGCTGCCTGGGGCTGGGGCCTCCTGCCCGCTGCCTGGGGGCATACCGCCCACGCCCCCCCATTCCTACACCTCTGGAAATGGGACCTCTAATGCACACCCCTAGACATATATATATTCAGAAGTATATATACTTATGGCCAGGAGGTGTGGCCTGGAGGTTGAGCTGTTGCCCTGCCTGAAGAAAGCTAAGCAGGTTCAGCCTTGGTCATTGCTTGGAAGGGAGACCCCTGCCACTGATGGATCTTGCGAAGGCACTAGGAGAGTGGTGTGTGTGGAATGTAAAAGAAAAGGTGGTATATAAATACCATAAATATATAATAGATAAATAAGAAAACCCCAGTGGATAAACTGGAACAGACCCCTCCCCCTCCCCCCCAGTAAGTATGCCTAGGATCGCAGTCCTACTCAGTGGCCGACTCTCCACTAGCTCTTGTGGAGAAGTAGCACAATCGTGGCAACTTGAGTTGTCCTGAAATGGAGGCAGCTTTGTTAGCCCTGCTGGACAAGGTTTCTGGGGAAAAGGACCAAGACAAGGCCTCCCTCTGGATTCTCTCAGGCCCCAGAGAACGTTTAATTGTTATCCTCTTATAAATGCTAAATAAAACACCTGCTATTTTTTACAATGGGGCTTTTCCTTGGGTGGTTTCATTCTTGTGATGCGTAGATAAGCACTGAGCTCAGCCTCACCGGAAAGGTCAAATCTGCCTCCTCCATTTGTACAAGACCCAAAGCAGCGTCGCAAGGAACTGTGACAGACCCGCTGTACCAAAACTGTGTGAAAGGGAGCGTGTGACACATGCGAGAGCAATAAATATTGAACGAGTATCAGCAATAAGAAACAAATAAGCGCAGAGGAACAGCTCCTGGCAGGCTGGAGATCAGTCGGGGCACGTCTGAGGAAACCCTCTCTCGATGGGGCTCATGCTGGCCTCAGGACATGCTCGGTCAAACCTCGATTCTGATGGGCAGGCAGAATGAAGCAAACTCTGCACAGAACCTGGACTGAAATGCCAGTTGGGGGCTGACATGCAAGGGAAGTCTCAACCAGGTATTCTTTCTCTCCCAAAAATGATCCTCCCTCTGTTGAGAGATCTCAGATGGTGCCTATGTGAGCAGAGGAGTCATTATCACTTGGCCTTACCTACCTCACAGGGTTGTTGTGAAGAGAAAAGAAGCAACCATGTATACCACCCTGAGCTCCTTGGAGGAGGGGCAGTATACAAACGCAAAAAGTAAAGAAATAAATAACTTAGCGAGAGTTGGATTGGAGAGCAGAGTCTGTTCCATAGCAGCAGCTACCAGAAGGGGGTTGTAGCTGACTGTATGCACCTCCCCCCTCCGTAGACCCTTACCTTGATTGTTTTAGCGTTGTGTGTGTAACGTGTTTATCCTCTCCAGGGACCATATGGCTTTCAAGTAATGTGTAGCCATAATTCTAGTCTTAAAAACCCCCGCACTATATTATTACAGGCTTGTGTCTGTGTGAGTACAAAGGAACTGATTCCTCTAAGTCCGGCCTGGGCCACTCAGTCTGCTACTGTGGAACGAACCAGAGCCTCAAGTCCCTGGAGTTTGGGGAGCTCAGTGCTTGCTGCAGCTGGGGGGGAAGCCTGCAGGACGTCCGCTTCCCCTTAGCGGAAGGACTGGCTGTGAAAAGGGGTGGTGGCACCCACCGGAGGGCGCTTAGCCCCGAGGACTCGTACGTCCACCTGACTGGGATGTCTGGCTAGTCAGGTGACCGTGCGCAAGAACATGCGCTCAACTTGGGCTCATTTGCTTGGGAATTGTACCCTGCGTTCTCACGGAGTGTGAAGGCCCTTGAGATAGTAGGATACATAAGAATTCGGACCGTGCATTTCGGACTCACTGGGGTCAGTGAACCAGGAGTTCACTGGCCAAACCGGCCATGACACCCGGACCGTGACACTCAGCCATACCTCAGAATCAAAGTTTTTGCGGCATCAGTTTCGTTTTGTAGGACAGCTTTTGCAAGTACAAAAACTAAATGGCGTCCTATTAAACTTGTGCCCAGGTTGCCAGACGTCTACCCAAAATTTTACCCTTCCTTTAGACGTGCCCCAACAGGATCTGAAGAGAGAACTCGTCCACCTCAAAATTCCTTCAGGACTTATGGTCAGGGACTTGACATGGCAAAGGACCGAAAACAAGGTCTGGAAGGAGAAGGATACAACCCATGGGGGTTCCAGGTTCGAGTGGAAATTCCCTCTGCACCGTTTTGAAGCACTCAGATCCGAGAGACAGGGCCTCCACTCCACACACAAATGGCAGCACTGACGGGCCATCTGTTGCAAGGAACAATCAGACACGTGGAGTGCGTATGTGCATACATGTGCGTGTGCGCGTGTTTGTGTGTGTGTGAACGTACGGCTGCGCACATCAACCTCACAATAAATCAAGAGGGTTATGCTCCTTATCCCCCAACCTGTTCTCTGAGCACCGTTACAGCAACCTGGGTGATACACTCCTCCGCTGCAATGACTCCAGACTGAGCAGCAGGAGATTGGAGAGAAGCTCCCTCACCCCAAAGTTACCACGACGCTGGGCAGATCCATCAGCAGAATGTTACGCCGCCATAGCCACACCACCGGCACAACTCCACCAGTACGGAGCCAAACCGGGACAGAAGCTCCAGGGTGATGGACAGGGGAGGTGAAACGTCAAATCCTGTGCCCCACACAGACCCAAGTCATGACCCCACCGGTGCCCTAAAGCTGCACTGACGTCAGAGGTGGTGCAAGTCAAAAAGCTCCCATGGCAATCAACAGAGAGCAAAACATCACTGCTCTCCTCCCCCCACCACAGCATCAGCTCCAGCCTTTCAAACACAAGCCCTGCGAGGAGCCCCCAAGGGTGCCCATCACCATCACAGAAACTCCCCTCCTTGCTGGGGAGACTGGCTGCTGGTCGGGACGAGTCAGGATAGCACCTCTCTGCCGTTCTGACCTCATCAATTGGAAGGCCATGACAGCGCTTTGGCTTCTGCATCTGCTGGGTGGGGCCGATTCGTGACTGTCCTCCTTCAGGATCTGGCGTCCTTGTGGAGAGGAAGGTGGAGGGCCGGCGCATCCGTCACTCAGACCACACTGGCGCTTTCGGTCTACAGCTCAGCCAAGCTGCTGCCTGTCCTGGCCGCCCAGGTGATGAGATCGGAGCGGCAGAGAGGTGCTGTGCTGACTCATCCTAACCACTGCTGAGTTACCCCAGAAAGGAGGGGAGTTTCTACTCTGATGAAAGGTCCCCATTCAGCAACCCTCTGTGGTCCAAAGCTACTGCTGGGTTAAGTAGTACTTTGCATAAAACAAGTTACCTGCCGATTCCTCTTCTTCCTTGAGATCCTGAGAAAATGCACACTCCCCTTCTTCCAGCTGGGAAACGAGGGCAGGTTTGGAAGAGTCTTCTGAGAAGGAAACAAGGAGATGAGATTCGTCCAACCTACAACATACCAAGGCTTTCCAAAGGGACCTGATCCTAGGCCAACTCACAACCGCAAGAGGCCACAGAGCAGGACTGGACAAGAGCTGACCTTGCGGAACTCTCAGACGCGAATGTGCTGCAGGATCAGCTGCCTGGATCCCAAAGTGTCGGTCTGGTTTATGCAAGTTGAAGCTCGCTGCTCACTCAAATCATTTTGTCACTTTCAGTCTACAGCACAGGTTCTCAACCTGTGGTACGCATACCCTTAGGGGTACGTGGGTCACAGGTTGAGGGTACACGAGATGCTGCCCCGCGTACCCCCTCCCCAAATTTCTAGGCCCAGGGGTTGGGATTGGTTGGTGATGTCACCCTTTTTTCTTTTACCCCCTTTTTACCCCTTATGGGGTGAAATTTCAAAAAACCGTGAAAACCGTTTCTAAAGATTATACAAAGACACCCGCCTGCCAAAAATGAATGTTATAGCTCCACAAACACAGGAGATACGAAGGGTTCTGTAACTGACCCCCAAATCTAGATTTGCCCCTTTCCGGGTTGATTAGGGCAAAATCCTGAAATATGTTTTTCAGCATTTGGACGGGTAACTTTTGTAAGCCCAAACCAAGCGGATATCTCATCGGGCCTGAGAGGTATCGAGGAATCCCTGAAAACGCATTGCACCCCTTTTCGCCCCCTTAGGGGCAGAATGTCTAAAAATCCCTTCTTAGTGGGTGATTGCGTCACGGATGGAATGTGCTCCCCAAATTTCACATGTCTAGGCCCACGGGTTTGGGCTGGGCGGTGATGAGTCAGTCAGTGAGTCAGGACTTGTTCTTTACAGATACATATGTGTGACAGCAAGCAAAACCAAGCTAGCTCAAGAAAACTCTCTCTCTCAACATCCTGTGTTCTAGCTGGGAGGGGGAGGAGTGAGGGCCCCGAGCGTTAAGCAGCCTTTGGGCTCTTTGGCCCACTTCCCTGAACGAGGGAGAGCAGAGGTACATTCTGGCTTCCGCCAAGAGTGAGAGATAGGGCTTAAAGCTGTAAGAGTTCACGCTGCTTCGTTGTTTTATCCCTGTCTGTGTGTATGTGTCACAATGCATCTCTGTTGGATTTTCAAGTGCCTTCTTTTGAAGAGCATCACTGTAACTAGTCTTTGAAATAAACAGATACATTATATAGACTGAGTTTATCTAAGCTGTACAGTTTCGGGTTCATTGAAATCCAGGCTGGCCTCTTGCTGGCTACCAAATGTGGATATTATTTTCTGAGGGTGACACTGGATGTCCCTCCAGGGAGGGGAACCCTAAAACCCAGTGTTGGGGCAGAGGACTCACAGATCCATCGCCCGGTGCCTGGGTGGAAAAGGGCAGGGGAGGATTGTGACAATATGCTATTTTAAATTACTTACCTGCAACCTGGAGGTTGACTACGGGTCAATGGAAATGGATACTCTGCGCCCTTACGATGGCAAAAGGATTGATATTGCACAATTGGAAGGAGGAAAACCCACCTGCAATTACTCAAAGGATGGAAGGTTTATTGAACTTATTAACTTTTGAGGGAAGGCGTATCGATATTAACTACGATTGGATATATTTGTCTCTATCTGGAAGCTTTTTCTCGAAAAAATGTCTGCATGTGAAATGTGCAACTCTACATAGTATTAAAGCTTTTAAATCCATTTTTCAGCTTTTTAAAGTTAATTCACTATTTTATTTATTTATTTATTTATTTATTTATTTATTTACTTAGTTAGTTAGTTAGTTAGTTAGTTAGTTAGTTAGTTAAAAAATTTATACCCCAACCTATCCTATGCCAAAGGCAAATGCCCAAGGCGGCTTACAAC
This sequence comes from Plestiodon gilberti rubricaudatus, assembly GCA_026170595.1. Lineage (NCBI taxonomy): Eukaryota > Metazoa > Chordata > Lepidosauria > Squamata > Scincidae > Plestiodon > Plestiodon gilberti. The sequence continues at coordinate 262,299,899 of JANXHW010000002.1, read as the reverse complement.
AAAAATTAAAATACATAATTTAAAATAATGCATAAAATAAGTTTAAACAATACATAGCAAATTTAAAAACAATAAAATACACTGGGGGGCGACAGTATGGAACAGAGAAGCAGCACGGCAGAGCATCTTGTGACACAGGAGGCAGACCACAACCCATCACCCAAACGCTAGATGAAACAAAAACATTTTGAGCCCTCTCCGAAAAGTCATGAGGGAGGTGGTGGTTCTCACAGATCCCCTGGCAGGGAGTTCCACAGTTGTGGCACCACAGCAGAGCAGGCTCACCCACGAGCTGCCATTCTCCTAACCTGAGATAGAGGCGGTACTCGCAGGAGAGCACCCTCAGATGACCTAAGAGAGCGGGCCGGAATGTTTGGGAGAAGGCAGTCCTACAGATATCCTGGACCAAAACCATGGAGAGCTTTAAAGGTCATTACCAGCACCTTGAATTGGGCTCAGAAACGAATGGGCAGCCAGTGCAGCCGCCGAAGCAGCGGTTCAACAGATTCAAACCACCTAGCTCCAGTGACCACCCGAGCTGCCGCATTCTGCACTAATTTCAGCTTCCAAACCGTCTTCAAGGGCAGCCCCACGTAGAGCGCGTTACAGTAATCCAGTCTTGAAGTCACTAAGGCGTGGACCACCGTGGTCAGGTCCGATCGACTCAAGTACGGCCGCAGCTGGCGCATCAGCCGAAGCTGGGCAAACGCACCCCTGGCCACAGCCGCCACCTGGCTTTCCAGGGAGAGCTGTGAATCCAGAAGTACTCCCAAGCTGTGCACCCGTTCCTGCAGGGGGAGTGCAACCCCATTCAGAACGGGCAGGTGACTCAGTACCTGCATCGAAGCTTTCTTGACCAGTAGGACCTCTGTCTTTTCTGGATTCAATCTCAACCTATTAGCCCTCATCCAGACCCCAACCGCCTCCAGATAGCGCTCCAGGACTTCCACAGCCTCCCTGGAGCGAGATGGCAAGGAGAGGTAGAGCTGGGTGTCATCAGTATATTGGTGACACCCAACTCCAAATCCCCGGATGATCTCTCCCAACGGTTTCATGTAGATGTTGAAAAGCATGGGAGACAGAATAGAACCCTGTGGCACCCACTGGTGTCACTGCAGGGGGGGCGGAGCTCTAAGTTCCTCCGTGATCCGAGCCTCCGTTACACGGAGGAACGAAGCGCCCTGCCCCCGCGCCTTCCGAACCAGTCAAAGCAGTGAAAACAATGCGCAGGAGACTCCCTGCGCGTTGTTTTCACCGCTTTGACTGGTTCGGAAGGCGCGGGGGCGGGGCGCTTCGTTCCTCCATTACACGGAGGCTCAGATCACAGAAGAACTTAAAGCTCCGCCCCCCCTGCACTGACACCAGTGGTGGCACCCCACACTGTAAAGGGCAGGGCGCCGAACAGCCGTCTCCCAGCATCACCATCTGGGACCTGTCAGCCAAGTAGGAACGGAACCACTGCAACACAGTGCCCCCTAATCCCAACTCAGCCAGCCGGCCCAGAAGGATACCATGGTCGATGGTATCGAAAGCCGCCAAGAGATCCAAAAGGACCAGCAGGGATGCACTCCCCCTGTACAGTCTTCAGCGAAGATCATCCAACAGGGCGACCAAGGCTGTCTCCGTCCCAAAGCCCCGCCTGAAGCCAGACTGAAAAGGGTCCAGATACTCCGTTACATCTAATATCCCCTGGAGCTGAGACGCCACCACCCGCTCAATCACCTTACCCAGAAAGGCAGATTGGAAACTGGCCGATAGTTTAGTTGTGCACATTGTTATTATGGTCATCATGCATATGTATTTAATGTTGTGTTCGTGTGTGTGTGTGTGTGTGTGTGTGTTCGTGTGTGTGTGTGTAGGTTTGGTTTCTTTCTTTCACAAAAATGAAAATAAACTTGGGGGGGAAGCACACCCTGGTCCAAAGCTACTGTTGTGTTAAGCAGTACTGTGCAAGAGAAAATTACCTGCCGATTCCTCTTCTTGCTTGATATCCTGGGGAAACACACACTCCCCTTCTTCCAACTGGGAAATGAGGGCAGGTTTGGAAGAGTCTTCTGAGAAGGAAACAAGGAGATGAGATTCGTCCAACCTACAACATACCAACGCTTTTCAACGGGACCTCATCCTAGGCCAACTCACACCCCCAAGAGGGCACAGAGTGGGACAGGACAATAGGCAAATGTGCTGAAGGACCAGCTGCATAGATCCCAAAGTGCCGGTCTGGTTTATGCGAGTTTAAGCTCGCTGCTCAATCAAATCATTCTGGAACTTTCAGAATACAGCTCAGCCAAGCTTGCTGGTGATGAGATCAGAACGGCAGAGATGTACTATCCCGACTCACCCTAACAAGCACAGGTGGGAGGGAGTTTCTTTTGTGGTGAAGGGTCCCTATTCAGCCAACACCCTATGAGCTGAAGCTACTGCTGTGTTATGTACTACTTTGCATAAAACAAGTTACCTGCCGATTCTTCTTCTTGCTTGAGATCCTGGGAAAATGCACACTCCCCTTCTTCCAGCCAGGAAATGAAGGCAGGTTTGGGAAATTCCTCTGAGAAGGAAACGAGATGAGCCAGTGATAAAAGAGTGAAGCTTTCCAGAGCGATTCAATTCTAGGCTGCCCCCACCCCCAAAAAGGCACAGGGCAGGAGACGAGAAGAGGGATGTTGTTTGAACTCTCACACTGAATGTGCTGCAGAAATAGCTGCATGGAGCCCAAAGTATCAGCCTGGCTTGTGGGAATGGAGGCACTGCTCAGGAGACCTGGGATGAATCGCTAGTTGGGGATCCAGTTGGGGAGGTGAAAACCTTTGGTTCCTACCCACCACGGACGAAGAGCATCCTTACTTAGAGAGGCCATGATCCCGTCATTCACCAGCATGACTTCCCTGTACAGAGCCTTCTGGCCTGGATCCAGCAAATCCCTCTCCTCCTCCGTGAAGTGCACAGCCACCTCCTTGAAGGACACTGGACCCTGCAAGGAAAAGACAGTCTGTCCTCTTAAATAATGTCTCACCCTTTGGACATAACATCTCCCTGCTCTTTTGCCCAGAGTCTGAAATGATAGATGAAGATGGGATCAAATGGGTAGTTTTTTTGGCAAACTGAGCAGTTGTTTGCCTGGGTTTTTTCTCCTTTCTGCCAACCTTTTGAGATGCATGGGGTCCCGAAGGACAAACCACCTCACTCGTTGAGTGATCACAGCTACAGTATTAGCCTGGGAGGCAGGATGACTTGCCTGTCATCGAAAAGCTGCCTAGGAAACAGTCACAGACGGCATGAATAATATTGAGTCACATATACAACCCGAGGCACAGAATGTAATTTAACCGTCCTTTCATTGAAGTTGGTATTCATAAAGATACCTTTCTGAACCATGCCTAAAATCCCCGAATTATACTTCTGAGCGAGGGGAGGGTGCAGGGGCGCGAAGACGGATCCCAGCTTACAGAGGGGGCAGCTGCCGAGAGCCAGCAGGAGCGAGCAGCACCCAACCCTTGGAGCTCTCTGGAGTTCACACTCGCTCCTCTTCTGAGTGGCTAAATAGGGTATCTTGCAGCACCAGACAAAAATGCTTCCTGCAAGGCCTGGAAGGAAGGAGGCGGCCCTCAAGCTGTGGTCTCTTGCATGGTGCCCTGGTGATCCGCCCCTTACCTGAGCAGGCTGCATAGTTGCCGATTCCTTTCCACAGAAAAGAGGAGACAGTAGAGAACAGGGGTGTTAAACCTGTTTCATGCAGCAGGCTGAATAGCTTTCATGGCGCCTGGTGGAGGCTGGAAGTGACATCGTTAAGCAGGAAGTGACATCATTACGCAGGTGGTGGCCAGAAAGAAGCACTTTGGTCTCATGTAGGAACTCATGAGCTGCAAACGACAGAAGAGAAAATATGCAAATCTTGATCAGAGTTTCAAGATATGGGAGAGCCCAATTATCTCTCGGGCTGTCCTTTCAGCTGCGCCGCTTCTGCCGAAGCATCACTTTGCAGCTCAGCAGCTGAGAGGTGCTCTGTGAAGTGTCACCTTGGCAGAAGCAGCGCTGCTAAAAGGGCATCCCGCATGATAAACTGGGTTCTCCCTGCGCCTCGGCAGCATCTCCTTCTCCCACCCCTGTTGGTCTGCCCCTCCCCCCGTAGCGTTTCTCGCCTTCTCAGGCCTCCTTCCGTCTCTCCCTCCTGGAGCCTCAGCTGAAGTGGCACTGCTGAAAGGGCGGCACTGAGAGAGCCCAATTACCATACAGGCCGGATAAAGTGCTTCCAGGGGCCATTTCTGGCCTGCGGGCCTTATGTTGACACCCCTAGTATTTATTTATTTATTTATTTATAGAATTTTTACCCCGCCTTTCTCCCACCAGGGCAACCAAGGCGGCTTACAACAAAAATATTAAAATACATAAGTACATTTAAAATCAAAAATTAAAATAATTAAAAACAATTAAAACAAACAGCCCCAGTGGGTCATCCACATTTGTTAAAAGCAATTTGTAAAAAAGCCAGCCCACCATGTCAGACATCAAATGCTGATCTAAATAAAAATGTCTTGAGGCCCCGCCGAAAGGTCTCTAAGGAGGAAGCCGTTCTTAATTCCAGGGGGAGGGAATTCCATAATTGGGGCGCCACTGCCGAGAAGGCCCTATTCCGCGCCGCCATCCCCCTCACCTCCGTCAGTGGCGGCACGGTCAACAGGGCCCCCCCTGATGACCTCAGAGTACGGGTCGGATTATAAGGAAGGAGGCGGTCCCTCAAATACCCTGGACCCGAGCCGTAAAGGGCTTTAAAAGTCAAAACTAGCACTTTGAATTGTGCCCGGAAACGAACCGGCAGCCAGTGTAGCCGCTGAAGCAACGGTCCGACTGAGTCGAACCGACAGGCCCCAGCAACCACCCGGGCCGCCGCATTCTGCACTAGTTGCAGTTTCCGAACAGTCTTCAAAGGCAGCCCCACGTAGAGCGCATTGCAGTAATCTAGTCTAGATGTCACTAGAGCATGGGTCACCGTGGCCAGGTCTGCACGATCCAGGTACGGTCGCAGCTGACGCACCAGCCGAAGCTGGGCAAAAGCCCCCCTGGCCACAGCCGCCACCTGGGAATCCAGGAGCAGCTGCGCATCCAGGAGGACCCCCAAGCTGCGGACCTGCTCCTTCAGAGGGAGTACAACCCCATTCAGAGCAGGACGATGATCCAGTACCTGAGTCGTAGACTTCTGGACCAACAGAACCTCTGTCTTATCAGGATTTAATTTCAGCTTGTTAGCCCCCATCCAGCTCCCAACTGCCTCCAGACAACGATTCAGGACATCGACCGCCCCCTTGGAGTCAGGTGGAAAGGAGAGAAAGAGCTGGGTGTCATCCGCATACTGATGACTCCCTACCCCAAATCCCCGGATGACCTCTCCCAGCGGCTTCATATAGATATTAAACAGCATGGGGGATAGAATTGACCCTTGCGGCACCCCACACCTCAAGGGCAAGGGTGCCGAACAAGCATCCCCCAGCACCACCTTCTGGGATCTATCAGCCAGGAAGGAGCGGAACCACCTCAGAACGGTGCCTCCAAGCCCCAACCCAGCCAACCGACCCAGAAGGACACCATGGTCAATGGTGTCAAAAGCCGCCGAGAGGTCCAGCAGGACCAACAGGGACGCACTCCCCCTGTCCAGTCCCCGGCGCAGGTCATCCACCAAGGCGACCAAGGCCGTCTCTGTCCCGAACCCCGGTCTGAAGCCAGACTGGAATGGATCCAGATAATCAGCTTCCTCCAAGACCCTCTGAAGCTGAGACGCCACTACCCGCTCGATCACCTTGCCCAGAAACGGGATATTTGAGACTGGCCGGAAGTTGTTCAAAATCGTAGGATCCAAGGAGGGTTTCTTCAGGAGGGGGCGCACCACCGCCTGCTTCAAAGACAGCGGCACCACCCCCTCCCTCAGAGATGAATTTACCACCCTCCCCGTCCACTCAGCCAGCCCCACCCGGGCAGCTCTAATCAGCCATGCCGGACAAGGGTCAAGCGGGCAAGCAGATGGTCTCACGCTCCAAAGAATCTTGTCCACATCCTCAGGTTCTACAAGCTGAAAAGAATCCCAGGAAGAACAACAGACAGGTGCCTCAGGGACATCATTAGATACTGCTAATGCAGCATCCAAGTCATGCCGAATCCGATCGACTTTGTCCACGAAGTGCTTTGCAAACTCGTCACAGCGAGCCACCGTGTGTTCCGCCCCATCTACTGGGGGGGCCAGATGGAGCAGGCCCCGGACTACACGGAAAAGCTCAGCTGGACGGTTCTCCGCGGACGCGATGCCGGCAGAAAAGAAAGCCCTCTTAGCTGCCGCCACCGCCACGGAATAGGCTCTGAAGTGAGCTCTAGCCCGTGCCCGGTCGGAGTCAGCACAAGTTTTCCGCCACCGTCGCTCTAGGCCTCTGCCCTGCCGCTTCATCGTCCGCAGCTCCTCAGTAAACCAAGGGGCCGCTTTGACTCTGCGGCTAGGTCGAGGACGCTCAGGAGCGATCAGATCCAGGGCCCTGGTCATTTCCCCATTCCAGAGGTCAACCAGGGCGCTGGGTGAGTCGCCGACTCTGTCAACAGGAAAATCCCCCAGAGCCCTCAGGAATCCATCCGGATCCATCATCCTCCGGGGGCGGACCATAGAATGAGGTCCCCCACCACTGCGGAGGCGACAGGCCGCGATAAGCCTAAATCCCACCAGGAAGTGATCTGTCCATGACAAAGGAGTGATGTTAATTTCCTCCACATCCAGATCACCATCCACCTGTCCAGCAGTAAACACCAGGTCCAGCGTGTGTCCCGCATCGTGCGTCGGGGCAGATATTCTCTGAGACAGACCCATGGTTGCCATGGCGGCCATGAAGTCCTGAGCCGCAACTGTCCTCGGGGCCTCAGCGTGGACATTAAAGTCCCCCAGCACCAATAGGCGAGGGCACTCCAACGCCAGCGCCGAGATCACCCCGGTCAGCTCAGGCAGGGAGACTGTTGGGCAGCATGGTGGGCGGTACACCAACAGAATCCCTATTCTGTCTCGCCCTTCCAACACGACATGGAGGCACTCAAACCCAGTGGACCGCGGGACAGGGTACCCAGTGAGACTGATGGTATCACGATAGACTATCGCAATACCGCCTCCCCGCCCCTGTAGTCGTGGCTGCTGCAATACCCGGAAACCCGGCGGGCACATCTGGGAGAGACTTACCCCTCCCGACTCATCCAGCCAGGTCTCCGTAATACACACCAGGTCAGCACCTTCATCCAGGATTAAATCCTGGACTAGGCAGATTTTATTATTAACTGACCTGGCGTTCAAAAGCAGCAGTTTCAGACTCAGGGGACTGTTGCCCAGACCTAGTACAGAACGTGGGCCCCCTACGAATCTGCTGCCTGTGAGGGAGACAAACATGATGGGAAGACTTGCACCCTTCATGCCCTTTTCCACGTACTCGTGCAGTTTGACACTTCCTATTTGCCCTGGTTCCAACCCCAAAATGCCGCAGTGGGGTGAGCCCCACACATCCTGATTCACTTTCTCTCCCTTCTTCCTTCTGCCACTTTGTCCCTGTTTCTTCCCCTCTCTGGCTTTCTGATCACCTCCTTCCTCCCCTTGAAATCTGCTTGCAATACGTGCTCCTTCAAAGTGCTTCAGGCCCTCCAAGACCCACATTTCCTGCTGTCTTTTCTGCCTCAATTCAGTCCTCCTCCTCCTGCTGTTCTTTCACAAAACAGAGTCCCTAAGGCTTACATTTAGCAGCATGCAAGACCGTATTGATTATACGTGATGTATCGACTCCAGGCGATGTCCTGTAATTTGGATCATGAGAGCCGAGAGGGGGGGGACCCTGGAATTGCCGACGAAGGGGGTCGTAATTAACGGGGAGGTCTGGGCAGGCCTGTTTCCCATAACACCCCCTCCCCGCTGACACACACCTTGAATGATGCAGATGTTTTGACACTGGCTATGCTGTGCAAGGATGTCGTTGTCTAAATTTGGGGTTTTATCTTCCCCGCTTAATGCTGGAAGGATCCTTTCCAGCTGCAAAATCCAGCTCTCTTTCTTATGATTTTTATCCCACCTGCCTCTGCTAACGCCAGAAGCAAAGAAACTTACATTTCAAACAATAAAACAAGATATTAAAGATATTTAAAAGATGTAACATATATTAAAAATACAGCACACTTTAAGAGCAACCCCAGTTCCAGGAACAGTCCCAGGCCTAAATTATTGCTCTCCAGTGTCCCTCCTACGTCCGGCTGGTTTCTTGCATCGGTTTCAGTGAGGAATTGTCCCTTCTGAGCCCCTCTGTTCCGGGTCCCTGTCAAAGACCCCCTCCCCAAAACAGAGCCTTTTAAGAGCAGACCCAAAGCTTAGCATGCAACTGGGGAGGGGGTGGGGGGTGGATCTGGCAGCAGCAGTCCCTCTTGGCAGCCCCCCCCCTTCCCCGGCTGACCTTCGAGCCTGGCCGTCTCCGCCCCCCCCGGGGGCTTCTCTCCCCCTCCTCCGCCTTCCTTTCCACCCTTCGCCCCCGACGGGCTTTGGACTCCCCAAGAGACGCTGCTGTCTCCACACAGGGGGCGGGGAGGCGGAGGAAGGGGCGGAGCAGGAAGTGGCTCCCCCTCGCTCCCCCCCATTCCGGAGTGAATCCTTTAACCCCCGGAGCGCCAGTCAGCCACTTTCCTCCTCTCCCCCCCCCCCCCCCGCAAGTGGCCAACTCGGACCGCGGCTCTTCCCGGGTCTCTGTTCCCAGCCCGGCATCCTGTCCCCGAGTCAAGGGGGCTGGAAGATCCTGGCAGGAAATTTCTTGCGAGCTGCCCGAAGGGGTCTCAGGCGAAGGCGGACCAGGGGACGCGTCACTGGGACAGAAGCTGCCTTGCTGGGTCCCGCTTCGCTGCTGCGGGGGCGAGCAGGAGGTGCCGCGATCCTCGGCAGCAGACGAGGGGTTTCCTGAGGGTCCCCATCTTTCTGCACCTCCCAAAGGAGGCAGAGATGCACCATCACCTCTTTCCACCGCAGGGATTTTGTGTTTGTTGTTTGTTTGCTGATTCTCTGACCAGCTCTCAGTCGCATGTCTATGCTTCTTTGGAAGCTCTCCTCTCCCTCCCCCCCCCTCAAGCCACATATATCCCTGGAAATCAAAGATGTGAGGAAGGGTCTTAGTAAAAACATTGTAGGAAATGTATAATCTCAAGTTGGAGCCTATATCTGCAAACCTCCGGGTGTGCTTGTGAATTACTTGCACCCTTACCTATGCACCCTGATGTACCCGCCCCCTTGGAAGTCCCACTGAATTCAATGAGACTTCTGTCAGAATCTGAATAGACATCATGTGCCGAGCTGACCTTTGAGCCTGGAGACGTTGCACTGAGTCGACTTCTTCTCGAAACCTGGAGGAGCAGCGGACGGTCCCCTTCTTCACTGAAATCCGCCCCCCCCCTTTCCACTCTTTCCCACCACTGTCACCATCTGGGTTTTTAATGCTTCGCCAGACACTGACCACACCTGTCCCAGCCTCGCTTTGTTATAGTAAGAGCTAGAAACTTGCTTTCCTTTTAGAAAAAAAGAAAAGAGAGAAGATTCTCCGTCAGAGAGCCCAGTATGAACTTGTGTCTTTGGGATCATAGCCTTGTTCATATCTTGTTTCTCTCCTGGGTGTGTTCCTTCATGCAGCCTGGCCTCGAAAGCCCGAAGACACTAGCAGGGAGGGGGCAGGTTGGGGGGGGCAGAGGAGGGGATGCTGAGCAGGCTACTTCCAGGACGGGGTCCTCCCAGGTGACTCGACCTGCCCAGCGCTGAGGCTGCCAGGAGAGCCCTGCGTCCTCTCCCGCCAGCAGAGCTGTGGTCACTCGCTGAGTATAGAAAAAGGGCCGCCTTTCCTGTGGCACCCGGAATACGGAGCTCTTTGCCCCAGGAAAGAGACTCCTCCCCAATGATGGACAGGTGCCAAGCGCAAACGTTTATGCCAGCATACTGACACTGCATGACACTGCAAGCACACACCAGATACTGTCTTGTCTTGTTTTTCTGTACAATGCTTTATTCGCAGCTTCCAGTTTATTTATTTATTTTATTTATTTATAGAATTTTTACCCCGCCTTTCTCCCACCAGGGCAACCAAGGCGGCTTACAACAAACATATTAAAATACATAAATACATTTAAAATCAAGGATTTTAAATCCTTGATTTTAGTTCTGTAGAAGACTCTGCTGCCTTAACACGGATTCAGTTCTGTAGAAGACTCTGCTGCCTTAACACGGGTTTGCTGTTGGCTGTTGGGCACCCCCTTGGTCTCCCCCCCCCCCCATTGAAGGGATGGAAGGTTGGCATAGAAAGAGTTTCAATAACTAAACCTGCCTGGGAATTCTGGCTGGGAAAAAGGAACAGTGGAAGGCAGAAGATGGTAGAAGCAGGGGGAAGGTTAAGCCTCCATCCTTTCCGTTCCTCTCTCCGATTGACTCCCCCCCCCCATCTTGCCCCATCTTACGCATTCAGCGGAGGCCCCAATCCCAGGGTGGCTCCAATGACGCTTCTTCTGCCCGCATCACAATCGTTCGACACTTTGTTTCCTGTGTGAGTTCTCTTGTGCCTCACACAGCTGGAATTCTGGCTGAAACTGAGAATCACATCATCGAGCTGGAAGGGACCCACAGGGTCATCTAGCCGAACCCCTGACTATAGCAGGAAATCCTCCGAGAGCATCATACCGATTACCAAGGGAGGCCTCGCTGCGTGCCGGGGGGGGGGGGAGGGAAAAGATAGTCACTCACTTAGAGCCCAATTCTATCTATATATACTGCCTGACTGCTCAGGAGAGTTCCCTGCCACTGAGTGTTGGAAACCAACGTCATTATATCCATCTAGACACAGACCAGACGTGTGCACACTGGTTGGAGAGTCAGAGGAGGACTGTGGGGAACTGATTCAAATTTTGACTCACAAAAGAAGCTGCCTGAACTGGTTGACCTTGCCCCAGTCACGTCCTCTCAGGCAAAACTACCTCACAGGGTTGTTGTATGTAATGGGAGGTAAGAATCATGCAATGCTGCTCTGAGTGGCTCAGAGGAAGATTGGGATGCAAATGAAATGAATCACCAGAGAGGCAAAGGCAAAGTGCCCAGCCCTGTAGGCCGTGCTCAGAAACGCGAGACGGAAGAGGGGTGCCCATCAATGTAGGGGTTCACTTTGCCCACATCTCACATAGGCAACAGAAGTCTAGTGGGGGGCACCTCGTGGAGGGTGTTGTAGCAACCAAACCATGGGAAGGCCACTGTCGAAGCCAAGCCTCCAAGTTACATCACCTTGCTAGCTCCAATACTGCAGAACTCGGTCCTTTCAGTGGCGGCTTGTCTTCTGACCTCCAGGAGGGTCAGGGTGTCTGACCCTATAGGGTCAGACCCTCAGGATGTCTCAGTGCCCAGCCCACCTGTGGCTATAGGAGTAGACCGGCACCTTGGGCTGCAGGGTCCTCCCAGCTGCAGGAAACAGCTGGAACAACAGCTTGCCCTAGTGCTGGCCGGAGTGCAGGAGTGGGTGGAAACCAGGCCCCACTCGGAGCGCCTCTGTCCCGCCCCTTGAGACTTGGCCCAGGTTCCGTCTTACAGCTCAATTCCTCCTCTGTCTTTGGCGGGACTGTGTCTTATTTCTTTCTTTGCTTAAATCTCTCTTTTCACCCACTCTTCCCCTGCCAGGTCTCCCTCCCATCCTTCCATCCCCCTTCCCTTCTCCTGTCTCTCTTCTTTCATCCGACTCAGCTTTTCAAACTTTTTTTTGTAATATACTTTTATTTTATTAATATACTATAATCTCTACAATACATATTTCAGAAAGTACAGCAAGCATGAAGCAGTATATCCTAATGACATACAGTTCTCTATTACCTAATTAAACTATCGAACTAAGCCAAATGGAGCTACGACACTCTATTCATCAAATCCGCATATCATAAGCAGAGCCGTCGGCTGATGGGGGGCCTAGGGGCGGTGGGCCCCAGGGCGTCAGGGGGGGCGGCTGGCGGGAGACATCCTAGGTTTCGTTTTTGTTTTTTGTTTTTCCCGGTTTTTTTCTTGCTTTTTTAAAAGGATTTTTAAGGGTTACGGGGCTTCTAGGTGAATATGTGTGCTTTGCGCCACTTATCTTTTGTTTATAGGGCCTCCAGGCTTGACTACGATGTCCTCCGACGATCTCCTCCGTGAATCACGCAGCGGGATGGCTGTTTTGCTTTGCGCATGCGTGAACTCTGCAAAGTTCACGCATGCGCATAGCAAACAGCCATCCCGCTGCGTGATTCACGGAGGAGATCGTCGGAGGACATCGTAGTCAAGCCTGGAGGCCCTATAAACAAAAGATAAGTGGCGCAAAGCACACATATTCACCTAGAAGCCCCGTAACCCTTAAAAATCCTTTTAAAAAAGCAAGAAAAAAACCGGGAAAAACGAAAAGAAAGAAAGAAATTAGCATAATTATGCTAATTAGTAATTATGCTAATTACTTTGGGGGCGTCGAGGGGTCGCCCCCCCCCCCGTTCTGAGGCTAGCTACGGGACTGATCATAAGATCATTATTCTCTCGCTTACGCAGAAAGTCAATAAGTGGCTTCCAATTATTCACAAAACGATTTAGTGACTTCTCTTAAAGTGAAAATTGTAAACTTGTCCAAAACGTTTATCCACCATTCTTCCAATGAAGGTATTATTGATTTTTCCAGTGTTGCGTATACAAAATTCTTCCTGCACTTCATATATACAAATAAAGTTTCATTTTTTTCTCCAAATAGTCATCCATAAATACCTAACAAAAAGCTGCAGGTTTCATTTGCAAATTAGTCTTTAGAATCAGCTGCATCTGTGTATGTATCTGGAACCAATATTTTTTGGCTTTAGAGCATGTCCACCACATATGATAAAAAGATCCTTCCTGGTGTTTTTTTTTTTAAACATTTATAACAACTAAGATTTAAGATTCTCATGGCCAGCAATAATAGCAGAAGATAAAATGTTTGTTACAGGGTTAAAAGCCATGATATATTATATTACCTGTATATTATGTTAAAAAACCAAAGTTAAATAAAACAGATTAAAAACTAGATTAAAACGTTTCGTTCATCATGCAGCGAACTTCATCAGGTTACAGGCACGACAGGCAGCAGTGCGATGGTAAACACAAAAGAATACATACATCCTGCCGGCCAACTGATGTTGATAACGAACGGAAGAGCCGGTTCCTGCATGACTGGGAATAAACTCAGCCACAAACAGCAGGCAGATGAATTGGAGTAACCTTAAAGCAACAGTTAGCCTAAAAGTAACAGCAACCTTAAAACAACAGTTAACATAATTGGCTCAGTGTGGGAGTCCAGGTGTTGTCAATGCACGCCATTTCCTCCTTCCTATTCAATAGCTTGTGATGTTTAAATATCTCTATGGCCTCCCTGTGTAATCTTTGGAGATAGGATGTCTCATGTACCAGTTGCTTTGTTTCTTCAAAATTAATTCTATGCCCAGAAACTAAAGCATGTTCCGCCAGGGCTGACTGCTTCAGATGATCAAATCTACAAGCCCTCTCATGCTCTTTGAGTCTGGTGGTGATGGAACGCTTTGTGGTGCCGATATAAGCTTTTCCACATTCACATGGCACACTCCTGGACCAGATAGCGCTAGACCAGAGGATCAGAGGCAGCCCGGGAACTCGATAGGATACGGCGGCTGGCCCTTTACGGCCATCGTATCCTACACAGGATTGGGCTGTAAATCATACATTTTTAACCTGTTCATCTTTTGTCTCAAACTTCAATAGCAGTTAATACATTATACGTTCGGACGCCCCCAGAATGCCCTGTGCGCTGGCGAAGTTGCGCCGGCGTCCATCCCATCCCATCCCGTCGCATGCGCGGCATCCAAGGGGGGGTTACGCAGGTGTCCGTCCTGTGTACGGCGGCATACGGCAAGTTACACTAGTATACTGTAAGTGCTCTTACACCAGTGGATCTACTGTTATACCGGTGCAAGAGTTACATAGGATTGGGCTATGACTCTAGTCTCTCCTACAAATCATATACCCTTTTGTCCACTTTAAATCTCTCCAAAATTTGAGCATTTACAAACCACTGGCAATTAAATTCCTCTTCCAATAATTCTTCTCTTGACTTCATCTTACATTCCCCTTGCGAAAAAAATTAATAAATTTCTATACAAGTCTTTTTCTCTTAGCAAAGTACCCCAATCAAAGTGTGCTTCATATGTTGAGATCCATAATGGAATTTTACTATAAAATCTGTTTTTATACTGATTCCATATCCTCCAAAGTGCATGTCTAACATAATCATTCTTAAATTCCATGTTTGCTTTCAATTTATCATATCACAAATAACCATGCCAGCCAAATCTCAAATCAAACCTAAATCCAGCAATCTCCTATTTCACAAGAATATCCACTTTTTCAGCCATAAAAAAACCAGCATGCTGCATAGTATATTTTTAAGTCCGACAGTCCTAGTCCTCCTCTCTCTTTCGCATCCCGGAGAATTTTCTATTTCACTCTTGGTTTCTTCCCTTGCCAGAAAAATTTAGAAATATCTTTCTGCCATTCTTTAAACAGAGCATCAGATATTATAACTGGTATAGTTTGAAATAGGAACATCATTTTTGGTAATACAAGCATCTGGATCACAGATATCCTTCCTAATAAAGACAACTTCAATCTTTTCCATCTTATCAAGTCATTCTTAATTACATTCCAAACTTTAACACAATTGTTTTGAAATAATATACAATCCATATTTGTCAATCCAATCCCCAACAATTTAACTTTTTCTCACCTTGAACCCATTTTACTCATCAACTCTAGTTGATCTTGCACATTCACATTTTAGTAGTCACTACTTGTTTTCTGCTTATTTATCTTGAACCCTGCAAGAGATCCTTTATCGTCTGAGAATACTAATTCCAGTTTTCCACAAGTGCTGTACAAATACGGGTGAAGATGCCATGAGTTTGAAAATAAATCTCGTACCTTTAATTATTCTTACAACCGCAGCGAGTCTCCAGATGGCAGTCGTTGCGGAGCATAAACATTAAAAATCCAAGAATATCCCAACGTTTCGGTCCTTATCTAGGACCCTCTTCTGGGGAAAAAATCCACAAAGATTTGATAACCTTGTCCTTGGATGACTTCTGGGCCTTGAAAGCGCAGGACTCGTGCTAGTTCAAACAGCTCAACGTAGCAGGAAGGTTAACGTGTTCTTTAGTTTCATTTTTTGGAGATGTCGTTTTTCCATTGCTTTCAGTTTCCGGAAGGTAACCTCCCCGTAAAGGAGCTTCAATCTTTTTTCATTTTTTGGAGATGTCGTTTTTCCATTGCTTTCAGTTTCCGGAAGGTAACCTCCCCGTAAAGGAGCTTCAATCTTTTTTCATTTTTTGGAGATGTCGTTTTTCCATTGCTTTCAGTTTCCGGAAGGTAACCTCCCCGTAAAGGAGCTTCAATCTTTTTTTTGGAGATGTCGTTTTTCCATTGCTTTCAGTTTCCGGAAGGTAACCTCCCCGTAAAGGAGCTTCAATCTTTAAGATAAGGACCGAAACGTTGGGATATTCTTGGATTTTTAATGTTTATGCTCCGCAACGACTGCCATCTGGAGACTCGCTGCGGTTGTAAGAATAATTAAAGGTACGAGATTTATTTTCAAACTCATGGCATCTTCACCCGTATTTGTACAGCACTTGTGGATAATTTCTGGCCATGAAAGCTACAGAAAAAAAGATTAATTCCAGTTTCAAAAAAATTTTATATACAAAACCACCCAATTTTTCTTCTTCAGATTTGTTGAAAAAAATTCTCCCAAATTTTTCTGAATTAAAATTTTTGTATCTTTGTATCTCCAGGCTATATAGGAGTTTCTTGAAGACAAACCACATCTTGTTTTAGTTTTTTCAAATAATGAAATATTCTTTTTCTTTTTAGTGGAGTATTAATGCCATTAATAGAGGTGTTTGAAAATGGTTTTATTTTTTCGCAATTTTCGATGTTTAAACAAAATAAAATAGCAGAAGTCTGTGTTATGTTTTTATTCCATTTCTTCCCATTTTTATCAACTGTAAACACTTTAAAAAGTGTACTATGTAGGTGGTATAGGTTGCACAGTGTCAAGAGATGAAGAATGATGAAAAAATTACATGGTTTTATTTTTTCGCAAGTTTTTAGCAGAAACCGTTATGTGATTTATTTCACATTTATCATTTTCAAATACCACTATCCATTAATGTTCCAAGATAAAAATTTGCAACCCATCTTTAGTGCTTCTGACCAGTGATTTCACCGTCTATCAATTTTTCCTTGTCTTCTCTCCTTAAACCTTTCCACAAATTTTCTTGCTTTCTGAATCGTGTCCAGTCTAGAAGTTTTTTGTTGGAACTTAAAGATCGCACCTTCTAAGAGCGCAATCCCACCTAGGTTTAAAATGGCGGAGCAAGTGCTCCGCCGTTCCAAGCTGTCAACGTGACATAAAGCACGTTTGCAATGACTTTAAAGTAATGGTGTCTGGCGCGGAGGCCGGCCACCCTCACTCCACTGCTGGATCATCCCTGCGGCTGCTGGGAAGATAATAGAGAAGATACCGCTGGAGAAGATACTGTGGGGGCAGTACAGACGGTGAGGGAGGGGGTACATTGGTCGAGTTGGTCCGGGGGGAGATGGCAGCCCCCATATCTCTGTGCCCCTCTCTGCCTCCAAATTTATTTAGTTTCTTGAACTTTCAGCTTGCTATTTATCCCTTGTAGCTCACCCTTCGTTTCTCTCCAGGCTTCTTCTAACTGGGACAAATCTTGTTTCAAATCTGCTTTCATCTTCTGAAGTTCTTGCTGCACAGTTCCAATTTTCGTATCTATCTTGCTTTCGAGTCTAGATTCCATGTTTTCCAATAGATCTTGAATAAAAGCTGCAGTTAATTCCCTCCCTGGTGATTTCAGAGCTGACTTTGCTTTTTGCAACTGCTCCAAGGTGTTGGTTTGTTTCCTCGTGGTCATCTTACTGTTTAATTACAGTCAGTTCTCTTTATATGCGAATTCGCTATCTGCGAGGGGCAGAATGCCACCTACCTCTCCATATCCGTCTGTTCTCGTTATCTGCGATCTCATCAGGGCCACTGTTTTCTTAGCTTTTTTCGCGGGTCTCCACGTTGCTCTGGGAGCAAATTTCCCTGTCGTGCTGCATTTACTGTAAAAGGGTAATTTGTTTCTTCTGGAGTTACTCTGTGTGTGTGTGTGTGTGTGTGTGTGTGTGTGTGTGTGTTTTCTCCACCGTTCCGTGTTTTCTCCGGGCTTCCAAGATAGAGTACAATACCTTTTATAGCTGCATAACGCTGTTAGGAAGGAATAGTAATTAATTTGCTAGAGTTAGGAATTGTTCCATAACAAAGAGCCAGTGTGGTATACTGGATGGTGCCCCTGCTATCACCCAGTCCATAGACTTCAAGGTAAGATTCAGGCTCACAAAGTTCATAGAGTGCATGGCAAAGAGGGCCCCCTGGAACCTAACCCAATTTTTCACATATTATTAACAGTATTTATATACCGCTTTTCAACAAAAAGTTCACAAAGCTGTTTACAGACAAAATCAAATGATTAAATGGCAATCTGTCCCAAAAGGGCTCACAATCTAAAAAAGATGCAGAAGAACACGAGCAAACAGCCACCAGAAAAGACAATGTGCTTGGGTGAAAGGGACCAGTTACTCTCCCCCTGCTAAATATAAGAGGAGCACCCCTGGGGGTACGCGTTCCACAGGATGAGAACCTCTGTTCTAAACTATATCTTCATTAAAACCAGGTTAACATCTTCAAAACAAGCTTTTATAATTTTATAATTACCTCTAATCTGTCGGCCTTTGCTTCTTTAGTTCTTAATGCAATTCGACGCCAATTGCCTAAGCAAACAAAGCTGTGGGAGGAGGCTTGGCTTACAGTCCATCTAAGTCTCCAACCAGTTCGAAGTCCTTCCTTCATTTGCTCAAAAGGAACTAGCACCCCAGAGCTTCCACCCTGGGGGGCTAGAACAGGAGTGTACTGTGGAAACGTGTTTTATCTCGACATACCTTCTTTCAATCCAGGAGTATGGTAATTCAGTCCATCAGACATACTCCGCCGATATGCAGAGCTATCAGCACAATTGTCTGCCCACTATCCCTCCCAATCGGCAGCTCGTCAAACTCTTTGATATGTCTTAAGGTTTCAGCTGAGGAAGAAGCTCTCCCAAAACCTAAACATTAATATGGTTCCTCATCTGTGTGAATTTGTTGGTGTACTGTAAGCAATGAGTGAAACATTTACACAATTCAAACAATTACAGTATGTGGTTGCCCCAGTCTATGGATTGTTTTATATGCCATCAGATCTGAGCTCCAACTGATACAACGTAAACGGCTTACATGGTTTCACTCCTGTGTGGGACCTTTGATGCACAGTCAGGCTTGAGCTGTCACTGAAGCTTTCCACACTCGAAGCATTTATATGGTTTCTCCAGTGTGGGTTATTTGATGAGAAATCAGGCATGCGTTTACGCTGAAGCTCCTTCCACACTCCAAGCATTTATATGGTTTCTCTCCTGTGTGGGTTCTTTGATGCTTAGCTAGGTTTGAGCTTACACTGAAGCTCTTTCCACACTCCAGGCATTTATATTGTTTGTCCCCTGTGTGGGTTCTTTGATGCTTATTCAAGGTTCCACTAACGCTGAAGCTCTTTCCACAGTCCAAGCATTTATACGGTTTCTCCCCTGTGTGGGATCTTTGATGCGTAGTCAGGTTTGAGCTCTGACTGAAGCTCTTTCCACACACCAAGCATTGATATGGTTTCTCTCTTGTGTGGGATCTTTGATGCACAGTCAGGTGTGCGCTCTGACTGAAGCACTTTCCACACTCCAAGCATTTATATGGTTTCTCCCCTATATGGCTTCTTTGATGCACAGTCAGGCTTGAGCTTACACTGAAACTCTTTCCACACTCCAAGCATTTATATGGTTTGTCCCCTGTGTGGGTTCTTTGATGCTTATTCAAGGTTCCACTATCGCTGAAGCTCTTTCCACAGTCCAAGCATTTATACGGTTTCTCCCCTGTGTGGGACCTTTGATGCACAGTCAGGGTGTTTCTCAAACTGAAGCTCTTTCCACACTCCAAGCATTGATACGGTTTCTCTCCTGTGTGGGATCTTTGATGCACAGTCAGGTGTCCGCTCTGACTGAAGCACTTTCCACACTCCAAGCATTGATATGGTTTCTCCCCTGTGTGGCTTCTTTGATGCAAAGTCAGGCTTGAGCTCACGCTGAAGCTCTTTCCACACACCAAGCATTTATACGGTTTCTCCCCAGTGTGGGTTCTTTGATGCAAAGTCAGGCTTGAGTTCATACTGAAGCTCTTTCCACACTCTAAGCATTGATATAGTTTCTCCCCTGTGTGGGTTATTTGATGCCTAGCTAGGCCTGAGCTCTGTTTGAAGCTCTTTCCACAATCCAAGCATTTGTATATTTTCTCTCCTGTGTGCGTTCTTCGATGCACAGCCAGGTTTACGCTCTGATTGAAGCTCTTTCCACAATCCAAGCATTGGTATGGTTTCTCTCCTGTGTGGGTTCTTTGATGCACAGTAAGGCTTGAGCTCTGGCTGAAGCTCTTTCCACAATCCAAGCATTGGTATGGTTTCTCTCCTGTGTGGGTTCTTTGATGCACAGCCAGGTATGCACTCTGACTGAAGCTCTTTCCACACTCTATGCATTGATATGATTTCTCCCCTGTGTGTGTTCTTTGATGCAAAGTCAGGCTTGAGCTTACGCTGAAGCTCTTTCCACACTCCAAGCATTTATAAGGTTTCTCCCCTGTGTGTGTTCTTTGATGAAAAGTCA
The DNA here is from genome assembly GCA_026170595.1 of Plestiodon gilberti rubricaudatus. NCBI lineage: Eukaryota > Metazoa > Chordata > Lepidosauria > Squamata > Scincidae > Plestiodon > Plestiodon gilberti. Next base: position 262,280,027 of record JANXHW010000002.1, on the reverse strand, counting down.
GGCTTGAGTTCATACTGAAGCACTTTCCACACTCCAAGCATTGATATGGTTTTTCTCCTGTGTGTGTTCTTTGATGCAAAGTCAGGCTTGAGTTCCTACTGAAGCTCTTTCCACACTCCAAGCATTTATATGGTTTCTCCCCTGTGTGAGTTCTTTGATGCACAGTCAGGTGTGCGCTCTGACTGAAGCTCTTTCCACACTCCAAGCATTGATATGGTTTCTCCCCTGTGTGGGTTCTTTGATGAACATTCAGGATTCCCCTGTTACAGAAGTTCTTTCCACACTCCAAGCATTGATATGTTTTCTCTCCTGTGTGGGTTCTTTGATGCAAATTCAGGTGTGAGCTCACTCTGAAGCTCTTTCCACATTCCAAGCATTTGTATGGTTTTTCCTGTGTGTGGGTTCTTTGATGCACATTCAGGTCATTCTTCCTACTGAAGCTCTTTCCACACTCCAAGCACTTATCTGGTTTTTCCCCTGTGTGGGTTCTTTTATGCAGATTCAGGCTTGATCTCACGCTGAAGCTCTTTCCACACTCCAAGCACTGATATGGTTTTTCCCCTGTGTGGCTTCTTTGATGCACGGTCAGGTTTCTGCTGTCACTGAAGCTCTTTCCACACTCCAAGCACTGATATGGTTTCTCCCCTGTGTGGGTTCTTTGATGCACAGCCAGGCTTCTGTTTTCACTGAAGCTCTTTCCACACTCCAAGCATTGATATGGTTTCTCCCCTGTGTGGGTTCTTTGATGTGTTCTATATTTGGATTTACTGTTGAAGGTCTTTGCACAATGAGGGCTTTTTCCCTTTCTTCTTTTAGATCCTTCTTCTTGACTGAGTGGAATGACATCGGAATCCCCACTCTGTTTAGCCTTAGGTTCATTTCTCCATTTGTCTGTCTGGTTTCCCTCCTCCTTTGATATACCCTGATGCTCAGCTTTGTCTCCTCTGTGGATGTTTTTACGTGAAGGAAGACGTGTGCTTGTACTGAATCTCTTTCTCCACTCAGAGCACTGAAATGATTTCTTCCCTGTGTAGAGTTTGCTGCGTTTAGTAATGTTGGAAGCACAACTGATTGTTTCCCTGGGTAAAGGACATTTCTTCTTTCTCTTCCTTTTGGGTTGTTCCAGTTGGGTTGGGATTTCATGGCCGTCATAGTCCTGACAAACTACAGATTTCATCCTCCCAGCAAGCGCTGGGCTTCCCTCCTGCCTCCCTGGTCCGTCTTGTTCTCTGGAACTCACTTCCTCTCTGTCCAGCGTGGTCATTTCCGTGGACAGCCCACGTGGCTCCCTCTGATCCTCACTGTCTTGTCTTCTGCTTCCTGGAAAGGAGAGAGAATCACGATTAGCAATGCAACAGGAGTGGGACTTTTAAAGCACACTCCTAGGCATGTATTCTCAGAAGTAAACCCAATGAATTCAGTGGCACTGACTCCCAGGAAAGCACGCACAGGATCGCAGCCCTGCTCGGTGACCGACTCTCTGTCAGCTGTTGGGGAGAATTTGCACAACCGTGGCTGCGTGGCCTTTTGCAACCCGACTAGTCCTGGGATGGAGGCAGCTTTGTTAGCCCTGCTGGACAACGTTTCTGTGGAGAAGGCGCGAGATGGGGGCCTCCCTCTGGATTCTCTCAGGACTCACTGCAGTTTTAATCTCTTATAAATGCTAAAACGTTGGTTGTTTTGTACAGTGGGGCTTTTCCATGAGTGGTTTCGGTCATGTATAAATGACATGTAGATAGCACTGAGCTCAGCCTCTCAACCTGTTGTATTGTATTGCCCTTGTGGTGGTGATGTTACGAGTAAAGCCCCCCCCTTTTCCTCATTGACCCCCTTATTTCCTTCGCATGCACCTAAATACACTCTCCACCACACGCAAACAACATAAGAGCCAGGAACATATCACACTATTTTTAAGGCAAAGAACGTATTTTTCCATTATTCCTCTGTATGCAATATGTCTACCTTTGTCCTTTCTTAATAAAGCTAAAATCTTTGAATGGAAGTTATTTCTCTCAAAGCGCAACCCCGTCTAACCTTAAAACAGCAAGTGCTCCGCCGTTCTAAGCTCCCGTGCCATAAAGCACGTTTGTGACGACTCTAGAGTAAGGGCTGCCGGCGCATGGGTGGCAGCCCTTACTCCGCCGCCGGATCGTCTCTGCGGCTGCCAGATACAGGTAAGGTGTGCACCGGCGGGAGCGGAACGGGTGGCGAGGGAGGCCGGTTGTAGGCTGAACCGGCCGGGGGGGTGGGGATGGCGGCTGCCATATCCCTGTCCCCTTCCCGGGCTGGATCCACCATTACACGACCTCCTCTGAGTTCCGCCCACTAAATAGCGGGCGGAAATCCGAGGAGGCCCATTGGAGGCTACACCCAGGGGAAGGGGACAATTGTCCCCTTCCCCCAAGTAGACCTAAGGATCGGCCTGGAACGGGGATAGGATCCGGCGGGTGGCCAGTTAAATAGGATGCTATGCATGACACTGATCTGTTACCCAGGTTCCAATATAGTTGTGTGAGTTCCCCTAAGAACCAGCTCTTTTGGTAACAGTGAAGCCTTGTCAGCAACCGAACATGACCCAGGAGAAAACAAGAGATCAAAGCTTCCATCTTTTTGCTGTCTCCTGGCTGGTGGGGCAAGCAGGGCTGAGTGTGTTGAATGAGGCCTGTCTCCTCCTAAACCCAGCAGTACAGTTAGCACTGCATTGAGAACGAGGTCTGAGAGACACACACAGAAGGATTTAGCTACTTTCATACTTTGAAATACACTGTGAGCCCCAAACGCACCCCCATTTTGGAGGAGAGGCTCATCATTGGATGACCTGTGGCAGGGACTAGAAGGCGGAGTGTGTCCCTGTTGGAGCTCTCCGCAGCTTTCAATGCGTCCTTCCAGACCTTGTTGGGAGTGGGGGGGCACCGTGTTGCAGTGGCGCTGGACCTCCCTGGAGGGTCATGCGGGGGGCATCTTTGACCTCCTGGCCTTCGGGGTCCCCAAGTGCCCTCCTGTCTCCCATGCTGTGTAACATCGACATAAATCTGCTTCCAGGGGAGTTGAGTTGGGGTGTCATCGATATGCCCATGACTTCCAAGGCCACCTCAGTCTGTCCTCTGACCCTGGGGAGGCAGTGGATGGTCTTCTAAACGGGCGTCTGACTGAGCGCTGGATGTGGGCTGACAAATGGCGCCTGAATGCAGACAAGACGGAGGTGTGGCGGCGGCGGGTCAGTAGGAAAGCTGACAGTGCTGCGTGTTGGGCCTGGTCTGCCTGGGGTCCTGCTCCCCCTGAGCGATCAGGTTAGCCGCCGTTGGGAAGTGCTTCTGGCCCGGCCCTGGACAAGCAGGTGGAGTCTGTGGCCAGGGCTACGTTTGTGAGGCGTTGGCTGGTGCGCCAACTGCTTTTCTGTCTGAGGAAGGAAGGCAGCTCTGGCCGCCGTAACACTGGGTTAGTCGCGACCAGACTGAATGACTGCAATGTGCTCTACGTGGGGCTACCCTTGAAGAGCATCTGGAAGCTACAGCTGGTACAAAATGCTGCAGCCTGGATCCTAGCGGGGGGCCATGCTCAGGAATGTATTACTCCCATCCTAAAGTCATGGCGCCATCGTATGATAGTTGTCCCCCTCGCTGTCATGGAACAAGATAGAGAACTCCTCCCAGTTGTCCACCACTTGCCTCACGATTAGCTCACGCACCTCCCTAGCCATGAGGTGAGTGTCACACATGAGATAGACTGGAACCAGTACAGGCAGGTTCTATCTCCTGTGATGGGGACAATAGTGTGAGGCACCATCTCCCCATTAACATTTCGAAACTCAATGGCCATACCGACTTAAAAAGCAATAGAGTGACAGCGCAATCCACTCTAACTTTAGACCGGCGGAGCGTGTGTTCCGCCAGTCTATCCTGTCGCATTTGCGACAACTCTAGAGTAAGGGCCACCGGCACGGAGGCTGGCAGCCCTCACTCCACCGCCGAAGTGACCCAGCCGCTGGAGAAGTTAAGTCTCCCGCTGGCGGGTGCAAGGGTGGGCTGGGCGGCAAGGGAGGGCGGCAGTTGTCCGAACCGGCACGGGAGGGGGCGGGGATGTTGGCCACCACATCCCCGTCCCATTTCCAGGCTCGGCGCCAGGCATTTCACCCGCGCCATATTGACATTGCTCAGCGCAAGGTGAACATTTAAATGAGGAAGGTCTTCAGTGCACAGGGTGGAGCGACTATCGCTCACCCCGATATTGTTGATACTTCGCCAGCCCTGTTTACAGATGATGGCATCCACCTCTCCACGACTGGTGCTGACGTTTTCCTCAGGGACCTGCAGCAGGGACTGTTGAGCCTCCTGGCTGGTTGTGGGGCAGTTGGCGTCAAGCGCTAGGCTAAGCCCTCCATGTGGCAGGTTGCGTGCAGGATGGGTAGGTAGAGATGCATTCTCAGGTAGCAAGGTGTAGGGGTGAGCCAGGACCGCTCAAATGATACTTACCCAGGTTGGTGAGGATGGCTGGCAAGCCCCTTTGGCTGGATAAGCAAAGACCACCCCCTGACTTGCCTAGGGGGAGTCTGCGCTGCCCAGCTGCCTCAACCCCTTCAGGGTTGGCTGTGATAAGCTTTTCCAATCTATATATGGGCGGAACATGGAGTCAGAGTATCACGCCCGAAGGTAGCAGGGGTAGCATACGGGCAGCACCGTTTTCCCCTCACCTAGTGCCCGCACATGCAAAAAGCAAGGGTGAAAGGGAAAGATATAAACAACTGAATGCAGAGTTCCAGAAAATAGCAAGGAGAGATAAGAAGGCCTTCTTAAATGAACAATGCAAGGAAATTGAGAAAAACAACAGAATGGGGAGGACTAGAGATCTCTTCAAGAAAATTGGAGATATCAAGGGAACGTTTTGTGCAAAGATGGGCATGATAAAGGACAAAAAAGGCAAGGACCTAACAGAAGCAGAAGAGATTAAGAAGAGATGGCAAGAATACACAGAAGAACTATACAAGAAAGATCTGAATGTTCCTGATGACCACGCTGGTGTGGTCACTGACCCAGAGCCGGACATCCTAGAGAGTGAAGTCAAGTGGGCCTTAGGTAGCATTACTAACAACAAAGCTAGTGGAGATGATAATATCCCAGCTGAGCTACTTAAAATGCTAAATGATGATGCTGTGAAAGTGCTGCACTCAATATGCCAACAAATTTGGAAAACTCAGCAGTGGCCAAAGGATTGGAAAAGGTCAGTTTACGTTCCAATTCCAAAGAAGGGCAGTGCCAAAGAGTGTTCAAACTACCGTACAATTGCACTCATTTCACATGCTAGCAAGGTTATGCTCAAAATCCTACAAGCAAGGCTTCAGCAGTACGTGGACCGAGAACTACCGGACGTACAAGCTGGGTTTCGAAGAGGCAGAGGAACTAGAGATCAAATTGCCAACATGCGCTGGATCATGGAGAAAGCACGAGAGTTCCAAAAAAACACCTACTTCTGCTTCATTGACTACGCAAAAGCCTTTGATTGTGTGGATCACAACAAACTGTGGCAAATTCTTAAAGAGATGGGGGTACCAGACCACCTTACCTGTCTCCTGAGAAACCTGTATGCGGGTCAAGAAGCAACAGTTCGAACCGGCCATGGAACAACTGATTGGTTCAAAATTGGGAAGGGAGTACGGCAAGGCTGTATATTATCACCCTGCTTATTTAACTTATATGCAGAGTACATTATGAGAAATGCAGGGCTGAATGAATCACAAGCCGGAATCAAGATTGCCGGGAGAAATATCAACAACCTCAGATATGCAGACGATACCACCCTAATGGCAGAAAGTGAAGAAGAACTAAAGAGCCTCTTGATGAGGGTGAAAGAGGAGAGTGCAAAAGTTGGCTTGAAACTCAACATTAATAAAACTAAGATCATGGCATCGGGTCCCATCAATTCCTGGCAAATAGAAGGGGCAGAAATGGAAGCAGTAACAGATTTTACTTTTCTGGGTTCCAAGATCACTGCAGACGGAGACAGCAGCCATGAAATTAAAAGACGCTTACTCCTTGGAAGGAAAGCTATGGCAAATTTAGATAGCATAATAAAAAGCAGAGATATCACCATGCCAACAAAAGTTCGTATAGTCAGGGCGATGGTGTTCCCAGTAGCAATGTATGGTTGCGAGGGTTGGACCATAAGGAAGGCTGAGCGCCGAAGAATAGATGCTTTTGAACTGTGGTGCTGGAGAAGACTCCTGAGAGTCCCTTGGACTGCTAGGAGATCAAATCAGTCAATTCTAAATGAAATCAAGCCTGACTGTTCCCTGGAAGGACAGGTACTAAGGCTGAAACTCAAATATTTTGGCCACCTAATGCGAAGAGAGGACTCTCTGGAGAAGACTCTGATGCTGGGAAAGATTGAAGGCAAAAGGAGAAGGGGAAGGCCAAGGATGAGATGGTTAGACAGCATCACCGATGCAACGAACATGAAAATGAGCGAACTCAGGAAGATAGTGGAGGACAGGAAGGCCTGGCGGGATATGGTTCATGGGATCACGAAGGGTCGGACACGACTTAACGACTGAACAACAACAACAAGTGCCCGCACGCTAGGGGATGTTATAGTTTTTTCCCGCTGCAGATTTTATACATTTATTAGAATTTAATAGTGACTAAATCCAAGCCTCTGTCTAGCGTGTTTATTTAGGCGGATTTACAGGTAAGAACAGAATCACGAAGTAGTCCCAAGAACGGAACATGCTCCCCGAATTTCACATGTCCAGGCCCACGGGTTTGGGCTGGGTGGTGATGAGTCAGTCAGTGAGTCAGGACTTGTTCTTTTATAATACAGATCTACGCCATATTTGTAATGTTTCCTTAAGAAATGGGTTTTGAGTTTGTAATTTATTCCTCATCTTATGCATGTATAAATAGAACTAATCTTATTCCTCATCTTATGCATGTATAAATAGAACTAATCTTATGTTTTCTTTCCGTACTCTCCATATGAAACCAGTCTAGGACTTCCGGTTGGGAGGAATGGCTGGCTGACAGCTCTGTCAGTTGCTCTACACCGACAGAGCACGTCTGATGGACTTAATTGCTCTACCCCTAGATCAAAAGGGTGTGCGATGAGATAAACCACACATCTTCGGATCGCTCCCATTACTTTCTCGGAGAGCGTAGGCTTTTCGAGTTTGTTTTGGTTTGAGCGTGGAAGAGAGGATCAACACCGAGCTCAAAAATCAGCCGGAACGTAAGCCAAGCCCTCTCCCGCTTATACTTTTGCTTTGCTTATGCAAGTGGCAAGGAACTGCGTAAGAATTGAAGAAACAAGCTAAGATAACAAGTTAACTTAAGAATAGAAGATTTGTTGTGAAAAGGATATAATTTGGAAGAAAGACAGGATACTACAGTGAAAATATTAAGTGACAACATTAAGTAATTTGTTGGTACTTACGGAAGATTGAATTAGCGAAGAAACATTTGGGGGAGATATCTATAAACTGCTGTAACGAGAGAAAGAGACTTGTTTCTGCTTTTGAATTGTTTGTTTGGAATTCCTGTGGTTTGAAAATAGAACAAACAATCCCTTCCGGTTTGAAGGTCACCATTAAAAAATAATTATGTTGGTTGATATTTGCCGCCTGCACATATTTTAAGAAGTTGAGTCTTTATGGTTTTTGGTTTCTAAAGAGAAGGAAAAGAACTTGAATTGAACAAGTGAAAAAGTGCAATTTGATGAACTTATAAATATGGCTACAAGAAAAAGAGTCAATACATTAGAAAAAAAATCTCCTCCAAGGTCACCTGGACAAGAAAAACCAGTGGAACAACTGGAAGAATGTTTCAAAAGATGGGAACTTAAAATTGATGCCAAATTTGATAAATTTGATGCCAAATTGGGAACTTTGCAGGAAGAAATTCAAAAGATGAAGGTAGAGATGACGCAGGAATTACGTCAGTTGGATGCTGCTGTAAAAGAAATGAAAGGTGGTTTTCAAGAGATAAATACCAAGATGAAAATACAAGAAGATAAAGTGAAGAATCTTGAAATGGAGAGCTGTAAGATTCAGGATATGCTGGCGTTGGCTGAACAAGAGAGAAAACAGAGTTTCTTACGGTTTCGTGCAATTCCAGAACAGCAAGCAGAAGATACAAGAGATAGAATGTTACACATTCTGTCAAAATTCCTACAAATAGATTGAGACGAATTGGATCTGGAGTTGGATAAGGAATATAGAATTAATGCAGCAGTTAAGAAAGTGCCAAGAGATATCTTGGTGCATTTTGTGAGGCAACAAACAAGAGATAAAGTTCTACAGCAACATGCTAAATCGAGACTCAAGGTAGAAGGAGTGCACATTATTGTGCTAAAGGAGATTCCGCTGAGAATTTTGCAGAAAAGGAAAACTTATGCTTTCCTGGTCGAAGTGCTGAAGAAACAGAAGATTGTTTTTAGGTGGGGAAAATTAGAAGGTGTGATTTTTAAACTTCAGGGAAAAACCTACAGATTGGATACAATTCAGAAAGCAAAAGAATTCCTGGAAAGATTCAAGGATGGAAGAGAAGAAGAAGATGATGATGATGGGATGGACGGTGCAATGGCAAGCAGTGAACAGTAAAGATGGATTACAAATTTTTATCATGGAATATTAATGGAGCTAATGCTCCACAAAAAAGAAAAAGAGTATTCCATTATTTGAAAAAACTTAATCAAGATGTGATTTGCCTTCAAGAAACCCATATAAAAAAGGAAGATACAAAAATTTTGATTCAGAAAAATTTGGGAGAAGAATTTTTTTCAACAAACATCAAGAAGAAGAATGGGGTGGTTTTATATGTTAAAAAATATTTGAAGCCAGAATTAATATTTACAGATGATAAAGGAAGAGGAGTGGCAGTGGAAGTAACATTAGATGGGATAAAAACATTAATACTGGGGGTGTGCACACCACATCAACAAAAAGGGGATTTTTTTAGATATTTGATGGATCTGCTGGCAAATTATTCTTATAGCAGTTTTTGCTTGTTGGGCAATTGGAATGGAGTGGTTTCTCCATTGAGGGATAAAGGTTCCGAAAAAGAAATAAAGCATAATCAAGGGAAATTACCTAAAAGTTTTTTTGAAATGGTGGAGACTTTGGGGGTGTTGGACATATGGAGACAGAAAAATGGGGATTCTAAGGAGTTCACACATTATTCAGAGAGACATGAATCAAGTTCAAGAATTGATATGTTTTGGGTGTCAAAGGATATAGCTGTTAGAACCTCCAAAGCAGAGATTTTAACAAAATCTATTTCAGAAAATCTGAAGACCAGGTAATTTCAAAAATGTATAAATTGCTTTTGAAGTTTGAGACAGAAGAAGAACAGGTTAAAGAATGTACGATTCATTGGGCGAAAAATGTAGGTCATGTTATTTTAATCGATCAATGGGAACAATTATGGTTAAAACAGTTGAAATTTACGTTAAATGTTAATATTAAAGAAAATATGTATAAAATGATGTATAGATGGTATATAACCCCAAGCAAATTAGCAAAAATGTATGAGAAGGTGACGAATAGATGTTGGAAATGTAAAAATCAAGAAGGAACTTTTTACCATATGTGGTGGACATGCTCCCAAGCAAAGAAGTACTGGACCCAGATTCATAAACAGATTGAGTTGATTTTAAAGATTAAGATTCAAATGAAACCGGAAACTTTTTTGTTGGGTATGTGGGATGATCATGTAGGCGAAAAATTTCAAACTTTGTTTTTATATATGATAGCTGCGGCAAGAATTTTATATGCACAATACTGGAAGAATTCGGAGATACCTTCGTTGGAAGATTGGTGGCTGAAAGTTTTGGATTATGCCGAAATGGAAAAACTTACAATTTTAATTCAGGAAAAGTCAGTTAACCTTTTCGTGAATAATTGGAAACCATTTATAGATTTTTTAAGAGAGAGAGAGAGGAACGATGTGATGATATGTGGATTTAATGAATAGATTGTGGGTGTTATTTTGGCTAAGTTGGAAATTATATATAGAAAATAGTGAATAGTATGCTAGTAGGATGTGACGCTTTGTGCTTGCTATAATTTTATGAATTATGTATTGTTTTTATGTTATTATATCAATAAAATATAAATATACTCCTAAAAAAAAAAGAAACCAGTCTAGAGCTTGATTCTCATTAATAAGTTGTACAACTTGTGAGATTTGAAAAGCCTCATAATATTTGATTAATAGCCCAATCCTGTGTAAGATACGGCGGCCGGCCTAAAGGGCTGGCCGCCGTATCCTATGCAGGATCTGGGCTGTCCTGAGCAGCCCTGGCGCACCTCGAGGGAAGGGGACGATCAGCAGAGGGCGGCCTCGAATGTACGCGAGCTCCGGAGCTCGCATACATTTGCGTCCTCCGTGTAAGTCCGCGGTGGGCCTGGACAGGGCTTTGGATATCAGCGTATCTCACTGCCAATATCCCCGCCGTCTCCAGGGAGGTCAGTTGCACAACACTATTTCCAATAGACAAACAGAGCCTGGGGCTGAGTGGTCTGGTGTAGACCCAGGTGGTGGCAGCGGTACCTTGCGTTTAGGGGTGAACCTGTTCCTTGTTCAGGAGCATATGATGGCTAGACCCAGGGTCAGGGGTGCACCGGTCTTGTTCTGAACTGGGACCTGACGCCTGGCAATCTGGGACCTGAACTCCATCCGCTACATGCAGTCTCTTGGCTGGTGGGGCAAGCAGGGCTGAGTGTGTGTGTGTTGGCAAGCGCAAGTTTGCAAGTTGGAGCCTGGCTTGCTGCTCTCCCACAACGCACCATCTCAGCCCATTCCTCTTAATTGCATCTCCCACAACCCAGCCCAGTTGCTCCCCATTCCTCTTAATTTTGCATCGTGGGCCCCCAGGCACCGACGCGATCACAACCCACTTCCGGTTTTCCGACAAAACCGGAAGTGGGTTGCGATCACGTCAGAGGACCTTTCTGAGGTGGGGAGAGGCAAGCAGAGGGGACTGCAGGATCCCCGCACCCCCTGGGGGACCAGCACACTTCTTAGGGAGGTTAAAAAAGCGCAACTGTGTGCAATGATGGCGCAATTTGCTCCTATTACCCAGCCTTTCCATCCTCTCATTCTCTTTCATATATTGCCCTCAGCCACCGAGGGAGGAACAGCGGACTTATTTGTTGGATGCTGCCACCGAGGGAGGAACTCAGCCACCGAGGGAGGAACAGCGGACTTATTTGTTGGATGCTGAGAGCGCGAGGTCAGGATGCGGCTCTGTACTGCACTGAGCTGTGCAAAAGGCCAGATGCCAGGAATGAGGAACATATTTGCCAGTGGGAGAAGCAGCACTTTGGGGAGGTCCTGCCGTAGACAGAGGTGGGGAGAGAACCCAGAGTCGCGTCTGTGGGGAAGGACTGGGTGCAGGTGAGGCTCCCAAAGGAGGCAGAGCAGGCGGTTCTTAACTTCTAAAGAGAGAGGCCTTCCCTGCTCTTGAGTCATCGTGAAAGTGCTGTACGGCACTTTCGCAATGGTTTCAGCTGGCGCCGGTCGTATTTACTTCAGGATTGCGCAGTTAATCACAGAGTGAGAAGTCAAAGACTTTAAAACAGGACCTGCTCAGCTTTCACCATTTGTTCACAAATGACAGCTCTTGCTCCTCCTTAACCGACAGCAAGAGCTGTCATTTGTGAACAAAGTGTGGTTTCTGTTATTAAATAGGTTGCCTGGACGAACAAAGGAACGCACTATGGAGGAAAGGTTACATTTGGTTAGCCTGCAACAATCTGTTTCCGCTTCTAATTAACTAGTTTCTCTGTGGTCTGTGTATGTAACTTGATATATTGCAGTGATATCCCTTTAAGGGGTAAAGGCTAGAGGAGTGCAGTAGCTCTCACTTGAAACCAATTAGTCTATCAGTTCAGTGGTTCCCGCCCTCTTTTGTGTGTTTGTTACAAAAACAGAGCGATGTTCTTTGAAAGTTAATGACAGCTACCGCCTGGTATGCCGGGTTTGTTCTTTATGCTTTGATAAGGTTCCAAGGGAGGAACGAAACATAAGGGAAGTTTTAGAACTATTGTTGTCAGCATTGGATAGTCCTTTGTTCTTTATGCTTTGATAAGGTTCCAAGGGAGGAATGAAACATAAGGGAAGTTTTAGAAATATTGTTGTCAGCATTGGATAGTCCTTGAAAGAACGCAACTCTGTTACTTGTTTACAGTAATTGTGGCTAAGGAAAGGATTGTCTCCTTTTTGTGAATCATCTACCTGTATTTCTTCAATTTTAAATACATGGCTGGAAAACCCATAAAGTGTACTTCTTTACTAATTACTTAGGAGAGTGTTCACCCATTCCACTCTACAGTGAAATTCTGTGCATAGCTGTTCAAAGTAAGTGCCATGGAGTTCAGTGGAACTTACTTTCATTCCAGGTAGGAATGCATAGGGTTGCAGCCCCAAGTCCCCCCCTCTCTGTCTCCAAATTATGCCTTGCAGTGTTATCAGAAGCCCAGTCTGTCAGCCTGCCTAAAACACTTTGAATTTCAGGTTCAGGCTTCAGCTTGCCAGCCTTCAACCCCAGAGGAGGAGTGACCATGTGCTTGCACATGTGTTATTCTGGAAAATCTCCTGGCTTGCCTTCTCCACTCAACTTTTCTTCTCTGCCTCTGTTGGTTTTTCCTTTGCTCTCGGCAAATCCTTTTCTTCCTATTCTCCCATTCCCCTCATCGCTGCCTTTTTTACTTTTCATGATTATTTTGCTCCTATTACCCAGCCTTTCCATCCTCTCATTCTCTTTCATATATTGCAATCCCCATGTAGGTCCCTAAAGAAATCCACATGTAGGGAAGTCCTACAGGTTCCCCCATGTAGGGAAATTCCCCCTGGGAAGTCCGTGAGGAGAACATGAAGGAAACTATTTTTCTTTGCTGCTTGCGCCCAACACTCAATATTCAAAGGTATAGTGCCTCTGTACATGGAAGTTCTATTTAGCTACTGTATCATGGCTTATGGCCACTAATAGATCTGTTCTCTTTCATTCATTTGTCTAAGTTTTTAAAAAAACAATCACATCTTCCAGCAGCTAATGCTATAAATTTACAAGTTGGGCATAACTTAGGTTTTACAGTTTCATTCCCTGTGATGTTACCCATTATAAACAAAGAAGGTTGCTGGTTGTTTGCTTTTAGTTTTTTTAAACAGCAAATTCTGATATCCGAAAAGCATCTGGCAGTTTGCACGTGGAAGGTGCAACACCCTCCTTGACATTCACGTTGCTGGAATAATGAACGGGTTATCCCTCCCTCAGCCACAAGGTCAAGATAGCAATCTTATGCACCCCAGTGGCGTCGCTGAATGTGGGGTGGAGCTCTAAGTACCGCACCACCCTAGGCTCCGTTACTCACCGACACGAGGTGGCCCCCACCCTCTCGCCGTCGGACCATTCAGTGGGGCAAAGGCAACGCACAGGAGACTCCCTGCTCGACGGCGAGGGGGCAGGGCCGCCTCGTGCCGGTGAGTAACGGAGCCTACGGAGGTTCAGGGTGGTGCGGTACTTAGAGCTCCACCCCACATTCAGCGATGCCACGGATGCACCTTTACTTGGGAGTAAGTAGACTCAGTGGGATTTATAGCTTGAGAGCCTGTGGGATTACCCAACACTCAACAACAACATAAAATGCAAGTAGATGTCTTTTATTTATTTGTTTATATGTTGCCTTGTTCTGGTGGAAGTGACATCACGGTTGCTTGACACGCCCCTGTGATGTCACTTCTCCCCCCCTTGCCCAGAAAATCTGGTAAGGCTAGGGACCCAGTGCACTGCTTTGCCCGGGGGCCTATAATGGCAGAGGAGTCTGGCTCAGTTGGGAGAGCTGCCGCCGAAGAGCAGCAAATGGCAAGTTTAAGACACTCTGATGACAAAAAGCTATGAAAAAGCCTCCGTGAGGAGAGATAAGAGCTCCTAGTTACATTTGTCGAGTGTGGGAGGCGCCAGCCCCCCCCCCCCAAAAAAGCCAGGCTGCAAAAGGATACCACCTGGAATGTGGCCATTCATGAAAGATCGGACCTTTATACTATATATTGTAAAACCTCTCATTAGGGGGGGTTAGGACAGCCTGCCCATGTACACCGCCTTGGATTAAAGTTGGAGGAGAAATCCAATGACCAAGAAAGGCAGTATATAAATACTGTATGTTATTGTTATTGTTGTTATTAATTATTATTATTATTAAATGTTGTTAAGAGGGCCCTGGCCATAAGCAACCTCCTGGCTTTAGAAGTAGGTTGCCAGGTGCAAGTCTGTGCCAGGTGCAAGGGAGCGACAACAGGTATCTTGTTGTCTGTGTGCTACCTGAGGCATCTGGTGGGGCCACTGTAAGATACAGGAAGCTGGAATAGAGAGGGGCCTTTGGCCTGATCCAGCAGGGCTCTTCTGATATTCTTATGTTCTTATGTTAAGCCAGACCTTCAACGACAATGACAGCTGAGTTGGGGGAAAACCCTCATTTGCAGATGGGGGGGGGGGGAACGGGGTCGTGATTAACAGGCAGGTCTGGGCAGGGCTGGTTCCCATAACAGACCAGTCCTGGGTGGAAGCCCAGTTATCTCTGAGAGTGGAAAGACACCCCCCACTGAGACAAACACCTGGAATAATGCTGATGTTTTGACACTGGCTATGCAAGGAAATCATTCTCTGCAGGGCAGAGATGGGGGCCTTTCTCTTACCCGCTTAATGAGACCCCTGCCCCGCTGAGACACACACCTCGAAAGATCACCCTGCTTTGTCCTCCTCCGTTCCTCCTTCTGAAGAGATTAGCTCTCCAATGAACTCTCTGGCTCTTTTGGATCAGGCACGGATGCGGGAAGGATCCTTTTCAGCTGCAAACTCCAGCTCTCTTTCTGACAATGTTTATCCCTCCCGCCCGTTAGAACCTGGAGCAAAAAACTTATCACAGTTCAAACAGTAAACAGTATCAAAGACAGAGCATAGATTAAAAAAAGACAGGGTTAAAAAGCACCCCCCCCTCCCCAGGTCCGGGAACAGTCCCAGACCTCAACTATTGTCCTCCAGTGTCCCTCCTGCATCCCACCGTTTTTGGCAATGGTTTCAGTGCTGAATGGCACCTTTCTGGGTCTCCCTGTTCCAGCTTTTGCACCTAGTCCCCAGCATGGAAACGGCCATCCCAGCGCAGACTCAAAGCATGCAAATGGGGGGGGGGGATCACAATCTGTCTTCTCAGCCCCCCCCCCCCGTCCCTCCACCGGCTGGGCCTTTTGCCTGGCCGTCTCTGCCTACCTGGGGGCGTCTCCCCCTCCCCTCTCTCTTCCTGTCCACCCCACAGCAGCTCTGGGACCCCCTTCGCCTCCAACAGGCTTTGGACTCACCAGGGGGGCTGCTGACCCCACGTGGATTACAGAGGCAAAGGGGCAGAGCCGGAAGAGAATTCCCCATTCACTCCACCGTTTCCGTTCTCCATTAACCATTCTAGGAATCTGGAGTCGCTTCTTTTAACCCTCGGAGTGCCTGTCAGCCGAGAGGACTGGAGAGACTCTTTGCAGGGAAAGGAAGTCTGGCCCAACTCCCAGGCGGGACACGGAGAGGCGCATCGTAAGAAGAGCCCTGCAGCTGGATCAGGCCAAAGGCCCATCTAGTCCAGCTTCCACAAGCTGCCGGTAATGATTTCACGCATTGTGGAGCAGGAGGCATATTGAGGTGTAAGGGGGGTTATTTATTTATTTATTTAAAGAATTTATACCCCGCCTTTCTCCCAGCAAGGGCACTCAAGGCGGCTTACAATAAAAACATTAAAATACATATATACATTAAAATAATTAAAAACAATTAATTAAAACAATTAAAATAAACAACCCCAGTGGGTCACCTGTATTTACGAATGCTAACCTAAATAAAAACGTCTTAAAGCCCCTCTGAAAGAGTAGAGGCAAAGGGGCAGAGCCGGAAGAGAATTCCCCATTCACCATTCTAGGAATTTGGAGTCGCTTCTTTTAACCCTCGGAGTGCCTGTCAGCCGAGAGGAAAGACTTTGCAGGGAAGGGAAGTCTGGCCCAACTCCCAGGCGGGACACGGAGAGAAGAGCCCTGCAGCTGGATCAGGCCAGAGACCCCCTCTCTAGTCCAGCTTCCACAAGCAGCACGCATGCGCACAAGCGGCAGTAATGTTTTCACGCATTGTGGAGCAGGAGGCATATGGAGGTGGTGTAAAGGGGTTTAAATCCCCCCACCTAAGCCTCCGGATCCCCCCCCCCAGTGTGCCTGTATTTGTCGCAGCTTCACCATCCTGAGGGGAAATGATAGGATTGGGCTGTTAATAACCCGCCACTGTGTGTGTCAGTGAGAGATGCTGCATGTTCTCCATACGCTCTTAGGTGCTCCCCAACCTCACAGGTCATCACCGCCCTCAGTGGGATCGCAGTGCGCAGTTCTCACGGCCAGCTGCCCTACGGGAGGTGCCCCCCCCCCCCCCGAACAGCCAGTCCTCCAGCCAAGGGGAAGCGGAAGTCCTCCCAGGCCTTGGAAACTCGGAGCCCCCCAACTCCAGGCTCTCCAGGCTCTGGTTCGCATGGGTAGTTTGACTGAGTGGCCCAGGCCGGACTTAGATGGACCAGTTCAAGCCTGTAAGCAGGAAGTGCACTGTGTGTGTGTGTGTGTGTGTGTGTGCGCGCGAGAGAGAGAGAGAGGGAGAGAGGGAGAGAGGGAGGAGCTGGCAGGGCTCATTAGTAGCGCATAAGTAAACCTAATATGCAAGTAGCCCTGACTACAAATCCATTTCAATTACCAGTAATTAATTAATTGGCTTTAAAATTTTGACCATGTACACTTTGCGACAAAGGTTGGGAACCTCTGGTCTAGGAAAAAGGTGTCGGGGGGGGGGGACATAATAATGATTGAGACGTTTAAAATTATGCATGGGATGCAGAGAGTGGATAGACTAGACTAGAGGGAAGTTCTTTTCCCTCTTGCACAACACCAGAACTAGGGGACATCCACTGAAACTGAATGGCTGGAGAGCAGTGGCGTCACTGATGTGGGGGGGGGCAGGCCGCCGGTGTGTGTGTGTGATGCGCCGGAAGAGGTTGGTGACGCGCCGAGAGTGACGCGCCTGACGTCACGTGCTGCCTGCCTCCGTGCGTCACCCCTGCTGCCTCCGCGTCACCACCCCCTGCTGCTACCCGGAAACGAGCCGGGAGAGGGTGGCGACACGTCTTCCTTGGCCGGTAGCTCAGCCACTTCTGACTAGGCCAAAAGTGGCGCTCTTCGCACATGCGCACAACGCCGCTGAGGGCAAGAGGATTCAAGCGGCGTTGTGTGAATGTACGAAAACGCCGCATTTGGCCTAGTCAGAAGCGGCCGAGCTGCCGGCCGAGGAAGACGCGTCGTCACCCTCTCCCAGCTCGTACCAGGGCAGGGTGGCAGCAGGGGGTGACGCAGCAACAGTGGTTGGTGACGTGGTGGCAGTGGGGGGGGGTTGATGCAGCGGCAGCAGGGGGTGACGCGCACCTAGTGACGCCGCTGCTGAAGAATTACAGCAGACAAAACAAAATATTTCTTTACCCAAAGTGTGACTAATCTGTGGAACTCCCTGCCACAGGATGTGGTGATGGCACCTGGCCTGAATGCCTTTAAAAGGGGACTGGACAAATTTATGGAGAAAACGTCCATCACAGGTTACAAGCCATGATGTGAGAGAAGTAACCTCCTGGTCTTAGTAGTAGGCTCTCTCTGAATGCCAGATGCAAGGGAGGCCAGGTTTCCCAATCCAGCGTGGCAGAGTGGAGAAGACGCTGGTCCCTAATTTCTGAGAGCTGACGAGCACTTCCCCCCCCCAATTAAATCTGAAGGCACATTGCCCCCTTCCAGACAAACAGGTTTCCTTTGACTAGTGTGTGTAGGGTGAGAATTTCTCTGCCCTCAGAGGAGCCTCACTGCCGCGATGTGTCTGCATGAGATACAACCTGAGCAGGTGTCCTGCAAATAGCAAGAGGTCCCAGGTGCTGCAGAATACAGTGGGGTGGAGGATGCTGCGAATTCCACCCACCCAGGGAAGGGCCCAGTGGCGGGGGGCATTTCTTTCTTTCGCCCTGCATGCATTTCATGCTCTCAACCCCCCACCCCCCACCCGTAAAAACTCTCAGCTAGGGCAGAGGCTTCAGGCCCCTGTATTGACCCCCTAAGAAGAGACGCTCTGCTTGGGGGAGGGATTCAGCCCCGCTCAGCCCTGCCCTGCTTCTGTCCCATCCGATTCGCAAAGAAGCCCCGCTGGGGGCACGGAGTTCCCGGGCAGCGGTGATCCCGCGAAGCTGCCTCCTCCCGGTCAGAGCCCTGGGTCCACGGAGCTCGGTGCTGCCTGTCACGACTGGACTGGGTCACCTTCTGCAGGCAACGCATGTAGTCCCGGCTGCATTGAGTGACAAGAGAGGAAGGAATCCGTCCTGAATCTGTCTCTCCCTGTCATGGGCGTTTTGGCCCCATAGATCCAACTGCACACGATCTTAAGCCTGCTACTATGGCCGATGGGCTTGTTTGCAAGTGAGTAACTGGCATTAGAGCAGGGAGGTGGGGGCTTCAAGACCCCCGCCACAGTCCTGACGCCCACCCAAGGCACACCGTATCACAGTGCCCAGATGACACCAATGGGTTTTAGATTCTGCTTGCATGGCGGGAGGCATGGGGGGGGGGGTGAAAGTGCTCCTAACCCTCCTCAACTGTCTCCATTCACAAGGGTGGGGGGAGGGGGGTCCTGGCAGCTATTTATTCCATTACAATCAGGCTAGTTAGCCCTAAAAACAGGGTTCATATCATGTGTGGTTTGACCCTAATACCAGGCTCTTAAGGCTGCCATCCTATGCACACTTACAGGGGAGTAAGGCCCATTGGATTCAGTGAGGTTTGCTTCTGAACAGACATGCCTAGGATTACAGGTTGAGTCTGCATCTTCTCGCCACCTGGAGGGGGAGATGACTGATGCGAGGCCCCCCTCCCCCTCCTCCACTGAAATCCCCACACTCCCCTTTTCCTCTCTTTCCAGTGGTGTTGTTGGGGGGGCAATGGCCCCCCGGGCATCAGGGTGTCGAGCTCTGGATGGGGTGCACTGCTGCCACGCTGCCACCAAATTGTGTGTGTGTGTTCTTACCCGAAGTTTGTGCACACACACCCCAAGCCTGGTCGCATCCTTCTTGCTGTTTCCGAGAGGCTGCGCCTGCGCAACCTTGTTGCAGCCTCTCTAGCTCCCCTAGTCTCACTGGCTGAGTCCTCCAGCCAGCGAGACTAGTGTAGCGGAATTTTAAGCAGACTGATAATTAATAGGACCAGGAAGACTGGTGAACAAGGAAAAAGTATGGGTTTATTTGTTACGCAGCGCAGTGGACAGCACCCCAAGAGGGGAACTGACCCTTTGCTCCATGTGAGAACAGTTTTTATACATTTCCAAGCAGAATATCACATGGTTGCTGAGAATGTGCATAGTCACAGAGTCATACAGGAAAAACAAGAGACATTTGATTTACATTTTACAGAAAACAATGGGAACAATAGTGGGCTGAGCTAGTCAGAGGACCCTTGATGGTCCTTGATGGTCCGATCCTTGAGTTCTGGGAGACTTAATTGAGTTAGCTCTGGGAGTCTCCCTGCACCCAGAGTCAGCCTAATGTGTATGCTCTCCTTGAAAGGAGGAAAGATTAAGTTTGCCAAATGTGAGGTTTTTCCTGTGACCTGGGGAGGCATATATGAACAGAAACCAGGAAAATATTTTTCTGCATCACTAGGGGAGCTAGAGCCTCTCGGAAACAGCAAGGATGCATCCGCCGGGCTTGAGGGTGTGTGCACAAACTTCGGGTGCCCGTTTCTGGCCGTAAAACAGGCCTAAAACCCGGGGCCTTTTTGCCGCTGAACTGTGGCACCGTTTCGCGCCGCCGCTTTGCTGCTGAATTGCGGCGGTGGCACAAATGTGATGCCACGTCCCCAAGGGGCAGGGCTTGTGACATCACAAGGGGGGTCATGGTTAGCCAGCCCCCCCCCCCCGTGGGGGTGTAGATACACTTCTGTCTCTTTCCAACCACGGTCACCATCTTGGTTTTATTGCTTCGCCAGACATTGGCCACAGCTGTCCAAGCCCAGCTTTGTCACACTAAGAGCTAGAAACCTGCTTTCATTTTATGAGAATGAGAAGATCGCGATTCTGAGTCTTCAGCACTCCGGAGCCCAGGATGAACGTCCATGTCTTGGAGAGCCCAGCCTTGTTCATCCCGACACTTCTTTTCGTCATGCCCACTGCAGCCTGGCCTCAGAGTTCTGCACTCGACACTTGGCAGGGAGGGTGCAGGTTGGAGGGGAGACAGGGGGGGGCACAGGAGGGGATGCTGAGCTGGCTACTTCCAGGACGAGGTCCTCCCAGGTGACTCGACCTGCCCGTTGAGGCTGCCTGGAGAGCCCTGCGTCCTCTCCCGCCAGCAGAGCTGTGGTCGTTTATAGGAAAAAAGGGCCGCCTTTCCTGTGGCACCCGGAATACGGAGCTCTGTCCCCCAAGAGAGACACAGGCCCCCCTATCCAATGAGGGTCAGATGCCATGCGCATACTTTCATGCCAGCATACTGACACTGCAAGCGCACACCAGATACCGTCTTGTCGTCTTGTTTCTCTGTACAATGCTTTATTCGCAGTTTCCAGTTCTGTAGAAGCCTCTGCTGTCTTAACACAGTTTTGCTGTTGGGCACCCCCATCCCCCCCCCATTGAAGGGATGGAAGGTTGGCATAGACAGAGTTTCAATAATTAAATCTGGCTGGGAAAAAGGAACAGTGGAAGGCAGAAGATGGTAGAAGGGGGAAGGTTAAGCCTCCATCCTTTCCGTTCCTCTCTCCGATTGACTCCCCCCCCATCTTGCCCCCTCTTGCACATTCAGCGGAGGCCCCAATCCCAGGGAGGCTCCAATGAAGTTTCCTCTGCCCGCATCACAATTGTTCGATCGAACGGGTTGTCTCCCGTGTGAGTTCTCTTGTGCCTCACACAGCTGGAATTCTGGCTGAAACTGAGAATCACATCATCGAGTTGGACCCATAGGGTCAAGTAGTCCAACCCCTGACTGTAGCAGGAAATCCTCCGAGAGCATCATACCAATTACCAAGGGAGGCCTCGCTGCGGGCCTGGGGAATAGATAGAATTGGGCTCTAAGTGAGTGAGTATCTATATATATTGACTCTCTGCTCAGGAGAGTTCCCTGCCACTGAGTGTTGGGAACCGACATCATTATATCCATCTAGACACAGACGTGTGCACACTGGTTGGAGAGTCAGTGGAGGACTGTGGGGAACTGATTCAAATCTGCACTCATCCAAGAAGCTGCCTGAACTGGTTGACCTTGCCCCAGTCACTACCTCTCAGGCAAACCTACCTCACAGGGTTATTGTATGTAATGGGAGATAAGAACCATGTACCGCTGCTCTGAGTGGCTCAGAGGAAGAGTGGGATACAAATGAAATGAATCACCAGAGGCAAAGTGCCCAGCCCTGTAGGTCATGCTCAGAAACGCGAGACGGAAGAGGGGGGGGCCATCAATGCGGGGGTTCACTTTGCAAACCTCTAACATAGGCAACAGAAGACTAGTGGGGGGGGCACCTCGTGGGGGGTGTTATAGCAGTCGAACCAAACCATGGGAAGGCCACTGTCGAAGCCAAGCCTCCGGGTTACATCACCTTGCTAGCTTCAATAGTCTAGAACCTGCTCCTGTAAGTGGCGGCTTGTATTCTGACCCCCAGCAGGGGATGCCAGGGTATCTCAGCACCCAGCAGGAGCAGACCGGGACCTTGGGCTGCAGGGTCCTCCCAGCGGCAGGCAAGAGTTGGCACGCCGGCTTGCCCTCGTGCTGGCTGGAGTCCAGGAGTGGGTGGAAACCAGGCCCCACTCGGAGCGCCTCTGCCCCGCCCCTTGAGACTTGGCCCAGGTTCCTTCTCTCTGCTCAATTCCTCCTCTGTCCTTGGGCTGGACGGTTTCTCCTTATTTCTTTCATTGCCTGAGTCTCTCACCCGCTCCTGACCTCGCCAGCTCTCCCTCCCATCCTCACATCCCCCCTTCCCTTCTCATATGTAACTTCTTTCACTTGAACCCATGTGAACTCTGACTTGGCAACTCTTTGATGTGTTTTAAGACTTATGCTGAGGAAGAAGCTCTCTCAAGCCCTAAACATTAATATGGTTCCTCATCAGGGTGGATTCGTTGGAGTACTGTAAGCAAAGAGTGACAATTTTACACACTTCAAACATTTCTGTGCTTTCTCCCCTCTATGGATTGTTTGATATGCTCCAAATGATACACAGTAAATGGCTACTCCCCTGCGTGGATCCTTTCATGCACTTTAAGGCTTCTGCTTAGGCTTACCATAGTACCGGATCTGGCTGGGACAATTCCGGCCAGATCCGGCCAGTCTCCTCGTCCCAGCCATACGAGACTGCCCCGGGTGCAGCGCTAATATGCTGCATCATTGTCTGGAGCCTCACGTGCTGGCCGGCTGGGACTACGCCCCTGCAGCGCAGCGCTAATAGGCTGCTGCTGCATCTTCATCCAAACCAGATGTGGACTCTTTGCGTAACTACGCGAAGCTGGAAGCACTCCGGAAACGTCCAACTTCACTCGAATGTTTCCGAAGTGCTTCTAGCCTCATCGCACTCCTTCGCAAGGCTAGGAGCACTCTGGAAAAATCCGAGTGAAGTCAGATGTTTTCAGAGGCCTTCGGGCCTCCCACAGTCCCCGCCCCAGCAAACAGCCTGGGACCCTCATGGAAAAGAACACAACGGAATCAGACTGGCGCTTGGGAGAGGCAGGAACAGGAAGTAACACCGAGGAAGTTGTGGCTCTGAAGCAAGTCTCCCTGGCAGAGGGGTCTGTCAACCGCTGTTCGTTGTGACGGCGGCCCTAGGAACCTCCAGACTGGGATGCATCACAAACTGGGCTACCTCTAAAGGCTTCATGGAAACTTGAAGCTATTTATTTATTTTATATTTTTAATTATTTATACTGATTTTTCCTGCCCCTGGTGATGTCACGATTCCTGGCCACGCCCCCATGACGGCACTGTCGCCCACCCCCTGCGCCCCCGAAAATCTGGTAAGCTTACTTCTGCTCTCACTAAGTTATTTCCACACTCCAAGCATTTATATGGGTTTTTTTCCTCCTGTGTGGGTTCTTTGATGCAAAGTCAGGCTTGAGCTCTGACTGAACCTCTTTCCACATTCCAAGCATTTGTATGGTTTCTCCCCTGTGTGGGTTCTTTGATGCACAGACAGGTTTGAGCTCGCACTGAAGCTCTTTCCACACTCCAAGCATTTGTATCTTTTTTCTCCTGTGTGGGTTCTTTGATGCACATTCAGGCTTGAACTTACACTGAAGATCTTTCCACATTCCAAGCATTGATATGGTTTCTTCCCTGTGTGGGTTCTTTGATGCACATTCAGGCTTGAGCTGTGACTAAACCTCTTTCCACACTCCAAACATTGAAACGGTTTCTCTCCAGTGTGAGTTCTTTGATGCAAAGTCAGGCTTGAGCTCACGCTGAAACTCTTCCCACACTCCAAGCATTGATATGGTTTCTCTCCTGTGTGGGTTCTTTGATGTGAAGTCAGGCTTGAGCTTACACTGAACATCATCCCGCACTCCAAGCATTGATATGTTTTCTCCCCTGTGTGGGTTCTTTGATGTGAAGTCAGGTTACTGCTCTGAATAAAGCTCTTCCCACACTCCAAGCATTGATATGGTTTCTCCCCTGTGTGGGTTTTTTGATGTGAAGTCAGGTTACTGCTCTGAATAAAGCTCTTCCCACACTCCAAGCATTTATATGGTTTCTCCCCTGTGTGGGTTCTTCGATGACAGCACAGATCTGAGCTAGTAATGAAGCTCTTTCCACAATCCATGCATTGATATGGTTTCTCCCCGTGTGGGTTTTTTGATGAAAGGTCAGTTTATCGCTCCGACTGAAGCTCTTTCCACACTCCAAGCATGTATATGGTTTCTCTCCTGTGTGGGTTCTTTGATGCACAGCTAGGTGTGCGCTCTGAATGAAGCTCTTTCCACACTCCAAGCACTGATATGGTTTCTCACCTGTGTGGGTCCTTTGATGTGTTTTATATTTGGATTTACCGTTGAAGGTCTTTGCATGTCTTTGAGGGTTTTTTCCCTTCCTCTTTTTAGTTCCCTGTTCTGGATTGTGTGGGTTGACATTGAAATCCTCACCCTGTCTACCATCAGGTTCATTTCTCCATTTATGTGTCTGGTTTCCCTCCTCCTTTGATATACCTTGATGCTCAGCTTTCTCTCTTCTGTGGATTTTTTTACGTGAAGGAAGACTTGTGCTTGTACTTAAGCTCTTTCTCCACTCAGAGCACTGAAATGATTTCTTCCCTATGTGGAATTTGCTCCGTTTAGTAATGCTGGATTTACAGCTGATTGTTTCCCTGGGTAAAGGACATTTCTTCTTTCTCTTCCCTTTGGGTTGTTCCAGTTGGGTTGGGATTTCATGGCGGTCATAATCCTGACAAAGAACAGATTCAGTCCTCCCAGCAAGCGCTGGGTTTCGCTCCTGCCTCCCTGATCCGTCTTGTTCCCTGAAACTCACTTCCTCTGTGTCATGCGTGGTCATTTCCGGGGACAGCCCACGTGGCTCCCTCCGATCCTCACTGTCTTGTCTGCTGCTTCCTGGAACAGAGAGAGAATCTGGATTAGCAATGCAACAGAGGAGTGGGACTTCTAAAACACACTCCTATTCATGTATACTCAGAAGTAAAGCCAATGAATTCAGTTTTGGGACCAGTGCTTTTCAACTTATTCAACAATGACCTGGAGTTGGGGATAAGCAGCAAGGTGGCCAAGTTTTGCGGATAACACTAGACTTTTCTGAGTGGTGAAGACCAGAAGAGATTGTGAGGAGATGAGGAGATAAGAACATAAGAAGAGCCCAGCTGGATCAGGCCAAAAGCCCATCTAGTCCAGCTTCCTGTGTCACACAGTGGACCCACCAGATGCCTCAGGGAGCACAAGACAACAAGATAACCTGTTTCCCGTTGTCACTCCCTTGCACCTGGCACAGAGAAAACCCACTTCTAAAACCAGGAGGTTGCTTATGGCTTGTAACCTGTGATGGTCTTTTCCTCCATGAATCTGTCCAAACCCCTTCTAAAGCATCTAGGCCAGATGCCATCACCACATCTTGTGGCAAGGAGTTCCACAGATGAATTGCACGCTAGGTAAAGAAATATTTTCTTTTGTCTGTTCTTACTCTCCCTCCACTCAATTTTAGTGCGTGTCCCCTGGTTCTGGTGTGGTGCGAGAGGGAGAAGAATATCCCTCTATCCACTCTCTCCATCCCATGCATAATTTTATACGTCTCAATCATGTCCCCCCTCAGGCACCTTTTTTCTAGACTGAAAGGCCCCAGACGCTGTAGCCTTTCCTCATAAGGGAGGTGCTCCAGTCCACGAATCAATCTGGTTGCTCTTTTCTGCACCTTTTCCGATTCAACTATATCCTTTTTGAGGTGTGGTGACCAGAACTGGACACAATACTCCAGATGTGGCCTTACCATCGATTTGTACAAGGGCAGAATGATATTGGCCGTTTTATTCTCAATCCCTTTTTTAATGATCCCAAGCATGGAATTGGACTTCTTCACAGCCGCCGCACACTGGGTCGACACTTTCATCGACCTGTCCACCAGCACCCCAAGATCTCTCTCTTGATCCATCACAGACAACTCAGAACCCATTAGCGTATATGTGAAATTTTGGTTTCTTGCCCCAATGTGCATCACTTTGCACTTACTTACATTGAAGCGCATCTGCCATTTTGCTGCCCATTCTCCCAGTTTGGAGAGATCCTTCTGGAGCTCTTCACAATCCCTGCTGGTCTTCCCCACCCGGAAAAGTTTAGTGTCATCTGCAAACTTGGCCACCTCACTGCCTATCCCCAACTCCAGGTCATTTATGAATAAGTTGAAAAGCACCGGTCCCAAGACCGATCCTTGGGGCACACCGCTTTTCACCTCTCGCCATTGTGAAAATTGCCCATTGACTCCCACTCGCTTTTTCCTGGTCTTCAACCAGTTCCTAGTCCACAAGAGGACCTGCCCTCTTATTCCCTGACTGTGGAGTTTTCGCAGGAGCCTTTCATGAGGGACTGTGTCAAACGCCTTCTGAAAATCCAGATATATAATATCCACGGGTTCGCTCGCATCCACATGCCTGTTGACCTTTTCAAAAAATTCTAACAGGTTTGTGAGGCAAGACTTCCTCTTGCAGAAGCCATGCTGACTCTCCCTCAGCAGAGCTTGTTCTACTATGTATTTTAAGATTTTATCCTTAATGAGACTTTCCACCATCTTCCCTGGAACAGATGTTAGGCTGACCGGCCTGTAGTTTCCCGGTTCCCCCCTCCTTCCTTTTTTAAAGATTGGTGTGACATTAGCTATCCTCCAATCCCCTGGCACAGTGGCCGTTTTAAGGGACAAGTTGCATATTTTGGTCAAGAGGTCAGCAACTTCATTCTTGAGTTCCTTCAGAACTCTTGGGTGGATGCCATCCGGGCCTGGTGATTTATTGATCTTTATTTTGTCAATTAAGTCTGAGACGTCTTCTCTTTTAACCCCTATTTGACTTAATTCTTTAGTCAGGGGAGGCCGTTCCGGCGGCGGTATTTGCCCGAGGTCTTCTGCCGTGAAGACAGATGCAAAGAACTCATTTAATTTCTCTGCAGTCTCCAAGCCCCCTTTTATCGCCCCTTTCTCTCCCTCACCATCCAGCGGACCAACCGTTTCCCTGGCAAGTATCCTGCTTCTAACATATTTGAAGAAGCTTTTATTATTCCCTTTTATGTTGCCTGCCATACGTTCCTCAAAGTCTTGCTTGGCCTCCCGTATCGTCTTTTTACATTTCTTTTGCCACAGTTTGTACTCCTGTTTATTTTCCTCATTAGGGCAAGACTTCCATTTATGGAAGGAAGCTTCCTTGCCTTTTATAGCCTCTCTAACTGTGCTTGTTAGCCATGCCGGCACCCTCCTGGACTTAGTTGAGCCCTTCCTCCTTTGTGGGATACACTCCCGCTGGGCCTCTATGACTGTTTTAAAAACTCTGGAACTCTGTAGCAATTGGACTCTTTTTATCTTCCCTTTCAGCTTTTTTTAAACTAGTCTCCTCATTTTGGGGAAGTCTGCCCTTCGGAAGTCAAAGGTTTTTGTGTCAGATTTGCTAGGCACTCTCCCCCCAACATGCATGGCGAAACAGATCGCAGCATGGTCACTGTTCCCCAATGGTTCGGTAACATTTTTCACATTTTTATACCGCTCTTCCTCCAAGGAGCTCATAGTGGTGTACATATTTCCTCCCCACCCCTCCCCAACAACCCTGTGAGGTAGGTGGGGCTGAGAGATAGTGACTGGCCCAAGGTCACCCAGGAAGCTTCGTGGCTGAGCGGGGATTTGAACCTGGATCTTCCAGGTCTAAGTCTGACTCCCAAACCACGACACCATCCTGGCTCCCGAGGATCTCAGCCCTGCTCAGTGACCGACTCTCTCTCAGCTGATGGGGAGAATTCGCACAACCGTGGCTGCGTGGCCTGTTGCAACCCGACTGATCCTGGGAGGGAGGCAGCTTTGCTAGCCCACCGGACAACATTTCTGTGGAGAAGGCACAGGACGTGGGCCTCCCTCTAGATTCTTTCAGGCCTCACTGCAGTATTAATCTCTTATAAATGCTAAAACGTTGCTTTACTCTCTTATAAATGTTTAAACTTTGGTTGTTTTGTACAGTGGGGCTTTTCCATGAATGGTTTCAGTCTTGTATAATTGACACATAAATAGCACTGAGCTCAGCCTCACCGGAAACCTCAAAGATCTCCAACAACATCCCCCCCCCCCATCTCAGCCAAACTGATCCCCATTCCTGGCCAGTTATAAGGGTCTCTTTCCCACTGTCCCTCCCTCCCAAAGTCAACTGGGAAAGAACAGCGGATTTATTTGGTGGAAGCCGAGAGCGCAAGGTCTGGATGCGGCTCTGTACTGCACTGAGCCATGCAAAAGGCCAGATGCCAGGAATGAGGAACATATTAGCCAGTGGGAGAAGAAGCCCTTTGGGGAGGGTCCTGCCGAGGACAGAGGTGGGGAGAGAACCCAGAGTCGTGTCTGTGGGGAAGGACTGGGTGCAGGTGAGGCTCCCAAAGGAGGCAGGACAGGTGGTGCTTCTAAAGAGAGAGACGCTTAGTTTAGGAGAGGCCCATCTGAGATGAGAAGAAGCTCGTAAGGAGGGAAATTTGCGAGGTGTCAACAAGAATGGACAGCACAAAGCCACAAGAAACGGGAAGAGATTAAACACAAGGGCAGGATCTACAAGGCGAGTAAACTGCTACCTGCTGATCCGTCCCCTTCCTTGGATTCCAGGGCAAAAGGAGCCTCCCCTTCTTCTAGTGAGGAGACAAGATCAGGTTTGGACAGCCAATCAGGGCCTTTCACATCCGTCTGCTCCAAAACAGGGCCCAATCCTATCCAACTTGCCAGTGTCGATGCAGCCACAATGCAGCCCCGAGATAAGGGAATAAACAATCCCTTCCCTGTCAAAGTTTTCCTAAGGGACCTGATCCTAGGCTGCCCCATAAAGGGCACGGAGTGGGGCAGGGGAAGAGGGAGGCTCTTTCAACTGTCCTACTTGAATCTGCTGCAGAGCTGGCTGGCAGTCAATGTAGACAGTCCTGAGCCAGGTGGGCCAAGAGCCAGACTCAGGGGAAACCAGCCTCCCTTGGCTCCCAAACTCCGTGAAATGCATCTCCAGACAAGCTCAGGCTGGGAGGCCAAAGAGGGCTGGCAAATGGGCAAGTCCCAGAGGCCTTTGTTGATGCCACAACAGACCACGTCTAAGACCACGTCCGCCACAACCTTCGGAGGTGACCTGGTACCCGAACACGGTTCATGGTAGCAGAGGAACATAAACATAATCCTGACTCCTGGCTCCACGTCTACTTAAACAGCGCCAACATATCCCAGAGGGAAGGAGAGTTTCCACTGGGGTGAAGGGTCTGCATTCATCCAGCACCCTCTGGGCTGAAGCCACTGCTGTGCGAAGCAGAATTGTGCATAAGTGAGTTACCTGCTGATTTCTTGTCTTCCTGGAAAAACGCAGACTCCCCTTCTTCCAGCCGGGAAATGAAGGCAGGTTTGGGAAACTCCTCTAAGAAGGAAACAAGGAGATGAGATCCTTACGACTACAACCTACCAACATAGCAAGGTTTTCCAATGCAACCTGATCCGAGGCTGACTCCCACCCCCAAACGGGCACCGAGCGGGACAGGACAAGAGACACCCTCGCGGACCTCTCACCCACGAAAGTGCTGCAGGACCAGCTGCATGGAGCCCCACATGCCGGCTTCTGGGAGTGCAGGCTCACTGCTCAGGACAGCCGGAATGAATGACCAGTGGGGAATCCAGTTGTGGAGGGGAAACTGAGGGGCAGCGACTCAAGGAAGGGCTGAGAGATGTCCCTGCCTGAACCCTTGGAGAGCTTCTAGTAAACACTCCTGAGCTAGATGGGTTCCAGCCCCACGTGCCCCATTTCTATGGTCCAATCCTGACTGTGAGAAACAAGAAGAAGAGGAGCTCATGCCTTTGGTACCTGCCAACCCAGAAGAAAGGACGTCCTTACCCAGAGAGGCCACGATCCCGTAATTCTCCAGCATGACTTCCCTGTACAGAGCCTTCTGGCCCGGATCCAGCAGAGCCCACTCCTCCGCCGTGAAGCGCACAGCCACCTCCTCAAAGGACACCGGAGCCTGGAAGTTCAAGAACAACAATTACGAACGACAAGACGCAGCTGTGATGCTCCAGTTTTGGGGGGGGGGAGCAGGATTGCATCAGCCAATGAGGTCACCTTCCAGAAGCTCCGCCCAGTCCGAGCCTCTGGCTGGTCAGAAGTGACCTTGCAGGAATCGAAGCCTGTTCTTAGGGCAGGAGGGGCTTGACGTTGCTCCCTTCCGACCATGCCATCCTGGGTCCGTAGCACTGCTGGTACGAAAGGTGGAAGAGCCCCCCCCTTCGCTTACGCTCAGGAGTTATTTGGCCCAGGTGAGCGTTGGGAGCAAGTAACGATAGGAGCTTAGCTTTACTGTTTTAGCATTGTGTGTGAACTGTATTCATTCTCTTAAGTAACTGTATTCTCTTTGTGTAACTGTCTTTCTGTCCTTTAATAAACCATCAGGGTTGTGTGTGACTCCCGGAAGGTGGGGAGGAAAAGGCTCCCTGCCTCTCCTCACTCCAGCCAGTGCGATCGAAGGGCCCCCGATGTCGTGAAAGTGGGAGAGAAAGGAATAACTCTCGACTGCAAGGAGCACCTGACAATATTCAAGGGCGGATTAATAGTAGGGGACAAATCACAAGAGTTTACTGGTCAACTGGCCGGGATGCCAACGCTTGGAGCTGTCTGGAGTTCACACACACACTTCTCTGGAGTTCACACACACACACACTTCTTCTGAGTGGTCAAGTAGGATATTTTACAGCACCTGGCGGAAATGCTTCCCTCAAGGGCAGAAAGGAAGCAGGAGGCAGCCAAGCAGTTTCTTGCACATCGCCTTGGTGATCTCTGCCCCTTACCTGAGCAGGCTGCAGAGTTGCTGATTCTGCTCCACGGAGAAGAGGAGACTGTCTGGAACGTGATCCCGACGCCATTCCACTGCCTGTGAGGGAGAGAAACATAATTTGCAGACTTTCTCCGTGCTCTTTTCAAACTTCACTTTCTTGTGTAATTTAACACCATTTTTCTATTTACTCCATAGCTCGGGGTTCTAGCGGCACCCCTGGGGTTCATGGCGCCCGGGACGGTGACGCCGAATGTGCCCCAGACGTTCTGCGTCAGAGATGTGATGATATTTTCATGTCGTCGTGTCACCGCCAATCACAGACAAATTGGCCCAATTTCAGGGAGGGTGGCCCAATTTCCAAGGGAGGGTGGGGGGCCCCAGAGGCATAGCTAGCCTGTGGGGGGCCAGGGGCGGCAACCCCGTGACACCCCCTGTGATGACACAAGCCCCGTCCCTCAGGTATGATGTCAGAAGCCCCGCCCCTCTGGCTGGTTTTCCGATGAAAAACGCCCCTGACGTTTTTTGCTGGAAAAGGCCCATTAGGTGGCCCTGTGGCGCCAAAAGCAGGCAAAAAACACCGCTTTTTGCCGTGCCCCCCCACGTGACTGCCCCCTTGCTACTCCACCGGGGGGGTCCACCCAGCAGAAAACACAACCTCGGCAGAGTCACTCCTCACCGCTCTGGATCTCATCGGGGCCGCAGGGAAGGGCTGCAGTTTTGGGCAGCCATGTTCTCGCCCTCCCAGAGCGCTGCGCCCGGACCGCCCACCCCCGTCAGGTGGCGCCTTGCCTGCAACCCTCTAGATACGCCTCTGCGGGGTTCTGACCCAAACATGCCTCTGTGGGGTGAGCCCCACACATCTTGGTTCACTCTCTCCCGTTCTCCTCGTTTCTTCCCCTCTCTGCCCCTCCAGGCGTCTCCTCCTTGACACCCCCTGGCAAACGCAGAACCTTTCCAGGATCCGCCTCCCTGCTGCGTTTTCTGCCTCGGTTCCGCCCTCCTGCTGCTATCCTATCACCACGCTGAGCCCCTAAGATTGACATTTCGCACCACACAAGACAGGTGCTGCATCGATCCCAGGGGATGTTCTGGAACCCGGACTATGACAGTTGGGGGGGGAACCCTCATTTGCAGATGGGGTAGAAGGGGGGGCCATGATTAATGGGCAGGGCTGGGCAGGGCTGATTCCCATAACAGACCAGTCCTGGGTGGAAGTCCAGTTATCTCTGTATGTGGAAAGAAACCCACCCCCACTGAGACACACCTGGAATAATGCAGCTGTTTTGACCCTGGCTCCACAAGGAGGTCATTCTCTGCAGGGCAGACATGGGGGTCTTGATCTTACCCGCTTAATGAGACCTGTGCCCCGCTGAGACACACACCTCAAAAGATCACCCTGCTTTGTCCTCCTCTGTTCCTCCTTCTGAAGAGATCAGCTCTCGAAGGAACTCTCTGGTTCTTTTGGATCTGGTACGGATGCCGGAAGGATCCTTTTCAGCTGCAAACTCCAGCTCTCTTTCTTATCCCACCCGACTCTATTAGAACCAGGAGCAAAAAACTTACAACAGTTCAAACAGTAAACAGTATCAAAGACAGAGCATAGATTAAAAATACGACAGGGTTAAAAAGCACACACACACCCCAGTTCCAGGAACAGTCCCAGACCTCAACTATTGTCCTCCAGTGTCCCTCCTCCTGCATCCCACCGCTTTTGGCAGTGGTTTCAGTGCTGAATGGCACCTTTCTGGGTCTCCCTGTTCTGGCTTTTGCACCTAGTCCCCAGCATGGAAATGGCCATCCCAGCGCAGACTCAAAGCATGCAAATGGGGGGGGGAAGCCCCCCCCTTCCCTCCACCGGCTGGGCCTTTTGCCTGGCCGTCTCTGTCTACCTGGGGGCGTCTCCCCCTCCCCTCTCTCTTCCTGTCCACCCACAGCAGCTCTGGGACCCCCTTCAATCGCCTCCAACAGGCTTTGGACGCACGGGGGGGGGGGGCTGCTGACCCCACACCGGGAATTACAGAGGCAAAGGGGCGGAGCCGGAAGAGAATTCCCCATTCACTCCACCGTTTCCGTTCTCCATTAACCATTCTAGGAATCTGGAGTCGCTTCTTTTAACCCTCGGAGTGCCTGTCAGCCGAGAGGAAAGACTTTGCAGGGAAGGGAAGTCTGGTCCAACACCCAGGTATTTTTAAAATCACATCAGTCTGCCCATTAGCCAGGGGAGAATCTCTTGCATAACAGTTTCACCATTCCCTCCTACTCTCTGCAAGGTCAGGCACACTAGGCTGGCTCAGGAAGGCAGGAACTTAGTCCCTTGACTAACTCAATTAAGTCTCACAGCAGGGACCATCCGGAGTCTACAGATTCTATTGTAGAGACGCCTCTTCTCATTGTCCCTAAGAAATGTAAATCTGTGATCACAGGTTCCTGTATGCCCTCCGGATCATCCAGGTATCTGGTAAGCATGTGATGGATCTGTTCTGTAATGTACAAAAAGTGTGTTCTCGTGTAGCATAGGGTCAGCATTCCTCTCTTGGGGTGCTGTCCACTGTACTGTGTAACAATAAACCCATACTTTTTCCTTGTTCCTCCATTATTAATTGCTATCTGCATAATTCATCTACAATAAGAATAGCCCTGCTGGATCAGACTAAGGGCCCATCTAGTCCAGCTTCCCGGATCTCACAGTGGCCCCACCAGATGCCTCAGGGAGCACACCAGACAACAAGATACCTCTATCCTGTTGCCACTCACTTGCATCTGGCATTCAGAGATAGCCTACTTCTAAAATCAGGAGGTTGAATATACCCACCAAGACTTGTAACCTGTGATGGACGTTTCCTCCATAAATCTGTCCAATCCCCTTTTAAAGGCAACCAAGCCAGGTGCCATCACCACATCCTGTGGCAAGGAGTTCCATAGATTAATATTTACTTTTGTCTGTTCTAATTCTCCCTCCACTCAATTTTACTGAATGTCCCCTAATTGTGTGTTGTGAGAGAGGGAAAAGAACTTCTCTTTGTCCACGCTATGCATCTCATGCATAATTTTTAAGTCAATCATGTCCCGCCTCAGGAATCTTTTTTCTAGACAGAAGAGCCACAAATGCCATAGTCTTTCCTCATAAGGGAGGAGGTGTCCCAACCCACTAATCATTTTGGTCTCTCTTCTGCACCTTTTCCAATTCAACTATATCCTCTTTGAGATGCGGCGACCAGAACTGGATGCAATACTCCAGATGTGGCCTTACCATCGATTTGTACAAGGGCATAATGTTATTGCCTGTTTTATTCTCAATCCCTTTTTTAATGATCTCGAGCATGGAATAGGCCTTCTTAACAGCCGCCGCACACTGGTTCAACACTTTCATTGACCTGTCCACCAGCACCCCAAGATCTCTCTCCTGATCCATTACAGACAAGACAGCTCAGAACCCGTTGGCGTATGTGAAGTTTTGATTTCTTGCCCCACTGTACATTACTTTATACTTACTTACATTGAAGCACATCTGCCATTTTGCTGTCCATTCTTCCAGTTTGGAGAGATCCTTCTGGATCTCCACCCCCACCTCCCTTAGAGGCCAATCTTTTCAAACTTTCAGGTAGGCAGGGGGAGGAGCTACACAACAGTTTAAATCTGGGGCTGGTTTGCGAGTGAGCCCTTTCAGGAGCAGCGAGTGGCCTCACTGGGACCAAGTGGCTCACTGGGACAAAGTGGCAAGGTAAAAAAAGACACTGCGAGTTAAGCAGCTGGGCGAGGAGAAGGTAAGTGAACTCTCTCAGTTGTGCAGCTTTGTCTAACTTTAATTTACCATTAACTGTAAAGGACTTGGTTAAAGCTACCTTAAACTTAAGATAGAACTAAGCCTAGCTAGAACTAAGCCTAGCTAAGTAGAACTAAATATAACCTGAGGAGGGGAATTTTAAGGTCCAGTAGCTAGGACACAGGCACAGAAGCTAGGTGGGGAAATTAAATAGATTCAAATAAACAAACAAGCACCTATCTAAAAGACAGGGGCAGAAACTGGACAAGCCTGGGAGCTGATTCTAAAGAGAATTGCAGTCCAAATCTAAACAGGTCTACTCTGAGTAAAACCAGTGTTTACTCAAGAGTAAAAGCCCAGGGCAGAGACCTGAGTCTACTTTAGAGTAGGAGCCCAAAACAAAACAGGAGGAGACTAAAAGAAGGGGAGAAAGCAAGCTAAACTACCTTAAGCAGAGTTAAACCTTACACAGAGTTAAACCTTAAGCAGAGTTTAAAACATACAGTTTAAAACATACAGACCACATGGTATAGTAGGCCAGACCGCATGGTATAGTAGGCCAGATGTAAATTGAGGCAGCAGCAGGAACAATAGCAACAGGAATTTCCTGCCAGTAACCCCCATCAGGCCCCACCCCCCTTAGAGGCCAATCTTTTCAAACTTTCAGGTAGGCAGGGGGAGGAGCTACACAACAGTATAAATCTGGGGCTGGTTTACGAGTGAGCCCTTTCAGGAGCAGCGAGTGGCCTCACGGGGACCAAGTGGCTCACTGGGACCAAGTGGCAAGGTAAAAAAGACACTGCGAGTTAAGCAGCTGGGCGAGTTCAGCAGCAGGGCAAGGAAGCCAGGCCCCACACACTGCCCGGCACGTCCCTAGGAGAGAGGAAGAGAGGAGAGCTCCAACAACATTAAGGTCCCCAAACTTTGATAAATCCATAACTTACACTCAAAAGCTATGCAGTCAGACAGCCAGCAGAAGGGTGGGGGCTATCCAGTGTTTTGCACTGAGTGTCACATGTATGGCTATCTGCCTCTTGGGCACAAGTCATGGGTGTGTGCTCAGTGCAAAGAGCTCCAGGCTCTCAGGGAACAGGTTCGCTCCCTTGAAGCCACGGTTGCTGACCTGGAGAAGCAGAGACAGGTAGAGAGGAACCAGGGTGAGACTTCCAGGGACATTGAGGCGTCGTCCCACCCTCAGTTGGCCAGCTTCTCAGTTGCCGGGGAAGGTTGTCTCAGGGCTGGAGGACGTCACTCTGGAAAAGAGGGAAACAATCCCCAAGTGGGGACCCCTTCTTCAGGTGATGGGCCCGTACCCAGTCGCACTATGGATACTCCTCTGGGGAGGGGGCGAAGGGGGCTTCTTGTCGTGGGTGACTCTATAGTCAGGAACATAGAGAGGGGGGTCTGTGACGGATGTGAGGACCGCACGGTGACTTGCCTACCTGGTGCGAAGGTTGCGGACATCACCTCTCGTCTAGATAGGCTGGTAGAGAGCGCTGGGGAGGAGGTAGCGGTTGTGGTGCATGTTGGCACCAACGACGTGGGGAAATGTAGCCGGGCGGTCCTGGAGGCCAAATTTAGGTTGCTAGGTAGGAAGCTCAAATCCAGGACCCCAAAGGTAGCGTTCTCAGAAGTGCTACCTGTTCCACGCGCAGGGACAGCTAGGCAGGCGGAGCTCAGGGGTCTCAATGCGTGGATGAGACACTGGTGTCAGGAGGAGGGGTTTAAGTTTGTTAGGCACTGGGGAACGTTTTGGGACAAGCCGGGCCTGTACAAGAGGGACGGGCTTCACTTGAACCAAAACGGAACGAGACTGCTGGCGCGTAACATTAAGAAGGTGGCAGAGCAGCTTTTAAACTGACTCCTGGGGGAAAGCCGACAGGAGCCGAGGGGCATCCGGTTCGGGACTCCTCATCCCTAGGGAATGAGGGTGCAGAGGATGGGGAACAGTCAAGTAATAGCAGAGTAAAAATTGGCAGTGGTAGCGTGATGGGCTACCACTGCCAATTTTTACTCTGCTATTACTTGACTGTTCCCCATCCTCTGCACCCTCATTCCCTAGGGATGAGGAGTCCCGAACCGGATGCCCCTCGGCTCCTGTCGGCTTTCCCCCAGGAGTCAGTTTAAAAGCTGACTGTGGCTCAGATCATGAGCTTCTTATTGCAAAATTCAGGCTTAAACTGAAGAATGTAGGGAACACCACTAGACCAGTCAGATATGACCTAAACCATATCCCTTATGAGTATACAGTGGAGGTGAAGAATAGATTTAGGGCATTAGTCCTGGTAGACAGAGTGCCTGAAGAACTATGGACGGAAGTTCGTAACATTGTACAGGAGGCAGCAACGAAAACCATCCCAAAGAAAAAGAAATGCAAGAAAGCAAAGTGGCTGTCAGATGAGGCTTTACAAATAGCTGTGGAAAGAAGGAATGCAAAAAGCAAGGGTGAAAGGGAAAGATATAAACAACTGAATGCAGATTTCCAGAGAATAGCAAGGAGAGATAAGAAGGCCTTCTTAAATGAACAATGCAAAGAAATCGAGGAAAACAACAGAATGGGGAGGACTAGAGATCTCTTCAAGAAAATTGGAGATATCAAGGGAACGTTTTGTGCAAAGATGGGCATGATAAAGGACAAAAAAGGCAAGGACCTAACAGAAGCAGAAGAGATTAAGAAGAGATGGCAAGAATACACAGAAGAACTATACAAGAAAGATCTGAATGTTCCTGATGACCACGCTGGTGTGGTCACTGACCCAGAGCCGGATATCCTAGAGAGTGAAGTCAAGTGGGCCTTAGGTAGCATTACTAACAACAAAGCTAGTGGAGATGATAATATCCCAGCTGAGCTACTTAAAATCCTAAATGATGATGCTGTGAAAGTGCTGCACTCAATATGCCAACAAATTTGGAAAACTCAGCAGTGGCCAAAGGATTGGAAAAGGTCAGTTTACGTTCCAATTCCAAAGAAGGGCAGTGCCAAAGAGTGCTCAAACTATCGCACAATTGCACTCATTTCACATGCTAGCAAGGTTATGCTCAAAATCCTACAAGCTAGGCTTCAGCAGTACGTGGACCGAGAACTACCGGATGTACAAGCTGGGTTTCGAAGAGGCAGAGGAACTAGAGATCAAATTGCCAACATGCGGTGGATCATGGAGAAAGCACGAGAGTTCCAAAAAAACACCTACTTCTGCTTCATTGACTACGCAAAAGCCTTTGATTGTGTGGATCACAACAAACTGTGGCAAATTCTTAAAGAGATGGGGGTACCAGACCATCTTACCTGTCTCCTGAGAAACCTGTATGCGGGTCAAGAAGCAACAGTTCGAACCAGCCATGGAACAACTGATTGGTTCAAAATTGGGAAGGGAGTACGGCAAGGCTGTATATTGTCACCCTGCTTATTTAACTTATATGCAGAGTACATTATGAGAAATGCAGGGCTGAATGAATCACAAGCTGGAATCAAAATTGCCGGGAGAAATATCAACAACCTCAGATATGCAGACGATACCACCCTAATGGCAGAAAGTGAAGAAGAACTAAAGAGCCTCTTGATGAGAGTGAAAGAGGAGAGTGCAAAAGTTGGCTTGAAACTCAACATTAATAAAACTAAGATCATGGCATCGGGTCCCATCAATTCCTGGCAAATAGAAGGGGCAGAAATGGAAGCAGTAACAGATTTTACTTTTCTGGGTTCCAAGATCACTGCAGACGGAGACAGCAGCCATGAAATTAAAAGACGCTTACTCCTCGGAAGGAAAGCTATGGCAAACTTAGACAACATAATAAAAAGCAGAGATATCACCATGCCAACAAAAGTTCGTATAGTCAGGGCGATGGTGTTCCCAGTAGCAATGTATGGTTGCGAGAGTTGGACCATAAGGAAGGCTGAGCGCCGAAGAATAGATGCTTTTGAACTGTGGTGCTGGAGAAGACTCCTGAGAGTCCCTTGGACTGCTAGGAGATCAAATCAGTCAATTCTAAATGAAATCAAGCCTGACTGTTCCCTGGAAGGACAGGTACTAAGGCTGAAACTCAAATATTTTGGCCACCTAATGCGAAGAGAGGACTCTCTGGAGAAGACTCTGATGCTGGGAAAGATTGAAGGCAAAAGGAGAAGGGGAAGGCCAAGGATGAGATGGTTAGACAGCATCACCGATGCAACGAACATGACAATGAGCGAACTCAGGAAGATAGTGGAGGACAGGAAGGCCTGGCGGGATATGGTTCATGGGATCACGAAGGGTCGGACACGACTTAACGACTGAACAACAAAGCGTGATGGGACATGACAGCCAGTCTAGCAGGACAGAAGGCTGCAGGAATAAAGGTGCAAACATGCAGCCTTTCTTGGGGGACCAGGTATATAAGTGCTTTTATGCAAATGCCTGAAGTCTACGGGCAAAGATGGGAGAACTGGAATGTTTGGTGGCTAGGGAAAACATTGATATAGTAGGTATAACAGAAACCTGGTGGAATGCGGAAAACCAGTGGGATACTGCAATTCCAGGATATAAACTCTATAGGAGGGACAGAGAGGGGTGTGTTGGAGGTGGGGTGGCCATCTATGTCAAAGAGGGGGTAGAATCCACCAGAGTAGAGCTGGAGGGGGGCTCTGACTCCTCCGTAGAATCACTGTGGGTTAGATTACCAGGCTCAAAGAGTGATGTAATAGTAGGGGCATGCTACCGTCCTCCAGATCAAAAACCTGAAGGGGATCTTGAAATGAGGAAGCAAATCAGGGAGGTGTCAATGAGAGACAGGGTTGTAGTCATGGGGGACTTCAATTATCCTCACATCGACTGGGTCAATTCATGCTCAGGTCATGAAAGAGAGACTGGATTTCTGGATATGTTAAATGACTGTGCCTTAGAGCAGCTTGTCACGGAACCGACCAGAGGACAGGTGACTCTGGACTTGATATTGTGTGGCACTAAAGATCTGGTCAGGGAGGTAAACGTTACCGAACCGTTGGGGAACAGTGACCATGCTGCGATCTGTTTCGCCATGCATGTCGGAGGGAGAGTGCCGAGCAAATCTGACACGAAAACCCTTGACTTCCGAAGGGCTGACTTCCCCAAAATGAGGAGACTAGTTTAAAAAAAGCTGAAAGGGAAGGTAAAAAGAGTCCAATCGCTCCAGAGTGCATGGAGGCTGTTTAAAACAACAGTCATAGAGGCCCAGCGGGAGTGTATCCCACAAAGGAGGAAGGGCTCAACCAAGTCCAGGAGGGTGCCGGCATGGCTAACAAGCACAGTTAAGGAGGCTGTAAAAGGCAAGGAAGCTTCCTTCCGTAAATGGAAGTCTTGCCCTAATGAGGAAAATAAACAGGAGCACAAACTGTGGCAAAAGAAATGTAAAAAGATGATACGGGAGGCCAAGCAAGACTTTGAGGAACGTATGGCAGGCAATATAAAAGGGAATAATAAAAGCTTCTTCAAATATGTTAGAAGCAGGAAACCTGCCAGGGAAACGGTTGGTCTGCTGGATGGTGAGGGAGAGAAAGGGGTGATAAAAGGGGACTTGGAGACTGCAGAGAAATTAAATGAGTTCTTTGCATCTGTCTTCACGGCAGAAGACCTCGGGCAAATACCGCCGCCGGAACGGCCTCCCCTGATTAAAGAATTAAGTCAAATAGGGGTTAAAAGAGAAGACGTCTCAGACTTAATTGACAAAATAAAGATCAATAAATCACCAGGCCCGGATGGCATCCACCCAAGAGTTCTGAAGGAACTCAAGAATGAAGTTGCTGACCTCTTGACCCAAATATGCAACTTGTCCCTTAAAACGGCCACCGTGCCAGAGGATTGGAGGATAGCTAATGTCACGCCAATCTTTAAAAAAGGGAGGAGGGGGGACCCGGGAAACTACAGGCCGGTCAGCCTAACATCTGTTCTAGGGAAGATGGTGGAAAGTCTCATTAAGGATAAAATCTTAAAATACATAGTAGAACAAGCTCTGCTGAGGGAGAGTCAGCATGGCTTCTGCAAGGGGAAGTCTTGCCTCACAAACCTATTAGAATTTTTTGAAAAGGTCAACAGGCATGTGGATGCGAGCAAACCCGTGGATATTATATATCTGGATTTTCAGAAGGCGTTTGACACGGTCCCTCATGAAAGGCTCCTGAGAAAACTCCACAGTCAGGGAATAAGAGGGCAGGTCCTCTTGTGGACTAGGAACTGGTTGAAGACCAGGAAACAGCGAGTGGGAGTCAATGGGCAATTTTCACAATGGCGAGAGGTGAAAAGCGGTGTGCCCCAAGGATCGGTCTTGGGACCGGTGCTTTTCAACTTATTCATAAATGACCTGGAGTCGGGGATAGGCAGTGAGGTGGCCAAGTTTGCAGATGACACTAAGCTTTTCCGGGTGGTGAAGACCAGCAGGGATTGTGAAGAGCTCCAGAAGGATCTCTCCAAACTGGGAGAATGGGCAGCAAAATGGCAGATGCACGTCAATGTAAGTAAGTGCAAAGTGATGCACACTGGGGCAAGAAACCAAAATTTCACACATAAGATAATGGGTTCTGAGTTGTCTGTGACGGATCAAGAGAGAGATCTTGGGGTGCTGGTGGACAGGTCGATGAAAGTGTCGACCCAGTGTGCGGCGGCTGTGAAGAAGTCCAATTCCATGCTCGGGATCATTAAAAAAGGGATTGAGAATAAAACGGCCAATATCATTCTGCCTTTGTACAAATCGATGGTAAGGCCACATCTGGAGTATTGTGTCCAGTTCTGGTCACCACACCTCAAAAAGGATATAGTTGAATTGGAAAAGGTGCAGAAAAGAGCGACCAGAATGATTCGTGGGCTGGAGCACCTCCCTTATGAGGAAAGGCTACAGCGTCTGGGGCTTTTCACCCTAGAAAAAAGGCGCCTGAGGGGGGACATGATTGAGACGTATAAAATTATGCATGGGATGGAGAGAGCGGAGAGAGGGAAATTCTTCTCCCTCTCGCACCACACCAGAACCAGGGGACATGTACTAAAATTGAGTGGAGGGAGAGTTAGAACAGACAAAAGAAAATATTTCTTTACCCAGCGTGTAATTCATCTGTGGAACTCCTTGCCACAGGATGTGGTGATGGCATCTGGCCTAGATGCCTTTAAAGGGGGTTGGACAGATTCATGGAGGAAAAGACCATCACAGGTTACAAGCCATAAGCAACCTCCTGGTTTTTAGAAGTGGGTTTTCTCTGTGCCAGGTGCAAGGGAGTGTCAACGGGAAACAGGTTATCTTGTTGTCTTGTGCTCCCTGAGGCATCTGGTGGGGCCACTGTGTGACACAGGAAGCTGGACTAGATGGGCTTTTGGCCTGATCCAGCTGGGCTCTTCTTATGTTCTTATCTCCTCATCTCCTCACAATCTCTTCTGGTCTTCACCACTCAGAAAAGTCTAGTGTTATCCGCAAACTTGGCCACCTTGCTGCTTATCCCCAACTCCAGGTCATTGTTGAACAAGTTGAAAAGCACTGGTCCCAAAACCGATCCTTGGGACACACCGCTTTTCACCTCTCGCCGTTGTGAAAATTGCCCATTGACTCCCACTCGCTGTTTCCTGATCATCAACCAGTTCCTAATCCATAAGAGGACCTGCCCTCTTCTATGGAATTTTCTCAGGAACCTTTGGTGAGGGACTGTGTCAAGAGCCTTCTAAAAATCCAGATATATAATATCTACGGGTTCGCCTGCATCCACATGCGTGTTGACCTTTTTAAAATATTCTAAAATGTTTGTGAGGCAAGACTTCCCCTTGCAGAAGCCATGCTGACTCTCCCTCAGCAATGCCTGGTCTTCTATATGTTTTAAGATTTTATCTTTGATGAGACTTTCCACCATCT
Source organism: Plestiodon gilberti rubricaudatus (assembly GCA_026170595.1). NCBI lineage: Eukaryota > Metazoa > Chordata > Lepidosauria > Squamata > Scincidae > Plestiodon > Plestiodon gilberti. Next base: position 262,237,849 of record JANXHW010000002.1, on the reverse strand, counting down.
TACCTGGAACGGATTTTAGGCTGACCGGTCTGCAGTTTCCCAGGTCCCCTCTCCTTCTTTATTTAAAGATTGGTGTGACATTAGCTGTCCTCCAATCCTCTGGCACAGTGGACGTTTCAAAAAGGGACCAGTTGCATATTTTAGTCAATAGATCAGCAACTTTATTCTTGCGTTCCTTAAAGACCCTTAGGTGAATGCCATCTGGGCCCAGTGATGTATTGATCTTTAATTTGTCAAGTCTGAAATGTCTTCTCTTTTAACCTCTATTTTACTTAAATTCTTTAGTCAGGATGGGCCACTCAGGAAGTGGTATCAATCTAACCAAGGTCTTCTGCCATGAAGACAGATGCAAAGAACTCTTTTAATTTCTCTGCAATCTCCCTCCCCTTTTTATCACTCCTTTTTTAAAAAACAAAATTAGTGTAGCAAATACTAAAGGCACAGTTGAGTACATGACTTCTGAGTTCCTTTGCAATGATCTACGATTGTAGGGCTACAGGAAACGTCACCAAGTTTATGGCTGCCCTGACTGAGGTGCCACGGATTAAGGACACGGATTCACTCAGACACAGTTCAGGATCTGACAGTCAGAGTGACCAGATGTCCTCTTTTTTCCGGACATGTCCTACATTCTTGCATGATGTCCGGGTAAATCCATTTAAATAAATAGCTTGCACTTGTACTTGCTGTAACGGAATATGTGAACCGATACCATTGATTATTATTATTATTATTATTATTATTAATAATAATAATAATAATAATAATAATAATAATAATAATAATTTTTGAGCAGAAGCTACAAAGAATAATAATATACAGTATTTATATACCGCCTTTCTTGGTCATTGGATTTCACCTCTGACTTTAATCCAAGGCAGTGTACATGGGCAGGCTGGGCTCTACATCTGTGTGTGTGTGTGTGTGTGTGTGTGCGCGCGCGCGCGCGACATTTTTCTTAAATGTCCTCCATTTTTGGATGCCTTGTTCTCCTTTGCGGTCATGACATCTGGTTGACCTGGACACAGTACGTGATTGTGGAGAGCTGCCCAGCTGCGGAGAACTCGCCGGAGTGTAGCGTGTTCCCTGCTGCAAACACACCACAGAGTTCATCAAACTCTGACATCCCTACAGGTGGCTGTCAGTGCACAGTCAGTCTTCTCGCAGGGCTTTAATTTTAAAACAAAATAGTCAGAGTTTTGTATCCATCGTAAAAAATCTTTTAATGTGCTTTCAGACACTGCGGTGATTCCAGGAAAAAGGAGGCGTGACCATGGGATGGAGAAGTTCTGGAACTAAGTCCTGACAGCTCCAATTGCCCCGCTTCCAAGCCCAGCACCCAAAGACTGGGTTGCTGCTGACGAGCTCTTCCTCCAAAGCCGTCTCCCTGGCTTCAAGGGATTTCCACCGCATGAAAGAAGACGTGTGAACATTAAAATGCTGCCAGACCTTCGAGATGCACAGGGACATCAACCCACAGAGTGAACGGGCACTAGAGACACATGGCTTGTGCAGAGACAGACATGTGCAGAGACATGCAACGCAACATGTTGCATACTTCCAGTTTATATTAAAGTACTGTTTTCAACCGTTTTATACTTTTCTTGGTTTCTACTTAAAATTTGAGTTCAGTACTTTTACTTGACAATGACAGTTCTGGAATAAAAGTGCCCTCAAAGTGCCGTTTAGCACCCTGAAGCGGTAGTGGAATTGTGCAGGTGTGTGGGTGTAGGAAGTGTTCAGTGTCACAACATTCATTTCCATAACTTATTATACTGGATACACTATAACCCCCCCTCCCAACCCCCCTCCAGTTAACCACACAACTCACAGCACTTTTGAAACCCTTTCTTTGTATTAATTACAGACATTACAAGTATGCACAAGCCGTTAATTATACAGCAGCAAACAATGGCATTCTACAATTCAGAAGTTACTTACATCAGTAGAGAACTGTACCGTGCTACATTAAAAGCCACTGTATAGGAGACTCGTCTGTCCTAGAAACTGTGCCTTGCCCTCATTCGAGGAGAAATACTTCACATAGATTTCCCTGGTTTGGCCTGCTATTTTTCTGTAGTTGTTGGCACCCTGCCTACCTACTGTAATCCACTCACACATCCATGTAACCATCAGGGCAGTACCTTCTCCTATCAGGTTCCATTGCGCTTTCTTCTACTCTGATCATAGTTGTGCAATGCACAAATGCATTTCACAATGGCTTCTGCATTGTCTGGATGCGTGTATAGGGTATCTAACAGAACGCTCCCATCCTTGCATCCCCCCCCTTCCCTTCCAGTCTCTCTTCTTTCATCCGACTCAGCTCTCCAAACTCTTTGATGTGTTTTAAAAGGTACGCTGAGAAACAAGCTCTCTCAAACCCTAAACATTAATATGGTTCTTCATCAGGGTGGATTCGTGGGAGTAATGTAAGGACAAGTTTGTGACAAATCTTCATTGGAGAGTGAGAAACAAAAAAATTTCAATTCCCTCAGAGCCAATGGTTATACTTCCACACAAATTAAGTACAACTGGAACAAACAATACAAGAAAATTAATACCATACATCCACCTAAAAAACAAGAGGAAGCAACCACAGGAGAAGAGAAGATGTGGGTTATTTTGCCCTTCATCAGAGGGGTCACTGATAAAATTGCACGAACATTTAGACATTTTAAGGTCAGACCGATTTTTAAACCCAGAACAAAACTTGAGCAATTATTACGCAAACCTAAAGATACAAGACCTAAGCTATCAAATTCCGGTGTTTACAGTATCCCTTGTTTTTTTAGTAGACAATGCATTGGCACAACAAAGACAATGATTAAAACTAGGATGTCTGAACATAAAAGAGCGGTCCGATTATGGCACAAGGATATTTCTGCTCTTGCAGAACACTCTATAACAACAGGGCATAATATTCTTTTTGACAACACCCAAGTATCTAACTGGAGACAATAATAACAGAACTCGCCAGAATTTGGAAGCTATTGAAATAAGCAAAAGGAAATCTCAGAACCTTTTTAATAGGCAACAGGAATAAACCTTTGTGGACAAAATATGGTTCCCTATAACAAACATACAAACAACAACTCTTAATGACTCCTTTTCTCTAATAACCGCTTCTGATTTCCCCTTCTCATTGCACTTTAGTAAACCAAGCAATTTTGCAAGTAGCACCTATTGCCTCCTAATTCATCGCCGTGCTGGGGAAGTTAACTACATTCATGACCCATTAACACCACTGAAGGCTTTCCCCGGAGTTCCATTTGATCTGGGCACGCTGTCAACAGCTTTTAACTGCATTTCACAGAGATTCCGATCCATCTTCAGTACCATCCTCGCAGCCTTGCTGTAACCACCATGACAAAGACCTCGGCTAGGAGGTTGAAACGGTCTCTAACAAATAATACATGGCTTTCAAACCCATATTACCTGTGTCCTCGACTATTTCTGTGGTTGCTCCCCTCTATGGATTGTTTGACATGTAGTCAGATCTGAGCTCCAAATGATACATGGTAAATGGCTTACAAGGCTTCTCCCCTGTGTGGGTCCTTTGATGCTTAGTCAGGCTGTTGCTCCTACTAAAGCACTTTCCACACTCCACGCATTTATATGATTTCTCCCCTGTGTGTGTTCTTTGATGCACAGTCAGGCTTATCCTCTGACTGAAGCTCTTTTCACACTCCAAGCATTTATATGGTTTTTCTCCATTGTGGGTTCTTTGATGCACAGCCAGGTTTGTGCTCTGACTGAAGCTCCTTCCACACTCCAAGCATTGATATGGTTTCTCCCCTGAGTGTGTTCTTTGATGCCTAGCTAGTTCAGTGCTCTGACTGAAGCTCTTTCCACACTCCAAGCATTGATATGGTTTATCCCCTGTATGGGTTCTTTGATGCAATGTCAGGATTGAGCCCTGACTGAAGCTCTTTCCACACTCCAAGCATTGATATGGTTTCTCTCCTGTGTGAGACCATTGATGCCTAGTCAGGCTTGAGCTCACACTGAAGCTCTTTCCACACTCCAAACACTGATATGGTTTCTCCCCTGTGTGAGTTCTTTGATGTGAAATCAGCTGACAGCTCTGAATAAAGCTCTTCCCACACTCCAAGCATTTGTATGGTTTCTCCCCTGTGTGGGTTCTTTGATGCAAAGTCAGCTTTGAGCTCTGACTGAAGGTCTTTCCACATTCCAAGCATTGATATGGTTTCTCCCCTGAGTGTGTTCTTTGATGCCTAGCTAGTTCAGCACTCTGACTGAAGCTCTTTCCACACACCAAGCATTGATATAGTTTCTCCCCTGTGTGGGTCCTTTGATGCAAAGTCAGCTTTGAGGTCTGACTGAAGCTCTTTCCACACTCCAAGCATTTATGTGGTTTTTCTCCTGTGTGGATTCTTTGATGCATAGTCAGGCTTCTGTTCACACTGAAGCTCTTTCCACATTCCAAGCATTTATATGGTTTCTCCCCTGTGTGGGTCCTTCGATGCTTAGTCAAGGTTCCGCTGCCACTGAAGCTCTTTCCACACTCCAAGCATTTATAGGGTTTTCCTCCTGTATGGGTTTTTCGATGCAAAGTCAGTTTATCGGTCCGACTGAAGCTCTTCCCACACTCCAAGCACTGATATGGTTTCTCCCTTGTGTGGGTCCTTTGATGCAAAGTCAGGTTTGAGTTCCGACTGAAGCTCTTTCCACACTCTAAGCATTGATAGGGTTTCTCCCCTGTGTGGGTTCTTTGATGCACAGTCAGCTTTGAGCTCTCACTAAAGCTCTTTCCACACTCCAAGCATTGATAAGGTTTCTCCCCTGTGTGCACTCTTTGATGAAACGTCAGGCTTGAGTTCATACTGAAGGACTTTCCACACTCCAAGCATTGATATGGTTTTTCTCCATTGTGGGTTCTTTGATGCTTAGTCAGGCTTTTCTCTCCTGTGTGGGTTCTTTGATGGACAGTCAGGTGTGTGCTCCGACTGAAGCTGTTTCCACACTCCAAACAGTGATATGGTTTCTCTCCTGTGTGGGTTCTTTGATGGACAGTCAGGTGTGTGCTCCGACTGAAGCTGTTTCCACACTCCAAACAGTGATATGGTTTCTCTCCTGTGTGAGTTCTTTGATGCCTAGTCAGGCTTGAGCTCACACTGAAGCTCTTTCCACACTCCAAACACTGATATGGTTTCTCTCCTGTGTGAGTTCTTTGATGTGAAATCAGGTGACAGCTCTGAATAAAGCTCTTCCCACACTCCAAGCATTTGTATGGTTTCTCCCCTGTGTGGGTTCTTTGATGCAAAGTCAGCTTTGAGCTCTGACTGAAGATCTTTCCACACTCCAAGCACTGATATGATTTCTTCCCTGTGTGGCTTTTTTTTGCACATTGAGGGCTTTTCCCCTTCCTCTTTTTAGTTTCCTGTTCTGGACTGAGTGGGATGACACTGAAATCCTCACCCTGTCTAACATCAGGTTCATTTCTCCATTTGTCTGTCTGGTTTCCCTCCTTCTTTGATATACCCTGATGCTTAGCTTTCTCACGCAAAGGAAGACGTGTGCTTGTACTTAAGCTCTTTCTCCACTCAGAGCACTGAAATGATTTCTTCCCTGTGTGGAGTTTGCTGCGTTTAGTAATGCTGGATTTATAACTGATTGTTTCCCTGGGTAAACGATATTTCTTCTTTCTTTTCCCTTTGGGTTGTTCCACTTGGAGTTGGATTTCATGGTGGTCATAGTCCTGAGAACCATCAGATTTAGTCCTCCAAGCAAGTGCTGGGCTTCCCTCCTGCCTCCCGAATCCATCCAGGACTCTAAAAGTCACTTCCTGTATGACACGTGTGGTCATTTGTGGGGACAGCCCACGTGGCTCCTTCTGATCCTCACTGTCTTGTCTGCTGCGTCCTGGAACAGAGAGAGAATCTGGATTAGTAAAGCAACAGAGGAGTGGAACTTCTAAAGCATGTTCCTAGGCATGTCTATTCAGAAGTAAACCCAATGAATTCAGTGGTACTGACTCCCAGGAAAGCGCGCACAGGATCTCATCCCTGCTCAGTGACCGATTCTCAGTCAGCTGATGGGGAGAATTCAGAAAAGACACGAGGTCCTACTGGTCAAGAAAGCTTCGATGCAGGTACTGAGTCATCTGCCCGTTCTGAATGGGGTTGCACTCCCCCTGCAGGAATGGCTGCGCAGTTTGGGAGTACTTCTGGACTCAAAAGCTCTCCCTGGAAGGCCAGGTGGCGTCTGTGGCCAGGGGTGCATTTGCCCAGCTTCGGCTGGTGCGCCAGCTGCGGCTATACTTGAGTCGATCGGACCTGACCACGGTAGTCCACGCCTTAGTGACTTCCAGACTGGACTACTGTAATGCGCTCAATGTGGGGCTGCCCTTGAAGACGGTTCGGAAGCTGCAACTAGTGCAGAATGCAGCGGCCCAGGTCATCGCTGGAACTAGGCGGTTTGATTCTGTTGAACCGCTGCTTCAGCGGCTGCACTGGCTGCCCATTCGTTTCCGAGCCCAATTCAAGGTGCTGGTAATGACCTTTAAAGCCCTTCACGGTTTGGGTCCTGGATATCTGAGGGACCGCCTTCTCCCATACATTCCGGCCCGCTCTCTTAGATCATCTGAGGGAGCTCTCTTGCGAGTGCCACGTCTGTCTCAAGTTAGGGGAATGGCAGCTTGTGGGCGAGCCTTCTCTGTTGTGGCGCCACAATTGTGGAACTCCTTGCCAGGGGATTTGAGAACAACCCCATCCCTCGGAACTATATAAAGGGAAAAACATAGATACAGCTCAGCAGGATCAATTTTTGAAAAAGGTTAAAATACCTGAAGTTAGTAAGCAAGACTCCGACTTTTTACAAGAAGATATCACATTAAATGAAATTAAAGATGCAATATTAAGACAAAAAAGTGGCAAATCTCCAGGACCGGACGGATTACCGGCTGATTTTTATAAGTTGCTGGTTGAGTTGATACAGGTACCATTACAGATGCTGGCTCAAGAGATAGGATGTACAGGAGAGATACCAGCGACATGGAAACAAGCTATGATTTCATTAATTCATAAGACGGACTCAGATAAATCTGACATTAAGAATTATAGACCTATATCTTTATTGAATACTGACTATAAGATCTATGTTTCAATTTTAGCCTCCAGATTAAAAAAGGTGTTGGTGAAATATATTCATGAAGACCAGACAGGCTTCCTACCTAAGAGACACTTGAAAAAGAATGTAAGAACTATAATTGATGTTTTAGAATATTATGAAAATCATTCAGGAAGAAAAGTGGGTTTAATGTTCTTGGACGCTCAGAAGGCTTTTGACAATGTGAACTGGATTTTTATGTTTAACGTGATGGATGGAATGAAACTGGGCCCAAAATTTTTGAAAATTATTAAGGCGATTTACACACAACAAGAAGCTAAGATAAAATTGAATGGCAATTTAACAGAGAAAATACAAATTGAACAAGGTACAAGACAAGGTTGCCCCCTCTCACCTCTGTTGTTTGTGCTGACAATAGAGGTTTTGAACATTTTAATTAGAAATGATGAGAGAATAAGGGGGCTCAAGATAAAAAACCATCACATCAAGTTACAGGCATATGCAGATGACTTGGTTTTTATATTTGAAGATCCAAAAGAGGCTTTACCTATACTTAAAGAAGACTTGTTAGAATATGGTGCTGTAGCAGGGATGATGGTGAATTATCAGAAGACAAAAATACTACTTAAAAATGTAAATCCAAAGGAAATTGGAGACATCAAGGAATTGGGTTTCCAGATAACGGAGAAGGTTAAATATCTGGGCGTTAATCTGTCAAAAAAAGTGAGTTCTTTGATGCAGGATAATTATATTAAGATATTGGAGGAAATCCAACAGGACTTGGAGAGATGGAAAAATTTACAATTGTCAATAACTGGAAGGGTTTCAGTAATCAAGATGAACGTTTTACCTAAGTTACTCTTTCTGTTCCAAACAATTCCAATAATTATGAAAAAAACTTTCTTCGTTGATTTAGATAAGATGACAACAAGATTTATTTGGAGTGGCAAGAAACCTCGTGTTCGTTTGAAACTGTTACAAGATCAAAAGAAGAGGGCAGGGATGGCCGTCCCGAACTGGTTGTGTTATTATCAAGCTACAGTTCTGCAATGGGTTCGAGATTGGGTTTTGAAAAGTAAAGAGAACTATGTTACCCTAGAAGCAGAAGGACTAGAAGTTGGATGGCCTGCCTTTTTGATTTATGATAAAGCTAAACATTATGCGTTTTTTAAAAGACATACCTTAAGGAAATCTTTACTATGGGCATGGGAGCAGGTTAGATATAAGGTTTATGATAAAATACCCGGCTGGGTGAAACCGTTAGAAGTGGCTAACAGACCAGATTGGATAAAAGATTCTCAAAATAGATCATACAAAGAACTGATTGATCCTCAGGGGAAACTATGGGATGAGAATCAATTGAGGATGAAAGGTATCCTGATGGACACTTGGTTTCAAAATCAGATTAGAAGCAGGATACGGGAAGATCAAAAAGTGGGCTTTCACCTGGGTGATACTGACTTTGATAAGGTATTTTTAAATGATGATGACAAATATGTAACTAAAATGTACAATTTTTTGCTGGACTATGAGATGATAGATGAAACAGTTAAAGATGTTATGATACAGTGGTCACAAAATTTCGGACGAGAGATTTATTTTCAAGAGTGGGAACAAGTTTGGAATTCGGGTATTAAAATGGTTAAAGCTGTTGCATATAAAGAGAATCTTTATAAAATGTTTTATAGATGGTATTTAACACCTAAGAAGTTATGTAAGATGTATAAGAATGTTTCGAGTACTTGTTGGAAATGCAACAATTTGGAAGGTTCTTTTTTCCATATGTGGTGGACATGTGAAAAAGCAAGAAAATTTTGGAGGATGGTCCATGCGGCATTGGAAGGGATATTACGACATACGCTGTTGTTCGTACCAGAATTATTTCTTTTGAATATAATGACATCAGTAGTATCTCAAAAAGATAAATATATTATTATACATATAGTTACTGCTGCCAGGTTGTTATATGCTCAGCAGTGGAAAGTTGAGATGGTACCAGATATTGATGAGTTAATAATTAAGATTTATGATTTGATAGAATTAGATATTTTAACGGAAAGACTAAGAGAAGGAGATGTTAAAAAGAAACTAGATTGGTGGCAACCATTTTATGATTGGTTGAAAAGATAAAATAAAATATTAGTTTATTAGTAGATGTAAGGAGGTAAAGATAGTGGGGTTGGAATATGTATGAAGCTAATTTTATTTAGCATAATTGAAGAGTGTGAATAGTCATTTTAATGTAGTTCGACGTCCGTTAGTTATTTTTCCATTTGTTTCATGTTGGTTACCCTTGTTGCCCTATGATTTTCCTTACCTTATTATCCCTGTAGTTTTTGTGTCAATAAATAAAAAAATTATCAAAGAGAACAACCCCATCCCTCATGACTTTTCGGCGGGGGCTCAAAACGTTTCTGTTTCGTCTAGCGTTTGGGTGATGGGTTGTTGTCTGCTCCCAGTGCCTCAGTACGTTCTGCCTTGCTGTTCTGCTCTACATTGCCCCCCCAGTGGATTTCATTGTTTATGTATTGTTTTTAAATTATGTATTTTAACTTGTTGTAAGCCGCCTTGGGCATTTGCCTTCGGCATAGGAAAAGGCGAGGTATAATTTTTTAAATAAATAAATAATCTTAGATCTTCCAGGTCTAAGTCTGACTCCCAAACCACGACACCATCCTGGCTCCCGAGGATCTCAGCCCTGCTCAGTGACCGACTCTCTCTCAGCTGATGGGGAGAATTCGCACAACCGTGGCTGCGTGGCCTGTTGCAACCCGACTGATCCTGGGAGGGAGGCAGCTTTGCTAGCCCACCGGACAACGTTTCTGTGGAGAAGGCGCAGGACGTGGGCCTCCCTCTAGATTCTTTCAGGCCTCACTGCAGTATTAATCTCTTATAAATGCTAAAACGTTGCTTTACTCTCTTATAAATGTTTAAACTTTGGTTGTTTTGTACAGTGGGGCTTTTCCATGAGTGGTTTCAGTCTTGTATAATTGACACATAAATAGCACTGAGCTCAGCCTCACCGGAAACCTCAAAGATCTCCAACAACATCCCCCCCCCCCATCTCAGCCAAACTGATCCCCATTCCTGGCCAGTTATAAGGGTCTCTTTCCCACTGTCCCTCCCTCCCAAAGTCAACTGGGAAAGAACAGCGGATTTATTTGGTGGAAGCCGAGAGCGCAAGGTCTGGATGCGGCTCTGTACTGCACTGAGCCATGCAAAAGGCCAGATGCCAGGAATGAGGAACATATTAGCCAGTGGGAGAAGAAGCCCTTTGGGGAGGGTCCTGCCGAGGACAGAGGTGGGGAGAGAACCCAGAGTCGCGTCTGTGGGGAAGGACTGGGTGCAGGTGAGGCTCCCAAAGGAGGCAGGACAGGTGGTGCTTCTAAAGAGAGAGACGCTTAGTTTACGAGAGGCCCATCCCGGATGAGGAGAAGCTCCTAAGGAGGGAAATGTTGCGAGGTGTCAACAAGAATGGACAGCAGAAAGCCACAGGAAACGGGAAGAGAGTAAACACAAGGGCAGGATCCACAAGGCGACTAAACCGCTACCTGCTGATCCGTCCCCTTCCTTGGAGTCCAGGGCAAAAGGAGCCTCCCCTTCTTCCAGCGAGGAGACAAGACCAGGATTGGACAGTTCTTGCAGGAAACCAAGAGAACAGCTATTTGTGACGACAGCCGATCTGGGCCTTCCACATCCGTCTGCTCCAAAGCAGGGCCCAATCCTGTCCAACCTGCCAGTGCCGATGCATCTACAATGCAGCCCCGAGGTAAGGGAACAGATGATCCCTTCGCTTGAGGAGGTCTCCGCGACTGCACTCCCACTGCAAGGTGCCGTGCACACCCCATTGGCACGGCTGCATTAGCACTGGGAAGCTGGATCGGATTGGGCCCGCAGTCTGCCGCATAGACCAGCGCTTGGAACTCCCACACTTGGGGGTGCAGCAGAAATTGAGGGTGGAGTCAGTGGCAAAGCCCCTCTCTGTGAAGAGCTCTGGGGTGCTGCAGAAGAGGGCGCAGGAGTCGACATCCTCCTGATCCGCGTGGAGCAAACACTTTGTGCAAACTCAGCAAGAGTCGGACCGGAGAGCAGGGTGTTTCTCAGCAGCTGATATGAGCAGCAGGGGCTTGTGACCGCCAGTATGTGCACAGACCCTCCCCAGAACAAGCCACATCTCTGACTGACAACATGCACCGATCCACTCTTGGAGAGCAAATGAGGTGCAGCATCTCGGCAGCTGGCCTGTTCTCCACGCGCCTTCAGGGCAAAGCAGGCCTCCATGGTCCAGGTGCCGGCCGTACGGGGTACATTTGGGAATAAATATGTACAGGATCCGACTGCACATTTTAACCATACTGCAGGAAAGCACCATGGGGGCAAAGGCAGGAGAAAAATCAGAACTCTCTCCCCCTCTCAGCCCGATGGCAGGCCTGTCTCCGCTCCCTTTTCCCCTGCACCTGTCTGCCGGAAGTGACATCATTGAGGGGGTGCAGGCTGTGCTGGATGATGTGCTGGGAGGGGGTGACGCGCCGCTGCCCCTGCCCGCCCAGTACCTTTGGCAATACCCTCCCTGCCGAAGGTTCCTCAGGGCCTCGTGTGCTTACGCGCAAGGACCCTCGAGTGCCTCCGGAATTTGTTTAGAAAGGTAGGCCCCTCCAAACATCGGTCAGAGCTTCCCAGCGGCCTCATGGCGAGGCGGGACGAGCGGAGGCCAGAGCCATCCCCACCTCCCGCTCCTGGGCATAAGCAGCGCCTCTTCCCCCCCCCCTCAGAATGCTACCGCTGCCCCATTCTCTGGCAGGCGGCTTTGGAAGGAAGAAAACATGGCTGAAACACCAGAGTCCCCAACACACGAACCAGCAGCAGCAAGAACACGAGATCACGTTAAGCAAGGCCAGCAGCTCCCACACCAGAGGAAGGCCAAAAAGCTGGTTGTTACCACATAGAAAGCGGGCCTGAAGCATTAGGAAAAACCCAGTCAAAAAGGGAAGGGTGTGGATAAGAACATAAGAAGAGCCTGGCTGCTGGATCAGGCCAAAGGCCCATCTAGTCCAGCTAGTAAGCCCCTTTGAACACAGTGGGACTCTCCCTGTGAACAGGCACTGGCCTCACACCAACCCTGCGAAGTAGGCTGGTACGTGGGTCGCAAGCTACTTTTTCTCTTGCCGTGTGGAAAGCCCAGTACTAAATGCCTGGCGGCTTAGACCAACCAGCCATCTGACCCAGTGCTTTGTTTCCAGCAGTGGCCGGGCAAATCCCTCTGCAACCCACGTGCCAGCCCCCCCCCCCCCGGTTTGTGGCCCCAGTTCCGCTGCCCGTCATGGCCCAGGAGAGGCTGGGCTTGGAACAGGAAGTCTCTCCTTTCAGGCCGAGAGAAGCCAAGCAAAGCTTCACACTGCTGCGGCCCGTTCCAATGGTCAGGGGGACGTAAGAGCCACCCACACTCCGCATTCAAGTCCTCTGCACATGGGAGAGGACGGGGCGACGAAGAGGGGGCGGGGCCATGACGCAGGGGCGGGACGATGGCATCACTGTACGGGAGGAGGTCCATCACGGGGGTGACGTGCCGACCTCCCGCACCAGGTGACGCAAACCCCAATGACGCCTCTGGCGCTGGCAGTAGGGGTGGGCGGAAGGGCTGTGGGAGAAGAGGAGGGGAGGGGCAGTCACGGGATAGGAGGCGGCAGGACCTGGGTGGCTGCGGCTGGGAAGGGGGAGGGAGGCCAGAGTGAATGATGACCTTATTGGGCGGAAGCAGAAATGGGGCCTGGGGGGGCTAATGATGATGAGCAAAAGGAAGGGGAATCTGGGTGCGGAAAGCAGCACCTGCTGAAATTCCCTCACGTTCTTCTCTCCTGTTTGGAATGGTTATGACATTCTGTTTTCTACAAGCCCATAAGAGCTGAGGGGGCTCCTTCACATCAAGGCCCCCCAAAGAGAGTGGATACTGGGCAGCTCAATCCTTGTAACTCCCCTGTTGCGGTGCAGCACCCGCTATATACCGTGGGAGAGTTTCAGCTTCCAGAGGCCTCCTCAAGAGGTTGTTCCCTTCCCCCAGGTAAGCCCCTGGCGCCCCGATGGGTCAACTCGGACCTGTGCCAATGACTGCGCTGACTTCAGAGGTGGTGCAAGTCACCAAGAATTCAATGGAGTCAAAGGAGAGCAAAACGTCACTGCTCACCTCCCCCCACCCCTCCTGCTCTCCCCCACCTCCCCAGCATCGGCTCCAGCTCTTGGGACAAAAGCCCTGCGAGGACCCCTCCCAAAGGTGGCATGGAGAACGGGGACCCTTCCTCACAACGGAAACTCTGCTCCCTCCTCGGGTGACTCAGGGCTGGTTAGGATGAGTCAGCACAGTACAGTTCTGCTGCTCTGATCTCATCACCTGGAAGGCCAGGACAGCAGCTGGGCCTCTGCATTTTCGGGGGGGGGGGGCTGACTGGTAACTTTCCACGTTTAGAGTCAGGTGTCCTTGGAGGAAGTTGTGATGCAGAGAGGAAGGTGGAGGGCCGGAGCATCACACACGAAGATCACACGGGTCCTCTCAGTCTACAGCTCAGCCAAGGGGCTGTCCTGGCCTTCCAGGTGAGGAGATCAGAAGGGCAGAGATGAATTTTGCTGACTCATCCCAACCAGTGCTGAGTCACCCCAGAAAGGAAGGGTCCCCATTCATCACAGCACCCTTCTGGTCCCATTCCGCCCATTCTCCCAGTACCCTCTGGTCCAAACCTACTGCTGTGTTAAGTAGTACAGTGCATAAGCAAGTTACCTGCGGATTCCTCTTCTTCCTGGAGACCCTGGAAAACGGCCCTCTCCCCTTCCTCCAGTTGGGAAACGAAGGCAGGTTTGGGAAATTCCCCTGAGAAGGGAATAAGGAAATGAGTTACTTCTGACTACAAAATGTCAGTTTTCCAAAGGGACCTGATCCTAGGCTGCCCCCTGCCCCCCCCCAAAGGGCACAGAGTGGGGCAGGGGAAGAAGGAGGTTCTTTGAACTCTCCGACTTGAGTCTGCTGCAGAGCTGGCTGGCAGAGCCAGACTCGGGAGAAGCCAGCCTCCCTTTGCCCCAAACTCCGTGAAATGCCTCTCCAGACAAGCTCAGGCTGGGAAGAAGAGCTGCTTTCGGGGCTAAGACACCCCCTGCCTTCCCCATGGCTCACAGTGGCAGTAAAATCTCTTCTTGAACAACGTGGTTTTTCATAGCAAGAGAAAATATCAGGATCTGGTCACAAAAGAAAACCAAGAGGAGGAGAACTTAAGCTGGCTGTTTCTCCATTTGGCTGAGATGACCAAATAGGGCTGGCAAATCGACAAGTCCCAGAGGCCTTTGTTGATGCCACAACAGACCACGTCTAAGACCACGTCCGCCACAACCTTCGGAGGTGACCTGGTACCCGAACACGGTTCATGGTAGCAGAGGAACATAAAAATAATCCTGACTCCTGGCTCCACGTCTACTTAAACAGCGCCAACATATCCCAGAGGGAAGGAGAGTTTCCACTGGGGTGAAGGGTCTGCATTCATCCAGCACCCTCTGGGCTGAAGCCACTGCTGTGCGAAGCAGAATTGTGCATAAGTGAGTTACCTGCTGATTTCTTGTCTTCCTGGAAAAACGCAGACTCCCCTTCTTCCAGCCGGGAAATGAAGGCAGGTTTGGGAAACTCCTCTAAGAAGGAAACAAGGAGATGAGATCCTTACGACTACAACCTACCAACATAGCAAGGTTTTCCAATGCAACCTGATCCGAGGCTGACTCCCACCCCCAAACGGGCACCGAGCGGGACAGGACAAGAGACACCCTCGCGGACCTCTCACCCACGAAAGTGCTGCAGGACCAGCTGCATGGAGCCCCACATGCCGGCTTCTGGGAGTGCAGGCTCACTGCTCAGGACAGCCGGAATGAATGACCAGTGGGGAATCCAGTTGTGGAGGGGAAACTGAGGGGCAGCGACTTAGGGGAGGGCTGAGAGATGTCCCTGCCTGAACCCTTGGAGAGCTTCTAGTAGACACTCCTGAGCTAGATGGGTTCCAGCCCCACGTGCCCCATTTCTATGGTCCAATCCTGACTGTGAGAAACAAGAAGAAGAGGAGCTCATGCCTTTGGTACCTGCCAACCCAGAAGAAAGGACGTCCTTACCCAGAGAGGCCACGATCCCGTAATTCTCCAGCATGACTTCCCTGTACAGAGCCTTCTGGCCCGGATCCAGCAGAGCCCATTCCTCCACCGTGAAGCGCACAGCCACCTCCTCAAAGGACACCGGAGCCTGGAAGATCAAGAACAACAATTACGAACGACAAGACGCAGCTGTGATGCTCCAGTTTGGGGGGGGGGGGAGCAGGATTGCATCAGCCAATGAGGTCACCTTCCAGAAGCTCCGCCCAGTCCGAGCCTCTGGCTGGTCAGAAGTGACCTTGCAGGAATCGAAACCTGTTCTTAGGGCAGGAGGGGCTTGGCGTTTCTCCCTTCCGACCATGCCGTTTTGGGTCCGTAGCACTGCTGGTACGAAAGGTGGAAGAGCCCCCCCAGTGGCGTCACTAGGATGTGTGTCACCCTGAGGCGGGGGACGCGCGTCACCCTAGTGACGCTACCATATCGCGGCGCGGGGGGGCGACCCGGCTCCCCCCCCCACGTCGGGTCGCCCTTCGGACGCTCTGAGGCCGGCCCGGGAGCCGTCCTCGGAGCGTCCGACCCCGTCGACGCTCCAGGGCCTTCTGAAAGAAGGCCCAGGCAAGCGTCGATCCGGGTATTTTTCGGGTTTTCGCGCATGCGCAGACCCGTTTTGAGGGTCCCGTTTTCAGAAGGCCCTCGAGTGTCGACGGGGTCAGACGCTCCGAGGCCGGCTCCCGGGTCGGCCTCGGAGCGTCCGGAGGGTGTCGCGCGTCATCGAGGTGACGCGCGAGGGGGTGCGCGCGTCACCCCATGGCGCGCGTCACCCCCAGGCGGCCCCCCCGCCACGCTCCAGTGATGCCCCTGGAGCCCCCCCCTTCGCCTACGCTCAGGAGTTATTTGGCCCAAGTAAGCGTTGGGAGTAGGTAATGATAGGGTCATTCCATGTCAAATCAATCAATAAAAAATACATTTTGGAACTTGATGTCACGGATTTTGCTCATTTTTGGTACATTTGTACCTTACCATGAAATGTTTTAAAATTATTTTTTTCAGATTTTTTTGTCCATCCGTTTTTGAGATATTGAATGTTCAAAATTGCCAAAAAAGGCCAAAATTCAATTGTCACCATACCTTCAAACGCCATTTACAAGATAACGATGAAAGCTACAGGCATGGGACAGGTGGCATCTTAACGCTTATGAATAGGGCTTTCATTTGATATACAACCTGACACAATTATAAATTTTCAAGAAATTCAAACATATTCAAATAATATTAATTTTGAAATTTTGGAAAATCGAACTTTTTTAAAATTTCAAAAAAATCACACTTAAAGGTATATGTGTTGTAGTCAGTCAGTCAAAATTTCAAGATGGTATCTCAATGGTATCATACAAAAATTAAATTTTCTTGTTGGCAGTGACCAGGATTTAAGCCCCTCAAGTCGATTTTTCTACAGTTTACATTGATAAAATTAGGTGGTAAACTGAAATGAATCCAAAAATGTATAACAGGACTTATAGAGATTTATAGAGCATGAATTCACTTTCTATTCTTGTACAGGATCAGCTTTTTGGTAAAACTATCAAAATCATGAGCTTTTTACTTCTGTTCGTAGTTTTAAATTTTTCCTTTAGTTGCTGAATAATTTCTGAATCAGCACAGTGACATTTTTCCTCATCTAAATCATCTTCAGAAGTAAAAAAATAATTCTTTGTAGGTCCTTTTAATCTTCCCCATCCTGGAAGGGGAAACCGTGGATAGGGCGAACGCCCACGGTTTTCTGATCCCCGCTGCCCCCCCACGTGCACGTGTGTGCACAGTCCGCCCCCTCTTACTTTTCGTTCCTTTCTCTTCTTTCGTTCCTTTCGTCTCTTGCTCTGCCGAAGGCTGCTTATGTAGCTTATCCTGTTTGATCAACGAAGCAACGAGCTTGGAGGCTGGGTGGGAGGCATTCGCTATGCCCCCCCGTGCACTCGATCCCCCCCCCCCGTGCACTCGATCCCCCCCCCGGCTCTTACTTTTCCATGAAGCTGCTTCATTTATTCATTGATAAAACGGGATAAAGCAGCCTCCAGCAGAGAGAGACGGGCGGGGTGGGTGGCATTTGCTATGGCCCCTCACCCGCGATCCCCCCAGGCTCTTACTTTTCCGTGAAGCAGCTTCGTTTTTGCAGCTTCAAAGCTTTCACAGAACGTCGGACGTGCTAGATAGGCTCTGAAAGATATCACAGCCTGTCTCTGCCGGAGCCTGCTTATCCTGTTTGAACAATGAAGAAACGAAGTTGCTTCACTAAAAGTAAGAGCGGGGGGGGCGCACATGGTGTGTGTGTGTGTGTGTGTGTGTGTGTGTGTGTGTGTGTGTGAATTCTCAACCGCGGAAAACTGAAACCGCGGATACGGTGACACCCCCCCCCCCGTATATCCTCTTTGAGATGCAGCGACCAGAACTGGACGCAATATTCCAGAAGTAGCCTTACCATTGATTTGTACAAGGGCATAATGGCAATACTAAAGGTCAATAGGAGGAGCGAGGCCACGGCGCTCAGCTGGCAGGCAGAGGGCAGAAGCTTCCTGGAGAGAATCACGGGGCACTTAAAACCCTTTCTCAGGTGGTCAGTGTTGAGTCCGACTCCTGGAAGGCTGGGGAGAAACGGCTCCCTGCCTCTCCTCACTCCAACCAGTGCGATTGAAGCGCCCTCTGATATCATGAAAAAAAGGTGAGGGCTGCTTAGAGAAAGGTATTCTCAACTCCACGGAACATCTGACAAAATGCGAGGGCGGTTTAATATTAGGGGACAGAGTGCAAGAGTGATTTGGTCAACCGACCGGCATTCCAACCCTTGGAGTTGCCTGGAGGTCACACGTACCCGTCTTCTGAGCGGTCAAATATGATGCGTTACAGCACCAGACAAAAATGCTTCCTTCCAGGCCTGAAAGAGAGGAGGAGGCACCAAAGCGATTTATTGCACGTTGCCCAGGTGATGGGCCCTTACCTGAGCAGGCTGCAGAGTTGCTGATTCTGCTCCGCGGAGAAGAGGAGACGGTCTGGAACGTGGCCCCGACGACGCCATCCCACTGCCTGTGAGGGGGACAAACGTGAGGGGGAGACTTTCACTTTTCAAAGCCCTTTTCACTTTTCAAACACTATTTCCCTATTTACTTTAAGAACATAAGAACATAAGAAGAGCCCTGCTGGATCAGGCCAAAAGCCCATCTAGTCCAGCTTCCTGTGTCACACAGTGGACCCACAAGATGCCTCAGGGAGCACAAGACAACAAGATAACCTGTTTCCCGTTGACACTCCCTTGCACCTGGCACAGAGAAAACCCACTTCTAAAAACCAGGAGGTTGCTTATGGCTTGTAACCTGTGATGGTCTTTTCCTCCATGAATCTGTCCAAACCCCTTTTAAAGGCATCTAGGCCAGATGCCATCACCACATCCTGTGGCAAGGAGTTCCACAGATGAATTACACGCTGGGTAAAGAAATATTTTCTTTTGTCTGTTCTAACTCTCCCTCCACTCAATTTTAGTACATGTCCCCTGGTTCTGGTGTTGTGCGAGAGGGAGAAGAATTTCCCTCTATCCACTCTCTCCATCCCATGCATAATTTTATACGTCTCAATCATGTCCCCCCTCAGGCGCCTTTTTTCTAGGGTGAAAAGCCCCAGACGCTGTAGCCTTTCCTCATAAGGGAGGTGCTCCAGCCCACGAATCATTCTGGTCGCTCTTTTCTGCACCTTTTCCAATTCAACTATATCCTTTTTGAGGTGTGGTGACCAGAACTGGACACAATACTCCAGATGTGGCCTTACCATCGATTTGTACAAAGGCATAATGATATTGGCCGTTTTATTCTCAATCCCTTTTTAATGATCCCGAGCATGGAATTGGCCTTCTTCACAGCCGCCGCACACTGGGTCGACACTTTCATCGACCTGTCCACCAGCACCCCAAGATCTCTCTCTTGATCCGTCACAGACAACTCAGAACCCATTAGCTTATATGTGAAATTTTGGTTTCTTGCCCCAATGTGCATCACTTTGCACTTACTTACATTGAAGCGCATCTGCCATTTTGCTGCCCATTCTCCCAGTTTTGAGAGATCCTTCTGGAGCTCTTCACAATCCCTGCTGGTCTTCACCACCCGGAAAAGTTTAGTGTCATCTGCAAACTTGGCCACCTCACTGCCTATCCCCGACTCCAGGTCATTTATGAATAAGTTGAAAAGCACCGGTCCCAAGACCGATCCTTGGGGCACACCGCTTTTCACCTCTCGCCATTGTGAAAATTTCCCATTGACTCCCACTCACTGTTTCCTGGTCTTCAACCAGTTCCTAATCCACAAGAGGACCTGCCCTTTTATTCCCTGACTGTGGAGTTTTCTCAGGAGCCTTTCATGAGGGACCGTGTCAAACGCCTTCTGAAAATCCAGATATATAATATCCACGGGTTCGCTCGCATCCACATGCCTGTTGACCTTTTTGAAAAATTCTAACAGGTTTGTGAGGCAAGACTTCCCCTTGCAGAAGCCATGCTGACTCTCCCTCAGCAGAGCTTGTTCTTCTATGTATTTTAAGATTTTATCCTTAATGAGACTTTCCACCATCTTCCCTGGAACAGAGGTTAGGCTGACCGGCCTGTAGTTTCCCGGTTCCCCCCTCCTTCCTTTTTTAAAGATTGGCGTGACATTAGCTATCCTCCAATCCTCTGGCACAGTGGCCGTTTTAAGGAACAAGTTGCATATTTTGGTCAAGAGGTCAGCAACTTCATTCTTGAGTTCCTTCAGAACTCTTGGGTGGATGCCATCCGGGCCTGGTGATTTATTGATCTTTATTTTGTCAATTAAGTCTGAGACGTCTTCTCTTTTAACCTCTATTTGACTTAATTCTTTAGTCATGGGAGAACGTTCCGGCAGCAGTATTTGCCCGAGGTCTTCTGCCGTGAAGACAGATGCAAAGAACTCATTTAATTTCTCTGCAGTCTCCAAGTCCCCTTTTATCACCCCTTTCTCTCCCTCACCATCCAGCGGACCAACCGTTTCTCTGGCAGGTTTCCTGCTTCTAACATATTTGAAGAAGCTTTTATTATTCCCTTTTATGTTGCCTGCCATACGTTCCTCAAAGTCTTGCTTGGCCTCCCGTATCATCTTTTTACATTTCTTTTGCCACAGTTTGTGCTCCTGTTTATTTTCCTCACTAGGGCAAGACTTCCATTTACGGAAGGAAGCTTCCTTGCCTTTTACAGCCTCCTTAACTGTGCTTGTCAGCCATGCCGGCACCTTCCTGGACTTGGTCGAGCCCTTCCTCCTTTGTGGGATACACTCCCGCTGGGCCTCTATGACTGTTGTTTTAAACAGCCTCCATGCACTCTGGAGCGATTGGACTCTTTTTACCTTCCCTTTCAGCTTTTTTTTAACTAGTCTCCTCATTTTGGAGAAGTCAGCCCTTCGGAAGTCAAGGGTTTTCGTGTCAGATTTGCTCGGCACTCTCCCTCCGACATGCATGGCGAAACAGATCGCAGCATGGTCACTATTCCCCAACGGTTCGGTAACATTTACCTCCTTGACCAGGTCTTGAGTGCCACACAATATCAAGTCCAGAGTCACCTGTCCTCTGGTCGGTTCCGTGACAAGCTGCTCTAATTTAACATATCCAGAAATCCAGTCTCTCTTTCATGACCTGAGCATAAATTGACCCAGTCGATGTGAGGATAATTGAAGTCCCCCATGACTACAACCCTGTCTCTCATTGACACCTCCCTGATTTGCTTCCTCATTTCAAGATCCCCTTCAGGTTTTTGATCTGGAGGACGGTTTTTGATCTGGAGGACGATTGATTTGGGTCAACTTTGGGTTGACCCAAAACTGACTCAGGGTGGTGAGTCCCACACATCTTGATTCACCTTATTCAAATTCTTCCTTCTGCCACTCTGTCCCTGTTTCTTCCTCTCTCTGCCTCTCTAATCACCTCCCTCCTCCCCTTGAAATCTCCTTGCAGTACACTTTGAAGGAGCGTTTTAGGCCCACTGAGCCCCCCGTTTCCTGCTGTATTTTCTGCCTCAGTTCAGTCCTTTCCCAGTCCCCAGTGGCGTCGCGACGACGCGCGACACCCCTGAGCGGGGGCGCGCGTCGCCCTTAAGGGGAGGCTCCGCCCCCGCGCGTGACGTCACGCGCAGGAGCGGAGCGCCCTCCCCGCTCCGTTTTCGGCTCATTTTGGAGCCAAACGGAGCGAAGGGAGGGCGGGTGGGCCCAGCTCAACGCAAAATTGTAGGTAAGGGGGCGTCGCGCGTCACCCCTGTACGCGCGACGCCCCCCGGCGGCCCGCCCCCCCCGCTTCCCCCTGTCGACGCCAGTGCCAGTCCCCAAGCCTGAAATTCAGCAGCATGACACAGACAGGTGCTGTGTCGATCCCAGGTGATGTCCTGGAACTAGGACCATGAGAGATGATGTTGGGTGGCACAGGGGGTTGAAAGGACAATCCCCCCCAGCATAGAAATGCAGCCATTAGACCCAAAACGTAGCATGCAAAGGGGGGGGAGTGTTGCAGTTTGTCTTCTCAGCCTCCTCCCCTTAACCTGCTGGGTGTCTCTGCCCACGGGGGGGGGGCTTCTCTCCCTCTCTCTTCCTTTCCACCCACTGCCGCCTTGGGACCCCCTCCCCCTTCACCCCAGTGGGCTTTGGACTCTGCACTCACCAGAGCTGGTTGATGACCTCAAACACGTGCTACAAGCATGCTAGAAAAGTCACTTTCTGTTATCTCAAACGCAGCAGAGAAGCTGCTGACCTCAGACACGTGGGTGGGGAAGGCAAAGGAAGGGGCGGAGCAGGAAGTCGCTTCCCCATTCACTCCCCCTCCCCCCATTCGCCCTGCTAGGAATCCGGAGTCGCTCTGTAGTAGTAACCCTTGGAGTGCCGCCAGCCGAGAGATCCAAGTCTCGACCCTCCAACTCCCAGGCAGGATCTCCTCCCCCTTCCCCCATTCCGGATGCAGCATCTGGTGCACGTGCCCAGCACAGACTCTGCGGCTTCCCCTGCTGGGACTAATGTTCTTCTCCCCCCAGGCGGACCGCAGCTCTTCCCGGGGTCTCTTTTCCAGCCTGCCTGGCATCCTGTCGTCGCTGGTTGGAAGATCCTTGCAGGCAGAGGAGGACCCAGACAAGTTGCAGCCGGAAATCTTGTGAGCAGCCCGAAGGGGGACAGAGGTGCTGACAGGCCCGGGGCATGTGCCCCCAAAGCTGCTGCAGTTGCGATTCACCTTCACTGTGGCACATTCTTGGCTGGTGCGTAGCAAAAGTAGGAGAGAGAGCGGGGTCTTTTGCGTGGCTGTCATGTCTTCCTCCTGCAAGGTCTCTTGAGGAGTAGCCAGGTTTTTTTTTACCTGGGGCCCAGAGCAGTACGCCCCTCGCCCTACCGCAACCAAACGCCCCCCAACGCCCCCCCCCACCCGATGAGTCCCAACAATACAACAATGGGAATGCAGACGCAGTCTTGTTCGGGGTGTCACGAAGATCTCCAAGTAGTACTGGCCAAATAGATGGTGCACAATCAGAGTGACAGCATTAGTTCGGGGGGGGGGGGGAAGAGGGAAAGTCTAAACCTTAAGAATGCAGGGAAATTTATTCCATGCAGTACCATTTTTACATATGCAAACTTATATCAACAAGGTGCCCTGGACATGGAAGCTTAAACTGGGGCAAGAGTTTTCAGCTGAGCCAAAAGCAAATTAATCTATTTACATTCCTTCTGAATGTGCTTGTTGTAATTATCTCTGTGAATAATAAATATGTTTTGTTTTAACTGTTTAATTGTTTAAATGTTTTAGCATTTGCTCCGGCTTCTGGCCTGAGAGCATACTGTCATCCTGTTTGCCATCCCAACTGCGAGTGCTAGAAAATGACTTTATTTAACCATGAAAACAGGTCTTGTCTAAACTTTGTCCACAGACCACTTCAGAGACCACAAGATATGTGTTATTTATATATTTAAAAACGTTTATATCCCAGCCTTCCCCTCTCCATTGGAAGACACCCAGGGTGGTTCATGACAAAATTTAAAAAACCACAAACCAAGGAAAACAACAAAATCAAACCATTGCATCAATTATAATACAGAAAGCAACAACACAGGCAGAAGATCATCACAGCAGCAAAGAAAAAAAAATGAACCATCACAACCAATGGAAATAAATGCTTAAAGCGAACGAAAATAAATGAATTTCCAGTCGCTGTCAGAAAACGGACAGTGAGGGAGCTAACCTGCCCTCTAACGGGAGGGAGTTTCCATGGAGACGGCCCTCTCTTGGGTCACTGCCAAACAGGCTTCCACTGGTAGCAGAACCTGCAGAAAGAAGGGACCCCCCTCCACATACTTCAGGGGGACCATTTCATAAGGGAGGGGGAAGCAGTCCTTTAGGTACCTTTGTATTAAATCATTCAATGTTTTAAAGATAACAACCAGCACCTTGTCGTCGTCTCCTGCGACGATCCAGCGACGATCTGCTCCAGGACGACGACGACCTCGTTCCTCAGCCTCGTTCCTCTTAAAGCGCCAGCATTGCTTTCTACACTTCGCGCAGGCGCAGAACGTCTGGTTAAAGCTGCTGGCGCTTTAAGAGTTCGCGCCCGGGGCAGGCTGAGGAACGATCTCGCTGTGGCGAAGCTCTGAGCTTCTTTCCCCTTTAAGAGCCTTTTCGGCGGCAAACCGCAACTGTTTTTTTTTTCTTCATTTCGGAGGCAAAAGCTTCCTTACCCTTTAAAAGCCTCGGCGGCAAACCGCAACAGTCCGTTTTTTTCCCCCTTCATTTCGGAGGCAAGAAATTCAAATTCCAATCGTTGCTCAGCCTCCGCGCCCCCCCCCGCCCAGCCTCCCGCCCCCCGCCCTGGGGCCCACCTCCACAGGCCAGACGACGCCCCTGTAAATGGCAGACCTGGAACCCCTCTCTCTGTGTGCCCATTTCACTGCTTTCCTAGCGATGCTCATGTCCTCCTTACGCAGCATTTCGTTGTTTGAATCTTACCTCGATTCCATTTTTGAACAGCTCCACCTTTGATGATTAATCTGGGATGACTCACAAACAGGTCATGATGGCTCCTTAATGCTGCTGCTCACTTTTTTTTTTAATGTGCTGCTCTTATGTGGGGCTTCCACCGACCGGGTCTGCTCCTGCTGGCTACACCATTCCCTGGGCTGGGCAGGTCCCCTTTTTTACATGGGGTATAGTATAACATCAAGTTGGAACCTATATCTGCCTACCTCTTGGTGTGCTGAGAGTTTACAATTACAGTTTACTGGGATTTTCAACATTTATAGAAGATTGTAAGCACCTTGGGGCAGGGACCTAGCTGACTGAACTTGTTGATCTTGCCACAGACAGTACCTCTCAGGTAAACCTACCTCACAGGGTCGTTGTGTGTGAGGATGTAACAGGAGTAATGTTCTGTAATGTACAAAAAGTGTGTTCTCATGTAGCAAAGGGTCAACATTCCTCTCTTGGGGTGCTGTCCACCACTGTGCTGCGTAACAATAAACCCATACTTTTTCCTTGTTCCTCCATTATTAATTGCTATCTGCATAATTCATCTACAATAAGAATAGCCCTGCTGGATCAGACTAAGGGCCCATCTAGTCCAGCTTTCCGGATCTCACAGTGGCCCCACCAGATGCCTCAGGGAGCACACAAGACAACAAGATACCTCTATCCTGTTGCCACTCCCTTGCATCTGGCATTCAGAGATAGCCTACTTCTAAAATCAGGAGGTTGAATATACCCACCAAGGCTTGTAACCTGTGATGGACGTTTCCTCCATAAATCTGTCCATAAATCTGTCCACAGGGACATCAACCCACAGAGTGAACGGGCACTAGAGACACATGGCTTGTGCAGAGACATGCAACGCAACATGTTGCATACACCGGTTTATATTAAAAGTACTGTTTTCAACCTTAGGACCGTTTTATACTTTTCTTGGTTTCTACTTAAAATTTGAGTTCAGTACACTTGACAATGACAGTTCTGGAATAAAAGTGCCCTCAAAGTGCCGTTTAGCACCCTGAAGCGGCAGTGGAATTGTGCAGGCGTGTGGGTGTAGGAAGTGTTCAGTGTCACGACGTTCATTTCCATAACTTATACTGGATACAATGTAACCCCCCCTCCCAACCCCCCCCAGTTAACCACACAACTCGCAGCACTTTTGAAACCCTTTCTTTGTATTAATTACAGACATTACAAGTATGCACAAGCCGTTAATTATACAGCAGCAAACAATGGCATTCTACAATTCAGAAGTTACTTACATCAGTAGAGAACTGTACCGTGCTACATTAAAAGCCACTGTATAGGAGACTCGTCTGTCCTAGAAACTGTGCCTTGCCCTCATTCGAGGAGAAATACTTCACATAGATTTCCCTGGTTTGGCCTGCTATTTTTCTGTAGTTGTTGGCACCCTGCCTACCTACTGTAATCCACTCACACATCCATGTAACCATCAGGGCAGTACCTTCTCCTATCAGGTTCCATTGCGCTTTCTTCTACTCTGACCATAGTTGTGCAATGCAATGCACAAATGCATTTCACAATGGCTTCTGCATTGATTTTCGAACGAAAGCTATTATAACCGGCGATAATCTTAGTAGAAAAAGGTATTACGGGTATCGCAGTCATATTAGTTCCAACAACAGCGCTTCACAGCTGATCACAAATAATGACAGTTTTATCCGGAACAAATCCAAATAAACAGAAATTACTTAAAATCAAGAAGACTGAAGGCTTGAGGCTTCAGTCAAGAAAAGGGTCCTCAAGCCTTCAGTCTTCTTGATTTTAAGTAATTTCTGTTTATTTGGATTCGTTCCGGATAAAACTGTCATTATTTGTGATCAGCTGTGAAGCGCTGTTGTTGGAACTAATATGACTGCGATACCCGTAATACCTTTTTCTACTAAGGCTTCTGCATTGTCTGGATGTGTGTATAGGGTATCTAACAGAACCCTCCATTTGGCACAGGAAATGCCAAGCACATTTTCTGAGATCCGCCTGGCTCGTGATAATCTTGTATTAAAGATAGTTTGGGCTTTAGTGATACTCCTTTTAGGAAAAGGCCTCGTAAGGTTTTGAAGTAGCGGGAACGCTTCATCTGCTACAACAGCTGGGGGAACTGTGATGGTTGTCCCCGGAATCTTACTGGCAGGTAGCGATTCGACATTTCCAGCAATGAGCACTTTCCCAAAACTGCTCTCACCGGAAAAAAAAACCCATCACTTTGTACACACCCATGTCCACAATTATGTATTTGTAGTCCGCATCACACAATGCAAGCAACACAATGGAGTTGGAATCCTTGTAACTGTAGCACATGGAGCCGGCATCTGGTGGGGCTTGAATATAAACACGCTTTCCATCCATTGCCCCTAAAAAAAAAAGTTTGCAAATTACTTCGGTGCTCCGATATGTTCAATACAGTATTTTTATTTATTTATTTTTAAAAAATTATATCCCGCCTTTTCCTATGCCGAAAGGCAAATACCCAAGGCGGCTTACAACAAAGATTAAAAATACATAATTTAAAATAATACATAAAATAAATTTAAACAATACATAACCATACATAAACAAATTTAAAAACAATAAATAAAATCAATATCTTGACTTTGACTTTCAACATGAAGAGGTAATGCTTACACATAGGGAACTGCCATTTCTCCCAGATGTCACAGGATATTCTCTTTCACATCTCGCGGTTTGGAACGGGCATGTATGTAGGCCACAAAACGTCCACAGTGACGCAGCAGTCTCTGCAACAATCTGTCCTACCGTAGTTCTTCCACAACGGAATGCCAAAGCGATACTGGAGTAGGATTCTCCAGTGGCCAAAAACTTCAGTGTGATTGCCAGCCTTTGAGAGGGACTGATTGGTTACGGGTAATTTGTGGTCTGTCTCAGGATTCGGGGCCCTACTAATGTCAACAGCTTGTCAAAATGTTCCTGACACATTCGGAAGCATACGTAGTGAATTTCCTCGTCGTTCAGTCGCATCTCCTGAATCAGGTGACTGAAGACCACTTGTTGGGTCCTTCGCTGGTGAATGGGCCGAATCCACCGTCTTCTGCGATTCCTCTGAGGCAGCGAATCTATAAGGATGGCAGCTAAAATTCGTCTTCTCTTTTCCAGTCTTATAATCTAGAAACACAACATGTTGGTTATTAGGGAAGTCAGAAAGCAGTACTAAAGAAAACAAAATCTGCAAGGACTTCAGTCCAAACTGTGGCACACTCAGTACTTGCCCACCCTGCATTTAGCTGTGATTTTAGGAAATCCAAATTCAACAGGACTGAAACCGGTGTAAGACATAGAGAGTGTACAAAAGCTCAAACAAAATAAAGTGACAACGTGCTAGGTACAGCTATTCATCTAAAAGGAAAAATGGCTGGCTGTGCTAGACCTCAGCACGACTTCTTGAGGGTCGGTGTAGTTAGGGGAACCGCATGCCATTCATGACTAATTAATCCTGTAACTTGCAATAATTAGCTTGTAATAATTAGCTAGAACACACCCTGACTGCTGCAGTAATAATAAACATTTGTGTAGTAAAGGCAACAGAAGTGGAATGCTGTGGGCAGTTATGATTCTTCCGTCGCTCAAAGCTTTTCAATAGAAAGACATGTACAGTACTGCAAACAGATGCAATATTTCCGAGTTTTGAACCCTTACCCGATTCATGACATCCATTTCCTTCTTCCTCTTTGACAGCACTCCGCAAGCAACCAATCCGTTGCTTTGCTGTGCTGTTCTGAGTGCTGCTGTAGTGTAGACAGGAAATGTCGTAGGGCAATGTGATACGTAGACTCTGAGACTTCCTTCCCGCTTTGCTTTGCGCCGCGTCGCCTGTAGTGTGTCAAAGCGGCTGCGTTTGTTTTTTTACCTCAGAGATAGCAGGAAGTGACGTTCCTAGCATGTTCCTAGCATGGCTCCCCACAAGAACGGAAATGAATGGAAACCAAAATGGCTGCTGTTGCTCCTCTTTCCTCATACTACATCTCCCCTTTGCAGCCAAGCAGCCTTCCTATTGGTGCATGAGGCTGCCATCTTTTCTAGCTTCGAGCATGCTAGAAGCTTAAAAAAAAGTGACCTGAGCGTGCTGGAGGGAGAGAAAAAAACAGCTCTCCAGCACTCCTAGCGCTGGAAGGTGAAAAACAAATGCAGCCAGCCTTACTCTTATCTAGCTCCTCCACCTGCCCTTCTGCTTGGCCTCCAACCTTAACTACCACCCACCTCCCTTTCCAGCCACCTCTCTCCTCACCTCGTTCCAATTCCAAAGAAGGGCAGTGCCAAAGAGTGTTCAAACTACCGTACAATTGCACTCATTTCACATGCTAGCAAGGTTATGCTCAAAATCCTACAAGCTAGGCTTCAGCAGTACGTGGACCGAGAACTACCGGACGTACAAGCTGGGTTTCGAAGAGGCAGAGGAACTAGAGATCAAATTGCCAACATGCGCTGGATCATGGAGAAAGCACGAGAGTTCCAAAAAAACACCTACTTCTGCTTCATTGACTACGCAAAAGCCTTTGATTGTGTGGATCACAACAAACTGTGGCAAATTCTTAAAGAGATGGGGGTACCAGACCACCTTACCTGTCTCCTGAGAAACCTGTATGCGGGTCAAGAAGCAACAGTTCGAACCGGCCATGGAACAACTGATTGGTTCAAAATTGGGAAGGGAGTACGGCAAGGCTGTATATTGTCACCCTGCTTATTTAACTTATATGCAGAGTACATTATGAGAAATGCAGGGCTGAATGAATCACAAGCCGGAATCAAGATTGCCGGGAGAAATATCAACAACCTCAGATACGCAGACGATACCACCCTAATGGCAGAAAGTGAAGAAGAACTAAAGAGCCTCGTGATGAGAGTGAAAGAGGAGAGTGCAAAAGTTGGCTTGAAACTCAACATTAATAAAACCAAGATCATGGCATCGGGTCCCATCAATTCCTGGCAAATAGAAGGGGCAGAAATGGAAGCAGTAACAGATTTTACTTTTCTGGGCTCCAAGATCACTGCAGACGGAAACAGCAGCCATGAAATTAAAAGACGCTTACTCCTTGGAAGGAAAGCTATGGCAAACTTAGACAGCATAATAAAAAGCAGAGATATCACCATGCCAACAAAAGTTCGTATAGTCAGGGCGATGGTGTTCCCAGTAGCAATGTATGGTTGCGAGAGTTGGACCATAAGGAAGGCTGAGCGCCGAAGAATAGATGCTTTTGAACTGTGGTGCTGGAGAAGACTCCTGAGAGTCCCTTGGACTGCTAGGAGATCAAATCAGTCAATTCTAAATGAAATCAAGCCTGACTGTTCCCTGGAAGGACAGGTACTAAGGCTGAAACTCAAATATTTTGGCCACCTAATGCGAAGAGAGGACTCTCTGGAGAAGACTCTGATGCTGGGAAAGATTGAAGGCAAAAGGAGAAGGGGAAGGCCAAGGATGAGATGGTTAGACAGCATCACCGATGTAACAAACATGAAAATGAGCGAACTCAGGAAGATAGTGGAGGACAGGAAGGCCTGGCGGGATATGGTTCATGGGATCACGAAGGGTCGGACACGACTTAACGACTGAACAACAACAACAACTCTCCTCACAGCTCTTTTCTTCCCCCATCATGGTCTCCTTTTTCTGCATGTTTGTTTGGTTTGCTTTCTGTGCAGTCCAGGCAGTGGTTGCCTGAATGGGAGGTGGGCAGTAGTGTCACCCGGGATCAGGAGGGGGGGGAACGCGCGTCACCCCCCGCCCCCGGGCGGCGCCCAGCGATGCTCTTTCCGGGGGAGGGGGCCTTCTGAGAAGGCGACCCTCTTCTTCCGGCATCTGGGGCCTTCTGAGAAGCCCCACGGCGTCGGCACGCTATTTATTCTTTTTTTGCGCATGCGCAGAACGTTTTTGAGGCAAGGGTTGCCCATTTCCATTGTTTAAAGAAGCCTTCTGAGCCCTTGCCTTTTAACATCCTGCTGGTACAGGTGGGGGTGCTGCTGTTTTTATGTACTTGTTTTAATTGTAATCTCCTTTAACTGATTTTTAGATACTGTTGTTATTAATTTTCGTTAATTGTTTTTACTGTTTTAAAATGTAACTATTTTTTGTATTGTACTGCACTGTATTCTTTTTGTTGTAAGCCGCCTTGTGTCCCTTTGGGGAGAAAGGCGGGGTAAAAATACCGTAAATAAATAAATAAATAAATTTCCATTCTGCGCATGAGCTAAAAAAAGAATAAATAGCGCGCTGACGCCATGGGCACCCTACTAACAGGAGTGTCTTAAGTGTTAACTCCTTGATGGAAACTGAAGCCATAGGTTCGAAACGGCATGCGGTAAGAGCTGTTAAAACAAGGTGAAGGTCCCATGTGGGACAGCGATGGACAGTAGGGGGATTGATCAGCGAACCCCCCCTAAGGAACCACTTAATATGAGGGTGATCAGCAAAACTCGACTCCTCAACAGAGCCTAGGATACTATTCAAGGCAGACAGCTGCCGTCGCAAGGTGTTCGTGTTCAGACCCTTGTCTAGCCCGTCCTACAAGAACTCGAGCACATTGGCTACCCTAGGCCTGGTGGACCCCACCCCTTTGCTTCTGCACCAATGCAAAAACCTTTTCCATGTTGTCCCACAGGATCGTCTGGTAGAAAGCTTTCTGGACGCTAGCAACGTGTCGATAACCCTTCACAAATATCCCTGTCTAGTGAGCGCGTTCCGCTCAACCTCCGTGCAGTTAAACGAAACAACTGGGGACGAGAGTGTAACACTGGCTCCTGAATCAGGAGGTCCTCGCGAAGAGGAAGCAGCCAACAGTCGAGGCCTGATAGAGCCAGAAGTTCAGGGAACCAGGGCCGCCTGGGCCACGTGGGGGCTATGAGAATTACCTCTGCTTCCAGAAGGCGGACTCTGCGGAGTACGCGCAGAATCAGCGGCACCGGGGGAAATGCGTACAAGAGACCCCTTGGCCAATTCCCCCAAAGTGCATCTACCCTTTCTGCCTCCTGCTCTGGCCGCCCTGAGAAGAACCTTCTTAGCTGCCTGTTGGCGCTGGAGGCAAAAAGATTCACCTGAGGTATGCCGAATTGTTGCGTCACCTGTTGGAACACCTGGGGATGCAGCTGCCACTCTGCCCCCCCTAGTGTTCGACGGCTGAGCCAATCTGCCCTGGTGTTGTAAACCCCGGCCAGGTACACGGCCCTGATGGAGGCCAAATTCGAAACAGAGCACTGGGGGGGGGGGCGTGGTAAGGTGCCAACACCTGGTTTGAGACCTGCACCCCCAGCACCTTATAACAACCGCCTAATGTGCCAGGACACAGTCTGAGGTGCCAGCGTCGTAGAGAGGCCAGTGTAGCAAGCGAGTCAATGCTGGAGGGGGGCAGGTGAAAAGGAGGTGGGAACCTAATGGATGACAAGCAGCCCCCTCCCCCCAGCAAGGGAGAATTGCAACCCAGTGGTTAAAACACCCAGAGCCGAACCAGAGTGCAGCCAGGACAGTCAGAAGGGGCGTTCCTGCTTCGTCCTTACCTAGCGAGATCATGTTCCTATAATTCTCCAGCATGACCTCCTTATACAGGGCTCTCTATGAGGCATCCAGCAGGCTCCACTCCCCTTCAGAGAAGTTCACAGCCACCTCCCGGAAGGTCACCAGCCTCTGAAAGGGGGTCACAATCAGCGAGCCGATTCCTCCGCTGCTGCGCAAGTGCGAGGAGCAGGAAGGGGGCGAGAGCACCGCCCGTTCGTTCAGGTCAGACAACGCTAATCACGAACAGGATCTCTTCGTGTATCGAGTAATCTGCCAATTACTTTTCAGAGAGACAATTGCGACGTCTCAGCTGCAAAGGTTCCATAAACGCCTTGTGTACACAACCAGAGAGACTCAAAGGGATACTTATTTTGGGACGTTCTCTTACATCGTCTTCTGTTGCTGCAGGTTTTTATATGGGCTTTTGTGGGACTGACTTTCTACATGCAGGGCCATTCCAAGACCAAATATATACCAAATGTTGCCCCCTCTTCCCTGAGGGAAGGACATGAGGGGGGACATAATTGAGACGTGCAAAATTATGCATGGGATGGAGAGAGTGGATAGAGGGAAGTTCTTCTCCCTCTCGCACAACACCAGAACCAGGGGACATGCACTAAAATTGAGTGGAGGGAGAATTAGAACGGACAAAAGAAATTTCTTCACCCAGCGTGTAATTCATCTGTGGAACTCCTTGCCACAGGATGTGGTGATGGCACCTGACCTGGATGCCTTTAAAAGGGGATTGGACAGTTTTATGGAGGAAAAGTCCATCACAGCTTACAAGCCATGATGGGGAAAAGTAACCTCCTGGTTGTAGGTTGTCTTTACCACCCAATTCCTCCTCCTCTCCTTGGCTGGGCTGTGCCCCCCCCTTTTTTTTTGCTTGGAGTACATAAGAACATAAGAAGAGCCCTGCTGGATCAGGCCAAAAGCCCACCTAGTCCAGCTTCCTGTATCACACAGTGGCCCCACCAGATGCCTCAGGGAGCACACAAGATAACAAGATAATCTGTTTCTCGTTGTCACTCCCTTGCACCTGGCACAGAGAAAACCCACTTCTAAAACCAGGAGGTTGCTTATGGCTTGTAACCTGTGATGGTCTTCCTCCATGAATCTGTCCAAACCCCTTTTAAAGGCATCTAGGCCAGGTGCCATCACCACATCCTGTGGCAAGGAGTTCCACAGATGAATTACACGCTGGGTCAAGAAATATTTTCTTTTGTCTGTTCTAACTCTCCCTCCACTCAATTTTAGTGCATGTCCCCTGGTTCTGGTGTTATGCGAGAGGGAGAAGAATTTCCCTCTATCCACTCTCTCCATCCCATGCATAATTTTATACGTCTCAATCATGTCCCGCCTCAGGCGCCTTTTTTCTAGGCTGAAAAGCCCCAGACGCTGTAGCCTTTCCTCATAAGGGAGGTGCTCCAGCCGACGAATCATTCTGGTCGCTATTTTCTGCACCTTTTCCAATTCAACTATATCCTTTTTGAGGTGTGGTGACCAGAACTGGACACAATACTCCAGATGCGGCCTTACCATCGATTTGTACAAAGGCATAATGATATTGGCCGTTTTGTTCTCAATCCCTTTTTTAATGATCCTGAGCATGGAATTGGACTTCTTCACAGCCGCCGCACACTGGGTCGACACTTTCATCGACCTGTCCACCAGAACCCCAAGATCTCTCTCTTGATTTGTCACAGACAACTCAGTTGTCTCATTTCACATTTGACAGTGTCCCATTTCACATGTTCTTGCCCCTACCAGCTCTCCCTTCCTTGCTTGCTTCCCCCCTTCCTTTCTCCTACATCTCTCCTTTCATGTCCCTGAACTCTTTGAACACTTTGATGTGTCTTAATTAATCAGATGGAAGCTTTTTCCAAACACTAAGAATTTATTTGAGTTCTCTCTGTGTGGATTAGTTGATGTACTAGAAGGAATGGAGTGAAATGTTTCCACACTTCTGTGGTTTCCCCCTCAACAGATTTTTTTATGATACATCAGGTCTGAACTCTGACTAAAGCTCTTTCCACATTCCAATCAGTTTCTGCCCTGTGGGTTCTTTGATGTAAAGTAAGGCTTTTGCTGTTACTGAAGCTCTTTCCACACTCCACGCATTTGTATGGTTTCTCCCGTGTGGGTTCTTTGATGTCTTCTAAGTTTTGGTTTACTGTTGAGGGTCGTTGCACATTGAGTGCATTTTTCCTTCCTCTATCCACTATCGTTTTCTGAGTCGATTGGGATGACACCCTGATGAACATCAGATTTATTTCTCCATTTCTCTGCCTGATTTACCTCCTGCTTCCTTTATTTTTCTCGATGCGCAGCTTTCTCCTCTTTCTGGATCATTTTAGAGGAAGGTACTTGTGTGCTTGTATTGAAGCTCTTTCTCCACTCAGAGCACTTAAAGGATTTCTTCCCCATGTGAATGTTTTGCTATGTTTATTAATGTTGGATGTACAACTGATTCCATCCCCGCGCAGCTTATTCCTTCTCTTCCCTTTGAGACATGAGGTCTGAACTCTATACAACTATACAATACAGCCACAAGGTCAGAGGCGTTCCTGCGCCCCCTGGGGGGGCGCCGACGAAATGCCCCCTCCATGACATCATTAAGTTTTGTTTTTAATTAGGTTTAATTTTGACTGGTTTTTCACACACACCCAGGTGTGTGTGTGTGCTTTGCGGGTATTTGTCTTTTTGAGGTGCAGGGTAGGCACCATTTTTCTTTCCGGCATCCATTTTGAATTTGAGGGACTCTCTAGGACTCTCTCTCCAGTCTCGCTGGTCCGTCGGTCCTCCAGGCCTCTGGAGGACCGACCAGCGAGACCAACGAGACGTTCGCCCTAGAGAGGGCGTGCGATCAACGATACTAGTGGAGAAAGTCCTAGAAAGTCCCTCAAATTCAAAATGGACTCCGGAACAAAAAATGCTGCCTGCCCTGCGCCCCGAAAAAGTCAGTTAAGTACCTGCAAAGCACACACACACACACACACACACACACACACCTGGGGGGCAAACAAGAGGCAGCTGCCGCCCTGGGGATGCAGTGGGTGGCGGCAGCTGCCGCGAAATGCCAAAAAATGCATCGGAAAAATTAAACCGAAACCTAAGGAGGCCTGCGCCCCCAAACAGGCTCAGTGCCCTACGCCCTGGGGCCCTGTCCCCCCCATCCCCCACTCTGCGACACCACTGCACAAACTCTTTCCACCCTCCAATTACTTATACAGTTTCTCCCGAGTGGGTTCTACAAAGTCAGGCTTGAGCTCACACTACGGCTCCTCACACACTCCAAGCATTTCTATGGTTTCTCCCTTGTATGGGTTATTTGATGTAAAGTAAGGCTTTTGCTATCACTGAAGCTCTTTCCACACTCAAAGCATTTATATGGTTTCTCCCCTGTGTGGGTTCTTTGATGCACAGTCAAGTTTGAGCTCAAACTGAAGCTCTTTCCACACTCAAAGCATTCATACGGTTTCTCCCCTGTGTGGGTTATTTGATGCCGGGTTAGGTGTGAGCTCCGGTTGAAGCTCATTCCACACTCCAAGCATTTGTAAGGTTTCTCCCCTGTGTGGGTTCTTTGATGAATAGTCAGACCTGAGCTCACAATAAAGCTCTTTCCACACTCCAAGCATTTGTAAGGTTTCTCTCCTGTGTGGGTTCTTCGATGCACAGTCAGGTGTGAGTACTGACTGTAGCTTTTTCCACACTCCAAGCATTTGTATGGTTTCTCACCTGTGTGGGTTCTTCGATGTGAAGTAAGGCTTTTGCAGTCAATGAAGCTCTTTCCACACTCCAAGCATTTGTATGGTTTTTCTCCCGTGTGGATTCTTTGATGCACAGTCAGTTGAGAGCTGTCAATGAAGCTCTTTCCACACTCCAAGCATTTGTATGGTTTCTCTCCTGTGTGGGTTCTTTGATGCACAATCAGGCGTGAGCTCTCACTGAAGCTCTTTCCACACTCTGAGCATTTGTATGGTTTCTCCCCTGTGTGGTTTCTTTCATGCCGGGTCAGGTGTGAGTAACGGCTGAAGCTCTTTCCACACTCTAAGCATGTATATGGTTTCTCCCCTGTGTGGGACCTCTGATGCACAGTCAGGCTTCTGTTGTCACTGAAGCTCTTTCCACACTCTAAGCATGTGTATGGTTTCTCCCCTGTGTGGGACCTTTGATGCACAGTCAGGCTTCTGTTGTCACTGAAGCTCTTTCCACACTTCAAGCATTTGTATCTTTTCTCCCCTGTGTGGGTTCTTTGATGCACAGTCAGGCTTGCACTCTGATTGAAGCTCTTTCCACACTCCAAGCATTTGTATGGTTTCTCTATGTGGGTTCTTTCATGTACAATCAGGTGTGAGCTGTCACTGAAGCTCTTTCCACACTCCAAGCATTTGTATGGTTTCTCTCCTGTGTGGATTCTTTCATGCCGGGTCAGGTGTGAGCCACGGCTGAAGCTGTTTCCACACTCCAAGCATTTGTATGGTTTCTCCCCTGTGTGGGACCTTTGATGTACAGTCAGGCTTCTGTTGTCACTGAAGTTCTTTCCACACTCCAAGCATTTATATGGTGTCTCCCCTGTGTGGGTTCTTTGATGCACAGTCAGGCTTCTGTTGTCACTGAAGCTCTTTCCACACTCCAAGCATTTGTATATTTTCTCCCCTGTGTGGGTTCTTTGATGCACAGTCAGGCTTGCACTTTGATTGAAGCTCTTTCCACACTCCAAGCATTTATATGGTTTCTCCCCTGTGTGGGTTCTTTGATGCAAACGCAGGTTTCCGCTATCACTGAAGCTCTTTCCACAGTCCAAGCATTTATATGGTTTCTCCCCTGTGTGGGTTCTTTGATGCAAAGTCAGGCTTGAGCTCACACTGAAGCTCTTTCCACACTCCAAGCATTTGTATGGTTTGTCTCCCATGTGGATTCTTTGATGCGCAGTCAGTTGGGAGCTGTCAATGAAGCTCTTTCCACACTCCAAGCATTTGTATGGTTTCTCCCCTGTGTGGGTTCTTTGATGCACAGTCAGGCTTGAGCTCACACTGAAGCTCTTTCCACACTCCAAGCATTTATATGGTTTCTCCCCTGTGTGGGTTCTTTCATGCAAAGTCAGGCTTGAGCTCCCACTGAAGCTCTTTCCACACTCCAAGCATTTGTACTGTTTTTTTTCTTTGCAGTTTTTTTTCTTTGCTCCAAGATCTGATTTACTGCTGAAGGTCTTTCCAAATTGAGGACATTTTTCTTTCTTCTTTCCAGTTTGTTTTTCTGAATCAACTGGGATGACACAGAAATCTCCACACTGATGAGATTTATTTCTCGGTTCCTTTGTCTCATTTCTGTGCTGCTTCTTTGATATGCCGTGATGCACAGCTTTTCCCCTTATGTGGGTCTTTTTTTGGAACAAAAAATCTGTGCTGGTTCTAAAGCACTTTCTCCTCTCAGAGCATTTAAATGTTTTCTTCCCTGTGTAGATTTTGCTGTGTTCATTATTGTTGGATTTACAACCAATTGTTTCCCCATTCAAAGAACGTTTATTCCTTCTCTTCCCTTTGAGATGTTCCTGTTGGATTGGGATTTCATGATGGTCATAACCCTGACAAAACAGATTTATTCCTCCAGATGCCTTCTGGGCTTCCCTCCTGCCTCCCCAATCCATCTTGGTCCCTAAAATTTACCTTGTGAATGTCACACATGGTCGTTTCCGTCGACACCGCATGTGGCTCCCTCTGATCCTCACTGTCTTCTCCATTGCTTCCTGGAACAGAGAGAGAACTTTGATTAGCAGCGCAACCCAGAAATGGAACCTCTAATGCACACGCCTAGGTGTATATACTCAGAAGTAAACCCCACTAGATTCAGTGGACTGACTCCCAGGAAAGTACGGATCGGATGGCAGCCCTCTCAGTCAACCACTCTCAATGAGCTGTTGTGCAAGAGTAAAAAATCATGGCTGCCTGGCCTATTGCAACCCGACTGTCCTGGGATTGGGCAACTTTTCTATTCCTGCTAGACAATATTTTTTGGGAGAGGGCACAAGAGGGAGTCTCCCTCTGGATTCTCTCAGGCCTCACAGCAGTCTGTTAATAGGTACAGTAGACGGCCCTCCTTCCACGCTTGAGTTGCACTGACATTTGTAGCAAGCAGGCAACTTTTGGGAACTGACACTTGCAGTGCATATGAGTGCAAGCGCATGTGTGTGGTGTGAGTGTGTGGCTGTGCACATCAACCTTGCCATACATCAATGGGGTGCTGCACCTTATCGCCCTTTTGGTCTCCGAGCACAATTCCCGCAACCTGAGCACAACACTCCTCCGCTGCAGTGACTCCAGGCTGAGCAGCTCAGGATGTGACCGAAGTTCATGTACACTGAAGATACCGCTACGCCGGGCAGAAACAGCGACATTCTGTGCCGTCATAGCCTCGACACTGTAACAACTCCACTAGTGTGGAGCTAAAAACGGGACAGAGGCATGATGGGTATGTCAAAACCTATGCCCCACTCAGATCCCAGGTATGACCTCGATGGTACCCTAAACCTGCCCTGACTTCAGGGGTAGTGCAAGTCAAAAAGTACTCATTTCAATCAAACGGACCCCACCTTTGGATCCAGCTTTTGGCACAAAAGCCTTCCAAAGGTGGCGTGGTTGGTCCTTCACCACGATGGAAACTGCCCTCCTTTCTGGGGAGACTTGGCGCTGGTTGGGATGAGTCAGCACAGTACAGCTCTGCCGGTCTGGTCTCATCACCTGGAAGCCGCGACAGCAGCTGGGCTCCTGTGTTTGCTGGGTGGGGTTGATTTGGGACAGTCTTCATTTAGAGTCTGATCTCCTTTGAGGAAGTTATGATGCGGAGAGGAAGGTGGAGGGCCAGAGCGTCAGTCGCTCAAATCACACTGGCACTTTCAGTCCACCGCTCAGCTGTAGGTGATGAGATCACAACGGCACAGCTGTACTTCGCTACCTGCTGTTACCTGCTGATTCCTCTTCTTTCTTGACATTCTGGGGAAACGCAGACTCCTCTTCTTCCAGCTTGAAAATGAAGGCAGGTTTGGGAAATTTCTCTGAGAAGGAAACAAGGAGATAAGACACTTCTAAACTACAACATATCAAGACTTTGCGAAGCAACCTGCTCCTAGGATGACACCCATCCCCAAAAGGGGAGTGGGACAGAAGAAGAGACAAGCTCTTTGAACTCCCACACTGAATGTGCTGCAGAAACAGCTGCATGGAGCCCATTCGTTCCTCTACCTCTCATCACATGGAAGGGAAGCCTCAACCAGAAAGCCAACTGCCCCCCTCCCCTTCTTCTAAGGCAATTCCCTCTCTTGTGGTATTGGAAGAAAATAAAAATAGTCCTGACTCCTAGTTCTACCTAAATATAAAGCCTCCCACATGAGTAACCGGATCAGAACTTGCATCATGCCCCCAAGTGCAGCAGGCCAATCAGAGCCCAGGTCAGGCACAGGCGATGCATAACCACACCCCCTTCAGTAAGCCTGGCAATTCCCCTGCAGATTTACTTATTTATTTTTATTTTTCACATTTTTTATACCACCCTTCCTCCAAGGAGCTCAGAGTGGTGTACATATTTCCTCCCCTCCTTTTTGTCCTCACAACAACCCTGTGAGGTAGGTGGGGCTGAGAGATAGTGACTGGCCCAAGGTCACCGAGGAAGCTTCGTGGCTGAGCGGGGATTTGAACCTGGATCTTCGGGGAGATCGGGTCATTCCATGTGAAATCAACCAATGCATGAAACCTTGATGTCATGGATTTTGTTCATTTTTGATAAATTTGTACCTTACCATGAGATGTTTAAAAAAAAAATTTCAGATTATTTTCCCCACCCGTTTTTGAGATATTGAATTTTCAAAATTGCCTAAAAATGCCAAAATTCACTTGTCACCATACCTTCAAACGCCATTTACAAGATAACGATGAAAGCTACAGGCATGGGACAGGTGGCATCTTAACGCTTATGAATAGGGCTTTCATTTGATATACAACCTGACACAATTGTAAATTTTCAAGAAATTCAAACATATTCAAATAATATTAATTTTGAAGTTTTGGAAAATCAAACATTTTTAAATTTTTCAAAAAAAAAATCACACTTAAAGGTATATGTCCTGTAGTCAATCAGTCAACATTTCAAGATGGTATCTCAATGGTATCATACAAAAATTAAACTTTCTTGTTGGCAGTGACAAGGAATTAAACCCCTCAAGTCCATTTTTCTACAGTTTACATTGACTTGTCCCATGTCTGTAGCTTTCATCGTTATTTTGTAAATGGCATTTGAAGGTATGGTGACAAGTGAATTTTGGCATTTTTAGGCAATTTTGAAAATTCAATATCTCAAAAACGGGTGGGGAAAAAATCTGAAAAAAATAATTTAACATCTCATGGTAAGGTACAAATGTACCAAAAATGGTACAAGTGGCTCATTTTGCAGGCCTGGCAGGTCCCAAATTGGGATACAGGCATTCCCTCGTATCCGCGGGTGGCCTCCCTGTGCCTAAGAAGAGCGCCCCAAGGCCTCCCCTTGCCTCACAACACCTCCCAGTCATGACGTCCGGTTCACATCCAGGAGGTGTTCTGAGGGAGGAGGCACGCGGCCCACTTCAGAGGCCTCCCTGCGCCTCAGAACACCTACTAGATGCGACTAGAAGTCGCAGACGTGAGCTGAAAGTCGCTTCCTGTTGTGTCCAGGAGGTGTTCTGAGGCGCAGGGTGACCCATAGAGCCCAGCACAACCTCAAGGGCCCAGTGTGACTGCAAAGTTGGGATTCGCAGCACTGCGATCCTGCCGCCCCACTGACTCCTTCACCTGTGAATTTCTCCATCACCTGTGAATTTGCAGTATCCATGGTGGGAGCCAGAACCAAACCCCCGCGGATACCAAGGGACTATGGTACTGTACTTTCACAATTCAATTCTTTTTCTAGACATTTCTATCCTGCTGTTTCATTGCCAAAGAGCATCAACGTGTCCAAGCTCGGCTCTGTATCAGCGAAGCACAGCAGGTATGTCTAGGGCACGGGTTCCAGTCCCACATGCCCCATTTCTATGGTGCGATCCTGACAGTGGGAAACAAGAAGAAGAGGAACATTTCATGGCTTTGGTGCCTGCCACCCCAGAAGAAAAGGATGTCCTTACCCAGGGAGGCTACGGTCCTATAATTTTCCAGCATGACTTCCCTGTACAGAGCCTTCTGGCCTGGATCCAGCAGAGCCCACTCCTCCGCCGTGAAGCGCACAGCCACCTCCTCGAAGGACACCGGACCCTGGAAGAAATAGACAGTTTGTCCTCTCAAATAATGTCTTTTGTCCTAACATGTCCTTGCTCGTTTGCCCAAAGTCTGAAAAGAGAAATTAAGTTGGGATGAACTGGGTATTTTCCTGCAGTATATTTGGCAAATCAGAGCAGTTGTTTGCTGGGGGGTTTTCTCCTTTCTTTTCGTATGGGACAGATGCCAACCCCTGTATGACACATGGGGTCCGGAAGGAAAACACCACCTCACTAATTGAGTGATCACACCTGCAGTACTAGCCTGGGAGGCAGGACGACTTACCTGTCATTGAAAAGCGATCTAGGAA
Source organism: Plestiodon gilberti rubricaudatus (assembly GCA_026170595.1). NCBI lineage: Eukaryota > Metazoa > Chordata > Lepidosauria > Squamata > Scincidae > Plestiodon > Plestiodon gilberti. The sequence continues at coordinate 262,196,511 of JANXHW010000002.1, read as the reverse complement.
ATGTTTGCAGAGTGTGTGGATGTTTAGTCATCCATGCACAGCACACAGAATGCAGTTTAACCTTCTTTTCAATATAGTTGGTAATCTTATAAATACATTTAGCTACACTTCCTAGAATCCCTGAATTATATTTATGTGCAAGGAAGAGGAGCAGGCGGTTGCACCTGAATCCCAGTTTGCAGAGGGGGCAGCTGCCAGGAGCAAGCAGGAGCAAGCAGCCACGCTGGCATCCCGCAGCCCTGGCAACCCCTCTGCCCAAGCGAGGGCTGGAGAGGGATGCTCAGGTGCGCCCTCTCTTGGATGGACTGGGGCCGACGTTGATTGTGCAAAGCTGCATTGTTGGTTGCAGAGAAGCACAAAATTCATGACATGATTTCTCTCTATCCAAGCACAATCTTGCAGGAATAGAACTGGAATAACCAACTCCAGTGTAGCAGCCCTTCAGGCCAGAGTCCCGACGTTGACTCTATCTCGGGACAGGAACCTCCCTCCTGTTGCTGCGCTGCGTCCCTTCGAACCCTCCTTTTCTGGCCCCTTGCCACCCCGGGACGTCCTTCCCCCCCAGCCACTAAAGGCAGCCGGGTCTTAACCGTTCTCGGAAGCCGGGTCTTGCTGCGAGTCGAGGAATCCGCTGCCTGAGGCCACGTCAGACCCTCGGCCTGTCTCCCGCCGCCGCCTCCTGCTCACGCACATGCTCAGGCACAGCGCTGTGCGCATCTGGCATTTGTTCAAACATCAACGCCTAAAACAAACCACGATAACGCGGACAGCCAGCAGCAGCAGCAACTGGGCCACGGCGCCCAACTGGCAGAGGAGAGGGCAGAAGCTCCTGGCGAGTGTCGCAGGGCACTGAAAACACTTCCTAAGGTCAGTGCTGCCGGTGAGTTTGGCTCCTGAACGGTTGGGAGAAAAGACCCCCTGCCTGTACACACTCCAGCCGCTGCAATCGAAGGGCCCCCGAGGCCGTGAAAAAGGGGGAGAAAAGGATCAGCTGAGAATATGCAAGGGCAGTTTAATACTAGGGGACAAATTACAAGATTTTAATGGTCAACTGACACTCCAACTCTTGGGAGTTCTCTGGAGTTCACACACACTCTTCTTCTGAGTGGCCAAATATGATATTTTACAGCACCAAACAAAAATGCTTCCTTCAAGGCCTGAAAGGAGACAACCAAGCAGTTTCTTCCATGTTGCCCCGATGATCTGCCCCTTACCTGAGCAGGCTGCAGAGTTGCCGATTTTGCTCCACGGAGAAGAGGAGACGGTCTGGAACATGCCCCCGATGCCATCCCACTGCCTGTGAGGGAGACAAACGTGATGGGGAGAACTTTACCCTTCCTGCCCTATTCCAATTTCCCTTCCTTGTGCAATTAGGACACCCAACCCAAAAATGCCCCAGTGGGGTGATATGTACCAACCACATATCTTGATTCACTTTCTTCAAATTCTTCCTTCTGCCACTTTGTTCCTGTTTCTCCCCCCCCCCCCGCCTGTCTAGCCACCTCCTCCCTCCCCTCCTTGAACTCTCCTTGCTCAACCTGCTCCTTCAAAGCCTTCCTTGGCCCACCAAGACCCGCCTTCCCTGCTGTATTTTCTGCCTCAGTTCCTTCCTCCTGCTGCTATCCATTCACAAAGCTCAGTCCCTAAGGTTGAGATTCAGCAGCATGCAACACAAGTGCTGTGTCGGTACCCTGATTTGCAAATACAGGGGGTGGACGATGGTCAGGTGTAACGGAGCAGTTGCCCGGAACAGACACTTCCGACCTAGGTGGAGACCCAGTTCCCTCTGTATGTGGAACGAGGGGGGACAACCCTCCCCCCCCCACACACTCCTTGAAAGATGCAGATGTTTTGATGTAGGCTATGCAAGGAGGTTGTTTGCTGCAGGGCAGGCATTTGGGGCTTTATCTTCTGAAGAGATCAGCTCTCTAACAAACTCCCTGGTTCTTCTGGATCAGGTTCGGATGCTGGAAGGATCCTCTTCAGCTGCAAACTCCATCTCTCTTTCTTACAATTTTTTTATCCCATCTGCCTCTGCTAAAACTAGACGCAAAGAAGCTTGCATTTCAAACAATATTAAAATATAACATACATGAAAAACATAGTTAAGAAGCACCCACCCCCTCCGTTTCAGATTTTACAATATTGTTCTCCGGTGTCCCTCCTACATCCCAGTTTTTTCCATCAGTTTCAGTGATGAATGGCCCCTCCTAGCCCCCTCTGTTCTCGCTTTTTCACTGCCCCCCCCCACAGAAATAAAGTCATTTAAGAACAGACCCAAAACGTACCACGGGGGGGGGGGTTGTCACCGTTTCTCTTCTCAGCCCCCTCCCCTTCACTGGCTGGCTTTTGAGCCTGGCCGTCTCTGCCCCCCTGGGGGCTTCTCTCGACCCCTTTCCAACCACCGCCGCCGCCCTGAGACTCCCCTTCGCACCCAAAGGGCTGCGGACTCACCAAGAGACAATGCTGACCCCACACACGTGGGTGGAGGAGACAAAGGAAGGGGCGGGACAGGAAGGGGATTCCCACTCATTCACTCCTCCCCCTTTCACTGCTCTAGGAACCAGGAGATGCTCCTTTTAACCCTTTGAGTGTCTCTCGGGAGAGCCCCTCAAGAGGGACAGGGAGGTGCGTGCATCTGCCCCGGCCAAGCATCCCCTCCTCTTCCTCTGGGATTTTCTATGCAACATGCACAGCACAGGCTCTGCGGGCTTCTCCTGGGAGGGACTACTCCCCCCCCCCCAGCAAGTGGCCAACATCTCTCTCTCTCTCTCTCTCTCTCTGACTTTCAGGAGACACCCTTCCCCCCCCCCCCCCCAACGACGGCTCTGAAAATTGTGAGCAATGCTTCTCCTTAGTAGCCACCAGAGAACCCAGGTGGTGACGCGGGCGAGACCATACAAATGCTTGTTGTTGGCACATGCGGGAGGTGCTTTGGTGACCGGTCCAGCTCCAGGACTCAAACAGGAGAGAAACTGTAGCAGCATTGCTTAGACTTCTGGCAGCAGCAGTCGCACCTCCTCTACCGTGAGCTTGCGGACCCACATAGGCGAGAAGCCGTGCAAGTGTTCTGCCTGCGAGCGAGAAAGGCTCTTCTTCAGCAGCCTGTCGATCCTCAGAATCACACGGGAGAGAAGAAGCCGTACAAATGTTCCTACTGTGGGCAAAGCTTCAGCCAGAGAATTCCAGCTAAGAACTCCCATGATGGGAGAGAAACCATTTAAACCACCAGTGTTCCCCAAACCTTTTCGACCTGTGGCTCCCTGGCCTTGACCATTGGGTGACCCTTGGCCGTGGCTCTCCATTACATTATGTTGATGTGCCTGCCAATTGGCATTGCACTGTTTTCCAAGAAGATTCTGTGGCACTCCGCGGTTCCCCTGAGAGCTGAGCCTCCCAGTTTGGGAACGACTGGTTTAAGCGGTGGCGGGGGGGGGGGAGCGGCCGCGTCTTTGGCTTCTTTTCCCCAATTGCAGGGAAGAGAAGCTGAAGACGCGGCCACCCCCCAGCCGCTTAAACAGCCGTGACCTTTGTCGCCCCCCCTCCCAAGAACGCCACTGATCTTGTGTGCAGCCCGGAGCATGATGCATAACCGTGACAAAAGCTGCTTGTAGTGGGAAATCAATCGGGAGGAGGGAGCTTAGTACTGTGTACAAGCTTTGTATGCGGTGTAAGGTAAAGGTAAAGGTGACCCCTGACAATTAAGTCCAGTCGTGTCCGACTCGTGGCCGGCATGACTCTCCTTGCCGCAGCGCGTAGCATGCGGCTGGAACACGGAGTGCTGTTTACCTTCCCGCAAGGTAAACTCGCATTAACATGCTTTGGAACTGCTAGGTTGGCAGGAGCTGGCCAAGCAACGAGAGCTCACCCCGTCGCAGACCTTTCGATTGACAGCTCATGGTTCAGCGGTTTAACCCGCTGCGCCACCCGCTGGCCCAAGATGGTATCTGCATGCCATCTCTAGTCAATCACTGAAAGGTCAAAATATACAACCTAACTGGCTTTCGTGGCCTGGCCGGTACTATTAATATTGCAGTAAGAAGTTGCCCACGCAGCGTGGGATGAACTTGTCGAATGCTGCGAAATGTGGTGTTGGCAACGGACTTAGATGGCTTTGAAAGTAGATTATGCAAGTGCGTGGAGGACAAGTCTGTCTGTCAATAGCTACGAGGCTCCTCCATGTTCAGAGGCAGTCTACCTCCAAATACCAGGTGCTGGCGACAAGCAACCAGTTGGGGGGGGGGGAAGCGATGTTGGATTCAGTGGCCGCTCGGCTGATCCTGCAGGCTTGCTCTTGTGGCTTCTTTCTCACGACGCCCTAGCGCAGCTTGGCTGGCTGGCGGGGAGGGGCGGGCACAGGACAGAGCCATCCCAGTTCCCATCCTGCCTAGCGTGGGAAGGTGGCGTGGCTGGCTAGCTTCCCCGGCCGGCGCGCCATCCGACGTGGGAGGCCGCGGTCCCGTTGGCTGCTGCTGCTGCTGGTGAGTTGCGCTCTCTTTGGGCACCGCCGGAGAGCCATTGGAGCGAGCGAGAGGGCGGCGAGGACTGGACGGCCAGCCTGAAAAGAGTGGGGTGTGTGCCGCAGAAGAAGGGAGGAGGGAAGCTGCAGAGGCGCCGAGGGCGGGGGGAGTCTGTGCAGCGCCGGGGGGGGGGCTGTGTCGGCGAGGGGGGGGCGGCATCTCTGTGGGGCGGGTTGGGACTAGGAGGGTCGCACGACCTCTCGGTTCAGCCCTCCTCCTTCGGAGGAGAAAGAGACTCTGGCGCTTTAGCAACCTGTGTGTTTTCTGTCCAAATCGATACGTCCTGTCTAAATGGAGGCAAGGAAGGCGCAGGGCGCTGACTGTCCCAAGCAAGCATCTTGCCCGCTGCTGCCCCCCCCCCACACACACACCAGACCTCCAGGGAGGGGGTCCGTCTGCAGCCAGCCCGCCAGGTGTTTCCAGCCTTCAGCTCACGCGCTGCTTCCGTCGCCCCCCCTTGTTTCACATCATCACTACTGTTTCTTTTGCGTGTATATTATACACACGCGCACCACCTCCCTACCTAGAGCCGCCACTGTAGAGTGAACGTTTCTGCTCTGAATCCTGCCCCGTTCCCACGTGGCCTTAGGCACTGCAGGCTGCTCCCTCTCTCAGCCTCCCCCAGCTGCAATATGGGGGTAATAATTCTTTCTGAGCACCACAGGGTTGTTGCAAGGGAGGCATCCAGGAAGGGCCTCCCATGCTCCGAAAGTACAGTACTACTACACCTGTGCTTGCTGTTAGCTGGGGAGTGGGGTGTCTCCTCCTTTCCACTTGGGCTCCCTGCCTCTCCTATTCAGCTGTCTCCAGTCATTAACGCAGATTTAAAAACACAAAACCCAAACACTGAAGGCACACTAAGAAGCCATTGACCCCCATCCTGAGCCATTTCCCTTCACAAAGGATTATTTCCCTAACAAAGGACAGCTGCACCAACAGAACCGTGGGGGTGGCGTTTGGGGGTTTTCAGTTTAGAAAAAAGGTGACTAAGGAGGGGACAGGACTGAGGCTTATTGAATTGTGCCCCCCCCATGTAGTTTTTGTCTTCTCCCTATCCAAACCTAGAAGGTCATCCAGTGAAACGGAGTGGTGAGAGATTTAGGATGAATAAAAGGAGGCACCTCCTCATAGGCACGTACTTAGCCTGTGGAATTCCTTGCCACAAGATGTGGGGTGATGGCCGCTAGCTTGGATGGCTTTAAAAGCGGACTGGACAAAGTCATGGCAGACAAGTCTGTCAAAGGCCACTAGTCATTGATGGCTTCGGTAGGGTAGGCTCTGGGTTCAGCCGCACTATGCCTGTGTGAATCCCAGCTGCAGGGGAGCCACAAGCGGTGTGAGAGAAGGGCACCTGAGGCACAGGGGAAGTGCCAGTCGCCAGAACTGACAGTGCCACGTATTGGGCTGGTGAGATCAATTATTGACCAGGGCAGGGTCACTCAGAGGAATTTTATCAGGGGGTACACAATTTCTTTTGGGCCCCTTCCCTTCATGTAAATTTGGCTCCTGGCCCCCCTTTTTTGCTCCTAGGCCCCCTTTTTAACCCATTTTTGGCCCTGGGCCCAGGTACAATTTACCCCCTTAACCCTCCTCTTAGAGGTCCTGGACCAGAGGTAGCAGGACCCGGAACACCGCACCGCGTTCCGCACTGCTGCAGATCCATCATCCGCTTGCTGCAGATCCATCATCCGCGTGCAAGCGGATGATGGATCTGCAGCAGTGCGGAACGCGGTCAACCTTGTCAACCTTGCGAGGCTCCACTGAGATTTGAACCTGTCGCTTAGGGCCGGCTCTTAGTTAAAATCAACCTCTTTGTCTCGTTTTCCCCAGGCTGTAAAGGTTCTTACCAAGAGTTCGTGATCTCAAAAGACTACACATGAGAGACCGAAGAAATGTCGGCCCAACGCAAGCTACATTTTCTGGCAGCCCACCCAGTGCACGTTGACTCCGAAACAGAACAGCAGCCTGAGCAGCCGAACTCAGCAGTCCTGAATGTCTAGTTACCGTGCGCGTTAAAAGGGATGAACTGGGGGCTGCAGCCGAGGCCTCTGTGACTGTCAAGCTGGGAATGTTGGGGGCTTGGGGGAAAAGTCAGAAACGTATATCCTGCAGAGAAACATCAGCCGTTCAGATGTGCAGCACCCACTTTCTGGCCACTGTGTGATGATAGGGAACTGTGTGGCTTCAAAAGGGTTGGCCCCCAACGTCAGGTAGCCGAAGCCCCCGAGACGCACCAAGGAGCAAATCTTAGAGCTGGTTGTCTTCAAGCGGTTCCTGGCCGCCACATCCTAGGAAATGCAGAACCGGGTCAGAGAAGAAGACCCAGAAACTGATGCCCAGACTGTGTTCATGGGAGAGGATCTCCTGGTGGGGCCACCAAGTGATGGAGAACTAGAAAAGAAGGTAAGGATGGTCGTTTCCAGAAACTGTGAGTGTGGGCAAGGATCAAACTGAACACCTATGTTTTTCATGGCTATTGTTGTTCCACTGTAACGAAGCTTAAATGTGTCCCACTGTGAAATAATAGCAGATTCTCCCAGGCTGTGCTTATCCCTGCTTCCATTTCTGTCTCCTTCCTCTGTTGTCTCCCTTGTGCCTATCTAGAGTGTAAGCCTTTTGGGGCAGGGACCTGCCCGCTCGTTCTGTGTAAAGCTCCACTTACGTAGATGGTGGTGTTTAGATTAAGAATGAGTATATTTATAGTAACAAGCAGTGTTCGTGGTGCTTGGCAAAGAATGGAAGGACAAGTCCCTACCCTGAAGAGCTTACAGTCTAGATCAATGGTTTTCAAAGTGGTGGGTCATGATCCACCACGAAAACCGGAAGCGGCCGCTACCCCTTTAAGGGGGGTGGTGATGTCGGTGACGTCCTGTTGCTGCCCGCGGGACAAAATGGACTTTTTTTTTCTTTACCAGGGGTTGCACCAGGCCTCCAGAGGGTGCGGGGGGGGGCATAGCTCCCTCTGCGGGAACTCGCCACGCTTCAGATCAGCTCCCTGAAGAGTTCAAGACCCACTTCCAGTTTCGGATGAAAACCAGAAGTGGGTTTTGAATTCTTCAGGGAGCCGATCTGAAGCGCAGGGAGGTCTGCAGAGGGGGCCACAGCCCCCCCACCCTCTGGAGGGTTGGCACGACCCCGGTAAGTGAAAAAAAGCCATTTTTGTCCCGCCACTGGTGCGATCCCGGGAGTGCCGCTGCCGGCCCACCCCCGCAAACACTTACGACTTCCCCAACTCGTGAGGAGAACTTTGAGAAATGCTGGTCTAGATAGATACAAGGGAGACGGCCGAGGGAGGGGATGAAAATGGAGGCAGGTTAAATGTGTGTGTGTGTGGGGAGAATATCGGTTATTTCGTTTGCACATACTTAGGTACAGTAGAGTAGGGGGACTAGGCAGTTGGGCCAAAGACTTCATGGGAAGCCTGGGCTTTCAGGAGGGATGTAGAAGCAAGAAGAGACACGTCATGGCAAAGATGTTCTTGGAGGCAGTCCTAGGCGTTCAGGTACAGCCTTCCTTAATATTTCGGAGACTTCCTCACTGTCCAAGTCCTGCTGCTGCACTACGGAGCTGCTGGATGCTTTGGGCTGAGAAAACCCCATCCCCAGATGCTGGGCAGCCCGATCCAGCGTAGAGTTACGCCGGCAGAGGTACCGGCGTTGGGTGTCATAAACATGCCATAAGGTTTGGCGGAAGGATTGCTGAGCGCCTGTTTGTGCAAGCACCAGATTCACATGGCCACGCTTTCCTGGACTAGAGGGGAGGGTGACAGGTCTGAATGCTCGCTCCCCATGCTAAAAAAAAGAAGCACTTGTTGGCACAAAATGATAACAAATAACATTAAAACAACCTCGTTCCTTGCCCTTTCTTTCTGGCATCCAGCTTCCAGACGTGTTGAAAGAGCGTTTTGATTTCCCCACGCCGGAGAGGGCTTCGTCAGACAGCTGGCAGGGACTGACCTTCAGGGAGACCAGTCAGGAGAATGACAGAGATGCCACCTTGCTGGGTAAGGAGCCTTTGGGCCTTGACTTCATGGGCACGCTGACATTTCTCCTCCTCCTCTGCCAACTGGCGCTTCACATTTACGGACTGGTGCCGTCTCCTTGAGGGCCCTGTGCGAGGAAGCCGCTTCTCCTCCAAGCTCCCCAGATTCTGCTGCTGAGGCTGCTGGACAGTAACCATATTTTGTAATAAGATTCAACTGAAGGGTTGATGCTACCTAGGAAGAGCCACAGAGTTGAGAAAAAGGCTAGAGTGACGTGCTCCCCTGCTTCCCCATGGTCTATCAACAGGGCCCAATCCCATCCAACTTTCCAGCACCGATGCAGCCATGCCGATGGGACGCACGCTGCATAAGAACATCAGAAGAGCCCTGCTGGATCAGGCCGAAGGCCCACCTAGTCCAGCTTCCTGTATCACACAGTGGCCCCACCAGATATCTCAGGGAGCACACAAGACAACAAGATAACCTGTTTCCTGTTGTCACTCCCTTGCACCTGGCAGAGAAAACCTACTTCTAAAGCTAGGAGGTTGCTTATGGCTTGTAACCTTGGATGGTCTTTTCCTCCATGAATCTGTCCAAACCCCTTTTAAAGGCATCTAGGCCAGGTGCCATCACCACATCCTGTGGCAAGGAGTTCCACAGATGAATTACATAAGAACATCAGAAGAGCCCTGCTGGATCAGGCCAAAGGCCCATCTAGTCCAGTTTCCTGTATCACACAGTGGCCCCACCAGATGCCTCAGGGAGCACACAGCCAACAAGATAAATCCTGTTTCCTGTTGTCACTCCCTTGCACCTGGCACAGAGAAAACCTACTTCTAAAACCAGGAGGTTGCATCCTGCAGGGGGGGGGGCAGTCATAAAAGCCTCCTCAAAGTAAAGGAATGTTGGTTCCTTTACCTCAGGACTGCATTGCGGCTGCATTGGCACTGGAAAATTGGATAGGATTAGGCCCTTAGTAGCCTTGATAGAACCTCCACGTACAGAGGCAATGTATCTGTGAATAGCCATTGCAGTGGACAAACAAGAGGAGAGGGCTCTTGTCTTTGTGTCCTACCTGTGGTTGGCCAGTGAGGTCTGGCTGGACTAGACGGGCCCTGGATCTGAATCCAGCAAAGTTCTCCTTGACTTCAAACTAGCGCCTCAGGTTGGGAGGTGGTGGGACTCCTGCATGTTGAGCAGAAATGTGTATTAGTGGTAATCCGCTCTGTGAAATCTTCAATCTATGTTTTCTCACAGGCAGCAAGATGGCGTCGCCAAGAGGGTCTGGACCGTCTCCTCCTTGTGGTGGAAAGGACGTGGCTTCTATTCAGCCAGTGCAGGTAGGGTAGGGAGGGGAGGGGGGAAGGCTAATGTGGGTGGCTTTCTTCTCTCTGTTTCCCTCTGATCTGCGGCAGTCTCCCTTTCTGTGTGTTTTCCATTCCTACATGATGCCAAATCATGGTTTGCAGTAGCCATAGTGGCAGACCCGCTCCATGGTTTGAGCTTCTAGCTAGACGCACACAACCATTTAGAGTTACTTCCAGTTTTTGCCTCCTCAGCACTCCTGTCTCTCTGGTGTTGGGGCCTCCAGAGTTCAAGCTACAGCCATAACAAGAGTCAAGTCTGGCCCGTCCATGCGGCCAACTGCAGTTGTTGCCTCAGGCAGCAGATGGGTGGGTGTGCCCACTCGCCTCCACTGCTCCTCCCACTTGCTGGGTTGGAAAAGGAAGAGGAAGAGGAGGAGCAGAAGTCTTGGACCGGCTCTGAACAGCGTGGTAGCAAACAAACATAAAGAAAGAAATCAGAATTGCAACACATGGCTCATTCGTTTCTATGTATTTATTCTAACGGATTATTCCTGGCTTTTTTTTGTCAGTGACAAAGTGATTTACAAAGTAAAAATACATGAAAACAATACACAAAAGCAGTGCTAAAACACTCCTCCACAGTCGCTCTCTATAACTTTGTACCATGGAATAAAAAGCTTCCCAGAGCAAAATTGGCCAGAGAAGGAGCCAACTTAAACTCCCAGGGGTGGGAATTCCACAGATAAGGTGCAGTCACAGAAAAGGCCCCTGCCTCTGGTACCTGGCAACCCAATTTCTGCCCATGGTGCACCAGAGGTTTGTCAGTTTATCGATCAATGATTTTGTGCTTGAACTGAGTCCTCTCTCTTGTTGTCCTTCTTTGGGAAGCCAAAGATGCCACGGATTCCCCCCCCCACTCCAATATGAGGCAAAGTCACAGAATGCTAGAGGTGGGACCTTGGAGATCATCTAGTCCAGCCCTTTGCTCAGTGCAGGCAGCTGCTACAGCATTTCTGACAGGTGACCGTCCAGCTTCTGATTGGAGGCTTTTGGGCAGAGGCTGGATGGCCATCTGTTAGGGGATGCACTGAGCAGGAAGTTGGACGAGATGATCTCCAAGATCCCTTCCAATTCAAACACACTCTGATTCTGTGTCTCATTGAGAAAAAAATATGAGATTTCACAGAGAAGCAGGAGCTTATCAAGCTGTGAGAAGAGGCTGACCTGTCACCAGGGAACATAAGAAGAGCCTTGCTGGATCAGGCCAGAGGCCCATCTAGTCCAGCTTCCTGTATCACACAGTGGCCCCACCAGATGCCTCAGGGAGCACGCAAGACAACAAGATAACCTGTTTCCTGTTGACACTCCCCTGCACCTGGCACGGAGAAAACCTACTTCTAAAGCAAGGAGGTTGCTTATGGCTTGTAAGCTGTGATGGTCTTTTCCTCCATGAATCTATCCAATCCTCTTTTAAAGGCGTCCAGGTCAGGTGCCATCACCACATCCTGTGGCAAGGAGTTCCACAGATGAATTACATGCTGGGTGAAGAAATGTTTTCTTTTGTCCGTTCTAATTCTCCCTCCACTCAATTTTAGTGCATGTCCCCTGGTTCTGGTTTTGTGTGAGAGGGAGAAGAACTTCCTTCTATCTACTCTCTCCATCCCATGCATAATTTTGCACGTCTCAATCATGTCCCCCCTCATGTCCTTCCCTCAGGGAAGAGGGGGCAACATTTGGTATGCATTTGGTCTTGGGCTGGCCCTGCATATAGAAAGTCAGTCCCACAAAAGCCCATATAAAAACCTGCAGTAACAGAAGACGATGTAAGAGAACGTCCCAAAATAAGTATCCCTTTGAGTCTCTCTGGTTGTGTACACAAGGCGTTTATGGAACCTTTGCAGCTGAGACGTCGCAATTGTCTCTCTGAAAAGTAATTGGCAGATTACTCTATACACGAAGAGATCCTGTTCGTGATTAGCGTTGTCTGACCTGAACGAACGGGCGGCGCTCTCGCCCCCTTCCTGCTCCTCGCACTTGCGCAGCAGCGGAGGAATCGGCTCGCTGATTGTGACCCCCTTTCAGAGGCTGGTGACCTTCCGGGAGGTGGCTGTGAACTTCTCTGAAGGGGAGTGGAGCCTGCTGGATGCCTCACAGAGAGCCCTGTATAAGGAGGTCATGCTGGAGAATTATAGGAACGTGATCTCGCTAGGTAAGGACGAAGCAGGAACGCCCCTTCTGACTGTCCTGGCTGCACTCTGGTTCGGCTCTGGGTGTTTTAACTACTGGGTTGCAATTCTCCCTTGCTGGGGGGGGGGGCTGCTTGTCATCCATTAGGTTACCACCTCCTTTTCACCTGCCCCCCTCCAGCATTGACTCGCTTGCTACACTGGCCTCTCTACGACGCTGGCACCTCAGACTGTGTCCTGGCACATTAGGCGGTTGTTATAAGGTGCTGGGGGTGCAGGTCTCAAACCAGGTGTTGGCACCTTACCACGCAACCCCCCCCCCCCCAGTGCTCTGTTTCTTCTAAAGTGTGGCGGCAGAGCTGGCCTTTTGTTCATGGACACTGTACAGTTGTCCCTCATTATCCGTAGGGGATCCGTTTCAGACACCACCACCACCCCGTGAATAATGACGAATCATGGATACTGGAGTCCAGCACCCAATGTCACAGTTACTCACCAGGGTGGGGCCTCCAGAGGCCTCCCCAGTGAGTAATTGAGACATCGGGTGCTGGAGTCCAGCACCCTGTTATTTGCGGGCTGCTTCCGCGGATAGTAAGTTCCACGGAAGCAGAACCCGTGAATAACGAGACCCCTAGGCTGTTGTCCCAGCAATCCGAGCATCTGCCACCCTACCCCAAGGACCCATTCCTGTCCACCAGGAAAGGCCATCTCTTGCTTTTGTGTGGCCTTGGGCGAGAATACTTGATGATGGGGGAACTTCTGTGGGTCCCCTGGGATGTGGGACTCCCCTGACAGGGCTTGAAACAGCTATCAAAGTGGCTCCTACTGCTAAGGTAAGCCTCCCCCAGATCCTTGTGGGGGCATACCTTGGTGGCGGTGACCCAGAGTGCACTTTGGTGGTTGCCATCTTGGTGCCCTCTAATGCGAAGCTTCCAATCCAAGGACCCCCGTGAACCTGGCACTGAGGCCGTGCCCGATTCCCTGCGAGGGACTCTCGAGGGGCACCAAGGGCTGGACCACCTTAGCTGTGGGGCCCAGGTGACAGGCCTGCTTGCCCTCCTCAGAAGATGGCTGCCTTACCTTATAAAGCCATAGTCTTAGAGCTTGCTTGTCTGTTTCCGGGGGTGGGGGTGGGGGTGCCTACTCCCTTGTCTGCTGTCTTGGTACTTAACTCTGCCTGTTCCAGACCCCCTCTTTCTTCTGACCCACTTGGACAGACAGAAGGTCCTCCTGGGCCTGGCCCTTGCCGAGGCCAAACAGCAGTTTATAGTGAGGGGGATGGGTGGGGGACACAGATCGGGGAGGGAGGGAATTTGGGATCCCCCACCCATCGGCTGCCTGAAGGTGGCAGCTGCACCTTCTCCCAAAGTGCCCAAAATACATTTCCTTGTGTTTCCTCTCAGAGGTACTTTTAATTCTCAACCCTGATCTCATCTCCTGCCTGGAGGAAGAAGGAAAAGACCTGTTTTTCCAGAACCCCAAAGAAGAGCAGAGCTCAAGAGACGGCTGTTTGGGTATGTGTGGGTGGGGCCCATTGTTGCCTGAGAATGATGCGGCTCCTGCAGAGAGTGTCTTTTATCCAGGGTTGCAAACTTTATATGACAAAGAGACTTGTGATACTGAGAAGACTAGCACACTTGCTGGAGCTACACAGTACATTTGTTAGTTTTTAAGGTGTCACAAGATTCTTAGTCTGTTGCAGAAGAAACAACACACACAGCTACCCCTCTGGGAGCTTCAAAGGGCAAATGAATCAACTAAGCCTTGAGTTTGCAAGCAGTTGGAGCCATGTTCAATTGGCAAGGAGAAATGTCAGTGGCTGGGCTGAGAAGTTGATGGGTGAATTAGTGACCCGTATATCCTCCCCTTCTTCCAAGCAGCTCTGGGCAGCTTATGGTTCTCTCCACCTTTTCCATTTTATCCTCACAGTAACCCAGCGAGGTAGGACAATGAGTAAGCCCAAGGTTACTCATTGAGCTCAAGGACTATGTGCAGATTTGAACCCTGGTTCTATTCTGGCACTCTGACCACTACAGGCACGCTGGTTTGGCATTGTTGATGCTCTTTTTGTTCTGGCATGTTACTGTGAGAGGGAATGAAAAAGAAAAAAGTTCCTTCGGACAATAGCTGGTAGCTTGATTAAACATTTCTTAAATTTCCTTTAATATTTTTTAAAAAACCAAAACCCAGCTATATTGAAATTCTGAGGATATATACCGGTACCTTGAATGTAATTTATTTTTCTCCCTCTCCTAGAATGTTAGATTTGGAAGGTATCCGGAGGTTGTCTAGTCCAACTGCCTGCTCAGAACTAGCATTTACAATATCCCTGACAAGGGGGGCCATCCGGCTTCTGCTTGAAAACCTCCAATGCAGGAGAGCCCACAACTGCTGAGGCAGACAGGTCTGATGTTGGACAGCTCTTACACTTAGGAAATTCTTACTAATGTTTACGCCAAATCGCCTTCCCTGTTTTTCAACCCATTGGTTGTAGTCCTGCCCTTGGGAGCCACACGGCACACCCTCTCCTTCTTCTGTGCAACAGCCCTTCAGATACTGGAAGATGGCTACATTGGCTCCCTGAGGCATGGCTGTCGGCAAGAACGGACTGTTTTAACTTCTTCAGTTCATTTTGCCTTCTGTACAGCCCCTTGGAACCTAACTAGTACGTAGGTAGTGGCCTTGCAGCTCAATCTGATGCCTGATTACTTGGAAGTAAGCTTCACCTGGCTTACTCTCGGGTAATTCTGTGTAGGATTGCAGCCTCACAGCCCAATCCTACGGGCTGCCCACGCTGCTGGGATTCACGTGATTTACAGTGGCATGAAATGCCGGCTGCTGTTGTAAACGACAAGCAGCAAGGCATGCATCGCAGAAGTAAGATGGTGGGGGAGGCGTGCTGTGGGCGGGGAGGGCAGGGGGAGTTCCTAGATCCCTTCTGTTCCTTCCTCTACAGACAGGAAGCATTGCTTCCTTCTTCTGCCCTCACTTGTAATTGGCTTCACTGTGACACCATCAGAGTGAGGTCAAAAGAAGGAACTTTGGGGAAAATGACATCTAGTAGCAGTGGGGACAGTGATTGAACAGAAAACAGCAGCCACAGGTGTCGGGGGGGTGGCACGGATTCAGGAAACCCCAAATTTTACACACATACCCCAGTCCTTGAAGAACGGTTGGCTCAGTAATATTTATAGATGCTCTGAATGGTTATGCTCTCTGTAAGTTTCAGCCCATGTCCCCCAAGTGCTAAAGTCAGTTGTGGGTCATGTTTCCTGCTCAAAGGGAAGGAACTCATGGCAGGATTCTCTGCTTCTTCAAGCAGGTGACCCAGGAACGTGTGTGAGAGAGCAAAAGCAGCCAGAAAGTTCTCAAGAAGCAGACCCATATGAGATGTGGCGGAGCAGGGCGAAACTGAAGACGGCGCTCGCTGGCTGTTTGGGTGAAGGCTCTGAGAAGTGGCCACGGTATCACCCACAGGACAAACCGGTCGTTAATTCCTTGGAAGAGTGTGAGGAACCTGATGAAAGTGCAGTCCGGAGGGCGCGTGCACAGGCCCAGGAAGGGCTGCCAAGTGAGAGAGCCTTTGGCCAAGGGCCCAGCCGTGGTGCATATCATCCTCATCATCGGCCTTCTATAGAGGAAAAGCCACACAAGTGCTCAGGGTGCGTGCGGGAGGAGCTTTGAGCACAAGACCAAGCTTATTGCACATGAAAGAATCCACACAGGAGAGAAACCATTTGTATGCGCACACTGTGAGAAGCGTTTCAGGCAGCAGGGGCACCTTCGTAGCCACCAGAGAACCCACACAGGAGAGAGGCCCTTTAAGTGCAGGCTGTGTGAGAAGAGTTTTGCCGACAGCACCTCCTTGAAGAGGCACTGGAGAGTCCACACGGGTGAGAGACCCTACCAGTGCGCAGATTGTGGGCGGAGTTTCAATGACAGAACGTCCATCAAGAGGCATAGGATGCTCCATACGGGCGAGAAGCCCTACAAATGCGCGGACTGTGGGCATAGCTTTTTGTATCTCCTGCAGCTTCTAAATCATGAGCAGATGCACCCAGGGGAAAAACCGTATCGATGCTCAGCTTGTGATCAAAGCTTTGGTAAGCTGCAGTCCCTTATTAGCCACAGTAGAATCCATGTGAGAAGACAGAAGCTCAAGCAAATGCCCTTAGGAGAAATAACATATCAGTGCGCCATTTGTCAGCAAAGCTTCAGTCAGCCAAAGTCCCTTACTAACCACATGAAAATCCACACTAGAGAGCAGCATGAGCACCAACAGTATCAAAAAGGCGGCTCCCCTTATGAAACACAGCTGATTGAAATGAACCATACTAAAGATGAGAAGCACGGGAGCCCCGAGTGCAACAAAGCCACCATTGCAAAATGCGCCTTAGTGAGCATGGAAGGAGAGGAAGTGTTTGTATGCTCAGAATGTGGGAAAGGCTTTCGTCAGTGAGGCGGTCTTATTGAACATTGGAGAACCCACAAGAAAGAAAAGTCCTATCAGTGCATGGACTGTGGAAAACGTTTGAGTAACGCAACCTCTTTTAAGAGGCATAGGAGAATCCACACAGGAGAGAAACCCTATCAGTGTTCGGACTGTGGGAGGCGATTTAATGATGAGACGTCCTTTAAGAGGCATCAGATGCTTCACGCAAGCAAGGAGGCTCTTAAATGCTCAAGCTGTGGGAAATGTTTTCTGTTCCACTCGCATCTTGTTAATCATGAAAGAATCCACAAGGGAAAGGATCTGTAGAAATGCTCTGATTGTGGGGAAACAGGCTCAGCAGCCCTCTTGTTAATCACTAGAGGTGATTCCACCCATGAGGAAAATTATGCGCAGGGCTGCAAATGCAGAGGAAGCATTTTGTAATCGGCACAAAATTCAGATTCCTGAACATCTCAGCTTCCTGCTTAAAAAAAAAATATTTAAAGCAGGTTTCTAGTCCTTAAGACTGGCGTGTGTTGAAAGCAAAGGGATACATAAGAACATAAGAAGAGCCCTGCTGGATCAGGCCAAAGGCCCATTCAGTCCAGCTTCCTGTATCACACAGTGGCCCCACCCGATGCCTCAGGGAGCACACAGCCAACACGATAACCTGTTTCCTGCTGCCACTCCCCTGCACCTGGCACAGAGAAAACCCACTTCTAAAACCAGGAGGTTGCTTATGGCTTGTAACCTGTGATGGTCTTTTCCTCCATGAATCTGTCCAATCCCCTTTTAAAGGTATCCAGGTCAGGTGCCATCACCACATCCTGTGGCAAGGATAGAAGCTGGGCCACATATTCAGCAGTCCGATGATGGAGCCTCAGTTGCTTGTATAGCCCCTTCTCTCTTCCTACGACTCACAGAAGTAGAATTAATTATGAAATATATGCTTGATCTACTATAAAAGAGGGTGCTTGATCTTAATTTATGTGAGTCGCGGAATAGAACATAAGAACATAAGAAGAGCTTGGCTGCTGGATCAGGCCAAGGGCTCATCTAGTCCAGCTTTCTGCATCTCACAGTGGCCCCATCAGATGCCTCAAGACAACAAGATACCTGTATCCTGTCGCCACTCCCTTGCACCTGGCATGCAGAGATAGGCTACCTCTAATACCTGGAGGTTGCATATACAGTAGTCATGGCGTGTAACCTGTGATGGACTTTTCCTCCATAGAGAAGCCACACAGTTGCTTGGATTGTAAGAAAGGATTGTGGGAAGGGCTTTGATGCCAGAGCAAAGCTTGTTACATACAAAAAAGGCAGGGATGGGAGTCATCCACACATGGCCCTGGCTGTGTGCGTGCTAAGAAAAGCTTCTGTTGCACTTGCAGCTGGTGAGAGCAAACGGCCTCCTCAGTTGTGATGGTAGCAGAAGCATCTCTCAACATGCAGGCAGCCCAAAACCATGGTGTTGGGGGGAGCAGTGGCGGCACGATCTGGAATGCTGCCTGATGCCATCTGAGGTCCGCTGCCATGCTTGTCGTGCAGTGCCGCGAAACCCAGAAGTGCGGGGCTTCTGGTTTCATTATACAGGGACCGCTCATTTGTGCATTGTGCATTTCCGGGTTTCACAGCAGCGCGTAAGGGGGGGGGGAATGATCTTCTCGCTCCAGCAAGCGGGAGGCAGATGATTGCCGCTTGTGTTGGCGGCAGGTTGGAGGGAAGTGGCGGCAGCAGACTCGAGGTGAAAGGCACCCCGCCTCCCACTCATCCCCCTCGCTATCTGCTGCTGGTGCAACTTGCATCAGGTGGCATGGCTGCATGGTGGGTCAGCAGTTTGGGTGGGAGACTTCCTTCCTTTAGACCTTTAGGCACCGGAGGGTGACGGAGGAGGCAGGGAGAGTGCAATGGAACCAGCACGATGTGTTCAGGGACAGAGGAGTGGATCAGTGCCGTGACTCAAGCTGCTGGGGCATCTGTCCACTCAACAGCCACGTGCTTGCACAGTGCAGCCCCCCCCCACTTCCTGTTACCTGACACTTCGGGCAGAAATTCTCTTCCAGTGTGAACCTCCTCACCAGCCAACACTGGTTCCAGCCTGTTTTTTATGGAAGGGAATAGAAACCACCTACGTGTTTGGGATGTGGGTCAGGAGAAACTTCTTGCATTTGTAAGAACACTTGAAAGGTTAAAAAAATGGTTTTAGAATGGAAGCTTTCATGGCTGGTTATAATAGTAGAGGACACAGGTATTATGGGTTTGAAAGCCATGTATTATTTGTTAGAGACCGACGTTTCAACATCCTAGCCGAGGTCTTTGTCAAGGTGGTTACAGCAAGGCTGCGAGGATGGTACTGAAGAAGGATCGGAATCTCTGTGAAATGCAGTTAAAAGCCGTTGACAGCGTGCACAGATCAAATGGAACTCCGGGGAAAGCCTTCAGTGGTGCTAATGGGTCATGAATGTAGTTAACTTCCCCAGCAGGATCGTGATGCAATTAGAGACAATAGAAAAATTGTTTGTTTAAAATGGTCCATGAGCCTTGTTTTTTCCCTGTATTGTAAGACCTGGTCTACACACACAGCAAAATAAGCTGGAGAGTGAGTGGTAGAATAGACTGCACTGGTTCAAACAATGCGTATGGCGGGGTGGGGGTGGATTCCAGTGGAAATGTGATCCCCACCCACATTCTAATGTGGTACAGGCCATGCTGCCAAGTCAGCATGTGTAGACCAGGCCTTTGTTAAGCCAGGTAAAAAACAATTCATTGTGGCAGGTATAGGAAATTAAACATGGTGCCAGAACAGAAGTATATCTGATGGATTGGAGTACATCAGAAATGGGGAAGTTCAGTCACATTAAATGTGCACTCAGGAGCATGGATGGATCTTATGAGTTGATTGTATTTCCAGAACATTCACAGGCTCCCAAGTGAAAGCATTTTTAGAACAGTAAATGTGTTCATATGCCACAAAACATGGCATATATTTTATAGTTTGTTAAAATTATAGAAAATTGTTAACTCAGGGATTATAGTTGCAATGAGCTAGTAGTTCATAAGTGTTCATTTATGTTTTTCCTCTGTTTCATATATAAGGTGTTTTTAAGTATTGAAAGTTTTATAAACTCACTGTCATGGGCTTTTGTTAAACACCCAAAACCTCACACATGAGCAGGACGATACTCTAGTACCTGCATCATGGATTTCCAGACCAGGAAAACCTGTGTCTTGTCTGGGTTTAGTTTCAGCTTATTAGCCCTCATCCAGGTCCCCACCGCCTCCAGGCAGCGCTCCAGAACCTCAACAGCCACCCTGGAATCAGGTGGAAAGGAGAGATGGAGCTGGGTGTCATCAGCATATTGATAGCACCCAACTCCAAATCCCCGGATGACCTCTCCCAGCGGTTTCATGTAGATCAGGGGTGCACAACATACGGCCCGCGGGCCGCATGCGGCCCGCCTGCCGATTTCCTGTGGCCCGCGAAGAAATCGGGGATCCCCAATTTCTTCTCGGCCCACGGGAAATTCTCCCGGATGCTCCGAGGCCGGCCCGGGAGCCGGCCTCGGAGCGTCCGACCCCATCGGCGCTCCAGGGCCTTCTAAAAGAAGGCCCATGCGAGCGCGTTAATACGGGTATTTTTTTATTTTTGCGCATGCGCAGAGACCGTTTTGAGGGCCTCTTGCCCTCAAAACGCTCTGCACATGTGCAAAAATAAAAAAAATACCCGTATTAACGCGCTCGCATGGAGCGCCGATGGGGTCGGACGCTCCGAGGCCGGCTCCTGGGCCGGCCTCGGAGCGTCCGAAGGCCCCCCCCGCCATGCCTCACCAGCCTCCCGCTGTGCGTCTTCCTAGCTGCGAAGGCCCCGCCACCAAGGAGATGGGGCCGCTGGGCCCGGTAGGGTGGGGGGCCGCGTTCAGCTCCTCTGCCGAGAGAGAGGCTTCAGCAGGCTCCGCTTCTCTGCAGAGAGAAGTTTCCAGCTACGAGTCCCTGGCGAGGGCGCTTTAGAAAGCCACGACAGCTCTCACAATTATGCTCCTTGCAAACGCGGAAGGAGCTCCTTCGGCTGCCCACCAACTCTAGTCTTCTCTCTACTGCTCTCTCTGTCGTCTTCTTCAGTCCTGGGATCTGCCGTTCATCCAGCAATCTGCCGTTTCAAAAGGGTGTGTGTGTGTGTGTGTGTGTGTGTGTGTTGAGTGAGTGAGTGAGTGAGTGAGAGAGAGAAGAATTTTCTTGCAGTAGCTTTTTATTTGCTAATTTATAGCAGATTGTGCTGTGCTTTGGTGTACAAAAGATGATATTTGATTTTCCCATAGCAACATCATTCACTGCACTTCCAAGCTGTGCTGTGTTTAAAAGCATTGGTTTGAACTGAAGCAGGGAAGGAGTTGGGCGGATGGATGAGGGGGCAGGGGAAGGGGGGGCCGCGTTCAGCTCCTCTGCCGAGAGAGAGGCTTCAGCAGGCTCCGCTTCTCTGCAGAGAGAAGTTTCCAGCTACGAGTCCCTGGTGAGGGCGCTTTAGAAAGCCACGACAGCTCTCACAATTATGCTCCTTGCAAACGCGGAAGCGTCTTCTTCAGTCCTGGGATCTGCCATTCATCCAGCAATCTGCCGTTTCAAAAGGGTGTGAGTGAGTGAGTGAGAGAGAGAGAGAGAGAGAGAAGAATTTTCTTGCAGTAGCTTTTTATTTGCTAACTTATAGCAGATTGTGCTGTGCTTTGGTGTACAAAAGATATTATTTGATTTTCCCATAGCAACATCATTCACTGCACTTCCAAGCTGTGCTGTGTTTAAGAGCATTGGTTTGAACTGAAGCAGGGAAGGAGTTGGGCGGATGGATGAGGGGGCAGGGGAAAAGAGAAAATATGATAGCTTGAATGAAAATTCCTTAAACTGCATTGCAAATTATATTATAAGCAGCTCTTGTGTGTGTGTGTGTGTGTGTGTGAGAGAGAGAGAGAGAGAGAGAGAGAAGATCATGGGAAACAGTGGCAGGGCATGTTGTGCCAGCAGCTTTAGGGATTTGATAAATTGCCTCAAAATAGAAAGCATGCCTCCCTTTAGTAAAAAAATAATCACTGAAAATTCAGAAATAAAGTGATTTCATATCCCACCCTTCGGTTAGAATGCAGTAGGAATGACAAAGTCCAGCCATTTAGACAAAGTTAGACGTTTTGCTCTCGGTGCATAAGAGATGCAAAGTAGGAAAAGTAATTTGCTTTTCATTGATGTAGGAATCTTCCAGTTGCAAATAATTATTCATCAGATTCAAGCAGATGCCCAGTGAAGAGAACTGTGAAACTGGAACTCTCGTATTTTCTTGTGGAGTCATTAAATTGTTTAGATCAGTGCTGATTATTGGAGACTTCAGGCCAATCCTGAAGGGTTGGCAGCTCTGTTTGTTTATTAATAAGACATCAATATCTTTATTTAGTAATATGTTGCTTTTTGGGATATTTTCCATGGACACGCCCCCCTGTGATGTCACTTCCTGAGGAAGTGACATCACGGTTCCTGGACACGCCCCCCGTGCGGCCCCGGAGAAGTTTGGCCTATTCATTTTGGCCCCCACTGACTTCCAAGTTGTGCACCCCTGATGTAGATGTTAAATAGCATGGGGGACAAGATGGAACCCTGTGGCACCCCACACCTCAAGGGCCAGGATGCCGAACAGGCATTCCCCAGCACCACCATCTGGGACCTACTGTATTTCTTCAATTCTAAGACGCATGTTTTTTCCCAATTAAGCATTTCAAAAAATGGGGTGCGTCTTAGAATCAAAGGTCTCCAAAAAGCACCCCAAAATGCTATCTTCTTACTTACTGGGGCTTGGGGAGCTTCAGGTGATTTGCGAAAACCAGAAATGCCCCAAAATCGCTGTTTTTCGCCGAACTGAAGATCAGGGAGGCCTGCAGAGGGTTGCGCAGGCCTCCCTGAAGCTCCCCCAAGCCCAGGTAACGAAGGAAATGACACTTTCTGGCGGGGCCAGAAATGCTATGCAAAGGCAGTGCACTCAGTCATAAGAACATAAGAACATAAGAAGAGCCCTGCTGGATCAGGCCAAAAGCCCATCTAGTCCAGCTTCCTGTGTCACACAGTGGCCCCACCAGATGCCTCAGGGAGCACACGAGACAACAAGATACCTGTGTCCAGTCGCCACTCCCTTGCACCTGGCACAGAGAAAACCCACTTCTAAAAACCAGGAGGTTGCTTATGGCTTGTAACCTGTGATGGTCTTTTCCTCCATGAATTTGTCCAAACCCCTTTTAAAGGCATCTAGGCCAGGTGCCATCACCACATCCTGTGGCAAGGAGTTCCACAGATGAATCACACGCTGGGTAAAGAAATATTTTCTTTTGTCTGTTCTAACTCTCCCTCCACTCAATTTTAGTGTGTGTCCCCTGGTTCTGGTGTTGTGCGAGAGGGAAAAGAATTTCCCTCTATCCACTCTCTCCATCCCATGCATAATTTTATAAGTCTCAATCATGTCCCCCCTCAGGCGCCTTTTTTCTAGGTCCTCAGCTGCAGGAGACATGCTGGGGAGAGTTGGTGCTGAGCAGGGTAGATTCAATGAAGGGAGGTGAGTCTTACAATCGATGGATTTTTTTTCCCCTGCTGGTGGTACTGAAAGTAAAGGTGCGCCTTAGAATTGATGGCCCTCCTGGGCAGATCTGATTAGCCAAGCCGGGCAAGGGTCAAGCATGCAGGCAGCCGGTCTCACACTCCAGAGGAGCCTGTCCACATCCTCAGGCTGTACAAGCTGAAAAGAATCCCACAACACCGGACCGGCAGGTGCCAAGGGGACATCCTCAGATATCGTCAATGAGGCATCCAAGTCATGGCAAATCCAATCGATTTTATCTGCGAAATGTTTCACAAACATGCCACAGCGGGCCACCGTGTGTTCCTCCTGATCCATTGGAGGGGCCTGATGGAGTAGGCCTCGCACCACACAGTACAGCTCCGCTGGACGATTGCTTGCAGACGCAATGGTAGCAGAGAAGAAATTTCTCTTTGCTGCTACCACCACCACGGAGTAGGCTCTATAATGGACCCTACTCCATGTCCGGTCGGACTCGGCACGAGTTTTCCGCCACTGTCGCTCAAGACATCTACCCCGTCGCTTCATTGTTTGCAGCTCCTCAGTAAACCAAGGAGCCGCTCTGAGTCTGCGGCGTGGCAAAGGTCGCTCAGGAGCGATCTCATCCACTGCCCTGGCCATTTCCCCATTCCAGAAGTCAACCAGGGCTTCAGACGAGTCACCAGTCTTGGCAGTGGGAAAGCCCCCCAGAGCCCTCAGGAAACCCTCTGGATCCATTAGCCTCCGGGGGTGGACCATAGAATGCGCCCCCCTGCCTTTGCGGAGGAAGGAAGCTGCAACAAGCCTAAACCTTACCAGACAATGATCTGTCCATGACAACGGAGTGATGTCAATCTCCTCCACATCCAGATCACTGCCTCCTTGCTCAGCTGTAAACACCAGGTCCAGTACATGTCCCGCCTCATGTGTTGGGGCCAAGATCTTCTGGGACAGGCCCATGGTTGTCATGGCGGCCATGAAATCCTGAGCCACACCAACCCCAGGGGCCTCAGCATGAACATTAAAGTCCCCCAGCACTAATAAGCGGGGGGACTCCAACGCCACCGCCGAGATCACCCCAGTCAGCTCAGGCAGGGAGACTGCTGGGCAGCAAGGTGGGCGATACACCAACAGAATCCCCATCCTGTCCGGCCCTCTCAACACAACATGGAGACATTCAAACCCAGTGAACTGCTGAACGGGGCACCTGGTAAGGGAGATGGATTCACGATAGACCATCGCAACTCCTCCTCCCCGTCCCTGCAACCGTGGCTGCTGCACCACCTGGAAACCTGGGGGACAAAGCTAGGAGAGGCCTACCCCTCCTGCCTCATCCAGCCAGGTTTCCGTGATACATACCAGGTCGGCATTCTCATCCAGGACCAAGTCCTGGATGAGGTTGGTTTTATTATTTACCGAACTGGCGTTCAAAAGCAGCAGCTTCAGATTCAGGGAATCACTGCCAAGAGTACCAGTCATCCAAGAGTTGGGGGAAGGACCAGAAGGAGAGACAATCTGTCTATGATGAACCCTCCTTCTCCTGGAACGGCTTGTCTGACCTCCACCACCATATCTTCCATGGCCCGTCACTGTCTTGATAGTGGCATCCTTCCCCTCCCCCAAGCTCCCTCATAAGATGAAACACATAACTTACCCGGCAAGGCCACCCTTCTGAGCCCAGCCTCTCAGCTCAGTCATCGAGCAGGGCCAGCAACAAAGATGAAGACTGGCTGACCCTAATGCTGAGCAAACAGCTGGTATGGCATATATAAAATCTTGTCAGTCCGTTGTGCTGCTGTAAGTACAGTGCTACTCTTCTCTCCCCACATGTGAATAAAAAAGGGGGGTAGATGGTCTGATGTCCGAATGCCCAGGTTGTTCAGTCTGCCGAGAAGAGCTTTCCAATCTTCTGGGCGCGATCCACTGGGCGAAGAGCCCTTAGGCTCTTGCCAAAGGCTTGCGCCTCTGGCAAGCCAGAGGCTTTCTGTCAGCTCACCTGGGGAAGAGATCCAATCGAGCCTTCAGTGCTGAGATCCAGCCCCTACAGACTCAGGTGTTTCCAGTTAAGGGTCCACTCCCCAGCCCCACAGAGTTGCAGCCACAGAGAAGTTGTTACACAAGCTGACTGCCTGACCTGGATGAGGGCTAATAAGATGAAACTAAGCCCAGACAAGACAGAGGTTCTCCTGGTCCGGAAATCCACGATGCAGGTACTAGAGTATCGTGCTGCTCTGAAGGGGGTTGCACTCCACGCGTTGGACCACCATGTTCTATATAGTCCAGCTCGTCTCCTTAGGTCATCAGAGAAGGCCCTTTTGCGGGTGCCGCCGTCCAGGGAGGTGCGAGGGGCGGCGGCCAGAAACAGGGTCTTCTCAGTAGTGGCACCAGCCTTATGGAATTCCCTCCCCTTTGATTTACGAACTGCTCCCTCCTTGGACACTTTCCTGCGAGGCCTAAAAACCTTCTTGTTCCAAGAAGCCTTCTGAGCCCTTGCCTTTTTAACATCTCACTGGTACAGGTGGGGATGCTGCTGTTTTTATGCTCCTGTTGTGACTGTCGCCATGATCTTTTTAATCGATTTTTAGATATTGTTTTTATTAATTGTTATTAATTGTTTTTACTGTTTTAAAGTGTGATTGTTTTTATACGGTATTTTTTGTATTTTTTTCTGTTGTGAGCCGCCTTGGGTCCCTTTGGGGAGAAAGGCGGGATAGAAATACTGTAAATAAAAAACGTTTTTTGATTCAGTGCTAACCATCGATACAGGCCAGGTTTTGACATAACAGGAAGCCAGAGTTCCTCACTACAAGAATTCGCTTACAAGAGCCATGGGTTTGTGCGCACCCGTGTAACGTGTGCACAGTGTAACACGCACTTACACATGTGCGTACATGTGCACACCCATTTGTGCGCACATGTGTAAGACAAGGGGATGTTTCACTCTCAAACAGCATTTTCACAATATTGTCAACAAACTGCTTTTCCATGTTATGCACAAATGAGGGGACCTGTGGCCTGACCACTCTCTTTAGTCAGTTCAACTGCAGTTCCCTGCGTTTGTCCGTCCATCATACAGAACTGATTCTCTCATGGGTGGCGGAGGAGGAGAGGGGGGGGAGTATCCGAGCCCTCTGCTCCATTAGGCTCATGCTGTAATAAAAAGCCACCGTTTCCCACCATGTCTGAGCCCGAACTGTGGCTGAAATCGCCACATGGTAAACATCGGTTTCTAGTTCAACCCCAGTGGTTAAAGCTGAACCAGAAGAAAAGATGACAGACCATGATGAAACTGAAACACATCAAACAGTGTATAGATTGATGGGAGAGACAGCAAGGCACATGCGATTATGGAGCAAATAAAAAATAAAAATGACATGGACAAGCAGCCAACACCAAATCACACAAATAATAAAGCTACACAATCAATACAGCAGAACCAAATAATACTGTTTTGCAAAAAAACCACCTAAACTCTTCCGTATTCCCCCCCCCCCCCATTAAGCAAACCCTGCTGACCACAATGAGGTTTGGCTCTGAGCTATCCTGAATTTTACCCAATAAGCTGCCCTACTAAGAAAAAGGAAAATAAATTGATAGCTAGTATGAAACTTGCATGAATCTCTCAGGATTGATTGGTGGAGATGGAGGAAGTTCCTCTAGAAAATAGATGATTCATCCATTAAAATAACCCAAAAACAAATGTTAGTGCACAAATTGGATGAGAAGGCTGATTCATTGAGGCAAAGAAAAACCAGGTAAGGACAAAGAAAAAAAGAAAATCTAAGAGTAAAATAAGCCCATAAGGAATTTATTAAAAGGTAAAACACAAGTATGACCAAAGGGACCAGGAAAGTGCCACGCTTTTTTTAAAAAAATCAATTTTGGGAGAAATTGTTAAATGAATTGGAGAAAAAGCACCCCGTTTCCTTTCATGAGTATACTGTTATACCTGTGTCTGCAACTACCCACCCTATATCATTCTGTGTATGTCACTTCTCCCCATATTTAGAGTCTATAAGTTCCATATTGTACAGTAGGGCCACCATATCCACGGGGGAGAGGTTCCAGCTCTCACCGTGGTTAATTAAAACCACAGAAAGGCGTGAATTATATCCCCCGCAGGCGCCCCCCCCCCCCCGCGCTATCTCTGTTTTCCTCTCAGGCAGCCTCATTCATGCCAACTTCAGTTTTTCTTAGCTGAGAAAACTGTCCAGCTTGGGTAGGCCTCTGGGCTACTTTCGTTCCTCCTCAGGAGACCAGCTCACCGTCTGTCAAGCAACTGTTAAAGGCACAGCAGCAGCCCTGCTTGAAAGAGATGTGGGGCAAGCCTTAGCATTGGTTCTCTGTTTTCTTCCGCAAAGGGTTAAGTAGACTGAGTCTTGACTCCTAGAGAGGCCTTGGTGGGAAGGATGTCATCCGAGACAATCGCTTCCTGCGCGGCTCAGCCCTGGAAAATACGAGTTGTTTGGTGATCGGAGGGAGTGAGAGCAAAGGGGCGCTTTGTGGCTGGTTTCTGAGAGGGGATCTGGTGAGTGTCAGTGACCGACCAGCTGAGCTGTGCATGTACGTGGGAGTAGGTGGAGTTGCCAGAAAGGGCTTGCAGTTGCAGAAAGACTCTCGGTCCCCTCCCCCAGCAGCAGTGTGGTGCAGTAGGGGGGGGGGGGAGACGGGACGTACCAGGTGCAACTTCCTGCTTCCCTATGTGGAGAGCACTATGTGGAGATCATTGACTTGTCTTAGGCAGGTGACACTAAAATATCTCTGACTCTGTGTCTGGACTGTACCACTTCAGACAAGGAGGGCAGAGCTCATGTAGATTGCATGCTCCTCCATACAAGAAAAGAAACAAATTAAAATTTAGAACCCCTGCACATAGAAATCTAGCATGTAAGGGAGAAGACTAAGAATCATTTTTGCTGACATGCTATGTCTTTATGTGCAGGAATTATTTTCAGTGAAGAAGCATGTAGTCATGTGAGCCCCTAGAAAGGGAGCCATGGGAGCCAGGATGGTGTAGTGGTTTGGGAGTCGGACTTAGACCTGGAAGATCCAGGTTCAAATCCCTGCTCAGCCACGAAGCTTCCTGGGTGACCTTGGGCCAGTCACTATCTCTCAGCCCCACCTACCTCACAGGGTTGTTGTGAGGACAAAAAGGAGGGGAGGAAATATGTACACCACTCTGAGCTCCTTGGAGGAAGGGCGGTATAAAAATGTGAAAAATAAATAAAAATAAAATAAATATACAGTGACAGGAGCTCCTGAGAAGGAAGGTGAAATATCATCAATAAATGCTGGCCTTCAGATGCAGGTCCCTAGATTCTCTTTGGTTTTTGAAAATGGTCTCGTTTTACACAGATAGGAACCCGTCCCATGAAGAATGTCAGTTTTGGGCATCTTTCTGGATAGTAATGCTAATATTTTAAGCAAGCACATTGTTTTTTTTCATTAAAGGGTTAACAGTTTTCCGTCGACTAATGAGGAAAATGGCTGCAGATACAGGAGGTGTTTCTGCCTTGAGTTTTCAGCTGCAAGGACAGAAAATGGAGGAGGAGCCCAATCCAATGTGCCCAGAGAACGGAGCAGGACCAGACCCTCGCGCCAACATTGCTGGGAGATGCTGGGAAAGGATTTCCCCACAACAAGGGGTCTGGGAAGCACAGGAGGGGGGGTCGCGACAGCAGCAGCAGCAGCGTTGGGAGGCCCAGTGGCAGGAGTTCCTGACGTCAATGGAGTCTGCAGAAGAACGGAGAGACCCACAGGTGCTGGAGCCAGTCGGAGTCGCCAAGGTCCAGGCTGCTTGCAGGGAAGTGAAGGAAGAGACCCTGGGTGAGGAGTCCAGCAGCCCGGAGAGGTGGCGCCAGCGTTTCCGGCGGTTTGGCTACCAAGAGGCCAAGGAGCCCCGCCACGTTTGCGCCCAGCTCTGGGAACTCTGTCATCGGTGGCTGAAGCCCGAGAGACACAGCAAGAAGCAGATCCTGGAGCTGGTGACCCTGGAGCAGTTCCTGGCCCTCCTGCCCCCGGAAATGCAGGGCTGGGTCAGGGCAGGTGGGCCGGAGAGCTGCAGCCAGGCGGTGGCCCTGGCGGAGGAGTTCCTGCGGAGGCAGCAAGAGGTGAAGAGGCAGCAGGCGCAGGGGGAGGAATTGGAGGTCGGCGGGTCCTGCGAGCGGAGGGTAAGTTTTATTTATTTTAAAACATTTTTATCCTGCCTTTCTGCTCCCAAAAGAGAGGCACCCAAGGTGATTTATAGAGTAAAAGCTAAATAATGCATCGTAAAAACAGACCCCCCCCATAAACCGTAAAATCATTGTGCCAACTTTGTTTGTATTGTATACAAACCTTTATGAATTAATTCTGAAAAGCCATGTAAGCACTAAGTATAACTATAAGCTGAATATTGTGTGTGTGTGTGTGTGTGTGTGTGTGTGTGTGTGTGTGTGTGTGTGTGTGTAAATACTAGTGTAATCAGAAGCTTTTCAGAGCAGAAACACAACGTCAGTTTGAGGAGAGAGAGAGAGAGAGAGAACCTGAACCTCTCTCAACCTGTCTCTTTCTTCGTCCCTTTCCTGGATCAGCACCTTGAATTAAGTCCTCTTTGTTGCTCTGTTTCAGGTTCGGGAGCCTCTGAGGAAGGGGACCGTCACCTTCTCCAGAACGGAGGACGCACTTTCAGACCCCTGGCCAGGATCACGCTTGCCGGCTGTCAAACAGGAGGGTGATGATGGAGCCCCCCGTTCCTTGGGTAAGGGGTCTTCCCGTCCCATCACATCCCAAGGGTCTGAAGCCGTCTTCTGCCATAGAAACCTGCCCTTTCATCTGCTGAAGCTCTACTTCGCTGCCACCATCTTGGGCCAGATTTGGAAAGGGGGTTGGGGGGGGAAACGACGTCCTCTTTTTCACCACTGCCCGAGTTCAAAGCAGCCGCAATGCCTCTTTTGATGGCTGCCATAATCCCCCACCCCCGCACAAGCCCCCTCTGCGTGATGTTGCATCATGAGGTTGTGTCAGACAAACTGGCCTTCTGGGAGGGAAATGGAGGGTGCCGGCTGGTGACCACCTTGAAGATGTAAAAAGCCACCATTAGATGTAATGCTTCAATTCGGCCGGATATCAATTTCAAAATATTAAATAGATAGAGCGCTCTGCAAGAGGGATGGCCAACGTTTCTGTTCTTGAGGACTGTGTGGCCATTGATTTTCTAAATGTTAATGGGGAGATGGTGCCTCACACAATTGTCCCCATCACAGGCGACGGAGCCTGCCTGTTCTGGTCCCTCTCCTGTCTCATGTATGACACTTACCTCATGGCTAGGGAGGCGCGTGAGCTAATCATGAGGCACATGGTGGACAACTGGGAGGAGTTCTCCATCATGGGGTTGTTGTCTGCATTTAAATGATTCATTGCAATCACAGGAAAGTTTATTGGAGTCAAAATGGGTTTACTTACATCTTGTAGTGAAGAGCGGGTATCACGCTAGTCCTGAAATATGTTTTTAAACACTTGTATGGGTAGCTTTTGTAAGCAAAAACCAAGTCGATATCTCATTGGGCCTAAGAGACATTGAGGAATACCTGAAAACAAATTGTACCCGTTTTCACCGCCTTAGGAGTCGAATTTCTAAAAATCCCTTCTTAGTGGGTGCTTACATCAAGAAAGAATGTATTCCCCCAATTTCATGTTTCTAGGTCAAGGGAATTGGGCTGGGCGTTGATGAGTCAGTTAGTCAGGATATTTGCTTTTATATAACAGACGTTAGGCTGACTGGCCTGCAGTTTCCCGGGTCCCCACCACTTGTGCTACTTCTCCGTAACAGCTACCTGAGAGTCAGCCACTGAGAAGGGCCCCAATCCTGTGCAGCCTTAGCGGGGGAGTGGGTGCCCCTGAATGGTGGCACTGATCTCATTTTTCCTCTGGTTTTTTGCCTGGCACATGTTTGGTTTGTGCCAAGGCTTCACTGCCCCAAAGGCAATACAATACGAGACTAAAGAAGATGGGTGATAAAGTAGAGCCTGTGGAAACCTGCTCCTAACCGTTCCAGTGCAGCTGACCTCAGGGTTGAAACAAGAAAAAATCCACTCCTGGAAAAGGCCAAATCTACAGAACAGCATACGTTTTAGCACTTGTAAGAGGATAAGGTGAAGTGGAAGCTGCTGTGAGGCCTGGGGGAACCCAGAGGGAGGACCTCCTTTGTGTCTTGTCCACAGAGACAATCTCCGCCAGGGCTAACAAAGCAGCCTCCATCCCAGGACGGGGTCAGGCTGCAACAGGCCAAGAAGCCACGATTGTGCTACTTCTGCACAACCGCTAGCTTAGAGTTGGTCTCTGAGAAGGGACACAATCCTATGCATCCTTTCAGGGGAGTCAGTGGTACTGCATCCACGATGGTTTACTTTTGAGTATACAGTCTATGCCTAGGTGTGTGTGTGTGTTAGAGGTCCAATTTAACTATTGCACTGCTAAGCAAAACTCTCTATTTCAGGAGGCAACAGAGAAGACAATGAGGATCAGAGGGAGCCACTTGGAATGTCACTGGAAAAGACCAAGGAAATGGCCTTTAGAGACCAAAGCGGATCAGGGGGGCAGGAGGGAAGCCCAGCACCCGTCTGGAAGACCACATCTGGTGTATGGTCTGGCTATGACCTCCCTGAAACCACAGTCCAACAGGAATATCCTGAAGGGAGAAATAAATCTGATACTCATTGGGGTGAAGATTTCGGTGTCATCCCATTCGATCCAGAAAAGGATAATGGAAACGGGAAGGAAAAATGCCCTCAGTGTGCAAAGAGCTTTAACAGCAAATCAAGACTTAGAATACATCAACTAACCCACACAAGGGAAAAACCGTATAAATGCTTGGAGTGTGGAAAGAGCTTCACTAACAGCGGAAGCCTGAATGTGCATCAAAGAACCCACACAGGGGAGAAACCATATAAATGCTTGGAGTGTGGAAAGAGCTTCAGTCAGAGCTCAAAGCTGACTGTGCATCAAAGAACCCACACAGGAGAGAAACCCTATCAATGCTTGGAGTGTGCAAAGAGCTTCAGTGTGAGCTCAAGCCTGACTTTACATCAAAGAACTCACACTGGGGAGAAACCGTATAAATGCTTGGAGTGTGGAAAGAGTTTCAGCCAGAGCGCACACCTGGCTGTGCATCAAAGAACCCACACAGGGGAGAAACCATATACATGCTTGGAGTGTGGAAGGAGCTTCAGTCAAAGGTCAATCCTGAGTTTGCATCAAAGAACCCACACTGGGGAGAAACCGTATAAATGCTTGGAGTGTGGAAAGAGCTTCAGTCAGAGCTCAATCCTGACTTTGCATCTTCAAAGAACCCACACAGTGGAGAAACCGTATCAATGCTTGGAGTGTGGAAAGAGCTTCAGTGATAGCGGAAACCTGCGTTTGCATCAAAGAACCCACACAGGGGAGAAACCATATAAATGCTTGAAGTGTGGAAGGAGGTTTAGTCAGAGCTCAAATCTGGCTGTGCATCAAAGAACCCACACAGGGGAGAAACCATATCAATGCTTGGAATGTGGAAAAAGCTTCAGTGTGAACTCAAGCCTGACTTTGCATCAAAGAACCCACACAGGGGAGAAACCATATAAATGCTTGGAGTGTGGAAAGAGCTTCAGTGTGAGCTCAAGCCTGAGTTCGCATCAAAGAACCCACACAGGGGATAAACCATATCAATGCTTGGAGTGTGGAAAGAGCTTCAGTAATGGCTCAAGCCTAACGTTGCATCAAAGAACCCACACAGGGGAGAAACCATATCAATGCTTGGAGTGTGGAAAGAGCTTCAGTATGAAATCAAGCATGACTTTGCATCAAAGAACCCACACAGGGGAGAAACCGTATAAATGCTTGGAGTGTGGAAAGAGCTTCAGTGAGAGCTCAAAGCTGACTGTGCATCGAAGAACCCACACTGGGGAAAAACCGTATCAGTGCTTGGAGTGTGGAAAGAGCTTCACTGAGAGCGGAACCTTGAATAAGCATCAAAGAACCCACACAGGGGAGAAACCATATAAATGCTTGAAGTGTGGAATGAGCTTCAGTCAGAGCGCAAACCTAACTTTGCATCAAAGAACCCACACAGGGGAGAAACCTTATCAATGCTTTGAGTGTGGAAAGAACTTCAGTCAGAGCGCAAACCTAACGTTGCATCAAAGAACCCACACAGGAGAGAAACCATATCAATGTTTGGAGTGTGGAAGGAGCTTCAGTGTGAAATTAAGGCTGACTTGGCATCAAAGAACACACACAGGAGAGAAACCATATAAATGCTTGAAGTGTGGAAAAAGCTTCAGTGTGAGCTCAAACCTGTCTGTGCATCAAAGAACCCACACAGGGGAGAAACCATATCAATGCTTGGATTGTGGAAAGAGCTTCAGTCAGAGCACACACCTAGCTGTGCATCAAAGTACCCACACAGGAGAGAAACCCTATACATGCTTGGAGTGCGGAAAGAGCTTCAGTGCGAGCTCAAACCTGTCTGTGCATCAAAGAATACACACAGGGGAGAAACCACACAAATGCTTACAGTGTGGAAAGAGCTTCAGAGAGAGCTCAAAGCTGAGTGTGCATCGAAGAACCCACACAGGGGAGAAACCTTATCAATGCTTCGAGTGTGGAAAGAGCTTCAATCAGAGAGCACACCTGACTATGCATCGAAGAACCCACACAGGGGAGAAACCATATCAATGCTTCGATTGTGGGAAGAGGTTCATTTGCAGTTCGGAACTGATTTTGCATCAAAGAACCCACACAGGGGAGAAACCATATCAATGCTTCGAGTGTGGAAAGAGCTTCAGTCAGAACTCAATGCTGGCTGTACATCAAAGGACCCATACAGGGGAGAAACCATATCAATGCTTGGAGTGTGGAAAGAGCTTCAGTGTGAAATCAAGCCTGACTTCGCATCAAAGAACCCACACAGGGGAAAAACCATTTCAGTGCTTGGAGTGTGGAAAGAGCTTTAGTGTGATCTCAAGCCTGACTAAGCATCAAAGAACCCACACAGAAGAGAAAAGCGTTTAAGCCATTTACCATGTATCAATTAGAGCTGAGATCTGATGACATATCAAGCAGTCCATAGAGGTGGGAAACCACAAGTGTTTGAAGTGTGTAAACGTTTATCTCATGTCTTACTGTACAGGGACAAATCCACACAGATGAGGAACCATATGAATGTTTAGGGTTTAAGAGAGCTTCTTCTTCAGCTGAAATCTTAACTGTGCAATCCTCCCTAAGTCCTAGAGTGGCAAAATGCACGCTGTGCTACCCTAAGCCGTTTGAAACGTGCTGTAAAGCACTTTTGCGAGGATTCGGGAGTAAGGCCGCCAGCACAGAGGCCGGCAGCCCTCACTCCACCACCCTCTGGAACCCACATCAGCCGATTCAGGTCGGTGCAGAGCCTGGGCATTCCAGGGGGTGGCCTTTGGCCGGCTCGGGCTGGGAGGAGTTGGGGATATCGGCAACATGCTCCTCCAATATGCTCTGCCCGTTCCCATCCTGGTTTGGTGTGCTTAGACAGCCTGACCGGTCCTTAGACAGCCTGACCTGTCTAGAAACACTGGAAAACAGGACAGTTACTCAAGGAGACAGTTTGGCCCACTACCACATGTATTGTGAAAATGTTGTATTGTATAACCCTTCTTTTGGCAGAACATAATTCTGGCAGGAATTTGTTCTATTTTTTAGAAAGACAGTACTTTTGCAAGGATGGGGAGAGCTGGCGAGGTCAGGAGCGGGTGAGAGACTCAAGCAAAGAAAGAAATAAGGAGAAACCATCCAGCCCAAGGACAGAGGAGGAATTGAGCAGAGAGAAGGAACCTGGGCCAAGTCTCAAGGGGCGGGGCAGAGGCGCTCCCAGTGGGGCCTGGTTTCCACCCACTCCTGGACTCCAGCCAGCACTAGGGCAAGCCGGCGTGCCAACTCTTGCCTGCCGCTGGGAGGACCCTGCAGCCCAAGGTCCCGGTCTGCTCCTGCTGGACGCAGGGTGCTGGGCACTGAGACACCCTGGCGTCCCCTGCTAGGGGTCAGAGTAGAAGCCGCCACTTACAGAAGCGGGTTATGGACTAGTGCAGCTAGCAAGGGAGATGTAAACCTGAGGCTTGGCTTTGACAGTGGCCTTCCCATGATTTGGTTCAAGTGCTGTACACCTTCCAAGAGGTCCCCCCTATGGGCCCCCACTAGTCTTTTGTTGCCTGTGTTAGATGTTGGAAAAGTGAACCCCTGCATTGATTGGCACCCCAATGTAAGAAACTAAGAAAAGCCCTGCTGGATCAGGTCAAAGGCCCATCTAGTCCGGCTTCCTGTGGCCCCACCAGATGCCTCAAGGAGCACACAGACAACAAGATACCTGTATCCTGTTAGCACTCCCTTGCACCTGGCATACAGAAAAAACCCACTTCTAAAACCAGGAGGTTGCTTATGGCTTGTAACCTGTGATGGGCTTTTCCTCCATGAATCTATCCAATCCCCTTTTAAAGGCAGCTAGGCCAGGTGTCATCACCACATCCTGGGGCAAGGAGTTCCACAGTTTAATTAAACGCTGGGTGAAGAAATATTTTATTTTGTCTGTTCTAACGCTCCCTCCACTCAATTTTAGTGCATGTCCCCTGATTCTGGTGTTGTGTGAGATGTATATGCATCGAAGAACCCACACGGGAGAAACCATACAAATGCTTGGAGTGTGGAAAGAGATTCAGTCAGAGCACACATCTGACTGTACATCAAAGGACCCACATAGGAGAGAATCCATGTATACCTTTTATCATGTATCATTTGGAGCTCAGATCTGACGACATATCAGACAATCTATAGAGAGGGGCAACCACATAAGTATTTGAAGTGTTTACAGTACACCCTGTTTACAGTCACTTTTTGTTTACAGTACACCCATGAATCCACACAGGCGAGGAACTATATTAATGTTTAGGGTCTGGGAGAGCTGCTTCCTCAGCTGAGTCCTTAAGATACATCGAAGAGTTTGACGAGTTGCCTGTTGGGAGGGATGGCGGGGTAACAACTGTGTTGATAGCTCTGCATATCGGCAGAGTGCGTCTGATGGGCTTAATTACCACACCCCTTGTACGACGAGATAAAGCACATTCCTTCCAGTTGGTGCTGTGCTAGCCCTCCATGGCGGAGGCTCTGAGGTACTAGTTCAGTTTGAGCGAAAGAAGACTCAGACGGACCGTAAGCCAAGCCTCCTCCCACAACTTTGCTTTGCTCAGGGAAGTGGCATAGAATTGTGTTAAGAACGAAAGAAACAGAGGCTGACAGTTAAGAGTTACAGTTGGCCCTCCCTATCCGTGGGGGGATCCATTCTGGACTCCCCCTCCCCCACAGATAACGAGGATCCGTGCAAAGTGAAATCTCTTTAGCGTGGATCTGGGTTTATACAGAACACTGTATAAAGTTGGGGGGAAAGGCCCAAAGTTGCTGTTTTACCTTGTAAAAGCCAAACCGCTCCATTTTCAGGGCTGTAGGGAGTGAAACTGCCCTCCTACAGCCTCTTCCTGGCTGCTTGACTTCCCCTCCCTTCCCCAGACTTGCCCCAGTGTATTCCCCACCTTGGGGAAGGGAGGGGGACGTTGAGGAACCAGGAAGAGGCTTTGTCAGCGTGATTTCACACTGTAAAGCCCTGGAAACATAGCGGTTTGGCTTTTTAAAGGTAAAATGGCAAATTGGTGGCTTTTTTTTTTTTTTTAAACAGGCTTTATAGTATGGAGATTTGCAGGTCTGGGACCTTTACAAAATCAGGATCTACAGAGTCTTAGGTTTAAAACCAGGAATAAAAGCCGTCTGTCATAAAATTCCAAAAAATATATATGTTCCTTAAAAACTGATTTAAAACCAGAAAAAAGTTTAAAAACGCATGTTTTAAAAAACAAGATTAAAAACATTTAAAATAGCTGTAAAAAAAAAGTTTACAGGAAAGCACACACCACATAGGAACCACTACGTTTTGTCCAATTCTATGGACCTCGTGAAATAAAGAACCAGCAGGCTGTCAAGATGTTGCAAGTGTGAGGAAGCCATCGCCATTATAAGTCTTTCTTGTGTTAGCCAGCTGAGTCAATTAAAGGACCAGAAGCAATTAAAGCCAGGAGAGCATCAATGACCTGAAGTAGCCAGGTGGTTATTATCAGAGCTCTGAAGTGATCTTCTCAAAGCCAGAGTCCAAATTTTGTCTATCAGGGTCATCTCCTGTTGCCTGTTCAGAAGACCCAAGTGTTTATATTTTGTTATCTGGATCGCTCATCCGCAACTTGCAGTTTGTTTCTTGCACCAGCTTCCTAGTATTCTTAAACAGAATTGAATGCCCCTTTGTCCATGGCGTGTTCCGCAATCGCGGATTGTTGAATCGCGGGTTGTGTTGAAGTCTGCACGCTCACTCGTGCTCACGGACCCTAGTCTCTCTGGATTGTTTAGTTTTTTCGCAAGAGAAAAAACGGATTGTGGAGTCACTTAGGACCAATGGTTACAACAAAAGTCAGGTGTATAGAATTTGGACACAACAAGTGAAGAAATATAGAGAGAAAGATAATAAGGTACAAAATGAGACATGTAAGGAGGAAAATAGGGGCTGGTTATGTTTACCTTTTATTCAAGGAACCACTGATAAAATAGCTAGGGTTTTTAATAAACATAATAATAAAACTGTTTTTAAACCAACAATTAAGTTAGCACAACTCCTTAAGAATCCTAAGGATCCAAGACCGACTTTGGCTGCACCGGGGGTATATACAGTAGTATCCTGTGTGAATGCGGGAAGACATATATCGGAACAACTAAACGATCCATAGAGACTAGGGTCCGTGAGCACAAGCGAGCGTGCAGACTTCTTAATTATTATTATTATTATTATTATTATTATTATTATTATTATTAACAGTATTTATATACCGCTTTTCAACAAAAAGTTCACAAAGCAGTTTACAGACAAAATCAAATGATCAAATAGTTCCCAAAAGTGCTCACAATCTAAAAAAGATGCAGAACATCACCAGCAAACAGCCACCAGAAAAGACACTGTGCTGGGGTGAAAGGGGGCAGTTACTCTCCCCCTGCTAAATATAAGAGGTGCACCAATAAAAAAAGTGCCTCTTGCACAGTTAGCAGGGGAGAAAAGCCTTAAAAGCTGTAAAGCCAGAACTACACCGAACCCGTTCACGCACTTGTGGAGCGGTGTGCCTTCCATTTTAACAGATCGCAGCCCCAAGTTCCGTCTTGTCTGGACATGGAGCTTGCTGATGTTTGGACGGGTCCGGCCAATCGGAAGAATGTGGGGGCAGGACGTAGAGCAATGCGTTTCACCAACGGGAGGAAAGGGGGCTTTCACCCAATCGGAGTACACTTGTGTCAACCTATCACAGGGGCCAGCAAGTGACCAAGCTGGAGGGACACGCAGGGACACTCCGCGTGGAAAAAATCTGGTGAAGCCAGGGCAGCGTCTTGGTGCGGGGCGTCCCATCCCCTCCGCACACGATGCCCCAAGGCGCTCCGCATGCGAATGGGTTCGGTGTAGTTCCGGATTAAAGGCCGAGCTACACTGCATGCGTTCGCGTTCCGGCACCTTCCAAGAGCAACTGACGTGCCGGAACGGGCGAAGTGGAGCCTGTCTCCACTTGGCACGGGACGGAACGCGACTCTCTGGCAGGCCAACGCTGTCTGGCGCTGAGATGACACACCCAAGACGACACGCACGCACGCGGACACCGCTGGATGTGATGCACCGAGACACGTGCGCCTGTCGCTGCGTCTCGTCCCGGAGTCGATTCTGATTGGCCCAACGCATTCCTCCGCGTCCCGCCCCCACAACACCAAACGCGGCCTCTCTGGCTGAAGGTGTTTTCCCCATTGATTGGTCAATTTCGGGTGGAGGAGGAGCGGTGGAGAGAGTGCAGGGAGGACTTGCTGTAGAAGGTAAGGGGAAGGAAGACAGAACCTGGAATCTGGTAGAAACAATTGTTGCCAATAGATTGTAACAATAGAAAATAGGAACTGTTGCCAAGAGACTTTTTAAAAATGTTTGCTGCCATGAGACTTTCTGAAATGGGTTGTGTGTGCAAAAATGGAACATGTGCCAGACCGGACTGTATTATGGTGCAACGCAATGGCCATGCTGTGCTCCTGTGCCAGTCTGTGTGGAGTCATGCTGTAAAAGGATTTCCCCAAAGCCAGGAAGCCATGAGGGAAAAACCTGACCAGCTGCCTGCCACCCTTTCGCCATGTGTCCAAGCTCTCACAAACTCTCTACTATGCACCCCACCCTCACTGATATGCTGAATATGGTTCTGGGAGAAGACCATACAGAGGGCCACCTGAAATGACTCATCCCGGGAGCATCAAACCAATCACCTTATTCCCCTGTCCTATTGTTTGTGTGTAGTTTTATCCAGAGGTGTACAGGAAGTCCACTCAAGGTATCCTCCTCCCCTTTTCCCTTTGTGGTTAAGTGCCCCCGGGATATGTTTGGCCCTATAAAAAGTAGAGGCAGCCTGCCAGTCTCTCTCTTGCATTTTGGACTCTTACTGGTGAGCTCTCTGCTCTATCTTGTTCTCCTCCCCCCTTTGCCCCCCCTCTCTCTTGCAAACCCCCCTCCCTTCTCTTTGCATTACTTCTCAGTTAGCCAGTCTGTTGGTTCCTGCACCCAGCTTGTTCAGAATCTTAGAACCATTTTCACCCCTTCTCCTCAAACCCCCCCCCCCATCTTTCTGCTCTTTCTCCATTACTACACCCAGTACTGCAATCCCAGAACAACTCTCCAGGTCTGGTAATATCACCCATGTGTACAAATCAAGAAACCTGAGTATTCTCCGTTGTTCTAAACTAGGTTTCCTAGGTCTGTGTGCTGTGTGCTTATGATTGAATTGTTGCATTTGTATGAATCTGACTAACTATCTAGTAAATATTCGAAAGCAACCCACGTGTGTCCTCAAGCTTATTTAAAACAGAATTCTGGGCTGGACTCTGGTATACACAGGTCTCAAGGTCCCTGCACATACCAAATTGCCATATTTAAAGCTATTCCCCATAATAACAAAGGCAATTTTGGTAACACCTGAGGGTTTTATTTTCTGCTCTGTATACTGTATCTCTTGCATTGAGGTGTAGTGAGGGCCCTACCCCTACCCCAATATTTTGTGTCGTCGGCCACCCTCTCCTGAACCCCCACCTTTTTACCCCATCAAAATCCATCAAGGAATCACTGAGATATAGCCATGTTTATCGAAGCGCATTAAGAATTCAGCTTCTTTCCAGCTCGCGCACATTTTGACAGCTGGCACGCGCCAGCAAGGGTCAACAGTTCCCAGGCACGCGCACGCTGCAAGCCTCTCCAAACCCCCAGTGAAGCAGTCAGCAGCAAAGTTCACCCTGTACCCTTTTAATCCTATCAGTCTTCTAACCTCACTAAGCCTTTAATCCCCTTTCTGGGCGTTCAGCCAAGATCCGCCAGACGGCGCGTGTATCCAATTAAGGATTATCGGAACCGCGAGCTGTTCTGACCCACTAACCCACTCCACAGTTTCTTCCTTATATTTGACAGCTTAAAGGAACACGAACCTATTTCTAAAGCAGTGGATCATTCTGCTACATTGCTGTGGTTTATGGGTTTCCTTTGAGAGTTATGTACCGGATCTTCATTGAGGATCATCGGGGCTTCCTCATAGACGGGTCCCTACACAGAAGGGTCCCAATCCTCGCGCACTGTTGGGATTAGTCCCAGCTGGAGCGGAGAGGCTCCTGGCAGCAATGCAATAGATTTGCAGCCGTAAACAGCCTAGACCGAGTCTAGGCATCCTTCTGGAATCCCAGGAGCAGGGTTGTAGAGTGGTTAGAGTCCCTCCCCCTCCTCCCGTGACGGAAACCTTAGGGTAAACGAAGGCAGCACTGGGGGTGCGCCTCCTGCCATGAATCTGCACTGCAGGGAGTAGGGGAGGCCATTTTAAAAGCATAACTCCTGTGTATCAGCCTGTTCTGTGCTGGCCTCAAATGGCTGCTTTCTACCTAGGGAGCCGGCTGGGGCCAGGGAGGAGGGAAATCCCAGGATCACAGCAAGGAGTCAGACTGTCACCACTTCATTTCCTCAGGATCTTATCTCATTGGGTCTGCACCTTCCCTCCATCAATCTCCACCATCTCCTACATCCTGGAATCATTTGTCTCTGTCTTTCTTTGTTACTATTATTCAAAATGCCTCTCTCCTAGCTGCCTCACCTCCCATTGTTCCTGTTTTGCCTGGCTACATTTGTTTCACATGCTAATCCAGTTACCTGCCTGGCTCTTGCCTGATTGACAGGAACAATTCAAAAGTCTTAAACTGTATGTTTGGTGCCATGGGGCAGGGACCTATTGTGTGGCACTTTGGGCTATCTAATTGGAAATACTGCCTTTTGTGTTAAGCAGGCTTCTCAAAAGGACTCATTCATAAAACCTGGAAAACCTTGCTTCACCTGAAGTGGGGGTCTAATCCTATTACCTCCTGCCACCCAGTACCCCCACCCATCATACCATTGGTTCCCAGTTGCACAAAGCACCACACTTTTCATTGGTTCTTTTAATAAAGTTTATCTTTTATTGGTTCAAAGTTCCATACATGCTGCTGCTGCTCTCGGTGCAAAGTTTCAATCCAACTTTCTATTGGCTGTATCGAAGTGTAACTCTTTGGATCCCCCTCTGTATTGGTTCCCTTTTGTTATGTACTCCTTGAAACAATGTACTCCATGACTCTGTACGAAATAATGAAATGTATATAACCTTTTGTTATGTTTGTATATGTTACACTTTCTGCCTTGCTGATCATGTCCTTTGCTAGCAAAGTAAAGATCTGTCTTTTCCCAGTGCTGGTCTGTTTTGGAGCTCTAATTTTGGCGCCTCCGCGATTCGCGGACTTTTCTTTTTTCTTTTCTCCGTTTTTGGGTACCTTCTCCATCTCTGGGGTCAGGTGCTTGCCCACCGAATCAAACGAGCTGAAATCACTCATCCCACCCAGGGGTGCTCACAACAGAGGTTCGAAAGACAACACCATACAAGAGGAAACTGCTCCGTGATGGAGAAAGCTGTGTTACTAGCAAGCGGTTGTACACCAAGACCAAGTGGCGGATGGCAGTGACTCTAGGGCTTTATAAAGCAATGCAGGAATAGCTTGTTCCTTAAGCTACAAGTTCCAGCCAGGCCAATTTCAGCCTTGTTGTATTCAAACAGAAACAAAGAAACAAATGAGAAAAGCTTGATTTAAGAGCCTTAAAGCCAAGCTGTGGATTGGTTAAAATTGGTTAAATGATTGGTTAGAGGGTTTCTGACATCTAAACATAAGAACATAAGAAGAACCCTGCTGGATCAGGCCAAAGGCCCATCTAGTCCAGCTTCCTGTATCACACAGTGGCCCCACCAGATGACATCTGACTTCTGGTTGTCTACCACGTGCAATGCGTCCCGCTCCCCACAACCCAAAACACTGACTCTGATTGGCTGAACACGCAAGAAATGGGCAAAAGTGGAGTCCGAGTCCACTTGGCACAGGACGGGACTCTCTGGCGGGCCAACACCATCAGGCACCGAGATGACATATACTGGATGCACGTGGGCGCAGCTGGACGAGCCGTGTCGTGATGTGTGCGGTGTAGCTCGGGCTTTACCTCTGGCCAGAATGCACAGGAACACCGGAAGGCAACATTCCGGTACATTCCAAATTGAACTAAGCTCATATTTTGGCGCATTCAGTCAATAAGAGCCCGAATTTGAAAGTCTGGGGGCAGGATGCAGAGCAGCGTGGCAGCCAATGATAATCCAGGAGTTTTCCAGCCAATCAAAAGCAAGCATTTCAAATCTACTTGTAGTTCTCTGTGCTTGCTCAGTGCTCCTCCCCACCACAAGCGACCAATCACAGGGGACCAGCCAGTAACCAATCCAGGGAGACCACAAGCCACAGCTCTCCTCCGGTGTGCCTAGGGTGTGTTGTGTGCCTCGGCCACTTCCACGAAGCACCAGGACAAAACGGACGCAAACGCCCTTGGTGTGTCACAACCTCAAGCAAAGCTCGCGTGAGACGACACGGTGTGCAGAGCATGCACAG
This sequence comes from Plestiodon gilberti rubricaudatus, assembly GCA_026170595.1. Classification (NCBI taxonomy): domain Eukaryota; kingdom Metazoa; phylum Chordata; class Lepidosauria; order Squamata; family Scincidae; genus Plestiodon; species Plestiodon gilberti. Next base: position 262,153,422 of record JANXHW010000002.1, on the reverse strand, counting down.
TGTGCAGAGCATGCACAGTGCGCACGCCTCCGTCTTTCTCACAGTCGTTTTCTCCAAAGAAATGCTAGTTGCCTCACTTGCGGGGCAGAAGTGTAGTTTCGTTCTGATTCTTGTGTACCTGCATGCATGAAGGTGAGAGGATTGTTTTTTTGTTTTCTCCTCATTGGAGTGAAAAAAAGACTCGACAATATATAATTACTCCTCTCGATTCCCTGGGGCTGGGAAGGGGGAGTCTATTATGGGTCATTTTACCTTGGGCTGTACTATAACATTTCAATGCTGAGACCCCCCACATATCTGTGTATTCACTCTACCTGTGGTGGGCTGAGACTTTTCTGGCTGTTGAAATGCAATGTAGGAAAAAGGGGTGGATGGGGGACTCCCAGGGTTGTATTAACCCATGGCCAGGCCCCTAGGCTTTCAGGTATTTGGGGGCCCCTCCAGCACTTCAATCTTTCATCCCACTATAGCGATCTGTGCCTTTATTGGGTGACGCGGGCCCCTGTCCCTGCGGGGCCACTCGGCTGAAGCCTAGTCAGCCTTATAGATCATATGCCCCTGGGGACTCCCCCAATTTCCTCTGATGTTCTCCCTGACAACGGCAGGTGTGGCGCCGGCTGGTCCTTCCTTCTAATTGCAGCAGTGCGAGGCGGCAGCAGGCAGGCGCTGGGGCGCCTGCGCCTCCCGCCGCCTCGCACGCAAATCTTGCTCCCAGCTGCTGGTCGAATACCGGCAGAGGCAGGAGCAAATGCAAAGAACTCAAGAACAGCTGCAAGGAACTGGTTTGATTTCTCTGCAGTCTCCAAGTCCCCTTTTATCACCCCTTTCTCTCCCTGACCGTCCAGCAGACCAACTGTTTCCCTGGCAGGTTTCCTGCTTCTAACGTATTTGTAGAAGCTTTTATTATTCCCTTTCGTGTTGCTGGCCATACGCTCCTCAAAGTCTTTCTTGGCTTTCCGAAACATCTTTTTACATTTTTTTTGCCAGGGTTTGTGTTCCTGTTTAATGTACAAATGATGAGGGGACCTGTGGCCTGACCACTCTCTTTAGTTAGAGAGAGAATTTGATACCCTGGCAGTCAGGTCAATTGCAGTTCTCTGCGTTTGTCCGTCCATCATACAGAACTGATTCTCTCATGGGTGGCGGAGGAGGAGAGAGGGGGGGGAGTATCCGAGCCCTCTGGTCCATTAGGCTCATGCTGTAATAAAAAGCCACAGTTTCCCACCATGTCTGAGCCCGAACTGTGGCTGAAATCGCCACATGGTAAACATCGGTTTCTAGTTCAACCCCAGTGGGTAAAGCTGAACCAGTAGAAAAGATGACAGACCATGATGAAACTGAAACACATCAAACAGTGTATAGATCAGGGGTGCACAACATGCGGCCCAGGGGCCGCATGCGCACCCCAAAGGTTTTCTAGTGGCCCCAAAGGTTTTCTGCCTAGAGCGGCAACCGCTTCTTTGTTGGGCCGCTCTAGCCAAGCACTTCCCATAATTCCGGCGCTTCTGAGGAGCGGACGATTCCGAAGCTTCCAGCCGTGTTACCGAAGCGACAGAGGTATGGAAAGTGCTTGGCTAGAGCGGCAACATCGCTTCTTTGTCGGGCCGCTCTAGCCAAGCACCTCTTGTAACTCTGTCGCTTCTGTAACACGGTTGGAAGCTTCGGAATCGTCCGAGGAGCGGACGATTCCGAAGCTTCCAACTGCATTACAGAAGTGCCGGAGTTGGTGTTGGCACAGCGGTTATGACGTAGATCCCCGGGGAAGTTGCGCTGCTATGATGATGGCGACTTCCTTAGGAAGCAACGTGACTGTGAATTGCTGAAGAAGAAATCCCGGGATTTTGAGGTAAGCATGGGCTCTGGCTGAAAGCCCTGCAGAGGCTCTGGGAGGAGTGAACGAACATCTAAGCTTGCCAAGGTGACCGGCGGCCGATTCTGTGATGCGTCAGCTCTTCTTCAGGCCGTTGGACCCTCACTTCGGGGTGGCCACGTTTTTCATCTGCTGGTCGGTTATGCATTTGAGAGCTGCAGAACGTGCAAGACAGAGTTTGTTAGGAAATACTTTTCCCAACACGGAACCTCCGCGCCATGTAAGGTTTCAGAAGGGAAGGCCCTGATGATGATGATTGATGGGTATATATACGGTATATACCAGGGGTGGCCAAACTTGCTTCACGTAAGAGCCACATACGATAAACTTCAGATGTTTGAGAGCCACAATATTTAAGAAGCATTAAGAAGCCAACATATTTCCGAGAGCTGCACTTTATATGTTAAAGAGCCACAGGTGGTTCATTATTTATTTATTAATATGTTGCATTTCTGGAGATTTTCTGGCTCATGGACACGCCCCCTGTGATGTCACTTCCTGAGGAATTGACATCACGGTTCCTTGCCACGCCCCCCGTGACACTTACCCCAAAGAAGTTTAGTCTATTCATTTCGGCCCCTACCCACTGCCAAGTTGTGTACCCCTGGTATAGATTGATGGGAGAGACAGCAAGGCACATGCGATTATGGAGCAAATAAAAAATAAAAACGACATGGACAAGCAGCCAACACCAAATCACACAAATAATAAAGCTACACAATGAATACAGCAGAACCAAATAATACTGTTTTGCAAAAAAACCCACCTAAACTCTTCCGTATTTCCCCCCTCCCCCCATTAAGCAAACCCTGCTGACCACAATGAGGTTTGGCTCTGAGCTATCCTGAATTTTACCCAATAAGCTGCCCTACTAAGAAAAAGGAAAATAATCAAATTGATATTATTATTATTATTATTATTATTATTATTATTATTATTAACAGTATTTATATACCGCTTTTCAACAAAAAGTTCTCAAAGCGGTTTACAGACAAAATCAAATGATTAAATGGCTCCCTGTCCCCAAAGGGCTCACAATCTAAAAAAAAGATGCAGAACACCACCAACAAACAGCCACCAGAAGGACACTGTGCTGGGGTGAAAGGGGAGCTAGTATGAAACTTGCATGACTCTCTCAGGACTGATTGGTGGAGACGGAGGAAGGTCCTCCAGAAAATAGATGATTCATCCACGAAAATAACCCAAAAACAAATGTTAGTGCACAAATTGGATGAGAAAGCTGATCCTTTGAGGCAAAGAAAAACCAGGTAAGGACAAAGTATAAAAAAAAAATCTAAAAGTAAAATAAGCCCATAAGGGATTTATTAAAGGGTAAAATAAAAGTATGACCAAAGGGACCAGGAAAGTGTCACACTTTTGGGAGAAACTGTTAACATGAATTGAATGAAAAGCACCCCGTTTCCTTTCATGAGTACAGGTGGACCTCCATATCCTCTGGGGATATGTTCCAGGCCCCTCCGTGGATACTTGAAACCGTGGATAAGAGCGAACACCCCCTCCATGGTTTCCTGAGGGGCCCCCCACCCTGCCTCCCCTGCAGGCAGGCATGCTTGCCCCCCAGCTCTTATTTTTCTTTTAGCAAGCTTTGTTTCTTCCTTAAAACAAACAGAGAAGCAGCCTCCATTGCAGGCAAGTAGAATGAGACTAAGTCCTAGAGAGGCTCTGCAAGGTTTCTGTTAACCTTGCAGAGCCTCTCTAGTACTTAGTCCCGTTCTACTTGCCTGTAACTGCTTCTCCTGTTTCTTTAAGGAAGAAACGAAGCTTACTGGGAAAAAAGTAAAAGCCTGGGGGGGGGGGTCCCCACAATCCGTGGATAACTGAAACCGTGGATAGCGAATCAGTGGTTTTGGGGGCCCACCTGTATACTGTTATACCTGTGTCTGTATTTAGAGTCTATAAGTTCCATATTGTACAGTAGGGCCACCATATTCGCGGGGGAGAGGTTCCAGCTCTCACCGTGGTTAATTAAAACCACAGAAAGGAGCGAATGCTATCCCCCGCAGGGCCCCTCCCCTGCTATCTCTGTTTTCCTCTCAGGCAGCCTCATTCTTCATGCCAAGTTCAGTTTTTCTTAGCTGAGAAAACTGTCCAGCTTGGGTAGGCCTCTGGGCTACATTCATTCCTCCTCAGGAGACCAGCTCACCATTAAAGGCCGTGACAGGCCGCATGCTGAGGCGAATGAGCGAGCGCGGAAGCGAGCGAGCGCGAGAGGCTGGCCACCGTCCTCCGTGCTCTGAGCTTATCTGTAGGAGTGTCTTCCCGCAAATAGTCCCTCCTTTTGTCCCGCCTTCTTAAGAAAGCGCAGCTGTGATTTGCTAAGCACAAGTGCGCTCCGATTGGCCGAAAATCTTGCAGCCTCGCTTTGAACTCCCCCTCTCATCTGATTGGTGGCTGTAGTAGCTCCGCTATGCAGCCCTCTCAAACATAGCCCAGGAAGATTTGCGATTGTGCCGGAAATCGGGAGACCTCTCGCTTTCGCTGTGGTAACCAGACACCTCAGCACAGCTCGACAAAGCTCCTCAGGCGTCCGGGACACGCCGAAATTCGTGTGGTCTGCAGCGGCCTTAAGGGCTGCAATCCTATGCACACTTTCCTGGGAGTAAGTCCCACTGAACACAATGGGACTTTTGAGTCGACATGCATAGGATTGTGTGCTGTGACGCAGCAGGTCTTTTCAGCAGTGGTCCTGGGTCAAAGATTCTGGCCCCAGTGATAGACCAGAGTGACTCCATTTCGTTTTGAATCCCCATGTTGGCTGTAATGATGATGCTATTATGAATCTAAGCAAGAACCAGCCGCAGCCAGTTTAGAAGGTTACTACGGTATAATTGGGCAGGAAAAACCAGGTGAAGCCGGTCTGAGGGAACAGATGGCTGAAGAAGCCAGATGTGAGAGATATGCCCCTATATTATCATGGCATATATCAGGGGTGGCCAAACTGTGACTCCTGAGCCACATGACATGAGGCTCTTTGACGCAAGGCCTCTGAGAGAGGCGTTAAGGGGGTAATTTGTACCCAGGCCAGAGCGAAAAATGTGTCAAAAAGGGGGCCCTGGAGCAAAAAGGAGGCCTAGGAGCCAAATTCATATGTAGGGGAGGGGCCCAAAAGAAACTTTGTACCCCCTGATAAAATTCCTCTGTTTTTTTGGCCTGAGGGCAGCATGGCGGTGCATAAGGGCTTTGTCGTCCTGTACCCATTCTCTAGTATAGAATAAAGTTGTGCTGATACTTTACCTGTGTGTGATCATTGGCCAACGCACAAGGCGAAACACACTAGGTCAAGGGTGGGGAACCGGCGGCCCGTGGGCCGGATCCAGCCCCAGGAGCGATCCGGTCCGGCCCGCGCGAGCCTGGACCCGATTCCATTCGATCCGGCCCGTGCGGGCTCGGACCGGAGGCTCCGGAGGCCGTGTTCCCCCCGACTTTTCAAACCCTCCCGGCTGTTGTGCGACTCCTTCTCAACCCGGCTGTTTCTGCGCATGTCTCTAACAGCCGGGAGGGTTTGAAAAGGAGTCGGGCGAGGCGAGCGCGGCCCCGCGCGCGCTCACCTCGCCCGACTCCTTTGCAAGCCCTCCTGGCTGTTAGAGACATGCGCAGAACGCATGTCTCTAACAGCCGGGAGGGTTTGAAAAGGAACCGGGTGAGGTGAGCGCGCGCGGCCACCGCCGCCGCCGGCGGCGGCGGCGGCGGCTGAAGAGAAGACAAGGTAAGGAGGAGAGCGATGGAGGTGGGCGATTGCCGGGTGGGAGGGAGAGCAAGCGGTGGGTGGGAGGGAGAGCGAGCGGTGGGTGGGTGGGAGGGAGAGTGGTGGGTGGGAGGGAGGTAAATTCGCGGGGGGAATTTGCGGGGAGGCAAAAAAATCAGACGGCCTCACGGCCGGCCCACAGCAAGTTTTCCCTATGGGAAAATGGCCCCCCAACGCAAATAGGTTCCCCACCCCTGCACTAGGTGTACAGCATATTTTGCTAATGCCAGCGGTGGTTCTTATTACTCCTCCCATCCCATCTATCAACATTAGAGCAATAATAACACAATAACACCTTGATACCGTATGTGGACAGTGCCTCACTACTGGTATGATGAAACTGCATTTAAATGCAGAGCAGTCCAACCTTTGTCAAAAAGGCTGTGGGCGGGGGAAAGGGGCTCTGCTCTTCCCACCCGTGGTGGTCCTGCAGGAAGACTGAGGCACTAGGCTCGCATTTTTACAACATGCCTGCTCTGTTATTCGGGATCAGCATCCTTAGAGGTTGAACCTCCTCAAAGTCTCTTTGCCATGACATGTAGAGCAGGGGTTCTCAACCTTTGGAGGCCCGGGTACCCCCTATCACGGTCCAATTTTCTGAAGTACCCTTGCTAATTAATTGCCAATTAATTGGATTAATTAATTAATTATCTAATTAATCATTTAAAGATAAAATGTATTAAAACAATTTTAAATGTGAAAAATGTCTTATTTAACTCTGTGTGCGTGTGTGTGTGCGTGTGCGTGCAACACAAAATCAGAGACACAGAAGGGGGATTGCATTTTCTCAACTACAAAAAATACACTGCACAGATGGGAGAGAAGGAAAAAACCAAACAGACAGAGAACTTGATCTCATGTTAGTGCAAAAAGCCACATGCCAGGATATGTTGTTTTCTCCAACAGAGTGCATCTCTCTTCCATACAAAACAAGCAAACAGATGCTGAAAAGAAGCTGCAGAAGATGGGGTGGGGGAAAGAATAAAAGTACATGTCAATTAACACTTAATTAGCTGCTAATGGGCCAGATAAGGGGCAGGGCTTGGTGTACCCCCAGCAAGTGGTCCACGTACCCCTAGGGGTACCCGTACCACAGGTTGAGAACCCCTGATGTAGAGGGTGTTCTTGTTGCCTACAGGTTTTTAAGAGCTCTCTGTTCTTTATTGTCTTGATTTTATTGTTTTATCATGTTTTGATTATATTTTGTGTTTTTCACGGAACGTGAGTCGGAAAGGTGGCATACAAATGCCCAGATAAACACTGTAAATGGAAAAAACAAAACAAACCCCCAAACCACTAATGCCAGCCAAACAGTACCATCAATCAGCCCCTGCACTTTATAAATCGATCAGAGGATCACAACTACTCCTCCTTCTGGAAGCCCAAGAGCTGCAGTACAAGACTTCATCACAAAAGGAGGAGGCAGTTGAGGCAAATGGCCTTTTGCGAAGTTGCTTGGACATCAGCAATGATGGAAGCCAGAAGTTAACACTTTTCAGGAAAGGCATCAGCCGATTTTTAATGTTTTCTTCTCAAGGCACACAGACCTCTATGGTCTTCGCCTTTTGTGTTGCCCTTTGTTTCTAGGGCAACTGTCTGTAGTCTGTTCCTCTTCCTCCGCCGGTGTTACTGCAGACAGCTGCCCTAACAGAGCCGCAGAACCCAGAAGAGTTTTTCAGCAATTTTCAACCCCTGTACTCCAAACTCCTGTGGCACACCTGCAGACCTTTCAGGGCACACCAATGTGCTGCAGCACACTGGTTGAAAATAGCAGCATCATCAGGGTCAGGTGGGGTGAAACACTCCCTGCCTCTTTGCTTGGAGATTTTATGAAAAACCAGTATTTCCCCCACACCTTAACGCCATCTCTTCTTATGGGTGAGATAAATTGCCAATCAGAAGGCAAAAACTATCAGCAAAAGGAGGGGGGAGCCAATCACACGACTGCGTAAAAACAGAAAGGTCTGTTGATTAGTTTTCTTACAAGAGAACAAAACAGGTCCCTGCTGCACTCGAGAACCGCACAGCCTAAAATCGATAGCGAGGGAGGGAGAGACAAGGGGAGAAGATTGCGACAGCTAGAGAAGCAAAACGGAGGCGCAGTTCAGAACCAGCATGACAAAAATGGAAAAAAAAAGTCAGGAAAGTGGGCAGAGCTGCACCTTTTGCATTTCCGTCTGTCAAGCAGCTGTTAAAGGCACTGCAGCAGCCCTGCTTTAAAGAGATGTGGGGCAAGCCTTAGCATTGGTTCTCTGTTTTCTTCCGCAAAGGGTTAAGTAGACTGAGTCTTGACTCCTAGAGAGGCCTTGGTGGGAAGGACGTCATCCGAGACAATCGCTTCCTGCGCGGCTCAGCCCTGGAAAATACGAGTTGTTTGGTGATCGGAGGGAGTGAGAGCAAAGGGGCGCTTTGTGGCTGGTTTCTGAGAGGGGATCTGGTGAGTGTCAGTGACCGACCAGCTGAGCTGTGCATGTACGTGGGAGTAGGTGGAGTTGCCAGAAAGGGCTTGCAGTTGCAGAAAGACTCTCGGTCCCCTCCCCCAGCAGCAGTGTGGTGCAGTATGGGGGGGGGGGGAGACGGGACGTACCAGGTGCAACTTCCTGCTTCCCTATGTGGAGAGCACTATGTGGAGATCATTGACTTGTCTTAGGCAGGTGACACTAAAATATCTCTGACTCTGTATCTGGACTGTACCACTTCAGACAAGGAGGGCAGGGCTCATGTAGATTTCATGCTCCTCCATACAAGAAAAAAAACAAATTAAAATTTAGAACTCCTGCACATAGAAATCTAGCATGTAAGGGAGAAGACTACGAATCATTTTTGCTGACATGCTATGTCTTTATGTGCAGGAATTATTTTCAGTGAAGAAGCATGTAGTCATGTGAGCCCCTGCCTGCAGGCTAGGAGTGGTATAGCCCAGGTGCAGGTGAACCACCTTCTTGAGAGGTGTCTGCCTCACTGACAACAGACATTTATTCTCAGTTCCCAGTAGAAAGGACTGTGGTTGTGGCAGACAAACATTTGCTGGATATGTACTGTATATAGTACTGCCAGTTAATGCGGAGGTTTAAAAAAAGTTTTTTTTAAGCATCCCATGGTTGTGAGGATGAGATTGGGAGCAGGGTATATTATAATTATTTAATTTTATCCCACCTTTCTCCTCCTTAGGGGGACCCAGTATACACTGACAGGAGCTCCTGAGAAGGAAGGGGGGGGGGGAGAGAGAGAACCTCTCGGAACCTGTCTCTTACTTCATCCCTTTCCTGGATCAGCACCTTGAATTAAGTCCTCTTTGTTGTTCTGTTTTAGGTTCGGGAGCCTCTGAGGAAGGGGACCGTCACCTTCTCCAGAACAGAGGACGCACTTTCAGACCCCTGGCCAGGATCACGCTTGCCGGCTGTCAAACAGGAGGGTGATGATGGAGCCACCAGTTCCTTGGGTAAGGGGTCTTCCCGTCCCATCACATCCCAAGGGTCTGAAGCCGTCTTCTGGCATAGAAACCTGCCCTTTCATCTGCTGAAGCTCTGCTTCGCTGCCACCATTTTGGGATGGATTTGGAAGGGGGGGTTGGGGGGGAACCACGTCCTCTTTGTCACCACTGTCTGAGTTCACAGCAGCTGCAAAGCTTCTTTTGATGACTGCCATAATTCCCCCCCCCAGAAGCCCCCTCTGTGTGATGCTGCATCATGAGGTCTTATCAGACAGACCGGCCTTCTGGGGGGGGATGGTGGGTGCCGGCTGGTGACCACCTTGAAGATGTAAAGTCACCATTAGACGTAAAGCCTCCATTCGACCGGATATGAATCATGCTACAGGGGCCAGACAGGATTTATTTACAGGGGCCATCCTCTTGGTTGCCCATCAGTCACCCTACCTGAGCAGACCAAGTGGATCTCGGCGTTAGAATTGGAGTCTCCACGCCTGTTAGTGCTGGGGGACTTCAAGGTTCATGGTGAGGCCCCCAAGACAGAATTTCATGGTCACCAGGGCAACCATGGGCCTGTTTCGGGTGGTCACGGCCCCTACGCATGTTGCGGGACGCACACTGGGTTTGGTGTTCACTGGTGGGCATGGGGATGGTAATCTGGTTGTGGGGGAGACTAAGATGGAGCCAGGATGGTGTAGTGGTTTGGGAGTCGGACTTAGACCTGGAAGATCCAGGTTCAAATCCCCGCTCAGCCACGAAGCTTCCTGGGTGACCTTGGGCCAGTCACTATCTCTCAGCCCCACCAATCTCACAGGGTTGTTGTGAGGACAAAAAGGAGGGGAGGAAATATGTACACCACTCTGAGCTCCTTGGAGGAAGGGCGGTATAAAAAATGTGAAAAAAAAATAAGATCACTCCTTTGTCATGGACAGATCACTGTCTGGTGAGCTTTAGACTGGCAACGATTAGCCGCCCCGGCAGAGTTGGGGGCAGGGGCATTCCTAGGGTTTGAGTCACCCGGTCTGGGAGGTCAGTGCGTCTCCCCCGTGAAGAACCTCCTCCCATGCAGTGGGCAGGGCAACACATCATCGCCCCTCCCCCGCATCAATGCCCTGCCCCCCTCGTAATCAAAATTACACCTTTAAATTATAATATTATACCTACAGCCTGAATGTATGTTTGCAACCTAAACAGAGGCGTCGCTCTGTTTTGCGTCACCCAGTGTGTGAGCTCAGCGCATCACCCCCATGATGGATCCCAGAGGTGAATAGGGAGAAACAAGGTTGGGCTGAGTCGGGTTGTACAAAAGATGCCCTTCACGCAGGACTAGATATTTCTACAGATGACTCCTGGCCAGTCGTGTCACTAGGGTTGGTGTCAACTGGTCCGGTAATTCATGGTGTCACCCCCCATTAACTTTATTTATTTAAATATATAACAGTACAGGTCACCCAACAAATCAGTAACGAACCAGGCTCTCAGAACAATCAGTCTCATTGGTCTGTTTTGAGTGAAGGAAATCCACTTTTTTTTACCTAAGACAGTTGTGTTTTGTGTTCCTGGGTGTTTGGCCATAACGTTTGATAGAATACAAATAGTTTAAAGTGGATTGTTTCATTGTATTCTGCATGATATTACGCACTGAATGATATATATGATGATATTATTCATAAATACAAGGTTTTCACAATTTTGGCCACTAGTGGTGTCGCACACACCCCGGGAGCGTCACTCGATGTGGTCCGCACCCCTTGTGCCACTGTAGGTATGGCACTGGTTGGGGGACTGAATTGTATGGTCTGCCCCCAGAGACTAATGGTTATGGGTGGTTTCCTGAGGGCTCTGGGGGATTTCCCAGCTTCCGGGTTGGCGATTCATCTGATGCTCTCTGGTAAGGAGAGATGGCTAGAGCCTTGGATCAGATTGCTCCTGAACGGCCTCGGCCTTGCTGTTGAGCCAGGGCAGCTCTTGGTTTACCGAGGAGTTGCGGGCAATGAAACGACTTGGCTGAGAGCGACGATGGAAGAACGTCCGTGATGAGTCTGACCGAACACGGGCTAGAGCCCATTTAGGGTCTATTCTGTGGCGGTGATGGCAGCAAAGAAGGCATTCTGCTCTGCCATCATTGCATCTGCAGAGAACCGACCAGCAGAGCTTTTTCGAGTTGTTCGTGATTGAGTTGCATGTGAGTTGGAGTTCTCGACTGACCTCTGCAACAAGTTCGCAAGGCGCTTTGGATAACGTGACCCTTTATCCAAGTTTCTATCTAGAGTGTTTATTTAAGGGGGTTCGCAGGTAATTAACTGAAACACAAAGTAATCCTAAGAACAAATCATTATTCACAGAAAACTCTATCGAATAAAAAAACACCCCTTTTTACCCCTTTAGGGGCGAAATTTTAAAAATCCATTAAAACGGTCTCTAAAGATTTTAAGACACCCATCTCCCAAAAAAGAATGTTATCACTCAACAGACACAGGAGATACAGAGGGTTCTATAATTGACCCCCGAGTCTAGATTTCCCCTTTAGGGGTCGATTAGGGTAAAATCCTAAAATATGTTTTTAAGCATTTTTATGGGTAACCTTTGTGAGCAAAAACCAAGTCGATCTCTCATCAGGCCTAAGGGATATTGAGGAATCTGTGGAAACACATTGTGAACCCAATTGCATGTCTACTCAGAACATCCCTGTCATACTCAGAAAGCATCCCCATCCCTGCCAGCTTGTGATGTATATCTGCAAAGTGCCTTGCGAACTCATCGCAGCGGGTATCCCACAAAGGAGGAAGGGCTCGACTAAGTCCAGGAGGGTGCCGGCATGGCTAACAAGCACAGTTAAAGAGGCTATAAAAGGCAAGGAAACTTCCTTCTGTAAATGAAAGTCTTGCCCTAATGAGGAAAATAAACAGGAGCACAAACTGTGGCAAAAGAAATGTAAAAAGATGATACGGGAGGCCAAGCAAGACTTTGAGGAACGTATGGCAGGCAACATAAAAGGGAATAATAAAAGCTTCTTCAAATATGTTAGAAGCAGGAAACCTGCCAGGGAAACGGTTTGTCCGCTGGATGGTGAGGGAGAGAAAGTGGTGATAAAAGGGGACTCGGAGACTGCAGAGAAATTAAATGAATTCTTTGCATCTGTCTTCACGGCAGAAGACCTCTGGCAAATACCGCTGCCGGAACAGCCTCCCCTGACAAAAGAATTAAATCAAATAGAGGTTAAAAGAGAAGACGTCTCAGACTTAATTGACAAAATAAAGATCAATAAATCACCAGGCCCGGATGGCATCCACCCAAGAGTTCTGAAGGAACTCAAGAATGAAGTTGCTGACCTCTTGACCAAAATATGCAACTTGTCCCTTAAAACGGCCACTGTGCCAGAGGATTGGAGGATAACTAATGTCACACCAATCTTTAAAAAAGGAAGGAGGGGGGACCCGGGAAACTACAGGCCTAACATCTGTTCCAAGGAAGATGGTGGAAAGTCTCATTAAGGATAAAATCCTAAAATACATAGAAGAACAAGCTCTGCTGAGGGAGAGTCAGCATGGCTTCTGCAAGGGGAAGTCTTGCCTCACAAACCTGTTAGAATTTTTTGAAAAGGTCAACAGGCATGTGGATGCGAGCGAACCCGTGGATATTATATATCTGGATTTTCAGAAGGCGTTTGACACGGTCCCTCATGAAAGGCTCCTGAGAAAACTCCACAGTCAGGGAATAAGAGGGCAGGTCCTCTTGTGGATTAGGAACTGGTTGAAGACCAGGAAACAGCGAGTGGGAGTCAATGGGCATTTTTCACAATAGCGAGAGGTGAAAAGCGGTGTGCCCCAAGGATCGGTCTTGGGACCGGTGCTTTTCAACTTATTCATAAATGACCTGGAGTTGGGGATAGGGAGTGAGGTGGCCAAGTTTGCGGATGACACTAAACCTTTCTGGGTGGGGAAGACCAGCAGGGATTGTGAAGAGCTCCAGAAGGATCTCTCCAAACTGGGAGAATGGTTAGCAAAATGGCAGATGTGCTTCAATGTAAGTAAGTGCAAAGTGATGCACATTGGGGCAAGAAACCAAAATTTCACATATACGCTAATGGGTTCTGAGTTGTCTGTGACGGATCAAGAGAGAGATCTTGGGGTGCTGGTGAATGTGTCGACCCAGTGTGTGGCGGTTGTGAAGAAGGCCAATTCCATGCTCGGGATCATTAAAAAAGGGATTGAGATTAAAACGGCCAATATCATCATGCCTTTGTACAAATCGATGGTAAGGCCACATCTGGAGTATTGTGTCCAGTTCTGGTCACCACACCTCAGAAAGGATATAGTTGAATTGGAAAAGGTGCAGAAAAGAGCGACCAGATTGATTCATGGGCTGGAGCATCTCTTATGAGGAAAGGCTACAGCGTCTGGGGCTCTTCAGTCTAGAAAAAAGGCGCCTGAGGGGGGACATGATTGAGACGTATAAAATTATGCATGGGATGGAGAGAGTGGATAGAGGGAAATTCTTCTCCCTCTCACATAACACCAGAACCAGGGGACATGCACTAAAATTGAGTGGAGGGAGAGTTAGAACAGACAAAAGAAAATATTTCTTTACCCAGCGTGTAATTAAGAACATAAGAACATAAGAAGAGCCCTGCTGGATCAGGCCAAAAGCCCATCTAGTCCAGCTTCCTGTGTCACACAGTGGCCCCACCAGATGCCTCAGGGAGCACAAGACAAGAAGATAACCTGTTTCCCGTTGTCACTCCCCTGCACCTGGCACAGAGAAAACCCACTTCTAAAACCAGGAGGTTGCTTATGGCTTGTAACCTGTGATGGTCTTTTCCTCCATGAATCTGTCCAAACTCCTTTTAAAGGCATCTAGGCCAGATGCCATCACCACATCCTGTGGCAAGGAGTTCCACAGATGAATTACACGCTGGGTAAAGAAATATTTTCTTTTGTCTGTTCTAACTCTCCCTCCACTCAATTTTAGTGCATGTCCCCTGGTTCTGGTGTTATGTGAGAGGGAGAAGAATTTCCCTCTATCCACTCTCTCCATCCCATGCATAATTTTATACGTCTCAATCATGTCCCCCCTCAGGCGCCTTTTTTGCGCATGCGCAAACTATGAAGATTGCTTCTGGGGGCGGTACAGAGTCCCAGGCCGGGTGCACAGAAGCTGCACGCCCGGGAGCAGGCTTAAAATCGTCGTGGGAGCAACTAAATACAAATTAAGTGCCGGTAAAAGCATACATACTTAGAAAAAAACCCAGTTCTAGGCTGAAAATCGCCGAAAATCGGCGAAAAAAAGCGGCGAAAACTAATTAGCATAAATTATGCTAATTAGTTTGGGGCGCCGAGGATGCCGCCCCCCCTGCCAGACCCCACTGGGGACGGCTCTGGATACGGGTGAAATGCCCCATGCCAAACTCTGTGGCAGCATGTTGGATCAGAGGATAACAGTCCCCAGAATCCAACCCCTGACTATGGCAATATCCTTAGCGACCTGCAGCCTCAAGGACAAGGAAGTCCTCTGAGGGGAACGTTGTGGAACGCCTATGATCCCTCAGGCTCACCCCGCCCCAGAATGCTTTGCTGTCAGTGGGCTGCTGGCATTTTCCCCAACTCTTCTTAGCACAGAGGGGGGTAGGAAGGCAAGTGGGGTCAGCGCGTGATATGTGCCACCCCCATTTTTTTCCTGAGGTATTTTTGTGTACCAAAATCTTTAACATTCCTTTCAAATCCCAACTGTCACTTTCTAACTTAACTGTCACTTTTCATTGGCTAGCTAGAATCTTCCTTCTATCTTAATCAGTTCTCTTCAGAACTGTTAGTAATGTTCACCAGCAATTACATAGCTTATCATGTGATTGAAAATGTATGCAATTATGGTAATTTGCATTAAATTTGGCGCCAACTACAAAAAGTTTAAATTCATGTATTTAGGAAAGGATTATTTTACACTTTTTACTGCGTCCCCCCTCCCCTTTCTTCCTTTTACAGTCAGTATGGCCATTGAGTTTTTAAATGTTAATGGGGAGATGGTGCCTCACATAATTGTCCCTATCAAAGAAGATGGAGATTGCATGTTTCGGTCCCTCTCCTATCTTATGTATGAGACTCGCGTAACGGCTAGGGAGGTGCATGAGCTCATCGAGAGGCACGTGGTGGACAACTAGGTGGTTCTAGTGATGGTTCTCCATCATGTCCCACGACAGCGAGGGGGACAATTACACCAGCTCCGCTGACTACCTCACTCACATGTCCCAACCCTTTACTTATGGTGGTTTATGTGAGCTGGTGGCGGCTGGGCAACTGTTCAAGTACGTTTTTTTCCCCACTACAATCTTCACTGTTTAATTTCTTCATCAAATGTTATATTTTGAATTTCAGTTCATCGTTTCTCTGCATCAACATGCTTCGCTTTATTCAAACTACATATACTTTTTCTATAAATTTCAAAATCTGTTTACAAATGTCTAAAAATATAATGTGCGGTATCAAAGGCAATTTCAACCTGAACATGAATGTGGTGTGGGTCTCGATGGAGCCATAACTTTGAATAATAGCAGGGTGTTGCCTGACATGGGGTAGTTATGCTACATTTAAATGGATCATTGCAATCACAGGAAAGTTTATTGGATTCAAAATGGGTTTACTTACATCCCATAGCGAAGAGCGGGTATCACGCTAGTCCTGAAATATGTTTTTAAGCACTTGTATGGGTAACTTTTGTAAGCAAGAACCAAGTCGATATCTCATTGTGCCTAAGAGACAGTGAGGAATCCCTGAAAACAAATTGTACCCCTTTTCACCCCCCTTAGGGGTAGAATTTCTAAAAATCCCTTCTTAGTGGGTGCTTACGTCAAGGAGGGAATGTATTCCCCCAATTTCATGTTTCTAGGGATGTGGGCTGGGCGTTGATGAGTCAGTCAGGACATTTGCTTTTATATATTTAAAAGATGAGGCTTTCCACCATCTCACCTGGAACAGATGTTAGGCTAACTGGCCTGTAGTTTCCCGGGTCCCCTCTTTTTGCCTTTGTAAAGGTTGGCGTGACAGTAGCTACCCACCAGTTCTCCAATTCTGCTACTTCTCTGTAGGGGATTGGTTACTTCCACCACCACCACCCCCGTGGATACCTGGAACCCGTGGATAACAGTGAACACCATCTTCTACAGCCCCCTGCACCCATTTTAACTAATTGTTGTGCAAACGCGCCAGTGGATTGAAACGGGCTCTGTAGAGCTGAATCTCAAGCTTTGCAGGCCCCTGCACGCTCCCCTGGTGATTCTTTTACCTTAAAAAGATGTTTGCGTCTTGCTTTCAACAAAGGCTATAAGTAGCATGCTGCTACTTTTAGCAAAGACGCAAGCTTAGCTGAAGACCAGGAAACCAAAACTGAAACTGCTTCCTGGTCTTCGGCTGACCCTGCATCTGTGCTATGAAGCAGCAGCAGCAGCAGCAGCATACTACTTATAGCCTTTGTTGAAAGCAAGAAACGGACACAATTTTAAGGTAAAAGAATCGCCAGGGGAGCGTGGGGGAGGAGGGGGAGGGGCTCCTGCTATTCATGGATATGTGGATCCGTGGATACCGGGGAGGCCCTGTATTTAGAAGATGAGGCTTTCCACTGTCTCACCTGGAACAGATTTGTGCCAAGGCTTCACTGCCCCGAGGGCAATACAATACGAGACTAAACAAGATGGGTGATAAAGTGGAGCCTGTGGAAACCTGCTCCTAACCGTTCCAGTGCAGCTGAGCTCAGGGTTGAAACAAGAAAAAAGCCACTCCTGGAAAAGGCCAGATCTACAAAACAGCAGATGTTTTAGCACTTGTAAGAGGATAAGGTGAAGTGGAAGCTACTGTGAGGCCTGGGGGAACCCAGAGGGAGGCCCCCCTTTCGTGTCTTGTCCACAGAGACAATCTCCGCCAGGGCTAACAAAACTGCCTCCATCCCAGGACGGGGTCAGGCTGCAACAGGCCAAGGAGCCACGATTGCACTACTTCTGCACAACCGCTAGCTGAGAGTTGATCTCTGAGAAGGGACACAATCCTAGGCATCCTTTCTGGGGAGTCAGTGCCATTGCATCCACGAGGGTTTACTTTTGAGTATACAGTCTATGCCTAGGTGCGTGTTTGTGTTAGAGGTCCAATTTCACTATTGCGCTGCTAAGCAAGATTCTCTATTTCAGGAGGCAACAGAGAAGACAATGAGGATCTGAGCGAGCCCCACGGAGTGTCAACGGAAATGAACATGCTTGACGTAGAGAAAATGGCCTTTAGAGACCAAGGCGGATCAGGGGGGCAGGAGGGAAGCCCAGCACCCGTCTGGAAGACCACATCTGGTGTATGTTCTGGATATGACCTCCCTGAAATCCCAGTCCAACAGGAACATCCTGAAGGGAGAAATAAATCTGATACTCATCAGGGTGAAGATTTCAGTGTCATCCCATTCGATCCAGAAAAGGATAATGGAAACGGGAATGAAAAATGCCCTCAGTGTGCAAAGAGCTTCAACGGTAAATCTAGACTTAGAAGACATCAACTAACCCACACAAGGGAGAAACCATATAAATGCTTGGAGTGTGGAAAGAGCTTCAGTGTGAACTCAAGCCTGACTTTGCATCAAAGTATGCACACAGGGGAAAAACCATATAAGTGCTTGGAGTGTGGAAAGAGCTTCACTCAGAGCGCAAACCTGATTTGGCATCAAAGAACCCACACAGGAGAGAAACCATATAACTGCTTACAGTGTGGAAAAAGCTTCTGTGCGAGCTCAAACCTGTCTGTGCATCAAAGAACCCACACAGGGGAGAAACCATACAAATGCTTAGAGTGTGGAAAGAGCTTCAGTCAGAACGCAAACCTAACTTTGCATCAAAGAACCCACACAGGAGAGAAACCATATCAATGTTTGGAGTGTGGAAGGAGCTTCAGTGTGAAATTAAGCCTGACTTGGCATCAAAGAACACACACAGGAGAGAAACCCTATAAATGCTTGGAGTGTGGAAAGAGCTTCAGTGCGAGCTCAAACCTGTCTGTGCATCAAAGAACCCACACAGGGGAGAAACCATACAAATGCTTGGAGTGTGGAAAGAGCTTCAGTCAGAGCTCAAAGCTGAGTTTGCATCAAAGAACCCACACAGGGGAGAAACCATATAAATGCTTTGAGTGTGGAAAGAGCTTTAATCAGAGGGCACACCTGAACATGCATCAAAGAACCCACACAGGGGAGAAACGATATCAATGCTTCGAGTGCGGGAAGAGGTTCATTTGCAGTTCGGAACTGATTTTGCATCAAAGAACCCACACAGGGGAGAAACCATATCAATGCTTCGAGTGTGGAAAGAGCTTTAGTCAGAGCTCAATGCTGGCTGTGCATCAAAGGTCCCATACAGGGGAGAAACCATATCAATGCTTGGAGTGTGAAAAGAGCTTCAGTCAGAGCTCAAGCCTGACTAAGCATCAAAGAACTCACACAGGAGAGAAACCATATAAATGCTTGGAGTGTGGAAAGAGCTTCAGTAGGAATGATAGCCTGAGTTTGCATCAAAGAACCCACACAGGGGAGAAACCATATCAGTGCTTGGTGTGTGGAAAGAGTTTTAGTGTGATCTCAAGCTTGACTAAGCATCAAAGAACCCACACAGAAGAGAAAAGCGTTTAACCCATTTACCATGTATCAGTTAGAGCTGAGATCTGATGACATATCAAGCAGTCCATAGAGGTGGGAAACCACAAGTGTTTGAAGTGTGTAAACGTTTATCTCATGTCTTACTGTACAGGGACAAATCCACACAGATGATGAACCATATGAATGTTTAGCGTTTAAGAGAGCTTCTTCCTCAGCTGAAACCTTAACTGCCTAACTCCTGGCGCACTAAAACGTTGCAAAAGTGCTGTAAAGCACATTTGTGACAACTCGGGAGTAAGTGTCGCTGGTGCAGCGGCCGGCAGCCCATACTCCGCCACCTTCTGGAAACCGCACCAGCAGATTCAGGAAAGTCCTGCACCAGTCGGTGCAGGGCCGGGGGAGGATGGGAAGGGGTATTCCAGGGGGGTGGCCTTTGGCCTGCTCAGGCTGGGAGGAGTTGGGGATATCGGCAACGCACTCCTCCGATATGCTCTGCCTGTTCCCATCGTGGTTTGGCGTGCTTAGACAGCCTGACCTGACTTTAGACAGCCTGACCTGTCTAGAAACACTGGAAAACAGGACAGTACTCAAGAAGACAGTTTGGCCCACTACCACATGTATTGTGAAAATGTTGTATTGTATAACCCTTCTTTTGGCAGAACATAATTCTGGCAGGAATTTGTTCTATTTTTTTAGAAAGACAGTACAGTAGTTTTACAAGGATTTGAGGGAGACCTGGCGAGGTCAGCAGCGGGTGAGAGACTCAAGCAAAGAAAGAAATAAGGAGAAACAGTCCAGTCCAAGGACAGAGGAGGAATTGAGCAGAGAGAAGGAACCTGGGCCAAGTCTCAAGGGGCGGGGCAGAGGCGCTCCCAGTGGGGCCTGGTCTCCAGCTACTCCTGGACTACAGCCAGGAGTAGCTGTCGAGCCAAACACACACTCTGGAGATGTGCGTAGAGGCGAAGATGAGTATTTCTCCTACCAACGTTTCATCCCACATGAGGGACCTTGTCAAGGTAATTCAGCATAACACTGCTGGAGGGCAAACCGTCGAGCCAACTCTTCCCTGCATCTGGGAGGACCCTGCAGCCCAAGGTCCCGGTCTGCTCCTGCTGGGCGCTGGGTGCTGGGCACTGAGACACCCTGGCGTCCCCTGCTGGGGGTCAGAATACAAACCGCCACTTACAGAAGCAGGTTATGGACTAGTGCAGCTAGCAAGGGAGATGTAACCCTGAGGCTTGGCGCTGGGTGCTGGGACACCCTGGTGTCCCCTGTTGGGGAATTGTCAGAGTAGAAGCCGCTACTTACCGGAGCAGGTTATAGACTAGTGCAGCTAGCAAGGTGTTGTAAACCGGAGGCTTAGCTTTGACTGTGGCCTTCCCATGATTTGGTTCGACTGCTATAACACCTTCCAAGAGGTCCGCCCCCACTAGTCTTTTGTTGCCTATGTTAGATGTTGGCAAAGTGAACCCCTGCATTGATGGGCACCCCAATGTAAGAAACTAAGAAAAGCCCTGCTGGATCAGGTCAAAGGCCCATCTAGTCCAGCTTCCTGTATCTCAAAGTGCCCCCACCAGATGCCTCAAGGAGCACACAGACAACAAGATACTTGTATCCTGTCGCTGCTCCCCTGGCAGGAATTTGTTCTATTTTTTAGAAAGACAGTACTTTTGCAAGGATGACTGGGTGAGGTCATACCTGTATCCTGTTGCCAACCCTTGCACCTGGCATACAGAGAAAACCTACTTCCAAAACCAGGAGGTTGCTTATCCCCATCATGGCTTGTAAGCTGTGATGGACTTTTCCTCCATAAATCTATCCAATCCCATTTTAAAGGCGTCTAGGCCAGGTGTCATCACCACATCCCGTGGCAAGGAGTTCCACAGTTTAATTAAATGCTGGGTGAAGAAATATTTTATTTTAATGTAGTATGGAAACTTTCATGGCTTGGTACAATTTGTAACGAAGCAGGCATTATGGGTTTTGCTAGCCGTGTTTATTATTTGAGAAATAAAAAACTAAAATCGTACTGTCTTCTTAAGAGATTTCTCTCAAACACACACTCTGGAGATGTGCGTAGAGGCGAAGATGAGTCTTTATTTCTCCTACCAACGTTTCATCCCACACGAGGGACCTTGTCAAGGTAATTCAGCATAACACTGCTGGATGACATTGAGAACATGGAGCTCTTGCTAGCATATATGCAGGGTTCCGTGGGGAGAAAGGCGGGATAGAAATATGGTAAATAAAAAAATAAATAAAATATACCAGTAAAAGCCATGGCAACCGTTAACTGACAACGGAATCATCAACCTCTGCTCTATTCCTCCTAGATTTTAGTTTTTTATTTCTCAAATAATAAACATGGCTAGAAAACCCATAATGCCTGCTTCGTTACAAATATGTTATTTTGTCTGTTCTAATGCTCCCTCCACTCAATTTTAGTGCATGTCCCCTGGTTCTGGTGTTGTGTGAGATGTATGTGCATCGAAGAACCCACACCAGGGAGAAACCATACAAATGCTTGTAGTGTGGAAAGAGATTCAGTCAGGGCTCAATCCTGACATTGCATCAAAGAACCCATACAGGGGATAAACCATATCAATGCTTGTAGTGTGGAAAGAGCTTCAGTCAGAGTGCACACCTGACTGTGCATCGAAGGACCCACACAGGAGAGAAGCCATGCACACCTGTTATCATGTATCATTTGGAGCTCAGATCTGACGACATATCAGACAATCTATAGAGGGGGGGAAACAAATAAGTATTTCAAGTGTGTAAAATTTTCACTTTTTGTTTACAGTACACCCACAAATCCACACAAGCGAGGAACTATATTAATGTTTAGGTTTTGTGAGAGCTTCTTCCTCAGCTGAATCCTTAAGATACATCGAAGAGTTTGACGAGTTGCCTGTTGGGAGGGATGGCGGGGTAACAACTGTGTTGATAGCTCTGCATATCGAAAGAGTACGTCTGATAGGCTTAATTACCACACCCGTTGTACGACGAGATAAAGCACATTTCTTCCAATTGGTGCTGTGCTAGCCCTCCATGGCGGAAGCTCTGAGGTACTAGTTCAGTTTGAGCGAAAGAAGACTCGGACGGACCGTAAGCCAATCTGCCTCCCACAACTTTGCTTTGCTCAAGGAAGTGGCATAGAATTGCGTTAAGAACGAAAGAAGCAGAGGCTGACAGTTAAGAGTTACAGTTGGACCTCCCTATCCGTGGGGAATCAATTCTGGAACCCCTCCCCTGCGGATAGCGAGGATCCGCGTAAAGTGAAATCGCTTTACTGCAGATCTGGGGGTCACTGTATAAAGTTGGGGGGAAAGGCCCAAAGTTGCTGTTTTACCTTGTAAAAGCCAAACCGCTCCATTTTCAGGGCTGTAGAGAGTGAAATTGCCCTCCTACAGCCTCTTCCTGGCTGCTTGACTTCCCCCTCCGTTTCCCAGACTTGCCCCAGTGCATTCCCCACCTTGGGGAAGGGAGGGGGACATTGAGCAACTAGGAAGAGGCTTTGTCAGCGTGATTTGACACTGTACAGCCCTGAAAATGTAATGGTTTAGCTTTTTAAAGGTAAAATGGCAATTTGGGCCCTTTTTTTTTTTAACAGGGTTTATAGCATGGAGATTCGCAGGTGTGGGACCTTTACAAAATCAGGATCTACAGAGTCTTAGGTTTAAAACCAGGAATAAAAGCCATCTGTCATAAAATTCCAAAAAATATATATGTTCCTTTAAAAACTGATTTAAAACCAGAAAAAAGTTTAAAACTGCATGTTTTAAAAAACAAGATTAAAAACATTTAAAATAGCTGTAACAAACGTTTACAGGAAAGCACACACCACATAGGAACCACTATGTTTCGTCCAATTCTATGGACCTCGTGAAATAAAGAACCAGCAGGCTGTCAAGATGTTGCAAGTGTGAGGAAGCTTCCAAGAGCAGCTGACGTGCCGGAATGGGCGAAGTGGAGCCTGTCTCCATATGGCACGGGACGGAACGCGACTCTCTGGCAGGCCAATGCTGTCCGGCGCCGAGACGACACACCCAAGATGACACACACACATGTGGATGCCACTGGATGTAATGCGCCGAGACGCGTGCGGTGCCTTAACAGACTGCACACCTCTCGCTGCGTCTCGTCCCGGAGTCGATTCTGATTGGCCCAACGCGTTCCTCCGCGTCCCGCCCCCACAACACCAAACGCGGCCTCTCTGGCTGAAGGTGGTTTCCCCATTGATTGGTCAATTTCGGGTGGAGGAGGAGCGGTGGAGAGAGTGCAGGGAGGACTTGCTGTAGAAGGTAAGGGGAAGGAAGACAGAACCTGGAATCTGGTAGAAACAATTGTTGCCAATAGATTGTAACAATAGAAAATAGGAACTGTTGCCAAGAGACTTTTTAAAAATGTTTGCTGCCATGAGACTTTCTGAAATGGGTTGTGTGTGCAAAAATGGAACATGTGCCAGACCGGACTGTATTATGGCGCAACGCAATGGCCATGCTGTGCTCCTGTGCCAGTCTGTGTGGAGTCATGCTGTAAAAGGATTTCCCCAAAGCCAGGAAGCCATGAGGGAAAAACCTGACCAGCTGCCTGCCACCCTTTTGCCATGTGTCCAAGCTCTCACAAACTCTCTACTATGCACCCCACCCTCACTGATATGCTAAATATGGTTCTGGGAGAAGACCATACAGAGGGCCACCTGAAATGACTCATCCCGGGAGCATCAAACCGATCACCTTATTCCCCTGTCCTATTGTTTGTGTGTAGTTTTATCCAGAGGTGTACAGGAAGTCCACTCAAGGTATCCTCCTCCCCTTCTTCCCCCATGTGTTCTTTGTGCCCCAGGATATGTTTGGCCCTATAAAAGGTAAAGACAGCCTGCCAGTCTCTCCCTTGCATTTTGGACTCTTACTGGTGAGCTCTCTGCTCTATCTTGTTCTCCTCCCCCCTTTGCCCCCCCCCTCTCTCTTGCAACCCCTCCCTTCTCTTTGCATTACTTCTCAGTTAGCCAGTCTGTTGGTTCCTGCACCCAGCTTGTTCAGAATCTTAGAACCATTTTCACCCCTTCTCCTCATCCCCCCCCCCATCTTTCTGCTCTTTCTCCATTACTACACCCAGTACTGCAATCCCAGAACAACTCTCCAGGTCTGGTAATATCACCCATGTGTACAAATCAAGAAACCTGAGTAGTCTCCGTTGTTCTAAACTAGGTTTCCTAGGTCTGTGTGCTGTGTGCTTATGATTGAATTGTTGCATTTGTATGAATCTGACTAACTATCTAGTAAATATTCGAAAGCAACCCACGTGTGTCCTCAAGCTTATTTAAAACGGAATTCTGGGCTGGACTCTGGTATACACAGGTCTCAAGGTCCCTGCACATACCAAATTGCCATATTTAAAGCTATTCCCCATAATAACAAAGGCAATTTTGGTAACACCTGAGGGGTTTTTTTTTCTGCTCTGTATACTGTATCTCTTGCGTTGTGGTTCGCAAGACAACACCATACAAGAGGAAACTGCTCCGTGATGGAGAAAGCTGTGTTACTAGCAAGCGGTTGTACACCAAGACCAAGTGGCGGATGGCAGTGACTCTAGGGCTTTATAAAGCAATGCAGGAATAGCTTGTTCCTTGACCTACAAGTTCCAGCCAGGCCAATTTCAGCCTTGTTGTATTCAAACAGAAACAAAGAAACAAATGAGAAAAGCTTGATTTAAGAGCCTTAAAGCCAAGCTGTGGATTGGTTAGAATTGGTTAAATGATTGGTTAGAGGGTTTCTGACATCTAAACATAAGAACATAAGAAGAACCCTGCTGGATCAGGCCAAAGGCCCATCTAGTCCAGCTTCCTGTATCACACAGTGGCCCCACCAGATGACATCTGACTTCTGGTTGTCTACCACGTGCAATGCGTCCCGCTCCCCACAACCCAAAACACTGACTCTGATTGGCTGAACACGCAAGAAATGGGCAAAAGTGGAGTCCGAGTCCACTTGGCACAGGACGGGACTCTCTGGCGGGCCAACACCATCAGGCACCGAGATGACATATACTGGATGCACGTGGGCGCAGCTGGACGAGCCGTGTCGTGATGTGTGCGGTGTAGCTCGGGCTTTACCTCTGGCCAGAATGCACAGGAACACCGGAAGGCAACATTCCGGTACATTCCAAATTGAACTAAGCTCATATTTTGGCGCATTCAGTCAATAAGAGCCTGAATTTGAAAGTCTGGGGGCGGGATGCGGAGCAGCGTGGCAGCCAATGATAATCCAGGAGTTTTCCAGCCAATCAAAAGCAAGCATTTCAAATCTACTTGTAGTTCTCTGTGCTTGCTCAGTGCTCCTCCCCACCACAAGCGACCAATCACAGGGGACCAGCCAGTAACCAATCCAGGGAGACCACAAGCCACAGCTCTCCTCCGGTGTGCCTAGGGTGTGTTGTGTGCCTCGGCCACTTCCACGAAGAACCAGGACAAAACGGACGCAAACGCCCTTGGTGTGTCACAGCCTCAAGCAAAGCTCGCGTGAGACGACACGGTGTGCAGAGCATGCACAGTGCGCACGCCTCCGTCTTTCTCACAGTCGTTTTCTCCAAAGAAATGCTAGTTGCCTCTCTTGCGGGGCAGAAGTGTAGTTTCGTTCTGATTCTTGTGTACCTGCATGCATGAAGGTGGGCGGATTGTTTTTTTGTTTTCAACTCATGAGAGTGAAAAAAAGACTCGACAATATATAATTACCATATTCAATTCCCTGGGGCGGGGAAGGGGGAGTCTGTTGTGGGTAATTTTACCTTGGGCTGTACTATAAAATTTCAATGCTGAGATCCCCCACATATCAGTGTGAGACATTTCTGGCTCTTGAAATAAAATGTAGGAAAAAAGTGTGGATGGAGGACACCAAGGGGTGCATTAACCCGTGGCTGGGCCCCTAGGCTTTCAGGTATTTGGGGGCCCCTCCAGCACTTCAATCTTTCATCGCACTACATCTTTCCAGGATGTTGACAGGCGACGCGGGCCCCTGTCATAAGAACATAAGAAGAGCCCTGCTGGATCAGGGCAAAGGCCCATCTAGTCCAGCTTCCTGTATCACACAGTGGCCCCACCAGATGCCTCAGGGAGCACACAGCCAACAAGATCACCTATTTCCTGCTGCCACTCCCCTGCACCTGGCACAGAGAAAACCTACTTCTAAAACGAGGAGGTTCCTTATGGCTTGTAACCTGTGATGGTCTTTTCCTCCATGGATCTGTCCAAACCCCTTTTAAAGGCATCTAGGCCACGTGCCATCACCACATCCAGTGGCAAGGAGTTCCACAGATGAATTACACGCTGGGTAAAGAAATATTTTCTTTTATCCGTTCTGACTCTCCCTCCACTCAATTTTCGTGCATGTCCCCTGGTTCTGATGTTGTGCGAGAGGGAGAAGAATTAATGATCCCGAGCATGGAATTGGCCTTCTTCGCAGCCGCCGCACACTGGGTCGACACTTTCATCGACCTGTCCACCAGCACCCCAAGATCTCTCTCTTCATCCGTCACAGACAACTCAGAACCCATTAGCGTATATGTGAAATGTTGGTTTCTTGCCCCAATGTGCATCACTTTGCACTTACTTACATTGAAGTGCATCTGCCATTTTGCTGCCCATTCTCCCAGCTTGGAGAGATCCTTCTGGAGCTCTTCACAATCCCTGCTGGTCTTCACCACCCGGAAACGTTTAGTGTCATCCGCAAACTTGGCCACCTCGCTGCTTATCCCCAACTCCAGGTCATTTATGAATAAGTTGAAAAGCACCGGTCCCAAGACCGATCCTTGGAGCACACCGCTTTTCACCTCTCGCCATTGTGAAAATTGCCCATTGACTCCCACTCGCTGTTTCCTGGTCTTCAACCAGTTCCTAATCCACAAGAGGACCTGCCCTCTTATTCACTGACTGGAATTTTCTCAGGAGCCTTTCATGAGGGACCGTGTCAAACACCTTCTGAAAATCAAGATGTATAATATCCACGGGTTCGCTCGCATCCACATGCCTGTTGACCTTTTCAAAAAATTCTAAAAGGTTTGTGAGGCAAGACTTCCCCTTGCAGAAGCCATGCTGACTCTCCCTCAGCAGAGCTTGTTCTTCTATGTGTTTTAAGATTTTATCTTTAATGAGACTTTCCACCATCTTCCCTGGAACAGATGTTAGGCTGACCGGCCTGTAGTTTCCCGGGTCCCCCCTCCTTCCTTTTTTAAAGACTGGCGTGACATTAGCCATCCTCCAGTCCTCTGGCACAGTGGCCGTTTTAAGGGACAAGTTGCATATTTGGGTCAAGAGGTCAGCAACTTCATTCTTGAGTTCCTTCAGAACTCTTGGGTGGATGCCATCCGGGCCTGGTGATTTATTGATCTTTATTTTGTCAATTAAGTCTGAGACGTCTTCTCTTTTAACCTCTATTTGACTTTGTCCCTGCAGGGTCTCTCGACTGAAGCCTAGTTAGCCTTATGGGGTCTCTGGGGGCTCTGCCAATTACACCCTGGGGACTCTGCCAATTTCCTCTGATGTTCTCCATGACAACGGCAGGTGTGGCACCGGCTGGTCCTTCTGATCGCAGCAGTGCGAGGCGGCAGCAGGCAGGCGCTGGGGCTCCTGCGCCTCCCGCCGTCTCGCAAGCAGACCTTGCTCCCGGCAGTTGGTCGAATACCGGCCGAGGCAGGAGCAAATGCAAAGAACTTGTTTAATTTATCTGCAGTCTCCAAGTCCCCTTTTATCGCCCTTTCTTTCCCTCACCATCCAGCGCAGACCAACTGTTTCCCTGGCAGGTTTCCTGCTTCTAACATATTTGAGGAAGCTTTTATTATACCCTTTCGTGTTGCTGGCCATATGCTCCTCAAAGTCTTTCTTGACGTCCCGAATCATCTTTTTACATTTTTTTTGCCAGAGTTATGTTCCTGTTTAATGTACAAATGATGAGGGGACCTGTGGTCTGACCACTCTCTTTAGTTAGAAAGAGAATTTCATACCTTGGCAGTCAGTTCAACTGCAGTTCCCTGCGTTTGTCCATCATACAGAACTGATTCTCTCATGGGTGGCGGAGGAGGAGGAGGGGGGGGAGTATCCGAGCCCTCTGCTCCATTAGGCTCATGCTGTAATAAAAAGCCACAGCTTCCCACCATGTCTGAGCCCGAACTGTGGCTGAAATCACCACATGGTAAACATCGGTTTCTAGTTCAACCCCAGTGGGTAAAGCTGAACCAGAAGAAAAGAAGACAGACCATGATGAAACTGAAACACATCAAACAGTGTATAGATTGATGGGAGAGACAGCAAGGCACATGCGATTATGGAGCAAATAAAAAATAAAAATGACATGGACAAGCAGCCAACAC
Organism: Plestiodon gilberti rubricaudatus; assembly: GCA_026170595.1. NCBI lineage: Eukaryota > Metazoa > Chordata > Lepidosauria > Squamata > Scincidae > Plestiodon > Plestiodon gilberti. The sequence goes on along the minus strand of JANXHW010000002.1, from coordinate 262,125,375 downwards.
CAAATCACACAAATAATAAAGCTACACAATCAATACAGCAGAACCAAATACAGGTGGGCCCCCATATCCGCTGGGGATATGTTCCAGGCCCCTCCGTGGATACTTGAAACCGTGGATAAGAGCAAACACCCACTCCATGGTTTCCTGAGGGCCCCCCCATCCTGCCTCCCCTGCAGGCAGGTATGCTTGCCCCACCCCCGCTATTATTTTTCTTTCAACAAGCTTTGTTTCTTCCTTAAAACAAACAGAGAAGCAGCATCCATTGCAGGCAAGTAGAACGAGACTAAGTCCTAGAGAGGCTCTGCAAGGTTTCTGTTAACCTTGCAGAGCCTCTCTAGTACTTAGTCTTGTTCTACTTGCCTGTAATAAGCAGCCACAGGCTGCTTCTCCTGTTTCTTTAAGGAAGAAACGAAGTTTACTGGGAAAAAAGTAAAAGCCTGGGGGGTCCCCACGATCCGTGGATAACTGAAACCATGGATAGCGAATCAGTGGATATGGGGGCCCACCTGTAATACTGTTTTGCAAAAAAAAACACCTAAACTCTTCCGTATTTCCCCCCTCCCCCCATTAAGCAATCCCTGCTGACCACAATGAGGTTTGGCTCTGAGCTATCCTGAATTTTACCCAATAAGCTGCCCTACTAAGAAAAAGGAAAATAAATTGATAGCTAGTATGAAACTTGCATGAATCTCTCAGGATTGATTGGTGGAGATGGAGGAAGGTCCTCTAGAAAATAGATGATTCATCCATTAAAATAACCCCAAAACAAATGTTAGTGCACAAATTGGATGAGAAGGCTGATTCATTGAGGCAAAGAAAAACCAGGTAAGGACAAAGAAAAAAAGAAAATCTAAGAGTAAAATAAGCCCATAAGGAATTTATTAAAAGGTAAAACAAAAGTATGACCAAAGGGACCAGGAAAGTGCCACGCTTTTTTTAAAAAAATCAATTTTGGGAGAAATTGTTAAATGAATTGGAGAAAAAGCACCCCGTTTCCTTTCATGAGTATACTGTTATACCTGTGTCTGCAACTACCCACCCTATATCATTCTGTGTATGTCACTTCTCCCCATATTTAGAGTCTATAAGTTCCATATTGTACAGTAGGGCCACCATATCCACGGGGGAGAGGTTCCAGCTCTCACCGTGGTTAATTAAAACCACAGAAAGGCGTGAATTATATCCCCCGCAGGCGCCCCCCCCCCGCTATCTCAGTTTTCCTCTCAGGCAGCCTCATTCATGCCAAGTTCAGTTTTTCTTAGCTGAGAAAACTGTCCAGCTTGGGTAGGCCTCTGGGCTACATACATTCCTCCTCAGGAGACCAGCTCACCATTAAGGGCTGCAATCCTATGCACACTTTCCTGGGAGTAAGTCCCACTGAACACAATGGGACTTCTGAGTCGATATGCATAGGATTGTGCTGTAAATGACACAGCAGGTCTTTTCAGCAGTGGTCCTGGGTCAAAGATTCTGGCCCCAGTGATAGACAAGAGTGACTCCATTTTGTTTTGAATCCCCATGTTGGCTGTAATGATGATGCTATTATGAATCTAAGCAAGAACCAGCTGCAGCCAGTTTGGAAGGTTACTAAGGTATAATTGGGCGGGAAAAACCAGGTGAAGCCGGTCTGAGGGAACAGATGGCTGAATAAGCCAGATGTGAGAGATATGCCCTCTCACTCTGATATGTACTGCTATGCGGCACACTGGTTGAAAATCACTAAAGCATCAGGGTAAGGTGGGGTGAAACACTCCCTGCCTTTGCTTGGAGATTTTATCAAAGACCAGTATTTCCCACACAATACATTATCTCTTATGAGTGAGATAAACTGCCAATCAACAATTCAAAAATCTGAATTCAAAAATTTGAATTCAATCAAAGGCAAAAATTATTAGCCAAAAGAAGCTGAGCCAATCACACACTTGTGTAAAAACAAAAAGGTCTGCTTTTTTTGGAAGGATACAGCTGAGGGGGCTTGAGGTAGGGGGCTCCAAAGCCTGGGAACCACAATCAAAAGGCCCTATCATGTGCCCCCCATTGCACCTCCAAGGGTGCTGAGGTGCGGGGTGCACCAGGTTACACCAATTTTAAGGGTATCACCACGACTACCCCCCCACCATTTTAGAGTCGCTTTTTTGTGTTCTCACGAGCAATGCGCTTTGGAAAGGCTCCAGTGGCAGGCAGGGAGGGATGACAACCCCGAGGCCGAGGGTGTCACCTTCAGTCTGGGGGTATCACCCTTTCCCGCCTGCCGCGCTGCCCAGGTCAACTCACCATCTTGGAGCCTCTTTCTGTTTGCGGCCATCTTTGGCTCTGCAGGGAAGCCAGCCAGAAATATAAGAGGGGGTTGAAACCATACAAAGAAGGTAGGGCTTGAGCTGGGAGTGAAAGGGGAAGGGGACAGCTGACCTTTTTGCCACTTTTTTTAAATCCAAGGGGGGCTGGGAGTGGTGTCACATCTGGGGGTAACGTCCCTTCTGCTGCTGCCTCACCAGGTACCAGGTACCCTGTAGCTATGCCCACTGTCTGGTCCCCAAAGCTGTTTAGGGCTTTACCACTGAGGAGGCCCAGGGTAGGGAGTTGCAAAGCCTGGGGACCACAATCAAAAGGCCCTATCATGTGCCCCCCATTGCACCTCCAAAAGGGGGGGGTAACATGGAGCAGGGCCCCAGCTGACGACCAAATTGAATAGAGAGAGAGACGATGCTTCATATATCCTGGCAGTGGCCCCAGGCCATTAAGACTTTAAGAGCCCTAACCAACACCCTGAATTGAACATGGAAGCATGCTGGAAACCAATGAAGCTGATGTTGGATGGGAGTATTGTAATAATATGTTCCTGAGCATGGTCCCCCGCTAGGATCCATTTTGCATTTTGTAGCATTTTGTACCAGCTGTAGCTTCTGAATGCTCTTCAAGGGTAGCCCCACGTAGAGCACATTGCAGTCACTCAGTCTGGTCGCGACTAACCCAGTGTTACGGCGGCCAGAGCTGCCTTCCTTCCTCAGACAGAAAAGCAGTTGGCGCACCAGCCAACGCCTCACAAACGTAGCCCTGGCCACAGACTCCCCCTGCTTGTCCAGGGCCAGGCCAGAAGCACTTCCCAACGGCGGCTAAACTGATCGCTCAGGGGGAGCAGGACCCCAGCCAGACCAGGTCGAACACGCAGCACTGTCAGCTTTCCTACTGACCCACCGCCACCACACCTCCGTCTTGTCTGCATTCGGGCGCCATTTGTCAGCCCACATCCAGCGCTCAGTCAGACGCCCGTTTAGAAGACCGTCCACTGCCTCCCCAGGGTCAGAGGACAGACTGAGGTGGCCTTGGAAGTCATGGGCATATCGATGACACCCCAACTCAACTCCCCTGGAAACTCACTTGGGGACCCCAAAGGCCAGGAAGTCAAAGAGCTGCCCCCCCCGGCACGACCCTCCAGGGAGGTCCAGCGCCACTGCAATGCGGTGCCCCCCCACTCCCAACTGGAAGGATGCCATTGTCAGTGGTACTGAAAGCCGCAGAGAGCTCACTTACTAAATGGGGGCACACTCCCCCATCTAGACCCTGCCACAGGCCATCCACTGCTGGACAATGATGTGCCTCTCCTTCAAAATGGATGGTATGATCAACCAATTAAAAGACAGATTTCTGAGAAGGTCGGAGTGCCAACTCTACCTCAGGATTCCACGTTAAAATTCTAGTACTTCATTCCTAGGACAGAGACCATAATGTGAAAACACACAACAGCATCCTCTCACATAACTTTTTTTCTAAATATCATGGACGTTCTGAGCTTGAGGAAGCACTGGGCATGCAAGGGATCCATCAGACAAGCAAGGTCTGTGGACATCAAGCTTAGCATCCTCAGGGTACAGGTGGTATGAGGTCATCAAACAGCGTGCAGAGAGAAAAAAAACAGGGCCCAGAGAAAAATCCTGAAGGAGGGAGGTCGAGGAGCATGTGGAATGAGCCAACTGACAGCCGGCGGCATGACAGCCAGCTGAGAACCGAGTCGCAGAAACCAAAGACACGGAGGAAGTCAAGGAAGAGGACTGTCCTCTGCATCAGCCTTGAATGACGTTTCATCCACCCTGCTCCCAGGAGCCCTTACTTTTGGGCCAGCACGTCCGCAGTCAGGGCTTTGCCGGATTCTGTGTCGCTGGCGCCATCTTCATCGTCTCCTACCATGCTGTCAAGATAAACACACAATCAAAGTTGCAAAATGGGGGTGCGTCTGGGGCTCAAAGTGTATTTCAAAGTTGGAAAGTAGCTAAAGCTTTCTATGTGTGTCTCTCAGACCTCAGTGCAGTGCTAGACGTACTTCTGGGTTCAGGAGGAGACACGCCTCATTCAACGCACACTGAAAACAGGCACGTCAGGGAGAAAGTTTTGGGTCCAGCCCCCTTTGTAGCATGATAGAGGATTTTGTGAACGCGTGAGTAATATGAAGAGCAGGGTATTCATTCTCATGCCCTCCTTCTAAAGTGGTATAGCCCTGACATAGGATTACTGCCTCAACAAGAACCAGGTTTTTGCATGAATGGGCTTTGTGCCAGGGCTATACCACTTCAGTCAGATGACATGTGAATGAATGCCCCTCTCTTCATATTCACACACTTGCACAACAGGAAGCCAATGTCCAGAGTTGCCACCTTCATAACAGCAGAGAACCTGTGGCTGAACGACAGGCAGAGATTCAACAGGTCAAGCTTTCCCTCATTGTTGTAAATGTTCATGTCTTGACAGTGTGCAAGAGGCTTTTCTGAGTTTCATATACGAAAAGGAAAGTGTAACATCCGGCAGGTGAGGTAAACATGCAGAAGGGGGTGGAAGAAATAAAATGCATCAATACACCTTGAGACTCTGGACAAAGATTATGACAGCTCTGCAGCCTGACTGATTTCTTGGCTGCTTGCCTGCTTCGGGAAGGCCAGGAACTGATTTGCCTGTCAGCCACCCTGGCGGGTTTCCTTCTTCCTCTTGTCCCAGATCAAGCGTTGCAGTCTTCACTTCTCCTCCTGCAGCTCCTCCTCTTACAGGTGGGGTTACCTATCTGGGATAGTTTTCTTACAAGAGAACAAAACAGGTCCCTGCTGCCCTCGAGAACCGCACAGTCTAAAATCGATAGCGAGGGAGGGAGAGACAAGGGGAGAAGATTTGGGAGTAATGATGAGATGCATTCTTGCGCCTGATCTGGCGACAGATAGAGAAACAAAACGGAGGCAGTTCTGGACCAGCATGACTAAAACGAAAAAAAAAAAAGTCAGGAAAGTTCTGTGCTGGGCAGAGCTGCACCTTTTGCATTTCCGTCTGTCAAGCAGCTGCTAAAGGCACAGCAGCCCTGCTTGAAAGAGATGTGGGGCAAGCCTTAGCATTGGTTCTCTGTTTTCTTCCGCAAAGGGTTAAGTAGACTGAGTCTTGACTCCTAGAGAGGCCTTTGGTGGAAAGGATGTCATCCGAGACAATCGCTTCCTGCGCGGCTCAGCCCTGGAAAATACGAGTTGTTTGGTGATCGGAGGGAGTGAGAGCAAAGGGGCGCTTTGTGGCTGGTTTCTGAGAGGGGATCTGGTGAGTGTCAGTGACCGACCAGCTGTGCATGTTTGTATGTGGGAGGAGGAGGTGGAATTGCCAGAAAGGACTTTGAGAAATGCAGTTGCAGAAAGACTCTCAGTCCCCTCCCCCCCCAGCAGCAGTGCCGTGCGGTGCTGTAGCGGGGGGACGTGACGGGGCGTACCAGGTGCAACTTCCTGCTTCCCTAGGGGGATCATTGACTTGACTTAGGCAGAAAGAACTTTTGAGAAATGCAGTTGTAGAAAGACTCTCAGTCCCCTCCCCCAGTAACAGTGTGGTGCAATAGCGAGGGGACGGAGTGCAAATTCTTGCAATCATTAATTAATTTTTCTTGGGCAGGTGACATTAAAATAGATCTGTGTCTGGACTGTACCACTTCAGACAGTAGGCAGGGCTCACGTTAATTGCATGATTGTCCATGCCAAAAAACAAAAAAGTTAAAATTTTAACTCCCTGCACATAGAAAACTAGCCTGTCAGAAATCTCACAGGACCACTGAAGATTTTTACTGAAGAAAGGGTTACGGCTGTGGCAGACAAGCATTTGCTGGATACCTGTATTCTACTGCCAGTTAATGTGGAGGTTTAAAATAAAAGTTGTGGTTTTTTAAAGCATCCCATGTTTGTGAGGATACAACAAGGAGCCGGGTATATTATTACTTGTTCAATTTCTATCCTGCCTCTCTCCCCACGGGGACCCAGTATACATTGCCAGGAGCTTTTTGAGAATGGTCTCGTTTTACACAGACAGGAGCCATTCCCATGAAGGATGTCAGTTTTGGGCACTGTGTGATTGTATCATCATTCTGGATAGTAATGCTAATATTTTAAGCAAGCGCATTTTTTTCATTAAAGGGTTAACAGTTTTCCGTAGACTAATGAGGAAAATGGCTGCAGATACAGAAGGTGTTTCTGCCTTGAGTTTTCAGCTGCAAGGACAGAAAATGGAGGAGGAGCCCAATCCAGTGTGCCCAGAGAACGGAGCAGGACAAGACCCTCACGCCAACCCTGCTGGGGGATGCTGGGAAAGGATTTCCCCACAACAAGGGGCCTGGGAAGCACAGGAGGGGGGGTCGCGGCAGCAGCATTGGGAGGCCCAGTGGCAGGAGTTCCTGAAGACGATGGAGTCTGCAGAAGAACGGAGAGACCCACAGGTGCTGGAGCCAGTCGGAGTCGCCAAGGTCCAGGCTGCTTGCAGGGAAGTGAAGGAAGAGACCCTGGGTGAGGAGTCCAGCAGCCCGGAGAGGTGGCGCCAGCGCTTCCGGCGGTTTGGCTACCAAGAGGCCAAGGAGCCCCGCCACGTTTGCGCCCAGCTCTGGGAACTCTGTCATCGGTGGCTGAAGCCCGAGAGACACAGCAAGAAGCAGATCCTGGAGCTGGTGACCCTGGAGCAGTTCCTGGCCCTCCTGCCCCCGGAAATGCAGGGCTGGGTCAGGGCAGGTGGGCCGGAGAGCTGCAGCCAGGCGGTGGCCCTGGCGGAGGAGTTCCTGCGGAGGCAGCAAGAGGTGACGAGGCAGCAGGTGCGCGCGGGGGGGAGGAATTGGAGGTCGGCGGGTACTGCGAGTGGAGAGTACGTTTTATTTTAAACATTGTTATCCTGCCTTTCTGCTCCCAATGGGGAGAACGAAGGTTTAAAAATGGGATGAGGAAAAAGTCTTTCAGAGAAAGCAGGGAGGAGGGGTGCCTATCGAATTTCTCAGGACTGGGAATTCCACATCGTGGGTGTGTGCCAGAACAGAACAGAACTCTCTCTGGTTCCCACGAAAACAAAACTCTCACGGTCGTGGGACACACCTCTCGGCCTCCTCAGATTACCTTGGGATGGGCAATTCCATAACAGGGAGAGGTGGTCCTTCTGGTCCTTGGGTCCTTTAGGGCTTTCAAGGTCATAACCAACACCTTGCAGTGTATTCCGAAAAGAACCGGTAGCCAGAGCAGCTGGCATAGCACTGGCGTCGCCCGGTGGAATTGACTGGTGCCACCTAAATGCCAGCTGTAGCACCAGGGCAGCCCAAGGCCTTATGATGCCTGGGGTGGCATGTCGAATGATGCCCTCTTTCTACCCAAGGATGTGCCAGCCTCTGACCCTCCTACTCCCCTAGTTGCCCCAAGAATGCGGCCCCCTCCCCAAGGAGGTGCACTCAGCCCACCCCTGGCTGCGTTTGTGGCCAGAAACAGCAGCTGGAGTGATGATATTTTACGTTTTGTCATCTCTGCTTTTTTGTGATTTTGGTTTTATTTTTGTATACTGTAAATCTTTCTATTGTATAAAAACCTTTATGAAAAGCCATGTAAGCACTAAATATAACTATAAGCTGAATGTGTGTGTGTGTGTGTGTGTGTGTGTGTGTGTGTGTGTGTGTGTGTGTGTGTGAATACTAGTGTATTCAGAAGTATTTCAGATCAGAAATACACCGTCAGCTTAAGGGATGAGAGAGAGCGAGAGCGCGCCTGAACCTCTCGCAACCTGTCTCTTTCTTCGTCCCTTTCCTGGATCAGCACCTTGAATTAAGTCCTCTTTGTTGCTCTGTTTCAGGTTCGGGAGCCTCTGAGGAAGGGGACCGTCACCTTCTCCAGAACAGAGGACGCACTTTCAGACCCCTGGCCAGGATCACGCTTGCCGGCTGTCAAACAGGAGGGTGATGATGGAGCCACCAGTTCCTTGGGTAAGGGGTCTTCCCGTCCCATCACATCCCAAGGGTCTGAAGCCGTCTTCTGGCATAGAAACCTGCCCTTTCATCTGCTGAAGCTCTGCTTCGCTGCCACCATCTTGGGCCAGATTTGGAAAGGGGGTTGGGGGGGGGAACCACGTCCTCTTTTTTACCACTGCCTGAGTTCACAGCAGCCGCATTGCCTCTTTTGATGCCTGCCATAATCCGCCCCCCCCAGAAGCCCCCTCTGCGTGATGCTGCATCATGAGGTCGTGTCACACAGACCGGCCTTCTGGGGGGGAAATGGAGGGTGCCGGCTGGTGACCACCTTGAAGACGTAAAGCCACTGTTAGATGTAAAGCCTCCATTCGGCCAGATATGATTTTCAAAATATTAAATAGATAGAGCGCTCTGCAAAAGGGATGGCCAACGTTTCTGTTCTTGAGGACTGTGTGGCTCCCTAGACGGGCGTCCAAAAGGCCCTTTTGCTTCACAGTCTCTCCTGATCCTTCTGTTTCCAGCAGCAGCCATGTCCCTGTGTTCTGGGTTCGAGTGTCTCCTCGTCATGCTACAGGGGCCAGACAGGATCGGGATGCTGCTGGTGTAGCGTCTTCCTGGTGGCGCATCAGTCTCACTACCTGAGCTGACCAAGGGGATCTCGGCGGTGGCATTGGAGTCTCCATGCGATTTGGTGCTGGAGGACTTCAGCTGCGCGGCAAAAAACAACCGAAAGTGGTGTTTTTCTGCCTCTTTTAGGGACGGGTGCACTCCGTCTCAGAGTCCGTCCTGGACTCCTACTCATTCCGTTCGCGGCTGGGTCTGGAATGACTAGAACACTTCGGCAGCTCTGCCCTGCACCTTCTTGTCTCATTTTCCTCTTCCCGCAAGCGCATCCTTATATCCACGCATGTGCGAAGTACATAACTGTGTGCAATGCGCTTGCGGGAAGAGGAAGACGAGACAAGAAGGTGTGGGGCAGAGCTGCCGAAGTGTTCTAGTCATTCCGCGCCCGGCCGCGGCGGCAAAGGGAGTGAGCACCCTTCCCAGTAGGACGGACTCTGAGTGCAACCCCCTTTAAAGCGGCAGAATGAACCGTGGGGGGCGTTGCTGTTAAAAAGCAGCTTTTTGCACGGTGCCGCTGAACTCTGAGGCGGCGGTGCTGCGGCAAAAAAACACCCCCTACGGTTTTTAGGACTATTTTAGGGGGGTGCACTCCGTCTTTAAGCCGCTTTTAGTTTGTTTCTAGGGGATGTGCTGCAAACGGCCTAAAAGGAGTAAAAAAACCGTGGAGGGCTGCTTTTTTTGCTGCGGCCGCAGCCGAATTTGGTGAAAAATTGGCACCCTCCCACTTAGTTATACTCTCAATGCCCACCGGCCCAGTGCCCCCCCTGCCCCCTCCTGCAACGCCACTGCGGAGAAACACAGTCAGAACAGAGTCAGCAACAATGATGGGAAAAAATTAAGGTTTTGATTCAATATGCCTTTATATCTCTTCATATTCACAGTCTGCATACAAAACAATATAGTCATACATAGAAAACACTATGATACAGAGTTAAGCATCGTTCTGTTAAGTAAGAGTTCTACATGTTTGTCAGGGATAATCGATATATTTAAAAGCAAATGTCCTGACCCACCATCCCAAACCGCTGGACCTAGAAACATGAAATTCAGGCAGTACATTCCTTCCATGACATAAGCAAACACTAAGAAGGGATTTTTAATATTCGACACCCCCCCGCATTGACTATAACAGGACTTAGAACTAAGTCCTGTTATAGTCGATGGGGGGGTGTCGAATATTAATGGTTATAGTCAATGGGGGGGGGTCGAATCACTTCTACTCAGAACTGACATCCATAGGATTGGGTTCACAATGTGTTTTCATGAATTCGTCAGTATCTCTTAGGCCCAATGGCTTTGTTTTTGCTTACAAAGGTTACTGCCCAGCCCAAACCGCTGGACCTAGAAACATGAAATTCAGGCAGTACATTCCTTCCATGACGTAAGCACACACTAAGAAGAGATTTTTAAAATTCAAACCCCCCCCCCCCATTTAGACATGCATAGGATTGGGTTCACAATGTGTTTTCATGAATTCGTCATTATCTCTTAGGCCCGATGAGATATCTACTTTGTTTTTGCTTACAAAGGTTACCCATACAAATGCTTAAAAACATATTTCAGGATTTTACCATAGATTCTCCCCTTTAGGGGACGATTAGATTGGGGGTCAGTTATAGAACCCTTTGTATCTCCTGTGTTTGTGGAGTTCTAACATTCTTTTTTGCCATATTGGTGTCTTTCTAAAATTGTTACGAACATTTTTTTTAATTTCACCCCTAAAGGGGTAAAAAGGGGTATTTTATTCGATTGAGGACTTTTCTGTGAATGATTTGTTCTTAGGACTTCTTTGTGTTCCAGTTATTACCTGTCAACCTCCCTGACAGCGCAATCCTATCCAACTTATGCCACCGGCTGAGCTCTACTCAATCCTATCCAATTTATGCCACCAGTGTAACCAGCGGTGTAGCGTGAACGGGAGGCCCCAGAACGGAAAGCGAATTCAAATCCCCTTTGAATTCCGCTTTTGGAGAGGATTTGAGTCTGCTTCCCGTTCTGGGGCCTCCCGTTCTCGCTGCACGGCTGGTTACACCGGTGGCATAAATTGGATAGGATTGAGCAGAGCTCAGCCGGTGGCATAAGTTGGATAGGATTGCGCCCTAAATAAACACACTAGACAGAGGCTTGGATAAGGGTCACTATACCCTCGGGTGTGACACTCTGACTCCGCCCATTTATAGATTGGGAAAGCTTATCACAGCCAACAGCGAAGGGGTTAAGGCAGCTGGGCAGCACAGACTCCCCCTAGGCGAGCCACATGGTGGTCTTTGCTTACCTAGCCAAAGGGGCTTGCTAGCCAGCCTCAAAGACCTGGGTGAGTATCGTCTGAGCGGTCCTGGCTCACCCCTTGACCTTGTTACGTCAGAATGCAAGCCAATGAAGATCTCTACCTACCCATCCTGCACACAACCTGCCACACGGTGGGGTTAGCCTAATGCTTGACCACAACCAGCTAGAAGGCTCAACGTTCCCTGCTGCAGGTCCCCGAGGAAAATGTCGGCACCGGCCAGGGAGAGGTGGACACCGTCGCCCCTAAACAAGGCTGGCGAAGTATAAACAATACCAGGGGGAGTGATAGTCGCTCCACCCTGTGCATTGAAGGCCTTCCTCATGTAAATGTTCACCTTGTGCCGAGCTATGTCAACATGGCGCAGGTGAAATGCCCCACGTCAAACTCTGCATGGCAGCGTGTCGGACCAGAGGATTAGAATCCCCGGGATCCAACCCCTGACTATGGCAATATCCTTAGCCTTAAGGACCTGCAGCCTCAAGGACAAGGAAGTCCTCCGAGCGGAACATTGTGGAACGCCTACGATCCCTCGGTCTCACCCCGCCCCAGAACGCGTTGCAGTCAGTGGGCTGCCGGCATTTTCTCGCCTCTTCCCAGCACAGAGGGGGGTAGCAAGGCAAGTGGGGGCGGTGCGTGATATGTGCTACCCCCATTTTTTCCTGAGGTATTTTTTGTGTCCCCCAAACTTTATGATCTTTAACATTCCTTTCAAATCCCAACTGTCACTTTCTAACTTAACTGTCACTTTTCATTGGCTAGCTAGAAACGTCCTTCTATCTGAACTAATTCTCTTCAGAACCGTTAGTAATATTCCACAGCAATTACATAGCTTATCATGTTTGTTGGGGTCAGTGCTCTGGCGAGCTGGGTAGCAAGGTGGCCAAGGCAAACCCGGCTTCAAGGGTTGAGGGTGAAGAATTGCTCTCCAGCCCGGCAAAGGGATGTGAGGACCTTACTTGGCTTGCAGAGAAACCACTCTTTAGTAGGCCTCAGAATTTCTCAGGGGAGGGGGTTGGATTCACCCTCTTCCTCCTCCCTGTCAGGTCCTACAAGAGGTTCTGGGCTCAACCCTAAGGGCAGGTAAGAGCCAACCTCCAGCCTTCCTTCATCATCGGCCGTCTCTGCCTTTATAGTTCTGGATGCCTTCTTACCCCTCCCTTCCCCTTCCTGGTCCTTGAGGTCCCGCCATGGCTCCTCCCGAGTAGACCTTGGTCCCTCCTCCCGAGTAGACCTTGGTCCCTCCTCCCGAATAGACCTAGGTCTCGCTCCTGGCTTTCCTGATCCTGTTTCCCTCCAGTTGGGTCTTTCCCACACTCTCCCTGTGGACTTGCCCCCACAAGGGCGTGCCCCCTAGACTCCTATGACGAGCACGGGAGACTAGTGGGTTTCCAGTCACCCCCTTCGTTGACCTCACCCCACCCCGGGCCTCACCCTGTGAAGGCACATTCCGGCTGCCTTGGTTTGGGCAACGAGAGGGGCCACTGTGGTGGAGGGTGTTGCTTGGGCTGCCGGCCATGAGACCACCCCGGGAGGCCAGAGTCCTTCAATGGACGGGATGGGGCCTCCCGCTGGGGCACTAGGAGGCGTCCGCCTGGTTTCCTCTGGTGTTGTGTTGGGGTTGGATGCTTCCCCTGCTAAGGCACAGCTGTTTGTGACTTCAGGGTGGTTGGTGCTGGAGGGCATGGAGGGATCCCCGGCTAAGCCAGCTGTACGTACGGGCTGGCCCAGACAATGTGATGGAGCATTTATATAACTAGTTTGCATTAAATTTGGCGCCAACTCCAGAAAGTTTAAATTAATGTATTTAGGAAAGGATTATTTTACACTTTTTAGTGCGCCCCCCCTTTCCTTTTTTCAGTCAGTATGGCTATTTAGTTTCTAAATGGGGAGATGGTGCCTCACACAATTGTCCCCATCACAGGAGACGGAGCCTGCCTGTTTCGGTCCCTCTCCTATCTCATGTATGACACTCGCGTAACGGCGAGGGAGGTGCGTGAGCTAATCGTGAGGCACGTGGTGGACAACTGGGAGGAGTTCTCCATCATGGGGTAGTTGTCTGCATTTAAATAGTTCATTGCAATCACAGGAAAGTTTATTGCAGTCAAAATGGATTTAATTATATCCCGTAGTGAAGAGCGGGTATCACACTAGTCCTGAAATATTTTTAAAGCACTTGTATGGGTAACTTTTGTAAGCAAAAACCAAGTCGATATCTCATTGGGCCTAACAGATATTGAGGAATCCCTGAAAACAAATTGTACCGCTTTTCACCCCCTTAGGGGTCGAATTTCTAAAAATCCCTTCTTAGTGGGTGCTTACATCAAGGAAGAATGTATTCCCCCAATTTCATGTTTCTAGGCCCATGGGTTTAGGCTGGGCGTTGATGAGTCCGTCAGTCAGGACATTTGCTTTTATATAACAGATATTAGGCTGACTGGCCTATAGTTTCCCGGGTCCCTCCAATTGTGCTACTTCTCCGTAACAGCTACCTGAGAGTCAGCCACTGAGAAGGGCCCCAATCCTATGCAGCCTTTGCTGGGGAGTCGGTGCCCCTGAATGGTGGCACTGATCTCATTTTTCCTCTGGTTTTTGCCTGGCACATGTTCAGTTTGTGCCAAGGCTTCACTGCCCCAAGGGCAATACAATACCAGACTAAAGAAGATGGGTGATAAAGTGGAGCCTGTGGAAACCTGCTCCTAACCGTTCCAGTGCAGCTGAGCTCAGGGTTGAAACAAGAATCTGGTTTGCAAGTGAGCCCTTTTTAGGAGCAGCGAGTGGCCTCCTGGGACCAAGTGCCCTGCACTGGGACAAGGTGCCAAGGTAAAGAAGACACAGCAAGTTAAGCAGCTGTGCAAGGAGAAGGGGCAGAAACTGGACAAGCCTGGAAGCTGATTCTGGGACAAGCCTGGACAAGCCTGGGAGCTGATTCTAAAGAGAATTGCAGCCCAAATTTAAACAAGTCTACTTTGAGTAGGACCAGAGTTTACTCAAGAGTAAGAGCCCAAGGCAGAGACTAGAGTCCAAAACAAAACGGGAGGAGGATAAAAGGAGAAAACAGGCTAAACTTAACCTTAAGCAGAGTTAAACTTAAGCAGAATTTAAACTACACCTAAAGCAGAGTTAAACTTAAGCAGAATTTAAAACTTTAAGTGTATAGTAGGCCAAATGTAAATTGAGGAGGCCAAATGTAAATTAAGCAGGCAGGAACCATAGCAACACAAATTCCTGCCAGTAAACCCCATCAGGCCCTGCCCTTAGAGGCCAGTCTTTTCAAACTTTCAGGTAGACAGAGGGAGGAGCTACATAACAGTTTAAATCTGGGGCTGGTTTGCGAGTTAGCCCTTTTCAGGAGCAGCGAGTGGCCTCCTGGGACCAAGTGCCTCACTGGGACAAAGTGCCAAGGTAAAAGAAGACACAGTGAGTTAAGCAGCTGTTCAGCAGCGGGGAGAGGAAGCCAGGCCCCACGGCCCGGCACTTCCCTTGAAGAGAGGAGAGCTCCAAGATAATTAAGGTACCGAAACATAGCTAAACCCATACCTTGCACACAAACGCTATGCAGTCAGACAGCCAACAGAGGGGTGGGGGCTATCCAGTGTTTTGCACTGAGTGTCACATGTATGATTATCTGCCTCTTGGGCATAAGTCATGGGTGTGTGCTCGGTGCAAAGAGCTCCAGGCTCTCAGGAAACGGGTTCGCTCCCTTGAAGCCATGGTTGCTGACCTGGAGAAGCAGAGACAGGTAGAGAGGGACCAGGGTGAGACTTCTAGGGACGTTGAGGCGTCGTCCCACCCTCCGTTGGCCAGCTCCTCAGCTGCCAGGGAAGGGAGTCTCAGGGCTGGAGAACGTCGCTCTGGAAAAGAGGGAAACAATCCCCCAGAGGGGACCCCTTCTTCAGGTGATGGGCCCGTATCCAGTCGCACTATGGATACTCCTCTGGGGAGGGGGGGAAGGGGGCTTCTTGGCGTGGGTGACTCTATAGTCAGGAACATAGAGAGGGGGGGTCTGTGATGGATGTGAGGACCGCATGGTGATTTGCCTGTCTGGTGTAAAGGTTGCGGATGTCACCTCTCGTCTAGATAGGCTGGTAGAGAGTACTGGGGAGGAGGTAGCGGTTGTGGTGCATGTTGGCATCAACGACGTGGGGAAATGTAGCCGGGCGGTCCTGGAGGCCAAATTTAGGTTGCTAGGTAGGAAGCTCAAATCCAGGACCCCAAAGGTAGCGTTCTCAGAAGTGCTACCTGTTCCACACGCAGGGCCAGCTAGGTACGCGGAGCACAGGGGTCTCAATGCGTGGATGAGACACTGGTGTCAGGAGGAGGGGTTTAGGTTTGTTAGGCACTGGGGAACATTTTGGGACAAGCCAGGCCTGTACAAGAGGGATGGGCTTCACTTGAACCAAAACAGAACCAGACTGCTGGCGCGTAACATTAAGAAGGTGGCAGAGCAGCTTTTAAACTGACCCCTGGGGGAAAGCCGACAGGAGCCGAGGGGCATCCGGTTTGGGACTCCTCATCCCTAGTGAATGAGGGTGCAGAAGATTGGGAACAGTCAAGTAATAACAGAGTAAGAATTGGGAGTGTTAGCGTGATGGGACATGACAGCCAGTCTAGCAGGACAGAAGGCTGAAGGGATAAAGGTGCAAACATGCAGCCCTTCTTGGGGGACCTGGTATATAAGTGCTTTTATGCAAATGCCCGAAGTCTATGGGCAAAAATGGAAGAACTGGAATGTTTGGTGGTAGGGAAAACATTGATATAGTAGGTATAACAGAAATCTGGTGGAATGCGGAGAACCAGTGGGATACTGCAATTCCAGGATATAAACTCTATAGGAGGGACAGAGAGGGGCGTGTTGGAGGTGGGGTGGCCATCTATGTCAAAGAGGGGGTAGAATCCACCAGAGTAGAGCTGGAGGGGGACTCTGACTCCTCCATAGAATCACTGTGGGTTAGATTATTAGGCTCAAAGAGCGATGTAATAGTAGGGGCATGCTACCGTCCTCCAGATCAAAAACCCGAAGGGGATCTTGAAATGAGGAAGCAAATCAGGGAAGTATCAATGAGAGACAGGGTTGTAGTCATGGGGGACTTCAATTATCCTCGCATCGACTGGGTCAATTCAAGCTCTGGTCATGAAAGAGAGACTGGATTTCTGGATATGCTAAATGACTGTGCCTTAGAGCAGCTAGTCACAGAGCCGAGCAGAGGACAGGTGACTCTGGACTTGATATTGTGTGGCACTCAAGATCTGGTCAGGGATGTAAATGTTACCGAACCATTGGGGAACAGTGACCATGCTGTGATCTGTTTCGCCATGCATGTCGAGGGGAGAGTGCCGAGCAAATCTGACACAAAAACCCTTGACTTCTGAAGGGCAGACTTCCCCAAAATGAGGAGACTTGTTTTAAAAAAAATAGCTGAACGGGAAGGTAAAAAGAGTCCAATCGTTCCAGAGTGCATGGAGGCTGTTTAAAACAACAGTCATAGAGGCCCAGCGGGAGTGTATCCCACAAAGGAGGAAGGGCTCGACTAAGTCCAGGAGGGTGCCGGCATGGCTAACAAGCACAGTTAAAGAGGCTATAAAAGGCAAGGAAGCTACCCTTCCGTTGATGGAAGTCTTGCCCTAATGAGGAAAATAAACAGGAGCACAAACTGTGGCAAAAGAAATGTAAAAAGGTGATACGGGAGGCCAAGCAAGACTTTGAGGAACGTATGGCAGGCAACATAAAAGGGAATAGCAAAAGCTTCTTCAAATACGTTAGAAGCAGGAAACCTGCCAGGGAAATGGTTGGTCCGCTGGATGGTGAGGGAGAGAAAGGGGTGATAAAAGGGGACTTGGAGACTGCAGAGAAATTAAACGAGTTATTTGCGTCTGTCTTCACGGCAGAAGACCTCGGAGAAATACCGCTGCCTGAACAGCCTCCCCTGACTAAAGAATTAAGTCAAATAGAGGTTAAAAGAGAAGACGTCTCAGACTTAATTGACAAAATAAAGATCAATAAATCACCAGGCCCGGATGGCATCCACCCAAGAGTTCTGAAGGAACTCAAGAATGAAGTTGCTGAAACTCTTGACCCAAATATGCAACTTGTCCCTTAAAACGGCCACTGTGCCAGAGGATTGGAGGATAGCTAATGTCACGCCAATCTTTAAAAAAGGAAGGAGGAGGCACCCGGGAAACTACAGGCCGGTCAGCCTAACATCTGTTCCAGGGAAGATGGTGGAAAGTCTCATTAAAGATAAAATCTTAAAACATATAGAAGAACAAGCTCTGCTGAGGGAGAGTCAGCATGGCTTCTGCAAGGGGAAGTCTTGCCTCACAAACCTGTTAGAATTTTTTGAAAAGGTCAACAGGCATGTGGATGCGAGCGAACCCGTGGATATTATATATCTGGATTTTCAGAAGGCGTTTGACACGGTCCCTCATGAAAGGCTCCTGAGAAAACTCCACAGTCAGGGAATAAGAGGACAGGTCCTCTTGTGGATTAGGAACTGGTTGAAGACCAGGAAACAGCGAGTGGGAGTCAATGGGCAATTTTCACAATGGCGAGAGGTGAAAAGCGGTGTGCCCCAAGGATCGGTCTTGGGACCGGTGCTTTTCAACTTATTCATAAATGACCTGGAGTTGGGGATAAGCAGCGAGGTGGCCAGGTTTGCGGATGACACTAAACTTTTCCGGGTGGTGAAGACCAGCAGGGATTGTGAAGAGCTCCAAAAGTATCTCTCCAAACTGGGAGAATGGGCAGCAAAATGGAGATGTGCTTCAATGTAAGTAAGTGCAAAGTGATGCACATTGGGGCAAGAAACCAAAATTTCACATATATGCAAATGGTTCTGAGTTGTCTGTGACGGATCAAGAGAGAGATCTTGGAGTGCTGGTAGACAGGTCGATTAAAGTGTCGACCCAGTGTGCGGCAGCTGTGAAGAAGGCCAATTCCATGCTTGGGATCATTAAAAAAGGGATTGAGAATAAAACGTCCAATATCATTATGCCTTTGTACAAATCGATGGTAAGGCCACATCTGGAGTATTGTGTCTAGCTCTGGTCACCACACCTCAGAAAGGATATAGTTGAATTAGAAAAGGTGCAGAAAAGAGCGACCAGAATGATTCATGGTCTGGAGCACCTCCCTTATGAGGAAAGGCTACAGCGTCTGGGGCTTTTCAGTCTAGAAAAAAGGCGCCTATGGGGGGACATGATTGAGACGTATAAAATTATGCATGGGATGGAGAGAGTGGATAGAGAGAAATTCTTCTCCCTCTCGCACAACATCAGAACCAGGGGACATGCACGAAAATTGAGTGGAGGGAGAGTTAGAACAGACAAAAGAAAATATTTCTTTACCCAGCGTGTAATTCATCTGTGGAACTCCTTGCCGCAGGATGTGGTGATGGCCCCTGGCCTAGATGCCTTTAAAAGGGGTTTGGACAGATTCATGGAGGAAAAGACCATCGCAGGTTACAAGCCATAAGCAACCTCCTGGCTTTAAAAGTAGGTTTTCTCTGTGCCAGGTGCAGGGGAATGGCAGCAGGGAACAGGTTATCTTGTTGGCTGTGTGCTCCCTGAGGCATCTGGTGAGGCCACTGTGTGGTAACAGGAAGCTGGACTAGATGGGCCTTTGGCCTGATCCAGCAGGGCTCTTCTTACGTTCTTATATTCTAAGAATCAAGCCACTCCTGGAAAAGGCCATATGTACAAAATAGCAAACATTTTAGCACTTGTAAGAGGATAAGGTGAAGTGGAAGCTGCTGTGAGGCCTGGGGGAACCCAGAGGGAGGACCTCCTTCGTGTCTTCTCCACCGAGACGATCTCCGCCAGGGCTAACAAAGTGGCCTCCATCCCAGGACTGGGTCAGGATGCAACAGGCCAAGGAGCCACGATTGCATTACTTCTTCACAACCGCTAGCTGAGAGTTGCTCTGAGAAGGGACACAATCCTATGCATCCTTTCCTGGGGAGTCCTCCTTTCCTGGGGAGTCAGTGCCACTGCATCCACGAGGGGTTAATATACAGTATATGCCTAGGTAATGAGCGAACTCAGGAAGATAGTGGAGGACAGGAAGGCCTGGCGGGATATGGTTCATGGGATCACGAAGGGTCGGACACGACTTAACGACTGAACAACAACAACAACATATGCCTAGGTGCGTGTTTGTGTCCAATTTCACTATTGCACTGCTAAGCAAGATTCTCTATTTCAGGAGGCAACAGAGAAGACAATGAGGATCAGAGGGAGCCACATGGAGTGTCACCAGAGGTGATCATGCTTGACGTAGAGGAAATGGCCTTTAGAGACCAAGGCGGATCAGGGGGGCGGGATGGAAGCACAGCACCCGTCTGGAAGACCACATCTGGTGTATGTTCTGATTATGACCTCCCTGAAATCCCAGTCCAACAGGAACATCCTGTAGGGAGAAGTAAATCTGATATTAATCGGGGTGAAGATTTCGGTGTCAACCCACTCAATCCAGAAAAGAATAATGGAAAGAGGAAGGAAAAATGCCCTCGGTGTTCAAAGAGCTTCAATAGTAAATCAAGACTTAGAAGACATCAACTAACCCACACAAGGGAGAAACCATATAAATGCTTGGAGTGTGGAAAGAGCTTCAGCGTGAACTCAATCCTGACATTGCATCAAAGAACCCACACAGGGGAGAAACCACATAAACGCATGGAGTGTGGAAAAAGCTTCACTCAGAGCTCAAACCTGACTTTGCATCATCAAAGAACCCACACAGGAGAGAAACCATATCAATGCTTAGAGTGTGGAATGAGCTTCAATGTGATCTCAAGCCTGACTAAGCATCAAAGAACCCACACAGGGGAGAAACCATATAAATGCTTGAAGTGTGGAAAGAGCTTCAGTCAGAGTTCAAACCTTACTGTGCATCAAAGGTCCCACACACGGGAGAAACCATATCAATGCTTGGAGTGTGGAAAGAGCTTCAGTCAGAGCTCAATCCTGACTAAGCATCAAAGAACCCACACAGGGGAGAAACCATATACATGCGTGGAGTGTGGAAAGAGCTTCAGCCAGAGTGCACACCTGACTGTGCATCAAAGAACCCACACAGGGGAGAAACCATATACATGCTTGGAGTGTGGAAAGAGTTTCAGTATGAGGTCAATCCTGACTTCTCATCAAAGAACCCACACAGGGGAGAAACCGTATAAATGCTTGGAGTGTGGAAAGAGCTTCACTGAGAGTGGAAATCTGACTGTGCATCAAAGAACCCACACAGGAGAGAGGCCATATAAATGTGTGGTATGTGGAAAGAGCTTCACTCAGAGCGCAAACCTGACTTTGCATCAAAGAACCCACACAGGGGAGAAACCATATCAATGTTTCGAGTGTGGGAAGAGGTTCGTTCGAAGCTCGGAACTGATTTTGCATCAAAGTACCCACACAGGAGAGAAACCCTATCAATGCTTGAAGTGTGGAAAGAGCTTCAATGAGAACTCAAAGCTGGCTGTGCATCAAAGAACCCACACAGGGGTTAAACCATATCAATGCTTGGCGTGTGGAAAGAGCTTCAGTATGATGTCAAGCCTGACTAAGCATCAAAAAACCCACACAGGGGAGAAACCGTATCAATGCTTGGAGTGTGGAAAGAGCTTCAGTGTGATCTCAAGCCTGACTAAACATCAAAGAACCCACACAGGGGAGAAACCATATCAATGCTTGGAGTGTGGAAAGAGCTTCTGTGTAATTTCAAGCCTGACTAAACATCAAAGAACCCACACAGGGGAGAAACCATATAAATGCTTGGAGTGTGGAAAGGGCTTCAGTAGGAGCGATAACCTGACATCACATCAAAGAACCCACACAGGGGAGAAACCATATCAGTGCCTGGAGTGTGGAAAGAGTTTTAGTGTGATCTCAAGCCTCACTAAACATCAAAGAACCCACACAGGAGAGAAAAGAGTTTAAGCCATTTACCGTGTATCAGTTGGATCTGAGATCTGACAGCATATCAAACAGTCCATAGAGGTGGGCAACCACATAAAGTGTTGGAAGTGTGTAAATTTTCTCTCATTTCTTACAGTACAAAGGATAAATCCACACAGATGAGGAACCATATGAATGTTTATGGTTTGAGATAACTTCTTCTTCAGCTGGAACTTTAAAAGCACAATCCTTCCCAAGTCACAGATGTCACTTTAGTGTGGCGGGGGAGCCTGACCGCCAGAGGGTGACGCGCGCATCCACATGCGCGTCACCTCTGCTGCGCGTGTCGCCCTCCGGTGGCTCCGAGGCCGGGAGAAGGCCTCAGACGTCCGCCCCGTCCGGCTGTCCGGGGCTTTCTGACGAGACCCAGTGCGGCGATACATGTTTTATTACGTTTTTCGCGCGCATGCGCGAAAACGTAATAAATCACGTATTAACACATTGGGCCTTCTCAGAAGGCCTCGGACAGCTGGGCGGCTCGGATGGTAGGAGCCGACAGCAGTGGGGGCAGTGCGAAAATTTTTGAGGGGGGGAACGGGGGTCACTAGGGCGGCGCGCGCGCCCCAGTGATGCGCCTGCCCCAAGTTCTAGAGCGGCAGAGTGCATGCTCCGCCGCCCTAAACCATTGCAAACACGCCGTAAACATGTTTGCGAGGACTCCGGAGTAAGGCCGCTGACGCAGAGGCCGGCAGCCCTTATTCTGCCTCCTCCAGAACCCGCACCAGCCGATTCAGGGAAGTCCTGCACCGGTCGGTGCAGGGCCGGGGGAAGGATGGGAAGGGGGATTCCATGAGGGGTGGCCTTTGACCGGCTTGGGCTGGGAGGAGTTGGGGATATTGGCAACGCACTCCTCCGATATGCGCTGCCCGTTCCTATCCTGGTTTGGCCTTACATGGCCTCCCTGGATATACGTCAGCTTCTTAGCTTCTGAGGTACATCTGAGGAGGCCCCTAGGACCCCAGCCGGCTTACACCTGGGGAAGCGACGAATGTCCCCTTCAAATTTAGGGTTCTTATTGTCAAGGCATTGATCACAGAAGTCTGTGTCTCTTAGCTAAAAAGATTTATTGTTTATACATATTTACATAAAGAGACTTTTTCCCCCTACAAAACAATAGAGCAGCACTCCTCTCTGTTCCTGACATGCTTTTTAAAACCCCTTCTGACATGGTTCTTGTCGCCATCCCTCTTCAAACGCATTGGCCCAGTGCTGTTGACGTTGACATCCTCCGGGTCTATACATGTCCTTATATGGGTCTTCTCGTTGGCCTTCCTACTTGGTTAACATCCATTAAGTAAGCACAATCTTCGGTGTGCTTAGACAGTCTGACCCATCTTTAGACCGCCTGACTTGTCTAGAAACACTGGAAAACAGGACAGTTACTCAAGGAGACAGTTTGGCCCACTATGACATGTATTGTGAAAATGTTGTACTGTATAGTCCTTCTTTTGGCAGAACATAATTCTAGCAGGAAAGACAGTACTTTTGCAAGGATGGGAGGGAGACCAGGCGAAGACAGGAGCGGCTAAAAGGAGAGATTCAAGAAAAGAAAGAAATAAGGAGAACCAGTCCATCTCAAGGACAGAGGAGGAATTGAGCAGAGAGAAGGAACCTGGGCCAAGTCTCAAGGGGCGGGACAGAGGCGCTCTGAGTGGGGCCTGGTCTCCAGCTACTTCTGGACTACAGCCAGCACGAGAGCAAACCGTCGAGCCAACTCTTCCCTGCATCTGGGAGGACCCTGCAGCCCAGGGTCCCGGTCTGCTCCTGCTGGGCGCAGGGTGCTGGGCACTGAGACACCCTGCGTCCCCTGCTGGGGGTCAGAATACAAACCGCCACTTACAGAAGCGGGTTATGGACTAGTGCAGCTAGCAAGGGAGATGTAACCCTGAGGCTTGGCTTTGACAGTGGCCTTCCCATGATTTGGTTCAAGTGCTGCAACACCCTCCCTCCACGAGGTTCGCCCCGCTAGTCTTCTGTTGCCTATGTTAGAGGTTGGCAAGGTGAACCGCTGCATTGATGGGCACCCCAACGTAAGAACCTAAGAAACACCCTGCTGGATCGGGTCAAAGGCCCATCTAGTCAAGTTTCCTGTATCTCACAGTGGCCCAACAGATGCTTCAGCGAGCACTCAAGACCACAAGATACCTGTATCCTGTTGCCATCCCTTGCAGAGGCGTCGCTCCGGTAGGGGCGGGGCCGTAAGTTTCGCTCCGTCCTAGTCCCTTTACCGAGCGAGCAGGAGGTGGCCCCGCCCACTGGCGTCACTGGAGCGTGGTGGTGGGGCGGGCCGCCAGGGGGTGACGCGCGCGCGCCACCCTTCGGACGCTCCAAGTCTGGCCCGGGAGCCGGCCTCGGAGCATCCGACCCCGTTGGCAAAAAGCCCTCAAAACGGTCTCTGCGCATGCGCAAAAATCTGAAAAATACCCGGATGAACGCGCTGCGTGGGCCTTGCCAACGGGGTCAGACGCTCCGAGGCCGTCTCCTGGGCCGGCCTCAGAGCGTCTGGAGGGCGACGTGGGGGGGGGTAGCCGGGTAGTCCCCCCCCGTGTCGCCATGTCAGAGCGTCACTAGGGTGACACGCGCCCCCTGCCCCAGGGTGACACGCGTCCTAGTGATGCTACTGGCCCCGCCCCCTCACTGTCAGAGCCTTTCCTGTGCAGAGAAAGCAGCAGGCAAGAGACCCCTACCGGAGCGACGCCTTTGATCCCTTGCACCTGGCATACAGAGAAAACCTACTTCTAATCTAAAACCAGGAGGTTGCTTATCCCCATCATGTCTTGTAATCTGTGATGGACTTTTCCTCCATAAATCTATCCAATCCCCTTTTAAAGACAGCTAGGCCAGGTGTCATCACCACATTCCGTGGCAAGGAGTTCCACAGTTTAATTAAACGCTGGGTGAAGAAATATTTTATTTTGTCTGTTCTAACGCTCCCTCCACTCAATTTTAGTACATGTCCCCTGGTTCTGGTGTTGTGTGAGATGAATGTGCATCGAAGAACCCACACAGGAGAGAACCCACATACACCTTTTATCATGTATCATTTGGAGCTCAGATCTGATGACATATCAGACAATCTATAGAGGGGGGCAACCAAGTATTTGAAGTGTGTAAAATTTTCACTTTTTGTCAAAGAGTTTGATGAGTTGCTTGTTGGGAGGGATGGCAGGACAGCTGTGCTGATAGCTCATTTCTTCCAATTGGCCCTGTGCTAGCCATCCATGGCGGAAGCTCTGAGGTACTAGTTCAGTTTGAGCGAAAGAAGACTCAGACGGACCGTAAGCCAAGCCTCCTCCCACAACTTTTCTCGGGAAAGTGGCACAGAATTGCGTTAAGAACGAAAGGAACAGAGGCTGACAGTTAAGAGTTACAGTTGGCCCTCCCTATCCTTGGGGAATCCATTCCGGACCCCCTCCCCTGCGGATAGCGAGGATCTGTGTAAAGTGAAATCGCTTTACTGCAGATCTGGGGGTCACTGTATAAAGTTGGGGAACAAGGCCCAAAGTCACCATTTTACCTTTTAAAAGCCAAACCGCTCCATTTTCAGGGCTGTAGAGAGAGAAATCGCCCTCCTACAGCCTCTTCCTGGCTGCTCGACGTCCCCCTCCCTTCCCCAGACTTGCCCCAGTGCATTCCCCACCTTGGGGAAGGGAGGGGGACGTTGAGCAACCAGGAAGAGGCTTTGTCAGCGTGATTTCACACTGTACAGCCCTGAAAACGGAGTGGTTTGGCTTTTTAAAGTTAAAATGGCGATTTGGGGGCTTTAAAAATAAAAATAAAACATGGAGATTTGCAGGTGTGGGACCTTTATAAAATCAGGATCATTTCCCCCCCATCAATATTGGCTGAAAGAATGAATAGTTTTATAACCAAGTATATTCATACAGATCAGTTTGGCTTTATGCCAGATAGACGGATGAGGTCAGGGCTTGTTCTTTTATAATACAGATCTACGCCATATTCGTAATGTTTCCTTAAGGAATGGGTTTTGAGTTTATTCCTCATCTTATGCATATATAAATAGAACTAATCTTACGTTTTCCTTCCATACGCTCCATATGAAACCAGTCTAGAGCTTGACTCTAGACTTGACGCGTACATTTGCGTCCTCCGTCCTTCGCCAGGTAGACGGATGGCTGATGCGATTAGGAGAGTCTTGAATATAATATATACAGTGACTAAGGAAAAACAGAAAGTATCAATGCTGTCGTTGGACGTTCTTAAAGCCTTTAACCTGGTGGAATTGGAGTATATGTTTCAACTTCTAGGTAAAATGAATATGGGTGAAGGATTTGCAAGAACTCTTAATAAGTTGTACGAAGGAGCTTCTGCTAAAGTATTGATCAGTGGGCTTGGGTCAGGAACATTTAATCTACAGAGGGACTAGGCAAGGAGGTGACCCATTCTCTCCTTTAATTCTATTGCTATTGAACCACTGGCCTCTAGTACAAGGAATAATGAGAATATACACTGCGCAATCCTGTGTAACCTAGCGCAATCCTGTGTAACAATCCTGTAACAGTAGATGCACCAGTTTAAGTGCACTTACACCGGTGCATCTACTGTTACATTGGTGCAAGGTTACACAGGATTGAGCTGTAAGGGAGTAACAGTTAAGAATAGGCAACATAAAATTAATTTATATGCAGGTGACATGGTTTTGTTTATGGAAGCTTCAGTAAAAAGTATAACATTTTTGAAACTATTATTATAAAGTTTTAATTGTTATACGTTATTGAAAATTAACTATCAAAAATCTAAATTATCATGTATAAATTTCCCTAATCTAGAGCAAAAGAAGATAGGGCCCAGTCCTATCCCACTTTCCAGCAGCCGTGCCAACGGGGCGTATGCTGCATCCTGCTTGGGGGGGCAGTCACAGAGGCCTCCTCAAGGTAAGGGAATGTCTGTTCCCTTACTTCGGAGCTGCTTGTGGCTGCATCAGTGCTGGAAAGTGGGATAGGATTGGGCCCTGAAACAGTTTCAAGTTTAAGCCTGGGTTACTCCAGTTTTAAATACCGGTATTTGGGAATTTGGCTAACAAAAAGTATCAACCAGTTGACATATAGAAATTATAAGTATTTGTATAAAGAGGTAAGGGAAAAATTTAAGAAATGGGATAAATTAAAATTATCATTATTAGGGAAGGTAGCGCTGATTAAAGCTCACATATTGCCAAAGTATTTATTTTTGTTCCAAAACTTGCTGCTGCAACCAGAAATGAAAAAGCTGAAGGAATGGCAAAAAAGAGTGGAAAAATTTATTTCAGGTAACCAGAAAAGATTAAGGGTTATACTGTAAATAGTGTGATATATAAATGTGTAAAGAAGGATTAGCAGAACAGTATTAACGGCGCAATCCTGTGTAACAATGCGCTGGGGAGTGCACGCTCCCCCGGCGTAGGGTGTCATGAAGCATGTTTAGGGCACTCGGCGAATAAAGACCGCCGACGCAGCAGCTGGCGGCCCTTACCCCAGTCCCTAACCGGCCCTGCGCCCTCTGGAGCAGGTAAGTCCTGTAACCTTTAGAGCAAATCTCGGTTTGTCTCTTTAAGGAATCCATCTTTAACAGGAAGAGCAGAATCTGCCTCTCTCATGGTGATTGGAAAACAGCCACATTCTTAAATGCTCCTTGTGCTCCCAGGACTGGCCATGCTGTGGTGCATGATGGGAACCCTTATCTGTGAGAAAGAGAGAGCATTCGAGTTCAACTTGTTAGTGAAAACACCTGTGGTTTGACTCCCTAAGTGGGAGGGGTGAGTTACAGTGATGTCACCTCCTGGAGGAAAGCTGAAACGGATCTGTCTTCCATTGGGTCACTGACCTGTCAGTCAATTGGACATCCTAAAATGTATTTAAGTGCCGATAGTTGGGGAGGGCACTCTCTCACTCTTTGTTCATCTTTGATCGTGTCTTGCTCCATGCTGCTCCGCATGAAACCTAATGGCGGCCTGCCTGCCCACCCTAACATCAGGGGTGAGGCCCATTCCCCTTGGGGGGGGGGGTTTGGGGAAGGCTGGTAGTTAGTGAGAATCTGGTATTGGGTGAGTGATAGGAACCTGCCGGTATTAAGGAGTGTTAGTTTTATTGTTTTAATCCTGTAAGTTTGTTATGTATTTGTCAAGTCTTCTTTTGCAGTTTACCTGCCTTTAAAATCTATGCACGCATAGCCTTAATAAACACCTTTATGTTATCTACCTTGTGTGTTTATTCTGGGAACTGAAGGGGCTAAGTCCTTTGCCTACATGCCTAAGCCATTCTACCATATATTCAGCTATATGCTGTGCCACTTAAGCTGAAGTCTTAAGGCCGAGCTACATTGTTCGCGTCCGCGTTCCGTGCGCGTCTGGTGTCCTGCCCCCAGGTCAAACAACAGCTCTGATTGGCCGGACGTAGCAGGGAGGTGTGGAGAAAGGGAGACTGATGGATAAGAGCATGTGGAAGGAAAGACTCTAGCAAAGCATTTCATTCAGCCAAACATCAGTTTTAGGGCTTCATGGACACCACACCTGCCTTCATTAGCCTTACCATAGTCCCGGAAATGACCGGGACAATCCCGGTTTGGGAGCCCAATCCCGGGCTCCCGGCTGGTCTCCTCATTGTCCCAGCCAGCTGGGACTTTTTTAGGTGCTCTCCGGCCTCGTCACGTAGTTGCGACGAGGCCGGAGAGCTCCCAGCCTCGTCGCGTATTTGCGCGAGACTAGGAGCTCTCTGAAACAGCCCGAGTTCACTCAGGCTGTTCCGGAGAGCTCCCAGCCTCGCGCAAATACGCGACGAGGTTGGGAGCTCTCCGGAACAGCCCGAGTTTACTCGGTCACAGCTGGTCACAGCCAACCTGGTTGAGGCAGCTGGGCAGCGCAGACTCCCCCTAGGCAAGCCAGGTGGTAGTCTTTGCTTACCCAGCCAAAGGGGCTTGCCAGTCAGCCTCACCGACCTGGGTAAGTATAATCTGAGTGGTCCTGGCTCACCCCTAGACCTTGCTACCTCAGAATGCAACTGTACCTACCCATCCTGCACGCAACCTGCCACACGGAGGGTTTAGCCCAGCGCTTGACGCCAACTGCCCCCAAACCAGGCCAGAAGGCTCAACAGTCCCTGCTGCAGGTCCCTGAGGAAAATGTCAGCACCAGCCGTGGAGAGGTGGATGCCATTGCACCCAGTGGCGTCACTAGGGCACGTGTGGCCCCAGGGCGGGGCCGCGTGTCAAGCCCTTTTCCCTCAGGAATGGTCTGCGCATGCGCAAAAGACGTTATAAATAATGTTCGCGCAGTGGGCAGCCGGCTGGGGAAGACGTCCCCGGAGTCAGCTCCCGGCCTGGCGAGGTGCATGGGGGAGGCGAGGCGCGCATGTGTGCGCAGGGGAGGCGACGCGCGTGTGCGCGCGCATCACCTTTCTGTGCACGTGTGCGCGCGTCACCTGGGGGCCCCCGCCCGCCTTGCCACGCAACAGCGACGCCTCTGATTGCACCTAAACAGGGCTGGTGAAGTATCAACAATATCAGGGTAGCTGCTCCACCCTGTGCACTGAAGACCTTCCTCGTTTAAATGTTCACCTTGTGCTGAGAAATGTCAACATGAAGCGGGTGAAATGCCTGGCGCCGAGCCTGGAAATGGGACGGGGATATGGAGGCCTACATCCCCGCCCCTCCCATGCTGGTTCAGACAACTGCCGCCGCCTGGCCCACCCTTGCACCCGCCAGCAGGAGACTTAATTTCTCTGGCGGCGGCTTGGTCGCTTTGACGGTGGAGTGAGGGATGCCTCTGTGCTGGAGGCCCTTACTCTACAGGTTAGACTGTAACAGGTTAGACTGGCGGAGCACATGCTCCGCCGGTCTAAAGTTAGTGTGAATTGCGCTGTCACTCTATTGCTTCTTAAGTCAGTATGGCCATTGAGTTTCAAAACGTTAATGGGGAGATGGTGCCTCACACTATTGTCCCCATCACAGGAGACGGAGCCTGCCTGTTCCGGTCCCTCTCCTATCTCATGTATGACACTCACCTCATGGCTAGGGAGGTGCATGAGCTAATTGTGAGGCACATGGTAGACAACTGGGAGGACTTCTCTATCTTGTTCCATGACAGCGAGGGGGACAACTATCATTCGATGGCGCCATGACTTTAGGATGGGAGTAATACATTCCTGAGCTGGGCCCCCGCTAGGATCCAGGCTGCAGCATTTTGTATCAGCTGTAGCTTCCGGATGCTCTTCAAGGGTAGCCCCACGTAGAGCACATTGCAGTCATTCAGTCTGGTTGCGATTAACCCAGTGTTACGGCGGCCAGAGCTGCCTTCCTTCCTCAGACAGAAAAGCAGTTGGCGCACCAGCCAACACCTCACAAACGTAGCCCTGGCCACAGACTCCACCTGCTTGTCCAGGGCTGGGCCAGAAGCACTTCCCAACGGCGGCTAACCTGATCGCTCAGGGGGAGCACGACCCCAGCCAGACCAGGCCGAACACGCAGCACTGTCAGCTTTCCTACTGACCCGCCGCCGCCACACCTCCGTCTTGTCTGCATTCGGGCGCCATTTGTCAGCCCACATCCAGCTCTCAGTCAGATGCCCGTTTAGAAGACCATCCACTGCCTCCCCAGGGTCAGAGGACAGACTGAGGTGGCCTTGGAAGTCATGGGCATATCGATGACACCCCAACTCAACTCCCCTGGAAACTCACTTGGGGACCCCAAAGGCCAGGAAGTCAAAGAGCTCCCCCCCCGGCACGACCCTCCAGGGAGGTCCAGCGCCACTGCAATGCGGTGCCCCCCCACTCCCAACGCACTCCCCCTTCTAGTCCCTGCCACAGGCCATCCACTGCTGGACAATGATGTGCCTCTCCTCCAAAATGGGGGTGCGTCTGGGACTCAAAGTGTATCTCAAAGTATGAAAGTACTGTAGCTAAAGCTTTCTATGTGTGTCTCTCAGACCTCGTTCTCAGTGCAGTGCTAAATGTACTTCTGGGTTCAGGAGGAGACACACACGCCTCAGTCAACGCACGCTGGAAACAGGCATGTCAGGGAGAAAGGTTTGGGTCCAGCCCCCTTTGTGGCATGATAGAAGATTTTGTGTGCGCGTGAGTAATATGAAGAGCAGGGCATTCATTCCCATGCCCTCCTTCTGAAGTGGTATAGCCCTGACCTAGGTTTATTGCCTCAGCAAGAACCAGGTTTATGCATGAATGGCCTTTGTGCCAGGGCTATACCACTTCAGAGGGACAACATGTGAATGAATGCCCCTCTCTTCATATTCACACACTTGCACTCTGGCGCAACAGGAAGCCAATGTCCAGAGTTGCCACCTTCATAACAGCAGAGAACCTGTGGCTGAACGACAGGCAGAGATTCAACAGGTCAAGCATTCCTTCATTGTTGCCATTTTTCAAGTTTTGACAGTATGCAAGAGGCTTTACTGAGTTTCATATGCGAAAAGGAAAGTGTAACATCCGGCAGGTGAGGTAAACATACAGAAGGGGGTGGAAGAAAGAAAATGCATCAATACACCTTGAGACTCTGGACAAAGATTATGACAGCTCTGCAGCCTGACTGATTTCTTGGCTGCTTGCCTGCTTCGGGAAGGCCAGGAACTGACTTGCCTGTCAGCCACTCTGATGGTGGGTTTCCTTCTTCCTTTCTTGTCCCAGATCAAACCTTGCAGTCTTCACTTCTCCTCTTGCAGCTCCTCCTCTTACAGGTGGGATTACCTATCTGGGATCCAAGACTTCATGCCAGAAGGAATTTCCTTTGCTTTCCTTTGTAACCAGTAAAGAACTGATCAGTTTTCTTACAAGAGAACAAAACAGGTCCCTGCACTCGAGAACCGCACAGTCTAAAATCGATAGAGAGGGAGGTAGAGGAATGGGGACTAATGATGAGATGCTTTCTTGCGCCTGCTCAGAGGACAGCTAGAGAAGCAAAACGGAGGCGCAGTTCAGAACCAGCATGACCAAAACGAAAAAAAAAAGTCAGGAAAGTTCTGTGCTGGGCAGAGCTTCACCTTTTGCATTTCCGTCTGTCAAGCAGCCGTTAGGCACTGCAGCAGCCCTGCTTGAAAGAGATGTGGGGCAAGCCTTAGCATTGGTTCTCTGTTTTCTTCCGCAAAGGGTTAAGTAGACTGAGTCTTGACTCCTAGAGAGGCCTTTGGTGGAAAGGATGTCATCCGAGACAATCGCTTCCTGCGCGGCTCAGCCCTGGAAAATACGAGTTGTTTGGTGATCGGAGGGAGTGAGAGCAAACGGGGTCCTTGTGGCTGGTTTCTGAGAGGGGATCTGGTGAGTGTCAGTGACCGACCAGCTGTGCATGTTTGTGTGTGGGAGGAGGAGGTGGAATTGCCAGAAAGGACTTTGAGAAATGCAGTTGCAGAAAGACTCTCAGTCCCCTCCCTCAGTAACAGTGTGGTGCAATAGCGGGGGGGGGACGGGGTGCAAATTCTTGCGATCATTAATTAATTTTTCTCGGGCAGGTGACAAAATATATCTGTGTGACTGTGTCTGGACTGTACCACTTCAGACAGTAGGCAGGGCTCACGTTAATTGCATGATTGTCCATGCCAAAAAACAAAAAAGTTAAAATTTTAACTCCCTGCACATAGAAAACTAGCCTGTCAGAAATCTCACAGGACCACTGAAGATTTTTACTGAAGAAAGGGTTACGGCTGTGGCAGACAAGCATTTGCTGGATACCTGTATTCTACTGCCAGTTAATGTGGAGGTTTAAAATAAAAGTTGTGGTTTTTTAAAGCATCCCATGTTTGTGAGGATACAACAAGGAGCCGGGTATATTATTACTTGTTCAATTTCTATCCTGCCTCTCTCCCCACGGGGACCCAGTATACATTGCCAGGAGCTTTTTGAGAATGGTCTCGTTTTACACAGACAGGAGCCATTCCCATGAAGGATGTCAGTTTTGGGCACTGTGTGATTGTATCATCATTCTGGATAGTAATGCTAATATTTTAAGCAAGCGCATTTTTTTCATTAAAGGGTTAACAGTTTTCCGTAGACTAATGAGGAAAATGGCTGCAGATACAGAAGGTGTTTCTGCCTTGAGTTTTCAGCTGCAAGGACAGAAAATGGAGGAGGAGCCCAATCCAGTGTGCCCAGAGAACGGAGCAGGACAAGACCCTCACGCCAACCCTGCTGGGGGATGCTGGGAAAGGATTTCCCCACAACAAGGGGCCTGGGA
This sequence comes from Plestiodon gilberti rubricaudatus, assembly GCA_026170595.1. Lineage (NCBI taxonomy): Eukaryota > Metazoa > Chordata > Lepidosauria > Squamata > Scincidae > Plestiodon > Plestiodon gilberti. The sequence continues at coordinate 262,093,123 of JANXHW010000002.1, read as the reverse complement.
AGCACAGGAGGGGGGGTCGCGGCAGCAGCATTGGGAGGCCCAGTGGCAGGAGTTCCTGAAGACGATGGAGTCTGCAGAAGAACGGAGAGACCCACAGGTGCTGGAGCCAGTCGGAGTCGCCAAGGTCCAGGCTGCTTGCAGGGAAGTGAAGGAAGAGACCCTGGGTGAGGAGTCCAGCAGCCCGGAGAGGTGGCGCCAGCGCTTCCGGCGGTTTGGCTACCAAGAGGCCAAGGAGCCCCGCCACGTTTGCGCCCAGCTCTGGGAACTCTGTCATCGGTGGCTGAAGCCCGAGAGACACAGCAAGAAGCAGATCCTGGAGCTGGTGACCCTGGAGCAGTTCCTGGCCCTCCTGCCCCCGGAAATGCAGGGCTGGGTCAGGGCAGGTGGGCCGGAGAGCTGCAGCCAGGCGGTGGCCCTGGCGGAGGAGTTCCTGCGGAGGCAGCAAGAGGTGACGAGGCAGCAGGCGCAGGGGGAGGAATTGGAGGTCGGCGGGTCCTGCGAGCGGAGAGTACGTTTTATTTATTTTTAAACATTGTTATCATGCCTTTCTGCTCCCAAAAGAGAGGCACCCAAGGTGATTTATAGAGTAAAAGCTAAATAATGCATCGTGAAAACAGACCCCCCCCATAAACCCTAAAAACATTGTGCCAACTTTGTGTTTGTATTGTATACAAACCTTTATGAATTAATTCTGAAAAGCCATGTAACCACTAAGTATAACTATAAGCTGAATGTTGTGTGTGTAAGATATACTAGTGTAATCAGAAGCTTTTCAGAGCAGAAACACAATGTCAGTTTGAGGAGAGAGAGAGAGAGCCTGAACCTCTCGCAACCTGTCTCTTTCTTCATCCCTTTCCTGGATCAGCACCTTGAATTAAGTCCTCTTTGTTGCTCTGTTTCAGGTTCGGGAGCCTCTGAGGAAGGGGACCGTCACCTTCTCCAGAACGGAGGACGCACTTTCAGACCCCTGGCCAGGATCACGCTTGCCGGCTGTCAAACAGGAGGGTGATGATGGAGCCCCCCGTTCCTTGGGTAAGGGGTCTTCCCGTCCCATCACATCCCAAGGGTCTGAAGCCGTCTTCTGCCATAGAAACCTGCCCTTTCATCTGCTGAAGCTCTGCTTCGCTGCCGCCATCTTGGGCTGGATTTGGAAGGGGGGTTGGGGGGGGGACCACGTCCTCTTTTTTACCACTGCCTGAGTTCACAGCAGCCGCAATGCTCCTTTTGATGGCTGCCATGATTTTCCCACCAGAAGCCCCCTCTGCGTTATGCCGCATCATGAGGTCGTGTCACACAGACCGGCCTTCTAGGGGGGAAATGGAGGGTGCCGGCTGGTGGCCACCTTGAAGATGTAAAGCCACTGTTAGATGTAAAGCCTCCATTCAGCCAGATATGAATGTCAAAATATTAAATAAATAGAGTGCTATATTAAATAAATAAAGAGGGATGGCCAACGTTTCTGTTCTTGAGGACCGTGTGGCTCCCTAGACGGGTGTCCAAAAGGCCCTTCACAGTCTCTCCTGATCCTTCTGTTTCCAGCAGCAGCCACGTCCCTGTGTTCTGGGTTCAAGTGTCTCCTCGTCATGCTACAGGGGCCAGACAGGATCGGGATGCTGCTGGTGTAGCGTCCTCCTGGTGGCCCATCAGTCTCGCTACCTGAGCTGACCAAGGGGATCTCGGCGGTGGCATTGGAGTCTCCATGCGATTTGGTGCTGGAGGACTTCGGCTGCGCGGCAAAAACACACCAAAACTGTTCTAGTCGCTAGAACACTCCGGCAGTGTGTCCGGAGGGCACAGAGGGATCCCCGTCTAAGCCAGGTGTACGTACGGGCTGGCCCGGACAATGTGATTGAGCATTTATATAATTAGTTTACGTTAAATTTGGAGCCAACTCGAAACAGTTTAAATTAATGTATTTAGGAAAGTATTATTTTACACTTTTTAGTGCACCCCCCCCCCTTTTCCTTTTTTCAGTCAGTATGGCTATTTAGTTTTTAAGATGTTAATGGGGAGATGGTGCCTCACACTATTGTCCCATCAAAGGAGACGGAGCCTGCCTGTTTTGGTCCCTCTCCTATCTCATGTATGACACTCGCCTCATGGCTAGGGAGGTGCGTGAACTAATCGTGAGGCACGTGGTGGACAACTGGGAGGAGTTCTCCATCATGGGGTAGTTGTCTGCATTTAAATAGTTCATTGCAATCACAGGAAAGTTTATTGGAGTCAAAATGGATTTACTTACATCCCATAGCAAAGAGCGGGTATCACACTAGTCCTGAAATATGTTTTTAAGCTCTTGTATGGGTAACTTTTGTAAGCAAGAACCAAGTCGATATCTTATTCTGCTTAAGAGACCTTTATTTATTTATGTATTTATTTATTTATTTATTTTTCACATTTTTATACCGCCCTTCCTCCATGGAACTCAGAGTGGTGTACATATTTCCTCCCCTCCTTTTTGTCCTCACAACAACCCTGTGAGGTAGGTGGGTCTGAGAGATAGTGACTGGCCCAAGGTCACCCAGGAAGCTTCGTGGCTGAGTGGGGATTTGAACCTGGATCTTCCAGGTCTAAGTCTAACTCCCAAACCATGACACCATCCTGGCTTTATAGTTCATTGAGTACAATGTACATATAGTACATTGAGGAATCCCTGAAAACAAATTGTACCCCTTTTCACCCCCTTAGGAGTTGAATTTCTTAAAATCCCTTCTTAGTGGTCGCTTACGTCAAAGAAAGAATGTATTCCCCTAATTTCATGTTTCTAGGCCCATGGGTTTAGGCTGGGCGTTGATGAGTCATTCAGTCAGGACATTTGATTTTATATATTTAGAAGATGAGGCTTTCCACCGTCTCACCTGGAACAGATGTAGTCTGATTCCCGGGTCCCCTCTTCTTCCTTTTTTAAAGATTGGCATGACAGTAGCTATCCACCAATTCTCCAATTGTGCTTCTTCTCCGTAACAGCTACCTGAGAGTCAGCCACTGAGAAGGGCCCCAATCCTGTGCAGCCTTAGCGGGGGAGTCAGTGCCCCTGAATGGTGGCACTGATCTCATTTTTCCTCTGGTTTTTTGCCTGGCACATGTTTGGTTTGTGCCAAGGCTTCACTGCCCCAAGGGCAATACAATATGAGACTAAACAAGATGGGTGATAAAGTGGAGCCTGTGGAAACCTAACCGCTCCTAACCGTTCCAGTGCAGCTGAGCTCAGGGTTGAAACAAGAAAAAAGCCACTCCTGGAAAAGGCCAAATCTACAGAACAGCAGATGTTTTAGCACTTGTAAGAGGATAAGGTGAAGTGGAAGCTGCTGTGAGGCCTGGGGGAACCCAGAGGGAGGCCCCCCTTGTGTCTTGTCCACAGAGACAATCTCCGCCAGGGCTAACAAAGCGGCCTCCATCCCAGGACGGGGTCAGGTTGCAACAGGCCAAGGAGCCACGATTGCACTACTTCTGCACAACCGCTAGCTGAGAGTTGGTCTCTGAGAAGGGACACAATCCTATGCATCCTTTCTGGGGAGTCAGTGCCACTGCATCCACGAGGGTTTAATTTACAGTATATGCCTAGGTGCGTGTTTGTGTTAGAGGCCCAATTTCACTATTGCACTGCTAAGCAAGATTCTCTCTCTGTTTCAGGAGGCAACAGAGAAGACAATGAGGATCTGAGGGAGCCCCATAGAGTGTCGCCGGAAATGAACATGCTTGACGTAGGGAAAATGGCCTACAAAGGCAGATCAGGGGGGCAGGAGGGAAGTCCAGCACCCGTCTGGAAGACCACATCTGGTGTACGTGCTGGTTATGACCTCCCTGAAACCACAGTCCAACAGGAACATCCTGAAGGGAGAAATAAATCTGATACTCATCAGGGTGAAGATTTCAGTGTCATCCCATTCGATCCAGAAAAGGATAATGGAAAGAGGAAGGAAAAATGCCCTCAGTGTACAAACAGCTTCAACAGTAAATCAAGACTTAGAAGACATCAACTAACCCACACAAGGGAGAAACCATATAAATGCTTGGCGTGTGGAAAGAGCTTCAGTCGGAGATCAAACCTGACTGTGCATCAAAGGACCCACACAGGGGAGAAACCATATCAGTGCTTGGAGTGTGGAAAGAGCTTCACTCAGAGCTCAAGCCTGACTTTGCATCAAAGGACCCACACAGGGAAGAAACCATATCAATGCTTGGAGTGTGGAAAGAGCTTCAGTCAAAGCTCAAAGCTGACTTTGCATGAAAGAACCCACACAGGGGAGAAGCCATATCAATGCTTGGAGTGTGGAAAGAGCTTCAGTCAGAGCACAAGCCTGGCTGTGCATCAAAGAACCCACACAGGGGAGAAGCCATATCAATGCTTGGAGTGTGGAAAGAGCTTCAGTTTGATCTCAAGCCTGACTAGGCATCAAAGAACCCACATAGGAGAGAAAAGCGTTTAAGCCATTTATCATGTATCAGTTGGAGCTCAGATCTGACGACATATCAGACAATCTATAGAGGGGGGCAACCACATAAGTATTTGAAGTTAAGACAGTTGACAGTTAAGAGTTACAGTTGGCCCTCCCTATCTGTGGGGGATCCATTCCGGACCCCCCTCCCCCGCGGATAGCGAGGATCCGTGTAAAGTGAAATCGCTTTAGCGTGGATCTTGGGGTCACTGTATAAACTTGAGGGAAAAGGCCCAAAGTTGCCATTTTACCTTTTAAAAGCCAAACCGCATCATTTTCAGGGCTGTAGAGAGTGAAATCGTCCTCTGGAGTGAAATCGGGATATAATTTTTTAAAATAAATAAATAAAACGGAATGGTTTGGCTTTTTAAAGGTAAAATGGCAAACAGGCTTTATAGCATGGAGATTTGCAGGTCCGGGACCTTTAGAAAATCAGGATAATTTTTCCCCATCAATATTGGCTCAAAGAATGAATAGTTTTATAACCAAGTATATTCATACAGATCAGTTTGGCTTTATGCCAGGTAGACGGATGGCTGATGCGATTAGGAGAGTCTTGAACATAATATATACAACGACTAAGGAGAAACAGAAAGTAGCAATGCTGTCGTTGGACGTTCTTAAAGCCTTTAACCGGGTGGAATTGGAGTATATGTTTTAACTTCTGGGTAAAATGAATATGGGTGAAGGATTTGCAAGAACTCTTAATAAGTTGTACGAAGGAGCTTTTGCTAAAGTATTGATCAGTGGGCTTGGGTCAGGAACATTTAATCTACAGAGGGACTAGGCAAGGAGGTGACCCATTCTCTCCTTTAATTCTATTGCTACTGAACCACTGGCCTCTAGTACAAGGAATAATGAGAATATACACAGCGCAATCCTTACACCGGTGCATCTTACACCAGTGCATCTACTGTTACACTGGTGCAAGGTTACACAGGATTGCGCTGTAAGGGAGTAACAGTTCAGAATAGGCAACATAAAATTAATTTATATGCAGATGACATGCTTTTTATGGAAGCTTCAGTAAAAAGTATAACATTTTTAAAACAATTATTAGAAAGTTTTAATTGTTATACGGGATTGAAAATTAACTATCAAAAATCTAAATTATTATGTATAAATTTCTCTAATCTAGAGCAAAAGAAGATTAAAGGCCCAGTCCTATCCCACTTTCCAGAGCTGATGCAGCCGCGCCAACGGGGCATATGCTGCATCCTGCTGGGGGGGGGGGGCAGTCACAGAGGCCTCCTCAAGGTAAGGGAGGTGGCAGCGAGGTGGCCAAGTTTGCGGACGACACTAAACGTTTCCGGGTGGTGAAGACCAGTAGGGATTGTGAAAAGCTCCAGAAAGATCTCTCCAAACTGGGAGAATGGGCAGCAAAATGGCAGATGCGCTTCAATGTAAGTAAGTGCAAAGTTATGCACATTGGGGCAAGAAACCAAAACTTCACATACACGCTCATGGGTTCTGAGCTGTCTGTGACGGATCAGGAGAGAGATCTTGGGGTACTGGTGGACACGTCGATGAAAGTGTCGACCCAGTGTGCGGCAGCTGTGAAGAAGGCCAATTCCATGCTCAGGATCATTAAAAAAGGGTATCCAGAATTTTTCCACATTCCATTACATAGAGATATTTACATATACAGAGTCCATGGTAGCCATGCTTGCCCAAACATCAGGGCCCTGCACTATTCAGACAGGAAATTTCTTGGATCTGGTGAGCTAACCCTGACAAAGGGATTGAGAATAAAACTGCCAATATTATTATGCCTTTGTACAAATCGATGGTAAGGCCACATCTGGAGTATAGAAAAAAGGCGGTTGAGGGGGGACATGATTGAGACGTATAAAATTATGCATGGGATGGAGAGAGTGGATAGAGATAAGTTCTTTTCCCTTTCACTCAACACTAGAACTAGGGAACATCCTCTCAAATTGAGTGGAGGGAGTATTAAAACAGACAAAAGAAAACCCAGCGTGTAATTGGTTTGTGGAACTCCTTGCCACAGGAGGTGGTGATGGCACCTGGCCTGGATGCCTTTAAAAGGGGATTGGACAGATTTATAGAGGAAAAGTCCATCACAGCTTACAAGCCATGATGGGGATAAGCAACCTCCTGGTTGTAGGAGTAGGTTTTCTCTGTGCCAGGTGCAAGGGAGTGACAACAGGAAACAGGTTATCTTGTTGGCTGTGTACTCCTTGAAGCGTCTGGTGGGGCCACTGTGAGATACAGGAAGCTGGACTAGATGGGTCTTGGAGCTGATTCAGCAAGGCTCTTCTTATGTTCTTATGACCTAGATTTACTGCCTCAGCAAGAACCAGATTTTGCAGTCACACAGCCCATTCCAACCCAACTCCTCTCCAAGTCAGGCATAAGTGTGGCCTAAGTGCAGCCTAAGTTAGGCAGAACTTATGTCTGAGTTAGGTCAGAGGTATGCCTGAGTTAGGCAGGCTGCGGTTTCTGTGGCCCAGCACCACCCCAGGATCCAGGCAACACTTACCTCCCAGGCAGGCAGGCTCTCCAGGCTCGGTGTCTGGCTCGTGCATGTGCAGGCCTCTGTCTGCATTTGTCAGCGTCCATCCATGGCAGCTGCCGCAGTGTCTGTTGCAGCCCGGTCGCAAAGGGGCTGACCGCAGGCAGGGGGGTTGCGCCAGTCATGTGGTGGATGCAGGGCAGGTGACAGGTGAGCGAGGTGCCCGAGCCAGCGGCCACAGGGCACCCTGTGCATCAGTCACCTGCTGCAGGGGAGAGTGGCCGTCCCCCCTTCTGAAGAAGGCGATGCCACCCCCATGCCACGTTGAGGCTGCACATGGGAGTCATGGGGGGGGAGCGGGGGAGGGAAGGGAAGGAGGGGGTGGGAACGTCACACACAAGGGGGGGCTCATGATGTCTGGAACTGCCTCTGACATGACTTGCCCGTGCGATGCCTGAAGCCCTGGGCCTCCAGGGCCGGGGCAATGCCCACAAAGAAGGCATCCCGGCGTGCCTGCTGCTCTGTGTCCTGGCCAAGACCAAGAGATGCCTTGGGCTTGTCTGCTGCGAGCGTGAAGGGCTCACGCAGCTCATCACGCCCCCAGATGGGGCGACGACAGCGCCTCTCGGCAGGCGCTCTGGCAGGGTGGGGGGTGGCCAGCAGCCATCATCAGGGAGTGGGAGGGGAGGCAGACACACAGGCAGGCAGACAGTGGGTGCTGGGGAGGGGCATGGGTGGGTCAGAGACAGACAGACAGACAACAAGGCTGGTGGGAGAGAGATTCCGAGAGAGGGGTCTGCAGAGACCAATAGGGACACAGGGGTTGCTCCACAGATGAAGGCAATGCAGAAACAGGCGCCTCTTATGCAGACGGACTGTGGGTGGAAGCGGCTGCATTACGGGCAGACCTTCGACAGGAGCGGCTGCATTACGGGCAGACCTTCGACAGAAGCGGCTGCATTACGGGCGGACGCCCTGGCTGGCAAGATCCCCAGTTGCTGAGCGGCCACTACACAGATGCAGCGGCCACAAGCGGCCCCACTATGGGCTCCGTGGCGCCTGTCACTGTTTGCCTGCCTGAGAGGCCCCCCCAACTCCCCCTCCCCTCTGTCCCATGGGGGTCTGGCAGCCTCCCTGCTGTTTTCTTCCTGGAAAGGAAGTGGCAGTCCCTGGAAGGGATTCATGCAGGGGCTTCAGTGCTGGGGGCTGTCTGTGTGTGGAGGGCAATGCTTATGTAACACTGGGCACATATGTTTCAAGGAGGCTCTGCCCAAGGGGCATCTTTATTGTTCTGGAACGTTAGCAGAGATGGCCAGGCGAGGCTGCCAGGGGTAGTCACAGCAGCCAATCTGAAAGCAGCAGCACACATGCCCCATGGACCTGGAGACGCAGGCTCTGCCCCTGTGGAACCACAGCCTACTCCATATAAAGGGGAGGGGACAGCAAGAACGACAGCCAGGGAGGTGGAGCAGCAGCAGCACCGGCAGCTGAGGAGGATTGCAGGGCTGGCTCTCTGCCCTCTAGCAGCAGCGAGGCACAGGACCATGGGGCAACCAGACTGCGGGGCCAGGGGTGCTCCCAGGAAGGTAGGTGGTAGTGGACGTTCCTGGGGAGACAAAAAACAAGGGGGTGTTACATGGCAGCTGGTGTGTGGTAGCAATCGCCAGTGAAGACAAGCCAGTGTGTCAGTTGCAAAAGCCTGCAGGGAGAGAAATAACACAGCTGATAGGTGTGACACACATAGCATGGTCTGAGCTGCTTACCCGGGTGTAAGGCAAGCATGATCCTGTAAGGGAAAAGGGTCAAAGAGAGAGAAGACAACACATATATTGGGTCACAACCATGGCAATCCTAGCACTACTGACCTGTCCGTTGACCCTGTGGAGAAAAAGGGGGGGGGAAACAGCTGGTGTCTACAGACAGTTAACAGCACCGCACTCGTGGTGTTTTATGCTCACATGACAACAGCAGCAATCCAACACAATAGTGGTAAAGCAGCATGTATCCTATATATCATAGCAGGCATTGCAGGCAGCTATGAGACTACTCATTGGTAAAGAGGCATTTCAGAGAAGGCATTGCAGGCAGACATGAGACAAGACATTGGTAAAGAGGCATATCATGGCAGGCTATGCAGGCAGCTATGAGACAAGACATTGGTAAAGAGGCATATCATGGCAGGCTATGCAGGCAGCTATGAGACAAGACATTGGTATAGAGGCATGTATCCTACCTATATTTCTATATGCAAAGAGGCAGATGTCAGAACACATGTCAGCACAACCCCTGCTCTTACCTGCACTTACCTGCTGGTGTTGTTGCCTGTGTATGTGTGGGGGGGAGAGGCTGGGAGAAAGACATGGGTTAGCAAATGGTAGCATGGAGACAGCTGCCCAGGCACAGCTGTAAACAGTTTGGCCAAAGCCAGAACAGCCCTCTCTGCCCTTGAGGGGGGCAGAGAGGAGAAGAGAGAAGTGGGGTGTTTGTGAATTTTGCCCTCCACCAACAAAGTCTCACTTTGTGGCTGTGGGGGACAGAACCCCATGCCACGTGCTCAGAGAGAGAGAGAGTGGAGGTCTGGGGCTGGGCTTTTGTGGGAAAGAGGCTGGGTGGGGCTGGGTGCTGATAGGCTCCCTATCTTAGGCATAACTCTGTCGGTTTCCAGACCTAGCAGGCCGAACTCCATCCTAACTCTGACCTAACTCAGGAGTAGGGTGTTAGAAATTTTCAGGAGAGGGCTGGCTTGGGTAAGGTAAAATGGCTCCTATGGGTCTCCTCGAATTTGGGTCCACCTTTTTGGTCGACCTAAAATTTGTGTCAGCATTTGTGTTGGAGGGGGTGTGTCTGTGCTTGCCAGGGTCTGGAATCCAACGTTAATTGGTTGCCGCCCCCGTTATACCCACGGTCCGCCCATGGTCCGCCCACTTTTAGGTTAACTTTAGGTCTGACTTGTGCTGCTTAGCCCTTGGGTTGGAATGGGCTGTTCTTAGTCCGTCAGTTGTAACTTTGCCCTAACTTTGCCCTAACTTCGCCCTAAATGGTTGCGTTCCAGACCTAAAGTCTCCCTAAACGACTTAGGCTGACTTTAGGTCTGACTTGGGCTGCTTGTCCCTTGGGTTGGAATGGGCTGACACTGTCCTTTTGAAGTGGTATAGCCCTGACACAATTTCATTGCCTTAGCAGCTCTGGATGTTGGCTTCCTGTTGTGCCAGAGTACAAGTGCGTGAATATGAAGAGAGGGGCATTCATTCATATGTTATCCCCCTGAAGTTGTATAGCCCTGACCTAGGTTTACTACCTCAGCAAGAACCAGGTTTTTGCAGTCACACTGACCTTCTCAATTGGTATAGCCCTGACATAGGATTACTGCCTCAGCAAGAACCAGGTTTTTACATGGATGGGCTTTGTGCCAGCAGGGCTATACCACTTCAGTCAGACGACCTGTGAATGAATGCCTCTCTGTTCATATTCACACACTTGTACTCTGGTGCAACAGGAAGCCAACGTTGCCACCTTCATAACAGTAGAGAACCTGTGGCTGAACGACAGGCAAAGATTCAAGAGGTCAAACTTTCCCTCATTGTAATTTTTCATGTCTTCCAAGCTTACAAGAGGCTTTACTGAGTTTCATGTGCGAAAAGGAAAGTGTAACATCCGGCAGGTGAGGTAAACATACAGAAGGGGGTGGAAGAAAGAAAATGCATCAATACACCTTGAGACTTTGGACAAAGATTATGACAGCTCTGCAGCCTGACTGATTTCTTGGCTGCTTGCCTGCTTCGGGAAGGCCAGGAACTGACTTGCCTGTCAGCCACCCTGATGGTGGGTTTCCTTCTTCCTCTTGTCCCAGATCAAACCTTGCAGTCTTCACTTCTCCTCTTGCAGCTCCTCCTCTTACAGGTGGGATTACCTATCTGGGATCCAAGACTTCATGCCAGAAGGAATTTCCTTTCCTTTCAAAACAGTTCCCTGCACTCGAGAACCGCACTGTCTAAAATCAATAGCGAGGGAAGGAGAAACAAGGGGAGAAGATTTGGGACTAATGATTAGGCTTACCATTCATCCCGGTTTGGCCGGGACTGTCACGGTTTTTCGGGGCTCGCCCCGGGCGGGGTCCCAGGGGGAAATTTAAAAAAAAATGGCCGCCACCATGTAAAAAACATGGCCGCCAGGAGTCTTTTGAGCCTGGCCGGATGTTGCCTGGCCGGCCAGCTCTCTTTGCAAGCCTGCGCAAGACTCACGCAGCCGCACAAGGTAATTTTCAGTTCTGGCGCCACGACTAGTACAAGAACGAGGCTCAGAGAGCGGCAGTTTCTAAGGATTTTTATTTCATTGGTCACATTAAAAAACATCATGGAAAGTATTGGCTATTTTCAAGAGTTGGAGGCGGGACTTCCTGCCTCTTCCCTTGTCCGGTGCTATCACAAGATCGCATTGCTGAGAGCCTCTTGCCTTTCCATGGGGAGGAACACGAGGAGGAACAATCCACGAGGATTCTTTCCTCCTTTCCATGAGGAGGAACAATCTATCTCTTTCCTCCAGAGGAGACCCACCTGAACCTGATGATCTTCAGCATCTGGACTGAGCAGACACCTGACTCCAAAGATGGAGAAGGTACCCAAAAAGGAGAGAGAGAGAGAGAGAGAGAGAGAGAGAGAAAGAGAAAGAGAGATCCGCGTTTGCGGAGGCGCCAAAAATAGAGCTCTGACAGACCAGCGCTGGGTAAAAAGGAAGATCTTTATTTTGCTAGCAAAGGACACAGAATGCAGGGCACAACGTGTAATATACAAAATCATTACAAAAGCTGATATACATTTCATTATTTCATACAGAATCATGGAGTTCATTGTTTGAAGAATACATAATAAAGGAGAACCAATACGGAGGAAGATCCAAGAAGTTACACTTTGATACAGCCAATGAGAAGTTGGATTGAAACTTTGCACCAATGAGAACAGCAGCAGCATGTGTGAAACTTTGAACCAATAAAAGATGAACTTTATTAAGAAAAACCAATGAAAAGTGTGATGCTTTGTGTTACTGGGAACCAATGAGGAGATGGGTGGGGGTACTAGGTGGCAGAGGTAATAGGATTACAGCCCATTCCAACCCAACTCCTCTCCAAGTCAGGCATAAGTGTGGCCTAAGTGCAGCCTAAGTTAGGCAGAAGTTATGCCTGAGGTAGGTCAGAGTTATGCCTGAGTTAGGCAGGCTGCAGTTTCTGTGGCCCAGCACCACCCCAGGATCCAGGCAACACTTACCTCCCAGGCAGGCAGACTCTTCTCCAGGCTCGGTGTCTGGCTCAGGCATGTGCAGGCCTCTGTCTGCATTTGTCAGCGTCCATCCATGGCAGCTGCCACAGGGTCTGTCGCAGCCCGGTCGCAAAGGGGCTGACCGCAGGCAGGGGGGTTGCGCCAGTCATGTGGTGGATGCAGGGCAGGTGACAGGTGAGCGAGGTGCCTGAGCCCAGCCGCCACAGGGCACCCTGTGCATCAGCCACCTGCTGCAGGGGAGAGTGGCCGTCCCCTCCCTCCTGCAGAAGTCGATGCCACCCCCAAGCCATGTTGAGGCTGCACTGGGGGGTGAGCGGGGGAGGGAAGGGAAGGGGAGGAGGGTGGGAACGTCACACACAAGGGGGGTCTCATGAGGACTGGAACTGCCTCTGACATGACTCGCCCGTGCGCTGCCTGAAGCCCTGGGCCTCCAAGGCCGGGGCAATGCCCACAAAGAAGGCATCCCGGCATGCCTGCTGCTCTGTGCCCCGGCCAAGACCAAGAGATGCCTTGGGCTTGTCTGCTGCGAGCGGGAAGGGCTCACACAGCTCATCACACCCCCAGATGGGGCAACGACGGCGCCTCTCGGCAGGCGCTCTGGCAGGGTGGGGGGTGGCCAGCAGCCATCATCAGGGAGTGGGAGGGGAGGCAGACACACAAGCAGGCAGACAGGGGGTGCTGGGGAGGGGCATGGGTGGGTCAGAGACAGACAGACAGACAACAAGGCTGGTGGGAGAGAGATTCCGAGAGAGGGGTCTGCAGAGACCGATAGGGACACAGGGGGCGCTCCGCAGATGAAGGTGATGCATAAACAGGCACCTCTTATGCAGACAGACTTTGGGCGGAAGCGGCTGCATTACGGGCGGACCTTCGACAGAGGCGCCTGCATTACGGGCAGACCTTCGCCGGAGGCGCCTTCATTACAGGCGGACGCCCTGGCTGTCACTGTTTGCCTGCCTGAGAGGCCCCCCCTGACTCCCCCCTGTGCCATAGGGGTCACGCAGCGCCCCTGCTGGGTTCTCCCAGGGAAGGCCGTGGCAGTCCCTGGATGGGACATGTAGGGGCTTCAGTGCTGGGGGCTGTCTGTGTGTGTATGGGGCAATGCTTGTGTAAACACTGGGCACATAAGTTTCACTGCGGCTCTGCCCGAGGGGCGTCTTTATTGTTCTGGAATGTTAGCAGAGATGGCCAGGTGAGGCTGCCAGGAGTAGTCACAGCAGCCAATCAGAAAGCAGCAGCAGCACACCTGCCCCATGGACCTGGACATGCAGGCTCTTCCCCTGTGGAACCACAGCCTGCTCCATAGAAAGGGGAGGGACAGCAAGAACGACAGCCAGGGAGGTGGAGCAGCAGCAGCGCTGGCAGCTGAGGAGGGTTGCAGGGCTGGCTCCCTGACCTCTGGCAGCATGAGGGAGGCGACAGTAGGGCAACCAGACTGCAGCCCCAGGGGTGCTCCCAGGAAGGTAGGTGGTAGTGGACGTTCCTGGGGAGACAAAAAACAAGGGGGAGTTACATGTCAGCTGGTGTGGGTGTGCGGTAGCAGTCGCCATTGAAGACAAGCCAGTGTGTCGGTTGCAAAAGCCTGCAGGGAGAGAAATAAAACACAGCTGATGGGTGTGACACTGAGTCTGAGCTGGTCTGAGCTGCTTACCTGGGTGTAAGGAGAGCATGATCCTGTAAGGGGAAAGGGTCAAAGAGAGAGACAACAACACAACTTGGGGGTCACAACCAAGGCAAACCTAGCAATACTGACCTGTCAGTAGACCCTGTGGAGAAAGGGGGGGGAACAGCTGGTGTCTACATAAGGCTAACAGTTCCACACTTGTGGCATTGTGTGCTCACATGACTACAGGCAGCAATCAGACACAACAGTGGTAAAGAGGCATATATCCTATATTATCATAGCAGGCAAAGCAGGCAGCTATGAGACAACACATTGGTAGAGAGGCATGTCATGGCAGGCTATGCAGACAGCTATGAGACAACACATTGGTAAAGAGGCATGTATCCTTCCTATATTTCTAAATGCAAAGAGGCAGCAGTCAGACCACATGTCAGCACAAACCCTGCTCTTACCTGCTCTTACCTGCTGGTGTTGTTGCCTGTGGGGGGGGGGAAGAGGGGCTGGGAGAAAGACATGGGTTAGCAAACACTTGCATGGAGGCAGCTGCCCAGGCACAGCTGTAAACAGGTTGGCCACAGCCAGAACAGCCCTCTCTGCCCTAGAGGGAGGCAGAGAGGAGAAGAGAGAAGTGGGGTGTTTGTGAATTTTGCCCTCCACTGACAAAGTCCCACTTTGTGGCTGTGAGGGACAGAACCCCACACCACGTGCTCAGAGAGAGAGAGAGTGACTGGAGGTCTGGGGCTGGGCTTTTGTGGAAATGAGGCTGGGTGGGGCTGGGTGCTGATAGGCTCCCTATCTTAGGCATAACTCTGTCGGTTTCCAGACCTAGCAGGCCCAACTCCGTCCTAACTCTGACCTAACTCAGGAGTAGGGTGTTAGAAATTTTCAGGAGAGGGCTGGCTTAGGTAAGGTAAAATGGCTCCTATGGGTCTCCTCGAATTTGGGTCCACCTTTTTGGTCGACCTAAATTTTGTGTCAGCATTTGTGTTGGAGGGGGCGTGTCTGTGCTTGCCAGGGTCTGGAATCCAACGTTAATTGGTTGCCGCCCCTGTTACACCCACGGTCCGCCCATGTTCCGCCCACTTTTAGGTCAACTTTAGGTCTGACTTGTGCTGCTTAGCCCTTGGGTTGGAATGGGCTGCTAGACCCCCACTTCAGGAGAAGCGAGGTTTTCCGGAGTTTTATGAATGGGTCCTTTTGAGAAGCCTGCTTAACAAAAAAGGTAGTGTTTCCAGTTAGATAGCCCAGAGGCGCCACACAATAGGTCCCTGCCCCATGGCACCATGTATACAGTTGGGGACATTTGAATTATTGTAGCAAAGCAGGATGAGGACAATGCAGGTAGCTAGAAGACATTTGAATTATTGTAGTCAAGTGAGGCAAGAACAATGTAGGTAGCTGAAAGGCATTTGAATAATTGTAGCAAGGTAAAATAGGATCAATGGGAGAGGAGATAGCGGTGGTTAAAATAGAGAGGAGCATGCACAGAGAGACAAGTTTGAAATCCAGGAAATGGTGGCAAGAGATAGACATTTGAATGACAGCAAAAAGGAAGGCAGAGACAATGGTTTCAGGGTGAGGGAGATGGTGGTGATTGACAGAGAGAAGGCACACAAAGAGAGAGGTTTTGGAGTCTAGGAAATGTTGGCAATCTGAGTTCTCAGGGTGCCTCAGGAGTTCCCTGGATTCCCTGCCCCCAGCTAGCCCCCCAGGTAGAAGGCAGCCATTTGAGAGCAGCACAGAATAGGAACAATGAGTCTTAGGTTATGTGTTTTAAAATGGTCTCTCCTACTCCCTGCAGTACAGATTTGGCAGGAGGTACACCCCCGGTGTGCCTACGTTCGACCTCTTGTGTTCGCGCTGGAGGGGGGGGGTAGAGGGCCTCGAACCGCTCTCCTTATTCCAATACTCCCCGGAACCCCAAGTAGGACGTCCCGCCTCGAACGGGACTCTTTAATGGCTGCAAACCTATTGTACCGCTGCCAGGAGCCTCTCCGCTCAGCGTGAGGCTAGCCCCAGCTGAGAGGGAGGATCGGGACCATTCCGTGTAGGATCCCATCCCTAGAGAGACTCCGATGATCTCCGAGAAGATCCGGACACATAACCCTCAAGGGAACCCCCAAATAACCAATAATTACTTCAGAAACCTCCATTCCTGTGAAATAGATCATTGTGGCTTTAAGAGAGAGAAAGCCGAACTCTGTGCAGAAAGGCAAGAGGTGGTAGTCAGGTCGGTTAACAAGCGTCTGCTAGTTTTGGCTGAACGCCCAGAAAGGGGATTATAGGCTTAGTGGGTGAAGAGGCTTAAAGGATTAAAAAGGTACCGAGTGAACATTTGCTGCTGCCGCTTCTCTTGCGGTTCGGGAGGGCTTGTGTCGGGCCGCGTGCTGGTGAACTTTTGCCCTCAGCTGGCACATGTGCGCAAAGCGGAAAGAAGCCGAATTTTAGAGGCGATTTGGTTTAAATGGCTGTATCTCCGTGGTTCCTGGATGGATTTGGATGGGGTAAAATGCAGAGGGTTCAGGGGAGAGTGACTGATGAAATAAAAATATTTGGGGAGGGGTCTGATCCTTACATCAAAGCAAGCAAGCAAGCAAGCAAGCGAGAGCAATCTGCTCTCAACACGCTGCAGCTGTGTTATCGGGGGTGGGAAGGGCGCTCGGTAGTGCCTTGCCTGCCCGGGTGGTGAAGGGGTTAAATTGGCAAGGGCGCGCGAGGCCAGCCAGCCACCCTCTCCCAGCTTGGCTCCTCCCCTCGCCCAGTGCCCTTCCTTGGCATGCGAGAGGCATTGCAAAGCAAGCTGCTCTGGTCGAACCGTGCTGCATCCCGCGTCTGTCGCAGGCTCCAGAGCCTGGCTGCCGCCCCCTCCCCGAACCCGGGGATGCCGCCAGAGAGTTTCACGCCTAGATGCTGCTGAGTCCACTGCCTCTCTCTTGTGTCTCCCTCCCCGATGTCGGGCTGTGTGATTTTTTTTTTCTCCTCCCTTCTCAATCGGGAGGCTGTGAAGTGGGCAGGGCGGCGCTGCTTGTTTGGTTCGGTGTTCTTGAATGTGCCGCGGTAGCTTGATTGAATAGTACATTATGAGAAATGCAGGGCTGAATGAATCGCAAGCCGGAATCAAGATTGCCGGGAGAAACATCAACAACCTCAGATATGCAGACGATACCACTCTAATGGCAGAAAGTGAAGAAGAACTAAAGAGCCTCTTGATGAGAGTGAAAGAGGAGAGTGCAAACGTTGGCTTGAAACTCAACATTAATAAAACTAAGATCATGGCATCTGGTCCCATCAATTCCTGGCAAATAGAAGGGGCAGAAATGGAAGCAGTAACAGATTTTACTTTTTTGGGTTCCAAGATCACTGCAGACGGAGACAGCAGCCATGAAATTAAAAGACGCTTACTCCTTGGAAGGAAAGCTATGGCAAATTTAGATAGCATAATAAAAAGCAAAGATATCACCATACCAACAAAAGTTCGTATAGTCAGGGCGATGGTGTTCCCAGTAGCAATGTACGGTTGCGAGAGCTGGACCATAAGGAAGGCTGAGCGCCGAAGAATAGATGCTTTTGAACTGTGGTGCTGGAGAAGACTCCTGAGAGTCCCTTGGACTGCTAGGAGATCAAATCAGTCAATCCTAAATGAAGTCAACCCTGACTGTTCCCTGGAAGGACAGGTACTAAGGCTGAAACTCAAATATTTTGGCCACCTAATGCGAAGAGAGGACTCTCTGGAGAAGACTCTGATGCTGGGAAAGACTGAAGGCAAAAGGAGAAGGGGAAGGCCAAGGATGAGATGGTTAGACAGCATCACCGATGCAACGAACATGAAAATGAGCGAACTCAGGAAGATAGTGGAGGATAGGAAGGCCTGGCGGGATATGGTTCATGGGATCACGAAGGGTCGGACACGACTTAACGACTGAACAACAACAAGCTTGCTTCAAGGGAGGAAGCGTCCTCGTCGTAGGATCAGTGTTAGCCAGGGAGGATTGCTTTGCTCCCCCTCCGGGTTATATCCTTTGGTTTAAGCAAGAAACACTCAATTTCTTTCAACACGTTTGTGCCTTATATCTCCCTCTCCCGCTGTTATCTGAGTTAGCTAGCTGACTCTGCAATTAGAGTTAGCTTCGCCCACCCTCCAACTCAGTCACTCTCTATCACACACTCAGACCAAACACACAGAGTTTAAAGAGCCAAAGACACACAGAGCCAAACACACCCACTCCCAGCAGCCGGCATTTTCAGCCTTCACTTTCAAGAAAGGATCATATGCAAAGGACCTTTTTTTGGGGGGGGGGGCAGGATAACAACAGCTCAGTGGAATTCGAAAAGCAAAAAGCCTCCCGCTGCCAGAGAGAAAAAAATGGCCACCGCTTGCTCCTGTAGTTCTCTGGCCTCCTTTCTCCTATGCTCTCCTACTACTCTCTTGCATGCCAAGGACTATAACTCCCAGAAACCTCTGCCTCACTTGTTTGACACTCTTCACAGACGCGATGGAAGGTAGAATGCCCGTTTGTTTTTATGGAAGGGAGGTTTGTTTTTGATTTTTGTATGAAGGTTTTCTTCTCTCCCTCACCCCCTTTCTTTTCTGGGAAAAGAGGGAAATTTCTGCCCGACTCTTATGCATGCCCCACACAAGCATGCATAAGAGACGGGGAGGATCCAGGTTTGGCAGTTTCCTTTTGGTTGAAAGATCACTGGAGACATCTGACTGAGGGGGAGTGGGAGGAAAATGCACTTGGCTCGACTAGTTGCTCTTATTCCTAGTCATGTTTCTTCTTTATTATTTTCATTATTTTTGTTTCCACCTCCTTTGTCTCCCTTTATTTTTTTTTCTTTGCATCCTTTGAATCTTCTTCCATCCCAACCTCCCTCCCACTTTCTGTGCTTTGGATTTGCACCCCTGCAGCTTCCTACAGCAACCCATCAGAGATCAGAGAGGGGATCATCAGAGATCTCCCTCCCCACTTTAGTTGCAACTACAACTACCTCTCTCTCTCTCTCTCTCTCACACACACACACACACACACACACACACACACACACACACACACACACACACACACACACACACACACACACACACACACACACACACACACACACACACACACACACACAGAGTTTGCCTGTGTTTAAGGTCTACTCAACCCCATTTCCTGCAAGCTCTTCTCAGATCATGGCTGTCTCTGTCTCTTTGATTTTTGTAATTTGGATCTTGCCATGTCTTTTGTCTGGTTTTTTTTGTGCATTTTAAAGAGATCCTGTATTTTTGTGCATTTTTGGGCACAGTGCAACTAACATGAGATCAGGCTCTCACTCACACTCACAATAGAAACGTCACAACTCTGTCCTTACACATACAGTACTTCAGGGAAAGAAAAAATGATTGTTAAAAGCGGCGCTTTAAAAATTATGTAAATTAACTAATTAATTATGCTAATTAGCAGGGGGTACTCCAAAAATTTTGACCATAGTCCCGACCAAACTATAGTCTGGTCCCCCCAGCAGTTTGAGGGGCAGTGAACTGGCCCCTGCTGAAAAAGTTTGAGGACCCCTGACCTAATGTATGCTTGCAGCCTAAACAGAGGCATCACAAGGGTTTGCGTCACCCACAGCCCAATCCTAAACAACATTCCGACATGAATGCAAACACAGTGCAGCCCCAAAGTAAGGGAACAAATGTTTCCTTACCTCGAGGAGGCCTCTGAGACTACCCCCCAGCCACAGAATGAAGTGCGCACCCCATTGTCACAGCTGCATCGGTGCTGGAACATTGGTTAGGATTGGGCTGCCAGTACGAGAGCTTTAACTTTTTTAAAATATATAACAGTAAAGATAACATTAACCAACTTGACTCTCAGAACAATCAGTCTCATTGGTCTGTTTGGAGTTAAGGAAATCCACTTTTTCTTACACAAGGAAGTTGTTTTATTTCTGGTTATTTGGTCATAATATTTGGTAGGATACAAATATTTTGAAACGGTCTGTTTCATTGCATTCTACATGGGATTACACATAGAATGATATATAACATGATGGTATAATTCCAGTCTAGGGCAAAGGCACTCTACACATGCTCAGGCGCACCCAGTTAACACAAAAATAAATAATAATGTAAGTAAAATATTGATTTATTTGGAGGTTTTCCCAGCTGACACGCCCTTGTGATGTCACAGGGGGCGTGTCCATCCGACCACGCCCTATTGTGATGCCCCTGGGCCCGCCCAGGAAGTGACATCACTTCCTGGACCCGCCCCCGTGATGTCACTTCCGTCCCCCCTGGGGTTCCGGGAAATCTGGTAAGCCTACTAATGATGAGATGCTGTTCTGGCGACAGCTAGAGAAGCAAAAGGGAGGCGAGGCGCAGTTCAGAACCAGCATGACTAAAATGGAAAAAAAAAGTCAGAAAAGTTCTGTGCTGGGAAGAGCTTCACCTTTTGCATTTCCGTCTGTCAAGCAGCTGCTAAAGGCACAGCAGCAGCCCTGCTTGAAAGAGATGTGGGGCAAGCCTTAACATTGGGTCTCTGTTTTCTTCCGCAAAGGGTTAAGTAGACTGAGTCTTGACTCCTAGAGAGGCCTTGGTGGGATGTCATCCGAGACAATCGCTTCCTGCGCGGCTCAGCCCTGGGAAAATACGAGTTGTGATCGGAGAGAGTGAGAGCAAACGGGGTCCTTGTGGCTGGTTTCTGAGAGGGGATCTGGTGAGTGTCAGTGACCGACCAGCTGTGCATGTTTGTGTGTGGGAGGAGGTGGAGTTGCCAGAAAGGACTTTGAGAAATGCAGTTGCAGAAAGACTCTCAGTCCCCTCCCCCCCCAGCAGCAGTGTGGTGCAGTAGCGGGGGGGGGGGGGGTACCAGCTGCAAATTCTTGCGATCATTAATTTGTGTTGGGCAGGTGACGCTAAAATATATCTGTGTCTGGACTGTACCACTTCAGACCATAGGCAGGGTTCACGTTAATTCAGGCTTAGCAGATCGCCGCCGGGACGGGAGCGGTCTACCCTTAAGGGGGCCGGGCGTGGGGGGGCCAAAACGCGTCGCATTCTGGCCCCCCCACGCCCCGCCCCCTTAAGGGTAGACCGCTCCTGTCCCGGCGGCGATCTGCTAAGCCTGCGTTAATTGCATGATCGTCCATGCAAAAAAAAGTTAAAAGTTAAAATCCCCGCACATAGAATTCTAGCATGTCAGAAATCTCACATGACCACTGTGAATCCCCTGAAGAAAGGGTTACAGCTGTGGCAGACAAGCATTTGCTGGATACCTGTATTGTAGAGGTGTTTTTTTTTTAAGTTATATTTTTCTTAAAGCATCCCATGTTTGAGAATACAACAAAGAGCAGGGTATATTATTATTTATTGAATTTCTATCCCGCTTCTCTCCCAGTATACACTGCCAGGAGCTTCTGAGAAGGAAAGTGGAATAACATAATAATAAATAAATAAGTAAACAAACATGCTGTCCTTCAGACTAGACGTATGGGTCCCTAGATTCTCTTTGGTTTTTGAGAATGGTCTTGTTTTACACAGGCAAGAGCCCGTCCCAAGAAGAACGTCAGTTTTGGGCTTTGCATCATCTTTCTGGATAGTAATGCTAATATTTTAAGCAAGCGCATTGTTTTTTTTATACAGGAGGTGTTTCTGCCTTGAGTTTTCAGCTGCAAGGACAGAAAATGGAGGAGGAGCCCAATCCAATGTGCCCAGAGAATGGAGCAGGACCAGACACTCACGCCAACCCTGCTGGGGGATGCTGGGAAAGGATTTCCCCACAACAAGGGGTCTGGGAAGCACAGGAGGGGGGGTCGCGACAGCAGCAGCAGCAGCAGCAGCAGCGTTGGGAGGCCCAGTGGCAGGAGTTCCTGAAGACGATGGAGTCTGCAGAAGAACGGAGAGACCCACAGGCGCTGGAGCCAGTCGGAGTCGCCAAGGTCCAGGCTGCTTGCAGGGAAGTGAAGGAAGAGACCCTGGGTGAGGAGTCCAGCAGCCCGGAGAGGTGGCGCCAGCGCTTCCGGCGGTTTGGCTACCAAGAGGCCAAGGAGCCCCGCCACGTTTGCGCCCAGCTCTGGGAACTCTGTCATCGGTGGCTGAAGCCCGAGAGACACAGCAAGGAGCAGATCCTGGAGCTGGTGACCCTGGAGCAGTTCCTGGCCCTCCTGCCCCCGGAAATGCAGGGCTGGGTCAGGGCAGGTGGGCCGGAGAGCTGCAGCCAGGCGGTGGCCCTGGCGGAGGAGTTCCTGCGGAGGCAGCAAGAGGTGAAGAGGCAGCAGGCGCGCGGGGGGGGGGGGAATTGGAGGTCGGCGGGTCCTGCGAGCGGAGAGTACGTTTTATTTTAAACATTTTTATCCTGCCTTTCTGCTCCCAATGGGGAGAACGAAGGTTTAAAAATGGAATGAGGAAAAAGTCTTTCAGAGAAAGCAGGGAGGAAGGGTGCCTATTGAATTTCTCGGGACTGGAAATTCCGCATCATGGCCACAACAGAACAAGCCCTCTCTCTGGTTCCCACCAAAACAAAACTCTGACGGTCGTGGGACACACCTCTCGGCCTCCTCAGATGGCCTTGGGATGGGCAATTGCATAACAGGGAGAGGTGGTCCTTCTGGTCCTTGGATCCTTTAGGGCTTTCAAGGTCATGACCAGCACCTTGCAATATATTCCAAAAAGAACTGGTAGCCAGAGCAGCTGGCATAGCACTGGCGTCGCCCGGTGGAATTGACTGGTGCCACCTAAATGCCAGCTGTAGCACCAGGGCAGCCCAAGGTCTTCTGATGCCTGGGGTGGCATGTCGAATGATGCCCTCTTTCTACCCAAGGATGTGCCAGCCTCTGACCCTCCTACTCCCCTAGTTGCCCCAAGAATGCGGCCCCCTCCCCAAGGAGGTGCACTCATCCCACCCCTGGCTGCGTTTGTGGCCGGAAACAGCAGCTGGAGTGATGATATTTTACGTTTTGTCATCTATGCTTTTTTGTGATCTTGTTTTTATTTTTGTATACTGTAAATCTTTGTATTGTATATACAAACCTTTATGAATTAATTCTGAAAAGCCATGTAAGCACTAAATATAACTATAAGCTGAATAGTGTGTGTGTGTGTGTGTGTGTGTGTGTGTGTGTGTGTGTGTGTGTGTGTGTGTGTGTGTGTGTGTGTGTAAATACTAGTGTAGTCAGAAGCATTTCAGAGCAGAAACTCAACAACAGGTTAAGGGAGGGGAAGAGGAGGAGGAAGAGAGAGAGCGAGAGAGCACCTGAACCTCTCGCAACCTGTCTCTTCCTTCATCCCTTTCCTGGATCAGCACCTTGAATTAAGTCCTCTTTGTTGCTCTGTTTCAGGTTCAGGAGCCTCTGAGGAAGGGGACCGTCACCTTCTCCAGAACGGAGGACGCACTTTCAGACCCCTGGCCAGGATCACGCTTGCCGGCTGTCAAACAGGAGGGTGATGATGGAGCCTCCCGTTCCTTGGGTAAGGGGTCTTCCTGTCCCATCACATCCCAAGGGTCTGAAGCCGTCTTCTGCCATAGAAACCTGCCCTTTCATCTGCTGAAGCTCTGCTTCACTGCCACCATTTTGGGCTGGATTTGGAAGGAGGGTTGGGGGGGAACCACGTCCTCTTTTTTACCACTGCCTGAGTTCACAGCAGCCGCATTGCCTCTTTTGATGACTGCCATAATCCGCCCCCCCCAGAAGCCCCCCCTGCGTGATGCTGCATCATGAGGTCGTGTCAGACAGACCGGCCTTCTGGGGGGGAAATGGAGGGTGCCGACTGGTGACCACTTTGAAGACGTAAAGCCACTGTTTAGACGTAATGCTTCAATTTGGCCGGACCCGGATATGAATTTCAAAATATTAAATAGAGTGCTCTGCAAGAGGGATGGCCCACGTTTCTGTTCTTGAGGACTGCGTGGCTCCCTAGATGGGCATCCAAAAGGCCCTTATGCTTCACAGTCTCTCCTGATCCTTCTGTTTCCAGCAGCAGCCATGTCCCTGTGTTCTGGGTTCGAGTGTCTCTGTGTCATTTTACAGGGGCCATACAGGATCGGGATGCTGCTGGTGTATCGTCTTCCTGGTGGCGCATCAGTCTCACTACCTGAGCTGACCAAGGGGATCTCGGCGGTGGCATTGGAGTCTCCATGCGATTTGGTGCTGGAGGACTTCGGCTGCGCGGCAAAAACACACCAAAACTGGTGTTTTTCTGCCGCATTTACGGGCGGGTGCACTCCGTCTCAGAGTCCGTCCTTGACTCCTGCTCACTCCATTCGCCGCCATGGCTGAACACATCGGCAGCTCTGTCCCACACCTTCTTGTCTTGTCTTCCTCTTCATGCATGCGCATTGCACACTGGTACTCTATATCCGTACAGTACGTAACAGTGTGCAATGCGCATGCGGGAAGAGGAAGACGAGACAAAAAGGTGTGGGGCATTGCTGTCGGAGTGCTGTAGTCATTCCGGGCCTGGCTGCATCGGCAAACGGAGTGAGCACTCGTCCCAGCAGGAGTCCAGTACGGAGTGCACCCCCCGTAAAACGGCAGAATGAACCGCGGGGGTGTGTGGGCTTTTAAGAAGCAGCTTTCTGCCGTGGCATCGCTGAATTCAGACACAGCGGGCCGCAGCAAACACCCCCACTGGTTTCTAGGACACGTTTAGGGAGGTGTGTACTCAGGCTGCTTTTAGTCCGTTTCCAGTGGGTGCGCTGCAAACAGCCTAAAAGCGGTCAAAAAACCGTGGAGGGGTGCTGTTATTGCCGCGGCCGAATCCAGCGGCAAATTGGCACCCTCCCGCTGAGTGTCACCCCCAACGCATGGGGCCCCACTGCCCCTCCCCCCGATGACGCCACTGCCGAGAGAGACACACAGTCAGAACAGAGTCAGCAAGAACGATGGGAAGAAATTAAGGTTTTGATTCAATATGCCTTTATATCTCTTCATATTCACAGTCTGCATATAAAACAATATAGTCATACATAGAAAACACTATGATACAGAGTTAATCCTCATTCTGTTAAGTAAGAGAAAATAGTGCCAATGTTCTGCATGTTTGCCAGAGATAATCGATATATTTAAAAGCAAATGTTTTGACTGACTGACCCATCATCACCGTCCAGCCCAAACCGCTGGACCTAGAAACATGAAATTCGGGGCGTACCTTCCTTCCAGGCACCAACTAAGAAGGGATTTCTAAAATTCGACCCCTGCAAGCAATCCAATTCATTTTTAGAAATTCAACCTGAATGCTGCAAACCTATTCCTAATAATCTGGGAGTAAGCCCCATTGACTATAACAGGACTTCGTTCTGAGTAGACATACATAGGATTGGGCTCACAATGTGTTTTCACGGATTCGTCAGGATCTCTTAGGCCCGATGAGATATCGACTTCGTTTTTGCTTACAAAGGTTACTCATACAAATGCTTAAAAACATATTTCAGGATTTTGCCCTAATCATCCCCTAAAGGGGTGAATCTAGATTTGGGGGTCCATTATAGAACCCTTTGTATCTCCAGCGTTTGTGGAGTTCTAACATTCTTTTTTGGCATATGGGTGTCTTTTTAAAATGATTAGGAACTGTTTAACATTTTTTTCAATTTCACCCCTAAAGGGGTAAAAAGGGGTGTTTTTTATTCGATTGAGGACTTTTCTGTGAATAATGATTTGTTCTTAGGACCTGGCTCAGAATGCACGCCAGTGAAGATCTCTACCTACCCATCCTGCACGCAACCTGCCACACGGTGAGGTCAGCCAATGCTTGACCCCCCAACCGCCCCACAACCAGCTAGAAGGCTCAAATGTCCTTGTTGCAGGTCCCTGAGGAAAATGTCAGCACCAGCCATGGAGAGGTGGACACCGTCACCCCTAAACACAGCTGGCGAAGTATAAACAATACCAGGGTGAGCGATAGTCGCTCCACCCTGTGCATTGAAGGCCTTCCTTATGTAAATGTTCACCTTGTGCCGAGCTATGTCAACATGGCGCAGGTGAAATGCCCCATGTCAAACTCTGCATGGCAGCGTGTCGGACCAGAGGATTAGAATCCCCGGAATCCAACCCCTGACTATGGTGATAATCCAACCCCTGACTATGGTGACCTGCAGCCTCAAGGACGAGAAAGTCCTCCGAGGGGACCGTTGCGGAACGCCTACGGTCCCTCAGTCTCACCCCGCCCCAGAACGCGTTGCAGTCAGTGGGCTGCCGGCATTTTCTCGCCTCTTCCCAGCACAGAGGGGGGTAGCAAGGCAAGCGGGGGCAGTGCGTGATGTGCTACCCCCATTTTTTCCTGAGGTATTTTTTGTGTCCCCCAAACTTTATGATCTTTAACATTCCTTTCAAATCCCAACTGTCACTTTCTAACTTAACTGTCACTTTTCATTGGCTAGCTAGAAACGTCCTTCTATCTGAACTAATACTCCTTAGAACTGTTACTAATATTCCACAGCTATTACATAGCTCATCATTTCTATTGGGGTTGGTGCTCTGGCGAGTCAGGTAGCAAGGTGGCCAAGGCAAACCCGGCTTCAAGGGTTGAGGGTGAAGAATTGGTCTCCAGCCTGGCAAAGGGATGTGAGAACCTTACTTGGCTTGCAGAGAATCCACTGTTTAGTAGGCCTCAGAATTTCTCAGGAGAGGGGGTTCGATTCACCCTCTCCCTCCTCCCTGTCAGGTCCTACAAGAGGTCCTGGGCTCAACCCTAAGGGCAGGTAAGAGCCAACCTCCAGCCTTCCTTCATCATCAGCCGTCTCAACCTTTATAGTTCTGGATGCCTTCTTACCCCTCCCTTCCCCTTCCTGGTCCTTAAGGTCCCGCCCCGGCTCCATCTTCCTCCTCCCGAGTAGACCTTGGTCCCTCATCTCGAGTAGACCTAGGTCCCGCTCCTGGCTTCCCTGATCCTGTTACCCTCCTGTTGGGTCTTTCCCACACTCTCCCTGGGGGACTTGCCCCCACAAGGGCGTGCCCCCTAGACTCCTACGACGAGCACGGGAGACTAGTGGGTTTCCAGTCACCCCTTCGTTGACCTCACCCCACCCCGGGCCCCGCCCCTTGGAGGCACATTCCGGCTGCCTTGGTTTGGGCGACGAGAGGGGCCACTTTGGCGGAGGGTGTTGCTTGGGCTGCCGGCCACGAGACCACCCCGGGAGACCAGAGTCCTTCAATGGACGGGATGGGGCCTCCCGCTGAGGCACTAGGAGGCGTCTGCCTGGTTTCCTCTGGGGTTGGGTTGGGGTTGGATGCTTCCCCTGCTAAGGCATAGCCGTTGGTGACTTCAGGGTGGTTGGTGCTGGAGGACATGGAGGGATCCCCGGCTAAGCCAGCTGTACGTACGGGCTGGCCCAGACAATGTGATGGAGCATTTATATAACTAGTTTGCATTAAATTTGGCGCCAACTATAAGACGTTTAAATTAATGTATTTAGGAAAGGATTACCGTATTGTCCCGAGTATAAGATGCACCTGATTATAAGACGCACCCTTAAAGTTTGGTGCTATTAAAAAAAATTAATTAAATCTCTGGCATTATATTTATGCCAGTGATTTAACGAACAGTGCAATCATGTGCTTGTCTACTCAGAAGCATGTCCCACTGTTCTCAATGGAGCTTACTCTCAGGAAAGTGTGCACAGGATTGCAGCCTAAACCATTTATTGCCTGGGGAGGGGGAATGAAAGTGTATGTGATCTTGCTTTACAAAAGGATACAAAACCCAGCAGACCATAGAACAAAAATGGTTACAGCCTGGAAAGGGGAGAGGTACGTGTGCTCTTGTTTTATTAACAAAGAAAAAGGACATACCATAAGCCCTGCAGGGCAGAGAAGGAGCCCACTGTATCTCTGCCATTATCTCCACTAAAAACAAACACGTGCTCCGAAATCTCCTCTTAGCCTCGCTGCTTCTTCCAGCAATGTCCCATGCCATTCAAAGGCCCTCACTGCACAGCTGAGCAGCAGCAGTGAGTATTTTGCTGCCCTTTCTCTGCTGAGCCTGGGGGAGGGGCGGCTGCAAACCCGAATTGCAACAGCCTGATTATAAGGACGCACCCCTAGTTTAAAAACTTAAATTAGGAGAAAAAAGTGAGTCTTATACTCAGACCAATACGGTATTTTATACTTTTTAGTGTGCCCCCCTTTCCCTTTTTCAGTCAGTATGGCTATTTAGTTTCTAAGTGTTAATGGGGAGATGGTGCCTCACACTATTGTCCCCATCGCAGACGACGGAGCCTGCCTGTTTTGGTCCCTCTCCTATCTCATGTATGACACTCGCCTCATGGCTAGGGAGGCGCGTGAGCTGAGTGTGAGGCACATGGTGAACAACTGGGAGGAGTTCTCCATCATGGGGTTGTTGTCTGCATTTAAATGATTCATTGCAATCACAGAAAAGTTTATTGGATTCAAAATGGGTTTACTTACATCTTGTAGTGAAGAGCGGGTATCACGCTAGTCCTGAAATATGATGTATGGGTAGCTTGTATGGGTAGCTTTTGTAAGCAAAAACCAAGTCGATATTTCATTGGGCCTAAGAGACATTGAGGAATCCCTGAAAACAAATTGTATCCCTTTTCACCGCCTTAGGGGTCGAATTTCTAAAAATCCTTTCTCAGTGGGTGGTTACGTCAAGGTTGGAATGTATTCCCCCAATTTCATGTTTCTAGGTCCAGGGATTTGGGCTGGGCGTTGATGAGTCAGACAGTCAGGACATTTTGTTGTTGTTGTTCAGTCGTTAAGTCGTGTCCGACCCTTCGTGATCCCATGAACCATATCCCGCCAGGCCTTCCTGTCCTCCACCATCTTCCTGAGTTCGCTCATTTTCATGTTCGTTGCATCGGTGATGCTGTCCAACCATCTCATCCTTTGCCTTCCCCTTCTCCCCTTCTCCTTTTGCCTTCAATTTTTCCCAGCATCAGAGTCTTCTCCAGAGAGTCCTCTCTTCGCATTAGGTGGCCAAAATATTTGAGTTTCAGCCTTAGTATCTGTCCTTCCAGGGAACAGTCAGGGTTGATTTCATTTAGGATTGACTGATTTGATCTCCTAGCAGTCCAAGGGACTCTCAGGAGTCTTCTCCAGCACAGTTCAAAAGCATCTATTCTTCGGCGCTCAGCCTTCCTTATGGTCCAACTCTCGCAACCATACATTGCTACTGGGAACACCATCGCCCTGACTATGTCAGGACATTTACTTTTATGTATTTAGAAGATAAGGCTTTCCACCATCTCACCTGGAACAGATGTTAGGCTGACTGACCTGTAGTTTCCTGGGTCCCCTCTCCTTCCTTTTTTTTAAAGATTGGCGTGACAGTAGCTATCCACCAATTCTCCAATTGTGCTACTTTTCCGTACCTGAGAGTCGGCTACTGAGAAGGGCCCCAATCCTACCATATGTAGCCTTTGCTGGTGTTACCAAAATTGCCTTTGTTATTATGGGGAATAGCTTTAAATGTGGCAATTATTATGCCAATAAAGGTCTGATTCTGAAATATGGCAATTTGGTATGTGCAGGGATCTTGAGACCTGTGTATACCAGAGTTGGGCTTCCAGAATTCCGTTTAAATAATATTGTTTGCTTTCCAATATTTACTAAATATACACAAAACCAATTGCACTCAATACACAAAGCTAAGAAACTTAGGGCGCAGTCCAAACCTACTTAGGCCACCATTGTAACCAGCGGCCCAGCGAAAACAGGAGGCCCCAGAACGGAAAGGGGATTCAAATCCCCTTTGAATTCCTCTTTTGGAGGGGTTTTGAATCCCCTTTCCGTTCTGGGGCCTCCCATTTTCGCTGGGCCGCTGGTTACAACGGCGGTCTAAGTAGGTTTGGATTGCGCCCTTAGATCGAAAAAGACAGAGACTTAGCAGGTTTCCTTGATTTGTACATGGGTGATATTTACCTATTCTGGAGAGTTGTCCTGTGATTGCAGTACTGGGTGTATTAATAGAGAAAGAGCAGAGGGGGGAGGTCATGAGGAGGAGGGGGAGAAACAAAATGGTTCTAAGGTTCTGAACAAGCTGGGTTCAGGAACCAACAGAGTGGCTAACTGAGAAGTAATGCAAAGAGAAGGGAGGGGGTTGCAAGAGAGAGAGGGGGGGCAAAGGGGGGAGGAGAACAAGATAGAGCAGAGAGCTCACCAGTAAGAGTCCAAAATGCAAGGGAGAGACTGGCAGGCTGTCTTTACCTTTTATAGGGCCAAACATATCCTGGGGCACAAAGAACACATGGGGGAAGAAGGAGAGGAGGATACCTTAGGCACATGGGGGAAATGGGAGGAGTGTACTACTTTGAATGGACCTCCAGTACACCTCTGGGTAAAACTATATACAAACAATAGGAAACTGGGAGGAGGTTTGATGGTCTGGCTTGAGACAAAGCAGAGGCTCTGGAGAGTCTGGGATGAGTCATTTCAGGTGGCCAGTCTGTTGTCTTCTCCCAGGTCCGTTCTTAGTATATCAATGACGGGGGGGGGGGGGGATGCAGAGTAGAGTTTGTGAATGCTTAGACACATGGCAGACATGGTGGCAGCCTGGCAGCTGGTCAGGTTTTTCCCTCATGGCTTCTTGGGGAGATCTTTCTCCAGCATGGCTCCACTAAACTTGGCGCAGAAACGCGGTGTGGCCCTCGCGTTGCACCATAATACAGTCCAGTCTGGCACATGTTCCATTCTTGCTCACAACCCACTTCAAAAAGCCTCATAGCAACAAGCATTTTTAAAAGTCTTTTGGCAACAATTCTCATTTTAAAAGGACAGTGGGCAACACTGGGGAGTCAGTGCCCACTGAAGCACTGATCTCATTTTTCCTCTGGTTTTTGGTATTTTTTCTTCTGGTGTTCAGGTTGTGCCAAGGCTTCACTGCCCCGAGGGCAATACAATACGAGACTAAACAAGATGGGTGATAAAGTGGAGCCTGTGGAAACCTGCTCCTAACAATTCCAGTGCAGCTGAGCTCAGGGTTGAAACAAGAAAAAAGCCACTCCTGGAAAAGGCCAGATCTACAAAACAGCAGATGTTTTAGCACTTGTAAGAGGATAAGGTGAAGTGGAAGCTGCTGTGAGGCCTGGGGGAACCCAGAGGGAGGACCTCCCTTCGTGTCTTCTCCACAGAGACGAGCACAGCCAGGGCTAACAAAGCGGCCTCCATCCCAGGACGGGGTCAGGCTGCAACAGGCCAAGGAGCCACGATTGTGCTACTTCTGCACAACCGCTAGCTGAGAGTTGGTCTCTGAGAAGGGACACAATCCTATGCATCCTTTCTGGGGAGTCAGTGCCACTGCATTCACGAGGGTTTACTTTTGAGTATACAGTCTATGCCTAGGTGTGTGTGTGTGTGTGTGTGTGTTAGAGGTCCAATTTTACTATTGCACTGCTAAGCAAAACTCTCTATTTCAGGAGGCAACAGAGAAGACAATGAGGATCTGAGCGAGCCCCATGGAGTGTCGCCGGAAATGAACATGCTTGACGTAGAGAAAATGGCCTTTAGAGACCAAGGTGGATCAGGGGGGCAGGAGGGAAGCCCAGCACCCGTCTGGAAGACCACATCTGGTGTATGTTCTGGTTATGACCTCCCTGAAATCCCAGTCCAACAGGAACATCCTGAAGGGAGAAATAAATCTGATACTCATCGGGGTGAAGATTTCGGTGTCAACCCACTCGATCCAGAAAAGAATAATGGAAAGAGGAAGGAAAAATGCCCTCGGTGTGCAAAGAGCTTCAACAGTAAATCAAGACTTAGAAGACATCAACTAACCCACACAAGGGAAAAACCATATAAATGCTTGGCGTGTGGAAAGAGCTTCAGTGTGAACTCAATCCTGACATTGCATCAAAGAACCCACACAGGGGAGAAACCATATAAACGCATGGAGTGTGGGAAAAGCTTCACTCAGAGCTCAAACCTGACATTGCATCATCAAAGAACCCACACAGGAGAGAAACCATATCAATGCTTGGAGTGTGGAATGAGCTTCAAAGTGATCTCAATGCTGACTAAGCATCAAAGAACCCACACAGGGGAGAAACCCTATCAATGCTTGGAGTGTGGACAGAGCTTCACTGACAACGGAAACCTGAAAGTGCATCAAAGAACACACACAGGGGAGAAACCATATAAATGCTTGGAATGCGGAAAGAGCTTCAGTAGGAACTCAAGCCTGACTGTGCATCAAAGAACCCACACAGGGGAGAAACCCTATCAATGCTTGGAGTGTGGAAAGAGCTTCAGTGCGAGCTCAAGCCTGACTGTGCATCAAAGAACCCACACAGGGGAGAAACCATATACATGCTTGGAATGCGGAAAGAGCTTCAGTGCGAGCTCAATGCTGACTTTGCATCAAAGAACCCACAGAGGTGAGAAACCATATCAATGCATCCAGTGTGGAAAGAGCTTCACTCAGAGCGCAAACCTGATTTTGCATCAAAGAACCCACACAGGGAAGAAACCATATCAATGCTTGGTGTGTGGAAAGAGCTTCAGTCGGAGCACAAAGCTGACTGAACATCATCGAACCCACACAGGGGAGAAACCATATCAATGCTTGGAGTGTGGAAAGAGCTTCAGTCAGAGCTCAAAGCTGACTGTGCATCAAAGGTCCCACACAGGGGAGAAACCATATCAATGCTTGGAGTGTGGAAAGAGCTTCAGTGAGAGAAGACACCTAACTGTGCATCAAAGAACCCACACAGGGGAGAAGCCATATCA
Organism: Plestiodon gilberti rubricaudatus; assembly: GCA_026170595.1. Lineage (NCBI taxonomy): Eukaryota > Metazoa > Chordata > Lepidosauria > Squamata > Scincidae > Plestiodon > Plestiodon gilberti. The sequence continues at coordinate 262,060,645 of JANXHW010000002.1, read as the reverse complement.
ATGCTTGGAGTGTGGAAAGAGCTTCAGTGTGATCTCAAGCCTGACTAGGCATCAAAGAACCCACACAGGAGAGAAAAGCGTTTAAACCATTTACCGTGTATCAGTTGGAGCTTAGATCTGATGGCATAGAGGTGGGCAACCACATAAGTGTTTGAAGTGTGTAAATTTTCTCTCATTTCTTACAGTACATGGATAAATCCACAGAGATGAGGAACCATATTAACGTTTAGGGTTTGGGAGAGCTTCTTCCTCAGCTGAATCCTTAAGATACATCAAAGAGTTTGACGAGTTGCCTGTTGGGAGGGATGGCGGGCTGACAACTGTGTTGATAGCTCTGCATATCGGCAGAGTATGTCTGAGTGGCCTAATTACCACACCCCTTGTACGACGAGATAAACCACATTTCTTCCAGTTGGTCCTGTGCTAGCCCTCCATGGCGGAGGCTCTGAGGTACTAGTTCAGTTTGAGCGAAAGAAAACTCAGACGGACCGTAAGCCAAGCCTCCTCCCACAACTTTGCTCAGGAAAGTGGCACAGAATTGCGTTAAGAACGAAAGAAACAGAGGCTGACAGTTAAGAGTTACAGTTGGCCCTCCCTATCCGTGGGGAATCCATTCCGGACCCCCTCCCCCGCGGATAGTGAGGATCTGTGTAAAGTGAAATCGCTTTAGCATGGATCTGGGGGGTCACTGTATAAAGTTGGGGGAAAAGGCCCAAAGTTGCCGTTTTACCTTGTAAAAGCCAAACCGCTCCATTTTCAGGACTGTAGGGAGTGAAATTGCCCTCCTACAGCCTCTTCCTGGTTGTTTGACTTCCCCTCCCTTCCCCAGACTTGCCCCAGTGCATTTCCCACCTTGGGGAAGGGAGGGGGACGTTGAGCAACCAGGAAGAGGCTTTGTCAGCATGATTTCGCACTGTTACAGCCCTGAAAACGGAGTGGTTTGGCTTTTTAAAGGTAAAATGGCAATTTGGGGGCTTTTTTTTTTTTTTAAACAGGCTTTATAGCATGGAGATGTGCAGGTCCTGGACCTTTACAGAATCAGGATCATTTCCCCCCCATCAATATTTGCTCAATGAATGAATAGTTTTATAACTAAGTATATTCATACAGATCTGTATGGCTTTATGCCAGATAGACGGATGGCTTATGTGATTGGGAGAGTCTTGAATATAATATATACAGTGATTAAGGAGAAACAATGCTGTCGTTGGACGTTCTTAAAGCTATTGACGGGTGGAATAGGAGTATATGTTTCAACTTCTGGGTAAAATGAATATGGGTGATGGATTTGCAAGAACTCTTAATAAGTTGTACGAAGGAGCTTTTGCTAAAGTATTGATCAATGGGCTTGAATCAGGGACATTTAATCTACAGAGAGGGACTAGGCAAGGAGGTGACCCATCCTCTCCTTTAATGCTTTTGAACCACTGGCCTCTAGTATTTGGAATAATGAGAATATACACAGGGCAATCCTGTGTAACCTTGCACCGGTGTAACAGTAGATGCACCGGTGTAAGTGCACTTACACCGGTGCATCTCCTGTTTGTTGCCCAGTGTCCTTTTAAAATGAGAACTGTTGCCAAGAACCTAAACAGGAGACACCATTCCACTCACTGCCATGTGTCCAAGCTCTCACAAGCTCTACTCTGCACCTACTTAGCATTTATATATGCTAAATATGGTCCTGGGAGAAGACAATACAGAGGGCCACCTGAAACGACTTATCCCAGACTCTCCAGGACCTCTGCTGTGTCCCAGGATGGAATCAGCCAACTCCTTAACGAGGGGACCATCAAACCATTACCCTCCTCCCATTTTCCTATTGTTTGTGTGTACTGTAGTTTCACCCAGAGGTGTACTGGATGTCCACTCAAGGTATCCTCCCCCTTTTGCCCATGTGCTTGGTGGCTTATAAAAAGTAGAGACAGCCTGCCAGTCTCTCTCTTGCGTTTTGGACTCTTACTAGTGAGGTCCTGCTCTATCTTGTTCTCCTCCCCCCCTTTGCCCCCCTCTCTCTCTTGCAACCCCCTCCCTTCTCTTTGCATTACTTCTCAGTTAGCCACTCTGGTTCCTGAAGGAACCCAGCGTGTTCAGAACCTTAGAGACATTTTGTTTCTCCCCCTTCTCCTCATGTCCTTCCCCCCTTCTCTCTCTCTCTCTGTCTCCACCCAGTACTGCAATCCCAGGACAATTCTCTAGGACTGGTAAATATCACCCATGTGTACAAATCAAGGAAACCTGCTAAACCTCTGTACTAAACCTCTGTACCTTTCTATATCTAACAGCACAATCCGACTTAACTTTTGTGCCAGTTTAACCAGTGGCGCAGCGAGAACAGGAGGCCCCAGAACGGAAAAGGGATTGAAATCCCCTCCAAAAGAGCAATTCAAAGGGGATTTGAATCCCTTTTCCGTTCTGGGGCCTCCCGTTCTTGCTGCGCCACTGGTTAAACCGGCAGGAATTTTAAGTCGGATTGCACAGTATGTTTCCTAGCTCTGTATATTGTGTGTGATGGGTTTTGTGTATATATGTATGACTGAACTATCTAGTAAATATTGAAAGCAAGCACGTGTGTCCTCAAGCTTATTTAAAATGGAATTCTGGGGCTGGACTCTGGTATAGTTGGTCTAAAGATCCTTGCTCATAAACCAATTGCCATATTTAAAAGCTATTCCCATAATAATATTTGGCAGTTTTGGTAACATGTTACACAGGATTGCGCTGTAAGGGAGTAACAGTTAAGAATAGGCAACATAAAATTAATTTACCATATTGTCCCGAGTATAAGATGCACCTGATAAGACACACCCTTAAAGTTTGGTGCTATTAATTTTTTTAATAATTTAATTAATTTGGTGTGATTAAATTTATGCCAGTGATTTAACAAATAGTGCAATCCTGTGCATGTCTACTCAGAAGCAAGTCCCACTGTTCTCAATGGGGCTTACTCTCAGGAAAGTGTGCACAGCCTAAACCATTCATTGGTAGCTGTATTTTGAAAGTCCTTCCCTGGCTCTCCACTCCGCCCCTTTCACTTCTCTCTCTGTTTCTATTGGTTTGCAGCTGGGGTGCAAGAGCAGGAACTCCTAAAACTGCTTTCTCAGTGGCCCTTTTCCCTGACTTCTTCGGATGCACCAAATTCACTTCTCTCTCTGTTTCTATTGGTTTGCAGCTGGGGTGCAAGAGCAGGAACTCCTAAAACTGCTTTCTCAGTGGCCCTTTTCCCTGACTTCTTCGGATGCACCAAATACACTCTGCAACAACAACAACAACAACAACCATACAACAGGAACACAGTACAGTATTTCTGGACAAAGAAACAAAATTCTTTGTATGCAATGTATCTATTTTCTTTTATAATAAAATGGTGGTCTTTAAGTGAGGTCTCCTCTCTCTTTCTGTCTCTTTGTGGAGGGAAGGGGATTCTCTGCATTACGCTCATCAGTTTTCCAGTCTAAAGATCCGTCTGCCAAACAGAGCTATGTGCTTCAAAGTGGCTGCATTCTCTCTCTGAATCTAATAGTAATGGCCTCGCTCCCCCCCCCCTTTCAGGAGAGAGACATATAGTACTAATCCCATTTGTCAGTTCCCACTCAGTCACTGGCAACTCTCCTGATAGATTTACCAGATTTTCCGGGACCCTGAGGGGGGTGGAAGTGACATCACAGGGGTGTGGTCAGCTGGACACCCCATGTGACATCACAGGGGGCTGAAAAATCTCAGGAAAAGCAACATATTTAAATCAATGAATATTTATATATTAAAATATTTTTATTTTTATTGATTTTTCTGTTCACTGGGCGCCTCTGAGGACGTACAGAGTGCCTTTGCCCTGATGAATGTCTTTTGATTGCCCCCATGAGTCATGGCTGCCCCATAGAAAATTGACACAGTGTGAAGTGGCTCCAGATAGATAGTGACAAGGAAGTGCCTTGTCAAGAACAAACAAAAGGGGGGGGGGGGGAGAGAGAGAGAGAGAGAGAGAGAGAGAGAGAGAGAGAGAGAGAGAGAGAAACTACACCTCGGCTCGTCTCCTTTTCCTGTCAAGAACAAGGGGGGGGGGGGGAGAAGCTGACCCCAGCAATGTCCCGGCTACTGCCGGGTGCAGGACGAGACGAGGGGGGGGCACAAAATGACTTGGCTCTGCAACAGCCACTTCTGCTGCTGCCTCCTCACTGCTAGGGCTGCCCACCCACGCCCTTCTTTCCCGTGCCTTGCAGCTGCTTGGCAGGCAGGCAGCAACACAACAGATGAAGCCTCCGTGTCACCGGGCGTCTTTAGGCTGGGAAATGTGGCAAGGGGGGGGGGCTGCCTGGCAAGGGGCAAAACAAGCAAAACGGGCTCCCGGCCGCTTCGTTGTCGGGCAACTTAGGGGAGCAGCTGGCCAGGCAGACAGGCAGCCCGTCGTTCCCGCCTTCCTCCACCTGCCGCTTCCTCCGGCACCAGCCTCGATCCCCCTCCTCAGCCCCGCAAGTCAGAGGGGAAGGAAGGCGGGGGGCGCGCAAGGCTGAAGCACACCGGGGGGGGGGGCGTCTTTTGCTGGAGTCTCTCCTCTCAGCCGCTCCCCCCCCAACACACACACACGCCAGGTCTCGGGGGGGGGGCAGGACCCCAGCCAGACCAGGCCGAACACGCAGCACTGTCAGCTTTCCTACTGACCCGCCGCCGCCGCCACACCTCCGCCTTGTCTGCATTCGGGCGCCATTTGTCAGCCCACATCCAGCGCTCAGTCAGACGCCCGTTTAGAAGACCGTCCACTGCCTCCCCAGGGTCAGAGGACAGACTGAGGTGGCCTTGGAAGTCATGGGCATATCGATGACACCCCAACTCAACTCCCCTGGAAGCTCACTTGGGGACCCCAAAGGTCAGGAAGTCAAAGAGATGCCCCCCCCCCGCACGACCCTCCTAGGAGGTCCAGCGCCACTGCAATGCGGTGCCCCCCCCCACTCCCAACGCACTCCCCCTTCTAGTCCCTGCCACAGGCCATCCACTGCTGGACAATGATGTGCCTCTCCTCCAAAATGGGGGTGCGTCTGGGACTCAAAGTGTATCTCAAAGTATGAAAGTACTGTAGCTAAAGCTTTCTATGTGTGTCTCTCAGACCTCGTTCTCAGTGCTAGACGTACTTCTGGGTTCAGGAGGAGACACGCCTCAGTCAACGCACGCTGGAAACAGGCATGTCAGGGAGAAAGGTTTGGGTCCAGCCCCCTTTGTGGCATGATAGAAGATTTTGTGTGCGCGTGAGTAATATGAAGAGCAGGGCATTCATTCCCATGCCCTCTTTCTGAAGTGGTATAGCCCTGACCTAGGTTTACTGCCTCCGCAAGAACCAGGTTTTTGCATGGATGGGCTTTGTGCCAGGGCTATACCACTTCAGAGGGACAACATGTGAATGAATGCCCCTCTCTTCATACACACTTGCACTCTGGCACAACAGGAAGCCAATGTCCAGAGTTGCCACCTTCATAACAGCAGAGAACCTGTGGCTGAACGACAGGCAGAGATTCAACAGGTCAAGCATTCCTTCATTGTTGCCATTTTTCAAGTTTTGACAGTATGCAAGAGGCTTTACTGAGCTTCATATGCGAAAAGGAAAGTGTAACATCCGGCAGGTGAGGTAAACATACAGAAGGGGGTGGAAGAAAGAAAATGCATCAATACACCTTGAGACTCTGGACAAAGATTACGACAGATCTGCAGCCTGACTGATTTCTTGGCTGCTTGCCTGCTTCGGGAAGGCCAGGAACTGACTTGCCTGTCAGCCACCCTGATGGTGGGTTTACTTCTTCCTCTTGTCCCAGATCAAACCTTGCAGTCTTCACTTCTCCTCTTGCAGGTCCTCCTCTTACAGGTGGGGTTACCTATCTGGGATCCAAGACTTCATGCCAGAAAGAATTTCCTTTCCTTTCGTTTGTAACCAGTAAAGAACTGATCAGTTTTCTTACCAGAGAACAAAACAGGTCCCTGCTGCCCTCGAGAACCGCACAGTCTAAAATCGATAGCGAGGGAGGGAGAGACAAGGGGAGAAGATTTGGGACTAATGATGAGATGCATTCTTGAGCCTGCTCTGGCGACAGCTAGAGAAACAAAACGGAGGCAGTTCTGGACCAGCATGACTAAAATGAGGGGGGGGGGGAGGAAGGTCAAGGAAATTCTGTGCTGGGCAGAGCGGCACCTTTTGCATTTCTGTCTGTCAAGTAGCAGCTGTTAAAGTCACAGCAGCAGCCCTGCTTGAAAGAGACGTGGGGCAAGCCTTAGCATTGGTTCTCTGTTTTCTTCCGCAAAGGGTTAAGTAGACTGAGGCTTGACTCCTAGAGAGGTCTTGGTGGGAAGGATGTCATCCGAGACAATCGCTTCCTGCGCGGCTCAGCCCTGGAAAATACGAGTTGTTTGGTGATCGGAGGGAGTGAGAGCAAAGGGGCGCTTTGTGGCTGGTTTCTGAGAGGGGATCTGGTGAGTGTCAGTGACCGACCAGCTGTGGGGTCATTGTATGTGGGGGGTGGAATTGCCAGAAAGGACTTTGAGAAACGCAGTTGCAGAAAGACTCTCCGTCGGTCCCCTCCCCCAGCAGCAGTGCGGTGCAGTAACGGGGGGACGTGACGGGACGGGGCGTACCAGGTGCAAATTCTTGCGATCATTAATTTGTGTTGGGCAGGTGACACTACCTTCAATTCCTGGCAAACTACCATCAATTCCTGGCAAATAGAAGGGACAGAAATGGAAGCAGTAACAGATTTTACTTTTCTGGGTTCCAAGATCACTGCAGACGGAGACAGCAGCCATGAAATTAAAAGACGCTTACTCCTTGGAAGGAAAGCTATGGCAAACTTAGACAGCATAATAAAAAGCAGAGATATCACCATGCCAACAAAAGTTCGTATAGTCAGGGCGATGGTGTTCCCAGTAGCAATGTATGGTTGCGAGTGTTGGACCATAAGGAAGGCTGAGCGCCGAAGAATAGATGCTTTTGAACTGTGGTGCTGGAGAAGACTCCTGAGAGTCCCTTGGACTGCTAGGAGATCAAATCAGTCAATTCTAAATGAAATCAACCCTGACTGTTCCCTGGAAGGACAGGTACTGAGGCTGAAACTCAAATATTTTGGCCACCTAATGCGAAGAGACTCTGATGCTGGGAAAGATTGAAGGCAAAAGGAGAAGGGGAAGGCCAAGGATGAGATGGTTAGACAGCATCACCGATGCAACAAACATGAAAATGAGCTAACTCAGGAAGATAGTGGAGGACAGGAAGGCCTGGCGGGATGTGGTTCATGGGATCACGAAGGGTCGGACACGACTTAACGACTGAACAACAACAAGGTGACACTAAAATATATCTGTGTCTGTACTGTACCACTTCAGACAGTAGGCAGGGCTCACGTTAATTGCATGATCGTCCATGCAAATTTAAGATCCCTGCACATAGAATTCTAGCATGTCAGAAATCTCACATGACCACTGTGAGTCCCCTGAAGAAAGGGTTACGGTTGTGGCAGACAAACATTTGCTGGATACCTGTATTGTAGAGGTTAAAAAAAAAAGTTGTGGTTTTTTTTAACACATCCCATGTTTGAGGATACAACAAAGAGCTATTATTACAACAAAAAGTCTATTATTATTTATTGAATTTCTATCCTGCCTCTCTCCCAGTATACACTGCTAGGAGCTCCTGAGAAGGAAGGTGGAATATCATCATAATAAATAAATAAGTAAACAAACATGCTGTCCTTCAGGCGTAGACGTATGGGTCCCTAGATTCTCTTTGGTTTTTTGAGAATGGTCTCGTTTTACACAGACAGGAGCCAGTCCCATGAAGAATGTCAGTTTTGGGCACTGTGTGATAGTATCATCATTCTGGATAGTGATGCTAATATTTTAAGCAAGCACATTGTTTTTTTCCTTAAAGAACTAACGGTTTTCCGTCGACTAATGAGGAAAATGGCTGTGGATACAGGAGGTGTTTCTGCCTTGAGTTTTCAGCTGCAAGGACAGAAAATGGAGGAGGAGCCCAATCCAATGTGCCCAGAGAACGGAGCAGGACCAGACCCTCACGCCAACCCTGCTGGGGGATGCTGGGAAAGGATTTCCCCACAACAGGGGGTCTGGGAAGCACAGGAGGGGGGGTTGCGGCAGCAGCAGCAGTGTTGGGAGGCCCAGTGGCAGGAGTTCCTGGAGAATATGGAGTCTGCAGAAGAACGGAGAGACCCACAGGTGCTGGAGCCAGTCGGAGTCGCCAAGGTCCAGGCTGCTTGCAGGGAAGTGAAGGAAGAGACCCTGGGTGAGGAGTCCAGCAGCCCGGAGAGGTGGCGCCAGCGCTTCCGGCGGTTTGGCTTCCAAGAGGCCAAGGAGCCCCGCCACGTTTGCACCCAGCTCTGGGAACTCTGTCATCGGTGGCTGAAGCCCGAGAGACACAGCAAGAAGCAGATCCTGGAGCTGGTGACCCTGGAGCAGTTTCTGGCCCTCCTGCCCCCGGAAATGCAGGGCTGGGTCAGGGCAGGTGGGCCGGAGAGCTGCAGCCAGGCGGTGGCCCTGACAGAGGAGTTCCTGCGGAGGCAGCAAGAGGTGACGAGGCAGCAGGCACAGGGGGAGGAATTGGAGGTTGGACGTTCCTGCGAGCGGAGAGTACGTTTTATTTTAAACATTGTTATCCTGCCTTTCTGCTCCCAATGGGGAGAACGAAGGTTTAAAAATGGGATGAGGAAAAAGTCAGAGAAAGCAGGGAGGAGGGGAGCCTATCGAATTTCTCGGGACTGGGAATTCCGCATCGTGGCTGGGTGCCACAACAGAAAAGGCCCTCTCTCTTGTTCCCACGAAAACAAAACTCTGACGGTTGTGGGACACACCTCTTGGCCTCCTCAGATGACCTTGGGATGGGCAATTGCATAACAGGGAGAGGTGGTCCTTCTGGTCCTTGGGTCCTTTAGGGCTTTCAAGGTCATGACCAGCACCTTGCAGTGTATTCCGAAATGAACCGGTAGCCAGAGCAGCTGGCATAGCACTGGTGTCACCCGGTGAAATTGACTGGTGCTGCCTAAATGCCAGCTGTAGCACCAGGGCAGCCCAAGGCGTTCATGATGCCTGGGGTCAGGGGCGTCGCCGGAGCACGGCGGGAAGGGCGGAGCGCCTGGGGGCGACGCGCGCAAAGGGTGACATGCGCACCCGCGCGTCGCCTCCCGCTCCAGGAGGAGGCCTCAGAGCGTCCGCCCTCGGCGGATCTCCAAGGTCTTCTGAGGGAGGCCCGATGCGCAATGTCATATTTATCAGGTTTTCGCGCATGCGCAGAACGCTTGAGGGCAAATTTGCCCTCAGAAACGTACTGCGCATGCACAAAAACCTTATAAATATGACATCATGCATCGGGCCTCCCTCAGAAGGCCTTGGAGCTCGGCCGAGGGTGGACACTAGGAGGTCTCCTCCTGCCGAAGACAGTCTGCCGGCGAGGAAGTCTCTGGAGCTGGCAGCAGCAGAGCCTCCGCTGCTGCTGGCTCCGGAGACAACCTCGCCGGCCGGCTGTCATGCAGCACGGGGGTCATTAGGGTGGCGCGCACGCCCTCGCACAGGGCGGTGCGCGCCCTAGTGACTCCGCTGCCTGGGGTGGCATGTCGAATGATGCCCTCTTTCTACCCAAGGATGTGCCAGCCTCTGCTCCTCCCACTCCCCTAATTGCCCCCCAAATGCGGCCCCCTCCCCGAGGAGGTGCACTCAGCCCGGAAACACTTTGTTAGTTTGTGGCCGGAAACAGCAGCTGGAGTGATGATATTTTACGTTTTGTCATCTGTGCTTTTTTGTGATCTTGGTTTTATTTTTGTATACTGTTGTCGTGTCCCAAATGTTGCACCCCAAACTTTACTCCTGGGGGAGCAAACTACTATTCTCTTTAATTAACTCCCATGTCCACCTTAGGCAAAGTTAGCTCCTTTTCCCTAATTGCAATTGTGTGTCAAAGAAAACACTGAACTCCAAGGCAACTATTTACAAGATTTATTACTTTCCCAGCAATAAATGTCCATTAGCCCTTCCCGGGCAGATAAGATTCTACTTAGCTAACGAGGGTCTGTTTCCATAAAGAAGTCCAGCTCGTCGCTTCACGGCAGTAGAATCTCCTTGTTGCCTTTATCCCATCCAGCCAAGAGTCTTGTAGCACAAAGTCCAATCAATCCTGGTCTCTCCCACTTTCCAGTCAGGCAGAGTGACTCCCAATACCAGTCAATCCAGGTGGGTAGTCCATCCAGGTGAGCAGTCAGTCTGGCAGAGTATCCCCGTCTGGGGCAGAGTCGTCGTCGTCGTCGTCGTCGCTCGGCAGTCTGGCAGCATGTCCCCGTGGCGAGCTGGCGAGGCTCTTTCCTGCTCCAACTGCTGCTGCTTTTATACTGTTAGTCCCTATCAACTCTTTACTGGCTACAGCTGTGGGTTTCGAAGCACTGCCCTCATTATTGCCCACAGCTGTGAGAGTTCCAATCAATGCTGATTGAGTGCAGCTGCGAGCCACACCCACTGCATTCAAAGTCCCAGCTTCATCTCAATTAACAGCAACACCTGTGGGCCACACCCAATTGCTTGCAGGTGTGCTTCCACCCACACAATCCTGGGTGGTAACCCTTTGTGTCCCAGTCCTGTCAAACAGGCAATCCTTTAACCCCTTCCTTCCCGGACCTGTCAAAACAGGGGACCACTGCTAACACCACTAACTCCTCGCCAATCTTCCGCGATTTCCACTACAACTGTAAATCGCTGTATTGTATACAAACCTATATGAATTAATTCTGAAAAGCTATGTAAGCACTAAGTATAATTATAAGCTCTGTGTGTGTGTGTGTGTGTGTGTGTGTGTGTGTGTGTGTGTGTGTGTGTGTGTGTGTGTGTGTGTGTGTGAATACTAGTGTATTCAGAAATATTTCAGATCAGAAATACACCGTCAGCTTAAGGGAGGAGAGAGAGCGAGAGCGCGCCTGAACCTCTCGCAACCTGTCTCTTTCTTCGTCCCTTTCCTGGATCAGCACCTTGAATTAAGTCCTCTTTGTTGCTCTGTTTCAGGTTCAGGAGCCTCTGAGGAAGGGGACCGTCACCTTCTCCAGAACGGAGGACGCACTTTCAGACCCCTGGCCAGGATCACGCTTGCCGGCTATCAAACAGGAGGGTGATGATGGAGCCCCCCGTTCCTTGGGTAAGGGGTCTTCCCGTCCCATCACATCCCAAGGGTCTGAAGCCGTCTTCTGCCATAGAAACCTGCCCTTTCATCTGCTGAAGCTCTGCTTCGCTGCCGCCATCTTGGGCTGGATTTGGAAGGGGAGTTGGGGGGGAACCACGTCCTCTTTTTCACCACTGCCCGAGTTCAAAGCAGCCGCAATGCCTCTTTTGATGGCTGCCATAATCCCCCCCCCCCGCACAAGCCCCCTCTGCGTGATGCTGCATCATGAGGTTGTGTCAGACAGACTGGCCTTCTGGGGGGGAAATTGAGGGTGCCGGCTGGTGACCACCTTGAAGATGAAAAGCCGCCATTAGACGTAATGCTTCAATTCGGCCTGATATCAATTTCAAAATATTAAATAAATAGAGCACTCTGCAAGAGGGATGGCCAACATTTCTGTTCTTGAGGACTGCGTGGCTCCCTAGATGGGCGTCCAAAAGGCCCTTTTGCTTCACATTCTCTCCTGATCCTTCTGTTTGCAGCATCAGCCATGTCCCTGTGTTCTGGGTTCGAGTGTCTCCGCGTCATGCTACAGGGGCCAGACAGGATCCGGATGCTGCTGGTGTAGCGTCCTCCTGGTGGGCCATCAGTCTCGCTGTCTGAGCTGACCAAGGGGATCTCGGCGGTGGCATTGGAGTCTCCATGCGATTAGGTGCTGGAGGACTTCGGCTGCGCGGCAAAAAACCACCAAAAGTGGTGTTTTTCTGCCACTTTTAGGGGCGGGTGCACTCCGTCTCAGAGTCCGTCCTGGACTCCTACTCACTCCGTTCACGGCTGGGTCCGGAATGACTAGAACACTTCGGCAGCTCTGCCCCGCACCTTCTTGTCTCGTCTTCCCACATGCAGATTGCGCACTGGTACAACGGTACGTACTTCGCATGTGCGTCAGTCTCTATATCCACGCATGTGCGAAGTACGTAACAGTGTGCAATGCGCATGCAGGAAGAGGAAGACGAGACAAGAAGGTGTGGGGCAGAGCTGCCGAAGTGTTCTAGTCATTCCGGGCCTGGCCGCTGTGGCAAATGGAGTGAGCACTCGTCCCGGCAGGAGTCCAGTACGGAGTGCACCCCCTTTAATGTGGCAGAAAGAACCATGGGGGGGGGGGTGTGCTTTTAAAAAACAGCTTTTTGCCATGGCATCGCTGAATTCGGAAATGGCGGTGCTGCGGCAAAAAAAAACACCCTCTGGTTTTTAGGATGCTTTTAGGGGGGGGTGCACTCTGTTAGGCCGCTTTTAGTCCGTTTCCAGTGGGTGCGCTGCAAACTGCCTAAAAGCGGTTAAAAAACTGCTTTTATTGCCGTGGCCGCAGCCGAATCCAGCGGCAGATTGGCACCCTCCTGCTGTGTGTCACCCCCGACGCCCGGGGGCCCAATTCTCCCCCCGACGACGCCACTGCCGAGAGAGACACACAGTCAGAACAGAGTCAGCAAGAATGATGGGAAGAAATTAAGGTTTTGATTCAATATGCCTTTATATCTCTTCATATTCACAGTCTGCATATAAAACAATATAGTCATACATAGAAAACACAATATTATACAGAGTTAATCCTCGTTCTGTTAAGTAAGAGAAAATAGTGCCAATGTTCTGCATGTTTGCCAGAGATAATCGATATATTTAAAAGCAAATGTTTTGACTGACTGACCCATCATCACCGTCCAGCCCAAACCGCTGGACCTAGAAACATGAAATTCGGGGCGTACCTTCCTTCCAGGCACCAACTAAGAAGGGATTTCTAAAATTCGACCCCTGCAAGCAATCCAATTCATTTTTAGAAATTCAACCTGAATGCTGCAAACCTATTCCTAATAATCTGGGAGTAAGCCCCATTGAGTATAACAGGACTTCGTTCTGAGTAGACATGCATAGGATTGGGCTCACAATGTGTTTTCACGGATTCGTCAGGATCTCTTAGGCCCGATGAGATATCGACTTTGTTTTTGCTTACAAAGGTTACTCATACAAATGCTTAAAAACATATTTCAGGATTTTGCCCTAATCATCCCCTAAAGGGGTGAATCTAGATTCGGGGGTCCATTATAGAACCCTTTGTATCTCCAGCGTTTGTGGAGTTCTAACATTCTTTTTTGGCATATGGGTGTCTTTTTAAAATGATTAGGAACTGTTTAACATTTTTTTCAATTTCACCCCTAAAGGGGTGTTTTTTATTCGATTGAGGACTTTTCTGTGAATAATGATTTGTTCTTAGGACCTGGTTCAGAATATCTCTACCTACCCATCCTGCACGCAACCTGCCACACGGTGGGGTCAGGCAATGCTTGACCCCCAACCGCCCCACAACCAGCTAGAAGGCTCAAATGTCATTGCTGCAGGTCCCTGAGTAAAATGTCGGCAGCAGCCAGGGAGAGGTGGACACCATTGCGCCTAAACAGGGCTGGCAAAGTATAAACAATACCAGGGTGAGCGATAGTCGCTCCACCCTGTGCATTGAAGACCTTCCTCATGTAAATGTTCACCTTGTGCCAAGCTATGTCAACATGGCGCAGGTGAAATGCCCCACGTCAAACTCTGCGTGGCAGCGTGTCGGACCAGAGGATTAGAATCCCCGGGATCCAACCCCTGACTATGGCGATAATCCAACCCCTGACTATGGCGATAATCCAACCCCTGACTATGGTGACCTGCAGCCTCAAGGACAAGAAAGTCCCCTCAGTCTTGCCCCGCCTCAGAACACATTGCTGTCAGAGGGCTGCCAGCATTTTCTCGCCTCTTCCCAGCACAGAGGGGGGGTAGCAAGGCAAGCGGGGGCGGTGCGTGATGTGCTACCCCCATTTTTTCCTGAGGTATTTTTTGTGTCCCCCAAACTTGATGATATTTAACTTTCCTTTCAACTCCCGACTGTCACTTTTTAACTTGTCACTTTTCATTGGCTAGCTAGAAGCTTCCTTCCTTCTATCTGAACTAATTCTCTTCAGAACGGTTAGTAATATTCCACAGCTATTACATAGCTCATCATTTCTATTGGGGTTGGTGCTCTGGCGAGTCGGGTAGCAGGGTGGCCAAGGCAAACCCAGCTTCAAGGGTTGAGGGTGAAGAATTGGTCTCCAGCCCGGCAAAGGGATGTAAGGACCTTACCTGGCTTGCAGAGAATCCGCTGTTTAGTAGGCCTCAGAATTCCTCAGGGGAGGGGGTTCGATTCACCCTCTCCCTCCTCCCTGTCAGGTCTTACAAGAGGTCCTGGGCTCAACCCTAAGGGCAGGTAAGAGCCAACCTCCAGCCTTCCTTCATCATCAGCCGTCTCAGCCTTTATAGTTCTGGATGCCTTCTTACCCCTCCCTTCCCCTTCCTGGTCCTTGAGGTCCCGCCATGGCTCCTCCCGAGTAGACCTTGGTCCCTCCTCCCGGGTAGACCTATGTCCCTCCCAAGTAGACCTCGATCCCTCCTCCCGAATAGACCTAGGTCTCACTTCTGGCTTCCCTGATCCTGTTACCCTCCTGTTGGGTCTTTCCCACACTCTCCCTGGGGGACTTGCCCCTACAAGGGCGTGCCCCCTAGACTCCTACGACAAGCACGGGAGACTAGTGGGTTTCCAGTCACCCCTTCGTTGACCTCACCCCACCCGGGCCCCGCCCCTTGGAGGCACATTCCGGCTGCCTTGGTTTGGGCGACGAGAGGGGCCACTGTGGTGGAGGGTGTTGCTTGGGCTGCCGGCCACGAGACCACCCCGGGAGGCCAGAGTCCTTCAATGGACGGGATGGGGCCTCCTGCTGGGGCACTAGGAGGCATCCACCTGATTTCCTCTGGGGTTGGGTTGGGGTTGGATGCTTCCCCTGCTAAGGCACAGCCGTTGGTGACTTCAGGGTGGTTGGTGTTGGAGGTCATGGACGGATCCCCGGCTAAGCCAGGTGTACGTACGGGCAGGCCCAGACAATGTGACTGAGCATTTATGTAATTAGCTTGCGTTAAATTTGGCACCAACTCCAAAAAGTTTAAATTCATGTATTTAGGAAAGGATTATTTTACACTTTTTAGTGCGTTTGGTTTTTAAGTCGGTATAGCCATTGAGTTTTTAAACGTTAATGGGGAGATGGTGCCTCACACTATTGTCCCCATCAAATAAGATGGAGCCTGCCTGTTTTGGTCCCTCTCCTATCTCATGTATGACACTCACCTCATGGCTAGGGAGGTGCGTGAGCTAATCGTGAGGCACATGGTGGACAACTGGGAGGAGTTCTCCATCATGGGGTAGTTGTCTGCATTGAAATGGTTCATTGCAATCAGAGGAAAGTTTATTGCAGTCAAAATAGGTCCTCATGACTAGGGAGGTGCGTGAGTAGTGGAAGTTACTGTGAGGCCTGGGGGAACCCAGAGGGAGGCCCCCCTTTGGGTCTTCTCCACAGAGACTATCCGCCAGGGCTAACAAAGCGGCCTCCATCCCAGGACGGGGTCAGGTTGAAAAGGCAAGGAGTCGTTCTGCGACTGCGCAAACTGTGGAAGACTAACGCAGGCACAGAACGTCGATTGGAAACTCCGTCGTTCTGCGCTTGCGTAAGTCTTCCACAGTTCGCGCAGGCGCAGAACGACGGAGTTTCCAATTGACGTTCTGCGCCTGCACGAGTCGACGGAGTTCCGCAGTTCACGCCTCTTGTTTCAAGTTGCTTGGATAAGCTTCCGAATAGGCTCCAATACCACAAGCTAAGTGGAAAAAAGCATACACACAGGCACATACCACAGGCACAGGCACATACCACTAAAAAAAAACCGGAAACACTAACAAAACAGAAAAAAAGGGAAAAAAATTAAGGGGTCCGCGCCCCACCCCCCCAGCCACAGCGCCTGGGGCCCTGGGCCGCAACGCCTCTGCCTGGGGAGGCAGTGCCACTGTATCCATGAGGGTTTACTTTTGAGTGTAGTACAGTCTATGCCTAGGTGCATGTGTGTGTTAGAGGTCCAATTCTACTATTGCGCTGCTAAGCAAGACTCTCTATTTCAGGAGGCAACAGAGAAGACAATGAGGATCTGAGCGAGCCCCATGGAGTGTCGCCGGAAATGAATATGCTTGACGCAGAGGAAATGGCCTTTAGAGACCAAAGCGGATCAGGGGGGCAGGAGGGAAGCCCAGCACACGTCTGGAAGACCACATCTGGTGTACGTGCTGGTTATGACCTCCCTGAAATCCCAGTCCAACAGGAATATCCTGAAGGGAGAAGTAAATCTGATATTAATCGGGGTGAAGATTTTGGTGTCAACCCACTCGATCCAGAAAAGGATAATGGAAACGGGAATGAAAAATGCCCTCAGTGCGCAAAGAGCTTTAACAGCAAATCAAGACTTAGAAGACATCAACTAACCCACACAAGGGAAAAACCGTATAAATGCTTGGAGTGTGGAAAGAGCTTCACTAACAGCGGAAGCCTGAATGTGCATCAAAGAACCCACACAGGGGAGAAACCATATACATGCTTGGAGTGTGGAAAGAGTTTCAGTGACAGCTCAAGCCTGAATGTACATCAGAGAACCCACACAGGGGAGAAACCATATAAATGCTTGGAGTGTGGAAAGAGCTTCAGTGTGAGCTCAAGCCTGACTTATCATCAAAGAACCCACACAGGGGAGAAACCATATAAATGCTTGGAGTGTGGAAAGAGTTTCAGCCAGAGCGCACACCTGGCTGTGCATCAAAGAACACACACAGGGGAGAAACCATATACATGCTTGGAGTGTGGAAGAAGCTTCAGTCAAAGCTCAATCCTGACTTTGCATCAAAGAACCCACACAGGGGAGAAACCGTATAAATGCTTGGAGTGTGGAAAGAGCTTCAGTCAGAGCTCAATCCTGACTTTGCATCATCAAAGAACCCACACAGGGGAGAAACTGTATCAATGCTTGGAGTGTGGAAAGAGGTTCACTAACAGCGGAAGCCTGAATGTGCATCAAAGAACCCACACCGGGGAGAAACCATATAAATGCTTGGAGTGTGGAAAGAGCTTCAGTGACAGCTCAAGCCTGAATGTACATCAAAGAACCCACACAGGGGAGAAACCATATAAATGCTTGGAGTGTGGAAAGAGCTTCAGTGGGAGCTCAAGCCTGACTAATCATCAAAGAACCCACACAGGGGAGAAACCATATAAATGCTTGGAGTGTGGAAAGAGTTTCAGCCAGAGCGCACACCTGGCTGTGCATCAAAGAACACACACAGGTGAGAAACCATATACATGCTTGGAGTGTGGAAGGAGCTTCAGTCAAAGATCAATCCTGACTTTGCATCATCAAAGAACCCACACAGGGAGAAACGGTATCAATGCTTGGAGTGTGGAAAGAGGTTCAGTCAGAGCTCAAGCCTGACTAAGCGTCAAAGAACCAACACAGGAGAGAAACTTGTTTAAGCCAGGGGTTCTCAACCTGTGGTACGGGTACCCCTAGGGGTACACGGACCTCTTGCTGGGGGTACGCCAAGCCCTGCCCCTTATCTGCTCCTTCAGCAGCTAATTAAGTGTTAACATGGATTTTAAATTGTAATTATTTTCGGAGCTCTTCTGTCTCTCTGATTTTGGTTTTGGGCTTATTTTTGTACTTTGGAAAATGTACTTTGTTGGGGTGGGGAAGGTGGAGCTGATTTTGGGAATTGTGACTTGGAGGAAAAAAATCCTTGCCCCCCCCTCTCTCTCTCACGCACAGACAAATAAGACATTTTTCACATTTAAAATTGTTTTAGTACTTCTTTATTTAATGATTAATTACGTAATTAATTGATTAATCCAATTAATTAGCAGTTAATTTGCAGGGGGTACTTCAGAAAATTGGACCGTGATAGGGGGTATCCGGGCCTCCAATGGTTGTGAACCCCTGGTTTAAGCCATTTACCATGTATCAGTTGATCAGTTGGGAGCTGAGATCTGACTCACTTGCGTCGCTCAAGGTGGGGCAAAAAGCTACGTTCTGCAGCTTTCTGCAGTTGCTTTCTCTCCGCTGATGGGCTCCTACTACGAGGGGGCGGGGCTCCTTGTGCAGGAGAGTAACGGTGGGGTGGAAAGCTGCAGAACTTAGCTTTCCGCCCCACCTCCAGTCCATAGAGGTGGGCATCCACATAGATGTTTGAAGTGTGTAAACATTTCTCTCATTTCTTACTGTATATGTACAAATCCACACAGATGAGGGACCATATGAATGTTTAGGGTTTGAGACAGCTTCTTCCTCAACTTAAATCTTAACTGTGCAATCCTCCCCAAGTCCTAGAGCGGTAAAGCGCACGCTCCACCGCCCTAAGTCGTTGCAAACGTGCCGTAAAGTACATTTGCGAGGACTCAGGAGTAAGGCCGCCGGCGCAGAGGCCAGCAGCCCTCATTCCGCCTCCTCTGGAACCCGCACCTGCCGATTAGAGTAAGTCCTGCACCTCCTGCACCGGTCTGTGCAGGGCGGGGGGGGGGGGGGAAGACGGGAAGGGGCATTCAAATTAGCTGCCCAAAAAATTGAAAGTGTTTTGGTGGTTGAGATCTGCAGATGAGATCTGCCCTGGAGCTCTCTCTCTTTTTTCCCTTTTCCGCTGGGGTGAACAACATCCCACTTCCCTTATAATTGGAAAAGCCTTATCATTGATTTATTAGCTGGTGATTGCTGGAGGTGGGGCAGAGGTTGCTTAAAGAGAGAAGAATATGAAGATCGGCATTATCCCCTCTTCCCTGTAGCTCTTAAAGCTCCATATATTCCGTTTCAACTTGCATGAATATAACTGTTTTCAGATGTATCTTTCAGCAGAATCAAAATCAGTTTAGGTTGGAACTGACAGGAGGCGTCAGAGTGTGTGTGTGTGTGTGTGTGTGTGTGTGTGTGTGTGTGTGTGTGTGAGAGAGAGAGAGAGAGAGAGAGAGAGAGAGAGAGGTGGTGGTGGTGTTTTTTTTGTTCTCAAGCTGCTAGAAAGTGTTTCTGAAATTAACAGTTCTAGATGGAACAAAGCAGAGGAAAGCAGAATGATGTTGGAGATTGTAGGGATGTTACAAT
The DNA here is from genome assembly GCA_026170595.1 of Plestiodon gilberti rubricaudatus. Taxonomy (NCBI): domain Eukaryota; kingdom Metazoa; phylum Chordata; class Lepidosauria; order Squamata; family Scincidae; genus Plestiodon; species Plestiodon gilberti. Next base: position 262,041,498 of record JANXHW010000002.1, on the reverse strand, counting down.
CTAAAGATCCGTCTGCCAAACAGAGCTGTGTGCTTCAAAGTGGCTGCATTCTCTCTCTGAATCTAATAGTAATGGCCTCGCTCCCCCCCCCCCCCTTTCAGGAGAGAGACATATAGTACTAATCCCATTTGTCAGTTCCCACTCAGTCACTGGCAACTCTCCTGATAGGTTTACCAGATTTCCCGGGACCCCGGGGGGGGGGGGGCGGAAGTGACATCAGGGGGCGTGGTCATCCGGCACAACCAGAAGTGATGTCACAAAGGGCGTGGCTAGCTGGACAACCCCCTGTGACATCACAGGGGCCAGGAAATCTCAGAAAAAGCAACATATTTAAATAATAAATATATTAAAATATTTTTATTTTTATTGATTTTTCTGTTCACTGGGCGCCTCTGAGGACGTACAGAGTGCCTTTGCCCTGATGAATGTCTTTTGATTGCCCCCATGAGTCATGGCTGCCCCATAGAAAATTGACACAGTGTGAAGTGGCTCCAGATAGATAGTGACAAGGAAGTGCCTTGTCAAGAACAAACAAAAGGGGGGGGGGGAGAGAGAGAGAGAGAGAGAGAGAGAGAGAGAGCGAGAGAGAGAGAGAGAGAAACTACACCTCGGCTCGTCTCCTTTTCCTGTCAAGAACAAGGGGGGGGGGAGAAGCTGACCCCAGCAATGTCCCGGCTACTGCCGGGTGCAGGACGAGACGAGGGGGGGGCACAAAATGACTTGGCTCTGCAACAGCCACTTCTGCTGCTGCCTCCTCACTGCTAGGGCTGCCCACCCACGCCCTTCTTTCCCGTGTCTTGCAGCTGCTGGGCAGGCAGGCAGCAACACAACAGATGAAGCCTCCGTGTCACCGGGCGTCTTTAGGCTGGGAAATGTGGCAAGGGGGGGGGCTGCCTGGCAAGGGGCCAAACGGGCTCCCGGCCGCTTCGTTGTCGGGCAACTTAGGGGAGCAGCTGGCCAGGCAGACAGGCAGCCCGTCGTTCCCGCCTTCCTCCACCTGCCGCTTCCTCCGGCACCAGCCTCGATCCCCCTCCTCAGCCCCGCAAGTCAGAGGGGAAGGAAGGCGGGGGGCGCGCAAGGCTGAAGCACACCGGGGGGGGCGTCTTTTGCTGGAGTCTCTCCTCTCAGCCGCTCCCCCCCCAACACACACACACGCCAGGTCTCGGGGGGGGGCAGGACCCCAGCCAGACTAGGCCGAACACGCAGCACTGTCAGCTTTCCTACTGACCCGCCGCCGCCGCCACACCTCCGCCTTGTCTGCATTCGGGCGCCATTTGTCAGCCCACATCCAGCGCTCAGTCAGACGCCCGTTTAGAAGACCGTCCACTGCCTCCCCAGGGTCAGAGGACAGACTGAGGTGGCCTTGGAAGTCATGGGCATATCGATGACACCCCAACTCAACTCCCCTGGAAACTCCCAGGGTTTTGTGTAGATGTTACACAGCATGGGAGACAGGAGGGCACGTGGGGACCCCAAAGGTCAGGAGGTCAAAGAGCTGCCCCCCAGCACGACCCTCCAAGGAGGTCCAGCGCCACTGCAATGCGGTGCCCCCCCCACTCCCAATGCGGTCTGGAAGGATGCCATTGTCAGTGGTACTGAAAGCCGCGGAGAGCTCCAAGAGGGACGCACTCCCCCATCTAGACCCTGCCACAGGTCATTGTGACGAAGAGGCTTGCCCCCTGAGCTTCGATGCTGGCACAATCCAAGGCCACACCACCTTAGCAAGAGGGGTTTTGCCTCTTCTTTGTATGTTTTAGGGTGTCCACTCCTGACCAAGGAGGGGAAAGAAGGCACTCCTGAGCCACAGGAGAATAACACAACTACCCCTGACCAAGGGAATAGTATTTGCCACCAGCCAGGGTACCTCCTAGCCCTTCCAGTCCCAGGCTACTGGGAAGGGGTGCAGAGTGAACCATTGGTCCCACTCGACTGCCTAACTAAGCCAGCCAGGGGATACAACGTGCAGACACAGGTAGTACGTAACCAAGCCTCTAAGGCTTCAGGACTTAGACTCCATGGTTTCAAAAGAACACCACCAGGTAAAATAGAGAGATGTTTATTAACTTTAGGCTACGCAAACCAAGCATAGGAATACAGGTAAAAGAGAAGAGCAACTGTAGTTGCAACAGTAAAGGCATAACATCCAAATACTAAAATACAGCACAAAACAATAAAGGAATAACTCCTCAGCTAAATAAGGACTTTGAGAAACGCAGTTGCAGAAAGACTCTCCGTCGGTCCCCTCACCCAGCAGCAGTGCGGTGCAGTAACAGGGGGACGGGACGGGGCGTACCAGGTGCAAATTCTTGCGATCATTAATTTGTGTTGGGCAGGTGACACTAAAATATATCTGTGCCTGGACTGTACCACTTCAGACAGTAGGCAGGGCTCACGTTAATTGCATGATCGTCCATGCAAATTTAAAATCCCTGCACATAGAATTCTAGCATGTCAGAAATCTCACATGACCACTGTGAGTCCCCTGAAGAAAGGGTTACGGTTGTGGCAGACTAGCATTTGCTGGATACCTGTATTGTAGAGGTTAAAAAAAAAGTTGTGGTTTTTTTTTAACACATCCCATGTTTGAGGATACAACAAAGAGCAGGGTCTATTATTATTTATTGAATTTCTATCCCGCCTCTCTCCCAGTATACACTGCCAGGAGCTCCTGAGAAGGAAGGTGGAATATCATAATAATAAATAAATAAGTAAACAAACATGCTGTCCTTCAGATGTAGACGTATGGGTCCCTAGATTCTCATTGGTTTTTGAGAATGGTCTCGTTTTACACAAATAGGAACCCGTCCCATGAAGAATGTCAGTTTTGGGCTTTGCATCATCTTTCTGGATAGTAATGCTAATATTTTAAGCAAGCGCATTTTTTTTTTCCTTAAAGGGTTAACAGTTTTCCGTCGACCAATGAGGAAAATGGCTGCAGATACAGGAGGTGTTTCTGCCTTGAGTTTTCAGCTGCAAGGACAGAAAATGGAGGAGGAGCCCAATCCAATGTGCCCAGAGAATGGAGCAGGACCAGACACTCACGCCAACCCTGCTGGGGGATGCTGGGAAAGGATTTCCCCACAACAAGGGGTCTGGGAAGCACAGGAGGGGGGGTCGCGACAGCAGCAGCAGCGTTGGGAGGCCCAGTGGCAGGAGTTCCTGAAGACGATGGAGTCTGCAGAAGAACGGAGAGACCCACAGGTGCTGGAGCCAGTCGGAGTCGCCAAGGTCCAGGCTGCTTGCAGGGAAGTGAAGGAAGAGACCCTGGGTGAGGAGTCCAGCAGCCCGGAGAGGTGGCGCCAGCGCTTCCGGCGGTTTGGCTACCAAGAGGCCAAGGAGCCCCGCCACGTTTGCGCCCAGCTCTGGGAACTCTGTCATCGGTGGCTGAAGCCCGAGAGACACAGCAAGGAGCAGATCCTGGAGCTGGTGACCCTGGAGCAGTTCCTGGCCCTCCTGCCCCCGGAAATGCAGGGCTGGGTCAGGGCAGGTGGGCCGGAGAGCTGCAGCCAGGCGGTGGCCCTGGCGGAGGAGTTCCTGCGGAGGCAGCAAGAGGTGACGAGGCAGCAGGCGCAGGGGGAGGAATTGGAGGTCGGCGGGTCCTGCGAGCGGAGAGTACGTTTTATTTTAAACATTTTTATCCTGCCTTTCTGCTCCCAAAAGTGGGGCACCAAGGTGGCTTATAGAAAAAAATTGAACAAGAAACCATAAGAAAAAAAAAAGAATACATCACGAAAACAGACCCCCATAAAACCTAAACATTCCAACAGAACTGAGGTTAAAAAATGGGATGAGGAAAAAAGTCTTGTAGAGAAAGCAGGGAGGAGGGGTGCCTATCAAATTTCTCGGGACTGGGAATTCCGCATCGTGTGTGGGTGCCACAACAGAAAAGGCCCTCTCTCTGGTTCCCACCAAAACAAAACTCTGATGGTCGTGGGACACACCTCTTGGCCTCCTCTGATGACCTTGGCATGGGCAATTGCATAACAGGGAGAGGTGGTCCTTCTGGTCCTTTAGGGCTTTCAAGGTCATGACCAGCACCTTGCAGTGTATTCCGAAATGAACCGGTAGCCAGAGCAGCTGGCATAGCACTGGCGTCGCCCGGTGGAATTGACTGGTGCCACCTAAATGCCAGCTGTAGCACCAGGGCAGCCCAAGGCCTTCTGATGCCTGGGGTGGCATGTCGAATGATGCCCTCTTTCTACCCAAGGATGTGCCAGCCTCTGACCCTCCTACTCCCCTAGTTGCCCCAAGAATGCGGCCCCCTCCCCAAGGAGGTGCACTCATCCCACCCCTGGCTGCGTTTGTGGCCGGAAACAGCAGCTGGAGTGATGATATTTTACGTTTTGTCATCTGTGCTTTTTTGTGATCTTGTTTTTATTTTTGTATACTGTAAATCTTTGTATTGTATATACAAACCTTTATGAATTAATTCTGAAAAGCCATGTAAGCACTAAATATAACTATAAGCTGAATAGTGTGTGTGTGTGTGTGTGTGTGTGTGTGTGTGTATACTAGTGTATTCAGAAGTATTTCAGATCAGAAATACAATGTCAGCTTAAGGGAGGAGAGCGAGAGAGAGCCTGAACCTCTCGGAACCTGTCTCTTCCTTCATCCCTTTCCTGGATCAGCACCTTGAATTAAGTCCTCTTTGTTGCTCTGTTTCAGGATCGGGAGTCTCTGAGGAAGGGGACCGTCACCTTCTCCAGAACGGAGGACGCCCTTTCAGACCCCTGGCCAGGATCATGCTTGCCGGCTGTCAAACAGGAGGGTGATGATGGAGCCCCCCGTTCCTTGGGTAAGGGGTCTTCCCGTCCCATCACATCCCAAGGGTCTGAATCCGTCTTCTGCCATAGAAACCTGCCCTTTCATCTGCTGAAGCTCTGCTTCGCTGCCGCCATTTTGGGATGGATTTGGAAGGGGGGTTGGGGGGGGGAAACCACGTCCTCTTTGTCACCACTGTCTGAGTTCACAGCAGCTGCAATGCTCCTTTTGATGGCTGCCATGATTTTCCAACCAGAAGCCCCCTCTGCGTTATGCCGCATCATGAGGTCGTGTCACACAGACCAAAGGAGGTTGAAGATGTAAACCACCGTTAGACGTAATGCTTCAATTTGGCCAGACCCGGATATGAATTTCAAAATATTAAATACCATTTTTGCCCGAGTATAAGACTCACTTTTATCCCCTACGGCAAGTCTTTAAAGTAGAGGGTGCGCCCTACAATCAAAGCCTAGCTTTCTGCCTAGTGTTTTATGCAAAGCGCTTTCAAACCAAGCCTCTTGGTAAAATGGGATCTTTTTTTAAACTGCAAAGCACTGTGTTTTCAAGCCTTTCCTTGCAGTTCTTAATCACTTGCTAAATTGCTGAATACCTTGAGAGATCATTATCTCTCAGCAGCCTCTGGAAGCATTTGAAAAAATTAACCCTTAAGTTTCAACCCCAGGACTCTGTGGAAACTAAGATATTTATTGATCTTGCAGTTTAAAAGTTGAGAGTACAGTTTGAAAGTTTAGAGCAGGAGCTCCTGCATAGGCTTACCATATCCAAAGGGGGACAGAGTGCCTACCTTTAGGCTGCAATCCTATGCACACTTTCCTGGGTGTAAGTCCCATTGAATGCAATGGGACTTACTTCTGAGTAGATATGCATAGGATTGTGCTGTTAACCATTGAAATTTGGGCAGGTGCAGCTCATCATCATGGAAGGGTGCAACAAGCTACACCTGCCAAATCCCAAAGGTTAAAAGGTAGGCACTCTGTCCCCCTTTGGATCTGGGAAGGCTACTAATACTAGAGTGCCCAGATTCAAAAAGGGACAGGGTGCCTATGCCTTAAACTGTACTAAAGCTGTACTGTTCTACTAATGTGTATATTTAAGTTTAAAAAAAGTTAAAAATGTATTCTTTAAAAAATAGCACCAAACTTTAAGGGTGCACCTTATAATAAGGAGCGTCATATACTCGGGACAATACGGTAAATAGAGTGCTCTGCAAGAGAGATGGCCAACGTTTCTGTCCTTATAATCAGGAGCGTCCTATACTCGGGACAATATGGTAAATAGAGTGCTCTGCAAGAGAGATGGCCAACGTTTCTGTTCTTGAGGACCGTGTGGCTCCCTAGATGGGCGTCCAAAAGGCCCTTTTGCTTCTCAGTCTCTCCTGATCCTTCTGTTTCCAACAGCAGCCATGTCCCTGTGTTCTAGGTTCGAGTGTCTCCTCGTCATGCTACAGGGGCCAGACAGGATCGGGATGCTGCTGGTGTATCGTCCTCCTGGTGGCGCATCAGTCTCACTACCTGAGCTGACCAAGGGGATCTCGGCGGTGGCATTGGAGTCTCCATGCGATTTGGTGCTGGAGGACTTCGGCTGCGTGGCAAAAAACTACCGAAAGTGGTGTTTTTCTGCCTCTTTTAGGGACGGGTGCACTCAGTCTCCGAGTCCGTCCTGGACTCCTGCTCACTCCATTCACCGCCACCCCCTAACACACCGGCAGCTCTGCCCCACACCTTCTTGTCTCGTCTTCCTCTTCCTGCATGCGCATTGCGCACTGGTACTCTATTTCCATGCATGCGAAGTATGTAACAGTGTGCAATGTGCATGCGGGAAAAGGAAGACAAGACAAGAAGGTGTGGGGCATTGCTGTCGGAGTGTTGTAGTCATTCTGGGCCTGGCTGCATCGGCAAACGGAGTGAGCACTCGTCCCAGCAGGAGTCCAGGACGGAGTGCACCCCCCTTAAAGCGGCAGAATTAACCACGGGGTGTGTGTGTGTGCTTTTAAGAAGCAGCTTTCTGCCGTGGCATCGCTGAATTCGGAGGTGGCGGTGCTGCAGCAAACAAACACCCCCCACTGGTATTTAGTACACTTTTAGGGTGGGGTGCACTCAGTCCTTAGGCCGCTTTTAGTCCGTTTCCAGTGGGTGTGGTGCAAACGGCCTAAAAGTGATCAAAAAATCGTGGAGGGGTACTTTTATTGCCGCGGCCGCAGCCAAATCCAGCGGCAAATTGGCACCCTCCCACTGAGTGTCACCCCCGACGCCTGGGGCCCCACTGCCCCTCCCCCCGATGACGCCACTGCCGAGAGAGACACACAGTCAGAACAGTGTCAGCAAGAATGATGGGAAGAAATTAAGGTTTTGATTCAATATGCCTTTATATCTCTTCATATTCAGTCTGCATATAAAACAATATAGTCATACATAGAAAACACTATGATACAGAGTTAATCCTCGTTCTGTTAAGTAAGAGAAAATAGTGCCAATGTTCTGCATGTTTGCCAGAGATAATCGATATATTTAAAAGCAAATGTCCTGACTGACTGACCCATCATCACCGTCCAGCCCAAACCGCTGTACCTAGAAACATGAAATTCGGGGCGTACCTTCCTTCCAGGCACCAACACCAACTTCTGTTAAGTAAGAGTTCTACATGTTTGTCAGTGATAATTGATTTAAAAGCAAATGTCCTGACCCACTATCCCAAACCGCTGGACCTAGAAACATGAAATTCTTGCAGTACATTCCTTCCATGACGTAAGCACACACTAAGAAGGGATTTTTAATATTCGACCCCCGCCCCCGCATTGACTATAACAGGACTTAGAACTAAGTCCTGTTATAGTCAATGGGGGGGGGTCAAATATTAATGGTTATAGTCAATGGGGGGGGTCGAATCACTTCTACTCAGGACTGACATCCATAGGATTGGGTTCACAATGTGTTTTCATGAATTCGTCAGTATCTCTTAGGCCCAATGGCTTTGTTTTTGCTTACAAAGGTTACCCATACAATGCTTAAAAACATATTTCAGGCTATTACCCTAGATTTTCCCCTTTAGGGGATGATTAGATTTGGGGTCAGTTATAGAACCCTTTGTATCTCCTGTGTTTGTGGAGTTCTAACATTCTTTTTGGCATATTGGTGTCTTTCTAAAATTGTTAGGAACATTTTTTTTAATTTCACCCCTAAAGGGGTAAAAAGGGGTATTTTATTCGATTGAGGACTTTTCTGTGAATGATTTGTTCTTAGGACTTCTGTGTGTTCCAGTTATTACCTGTCAACCTCCCTAACAGCGCAATCCTATCCAACTTATGCCACCGGCTGAGCTCTACTCAATCCTATCCAATTTATGCCACCAGTGTAACCAGCGGTGTAGCGTGAACGGGAGGCCCCAGAACGGAAAGCGAATTCAAATCCCCTTTGAATTCCGCTTTTGGAGGGGATTTGAGTCTGTTTCCCGTTCTGGGGCCTCCCGTTCTCGCTGCACGGCTGGTTACACCGGTGGCATAAATTGGATAGGATTGAGCAGAGCTCAGCCGGTGGCATAAGTTGGATAGGATTGCGCCCTAAATAAACACACTAGACAGAGGCTTGGATAAGGGTCACTATACCCTCGGGTGTGACACTCTGACTCCAAGCTCCGCCCATTTATAGATTGGGAAAGCTTATCACAGCCAACAGCGAAGGGGTTGAGGCAGCTGGGCAGCACAGACTCCCCCTATGCAAGCCACATGGTGGTCTTTGCATACCTAGCCAAAGGGGCTTGCCAGCCAGCCTCAAAGACCTGGGTGAGTATCGTCTGAGCGGTCCTGGCTCACCCCTTGACCTTGTTACGTCAGAATGCACACCAATGAAGATCTCTACCTACCCATCCTGCATGCAACCTGCCACACGGTGGGGTTAGCCTAACGCTTGACCACAACCAGCTAGAAGACTCAAAGTCCCATCTGCAGATCCCTGAGGAAAATGTCAGCACCACCCAGGGAGAGGTGAACACCATCGCCCCTAAACAAGGCTGGCGAAGTATAAACAATACCGGGGGGAGTGATAGTCACTTCACCTTGTGCATTGAAGATCTTTCTAATATAAATGTTCACCTTGCACCGAGGAATGTCAACATGGCACAGGTGAAGTACTCCGTGCCAAACTCTGCGTGGCAGCGTGTCTGATCAGAGGATAACAATCCCCAGAATCCAACCCCTATGGCGATATCCTTAGCGACCTGCAGCCTCAAGGACAAGGAAGTCCTCCGAGGGGACCGTTGCGGAACGCCTACGATCCCTCGGTCTCACCCTGCCCCAGAACACATTTCTGTCAGTGGGCTGCCGGCATTTTCCCCAACTCTTCCTAGCACAGAGGGGGGTAGCAAGGCAAGTGGGGTCAGCGCGTGATATGTGCCACCCCCATTTTTTTCCTGAGGTATTTTTTGTGTACCCAAATCTTTAACATTCCTTTCAACTCCCAACTGTCACTTTCTAACTTAACTGTCACTTTTCATTGGCTAGCTAGAAGCTTCCTTCCTTCTATCTGAACTAATTCTCTTCAGAACCGTTAGTAATATTCCACAGCAATTACATAGCTTATCATGTGTGTTGGGGTCAGTGCTCTGGCGAGTCGGGTAGCAAGGTGGCCAAGGCAAACCCAGCTTCAAGGGTTGAGGGTGAAGAATTGGTCTCCAGCCCGGCAAAGGGATGTGAGAACCTTACTTGGCTTGCAGAGAAACCGCTGTTTAGTAGGCCTCAGAATTTCTCAGGGGAGCGGGTTGGATTCACCCTCTCCCTCCTCCCTGTCAGGTCCTACAAGAGGTTCTAGGCTCAACCCTAAGGGCAGGTAAGAGCCAACCTCCAACCTTCCTTCATCATCGGCCGTCTCTGCCTTTATAGTTCTGGATGCCTTCTTACCTCTCCCTTCCCCTTCCTGGTCCTTGAGGTCCCGCCCTGGCTCCATCTTCCTCCCTTCAAGTAGACCTAGGTCCCTCCTCCCGAGTAGACCTAGGTCCCTCCTCCCGAGTAGACCTAGGTCCCTCCTCCCGAGTAGACCTAGGTCCCTCCTCCCGAGTAGACCTAGGTTTCGCTCCTGGCTTCCCTGATCCTGTTACCCTCCTGTTGGGTCTTTCCCACACTCTCCCTGGGGGACTTGCCCCCAAGACTCCTACGATATGCATGGGAGACTAGCGGGTTCCCAGTCACCCCCTTCGTTGACCTCACCCCACCCCGGGCCCCGCCCCTTGGAGGCACATTCCGGCTGCCTTGGTTTGGGCGACGAGAGGGGCCACTTTGGCGGAGGGTGTTGCTTGGGCTGCCGGCCACGAGACCACCCTGGGAGGCCAGAGTCCTTCAATGGACAGGATGGGGCCTCCCGCTGGGGCACTAGGAGGCGTCCGCCTGGTTTCCTCTGAGGTTGGGTTGGGGTTGGATGCTTCCCCTGCTAAGGCATAGCCGTTGGTGACTTCAGGGTGGTTGTTGCTGGAAGGCACAGAGGGATCCCTGGCTAACCCAGGTGTACGTACGGGCTGGCCCAGACAAAGTGATGGAGCATTTATGTAATTAGTTTACGTTAAATTTGGCGCCAACTATAAGACGTTTAAATTAATGTATTTAGGAAAGTATTATTTTACACTTTTTAGTGCACCTCACCCCCTTTCCCTTTTTCAGTCAGTATGGCTATTTAGTTTTTAAATGTTAATGGGGAGATGGTGCCTCTCACTATTGTCCCATCAAAGGAGACGGAGCCTGCCTGTTTTGGTCCCTCTCCTATCTCATGTATGACACTCGCCTCATGGCTAGGGAGGTGCGTGAACTAATCGTGAGGCACGTGGTGGACAACTGGGAGGAGTTCTCCATCATGGGGTAGTTGTCTGCATTGAAATTGTTCATTGCAATCACAGGAAAGTATATTGGAGTCAAAATGGGTTTACTTACATCTTGTAGTGAAGAGCGGGTATCACACTAGTCCTGAAATACGTTTTGAAGTACTTGTATGGGTAACGTTTGTAAGCAAAAACCAATTGGGCCTAACAGATATTGAGGAATCTCTGAAAACAAATTGTACCCCTTTTCACCCCCTCAGGGGTCGAATTTCTAAAAATCCCTTCTTACTGGGTGCTTACGTCAAGGAAGGAATGTATTGCCCCAATTTCATGTTTCTAGGTCTAGGGGTTTAGGCTGGGCGTTGATGAGTCAGTCAGCCAGGACATTTGCTTTTATATATTTAGAAGATGAGGTTTTCCACCCTCTCACCTGGAACAGATGTTAGGCTGACTGGCCTGTAGTTTCCTGGGTCCCCTCTCCTTCCTTTTTTAAAGATTGGCGTGACAGTAGCCATCCACCAATTCTCAAATTGTGCTACGTCTCCGTAACAGCTACCTGAGAGTCGGCCACTGAGAAGGGCCCCAATCCTGTGCAGCCTTTGCTGGGGAGCGGGTGCCCCTGAATGGTGGCACTGATCTCATTTTTCCTCTGGTTTTTTGCCTGGCACATGTTTGGTTTGTGCCAAGGCTTCACTGCCCCAAGGGCAATACAATATGAGACTAAACAAGATGGGTGATAAAGTGGAGCCTGTGGAAACCTGCTCCTAACAGTTCCAGTGCAGCTGAGCTCAGGGTTGAAACAAGAAAAAAGCCACTCCTGGAAAAGGCCAAATCTACAAAACAGCAGATGTTTTAGCACTTGTAAGAGGATAAGGTGAAGTGGAAGCTACTGTGAGGCCTGGGGGAACCCAGAGGGAGGCCCTCCCTTCGTGTCTTCTCCACAGAGACGAGCACAGCCAGGGCTAACAAAGCGGCCTCCATCCCAGGACGGGGTCAGGCTGCACCAGGCCAAGAAGCCACGATTGTGCTACTTCTGCACAACCGCTAGCTGAGAGTTGGTCTCTGAGAAGGGACACAATCCTATGCATCCTTTCTGGGGAGTCAGTGGTACTGCATCCACGAGGGTTTACTTTTGAGTATACAGTCTATACCTAGGTGCATGTGTGTGTTAGAGGTCCAATTTTACTATTTCGCTGCTAAGCAAGACTCTATTTCAGGAGGCAACAGAGAAGACAATGAGGATCTGAGGGAGCCCCATGGAGTGTCGCCGGAAATGAACATGCTTGACGTAGAGAAAATGGCCTTTAGAGACCAAGGTGGATCAGGGGGGCAGGAAGGAAGGCCAGCACCCGTCTGGAAGACCACATCTGGTGTATGGTCTGGCTATGACCTCCCTGAAACCACAGTCCAACTGGAATATCCTGAAAGGAGAAATAAATCTGATACTAATCGGGGTGAAGATTTCGGTGTCATCCCATTCGATCCAGAAAAGGATAATGGAAACGGGAAGGAAAAATGCCCTCAGTGTGCAAAGAGCTTCAATAGCAAATCAAGACTTAGAAGACATCAAAGAATCCACACTGGGGAAAAACCATATAAATGCTTGGAGTGTGGAAAGAGCTTCAGACAGAACTCAAAGCTGACTTTGCATCAAAGAACCCACACAGGAGAGAAACCCTATCAATGCTTGGAGTGTGGAAAGAGCTTCATTTCCAGCTCAAGCCTGAATTTGCATGAAAGAACCCACACAGGGGAGAAACCGTATAAATGCTTGGAGTGTGGAAAGAGTTTCAGCCAGAGCTCAAACCTGGCTGTACATCACAGAACACACACAGGGGAGAAACCATATACATGCTTGGAGTGTGGAAGGAGCTTCAGTCAAAGATCAGTCCTGACTTTGCATCAAAGAACCCACACAGGAGAGAAACCATATAAGTGCTTGGAGTGTGGAAAGAGCTTCAGTCAGAGATCACTCCTGAATTGGCATCATCAAAGAACCCACACAGAGGAGAAACCGTATCAGTGCTTAGAGTGTGGAAAGAGCTTCAGTGACAGCGGAAACCTGACTTTGCATCATCAAAGATCCCACACAGGGGAGAAACCGTATCAATGCTTGGAGTGTGGAAAGAGCTTCACTAACAGCCAAAGCCTGAATGTGCACCAAAGAACCCACACAGGGGAGAAACCATATAAATGCTTGGAGTGTGGAAAGAGCTTCAGCCAGAGTGCACACCTAGCTGTGCATCAAAGAACACACACAGGGGAGAAACCATATACATGCTTGGAGTGTGGAAGGAGCTTCAGTCAAAGCTCAATTCTGACTTTGCATCAAAGAACCCACACAGGGGAGAAACCGCATAAATGCTTGGAGTGTGGAAAGAGCTTCAGACAGAGCTCAATCCTGACTTTGCATCATCAAAGAACCCACACAGGGGAGAAACCGTATCAATGCTTGGAGTGTGGAAAAAGCTTCACTAACAGCAGAAGCCTGAAAGTGCATCAAAGAACCCACACAGGAGAGAAACCATATAAATGCTTGAAGTGTGGAAGGAGGTTTAGTCAGAGCTCAAACCTGGCTGTGCATCAAAGAACCCACACAGGGGAGAAACCATATAAATGCTTGGAATGTGGAAAGAGCTTCAGTGTGAACACAAGCCTGACTTTGCATCAAAGAACCCACACAGGGGAGAAACCATATAAATGCTTGGAGTGTGGAAAGAGCTTCAGTGTGAACCGAAGCCTGACTTCGCATCAAAGAACCCACACAGGAGAGAAACCATATCAATGCTTGGAGTGTGGAAAGAGTTTCAGACAGAAAGCACACCTGGCTGTGCATCAAAGAACACACACAGGAGAGAAACCATATCAATGCTTGAAGTGTGGGAAGAGCTTCAGTATGAGTTCAATGCTGACTTCGCATCAAAGAACACACACAGGGGAGAAACCTTATAAATGCTTCAAATGTGGAAAGAGCTTCAGTCAGAGTGCACACCTGGCTGTGCATCGAAGTACTCACACAGGAGAGAAACCATATCAATGTTTGGATTGTGGAAAGAGCTTCAGTGTGAAATTAAGCCTGACTTGGCATCAAAGAACACACACAGGAGAGAAACCATATCAATGCTTGGATTGTGGAAAGAGCTTCAGTGTGAGCTCAAATCTGACTGTGCATCAAAGAATACACACAGGGGAGAAACCACACAAATGCTTACAGTGTGGAAAGAGCTTCAGAGAGAGCTCAAAGCTGAGTGTGCATCAAAGAACCCACACAGGGGAGAAACCATATAAATGCTGGGAGTGTGGAAAGAGCTTTAATCAGAGGGCACACCTGACTGTGCATCGAAGAACCCACACAGGGGAGAAACCCAGTCAATGCTTCGAGTGTGGGAAGTGGTTCATTCGCAGCTCAGACCTGACTTTGCATCAAAGAACTCACACGGGAGAAACCATTTCAATGCTTGGAGTGTGGAAAGAGCTTCAGTCAGAGCTCAAGCTTGACTAAGCAGCAAAGAACCCACACCGGAGAGAAAAGTGTTTAAGCCAGGGGTTCTCAACCTGTGGTACGGGTACCCCTAGGGGTACGCGGACCTCTTGCTGGGGATACGCCAAGGCCTGCCCCTTTTCTACCCGTTCAGCAGCTAATTAACTGTTAATTAAAATGGGTTTTAAATTGTCGTTATTTTCGGAGCTCTTCTGTCTCTCTGATTTTGGTTTTGGGCATATTTTTGTACTTTGGATAATGTACTTTGGTGGGATGGGGGAGGGAGGAGCTGATTTTGGGAAGTGTGACTTGGGGGAAAAAAATCCTTGCGCTCTCTTTTTCTCTCTCTCTCTCTCTCTCTCTCACACACACACACACACACACACACACACACACACACACACACACACACACAGAGTTAAATAAGACATTTTTCACATTTAAAATTGTTTTAGTACTTTTTATTTAACTATTAATTACCTAATTAATTATTTAATTAAACCAATTAATTAGCAGTTAATTTGCAGGGGGTACTTCAGAAAATTGGACCATAATAGGGGGTATCCGGGCCTCCAAAGGTTGAGAACCCCTGGTTTAAGCCATTTACCATGTATCCGTTGGAGCTGAGATCTGACTCCATATCAAATGGTCCATAGAGGTTGACAACCACATAATACTGTACAGGGGCAAATCCACACAGATGAGGAACCACATGAATGTTTAGGGTTTGAGACAGCTTCTTCCTCAGCTGAAACCTTAACTGCCTAACTCCTAGAGCGGTAGAGCGCACGCTCCGCTGCCCTATACCGTTGCAAAAGTGCCGTAAAGCACGTTTGGGACGACTCAGGAGTAAGTGCCGCCGGTGCAGCGACCGGCAGCCCACACTCCGCCACCTTCTGGAACCCGCACCAGCCGATTCGAGTAAGTCCTGCACCGGTCTGTGCAGGGCCGGGGGGAGGATGGGAAGGGGCATTCCAGGGGGTGGCCCTTGGCCTGCTCGGGCTGGGAGGAGTTGGGGATATCGGCAACGCACTCCTCGGATATGCTCTGCCCGTTCCTATCTGGTTTGGCCTTACACGGCCTCCCTGAATATACATCAGCTTCATAGGTACATCGGAGGAGGCCCATAGGGCCCCGGCCGGCTTACACCTGGGGAAAGTGACCAATGTCCCCTTCTCCTGATGAAGTAAAGATCCAGATTTAGGGTTCTTATTGTCAAGGCTTTGATCACAGAAGTCAATGTCTCTTAGCTAAATAGATTTATTGTGTATACATACTTGCACAATATGACCGGATCCGGATGAAGGCCAGAGAGCGTCCAGAGCAGGAAGGAGAGGCAGCAAAAAGGCAAAAAGCAGCGGAGGTGGAGACCCCGAAAATGGTAGGGATGGGAAAACAAACACATAAAACAATTCGGAGGCTTAAGCTTCTGCCGAGAGTCGCGGCCAACTTTCCGAGAGTCTGGGGTGGGGGAGGAGCAGTGTAGCAGCCGGGAACGCCGCCCCTCAGCTGGCTCCGCACAAAGCATCTTCTTGGGACTTGTAATACATTCAAAAAGCCCGCCCAGAACTGACAGTCCGTTTTTCATTCAAGTAAAATTTGCATCTCTATTTTATCGTCCCCCCCCCATCTGCCTTTTTTTTTTTTTTTTTTTGCCAAGAGCGTCCTGGGTCCTTGTTTGCAAATTAGCTGCCCAAAAAATTGAAAGTGTTTTGGTGGTTGAGATCTGCAGATGAGATCTGCCCTGGAGCTCTCTCTCTTTTTTCCCTTTACCGCTGGGGTGAACAACATCCCACTTCTCTTATAATTGGAAAAGCCTTATCATTGATTTATTAGCTGGTGATTGCTGGAGGTGGGGCAGAGGTTGCTTAAAGAGAGAATATGAAGATCGGCATTATCCCCTCTTCCTTGTAGCTCTTAAAGCTCCATATCACTGGCGTCGACGGGGGGAAGCGGGGGGCGGGCCGCCGGGGGGCGTCGCGCGTATAGGGGTGACGCGCGATGCCCCTTACTTACAATTTTTGCGCTGCAGGTGGGCCCGCCCGTCCTCCCTCGCCTCCGTTTGGCTCCAAAATGAGCCGAAAACGGAGCGGGGAGGGCGCTCCGCTCCTGCGCGTGACGTCACGCGCGGGGGCGGAGCCTCCCCCTTAAGGGCGACGCGCGCCCCCGCTCAGGGGTGTCGCGCGTCGTCGCGACGCCACTGCTCCATATATTCCGTTTCAACTTGCATGAATATAACTGTTTTCAGATGTATCTTCTTTCAGCAGAATCAAAATCAGTTTAGGTTGGAACTGACAGGAGGCATCAGATTGACTGTGTGTGTGAGAGAGAGAAAGAGAGAGAGAGAGAGAGAGAGAGAGGGTGGTGGTGGTGGTGGTAGTTCTCAAGCTGTTGGAAAGTGTTTCTGAAATTAACAGTTCTGGATGGAACAAAGAAGCGGAAAGCAGAATGATGTTGGAGATTGTAGGGATGCTATGGCAGATGGATTATCACATTGATGTTTTGACTGTAGACTAGGCGCAAAGGCACTCTGCACATGCTCAGAGGTACCCAGTAAACAGAAAAATGAATAAAAATGTAAGTAAAAATATTTAGTTATTTAAATATGTTACTTTTATGGAGATTTTATGCCCCCTGTGATGTCACAGGGGGCATGTCTGGCCAGACACACCCCTGTGACATCACTTCTGGTGGAAGTGACCTCTTGGTTCCTTGATCCGCCCCCGTGATGTCACTTCCGCCCCCCTCGGAGTCCCGGAAAATCTGGTAAGCCTATATCATGAAGGCAAATATCTCAACAAGACGCCCATGTCTGCCAAAGACGGAGGAGGAATTGAGCAGGAAGAAGGAACCTGGGCCAAGTATCAAGGGGCTGGATAGAGGCGCTCTGAGTGGGGCCTGGTTTCCACCCACTCCTGGACTCCAGCCAGCACTAGGGCAAACCATCAAGCCAACTCCCGGTCTGCTCCTGAAGCCACAGGTGAGTTGGGGGTCAGACTACAAGCTGCCACTTACAGGACCAGGTTTAGTGGCCCCACCAGATGCCTCAGGGATTACTCAAGACAGCAAGATACCTGTATCCTGTTGCCACTCCCTTGCACCTGGCACAGAGAAAACCTACTCCCATAACCAGGAGGTTGCTTTTTTCTTTTGTTGATTGCATATCTACAAAATCTATACATGGGGAAGCCACATAATTGTGGACAAAGTTTCACTCATTCCTTATAGTAGTTAAGGGTGGCTGGTTTTTTTTTTATGATAACCGTATAAAACTGCATAAAAATACAGAACACCACTTAATGTTAAAAAACCATGTAATTTTGTGTCATTCTTCATCTGCTGACACTGTAACTTATCCCCTGCTAACTGGGCAAGAGGCATTTTTTCAGTTGGTGCTCCTCTAATATTTAGCAGGGAGAGAGTAACTGCTCCCCTTTCACCCCAGCACAGTGTCTTTTCTGGTGGCTGTTTGCTGGTGGTGTTCTGCATCTTTTTTAGATTGTGAGCCCTCTTGGGATAGGGAGCCATTTAATCATTTGAGTTTGTCTGTAAACCGCTTTGTGAACTTTTTTGGTGAAAAGCGGTATATAAATACTGTTATTAAATAATAATAATAATAATTAATAAAATATTCCACCTACTTAATACACTTTTAAAGTGGTTAAAATGGGAAAATTTGGATTAAAAACAGCTGCTTTCTTCTACTTCATTTTGGTTAAACACTGTAATCTGTGAAAACAAAAACCATCAAAGACACCTCTACTTATAGTATATCAACAAATCCACACAGAGGAGGAATCGTATAAATGCTAAGGGCTTGGAAGGAGTGTCCATCACAGCTTAAGTGTTAAGTTACAACATCAAAGAATCTGAAGATCTGAGATGAAAGGAGAGACGAGGAGAAAGGGGGAGGCGAGGAAGGCTTCAGTAAAACAAGAGTAAGGGGCACAGCCTAGCTGAGGGGAGGGGAGGAACTGGGCGCCAAGGAAGAATGTGGGCCAAGTCCCAAGCGGTAGGAGAGGAGCGCACAGAGTGGGGGCCTAGTTTCCTAGTGTTCTTCAGTGCAGGGGCTCATTTTGCCAACTTCTAACAGAGGAAAGATGGGAGTATTGGGGGGTACCCTCATGGGGGTGTTTCAACAGTCTAAAGGAGGTTTGGCTCAGTTGGAGAGCTGTAGCCTTACATGCCTGAAGATCAAGGCCAAGGACGGCAGTTCGAGACTCCGTTGCCGCTGACAAAGCTACAAAAAACCCTGTGAGAGAGAGAGAGAGGGAGGGAGGGAGGGAGGGAGGGAGGGAGGGAGCTGCTGCTGACACTCTGTGAGGGGGAGTTGCCTGTCAGTCAATGCATGTGATGCGAATGCCAGACAGAAACCAGACCGTGAAAGGAAACAGCTGGAAAGAAGCGTCCTACAAAAGCTTAGGACATTTATTATATTGTAAAAACCTTTGGTTTAGAATTGTCTGTCTGTTGGAAACTGCCTTCAATTAAAGTCAAAGGAGAAATCCAATGACAAAAAAGGAAGTATATAAATACTGGAATACTGGGCGGCCACTGTCAACATCATGTCTCAGTGTTACATCACCCTTCAGGATCACCCTTGGGTGTTCCAACAGTCCAGAATCTGGTCTTTTAAGGGGCTGCTTAAACCCCAATCCCCGGAAATGGACAGCTAGGGTGTCTCAGGGCCCAGCCCACCTATCACTGCAGGAGCAGACCGTGACCTTGGGCTGCAGGGTCCTCCCACCTGCAAAATGGACGGCCAGGGTGTCTTAGGTTCCAATTCATTTATTTATTTACATATTTACAAAGAGCAACGTACAGAAACACTGAGCGCATCCGATTCTCACATAACACCTACTTTTAAGCTCTTCTTTAAGCCCATCCCTGTTTCTATGACGTTTGCAAGTCTATGTCTCTATGGTTATCTTTCTCCATCCCTTGTCCATCCCACCCCTTATATAACAGGACAATTACAGGATATAAACACGACAATTACTTGAGGGGTCCCTTTGACCCTTAAGAAAAGACATATGTTGCCAACCCCTTTATATATAACCACTCCTGGCCATTTGCCTGTAACATTCCTCTGGCAAGAATTCCTCCTATTTTTCTAATTTAGGGAAAATGCTTTAACTCTCAAGTATTTGTACACTTGTGGAGGCTATAAAAGGCAAGGAAGCTTCCTTCCGTAAATGGAAGTCTTGCCCTAATGAGGAAAATAAACAGGAGCACAAACTGTGGCAAAAGAAATGTAAAAAGATGATACGGGAGGCCAAGAAAGACTTTGAGGAACGTATGGCAGGCAACATAAAAGGGAATAATAAAAGCTTCTTCAAATATGTTAGAAGCAGGAAACCTGCCAGGGAAACGGTGGGTCCGCTGGATGGTGAGGGAGAGAAAGGGGTGATAAAAGGGGACTTGGAGACTGCAGAGAAATTAAATGAGTTCTTTGCATCTGTCTTCACGGCAGAAGACCTCGGGCAAATACCGCTGCCGGAACGGTCTCCCCTGACTAAAGAATTAAGTCAAATAGAGGTTAAAAGAGAAGACGTCTCAGACTTAATTGACAAAATAATGATCAATAAATCACCAGGCCCGGATGGCATCCACCCAAGAGTTCTGAAGGAACTCAAGAATGAAGTTGCTGACCTCTTGACCAAAATATGCAACTTGTCCCTTAAAACGGCCACTGTGCCAGAGGATTGGAGGATAGCTAATGTCACGCCAATCTTTAAAAAAGGAAGGAGGGGGGACCCGGGGAACTACAGGCCGGTCAGCCTAACATCTGTTCCAGGGAAGATGGTGGAAAGTCTCATTAAGGATAAAATCTTAAAATACATAGAAGAACAAGCTCTGCTGAGGGAGAGTCAGCATGGCTTCTGCAAGGGGAAGTCTTGCCTCACAAACCTGTTAGAATTTTTTGAAAAGGTCAACAGGCATGTGGATGCGAGCGAACCCGTGGATATTATATATCTGGATTTTCAGAAGGCGTTTGACACGGTCCCTCATGAAAGGCTCCTGAGAAAACTCCACAGTCAGGGAATAAGAGGGCAGGTCCTCTTGTGGATTAGGAACTGGTTGAAGACCAGGAAACAGCGAGTGGGAGTCAATGGACAATTTTCACAATGGCGAGAGGTGAAAAGCGGTGTGCCCCAAGGATCGGTCTTGGGACCGGTGCTTTTCAACTTATTCATAAATGACCTGGACTTGGGGATAGGCAGTGAGGTGGCCAAGTTTGCGGATGACACTAAACTTTTCCGGGTGGTAAAGACCAGCAGGGATTGTGAAGAGCTCCAGAAGGATCTCTCCAAACTGGGAGAATGGGCAGCAAAATGGCAGATGCGCTTCAATGTAAGTAAGTGCAAAGTGATGCACATTGGGGCAAGAAACCAAAATTTCACATATACGCTAATGGGTTCTGAGTTGTCTGTGACGGATCAAGAGAGAGATCTTGGGGTCCTGGTGGACAGGTCGATGAAAGTGTCGACCCAGTGTGCGGCGGCTGTGAAGAAGGCCAATTCCATGCTCGGGATCATTAAAAAGGGGATTGAGAATAAAACGGCCAATATCATTATGCCTTTGTACAAATCGATGGTAAGGCCACATCTGGAGTATTGTGTCCAGTTCTGGTCACCATACCTCAAAAAGGATATAGCTGAATTGGAAAAGGTGCAGAAAAGAGCGACCAGAATGATTAGTGGGCTGGAGCACCTCCCTTACGAGGAAAGGCTACAGCGTCTGGGGCTTTTCAGCCTAGAAAAAAGGCGCCTGAGGGGGGACATGATTGAGACTTATAAAATTATGCATGGGATGGAGAGAGTGGATAGAGGGAAATTCTTCTCCCTCTCGCACAACACCAGAACCAGGGGACACGCACTAAAATTGAGTGGAGGGAGAGTTAGAACAGACAAAAGAAAATATTTCTTTACCCAGCGTGTGATTCATCTGTGGAACTCCTTGCCACAGGATGTGGTGATGGCACCTGGCCTAGATGCCTTTAAAAGGGGTTTGGACAAATTCATGGAGGAAAAGACCATCACAGGTTACAAGCCATAAGCAACCTCCTGGTTTTAGAAGTGGGTTTTCTCTGTGCCAGGTGCAAGGGAGTGGCGACTGGACACAGGTATCTTGTTGTCTCGTGTGCTCCCTGAGGCATCTGGTGGGGCCACTGTGTGACACAGGAAGCTGGACTAGATGGGCTTTTGGCCTGATCCAGCAGGGCTCTTCTTATGTTCTTATGTTCTTATGGTGAACTTGTGTCCGATTCTATTATGAATGTAGTGTAATGATCAATCCTCATTATTAGGGATTGATTTCTTTCCACCACAGGGGTTCATTTTGCTAATATCTAGCAGAGGAAACACAAGAGGAGCGGGGGGGGGGACCCTCGTGGAGGGAGTTGCCACAAGCTAAAGGGCCACGATCAAAGCCACCCCCCAGGGTCACATCACCCTTGGGAGCTCCATGAGTCCAAAATGTGGTCTTTAAAGAGGCGGTTTGTCTTTCAGCCTTGGGAATGGAGGGCCAGGGTGTCTCAGGGCCCAGCCCACCTATCGCTTCAAGATCAGACCGGGACTCTGGGCTGCCGGGTCTTCCCACCTCCGGACACTCCGTTCGCCGCCACAGCCAGGTCCGGAGTGACTAGAGCACTCCAGCAGCTCTGCCCCACACCTTCTTGTCTCCTCTTCCCACATGCAGATTGTGCACTGCTACGACGGTACGCACTTTGCATGTGTGTATATCTTTATATCAATGCATGTGCGAAGTACGTAGCAGTGTGCAATGCGCTTGCGCGAAGAGGAAGACGAAAAAAGAAGATGTAGGGCAGAGCTGTCGGAGTGTTCTAGTCATTCCGGGCCCGGCTGCAATATAGTCATACATACAAAACACTATGATACAGTTACAGCTAAAGAGTTCTGTTAAGTAAGAGAAAATAGTGCCAATGTTCTCCATGTTTGCCAGGTATAATTGATATATCTAAAAGCAAATGTCCTGACTGACTGACCGACCCATCATCACCACCCAGCCCAAACCGCTGGACCTAGAAACATGAAATTCAGGGAGTATATTCCTTTCATGATGTAAGCACCCACTAAGGAGGATTTTTAAAATTCGACCCCTGCAATCCAACTCATTTTAGAAATTCAACCTGAATCCTGCAAACCTATTCATAATTACCTGGGAGCAAGCCCCATTGACTATAACAGGAGTTAGTTCTGAGTAGACATGCATAGGATTGGGTTCACAATGTGTTTTCACGGATTCATGAATATCTCTTAGGGGCCTGATGAGATATCGACTTTGTTTTTGCTTACAAAGGTTACTCATACAAATGCTTAAAAACATATTTCAGGATATTACCCTAGGTTCTCCCCTTTAGGGGATGATTAGATTTGGGGTCAGTTATAGAACCCTTTCTATCTCCTGTGTTTGGAGTTATAACATTCTTTTTTGGCATATTGGTGTCTTTCTAAAATTGTTACGAACTTTTAAACTTTTTTTTTAATTTCACCCCTAAAGGGGTAAAAAGGGGTGTTTTATTCGATTGAAGACTTTTCTGTGAATAATGATTTGTTCTTTGGACTACTTTGTGTTTCAGTTATTACCTGTCAACCCCCCTAAATAAACATGATAGACAGAGGCTTGGATAAAGGGTCACAATACCCTCAGGCGTGACACTCTGACTCCAAGCTCCGCCCATTTATAGATTGGGAAAGCTTATGATAGCCAACAGCGAAGGGGTTGAGGCAGCTTGGCAGTGCAGATTCCCCCTAGCCCCCTTTTCGTACCTAGCCAAAGGGGCTTGCTAGCCAGCCTCACTGACCTGAGTAAGTATCCTCTGAGCGGTCCTGGCTCACCCCTTGACCTTGTTACGTCAGAATGCACGCCAATGAAGATCTCTACCTACCCATCCTGCACGCAACCTGCCACACGGTGGGGTTAGCCTAACGCTTGACCACAACCAGCTAGAAGACCCAAAAGTCCCATCTGCAGATCCCTGAGGCAGAGGCGTATCAGGAGTGGATGCCGCCTGGATCACCGCTCCTGATACGCCTCCGGGGGAGGCGGCCCCGCTCTGGGGGGGGCGGCCCGGCTTACCGGGCGCTCCGAGGCCTTCTCCCCCGGCCTCGGAGCCGGAGAAAGCCCAGGAGCGTCCACCCCGACCGGTGGACAGGGCTTTCTGAAGGCGGCATGCTATTTAGCCTTTTTTGCACATGCGCAGAGCATTTACGTAATGTAAACACTGCTCTGGGGCTTTCTCTGGCTCCGAGGCTGGGGGAGAAGGCCTCGGAGCGCCCGCCCGCGTCACTGGACGGGCGGGCGGGCGCGCGCACTCGCTCGCTCCGTGGAAAGACTGGAGCGAGTGGAACAGCGCTGCCCGGCGCCGCGGTGCTACCTGGAGCTGCTGCTCCGCTCGCTCCAGTCTTTCTACGCCTCTGCCCTGAGGAAAATGTCGGCACCAGCCAGGGAGAGGGGGACACCATCGCTCCTAAACAGGGCTGGAGAAGTACAAACAATACCGGGGGGGGGGAGTGATAGTCACTTCACCCTGTGCATTGAAGACCTTTCTAATATAAATGTTCACCTTGCGCCGAGCAACGTCAACATGGCACGGGTGAAGTGCTCCATGCCAAACTCTGCGTGGCAGAGTGTCGGATCAGAGGATAACAAACCCCAGAATCCAACCCCTATGGTGATATCCTTAGCGACCTGCAGCCTCAAGTCCTCTGATGGGAACGTTGCGGAATGCCTACGATCCCTCAGTCTCGCCCTGCCCCAGAATGCGATGCAGCCAGTAGGCTGATGGCATTTTCTTGCCTCTGCCCAGCACAGAGGGGGGTAGCAAGTCAAACGGTGGTGGTGGCTATGATATGCGTGAGGGGGTTGGATTCACCCTCTTCCTCCTCCCTGTCAGGTCTTACAAGACAAGAGGTCCTGGGCTCAACCCTAAGGGCAGGTAAGAGCCAACCTCCAGCCTTCCTTCATCATCGGCCGTCTCTGCCTTTATAGTCCTGGATGCCTTCTTACCTCTCCCTTCCCCTACCTGGTCTTTGAGGTCCCGCCCTGGTTCCTCCTCCCTTGTAGACCTAGGTTCCTCCTCCCGGGTAGACTTAGGTCTCACTTTTGGCTTCCCTGATCCTGTTTCCCTCCTGTTGGGTCTTTCCCACACTCTCCCTGGGGAACTTACCCTGTGCCCCCACAAGGGTGTGCCCCTAGCCTTTTCCCGGCTCGTTTTGGCTCTGCGTTGGGTCTTTCCGAGCGTTTCCCCCTCATCTTTTTGATGCATTCACGTTTAAGCTTGCTTTTATGCTCGCGGCAGCCCACCAATCGGATGGGAGGGGGAGGAGAGTGGCGGCATGCCAATCAAAGCCACCTCCAATCGGCGTGGGGTTTTCTTGCAAGGTCTACTTCAAAGTTTGCGAGCGGGAGGCAAAGAAAAAAGTTCAAACTCCAGCTGGGAGAGCGATTTACAGTTTGTTCTCGCGGTTAGGGAAAGGCTAGGGCGCGTAACTATTTTAGAAATCGCAATAAATGAATAAATATGGTTGTAATTCTAAGCAATCTGCTTCGAAGTTCCAGTCAAGCCCCAATCGTCTTACAAAGAAGGGTCACTTTTTGGCCAATCGGAGCACACTTCTGTTCACCAAATCACAGCTGCGCTTTCTTCAAGAAGGCGGGACAGAAGGAGGGACAACAGGCGGCAAGCAGCCCCAGTTCCAAACGTTCAGAGGCAGGGACAGACGCAAGGGCAGGGCATGCGCGCCGGGAATAGGCTAGTGTGAATCAGCCCTAGGCTCCTATGATGAGCACCAACCGAAGACTAGCGGGTTTCCAGTCACCTCCTTCGTCGATCTCACCCCACCCCCACCCGGGGCCCCACTCCTTGGAGGCTGGTGCTGGAGAAGACTTGGACTGCTAGGAGATCAAATCAGTCAATCCTAAATAGAATCAAACCTGACTGTTCCCTGGAAGGACAGGTACTGAGGCTGAAACTCAAATATTTTGGCCACCTAATGCGAAGAGAGGACTCTCTGGAGAAGACTCTGATGCTGGGAAAGATTGAAGGCAAAAGGAGAAGGGGAAGGCAAAGGATGAGATGGTTAGACAGCATCACCGATGCAACGAACATGGAAATGAGCGAACTCGGGAAGATAGTGGAGGACAGGAAGGCCTGGCGGGATATGGTTCATGGGATCACGAACAACAACAAAATATTTACATATTAAAAATATTTTTATTTTTATTTTTATTGATTTTTCTGTTCACTACACTGGGCGCCTCTGAGCACATGCAGAGTGCCTTTGCCCTGATGGATGTCTTCTGACTACCCCCACGCAGTGCTGCCCCATAGAAAGAGAGAGAGAGAGAGGCTACACCAAGGCCACTGTACCCTAGAAGGAAGCTTGAAGCTTCCGCTGCTCGTCTCCTTTTCCTTTTCCTCTCAAGAACAAGGAAGGGGGGGGGGAGGAAGGAGAAGCTGACCCCAGCAATGGGGGGGGGGGCACAAAATGACTTGGCTCTGCAACAGCCACTTCTGCTGCTGCCTCCTCACTGCTAGGGCTGCCCACCCACGCCCTTCTTTCCCGTGCCTTGCAGCTGCTTGGCAGGCAGGCAGCAACACAACAGATGAAGCCTCCGTGTCACCGGGCGTCTTTAGGCTGGGAAATGTGGCAAGGGGGGGGGGCTGCCTGGCAAGGGGCAAAACAAGCAAAACGGGCTCCCGGCCGCTTCGTTGTCGGGCAACTTAGGGGAGCAGCTGGCCAGGCAGACAGGCAGCCCGTCGTTCCCGCCTTCCTCCACCTGCCGCTTCCTCCGGCACCAGCCTCGATCCCCCTCCTCAGCCCCGCAAGTCAGAGGGGAAGGAAGGCGGGGGGCGCGCAAGGCTGAAGCACACCGGGGGGGGGGGCGTCTTTTGCTGGAGTCTCTCCTCTCAGCCGCTCCCCCCCCAACACACACACACGCCAGGTCTCGGGGGGGGGGGCAGGACCCCAGCCAGACCAGGCCGAACACGCAGCACTGTCAGCTTTCCTACTGACCCGCCGCCGCCGCCACACCTCCGCCTTGTCTGCATTCGGGCGCCATTTGTCAGCCCACATCCAGCGCTCAGTCAGACGCCCGTTTAGAAGACCGTCCACTGCCTCCCCAGGGTCAGAGGACAGACTGAGGTGGCCTTGGAAGTCATGGGCATATCGATGACACCCCAACTCAACTCCCCTGGAAGCTCACTTGGAGACCCCAAAGGTCAGGAAGTCAAAGAGATGCCCCCCCCCCGCACGACCCTCCTAGGAGGTCCAGCGCCACTGCAATGCGGTGCCCCCCCCCACTCCCAACGCACTCCCCCTTCTAGTCCCTGCCACAGGCCATCCACTGCTGGACAATGATGTGCCTCTCCTCCAAAATGGGGGTGCGTGACGTCTGGGACTCAAAGTGTATCTCAAAGTATGAAAGTACCGTAGCTAAAGCTTTCTATGTGTGTCTCTCAGACCTCGTTCTCAGTGCAGTGCTAAATGTACTTCTGGGTTCAGGAGGAGACACGCCTCAGTCAACGCACGCTGGAAACAGGCATGTCAGGGAGAAAGGTTTGGGTCCAGCCCCCTTTGTGGCATGATAGAAGATTTTGTGTGCGCGTGAGTAATATGAAGAGCAGGGCATTCATTCCCATGCCCTCCTTCTGGCACAACAGGAAGCCAATGTCCAGAGTTGCCACCCTCAGAACAGCAGAGAACTCTACCTGAACGACAGGCAGAGATTCAACAGGTCAAGCTTTCCCTCATTGTTGCAATTGTTCATTTCTTGACAGTGTGCAAGAGGCTTCACTGAGTTTCATATGCGAAAAGGAAAGTGTAACATCTGTCAGGTGAGGTAAACATACAGAAGGGGGTGGAAGAAATAAAATGCATCAATACACCTTGAGACTCTGGACAAAGATTATGACAGCTCTGCAGCCTGACTGATTTCTTGGCTGCTTGCCTGCTTCGGGAAGGCCAGGAACTGACTTGCCTGTCAGCCACCCTGATGGTGGGTTTCCTTCTTCCTCTCTTGTCCCAGATCAAGCGTTGCAGTCTTCTCTTGCAGCTCCTCTCGCTCAGTCAAATTCTTACAGGTGGGATCTGGGAACCAGGAAGGATGGACTTCATGCCAGAAGGAATTTCCTTTGCTTTCTTTTGTAACCAGTAAAGAGAACTGATTAGATTTCTTACAAGAGAACAAAACAGGTCCCTGCTGCCCTCGAGAACCGCACAGTCTAAAATCGATAGCGAGGGAGGGAGAGACAAGGGGAGAAGATTTGGGAGTAATGATGAGATGCATTCTTGCGCCTGCTCTGGCGACAGCTAGAGAAGCAAACGGAGGCGCAGTTGCTGGAGCAGTTCTGGACCAGCATGACTAAAATACAGAGCTGAGTCAGGAAAGTTCTGTGCTGGGCAGAGTTGCACCTTTTTGCATTTCCGTCTGTCAAGCAGCTGTTCAAGGCACAGCAGCCCTGCTTTAAAGAGATGTGGCAAGCCTTAGCATAGGTTCTGTTTTCTTCCGCAAAGGGTTAAATCAACTGAGTCTTGACTCCTAGAGAGGTCTTGGTGGGAAGGATGTAATCCGAGACAATCGCTTCCTGCGCGGCTCAGCCCTGGGAAATACGAGTTGTTTGGTGATCGGAGGGAGTGAGAGCAAAGGGGCGCTTTGTGGCTGGTTTCTGAGAGGGGATCTGGTGAGTGTCAGTGACCGACCAGCTGAGCTGTGCATGTACGTGGGAGTAGGTGGAGTTACCAGAAAGGGCTTGCAGTTGCAGAAAGACTCTCGGTCCCCTCCCCCAGCAGCAGTGTGGTGCAGTAGCGGGGGGACGGGACGGGGCGTACCAGGTGCAAATTCTTGCGATCATTAATTTGTGTTGGGCAGGTGACGCTAAAATATATCTGTGCCTGGACTGTACCACTTCAGACAGTAGGCAGGGCTCACGTTAATTGCATGATCGTCCATGCAAATTTAAAATCCCTGCACATAGAATTCTAGCATGTCAGAAATCTCACATGACCACTGTGAGTCCCCTGAAGAAAGGGTTACGGTTGTGGCAGACTAGCATTTGCTGGATACCTGTATTGTAGAGGTTAAAAAAAAAGTTGTGGTTTTTTTTAACACATCCCATGTTTGAGGATACAACAAAGAGCAGGGTCTATTATTATTTATTGAATTTCTATCCCGCCTCTCTCCCAGTATATACTGCCAGGAGCTCCTGAGAAGGAAGGTGGAATATCATAATAATAAATAAATATTAAGTAAACAAATATGCTGTCTTTCAGGTAGAAGTATGGGTCCCTTGATTCTCTTTGATTTTTGAGAATGGTCTTGTTTTACACAGGCAAGAGCCTGTCCCAGGAAGAATGTCAGTTTTGGGCTTTGCATCATCTTTCTGGATAGTAATGCTAATATTTTAAGCAAGCACATTGTTTTTTTTTCCTTAAAAGGCTAACGGTTTTCTGTCGACTAATGAGGAAAATGGCTGCAGATACAGGAGGCGTTTCCGCCTTGAGTTTTCAGCTGCAAGGACAAAAAATGAAGGAGGAGCCCAATCCAATGTGCCCAGAGAATGGAGCAGGACCAGACCCTCACGTCAACATTGCTGGGAGATGCTGGGAAGGGATTTCCCCACAACAAGGGGTCTGGGAAGCACAGGAGGGGGGGTCGCGGCAGCAGCAGCAGCGTTGGGAGGCCCAGTGGCAGGAGTTCCTGAAGACGATGGAGTCTGCAGAAGAACGGAGAGACCCACAGGTGCTGGAGCCAGTCGGAGTCGCCAAGGTCCAGGCTGCTTACAGGGAAGTGAAGGAAGAGACCCTGGGTGAGGAGGACAGCAGCCCGGAGAGGTGGCGCCAGCGCTTCCGGCGGTTTGGCTACCAAGAGGCCAAGGAGCCCCGCCACGTTTGCGCCCAGCTCTGGGAACTCTGTCATCGGTGGCTGAAGCCCGAGAGACACAGCAAGGAGCAGATCCTGGAGCTGGTGACCCTGGAGCAGTTTCTGGCCCTCCTGCCCCCGGAAATGCAGGGCTGGGTCAGGGCAGGTGGGCCGGAGAGCTGCAGCCAGGCGGTGGCCCTGGCAGAGGAGTTCCTGCGGAGGCAGCAAGAGGTGACGAGGCAGCAGGCGCAGGGGGAGGAATTGGAGGTCGGCGGGTCCTGCGAGCGGAGAGTACGTTTTATTTTAAACATTGTTATCCTGCCTTTCTGCTCCCAAAAGAGGGGCACCAAAGTGGCTTATAGAGAAAAAGTAATAATAGCCAAATATCGTCCAAGACCTTAGAATTACAGGTAAAGATGCCATGTACTGTAGTTTATTTCAAACAGACCAACGATTTAAAATAACTTCAAAACACTGTACGAAGATACCGATATGAACGGAGCTCCGGACAGGAATAAAATACATTAAAAATTGGAGGCTGTGTATGTTACAGCATAGCACTGGGGTCGCCTGGTGGAATTGACTGGTGCCTCCTAAATGCCAGCTGTAGCACCAGGGCAGCCCAAGGCCTTCTGATGTCTGGGGTGGCATGTTGAATGATGCCCCCTTTGCTCCTCCCACTCCCCTAGTTGCCCCAAGAATGCGGCCCCCTCCCCAAGGAGGTGCACTCAGCCAACCCCTGGCTGCATTTGTGGCCGGAAACAGCAGCTGGAGTGATGATATTTTACGTTTTGCCATCTGTGCTTTTTTGTGATTTTGGTTTTATTTTTGTATACTGTAAATCTTTGTATTGTATAGAAACCTTTATCAATGAATTCTGAAAAGCCATGCAAGCACTAAGTATAATTATAAGCTGTGAGTGTGTGTGTGTTTGTGAGTGAGTGAGTGGGTACTAGTGTAGTCAGAAGCATTTCAGAGCAGAAACAACGTCAGGTTAAGGTAGGGGTGAGAGAGAGCGAGGAAGCCTGAACCTGAACCTCTCGCAACCTGTCTCTTCCTGCATCCCTTTCCTGGATCAGCACCTTGAATTAAGTCCTCTTTGTTGCTCTGTTTCAGGATCGGGAGCCTCTGAGGAAGGGGACCGTCACCTTCTCCAGAACGGAGGACGCACTTTCAGACCCCTGGCCAGGATCACACTTGCCGGCTGTCAAACAGGAGGGTGATGATGGAGCCCCCCGTTCCTTGGGTAAGGGGTCTTCCTGTCCCATCACATCCCAAGGGTCTGAAGCCGTCTTCTGCCATAGAAACCTGCCCTTTCATCTGCTGAAGCTCTGCTTCGCTGCCGCCATCTTGGGCTGGATTTGGAAGGGGAGTTGGGGGGGAACCACGTCCTCTTTTTCACCACTGCCCGAGTTCGCAGCAGCCGCAATGCCTCTTTTGATGGCTGCCATGATTCCCCCCCCCCCCCCAGAAGTCCTCTCCGTGTGATGTTGCATCATGAGGTCATGTCACACAGACCGGCCTTCTGGCGGGGAAATGGAGGGTGCTGGCTGGTGACCACCTTGAAGATGTAAGAAGCCACCATTAGATGTAATGCTTCAATTCAGCCGGATATCAATTTCAAAATATTAAATAAATAGAGCGCTCTGCAAGAGGGATGGCCAACATTTCTGTTCTTGAGGACCGCGTGGCTCCCTAGATGGGCGTCCAAAAGGCCCTTTTCCTTCACAGTCTCTCCTGATCCTTCTGTTTCCAGCAGCAGCCATGTCCCTGTGTTCTGGGTTCGAGTGTCTCCGCGTCATGCTACAGGAGCCAGACAGGATTGGGATGCTGCTGGTGTAGCGTCCTCCTGGTGGCCCATCAGTCTCGCTACCTGAGCTGACCAAGGGGATCTCGGCGGTGGCATTGGAGTCTCCATGCGATTTGGTGCTGGAGGACTTCGGCTGCATGGCCAAAACCACCGAAAGTGGTGTTTTTCTGCTGCATTTAGGGGCTGGTGCACTCCGTCTCCGAGTCCGTCCTCACCTCCTGCTCACTCCATTCGCCGCCACCCCCTAACACACCGGCAGCTCTGCCCCACACCTTCTTGTCTCGTCTTCCTCTTCATGCATGCGTATTGCGCACTGGTACTCTATATCCATGCATGCGCGAAGTACGTAACAGTGTGCAATGTGCATGTGGAAAGAGGAAGACGGGACAAGGTGGTGTGGGGCATTGCTGTCGGAGTGTTGTAATCATTCCGGGTCTGACTGCCGTGGCAAACGGAGTGAGCACTCGTCCAGGCAGGAGTCCAGGAAGGAGTGCCCCCCTTAAAGCGGCAGAATTAACCACGGGGTGTGTGTGTGTGCTTTTAAGAAGCAGCTTTCTGCCGTGGCATTACTGAATTCGGAGGTGGCAGTGCTGCAGCAAACAAACACCCCCAGTGGTTTTTAGGACACTTTTAGGGTGGGGTGCACTCAGTCCTTAGGCCGCTTTTAGTCTGTTTCCAGTGGGTGTGGTGCAAACGGCCTAAAAGCGGCTAAAAAACCGTGGAGGGTGCTGTTTTTGCCGCAGCCGAATCTGCGTGCTGTTTTTGCCGCAGCCGAATCTAGCGACAAATTGGTACCCTCCCACTGAGTGTCACTCTCAATGCCCAGGGACCCACTGGGCCCCCGATGCCGCCACTGTGGAGACACCCAATCAGAAGAGAGTCAGCTTGGGGTACTGGTCGACAGGTCGATGAAAGTGTCGACCCAGTGTGCGGCGGCTGTGAAGAAGGCCAATTCCATGCTTGGGATCATTAAAAAAGGGATTGAGAATAAAACAGCCAATATCATTATGCCCTTGTATAAATCAATGGGAAGGCCACATCTGGAGTATTGTGTCCAGTTCTGGTCACCACACCTCAAAAAGGATATAGTTGAATTGGAAAAGGTGCAGAAAAGAGCGACCAGAATGATTCGTGGGCTGGAGCACCTCCCTTATGAGGAAAGGCTACAGCGTTTGGGGCTCTTCAGACTAGAAAAAAGGCGCCTGACGGGGAACATGATTGAGACATATAAAATTATGCATGGGATGGAGAGTGGATAGAGGGAAATTCTTCTCCCTCTCGCACAACACCAGAACCAGGGGACATGCACTAAAATTGAGTGGAGGGAGAGTTAGAACGGATAAAAGAAAATATTTCTTTACCCAGCGTGTAATTCATCTGTGGAACTCCTTGCCACACGATGTGGTGATGGCACCTGGCCTTGATGCCTTTAAAAGGGGTTTGGACAGATCATGGAGGATGGTGTAGTGGTTTGGGAGTTGGACGTAGACCTGGAAGATCCAGGTTCAAATCCCCACTCAGGGTTGTTGTGAGGACAGAAGGGAGGGGAGGAAATATGTACACCACTCTGAGCTCTTTGGAGGAAGGGCAGTATAAAAATGTGAAAAATAAATGAATAAAAGACCATCACAGGTTACAAGCCATAAGCAACCTCCTGGTTTTAGAAGTAGGTTTTCTCTGTGCCAGGTGCAGGGGAGTGGCAGCAGGAAACAGGTTATCTTGTTGGCTGTGTGCTCCCTGAGGCATCTGGTGAGGCCAATGTGTGATACAGGAAGCTGGACTAGATGGGCCTTTGGCCTGATCCAGCAGGGCTCTTCTTATGATGAGTAGAAATGCCTTTATATCTCTTCATATTCACAGTCTGCATACAAAACGATATACAGTAGTCATACTTACAAAACACTATGATACAGAGTTAAGCATCATTCTGTTAAGTAAGAGAAAATAGTGCCAATGTTCTCCATGTTTGCCAGGAATAATTGATATATTTAAAAGCAAATGTCCTGACTGACTGACCGACCCATCATCACCGCCCAGCCCAAACCGCTGGACCTAGAAACATGAAATTCAGGTAGTATATTCCTTCCATGACTTAAGCACCCACTAAGAAGGATTTTTAAAATTCAACCCCTGCAATCCAATTCAAATTCAACCTGAATTCTTCAAACCTATTCATAATAACTTGGGAGTAAGCCCCGTTGACTATAACTTAGTTCTGAGTAGACATGCATAGGATTGGGTTCACAATGTGTTTTCACAAATTCGTCAGTATCTCTTAGGCTCAATGAGATATTGACTTCGTTTTTGCTTACAAAGGTTACTCATACAAATGCTTAAAAACATATTTCAGGATATTACCCTAGATTCTCCCCTTTAGGGGATGATTAGATTTGGGGTCAGTTATAGAACCCTTTCTATCTCCTGTGTTTGGAGTTATAACATTCTTTTTTGGCATATTGGTGTCTTTCTAAAATTGTTACGAACTGTTTATCTTTTTTTTTTTAATGTCCCCCCTAAAGGGGCAAAAAGGGGTGTTTTATTTGATTGAGGACTTTTCTGTGAATAATGATTTGTTCTAAGGCAGGGGTGCACAACTTGGAAGTCAGTGGGGGCCAAAATGAATAGGCCAAACTTCTCCGGGGCCGCACGGGGGGCGTGTCCAGGAACCGTGATGTCACTTCCTCAGGAAGTGACATCACAGGGGGGCGTGTCCATGGAAAATATCCCAAAAAGCAACATATTACTAAATAAAGATATTGATGTCTTATTAATAAACAAACAGAGCTGCCAACCCTTCAGGATTGGCCTGAAGTCTCCAATAATCAGCACTGATCTAAACAATTTAATGACTCCACAAGAAAATACGAGAGTTCCAGTTTCACAGTTCTCTTCACTGGGCATCTGCTTGAATCTGATGAATAATTATTTGCAACTGGAAGATTCCTACATCAATGAAAAGCAAATTACTTTTCCTACTTTGCATCTCTTATGCACCGAGAGCAAAACGTCTAACTTTGTCTAAATGGCTGGACTTTGTCATTCCTACTGCATTCTAACCGAAGGGTGGGATATGAAATCACTTTATTTCTGAATTTTCAGTGATTATTTTTTTACTAAAGGGAGGCATGCTTTCTATTTTGAGGCAATTTATCAAATCCCTAAAGCTGCTGGCACAACATGCCCTGCCACTGTTTCCCATGATCTTCTCTCTCTCTCTCTCTCTCTCTCTCACACACACACACACACACACACACACACAAGAGCTGCTTATAATATAATTTGCAATGCAGTTTAAGGAATTTTCATTCAAGCTATCATATTTTCTCTTTTCCCCTGCCCCCTCATCCATCCGCCCAACTCCTTCCCTGCTTCAGTTCAAACCAATGCTCTTAAACACAGCACAGCTTGGAAGTGCAGTGAATGATGTTGCTATGGGAAAATCAAATAATATCTTTTGTACACCAAAGCACAGCACAATCTGCTATAAGTTAGCAAATAAAAAGCTACTGCAAGAAAATTCTTCTCTCTCTCTCTCTCTCTCTCACTCACTCACTCACACCCTTTTGAAACGGCAGATTGCTGGATGAATGGCAGATCCCAGGACTGAAGAAGACGCTTCCGCGTTTGCAAGGAGCATAATTGTGAGAGCTGTCGTGGCTTTCTAAAGCGCCCTCACCAGGGACTCGTAGCTGGAAACTTCTCTCTGCAGAGAAGCGGAGCCTGCTGAAGCCTCTCTCTCGGCAGAGGAGCTGAACGCGGCCCCCCCTTCCCCTGCCCCCTCATCCATCCGCCCAACTCCTTCCCTGCTTCAGTTCAAACCAATGCTTTTAAACACAGCACAGCTTGGAAGTGCAGTGAATGATGTTGCTATGGGAAAATCAAATATCATCTTTTGTACACCAAAGCACAGCACAATCTGCTATAAATTAGCAAATAAAAAGCTACTGCAAGAAAATTCTTCTCTCTCTCACTCACTCACTCAC
The DNA here is from genome assembly GCA_026170595.1 of Plestiodon gilberti rubricaudatus. Taxonomy (NCBI): domain Eukaryota; kingdom Metazoa; phylum Chordata; class Lepidosauria; order Squamata; family Scincidae; genus Plestiodon; species Plestiodon gilberti. The sequence continues at coordinate 262,006,757 of JANXHW010000002.1, read as the reverse complement.
TCACTCAACACACACACACACACACACACACACACACCCTTTTGAAACGGCAGATTGCTGGATGAACGGCAGATCCCAGGACTGAAGAAGACGACAGAGAGAGCAGTAGAGAGAAGACTAGAGTTGGTGGGCAGCCGAAGGAGCTCCTTCCGCGTTTGCAAGGAGCATAATTGTGAGAGCTGTCGTGGCTTTCTAAAGCGCCCTCGCCAGGGACTCGTAGCTGGAAACTTCTCTCTGCAGAGAAGCGGAGCCTGCTGAAGCCTCTCTCTCGGCAGAGGAGCTGAACGCGGCCCCCCACCCTACCGGGCCCAGCGGCCCCATCTCCTTGGTGGCGGGGCCTTCGCAGCTAGGAAGACGCACAGCGGGAGGCTGGTGAGGCATGGCGGGGGGGGCCTTCGGACGCTCCGAGGCCGGCCCAGGAGCCGGCCTCGGAGCGTCCGACCCCATCGGCGCTCCATGCGAGCGCGTTAATACGGGTATTTTTTTTTATTTTTGCACATGTGCAGAGCGTTTTGAGGGCAAGAGGCCCTCAAAACGGTCTCTGCGCATGCGCAAAAATAAAAAAATACCCGTATTAACGCGCTCGCATGGGCCTTCTTTTAGAAGGCCCTGGAGCGCCGATGGGGTCGGACGCTCCGAGGCCGGCTCCCGGGCCGGCCTCGGAGCATCCGGGAGAATTTCCCGTGGGCCGAGAAGAAATTGGGGATCCCCGATTTCTTCGCGGGCCACAGGAAATCGGCAGGCGGGCCGCATGCGGCCCGCGGGCCGTATGTTGTGCACCCCTGTTCTAAGGACTTCTTTGTGTTCCAGTTATTACCTGTCAACCTCCCTCACAGCGCAATCCTATCCATCTTATGTCACCGGCTGAGCTCTGCTCAATCCTATCCAATTTATGCCACCGGTGCAGCGAGAACAGGAGGCCCCAGAACGGGAAGTGGATTCAAATCCCCTTTGAATTCTGCTTTTGCAGGAGATTTCAATCCCCATTCGTTCACGGGCCTCCCATTCTCTCTGCATGGCTGGTTACACCGATGGCAGAAATTGGATAGAATTGAGCAGAGCTCAGACGCAAGGTGAACATTTACCTAACGCCTAACGGCCTAACGCTTGAGCACAACCAGCTAGAAGAATCAAAAATCCCATCTGCAGCTCCCCGAGGAAAATGTTGGCACCAGCCAGGGAGAGGTGGACACCATTGCCCCTAAACAGCAGGGCTGGCGAAGTATAAACAATACCAGGGGGAGTGATAGTCACTTCATCCTGTGCATTGAAGACCTTTCTAATATAAATGTTCACCTTGCGCCGAGCAACATCAACATGGCACGGGTGAAGTGCTGAGTGTCGGATCAGAGAATAACAATCCCCAGAATCCAACCCCTGACTATGGCGATATCCTTAGCGACCTGCAGCCTCAAGGACAAGGAAGTCCTTCGAGGGGACCGTTGTGGAACGCCTACGATCCCTCGGTCTCACCCCGCCCCACAGGGGTGGGGAATCTATTTACCGTGGAGGGCCATTTTCCCATGGGAATTTTTGCCCCCACCGGCAAATTTGGCGCCTCCCGGCGCGGATTAGGGGCCCTTCGACTCTTTTCCGCACGTGCGCCACCCCATTGGTCTCCTTACCTTCGAGGCTGATGCAGGATCCGCATCGCTCCTCCGACCTAGGCCGGCAGCTCGGAACGGGCCTAGCTCCCGGCCTAGGTTGGAGGAGCGACGCACGGTGGCAGCCTCGAAGGTGACTAGGCCGGCAGCTAGGCCCATTCCGAGCTGTGTTCTGCGCATCTGCGCTTTCAGAAGGAGTCTAGCAGCCGGACAAGGAGGAAGCACCGAGATGTCGTGCGGCGGCGGCCTCAGATGTGAGTAGGCCAGCAGCTCGGAACGGGCCGAGCTGCCGGCCTAGGTCGGAGGAGGTGAGCGGGGAGCCTCTGGTCTGGGTCTCGCACGGGCCGGACCTGATGCACTCGGGTCGGGTCTTGCGCAGGCCGGAGGTTCCCCACGCCTGCTGCCCCAGAATGCGTTGTAGTCAGTGGGCTGCCGGCATTTTCCCCGACTCTTCCCACCACAGAGGGCAAGACAAGTGGGATCAGCGCGTGGTATGTGCCACCCCCATTTTTTTCCTGAGGTATTTTGTGTCCCCAAATCTTTAACATTCCTTTCAACTACCAACTGTCACTTTCTAACTTAACTGTCGCTTTTCATTGGCTAGCTAGAGGCTTCCTTCCTTCTTTCTGAACTAATTCTCTTCAGAACCGTTAGTAATATTCCACAGCAATTACATAGCTTATCATGTATGTTGGGGTCGGTGCTCTGGCGAGTCGGGTAGCAGGGTGGCCAAGGCAAACCCGGCTTCAAGGGTTGAGTGTGAAGAATTGGTCTCCAGCCCGGCAAAGGGATGCAAGGACCTTACCTGGCTTGCAGAGAATCCGCTGTTTAGTAGGCCTCAGAATTTCTCAGGGGAGGGGGTTGGATTCACCCTCTCCCTCCTCCCTGTCAGGTCCTACAAGAGGTCCTGTGCTCAACCCTAAGGGCAGGTGAAAGCCAACCTCCAGCCTTCCTTCATCATTGGCCGTCTCTGCCTTTATAGTCCTGGATGCCTTCTTACCTCTCCCTTCCCCTTCCTGGTCCTTGAGGTCCTGCCCTGGCTCCATCTTCCTCCCTTTAAGTAGACCTAGGTCCCTCCTCCCGAGTAAATCTAGGTCTCTTTCCTGGCTTCCCTGATCCTGTTTCCTGTTTCCCTCCTGTTCCCTCCTGATCCTGTTTCTCTCTAGTTGGGTCTTTCCCACACTCTCCCTGGGGGACTTGCCCCCACAAGGGCATGCCCCCTAGACTCCTATGACGAGCACAGGAGACTAGTGGGTTTCCAGTCACCCCCTTTGTTGTCCACACCCCACCCCGGGCCTCGCCCTTTGGAGGCACATTCCGGCTGCCTTGCTTTGGGCGACGAGAGGAGCCACTTTGGCGGAGGGTGTTGCTTGGGCTGCCGGCCACAAGACCACCCCGGGAGGCCAGAGTCCTTCAATGGGCAGGATGGGGCCTGCCACTCACCCCATGGCTAAGGAGGCGCGTGAGCTAATCATGAGGCACATGGTGGACAACTGGGAGGAGTTCTCCATCATGGGGTTGTTGTCTGCATTTAAATGGTTCATTGCAATCACAGGAAAGTTTATTGGAGTCAAAATGGATTTACTTACATCCCATAGCAAAGAGCGGGTATCACACTAGTCCTGAAATATGTTTTAAGCTCTTGTATGGGTAACTTTTGTAAGCAAGAACCAAGTCGATATCTTATTCTGCTTAAGAGACCTTTAATTATGTATTTATTTATTTTTCACATTTTTATACCGCTCTTCCTCCAAGGAACTCAGAGTGGTGTACATATTTCCTCCCCTCCTTTTTGTCCTCACAACAACCCTGTGTGGTAGGTGGGGCTGAGAGATAGTGATTGGCCCAAGGTCACCCAGGAAGCTTCGTGGCTGAGTGGGGATTTGAACCTGGATCTTCCAGGTCTAAGTCCGACTCCCAAACCACGACACCATCCTGGCTTTATAGTTCATTGAGTACAATGTACATATAGTACATTGAGGAATCCCTGAAAACAAATTGTACCCCTTTACACCCCCTTAGGAGTTGAATTTCTTAAAATCCCTTCTTACTGGGTGCTTACGTCAAAGAAGGAATGTATTCCCCCAATTTCATGTTTCTAGGTCTAGGGGTTTAGGCTGAGCGTTGATGAGTCAGTCAGTCAAGACATTTGCTTTATATATTTAGAAGATGAGGCTTTCCACCCTCTCACCTGGAACAGATGTTAGGCTGACTTGCCTGTAGTTTCCTGGGTCCCCTCTCCTTCCTTTTTTAAAGATTGGCATAACAGTAGCTATCCACCAATTCTCAAATTGTGCTACGTCTCCGTAACAGCTACCTGAGAGTTGGCCACTGAGAAGGGCCCCAATCCTGTGCAGCCTTTGCTGGGGAGCGGGTGCCCCTGAATGGTGGCACTGATCTCATTTTTCCTCTGGTTTTTTGCCTGGCACATGTTTGGTTTGTGCCAAGGCTTCACTGCCCCAAGGGCAATACAATATGAGACTAAACAAGATGGGTGATAAAGTGGAGCCTGTGGAAACCTGCTCCTAACAGTTCCAGTGCAGCTGAGCTCAGGGTTGAAACAAGAAAAAAGCCACTCCTGGAAAAGGCCAAATCTACAAAACAGCAGATGTTTTAGCACTTGTAAGAGGATAAGGTGAAGTGGAAGCTACTGTGAGGCCTGGGGGAACCCAGAGGGAGGCCCTCCCTTCGTGTCTTGTCCACAGAGACGAGCACAGCCAGGGCTAACAAAGCGGCCTCCAACCCAGGACGGGGTCAGGCTGCACCAGGCCAAGAAGCCACGATTGCGCTACTTCTGCACAAACGCTAGCTGAGAGTTGGTCTCTGAGAAGGGACACAATCCTATGCATCCTTTCTGGGGAGTCAGTGCCACTGCATCCACGAGGGTTTACTTTTGAGTATACAGTCTATGCCTAGGTGTGTGTGTGTGTGTGTTAGAGGTCCAATTTTACTATTGCACTGCTAAGCAAAACTCTCTATTTCAGGAGGCAACAGAGAAGACAATGAGGATCAGAGGGAGCCACTTGGAATGTCACCGGAAATGACCACGCTTGACACAGAGGAAAAGGCCTTTAGAGACCAAAGCGGATCAGGGGGGCAGGAGGGAAGCCCAGTACCCGTCTGGAAGACCACATCTGGTGTATGGTCTGGCTATGACCTCCCTGAAACCACAGTCCAACAGGAATATCCTGAAGGGAGAAATAAATTTGATACTCATCATGGTGAAGATTTTGGTGTCAACCCACTCGATCCAGAAAAGGATAATGGAAAGAGGAAGGAAAAATGCCCTCAGTGTGCAAAGAGCTTCAACAGCAAATCAAGACTTAGAAGACATCAAAGAATCCACACAGGGGAAAAACCATATAAATGCTTGGAGTGTGGAAAGAGCTTCAGACAGAACTCAAAGCTGACTTTGCATCAAAGAACCCACACAGGAGAGAAACCCTATCAATGCTTGGAGTGTGGAAAGAGCTTCATTTCCAGCTCAAGCCTGAATTTGCATGAAAGAACCCACACAGGGGAGAAACCGTATAAATGCTTGGAGTGTGGAAAGAGTTTCAGCCAGAGCTCACACCTGGCTGTGCATCACAGAACACACACAGGGGAGAAACCATATACATGCTTGGAGTGTGGAAGGAGCTTCAGTCAAAGATCAGTCCTGACATTGCATCAAAGAACCCACACAGGAGAGAAACCGTATAAGTGCTTGGAGTGTGGAAAGAGCTTCAGTCAGAGATCACTCCTGAATTGGCATCATCAAAGAACCCACACAGAGGAGAAACCGTATCAGTGCTTAGAGTGTGGAAAGAGCTTCAGTGACAACGGAAACCTGACTTTGCATCATCAAAGATCCCACACAGGGGAGAAACCGTATCAATGCTTGGAGTGTGGAAAGAGCTTCACTAACAGCCAAAGCCTGAATGTGCACCAAAGAACCCACACAGGGGAGAAACCATATAAATGCTTGGAGTGTGGAAAGAGCTTCAGCCAGAGTGCACACCTAGCTGTGCATCAAAGAACACACACAGGGGAGAAACCATATACATGCTTGGAGTGTGGAAGGAGCTTCAGTCAAAGCTCAATTCTGACTTTGCATCAAAGAACCCACACAGGGGAGAAACCGCATAAATGCTTGGAGTGTGGAAAGAGCTTCAGACAGAGCTCAATCCTGACTTTGCATCATCAAAGAACCCACACAGGGGAGAAACCGTATCAATGTTTGGAGTGTGGAAAAAGCTTCACTAACAGCAGAAGCCTGACTGTGCATCAAAGAACCCACACAGGGGAGAAACCATATAAATGCTTGAAGTGTGGAAGGAGGTTCAGTCAGAGCTCAAACCTCGCTGTGCATCAAAGAACCCACACAGGGGAGAAACCATATAAATGCTTGGAATGTGGAAAGAGCTTCAGTGTGAACACAAGCCTGATTTTGCATCAAAGAACCCACACAGGGGAGAAACCATATAAATGCTTGGAATGTGGAAAGAGCTTCAGTGTGAACCGAAGCTTGACTGTGCATCAAAGAACCCACACAGAGGAGAAACCATATAAATGCTTGGATTGTGGAAAGAGCTTCAGTCAGACCTCAATGCTGGCTGTGCATCAAAGGTCCCACACAGGGGAGAAACCGTATCAATGCTTGGAGTGTGGAAAGAGTTTCAGTCGGAGTGGAAACCTGACTTCGCATCAAAGAACACACACAGAGGAGAAACTTTATAAATGCTTCAAATGTGGAAAGAGCTTCAGTCAGAGCGCACACCTGGCTGTGCATCAAAATACCCACACAGGAGAGAAACCATATCAATGTTTGGAGTGTGGAAAGAGCTTCAGTGTGAAATTAAGCCTGACTTGGCATCAAAGAACACACACAGGAGAGAAACCATATCAATGCTTGGATTGTGGAAAGAGCTTCAGTGTGCGCTCAAATCTGACTGTGCATCAAAGAACCCACACAGGGGAGAAACCGTATCAATGCTTGGATTGTGGAAAGAGCTTCAGTCAGAGCACACATCTGGCTGTGCATCAAAGTACCCACACCGGGGAGAAACCCTATAAATGCTTGGAGTGTGGAAAGAGCTTCAGAGCGAGCTCACACCTGACTGTGCATCAAAGAATACACACAGGGGAGAAACCACACAAATGCTTACAGTGTGGAAAGAGCTTCAGAGAGAGCTCAAAGCTGAGTGTGCATCAAAGAACCCACACAGGGGAGAAACCATATAAATGCTGGGAGTGTGGAAAGAGCTTCAATCAGAGGGCACACCTGACTGTGCATCGAAGAACCCACACAGGGGAGAAACCCTATCAATGCTTCGAGTGTGGGAAGTGGTTCATTCGCAGCTCAGACCTGACTTTGCATCAAAGAACTCACACGGGAGAAACCATTTCAATGCTTGGAGTGTGGAAAGAGCTTCAGTCAGAGCTCAAGCTTGACTAAGCAGCAAAGAACCCACACCGGAGAGAAAAGTGTTTAAGCCAGGGGTTCTCAACCTGTGGTACGGGTACCCCTAGGGGTACGCGGACCTCTTGCTGGGGATACGCCAAAGCCTGCCCCTTTTCTACCCGTTCAGCAGCTAATTAACTGTTAATTAACATGGGTTTTAAATTGTCGTTATTTTCGGAGCTCTTCTGTCTCTCTGATTTTGGTTTTGGGCTTATTTTTGTACTTTGGAAAATGTATTATGGTGGGATGGGGGAGGGAAGAGCTGATTTTGGGAAGTGTGACTTGGAGGAAAAAAAATCCTTGCCCCCCCCCCTCACACACACACAGACACAGAGACATTTTCCACATTTAAAATTGTTTTAGTACTTTTTTATTTAATCATTAATTACCTAATTAATTAATCCAGTTAATTTGCAGGGGGTACTTCAGAAAATTGGACCGTGATAGGGGGTATCTGGGCCTCCAAAGGTTGAGAACCCCTGGTTTAAGCCATTTACCATGTATCAGTTGATCAGTTGGAGCTGAGATCTGACTCACTGGCATCGCTCAAGGTGGGGCAGAAAGCTAAGTTCTGCAGCTTTCCACCCCACCATTACTCTCCTGCACAAGGCGCCCCGCCCCTTCGTCATAGGAGCCCGTCAGCGGAGAGAAAGCAACGCGTAAGGACTCTCCTGCATTAGCTGCCCAAAAAATTGAAATTGTTTTGGTGGTTGAGATCTGCAGATGAGATCTGTCCTGGAGCTCTCTCTCTTTTTCCCCGCTGGGATGAACAACATCCCACTTCCCTTATAATTGGAAAAGACTTATCATTGATTTATTAGCTGGTGATTGCTGGGGGTGGGGCAGAGGTTGCTTAAAGAGGGAAGAATATGAAGATCGGCATTATCCCCTCTTCCTTGTAGCTCTTAAAGCTCCATATATTCCGTTTAAACTTGCATGAATATAACTGTTTTCAGATGTATCTTTCAGCAGAATCAAAATCAGTTTAACTGACAGGAAGCGTCAGGTTGTGTGTGTGTGTGTGTGTGTGTGTGTGTGTGTGTGTGTGTGTGTGTGTGTGTGTGTGTGTGTGTGAGAGAGAGAGAGAGAGAGAGAGAGAGAAAGAGAGAGAGAGAGAGAGATGGTGGTGTTGGTGTTGGTGTTTTTTTTGTTCTCAAGCTGCTGGGGGTCAGACTACAAGCCGCCACTTACAGGACCAGGTTCAGTGGCCCCACCAGATGCCTCAGGGATTACTCAAGACAGCAAGATACCTGTGTCCAGTCGCCACTCCCTTGCACCTGGCACAGAGAAAACCTACTGCTAAAACTAGGAGATTGCTTATGGCTTGTAACCTGTGATGGACTTTTCCTCCATGAATCTATCCAATCCCCTTTTTAGAGGCATCTAGGCCAGGTGCCATCACCACATCCTGTGGCAAGGAGTTCCACAGATGAATTACACGCTAGGTGAGGACATATTTTCATTTGTCTATGTGAAGGAGTAAGGCCCATGCCCCTCCTGAATTGTGGGTACAAATAAAGTATGTGGTAAGGTGTTCATGTAACAGGAAGATGAAAGGCTGGAGGAAAGGAAGAGAAATACTTTGAAATGTATTTTACACAATTGGGCTATCCGGTATTAATGGAGATTTACATGACTTGTTGCAATTGGTAAAGAAGTACACTTTATGAGATTTTCAGCCATGTATATTTTAAAATTGAAGAAATAAAAATAGGTGAATCCACAAACTTGCCAGGAGAAATTCCTTATTTCAGCCACATACGCTAACAAAGGTAATAAAAATAGCGAAAGTGCGCTATTATCGACGGGGATAATCCTTCAAAGAGCGCACTTTCACTATTTTTATTACCTTTGTTAGTGTATGCGGCTGAAGTAAGGAATTTCTCCTGGCAAGTTTGTGGATTCACCTATTTTTATTTCTTCAATTTTAAAATATACATGGCTGAAAATCCCATAAAGTGTACTTCTTTACCTATCCGGTATTAGAAAGGTGATAGAAATTAGTTTCCTGACAAGAAGCAGGGCCCCTTTGAAATGGAAAAGAAACATGAGATAGACCAAGGACATGCAGGAGATATCTTTATTCCAGGGCCAAATTGTCTTTGAAGCTGGCAGAGTTCCAGCTGTCCGGAGATAGAGGTGCGAAAGCAACACAGGTGATGGAAAAAGGAGATAGAGATAGATAGGTTAGGGATAAAAATATTGTAAATAAAATAAAATAAATAAGTACGTGGGTTAATTAACCTGGGGAGATGAGAAGTCCTTTGGCTGAGAGCCCAAGAGGCAGAAAAGGTAAAAATCCTATAAAAGTACCAAGGTGTGGTTGCTAGCAGAGCTCCTTGGATTCGGTTTTGCTGCAGGCCATGCTGGTGGAGGATACTTTCCCTTGGGATGGAGGACGGTAACTATCTTAGCTTGAGTAGTTTAGGGAGACTAGCTAGCTTTATTGTTTTGTTAATGTGCCTCTGTTGAAATGTATATTTGCAGTGTTACTAACTTTGAGCTGCTCCCATTGCTTTCCCTGTTTGGAAGGAGGGCGTCCCCACTAACTTACTAATGCTAGCCTAGGAATAAACTTTTAAAACTTTCCATGACTGGCTGTGTGTGCCATATTTTCTGGACCAAGAGGGAGTAAACCACTTTTGAAAGAGATTAAGAGAACCAAGGTTACAGTGTGGGAGGAACAGAATACTGGAAGCTTGTCCCAGTTCCAGTCTGGCGGTGCGGAGCCCGGAGAGGGGTGGAGAGGCACCAGAGGAGGAGGGGAGAAGGAAGCGCTTGTGGAGAGAATAAGCGGACCAGGGTTCTTTGAAGTTTAACTGTACCTAAAGTGGGGAAAATAGAGAAGTCTTTTTATTCCCTTGCCTCTTGGACCGAGGTTTTACCGTAAATAAGGTGGGGAATCCTCCCAATTTAATTCCCTGCTTCAAGGGACCAGTGACAGTCTGTTTTAACGCTCCCTCCACTCAATTTTAGTGCATGTCCCCTGGTTCTGGAGTTGTGTGAGAAAAGACCTGAATGTGCATTGAAGAACCTACACAGGGGAGAAACCCTATAAATGCTTGGAGTGTGGAAAGAGATTCAGTCAGAGCAAAAGCCTGATTATGCATCAAAGGACCCACACAAAACTGTGCAAGTGATTGAAGTGTGGAAAGAGCTTCAATCAGAGTTCAGATCTGATTGCATATCAACAAAATCTGTCCATGGGGAAGCCACATAATTGTAGACAAAGTTTCACTCATTCCTTATAGTTAGGGGTGGCGGGGTTTTTGTTGTTGTTGTTGTTGTTGATGATGATGATGATAACCTTATAAAACCATAAAAATACAGAACAATTTTAGTGCATGTCCCCTGGTTTTGGTATAGATCAACAAAATCTATACATGGGGAAGCCACATAATTGTTGACAAACTTTCACTCATTCCTTATAGTTAGGGGTGGCTGGGTTTTTTTTATGATAACCGTATAAAACTGCATAAAAATACAGAACACCACTTAATGTTAAAAAAAAATCTGTGAATTAAATAAAATAAAACCATGTAATTTTGTGTCATTTTTCATCTGCTGACACTGTAACTTATCCCCTGCTAACTGGGCAAGAGGCACTTTTTCAATTGGTGCTCCTCTTATATTTAGCAGGGGGAGAGTAACTGCTCCCCTCTCACCCCAGCACAGTGTCTTTTCTGGTGGCTGTTTGCTGGTGGTGTTCTGCATCTTTTTTAGATTGTGAGCCCTTTGGGGACAGGGAGCCATTTGATCATTTGATTTTTGTCTGTAAACCGCTTTGTGAACTTTTTTGTTGAAAAGCGGTATATAAATACTGTTGTTGTTGTTGTTAATATTAATATTAATAATAATACATTCCACCTACTTAGTACACTTTTAAAGTGGGTAAAATCGGGAAATTTGGATTTAAAACTGCTTCTACTTCATGTTGGTTAAACACTGTAATCTGTGAAAACAAAAACCATCAAAAACACCTCTACTTATAGTACAGCAACAAATCCACACAGAGGAGGAATCTTATAAAATACTAAGAGCTTGGAAGGAGTGTCCATCTCAGCTTAAGTGTTAAGTTACAACATCAAAGAATTTGAAGAGCCGAGAAGCAGCAGCGGAACTTGGGTGGAGCGCGTGGAGCAGGAGCTCCAGGCACTCGGGCGAGCGGGCGGGGGGCGCGCTTGTGGAACTTACCCTCGGGAAGCGCCGCGTTGCCTCGGCCCTCCCTCCCTCCCTCCCTGGAGCCCGTTTGGCTCCAAAATGAGCTCAAAACGGGTGGGGGGGCGCATCGACGTGACGCGAGGTGTGCGTTGATGTGACGCAATGCAGGCCCTGCCCCCACGTGTCGGGCGCCAGAAGGGTGCATGTCATTTCTGACAGACCCTCAGTCTGATCTAGCAGGTCCCTTCTTAAGGCTGGGCTACACTGTACGCGTCTGGCAAGCGTACGGCACGGCACAGCTACATGACCCCATGTGGTCTCTCGTCGGCTGATGGCGTTGTCCCGTTGGATAGCTACGTCCCCGGACAGGCAAAGTTGACCTCGACTCGACTTTTACCCATTTCATGTATGTGCAGCGAATCAGAGGCAGTGCTTTGTACTGGGGGCAGGGGGCGGGATGCGTTTCACGCAGTAGCCAATCACAGGGCAGATGTCAGAAAAACTCTAAGAGACTCTTATTAATAAGCAGCCTGAAGTGAACTGGAGGAGGAGACGGAGGAGGGGCGGCACCGGCAGGAGAAGGTGCCATGATTATTTGTTGGGCAGTGATTTTCAAATCATGCTCTGGAATAGTGTGGCTTGGTTACATCTTGGCATGGCTGTGTCTCGGCAGAGCCAAACGCACACGGAACGCGTACAGTGTAGCTCCGGCTTTATGTGCGCCTCAAGAACACTATGGTAGGAGGAACACATTCTGAGTTGCTACAGTTGACACAACAACTGACACCATCACATCTCTTTCCGCCCACCCACCCCCCTTCCTGGCCCATTCTCTGAGCCTGCACACACTACCTTGCCTGGGGCAACTTTTCATGACTTAATAGGTTCACTTTCCAGAATATACGGCAACTGTTTAAATTTGGTCCCGCGGTATGACTTTCCCAGACTTCCCAAATGTCAGTGTGATCCACATGTGTAACAAACCCCCATGTAGAAAGAATCACCCGCAGTAAATTTCGCCGGTGCACCTTGCACCTGGTCTACAGGCGTTGCGTTAGGGACTCAACAGGATTTAAGGTCAACTCAACTCATCCATTTACTCCTATGTAAAACATGGACCTGAAAACACAAGATTTCAAATAAAAACATAGTTGTGTTTTACACACAGCTCCAGGGCTTTAGGGGTGTTTAGGGGGATGTCTCACCTAAGTGCACCTCAAGTTTCAAGTCCCTACCTTCAAGGGATTTTTTTAATGGCCCTTTAAATTCTTGAAATACGCAGATTTTGTTGTGAGTCCAGCACGAAAGTGCTCAAACAAACATAGTTGTGTTTTACACACAGCTCCAGGGCTTTAGGGGTGTTTAGGGGGATGTCTCACCTAAGTGTACCTCAAGTTTCAAGTCCCTACCTTCAAGGATTTTTTTATGGCACTTTAAATTCTTGAAATACGCAGATTTTGTTGTGAGTCCAGCACGAAAATGCTCAAACAAACATAGTTGTGTTTTACACACAGCTCCAGGGCCTTAGGGGTGTTTAGGGGGATGTCTCACCTAAGTGTACCTCAAGTTTCAAGTCCCTACCTTCAAGGGTTTTTTTATGGCACTTTAAATTCTTGAAATACCAGCTTTAGTCCAGAGTTCTATATGGAAAAGCCCAGTGAGTTGTTTGAGCATCGCATACCCATAAAGTCCCGTTGAGTCCTTTGCGCAACGCCTAATGTTGCGCGTGTGTACAGCTGTGTACAGCTGCTCCCCTGCACCTGAGGTGCTCCAAACAAGGTGGATTCAAAAGCCAGGGCCCTGGCCATGAAAACAAAGTCAGACTTTCATTTTTAATTTCAGTGAGGAGGGGGGGGCCCTGCCCCCAATTGCGGGGCATCATTTCCCCTAAAAACAGTGATCTTTGCTCCTCTGGGGGGGTCGGTGGGGTGACCCTAGAACTCTGACAATTGTTTTAAAACATAGGTCCATCTGTCTACTTTCCACAAAAAAAATTCCAGAAACATTGGGTCAAGCCATTTTTTTTTAACTATTTACTTTTCGGACGTTGCTCTAAACAATCAACGGGACCATATGAAGGTATTGTCTGACATCCTCCAGTTTAGGCAACTAGACAGGAAAGTGCCGACAAGGCATAACAGGGACTGTTTGCTCGTCCTGAAGGGTTAAGCAGCTGCCCAAGCCCATGTTCCTAGAGAGAAGACTGCTGTATTTGAGAGGAAGTTATGTCCTCCAGAGGTGCAAAGGATTAAGGTACAAAGGTAGCCAGGAAAATAAAGATGAGGCCGAGCCAATAAGATGCAGGCTAGTTGGCAATCCTCTCCACACCACGAGTCTAAGTACCTACCTGCACATTTTCTCATTTCCTTGAGGTCCTCTGCAGCTAGGTCTCGTTTGCATTCTTCAGGCCAGGAGATGAGGTACATTTTAGGCATATATAAATCAATGTAAACCTTACAGGTAAATGCAATATGCTAAATAAAATACTATTAAATGGAATACTGTTAAATGAGCAAGTTCAGGATCACAGTATCTTCCTATTCTGGGCCTACAATTCTTTGACACCCCTGTCTTCATATTCACACACTTGTACTCTGGCACAACAGGAAGCCAATGTCCAGAGTTGCCACCTTCATAACAGCAGAGGACCTTTGGCTGAATAACAGGTAGAGATTCAACTGGTCAAGCTTTCCCTCATTCAAACAAGAACCTGAGTTAGAGTAGTTCTACTCGCATCACTACAGCTGAATTGAAGCAGGTCACCTCTGGTGGTGTGACTTTGAAACTATAAGGTATCTATAGATTACTACAGATCATTAGGGCGCGTCTGCCTATGTCTATGTTAATTGCTTCAGCTGGTGGTAAGTGTTACTCTGCTAGCAAGTTGCATTAGTACCATCATTTGCTTTGCCATATAGCAGGTTTAAGGAAGGCTTCTGAGTCCTTGCCTTTTTTAACATCCTGCTGGTACAGGTGGGGTGCTCAGTCGCGTCGCTACGACACGCGACACCCCAGAGCGGGGGGGCGCGTCGCCTTTAAGGGAGAGGCTCCGCCCCTGCGCGTGACGTCACGCGCAGGAGCAGAGCACCCTCCCCGCTCCGTTTTCGGCTCATTTTCGAGCCAAACGGACACAGGGGAGGGCGGTCGGGCCCAGCTCCGCCACCAAACTGTAAGTGGGGGGGTCGTGCGTCACCCCTGTGCGCGCGACGCCCCCCGGCGGCCCGCCCCCCCGTGCTTCCCCCTGTCGACGCCCATGGGGGTGCTGCTGTTTTTATGCTCTTGTTTTAATTGTAATGTGATGTTTTTTTATTAACTTTTAAATGCTGCTTTTTACTAGTTTCCGTTAACTGTTTTTTATTGTTTTAAAAAGTGATTATTTTTTGTATTGTATTGTATTCTTTTTTCATGTTGCAAGCCGCCTTGGGTCCCTTCGGGGAGAAAGGTGGGGTAAAAATACTGTAAATAAATAAATAAATAAAATATAGCTGCTTAGCATTGAAAATATTCATGACAAATGATTATGAAACGTCTGCTTTGTTGAAAGATCTTTATTGTTTTAATTGTTTTAAACAGGAAACTATATTTTTGATATGACCTTTACTCCCGGTGAGATGGTCCGTTCTTGTTTGATTGTTGCCAGTCATAACAGTTTTCGTTCTTTCCTTTCCCTCATTGTTGTAATTTTTCATGTCTTCCGAGCTTACAAGAGGCTTTACTGAGTTTCATGTGCGAAAAGGAAAGTGTAACATCCGGCAGGTGAGGTAAACATACAGAAGGGGGTGGAAGAAAGAAAATGCATCAATACACCTTGAGACTCTGGAAGCCATTCCAGCAGCAACAGGGGAGTGTCCTGCGTGTTGCCTTTGCTGCCAGAATCGCTCCAACAGCAAGGGGGAGGGGCCGCTCACTCCAGTGTAACGGAGTCGGAGTCTTGCACAACTACTTGCCCTCGCACCACCCTTGTTACTGTTACACCACTGCTTCCAGGTCTAAGTCCAACTCCAGAACTACTACACCATCCTGGCTCTTATTCACTTCTCTTGCAGCTCCTCTCACTCAGTCAAATTCTTACAGGTGGGATCTGGGATCCAGGAAGGATCATGGACTTCATGCAGGAAGGAATTTTCGTTCCTTTTCTTTGTAATCAGTAAAGAACTGATCAGTTTTCTTACAAGAGAACAAAACAGGTCCCTGCACTCGAGAACCGCACAGTCTAAAATCGATAGCGAGGGAGGGAGAGACAAGGGGAGAAGATTTGGGACTAATGATGAGATGCATTCTTGAGCCTGCTCTGGCGACAGCTAGAGAAACAAACGGAGGCGCAGTTGCTGGAGCAGTTCAGGACCGGCATGATGATGATGACTAAAATCCAGAGCTGAGTCAGGAAAGTTCTGTGCTGGGCAGAGTTGCACCTTTTTGCATTTCCATCTGTCAAGCAGCTGTTAAAGGCACAGCAGCCCTGCTTTAAAGAGATGTGGCAAGCCTTAGCATAGGTTCTGTTTTCTTCCGCAAAGGGTTAAATCGACTGAGTCTTGACTCCTAGAGAGGTCTTGGTGGGATGTCATCCAAGACAATCGCTTCCTGCGCAGCTCAGCCCTGGGAAAATACGAGTTGTCCGCAGCAATTGGTGACCGGAGAGAGTGAGAGCAAAGGGGCGCTTTGTGGCTGGTTTCTGAGAGGGGATCTGGTGAGTGTCAGTGACCGACCAGTTGTGCATGTTTGTATGTGGGAGGAGGAGGTGGAATTGCCAGAAAGGACTTTGAGAAATGCAGTTGCAGAAAGACTCTCAGCAGTGTGGTGCAGCAGTAACGGGGACGGGATGGGACGTGGCGGGCGTCCCAGGTGTAAATTCCTGCTTCCCTAGGGGGATCATTGACTTGTCTTGGGCAGGTGACACTAAAGTATATCTATATCAAGACTGCCACTTCACACAGTAGGCAGGGCTCACATTAATGGCATGCTCCTCAATAATAAAAAAGAAAGAAGTGAAAATTTAAAATCCCTGCACATAGAAATCTAGCATGTGGGGAGAAGGCTAAGATAGAATCATTTTCGCTGACATACTATGTCTTTGTCTGCAGGAATTCTTTTCAGTGGAGAAGCATGTAGTCATGTGAGCCTCTGCCTGCAGGCTTGAAGTGGTACCGTATAGCTCAGGTGCAGGTGGGTCACCTTCTTGAGAGGCAAGACTGCGTCTGCTTCACCGACAACACACGGTTATTGTCAAGGTAAAGCTGCCACTCTGAGTTCCAAAAAGAAAGGACTACGGCTGCAGAAGACACACGTTTGCTGGGTAACTGCCATTATTATTATTTTAAAAAAGTTGTTTATAAAGCATTCCATGCTTGTGAGGATAAGATTGGAAGCAAGGTATATTATTATTTATTGAATTTCTGTCCCACCTCTCTCCCAGTATACACTGCCAGGAGCTCCCGAGAAGGAAGGTGGAATATCATCATCAACATCATCATAAATGTTGGCCTTCAGACACAGGTCCCTAGATTCTCTTTGGTTTTTGAAAATGGTCTAGTTTTACACAGATAGGAACCCGTCCCATGAAGAATGTCAGTTTTGGGCTTTGCATCAACTTTCTGGATAGTAATGCTAATATTTTAAGCAAGCGCATTGTTTTTTTTTTCCTTAAAGGGCTAACGGTTTTCCGTCAACTAATGAGGAAAATGGCTGCAGATACAGAAGGTGTTTCTGCCTTGAGTTTTCCGCTGCAAGGACAGAAAATGGAGGAGGAGCCCAATCCAATGTGCCCAGAGAATGGAGCAGGACCAGACACTCACGCCAACCCTGCTGGGGGATGCTGGGAAAGGATTTCCCCACAACAAGGGGCCTGGGAAGCACAGGAGGGGGGGTCGCGGCAGCAGCAGCGTTGGGAGGCCCAGTGGCAGGAGTTCCTGACGTCGATGGAGTCTGCAGAAGAACGGAGAGACCCACAGGTGCTGGAGCCAGTCGGAGTCGCCAAGGTCCAGGCTGCTTGCAGGGAAGTGAAGGAAGAGACCCTGGGTGAGGAGTCCAGCAGCCCAGAGAGGTGGCGCCAGCGCTTCCGGCGGTTTGGCTACCAAGAGGCCAAGGAGCCCCGCCACGTTTGCGCCCAGCTCTGGGAACTCTGTCATCGGTGGCTGAAGCCCGAGAGACACAGCAAGGAGCAGATCCTGGAGCTGGTGACCCTGGAGCAGTTCCTGGCCCTCCTGCCCCCGGAAATGCAGGGCTGGGTCAGGGCAGGTGGGCCGGAGAGCTGCAGCCAGGCGGTGGCCCTGGCGGAGGAGTTCCTGCGGAGGCAGCAAGAGGTGAAGAGGCAGCAGGCGCGCGGGGGGGGGGGGGGGGAATTGGAGGTCGGCGGGTCCTGCGAGCGGAGGGTAAGTTTTATTTATTTTAAAACATTTTTATCCTGCCTTTCTGCTCCCAAAAGAGAGGCACCCAAGGTGATTTATAGAGTAAAAGCTAAATAATGCATCGTAAAAACAGACCCCCCCATAAACCGTAAAATCATTGTGCCAACTTTGTTTGTATTGTATACAAACCTTTATGAATTAATTCTGAAAAGCCATGTAAGCACTAAGTATAACTATAAGCTGAATATTGTGTGTGTGTGTGTGTGTGTGTGTGTGTGTAAATACTAGTGTAATCAGAAGCTTTTCAGAGCAGAAACACAACTTCAGTTTGAGAAGAGGGAGGGAGAGAGAGAGAGAGAGAGAGCCTGAACCTCTCGCAACCTGTCTCTTTCTTCATCCCTTTCGTGGATCAGCAACTTGAATTAAGTCCTCTTTGTTGTTCTGTTTTAGGTTCGGGAGCCTCTGAGGAAGGGGACCGTGACCTTCTCCAGAACAGAGGATGCACATTCAGACCCCTGGCCAGGATCACGCTTGCTGGCTGTCAAACAGGAGGGTGATGGAGCCCCCCGTTCCTTGGGTAAGGGGTCTTACCGTCCCATCACATTCCAAGGGTCTCTGAAGCTGTCTTCTGCTATAGAAACCTGCCCTTTCATCTGCTGAAGCTCTGCTTCGCTGCCACCATTTTGGGATGGATTTGGAAGGGGGGTGGGGGGGAACCACGTCCTCTTTTTCACTACTGTCTGAGTTCACAGCAGCTGCAATGCCTCTTTTGATGGCTGCCATGATTCCCCCCCCCCCCCCCGAAGTCCTCTCTGCATGATGCTGCATCATGAGGTTGTGTCAGACAGACCGGCCTTCCGGGGGGGAAATGGTGGGTGCCGGCTGGTGGCCTCTGAAACAATTGTCACCACTGGTAAGCTCCACCTCTGAACACTCCATTTTGCTCCCCCCCCCTCCGCACTATTGTTGAAATGGCCCTCGCCTTTCTCTGCCTGTGAATTGGTCGGCAAAAGGTGGTGGGGCCTTTTCCAGTTGGCCCTTCCTGGCATCTACTTTAATATCTTCTAAATGTGAAAGATGTTGTGCAATTAGGAAGACAGGTAGAATAGACAAAAAGAGGTACTTTTTCACACAGAGCATTATTAATTATGGAATTCACTGCCATAAGATGTGGTGATAGCCACTTGCTTAAAAAAGGTAAAGGTGACCCCTGACAATTAAGTCCAGTCATGTCCGACTCTAGGGTGTGGTGCTCATCCCCATTTCAAAGCCGAAGAGCCAGCGTTGTCCGAAGACGCCTCCGTGGTCATGTAGCCGGCGTGACTCTCCTTGCCGCAGCGCGTAGCATGCGGCTGGAACATGGAGCGCTGTTTACCTTCCTGCAAGCGGTACCTATTTATCTACTCGCATACATGGGTGATAAGCTTTACCATGACTATTAGCTATGATAACCAAGAGAACCTCTATGTTTAGTAGCAGTTGCCCCGACAGGGCAACATTATGGCAGGACTGTTGCCTTCATGCCTTTTTCTGGGCTTCCTAGAGGCATCTATCTGGTGTGTGAAAGGATCCTGAAATAGATGGACCTTTGGTCTGCTCCAGCAGGCCTCTCCTCAACTTACCAACCAGCTGCCCCTGGGAAGTTCTCAAATGGGTCTTGAAGTGGATGACATTTTCCTCAGCATCTTATATATTGTTCATCTTCATGGGAGTTCTCTTTCTTTAACCAGGATAGCTGCTAACCATTGATAAACGTACAACGCAATCCTACACAAGTTCACAGTGGCGGAGTGAGTGCTCCGCTGCTGGAAGCTGTTGTGAACGTAAAGCACGTTCGCGACGACTCAGGAGTAAAGGCGGCAGGCGCAAGGCTGATCGCCCTCACTCCGCCGCCGGGACGTCCCCATGGCTACTGGAGGCAGGTATGAGATACCCCAGCGGGGGCAGTCCAAGCGGCGTGGAAGGGGGAGCATTGGCTGAGCCTGCCCGGGAGGGGGCGGGGGTGGCATCCGCCATATCCCCGTTTCGGCCGGCTTGGCCGTTACACGGCCTCTCGGAAATTCAAGGAGGTCCGTTGAATCCCCTTTCCCTGAGTGGGGATAGGATTCAGCGGGCAGCCTGGGCCGCCCGCCAGATTGCGCTGCCCATCTCCATGAATTTTGATGGTATTTAGGCAGATATTTGTCTGCCAATTGTTTGCAGTTGTTCCCATGTTGTTGCTGGTTATGGGGTGGTCTTCCTCTTTTCTGGTGCTAGAAGAGATTCACATTGGAATTCACTAAAAATTCATTAAAAAAGATTCACTTTTCAATTCCATCAGGTGACGAATGGGTGAGCGAGAAGGAGCAAGGAAAGCATGGTAATGCCACAGCAACGGAATCTTGCAGGACATTGTCTGGAAGAGCAAAACAGAACGTGTCTTGGTGTCCTGGTCAGGGAGATGTCACCTCTGAAGACCAGAAAGGAAACTGCCCAACAAAGGAAGAGAATAAATTGATTGAGTACCAGGGCAGTTATGAGGAAGAGGAGGATAGAATATTCCTACACGGTATCCCCAAGAATGAGACTGAGAATGTTCAGCTCAAAAATGGAAAGGGCTTTAGTGGGAGGTCTGATCTTCTTGTGTGTGAAATAACCCAAACAAGTAGAGACCCATTTAAATGCCCCGATTGTGGGCAAAGCTTTAGCAGGAGATCTATTCTCGTTAACCATCGGAGGATCCACACAGGAGAGAAGCCATACAAATGCTCAGTTTGTGGGAAAGGTTTCCGCCAGCACTCGCAGCTAGTTAACCACCAGAGAATCCATACAGGAGAGAAACCATACAGCTGCCCTGACTGTGGGAAAAGCTTTGGTGATCCCTCACACCTTATTAGACATAAGAGAACTCATACGGGAGAGAGGCCATATAAGTGCTCAGCCTGTGGGAAAAGCTTTTACACAGGCACTGAGCTTCTTGTTCACGAGAGAACCCACACAAACGAGAAACCCTGCCAGTGCCCTGACTGTGGACAGAGCTTTAGCAGGGTGTCAGTCCTCATTAACCACCAGAGGATACACACAGGGGAGAAACCCTACAAATGCTCAGAGTGCGGGAAGTGCTTCCGTCAGCATTCTCAGTTTGTTAACCACCAGAGAATCCACACAGGTGAGAGACCATACGTGTGCTCGGATTGCGGGAGAAAGTTCAGTGACCCCTCACACCTTATAAGGCACAAGAGAACCCATACAGGAGAGAAGCCTTGTCAGTGCTCAGTCTGTGGGAAGAGCTTCAGCACCAGCGGATACCTTATTACTCACTTGAGAATTCACACCGGAGAGAAACCGTATCAGTGCTCGGAGTGTGGCAAAAGCTTTAATCATAATTCAGCTCTTATTTCACATGAGAGACTCCACCGAGGAGATAAGCCATACAAATGCATGGATTGTGGCAAGAGCTTCAACAGCAGCTCGCAGCTTGTTACGCACCGAAGGACCCACACAGGTGAAAAACCGTATAAGTGTATGGATTGTGGGAAGGACTTTACCAGTAGAACTGAGCTGGTTACTCATCAGAGGATCCACACTGGAGAAAAGCCGTACAAGTGCTCCGAGTGCGGGAAATGCTTCAGCCAGCGATCGCACCTTATAACACATGAGAGAATCCACACCGGGGAGCGGCCTTATGTGTGCTCTGATTGTGGAAAGAGCTTCAATAACAATTCAAGTTTCATTGTGCACAAGAGGATTCATACTGGAGAAAAACTGTACACCTGTTCTGTCTGTGGGAGAAGATTTAGCGACCATTCAAACTTTAATAAACATCAACTTATGCATGGTTAGACATTTTGCTAAAAGAAGCACTAGATATATCATGTGTTAAAGCAGAATGCATTCTATGCCATGGGGAATGAGGGACAAGGGGTGGATCAGCAGAGAAATGCTCGGGAGGGCAACTTACCGGTGGCGGCACAGACGCAAGCAGGTGGGCAGTGGCGAAAATGACGTGATTTTTTTTTTGCCCGCCCACCTAGAGCGTTGGTTGAGCCTTTTGGCTCACGTTCCGGGTGGCTGCAGCGTTCCAGACGGCGCCAGAGTTGGGTGAGGGGTGCACTACACGCAGAGCACCGCAGCCCCACCCTGGGAGCGGGGCTACGCCGCTGGGGTGGATGTTTTTATACTGTTGCTGAATTGGTAGGGAGTGCAAACATATTAAAAATAATGGTCTCTTTTGCTTGCATAATTGTTAAACAAGATACATGACTAGACTTGGTCCCTTAATAGTATTGTCTACAACTTTTCATTTAGGGCTAGTAATGTGCAGAGGCGTCACTAGAGTTTGCGTCACCCGGTGTGAGAGCTCAGTGTGTCACCCCATGATGAATTCCAGAGGTGAATAGGGAGAAACAAGGTTGGGCTGAGCCAGGTACTACGAAAGATGCCCATCAGGCAGGACTAGGTATTTCTACAGATGACTCCTGGTCAGTGGTGTCACTAGGGTTGGTGTCACCTGGTCCAGTAATTTGTGGTGTCACCCCCATTAACTTTATTTATTTTAATATATAACAGTACAGGTCACCCAAAAAATCAGTAAGCAACCAGGCTCTCAGAACAATCTGCCTTATTGGTCTGTTTTGAGTTAATTAAATCCACTTTTTGTTAGATAAGGCAGTTGTTTTTATTCTTCCGGTTATTTGGCCATACCGTTTGATAGAATATGGATAATTCCAAGCTGTTTGTTTCAGTGCATTCTGTATGAAATTACACATTGAATGTTATATGACATGATGGTATTCATAAACACAAACATTTCACAATTTTGGCCTCTATTGGTGTCACCACCCCCACCCCTGAGGGTGTCACCCAGTGCAGTCCGCACCCCCCTAGTGACGCTACTGGTAATGTGGCAGGAGTACAAGAGTGACACAGTCCTTCCAAAATTGTATACATCTTCTTGCAACTAGGACGTCCAAGAATATCAGCAGATCCTTGCTGGATTCAGCCAAGTGCCCATTCAGTAAGCGCTATTCAGCATCCTGTTTCCAACAGCGGGCAGCTAGAAGCCTTTTCTGTGTTGTGTAGGACAAGTCGACTTCAGCTCCCGCAGCTTCCTCTGGGGCCCAGAAGTGTTTCCTTCTGGAACCCGGTGAGGCGGAGGCTGTGAACAGTGTTTCTCAAGGAGAGGACAAGGTCCTCACGTTTGAGCAGAGAAGCGGACCGTCTGATGTTCTGGGCAGAGAACAATTTGGCTTCTCTGAAAGGAATATCTGGCAGGGGTAGACAATGTATCAGCCGATTGGCTGAGCAGGTGCACCCTCAGGGAAGCGGAGTGGCAGTTACACCCGCAGGTGTTCTTCCAGATCATGAGACGATTCAAGATCCCGAGAGTGGACCTCTTTGCTACAAGGGCAAATGCCCAGGTAAAAAAGTTCTCTACAAGAGTACTGGAGGAGGGAGCAGAAGGTGTGGATGCCCTTCAGGCACCGAGGCCGCAGGGCCTGCTGTATGCTTTTCCTCTGATGTATCTTTCAATCTAATAGAACTAATCTGAATACTGCACTGTAAAATGACGTATGCAATTATTAAGATGTTTTAAAAAGTTCTCCAGTTCATCTAATCCATGTTCCCATATGCAAAAAACATCGTCTACATACCTCAACCACGTTGCTGGATGGAGTTTGGCTGTCCGCAGTACTTCTTTTTCAAAGTATTCCATGTATAGATTTGCAACAACAGGGCTAAGAGGGTTTCCCATTGCGACCCCCTCTTTTTGTTCTCGAAAAACACCATTCCAAACGAAATAGGTGGAGGTTAAACAATGTTCAAACAGAGGAACCAAATCTTGGGGTATCGTCAAATCTTTGATAAGCCTCATTATTTCCCTAAGAGGTACTTTAGTGAACAAAGAGGTGACATCAAAACTAACTAGCAGTGATTTGGGAGTTATTGTCATAAAGTTCAAAGTGTCAAAGTTTTTCGCGCTGTTTTCTTTTTAAGTCTGCGTCGTTTCTCAGAGTGTAATTCCATCTCATGCAACTTGCTCTGTGTGTCCTTGATAATGTCCTGTGGTTAGGACGAAACGTTGGATTTTTAATACTTGCCATTTTTTGATTATTTTAATTGTGTGTATTTTATATGTATTTTTAAAACATTTGAACTCTTCACATGATTTTTTAAAAAATTAATCCTTTACATGGCTTTTAAACCTATAAGCTCTACCTCGTTTGACACTATGTCTGGTCATGAAAATATCCATGCTACATATGCAATTGCTTTGGATACCTTAGCCATGAGTAACTTATTTTTCCAGTCTGCATTTAGAAACAAAAAAAGTATGCTTTTAGCAGTTAGGAAAATAATAAGGCACAATTGAAAGTACAGCAAATCAAGCCAGAGTAAAGTGTTAAAGGAACAAAAGATCAAATTTGCTATATTTAAATCCCATTGAGCAGAAGGAGAGAAGTTCTGATTCTTAAGAATGGAACTCTAATTTTAGTCAGGTCCATTGTGAGATGTGTATATGAGTCAGAAATGATTGTGTGATGCACTGGCGTCACTGTAGCGTGGCGGGCGGGGCGGGCCGCCAGGGGGGTGACGCGCGCCAAGGGGTGACGTGCGTCACCCTCCGGAGGCCGGACTCTCCGAGGCCGGGGAGCGTCCGGCCCGGCCGGCGCTCCAGGGCCTTCTGAAAAGACGAGGCCCTGGAGCGCTTGCGTTAAAACGCGAACTTTGAAGGTTTTCGCGCATGCGCAAACCCTTTTCTGAGGGCAAGGGCCTGCCCTCTTGCCCTCAGAAGGGTCTGCGCATGCGCGAAAATCTTCAAAGATCGCGTTTTAACGCAAGCGCATTGGGCCTCAGAAGGCCCAATGCGCTTGCGTTAAAACGCGAACTTTGAAGATTTTTGCGCATGCGCAGACCCTCCTGAGGGCAAGAGGGCAGGCCCTTGCCCTCAGAAAAGGGTTTGCGCATGCGCGAAAATCTTCAAAGTTCGCGTTTTAACGCAAGCGCTCCAGGGCCTCTTCTTTTCAGAAGGCCCTGGAGCGCTTCCCGGCCGGTGACGAGCGCCGGAAAAGGTAAGTTTCTGTAGGGGGGGGTGATTCGGGGGGGGTGTCGGGGGGTGAGTCGGGGGGTGACGCGCGTCACCCGCTCTGGGGTGAGTCGGGGGGTGACGCGCGTCACCCGCTCTGGGGTGACGCGCGTCACCCGCTCTGGGGTGACGCGCGTCACAGTGACGCCACTGGTGTGATGTTACATAACCCACTATATGTGCTGCATTTCTTAAGCATACAATGCAAGACTCAAAGACGGTGCTTTTGCATCATTCGCCTTCCCTCATTAATATGCTGGCACTTTCATTTCAAGAGACCCCTCATACCATTCAAATGCATTTTAAAAATCTACAGTAATTAAAAATAGCAGTGGGCTGGTTATATAATGCGATTAATTGCAGCATTAGAGTGAAAAAGAAGTCATAGACCTT
Organism: Plestiodon gilberti rubricaudatus; assembly: GCA_026170595.1. Lineage (NCBI taxonomy): Eukaryota > Metazoa > Chordata > Lepidosauria > Squamata > Scincidae > Plestiodon > Plestiodon gilberti. The sequence continues at coordinate 261,981,746 of JANXHW010000002.1, read as the reverse complement.
AAACATTCACATGCAGGGTCATGTGTAGGAGTGAGAGAAATGAGGACGAAATGCAGAACTTATCCGTTTCAGTATGTACATTTTATGGGACATTATTCTTTGCATAATTTAATCGCACAAGGAGATGCTAGATCAGTCTATGTGCTGCCAAAGCAAGCTGGAAAAACAAGATCAAGCGATAGGAGTAGTAAATAAATGTCTAGGGGACAACAGAACTAACGTTATGTTGATCTTTGCAAACGTCAACAGCAAAATAACCTGCTCCACGTTATCTGCATGGTGAAGTACTGTATTGCTTTAATGAAAAAGCTATCTGCACATCTCATTGCCCAATCTATTCAACCCCCTTTTAAAGGCATCTAGGCCAGGTGCCATCACCACATCCTGTGCCAAGGAGTTCCACAGATGAATTACACACTGGGTAAAGAAATATTTTCTTTTATCGGTTCTAACTCTACTCCACTCAATTTTAGTGGATGTCCCCTGGTTCTGGTGTTGTGCGAGAGGGAGAAGAATTTCCCTCTATCCACTCTCTCCATCTCATGCATAATTTTATACGTCTCAATCATGTCCTCCCTCAGGCGCCTTTTTTCTAGGCTGAAAAGCCCCAAACGCTGTAGCCTTTCCTCATAAGGGAGGTGTTCCAGCCCACGAATCATTCTGGTCGCTCTTTTCTGCACCTTTTCCAATTCAACTATATCCTTTTTGAGGTGTGGTGACTGGAACTGGACATAAGAACATAAGAAGAGCCCTGCTGGATCAGGCCAAAAGCCCATCTAGTCCAGCTTCCTGTGTCACACTGTGGCCCCACCTGATGCCTCGGGGAGCACACAAGACAACAAGATACCTGTGTCCAGTCGCCACTCCCTTGCACAATACTCCACAATACACAATACTTGGACACAATACTCCAGATGTAGCCTTACCCTTTTCACCCACTGCCAGTTTGTTTGGCGTTGTTTTTTGCCATCTGTTCCAGAGTGCCTGGGGAATTTTCCAAGCCAGAAAACACTTCAGGGGATGGAATGAAACTCTGCTCCTGCTGCCTCCCCACCCTGGCGCTGGAAAGGCAACCCCAGCCCTGCCAGTCTCTCATGAAAGTCTGTGCGGGTCCTTCCTTGCTTTGGGGCAAAAATCTGAAGTAAAAAAGAAGCCCGAGATAATTGCGGCAGAGGAGTTCTTCCCTAGAAACTGAGGGAAAACATTTACAGGAAGAAAGAATTTTAAAAAGGGGAAGGAAAGGTAGAGTAGTCCTTAGCAATTTGTTTCAAGGGATTTCTAAACATTGGACTAAAAAATAAAATAACCGGTGGGTTCTTGGTTTTTCTACATTGCTCTTTCACCAGACAGAAAAGTCCGAAATCATGGTAGCCTGCCTCTTTAGAAGAAGACAAAAATAAGAGAAACTTCAAAACCGCTTACAAAATAGCAATGCTATGGGAGCAAAGAAGAGGTCATGACCAGTAGCAACCCATATACACCTCCACTTTTTACACAGTTGTCCAATCAGCAATTAACATGTTTACTAGGTGTAAAACTGCATTTTCACAGCTGCTGCTGATTGCTGCTTGAGTGTTGTAAAATAACATGCAGGCTTGTACCCTGTGCTAGAAAATAGCTGGATGTGACATCGCTAGTATGCCTCTAGCATGCTTCTAGTGCAGTGTATTTAAAAACGGAAGCGAAAATGGCGTAGAACTAACATGGTGCTTTTGCGGATTTAAATACTTATTTAAAAGAGCTGGATGAGGAATCTGAAGATGACAAAGTGTTGCAAGCCACCTTAGCTGTTTTGAATGAATATCCTATCGGCATAAACCCCGGCTGAAAGACCGCTTTTATTTCCTCGTCCCTCAGACTACATATCCCAAGCTCCTTTGCAACGGAACAGCCTTCCTATTGCTGCATGAGGCCACCATGTTTAATAGCTTCCAACTCAAAGGAAAGATTGTGAGTGTGGTGGGCTTGATTGAAGACGAAAAACGAATGTGACCCTAGGGTTCTACTTCCTCTTGTCCCAGATCAAATGTTACAGTATTCACTTCTCAAGTCAAATCCTTACAGGTGGACCTATCTGGGGAAGGATGGACTTCATGCCAGAAGGAATTTTCTTTCCTTTTCTTTTTAATTAGTAAAGAACTGATTAGTTTTCGTAAAATAGAACAAAACAGGTCCCTGCTGCACTCGAGAACCGCACAGTCTAAAATAGATAGCGAGGGAGGGAGAGACAAGGGGAGAAGATTTGGGACTAATGATGAGATGCATTCTTGCGCCTGATCTGGCGACAGCTAGAGAAACAAAACGGAGGCAGTTCTGGACCAGCATGACTAAAACGAAAAAAAAAAAAAGTCAGGAAAGTTCTGTGCTGGGCAGAGCTGCACCTTTTGCATTTCCGTCTGTCAAGCAGCTGTTAAAGGCACTGCAGCAGCCCTGCTTGAAAGATGTGGCAAGCCTTAGCATTTTCTTCCGCAAAGGGTTAAGTAGACAGTCAAGACTGTCTTGACTCCTAGAGAGGTCTTGGTGGAAAGGATGTCATCCGAGACAATCGTTTCCTGCGCTGCTCAGCCGTGGGAAAATAGGAGTTGTTTGTTGATCAGAGAGAGTGAGAGCAAAGGCGCTTTGTGGCTGGTTTCTGAGAGGGGATCTGGTGAGTGTCAGTGACCGACCAGCTGAGCTGTGCATGTACGTGGGAGTAGGTGGAGTTGCCAGAAAGGACTTTGAGAAATGCAGTTGCAGAAAGACTCTCTCATTCTCCTCCCCCAACAGCAGTGTGGTGCAGTAACGGGGGGATGGGACATGACGGGACGGAGCTTACCAGGTGCAACTTCCTGTTTCCCTATGTGGGGATCACTGACTTGTCTTAGGCAGGTGACAGTGACACTAAAATATATCTGTGTTTGGACTGTACTGCTTCAGACAGTAGGCAGGGCTCATGTAGAATGCATGCTCCTCCATACAAAAAAAGAAACATTAAAATTTAAAATCCTTGCACATAGAAATCTAGCATGGTGGAGAAGCATGCACTCATGTGAGCCCCTGCCTGCAGACTTGGTATAGCCCAGTTGGAGACTCCTTGCCGTTGCCTTCTCCACAGGGAGTGGCTCCAACAGTGAGGGGGCAGGGACGCCTCCTGCCGGCTTGTAAACGGGGACTAGGACGGGGTGCAACTTACAGTACCGCCCCCACCGTAGGAACACCTCTGCCAGAGGCAGGCCAGTGTCTACCTCACCGACAACAGACACTTTATTGTCAAGGTAAAACTGCCACTCTGAGTTCCCTGAAGAAAGGACTACGGCTGTAGAAGACACACAATTGCTGGATAACTGCTGCTGCTATTATTATTATTATTATTATTATTATTATTATTATTATTGGGGAGGTTAAAAAAAAACGTTGTTTATAAAGCATCCCATGCTTGTGAGGATAAGATTGGAAGCAGGATACGTATATTATTATTTATTGAATTTCTATCCCGCCTCTCTCACATAGGGGAACCCAGTATACACTGCCATGAGCTCCTGAGAAGGAAGATGGAATATCATAATAATAAATAAATAAGCAAACAAACAAGCATGCTGTCCTTCATATGCAGAAGTATGGATCCCTTGATTCTCTTTGATTTTTGAGAACGGTCTTGTTTTACACAGGCAGGAGCCAGTCCCATGAGGAATGTCAGTTTTGGGCACTGTGTGATTGTATCATCATTCTGGATAGTAATGCTAATATTTTAAGCAAGCGCATTGTTTTTTTCCTTAAAGGTTTTCCGTCGACTAATGTGGAAAATGGCTGCAGATACAGGAGGCGTTTCTGCCTTGAGTTTTCAGCTGCAAGGACAGAAAATGGAGGAGGAGCCCAATCCAATGTGCCCAGAGAACGGAGCAGGACAAGACCCTCACGCCAACCCTGCTGGGGGATGCTGGGAAAGGATTTCCCCACAACAGGGGGCTTGGGAAGCACAGGAGGGGGGGTCGCGGCAGCAGCAGCAGCGTTGGGAGGCCCAGTGGCAGGAGTTCCTGAAGTCGATGGAGTCTGCAGAAGAACGGAGAGACCCACAGGTGCTGGAGCCAGTCGGAGTCGCCAAGGTCCAGGCTGCTTGCAGGGAAGTGAAGGAAGAGACCCTGGATGAGGAGGACAGCAGCCCGGAGAGGTGGCGCCAGCGCTTCCGGCGGTTTGGCTACCAAGAGGCCAAGGAGCCCCGTGACGTTTGCGCCCAGCTCTGGGAACTCTGTCATCGGTGGCTGAAGCCCGAGAGACACAGCAAGGAGCAGATCCTGGAGCTGGTGACCCTGGAGCAGTTCCTGGCCCTCCTGCCCCCGGAAATGCAGGGCTGGGTCAGGGCAGGTGGGCCGGAGAGCTGCAGCCAGGCGGTGGCCCTGGCGGAGGAGTTCCTGCGGAGGCAGCAAGAGGTGACAAGGCAGCAGGCGCAGGGGGAGGAATTGGAGGTCGGCGGGTCCTGCGAGCAGAGAGTACGTTTTATTTATTTTAAAACATTTTTATCCTGCCTTTTTGCTCCCAAAGGGGGGCACCAAGGTGGCTTATAGAAAAAAAGTAATAAACGCCAAATAATAAATCACAAAATGAGTCCCCCATAAACCGATAAAAACATTATTCCAACTCAATGGGGGGACCGAACGTTCAAAAATGGGATGAGAAAAAAAGTTGTTCAGAGAAAGCAGGGAGGGGGCCAATCGAATTTCTAGGGACAGGGAATTCCGCATCATGGGTGGGTGCCACAACAGAAAAGGCCCTCTCTCTGGTTCCCACCAAAACAAAACTCTGACAGTCGTGAGACACACCTCTTGGCCTCCTCAGTTGACCTTGGGATGGGCAATTGCATAACAGGGAGAGGTTGTCCTTCTGGTTCTTGGGTCCTTTAGGGCTTTCAAGGTCATGACCAGCCCCTTGCAGTGTATTCCGAAATGAACCGGTAGCCAGAGCAGCTGGCATAGCACTGGCGTTGCCTGGTGGATTTGACTGGTGCCGCCTAAATGCCAGCAGTAGCACCAGGGCAACCCAAGGCCTTCTGATGCCTGGGGTGGCATGTTGAATGATGCCCCCTTTCTACCCAAGGGTGTGCCAGCCTCTGCTCCTCCCACTCCTCTAATTTCCGCCCAAATGTGGCCCCCTCCCCGAGGAGGCGCACTCAGCCCACCCCCTGGCTGTGTTTGAGGCCGGAAACAGCACCTGGAGTGATATTTTACGTTTGTCTATGCTCTTTTGTGATCTTCGTTTTATTTTTTTATACTGTAAATCTTTTTGTTTGTATTGTATACAAACCTTTATGAATTAATTCTGAAAAGCCGTGTAAGCACCAAGTATAACTATAAGCTGAATATTGTGTGTGTGAGTGTGTGTGAAATACTAGTGTAGTCTGAAGCTTTTCAGAGCAGAAACACAACCTCAGTTTAAGGGTTAGGGTAACTTCATGGAGGAGGAGAAGATAAGAGAGAGAGAGAGAGAGAGAGAGAGAGAGAGAGAGCCTGAACCTCTTCCAACCTGTCTCTTTCTTCATCCTTTTCCTGGATCAGCACCTTGAATGAAGTCCTCTCTATTGCTCTGTTTTAGGTTCGGGAGCCTCTGAGGAAAGGGACCATCACCTTCTCCAGAACAGAGGACGCACATTCAGACCCCTGGCCAGGATCACGCTTGCCGGCTGTCAAACAGGAGGGTGATGGAGCCTCTCGTTCCTTGGGTAAGGGGTCTTACCGTCCCATCCCATCCCAAGGGTCTGAAGCCGTCTTCTGCCATAGAAACCTGCCCTTTCATCTGCTGAAGCTCTGCTTCGCTGCCACCATCTTGGACTGGATTTGGAAGGAGGGTTGGGGGGGGGGGAACCACGTCCTCTTTTTCACCACTGCCCGAGTTCACAGTGGCCGTAATGCTCCTTTTGATGGCTGCCATAATTCCCCCCCCCCCGCTCACAGAAGCCCCCTTTGCATGATGCTACATCATGAGGTCATGTCAGACAGACTGGCCTTCTGGGGGGAAAATGATGGGTGCCGGCTGGTGACCTCTGAAATAATTGTCACCACCATTCACTTTTCAACTCCATCAGGTGACGAATGGGTGAGCGAGAAGGAGCAAGGAAAGCATGGTAATGCCACAGCAACGGAATCTTGCAGGACATTGTCTGGAAGAGCAAAACAGAACGTGTCTTGGTGTCCTGGTCAGGGAGATGTCACCTCTGAAGACCAGAAAGGAAACTGCCCAACAAAGGAAGAGAATAAATTGATTAAGTACCAGGGCAGTTATGAGGAAGAGGAGGATAGAATATTCCTACGCAGTATCCCCAAGAATGAGACTGAGAATGTTCAGCTCAAAAATGGAAAGGGCTTTAGTGGGAGGTCTGATCTTCTTGTGCGTGAAATAACCCAAACAAGTAGAGGCCCGTTTAAATGCCCCGATTGTGGGCAAAGCTTTAGCAGGAGATCTATTCTCGTTAACCATCGGAGGATCCACACAGGAGAGAAGCCATACAAATGCTCAGTTTGTGGGAAAGGTTTCCGCCAGCACTCGCAGCTAGTTAACCACCAGAGAATCCATACAGGAGAGAAACCATACAGCTGCCCTGACTGTAGGAAAAGCTTTGGCGATCCCTCGCACCTTATTAGACATAAGAGGACTCATACAGGAGAGAGGCCATATAAGTGCTCAGTTTGTGGGAAAAGCTTTTACACAGGCACTGAGCTTCTTGTGCATGAGAGAACCCACACAAACGAGAAACCCTGCCAGTGCCCTGACTGTGGACAGAGCTTTAGCAGGGTGTCAGTCCTCATTAACCACCAGAGGATACACACAGGGGAGAAACCCTACACATGCTCAGGGTGCGGGAAGTGCTTCCGTCAGCATTCTCAGCTTGTTAACCTCCAGAGAATCCACACAGGTGAGAGACCATACGTGTGCTCAGATTCCGGGAGAAGCTTCAATGACCCCTCACACAGCAGCTCTCAGCTTGTTATGCACCGAAGGACCCACACGGGTGAAAAACCGTATAAGTGTACAGAATGTGGGAAGGACTGTACCAGTAGAATTGAGCTGGTTACTCATCAGAGGATCCACACTGGAGAAAAGCCGTACAAGTGCTCTGAGTGTGAAAAAAGCTTCAGCCAGCGATCGAACCTTTTAACACATGAGAGAATCCACACCGGGGAGCGGCCTTTTGTGTGCTCTGATTGTGGAAAGAGCTTCAGTAAAAACTCAAGTTTCATTGTGCACAAGAGGATTCATACTGGAGAAAAACTGTACACCTGTTCCGTCTGTGGGAGAAGATTTAGTGACCGTTCAAACTTTAGAAGACATCAACGTATGCATGGCTAGACACTTTGCTAAAAGAAACACTCATGTGTTAAAGCAGAATGCGTTCTATGCCATGAGGAATGAGGGACAGGTGGTGGCAGTGGCGTCGCGACGATGCGCGTCGCCCTTAAGGGGGAGGCTCCGCCCCCGCGCGTGACGTCATGCGCAGGAGCGGAGCGCCCTCCCCGCTCCGTTTTCGGCTCATTTTGGAGCCAAACGGACGCGAGGGAGGGCGGGCGGGCCCACCTGCAGCGCAAAATTGTAAGTAAGGGGCATCTTGCGTCACCCCTATACGCGCGACGCCCCCCGGCGGCCCGCCCCCCCCGCTTCCCCCCGTCGACGCCAGTGGGTGGTGGATATTTTATACTGTTGCTAAACTGGTAGGGAGTGCAAAAATATTAAAAGTAATAGTCTCCTTTGCCTGCATTGTTGTTAATTAAACAAGATACATGACTAGACTAGGTCCCTTAATAGTATTGTCTGCAACTTTTCATTTACCCTCTTTTACGCTCCATAGGACGCATCGGTCCATAGGACGCATGCATCCTATGGAGCATAAAATACAGAAGTTTTTTACTTACCTGGGCTTGGGGGCGCTTCGGGGAGGCCTGTGGGGGCTTCGGGGAGGCCTGTGCGAGCCTCTGCAGGCCTCCCCGGTCTTCACCTCGGCCGAAAACAGCGATTTTCGGCCATTTCCAAGCCTGCGTGAGCCTCTGCAGGCCTCCCCGATGTTTACTTCGGCCGAAAATAGTGATTTTCGGCCATTTCCGGAAATATTGTTAATATTGTGGCAATGCTTGTATACCTCCTATCAGAGGCGTGGAAAGACTGGAGCGAGCGGAGCAGCGGCTCCGGGCGGCTCCTCGGCCCCGGCTGGCGCTGCTCCGCTCGCTCCAGTCCTTCCATGGAGCGCGCACGCCCTCCCGGTGATGCGGGCGGGCGCTCCGAGGCCTTCTCCCCCAGCCTCGGAGCCGGAGAAAGCCCCAGAGTGTGCACCATGACCGGTGGCCAGGGCTTTCTGAAGGCGGCCGACTGCTGCGCCGCGCTATTTAGCCTTGTTGTACACATGCACAGAACGTTAAAACGTTCTGCGCATGTGCAAAACAAGGATAAATAGCGCGGCGTGGCAGTCGGCCGCCTTCAGAAAGCCCTGGCCACTGATCATGGTGGACGTTCTGGGGCTTTCTCCGGCTCCGAGGCCAGGGGAGAAGGCCTCGGAGCGCCCGTGTAAGCCGGGTTACCCCCGGGGCACGCCCCTTCGGGGCGGTGCAGCAGCAAGTACTGCAGGCAGCACTCGCTGCTGATATGCCTCTGCCTCCTATTGCCTCTCTGTTAATCCTTGGAAGGGATTAATGATGTTTGGCTGGTACTTTAGATTTTGGGACTTTCTAGAAGCGATCCCTTGGCACCTTGTTTAACTCCAAGTAGCCGTGGTGGCGCAGTGGGTTAAACCGCTGAACCATAAGCTGTCGATCAAAAGGTCAGCAGTTCGATTCCCGCGACGGGGTGAGCGCTCGTTGCTTGGCCAGCTCCTGCCAACCTAGCAGTTCCAAAGCATGTCAATGCGGGTAGATAAATAGGTACTGCTTGCGGGAAGGTAAACAGCGCTCTGTGTTCCAGCTGCATGCTACGCGCTGCGGCAAGGAGAGTCATACCGGCCACGTGACCACGGAGGCGTCTTCGGACAACGCTGGCTCTTCGGCTTTGAAATGGAGATGAGCACCACACCCTAGAGTCGGACACAACTGGACTTAATTGTCAGGGGATACCTTTACCTTAGCCGTAGGAGACTGTCTCCAGAATCCACGCATCGGAGGTCACCTTGTGCCACCAATGTGCAAATTCTAGGGGCCTCCACCGGGATCCCCTCCAGGCTGCCTGTGGTGTCAGACAGTACACCCATTTTCAGGCTTGTTGCCTTGCCCTGTTGGGTGTGCGGCATTGGACTTGCCTGTTCCCTCTGAGCTCTGAACTTATTCCAATTGTTTTGAATTGTTCCAAGGCCTGAATTTCTGTTGACCCTTGGGACAAAAAAATGCTAGCTTCCTCTGTATGTCTGATGTTGCTTAGCCTTGGGCTTAAGTGAGAATGGTAGCACCTTTCTCTTGTCCCTACCTTCCACAAACACTGGTTCCAAAGCTTCCCTGTGAATGGCAATGCTACCAATCTCGCCTGGAACCTAGTATCCACTTCCCAATTCCTTAGCTACACGTTGCGTCACGCTGCTACCGTCATTGCCATGGCTCTAGAATTGAATTGCAAAGCATCCAATGATGCGTCTGCTGAAAAAGCAGCTGACAAAGCAATTTTCTTAAGTGCATCCTTGGCCAATTTAGATAAATTTGGTTCTGATCTAGCCAACTCCTCTGTCCAGAGATAGCATGCTCTCTATATCAGTGAATTGGTAGCTAAGGCTCTTAATGCATATGCTGAATTCTCAAAGGCCCTCTTTAACGTAACCTCTTATCTGAGGGGTCCCTTACCTCAGATGGGATAACCGCCTGCGATGTCAAAGCTACTATTGGGGAATCTACTGTTGGCACCTTTAAATTATCCAATGAGTCCTTAGGTAGCATATACAGTTTACTTAACACCCTTGGTACCTGCTCCTTACTTGCTGGTTGCGCCCACTCCGCTTCCATGATTGTCTTAGAAGACTCTGGAAAGGGGACTTCTGCTGGTCTGTGGGGACTCTGGGGAAACAAAAATCTGGTACTTGTTCCCATTAATGTTGATGTAGAAGAGAAAGAATCAGCACCTGTGGACTCCCCACCTAGTTCTAGGGACTTAATTACCTTAGCCAACAACTTAGGAAATAACTCCTGTGGAAAGTCTATCCAGGTTGACTTCTGGAGGCACACTGTTGTCCCCGACAGTTCTCTCTCCTCTCTAGGAGCCTCTTCCTCTGATGCAGTAGCTTCTGCCAGCCAGGCATTCTTAACCAACTCAGCTACATCAGCTTTCCTGGACTTAGGTTTTGTCTTATGAGCCTTTAGTCTCTTAACCTGCGCTTCCTCAGAAGATGAGGACTGCGCCTGACTTGGACTACTAGATAAACGTGGGGACCTTGTCCTCTTAGCCCTGAACCTTTGTCGCGATGGTGGCCGTTCTTTTTTATCCCTCACCAGCTCTGACTGCCCCTGATGGCTCAGTTTGGCAGTAATCGCCTCTTCTACCGGGCTTTTTACCCAATTTAACACTTGGGACTGTGACTGTGCACTTACTTACAGGCATCCCTAGAATATCATCCCCCGATATTCCCTCAGGATCTGAGCGGCTCTGCCTTGTGTCCTTTGGACTAGAACCTGCCACTTCTGAGTCCATCTCTGACATTTTTATTTTATTTTATTAATTTTTAAGACCTCAGTGCTGACAAAATATTGCCGCTCTGAGGCACTGAACTCAGCCAAAAACCTCCTTTCAGCCTCTCTGTCGCTCAAAGAGTTAATAAGCGAGCGCTCTTCACTCTCCCCTCAGGCTATCTCACTCTGAGGCAAACTGTTGCTTTTGACCGTTGGGCAAGAGGAGCGTTGCTGCTGTTATTTTTATCCTGCCTGGCCCCAGCGTGCGTGATACACTTACACACGCTGCGTAGACCTGGGTGGGGTGGGGTGGGTCTGCTATCCCCTGCCCTGAGATCGTCGCCCCCCAGCCTGGAGCCCCCAGTTGTTTTGCTCTTTCCTCAACGCAGCTACCGATATTACTGTTTCACTAATTTCTGCGCTTAGAGCTCCCACTGCTGGCCTGCTCCCGAAATAACACAGACCGTTGCTACAGTTTACTAATGAGGCACCTCCTTAGTTATCGCCAAAGCGATCAAAGACGGGTTTCCTATTTTTTTCCCTCAATCGAGGGAGCGAAGGGACTTGCGACCGTTTGCCAGCTAGGTAGAGCCGGACTGGGGCACGAGACCCCCCCCTAGAAGACCATGTGACCTGTCTGACCCTGCCTCCTAGCAACGGGGCTCTTCCCATGGCTAAGGAATGCCCCCCTCTCATCTACCCGAGAAATACGAGTTGTCTGCAGCAATTGGTGATCAGAGAGAGTGAGCAAACGGGCGCTTTGTAGCTGGTTTCTGAGAGAGGATCTGGTGAGTGTCAATCACCGACGACCAGCTGTGGGGTCATTGTATGTGGGGGGTGGAATTGCCAGAAAGGACTTTGAGAAACGCAGTTGCAGAAAAAATCTCAGTCCCCTCCCCCTGCAGCAGTGTGGTGCAGATGAGACGGGACGTACCAGGTGCAAATTCCTGCGATCATTGACTTGTCTTCTTGGGCAGGTCACAGTGACACTAAAATATATCTGTGTCCAGACTGTACCACTTCAGACATACAGTAGGCAGGGCTCACGTTGATTGTATGCTCCTCCATGCAAAAAAGAAAGAAAGAAGTTAAAATTTAAAATCCCTAGACATAGAAATCTAGCATGTCGGGGAGAAGGCTAAGATAGAATCATTTTTGCTGTCATGCTATGCCTTTATGTGCAGGAATTCCTTTCAATGGAGAAGCATGTAGTCATGTCATCCCTTGCCTGCAGACTTGAAATGGTATAGCCCAGGTGCAGGTGGACCAGCTTCTTGAGAGGCAGGCCTGTGTTTGCTTCACCGACAACACACGGTTGTTGTGAAGGTACAACTGCCACCGTGAGTTCCCTGAAGAAAGGGCTACGGCTGTGGAAGACCTTTAGCGCCAGCGTGCAGTCATGGTTATGGAGTCAGAATGCGCATAATACCGAGAGACACATTCATGACTGGGTTCTTCATCTACTACAACTTAATGCAGCCAGGACTACTTGTATTCCATGCAGGAGGTGAGGAGTTCAGCCTTGGGCAGCTGCAACTAGCAGAGTTGGGGCCGACCTCTGCACAAGACCTGCAGTCATAACAGACGACCCCGAGCTCGGTTCACCCAGTGCTCTGCCTCCGCAGAGGGCAGCAGCATCACATGGTGATGGGTGTGTGAGCACCAGTGTACTCAGTGCAACCAGGGGGGGGTGTTTTGCTCATTTGAGTGGAGAAGCTGTGCAGGGGCTGAGGGAGTCTCCCTCCAGCTGCTGTTCGCTTTTCAGGGACAAAATACTACCAGTGTCTGAATTCTTCCCGCCTGACCTGGCGGATCCTTTCTATGGGGAGAGATCGAGATCAGGAGGAGAGTGCAGGACACAAGGACTAGATGCCCCCAGCCACTGTGCCCTTCCCTGGGTGGAATGAGCAGCAGCACTTTGCGCTGTTGTCGCATTAAGTCCAACCAAGTCATGTGTACCCCCTGCGTAATGGCCTTTCAGTTTACAGTGGAGAACTGAAGTGAGTTCAGTGGCATTTCCTATTTTTAAAATATATTTAAGACTGCAGTCTAAAGGGGGCGGGGGAGAAGTAATTGGATGCACTTTTGCACGCTGTTTTAAATGGCCGGAGAATTTAAGGTGTTACTGTGCTGCAAGATTTCCCCCAGAGAGTATACATTGTAAGTGCCTGAAATATTCTCATTTCCTTTTGAAGTTCCTTTAAGTATAAATAATTAAACTAAGGGTTCTGGATCAGTAAAGAAATCTTGAAAGACTTGGAGCTTAACCCTACTCAGCAGCATGCCCCATTGAGTTCAATGGAAAAATATGTACATGAGATATCTGTCCTTTGTACATCTTATTTGTGTGACTTATTTGTATCCACAGCACTTTGACCTATTGTTGTATTAAGTCAAACCAAGAACTGGGATTTCAGTAATGCGCCTCCCAGTGTAATGTGTCGTTTGGCCTTTCAGTGGAGAACCGAAGTGAGATCAGTGGCACTTCCTGTTTTTTATATCTGCTAAAAAGATTGCAATGTGTGTGTGTGTGTGTGTGTGTGTGTGTGTGTGTGTGTGTGTAAATCAATGCACTTTTGCACACTGTTTTAAATGACCAGAGAATTTATTTTATTTAGAAGATTTTTGTACCCAAGCCTGGCACCCAATGCGGTTTACAATCAAATTAAAACATGCCTAATAAAACGTACATAAAAACAATACTTAACTACTCAGTACTGAGGGTGTAGCCGTGCTGCAGGCCCCACGTTTCTGGGTTTGACAAAAGCGCTCAAGGAGCAGAGGAAGGAGGGGAATGATCCGCTTCTCGCTCGCATGGACAGGAAGCAGCTTGCTGTGGTTTGCTTTGGTGGCGGGTTGGAGGGAGGCAGTGGCGGCATGTTTGGGGTGAAAGGCACCTCAAATCCGCTGCCCCACGGACCCCTCGCAAACCGCCACTGATGCCACCCACCTCAGCTGTCCTCATGGATGGGCCGGCCTGTAAGGGAAGCGAAGGAGCGGGCAGAGTTGTTAAAGAGGCAGAAGTGATTGTGGTGCTTTTCCACTGTGACGGCTGCAGCCTGTCCTTCTCGCCACCAGTTTTCCTGGGCTGGGGTCAAAAGTAACCTGTGGCTGTCTTCCTCCCTTGTGTGGGGAAAGTGTCCCCCTGAATTCTTGTTCTCTGGAATGTTTTCCCCTCACTTCATATTGGATTAGGCTTTGTCTGATTAGCAGAAATGCACAGCAAACAGCTTTCAGCTCTCATCCAGATGCACAGACAACTCCTACGGTTACGCCTCCAGCTAAGGACAAGAGAACACATTTGGGGGAGAACCCATTACAGTCGTCTGAGCACAAGGAAGGGGGTTCAACGAGGGGGGGAGAGAGAAGAAAGGAGGCGAGGAGGAGCCTGGCTGGGTCAGGCCGTGTGATGAATCTTTGTCTGTGTTCCCCTAGGTTCCCTGGGTCTTTCTGGGTATTTCTTCATGGTTTGGGGTATTTTAACACCCCATCCCCACCCCACAGTAACTTCTGTGCCCTTCCGCTGTGGGGGTCTGGGACGCGTCGGAACTCGTGCTGTGTGGGTCGGGCTTAGTCCCAGTGACACATCCTCTGATCCGCCTGCGCCTGTGACCCCTTCGAGCTGCTTGTAAGATTTCCTGCCGAGACCTTTCAGCCCCCTTGACTTGGGGACAGGATGTCAGGCTGGGAACAGAGACCCGGGAAGAGCCGCGGTCCGAGTTGGCTACTAATAGCCCGGGGGGAGAAGACGAGAGGATGAGCCCCAGGAGGAGCCGCAGCGTCTGTGCCGTGCACGTTGCATCGGGAGTCGGGGGGGGGGGGGAACCTGACGGGAGGGGGGGAGATGCGCCTCTTTCTTGGTGGGGGGAATGGAGGATGGAGTGAGATGCACTCTGAGGGTTGCACTTCCTCTCGGCTGAGTGAGATGCACTCTGAGGGTTAAAAGAAGCGACTCCGATTTCCTAGTGGGGTGAATCGGGGGGGGGGAGTGGAGTGAGTGGGAATCCACTTCCTGCTCCGCCCCTTCCTTTGTCTCCCCCACACATTTGTGTGGGGTCAGCAGCCTCCCCTGGTGAGTCCAAAGTACCTGGGGGGGGGTGAAGGGGGTCCCAGGACTCCAGTGGGCGGAAAGGAATAGAGAAGGGTGGGAGAGAAGCCCCCAGGTGGGCGGAGACAGTCAGGCTCAAAGGCCAGCCGGGGAGGGGAAGAGGAGGGGGTTGAGAAGAGGAACTGCAACAGTCCCCCCCCCCCCTTTGCATGCTAAGCTTTAGGTCTGTTCTTAAATGGCTTTATTTCTGTGCTGGGGGGGAGGGGTTTGACAGCGATGGTGTAAAAGCTGGAACAGAAGGGCCCATCCATCACTGAAACCAATGCAAAAACAGCCAGATGTAGGAGGGATACTGGAGAACAATACTGTAAATCATCTGAAACTGTTCCTGAGACTGAGGAGGTGGGTGTTTTTTAAGTGTGTTGTGTTTTTAATGTAATCTTTAGTACCATCTATTATATTGTGTGAACTGTTGTAAGCTTCTCTGCTCCTGGTGTTAACAGAGGCAGGTGGGATAAATATCATAAGAAAGGGATCTGGATTTTGCAGCTGGAAAAGATCCTTCTCAGCTGATCCTTGGAGTCGAGAATTCCTTTCTCCCCCCCCTTTTTCATGGCCTCGGGGGTCCTTCGATTGCAGCGGCTCAGTAAGGTCACTAGGGCACGCGCCGCCCTAAAGCGAGGGCGCACGCGCCGCCCTAATTACCCCCTGACTCCTGATTCCTCGGCCGGAGAGGATGTCTCCGGAGCCGGCAGCAGCAGAGGCAAGACGGCGGTGCGGTAGGCGGCCGTCTTGCCTCCGCTGCTGCCGGCTCCGGAGACATCCTCTCCGGTTGGCTGTCCTGGGCCTTCTGACGAAGGCCCAATGCGGCGCGACGTAATTTATTCGGTTTTTCGCGCATGCGCAGTATGTTTCTGAGGGCAAAGGGCTGCCCTTTTGCCCTCAAACGTTCTGCACAGGTACGAAAAACCTAATAAAATACTTCGCGCCGCATTGGGCCTTGTCAGAAGGCCGCGGACCTCCGCCGAGGGCGGACGCTCCGAGGCCTTCTCCTGGAGCGCGGTGACGCGCACGGGTCCGCGTGTCACCCTTTACGTGCGTCACCCCCAGGCGGTCCGCCGCCCCCGCCACACTCTAGTGATGTTGCTGCAGCGGCAGCAGTGAGGACAGGCAGGGAGTCTTTTCTCCCAGCCGTTTTGGAGACAAAGGCAGCACTTGCATCAACAATAGTTTTACATGTCCTGCAACTCTCGGCAGGGAGTTTCTGCCCTCTCTTATCTGCCAGTGGAGCCCCGTGGCCTAGCGCCTCCTGCTGGCCACTGTCATGTTTACTGTTAGGTTTTGATCTTGGAATGAATGCCAGATGCGCACAGCAATGTACTCGACTTGCAGCCGGTCCAGGCATGGGAGTATGCTGGCTGCCTTCCAGTTCCAGGGAGACCTTTTCTCACGAGTAGCTGAGCAGAGGGGGGTAGGGGGGGTCCAAAAAAGATGCAGCTCAGCAGCACGAGGGAGGTTGCTCACTCAAGACAGAGCGCAAACGTGCAGTCAGCACTCTGGCCTCCAAGGCTGGTGGTCCCTGGAAGCACTTTATCTGGCCCGTATGATAATTGGGCTCTTCCAGTGCTACCCTTTCAGCAGTGCCACTTCAGCTGAGGCTCTAGGAGGGAGAGAAGGAAAGGTATGGAGGACGAGGCAGACAAAGCAAGTTGGGAGAGGGAGATGCTGCCGAGGCACCGGGGGAGCCCAATTATCTTGTGGGCCGCCATTTTAGCTGCGCTGCTTCTGCTGAGGTGACACTTCACAGAGCACCTCTCAGCTGCTGAGCTGCAAAGTGATGCCTCGGCAGAAGCGGCACAGCTGAAAGGACAGCCTGAACGATAATTGGGCTCTCTCATATCTTGAAACTCTGATCAAGATTTGCATATTTTCTCTTCTGTGATTTGCAGCTCATGAGTTCCTACATGAGAACAAAGTGCTTCTTTCTGGCCACCACCTGCGTAATGATGTCACTTCCTGCTTAACGATGTCACTTTCAGCCTCCAGCAGGCGCCATGAAAGCTATTCAGCCTGCTGCATGAAACAAGTTTAACACCCCTGTTCTCTACAGTCTCCTCTTTTCTGTGGAAAGGAATTGGCAACTATGCAGCCTGCTCAGGTAAGGGGCAGATCACCAGGGCACCATGCAAGAGACCACGGCTTGAGGGCCGCCTCCTTCCTTCCAGGCCTTGTAGGGAGCATTTTTGTCTGGTGCTGCAAGATACCCTATTTAGCCACTCGGAAGAGGAGCGAGTGTGAACTCCAGAGAGCTCCAAGGGTTGGGTGCTGCTCGCTCCTGCTGGCTCTCGGCAGCTGCCCCCTCTGTAAGCTGGGATCCGTCTTCGCGCCCCTGCACCCTCCCCTCGCTCAGAAGTATAATTCGGGGATTCTAGGCATGGTTCAGAAAGGTATCTTTATGAATACCAACTTCAATGAAAGGACGGTTAAATTATATTCTGTGCCTCGGGTTGTATATGTGACTCAATATTATTCATGCCGTCTGTGACTGTTCCCTAGGCAGCTTTTCGATGACAGGCAAGTCATCCTGCCTCCCAAGCTAGTACTGTAGCTGTGATCACTCAACGAGTGAGGTGGTTTGTCCTTCGGGACCCCATGCATCTCAAAAGGTTGGCAGAAAGGAGAAAAAACCCAGGCAAACAATTGCTCAGTTTTCCAAAAAAAAAAAAAAAAACCTGCAGGAAACGACCCAGTTGATCCAGACTCTGGGCAAAAGAGCAGGGATATGTTATGTCCAAAGGGTGGGACCTTATTTGAGAGGTCAAACTGTCTTTTCCTTGCAGGGCCCGGTGTCCTTCGAGGAGGTGGCTGTGCGCTTCACAGAGGAGGGGAGGGATCTGCTGGATCCAGGCCAGAAGGCTCTGCACAGGGAAGTCATGCTGGAGAACTACGGGATCGTGGCCTCTCTGGGTAAGGACGCCCTTTCTTCCCGGTGGGTAGGAACCAAAGGCATAAGCTGCTATTCTTCTTGTTTCTCCCTGTCAGGATTGCACAATAGAAGTGGGGTGTGGGGGGCTGGACCTTTATACCCTAGACATGCGCCTTGCTGAGCTTGGCCTGACTGATGCTCTCTGGGGATGAAACGGCAGGATAGAAATGTCTAGATAAAGAAATCTTTTGTGAAAAGTACGATACCCCATTTTTGGACATTCCAGGCCTGCAAAATGAGCCACTTGTAACGGACAGCGCCTGACACGCCCTTCTCCTTCCTCTGCATCGTACAGCGTTGAGCCCATTCATTGGTGGTTTGTCCGGGGTCAGGCGCTGCTCCTGGAGGGAATTTGCATGATCTCCCTGTCCAGCATTGGATCTGCAGGGGAATCGCCAGGCGTACCGAAGAGGGTGTGTGATGCCTCTGCCTGACGACCCCCTTGAAACCCTGGCTTCTGATTGGCTTGTTGTCCTGAGGGCTTGATGCAAGTTCTGCTCCGGGTACTCGTGTGGGAGGTCTCACGTTTAAGGAGACGTGCAACCAGGAATCAGGTTTACTTTTGATTTCCGCTGATACCAAGCGCCATGACATTTGCTGGGTCAGTTTCTGGGCTTGTGGCTGACGCCATCTGGGACTTGGTCTCTCGTGGCATCAACAGAGGCCTTTCAAACTCAGTTTTTATGAAGAACGTGTTTGTTCAGGAATAGATTTTAAGCCCATGTCAGGGGGTGAAGACTTAGCCCTGAACGCCACTCTTCCTCCCAGCCTGAGCTGTTTCGGGGAGGCATTCACGGAGTTTGGGGTCAGACCCCTTGACCCATCTAGCTCAGTACTGTCCACACTGACTGGCAGCAGCTCCCAGGGACTCAGGCAGAGACATCTCCCAGCCCTCCCTTGAGTCGGCAGTGGCGTCCCTCCGGTAGGGGCGGGGCTGTAAGTATTGGAGCCTTTCCCGTGCGGAGAAAGCAGCAGGCAAGAGACCCTGCCTGCTGCTTTCTCCGCAGGGGAATGGCTCCGACAGTGAGGGGGCAGGGCTGCCTCCTTCTTGCTCTGTAAAGGGACTACGACGAAGCGATACCTACAGCCCCGCCCCTACTGGAGCGACGCCACTGTGAGTCGGTGCCAGGGATGGATCCTGGGGTCTCTTGCATGCAAAGCTAGGACTCTACCACTGAGCTCCAGCTGCTCCGGACTGGTGTGGAGCTCCAGTGAGAGTCCTGCTCAGGGGATGCAAAGGCAGGAGAAGGCCCCATCCTGTCTCTGCTTGCCTCAATTCTCAGTATCCTTGCAGGGAGCAAATTGCTGGAAGGAGAAGACGGGACAGTTGTCCTTCTGGTTGATGCTTCCCTTCCATGTGAGGAGAGGTGGGGGAACGAAACGTGGCTGTTTTCCCCTCCCCAACTGGATCCACAGCTAGCGATTCATCCCAGGTCTCCTGAGCAGTGAGCCTCCACTCCCACAAGCCAGGCTGACAGGTTGGGCTCCATAAGAACATAAGAACATAAGAAAAGCCCTGCTGGATCAGGCCAAAAGCCCATCTAGTCCAGCTTCCTGTATCACACAGTGGCCCCACCAGATGCCTCAGGGAGCACAAGACAACAAGATGACCTGTTTCCCGTTGACACTCCCCTGCACCTGGCACAGAGAAAATCTTCTTCTAAAACCAGGAGGTTGCTTATGGCTTGTAACCTGTGATGGTCTTTTCCTCCATGAATCTGTCCAAACCCCTTTTAAAGGCATCTAGGCCAGGTGCCATCACCACATCCTGTGGCAAGGAGTTCCACAGATGAATTACACACTGGGTAAAGAAATATTTTCTTTTGTCCGTTCTAACTCTCCCTCCACTCAATTTTAGTGCATGTCCCCTGGTTCTGGTGTTGTGCGAGAGAGAGAAGAATTTCCCTCTATCCACTCTCTCCATCCCATGCATAATTTTATAAGTCTCAATCATGTCCCCCCTCAGGCGCCTTTTTTTCTAGGCTGAAAAGCCCCAGACGCTGTAGCCTTTCCTCATAAGGGAGGTGCTCCAGCCCACGAATCATTCTGGTCGCTCTTTTTCTGCACCTTTTCCAATTCAACTATATCCTTTTTGAGGTGTGGTGACCAGAACTGGACACAATACTCCAGATGTGGCCTTACCATCGATTTGTACAAAGGCATAATGATATTGGCCATTTTATTCTCAATCCCTTTTTTAATGATCCCGAGCATGGAATTGGCCTTCTTCACAGCCGCCCCACACTGGGTCGACACTTTCATCGACCTGTCCACCAGCACCCCAAGATCTCTCTCTTGATCCGTCACAGACAACTCAGAACCCATTAGCGTATATGTGAAATTTTGGTTTCTTGCCCCAATGTGCATCACTTTGCACTTACTTACATTGAAGCGCATCTGCCATTTTGCTGCCCGTTCTCCCAGTTTGGAGAGGTCCTTCTGGAGCTCTTCACAATCCCTGCTGGTCTTCACCACCTGGAAAAGTTTAGTGTCATCTGCAAACTTGGCCACCTCACTGCCTATCCCCAACTCCAGGTCATTTATGAATAAGTTGAAAAGCACCGGTCCCAAGACCGATCCTTGGGGCACACCGCTTTTCACCTCTCGCCATTGTGAAAATTGCCCATTGACTCACACTCGCTGTTTCCTGGTCTTCAACCAGTTCCTAATCCACAAGAGGACCTGCCCTCTTATTCCCTGACTGTGGAGTTTTCTCAGGAGCCTTTCATGAGGGACTGTGTCAAACGCCTTCTGGAAATCCAGATATATAATATCCACAGGTTCGCTCGCATCCACATGCCTGTTGACCTTTTCAAAAAATTCTAACAGGTTTGTGAGGCAAGACTTCCCCTTGCAGAAGCCATGCTGACTCTCCCTCAGCAGAGCTTGTTCTTCTATGTATTTTAAGATTTTATCCTTAATGAGACTTTCCACTATCTTCCCTGGAACAGATGTTAGGCTGACCAGCCTGTAGTTTCCCGGGTCCCCCCTCCTTCCTTTTTTAAAGATTGGCGTGACATTAGCTATCCTCCAATCCTCTGGCACAGTGGCCGTTTTAAGGGACAAGTTGCATATTTTGGTCAAGAGGTCAGCAACTTCATTCTTGAGTTCCTTCAGAACTCTTGGGTGGATGCCATCCGGGCCTGGTGATTTATTGATCTTTATTTTGTCAATTAAGTCTGAGACGTCTTCTCTTTTAACCTCTATTTGACTTAATTCTTTAGTCAGGGGAGACCGTTCCGGCAGTGGTATTTGCCCGAGGTCTTCTGCTGTGAAGACAGATGCAAAGAACTCATTTAATTTCTCTGCAGTCTCCAAGTCCCCTTTTATCACCCCTTTCTCTCCCTCACCATCCAGCGGACCAACCGTTTCCCTGGCAGATTTCCTGCTTCTAACGTATTTGAAGAAGCTTTTATTATTCCCTTTTATGTTGCCTGCCGTACGTTCCTCAAAGTCTTGCTTGGCCTCCCGTATCATCTTTTTACATTTCTTTTGCCACAGTTTGTGCTCCTGTTTATTTTCCTCACTAGGGCAAGACTTCCATTTACGGAAGGAAGCGTCCTTGCCTTTTATAGCCTCCTTAACTGTGCTTGTTAGCCATGCCGGCACCCTCCTGGACTTGGTCGAGCCCTTCCTCCTTTGTGGGATACATTCCCGCTGGGCCTCTATGACTGTTGTCTTAAACAGCCTCCATGCACTCTGGAGCGATTTGGTTCAAGTGAAGCCCGTCCCTCTTGTACAGGCCCGGCTTGTCCCAAAACGTTCCCCAGTGCCTAACAAACTTAAACCCCTCCTCCTGACACCAGTGTCTCATCCACGCATTGAGACCCCTGAGCTCCGCCTGCCTAGCTGGCCCTGCACCTGGAACAGGTAGCACTTCTGAGAACGCTACCTTTGGGGTCCTGGATTTGAGCTTCCTACCCAACAACCTAAATTTGGCCTCCAGGACCGCCCGGCTACATTTCCCCACGCCGTTGGTGCCAACATGCACCACAACCGCTACCTCCTCCCCAGCACTCTCTACCAGCCTATCTAGACGAGAGGTGATGTCCGCAACCTTCGCACCAGGTAGGCAAGTCACCATGCGGTCCTCACATCCGTCACAGACCCACCTCTCTATGTTCCTGACTATAGAGTCACCCACGACAAGAAGCCCCCTTTGCCCCCTCCCCAGAGGAGTATCCATAGTGCGACTGGATACGGGCCCATCACCTGAAGAAGGGGTCCCCACTGTGGGATTGTTTCCCTCTTTTCCAGAGCGACGTCCTCCAGCCCTGAGACCCCCTTTCCTGGCAGCTGAGGAGCTGGCCAACTGAGGGTGGGACGATGCCTACACGTCCCTAGAAGTCTCACCCTGGTTCCTCTCTACCTGTCTCTGCTTCTCCAGGTCAGCAACCGTGGCTTCAAGGGAGCGAACCTGTTCCCTGAGAGCCTGGAGCTCTTTGCACCGAGCACACACCCATGACTTGTGCCCAAGAGGCAGATAGTCATACATGTGACACTCAGTGCAAAACACTGGATAGCCCCCACCCCTCTGCTGTCTGTCTGACTGCATAGCTTTTGAGTGTAAGTTATGGGTTTATCAAAGTTTGGGTACCTTAATGTTTTTGGAGCTCTCCTCTCTTCAAGGGAAGTGCCGGGCTGTGTGTGGGGCCTGGCTTCCTCGCCCCGCTGCTGAACTCGCCCAGCTGCTTAACTCGCTGTGTCTTTTTTACCTTGCCACTTTGTCCCAGTGAGCCACTTCATCCCAGTGAGGCCACTCGTTGCTCCTGTTTCCCCTGTTGCTGCTCCATGCAGCTGTTTCTGCAGCACATTCAGTGTGAGCGTTCAAAGAAGGTCCCTCTTCTCATGTCTTGCCCTGTGCCTTTTGGGGGGGGGGCAGCCTGGAATCGGGTCGCTTTGGAAAGCTTCACTCTTTTATCACTGGCTCATCTTGGTTCCTTCTCAGAGGACTTTCCCAAGCCTGCCTTCATTTCCCAGCTGGAAGAAGGGGAGTATGCATTTTCCCAGGATCTGAAGGAAGAAGAGGAATCGGCAGGTAACGTGCTTTATACACAGTAGTACATAACACAGCAGTAGCTTTGGGCCAGAGTGTGCTGGCTGAATGGGGCCCCTTCACTGTAACAGCAACTGTCCTCCTTTCTGGGGTAACTCAGAGCTGGTTTGGATGAGTCTGCAACGTACATCTGTGCCGTTCTGATCGCATCACCTGCTAGCCACAACAGCAGCTTGGCTGAGCTGTATTCTGAAAGTGCCAAAATGATTTGAGTGAGCAGCGAGCTTCAACTCGCATAAACCAGACTGGCACTTTGGGATCTATGCAGCTGGTCCTTCAGCACATTTACCTCTTGTCCTGTCCCACTCCGTGGCCTCTTGGGGTTGTGAGTTAGCCTAGGATCAGGCCCCTTTGGAAAGCGTTAGTATGTTGTAGGTTGGACGAATCTAATCTCCTTGTTTCCTTCTCAGAAGACTTTCCCAAATGTGCCTTCATTTCCCGGCTGGAAGAATTTTGTGCATTTTCCCAAGATATCAAGGAAGAAGAGGAATCAGCAGGTAAGTTGCTTAGGCACAGTACTGCTTAACGCAGCAGTAGCTTTGGACCAGAGTGTGCTGGCTGAATGGGGCCCCTTCACCACAATAGCAACTCCCCTCCTTTCTGGGACTACTCAGTGCTGGTTAGGATGATTCGGCAAAGTACATCTCTGCTGTTCTGATCTTCTCACCTCCAAGCCACAACAGCAGCTTGGCTGAGCTGTAGACTGAAAGTGCCAATATGAATTGAGTGAGCAGCGAGCTTCAATAAACCAGACCGGCACTTTGGGATCTGTGCAGCTGATCCTTCAGCACATTTGTGTGTGAGAGTTCTGCAAGGTCACCTCTTGTCCTGTCCTGCTCTGTGCCCTCTTCGGGGTGTGAGTTGGCCTAGGATCAGGTCCCTTTGGAAAGTGTTGGTATGTTTTATGTTGGAAGTATCTCATCTCCTTGTTTCCTTCTCAGAGGGCTTTCCCAAACCTGCCTTCATTTCTCAGCTGGAAGAAGGGAACTGTGCCTTTTCCGAGGCTATCAAGCAAGAAGAGGAATCAGCAGGTAACTTGCTTATGCACAGTACTGCCTAACACAGCAAGAAAGATAACACAGCAAGAAAGATACAAACGAAACCTACACACACACACACACACACACACACACACACACACACACACGAACGCAACATTAAATACATATGCATGATGATCATAATAACAAAACGCACAACTAAAATAGTGAATTAAGTAAAAAAAAGTTTCACCTTCAGTAAATAATTTCCACGTTTGGTACCAAGCAAGTGGCCAGCCTGTACAGCTCAGATTAACTCAATCTGTTTATTTCAAATAATAGTTACAGTGATGCTCTTCAAAAGAAGGCACTTGAAAATCCAACAGAGATGCATTGAGACACATACACACAGACAGGGATAAAACAACGAAGCGTGAACTCTTAAAATTTTAAGCCCTATCTCTCACTCTTGGTGGAAGCCAGAATTTACCGTATTTTTCGCTCCATAACACGCACCGGACCATTAGACGCACGTGTATTTTGGAGCGAAAAAATTGGTAATAAATGTCTTGCTTTAACTACTAATTTTAACGGTGCTTGGCCACTGTGTTGTCGTTTAGCACCTCCAATCTTCGTCCCGCGTTGCCGGCTGCATTGCGGCCCCCTCCGGGACTACCCCCAGTCAGCAGCTCCAAGACGCGAGCCTCCCAGGCGCTGGACACGACCAGGGAGCCCTGCGCAAACATCGCAGTAACTGCGATGTTTGCACAGAGCCTGCAGTCGCGTTCAGTGCCTGCGCGTAGTTCCGAGGCATTGGACGCAACCAGGAAGCCCTGAGCAAACATCACAGTCACTGCAATGTTTGCGCAGAGCCTGCAGTCGCGTTCAGCGCCTGCACAAAGTTCCAGTCACCTCTCTGTTTTGAAGGGGAAACACCGTTGGGGAGAGAGGAGGGGTTGGACTCTGGCCCTTGCTTGGGCTCCTTTGAGCTGTAAGCAGGGACGCCCACTTCCCTGAACAAGGGAAAGAGGAGGTACCGTATTTTTCGCTCCATGAGACGCACTTCCCCCCCCCCCCCAAATAGGGGGAAATGTCTGTGCGTCTTATGGACCAAATGCTGTAAAAAAAGGGGGGTAATAAATGTCTTATTTTAACTACTAATTTTAACGGTGCTTGGCCGCTTACCGCGTTGTTGTTTAGGACGTCCAATCTTCGTCCCGCATTGCCGGCTGCATTGCGGCCCTGCTGGAACTGCCCCCAGTCAGCAGCTCCAAGATGCGAGCCTCCCAGGCACTGGACGAGACCAGGAAGCTCTGCGCAAACATCGTAGTAACTGCAATGTTTGCGCAGGGCTTCCTAGTCGCGTCCAGCGCCTGGGAACGCGCAGGCACTGAATGCGACTGCAAGCTCTACGTTTTATTTTCATATGACTCTAAAAGTGTCTAAAATCTGTGGACTCTGAGAGGCTGCTAATACCTAGGCATTGCGGATCCCCATAAAAAAATCCTAAACAAGGTGTAAAATTGTTTAACGTATCTTTGTGGTTAAACAAAGAATATAAACAAACAATATAAAAATATTGAACATAAAACATTAAATGAGGAATAACATTAATTTTTAATGTATTAACTTTACCTCATAGAGACATAGTTAAAGGCATCCATCTATCCAAGTCAAGTGATATTTCATGTATCAACTTATTAAATCATGTATCCATCACCTGTGTATATCTCTGGGAATTAAAATTAAATTCCCAGACACTTAATATGTGCAAGATACCACCTAACTTTCTACACATGAAATACAAATCTTGTAACATACCGTCCCCTAATGGCATCACTTCAAATTTAGTCCAGTTGATGGAGTAGCCAGAGATAGATCCAAAAATGGTCATAAGTTTCAATGATTCTGGTATAGAAACAAGGGAATCCACAATGAATAACAAAATATCGGCATACAAAATAATTTAAAACTCATTAGCATTATATTTGATGCCATGGATACGCGGATTCTGTCTAATTGCACATGGTAGTGCAGGGGTATCAAACATATGGCCCACGGGGCGGATATGGCCCTCGGAAACTCTTTATCTGGCCCACATGATAATTGAGTCTCCCAATGTAGCCCTTTCAGCAGTGCCACTTCTGCCGAGGCAGTGGAAGGAAGAGATGGAAGGAGACCTCAGAAGGCAAGGAACACTAGGGGAGGGGGGGGAGACCAAGAGGAGTGAGAGAGAGAGAGACGTTGCCCAGGCCCTGGGAGAGCCCAATTATCAAGCAGGCCGCCCTTTCAGCAGCGCCACTTCTGCCGAGGCAGTGGAAGGAAGAGATGGAAGGAGACCTCAGAAGGCAAGGAACGCTAGGGGAGGGGGGGGAGACCAAGAGGAGTGAGAGAGAGAGACGTTGCCCAGGCCCTGGGAGAGCCCAATTATCAACCAGGCCGCCCTTTCAGTAGTGCCGCTTCTGCCAGGATGTATCTGGGACTGTGCTGAGCTGTGAAGTGACACCTGGGCACTGCTGAAAGGGCGGCATGCATGATGATTGGGCTCTCCCATATCTTGAAAACATGATCAAGATTTGCATATTCTCTTCTGTCATTTGCAGCTAATGAGTTCCTACTTGAGAACAAAGTGCTTATTTCTGGCCATCGTCTGCTTAATGATGTCACTTCCTGCTTAATGATGCCACTTCCGGCCCCCAGCAGGCTCCATGAATGCTATTCAGCCCACTGTATGAAACGGGTTTGTGGCTCCAAAGAGTCCTTTTCCAGTGGCTCTGATCAAATGCTTTCTCGGCATCCATTGAAAGAACTGCGATCTGATAAGTCCTATTAGCTTCCAAAGCGATTAGATCCTCCACCAACCTTAAATTGTCAGCACCTTGTTGACCATGGATAAACCCCACCTGATCCAGATGAACCAGTATTTTAGTAACCTGTTGTACTCCGGTAGCCAACACTGTAGACAGTATCTTAGCATCAGCATTCATTCAAGATATGGATGCATAGTTTTCACGAGAGTGGTCTTTCTCTGGTTTAGGAATTGAAGTAATATACACTTCAGATATAGAAGGGGGCAAGATGCCTGTTGCAAAGATCCCATTCTAAAATGGATATAATTTAGGAGCTAGAATATCCAAATAGGTTTTATACCATTCCACCGGAAATCCATCTGGACCAGGAGTCTTAGCATTACTAAGCTTGGAAATGGCAACCTTTAGTTCCTTTAAAAGAAATTGCTGTGTCAGAAAATATTGTTGTGCAGTATCTTACTTGGGAAGATCTAAGGTAGAAAGAAAATTGTCTATTTCTGCATCTGAAGGATCCATATCTATACTATTAAGTCTGTAACAAAACTTATAAAACTGCGCATTTATTTCCACAGGTTTGTAATACACATTCCCATCTTCATCCTTAACCATAGGGATGTATCTTTTTTATGCTAGTTGTTTTAAACCATAAGTTAAAATTTTTCTCTCCCCACTTTCCCAATATTTTTGGCGTAAACTAAGCAAAGCTGTTCCACTTTCTCAGTTAGTATTTCCTGCAGTTCACATTTGGTATTTTGTAACTGAGCGTATATATCAAATAATGGTGTGTTAGCTAACTGATGAATCAATAATTTCATTTTCTGTTTTAGTGCCACCTCTCTCATTATCCTAATTTATTTTGTAGGATGCATAAGAAATAATTTTACCACTAAGTGTTATACACCTCCCATAGAGAGATTTGTGATTGAACACTACCTTCATTAATTTAAAAAAGGTCTTGCACATTGTAACTTTAACAATGAGAGATGTCAAATCGCCATCGTCGATACCTGTTGATCTCTTCAAAAAGTTGAAAAGTCAAAGCAAGAGGGGAATGGTCAGATACAGCAATAGGGGAATGGTCAGATACAACAGGGGCGTGTTGGAGGTGGGGTGGCCATCTATGTCAAAGAGGGGGTAGAATCCACCAGAGTAGAGCTGGAGGGGAGCTCTGACTCCTCCGTAGAATCACTGTGGGTTAGATTACCAGGCTCAAAGAGCGATGTAATAGTAGGGGCATGCTACCGTCCTCCAGATCAAAAACCTGAAGGGGATCTTGAAATGAGGAAGCAAATCAGGGAGGTGTCAACGAGAGACAGGGTTGTAGTCGTGGGAGACTTCAATTATCCTCACATCAACTGGGTCAATTCATGCTCAGGACATGAAAGAGAGACTGGATTTCTGGATATGTTAAATGACTGTGCCTTAGAGCAGCTTGTCACGGAACCGACCAGAGGACAGGTGACTCTGGACTTGATATTGTGTGGCACTCAAGATCTGGTCAGGGAGGTAAATGTTACCGAACCATTGGGGAACAGTGACCATGCTGCGATCTGTTTCGCCATGCATGTCGGAGGGAGAGTGCCGAGCAAATCTGACACGAAAACCCTTGACTTCCGAAGGGCAGACTTCCCCAAAATGAGGAGACTAGTTAAAAAAAAAGCTGAAAGGGAAGGTAAAAAGAGTCCAATCGCTCCAGAGTGCATGGAGGCTGTTTAAAACAACAGTCATAGAGTCCCAGCGGGAATGT
The DNA here is from genome assembly GCA_026170595.1 of Plestiodon gilberti rubricaudatus. Taxonomy (NCBI): domain Eukaryota; kingdom Metazoa; phylum Chordata; class Lepidosauria; order Squamata; family Scincidae; genus Plestiodon; species Plestiodon gilberti. Next base: position 261,953,521 of record JANXHW010000002.1, on the reverse strand, counting down.
ATCCCACAAAGGAGGAAGGGCTCGACCAAGTCCAGGAGGGTGCCGGCATGGCTAACAAGCACAGTTAAGAAGGCTATAAAAGGCAAGGACGCTTCCTTCCGTAAATGGAAGTCTTGCCCTAATGAGGAAAATAAACAGGAGCACAAACTGTGGCAAAAGAAATGTAAAAAGATGATACGGGAGGCCAAGCAAGACTTTGAGGAACGTATGGCAGGCAACATAAAAGGGAATAATAAAAGCTTCTTCAAATATGTTAGAAGCAGGAAACCTGCCAGGGAAACGGTTGGTCCGCTGGATGGTGAGGGAGAGAAAGGGGTGATAAAAGGGGACTTGGAGACTGCAGAGAAATTAAATGAGTTCTTTGCATCTGTCTTCACGGCAGAAGACCTCGGGCAAATACCGCTGCCGGAACGGTCTCCCCTGACTAAAGAATTAAGTCAAATAGAGGTTAAAAGAGAAGACGTCTCAGACTTAATTGACAAAATAAAGATCAATAAATCACTAGGCCCGGATGGCATCCACCCAAGAGTTCTGAAGGAACTCAAGAATGAAGTTGCTGACCTCTTGACCCAAATATGCAACTTGTCCCTTAAAACGGCCACTGTGCCAGAGGATTGGAGGATAGCTAATGTCACCCAATCTTTAGAAAGGAAGGAGGGGGGACCCGGGAAACTACAGGCCGGTCAGCCTAACATCTGTTCCAGGGAAGATGGTGGAAAGTCTCATTAAGGATAAAATCTTAAAATACATAGAAGAACAAGCTATGCTGAGGGAGAGTCAACATGGCTTCTGCAAGGGGAAGTCTTGCCTCACAAACCTGTTAGAATTTTTTGAAAAGGTCAACAGGCATGTGGATGCGAGCGAACCCGTGGATATTATATATCTGGATTTTCAGAAGGCGTTTGACACGGTCCCTCATGAAAGGCTCCTGAGAAAACTCCACAGTCAGGGAATAAGAGGGCAGGTCCTCTTGTGGATTAGGAACTGGTTGAAGACCAGGAAACAGCGAGTGGGAGTCAATGGACAATTTTCACAATGGCGAGAGGTGAAAAGCGGTGTGCCCCAAGGATCGGTCTTGGGACCGGTGCTTTTCAACTTATTCATAAATGACCTGGAGTCGGGGATAGGCAGTGAGATGGCCAAGTTTGCGGATGACACTAAACTTTTCCGGGTGGTGAAGACCAGCAGGGATTGTGAAGAGCTCCAGAAGGATCTCTCCAAACTGGGAGGATGGGCAGCAAAATGGCAGATGCGCTTCAATGTAAGTAAGTGCAAAGTGATGCACATTGGGGGAAGAAACCAAAATTTCACATATACGCTAATGGGTTCTGAGTTGTCTGTGACGGATCAAGAGAGAGATCTTGGGGTGCTGGTGGACAGGTCGATGAAAGTGTCGACCCAGTGTGCGGCGGCTGTGAAGAAGGCCAATTCCATGCTCGGGATCATTAAAAAAGGGATTGAGAATAAAACGGCCAATATCATTATGCCTTTGTATATATCGATGGTAAGGCCACATCTGGAGTATTGTGTCCAGTTCTGGTCACCACACCTCAAAAAGGATATAGTTGAAATGGAAAAGGTGCAGAAAAGAGCGACCAGAATGATTCGTGGGCTGGAGCACCTCCCTTATGAGGAATGTCTACAGCGTCTGGGGCTTTTCAGCCTAGAAAAAAGGCGCCTGAGGGGGGACATGATTGAGACTTATAAAATTATGCATGGGATGGAGAGAGTGGATAGAGGGAAATTCTTCTCTCTCTTGCACAACACCAGAACCAGGGGACATGCACTAAAATTGAGTGGAGGGAGAGTTAGAACGGACAAAAGAAAATATTTCTTCACCCAGCGTGTAATTCATCTGTGGAACTCCTTGCCACAGGATGTGGTGATGGCATCTGGCTTAGATGCCTTTAAAAGGGGTTTGGACAGATTCATGGAGGAAAAGACCATCACAGGTTACAAGCCATAAGCAACCTCCTGGTTTTAGAAGTAGGTTTTCTCTGTGCCAGGTGCAAGGGAGTGTCAATGGGAAACAGGTTATCTTGTTGTCTTGTGTGCTCCCTGAGGCCTCTGGTGGGGCCACTGTGTGATACAGGAAGCTGGACTAGATGGGCTTTTGGCCTGATCCAGCAGGGCTCTTCTTATGTTCTTATTAATAACATCTATGTCAGTTGCCACAATCTTCAGTAAAAATGTTTTTGACACCAGAAAATAGTCCACTCTAAAACAGTTGTGATGGACAAAAGTTCGATAAATCCTCGTTCTTCATATATGACTTAAGAGTAGATCTGATCCTAGACCTTTTAACAACTGGTTTTAATATATGTAAATGCTGGTGACCCACTGGGGTTGTTTATTTTTAACTTAAGTGTTTTAATTATTTTAATGTGTTTTTAAATTGTTTTAATGTGTTTATGTATTTTAATATGCTGTAAGCCGCCTTCATTGCCCTCGGGAGAAAGGCGGGCTACAAATTCCTAAAATAAAAATAAATAAAATAAATAGTGTTAATTTACCATGTCATCTCCTTGTTTCCTTCTCAGAGGACTTTCCCAAACCTGCCTTCATTTCTCAGCTGGAAGAAGGGGAGTGTGTGTTTCCCCAGGATATCAAGGAAGAAGAGGAATCGGCAGGTAACTTGTTTTATGCAAAGTACTGCTTAACACAGCAGTAGCTTTGGACCAGAGTGTGCTGGCTGAATGGGGACCTTTCATCAGAGTAGAAACTCCCCTCCTTTCTGGGGTGACTCAGCAGTGGTTAGGATGAGTCAGCACAGCACCTCTCTGCCGCTCCGATCTCATCACCTGGGCGGCCATGACAGGCAGCAGCTTGGCTGAGCTGTAGACCGAAAGCGCCAGTGTGGTCTGAGCGACTGATGCGCTGGCCCTCCACCTTCCTCTCCACAACCTCCTCCAAGGACGCCGGACCCTGAAGGAGGACAGTCACAAATCGGCCCCACCCAGCAGATGCAGAAGCCAAGCCGCTGTCATGGCCTTCCAACTGATGAGGTCAGAACGGCAGAGAGGTGCTATCCTGACTCGTCCCGACCAGAACCCAGTCTCCCCAGCAAGGAGGGGAGTTTCTGTGGTGGTGATGGGCACCCTTGGGGGCTCCTCGCAGGGCTTGTGTTTGAAAGGCCGGAGCTGATGCTGTGGTGGGGGGAGGAGAGCAGTGATGCCCAGCGTCGTGATAACTTTGGGGTGAGGGAGCTTCTCTCCAATCTCCTGCTGCTCAGTCTGGAGTCATTGCAGCAGAGGAGTGTATCACCCAGGTTGCTGTAACGGTGCTCAGAGAACAGGTTGGGGGATAAGGAGCAGAACCCTGTTGATTTATTGCGAGGTTGATGTGCGCAGCCGTACGTTCACACACACAACACATACGCACTCCACATGTCTGATTGTTCCTTGCAATGGAAGACCCGTCAGTGCTGCCATTTGGGTGTGGAGCGGAGGCCCTGTCTCTCGGGTCTGAGTGCTTCAAAACGGTGCAGAGGGAATTTCCACTCGAACCTGGAACCCCATGGGTTGTATCCTTCTCCTCCCAGATCTTGTTTTCTGCACTTTGCCATGTCTAGTCCCTGACCATATGTCCCATAGGAATTTTGAGGCGGACAAGTTATCTCTTCAGTTCCTGTTAAGACATGCCAGAAGAAAGGGTAAAATTTTGGGTAGACGTCTGGCAAACCGGGTACAAGTTTTATAGGTACAAGTTTTATTGGAGCAGCTGATAAGGACCAACCTTCCGCATACCACCAGAGGCCGCTCAAGGTACCACTGGTGGCAGTGGTGTAACTAGACTGGAGCGGAGGCAAGTAGTTCTGCAAGACTCCATTACACCGGAGTCAGCAGCCCCTCCCCCTTGCTGTTGGAGCCATTCCGGCAGCGACAGGGGAGTGTCCTGTGTGTTGCCGTTGCCGCCAGAATGGCTCCAACAGCAAGGGGGAGGGGCCGCTGACTCCGGTGTAACTGAGTCTTGCAGAACTACTTGCCTCCGCTCCAGTATAGCTACGCCTCTGACTGGTGGTAGGCTTACTACAGGTTGGGAAGCTCTGGCTTAGTGGAATCCATTCATGTTGACACCTCGCAACGTTTCCCTCCTTACTTAGGGCCCTCTTCTCCTCATCAGAGCTGGGATAGTGGGATGGGACAGGCCCCTCTCCCAGACTCAGCATCCCTCCCTTTAGAAATAAAGCCCTGCCTGCACCCAGTCGTTCCCTCAAACCCAGTAGCCAAGAAACTGAAGAAAGATGGTAGCTTTGATCTCTTGTTTACTGTTTTTCCTGGGTCCCGTTTGGTTGGTGACAAAGCTTAACCACCACAAGGGCAAAACAATACGACAGTAAATACAGTAAGATGGGTGATAAAATGGAGACTGAGCTCAGTGCTATCTACATGTCATTTATACAAGGCTGAAACCACTCATGGAAAAGCCCCACTGTACAAAACAACCAATGTTTTAGCATTTATAAGAGATGAACACTGCAGTGAGGTCTCAGAGAATCCAGAGGGAGGCTCCGTCTTGCGCCTTCTCCACAGAAATGTTGTCCAGCAGGGCTAACAAAGCTGCCTCTCACCCAGGACCACTCGGGTTGCAACAGGCCACGCAGCCACGGTTGTGCGAATTCTCCACAACAGCTGACTGAGAGTCGATCACTGAGCAGGGCTGAGATCCTGTGCATGCTTTCCCGGGAGTCATTGCCACTGAATTCATTGGCTTTACTTCTGAGTATACATGCCTAGGAGTGCGCTTTAGAAGTCCCACTCCTCTGATGCATTGCTACATTATCCCACTCCTCTAATGCATCCCTCTCTGTTCCAGGAAGAAGCAGACAAGACAATGAGGATCAGAGGGAGCCACGTGGGGTTTCTCCGGAAATGACCACGCTGGACACAGAAGAAGTGAGTTTCAGGGAATGTATCAGGGAGGCAGGAGGGAAGCCCAGTGCTTGCTGGGAGGACTGTTCTTTGTCAGGATTATGACCGCCATGAAATCCCAACCCAACTGAAACAACCCAAAGGGAAGAGAAAGAAGAAGTGTCCTTTACCCAGGGAAACAATCAGTTGTGGTTCCAACATTACTAAACGCAGCAAACTCCACATAGGGAAGAAATTATTTCAATGATTTCTATTTCTCTTTTTCTTTCAGTGGAGAAAGAGCTTCAGTACAAGCGCGCGTCTTCCTTTGCATAAAAAAATCCACAGAAGAGAGAAAGCTGAGCATCAAGATATATCAAAGGTGGAGGGAAACCAGGCAGACAAATGGAAAAATGAACCTGATGCTAGACAGGGTGAGGATTTCGATGTCATCCCACTCAATCCAGAACAAGAATGTAAAAAGAGGAAGGGAAAAAATCCACAGTGTGCAAACACCTTCAACGGTAAATCTGGATGTAGAACACATAAAAGAACCCACACAGGGGAGAAACCTTATCTGTGCTCAGAGTGTGGAAAGAGCTTCAGTGACAGCGGAAACCTTACTCTGCATCAAAGAATTCACACAGGGGAGAAACCATATCAATGCTTGAAGTGTGGAAAGAGCTTCAGCCAGAGTGCACACCTTGCTGTGCATCAAAGAAGCCACACAGGGGAGAAACCATATCAATGCTTGGAGTGTGGAAAGAGCTTCACTGTGAACTCAAACCTGACTTTGCATCAAAGAAGCCACACAGGGGAGAAACCATATCAATGCTTGAAGTGTGGAAAGAGCTTCAGCCAGAGTGCACACCTTGCTGTGCATCAAAGGTCTCACACAGGAGAGAAACCATATATTTGCTTATACTGTGGAAAGAGCTTCAGTTGGAGAACAGGTCTGACATTGCATCAAAGAACCCATACAGGGGAGAAACCATATCAATGCTTGGTGTGTGGAAAGAGCTTCATTCGGAGCACAAAACTGACTGAACATCATCGAACCCACACAGGGGAGAAACCATACAAATGCTTGGAGTGTGGAAAGAGCTTCAGTGTGAGCTCAAACCTGACTAAGCATAAAAGGTCCCACACAGGGGAGAAACCTTATAAATGCTTGAAGTGTGGAAAGAGCTTTAGCCAGAGTGCACACCTTGCTGTGCATCAAAGAAGTCACACAGGGGAGAAACCATATCAATGCTTGGAGTGTGGAAAGAGCTTCACTGTGAACTCAAGCCTGACTTTGCATCAAAGAAGCCACACAGGGGAGAAACCATATCAATGCTTGGAGTGTGGAAAGAGCTTCAGTCATAGCACATACCTGGCGGTGCATCAAAGGTCTCACACAGGGGAGAAACCATATAAATGCTTGGAGTGTGGAAAGAGCTTCAGTCAGGGCTCAATTCTGACATTGCATCAAAGAACTCATACAGGGGAGAAACCATATAAATGCTTGGAGTGTGGAAAGAGTTTCAATCAGGGCTCAAAGCTGACTTTGCATCAAAGAACCCACACAGGAGAGAAACCATATAAATGCTTGGAGTGTGGAAAGAGCTTCAGTGAGGGCTCAAAGCTGACTCAGCATCAAAGAACCCACACAGGAGAGAAACCATATAAATGCTTGGAGTGTGGAAAGAGCTTCAGTGTGAGCTCAAACTTGACTGTGCATCAAAGAACCCACACAGGGGAGAAACCATATCAATGCTTGGAGTGTGGAAAGAGCTTCAGTGAGGGCTCAAAGCTGACTTTGCATCAAAGAACCCACACAGGAGAGAAACCATATCAATGTTTGGAGTGTGGAAAGTACTTCAGCATGAGCTCAAGCTTGACTTTACATAAAAGAACCCACACAGGGGAGAAACCATATCAATGCTTGGAGTGTGGAAAGTGCTTTAGTCAGGGCTCATTTCTGACAATGCATCAAAGAACCCATACAGGGGAGAAACCATATCAGTGCTTGGAGTGTGGAAAGAGCTTCAGACAGAAAGCACACCTGGCTGTGCATCAAAGAAGCCACACAGGGGAGAAACCATATCAATGCTTGGAGTGTGGAAAGAGCTTCAGTGACAACGCATATCTTACTTTGCATCAAAGAACCCACACAGGGGAGAAACCGTATAAATGCTTGGAGTGTGGAAAGAGCTTCAGTCAGAGCTCAATGCTGACCGTGCATCATCGAAGAACCCACACGGGGGAGAAACCATATACATGTTTGGAGTGTGGAAAGAGCTTCAGTATTAACTCAAGCCTAACGTTGCATCAAAGAACCCACACAGGGGAGAAACCATATACATGTTTGGAGTGTGGAAAGAGCTTCAGTATTAACTCAAGCCTAACGTTGCATCAAAGAACCCACACAGGAGAGAAACCATATACATGTTTGGAGTGTGGAAAGAGCTTCAGTCGGAGTTCAAGCCTGACTTCGCACCAAAGGACCCACACAGGAGAGAAACCATATATTTGCTTATACTGTGGAAAGAGCTTCAGTTGGAGAACAGGTCTGACTTTGCATCAAAGAACCCACACAGGGGAGAAACCATATCACTGCTTAGAGTGTGGAAAGAGTTTCAGTGAGAACTCAAAGCTGACTGTGCATCAAAGGACCCACACAGGGGAGAAAGCATATCAATGCTTGGAGTGTGGAAAGAACTTCAGTAGGAATGATGGCCTGACTTTGCATCAAAGAACCCACACAGGGGAGAAACCATATAAATGCTTGGAGTGTGGAAAGAGCTTCAGTCAGAGCACATACCTGGCGGTGCATCAGAGGTCCCACACAGGGGAGAAACCATATCAGTGCTTGGAGTGTGGAAAGAGCTTCAGTCAGGGCTCAATTCTGACTTTGCATCAAAGAACCCACACAGGGGAGAAACCATATCACTGCCTGGAGTGTGGAAAGAGCTTCAGACAGAGAGCACACCTGGCTGTGCATCAAAGAACCCACACAGGAGAGAAAAGATAGAAATGCTTGGAGTGTGGAAAGAGCTTCAGTGAGAGCAGAAGCCTTAAAGTGCATTAAAGGATCCACACAAGGGAGAAGCCATCTAAGCCAAGCGCTCCCAACCTGTGGTACAGGTTCCCCTGGGGGTATGTGGACTGTCAGGCAGGGTTATGCGAGATGCTGCCCCTTATCAGCCTTGATCAGCTAAGCCGTGGCGACCCGATTAAAAAAATTTGTCCCCCCCCCCCAAGCCCACAATGTTGATGGCGTCATCTCGGTGTGTTTGTCGGCCAGAGCCGGAGGGAACCAAGGCATGCCCGGCTACTGAAGCTTGTCCGGAGCTTACCCAGCTGAAGATCAAGCTGGGGAATGGGGAGGCCCGCGGAAGGACGCAGCCAGAGGGAGCAGGGCCGAGCTTGCCTGGCTGGAGATCCAGTTTGGGGTGAGCCAGGCCGTGTGGTGGAAGAGCCGAGTGGTGGAGGCCCTTTCATGTCGGTGGGCCATGGTGGCTCCTGCAAGTCGACGGGCCGAGCATAAGGAGCCCTTTGCAGCCGGAGCAGGCCGTGTGGGGGGGGGGGGAGGGAGGGTAGGCTTCATAGGCTTCACTAAAAACACACTGTCCAAACCCACTTAAATGCCTCTTTGACCTCCCTTGGTGAGTCTCCGGTGTGCAAGAAGAAAGTATCTAAAGTGCAAAGAAAAGATGGGGAAGATTAAAAGGACCTACAAATAATTATTTTTTTACTTCTGAAGATGATTTAGATGAGGAAAAATGTCACTGTGCTGATTCAGAAATTATTCAGCAACTAAAGGAAAAATTTAAAACTACGAACAGAAGTAAAAAGCTCATGATTTTGATAGTTTTACCAAAAAGCTGATCCTGTAAAAGAATAGAAAGTGAATTCATTCTCTATAAATCTATCTCTATGTCCTGTTATAAATTTTTGGATTCATTTCAGTTTACCACATAATTTTATCAACGTAAACTGTAGAAAAATGAACTTGAGGGGTTTAATTCCTGGTCACTGCCAACAAGATTTAATTTATGTATGATACCATTGAGATATTGAAATTTTGACTGATTGACTACAAGACATATACCTTTAAGTGTGATTTTTTGATTTTTTTGAAAATTTTAAAAAAGTTCGATTTTCCAAAATTTCAAAATTAATATTATTTGAATATTTTTGAATTTCTTGAAAATTTACAATTTTGTCATGTTGTATATCAAATGAAAGCCCTATTCATAAGCTTTAAACGACACCTGCCCCATGTGTGTAGCCTTCATCAGTATCCTGTAACTGGCGTTTGAAGGTATGGTGACAAGTGAACTTTGGCCTTTTTTGGCAATTTTGAACGTTCAATATCTCAAAAACGGATGGACAAAAAAATCTGAAACAAATAATTTTTAAACATCTCATGGTAAGGTACAAATGTACCGAAAATGAACAAAATCCATGACGTCAAGGATTTTTCATTGGTTGATTTCACATGGAATGACCCATATATGCTAATGGGTTCTGAGTTGTCTGTGACGGATGAAGAGAGAGATCTTGGGGTGCTGGTGGACTGGTCGATGAAAGTGTCGACCCAGTGTGCGGCAGCTGTGAAGAAGGCCAATTCCATGCTCGGGATCATTAAAAAAGGGATTGAGAATAAAACGGCCAATATCATTATGCCTTTGTACAAATCGATGGTAAGGCCACATCTGGAGTATTGCGTCCAATTCTGGTCACCACACCTCAAAAAGGATATAGTTGAATTGGAAAAGGTGCAGAAAGGAGCGACCAGAATGATTCGTGGGCTGGAACACCTCCCTTATGAGGAAAGGCTACAGCGTCTGGGGCTTTTCAGCCTAGAAAAAAGGCGCCTGAGGGGGGACATGATTGAGACTTATAAAATTATGCATGGGATGGAGTGGATAGAGGGAAATTCTTCTCCCTCTCGCACAACACCAGAACCAGGGGACATGCACTAAAATTGAGTGGAGGGAGAGTTAGAACAGACAAAATAAAATATTTATTTACCCAGTGTGTAATTCATCTGTGGAACTCCTTGCCACAGGATGTGGTGATGGCACCTGGCCTAGATGCCTTTAAAAGGGGGTTGAATAGATTCATGGAGGAAAAGACCATCACAGGTTACAAGCCATGATGGGGATAAACAACCTCCTGGTTTTAGTAGTAGGCTCTCTCTTAATGCCAGATGCAAGGGAGTGGCAGCAGGATACAGGTCTCTTGTTGTCCTGTGTGATCCCTGAGACATCTAGTGGGGCCACTGTGTGATACAGGAAGCTGGACTAGATGGGCTTTTGGCCTGATCCAGCAGGGGTCTTCTTATGTTCTTATGAAAGAAGTTACATATGAGAAGGGAAGGGGGGATGTGAGGATGGGAGGGAGAGCTGGCGAGGTCAGGAGTGGGTGAGAGACTCAGGCAATGAAAGAAATAAGGAGAAACCGTCCAGCCCAAGGACAGAGGAGGAACTGAGCAGAGAGAAGGAATCTGGGCCAAGTCTCAAGGGGCGGGATAGAGGCGCTCCGAGTGGGGCCTGGTTTCCACCCACTCCTGGACTCCAGCCAGCACTAGGACAAGCCGGCGTGCCAACTCTTTCCTGCAGCTGGGAGGACCCTGCAGCCCAAGGTCCTGGTCTGCTCCTCGCTGAGACACCCTGGCGTCCCCTGCTGGAGGTCAGACTACCACAGAAAGGAGTGAATGCTATCCCCCGCGGCCTTCCCCCCCCCTCCCGCGCCCATTACCTTCATTATGTTTCTAGCGCTGGCACCGAGCAAGCACTTCACCAGAACACTATAAGCCAGCATGCTGACTTATAGCACCGAGCATACTAGTGAGGCAGCTGCTTCTGCTTCCTGTTTAACATTCTGGAGCCCCTCTAGTATTTATGCTGCTTGCCTGCTCTGTGCTAAAAGCTTATAGCGTTCTGGTAGGGCCTCTGAGGGGTGGTGGTGGTGGTGGTTAATTTGTACCCGAGCCCAGGATGAAAAATGGGTTAAAAAGTTGGCCCTGGAGCAAAAAGGGGGCCCCAGGAGCCAAATTCATATGTAGGGAAGGGGCCCCAAAGAAACTTTGTACCCCCTGATAAAATTCCTCTGAATGGCCCTGCGTTCTGGGAAAGAAAGATGCACTTCTTGCCTCCAGTGCTAGACCCATAACAAAGGCTTGGGGGGCACATGCCAACTTCAGTTTTTCTTAACTGAGAAAACTGTCCAGCTTGGGTAGGCCTCTGGGCTACATACATTCCTTCTCAGGAGACCAGCTCACCATTAAGGGCTGCAATCCTATGCACACTTTCCTGGGAGTAAGTCCCACTGAACACAGTGGGACTTCTGAGTCGACATGCATAGGATTGTGCTGTAAGTGACACAGCAGGTCTTTTCAGCAGTGGTCCTGGGTCAAAGGTTCTGGCCCCAGTGATAGACAAGAGTGACTCCATTTTGTTTTGAATCCCCATGTTGGCTGTAATGATGATGCTATTATGAATCTAAGCAAGAACCAGCCGAAGCCAGTTTGGAAGGTTACTACGGTATAATTGGACGGGAAAAACCAGCTGAAGCTGGTCTGAGGGAACAGATGGCTGAATAAGCCAGATGTGAGAGATATGCCCTCTCACTCTGATATGTGCTGCTATGCGGCACACTGGTTGAAAATCACTAAAGCATCAGGGTAAGGTGGGTTGAAACACACCCTGCCTTTGCTTAGAGATTTTATCAAAGACCAGTATTTCCCACACAATAGTGTGGGTGTGGCCTGGAGGTTTGAGCCGGTGCCCTGCCTGAAGAAGCTAAGCAGGGTCGACCTCAGTTCCCACTTGGATGGGAGATGGAAGCTGCTGACAAACCTCGCAAAGACACTGAGAAGGCATCATGAGAGGATGGAATGCGGAGGAGTCAGCTAGAGAGAGAACATCTAAGACAACCGTCCAAGGGTGAACTGCGGTGAACTGTGAAGCTTGGAAGTGCAAAGCACAAGCCAGAAGGAGGGCTGCACTCGGAAGGGAAAACATCTTGAGCATGGAAGGTTCTATATAGGAATAGAACAATATTGTAAAGACCCTTATCAGGTCTAAAGATAGCCTGCCTATGTAAGCCGCCTTGAATAAATCTGATGAGAAATCTGATGATGAGAAAGGCGGTATATAAATACAGAAAATAAATAAATAATCTCTTATGGGTGAGATAAACTGCCAATCAACAATTCAAAAATTTTAATTTAATCAAAGGCAAAAATTATTAGCCAACAAAGGGTGAGCCAATCACACGCTTGTGTAAAAACAAAAAAGTCTGCTTGTTTTGGAAGGATACTGCTGAGGGGCTCGAGGTAGGGGGCTCCAAAGCCTGGGAACCACAATCAAAAGGCCCTATCATTTGCCCCCCATTGCACCTCCAAGGGTGCTGAGGTGCGGGGTGCACCAGGTTACACCAATTTTAAGGGTATCACCACGGCTACCCCCCACCATTTTAGAGTCGCTTTTTTGTGTTCTCACGAGCAATGCGCTTTGGAGTAGCCACAGGCAAGTCGCCCCCAGAAGAATCGCCAGATCCTGGACAAACAGCCAGTCAATGGGCTCAACACTGGGCGATGCAGAGGAAGTAGAATCATGAGGTGTGTCAGGCGCTGTCCGTTACATGTGGCTCATTTTGTAGGACCTGCAAGTCCCCAACCGGGATATTGTACTTCTCACAATTGATTTCTTTAGCCAGACATTTATATCTTGCTGTTTCCTCCCCAAAGAGCATCAGTCAGGCCCATCTCCGCTCTGCAACAGCGAGGAACAGCAGGCATGTCCAGGGCATGAATTCGACCCCACACGCCCCATTTCTATGGTGCAACCCTGAGAAGGGGAAACAACAAGAAGAGGAGGAGGAGCTCATGCCTTTGGTTCCTACACACCACGAACGATGGGCATCCTTACCCAGAGAGGCCATGATCCTGTAACTCTCCAGCGTGACTTCCCTGTGCAGAGCCTTTTGGCCTGGATCCAGCAGAGCCCACTCCTCCTCTGTGAAGCGCACAGCCACCTCCTCGAAGGACACTGGATCCTGCAAGGAAAAGACAGTCTGTCCTCTCAAATAAGGTCCCACCCTTTGGACATAACGTCTCCCTGTTCTTAGGCCCAGAGTCTGAAAAGCGAAACGGGCAGCCTCCTCTTCTGTAACTCCCCGTGTGACAATGCAGCAGCGTAAAGAACGTAATGGCAGCATCATGTGTCCATAGCATTGGGCTGTAAGTTGGGATCAACTTGAAGACTTGACAGTAATTGAAAAGAGGTCTTGGGGAAACATTCACAGACTGCGAGACTGCTTTGTACAACACGGGACGCAGAACGTGATTGGAACTTCCTTTCAATGGAGCTGGTTTTCTTCAAGCCATCCTTCTCTCCCTTCTCGAATCTCTGAAGGTTATTGAGCCCTGCAGCGCAGGGGGCCGCAGCTGGACCCCAGCGTGCAGAGGGGCAGCTGTCCACAGCCAGCGGGGTGAGCAGCCACGTTGGCGTCCCGCAGCCCTGGCAACCCCCTTTCCCTAGCGGGGCTGGATAGGGGGCTCAGTGCGGCCTCTTTTGGGGGGACTGGGGCCCACTTTGACCGTGCAAAAAAGCTGCACTGTTGCTTACAGAGAAGCACAACACCCAGGACCTGACTGTGCTGATGTCTCTCTATCCCCGCACACTCCTGCAGGCAGGGACCTGGAACAGCCACCTCCCGAGTCTCAGCCTTGCAGGCCAGAGTGCTGACTGCACATGTGCGCTCTCTTTGGAGTGAGCAACCTCCCTCCCTCCCGCCTGCTGCTGAGCTGCGTCCCTTTTGGAACCCCCCGCCCCCACCCTTGGCCTCTCTCCGGGATCTCCTGCCGTCAGCCGCTGCCAGCTCAGCAGAGTTTGGCTTTCAGGAGCTCTGCTTAGGGCAGAGTTCGTTCGTAACACACGTCCTGTCCTTCCACGGGGCTCTGTGTTTTGTAGCTCTTTGCTTGCGCTGCTCGCAAGAAAAGGTCTCCCTGGAACTGGAAGGCAGCCGGCATTCTCTGACGTCTGGTCCAGCTGCAAGTTGGACCTAAACCTAAACATGATGAAGCAAATGGCCAGCAGGAGGCACTAGGCCACGGGACTCCATTGGCAGAGGAGAGGGCAGAAGCTCCCTGGCGAGAGTCGCAGGATGCGTAAAACTATTGTTGATGCAGCTCACGCCCCTTTGGGCAAAGACAGTCCCTAAGACTGAGATTTAGCAGCATGCAAGACAGGTGCTGTGTCGATTCCAGGTGACATCCTGGAACTTGGACCATGAGAGATGACGTGGAGGAAACCCTGATTTGCAGGTCCTGGGGATGGAGGAGGGTTGTGTGCAATGGGCAGGGCTGTTTCCCATGACAGACACTCCAGGCCCAGTTATCTCTGTAAGTGGAAAGAGGGTTCCCCCCTCCGCTGAGACACACACCTTGAACAATGCAGATGTTTTGACACTGGCTCTGCAAGGACTTCATTCTCTGCAGGACAGACATGTGGGGCTTTATCAGCTGTTGGGGGGCTCAGTTGCTAGGGGGCTCACCCTGCTTTGCCCACCTCAGTTCCTCCCCCGTGAGAGATCTGCTCTCTAGCAAATTCCCTGCTGCTTTTGGATCAGGCTCAGATGCTGGAAGGATCTTTTCCAGCTGCAAAATCCAGATCCCTTTCTTATGATATTTATCCCACCTGCCTCTGTTAACACCAGGAGCAGAGAAGCTTACAACAGTTCACACAATATAATAGATGGTACTAAAGATTACATTAAAAACACAACACACTTAAAAAACACCCACCTCCTCAGTCTCAGGAACAGTTTCAGATGATTTACAGTATTGTTCTCCAGTATCCCTCCTACAGCCGGCTGTTTTTGCATTGGTTTCAGTGATGGATGGGCCCTTCTGTTCCAGCTTTTACACCATCGCTGTCAAACCCCTCCCCCCCAGCACAGAAATAAAGCCATTTAAGAACAGACCTAAAGCTTAGCATGCAAAGGGGGGGGGGGGGACTGTTGCAGTTCCTCTTCTCAACCCCCTCCTCTTCCCCTCCCCGGCTGGCCTTTGAGCCTGGGTGTCTCCGCCCACCTGGGGGCTTCTCTCCCACCCCTCTCTATTCCTTTCCATCCACTGGAGTCCTGGGACCACCTTCGTCGCCCTCCATGTACTTTGGACTCACACGGGGAGACTGCTGACCCCACACACATGTGGGGTAGACAGTTCACCACTTGCAGCCCGGGGGGAGAAGAAGAGAGGATGAGCCCCAGGAGTAACCGCAGCTTCTGTTGCATCGGGGAGGAGGGGAAACCTGACGGGGGGGGGTAGATGCGCCTCTTAGGGGGTGGGGTGGAGGGAGGAGAAGAGGCACTCTGAGGGTTAAAAGAAGCGACTCCGGATTTCTAGTGGGGCAAATGGGGGGAGTGGAGTGAGTGGGAATCCCCTTCCTGCTCCGCCCCTTCACACGTCTCCCCCACACGTCAGCAGCCTCCCCTGGTGAGTCCAAAGTACCTGGGGGGTGAAGGGGGGTCCCAGAAATCCCGTGTGTGGGAAGGAATAGAGAGGGGTGGGAGAGAAGCCCCCAGGTCAGGTGGGCGGAGACAGTCAGGCTCAAAGGCCAGCCGGGGAGGGGAAGAGGAGGGGGTTGAGAAGAGGAACTGCGACATCCCCCCCCCCCTATTTGCATGCTAAGCTTTGGGTCTGCTCTTAAATGGCTGCGTTTCAATGCGGGGGGGGGGTTGAAATGGATGGTGTAAAAGGCAGGCAGGGGGTCTTTTCTCCCAGCCGTTCTGGAGGTGAAGGCAGCACTGGCATCAACAGTAGTTTTACAGGTCCTGCGACTCTCGCCGGGGAGCTTCTGCCCTCTTTTATCTGCCAATGGAGCCCCGTGGCCTAGCGCCTCCTGAATCGTGACCCCCCCCCCCTTCCCAAACGTGATCCTGCTGCATGGGTCAGCGCGGATTGGCACCAGTGATATCAAATGTTAACAAATGATGACAAATGTTCCCTTCCCCCAAGGAGGCCTCAACATGCTTAAACTCCTCTGTGCCCTTTGGGGGGGCAGGGGGCAGCCTAGGATCAGGTCCCTTTGGAAAACTTTGACGTTTTGTACTCACAAGTAACTCATTTCCTTATTCCCTTCTCAGGGGAATTTCCCAAACCTGCCTTCGTTTCCCAACTGGAGGAAGGGGAGAGGGCCGTTTTCCAGGGTCTTCAGGAAGAAGAGGAATCTGCAGGTAACTTGCTTATGTACAGCACTGCTTAACACAGCAGTAGCTTTGGACCACGGGGTACTAGGAGATTGGGCAGAATGGGACCAAAAGGGTGCTGTGATGAATGGGGACCCTTCCTTTCAGGGGTGACTCAGCGCTAGTTGGGAAGAGTCAGCAAAGTACATCTTTGCTTTTCTGATCTTATCCCCTGGATCTGCGTGAGTGATGCTCTGGCCCTCGACTTTCCTCTCCGCATCACAACTTCCTGATAGGAAGACTCTAAATCAGACTCTGAAGGAGGAAAGTCACCCATCAGCCCCCCCCCCCGAAAATGCAGAAGCCCAGCTGCTGTCCTGGCCTTCCAGGTGATGTGATCAGACCGGCAGAGCTATACTGTGCTGACTCATCCTAACCAACGCTGAGTCACCCGAGGAGGGGAGTTTCCGTTGTGAGGAAGGGTCCCCGTTCTCCATGCCACCTTTGGGAGGGGTCCTCACAGGGCTTTTGTCCCAAGAGCTGGAGCCGATGCTGGGGAGGTGGGGGGAGAGCAGGAGGGGTGGGGGGAGGTGAGCAGTGACGTTTTGCTCTCCTTTGACTCCAATAAATTCTTGTTGACTTCCATCAACTCTGAAATCAGCGCAGTCCCTGCATAGGTCTGGGTTGACCCATTGGGGCGCCAGGGGCTTACCTGGGGGAAGGGAACAGCCTGAGGAGGCCTCTTGAGGCTTAAACTCTCCCGCGGTCACTGCCATGATGGACCTTCTCCTGTGCAGTGATGCTATCGCCCCACCCCCGAGTCATTGACCCGACTTGCATCATCGCCCCACCCCCTCATTGTCATCGTCCCCCATCCTTTCGGATGTGCAGAGGACTTGAATGAGGAGTGTGGGTTGCTCTTATGTCCCCCCGACCTTTGGAACGGGCCGCAGCAGTGTGAAGCTTTGCTTGGCTTCTCTCGACATACAGTTGGTACTGGACTTTCCACACGCCAAGCGAAAAGGTTGCATGCGACCCATGTACCAACCTTCAGGCCCGCTTTCTATGTGGTAACAACCAGCTTTTGGGCCTTGTTGCATGCGACCCATGTACCAACCTTCAGGCCCGCTTTCTATGTGGTAACAACCAGCTTTTGGGCCTTCCTTTGGTGTGCGATCTGCTGGCTTTGCTTAAAGTGATCTCGTTCTGGCCTCCACCCGCCTCTCCATGGGAAGCTCCAGCCAAAGTTCGGAGGGGCCTGTCTTTCCCAACAAATTCCGGGGGCACTCAAGGGGCCTTGTGGACCTGCACGAGTCTTCCTCTGCACAAGCACACGAGGCTGTTGGGGAACCTTCGGCGGGTGCTTAAAGAAACACAACTTCCTACTATCATCAATAGAGCATGGGTTCAGCAATATAAGAACACGGGAAGGAAGAAGGACACAGGGGACGTGGAAGAGGAAAAGAAGAGCGTGTTATGTCTTCCTTTTATCGAGGGCACTACAGACAAGATTTCAAGGGTTTTTAAACAACATAATATAAGAACTGTTTTAAGCCTACAAAAAAGGTATCCCAGTTTTTAAGAATTCCCAAGGATCTTAGACCAGAGCTGTCTACACCCAGGGTGTAGCGAGTGCCCTGTGAATGTGGGAGATGTTATATCAGGGGGGGGGGGGAAACGGACACGGGGACTACCAAGCATGCAATACAGAGGCATCGCTCTGGTAGGGGCGGGACCATAAGTTTCGCACTGTCCTAGTCCCGTTTACCAAGCCGGCAGGAGGCTAAGAAAGCCTCTTAGAAAGCTAAAGAGTCTCTTGCCTGCTGCTTTCTCCGCACGGGAATGGCTCCGACAGTGAGGGGGCGGGGCCGCCTCCTGCCGGCTTGATAAACACAAAACTTACGGTCCCGCCCCTACCGGAGCGATGCCTCTGATGCAATATCCACATGGATTAAAGAGCATGAAAGAGCTTGCAGGCTTGGTCACCAGGAACAGTCTGCCCTTGCGGAACACACTTTTAGTATGGGACATTCTATTAATTTTGATGATACGAGGAGTCTGGACACAGACAAAGATTGACGCATGAGGCGATTCAAATTTATAAACATAAGAACCTGCTTAATAGAAAACAGAAACTGGCCTTTGTAGATAAGGTTTGGACAGTTTCAAAGATTTAATTGTTACGGGCATCATAGCCATGTAAAAAACAGACTTGAATAAAAACGAATAAAATCCACTTGCGTCTCCTGTTTCTTTCAGCATTTCTTTCAGCATTCAACAAGACAGATAAAATTCCATTAAAACCCAAAGTCCAAAGTTCTAAGTTCCAACATTTCGTTTCCTAATTCCTGGAAACATTGTCTAGGAAAACAATCAAAAAGATTGAAGATGATGTTCCCTGAGGTTCGCGTTAGTTATTTTTATCCCAGTGGAAAGCGCGGGAACGAAACGGCTCAAGCCTTGCCTTGCTACCCCCCTGACTGCAGCGCGTGCTGGGGCGGGGTGAAACCGAGGGATCGTAGGCGTTCTGCAACGTTCCCCTCGGTGGACTTCCTTGACCTTGAGGCTGCAGGTCACTAAGGATATCGCCATAGTCAGGGGTTGGATTCCAGGGATTGTTATCCTCTGATCCGACACTCAGCACTTCACCCGTGCCATGTTAACGTTGCTCGGCGCAAGGTGAACATGCCAGCCCTGCTTAGGGGCGACGGTGTCCACCTCTCCACGGCTAGTGCTGACATTTTCCTCAGGGAGCTGCAGCAAGGACATTTGAGCCTTCTAGCTGGTTGTGGGGCGGTTGGGGGTCAAGCGTTAGGCTAACCCCACCGTGTGGCAGGTTGCGTGCAGGATGGGTAGGTAGAGATCTTCATTGGCTTGCATATCATCATAGTCAGGGGTTGGATTCCGGAGATTGTTATCCTCTCTGGTCCAACATGCCGCCACACAGAGTTTGGTGTGGGGCATTTCACAAACGCCACGTTGACGCTATAGGTATCACGGTATCACACGCCATGTTGATGCTATAGGCACTGGCGTTGCTGGAGTGGAGGTGGGGCGGAAAGCTAAGTTCTGCAACTTTCCGCCCCACCATTACTCTCTGGTATGTGGCGCCCCACCCCCTCGTCATAGGAGCCCGTCAGCGGAGAGAAAGCAACTTGCAGGAGAGTCCTTTTTTTCCTGAAGGCTTCTTCTCTCTCTCTCTCTCTCTCTCTCTCTCTGTGTGTGTGTGTGTGTGTGTGTGTGTGTGTGTGTGTGTGTGTGTGTGTGTGTGTGAGAGAGAGAGAGAGAGAGAGAGAGAGAGAGAGAGAGAGAGAGAGTTCCAAAATTCCTGCGGAGGAATGAGGTGATGATGGCGCATCTCTGCTGCCTCCTTTGGAAGGTGCAGATGGGGACCCTCAGGAACCACCACCCCCGCCTGCTGCTGAGGATCGCTGCCCGAGCCCCGCCGCCCCCTCTGCCCATCGCCCGAGGTCCCCCCCCTTCTGCGTGCCGCGTTCCTCGGCTCTTCCCTGGCCGCCTCCCGCTGAAAATGCAGGCGCCCCGCAGAGAAGGGGGACCCAGCAAGGCAGCTTCTGTCCCAGTTACACGTCCCCTGGTCCATCTGCGCCTGTAACTGAGACCCCTTCGGGCTGCTGACAAGATTTCCTGCCAGGATCTTCCAGCCCCCTTGACCCGGGGACAGGATGAGAGACCCGGGAAGAGCCGCGGTCTGAGTCCGCCACTGGCAGCCCGAGGGGAGAAGACGAGAGGAGGAGCCCCAGGAGGAGCCGCAGCGTCTGTGCGCGCACGTTGCATCGGGAATCGGGAAGGAGGAGGAGGAGGGGAAACCTGACGGGGGGGGGGTAGATGCGCCTCTGTCTTGGGGGGGGGGTGGAGGGTGGAGAAGAGCCTTTTCCTCTCCGCTGAGTGAGAGGCACTCTGAGGGTTAAAAGAAGCGACTCCGGATTCCTAGTGGGGTGAATGGGGGGGGAGTGGAGTGAGTGGGAATCCACTTCCTGCTCCGCCCCTTCCTTTGTCTCCCCCACACATGTGTGTGGGGTCAGCAGCCTCCCCTGGTGAGTCCAAAGTACCTGGGGGGTGAAGGGGGTCCCAGGACTCCAGTGGGTGGAAAGGAACAGAGAGGGGTGGGAGAGAAGCCCCCAGGTGGGCGGAGACAGTCAGGCTCAAAGGACAGCCGGGGAGGGGGAAGAGGAGGGGGTTGAGAAGAGGAACTGCGACATCCCCCCCCCCCTGTATTTGAATGCTAAGCTTTAGGTCTGCTCTTTTAATGGCTGCATTTCTATGGGGGGGGGTTTGATAGGGATGGTGCAAAAGCCCGAACAGAGGGCCCAGAAGGGTCCATTCGTCTATGAAACCGATGCAAAATAACAGCCGGATGTTGGAGGGATACCGGAGAACAATACTGTAAATCTGAAACTGTTCCTGAAACTGAGGAGGTGGGTGCTTTTTAAGTGTGTTGTATTTTTAATGTAATCTTTAGTACCATCTTTTATTGTCTGAACTGTTGTAAGCTTAGAGAGAGAGTTCTGATTCTTCTCCTGACTTGTCCCCTTGGACGCTTGTCATGAAATCCCTATTTCATGTGGGTTCATAGACTTTTCCTTGGACTCAAAACCTTGTCTGTGTGAAAAGCAACAGCCAGTCTGTCTTTGCAGGCCAGCGGGTGGCGCAGTGGGTTAAACCGCTGAACCACGAGCTGTCGATCGAAAGGTCGGCAGTTCGAATCCGCGATGGGGTGAGCTCTCGTTGCTTGGCCAGCTCCTGCCAACCTAGCAGTTCCAAAGCATGTTAATGTGAGTAGATAAATAGGTACCGCTTGCAGGAAGGTAAACAGTGCTCCGTGTTCCAGCCGCATGCTATGCGCTGCGGCAAGGAGAGTCATGCCGGCCACATGACCATGGAGGCGTCTTCGGACAACGCTGGTTCTTCAGCTTTGAAATGGGGATGAGCACCACAACCCTAGAGTCGGACACCCTAGAGTCTGGCCAGCCAAAACCCTTTGTGATTTGTTAATTACCTTTCCTGTTGGAATGCAGAGGTGGGGGAGAAAAGGAAAGGAGGATCAGGTTATGATTATAGCTCTGCCCAATCAGAAAACAGCAACCTGTGCAGCTGGGATGAAACCAAGCAGCAGCTAGGAGAGGCAAAGAAAGGGAGCATCCTCCCAGGCCTTAAAAGAAAGGGAATTAAGTTACACCCCTTCTCTGAGTGTAAACCAGGGCCGGCCCTATCAACCTCCTAGGATTTCCACCAGCAAAGTCGGAGGAGGCCGTGTAACGGCTGAGCCAGCCTGGCGGGACGGGGATATGGCCAACGCCGTCCTTGCCCCCTCCCGGGCCATCTCGACCAATAGTCCCCCTCCCTCGCCGCCCGGATCGCCCATGCGGCCGCCGGTGAAAGACGTACCTTTTGCCGCCGGCCACATCCTCGGTCCGGCGACGGAGCGAGGGAGGCCGGCCTTGCACCGGCCTCCCTTACTCCCAAAGAGGCGCAAACGTGCCTTATGGCGCCGGAACGTTAGGATGGATTTCGCCCTTAGCCTTTTCATAAAATCTGTTTAAAAATTGCGTTGAGTTGCCTTGTTCTGAGAAACTAGGGAAGGTCATCTTCTCGCTTTGCAAGCACTACTCACAGAGCGGATTCTCTAAGGACTGCGGTCCAGTATTGTCCCCAGAGGGAGTTCCTGCTCAGGGGAACTTCTTGGATGCCCTGGTCTCCTGAGCTGGTGGCAGCGGATTGGAACGACCAAAGGGGGTGTCCCCAGTAAGCCGCGTGCCGGAACCAAAGGGAAAGAGAGGGGAAAGGGAAGGGAGTGAGCGCTGAGTCCTAGGCGCTACTGCCCTGAAGCAGCGTCTGGATGCTGGGACCCCTCCTCCTTCCACTACAATGCTGCACTCCATTTGCTCTCCATGAGTGGATCGGTGCATGTTGTCAGTCAGAGATCTGGCTTGTTCCGGGGAGGGGCTGTGCGCATACAGTCGGCCACCCACGGCCACCTCGTAACCCTGTGAACGACTTACAGTACTACCCCTTCTAACGACACCTTTGCACAAATAGCTGTTCTCTTGGTTTCCTGCAAGAACTTCCCACTCCTGGTGTTGTCTCCTCACGAGAAGAAGGCGAGGCTCCCTTTGCCCTGGACTCCAAGGAAGGGAACGGATCAGCAGGTAGCGGTTTAGTCGCCTTGTGGATCCTGCCCTTGTGTTTACTCTCTTCCTGTTTCTTGTGGCTTTGTGCTGTCCATTCTTGTTGACACCTCGCAACATTTCCCTCCTTAGGAGCTTTTCCTCATCTCAGATGGGCCTCTCCTAAACTAAGCTTCTCTCTCTTTAGAAGTTAAGCACCACCTGTCCTGCCTCCTTTGGGAGCCTCACCTGCACCCAGTCCTTCCCCGCAAACGCGACTCTGGGTTCTCTCCCCACCTCTGTCCTCGGCAGGACCCTCCCCAAAGTGCTGCTTCTCCCACTGGCTAATATGTTTCTCATTCCTGGCATCTCACCTTTTGCATGACTCAGTGAAGTACAGAGCCGCATCCAGACCTCGCGCTCTCGGCTTCCACCAAATAAGTCCGCTGTTCCTCCCTCGGTGGCTGAGGGAGGGAGGGACAGTGGGAAAGAGATCCTTATAAATGGCCTCAAATGGGGAGCAGTTCGGCTGAGATGGCGGGGTGAGTTGTGGGAGAGCAGCAAGCCAGCCTTAAGCTGAGATTGACAAATTTGTGCTTGCCAAAACACACACTCGGGAATACTACAATATGACAGTAAATACAACAGGTGATAAAATGTTGGCTGTGGAGATCTTTGTCCTTTCCGGTAAGTCTGAGCTTAGTGCTATCTAGGTGTCATTTATACAAGATTGAAACCACTCATGGAAAAACCCCACTGTACAAAACAACCAACGTTTTAGCATCTCCAAGAGCTTAAAGCTGCAGTGAGGCCTGAGAGAATCCAGAGGGAGGCCCTCGTCTCGCGCCTTCTCCACAGAAACGTTGTCCAGCAGGGCTAACAAAGCTGCCTCCCTCCCAGGACCAGTCGGGTTGCAACTGGCCACGCAGCCACGGTTGTGCGAATTCTCCCCAGCAGCTGACAGAGTCGGTCAGTGAACAGGGCTGAGATCCTGTGCGTGCTTTCCTGGGAGTCAGTGCCACTGTATTCATTGGGTTTACTTCTGAGTAGAGTGCACTTTAGAAGTCCCACTCCTCTGTTGCATTGCTAATCCAGATTCTCTCTCTGTTCCAGGAAGCAGCAGACAAGACAGTGAGGATCAGAGGGAGCCACGTGGGCTGTCCCTGGAAATGACCACGCTTGACACAGAGGAAGTGAGTTTCAGGGAACAAGACGGATCACAAAGCCAGGAGGGAAGATCAGCGCTTGCTGGGAGGACTGAATCTGTTGTTTGTAAGGATTATGACCACCATGAAATCCCAACCCAACTGGAACAACCCAAAGGGAAGAGAAAGAAGTGTCCTTTACCCAGGGAAACAATCAGTTGTGCATCCAACATTAATAAATGCAAGAAACACTACACAGGAAAGAAAACATTTCAATGCACTGAGTGGAGAAAGAGTATCATCCCAGTCAGTCCAGAACAAGGAACTAAAAAGAGGAAGAGAACAAGCCCTCAATTTGCAAAGATGTTCAAGGGTAAATCTGAAAGTAAAACACATCAAAGAAGCGACATAGGGCAGAAACCTTATAAATGCCTGGTGTGTGGAAAGAACTTCAGTCAGAGCTCAAGTCTGACTTTGCATCAAAGAACCCACACAGGGGAGAAGCCCTATACATGTTTGGAGTGTGGAAAGAGCTTCAGTGTGAGCTCAACCCTGACTACACATCAAAGAACCCACACAGGGGAGAAGCCATATAAATGCTTGGAGTGTGGAAAGAGCTTCAGTCAGAGCACACACCTGACTGTGCATCAAAGAATCCACAAAGGGGAGAAACCATATCAGTGCTTGGAGTGTGGAATGAGATTCAGTGACAGCAGCAGCCTGACTTTTCATCAAAGAACCCACACAGGGGAGAAGCCATATAAATGCTTGGAGTGTGGAAAGAGCTTCAGTCAGAGCTCACACCTGGCTGTGCATCAAAGAACCCACACAGGGGAGAAACCATATAATTGCTTGGAGTGTGGAAAGTGCTTCAGTCAGGGCTCAAAGCTGACAATGCATCAAAGAACTCACACAGGGGAGAAACCATATAAATGCTTGGAGTGTGGAAAGAGCTTCAGTCTGAGCTCAAGCCTGGCTGTGCATCTAAGAACCCACAAAGGGGTGAAATCCTATCAGTGCTTGGAATGTGGAAAGAGCTTCAGTCAGAGCGCACACCTGACTTTGCATCAAAGAACCCACACAGGGGAGAAACCATTCAAATGCTTGGAGTGTGGAAAGAGCTTCAGTAGGAACAGTAGCCTGACATTACATCAAAGAACCCACACAGGGGAGAAACCATATGAATGCTTGGAGTGTGGAAAGAGCTTCAGTGTGAACTCAAGTCTGACTTCTCATCAAAGAACTCACACAGGGGAGAAACCATATAAATGCTTGGAGTGTGGAAAGAGCTTCAGTCTGAACTCAAGCTTGGCTGTGCATCTAAGAACCCACAAAGGGGTGAAATCCTATCAGTGCTTGGAATGTGGAAAGAGCAGTCAGAGCACACACCTGACTGTGCATCAAAGAATCCACAAAGGGGAGAAACCATATCAGTGCTTGGAGTGTGGAATGAGATTCAGTGACAGCAGCAGCCTGACTTTTCATCAAAGAACCCACACAGGGGAGAAGCCATATAAATGCTTGGAGTGTGGAAAGAGCTTCAGTCAGAGCTCACACCTGGCTGTGCATCAAAGAACCCACACAGGGGAGAAACCATATAATTGCTTGGAGTGTGGAAAGTGCTTCAGTCAGGGCTCAAAGATGACAATGCATCAAAGAACTCACACAGGGGAGAAACCATATAAATGCTTGGAGTGTGGAAAGAGCTTCAGTCTGAGCTCAAGCCTGGCTGTGCATCTAAGAACCCACAAAGGGGTGAAATCCTATCAGTGCTTGGAATGTGGAAAGAGCTTCAGTCAGAGCGCACACCTGACTTTGCATCAAAGAACCCACACAGGGGAGAAACCATTCAAATGCTTGGAGTGTGGAAAGAGCTTCAGTAGGAACAGTAGCCTGACATTACATCAAAGAACCCACACAGGGGAGAAACCATATGAATGCTTGGAGTGTGGAAAGAGCTTCAGTGTGAACTCAAGTCTGACTTCTCATCAAAGAACTCACACAGGGGAGAAACCATATAAATGCTTGGAGTGTGGAAAGAGCTTCAGTCTGAACTCAAGCTTGGCTGTGCATCTAAGAACCCACAAAGGGGTGAAATCCTATCAGTGCTTGGAATGTGGAAAGAGCTTCAGTCAGAGCGCACACCTGACTGTGCATCAAAGAATCCACAAAGGGGAGAAACCATATCAATGTTTGGAGTGTGGAAAGAGATTCAGTTACAGCAGAAGCCTGACTTTTCATCAAAGAACCCACTCAGGGGAGAAACCATATAAATGCTTAGACTGTGGAAAGAGCTTCAGTAGGAACAGTAGTCTGACGTTGCATCAAAGAACCCACACAGGGGAGAAGCCATACAAATGCTTTGAGTGTGGAAAGAGCTTCAGCGTCAACTCAAATCTCACTTTGCATCAAAGAACCCACACAGGGGAGAAACCATATCAATGTTTGGAGTGTGGAATGAGCTTCAGTGTGAACTCAAGCCTGATTTCTCATCAAAGAACCCACACAGGGGAGAAACCATACAAATGCTTCCAGTGTGGAAAGAGCTTCAGCGTAAGCTCACATCTGACTGTGCATCAAAGAACCCACACAGGGGAGAAGCCATACAAATGCTTTGAGTGTGGAAAGAGCTTCAGCGTCAACTCAAATCTCACTTTGCATCAAAGAACCCACACAGGGGAGAAACCATATCAATGTTTGGAGTGTGGAAAGAGCTTCATTGAGAACTCAAGCCTGACTTCTCATCAAAGAACCCACACAGGGGAGAAACCATATCAGTGCTTGGACTGTGGAAAGAGCTTCAGTGTGAACTCAAGCCTGACTTCTCATCAAAGAACCCACACAGGGGAGAAACCATATCAATGCTTGGACTGTGGAAAGAGCTTCAGTAGGAATGATAGCCTGACTTTGCATCAAAGGTCCCACACAGGGGAGAAACCATATAAATGCTTGGACTGTGGAAAGAGCTTCAGTAGGAACAATAGCCTGACTTTGCATCAAAGGTCCCACACAGGGGATAAACCATATAAATGCTTCGAGTGTGGAAAGTGCTTCAGTCAGAGCTCACACCTGGCTGTGCATCAAAGGTTCCACACAGGGGAGAAACCATATAAATGCATGGAGTGTAGGAAGAGCTTCTGTCAGAGCTCAGACCTGGCTCGGCATCAAAAGAACCACAGGGGAGAAGCCATGTAACTCGTTTACCGTGTATAATTTGGAGCTCAGATCTGACAGCATATCAAACAGTCCATAGAGGGGAGCAACCACTTAAGTGTTTTAAGTGTGTACATTTTTCTCTCATTACTTACAGTACACCAACGAATCCACACAAATGAGGAACCATATGAATGTTAGGGTTTGAGAGAGTGTGGCGTGGGTCTGTCTAAATCTTTCGTCTGTCTCCATTTTGGATTTCCTGTCTTGGTTTTTCTGCCTGCCTGCTTCTGTAGCCCAGTGATTGGCACATGGCCAGAGACCTTGGGAGCCGTGCCTTGAGCTACCCTGTTTATTCCTTATCTGCATGGGAACACTGATACCACAACTTCTCCCAATTAACTTCCCACACCTGCGCTGGACATCACGAGCTTCTCAGAGCTGGGAGGGGGAGTGAGGAGTGAGCTCATCTTCGAGAACTTTCCCTTACGTGTTACCCTTTGATTGGTCTGCTCCCCCCTGTCAATCATCTTACCCCAAAAAGTCTACTTAAGCTACTATCTGGCATCCATCTTGGGTTCCTCTATTCATTCTCTAACTGGTCTTTGTTGGAGACAGTTCTCCCTATCTGCTGTTACTCCTATGGCCTGACTTCAGCCCTGGCCTTGGGCAAGTCAGCCCTGCACCATCCTGCTTGGGATGGCTATTCTTTCATCTCATCTTTGGTGAGTGTGTAGGGACAATGTGTTTAGCTGAGGAGTTAGTTCTTTGTTATTTTAGTGCTGTATTCTAGTGTTTGGAAGTTATGCCTTTTTGCAGCAGCCTAGTTGCTTGTACCTTTTACCTGTATCACTATGCTTGGTTTTGCGTAGCCTAAAACTAAATAAACACCTATCTATTTTACCAGAGAGTGTTTCTTTGGAACCCTGGAGACTAAGTCCTGAAGCCTTGGTGCTTAGTCACGTACTACCTGTATTGCACGTTGTATCCCTGGCTGGCTTGGTCATCCGATTTGCAATGACTCAGGAGTAAGGGCTGCCGGCGTGGAGGCTGGCAGCCCTCACTCCGCCGCCGCCAGACCCTGCACCCTCCGATTCCGGTACGTTCTGCACCGTTTGGTGCAGGGTCCTGGGGAGGGTGGGCAAGGCCAACCAGGGAAGTGGTCATTGGCCGGCTCAGGATGGGATGGGGTGGTGATATCGGCAGTGCGCTCCACCGATATCCTCTGTCCTTTCCAGCCTGGTTCGGCCTTACAAGGCCTCCCTGGATATAAGTTAACTTCATAGCTGATGTACATCTGAAGAGTCCCATAGGGCCCAGGCCGGCTTACACCCAGGGAAGGGAACGAACGTCCCCTTCTCCCAAGCTGCCCCGGACAGCCCAGGAACAGCCTAGGATACAGCGGCCGGCCGTTTAGGACGGCTGTGTATCTTTATGCAGAATTGTGCCTTAAGACACATCAAAGAGTTTGGAGAGCTTAGTTGGATGAAAGAAGAGACACAGGAGAAGAGAAGGGTGAATGCGAGGATGGGAGGGAGACCTGGCAAGGACAGGAGCGGGTAAACGGCGAGATTCAAGCAAATAAATAAACATGGAGACACAGTTCCGCCAAAGACAGAGGAGGAATTGAGCAGAAAGAAGGAATCTTGGCCAAGGAACCTGTTAGCTGTTGGCATTGATGGGCACCCCTCTTCCTTCTCTCATTTCTGAGCATGGCCTACAGGAATTCTTTTGATTGTGAGCTACCTCGTTGTGGGGAGTAAGAGGAAACCACAAGAGGGTTGAACCCACTCGTGGAGGGCAGGTCTGTCCATGGCTATGTGGGAGAAATGACCAAGGATTTTCCCTGGTTCACCCTGGGGAGCTGTAACTCTCAGGAACCGAGGCAGTCCTTAGAAGTCCTTTCATTATTTTCAAGCAGCTGCTTCGATGCACACAGGCCCCCCCCCCCGATCTGTGAGTCCTGTGCACGCCCCAATCCGTTTTACATATGTATTTATAAACGTTTTCAGTAGCTCCTCAACATTAAGTCATCCCCCTTTTTTGCATTATGACTGCACAGTATACCTGTTTTCCAAGATTCGTAGACATTTGTAGGGTCATCCTGACTAACATTCTCTTCTCCGATGTCACGTGGTTCTGCAATAAATTAGGGCTCTGTGTCTAGACCCAGAGCACAATCCTGCTCTAAATTAGGGCGGTGGAACAAGCGTTCAGCCGCCCGGAGTAGTTGCAAACGTGCCATAAAGCACGTTTGCGACTACTTTAGAGCCGGGAAGGGTCGGCGGAGGAGGGACAGTGGAGGTGGGGAAGCGACGGCGGAGCCAGGAAGGCTGCCATAGGCCCAGCCGCCCCGAGCGGGGGTGGGGGCATGGCGTCCGCCATATTTCGGTCCCCGCCGGGCGGCTCCTCCTCCAACTTCTGCCAGTAAAATAGCTGGCGGAAATCTGAGGAGGTCTATTGGTCCCAGCTGCGGTTACTCTCGGGGAAGTAGATGAGCGTCCCCTTCCCCGAGTAGACTTTCTGCCGCGGGCTGCCTACTGCAGGCTGCCTACTGCAGGATCCGGCGGGAGGCCTCGGACGCCTGGCGGATCCTTACGGAGGATTGGGCTGCCCGACAGTTTAATGTCACTTAGGCCTGGAATGTGCGCCCAAGTTGATAAGAATGCCAAGTGATAACGAAATGTGAGAATCAACCATATTTTCTCTATGTCTCTTTGTTCAGTGATTTCTAAAACAAAAAAAACCCACAGGCTTCAACTCCTCACGTGTACAGAAAAGAGAATTGACAAAATACTAAAGCTTACAACACATCATTACTATAGAAGGAATATATAACTTAACATTTTTAAATGAATATAAACCTAATATCATAACTAATAAAATACTGCTAAATGCCGTTAAATAAAATACTGTTAACTAGGCAAGTTCAGGACCACATGACCATCCTATTCTGCACCTACAATTTCTTTGAGAGCTACTAGTCAAGACCCTGGGACCTCTGGGTCCAGCGACAGTCAGTGAGCCTCTGAATCCCAGGTGCAGAGGACCAGTGGTGAGAGAGAGACAGACCTGGCTGTCCTGCTTCGGGGCTTCCCGGAGGCAGCGGGTGGGCCACTGTGGGAACAGGAGGGTGGGCTAGATGGGCCTCCTTGGCGCCATCCAGCTGGGCTCTTCTTTGTTCCAGCTCATGCGCTTCCTCGGCCAGGTCTTTGTGCTGCGCTGCAGATTCTCTCCCCCCCCCCCCCGAGGCTCCTGTCAGGCTCTCCACATGTGCGAGTCGGTCAGTCCAGAACACAGCAGGAGGGCTGAGTGTTGCTGTGTTTCTGGTCGCATGAAAGAGCTGCGTTTCCAGCTGCCTTGGCTTCTCCTTGGTTTCTGGGCCCAGTGCAAACCCTGGTTTTAGCCTAGAACGCCCTGAACCGTTACGGACGCCACAGTCTGGGCAGGGAGGGAAGGGCAGGGGGAGGAACTGGGCAGGGAGGGGGAGGAACCAGCGGGAGTAACTGGGCTGGGAGGGGGTGGATCTGGTGGCAGCGACTTTCGCAAAGTCCTGTCCCCCATTTTGTAATCCGTCTCCCCTCCAACCTGCACCCTCACTGCCAAGTGTCTCGTTCGGGCCTCTGAGGCCAGGCTGCAGTGGACAGTTGGAAAGAAGTGTCGTGAACAAGGCTGGGCTTTCCACGACATGGACGTTCATCCTGGGCTCTGGAGTGCTGAAGACTCAGAATCGCGATCTTCTCATTCTCATAAAATGAAAGCAGGTTTCTAGCTTTTAGCGTGACAAAGCTGGACTTGGACAGCTGTGGCCAATGTCTGGCGAAGCAATAAAACCAAGATGGTGACTGTGGTGGGAAAGAGACAGAGGCGTATCTACACCCCCACGGGGGGGTGGGGGGGGTTGGCTCACTGTGACCTAGCCTTACTATAATCCCGGTTCTGGCCGGGACAATCATGGTTCGGGAGCCCAAACCCGGTCTCCCGGCCGGTCTCCATCATTGTCCTGGCCAGCTGGGACTTGCGCGAGGCTGCAAGCACTTTGGAAATGTCCAAGTTCACTTGGAAGTTGGTGCTTCCAGCCTGGTTGCGTACTTGCGCGAGGCTGGAAGCTCTCCGAAACGGCCCAAGTGAACTCGGGTCTTCGGAGAGCTTACAGCTTCGCTGGGGCAAAGTCCATGCCCCCGACCACGCCCCCAATCCCAGCCGTGTCCCGGCCATTATCGCTTCCGCCCCCCCCTGTGTCGGGGGGGATCTGGTAAGGCTACCGTGACCCCCCTTGTGATGTCACAAGCCCCACCCCTTGGAGACATGGCATCACTTTAGTGCCGCCACTGCAATTCAGCAGCAAAACAGTGGCGCGAATGCACACACCCCCAGGGGGGTTAGGCCTAAAAAGGCCCAGGGGGGTGCACGACCCGGGGTGGTGGTGGTGGTGCACGAAACGGTCAGAAACGGGCACTTACCTGAAGTTCGTGCACACACACCCAAGCCCGGACGGCGGACGCATCCTTCTTGCTGTTTCCGAGAGGCTGCGCCTGCACAACCTTGCTGCAGCCTCTCTAGCTCCCCGAGTCTCGCTGCTTGGAAGACTCAGCCAGTGAGACTAGGGGAGCTAGAGACGCTGCAGCAATGTTGCGCAGGCGCAGCCTCTCGGAAACAGCAAGAAGGATGCGACCAGGCTTGGGGGGGGGACACAAACTTTGGGTAAGAACACACACACAATTTGGTGGCGGCGCGGCAGCAGTGCACCCTATCCAGAGCTCGACAGATGCCTCAGGGAGCACACAGCCAACAAGATAACCTGTTTCCTGATGTCACTCCCCTGCACCTGGCACAGAGAAAACCTACTGCTAAAGCCAGGAGGTTGCTTATGGCTTGTAACCTGTGATGGTCTTTTCCTCCATGAATCTATCCAAACCCCTTTTAAAGGCATCTAGGCCAGGTGCCATCACCACATCCTGTGGCAAGGAGTTCCACAGATGAATTACACGCTGGGTAAAGAAATATTTTCTTTTGTCCGTTCTAACTCTCCCTCCACTCAATTTTAGTGCATGTCCCCTGGTTCTGGTGTTGTGCGAGAGGGAGAAGAATTTCCCTCTATCCACTCTCTCCATCCCATGCATAATTGTGGGGACACCCCCCCCCCTCACAATTAATTGATAGGACTGGGCTGGAAACCAGAGCTTCCCTCTTCTCCCTGTCCCTACACGCCCCCTACTCTCTGGCTTACAGCCCAGTCTTATGGGCTCCTCAGGCGGGTGCAAAGCGCTTTCTGCCAGCGCTGGCTGCTGAAAAGCAACTGTAAAGCGCGCTTCAGCAGTGCTCGAATGCAGCGGATTGCCGCCCACAGGCTGAGATAGGTAAGGAGGGGGAGGGCAGAACAGGGGCAGGGAGGGGTGAAACTATGTAGGGAGGGGGAGTAATGGGGGTTGGGAGGCGTTGGGAGGGTGGATCTGGTGGTGATGGCATGCGCCGGATCCTGACCTTTTCTGCAACCTCCTCAGACATGTGCCAGCAAAATCGCTGGCACAGGTCCGAGGAGATGCATTGTGGAGTGGGAGGCTTAAAGCCCTTTCCCCTCCTATGCCTCCTGATCCCCCCGCCCCCGCTGGATACAGTGTGCCTCTTCACCATCGTGAGGGGAAATGATAGGGCTGTTAGTAACTCCCAGTGGATCAGAGCTGCACATTCTCCATATGTTCTTATGGGTCTTTGTTCGCCCCATCTTGAGGGCAAGGCTTCAAGCGGCGTTGAGCGCGTGTGAGGAATGCCGCTAGTTAGAAGCGACCGATCCGCCGAAACAAATGCAGCGAGTGGCTCCTACCGGGTCTGGGTGGCAGTTGGGGGCAACGGGCACGTCACCCCTCCCTGCGCTTCACCCCCGGCGGCCCACCCCCTGCCACGCTCTAGAGACACCACTGAGTCTGAGGAGACGCATTGTGGAGTGGGAGGCATATGGAGGTGGAAGGGGGGTTAGATCCCCTTTCCCCTCCTAAGCCTCTCGAACCCCCCCCCCCCCCCGGATGTATACAGTGTGCCTGTTTTTGTCGCGGCTTCACCATCGTGAGGGGAAATGATAGGATTAGGTCAGTGTGTCAGAGATGCATGTTCTCTATATGCTCTTATGTGCTCCCCTATCTCACAGGTCACGGCCCTTAGTGAGATCACAGTGCAGTTCTCAGTGCAGATCACAGGTGGCCTCGACGTTTGCTGCATCTACACTACGTCCAGCCAATCAGAGCCCGTTGTTTGGCCTGGGGGCGGGACTCCATATGCACACGGAATGCGGACACGACGCGAACGTGGACAGTGTAGCTCCGGCTTTATGCATGGGACGGAGAGAGTGGATAGAGGGAAGTTCTTTTCCCTCCCGCACAACACCAGAACCAGGGGACATGCACTGAAACCGAATGGCTGGAGAGCAGTGGCGTCACTGATGCTTGGTGGGGGGGGCAGGCCGCCGATAGTGACGCACCCGAAGTCGTGTGCTGCCTGCCTCCGTGCGTCCCCCCTGCTGCTCCGCGTCACCCCTCCCGCTGCCACCCAGACAGTGTTGTCACTCTAGGTGGGGCGGAGCTCTAAGTTGCGCTGTGCTCTGACCCACCATTACATGCCCGCATGAGGAGGCGCCGCCCCCTCGCCTTCAGAGCCTTTCAGGGCAGCGAAGACAATGCGCAGGGGAGAGTGACACCACTGCGCCCGGAAACGAGCTGGGAGAGGGTGACAACATGTCTTCTTTTGCCGGCAGCTCAGCCACTTCTGACTAGGCCGAAAGCGGCGTTCTTTGCACATGCGCACAACGCCGCTGAGGGCAAGAGGCTTCAAGCGGCGTTGTGTGCATGTACGAAAACGCCGCATTTGGCCTAGTCAGAAGCGGCTGAGCTGCCAGCCGAGGAAGACGCGTCATCACCCTCTCCCAGCTCGTACCAGGGTAAGGTGGCAGCAGGGGGTGACGCAGCAACAGTGGTGGGTGACGCGGTGGCAGTGGGGGGTGACGCGGTGGCAGTGGGGGGTTAATGCAGGGGCAGCAGGGGGTGACGCGCACCTAGTGACGCCGTTGCTGGAGAATTACAACAGACAAAATAAAATATTTCTTTACCCAGAGTGTAATTGGTTTGTGGAACTCCTTGCCACAGGATGTGGTGATGGCACCTAGCCTGAATGCCTTTAAAAGGGGATTGGACAGATTTATGGAAGAAAAGTCCATCACAGGTTACAAGCCATGTTGGGGATAAGTAACCTCCTGGTCTTAGTAGTAGGCTATCTATCTCTGAATGCCAGGTGCAAGGGAGTGGTGAGAGGATACAGGTATTTCGTTGTCTTGTGTGCTCCCTGATCCTGGCATCTGGTGGGGCCACTGTGTGATACAGGAAGCTGGACTAGATGGGACTTGGCCTGATCCAGCTGCAGGGCTCTTCTTATGATGCTCCTCCATGTCCCGCCTGGGTGTTGGACCAGACTTCCTTTCCCTGCAAAGAGTCTTTCCTCTCGGCTGACAGGCACTCTGAGGGTTAAAAGAAGCGACTCCAAATTCCTAGAATGGTGAATGGGGAACGGTGGCTTGAATGGGGAATTCTCTTCCGGCTCTGCCCCTTTGCCTCTAGTCTTTCGGAGGGGCTTTAAGACTTTTTATTTAGGTTAGCATTCGTAAATACAGGTGACCCACTGGGGTTGTTTATTTTAATTGTTTTAATTATTTGTTTTTAATTATTTTAATGTATATATGTATTTTAATGTTTTTATTGTAAGCCGCCTTGAGTGCCCTTGCTGGGAGAAAGGCGGGGTATAAATTCTTTAAATAAATAAATAAACCCCCTTAACATGAAAATGAGCGAACTCAGGAAGATAGTGGAGGACAGGAAGGCCTGGCGGGATGTGGTCCATGGGATCACGAAGGGTCGGACACGACTTAACGACTGAACAACAACATCAAAACACCTCAATATGCCTCCTGCTCCACAATGCGTGAAATCATTACCGGCCGCTTGTGCGCATGCGTGCTGCTTGTGGAAGCTGGACTAGATGGGCCTTTGGCCTGATCCAGCTGGCTGATCTACACGACAGCGTCGCGGAGCGTTTTTGTAATCCGGCGGAGCCGCCGGACCTCCGCCCCACTGCCGCGTACTCCAAGTTGAGTGCTCTATTTTTTTGGAGGCGTATGGCAGAGCTTGGAGGTGGCTCGCGGAGCTGCTGCAGCCTACCAATAACAGAGAGGGGGGGAAGAGAGCTACCAATCACAACGGCGCGTTCTTAGGAAGGCGGGACAACATGAGGGGTAACATGCTTGAAGACACTCCCCCCGCTTCCAGCGCGGAGGCGCCAGGCAGAGGCGACGACGGAGCCCCTACGCTGTCGTGTAGATCAGCCTAGATGCGCCTCTCTCCGTTCCGCCTGGGATTTGGGCCAGACTTCCTTTCCCTGCAAAGAGTCTCTCCAGTCCTCTCGGCTGACAGGCACTCCGAGGGTTAAAAGAAGCGACTCGTGATTCCTAGAAGGGCGAATGGGGGAGGGAGGGGGAAGGTGGAGTGAATGGGGAATTCTCTTCCGGCTCCGCCCCTTTGCCTCTGTAATTCCCGGTGTGGGGTCAGCAGCCCCCCCCCGTCCAAAGCCTGTTGGAGGCGATTGAAGGGGGTCCCAGAGCTGCTGCGGGTGGACAGGAAGAGAGAGGGGAGGGGGAGACGCCCCCAGGTAGGCAGAGACGGCCAGGCAAAAATCCCAGCCGGTGGAGGGAAAGCCGGGGGGGGGGGGGGTCGCGCACACACACGCTATTTGCGCGCTTTGGGTCTGCGCTGGGATGGTTGTATTTCTATGCTGTGGATTTTGACAGAGACGGTGTAGAAGCCGGAATAGAAGGGGCCAGTCATTACTGAAACCCTTGCAAAAGAACAGCCGGATGTAGGAGGGACACCGGAGAACAATAGTTTAAAACTGAAACTGAGGCTGTGGGTGCTTTTTAACCCTGTCGTGTTTTTAATCTATGCTCTGTCTTTATACTGTTTACTGTTTGAACTGTTGTAAGTTTTTTGCTCCTGGTTCTAGCAGGCGCGAGAGATAAAAGTCGTAAGGAAGAGGGCTGGAGTTTGCAGCTGAAAAGGATCCTTCCCGCATCCGTGCCTGATCCAAAAGAGCCAGAGAGTTCATTAGAGAGCTGATCTCTTCAAAAGACAGAACTGAGGAGGACAAAGCAGGGTGATGGTTCGAGGTGTGTGTGTCTGCGGGGTGGGGGTCTCATTTAGCGGGTAAGAGAAAGACCCCCATGTCTGCCCTGCAGAGAATTTCCATGCATAGCCAGTGTGAAAATAGCTGCATTGTTCTAGGTGTGTCTCAGTGGGGGGTTTCTTTCCACATACAGAGATAACTGGACTTCCACCCAGGACTGGTCTGTTATGGGAAACAGCCCTACCCAGACCTGCCCATTAATCACGACTCCCCTTCCCCCATCTGCAAATGAGGGGTCTCACCCCCAGCTGTCATCATC
Organism: Plestiodon gilberti rubricaudatus; assembly: GCA_026170595.1. Taxonomy (NCBI): domain Eukaryota; kingdom Metazoa; phylum Chordata; class Lepidosauria; order Squamata; family Scincidae; genus Plestiodon; species Plestiodon gilberti. The sequence goes on along the minus strand of JANXHW010000002.1, from coordinate 261,917,583 downwards.
CGGGTTCCAGGACATCCCCTGGGATCGATGCAGCACCTGTCTTGCGTGCTGCAAAATGTCAGTCTTAGGGGCTCAGCGTAGTGATAGGACAGCAGCAGGAGGGCGGAACCGAGGCAGAAAACGCAGCAGGGAGGCCGATCCTGGGGGGCCTGGAAAGGCTCTGTGTTTGCCAGGGGGTGTCAAGGAGGAGACGCCTAGAGGGGCAGAGAGAGGGGAAGAAATGAGGAGAACATGGCAGGGGGAAGAAACGGGAGAGAGTGAACCAAGATGTTTGGAGCTCACCCCACAGAGGCATGTTTGGGTCAGAACCCCACAGAGGCGTATCTGGAGGGTTGCAGGCAGGGCACGTGCCCTGGGCGCCACCTGGCGGGGGTGGGCGGTCCGGGCGCAGCGCTCTGGGAGGGCAAGAACATGGCCGCCCAAAACTGCAGCCCTTACCTGTGGGTAAGGGCTGTTTACTGTGACCCCGATTGAACCCAGAGCGGCAAGGAGAGCTGCATGCAGGTGACTCTGCCGAGGTTGTGCTTTGCGCTGGGTGGGACCTCCCCTCCCCACCCTCCCTTGGCTCCAATTGGTCTGAAATTGGCCAATTTGTCTGTGATTGGTGATGACATGACGACATCATTACATCACTGTTGCAGAACGTGAGGAGAGGCAGGGAGCCTTTTCCTTCCCGCCTTCCAGGAGTCACACACAACCCTGATGGTTTAAGGACAGAAATACAGTTACAGGAACAAGAAAGGCGTTTGTCAGAATAAATACTGGCCACACACAATGCTAAAATGATAAAGCTAAGCTCCTATCCTTACTTACTCCCAACGCTCACCTGGACCAAATAACTTCTGAGCGTAGGGGGTCTGTGACGGATGTGAGGACCGCATGGTGACTTGCCTGCCTGGTGCGAAGGTTGCGGACATCACCTCTCGTCTAGATAGGCTGGGGAGGAGGTAGCGGTTGTGGTGCATGTTGGCACCAACGACGTGGGGAAATGTAGCCGGGCAGTCCTGGAGGCCAAATTTAGGTTGCTAGGTAGGAAGCTTAAATCCAGGATCCCAAAGGTAGCGTTCTCAGAAGTGCTACCTGTTCCACGCGCAGGGCCAGCTAGGCAGGCGGAGCTCAGGGGTCTCAATGCGTGGATGAGACACTGGTGTCGGGAGGAGGGGTTTAAGTTTGTTAGGCACTGGGGAACGTTTTGGGACAAGCCGGGCCTGTACAAGGGGGACGGGCTTCACTTGAACCAAAACGGAACCAGACTGCTGGCACGTAACATTAAGAAGGTGGCAGAGCAGCTTTTAAACTGACTCCTGGGGGAAAGCCGACAGGAGCTGAGGGGCATCCGGTTCGGGACTCCTCATCCCTCGGGAATGAGGGTGCAGAGGATGGGGAACAGTCAAGTAATAGCAGAGTAAAAATTGGGAGTGGTAGCGTGATGGGACATGACAGCCAGTCTAGCAGGACAGAAGGCTGCAGGAATAAAGGTGCAAACATGCAGCCCTTCTTGGGGGACCTAGTATATAAGTGCTTTTATGCAAATGCCCGAAGTCTACGGGCAAAGATGGGAGAACTAGAATGTTTGGTGGCCAGGGAAAACATTGATATAGTAGGTATAACGGAAACCTGGTGGAATGCGGAGAACCAGTGGGATACTGCAATCCCAGGATATAAACTCTATAGGAGGGACAGAGAGGGACGTGTTGGAGGTGGGGTGGCCATCTATGTCAAAGAGGGGGTAGAATCCACCAGAGTAGAGCTGGAGGGGGGCTCTGACTCCTCCGTAGAATCACTGTGGGTTAGATTACCAGGCTCAAAGAGTGAGGTAATAGTAGGGGCATGCTACCGTCCTCCAGATCAAAAACCTGAAGGGGATCTTGAAATGAGGAAGCAAATCAGGGAGGTGTCAATGAGAGACAGGGTTGTAGTCATGGGGGACTTCAATTATCCTCACATCGACTGGGTCAATTCATACTCTGGTCATGAAAGAGAGACTGGATTTCTGGATATGCTAAATGACTGTGCCTTAGAGCAGCTGGTCACGGATCTGACCAGAGGACAGGTGACTCTGGATTTGATATTGTGTGGTACTCAAGATCTGGTCAGGGATGTAAATGTTACCGAACCGTTGGGGAACAGTGACTATGCTGCGATCTGTTTCGCCATGCATGTCAGGGGGAGAGTGCCTAGCAAATCTGACACAAAAACCTTTGACTTCCGAAGGGCAGACTTCCCCAAAATGAGGAGACTAGTTAAAAAAAAAGCTGAAAGGGAAGGTAAAAAGAGTCCAATCGCTCCAGAGTGCATGGAGGCTGTTTAAGACAACAGTCATAGAGGCCCAGCGGGAGTGTATCCTGCAAAGGAGGAAGGGCTCGACCAAGTCCAGGAGGGTGCTGGCATGGCTAACAAGCACAGTTAAAGAGGCTATAAAAGGCAAGGAAGCTTCCTTCCGTAAATGGAAGTCTTGCCCTAATGAGGATAACAAACAGGAGCACAAACTGTAGCAAAACAAATGAAAAAAGATGATACGGGAGGCCAAGCAAGACTTTGAGGAACATATGGCAGGCAACATAAAAGGGAATAATAAAAGCTTCTTCAAATATGTTAGAAGCAGGAAACCTGCCAGGGAAACGGTTGGTCCGCTGGATGGTGAGGGAGAGAAAGGGGTGATAAAAGGGGACTTGGAGACTGCAGAGAAATTAAATGAGTTCTTTGCATCTGTCTTCACGGCAGAAGACCTTGGGCAAATACCGCTGCCGGAACGGTCTCCCCTGACTAAAGAATTAAGTCAAATAGAGGTTAAAAGAGAAGACGTCTCAGACTTAATTGCCAAAATAAAGGTCAATAAATCACCAGGCCCGGATGGCATCCACCCAAGAGTTCTGAAGGAACTCAAGAATGAATTTGCTGACCTCTTGACCAAAATATGCAACTTGTCCCTTAAAACGGCCACTGTGCCAGAGGATTGGAGGATAGCTAATGTCAGGCCAATCTTTAAAAAAGGAAAGAGAGGGGACCCGGGAACCAACAGGCTGGTCAGCCTAACATCTGTTCCAGGGAAGATGGTGGAAAGTCTCATTAAGAATAAAATCTTAAAACACATAAAAGAACAAACTTTGCTGAGGGAGAGTCAGCATGACTTCTGCAAGGGGAAGTTTTGCCTCATAAAACTTTTAGAATGTTTTGAAAAGGTCAGCAGGTATGTGGATGCGAGCGAACCCGTGGAAGTTATATATCTGGATTTTCAGAAGGCGTTTGACACGGTCCCTCATGAAAGGCTCCTCAGAAAACTCCACAGTCAGGGAATAAGAGGGCAGGTCCTCTTGTGGACTAGGAACTGGTTGAAGACCAGGAAACAGCGAGTGCGAGTCAATGGGCAATTTTCACAATGGCGAGAGGTGAAAAGCGGTGTGCCCCAAGGATCGGTCTTGGGACCGGTGCTTTTCAACTTGTTCATAAATGACCTGGAGTTGGGGATAAGCAGTGAGGTGGCCAAGTTTGCGGATGACACTAAACTTTTCCGGGTGGTGAAGACCAGCAGGGATTGTGAAGAGCTCCAGAAGGATCTCTCCAAACTGGGAGGATGGGCCGCAAAATGGCAGATGCGCTTCAATGTAAGTAAGTGCAAAGTGATGCACATTGGGGCCAATTCCATGCTCAGGATCATTAAAAAAGGGATTGAGAATAAAACGGCCAATATCATTATGCCTTTGTACAAATCGATGGTAAGGCCACATCTGGAGTATTGTGTCCAGTTCTGGTCACCACACCTCAAAAAGGATATAGTTGAATTGGAAAAGGTGCAGAAAAGAGCGACCAGAATGATTCGTGGGCTGGAGCACCTCCCTTATGAGGAAAGGCTACAGCGTCTGGGGCTTTTCAGTCTAGAAAAAAGGCGCCTGAGGGGGGACATGATTGAGACGTATACAATTATGCATGGGATGGAGTGGATAGAGGGAAATTCTTCACCCTCTCGCACAACACCAGAACCAGGGGACATGCACTAAAATTGAGTGGAGGGAGAGTTAGAACGGGCAAAAGAAAATATTTCTTTTCCCAGCGTGTAATTCATCTGTGGAACTCCTTGCCACAGGATGTGGTGATGGCACCTGGCCTAGATGCCTTTAAAAGGGAAACCCCGAGGTGCTGCACTCCATTTGCTCTCCATGAGTGGATCGTAGCATGTTGTCAGGAAGAGAGCTGGCTTGTTCTGGGGAGGGGCTGGGTGCATACAGTCGGCCACAAGCCCCTGCTGCTCATATCGGCTGTTGAGAAGCAGACCCTGCTCTTCGCCGAGACTCTTGCTGAGTTTGCAGAAAGCGTTTGCGGCACCCTGCAGTGGGAGTGCAATCATGGAGAACTCCTCAAGCAAAGGAATCGTTTGTTCCCTTACCTCAGGGCTGCATTGTGGCTGCATCGGCACTGGCAGATTGGATAGGATTGTGGATTAATCTCTTCCCGTTTCTTGTGGCTTTGTGCTGACCATTCTTGTTGACACCTCGCAACATTTCCCTCCTTAGGAGCTTCTCCTCATCCGGGATGGGATGGGCCTCTCCTAAACTAAGCGTCTCTCTCTTTAGAAGCACCACCTGTCCTGCCTCCATTGGGAGCCTCACCTGCACCCAGTCCTTCCCCGCAAACGCAACTCTGGGTTCTCTCCCCACCTCTGTCCTCGGCAGGACCCTCCCCAAAGGGCTTCTTCTCCCACTGGCTAATATGTTCCTCATTCCTGGCATCTCACCTTTTGCATGACTCAGTGAAGTACAGAGCCGCATTCAGACCTCGCGCTCTCGGCTTCCACCAAATAAGTCCGCTGTTCTTTCCTAGGTGGCTGAGGGAGGGAGGGAGAGTTGGCAGGAGACCCTTATAACTGGCCAGGGATGGGAAGCCATTGGGCTGAGATGGGGGGGGGGGTTGTGGGAGAGCAGCAAGCCAGCCTTAAGCTGAGATTGACAATTTTGTCTGCAAACCTGTACTTGCCCCCCCACACACACACCTGCTTGCCCCAGCATCGAAGAGACTGCAGAAAGATGGTAGCTTTTATCTCTTATACAGCAATGTTTGATAAATACGGGAATCAATGCCATGTATAAAATTCCCGTATTTATCAAACATTGCTATATAATTGCGAACCATGAAAGCTACCGATCTAAATTTTTATCTCTTATTTACTGTTTTTTCCTGGGTCATGTTTGGTTGGTGACAAGGCTTCACCACAAGGGCAATAAAATATGACAGTAAATAAGATGGGTGATAAAATGGAGGCTGTGGAGGCCTTTGAGGTTCCTGTGAGGCTGAGCTCAGTGCTATATAAAAAACCTCGGCAGGAGGTTTGGCTCAGCTGGGAGAGCTGCAGCCTTACCTGCCTGAAGATCAAGGCCAAGGACGACAGTTCGAGACTCCGTCACCGCTAACAAAGCTGCAAAATACTCTCTGTGAGGGGGAGTTGCCTGTCAGTCAACGCATGTGAGGGGAATGCCAGAGAGAGGTCAGACCGTGAAAGGAAACACCAGGAAAGAAGCGCCCTACAAAAGATTTGGACATTTATTGTATTGTAAAAACCGTTTGGTTTAGAATTGTCTGTCTGTTGGAAACTGCCTTCAATTAAAGTCAAAGGAGAAATCCAATGACAAGAAAGGCGGTATATAAATACTGAAATTATTATTATTTATACGTGTCATTTATACAAGACTGACAGCGCAATCCTAACCAATTTTCCAGCACAGGGGTAGCCGCAATGCAGCCTCGAGGTAAGGGAATAAATGTTCCTTCACCTTGAAGAGGCCCCCGTGACTGCCCCTGCACTGCAAAATGCAGCGTGCGCCCTTCTGCACCAGTGATGGAAAGTTGGTTAGGATTGCACTGTAAAACCACTCATGGAAAATCCCCACTGTACAAAACAACCAACGCTTTCCCATTTCCAAGAGCTTAAAGCTGCAGTGAGGCCTGAGAGAATCCAGAGGGAGGCCCCCGTCTCGCGCCTTCTCCACAGAAACGTTGTCCGGTGGGCTAGCAAAGCTGCCTCCCTCCCAGGACCAGTCGGGTTGCAACAGGCCACGCAGCCACGGTTGTGCAAAAACAGCTGACTGGGAGAAGGCTGAGATCCTGTGTGTGCTTTCCTGGGTGTCAGTGCCACTGAATTCATTGGGTTTACTTCTGAGTATACATGAATAGGAGTGTGTTTAGGAGTCCCAGTCCTCTGTTGCATGGCTAATCCAAATTCTCTCTCTGTTCCAGGAAGCAGCAGACAAGACAGTGGGGATCAGAGGGAGCCACGTGCGGTTTCCCCGGAAATGACCACGCTGGACACAGAGGAAGTGAGTTTCAGGGACCAAGACGGATCAAGAGGGCAGGAGGGAAGCCCAGCGCCTGCTGGGAGGACAAAATTTGATGGTTCTCAGGACTATGACGGCCATGAAATCCCAACTGAACTGGAACAACCCAAAGGGAAGAGAAAGAAGAAATGTCCTTTACCCAGGGAAACAATCAGTTATAAATCCAGCATTACTAGGGAAGGAAACCAGACACATAAATGGAGAAATGAACCTGAATCTAAACAAGGTTGGAAATTCAATGTCAATTACAGTCAAGAGCAAGAATTGAAAAAAAGAAAAGGAAAAAGCCCTCAATGTGCAAAAACCTTCAATAGTAAATCTGAATGTAGAACACATCAAAAAAGTCACACAGGGGAGAAACCATATCAGTGCTTGGAATGTGGAAAGAGCTTCAGTTGGAGCTCAAAACTGACTTTGCATCAAAGAACTCACACAGGCAAAAAACCATATCAATGCTTGGAGTGTGGAAAGAGCTTCAGGCAGCGTGCACACTTGGCTGTACATGAAAGAACCCACACAGGGGAGAAACCGTACCAGTGTTTGGAGTGTGGAAAGAGCTTCAGTATGAACTCAAGCCTTACGTTGCATCAAAGGACCCACACAGGGGAGAAACCATATCAATGCTTGGAGTGTGGAAAGACCTTCAGACGGAGCTCACACCTGGCTGTGCATCAAATAACCCACACAGGAGAGAAACCATATCAATGCTTGGAGTGTGGAAAGAGCTTCAGTGACAACAGAAGCTTGACTGTGCATCGAAGAACACACACAGGAGAGAAACCATATCAATGCTTGGAGTGTGGAAAGAGCTTCAGTGACAACAGAAGCCTGACTAAGCATCAAAGAACCCACACAGGGCAGAAACCATATAAATGCTTGGAGTGTGGAAAGAGCTTCACTCAGAGCGCACACCTGACTGTGCATCATAGATTCCACACTGGGGAGAAACCGTACGAGTGTTTGGAGTGTGGAAAGAGCTTCAGTATGAACTCAAGCCTTACGTTGCATCAACGGACCCACACAGGGGACAAACCATATCAATGCTTGGAGTGTGGAAAGAGCTTCTGTGTGAGCTCAAACCTGACTTTGCATCAAAGGACCCACACAGGGGAGAAACCATATCACTGCTTGGAGTGTGGAAAGAGCTTCAGTCAGAGCTCAAGTCTGACGTTGCATCAAAGAACCCACACAGGGGAGAAAAGATACAAATGTTTGGAGTGTGGAAAGAGATTCAGTATGAACTCAAGTCTGACGTTGCATCAAAGAACCCACACAGGGGAGAAAAGATACAAATGTTTGGAGTGTGGAAAGAGCTTCAGTATGAACTCAAGTCTGACGTTGCATCAAAGAACCCACACAGGGGAGAAACCATATCAATGCTTGGAGTGTGGAATGAGCTTCAGTCAGAGAGCACACCTGGCTGTGCATCAAAGAACCCACTCAGGGGAGAAACCATATAAATGCTTGGAGTGTGGAAAGAGCTTCAGTCAGGGCTCAATTCTGACATTGCATCAAAGAACCCATACAGGGGAGAAACCATATCAATGCTTTGTGTGTGGAAAGAGCTTCAGTGTGAAATCAAGCCTTACTTCTCACCAAAGAACCCACACAGGGGAGAAACCATATCACTGTTTGGAGTGTGGAAAGGGCTTCAGTCAGAGCTCAAGTCTGACTTTTCATCAAAGAACCCACACAGGGGAGAAACCATATAAATGCTTGGAGTGTGGAATGAGCTTCAGAGAGAACGCAAAGCTGACACTGCATCAAAGGACCCACACAGGGGAGAAACCATATCAATGCTTGAACTGTGGAAAGAGCTTTAGTTCGAGCTCAAGCCTGACTTTGCATCAAAGAACCCACACCGGGGAGAAACCATATCAATGCTTTGTGTGTGGAAAGAGCTTCAGTGTGAAATCAAGCCTTACTTCTCACCAAAGAACCCACACAGGGGAGAAACCATATCACTGTTTAGAGTGTGGAAAGGGCTTCAGTCAGAGCTCAAGTCTGACTTTTCATCAAAGAACCCACACAGGGGAGAAACCATATAAATGCTTGGAGTGTGGAAAGACCTTCAGAGAGAACACAAAGCTGACACTGCATCAAAGGACCCACACAGGGGAGAAACCATACCAATGCTTGGAGTGTAGAAAGAAATTCAGTGACAGAGGAAACCTGACTAAGCATCAAAGAACCCACACAGGGGAGAAACCATATAAATGCTTGGAGTGTGGAAAGAGCTTCAGAGAGAGCAGAAGCCTTAAAGTGCATCAAAGGATCCACACAGGGGAGTAGCCATGTAGGCCATTTACCATGTATGATTTGGAGCTCAGATCTGATGGCATATCAAAAAATCTATAGAGGGGAGCAATTACATAAGTGTTTGAAGTATTTAAATTTTTCTCTCATTGCTCCCAGTATTCCAACAAATCCACACAGATGAGGAACCATATTCAATTCCAGTCAATAACCTTTATTGGCATAGTCCATGGGTTCCCATCCTTTGTCGCCAGGTGTACCCCCTGTCACGGTCCTCCACGGTTCAAGTACCCCCTGCAGTAAAAATGTAATGAGCTATTTAATCGGATTATGCAATTAATTAATAACTAATTAGTAGCTATATAAATCCATTTAATTTGTTATTAATTATTTACATTGTCTGATTAATTAGCTAATTAACTACCTCTTCCACACAATCCTCAACCCACAGAGGCTTGTTCTCATGTCAGACTGCCATGCAAAAAGACACGTACCAGGATCTCTTTTTTTTTTCTCCAAGCCATCTTTTCCCCCTCTCACTTCCCAAAATCTGCCCCTCCCACCCCGTCTCTTATCTATGCCTTTTGCCTTGGTGTTTAATATAATCATATATAATATATACAGTTTTTATATACTGCCTTTCTTGGTCATTGGATTTCTCCTCTGATTTTAATTCAAGGCGGTGTACATGGGCCGGCTTTTTAAACACCAAGGGGGGTTTACAATATAATAATGTTCTAATCTTTCATAGAGCCCTTCATTCTAGATGTTGCTTTCACAGTCCCTCTCTCTCTCTCTCTCTCTCTCTCTCTGGCGTTCGCCTCATCACACTTCGACGGACAGGCAACCTTGACTGCCACTCAAGTGCCGCACCTGCAGTTCCACTCCCCCACAGAGGCTCTGCAACTTATCAGCTCAGCATGCTGGCAGCTCTCCGACAGACACAGAAACATCCGGCCATATTGAACTGCCGTCCTTCAGGTCTTCAGGCAATTGAGCCAGACGTCCTGTCCTGGTGTTTAGCCATGCATTTGGAAGAGGGGGAAAAACACAAACACCAGAAGCAGGCAAACCTCACATTGCAAATTTCCCCCAGCTCATGTTCTGCTCTAAAGTGAAAATGGAATTATTTTAAACTGCACAGAAGGGAGAAAAAAAAGAGAGATCCTGGCATGTGTCTTTTTGCACGGCAGTCAAACGAGAGCTTGATCTCTTGTTTGACTGCTGTGCAAAAAGACACATACCAGGATCTCTCTTTTTTTCTCCAAGCCATATTTTCCCTCTTCCACTTCCCAAAATCTGCTCCTCCATCCCCCACCCCACCCAGTCTCTTATCTGTTATTATCTGAGAGAAACAGACACACCAGAAGCAGGCAAATCTCATCATGTTGCAAAGAGAGACTCCTCTTTCCCTCGACTGCTCATGGACACTCAGCTGATTGAGGGAGATAAGAGGCAGCCTCTCGCGTACCCGCCTGATGGTCCGCGTACTCCAAGGGGTACACGGACCACAGGTTGGGAATGGCTGGCATAGTCAACAAACAACATACAATCAACAAACAAAGCAATAAGAGTGGGTGATAGTTACTCCACAGCAGAATAATATCAGAGAACTTAATTAAACAGAACATACCTAAATATACACATAATTAAACTTTAAGCCAGGCTTCCTTGATAACTAATGTCAACGTGGAAAACATTAGAGTTTAGGAGAAAGAGTAGATATTGTTTGGCACCGTTGAATTACCATCCTGTTGTTGTGAGGCTAGTAATGAAACCTTTTTGTTGGGTATGAGGGATGATCATGTAGGGGGAAAAGCTTGAAACTTTGTTTTTATATGTTAAGTGTGGCAATAATTTTATATGCACAATATTGGAAGAATTCAGAGATACCTTCGCTGGAAGACTGGTGGTTGAAAGTTTTGAATTATGCTGAAATGGATAAACTCATGATTTTAATTAAGGAAAAAGTCAGTTTATCTTTTGTGAATAATTGGAAACCACATTGATTTTTGAGAGAGAGAGAGAGAGAGAGAGAGAGAGAGAGGAATGTTTTAATGATATGTGGATTTAATGCATAGCATGTTGCAGATATTTTGACTTCGCTGGATAAGTAGAAAATAGTATGCTAGTAGGATCTATTGCTTTGTGCTTGATGGAAACTTTCAAAATACGATGTATTGTTTTGTGTTTTAATATTATACTAATAAAATAAAAATACTGTATATAAAAGATCATTGGGGAGGGGTCCTGTATCTGTTCTGGGGCAAAGTCAAGAGCTCCGTATTCCGGGTGCCACAGGAAAGGCTGCCCTTTTTCTATACTCAGCGGCCACAGCTCTGCTGGCGGAAGAGGACGCAGGGCTCTCCTGGCAGCCTCAGCACCGGGCAGGTCGGGTCACCTGGGAGGACCCCGTCCTGGAAGTAGCCCATTGCTTGCAGAGATACATGGTTTGCCAGGGGGGCTTCTAATGTGCTGCACTCCCCACCACCACACATACGCTTTGGTGCTGCTGACTCTGGACCACGTGCAGAACGACGTGAAGGGGAAGCAGCCCACGGGGACCTGCCCAGCCCAGAGAACGGTGTCGTCAGGAGTACAGCTGGTCCGTGGAAGCGCCAGGGAAGAGCAGCACATGAAACCAAATCAACGTGAACAGCAACGTTAACCAGGGAGCAGGACCTGCTTGCGTCTATTTATTTATTTATTTATTTGCAATATTTTTACCCCGCCTTTCTCCCCAAAGGGACCCAAGGCGGCTTACATGGGATACAAAATACAAAAAATAATCACATTTAAAACAATAAACAATCCACAACAGCTAATAAAAACATCATCTAAAATTCATAAAAACACATCAAATTACAATTAAAGCAGGAGCATAAAAAAGCAGCAGCACTCCACCTGTGCCAGCAGGATGTTAAAAAAGGCAAGGACTCGGAAGGCTTCCTTAAACAGGAAAGTTTTCAGGCCTCGCCGGAAGGTCTCCAGGGAGGGAGCAGTACGTAAATCAAGAGGGAGGGAATTCCATAGGGTTGGTGCCAATACTGAGAAGGCCCTATTTCTGGCCGCCGCCCCTTGCACCTCCCTGGGTGACGGTACCCGCAAAAGGGCCTTCTCTGATGACCTAAAGAGACGAGCCGGAATATATGGAAGTAGGCGGTCTCTCAGATATGCTGGCCCCAGGCCGTATAGGGCTTTAAAGGTCAAAACCAGCACTGTCATCCCAGATGTTTCGCCAAAGGGAAACTACTAAAAAATGGAATGTCTGTAACATTCAGACAATGAAATGCTGTCTCATATGCAGCATATAGAAGTAATGCAAACGGTTACTCAGAAGGATTCCCCTTCTTGTCCAATAAAGCAGACTTTGCTGCCGACGAGGAATTTTGACCCTTCCTTCTCCTTTCATAAGAGGAAAGCAACTTTCTAGCTCACATTATTACAACGTGAGGCTTGGACAGGTGGGTGGGGCCCAACGTTTGGCGAAGCAGCAAAACCCCAGAGGGGGTCAGTGGTGGGAAAGAGCGAAAATGGGGAGTTGGGGTGGGGGGATTCCAGGGAAGGAGGGGGAGCAAGCAGGGCCTTGTTGTGTGTGTCTTCTACTCTTCCAGGTGGCAAAAAGAAGAACAGTCACAGTGCAGTCCGAGGCATGTCTACTCAGAAGTAGGTCTCATTGAATTCAGAGGAACGTACAACTGGGGTGTGTAAGCGTGCATAGGAGTAAGTGTGCATGTGCTTCACGATGGGCCGGTGGAGTGCGCACTTCCAACATGTTCCAGCCAGTCGCCAATAACTCTAATACTAGCAGGTTAACAAACAAGCACAGTCGGAGAAGTGATGGGAGCAGTGTGGGATTTCCCCTGGATGGGGGGGGGGGAGATTCAGACAGACTGCCTCTGAAGCTGGAGGTTCCATTCCTAACTGTCAGGGCTGAGAAGGGTCTGTGGAAAGCCTTGCTGGATTGGACCAAGGCTCCTCCCAGTCCAGCCTCCAGCTTCCCCTAGTGGCCAATCGGATGCCTCAGGGAAGCCTGCAGACTGACATGGCCTGAAGAAGGCAATCACCGTATCCGGAGCCTGTCCATAGTGACTGATTGTGGAGAGACTCTGCTTCTGAACAACCATAAAAGATCTGGATCACGTTACAAAGAGCTGCATTCCCTACAGGGACTCACAGCCCAATCCTGCCTAACTCTGTTGTATCACAAGCATAGTTAGGAGAGTACAGGAGATGGCTGCACAGAGGGATTCCACTTCTTGTCCTGATCTTCCACAAACCAGACCTTGTTTTGAGCCAGATTAGCATCCTGTTCAGACCCGCTCTGAATTAGGGCCATGAGGGGAGGGGCCTGAATTAACCCTGGAGAGCCGCTGCTCCTTGGTGTAGACAGAAGCGGTCCAGGGGGGGCCACAGGTCTGGCGGACTCTTCAAGGCACCAGCAGCAGCAGCTCCATCGACTCACCTGGCAGGCAAGGACCAGCAGGACCGTCGCTCAGTGGAGGAGCTCCTGCTTTGCCTGCGAAGCCCTTGGCAGCGGGTCCAGGTAGGCCTGGGAATGATCTCTGTGCAAAGCCTGGAGAGCTGCTGCCGGTCAGGGTTGACAGACACCCATGTGCCAAAAGGCAGCTGCACATATGCTCATATGCGTGCACGGATGCATAGTGGCCTTATGGAGTATTGCTTTCTCTAGCTCAGTGTAGTCAACATTTATCATCATATAATCAGAGCTGGAAGGGACCCACAAGCTCATCTAGTCCAGCCCCCTGCTTGTAGCAGGAAACCCTCCTACAGGATCCCCATGCCCTTCCAGTGTTTGAAGAAGAGCGCTCTCCTATCCCCTCTCAGCCTCCTCTTCTTCAGGCTAAACATCCCACGTTCCCTCACCCTTCCCTCGTAGGGCTTCTTCTTCTCCGCTGATCATCCCCGTAGCTCTTCTCTTAACCGGCTCCAGCTTGTCTGCATCTTTCCTAACATGAGGTGCCCAGAATTGGACACAGGACTCCAGGTGAGGTTTGACCACCATGGAGCAGAGCAGAGCAGAACCACCACTTCTCACCACTTGGAAGCTGCAGTTCGACTAATGCAGGCTAGCATTGTGTTAGCCTTCTTTGCAGCCGCATCACACTGCTGACTCCTTCGCGCTTCGTGCAGGAAACGGGGCGCCCCCTTGGTATTTTTAAATTTATTTATTTATTTGGTGGGGGTGTCCCGGTTTAAGGTACAAAAAATATGGTTAGCGGTCCGAGGTGGCCACTCGCTGTGGGGGGGAGAAGATCAGCCCCATAAGAAGCCGCAGAGTCCTGCCGCGCACGTTGTATCCGGTGTTGCGTGGGGGGGAATCGGGCCGGGGAGAAGGAGGAGGGGATGCCCGGCTGGAGGGGATGCAGCTCCCCGTTCTGCCTGGAGTGGGAGGGTCGTCGAGACTTCGCTCCTCTGGGAAGAGCCGACTGACAGGCACAGTGAGAGTTAAAAGGAGCGACTCCGGATTCCTAGAAGAGCCATTTCCTGCCACTTCCTCCTGCTCCACCCCATTCGTTTGCTTTCCCCTCTGGTGAGTTCACAGCCGGTTGTGGGCGAAGAAGGTGGGTTCCGGGGCTGTGATGGGGAACAGGAATAGAGGGAGCGGGAGAGAAGCCCCCCAGGTGGGCCGAGACCGACGCCCCGTCCCAAAGGCCAGTCGGTGAAGGCAAAGGGGGGGGGCTGAGAAGTGGAATTGACTGGCCCGCCTTCTGCGAGCCGCGTTCCTTGGCTCTGCCCTGATCCGCTGAAAATGCAAATGCCCCACATCAGGAGCAAAGCAAGCTGGATCCCAGCAAGGCAACCTCTGTCTCAATTACACATCCCCTGGTCCGCCAGTGCCTGTGGCCCCTTTGAGCTGCTTGCATGATTGACTCGGAGCAGCCCTTGCAGGATCATGGCCTCTCTGGGTAAGGATGCTGCCGTGGTATGTAGGAACCAAAGATTGACTTGCAGCCCTTTGACTCGGAGACAGGATGTCAGGCTGGGAACAGAGACCCGGGAAGAGCCGCGGTCCGAGTTGGGCTACTAATAGCCGGGGGGGGGGGGAGAAGAGAGGATCGGTCCCAGGAGCAGCCGCAGCTTCTGTGCCGAGCACGTTGCATCGGGAATCGGGGAGGAGGAGGGGAAACCTGACGGGGGGGGGAGATGCGCCTCTTTCTTGGTGGGGTGGAGAAGAGCCTTTTCCTCTCTGCTGAGTGAGAGGCACTCTGAGGGTTAAAAGAAGCGACTCCGATTTCCTAGTGGGGCGAATCGGGGTGGTGGTGGAGTGAATGGGAATCCACTTCCTGCTCCGCCCCCTCCTTTGTCTCCCACACACATTTGTGTGAGGTCAGCAGCTGAGCAGCCTCCCAGGGCGAGTCCAAAGTACCTGGGGGGTGAAGGGGGTCCCAGGACTCCAGTGGATGGAAAGGAATAGGTGGGTGGAGGCACGCAGGCTCAAAGGCCAGCCGGGGAGGGACTGCAACGTGCCCCCCCCCTTTGCATGCTGAGCATTGGGTCTGCTCTTAAATGGCTTTATTTCTGTGCTGGGTAGTTTGACAGGGACGGTGTAAAAGCCAGAAGGGGCCATTCAGCTCTGAAGCCAGGTGCAAAAACAGCCGGATGTTGGAGGGACACCGGAGAGCAATACTGTAAATCTGAAACTGGTCCTGAGACTGACGAGGTGGGTACTTTTTAAGTGTGTTGTGTTTTTAATGTATGTTATATCTTTAATATTGCGTCTTATTGTGTGAACCTTTGTAAGCTTCTCTGCTCCTGGTGTTAACAGAGGCAGGTGGGATAAAAATCAAAAGAAAGAAGGCTGGATTTTGCAGCTGGAAAAGATCCTTCCAGCATCTGTGCCTGATCCAAAAGCAGCAGGGAATTTGCTAGAGAGCAGATCTCTCCCGGGGGAGGAACTGAGGTGGGTAAATCAGGGTGAGCCCCCTAGCAACTGAGCGGGGAAGACAAAACCCCACATGTCTGTCCTGCAGAAAATGAAGTCCTTGCAGAGCCAGTGTCAAAACATCTGCATCGTTCAAGGTGTGTGTCTCAGCAGTGGGGGGGGGGCTCTTTCCGCTTACAGAGTTAACTGGGCCTGGAGTGTCTGTCACGGGAAACAGCCCCCCTGCCCAGACACCCCATTGCACACAATCCTCCTCCATCCCCAGGACCTGCAAATCAGGGTTTCCTCCACGTCATCTCTCATGGTCCAAGTTCCTGGAATCGACACAGCACCTGTCTTGCTTGCTGCTAAATCTCAGTCTTAGGGACTGTCTTTGCCCAAAGGGGCGTGAGCTGCATCAAGAATAGTTTTACGTGTCCCACGACTCTCGATTTGCAGCTGGCCCAGTACCCGACTTGCAGCCGGCCCAGGCGTTGGAGGATGCCGGCTGCCTTCCAGTTCCAGGGAGACCTTTTCTTGCGAGCAGCTGAGCACTGTGCAAGCAGGGAGCTACAAAACTCAGAGTCCCGTGGAAGGACAGGACGTGTGTTACGAACCAACTCTGCCCTAAGCAGAGCTCCTGAAAGCCAAACTCTGAGCTGGGAGGAAAAGGGAGTGGGGGAGGGCGGATCGGACCAAGGAAGGGGGTAGGATCGATGGCCATTGGCGCCCACCGAATCCTGACCCCCCCCCCTTCCCAGATCTGATCCTGCTGCATGGGTCAGCGTGGATTGGCACCAGCGATATGAAATGTCAACAAATGGTAACAAATGTTCCCTTCCCCTGAGGAGGCCTCAACATGCCGGAACTCCTCCGCGAAATATAGCAGACGCAGCTGCATTGTGGCACAGGGAGCTGCAGAAGATTAGACTGCCCGTTTGGCTTTTCAGACTGTGGGCAAAAGAGCAGGGAGATGTTGGGTCCAAAGGGTGGGATATTATTTGAGAAGACAGACTGTCTTTTCCTTGCAGGATCTGGTGTCCTTCAAGGAGGTGGCTGTGCGCTTCACGGAGGAGGGGAGCCCTCTGCTGGATCCAGGCCAAAACACTCTGTACAGGGAAGTCACGCTGGAGAGTTACGGGATCATGGCCTCTCTGGGTAAGGAGGGTGCCTTTTCTCCCTGGTGGGTAGGAACCAAAGGCATGAGCTCCTCTTCTTGTTTCTCCGTGTCAGGATTGCACCATAGAAATCGGGCGTGTGGGGTTGGAATTCATGCCCTAGACATGCCTGCTGTTCCTCACTGTTGCAGAGCGGAGATGGGCCTGACCGGTGCTCTTTGGGGAGGAAACTGCAAGATATAAATGTCTGGTTAAAGGAATCAGTAGTGGAAAGCATTGAGCCACGTGTAACGGACAGCGCCTGACACGCCTCGTGGTTCTCTTTCCTCTGCATCGCCCCGTGTTGAGCCCATTGTCTGGCGGTTTGTCCAGGATCCGGCGATACTTCTGGGGGCAACTTGCCTGATCTCCCTGCCCAACATTGTATCTGCAGCGGAATCATCAGGCCGACCTGCAGGAGGTGTGGTTTCCCGTCTCCTGTGCCTGATGACACCAGTGAGACGCTGCGCTCTGATTGGCCTGTTGCACCAGGGGCATGATGCAAGTTTTGATCTGGTTACTCATGTGGGCAGCTTCACATTTAAGCAGAAGTGGAGGAGCCAGGAGTCAAGATTATTCTTACGTTCCCCTGCTACCATGAGCTGTGTACGGGTGCCGGGTCACCTCCGAAGGTTGTGGCTGACGTGATCTTAGACCTGGTCTGTTGTGGCATCAACAAAGGCCTCTGGGACTTGTCGATTTGGCAGCCCTATTTGGTCATCTCAGCCAAACAGAGAAACAGCCAGTTTAACTTCCTCCTCTTGGTTTTCTTTTGTGATCAGATCCTCGTGCTATGAAAAATCACTTTGTTCAAGAAGAGATTTTACTGCCACTGTGAGCCATGGGGAAGGTCGGGTGTGTGTGTCTTAGCCCCGAAAGCAGCTCTTCATCCCAGCCTGAGCTTGTTTGAGGAGGCATTTCATGGAGTTTGGGGGCAAAGGGAGGCTGGCTTCTCCCGAGTCTGGCTCTTGGCCCACCTGGCTCAGGACTGCCAGCCAGCTCTGCAGCAGACTCAAGTCGGAGAGTTCAAAGAACCTCCCTCTTCTGCTGCCCCACTCCGTGCCCTTTGGGGGGGGGGCAGGGGGCAGCCTAGGATCAGGTCCCTTTGGAAAACATTGACATTTTGTAGTCACAAGTAACTCATTTCCTTATTCCCTTCTCAGGGGAATTTCCCAAACCTGCCTTCGTTTCCCAACTGGAGGAAGGGGAGAGGGCCGTTTTCCAGGGTCTCCAGGAAGAAGAGGAATCCGCAGGTAACTTGCTTATGCACAGCACTACTTAACACAGCAGTAGCTTTGGACCAGAGGGTACTGGGGGAATGGGCGGAATGGGACCAGAAGGGTGCTGTGATGAATGGGGACCCTTCCGTTCTGGGGTGACTCAGCGCTAGTTGGGATGAGTCAGCAAAGTACATCTCTGCGCTTCTGATCTCATCACCTGGAAGGCCATGACAGTCGCTTGGCTGCGCTGTGTGAGTGATGCTCCGGCCCTCCACCTTCCTCTCCGCATCACAACTTCCTCATAGGAAGACTCTAAACCAGACTCTGAAGGAGGAAAGTCAGAAATCAAGCTGCTGTCTTGGCCTCCCAGGTGAGGAGATCAGACCATCAGAACTGTACTGTGCTGATTCATCCTAACCAGCGCTGAGTCACCCGAGGAAGGAGCAGAGTTTCTGTTGTGAGGAAGGGTCCCTGTTCTCCATGCCACCTTTGGGAGGGGTCCTCACAGGGCTTTTGTCCCAAGAGCTGGAGCCGGTGCTGGGGAGGTGGGGGGAGAGCAGGAGGGGTGGGGGGAGGTGAGCAGTGACGTTTTGGGCTCCTCTGACTCCAATGAATTCTTGTTGACTTGCACCACCTCCTGAAGTCAGCGCAGTCATTGGCACAGGTCCGAGTTGACCCATTGGGGCGCCAGGCGCTTACCTGGGGGAAGGGAACAGCTTGAGGAGGCCTCTGGAGGCTGAAACTCTCCCGCGGTATATAGTGGGTGCTGCACCGCAACAGGGGAGTTACGAGGATTGGGCTGCCCGGTATCCACTCTCTTTGGGGGGCCGTGATGTGAAGGAGCCCCCTCAGCTCTTATGGGCTTGTAGAGAACAGAATGTCATAACCATTCGAAACAGGAGAGAAGAACGTGAGGGAATTTCAGCAGGTGCTGCTTTCCGCACCCAGATTCCCCTTCCTTTTGCTCATCATCATTAGCCCCCCCCAGGCCCCATTTCTGCTCCCGCCCAATAAGGTCATCATTCACTCTGGCCTCCCTCCCCCTTCCCAGCCCCAACCACCCAGGTCCTGCCGCCTCCTATCCCGTGACTGCCCCTCCCCTCCTCTTCTCCCACAGCCCTTCCGCCCACCCCTCCTGCCAGCGCCAGAGGCGTCACTGGGGTTTGCGTCACCTGGTGCGGGAGGTCGGCACGTCACCCCCGTGATGGACCTCCTCCCGTACAGTGATGCCATCGTCCCGCCCCTGCGTCATGGCCCCACCCCCTCTTCATCACCCCGTCCTCTCCCATGTGCAGAGGACTTGAATGCGGAGTGTGGGTGGCTCTTACGTCCCCCCGACCATTGGAACGGGCCGCAGCAGTGTGAAGCTTTGATTGGCTTCTCTCGGCCTGAAAGGAGAGACTTCCTGTTCCAAGCCTAGCCTCTCCTGGGCCATGACGGGCAGCGGAACTGGGGCCACAAACGGGGGGGGGGGCTGTCACATGGGTTGCAGAGGGATTTGCCTGGCTACTGCTGGAAACAAAACACTGGGTCATATGGCTGTTTGGTCTAAGCCGCCAGGCATTTGGTACTGGACTCACCACACGGCAAGAGAAAAAGTTACATGGGACCCACGTACAAGCCTACTTCACAGGGTTGTTGTGAGGTCAGTGCCTCCTTGTAGTAGCAGGAATATCCCAAAGATGCACAGGACTTCCACCTCCAATCCTAAACAGACTCGCTGGGGAGCCCGTCCTTTTGAACACGTTTGGGCTTTCTCTGAACACTCCTAGGATTGCGTTGTTAAACACTGAGCTCCTTGGAAGAGGTTAAAAATAATGACAGAAAATGGGGAGCGCAGGGGGGGAGTACTAAATTGTGGTGTTGACGTTGGGAGCGCTTTCCAGTCTCTTCTGCAGAAGAGCGACGAGGGCCCACAGGCAAGCCAATCTCTGCCCAAAGGGGCAGCAGGGCTGGCGTATTCATACCTCGTCGTGCAAGCAGGCAAGCTCCGGCCCATTGGGGGGCAGAGCTCATCATCACACAGAGTGGTCAGTCACATTCCCACCCATTCATTCGTTATCCCTTTTTGGCTGGGTTTTTCCAAATTCTTCAGGCCCGCTTTCTATGCAGTAACAACCAGCTTTTTGGCCTTCCTCTGGTGTGCGATCTGGATTTGCTTCAAGTTATCTAGTTCTTACTATGAGCTGCTTGGCTCTCAGGATAGCTACAAGCTGCTTGTGTTGGGGGCTGGTGTATCAGCCACGTTTTCTTGCTTCCGGAACCACCTCCAGGGTACAGATACAGAAACCTTTATTGGCATGAACTAGGCTTACCAGATTTTCCCGGTACCCTGAGGAGGGTGGAAGTGACTTCATGGCGGGGTGTGTGTGTGTGTCACAGAACCATGATATCACTTCCACTGGAAATGATATCACAGGGGCCTGTGTGGAAACCTGGCGGGCTCATCTGGGAGAGACTTACCCCTCCCGACTCATCCAGCCATGTCTCCGTAATACACACCAGGTCAGCACCCTCATCCAGGATTAAATCCTGGACTTGGCAGGTTTTATTGTTGACTGACCTGACGTTCAAGAGCAGCAGTTTCGGACTCAGGGGACGTTGCCCAGACCGCCAAGGGTCAGAGGGATGGGAGAAGGAACTGTCTGTCTGTGACTGACCCTCGTTCTCCTGAAACGGTCTGTCCAGCCCCCACCGCCATACCTTCTGTGACCCGTCACTACTAATGGTGGTCACCCTCCCCTAGGCTCCCTAGAGGTGTCAAACACATAGCCCTTCTGCAGAGCCTGCTTCCCAACCACACATCCTGAAGATCTCGCACAGCTCTCAAACACCACCTCACTCCTCTGTCAACCCTTTCTCTAAAAGCTCTCCCTCCGTTCCCCATACACTCCTGTCCAGCAACCCCTTCCTCCCTCTTACCAAGGTTTGGGTAACTCCCCCCACACCCCTTGCCCCCTCTCACAGGGGTAGAGGTCCCTCTCACCCCCCCCCAGGCCTCCCTCTCACCGAGGCCAAGGTTAACCACTTCCCTAAACCTTTCAAAGTTGACCCCGACTCTTCCCAAACCACCCCAATCTTACCCTCTCCAGCCCTCACCAACATACATATATCATTCACGTGACCTCTCTCTCGATGCTGACATGGTTCCTCCAATCTCCTTAAGATGTTCTATAACTGCGCAGATAAGCAGTGCGCAAGGAGAACGGAGGGGGATGGCAGATGATGGCAGTTGGTGACCCACAGGGTGTCAACAGCCTGGCTGAACACAGCCGCTGGACGCAGTCATCTGGTCTGCTTGGTCTCTGATCCACTGGGAAAAGAGCCCTTCGGCTCGCGCAAATGGCTCATGCCTCTGGCAAGCAGGCTCACCTGAAAGGCTCAACTGAGGGAGAGATCCAGTGGAGCCTGGAGTGCTGAGATCCTGCCCCCCAAGGCTCAGCTGCTTCCAATGAAATGGTCCACTCCCCACCAGCCCCTGTTTGCAGCCACAGAGTTAGCAAACTGACTGACTCCCAAGAGGCTTCTGCCTCATATCTATTATATCTATGACCTCTGTTGAAATAGAATCCAATGATAGATTGAGCTGAGATCCGGACCACGTTTACAACAGCTTTCCAATGCTGGACCCAAGAATGCGTGTAGTGGAAGTTTATTCCCAGATATTTGAAATTTTGAACCTATTTTCCTTAAATTTCCTGATGATTTTTTTCCACATCTTGGCGAACACCATTATTTTGGACTTGTTATAATTCAATTGTAACTTACTACAGTCTAGGTATTAGACTATGCATGTCTGGGAGACGATTAAGACCTAGAGACGATTAAGTCTGGGATTAAGTCTGGGATTAAGACGATTAAATCTGGGAGAGAGTTACCGCATCATCAGCATAGAGCAGTAATGAGACTGGGTGGGACCCTAGCTTTGGGCTGTGTCCTTCCACTCTCCGTAAATGGGGAGCTAAATCATTTATAAACAGGGTGAACAGGGTCGTGGCTAAAATACAGCCTTGCTTGACTCCCCTATGAGTTGGGAACAGTTGAGTTAAATCACCTTTCCAGGATGATCTAACTTGGCAAAATGTATCGGCATATAAAATGCTTATAAGTAAAAGGAGTCTTTTATCTATACCCAATTTTTGCAACTTAGCCCACAGAATGCTCCTATCCACTGAATCGAATGCTCCCTTTAAATCCAGGAAGATAGCATAAAGTTTGGAGTTGGCCGTTTCCACCTGCTTATGTATGAGGTGTGATAATACCATGCAGTGTTTTGTTTATTAATCCATGAAACAAGTTTTGTTGTTGTTGTTAAGTTGTGTCCGACCCTTCGTGATCCCATGAACCATATCCCGCCAGGCCTTCCTGTCCTCCACTATCTTCCTGAGTTCGCTCATTTTCATGTTCGTTGCATCGGTGATGCTGTCTAACCATCCCATCCTTTGCCTTCTCCTTTTGCCTTCCATCTTTCCCAGCATCAGAGTCTTCTCCAGAGAGTCCTCTCTTCGCATTAGGTGACCAAAATATTTGAGTTTCAGCCTCAGTACCTGTCCTTCCAGGGAATAGTCAGGGTTGATTTCCTTTAGGATTGACTGATTTGATCTCCTAGCAGTCCAAGGGACTCTCAGGAGTCTTCTCCAGCACCACAGTTCGAAAGCATCTATTCTTCGGCGCTCAGTCTTCCTTATGGTCCAACTCTCGCAACCATACGTTGCTACTGGGAACACCATCGCCCTGACTATACAAACTTTTCTTGGCATGGTGAAATCTCTGCTTTTTATTATGCTATCTAAATTTGCCATAGCTTTCCTTTCAAGGAGTAAGCGTCTTTTAATTTCATGGCTGCTGTCTCCGTCTGCAGTGATCTTGGAACCCAAAAAAGTAAAATCTGCCCCTTCTATTTGCCAGGAATTGATGGGACTAGATGCCATGATCTTAGTTTTATTAATGTTGAGTTTCAAGCCAACTTTTGCATTCTCCTCTTTCACTCTCATCAAGAGGCTCTTTAGTTCTTCTTCACTTTACGGTGCACCCCCCCATAAGAAGCACAGCAGACCAGGGCGTGGGTTAATACTTTTATTAAATATAATAAGCTGCAGCAGGGGGGCTAAGAAGGGTGGGGGACTCCACCTCCCACCTGTGTGTGGGCACTGATCAGGGGAAATGGGTCACCCGTCTACCTCCCCATCTAAGGAGCATCACATCCTGGCTCAAAACCATCCTTGGTCATAAGACCCATGTAGTTTATCCTGGCCAACCCCCGAAGGGGTCGAGGCAGCTGGAGAGCGCGGACTCTCCAGCGCGGACATTGAGGCAGTTCCTGGCAAGCTGTTGGGGCGAGCTCCCGAAAATGCTCTTCCTGTTGAGCCAGACTCCATGTCAGTTATTGTTGCCTTGGGCACTTGGGCTGGGACCGGGAGGGAATCGAACCCATGGGTTTTGGGAGCCTTGGACACCACCCTATCTGGGGCAGGAGGCCCTTCAAGGGCTGCAAGCCTTCCAAGCCCATGCCCTGTTAGCAATTTTATTTATTTCTTGGAAACAGTCAAGTGGAATAAGTAGTGAAGTCCGGGGACAAGAGGCTAAAAGTAATCAAAACAAAAACCAACAAACAATAAAAAACCCTACATAAAATGCTCAAAGTGCCCCTGGTGCCTCTTAAAGTGATCCTGACTATCCCCACCAACTGTGAGGAATGGAGGATGCGCTTAATAATCCAAAATTGGGTCCTACCCGAACCTGGGTACAACAGAAAGGCAACACAGAGGAATAATAAACACTATTTCTCTGTCTAACACATTCCTGTGACCTGTGACACAAAATTATATCCTTATACAGGGATGACCTGATTAGAAACCAAATATTTATTCCATAAATGTTTGATAACGCCCTACCTTCAAGAAGCTCAGGGTGCTGAACAGTGTTCCTGTCTCATTTTATCCCTTCCCAAAAACTCTATTAGGTTAGCCTGAGAAATAATGACAGGTCCAGAGTCAACTGGGAAGCCACATGCCCAAGCAGGGGACAGAACTGGGATCCTCCTGATCCACCACAACACCATCGTGGCACAAACCCCCAAGCTGTTAAAGCAGATTACTAAGCCAGGGAGTCTCAATAGACAACTCAATCCCCATAACCACTGCACTTGGGAAAGAAAGGGGGGGAGATAGCAACAGGGGCTGACAAAAGTGACACTTACATACGTATTAGCCAATATAGACATAAACTAAAATATAGCTTTGAGCAAAATTATGGAATTTAACAAAGCATTACAGTATCCATAAAATCTAAACTCCCCCCCCCCTCAGCTTGCCTTATTAACTATCAAACTAAATAGTGTACCCAAACCGAGCCCCACACACCAGGTATATACCTAGTATATATAAACTAATTCCAACAAGCCATTCAATTTTATTATATGTTAGAATACACGGGGGGGGGGGATGATAGCTCCCAGGAGTGAACCACACTCACTAAAGGGGGGGGGGAGGCAAGAATCAAGCCCTCAGAAGGGACAGAGCCCCACAGAAGCAATAAGAATGCTCCAGAGACCCAACCCCCATAGCCCAGACCAGCCTCACATAAGATTTCAAAAAGCCTCAATATGGGCTAAGAGAGCCTTATTTCACTAAAATCACCTTCCTCCACAAATGAGGAAGAAATGTGTACTAGGTGAAGAGACAGACATGCAGCCCTGCCCCAAAACTTAAGCACCCTTTTAGGCATCTTCAAGCTATAGAAGGGCTGAGCAGAAAAACAGACCTGAATGGATAGGGCAAAAATATAACAAGGCACAAGATATCCACCAATAAGTGGGGGATGAGAGCAGAGGAAACCCCCCCCCCCTGAAATGCTAGCAACTAAACTGAGAGGAAATGGTCAACAAGCCTTCAAAAAGAACAATACCTCAGAAAATGCCAGCAACTGAAACCGAGAGAAAAATCCCCAAACAAGCCTGCCACTCGAAAAAATACCTCAGAAAATGCCTGGGAGAAGGTAGTCCATCGTCGTCATCGCACCCCTCGCCTCCCACGCTGCATCTGTCCCTCATCGCCTGAGGCAAGCCACTTCAGGCAAGCCTCGCGTTGCCTGAAGCTCTCCTCAGAGCGGAGATCCAGGCCTGATAGGAGGAGAACACATCCTCTCTGCTCGAAAACCGGGCGCAACTGAGGAGCTGTGGAAGCACCGCCTCAGGAAGCGCCCGCCCCTGGAACGCTGCCTGCCAATCAGGGCAGCGGATTTTGCCGCCCTGGCTGCAGCACTTCAGAGATGGGCACCGCAAACTCGACGCAGGGCGAGGAGCCCTGCATCCTCATTCTGCCATTTTCCATAGATTTCCCCCACTACTGATAACAGATTTATTGGTCTAAAGTTCGATGGTTCATTATAACCACCTTTTTTATAGATGGGAACCACTATAGAATATCTTTGAAATAATAAAAGGAAGTATTTTCCAAGTTCTGGTCGTTTTATTATGTTACCAAGAGAACAAGAGGTTGTCCTAACATTTCGCTCCTAAACCATGAGGAGCATTATCAAAGGTGCAGCCAAGTTCCTTAAAGTCATTCCACCATTTTTATAACTTTTGGTTATAAAAATGGTGGTATGACTTTAAGGAACCTGGCAAAGGCAGCAGTTAATCTTCCAACTGTTAACAACTTGTGCTAAGAAGAACTCGAGCAGACAGCAAGTTGCTGCACCTTTTGCTAATGCTCCTCATGGTTTAGGAGCGAAATGTTAGGACAACCCCTTGTTCTCTTGTTAACTTATAAAACGACCAGAACAACCTGGAAAATGCTTCCTTTTATTAACTCAAAGATATGTACCGGTCGCGAAAACCTCAGAACATACACTATAGTGTAGTACACCATTTAAGTAGTACTGAATTCCGGCCCCACGTTGTTTAATAACAGCACAGCAACAGAAAATAGAATTCAGGATGGATTTATTCCATGGAAGAAATGACCACAGTGGAATCAGTTTCCAAAGACTGAGGCCCCGAACACGAGGCATTCAAAGCTTTTATAGCAAACTAAACGTCATGCATAATCAACAATTTCTCCTCCTGTTTGCGGTGTTTTCTAGCCTATCACCTTCTCACCTCCATATATGCTTATCTATGAAATAGTGTCCAGTAATGTCCAGTTTCACAAAGCATGGCTTGTTCATGGTGAGTCTGCATAGGAGGGGTTGTACTTTCTGATTAGAGTTACATATGTACGTACATGATCAGCACGTGCAAGGACACTTGCTTCTACGTGATTGGTGCTGGAATGCAAGAATTGGAGTAATAGTTCTCACAGTTACAGGCCTCTACTTCAGAATCGGAGAGGAGCTTTACTTGTGATTAGGGTAGTGTTACCTAGTAGTATTGCAAAATCATAACCATAACCTAGGGTATCTCAATAGAATACTTCCAGGATTTGGGCATTTTCCCTGTTCTATCAATTTTTGTGAACAGGGGAGCCAATATCTGGGCCCACCATGTCGCATCTTGCTTTAGCATATCCGGGGGGGGGGGCCGCCCCTTTCCCAGGTTTTAACTGCATAACAAACTCCCTGATTTGTTCGCTGTCGGCGGGAGGCCACTCTAGGCCACTCAAAAAGGATATAGTTGAATTGGAAAAGGTGCAGAAAAGAGCGACCAGAATGATTCGTGGGCTGGAGCACCTCCCTTATGAGGAAAGGCTACAGCATCTGGGGCTTTTCAGCCTAGAAAAAAGGCGCCTGAGGGGGGACATGATTGAGACTTATAAAATTATGCATGGGATGGAGAGAGTGGATAGAGGGAAATTCTTCTCCCTCTCGCACAACACCAGAACCAGGGGACATGTACTAAAATTGAGTGGAGGGAGACTTAGAACAGACAAAAGAAAATATTTCTTTACCCAGCGTGTAATTCATCTGTGGAACTCCTTGCCACAGGATGTGGTGATGGCATCTGGCCTAGATGCCTTTAAAAGGGGTTTGGACAGATTCATGGAGGAAAAGACCATCACAGGTTACAAGCCATAAGCAACCTCCTGGTTTTTTTAGAAGTGGGTTTTCTCTGTGCCAGGTGCAAGGAAGTGGCGACTGGACACAGGTATCTTGTTGTCTCGTGTGCTCCCTGAGGCATCTGGTGGGGCCACTGTGTGACACAGGAAGCTGGACTAGATGGGCTTTTGGCCTGATCCAGCAGGGCTCTTCTTATGTTCTTATGTTCTTAAGATCTGGAGAGGAAAAATCCAACAGATTGCCACCCTCCTTATCTACCACATAAGAAGAGGTCTGAGTAGTATTGTACTCATCTATTTGGCGAGATCACCATTCGGTCATGAATCTCTGTCCTTGAAACATTTGAGGCAATTGCCCAAAATGGCTTATGGTTTTTATAGCGCACTGCGTGCAATAGAATTTCATTGATGATTGCTATATTTCTGTATTTTTTCTTTCGTGAGAAGCTGCATTTGCTTCTTAAGAAGAGGGTATTTGGTCAAAGATCCCTGGCTATACAACTTCAGAGAGACAACATGTGAATGAATGCCCCTCTCTTCATATTCACACACTTGCACTCTGGCATGACAGGAAGCCAATATCCAGAGTTGCCACCTTCATAACAGCAGAGAACCTGTGGCTGAACGACAGGCAGAGATTCAACAGGTCAAGCATTCCTTCATTGTTGTCATTTTTCAAGTTTTGACAGTATGCAAGAGGCTTTACTGAGTTTCATATGCGAAAAGGAAAGTGTAACATCCGGCAGGTGAGGTAAACATACAGAAGGGGGTGGAAGAAAGAAAATGCATCAATACACCTTAAGACTTTGGACAAAGATCATGACAGCTCTGCAGCCTGACTGATTTCTTGGCTGCTTGCCTGCTTCGGGAAGGCCAGGAACTGACTTGCCTGTCAGCCACCCTGATGGTGGGTTTCCTTCTTCCTCTTGTCCCAGATCAAACCTTGCAGTCTTCACTTCTCCTCTTGCAGCTCCTCCTCTTACAGGTGGGATTACCTATCTGGGATCCAAGACTTCATGCCAGAAGGAATTTCCTTTCCTTTGTAACCAGTTAAGAGAACTGATCAGTTTTCTTACAAGAGAACAAAACAGGTCCCTGCACTCGAGAACCGCACAGTCTAAAATCAATAGAGAGGGAGGGAGAGACAAGGGGAGAAGATTTGGGACTAATGATGAGATGCATTCTTGAGCCTGTTCTGGTGACAGCTAGAGAAGCAAACGGAGGCGCAGTTGCTGGAGCAGTTCAGGACCGGCATGATGATGATGACTAAAATCCAGAGCTGAGTCAGGAAAGTTCTGTGCTGGGCAGAGCTGCACCTTTTGCATTTCTGTCTGTCAAGCAGCTGTTAAAGGCACAGCAGCCCTGCTTTAAAGAGATGTGGGGCAAGCCTTAGCATTTTCTTCCGCAAAGGGTTAAGTAGACTGATTCTTGACTCCTAGAGAGGCCTTGGTGGGAAGGATGTCATCCGAGACAATCGCTTCCTGCGCGGCTCAGCCCTGGAAAATACGAGTTGTTTGGTGATCGGAGGAAGTGAGAGCAAAGGGGCGCTTTGTGGCTGGTTTCTGAGAGGGGATCTGGTGAGTGTCAGTGACCGACCAGCTGTGGGGTCATTGTATGTGGGGGGTGGAATTGCCAGAAAGGACTTTGAGAAATGCAGTTGCAGAAAGAAAGGCACTCAGTCCCCTCCCCCAGCAGCAGTGTGGTGCAGTAGCAGGGGGACGGGACGGGACGGGACGGGCCGTACTAGGTGCAAATTCTTGCGATCATTAATTTGTCTTGGGCAGGTGACATTAAAATATATCTGTGTCTGGACTGTACCACTTCAGACAGTAGGCAGAGCTCACGCTAATTGCATGATTCTCCATGCAAAAAAAAATAAAAAAAAATAAAATTTAAAATCCCTGCACATAGAAATCGAGCCTTTCAGAAATCTCACATGACCACTGAAGATTTTTACTGAAGAAAGGGTTACGGCTGTGGCAGACAAGCATTTGCTGGATACCTGTATTCAGTTAATGTGGAGGTTTAAAAAAAAGTTGTGGTTTTTTTAAAGCATCCCATGTTTGTGAGGATACAACAGGGAGCAGAGTATATTATTATTTGTTGAATTTCTATCCCGCCTCCCTCCCCAGTATACATTGCCAAGAGCTCCTGAGAAGGAAGGTGGAATATCATAATAATAATAATAAATAAATAAGTAAACAAACATGTTGTCCTTCAGATGTAGACGTATGGGTCCCTAGATTCTCTTTGGTTTTTGAGAATGGTCTCGTTTTACACAGGCAAGAGCCCGTCCCAGGAAGGACGTCAGTTTTGGGCTTTGCATTATCTTTCTGGATAGTAATGCTAATATTTTAAGCAAGCGCATTGTTTTTTTCCTTAAAGGGCTAACAGTTTTCCGTCAACTAATGAGGAAAATGGCTGCGGATACAGGAGGCGTTTCCGCCTTGAGTTTTCCGCTGCAAGGACAGAAAATGGAGGAGGAGCCCAATCCAATGTGCCCAGAGAACGGAGCAGGACCAGACCCTCACGCCAACCCTGCTGGGGGATGCTGGGAAAGGATTTCCCCACAACAAGGGGTCTGGGAAGCACGGGAGGGGGGGTCGCGGCAGCAGCAGCAGCAGCGTTGGGAGGCCCAGTGGCAGGAGTTCCTGACGTCGATGGAGTCTGCAGAAGAACGGAGAGACCCACAGGTGCTGGAGCCAGTCGGAGTCGCCAAGGTCCAGGCTGCTTGCAGGGAAGTGAAGGAAGAGACCCTGGGTGAGGAGTCCAGCAGCCCGGAGAGGTGGCGCCAGCGCTTCCGGCGGTTTGGCTACCAAGAGGCCAAGGAGCCCCGCCACGTTTGCGCCCAGCTCTGGGAACTCTGTCATCGGTGGCTGAAGCCCGAGAGACACAGCAAGGAGCAGATCCTGGAGCTGGTGACCCTGGAGCAGTTCCTGGCCCTCCTGCCCCCGGAAATGCAGGGCTGGGTCAGGGCAGGTGGGCCGGAGACCTGCAGCCAGGCGGTGGCCCTGGCGGAGGAGTTCCTGCGGAGGCAGCAAGAGGTGACGAGGCAGCAGGCGCGCGGGGGGGGTGGGAATTGGAGGTCGGCGGGTCCTGCGAGCAGAGAGTACGTTTTATTTATTTTAAAACATTTTTATCCTGCCTTTTTGCTCCCAATGGGGAGAACGAAGGTTTAAAAATGGGATGAGGAAAAAGTCTTTCAGAGAAAGCAGGGAGGAAGGGTGCCTATTGAATTTCTCGGGACTGGAAATTCCGCATCATGGCCACAACAGAACAAGCCCTCTCTCTGGTTCCCACCAAAACAAAACTCTGACGGTCGTGGGACACACCTCTTGGCCTCCTCAGATGGCCTTGGGATGGGCAATTGCATAACAGGGAGAGGTGGTCCTTCTGGTCCTTGGATCCTTTAGGGCTTTCAAGGTCATGACCAGCACCTTGCAATATATTCCAAAAAGAACTGGTAGCCAGAGCAGCTGGCATAGCACTGGCGTCGCCCGGTGGAATTGACTGGTGCCACCTAAATGCCAGCTGTAGCACCAGGGCAGCCCAAGGTCTTCTGATGCCTGGGGTGGCATGTCGAATGATGCCCTCTTTCTACCCAAGGATGTGCCAGCCTCTGACCGTCCTACTCCCCTAGTTGCCCCAAGAATGCGGCCCCCTCCCCAAGGAGGTGCACTCATCCCACCCCTGGCTGCGTTTGTGGCCGGAAACAGCAGCTGGGGTGATGATATTTTACATTTTGTCATCTGTGCTTTTTTGTGATCTTGTTTTTATTTTTGTATACTGTAAATCTTTGTATTGTATTTACAAACCTTTATGAATTAATTCTGAAAAGCCATGTAAGCACTAAATATAACTATAAGCTGAATAGTGTGTGTGTGTGTGTGTGTGTGTGTGTGTGTGTGTGTGTGTGTGTGTGTGTGTGTAAATACTAGTGTAGTCAGAAGCATTTCGGAGCAGAAACTCAACGTCAGGTTAAGGGAGGAGAGAGAGAGAGAGCGAGAGCGCGCCTGGACCTCTCGCAACCTGTCTCTTCCTTCATCCCTTTCCTGGATCAGCACCTTGAATTAAGTCCTCTTTGTTGCTCTGTTTCAGGTTCAGGAGCCTCTGAGGAAGGGGACCGTCACCTTCTCCAGAACAGAGGACGCACTTTCAGACCCCTGGCCAGGATCACGCTTGCCGGCTGTCAAACAGGAGGGTGATGATGGAGCCCCCCGTTCCTTGGGTAAGGGGTCTTCCCGTCCCATCACATCCCAAGGGTCTGAAGCCGTCTTCTGCCATAGAAACCTGCCCTTTCGTCTGCTGAAGCTCTGCTTCGCTGCCACCATTTTGGGCTGGATTTGGAAGGGGGGTTGGGGTGGAACCACATCCTCTTTTTTTACCACTGCCTGAGTTCACAGCAGCCGCAATGCTCCTTTTGATGGCTGCCATAATTTTCCACCCAGAAGCCCCCTCTGCGTGATGCCGCATCATGAGGTCGTGTCACAAAGACCGGCCTTCTGTGGGGGAAATGGAGGGTGCCGGCTGGTGACCACCTTGAAGATGTAAAAAGCCACCATTAGATGTAATGCTTCAATTCGGCCGGATATCAATTTCAAAATATTAAATAGATAGAGCGCTCTGCAAGAGGGATGGCCCACGTTTCTGTTCTTGAGGACTGCGTGGCTCCCTAGACGGGCGTCCAAAAGGCCCTTTTGCTTCACAGTCTCTCCTGATCCTTCTGTTTCCAGCAGCAGCCATGTCCCTGTGTTCTGGGTTCGAGTGTCTCCGCGTCATACTACAGGGGCCAGACAGGATCGGGATGCTGCTGGTGTAGCGTCCTCCTGGAGGCCCATCAGTCTCGCTACCTGAGCTGACCAAGGGGATCTCGGCGGTGGCATTGGAGTCTCCATGCAATTTGGTGCTGGAGGACTTTGGCTGTGCGGCAAAAACCACCCAAAGTGGTGTTTTTCTGCCTCTTTTAGGGGCAGGTGCACTCCGTCTCAGAGTCCGTCCTGGACTCCTACTCATTCCGTTCGCGGCTGGGTCTGGAATGACTAGAACACTTCGGCAGCTCTGCCCTGCACCTTCTTGTCTCATTTTCCTCTTCCCGCAAGCGCATCTTTATATCCACGCATGTGCGAAGTACATAACAGTGTGCAATGCGCATGCGGGATGAGGAAGTCGAGACAAGAAGGTGTGGGGCAGAGCTGCCGAAGTGTTCTAGTCATTCCGGGCCCGGCCGCGGCGGCAAAGGGAGTGAGCACCCTTCCCAGTAGGAGTACATTAGGTAGGACCAGATTCTCAGATTCTCACCAGATACCAGCCTTCCCCATTCCCACCCCCCAAGGGGAGTGGGCCTCACCCATGATGTTAGGGTGGGTGGGCAGGCAGGCCGCCATGTTAGGGTGGGTGGGCAGGCAGGCCGCCATTAGGTTTCATATAAGATCAAAGATGAACAAAGAGTGAGAGAGTGCCCTCCCCAACTATCGGCACTTAAATACATTTTAGGATGTCCAATTGACTGACAAGTCAGTGACCCAATGGAAGACGGATCCGTTTCAGCTTTCCTCCAGGAGGTGACATCACTGTAACTCACCCCTCCCACTTAGGGAGTCAAACCACAGGTGTTTTCACTAACAAGTTGAACTCGAAAGCTATCACGTTCTCACAAGATAAGTGTTCCCATCATGCACCACAGCACGGCCAGTGCTGGGAGCACAAAGACAAGCCTTGGGGAATTTGGCTGTTTTCCAATCACCATGAGAGAAGCAAAATCTCCTCTTCTTCCTGTTTAAGATGGATTCCACACAGAGACAAACCGAGATTTGCTCTTCGCTTTTACACTCTTGCCATGCAGAATTCAATTTACTTTACAATGCACTTTAAAAGACTAGGACAAGACAGATAGAAGACAAAACCCAAAGTAACATAAAAGCTGACAGTGGTTGGCTGTTACTGAACCCTATCTTTGTATCTCTCTATCTTTGTATTCTCTATAAATCTATCTCTATAAGTCCTGTTATAAATTTTTGGATTCATTTCAGTTTACCACATAATTTTATCAATGTAAACTGTAGAAAAATGGACTTGAGGGGTTTAATTCCTGGTCACTGCCAACAAGAAATTTTAATTTTTGTATGATACCATTGAGATATTGAAATTTTGACTGACTACAAGACATATACCTTTAAGTGTGACTTTTTTGAAAATTTTAAAAAAGTTCAATTTTCCAAAATTTCAAAATTAATATTATTTGAATATGTTTGAATTTCCTGAAAATTTACAATTGTGTCACATGAAAGCCCTATTCATAAGCTTTAAAACGACACCTGTCCCATGTCTGTAGCTTTCATCGTTATCCTGTAACTGGCGTTTGAAGGTATGGTGACAAGTGAATTTTGGCCTTTTTTGGCAATTTTGAACATTCAATATCTCAAAAATGGATGGACAAAAAAAATCTGAAAAAAATAATTTTTAAACATCTCTTCATTGGTTGATTTCACATGGAATGACCCATTAGTGTCATGCAGAGCATCCTATTTAACTGGCTGGCCGCCGGATCCTATCCCCGTTCCAGGCCGATCCTTAGGTCTACTCGGGGGAAGGGGACAATTGTCCCCTTCCCCCGGGTGTAGCATCCAATGGGCCTCCTCGAATTTCTGCCAGCTATTTAGCTGGCGGAAGTCAGAGGAGGCCGTGTAATGGCGGATCCGGCCCGGGAAGGGGATGGTGGCCGCCATCCCCACCCCACACCCCCAGGCCGGTTCAGCCTACAACCGGCCTTCCTTGCCGCCCGTTCCACCCCCGCCGGTGCACACCTTACCTGTATCTGGCAGCCGCAGAGATGATCCGGCGGCGAAAGGCTGCCAGCTCGTGCCGGCAGCCCTTACTCTAGATTTGTCATAAACATGCTTTACCGTTTATGAGCGCTTGCCATTTTAAGGTTAGATGGGATTGCGCTCTGAGAGAAATAACTTCCATTCAAAGATTTTAGCTTTATTAAGAAAGGACAAAGGTAGAAATATTGCATACAGAGGAAAACTAGAAAAATTGTACTTTGCCTTAAAAATAGTTGTTACCAAAATTGCCCTCGTAATTAGGGGAATAGCTTAAATATGGCAATTTGGTATTAGACAGGGACCTTTAGACCAGCTATACCAGAGTCGGGCTTCCAGAGTTCAGTTAAATAATATAGAAGACACATGTGGTTACTTTCCAATATTTACTAAATAATTCAGGCAGATTCATACAAAAATACAATCATACACATCATACAGTTCTAGGAATTCAGCTGGAAAAGACAGAGACATTCGCGTTAGCAGGATTCCCTTTGAAGCGTTGGGGGTAATAGTCACCTTTTCCTGGAGAGGAGTTGTCCTTTGGCTGCAGCAATATTTAAGCTTAACGTCGTCCCGGAAATGACCGGGATTTTCACGGTAACGAGGATCATCCCGGTAATCCCGGCTGCCCTCCCCAGCATCCCGGCGACTTTCCAGCACTTCAAACGGCTGTAAAAAGCAAAAAACCAACACCCTGATTCACAGCTACTTCTGGTTTCGCGTTGTAACCAGAGGTCGCTGTGAATTGGTTTTTCTTTAACTCTTTAGCCGTAGGACGTGACTGGGGGGGGGGGGCGGAGACAGCCCACCTCTTCCCTCTTGTGAGTTCCAGGGTGTGGAAACTTTTTGTGTGTTATCTGTCTATTATCGGCTGCAGGAGCCATTGTGAAACCAGCTAGCCCGCTCAGCAGGAGCCTAATTAGAGCTGTTGACGGCTACGCTGGCTTCTTCTGAATTTTTTTACAAGAAAGCATGTCAGAGTCCGGGGAAGGCTCTTTTGAGCAGAACGATATTTTGCCTCAGCAAGAGCCTGAAATAACGGCTCCTTTTACTCCTGGGGTTCAAGCTCAGTTCAAGCTGAGCGGAGACAGCCTCGCGCGTTTGCGTGTAGCTGGGAGCACTCGGAAAGCGAGGGCTAATTCGCGCTGGTTGTGGAGACGAAAAGGCTGAGCGGGGGCTGTGCTGAGTGGCAGCGAACTCAGTGACACCCTGGATGTCCAGCTGGCATTTTCAGCCGGCTCAACATTATTAAATAAATACTGTATTTTACCTTTTTTCCCGTACCTCTGAGCACATGCAGAGTGCCGCTGCTGTTTTCGTCCCTGCCAGCTGGCTGCGTTGTGGCAGCCAGCATTGGCTGTCACAATGCACCTGGTTGGCCAATACGAAAACAGCAGCAGCACTCTGCACATGTTCAGAGGCATGGGGAAAAAGGTAAAATACTGTATTTTATGGTGGACACGCCCACTTCTGGTGGACACGCCCACTTCCGGCGGAAGTGACATCACAGTTTTTGACCTGCCTCCCCGTGATGTCACTTCCGCCCCCCTCGGGGTCCCAGAAAAGTTGGTAAGGCTAGCAATATTGGAAGAGAGAGAGAGAGAGAGGTAGTGGTAGTGGTGGTTTTGGGCTCCAACCAGCAGAGCATAAGAAGAGGAGGGAGATACA
The DNA here is from genome assembly GCA_026170595.1 of Plestiodon gilberti rubricaudatus. Lineage (NCBI taxonomy): Eukaryota > Metazoa > Chordata > Lepidosauria > Squamata > Scincidae > Plestiodon > Plestiodon gilberti. The sequence continues at coordinate 261,882,250 of JANXHW010000002.1, read as the reverse complement.
AAATGGCTGTGAGGCTCTGCACAGCAAGGTTCAGAAACCTACAGAGTGGCTGACTGAGGAACAAGGCAGCAAGGGGGTGGGGTGGGGGTTGAGAGAAAGAGAGATGAAGCACAGAGCTCACCAGAATTCAGAATGCAAGAGAAGCTAGCAGGCTGCTGCCTTTACCTTTTATAGGGCAAAACATATCCTGGGGGCACTAAGAGCACATGGGGTAAGAAAAGGAGGAGGATACCTTAGGCACATGGGAAAATGGGAGGAGGGGGAAATGGGAGGAATGTGCCTTGAATGGGCCTCCGGTACACCTCAGGGTAAAAACTATAGATAAACAATGGGGCAGAGGAGAAGGTGATCAGAGGCGTCGCTCCGGTAGGGGCGGGGCTGTAAGTATCGCTGCGGTTACAGTCGCTTTACCGAGCGAGGAGGAGGCAGCCCCGCCCCCTCACTGTCCGAGCCATTCGCCTATGGAGAAAGCGATACCGAGCGAGGAGGAGGCAGCCCCGCCCCCTCACTGTCCGAGCCATTCGCCTACGGTCTCTTGCCTGCTGCTTTCTCCGTAGGCGAATGGCTCGGACAGTGAGGGGGCGGGGCTGCCTCCTCCTCGCTCGGTAAAGCGACTGTAACCGCAGCGATACTTACAGCCCCGCCCCTACCGGAGCGACGCCTCTGAAGGTGATCGGTTTTGATTGCCCAGCCATTACAGGGATGGCCTGAGACAAAGCAGGCTCCCAAAAGTCTGGTTGGGCCATTTCAGGTGGTCTCCTGTCTTCGGAACATATTTAGCATAACAGTGGGGGGGGAATGCAGAGTAGAGTCAGTGAGAACTTCTTGGACACATGGTGAAAATGGAGGCTGTTGCTCAGGTTTTTCAGCTTGGACACATGGCAGGAATGGTGGCAGGCAGCTGGTCAGGTTTTTCCCTCATGGCTTCTTGGGGAGACCTTTCTTCAGCATAACTCATGGCAGGAACACAAGCGGCAGGACCCTCGCATTGTGTCATAATACAGTCCAGTCTGGCACATGTTCATCCAAAGTCACAGCTCACAGGTCATCTCCAAAAAGCCTCATGGCAGCAAACTGTTTTAAAAAGTTATTTCGTAACATAGTGTGATATGTTCCTGGCTCTTATGGTGGTTGCATGTGGTGGAGAGTGTATTTAGGTGCATGCGAAGGAAGTAAGGGGGGGGGTAAATGAGGAAAAGGGGGGCTTTACTTGTAACATCACCACCACAAGGGCAATACAATACAACAGGTTGAGAGGCTGAGCTCAGTGCTATCTACATGTCATTTATATAGCCTTACCAGATTCCCCGGCACTTGGCCGGGACTGGGGGCGTGGCCGGGGGCGTGGCTGAGGGCGGGGACTTCCTCCCTCAAGGCTGGGAGCTCTCCGGAACGGCCCGAGTTCACTCGGGCTGCTCCGGAGAGCTCCCAGCGTCGCTAGGCATGCGTGCGAGGCTGGTATGTCTCGGAAGACGTCCGAAGTGAACTCACATCTTCCGAGTGCTTCCAGCCTCGCGCACGCGCGCGAGACTAGGAAGATTAGGACAGAGACGTGCTACAGCAGGCAGCACAGTCTCAGAAGAGCTCCGGCCTGCCGCGATGCAGCCGGTGGGCCGGGGCCGGTATTAAAACATAGTTTGGGTCATTTCCGGGAAGATGGTAAGCCTACATTTATACATGACCGAAATCCCACGCCTTCTCCACAGAAACGTTGTCCGGTGGGCTAGCAAAGCTGCCTCCATCCCAGGACCAGTCAGGTTGCAACAGGCCACGCAGCCACGGTTGTGCGAATTCTCCCCAGCAGCTGACAGTCGGTCACTCAACAGGGCTGAGATCCTGTGCGTGCTTTCCTGGGAGTCAGTGCCACTGTATTCATTGGGTTTACTTCTGAGTAGAGTGCACTTTAGAAGTCCCACTCCTCTGTTGCATTGCTAATCCAGATTCTCTCTCTGTTCCAGGAAGCAGTAGACAAGACAGTAAGGATCAGAGGGAGCCACGTGGGCTGTCCCCGGAAATGACAACGCTTGACACAGAGGAAGTGAGTTTCAGGGACCAAGACAGATCAGGGAAACAGGAGCGAAGCCCAGCGCCTGCTGGGAGGACGAAATCTGTTCTTTGTCAGGATTATGACCGATATGAAATCCCTTATGAACTGGAACAACCCAAAGGGAAGAAAAAGAAGAAATGTCCTTTAGCCAGGAAAACAATCTGTTATAAATCCAACATTAATAAACGTAGCAAACTCCACACAGGGAAGAAATCATTTCAGTGCTCTGAGTGGAGAAGGAGCTTCAGTACAAGCACACATCTTCCTTTACATAAAAAAATCCACAGAAGAGAGAAAGCAGTTATATTAAAGGAGGAGGGAAACCAGAGAGACAAATGGAGAAATGAACCTGATGCTAAACAGGGTGTGGAATTCGATGTCATCCCACTCAATCCAGAACAGGGAATTAAAAAGAGGGAGGGGGAAAGTACTCAATGTGCAAAGACCTTCAACGGTAAATCCAAACATAGAACACATCAAAGAATCCACACAGGGGAGAAACCATATCAGTGCTTGGAGTGTGGAAAGAGCTTCAGTTGGAGCTCGAACCTGACTGTGCATCGAAGAACCCACACAGGGGAGAAACCATATCAATGCTTGGAGTGTGGAAAGAGCTTCACTGAGAGCGGTACCTTGAATAAACATCAAAGAACCCACACAGGAGAGAAGCCATATCAGTGCTTGGAGTGCGGAAAGAGCTTCAGTCGAAGCTCACAGCTGGCTGTGCATCAAAGAACCCACACAGGGGAAAAACCATATCAATGCTTTGAGTGTGGAAAGAGCTTCAGTAATGGCTCAAGCCAAACTTTGCATCAAAGAACCCACACAGGGGAGAAACCATATCAATGCTTGGAGTGTGGAAAGAGCTTCAGTGACAGTGGAAACCTGACTCAGCATCGAAGATCCCACAAAGGGGAGAAACCATATCAATGTTTGGAGTGTGGAAAGAGTTTCAGTCAGAGCTCAAACCTGACTATGCATCAAAGAACTCACACAGGGGAGAAACCATACAAATGCTTGGAGTGTGGAAAGAGCTTCAGTCGGAGCCATCACCTGACTTTGCATCAAAGAACCCACACAGGAGAGAAACCATATACATGTTTGGTGTGTGGAAAGAGCTTCTGCGTGAGCTCACACCTGACTTTGCATCGAAGAACCCACACAGGAGAGAAACCATATAAATGCTTGGAGTGTGGAAAGAGCTTCAGTCAGAGCTCAAGCTTGACTTTGCATCAAAGAACCCACACAGGGGAGAAACCATATAAATGCTTGGAGTGTGGAAAGAGCTTCAGTGACAGCTCAAAACTGACTTCGCATCAAAGAACCCACACAGGGGAGAAACCATATAAATGCTTGGAGTGTGGAAAGAGCTTCAGCGTGAGCTCAAGACTGACTTTGCATCAAACAACCCACACAGGGGAAAAACCATACAAATGCCTTGAGTGTGGAAAGAGCTTCAGTCGGAGCCATCACCTGACTTTGCATCGAAGAACCCACACAGAGGAGAAACCATATCAATGCTTGGATTGTGGAAAGAGCTTCAATCGGAGCTCAAGCCTGACGGTACATCAAAGAACCCACACAGGGGAGAAAAGATATCAATGCTTGGAGTGTGGAAAGAGCTTCAGTGAGAGCTCAAGCCTGACTGTGCATCAAACAATCCACACAGGGGAAAAACCATACAAATGCCTTGAGTGTGGAAAGAGCTTCAGTCAGAGAGCACACCTGACTGTGCATCAAAGAACCCACACAGGAGAGAAACCATATCAATGCTTGGAGTGTGGAAAGAGCTTCAGTAGAAACAGTAGCCTGACTTTGCATCAAAGAACACACACAGGGGAGAAACCATATCAATGCTGGGAGTGTGGAAAGAGCTTCAGCGACAGTGGAACCTTGAAGAAGCATCACAGAACCCATACAGGGGACAAACCATATAAATGCCTGGAGTGCGGAAAGAGCTTCAGTATGAGCTCAAACCTGACAGTGCATCAAAGGTCCCACACAGGGGAGAAACCGTATCAGTGTTTGGAGTGTGGAAAGAGCTTTAGTCAGAGCACATACCTGGTTTTGCATCAAAGAACCCACACAGGAGAGAAACCATATAAATGCTTGGAGTGTGGAAAGAGCTTCAGTCAGAGCACAAGTCTGACTATGCATCAAAGAACCCACACAGGGGATAAACCCTATCAATGCTTGGAGTGTGGAAAGAGCTTCAGTGTGAGCTCACACCTGACTGTGCATCGAAGAACCCACACAGGGGAGAAACCATACAAATGCTTGGAGTGTGGAAAGAGCTTCAGTCGGAGCCATCACCTGACTTTGCATCAAAGAACCCACACGGGAAAAATCGTATCAATGCTTGGAGTGTGGAAAGAGCTCCAGTGTGAGCTCCAGCCTTACTGTGCATCAAAGAACCCACACAGGGGAGAAACCATGTAAGCCGTTTACCATGTATCAGTTGGAGCTCAGATCTGATGGCATATCAAACAATCCATAGACTGGGGCAACCACATAATTGTTTGAATTGTGTAAATGTTTCACTCATTGCTTACAGTACACCAACAAATTCACACAGATGAGGAACCATATTAATGTTTAGGTTTTGGGAAAGCTTCTTCAGCGAGGATGGTAATGGACTAAAAAGATGAAAGGGAATAAGTATAAGAAGGCTGACATCTAGTGGAGATAAAGCAGAAGTGTATGGGGAATATACAGATACAGTCAGTTCTCATTATCCGCTAGGGTTCGGTTCCTGGAAAACCTAGTGGATACCGAATTAGCAGATACCGAATCATTGAGCCTATGGGAACCCTGCTAACTGGGCGTGAGGCTCTCTTTCATTTAGTGCTCCTCTTATATTTAGCAGGGGGAGAGTAACTGCCCCCCTTTCACCCAAGCGCAGTGTCTTTTCTTGTGGCTGTTTGCTGATGTTCTTCTGCATCTTTTTTAGATTGTGAGCCCTTTTGGGACAGATAGCCGTTTAATCATGTGATTTTGTCTGTAAACAGCTTTGTGAACATTTTGTTGAAAAGTGGTTAATTATTATTATTATTATTATTATTATTAATATGTGAAAAATTGGGTTAGGTTCTATGTATTACCAAAAATGTATTACCAAAAAATGATGTTCCTATTTCAACCCTGGGGGGGTGGGGGAAACAGCATCTCTGTGCCTGTGAAGAGTAAAATCGTTCCTACGTTCAATGGTGGGGCGCGCGCACAGCTTTGGCCAGCTCCAGCAGCCCCGCTCCCAACAGTCCTGGATGGAGCTGCAAAGGTGCACGTTGGAGACGAGCTCAGCAGAAGCTGGCGACAGCAGCGGGTAATTCCATGGGGGGAGGGAGGGGAAAGGTTTGACAAGAAAGAAAGCGTCAGAGACTCCTGAAAGCCAACCCAATAATCCTCCAAAACCTATTTCTTCAGCCAAAAGTCCCACAGCGGTCAGTCAGCCTTGCTTCGCACCCAGTAAGCATGCTTTGAATTGCAGCATAAGAATGTTTAATAGAAATGCATAAGTACCCATTGCTACTCATCATGAATCACGTGGTTGGAGCTGCTTTTCTGAGCTCTCCAAGCTGTTCTCAGAGGACCTTCTGGTTTTACACGCGGCATTTCAAGCCATTCTCAGCAGGAGACTTTTACAAGTTTGTGGCGGGGGGGGGAGAGGAGGAGAGGTTATCTGCATCCCGTCGGACCAAAGGTAAACGGATCTTCAACGCGGAGGAAGAGGAGGGAGAGTTGCCGCTTCCTGCTGCCCTGCTTGGCTTGGGGAAAGGGAGAGGTTATGTCATGTGCGCTGCCTACACTGAGAGAGGAGACAGAGAGAGATGCGCAGAAAACTATCTCTGATTTCTACGTAAGGCTACGTGATTTCTATGTGGGGGCATAATAATAGCTGTGGAAAATATGCTCTGGTGCGGTGGCGATGATGTCTGCTCACGTAGGAGGGATGGACGGCGGCCGCTCCTGCAGTTACTGCGGAAGGAGGCGCTTCTCCTCCGCAGCCCGATCTCCGCCTCGGCTCCCTGCCGGCGTGTCTGTTTTTGCAAACTTCTTCGGGCACGTCCCGAAGATCCTGGCGCTGCAGCAGCAGCGTCCGAGTGCACAGCCCTGTTCTTCTCCTGCTGCTCCTCACAGAGCTGGAAGAAAGCAGCCGACCGTCTCACTGCACCTCCAGCCCAAGCGGCCAGTTCTTCGCTGCCAGTTATTTCTTTGCAACGTCCAGTCAGCGGTGAGCCAACACTACAGCTGGCTGTGGTCTGTCAGTCCCGGCAAATGTTTCGGTGCCTTTTGATAGTGCAGCTGCAACTCTGCAGCTTGGATTTCTACCCCTATTTCCTTCAAGGCTGTAGCTGGGGGGGGGGGCAAGGGGGGGGGCTCTGCCCACCCTGAGTCAGCATTCAACCCGACTGCTGACATGACCCTGTGAGGATGCCCGGGTGGGCTGGGGGTTGGAGACAACAAGGGATTCTCCCATAGTAGCTTCAGGGATGCAGGAATGGAATAGGCCCTCCAAGAAAACAAAGTCTGGATCACCTGGCTTAGAAACAGACCCTGTACCTGCCAGACAAGAAAAGTAATGAATGAAACAAATGACAGTGGCGAAAAAAAACAAACCCAAAGCCACTAACATCGGGCCCCTTTTCTATGTGATAACAAGGCTAAACAGTTGTTGGAATTCCCTTGGGGGGGTAGCTATTAGTCGCTCCGTTCCCCTCTCCTTTACTCTGTCTTACTCCCCACCCACGTGGCAGACTTGCTTAGCTTTACTTGGCTAGAGAAAACACACTAGGCATAGTTGATTGAAGTTGCAAAAAGAAGTTTACTTACAGTTTTCATTCATATCTACAACGTCTGATTCACAACAGAGGATACACTAAACTTGAAAGGACAGAACCCTCCTAAAGCTAGGGCTCTCTGCATGGAGGCATGCTGGAAAGATGGCGCTGGGCTGCAGGAGGGCAGCTTGCCACGTCTTCCCTGGTCAGTGGTCAGATGCAGAAGAGAGTGAGAGAAAGGTGAAGAAGAAGGAAACTGGGTTTGGGGCCACGCCCCTTCCTTAAGACAATGAGGGGTCAAAGACAAGAGGGTCTACCTAGGTACTTAGGTGATCAACCAACACACACACACCCTCCAGTGTCCAGCATACGGAAGTTGCCCAATTTCCCAACAACAGTCACAAAAACTGTACTTCTCAAAAGATCTGTCTTTGAACTTTGACTTACGAACTGCTCCCTCCTTGGACACTTTCCGGCGAGGCCTAAAAACCCTCTTGTTCAAAGAAGCCTTCTGAGCCTTTGCCTTTTTTAATAGCTTGCTGGTACGGGTGGGTTGCTGCTGTTTTTATGATCTTGTTTTAAATTTTTAGATGTTTTTATTTTTTGCTGTTTAAAATGTAAAATTGTAATTTATGTGTATTTGTATTTGTATTTTTGTAAGCCGCCTTGGGTCCCGTGGGGAGAAAGGCGGGATAGAAATATGGTAAATAAAAATAAATAAAATAAACTGTTAACACTAAAATCTCAGCTACATGGGGGGGGGGGGATTTCCCAGTGGGATGAAACCACACCTGGAGGCCCTAGTAATGGGTCAATGAATGGCTTCTGTTTGGGAGCTGGGGAGATCCTTTTCTGGTGGGAGAAAGGAGGGACCCAGGTCTGTGATGCTTCTTGGCTTTCAGGGATTTTTTTTTTTTAAATCTGTTTGGGAGCTGGGGAGACACAATGAAAGACTTTTAATAAAAGTCTACCTGCCTCACAGTGATGTGTTTTACCTTAGCAAGGATGCAAGCCTGTGTAATACATACTGGTGTGCAAAATGAAAGGATAAGTTGCATGTTATTTCCATGTAGACAAATACATTTTACATTGCATACGGAGATTGAGCATTTATTCTATGCAAAACCTTGTTACATGGCTTTACATGAGATGATGAATGCATCTTTCAAAATAACCCAAATAAATCAATCAATAAAATTTCCGGCCGGCTGCAAAGCAGATGGCAAAAAAATAAAAATAAATGCCCGCTGCTTTGCGGCAGGAAAAAAAACCATTGCCCACCCTGAAAAAATAGTCACCCACCCACCTCTACAATCCTGGCTACGGGCCTGATTTCCTTATTCCCTTCTTTTCCGCTACCCCCCCCCCCCCAAGAATCCCATGTGCAGCCTCAACGTGGCTTGGAGGTGGCATCGCCTGCTGCAGGAGGGAGGGGACGGCCACTCTCCCCTGCAGCACTCTCCCCTGCAGCAGCTGGCTAATGCACAGGGTGCCCTGTGGCGGATGGCTCAGGCACATCGCTCACCTGTCACCTGCTCTGCGTCCGCCACATGACTGGCGCAATCCACATGCCTGCAGTCGGCCCCTTTGCGACCGGGCTGCGACAGACACTGTGGCAGCTGCCATGGATGGACACGGACGCATGCAGACACAGGCCTGCACATGCCCGAGCCAGATGCCTAGCCTCCAGAGCCTGCCTGCCAGGGAGGTAAGTTTTGCCTGGATCCTGGGGTGGTGTTGGCCCACCGCCCACATAAGCTTCAGCCTGCCTAACTCTGACATAACTCAGGCATAACTTACGCCAAACGTAGGCCACACTTATGCCTGACTTGCGGGGGAGTTGGGTTGGAATGAGCCCTATGTCAGCTGAAGTCGGAGCAGGGTGAGTTCTGCATGGAAAGGGGGGGGGCAGAAAGCTCAGACACAATGGGGCTCTTCCAAGCGGGGAGCCTGAGCTTTCTATTCTCCCCACTCTTTTCTGTACGTGTACACACACACACACACACACACACACACACACACACACACACACACACATGAGGCAGAAGCCCTGGCAGGGAAGGGACTCAGGGCCAGACCAGTGGCGTACCGAGGGTCTGGTGCACCTGGACCCCAAGAAGGACATATTACCCCTGACAATACCGCCAGATGTGCTGGCACTCCAGAGCTGGAGAGGAGAAACGCAAAGAAACTTCCTCTGAGCAGCTCTTGAGTGGGTGCTTGAGAATCCACTTTATTTCTCGGGGCACAATCACCATTTGGGAATAACTGCTCAAATCATTCCCCACTTCCCTCCAGCTTTGGGACGTCTCTCGATGTGCCCCTTGTCCACCCGGCCTGTTTCTTTCCTCCCACCCCCTCACCTTCCAGGTGGGAACTTCCGCTATCTCTACTCCCTTGTCGCTCCCCTCCGGAGCCCTCCTCTTAAAAATAAATAAATGAGATCCTGCAGTGCCTCACCGCCATCTGCTGGCATGCATTATTATTGCACCTTGAAAAATGGCTTTTTTCTCATTGCCTTTTTTAACCCTTTGGTTTTCATTTGGTTAGGCTTTTAATTAACTGTGTATATTTTAACCCTGAGACTGCCTGGTCTCTGGTATGGGAAGTGCTGTGGATTGTCACATCCCTTCGTTCTGCAGGCGCTACTGTGAGCGTGATTTTGATGGGATATGATTTTGATACTTTGAGATTCATTATTTTCCTAGGAGGGGCTCTTCTGCCCAGGGAACTCCTCTGGCCACCCTGATATCCTGGGCTGCTGGCAGTGGATGCAACATTCTACCAAGACTTTTCCCCATCCAGCTGGGGGAGAGGGGAGCAGGAAGGAAGGAAGTGTACTAACCAATAGGAACCACTGCCCTGAGCCAGTCTGCAGATGCTGAGAGCCCCCTTCCTATACCGTCTCATCTAATTCACCTTTCCGTATCTCACAGTGGCCACCAGATGCCTCTGGGAGCACACAAGATATACACAAGATACCTGTACCCTGTTGCCAGGAGCGTTATTAGAGGGAGGCGGTACGATAAGGAGTGCACAGTTCTAGTCCGCGATACATGGTGGATCAGCCCACTCACCTTCAGAGCCATTCCGAGTGGCGAAGGCAACGCGCTGGGAGTCTCCCCCCTCTAGCGACGCCCCCTCTAGCAATTAGAGTACTGCCCCTTCTAGCAAAGCTACTGCCTGTCCCCACCTGGCCTTCAGAGTTAGGCTACCTCTAAAATACGGAGGTTGCATTTTGTCCTCATGACATGTAACCTGCAATGGACGTTTCCTCCAGGAACCCATCCAATCCCCTCCTAAGATATCCAGGCCAGGTGCCATCGCAAATTGAGACGTCCTCATGACCTGCTTGTGAGTCAACCACAAGTGTAGCGAGGAACGTACAGGAGATGGCTGCACAGAGGGATTCCACTTCTTGTCCCGATCTTCCACTTCTTGTCCCGATCTTCCACAAACCAGACCTTGTTCTGAGCCAGTTTAGCATCCTGTTCAGCCCCGCTCTGAATTAGGGCCATGAGGGGAGGGGCCTGAATTAACCCTGGAGAGCCGCTGCTCCTTGGCGTAGACAGAAGCGGTCCAGGGGGGGACCACAGGTCTGGCGACCGATTTAAGGCATCAGCAGCAGCTCCATCGACTCACCTGGCAGGCAAGGACCAGCAGGACCGTCGCTCAGTGGAGGAGCTCCTGCTTTGCCTGCGAAGCCCTTGGCAGCGGGTCCAGGTAGGCCTGGGAAAGATCTCTGTGCAAAGCCTGGAGAGCTGCTGCCGGTCAGGGTTGACACCCATGTGCCATAAGGCAGCGCACATCTGTGCATGCACACGCACCTATGCTCCTATTTGCCTTACGGAACATTGCTTTCTCTAGCTCAGTGTAGTCAACATTTATTATCATATAATCGTAGAATCAGAGCTGGAAGGGACCCACAAGCTCATCTAGTCCAGCCCCCTGCTTGTAGCAGGAAATCCTCGTACAGGATCCCCAACAGGTGCTTCTCGAGCCTCTGCTGGAAGAGAGCCAGTGAGGGAGAATCGCCCCTCCCTCCGCAATCTTTTCCCTGCCAAATTGCCCTCCCCAGCAATAATTCCTTCCTGATATCCAACCAGAATCTCCTCTCTTGCAGTTTGAACCCGTTTGATCTAGTTCTACTCTCAGAGGCAGTGGAGAACAAATGTGCTCCAGTTTGCCTGAATCGTTCCTAACATGAGGTGCCCAGAATTGGACACAGTACTCCAGATGAGGTCTGACCACCGTGGAGTAGAGCAGAGCCACCACTTCTTGTGACTTGGAAGCTGCAGTTCCACTAATGCAGGCTAGCATTGTGTTCGCCTTCTTTGCAGCCACATCACACTGCTGACTCCTGTTCACCTTGTGATCCACTGCAGCGCCAGATCCCGCCCACCTGTTCTGCTGTCAAACCAGGTTCTGTACCTGCATCTTTGGTTCTTTTTGCCCAAGGGCAGAAGGTTGCATTTGTCCCTGTTGAACTTCACCTTCTTCATCTCAGCCCAGCATTGCCATTCTGTCAGGATCTTCCTGAAGGCTTCTACTGTCCTCCATAATAGTGTTTGCTACTCCTCCCAAATCTCTCTCTCTCTCTCTCTCTCTCTCTCTCTCTCTCTCTCTCTCTCTCTCTCTCTCTCTCTCTCAGTGGCCCAAAAAACCTGCGATGGAATGAGGTGACAGAGCAACTCTGCCTCCTTTGGGAGATACAGATGGAGATGGGGACCATCACTGAAATCTCCCGTCTGCTGCAGCTGAGGATCGCTGCTGCCTGCCCGAGCCCTGCCCGCCCCCGCTGCCCATCGTCAGAGACCCACCCACTTTCTGCGCGCCCTCGGCTCTGCCCTAACCGCCTCCCGCGGAAAATGCAGGCGCCCCGCAGCAGCGAAGGGGGTCCCAGTTACACGTCCCCTGGTCTGCCACCTGCGCCTGTGACCCCTTCGGGCTGCTCACAAGGTTTAGCCCCTTTGACTCGGGGACAGGATGTCAGGCTGGGAACAGAGCCGCGGGAAGAGCCGCGGTCCGAGTTGGTCCCAGCATCGGGAATCGGGGAGGAGGAGGAGGGGAAGCCTGACGGGGGAGATGCGCCTCTTGGGGGGTGGGGTGGAGGGAGGGAGGAGAAGAGCCTTTTCCTCCCGGCTGACTAGTGAGAGGCACTCTGAGGGTTAAAAGAAGCGACTCTGGGGCGGATGGGGGGAGGTGGAGTGAGTGGGAAGCCCCTTCCTGCTCCGCCCCTTCCTTTGTGTCCCCCACTCGTGTGTGGGGTCAGCAGCCTCCCCTGGTGAGTCCAAAGTACGTGGAGGGCGAAGGGGGGTTCCCAGGAATCCCGTGGGTGGGAAGGAATAGAGAGGGGTGGTGGGAGAGAAGCCCCCTGGTGGTGGGCGGAGACACGCAGGCTCAAAGGGGGAAGGGGAGGGGGCTGAGACGAGGAACTCCGACACCAACTCCCCCATTTGCATGCAGTGCTTTGGGTCTGCTCTTAAATGGTTTACTTCTGTGCCCAGCTTTGTTGACAGGGACGGTGTAAAAGCAGGAACAGAGAGACCCAGAAGGGGCAATTCTTCACTGCGGGATGTAGGAGGGACACCGAAGAACAATGTTGTGAATCTGAAAGCTGAGGAGGTGGGTACTTTTTAAGTGTGTTGCATTTCTAATGTACGTTATATCTTTAATATTGCGTGTTTGAACCGTTGTAAGCTTCTCTGCTCCTGGTCTTAACAGAGACAGGTGGGAAAAAATCATAAGAAAAGGAGCTGGATTTTGCAGCTGGAAAAGATCCTTCCAGCATCTGAGCCTGATCCAAAAGCAGCAGGGAATTTGCTAGAGAGCAGATCTCCCCAGGGGAGGAACTGAGGTGGGCAAATCAGGGTGAGCCCCCTAGCAACTGAGCGGGGAAGACAAAGCCCCACGTGTCTGTCCTGCAGAGAATGAAGTCCTAGCAGAACCAGTGTCAAAACATCTGCATTGTTCAAGGTGTGTGTCTCAGCGGTGTGGGGGGACCCTCTTTCAGCTTACAGAGATAACTGGGCTTCCTCCAAGGCCTGGAGCATTTGTCATGAAAACCGGCCCTGACCAGACACCCCCATTACACACAACCCTCCTCCATCCCCAGGACCTGCAAATCAGGGTTTCCCCCACGTCATCTCTCATGGTCGTAGTTCCTGGAATCGACACAGCACCTGTCTTGCATGCTGCTAAATCTCAGTCTTAGGGACTGTCTTTGCCCAAAGGGGCGTGAGCTGCATCAACAATAGTTTTACGCGTCCCGCGTCTCTCGATTTGCAGCCAGCCCAGTACCCGACTTGCAGCCGGGCCAGGTGTTGGAGGATGCCGACTGCCTTCCAGTTCCAGGAAGACCTTTTCTCACGAGCAGCTGAGCACAACGCAGGCAAAGAGCTGCAAAACTCAGAGCCCCCTGGAAGGACAGGACCGGATGTGTGTTACGAACCAACTCTGCCCTAAGCAGAGCTCCTGAAAGCCAAACTGCTGAGCTGGCAGCGGCTGACGGCAGGAGAAGGGAGTGGGGGAGGGCGAATCGGTCTGAGGACGGGGGTGGGATCGATGTCCATCAGCAACTCTCGCCAGGGAGCTTCTGCCCTCTCCTCTGCCAATGGAGCCCCATGGCCTAGCGCCTCCTTGCGGTGCTGGTGGACCGGTCGATGAAAGTGTCGACCCAGTGTGCGGCGGCTGTGAAGAAGGCCAATTCCATGCTCGGGATCATTAAAAAAGGGATTGAGAATAAAACAGCCAATATCATTATGCCTTTGTACAAATCGATGGTAAGGCCACATCTGGAGTATTGTGTCCAGTTCTGGTCACCACACCTCAAAAAGGATATAGTTGAATTGGAAAAAGTTCAGAAAAGAGCAACCAGATTGATTCGTGGGCTGGAGCACCTCCCTTATGAGGAAGGATTACAGCGTTTGAGGCTTTTCAGTCTAGAAAAAAGGCGCCTGAGGGGAGACATGATTGAGACTTATAAAATTATGCATGGGATCGAGAGAGTGGATAGAGGGAAATTCTTCTCCCTCTCGCACAACACCAGAACCAGGGGACACACACTAAAATTGAGTGGAGGGAGACTTAGAACAGATAAAAGAAAATATTTCTTTACCCAGCGTGTAATTCATCTGTGGAACTCCTTGCCACAGGATGTGGTGATGGCATCTGGCCTAGATGCCTTTAAAAGGGGTTTGGACAGATTCATGGAGGAAAAGACCATCACAGGTTACAAGCCATAAGCAACCTCCTGGTTTTAGAAGTGGGTTTTCTCTGTGCCAGGTGCAAGGGAGTGACAACGGGAAACAGGTTTTCTTGTTGTCTTGTGCTCCCTGAGGCATCTGGTGGGGCCACTGTGTGATACAGGAAGCTGGACTAGATGGGCCTTTGGCCTGATCCAGCAGGGCTCTTCTTATGTTCTTATGCCTCCTGCTGGCCATTTGCTTCCTCATGTTTCGTTTTTAGTACTCGTCTTGCAGCCGGACCAGCTGCCTTCCAGTTCCAGGGAGACCTTTTATTACGAGCAGCTGAGCACAGTGCGAGCAGAGAGCTACAAAACGCAGAGCAGGAAGGACAGGACGTGTGTTATGAACCAACTCTGCCCTAAGCAGAGCTCCTGAATGCCAAACTCTGCTGAGCTGGCAGCGGCTGACGGGAGGAGAAGGGAGTGGGGGAGGGCGGATCGGTCCGAGGAAGGGGGTGGGATTTTCTCATTTGTCTCACTTTAACTGAACCCAAACCTTCTTAACCTAAGAACATAAGAAGAGTGTAGCGAAGAGGTCCACCCAGGTCCCGGCACAAGCCAAGGCCAGCAACCCTGAATGGACCCTCTAAGCTGTTTTGGGAACACTCCTAAACAAGGAGACACTCCTGAACAAGGAGAAACGGTAGACTGCCACCAGCTAGGGAAGCCCCTTAACCATCCAGCCCCCAGCTACTGGAATGGCCACTGGCTGAACCGTTGTGCACAGTCGCGTTGCTAGGACGCGCGTCACCCCAGAGCGGGGGTGCGCATCACCTTTAAGGGAGAGGCTCCGCCCCCGCGCGTGATGTCACGCGCAGGAGCAGAGCACCCTCCCCGCTCCGTTTTTGGCTCATTTTGGATTTAGCCTGTTTGGTTCAAAGGAAACACACTGAATCAAAGTAGAGAGGGTTCTTTATTTTAGGCTACGCAAAAGCACAGTAAAAGACATAAAAGTTACAAGAGCAGTGATACTGCAAAGAGGTTTGGCATAACATTTCAGATACAAAAGTATCAGACTAAAAATAATAAAGAGATAACTCCTGATAGCTAAATACTTTTTTCCTAACACTCACCAAGATGAAAAGGGGTTGTCACCCATCCCAGCAGGGACGCTGCAAGGCTGGCTCAGCCAATGGCTCAGGGTTGTTTATTTTAATTGTTTTAATTATGTGTTTTTAATTATTTTAATGGTCATGTTTATTTTAATGTTGTAAGCTGCCTTGAGTGCCCTTGCTGGGAGAAAGGCGGGATACAAATTCTTTAAATAAATAAATAAAGCCAGGCCATTAGGAGCAAGTAGACAGGCAGACTGACTCCAACAGAAGTTAGAGAATGACCAGAAGACTGACAAAATGGTTCCCCAGGGGATAGGTTAAATAGACTTGGGGGGGGGGGCAGATGATTGACAAAGGTAAGCTGACCAATCAGGTGCTGACACACGGCGTAGCTTCCAGAAGATGACTTTATCACTCCTCGCCCCCTCCCAGCTGGAGAATCTCGTGATGAGAAAACAGGTGTTTTAAGTTAATGAGGGAAGAAGAACTATCTTCCTTCCCATGCAGATAAGCGTTCAAGCAGGACTAACATGACACTGCTCCCAAAGCCTTTGGCCATACGCCAATCACCAGGGCTCTGCACCAGGCAGACCTAGCAAACCTAGAAACTGAAATCAAAATGGAGTCAGACCAAAGTCTGGATTTCGAACTTCTTCACAAAGAGCCCTCCTGGATCAGGCCAAGGGCCCATCTAGTCCAGCTTCCAGTATCTCACAGTGGCCCCACCAGATGCCTCAGGGAGCACACAGCCAACAAGATAACCTGTTTCCTGCTGCCACTCCCCTGCACCTGGCAGAGAGAAAACCTACTTCTAAAACCAGGAGGTTGCTTATGGCTTGTAACCTGTGATGGTCTTTTCCTCCATAAATCTGTCCAATCCCCTTTTAAAGGCATCCAGGCCAGGTGCCATCACCACATCCTGTGGCAAGGAGTTCCACAGATGAATTACACGCTGGGTAAAGAAATATTTTCTTTTGTCCGTTCTAACTCTACTCCACTCAATTTTAGTGGATGTCCCCTGGTTCTGGTGTTGTGTGAGTGGGAGAAGAATTTCCCTCTATCCACTCTCTCCATCTCATGCATAATTTTATACGTCTCAATCATGTCCCCCCTCAGGCGCCCTTTTTCTAGACTGAAAAGTCCCAAATGCTGTAGCCTTTCCTCATAAGGAAGGTGCTCCAGCCCACAAATCATTCTGGTCGCTCTTTTCTGCACCTTTTCCAATTCAACTATATCCTTTTTGAGGTGTGGTGAACTGGACACAATACTCCAGATGTGGCCTTACCATCGATTTGTACAAAGGCATAATAATATTGGCTGTTTTATTCTCAATCCCTTTTTTAATGATCCCGAGCATGGAACTGGCCTTCTTCACAGCCGCCGCACACTGGGTCGATACTTTCATCGACCTGTCCACCAGCACCCCAAAATCTCTCTCTTGATCCATCACAGACAACTCAGAACCCATTAGCGTAAATGTGAAATTTTGGTTTCATGCCCCAATGTGCATCACTTTACACTTACTTACGTTGAAGCGCATCTGCCATTTTGCTGCCCATTCTCCCAGTTTGGAGAGATCCTTCTGGAGCTCTTCACAATCCCTGCTGGTCTTCACCACTCGGAAACGTTTAGTGTCATCCACAAACTTGGCCACCTCGCTGCTTATCCCCAACTCCAGGTCATTGATGAACAAGTTGAAAAGCACCGGTCCCAAGACCGATCCTTGGGGCACACCGCTTTTCACCTCTCGCCATTGTGAAAATTGCCCATTGACATTCACTCGCTGTTTCCTGGTCTTCAACCAGTTCCTAATCCACAAGAGGACCTGCCCTCTTATTCCCTGACTGTGGAGTTTTCTCAGGAGCCTTTCATGAGGGACCGTGTCAAACGCCTTCTGAAAAAACAGATATAGAATATCCACGGGTTCGCTTGCATCCAAATGCCTGTTGACTTTTTCAAAGAATTCAAAAAGTTCATGGGGCAAGACTTCCCCTTACAGAAGCCATGCTGACTCTCCCTCAGCAATGCCTGTTCCTCTATGTGTTTTAAGATTTTATCGTTAATGAGACTTTCCACCATCTTCCCTGGAACAGATGTTAGGCTGATGTTAGGATTGGAAGAGAGCTAACTTCACACCAATCTTTAAAAAAGGAAGGATAGGGGACCCGGGAAACTACAGGCCGGTCAGCCTAACAGCTTTGAATTCTTTGAAAAGGTCAACAGGTATGTGGATGCGAGCGAACCCGTGGATATTATATAGCTGGATTTTCAGAAGGCGTTTGACACAGTCCCTCATGAAAGGCTCCTGAATACACTCCACAGTCAGGGAATAAGAGGGCAGGTCCTCTTGTGGATTAGGAACTGGTTGAAGACCAGGAAACAGCGAGTGGGAGTCAATAGGCAATTTTCACAATGGCGAGAGAGGTGAAAAGCGGTGTGCCCCAAGGATCGGTCTTGGGACCGGTGCTTTTCAACTTGATCCAGAAGAATCTCTCCAAACTGGGAGAATAGGCAGCAAAATGGCAGATGCACTTCAGTGTCGGTAAGTAAGTGAAAAGTGATGCACATTGGGACCAGAAATCCAAACTTCACATACACGCTCATGGGTTCTGAGCTGTCTGACGGATCAGGAGAGAGAGATCTTGGGGTACTGATGGACAAGTCGATGAAAGTGTCGACCCAGTGTGCGGCGGCTGTGAAGAAGGCCTATTCCATCCTTGGTTACAATTAAAAATGGGATTGAGAATAAAACAGTCAATATTATTCTGCTGTTGTACAAATTGATGGTAAGGCCACATCTGAAGTGTTGCGTCTAGTTCTGGTCGCCGCATCTCAAAAAGGATATACTGGAACTGGAAAAGGTTCAGAAGAGAGCGACCAAAATGATTCGTGGCCTGAGGCATCTCCCTTATGAGGAAAGGCCACAGCGTTTGGGGCTCTTCAGTCTAGAAAAAAGGCATCTGAGGGAGGACATGATTGAGAGATATAAAATTATGCATGGGAAGGAGTGGACAGAGAGAAGTTCTTTTCCCTCTCACACAACACTGGAACTAGGGGACATCCACTTAAAACAGACAAAATATTTCTTTACCCAGCGTGTAATTTGTTTGTGGAACTCCTTGCCACAGGATGTAGTGATGACACCTGGCCTAGATGCCTTTAAAAGACGATTGGACAGATTTATGGAGGAAACGTCCAACACAGGTTACAAGCCATGAAGGGGATATGCAACCTCCTGGTCTTAGTAATAGGCCATCTTTTAATGCCAGATGCAAGGGAGTGGCAACAGGAAACATTGTTGGCTGTGTGTTCTCGGAGGCATCTGGTGGGGCCACGGTCAGATACAGGAAGCTGGACTAGATAGGCCTTTGGCCTGATCCAGCAGGGCTCTTCTTATGTTCTTAAAGGAAACAATGCTGTTAAAAATACCCAAAATAAATAGACACAGTTGAGATCAAATTCAAAGCAACCAGTCGTACAGCTACACTAAATTCAGACAATGGAGGGCAGGAGAAAACCTCAGATAGGAAAATCAGCAGAGCAGGGGGAGGAGCTAAGTCAGGCTATAAAGCTCAGGCCTGCTTGTGAGTGCCCCCTTTCCATGAGCAGCGAGTGCCTCCCTGGGAGTAAGTGCCTCATTGGGAAGAAGTGCCAAGACACACGTTTAGCAGCTGTGCGAGTTCAGCAGCAGGGCGCGGAAGCCAGGCCCCAAACACTGCACTGCATGTCCCCTGAGAGGAGGTAGAGGCCCAGCTATATCTGCTGTCTAGGTAAACCAAAACAAATACACTAAAATTATGCAGTCAGCCAGCCAGCAGCATGGTGGGGGCTATCCAGTATTTTGCACAGAGTGTCATATGTATGACTATGTGCCTCTTGGGCATAAGTCATGGGTGTGTGCGCGGTGCAATGAGCTCCAGGCTCTTGGAACGGGTTTGCTCCCTTGAAGCCTTGGTTGCTGACCTGGAGAGGCAGAGACAGGTAGAGAGGGACCAGGGTGACAGTGGTGAAACAAGGGTGGAGCGAAGGCAAGTAGTTTTGCAAGACTCCGTTACGCTGGAGTCAGCGGCCCCTCCCCCTTGCTGTTGGAGCCATTCCAGAAGCAACAGGGGAATGTCCTGCGTGTTGCCTTTGCTGCCAGAATGGCTACAACAGCAAGGGGGAGGGGCTGCTGACTCCAGTGTAACGGAGTCTTGCACAACTACTTGCCTTCGCTCCACCCTTGTTACGCCTCTGCAGGGTGAGACTTCCAGGGATGTGGAGGCATCATCCCACTCTCAGTTGGGCAGCTCCTCCGCTGCCAGGGAAGGAAATCTCAGGGCTGGAGGACATCATTCTGGAAAAATGGGTCACTATCCCTTAGTGGGGATCCCTTCTTCAGATGGTGGGCCTGTATCCAGTCGCACTATGGATACTCCTCTGGGAAGGGGGGGGAAGGGGCCTTCTTGTAGTGGGTGATTCTATAGTGGGTGATTCTATAGTCAGGAACATAGAGAGGGGGGTCTGTGATGGATGTGAGGACCGCATGGTGATTTGCCTGCCTGGTGCGAAGGTTGCGGACATCACGTCTTGTCTAGATAGGCTGGTAGAGAGCGCTGGGGAGGAGGTAGCGGTTGTGGTGCATGTCGGCACCAACGACGTGGGGAAATGTAGCCGGGCGGTCCTGGAAGCTAAATTTAGGTTGCTAGGTAGGAAGCTCAAATCCAGGACCCCAAGGGTAGCTTTCTCAGAAGCAGAGGCGATCCTACACCCCCACGGGGTGGGGGCGCGCCACGATACGCCCCCAGTTAGGTTTTGGTTTTCGTTTTTTGGGGGGGTTCTGGTTTTTTTAAGGGTTTTTTAGGCTGTGTGTGTGCTTTCGGGGTACTTAGCTTGTCTCGGCGGGGCGCAGGCAACATTTTTCCTGGATTAGCGGCATCCATGTTGAATTAGCGGTACATTCTAGGACGTTCTCTCCGTCTCATTGGTCTCACTGGTCGGTCCTCCAGAGCCCTAGAGAGGCCTGGAGGACTGACAGAACATCGAGACGGAGAGAGAGTCCTAGAGAGTCCTGGAGATTCAACATGGATGCCGCCAATCCGGGAATAATAAAAGCTTCTTCAAATACGTTAGAAGCAGGAAACCTGCCAGAGAAGTGGTTGGCCCACTGGACGGTGAGGGAGGGAAAGGGGTGATAAAAGGGGACTTGGAGATTGCAGAGAAATTAAATGAGTTATTTGAATCTGTCTTCACGGCAGAAGACCTCGGGCAGATACCGCTGCCCGAACGGCCACTCCTGACTAAAGAATTAAGTAAAATAGAGGTTAACTTACAGTGTTTAGGAATTACGGGAGCAGATGCCATGTCAGTAGATAACTTGAGGTTATAAATAGATAGGCTTACCCCTATCTATTACCGGGACACCCCCCCATACCCCCCGAGGTAATTAATTAATTAATTAATTAATGTGAAAGCAACGAAAAAGCAAGGCCAAAGAACCGCAACCAATCGTAAACCAAAAAGCAATCGTAAACAGGGCAAAGGAAGGCCAAAGTCCCCTCCAGAAGGAAAAAGCCACTCTAAAGCACAACGAAAATCAATCCTAAGCAGCCCAAACGAAGGCCAAAGTCCCATTCACAATCACAACGAAAAAGCCATTCTCAAGCACAACGAATAAAAAGCCAATAAAAGCCAATAAAAAGCCAATAAAACTCGTAACAAAGCATTCATCCAAAAATAAGAAACCCTTTTAATGAATAAAATGTAAAAGAAAGGGGGCGCGAAGCGCGGGCGCAATTTTTTAAATCAATAATCCATTTAAAATAATTAATTAATAAA
Source organism: Plestiodon gilberti rubricaudatus (assembly GCA_026170595.1). Classification (NCBI taxonomy): domain Eukaryota; kingdom Metazoa; phylum Chordata; class Lepidosauria; order Squamata; family Scincidae; genus Plestiodon; species Plestiodon gilberti. Next base: position 261,861,307 of record JANXHW010000002.1, on the reverse strand, counting down.
GTAAAGGGGGCGCAAAGCGCCCCCTCCTGCCGTGCGAAGTGCGGCCGCAATTTTTTAAATCAATAATCCATTTAAAATAATTAATTAATAAAGTAAAGGGGGCGCAAAGCGCCCCCTCATGCCGCGCGAAGACCCCTTCAGGTGATGGGCCCGTATCCAGTCGCACTATGGATACTCCTCTGGGGAGGGGGCGAAGGGGGCTTCTTGTCGTGGGTGACTCTATAGTCAGGAACATAGAGAGGGGGGTCTGTGACGGATGTGAGGACCGCACGGTGACTTGCCTACCTGGTGCGAAGGTTGCGGACATCACCTCTCGTCTAGATAGGCTGGTAGAGAGTGCTGGGGAGGAGGTAGCGGTTGTGGTGCATGTTGGCACCAACGACGTGGGGAAATGTAGCCAGGCGGTCCTGGAGGCCAAATTTAGGTTGCTAGGTAGGAAGCTCAAATCCAGGACCCCAAAGGTAGCGTTCTCAGAAGTGCTACCTGTTCCACGCGCAGGGCTAGCTAGGCAGGCAGAGCTCAGGGGTCTCAATGCGTGGATGAGACACTGGTGTCAGGAGGAGGGGTTTAAGTTTGTTAGGCACTGGGGAACGTTTTGGGACAAGCTGGGCCTGTACAAGAGGGACGGGCTTCACTTGAACCAAAACGGAACCAGACTGCTGGCGCGTAACATTAAGAAGGTGGCAGAGCAGCTTTTAAACTGACTCCTGGGGGAAAGCCGACAGGAGCCGAGGGGCATCCGGTTCGGGACTCCTCATCCCTAGGGAATGAGGGTGCAGAGGATGGGGAACAGTCAAGTAACAGCAGAGTAAAAATTGGGAGTGGTAGTGTGATGGGACATGACAGCCAGTCTAGCAGGACAGAAGGCTGCAGGAATAAAGGTGCAAACGTGCAGCCCTTTTTGGGGGACCAGGTATATAAGTGCCTTTATGCAAATGCCCGACGTCTACGGGCAAAGATGGGAGAACTAGAATGTTTGGTGGCTAGGGAAAACATTGACATAGTAGGTATAACAGAAACCTGGTGGAATGCGGAGAACCAGTGGGATACTGCAATTCCAGGATAGAAACTCTACAGGAGGGACAGAGAGGGGCGTGTTGGAGGTGGGGTGGCCATCTATGTCAAAGGGGGGGTAGAATCCACCAGAGTAGAGCTGGAGGGGGGCTCTGACTCCTCCGTAGAATCACTGTGGGTTAGATTACCAGGCTCAAAGAGTGATGTAATAGTAGGGGCATGCTACCGTCCTCCAGATCAAAAACCTGAAGGGGATCTTGAAATGAGGAAGCAAATCAGGGAGGTGTCAATGAGAGACAGGGTTGTAGTCATGGGGGACTTCAATTACCCTCACATCGACTGGGTCAATTCATGCTCAGGTCATGAAAGAGAGACTGGATTTCTGGATATGTTAAATGACTGTGCCTTAGAGCAGCTTGTCACGGAACCGACCAGAGGACAGGTGACTCTGGACTTGATATTGTGTGGCACTCAAGATCTGGTAAGGGAGGTAAATGTTACCGAACCGTTGGGGAACAGTGACCATGCTGTGATCTGTTTCGCCATGCATGTCAGAGGGAGAGTGCCGAGCAAATCTGACACGAAAACCCTTGACTTCCGAAGGGCTGACTTCCCCAAAATAAGGAGACTAGTTAAAAAAAAAAGCTGAAAGGGAAGGTAAAAAGAGTCCAATCGCTCCAGAGTGCATGGAGGCTGTTTAAAACAACAGTCATAGAGGCCCAGCGGGAGTGTATCCCACAAAGGAGGAAGGGCTCGACCAAGTCCAGAAGGGTGCCGGCATGGCTAACAAGCACAGTTAAGGAGGCTATAAAAAGGCAAGGAAGCTTCCTTCCGTAAATGGAAGTCTTGCCCTAATGAGGAAAATAAACAGGAGCACAAACTGTGGCAAAAGAAATGTAAAAAGATGATATGGGAGGCCAAGCAAGACATTGAGGAACGTATGGCAGGCAACATAAAAGGGAATAATAAAAGCTTCTTCAAATATGTTAGAAGCAGGAAACCTGCCAGAGAAACGGTTGGTCCGCTGGATGGTGAGGGAGAGAAAGGGGTGATAAAAGGGGACTTGGAGACTGCAGAGAAATTAAATGAGTTCTTTGCATCTGTCTTCACGGCAGAAGACCTCGGGCAAATACCACTGCCGGAACGGCCTCCTCTGAATAAAGAATTAAGTCAAATAGAGGTTAAAAGAGAAGACGTCTCAGACTTAATTGACAAAATAAAGAGCAATAAATCACCAGGCCCGGATGGCATCCACCCAAGAGTTCTGAAGGAACTCAAGAATGAAGTTGCTGACCTCTTGACCAAAATATGCAACTTGTCCCTTAAAACGGCCACTGTGCCAGAGGATTGGAGGATAGCTAATGTAACGCCAATCTTTAAAAAAGGAAGGAGGGGGGACCCGGGAAACTGCAGGCCGGTCAGCCTAACCTCTGTTCCAGGGAAGATGGTGGAAAGTCTCATTAAGGATAAAATCTTAAAATACATAGAAGAACAAGCTCTGCTGAGGGAGAGTCAGCATGGCTTCTGCAAGGGGAAGTCTTGCCTCACAAACCTGTTAGAATTTTTTGAAAAGGTCAACAGGCATGTGGATGCGAGCGAATCCGTGGATATTATATATCTGGATTTTCAGAAGGCGTTTGACACGGTCCCTCATGAAAGGCTCCTGAGAAAACTCCACAGTCAGGGAATAAGAGGGCAGGTCCTCTTGTGGATTAGGAACTGGTTGAAGACCAGGAAACAGCGAGTGGGAGTCAATGCGCAATTTTCACAGTGGCGAGAGGTGAAAAGCGGTGTGCCCCAAGGATCGGTCTTGGGACCGGTGCTTTTCAACTTATTCATAAATGACCTGGAGTCGGGGATAGGCAGTGAGGTGGCCAAGTTTGCAGATGACACTAAACTTTTCCGGGTGGTGAAGACCAGCAGGGATTGTGAAGAGCTCCAGAAGGATCTCTCCAAACTAGGAGAATGGGCAGCAAAATGGCAGATGCGCTTCAATGTAAGTAAGTGCAAAGTGATGCACATTGGGGCAAGAAACCAAAATTTCACATATACGCTAATGGGTTCTGAGTTGTCTGTGACGGATCAAGAGAGAGATCTTGGGGTGCTGGTGGACAGGTCGATGAAAGTGTCGACCCAGTGTGCGGCGGCTGTGAAGAAAGCCAATTCCATGCTCGGGATCATTAAAAAAGGGATTGAGAATAAAACGGCCAATATCATTATGCCTTCTGTACAAATCGATGGTAAGGCCACATCTGGAGTATTGTGTCCAGTTCTGGTCAACACACCTCAAAAAGGATATAGTTGAAATGGAAAAGGTGCAGAAAAGAGCGACCAGAATGATTCGTGGGCTGGAGCACCTCCCTTATGAGGAAAGTCTACAGCGTCTGGGGCTTTTCAGCCTAGAAAAAAGGCGCCTGAGGGGGGACATGATTGAGACTTATAAAATTATGCATGGGATGGAGAGAGTGGAGAGAGGGAAATTCTTCTCTCTCTTGCACAACACCAGAACCAGGGGACATGCACTAAAATTGAGTGGAGGGAGAGTTAGAACAGACAAAAGAAAATATTTCTTCACCCAGCGTGTAATTCATCTGTGGAACTCCTTGCCACAGGATGTGGTGATGGCACCTGGCTTAGATGCCTTTAAAACGGGTTTGGACAGATTCATGGAGGAAAAGACCATCACAGGTTACAAGCCATAAGCAACCTCCTGGTTTTTAGAAGTGGGTTTTCTCTGTGCCAGGTGCAAGTGAGTGACAACGGGAAACAGGTTATCTTGTTGTCTCGTGTGCTCCCTGAGGCATCTAGTGGGGCCACTGTGTGATACAGGAAGCTGGACTAGATGGGCTTTTGGCCTGATCCAGCAGGGCTCTTCTTATGTTCTTATGTTCTTATTAACCTCGTAACCTTGATTCGTTCTACCTATGTTGTTGCTGACCATGGAAGTCTTAGATCTTATCATAAAATAAAGTACCTAACTACTGTATTTCTTCGATTCTAAGGCGCCATCAATTCTAAGACGCACCTTAATTTCAGTACCACCAGCAGAAAAAACCCACAAACCATCGATCGTAAGACGCACGTGCGTCACGCACCTGCTTTCATGAATTTGCCAGCTCAGCACCAGCTCTCCCCAACTTGCCTCGCGCTCCACTGACAATCAGAAAGGTGCTCAGGAGCCGAGTGCCTTTGCCGCCGTGCCATTTCGCCCCCGGTCCCCTCTGCTTAGCGCTCCCTTCCTGAAACAAGAGCAGTGGCGTCTCTTGGACGTGGGGGGGGGGGTGGGCTGCCAGGGGGTGATGCGCCGGAGAGGGTGACGCACCGAGGGTCACATCAGCCCCGCTGCCGCTGCACCACCCCCGAGACAGCTTCGTCACCCCCCGCGTCACTCTTCAAGGCCACCAGGTATGAGCCGGGGGAGGGTCTTGACGTCTCCTCTTTGGCCGGCGGCTTGGCCTCTTCTGATTAGGCCGAGTCAGCAGCGTTTTCAGACATGTGCACAATGCCGCTGAGGGCAAGAGGCTTCAAGCGGCATTGTGCGCATGTGCGAAAATGCTGTTGAGGGCCTAATCAGAAGAGGCCGAGCCGCTGGCCGAAGGGGACGCGTCAAGACCCTCTCCCAGCTCATACCAGTCTGCCTCGGAGTGTGATGCGGCGACAGGAGGGTGGTTGACATGGCGGCAGAGGGGTGAGGGGGGTGTCGCTGCGACCCCTCTCCCAGGGTGACACGCACCCTAGTGATGTCACTGCCCAAGAGCTCGCCCCAGCATACCTTAGCTGACGACCACACTCAGGAGTCGAGTGCCTTTGTGCTCATCAGCAAGGGCGGACAGGGCACGCTGTGAAGAGTTCCTTCCTGTCCAGCCATCGCGCCATTTCGCCCCCTCAGCGCTCTCTTCCTGAATACCCTTGAGAAAATCCCCACTGTACAAAACAACCAACGTTTTAGCATTTATAAGGGATTAATACTGCAGTGAGGCCTGAGAGAATCCAGAGGGAGGCCCCCGTCTCACGCCTTCTCCACAGAAACGTTGTCCAGCAGGGCTAACAAAGCTGCCTCCATCCCAGGACCAGTCAGGTTGCAACAGGCCACGCAGCCACGGTTGTGCAAATTCTCCCCAGCAGCTGACAGAGTCGGTCAGTGAACAGGGCTGAGATCCTGTGCGTGCTTTCCTGGGAGTCAGTGCCACTGTATTCATTGGGTTTACTTCTGAGTAGAGTGCACTTTAGAAGTCCCACTCCTCTGTTGCATTGCTAATCCAGATTCTCTCTGTTCCAGGAAGTAGCAGACAAGACAGTGAGGATCAGAGGGAGCCACGTGGGCTGCCACCAGAAATGACAACGCTGGACAGAGAGGAAGTGAGTTTCAGGGAACAAGACGGATCAGGGAGACAGGAGCGAAGCCCAGAGCCTGCTGGGAGGACGAAATCTGTTCTTTGTCAGGATTATGACCGCCATGAAATCCCAACCCAACTGAAACAACCCAAAGGGAAGAGAAAGAAGAAATGTCCTTTACCCAGGGAAACAATCAGTTGTGCAGCCAACATTAATAAACGCAGCAAACTCCACACAGGGAAGAAATCATTTCAGTGCTCTGAGTGGAGAAAGAGCTTTACAAGCACACGTCTTCCTTCACGTAAAAAAAACCACAGAGGAGAGAAAGCAGTTATATTAAAGGAGGAGGGAAACCAGACAGACAAATGGAGAAATGAACCTGATGCTAAACAGGGTGGAGAATTTGATGTCATCCCACTCAGTCCAGAACAGGGAAGTAAAAAGAGAAAGAGAAAAAGCTCTCGATGTGCAAGGACCTTCAACAGTAAATCCGAACATAGAACACATCAAAGAAGCCACACTGGGGAGAAAACATACCAGTGCCTAGAGTGTGGAAAGAGCTTCAGTCAAAGCTCAATCCTGACGTTGCATCAAAGAAGCCACACAGGGGAGAAACCGTATCAATGCTTGGAGTGTGGAAAGAGCTTCAGTGTGAGCTCAAGCCTGACTGTGCATGAAAGAACCCACACAGGGGAGAAACCATATAAATGCCTGGAGTGTGGAAAGAGCTTCAGTCAGCGTGCACACCTGGCTGTGCATCAAAGAAGCCATACAGGGGAGAAACCATATCAATGCTTGGAGTGTGGAAAGAGCTTCAGTTGTCGCTCACACCTGACTTTGCACCAAAGAACCCACACAAGGGAAAAGCCATATAAATGCTTGGAGTGTGGAAAGAGCTTCAGTCAGAGCTCAAGCCTGACTTTGCATCAAAGAACCCACACAGGGGAGAAACCATATCAATGCTTGGAGTGTGGAAAGAGCTTCAGTACTGGCTCAAACCTAACGTTGCATCAAAGAACCCACACAGGGGAGAAACCATATCAATGCTTGGAGTGTGGAAAGAGCTTCAGCGTGAGCGCAAGCCTGACTGTGCATCAAAGAACCCACAAAAGGGAAAAGCCATATAAATGCTTCAAGTGTAGAAAGAGCTTCCGTCAGAGAGCACATCTGGTTAGGCATCAAAGAACCCACACAGGAGAGAAACCATATCAATGCTTGGAGTGTGGAAAGAGCTTCAGTGACGGCTCAAGCCTGACTGTGCATCAAAGAACCCACACAGGAGAGAAACCATATCAATGCTTGGAGTGTGGAAAGAGCTTCAGTGACGGCTCAAGCCTGACTGTGCATCAAAGAACCCACACAGGGGAGAAGAGACACAAATGCTTGGAGTGTGGAAAGAGCTTCAGTAGGAACGATAGCCTGGCTGTGCATCAAAGAACCCACACAGGGAAGAAACCATATCAATGCTTTGAGTGTGGAAAGAGCTTCAAACGGAGCTCACACCTGGCTGTGCATCAAAGAACCCACACAGGGAAGAAACCATATCAATGCTTTGAGTGTGGAAAGAGCTTCAAACGGAGCTCACACCTGGCTGTGCATCAAAGAACCCACACAGGGAAGAAACCATATCAATGCTTTGAGTGTGGTAAGACCTTCTGTCAGAGTGCACACCTGGCTCGGCATCAAAAGAACCACATGGGAGAAGCCATGTAAGCCATTTACCAAGTATCATTTGGAGCTCAGATCTTACGGCATATCAAACAATCCATACAGGGGAGCAAAGTGTGTAAAATCTTCACTCTTTGCTTACAATACACCAACGAATTCGCACAGATGTGGAACGATATTCATGTTTAGGGTTTGAGAGAGCTGCTGTAGCTTTAAGACACATCAAAGAGATTGAAGAGCTGAGTCGGATAAAAGAAGAGGCACAGGACAGGGGAAGGTGGGGTGTGAGGATGGGAGGGAGACCTAGCGGGGGAACAGTGGGTGAAAGGAGGGATTCAAGCAGAGAAAGAAACAAGGAGACATAATCCAGCCAAAGACAGAGGAGAAATTGAGCAGTAAGAAGGATCCTGGGCCAAGTCTCAAGGGGTGGGACAGAGGCCCTCTATGTGGGGCCTGGTTTCCACCCACTCCTGGACTCCAGCCAGCAGTAGGGAAAGCCGTCCTTCTAACTGATTCCTGCAGTTGGGAGCACCCTGCAGCCCAAGGTACCAGAAGAACAGAAGTTACAGAGAAGAGCAGGCTTTGCTGGGGGAGAGTCAGCATGGCTTCTCTAAGGGGAAGTCTTGCCTCACAAGCCTTTTAGATTTTTTTGAAAAGGGCAACATGCATGTGGATGCCGGTGAACATGTGGATATTATATATCTGGATTTTCAGAAGGCGTCTGACACAGTCCCTCATGAAAGGCTCCTGAAAAAAACGTCAGACTCAGGGAATAAGAGGGCAGGTCCTCTTATTGTCAAGGAAGTTGGGTTCGAGGAGAGGGGCTATATCGGGAGATGCCCTACTTTATGTACAGTTCACTCCTCGCACATACGAGAGGAGAGGGCTGATGTTGGCAATTCTCCCCCACCTGATATACGGTTCACTCCTCAGACCTTCCTCTCGGTCCGTTCACGCACTTGTGAATGTCACCACTCCTTTTCCTTCTCTGGGCTGCCTCTCCACCTTGACCGGCTCCGCAGCTCTCCGAGACAGGAGGGAAAGAGACTCCCACTTTATTCCTCCCAACTCTCTGGTTCTCTCATTAGCCCCTTCCATGCATGGCAAACCTCTCTCTCTGGTCACCACATTAGCACACAGACACCAGTGGTGTCTCTACAGGTGTGGGGGGTGCGGACCACACCAGGTGACATCCTCAGGGGGGTGACATCACTAGTGACCAAAATCGTGAAAACCTTTGTCTTTAAGAATTATATAAAGTGAAAGCAAATTTAGAATTTAAAAATCACTATGTCAGACATGCATTATGGAGAATTTGGAATAGATATAAAATGAGGTTTTATGAGAAAATACCATTATGGGTAGCACCATATGAAGCGCATTTTGCTGGAAGTAGCGTGTCAAAAGAGAAAGGACTACTATACAGAAATTTATTAAGTTTTTCACAAGGAGACTGTACAATGAAATCAAGAGAAAAATTAATGGAAGAAGATTTTAATTGCCAATGGTTTGTATATGCTCAAATTTTGGAGAGATTTAAAGTGGACAAGAAGGCATATGGATTTGTAGAAGAAGAATCAATATTGGAGGTACAATTAAAATCTGAAGACCAGGTAATTTCAAAAATGTATAAATTGCTTTTGAAGTTTGAGACAGAAGAAGAACAGGTCAAAGAATGTACGATTCATTGGGCGAAAAATGTAGGTCATGTTATTTTAATCGATCAATGGGAACAGTTATGGTTAAAACAGTTGAAATTTACGTTAAATGTTAATATCAAAGAAAATATGTATAAAATGATGTATAGATGGTATATAACCCCAAGCAAATTAGCAAAAATGTATGAGAAGGTGACGAATAGATGTTGGAAATTCTTTTCCCTCTCGCACAACACCAGAACCAGGGGACACACACTAAAATTGAGTGGAGGGAGAGTTAGAACAGACAAAAGAAAATATTTCTTTACCCAGCGTGTGATTCATCTGTGGAACTCCTTGCCACAGGATGTGGTGATGGCACCTGGCCTAGATGCCTTTAAAAGGGGTTTGGACAAATTCATGGAGGAAAAGACCATCACAGGTTACAAGCCATAAGCAACCTCCTGGTTTTTTTTTTTTTTTTTTTTTTTTTGTAGAAGTGGGTTTTCTCTGTGCCAGGTGCAAGGGAGTGTCAACGGGAAACAGGTTATCTTGTTGTCTTGTGCTCCCTGAGGCATCTGGTGGGGCCACTGTGTGACACAGGAAGCTGGACTAGATGGGCTTTTGGCCTGATCCAGCAGGGCTCTTCTTATGTTCTTATGTTCTTATGAAATGTAAAAATCAAGAAGGAACTTTTTACCATATGTGGTGGACATGCTCCCAAGCAAAGAAGTACTGGACCCAGATTCATAAACAGATTGAGTTGATTTTAAAGATTAAGATTCAAATGAAACCAGAAACTTTTCTGTTGGGTATGTGGGATGATCATGTAGGCGAAAAATTTCAAACTTTGTTTTTATATATGATAGCTGCGGCAAGAATTTTATATGCACAATATTGGAAGAATTCGGAGATACCTTCGTTGGAAGATTGGTGGCTGAAAGTTTTGGATTATGCCGAAATGGACAAACTTACAATTTTAATTAAGGAAAAGTCAGTTAACCTTTTCGTGAATAATTGGAAACCATTTATAGATTTTTTAAGAGAGAGAGAGAGGAAGGATGTGATGATATGTGGATTTAATGAATAGATTGTGGGTGTTATTTTGGCTAAGTTGGAAATTATATATAGAAAATAGTGAATAGTATGCTAGTAGGATGTGACGCTTTGTGCTTGCTATAATTTTATGAATTATGTATTGTTTTTATGTTATTATATCAATAAAATATAAATATACTTAAAAAAAAGAATTATACCATCATGTCATATATCTTTTTTTAATAAATATTTAATTTTATTAGTAAACTACTAAGCAAAACAAAACAATAAAACAAAACAATACCACACATTACGAAAGATTACAACAAGCGTGAAGCAGTAAATCCTACTTGTATACTATTATACTGTATATTTTCTACTTATAATATCTAACTAAGCCTATATCTCTTACTATTCATTAAATCCACATTTCATCACGTCTTCTCTCACTCTCTCTCTCTTAAATAATCTATAAGTGGTTTCCAATTATTCACAAAAAGATTAACTAACTTTTCCTTTATCATCTAAAAATCTTAATTCCCGCTTCAAATATTTTAATATATAAAGCCACCCCATTTTTCTCTAAATTTATTAAAATAAAAACCTTCCAAATTTTTCTGTCTTAAAAAAATAAATTCTATATCCCCTTTTTACATAAGATTCTTGAAAACAAATCACCTTATTTAAATCTTTTCAAATAATAAAACATTCTTTTTCTTGTATTCACAAAAGGGTTAACTAACTTTTCCTTTATCATCTAAAAGTCTTAGTTTCCACTTCAAATATTTTAAATTTATTGTCACCCCATTTTCCTTCTTCAAATTTGTTAAGGAAAAAGTTTTTCTAAATCAAAAATTTTCCATCACTCTTTATATGAGTTTCTTAAAAACAAGTAATATCTTATTTTTTTAAATAATATTTTTTTTCTTTTTATGTAACATTAACTCCAGTAATATTCCCCAAAAAAATTATAATCCCTTTTTAATTTTGACAGTTTGCCATTACACCTTCCATCCCTCCCCCTCAGTAGGCTTACCAGATTAAGATGGGAACAGTAGTTTTTGCTGCCTCTCTGTACTCTGGAGTCTGCTTTCCCAGGGCTTTTCGGCTGTTGAAGGTAATTAAGGGCTCAGTCCAGCCTAACTCAGGCACAGTTGAGGCCCAATTGTGGCCCAATTGTGGCCCAAACTAGGACCGAGTTAGGCTGCAACTGTGCCTGAGTTAGGCTGGAGGCAACAGCATTGGGCCAGGATCGCGGCAAAACTTACCGCAGAGGCAGGCAGGCTCCTGTGGGGAGCTGTCAGTCTTGTGGAAGCGAAGAGCCCCCTCCTCAGCCCGTCTGCGTGCACCTACCACAGCTGCTGCAGCGGTTGCAGCAGATGGGCAGCCACAGGCGGGCCTGCAGGCACTGCGCGTTTGACAGTCAGCTGAAGGGCAGAGGTTGTGCCAGTGCCAGCTGCCCCAGGGCACCCTGGGCATCAGCCACCTGCCGCAGGGGGGAGTGCGACTGCCCTCCCTCCTGCAGACTGCGATGCCACCCCCAAGCCACGGTGAGGCTGCACGTGGGAGTCATGGGGGGGTGAGCGGGGGAGAGAAGGGAAGGAGGGGGTGGGAACGGCACGCACAAGGGGGGGGTCTCATGAGGTCTGGAACCGCCTCCGCCAGGACATGCCCGTGCGCTGCCTGAAGCCCTGGGCCTCAAGGGCCGTGGCAATGCCCACAAAGAAGGCATCCCAGCATGCCTTCTGCTCCGTGCCCCGGCCAAGACCGAGAGATGCCGTGGGCTTGTCTGCTGCGAGCGGGAAGGGCTCACGCAGCTCATCACACCCCCAGATGGGGCAACGTCGGCACCTTGCGGCAGGCGCTCTGGCAGCATGGGGGGTGCCAGCGTCCATCATCAGGGAGTGGGAGGGGAGGCAGGCACACTGACAGGGGGTGCTGGGGAGGGGCACGGGTGGGTCAGAAACAGACAGACAACACGGCTGGTGGGAGAGGGATACAGGGAGAGGGGTCTGCAGAGACCGATAGGGGCACAGGGGGCACTTCGCAGATGGAGGCAATGCAGGAACGGGCGCCTCTCATGCAGACGGACCGAGGGCGGACACGGACGCCGTTGATGGGCGGAAACGGACGCCGGTGACGGGCGGAAACGGACGCCGGTGACGGGCGGAAACGGACGCTGGTGATGGGCGGACCGAGGGTGGGTGAGAGCCCCGGTTGCTGAAAGGGCTCTTCACGGACGTGGCGGACGTGCGCCACAGTGCCCGTCAGTGTTTGCCTGCCTGACAGGCCCCCCAACTCCCCCCTCCCCTCTGGTCCCAGAGGGTCCGGCAGCCCCCCTGCTGTGTTCTCCCAGGGATGGCTGTGGCGGACCCTGGCTGGGATTCATGCAGAGGCTTGTGTGCTGGGGCCTGCCTGTGTGGGTGTGTGGGGCAGTGCTTGTGCAACATTGGGGACATGTGTTTCCAGGGGCATCTTTATTGTTCTGGAACAGTGGCAGAGATGGCCGGGCGTGGCTGCCAGGGGTAGGCACAGCAGCCTCTAGGACCACAGCAGCAGCATCAGGCGAGCCCCATGGACCTGGAGATGCGGGCTCTTCCCCTGTGGAACCACGGCCTGCTCCATAGAAAGGGGAGGGACAGCAAGTAGGCAGCCAGGGCGGTGGGGCAGCAGCAGCAGCTGAGGTGGGTTGCAGGGCAGGCTCCCAGACCTCTCTGGCAGCATAAAGGCAGGTGACCGTGGGGCAACCAGACTGCAGGCCCAGGGGTGCTCCCCGGACGGTTTGTGGTAGTGGGCATTCCTGGGGGGACGAACAACATGGGGGTGTTCCATGGCAGCTGCTGCGTGGTAGCAATCGCCATTGAAGAGGAGCCAGTGTGCCAGTTGCAAAGGTCTGCAGGGAGAGAAATCAAACACAGCTGAGTGGTGTGAGACACATAGCCTGGTCTGCGCTCCTTCCCTGGGTGTACGGTGAGCATGATCCTGTAAGGGAAAGGGGTCAAAGAGAGAGACAACAACACAACTTGGGGGTCACAACCATGGCAATCCTAGCAATACTGACCTGTCGGTAGACCCTGTGGAGAAAAGAGGGCTGGGGAACAGCTGGTGTCTACATATGGGTTACAGTTCCACACTCATGGCATTGTGTGCTCACATTAATACAGGCAGCTATGAGACAAGACATTGGTATAGAGGCATATCATGGCAGGCTATGCAGACAGCTATGAGACAAGACATTGGTATAGAGGCATATCATGGCAGGCTATGCAGACAGCTATGAGACAAGACATTGGTATAGAGGCATATCATGGCAGGCTATGCAGGCAGCTATGAGACAAGACATTGGTATAGAGGCATGTATCCTACCTATATTTCTCTATGCAAAGAGGCAGACGTCAGACCACATGTCAGCACAAACCCTGCACTTACCTGCTGGTGTTGTTGCCTGTATGGGGGGGGGGGAGAGAGGGGCTGGGAGAAAGACATGGGTTAGCAAACACTTGCATGGAGACAGCTGCCCAGGCACAGCAGTAAACAGTTTGGCCACAGGCAGAACAGCCCTCTCTGCCCTAGAGGGGGGCAGAGAGGAGAAGAGAGAAGTGGGGTGTTAGAAAAGTTTTCAAAGTCCCACTTTGTGGCTGCTGGGGGACAGAACCCCACGCCACGTGCTGAGAGAGAGAGAGAGAGAGTGGAGGGCTGGGGCTGGGCTTTTGTGGGAAAGAGGCTGGGTGGGGCTGGGTGCTGATAGGGTAACTATTTGGGTCCATGTCCAGAGTTAGGCCACACCTGTTCGGTCCTAACTCAGGCCCAACTCGGGCCCAGGGTGTTAGAACTTTTCAGGAGAGGGCTGGTGTGGGTAAGGTAAAATGGCTCCTATGGGTCTCCTCACATTTGGGTCCACCCTTTTTGCTGGCCCAAATTTTGGGCCTGAGTTGGGCTCGAGGGGGCGTGTCAGGGGCTCTCCAGTGTCTGGAACCGGACCAAAATTCGTAACCGCCCCCGTCACACCCCCGACACGCCCCCAACACACCCACTTTTAGGCTGCAATTGTGCCTGAATTGTGCAATTGTGCCTGAATTGTACCGCAGTTGCCTTGGGCTGGACCGGGCTGCAATTCAGTCACAATTGCAGCCCAACTCAGGCACAATTCAGGCACAACTCGGGCCTAAAGCACTTGGGCTGCAATTGTGCCTGAATTGTACCGCAGTTGCCTTGGGCTGGACCGGGCTGTAAGTGCCTCTGAGTATGTACAGTCTAAAACGCACAGATCCTAGGAGCAGAACGTCCAACTTAGATGGTGAGGCTTTAGGGATTAAGTGCACATTTCTGAGTGACCGTTGTGTTTCAAAAGGGTCAGTGGTTGTGAACTGCATTCATGAGATGTTTTGTTGCTTTGGTAAGCAGGATGTTCAGATATGGCTAGGGGGGAATAATGGAGAAAGAGTTAAAGGTAAAGCCAGTGGTTTGAGAGGGTGGGGGGAAAGGACATTGTTGCAGGGTGGGGAGGGGAAAAAAAGGACATTTCTGCAGGGTGTTGCATCTCTTATGAATGCCTCATCATGTGTGCTGCTGGAAATGGAGACAGGAGGTACAAAGTGGACAAGGAGGCTTCCAAACTGATTTTTGCAATTTTGCGGTGTGGCCTTATGGCCACGTCGTGGGGGGCTCCAAAGGGTTACGGCCGCACACTTTACAGGGTGCTCCAAGGGTTGGGCCCCGAGTCAAAAAATGGCCTGGCCCCTCCTCTGCTCCCCGTCCTCCTTCTTCCTCTTCTTCTTTCTCTTCTTCATTCTTAGATCTTTCCCGAAAGTCCCTTGTTTTTGAATTGTATCCACTTTACAATTTTTTCCATGGGATCATTTACATCTTCTAAGTTCCTCCCCTGAAAGGCAATCTTCTTTTTCTTCAGCACCTCCATGAAGAATATATAACTCTTCTTTTTCTGTATAATTTTAACTAAATGTCTTTTAGTAAAGTACTCTGCTTCTCTATCTCAAGTCTTGGTTTAACCTTTGGTACTTCCTCTGCTGCAATCTTTTTCAGTAAATCTTTCTCTTTATCATTATCTTTATCTTTATCTTCCTGAACTTCAATCGTAACCTTTATTCCTTGCAATTCATTCTTTTCCTTCACCACTTTACCTATCTTGTAGAATTCTTGTTTCAGTTCTACTTTCATGTTCTGAAGTACTTCCTGCAAAATTCCCATTTTTGCATCAAATCTCTTTTCCCATTTTTTAAAACAATACTCCAATTGTGTAGTCATGTTGCAAATTATTCACCAGGTGCCAATCCCTCCTTCTCTTAAAAAAAGAGGTAAAATAAAAAAAAAACTTCTGCGGTCGCCGACGTGAAACAGAAAGATTAATTGCCAAAATCCATGAACTCTGACACAGAAGGGCTCATATTCTTTTAGCAAGAATGTCCAGAATGTCAACAATATGTAGAAGGAAAACACACACACAAATCCCAAACAATTTTCTCTCGCCGGAACAGTCTATTTAAAAAAACTTCTTCATATCTTTCCTTCTCCTTACTGTTTTAATCTTCCATAAGTACAGAAAAAGTAGATAAAACTCTCCACTTTAAAACTTTAACTTCGTCTTTTCGCAGCGTATTAATTATTTTTAACATTCACTCTTATCTCGGCTAATTTTTTCAGTTCATAAATCATTTCTACGCCTCTTTCCTAAGTAAAGCAAAGCATGTGGGTGGTGGCTTGGCTTACGGTTCATCTGTGGCTTGAGCTCGTTGTTATCCTTCCTCGCTGACCAACCCAAAACTTCAGAGCCTTTGCCTTGAAGTGTCAGAATGGGGGCGATTCAAAGAAATGTGGTTTATTTCTTCGTACTCCCTTTCAATCCAGGGGTAGAGTAGTTAAGTCCATCAGATGTACTCCGTCGATATGGAGCGATCGGTGGAGTTGTCCGCCAGCCATGCCCTCCCAGCCAGAAGTGATCACCATCGTGTCATATATCATTCAATGTGTAATCACATGTAGAATGCAATGAAACAAACCGTTTCGAAATATATGGTCATAACATATCTATCAAATGTTATGACCAAATAACCGGAAACAGAAAACACAACTTCCTTGTGTAACAAAAAGTGGATTTTCTTAACTCAGAACAGACCAATGAGACTGATTGTTCCGAGATTGTTCTGAGAGCTGAGTTGGTTACTGTTATTGTTACCTGTACTGTTATATATTAAAAAAAAAAGTTAACGCTCTCATACTGGGTGACGCAAACCCTTGTGATGCCTCTGTTTAGGCTGCAAGCATACATTAGGCTGTGCGTATAATATTGTAAATTTAAAGGTGTAATTTTGATTAAGTGGGAGGTGGGGCAATGGCATGGGGGCAGGGTGATGATGCGTTTCCCCACCCATCATACAGGAGATGGTTCATCATGAGGGTGACGCACTGACCTCCCGCACTGGGTGGCACAAGCCCTAGGAACGCCCCTGCAGCATAGTCAACATTTATTATCATATAATCGTAGAACCATAGAGCTGGAAGCGACCCACAAGCTCATCTAGTCCAGCCCCCTGCTTGTAGCAGGAAACCCTCCTAGAGGATCCCCAGCAGGTGCCTGTCGAGCCTCTGCTGGAAGACAGCCAGTGAGGGAGAACCCACCACCTCCCTCTTCAATCTGTTCCCGCCCTCCCCAGCAATAATTTCTTCCTGAGATCCAACCAGAATCTCCTCTCTTGCAGTTTGAACCCGTTCGATCTGGTTCTACTCTCCGAGGCAGTGGAGAACAAATGTGCCCCTTCTTCCGGTGTTTGAAGAAGAGATCTCTCCTATCCCCTCTCTCTCAGCCTCCTCTTCTCCAGGCTAAACACCCCACGTTTCTTCAACCGTCCCTCGTAGGGCTTCTTCTCTGAACCCGCTCCAGCTTGTCTGCATCTTTCCTATCATGAGGTGCCCAGAATTGGACGCAGTGTTCCAGGTGAGGTCTGACCACCATGGAGCAGAGCAGAACCACCACGGTTCTACTAATGCAGGCTAGCATTGTGTTAGCCTTCTTTGCAGCCGCATCACAGTGCTGACTCCTGTTCAGCTTGTGATCCACTGCAGCTCCAGATCCCTCTCACCTGTTCTGCTGCCAAGCCAGGTACGTCCCATTCTGTGAACTTCACCTTGTTCATTTCCTGAAGCCTTCTATCTTCTTTAGTGCTACTCTTCCCCCCCCCACCCTCCCCTCTCAGACAGTCGAGGGAGAGCTGGTCAGGAGAGTCAGCACGAGATCAGCAAAAGAGATCACATCTTTTGCCCGGGGGGGGGGGGAGAAGATCAGACCCAGGAGGAGCCGCAGAGTCCGTGCCGCACACGTTACATCGGGTGTTGCGTGGGGGGAATTGGGGAGAAGGAAGAGGGGATGCCTGGCCGGAGGGGATGCAGCTCCCCGTTCTGCCTGGAGCTGGAGGGTCGAGACTTCGCTCCCCTGGGAAGAGCCTGGAACTACACTACATGAATTCCGGCGCGGAGGCCTCTGCCTCTGCGCACAGAGCTGGTTGGAAGGAGTGTCTTCCTGCCTGTTGTCCCTCCTGCTGCCCCGCCTTCTTAAAAAAGCATTGTGTTCGCCTTCTTTGCAGCCGCATCACAGTGCTGACTCCTGATCCACTGCACCTTGAAGATCCCTCTCACCTGTTCTGCTACTGCCAAGCCAGGTATGTCCCATTCTGTACCTGCGTCTTTGGCTCTTCTTTTTGCCCAAGTGGAGACCCTTGCATTTGTCCCTGTTGAACTTCACCTTGTTCATTTCCTGAAGGCAGCCTTCTATCTTCTATAGTGCTACTCTTCCCCCCACCCCCCTCTCTCAGACAGTCGAGGGAGAGCTGGTCAGGAGAGTCAGCGCCAGATCAGCAAAAAAAAAAATCCCTGCTGCGCATCTGTGATGTGATGGCGCATCCCTGCCTCCTTTGGGAGGTGCAGATGGGGACCCTCAGGAAACCCTCCCTCTTCTGCCAAGGATCGCTGCCCGAGCCCCGCCCACCACCGCTGCCCATCGCCCGAGGCTCCCCCGCCTTCTGCCCGCCGCGTTCCTCGGCTCTGCCCTGGCCGCCTCCCGCTGAAAATGCAGGTGCCCCACAGCGATGGATGGGGGACCCAGCAAGGCAGCTTATGTCCCAGTTACACATTCCCTGGTCCTCCTGCGCCTGTCACTGTGACCCCTTTGAGCTGCTCGCAAGAATTCCTGCCGGGAACAGAGACCCGGGAAGAGCTGCGGTCCGAGTTGGCCACTCGCTGCCCGGCGCATCCCCTTGGCAGCCTACATCCCCGTAGGGGCAAAGTTGACCTCGCCTCGACTTTTGCCCGTTTCTGGAACGTCGGGACAATGGGGGGCAGTTCTTTGTACTGTGGGGGTGGGACACGTTTTATGAGGTAGCCAATCACAGGGCAGATGTCACAAAACCCCACAAACAAGTACTTTTTGAGAAGTCGCTGATCTGTCAACTGGAAAATACGTGTGGCTTTATTCCGGCACGCTCCGTCTGCATCAGATGCAGACGGAGCGCAGGGTGAAGGCGGAAGCACACCGGCTGCGTTCTGCGTGCGGCGCAAGAAACGCAGCCAAAGTTGAGAATTCTCCAGGGGAAGCGTAAAACGCAAACGGACCTCTCTGCGGCTCCTGGCGGCTCTCAGCGTTCTGTGGGACTTGCCTCCAGCCGGATAGAACACAGACACAGCCAGCCGCAACGGGCTGCACGCACGGAGAACGCAGCCGGTGTGCTTCAGCCTTGACGCAGCCGGAGCACAGACGGAGCGAGCCGGAACCAATGCACGGAACCAATGCACGGAACCAATTCGGGAGAACCTGTTCACTGCCCAACAAATACTCATGGCACCTTCCCCTGCCTCCCCTCCTCCTCCAGTTCACTTCAATTCACTTTATTAATAAGTCTTTTATTATTTAGTTCCTTATTATTTAGAGATTTTCTGTCATCTGCCATGTGATTGGCTACCGCGTAAAACGTGTCCCGCCCCCACAGTACAAAGAACTGCCCCCCATTGGCCCGACGTTCCAGATGTAGGCTGCGGGCAGGCCAGCGCCGACTGCTGACGGTAGGCTCCATTTGACGGTGTGCCCATGTCGTGCTGTGCGCTGGCCGCACGTTGGCCCAACTGGTACAGTGTAGCTCTGGAAGCATCTAGTGTTGCGTGAGGGGGGGGGGGAATGGGGAGAAGGAGAGGCCGGAGGGGATGCAGCTCCCCGTTCTGCCTGGAGTGGGAGGGTCGAGACTTCGCTCCTCTGGGAAGAGCCGACTGACAGGCACAGTGAGAGTTAAAAGGAGCGACTCCGGATTGCTAGAGAGGCGAATGGGGGAGAGGAAGTGAGTGAGTATAAAGCCCCTTCCTGCTCCGCCCCATTCCTTTGCTTTCCCCTCTGGTGAGTTCACAGCTGGTTGTGGGCGAAGAAGGTGGGTCCCGGGGCTGTGATGGGGAACAGGAATAGAGGGGTGGGAGAGAAGCCCCCCAGGTGGGTGGAGAGACGGCCAGTCGGTGAAGGCAAAGGGGGGGGCTGAGAAGCGGAATTGACTGGCCCACCTTCCGCGAGCCCGCTGAAAATGCAAGTGTCCCACATCAGGAGCGAAGCAAGCTGGATCCCAGTCAAAGGCAGCTTCTGTCCCAGTGACACCACGTCCCCTGGTCCGCCTGCGCCTGTGACCCCTTCGGGCTGCTCGCAAGATTTCCTGCCAGGATCTTCCAGCCCCCTTTGACTCAGAGACAGGATGTCAGGCTGGGAACAGAGACCCGGGAAGAGCCGCGGTCCCAGTTGTGGCCACTCGCTGCGGGGGGGGGGGGAGAAGATCAGCCCCATAAGAAGCCGCAGAGTCCGTGCCGCGCACGTTGCTGCATCATCGGGTGTTGCGTGGGGGGAATCGGGGTGGAGGAGGAGGGGAAACCTGACGGCGGGGGGGAGATGCGCCTCCCTGTCACTTGGGGAGGGAGGATGGATGGAGGATGGAGAAGAGCCTTTTCCTCTCGGCTGAGTGGCACCCTGAGGGTTAAAAGAAGCGACTCCGATTTCCTAGTGGGGCGGATGGGGGGGGAGTGGAGTGAGTGGGAAAACACTTCCTGCTCCGCCCCTTCCTTTGTGTCCCCCACTCATGTGTGTGGGGTCAGCAGCCTCCCCGGGTGAGTCCAAAGTTCCTGGGGGGTGAAGGGGGTCCAAGGACTCCATGGGTGGAAAGGAATAGAGAGGGGTGGGAGAGAAGCCCCCAGGTCAGGTGGGCGGAGACACGCAGGCTCAAAGGCCAGCCGGGGAGGAGAAGGGGAGGGGGCTGAGGTGAGGAACTCCGACACCAACCTCCCTATTTGCATGCAGTGCTTTGGGTCTACTCTTAAATGGCTGCGTTTCTATGCGGTTGGGTTTGCAGGGACGTTGTAAAAGCCACAGCACAGGCAGGGCCCAGAAGGGGCCGTTCCTCACTGAAACTGTTGCAACACCCCCCCCCCCAAAAAAAATACAGCCGAATACAGGAGGGATACTAGAGAATAATAATGTAAATCTGAAACTGAGACTGAAACCGAGGAAGTGGGTGTTTTTTTAAGTGTGTGGTCTATTTAATGTAATCTTTAGTATCATCTTTAATTGTCTGAACTGTTGTAAGCTTCTCTGCTCCTGGTGTTAACAGAGGCAGGTGGGATAAAAATCAAAAGAAAGGGAGCTGGATTTTGCAGCTGGAAAAGATCCTTCCAGCATCTGAGCCTGATCCAAAAGCAGCAGGGAATTTGCTTGAGAGCGGATCTCTCCCGGGGGAGGAACTGAGGTGGGCATCTCAGCGGGGGGGGGGGGACCCTCTTTCCGCTTACAGAGATAACTGGGCTTCCCCCCAGGCCTGGAGCGTCTGTCATGGGAGACAGCCCTGCCCAGACACCCCCATTACACACAACCCTCCTCCATCCCCTGCACCTGCAAATCAGGGTTTCCCCCACGTCATCTCTCATGGTCCAGGTTCCAGGACGTCACCTGGAATCGACACAGCACCTGTCTTGCATGCTGCTGAATTTCAGTCTTAGGGACTGGGCTTTGTGAAAGGATAGAAGCAGGAGGAGTGAACTGAGGCAGAAAATACAGCAGGAAACAGGGGTCTTGGTGGGCCTGAAACATTTTGAAGGAGCAAGTATTGCAAGCAGAGTTCAAGGGAGGGAGGGAGTCGACTAGTAAAAGCATGTAATTTGTGACATGTACCTGTCCTTGCATATTCTCAGCTGATCCTTGGAGTCGGGAATTCCTTTCTCCCCCTTTTTCACGGCCTCAGGGCCCTTTGATTGCAGCGGCTGCAGTGAGGATAGGCAGGGAGTCTTTTCTCCCAGCCGTTCTGGAGGCGAAGGCAGCACTGGCGTCAACCGTAGTTTTACGCATCCTGCAACTCTCGCCAGGGAGCTTCTGCTCTCTCATCTGCAAATGGAGCTCATGGTCTAAACGGATTGCATTGTTAAATGCTGAGCTCCTTCAAAAATAATGACAGAAAAAGGGGAGCGCGGTGGTGGTGGTGGTCGAGTACTAAATTGAGGTGTTGATGTTGGGAGCGCTTTCCAGTCTCTTCTGCAGAAGAGCGACAAGGGCCCACTGGCAAGGGCTCACTGGTTAAAGAGAAGTTCTTTTCCCTCTCACACTAGAACTAGGGTACATCCACTCAAATTGAGTGGAGGGAGGATTAAAACAGACAAAAGAAAATATTTCTTTACCCAGCGTGTAATTGGTTTGTGGAACTCCTTGCCACAGGAGGTGGTGATGGCACCTGGCCTGGATGCCTTTAAAAGGGGATTGGACAGATTTATGGAGGAAAATTCCATCATAGCTTACAAGCCATGATGGGGATAAGCAACCTCCTGGTTGTAGGAGTAGGTTTTCTTTGTGCCAGGTGCAAGGTAGTGGCGACAGGATACTAGTATCTTGTTGTCTTGTGCTCTCTGAGGCATCTGGTGGGGCCACTGTGTGATACAGGAAGCTGGACTAGAGGGGCCTTTGGCCTGATCCAGCAGGGCTCTTCTTATGTTGTTATGTTCTCACCACACGGAAGCGACGGCATAAGCTCTTCTTATGTTGTTATGTTCTTATGCTGCCCTTCAGGGTTGACACCCATGTGCCATTAGGCAGCTGCACATCTGTGCATGCACATGCACATATGCTCACATTTGTCTTACAGAACATTGCTCTCTCTAGCTCAGTGTAGTCAACATTTATCATCATATAATCAGAGCTGGAAGAGACCCACAAGCTCATCTAGTCCACCCCCCTGCTTGTAGCAGGAAACCCTCCTACAGGATCCCATGCCCTTCCCACTGTTAACAACGTGTGCTAAGAAGAACTTGAGCAGACAGTATGTTGCTGCACCTTTGATAATGCTCCTCATAGTTTAGGAGTGAAACGTTAGGACAACCCCTTGTTCTCTTGTTAACTTAATAAAACGACCAGAACAACCTGGAAAATGCTTCCTTTTATTAATTCAAAGATATTTTCCCTTCCACAAAAACCTCAGAACATACACTATAGAATACTTCCAGGATTTGGGCATTTTCCCCGTTCCATCAATTTTTGTGAACAGGGGAGCCAATATCTGGGAGCCACCTCGTTGCGTCTTGTTTTAGCATATCCCGGGGGGGGGGGTGGCCCCGCCCCTTTCCCAGGTTTTAACTGCATAACGAACTCCCTGATTTGTTCGCTATTGGCAGGAGGCCACTCTAGAAGATCTGGAGAGGAAAAATCCAACAGATTGCCACCCTCCTTATCTACCACATAAGAAGAGGTCTGAGTAGTATTGTACTCATCTATTTGGCGAGATCACCCCTGGGTCATGTATCTCTGTCCTTGAAACATTTGAGGCAATTGCCCAAAATTGCTTATGGTTTTTATAGCACACTGCATGCAATAGAATTTCCCATTGATGATTGATATATTTCTGTCTTTTTTCTTTCATGAGAAGCTGCATTTGCTTCTTAAGAAGAGAGTATTCGGTCAAAGATCCCTGGCTGTTCGTTTTCCTGAAGATTCCTGAATTAGACTCTTCAATTCCTTGCACTCCTGGTCGAACCATCCTTTTTTGTATGGAGCCCTACTTGACTTCAAGCTGTTGGGTAGGTTCCTAATTGGGTCCGAATATACTCCAGCAACCCCTCATAAGCTTTAATTGATTCTATGTCTTCCTCCGTCGTCCTGACCACCTGCCCCAAATCCGAACCTATTTTCCCTTGCACTAATTGCTGGCACTTTTGCGCTATTGAGCTGTTCCAAATTATTCTGATCTGTATAGTCAGGTCACTCATTGGTTCCGAGCGATTCTGATTCCCTACAAGATCAAAATCCATCTTTAATATTAATGGCAAGTGGTCACTGGCACTTATTTCGTCCACTAAGAAATCCGTCACATATGTTTTTAATGGTATAGATAGCAAAATTATAATCAATAACACTGGACCCTCAAGCTGAAATATGGGTAAATTCTGCTGCTTCACTAAATTCTCTCAGGCCATTTAACCATATCAGGTTAAACGTAACACTAAGTTTGGCTAATTCTACTCCTGCTACATTTGTCAAAGCATCCTTTGACCTCCTGCTGAACGCACAACAGAGTGGCAATAGGGCACCCTTCTCCACCCCTAGTGCCTTTATAAAAATTTGATTCTTTTCCAACTCTTGCGTTTACGTCCTCTACCAAAAGAATTTCGGCTGTGGTATCCCCCCTCTCTAACAGCGCAATCCTGTAGATTGCGCTGGTGACGGAACGAGCATTCCATCGCCGGGAAACGTCGCGAACGTGCCGTAAAGCACGTTTGTGACGACTCGGGAGCAAGAAAGGCTGACGCAGTGGCCTACCTCCCTTGCTCCATTGCCAGAGCGCCCATGCGGCCGACAGACGAGGTAAGCCGGGATCCGGCGGGCGCAAGGGCTTTTCAGCAGGCGAGGGAGGGGAGCCATTGGCCTAGCCAGCCCGGGAGGCGGGGGGGGGATGGTTTTGGCCATATCCCTGCCTCCGCCGGGTCGGCTAGGCCATTACATGGCCTCCTCTACTTCAAATCCAAGGATTGCCTGTCATTACACCCGGGGAAGGGAACGAGCGTCCCCTTCCCCGAGTAGACCTCCGGCCCGATGGCAGAACGGTCACTGGGGCTCAGGATCAGGTGGGCGGCCCTGGGCCGCCGGGCGGATCCTTACACAGGATTGCCCTGTACGTTTTCTAGAGATTGTGTCAAGTCGTCCCAATACTGGGTTCGTTGTTGGTTAATAATTCCTGGGGGAATATAAACATTTATCAACATTATTACTTTGTCCAATATAATGATTTTAATAGCTTGCATTTGACAGTGGGTGGCTGAAATAGCAAGAGGACTCGATTTTAAATGTGATTTAGTTAGGATTGCTAGGCCTGCTAATGGACGTCGTCTCTTGTTAATTTTATACACTTGCAGATTATGGGCTATAAATCCAGACCCTTTCACCTGGCCTAGCAGCACCCAAGTTTCCTGCAATATTAGGATGTCAAAATCTTGAAGATATTTTATAAGTTCATTATCGCACAGTGAGACACATATACGGGTTTAGATGCCATGCAATAAAAGAAAGACTTGTCCTTTACCCGTTCTCCAATACCGCTGACGGATCTCCTTTCAGGCAGCCGTCACAGGCATAAAAACACGTAAAATCCAAGGTTTTTGCAGACCCCAACGTTTCGCTCCGACCTCGGAGCCTCTTCTGGGGGAAACGAAATCACGAAGATTGCGATGTTGTTGTCTTGGGTTGACCTCTCTCTGTATATATCAGCATGCATGTGAGAGCACGGGAGTCTGCTGAGATGGGAGTAATTAATTAAGCCCAGCCTCAGCTGTCCTTTCGCTGCTGCCGGCTGGATCTCAGCTGCTGCTTGTGGTGTCCATTTGTATTTTCTCTTAAAGTTGTATCGCTGTATTCTTCTGTGTCTAACTGACCTCCATTAGCTGTCAGGCAAGTTTCTGCAGGCTTTCCATTGTTAGTAGTCCCTGTGTGTGTTTTTTTCGTAATGTTTCCATCTCCGCGTAAGATCAGCATCCAAATGCGATTTGTAAAAGCTAGGTCCTGTTGACGATTCACCAGTTCTCCAGTTCTCCGTTTACTTATTTCTAATGCTTCTAAATGGCGTAGGATTTTGAAACTCTCCTCTTTTTGCAAACATTTAGTCTCATTAAAACGGATCTCATGACCTTCTTTCGTCTGCAAAAACCTTGGATTTTACGTGTTTTTATGCCTGTGACGGCTGCCTGAAAGGAGATCCGTCAGCGGTATTGGAGGACGGGTAAAGGACAAGTCTTTCTTTTATTACATGGCATCTAAACCCGTATATGTGTCTCACTGTGCAGTAATTTCGGGCCATGAAAGTTACAGAAAAAGATTGAAGTTCATTATCATTACATTTCCCCCTCCAACCAGCTATATTCCATGATAAGATCTTCAGTTGCGAGTCAGGTCCATGTCTGCTGTCTCTCTCTCTCTTTTTTTTGTATATATTTATATTTTATTAATATATTAAAACATAAAAACAATACAGATTTCATAAATTTATAGCAAGCACGAAGCAATACATCCTACTAGCATACTATTCACTATTTTCTACATATAATATCCAACTAAGCCAAAATAACACCCACATTCTATTCATTAAATCCGCATATCATCACTTCGTTCTTCTCTCTCTCTCTCTCTCTCTCAAAAAATCAATAAATGGTTTCCATTTATTCACTAAAAGGTTAAGTGACTTTTCCGTAATTAAAATTGTAAGTTTATCCATTTCAGCATAGTCCAAAACTTTCAACCACCAATCTTCCAGTGAAGGTATCTCCGAATTCTTCCAATATTGTGCATATAAAATTCTTGCCGCACTTACCATATATAAAAACAAAGTTAGAAATTTCTCACCTACATGCTCGTCTCTCATACCCAACAAAAAGGTTTCCGGTTTCATTTGAACCTTACTCTTTAAAATCAACTCTATCTGTTTATGAATCTGAGTCCAGTACTTCTTTGCTTGGGGGCATGTCCACCACATATGATAAAAAGTTCCCTGTTGCTTTTTACATTTCCAACAGCTATTCGTCACCTTCTCATACATTCTTGCTAATTTGCTTGGGGTTATATACCATCTATACATCATTTTATTTTCCTTAATATTAACATTTAACGTAAATTTCAACTGTTTGAACCATAGTTGTTCCCATTGCTCCATTAAAATAACATGACCTACATTTTTTGCCCAATTTGGAGGGGCCTACCTTTCTGAACAAATTCCGGAGGCACTCGAGGGGCCTTGCGCACTTGTGCAAGTCTTCCTCTGTTTGCGCAAGCTCACGAGGCCACTGAGGAAGCTTCGGCAGGATATTGGCAGCAGTGCATCACCAGCACCCCCCGCACATAGAAATCTAGCCTGTCAGAAATCTGACATGAATCACATGTTCGGCAAAAGGGTTCTGCAGGAGGTGGTGAATAGGGGTAAAATCACATGAAGATTTTTACTGAAGAAAGGGTTACGGCTGTGGCAGACAAGCATTTGCTGGATACCTGTATTGTACTGCCAGTTAATGCGGAGGTTTTAAACAAACGTGGTGTTTTTTTTAAAAGCATCCCATGTTTGTGAGGATACAACAGGGAGCAGGATTTATTATTATTTGTTGAATTTCTATCCCGCCTCCTCCACAGGGGGACCCAGTATACATTGCCAGGAGCTCCTGAGAAGGAAGGTGGAATATCATAATAATAAATAAATAAATAAGTAAACAAACATGCTGTCCTTCAGACGTAGACGTATGGGTCCCTAGATTCTCTTTGGTTTTTGAGAATGGTCTCGTTTTACACAGACAGGAGCCCGTCCCATGAAGGATGTCAGTTTTGGGCATTGTGTGATTGTATCATCTTTCTGGATAGTAATGCTAATATTTTAAGCAAGCACATTGGTTTTTTCCTTAAAGGGCTAACAGTTTTCCGTCAACTAATGAGGAAAATGGCTGCGGATACAGGAGGTGTTTCTGCCTTGAGTTTTCAGCTGCAAGGGCAGAAAATGAAGGAGGAGCCCAATCCAATGTGCCCAGAGAATGGAGCAGGACCAGACCCTCACTCCAACCCTGCAGGGGGATGCTGGGAAAGGATTTCCCCACAACAAGGGGCCTGGGAAGCACAGGAGGGGGGGTCGTGGCAGCAGCAGCAGTGTTGGGAGGCCCAGTGGCAGGAGTTCCTGAAGACGATGGAGTCTGCAGAAGAACGGAGAGACCCACAGGTGCTGGAGCCAGTCGGAGTCACCAAGGTCCAGGCTGCTTACAGTGAAGTGAAGGAAGAGACCCTGGATGAGGAGTCCAGCAGCCCGGAGAGGTGGCGCCAGCGCTTCCGGCGGTTTGGCTACCAAGAGGCCAAGGAGCCCCGCCACGTTTGCGCCCAGCTCTGGGAACTCTGTCATCGGTGGCTGAAGCCCGAGAGACACAGCAAGAAGCAGATCCTGGAGCTGGTGACCCTGGAGCAGTTCCTGGCCCTCCAGCCCCCGGAAATGCAGGGCTGGGTCAGGGCAGGTGGGCCGGAGAGCTGCAGCCAGGCGGTGGCCCTGGCGGAGGAGTTCCTGCGGAGGCAGCAAGAGGTGACGAGGCAGCAGGCGCAGGGGGAGGAATTGGAGGTCGGCGGGTCCTGCGAGTGGAGAGTACGTTTTATTTATTTTTAAACATTGTTATCCTGCCTTTCTGCTCCCAAAAGTGGGGCACCAAAGTGGCTTATAGAAAAAAATTGAACAAGAAACCATAAGAGAAAAAAAAAAAAAGAATACATCACGAAAACAGACCCCTATAAACCCTAAACATTCCAACACAGTGGGGAGAACTGAGGTTAAAAAATGGGATGAGGAAAAAAGTCTTGTGGAGAAAGCAGGGAGAAAGCAGGGACGGGGGGCAATCAAATTTCTCGGGACAGGGAATTCCGCATCATGGGTGGGTGCCACAACAGAACAGGCCCTGTCTCTGGTTCCCACCAAAACAAAACTCTGACGGTCGTGGGACACACCTCTTGGCCTCCTCAGATGACCTTGGGATGGGCAATTGCATAACAGGGAGAGGAGGTCCTTTTTAGGGCTTTCAAGGTCATAACCAGCACCTTGCAGTGTATTCCGAAATGAACCGGTAGCCAGAGCAGCTGGCATAGCACTGGCGTCACCTGGTGGAATTGACTGGTGTCGCCTAAATGCCAGCTGTAGCACCAGGGTAGCCCAACGCCTCCTGATGCCTGGGGTGGCATGTTGAATGATGCCCCCTTTCTACCCAAGGATGTGCCAGCCTCTGTTCCTCCCACTTCCCTAATTGCCCCCAAAATGCGGCCCCCTCCCCAGGTAGGCGCACTCAGCCCACCCCGGCTGCATTTGAGGCCGGAAAGAGCAGCTGGAGTGATGATATTTTATATTTAGGGGACAAGCACTAAAATTGAGTGGAGGGAGAGTTAGAACGGACAAGAAAATATTTCTTTACCCGATGTGTAATTCATCTGTGGAACTCCTTGCCACAGTATGTGGTGATGGCACCTGGCCTAGATGCCTTTAAAAGGGGTTTGGACAGATTCATGGAGGAAACGTGCATCACAGGTTACAAGCCATAAGCAACCTCTTGGTTTTAGAAGTGGGTTTTCGCTATGCCAGGTGCAAGGGAGTGACAACAGGAAACAGGTTATCTTGTTGTCTGTGTGCTCTCAGAGGCATCTGGTGGGGCCACTGTGAGATACAGGAAGCTGGACTAGATGGACCTTTTGGCCTGATCCAGCAGGGCTCTTCTTATGTTCTCTCATCTGTGCTTTTTTGTGATCTTGGTTTTATTTTTGTATACTGTAAATCTTTGTATTGTATACAAACCTTTAACAATTAATTCTGAAAAGCTGTGTAAGCACTATGTATAATTATAAGCTGAATATAGTAATTATGAATATTGCGTGCGTGCGTAAATACTAGTGTAGTCAGAAGCATTTCAGAGCAGAAACATAACATCAGGTTAAGGGAGGAGAAGAGTAAGAGAGGGAGAGCGCGCCTGAACCTCTCGCAACCTGTCTCTTTCTTCGTCCCTTTCCTGGATCAGCACCTTGAATTAAGTCCTCTTTGTTGCTCTGTTTCAGGTTCGGGAGCCTCTGAGGAAGGGGACCGTCACCTTCTCCAGAACGGAGGACGCACTTTCAGACCCCTGGCCAGGATCACGCTTGCCGGCTGTCAAACAGGAGGGTGATGATGGAGCCCCCCGTTCCTTGGGTAAGGGGTCTTACCGTCCCATCACATCCCAAGGGTCTGAAGCCGTCTTCTGCCATAGAAACCTGCCCTTTCATCTGCTGAAGCTCTGCTTCGCTGCCACCATCTTGGGCTGGATTTGGGTTGGAGGGAACCACGTCCTCTTTTTCACCACTGCCCGAGTTCAAAGCAGCCGCAATGCCTCTTTTGATGGCTGCCATGATTCCCCCCCCCCCCCCGCAGAAGTCCCCTTTGCATGATGCTGCATCATGAGGTTGTGTCAGACAGACCGGCCTTCTGGGGGGGAAATGGAGGGTGCCGGCTGGTGACCACCTTGAAGACGTAAAGCCACCGTTTAGACGTAATGCTTCAATTTGGCCGGACCCGGATATGAATTTCAAAATATTAAATAGATAGAGCGCTCTGCAAGAGGGATGGCCAATGTTTCTGTTCTTGAGGACTGCGTGGCTCCCTAGATGGGCGTGCAAAAGGCCCTTATGCTTCACAGTCTCTCCTGATCCTTCTGTTTCCAGCAGCAGCCATGTCCCTGTGTTCTGGGTTCATGTGTCTCCGTGTCATGCTACAGGGGCCAGACAGGATCGGGATGCTGCTGGTGTAGCGTCGTCCTGGTGGCCCATCAGTCTCGCTACCTGAGCTGACCAAGGGGATCTCGGCGGTGGCATTGGAGTCTCCATGCAATTTTGTGCTGGAGGACTTCAGCTGCGCGGCAAAAAAACACCGAAGAGGTGTTTTTCTGCCTCTTTTAGGGGCAGGTGCACTCCGTCTCAGAGTCCGTCCTGGACTCCTACTCATTCCGTTCGCGGCTGGGTCTGGAATGACTAGAACACTTCGGCAGCTCTGCCCTGCACCTTCTTGTCTCGTTTTCCTCTTCCCGCAAGCGCATCTTTATATCCACGCATGTGCGAAGTACATAACTGTGTGCAATGCGCTTGCGGGAAGAGGAAGACGAGACAAGAAGGTGTGGGGCAGAGCTGCCGAAGTGTTCTAGTCATTCCGCGCCCGGCCGCGGCGGCAAAGGGAGTGAGCACCCTTCCCAGTAGGAGTACATTAGGTAGGACCGGATTCTCAGATTCTCACCAGATACCAGCCTTCCCCAACCCCCCCCCCCAATGGGAATGGGCCTCACCCCTGATGTTAGGGTGGGCAGGCCGGCCGCCATTAGGTTTCATACGGAGCAGCGTGGAGCAAGACACGATGAAAGATGAACAAAGAGTGAGAGAGTGCCCTCCCCAACCTATAGGCACTTAAATACATTTTAGGATGTCCAATTGACTGACAGGTCAGTGACCCAATGGAAGACAGATCCGTTTCAGCTTTCCTCCAGGAGGTGACATCACTGTAACTCACCCCTCCCACTTAGGGAGTCAAACCACAGGTGTTTTCACTAACGAGTTGAACTCAAAAGCTGTCACGTTCACACACAGATAAGGGTTCCCATCATCAGAGGGGCCGCTCCCCTGACGCCCCCAATAAAACTGTCAAAAATTTTAGGTTTCGGTTACGAAACCTATTTTTGACAGTTTTTTGGGGGGGTTAATGTTTTCGGGGGGGGGTTAAGTGTTAAAACGGCATGTGTAAGTGTATGTGTGCTTTCCCGGCACTTATCTTGAATATGGGGCGTTCCAGGACGTTCGAGCGACGATCTTCTTCCTGCGCCCGGGTGCGGACTCCGTAACGCCCCTAGCAGCGGTTTCCGGAGTTTGCGCAGGCGCAGAACCACGGAGTTCCCAGGGGCGTTCTGCGCCTGCACAAACTCTGGAAAGCGCTGCTGGGGGCGTTACGGAGTTCGCGCCCGGGCGCAGGGAGAAGCTGTGCCCGGGCGCAGGAAGAAGATCGTCGCTGGAACGTCCTGGAACGCCCCATATTCAAGATAAGTGCCGAGAAAGCACACATACACTTTAACATCCCGTTTTTACACTTAACCCCCCCCAAAAAAACATTTTAAAAAACGTCAAAATGCAAAAAAAAACCCTACATTTAAGGAGCCCGCCGCCCCCCAGAGCCTCAGCGCCCTACGCCCTGGGGCCCACCGCCCCATATCAGCCGACGCCATTGCCCATCATGCACCACAGCATGGCCAGTGCTGGGAGCACAAAGACAAGCATTTAAGAATGTGGCTGTTTTCCAATCACCATGAGAGAGGCAGATTCTGCTCTTCTTGTTAAAGATGGATTCCTTAAAGAGACAAACCGAGATTTGCTCTTAACGCTACACTGCAGAAA
The DNA here is from genome assembly GCA_026170595.1 of Plestiodon gilberti rubricaudatus. Classification (NCBI taxonomy): domain Eukaryota; kingdom Metazoa; phylum Chordata; class Lepidosauria; order Squamata; family Scincidae; genus Plestiodon; species Plestiodon gilberti. The sequence continues at coordinate 261,830,155 of JANXHW010000002.1, read as the reverse complement.
GATGGAAGCTTTGATCTCTTGTTTTCTGTTTTTTCCTGGGTCATGTTCGGTTGCTGACAAGGCTTCACTGTTACCAAAAGAGCTGGTTCTTAGGGGAATTCACACAACTATATTGGAACCTGGGTAACAGATCAGTGTCATGCAGAGCATCCTATTTAACTGGCCGGCCGCCGGATCCTATCCCCGTTCCAGGCCGATCCTTAGGTCTACTTGGGGGAAGGGGACAATTGTCCCCTTCCCCTGGGTGTAGCCTCCAATGGGCCTCCTCGGATTTCCGCCCGCTATTTAGTGGGCGGAACTCAGAGGAGGTCATGTAATGGTGGATCCGGCCCGGGAAGGGGACAGGGATATGGCAGCCGCCATCCCCACCCCCCGGCCGGTTCAGCCTACAACCGGCCTCCCTCGCCACCCGTTCCGCTCCCGCCGGTGCACACCTTACCTGTATCTGGCAGCCGCAGAGACAATCCGGCGGTGGAGTAAGGGCTGCCAACTCGTGCCGGCAGCCCTTACTCTAGAGTCGTCATAAACGTGCTTTATCGTTTATGAGCACTTGCCGTTTTAAGGTTAGACGGGATTGCGCTCTGAGAGAAATAACTTCCATTCAAAGATTTTAGCTTTATTAAGAAAGGACAAAGGTAGAAATATTGCATACAGAGGAATAATAGAAAAGTACGTTCTTTGCCTTAAAAATAGTGTGATATGTTCCTGGCTCTTATAGTGGTTGCATGTGGTGGAGAGTGTATTTAGGTGCATGCGAAGGAAGTAAGGGGGTTAAATGAGGAAAAGGGGGGGCTTTACTCGTAATATCAACACCACAAGGGCAATACAATACAACAGGTTGAGAGGCTGAGCTCAGTGCTATCTACATGTCATTTATACATGACCGAAATCACTCATGGAAAAGCCCCACTGTACAAAACAACCAACGTTTTAGCATTTCTAAGAGCGTAAAGCTGCAGTGAGGCCTGAGAGAATCCAGAGGGAGGCCCTCGTCTCGCGCCTTCTCCACAGAAACGTTGTCCAGCAGGACTAACAAAGCTGCCTCCATCCCAGGACCAGTCAGGTTGCAACAGGCCACGCAGCCACGGTTGTGCGAATTCTCCCCAGCAGCTGACAGTCGGTCACTGAACAGGGCTGAGATCCTGTGCGTGCTTTCCTGGGAGTCAGTGCCACTGTATTCATTGGGTTTACTTCTGAGTAGAGTGCACTTTAGAAGTCCCACTCCTCTGTTGCATTGCTAATCCAGATTCTCTCTCTGTTCCAGGAAGCAGCAGACAAGACAGTAAGGATCAGAGGGAGCCACGTGGGCTGTCCCCGGAAATGACCACGCTTGACACAGAGGAAGTGAGTTTCAGGGACCAAGACGGATCAGGGAGTCAGGAGGGAATCCCAGCGCTTGCTGAGAGAACTGATTCTGTTGTTTGTCAGGATTATGACCGATATGAAATCCCTAATGAACTGGAACAACCCAAAAGGAAGAGAAAGAAGAAATGTCCTTTAGCCAGGGAAACAATCTGTTATAAATCCAACATTAATAAATGTAGCAAACTCCACACAGGGAAGAAATCATTTCAGTACTCTGAGTGGAGAAAGAGCTTCAGTACAAGCACACGTCTTCCTTCACGTAAAAAAATCCACAGAGGAGAGAAAGCTGAGCATCAAGATATATCAAAGGAGGAGGGAAACCAGACAGACAAATGGAGAAATGAACCTGATGCTAGACAGGGTGAGGATCTCGATGTCATCCCACTCAATCCAGAACAGGGAATTAAAAAGAGGGAGGGGGAAAGTACTCAATGTGCAAAGACCTTCAACGGTAAATCCAAACATAGAACACATCAAAGAACCCACACAGGAGAGAAACCATATCAGTGCTTGGAGTGTGGAAAGAGCTTCAGTTGGAGCTCGAACCTGACTGTGCATCGAAGAACCCACACAGGGGAGAAACCATATCAATGCTTGGAGTGTGGAAAGAGCTTCACTGAGAGCGGTACCTTGAATAAACATCAAAGAACCCACACAGGAGAGAAGCCATATGAATGCTTGGAGTGCGGAAAGAGCTTCAGTCGAAGCTCACAGCTGGCTGTGCATCAAAGAACCCACACAGGGGAGAAACCATATCAATGCTTTGAGTGTGGAAAGAGTTTCAGTAATGGCTCAAGCCTAACGTTGCATCAAAGAACCCACACAGGGGAGAAACCATATCAATGCTTGGAGTGTGGAAAGAGCTTCAGTGACAGTGGAAACCTGACTGTGCATCGAAGATCCCACAAAGGGGAGAAACCATATCAATGTTTGGAGTGTGGAAAGAGCTTTAGTGTGAACTCAAACCTGACGTTGCATCAAAGAACTCACACAGGGGAGAAACCATACAAATGCTTGGAGTGTGGAAAGAGCTTCAGTCGGAGCCATCACCTGACTTTGCATCAAAGAACCCACACAGGAGAGAAACCATATACATGTTTGGTGTGTGGAAAGAGCTTCTGCGTGAGCTCAAACCTGACTTTGCATCAAAGAACCCACACAGGAGAGAAACCATATAAATGCTTGGAGTGTGGAAAGAGCTTCAGTCAGAGCTCAAGCTTGACTTTGCATCAAAGAACCCACACAGGGGAGAAAAGATACAAATGCTTGGAGTGTGGAAAGAGCTTCAATGCGAGCTCAACCCTGTCTGTACATCAAAGAACCCACACAGGGGAGAAAAGATACAAATGCTTGGAATGTGGAAAGAGCTTCAGTCAGATCTCAAACCTGTCTGTACATCAAAGAACCCACACAGGGGAAAAACCATACAAATGCTTGGAGTGTGGAAAGAGCTTCAGTGCGAGCTCACACCTGAATTTGCATCAAAGAACCCACACAGAGGAGAAACCATATCAGTGCTTGGATTGTGGAAAGAGCTTCAGTCGGAGCTCAAGCCTGACGGTACATCAAAGAACCCACACAGGGGAGAAAAGATATCAATGCTTGGAGTGTGGAAAAAGCTTCAGTGAGAGCGGATACCTGATTGTGCATCAAAGAACCCACACAGGAGAGAAACCATATCAATGCTTGGAGTGTGGAAAGTGCTTCAGTAGGAACGATAGCCTGAGTTTGCATCAAAGAACACACACAGGGGAGAAATCATATCAATGCTGGGAGTGTGGAAAGAGCTTCAGGGAGAGTGGAACCTTGAATAAGCATCAAAGAATCCACACAGGGGACAAACCATATAAATGCCTGGAGTGTGGAAAGAGTTTCAGTGTGAGCTCACACTTGACTGTGCATCAAAGGTCCCACACAGGGGAGAAACCGTATCAATGTTTGGAGTGTGGAAAGAGCTTCAGGGTGAGCTCAAGCCTGACTTTACATCAAAGAACCCACACAGGAGAGAAACCATATAAATGCTTGGAGTGTGGAAAGAGCTTCAGTCAGAGCACAAGTCTGACTATGCATCAAAGAACCCACACAGGGGATAAACCATATCAATGCTTGGAGTGTGGAAAGAGCTTCAGTGTGAGCTCACACCTGACTGTGCATCGAAGAACCCACACAGGGGAGAAACCATACAAATGCTTGGAGTGTGGAAAGAGCTTCAGTCGGAGCCATCACCTGACTTTCCATCAAAGAACCCACACTGGAAAAATTGTATCAATGCTTGGAGTGTGGAAAGAGCTCCAGTGTGAGTTCCAGCCTTACTGTGCATCAAAGGACCCATGCAAGGGAGAAACTGTATCAATGCTTGGAATGTGGGAAGAGCTTCAGTGACAGCAGACAGCTGACTGTGCATCAAAGAACCCAGACAGGAGTGAAGCCATGTAAGCCGTTTACCATGTATCAGTTGGAGCTCAGATCTGATGGCATATCAAACAATCCATAGACTGGGGCAACCACATACTGTAATTGTTTGAATTGTGTAAATGTTTCACTCATTGCTTACAGTACACCAACAAATTCACACAGACCAGCAACCATATTAATGCTTAGGTTTTGGGAGAGCTTCTTCCTCAGCTGAAACCTTAAGACATATCAAAGAGTTTGACGAGCTGCCGATTGGGAGGGATAGTGGGCAGACAATTGTGTTGATAGCTCTGCATATCGGCGGAGTATGTCTGATGGACTGAATTACCATACTCCTGGATTGAAAGAAGGTATGTCGAGATAAACACGTTTCCACAGAACACTATCTTGTTGTACAAGTATCTCATTGTCTTGTGCTCCCTGAGGCATCTGGTGGGGCCACTGTGTGATACAGGTAGTTGGACTAGATGGGCCTTTGGCCTGATCCAGCAGGGCTCTTCTTATGTTCTTAACACTCCTGTTGTAGCCCCACCCCCAGGGTGGAGGCTCTGGGGTGCTAGTTCCTTTTGAGCGAAAGAAGGAAGGACTTCGAAGACTAGTTCGAGACTTAGACGGACCGTAAGCCAAGCCTCCTCCCACAGCTTTGCTTTGGCAAATGGCATCGAATTGCATTAAGAACTAAAGAAGCAAAGGCCAACGGATTAGAGGTAGTTATAAAAGCTCGTTTTGAAGATGTTTCCTGGTTTTAATGAAGATATAGTTTAGAAGAAAGACATTAAAATAATAAGGCAGTGAAGTAAAGATTCCAAAGTGATGTTTATGAAGTTTTTTTTCTATAGACTTCTCTAACAAATGGAGTATTTTTGGAATTGTTTGTTTAACATTCCAGTGGTTTGGAGGGGAATTTAGAAGGTAGCCAAGAATTACATCCAGGTCAAAGTTGTCATACGAGACTCGGCCGCATGCAAGAGTCTCAGAACTTTACAGGATGGTAATGGACTAAAAAGATGAAAGGGAATAAGTATAAGAAGGCTGACATCTAGTGGAGATAAAGCAGAAGTGTATGGGGAATATACAGATACAGTCAGTTCTCATTATCCGCTAGGGTTCGGTTCCTGGAAAACCTAGTGGATACCGAATTAGCAGATACCGAATCATTGAGCCTATGGGAACCCTGCTAACTGGGCGTGTGGCTCTCTTTCATTTAGTGCTCCTCTTATATTTAGCAGGGGGAGAGTAACTGCCCCCCTTTCACCCAAGCGCAGTGTCTTTTCTTGTGGCTGTTTGCTGATGTTCTTCTGCATCTTTTTTAGATTGTGAGCCCTTTTGGGACAGATAGCCGTTTAATCATGTGATTTTGTCTGTAAACAGCTTTGTGAACATTTTGTTGAAAAGTGGTTAATAATAATAATAATAATAATAATAATAATAATAATAATAATAATAATAATAATAATAATAAAAAAGTGAAAAATTGGGTTAGGTTCTATGTATTACCAAAAATGTATTACCAAAAAATGATGTTCCTATTTCAACCCTGGAGGGGGTGGGGGAAACAGCGTCTCTGTGCCTGTGAAGAGTAAAATCGTTCCTACGTTCAATGGTGGGGCGCGCGCACAGCTTTGGCCAGCTCCAGCAGCCCCGCTCCCAACAGTCCTGGATGGAGCTGCAAAGCTGCACGTTGGAGACGAGCTCAGAAGCTCCAACTCCAGCCGGTGACAGTGGCGGGTAATTCCATGGGGGGGAGGGGAAAGGTTTGACAAGAAAGAAAGCGCCAGAGACCCCTGAAAGCCAACCCAATAATCCTCCAAAACCTATTTCTTCAGCCAAAAGTCCCACAGCGATCAGTCAGCCTTGCTTCGCACCCAGTAAGCATGCTTTGAATTGCAGCATAAGAATGTTTAATACAAATGCATAAGTACCCATTGCTACTCATCATGAATCACGTGGTTGGAGCTGCTTTTCTGAGCTCTCCCAACTGTTCTCAGAGGACCTTCTGGTTTTACACGCGGCATTTCAAGCCATTCTCAGCAGGAGACTTTTACAAGTTTGTGGCGGGGGGGGGGGAGAGGAGGAGAGGTTATCTGCGCCCCGTCAGACCAAAGGTAAATGGATCTTCAACAAGGAGGAAGAGGAGGGAGAGTTGCTGCTTCCTGCTGCCGTGCTTGGCTTGGGGAAAGGGAGAGGTTATGTGCGCTGCCTACACTGAGAGAGGAGACAGAGAGAGACGCGCAGAATGTCTCTGATTTCTACGTAAGGCCAGGGGCGTCGCTAGCCCTCCCGGCGCCAGGGGCACGGCTTGCCCTGTTATGCCCCTTTTGATATCTTTAGGGCAGTTCTTTTGATATCTGGAAGCGCACAGTGAAGCTCACCCCCCCTTCCTTCCTGCAGTGCCCCTGCACAAAGAGTTCGTACACAGACACTCAGGACACCAAATTTGGATTTAAATCACAATGCATATAACATTTATTTGAGACAAAGACATACATAAACACACAAGTATCAAGAGAGCTCTCTCACTCACTCATTCACACAACCCTTGCATACTTACCCACCCAAAGACAGATGGGGGAGCTCAGTCCGCGGTACTGGAACACACGTTGCAAACTTCTTGCTCCTGCTTTTAAAGTCTTCTGTTACTTCTATACTTGGTATCCACCTTAGTGGGCCTCTCGGGCAAAGTTCGTCACTCTTGTGGGGTGAAGGGTTGCTCCATCCCCCTTTGTCAGCTTCACTGGCTCCAGACCTTCTCCTTATCAGTTGTGAGGCAGCCCGTGTCCTTCTGGTACGTCCAACAACTTGGTTTGTACCATCCTTCAGGAACATTGATAAGGGAGTGTTCTTTAAACAATCCATAGGCATCACCTCGCTCCGTTAGGCTCTTGGAATCCTCGCCTTGGATAGAAAAACTGTTCTCCTACAATGCATTGCGAATTTGCCATCTTCCTTTTGGTTCTTCAGCTCCTTTCTACATTGACCCAACATTCACGCATCACAGCCCGAGCGCCCCCCCAGAAGGGCGCCCCCGCGCCCACCCCCACCACTCTCCTTACCTTCTTCAGCCTCCTTACCACCGCCACCGACGGGCCCGCGCTCACCTCGGTGCGGCTGTTTAAAAGTCGTGCCGAGGTGAGCGCGGGGCCGGCGGTGGCGGCAGCAAGAAGGCTGAAGAAGGTAGGGAGAGCGATGGGGGTGGACGCTCGGGGGCCGGGAGCGCCATTGCTCTCCTTACCTCCTTCTTCGCCGCCACCAGCCCCGCGCTCACCTCGGCGCGAGTCGGCTCCTTTTAAAATTGGCTGTTCTGCACATGCGCAGAACGCCTAAGAGGCCAAGAGAGGGCAAAATTGGCCTCTTAGGCGTTCTGCGCATGTGCAGAACAGCCAATTTTAAAAGAAGCCAACTCGCGCCGACGTGAGCGCGGGGCCGGTGGCGGCCAGGAGGCTGAAGAGGCGCCCCGGCTGAAGATGGCGCCCCTGGGAAGATGGCGCCTGGGGCCCGAGGCCACAGCCCCCCCCCAAGAACGCCACTGCGTAAGGCTACGTGATTTCTATGTGGGGGGGGCATAATAATAGCTGTGGAAAATGTGCTCTGGTGGGGTGGCGATGATGGCTGCTCACGTAGGAGGGATGGACGGCGGCCGCTCCTGCAGTTAGGAGGCGCTTCTCCTCCGCAGCCCGATCTCCGCCTCGGCTCCCTGCCGGCATGTCTGTTTTTGCAATCTTCTTCGGGCACGTCCCGAAGATCCTGGCGCTGCAGCAGCAGCAGCGTCCGCGTGCACAGCCCTGTTCTTCTCCTGCTGCTCCTCACAGAGCTGGAAGAAAGCAGCCGACCGTCTCACTGCACCCCCAGCCCAAGCTGCCAGTTCTTCGCTGCCAGTTATTTCTTTGCAACATCCAGTCAGCGGTGAGCCAACACTACAGCTGGCTGTGGTCTGTCAGTCCCAGCAAATGTTTCGGTGCCTTTGATAGTGCAGCTTCAACTCTGCAGCTTGCATTTCTACCCCTATTTCTTTCAAGGCTGTAGCTGGGGGGGGGGGCAAGGGGGGGCTCTGCCCACCCTGAGTCAGCATTCAACCCGACTGCTGACATGACCCTGTGAGGATGCCCGGGTGGGCTGGGGGTTGGAGACAACAAGGGATTCTCCCATAGTAGCTTCAGGGATGCAGGAATAGAATAGGCCGTCCAAGAAAACAAAGTCTGGATCACCTGGCTTAGAAACAGACCCTGTACCTGCCAGACAAGAAAAGTAATGAATGAAACAAATGACAGTGGTGAAAAAAAAAAAACCAAAGCCACTAACATCGGGCCCCTTATCTATGTGATAACAAGGCGAAACAGTCACAAAAACTGTACTTCCCAAAAGGTCTGTCTTTGAACTGTTAACACTAAAATCTCAGCTACATGGGGGGGGGGGGATTTCCCAGTGGGATGAAACCACGCCTGGAGGCCCTAGTAATGGGTCAATGAATGGCTTCTGTTTGGGAGCTGGGGAGATCCTTTTCTGGTGGGAGAAAGGAGGGACCCAGGTCTGTGATGCTTCTTGGCTTTCAGGGATTCTTCAAAAAAATCTGTTTGGGAGCTGGGGAGACACAATGAAAGACTTTTAATAAAAGTCTACCTGCCTCACAGTGATGTGTTTTACCTTAGCAAGGATGCAAGCCTGTGTAATACATACTGGTGTGCAAAATGAAAGGATAAGTTGCATGTTATTTCCATGTAGACAAATACATTTTACATTGCATACGGAGATTGAGCATTTATTCTATGCAAAACCTTGTTACATGGCTTTACATGAGATGATGAATGCATCTTTCAAAATAACCCAAATAAATCAATCAATAAAATTTCCGGCCGGCTGCAAAGCAGATGGCAAAAAAAAAAAAAAAATGCCCGCTGCTTTGCGGCAGGAAAAAAAACCATTGCCCACCCTGAAAAAATAGTCACCCACCCACCTCTACAATCCTGGCTACAGGCCTGATTTCCTTATTCCCTTCTTCTCCGCTACCCCTCCCCCCCAAGAATCCCATGTGCAGCCTCAACGTGGCTTGGAGGTGGCATCGCCTGCTGCAGGAGGGAGGGGACGGCCACTCTCCCCTGCAGCAGGTGGCTAACGCACAGGGTGCCCTGTGGCGGATGGCTCAGGCACATCGCTCACCTGTCACCTGCTCTGCGTCCGCCACATGACTGGCGCAATCCACATGCCTGCAGTCGGCCCCTTTGCGACCGGGCTGCGACAGACACTGCGGCAGCTGCCATGGATGGACACTGACGCATGCAGACACAGGCCTGCACATGCCCGAGCCAGATGCCTAGCCTCCAGAGCCTGCCTGCCAGGGAGGTAAGTTTTGCCTGGATCCTGGGGTGGTGTTGGCCCACCGCCCACATAAGCTTCAGCCTGCCTAACTCTGACATAACTCAGGCATAACTTACGCCAAACGTAGGCCACACTTATGCCTGACTTGCGGGGGAGTTGGGTTGGAATGAGCCCTATGTCAGCTGAAGTCGGAGCAGGGTGAGTTCTGCATGGAAAGGGGGGGCAGAAAGCTCAAACACAATGGGGCTCTTCCAAGCGGGGAGCCTGAGCTTTCTATTCTCCCCACTCTTTTCTGTACGTGTACACACACACACACACACACACACACACACACACACACACACACACACACACACACACACGAGGCAGAAGCCCTGGCAGGGAAGGGACTCAGGGCCAGACCAGTGGCGTACCTAGGGTCTGGTGCACCTGGACCCTAAGAAGGACATATTACCCCTGACTAGGCTTACCATATTCCCGGAAATGACCGGGATTGTCCCGGCCATCGCCCTTCGTCGCCCCGTCCCCCCCAAACTCTCTCTGTGTCCCGGCCCCGGCCCGCCGGCTGCATCGCGGCCGGGCCGGAGCTCTTCCGAGACTGTGCTGCAGCCGCAGCGCATCTCTATCTTGATTCCTGTAGTCTCGCGCAAGCGCGCGAGGCTGGAATGTCTCCGAATTTGTCCGAGTGAACTCGGACATCTTCAGAGCGCTTCCAGTCTCGCGCAAGCGCGCGAGACTACAGGAATCAAGACAGAGACGCGCTGCGGCTGCAGCACAGTCTCGGAAGAGCTCCAGCCCGGCCGCGATGCAGCTGGCGGGCCGGGGCCGGATCTAAAAGTAATAAAATAAAATAAAATAAAACTGAATAAAATAAAATACACAAACAGCACATAAGATAAACTACACAAATAAACTAAAATACACAAATAAAACAAAAGAGCAGTCTTAGAAAATAAAATACAGTATTTTACAATTTTTCCTGTGCCTCTGAGCATGTGCAGAGTGCCATCGCTCTTTTCGTCCCAGCCACCTGGCTGCATTGTGACGGCCAGCACTGGCCATTACAATGCACCTGGCTGGCTGGGACAAAAACAGCGGCGGCACTCTGCACATGCTCAGAGGCACGAAAAATTGTAAAATACTGTATTTATTTTACAGTGGACACGCCCACTTCTGGTGGACACGCCCACTTCCGGCGGAAGTGACATCACAGTTTTGACCCGCCTTCTTGTGATGTCACTTCCCGTCCCCCTTGGAGGGGCCAGAAATCTGGTAAGCCTACCCCTGACAATACCGCCAGATGTGCTGTCACTCCAGAGCTGGAGAGGAGAAACGCAAAGAAACTTCCTCTGAGCAGCTCTTGAGTGGGTGCTTGAGAATCCAGGGAGCCACTTTATTTCTCGTGGCACAATCACCATTTGGGAATAACTGCTCAAATCATTCCCCACTTCCCTCCAGCTTTGGGACGTCTCTCGATGTGCCCCTTGTCCACCCGGCCTGTTTCTTTCCTCCCACCCCCTCACCTTCCAGGTGGGAACTTCCGCTGTCGCTACTCCCTTGTCGCCCCCCTCCGGAGCCCCTCCTCTTAAAAATAAATAAATGAGTGAGATCCTGCAGTGCCTCACCGCCATCTGCTGGCATGCATTATTATTGCACCTTGAAAAATGGCTTTTTTTTCTCATTGCCTTTCTTAACCCTTTGGTTTTCATTTGATTAGGCTTTTAATTAACTGTGCATATTTTAACCCTGAGACTGCCTGGTCTCTGGTATGGGAAGTGCTGTGGATTGTCACATCCCTTCGTTCTGCAGGCGCTTCGTTCTGTGAGCGTGATTTTGATGGGATATGATTTTGATACTTTGAGATTCATTATTTTCCTAGGAGGGGCTCTTCTGCCCAGGGAACTCCTCTGGCCACCCTGATATCCTGGGCTGCTGGCAGTGGATGCAACATTCTACCAAGACTTTTCCCCATCCAGCTGGGGGAGAGGGGAGCAGGAAGGAAGGAAGTGTACTAACCAATAGGAACCACTGCCCTGAGCCAGTCTGCAGATGCTGAGAGCCCCCTTCCTATACCGTCTCATCTAATTCACCTTTCTGTATCTCACAGTGGCCACCAGATGCCTCTGGGAGCACACAAGATATACACAAGATACCTGTATCCTGTTGCCAGGAGCGTTGTTAGAGGGAGGCGGTACGATAAGGAGTGCACAGTTCTAGTCCGCGATACATGGTGGATCAGCCCACTCACCTTCAGAGCCATTGCGAGCGGCGAAGGCAACGCGCAGGGAGTCTCCCCCCTCTAGCGACGCCCCCTCTAGCAATTAGAGTACTGCCCCTTCTAGCAAAGCTACTGCCTGTCCCCACCTGGCCTTCAGAGTTAGGCTACCTCTAAAATACGGAGGTTGCATTTTGTCCTCATGACATGTAACCTGCAATGGACGTTTCCTCCAGGAACCCATCCAATCCCCTCCTAAGATATCCAGGCCAGGTGCCATCGCAAATTGAGACGTCCTCATGACCTGCTTGTGAGTCAACCACAAGTGTAGCGAGGAACGTACAGGAGATTCCACTTCTTGTCCCGATCTTCCACTTCTTGTCCCGATCTTCCACAAACCAGACCTTGTTCTGAGCCAGTTTAGCATCCTGTTCAGCCCCGCTCTGAATTAGGGCCATGAGGGGAGGGGCCTGAATTAACCCTGGAGAGCCGCTGCTCCTTGGCGTAGACAGAAGCGGTCCAGGGGGGGACCACAGGTCTGGCGACCGATTTAAGGCATCAGCAGCAGCTCCATCGACTCACCTGGCAGGCAAGGACCAGCAGGACCGTTGCTCAGTGGAGGAGCTCCTGCTTTGCCTGCGAAGCCCTTGGCAGCGGGTCCAGGTAGGCCTGGGAAAGATCTCTGTGCAAAGCCTGGAGAGCTGCTGCCGGTCAGGGTTGACACCCATGTGCCATAAGGCAGCGCACATCTGTGCATGCACACGCACCTATGCTCCTATTTGCCTTACGGAACATTGCTTTCTCTAGCTCAGTGTAGTCAACATTTATTATCATATAATCGTAGAATCAGAGCTGGAAGGGACCCACAAGCTCATCTAGTCCAGCCCCCTGCTTGTAGCAGGAAATCCTCGTACAGGATCCCCAACAGGTGCTTCTCGAGCCTCTGCTGGAAGAGAGCCAGTGAGGGAGAATCGCCCCTCCCTCCGCAATCTTTTCCCTGCCAAATTGCCCTCCCCAGCAATAATTCCTTCCTGATATCCAACCAGAATCTCCTCTCTTGCAGTTTGAACCCGTTTGATCTAGTTCTACTCTCAGAGGCAGTGGAGAACAAATGTGCTCCAGTTTGCCTGAATCGTTCCTAACATGAGGTGCCCAGAATTGGACACAGTACTCCAGATGAGGTCTGACCACCGTGGAGTAGAGCAGAGCCACCACTTCTTGTGACTTGGAAGCTGCAGTTCCACTAATGCAGGCTAGCATTGTGTTCGCCTTCTTTGCAGCCGCATCACAGTGCTGACTCCTGTTCACCTTGTGATCCACTGCAGCTCCAGAGCTGAGGATCGCTGCCTGCCCGAGCCCTGCCCGCCCCCGCTGTCCATCGTCAGAGACCCACCCACTTTCTGCGCGCCCTCGGCTCTGCCCTAACCGCCTCCCGCGGAAAATGCAGGCGCCCCGCAGCAGCGAAGGGGGTCCCAGTTACACGTCCCCTGGTCTGCCACCTGCGCCTGTGACCCCTTCGGGCTGCTCACAAGGTTTAGCCCCTTTGACTCGGGGACAGGATGTCAGGCTGGGAACAGAGCCGCGGGAAGAGCCGCGGTCCGAGTTGGTCCCAGCATCGGGAATCGGGGAGGAGGAGGAGGGGAAGCCTGACGGGGGAGATGCGCCTCTTGGGGGGTGGGGTGGAGGGAGGGAGGAGAAGAGCCTTTTCCTCCCGGCTGACTAGTGAAAGGCACTCTGAGGGTTAAAAGAAGCGACTCTGGGGCGGATGGGGGGAGGTGGAGTGAGTGGGAAGCCCCTTCCTGCTCCGCCCCTTCCTTTGTGTCCCCCACTCGTGTGTGGGGTCAGCAGCCTCCCCTGGTGAGTCCAAAGTACGTGGAGGGCGAAGGGGGGTTCCCAGGAATCCCGTGGGTGGGAAGGAATAGAGAGGGGTGGTGGGAGAGAAGCCCCCTGGTGGTGGGCGGAGACACGCAGGCTCAAAGGGGGAAGGGGAGGGGGCTGAGACGAGGAACTCCGACACCAACTCCCCCATTTGCATGCAGTGCTTTGGGTCTGCTCTTAAATGGTTTACTTCTGTGCCCAGCTTTGTTGACAGGGACGGTGTAAAAGCAGGAACAGAGAGACCCAGAAGGGGCAATTCTTCACTGCGGGATGTAGGAGGGACACCGAAGAACAATGTTGTGAATCTGAAAGCTGAGGAGGTGGGTACTTTTTAAGTGTGTTGCATTTGTAATGTACGTTATATCTTTAATATTGCGTGTTTGAACCGTTGTAAGCTTCTCTGCTCCTGGTCTTAACAGAGACAGGTGGGAAAAAATCATAAGAAAAGGAGCTGGATTTTGCAGCTGGAAAAGATCCTTCCAGCATCTGAGCCTGATCCAAAAGCAGCAGGGAATTTGCTAGAGAGCAGATCTCTTCCGGAGGAGGAACTGAGGTGGGCAAATCAGGGTGAGCCCCCTAGCAACTGAGCGGGGAAGACAAAGCCCCACATGTCTGTCCTGCAGAGAAAACGTCCTAGCAGAGCCAGTGTCAAAACATCTGCATTGTTCAAGGTGTGTGTCTCAGCGGAGGGTGGGGGGACCCTCTTTCCGCTTACAGAGATAACTGGGCCTGGAGTGTCTGTCACGGGAAACAGCCCCCCTGCCCAGACACCCCATTGCACACAACCCTCCTCCATCCCCAGGACCTGCAAATCAGGGTTTCCCCCACGTCATCTCTCATGGTCCAAGTTCCTGGAATCGACACAGCACCTGTCTTGCATGCTGCTAAATCTCAGTCTTAGGGACCGTCTTTGCCCAAAGGGGCGTGAGCTGCATCAAGAATAGTTTTACGCATCCTGCGACTCTCGCCAGGGAGCTTTTGCCCTCTCCTCTGCCAATGGAGCCCTGTGGCCTAGCGCCTCCTGCTGGCCATTTGCTTCATCATGTTTCATTTTTAGTACTCGTCTTGCAGCCGGACCAGCTGCCTTCCAGTTCCAGGGAGACCTTTTATTACGAGCAGCTGAGCACAGTGCGAGCAGAGAGCTACAAAACGCAGAGCAGGAAGGACAGGACGTGTGTTATGAACCAACTCTGCCCTAAGCAGAGCTCCTGAATGCCAAACTCTGCTGAGCTGGCAGTGGCTGACAGGAGGAGAAGGGAGTGGGGGAGGGCGGATCGGTCCGAGGAAGGGGGTGGGATTTTCTCATTTGTCTCACTTTAACTGAACCCAAACCTACTTAACATAAGAACGTAAGAAGAGTGTAGCGAAGAGGTCCACCCAGGTTCCGGCACAAGCCAAGGCCAGCAACCCTGAATGGACCCTCTAAGCTGTTTTGAGAACACTCCTAGACACTCCTGAACAAGGAGAAACGGTAGACTGCCACCAGCTAGGGAAGCCCCTTAACCATCCAGCCCCCAGCTACTGGAATGGGCACCGGCTGAACCGTTGTGCAACTGCCCTCCCTGAACAAGAGAGTCAGAGGCACGACGTGAATGAACGAAGGGTAGCGTATGGCCCAGCGCAAGAGCGTCAGGATTTAGCCTGTTTGGTTCAAAGGAAACACACTGAATCAAAGTAGAGAGGGTTCTTTATTTTAGGCTACGCAAAAGCACAGTAAAAGACATAAAAGTTACAAGAGCAGTGATACTGCAAAGAGGTTTGGCATAACATTTCAGATACAAAAGTAACAGACTAAAAATAATAAAGAGATAACTCCTGATAGCTAAATACTTTTTTCCTAACACTCACCAAGATGAAAAGAGGTTGTCACCCATCCCAGCAGGGACGCTGCAAGGCTGGCTCAGCCGATGGCCCAGGGTTGTTTATTTTAATTGTTTTAATTATGTGTTTTTAATTATTTTAATGTACATGTTTATTTTAATGTTGTAAGCTGCCTTGAGTGCCCTTGCTGGGAGAAAGGCGGGATACAAATTCTTTAAATAAATAAATAAAGCCAGGCCATTAGGAGCAAGTAGACAGGCAGACTGACTCCAACAGAAGTTAGAGAATGACCAGAAGACTGACAAAATGGTTCCCCAGGGGATAGGTTAAATAGACTTGGGGGGGGGCAGATGATTGACAAAGGTAAGCTGACCAATCAGGTGCTGACACACGGCGTAGCTTCCAGAAGATGACTTTATCACTCCTCGCCCCCTCCCAGCTGGAGAATCTCGTGATGAGAAAACAGGTGTTTTAAGTTAATGAGGGAAGAAGAACTATCTTCCTTCCCATGCAGATAAGGGTTCAAGCAGGACTAACAAGACACTGCTCCCAAGGCCTTTGGCCATCCGCCAATCACCAGGGCTCTGCACCAAGCAGACTTGACAAACCAAGAAACTGAAATCAAAATGGAGTCAGACAAAAGTCTGGATTTCGAACTTCTTCACAAAGAGCCCTCCTGGATCAGGCCAAGGGCCCATCTAGTCCAGCTTCCAGTATCTCACAGTGGCCCCACCAGATGCCTCAGGGAGCACAAGACAACAAGATAACCAGTTTCCTGCTGCCACTCCCTTGCACCTGGCACAGAGAAAACCCACCTCTAAAAAACCAGGAGGTTGCTTATGGCTTGTAACCTGTGATGGTCTTTTCTTCCATAAATCTGTCCAATCCCCTTTTAAAGGCATCCAGGCCAGGTGCCATCACCACATCCTGTGGCAAGGAGTTCCACAGATGAATTACACGCTGGGTAAAGAAATATTTTCTTTTGTCCGTTCTAACTCTACTCCACTCAATTTTAGTGGATGTCCCCTGGTTCTGGTGTTGTGTGAGTGGGAGAAGAATTTCCCTCTATCCACTCTCTCCATCCCATGCATAATTTTATACGTCTCAATCATGTCCCCCCTCAGGCGCCCTTTTTCTAGACTGAAAAGTCCCAAATGCTGTAGCCTTTCCTCATAAGGAAGGTGCTCCAGCCCACAAATCATTCTGGTCGCTCTTTTCTGCACCTTTTCCAATTCAACTATATCCTTTTTGAGGTGTGGTGAACTGGACACAATACTCCAGATGTGGCCTTACCATCGATTTGCATAATAATATTGGCTGTTTTATTCTCAATCCCTTTTTTAATGATCCCGAGCATGGAACTGGCCTTCTTCACAGCCGCCGCACACTGGGTCGACACTTTCATCGACCTGCCCACCAGCACCCCAAGATCTCTCTCTTGATCCGTCACAGACAACTCAGAACCCATTAGTGTATATGTGAAATTTTGGTTTCATGCCCCAATGTGCATCACTTTACACTTACTTACGTTGAAGCGCATCTGCCATTTTGCTGTCCATCCTCCCAGTTTGGAGAGATCCTCCCAGTTTGGAGAGATCCTCCCAGTTTGGAGAGATCCTTCTGGAGCTCTTCACAATCCCTGCTGGTCTTCACCACTCGGAAACGTTTAGTGTCATCCGCAAACTTGGCCACCTCGCTGCTTGAGTGGAGGGAGAGTTGGAACGGATAAATGAAAATACAGTATTTCTTTACCCAGCTTGTAATTGGTTTGTGGAACTCCTTCCCACAGGATGTGGTGATGGCACCTGGCCTGGATGCCTTTAAAAGGGGATTGGACAGATTTATGGAGGAAAATTCCATCACAGCTTACAAGCCATGATGGGGATAAGCAACCTCCTGGTTGTAGGAGTAGGTTTTCTTTGTGCCAGGTGCAAGGGAGTGGTGATAAGATACAGGTATCTTGTTGTCTTGTGCTCCCTGAGGCATCTGGTGGGGCCACTGTGTAATACAGGAAGCTGGACTAGGTGGACCTTTGGCCTGATCCAGCAGGGCTCTTATTACGTTCTTATGTTCTCACCACACGGAAGCGACGGCATCGAATCGATTCACTCCTTGCGAGCTGGAACAAAACCCTTTGTAAGACAGTAAGAAGGGGGGCCTCTGGGGGGGGAAGGAAGTTCAGAACGGGGAGACACAGAGAGGGGAGGGTTGTAACGATCAAGGGTTCACCTTGTGAAGGGTTCTGGGCTTCAGTCCACAGGCGGGGAGAGTCTCCCCCAAACTGTGCTCAAACCCAGCCCTGCCTTCACCCCGTGTCATTGTCCGCTACAGCAAACTGCCAAGCGCTTCCCTTCTCCCCCAATCTGCTCTGCCAAGACAAACGGCTGCAGGCCCAGCTGGAGCAAGAGGAGGGGAAGAAGGCAGAACGAGGGGATCAGAACTTTAGTTGCTCCCAATCCACCAGGTTCCTTCCAGGTCAGTGATAGCACATGCACGCGTGAGTGTGTGTGCGTGCGCGCGCGCACACACACACACACACACACACACACACACACACACACACACACACACACACACACACACACTGATCTAAGGAAAAGGATTTATTTAAAAGAAAGAATAAATCAAAGCTGTTAGTACTTTAAGGGTTCACTCTTAGGAGGTGGAAAGGAGAGGAAATTACGTTTTGGAAAGCAGCAAAAAAAATAAAGTACGTAGGTAGATTGAATCAAGGTTACAGGGTTAAAAGTCATGTCTACTATAAAAACCTTTTTTTTTAATTGCAGACATGGTTTTTAACCCCGTAACCTTGATTCGTTCTACCTATGTTGTTGCTGACCATGGAAGTCTTAGATCTTATCTTAAAATAAAGTACCTAACTACCGTATTTCTTCAATTCTAAAGTGCTATCAATTCTAAGACGCACCTTAATTTCAGTACCACCAGCAGAAAACCCCCACAAACCATCGATCGTAAGACGCACCTGCTTTCATGAATGTGCCAGCTCAGCACCAGCTCTCCCCAACTTGCCTCGTGCTCCACTGACAGAATGGTGCTCAGGAGCTCAGTGCCTTTGCCGCCGCGCCATTTCGCCCCCGGTCCCCTCTGCTTAGCGCTCTCTTCCTGAAACAAGAGCAGTGGCGTCTCTTGGACGTGGGGGGGGTGGGCTGCCAGGGGGTGATGCGCCGGAGAGGGTGACGCACCGAGGGTCACATCAGCCCCGCTGCCGCCGCACCACCCCCGAGACACCTTCGTCACCCCCCGCGTCACTCTTCAAGGCCACCAGGTACGAGCCGGGGGAGGGTCTTGACGTCTCCTCTTTGGCCTGCGGCTTGGCCTCTTCTGACTAGGCCGAGTCAGCAGCGTTTTCAGACATGTGCACAATGCCGCTGAGGGCAAGAGGCTTCAAGCGGCATTGTGCGCATGTGCGAAAATGCTGTTGAGGGCCTAATCAGAAGAGGCCGAGCCGCTGGCCGAAGGGGACGCGTCAAGACCCTCTCCCAGCTCATACCAGTCTGCCTCGGAGTGTGACGCGGCGACAGGAGGGTGGTTGACATGGCGGCAGAGGGGTGAGGGGGTGTCGCGACGACCCCTGCCCCAGGGTGACACGCACCCCTGCCCCAGGGTGACACGCACCCTAGTGATGTCACTGCCCAAGAGCTCGCCCCAGCATACCCTAGCTGACGATCACACTCAGGAGTCGAGTGCCTTTGTGCTCATCAGCAAGGGCGGACAGGGCACGCTGTGAAGAGTTCCTTCCTTTCCAGCCATCGCGCCATTTCGCCCCCTCAGCGCTCTCTTCCTGAATACCCTTGAGAAAATCCCCACTGTACAAAACAACCAACGTTTTAGCATTTATAAGGGATTAATACTGCAGTGAGGCCTGAGAGAATCCAGAGGGAGGCCCCCGTCTCGCGCCTTCTCCACAGAAACGTTGTCCAGCAGGGCTAACAAAGCTGCCTCCATCCCAGGATCAGTCGAGTTGCAACAGGCCACGCAGCCACGGTTGTGCAAATTCTCCCCAGCAGCTGACAGAGTCGGTCAGTGAACAGGGCTGAGATCCTGTGCGTGCTTTCCTGGGAGTCAGTGCCACTGTATTCATTGGGTTTACTTCTGAGTAGAGTGCACTTTAGAAGTCCCACTCCTCTGTTGCATTGCTAATCCAGATTCTCTCTCTGTTCCAGGAAGCAGCAGACAAGACAGTGAGGATCAGAGGGAGCCACGTGGGCTGTCCCCGGAAGTGACCACGCTTGACACAGAGGAAGTGTGTTTCAGGGAACAAGACGGATCAGGGAGTCAGGAGGGAAGCCCAGCGCTTGCTGAGAGAACTGATTCTGTTGTTTGTCAGGATTATGACGGCCATGAAATCCCAATTGAACTGGAACAACACAAAGGGAAGAGAAAGAAGAAGTGTCCTTTACCCACGGAGACAATCAGTTGTGCATCCAACATTAATAAACGCAGCAAATTCCACACAGGGAAAAAATCATTTCAGTGCTCTGAGTGGAGAAAGAGCTTCAGTAATGGCTCAAGCCTAACGTTGCATCAAAGAACCCACACAGGAGAGAAACCATATAAATGCTTGGAGTGTAGAAAGAGCTTCAGTGTGAGCTCAAGCTTGACTTTGCATCAAAGGACCCACACAGGGGAGAAACCATATCAATGCTTGGAGTGTGGAAAGAGCTTCAGTGTTAGCACAAAGCTGACTCAGCATCAAAGAACCCACACAGGGGAGAAACCATATCAATGCTTGGAGTGTGGAAAGAGCTTCAGTGTTAGCACAAAGCTGACTCAGCATCAAAGAACCCACACAGGGGAGAAACCATATCAATGCTTGGAGTGTGGAAAGAGCTTCAGTCAGATCTCAATCCTGACTTTGCATCAAAGAACCCACAAAAGGGAAAAGCCATATAAATGCTTCGAGTGTAGAAAGAGCTTCAGTCAGAGAGCACACCTGGCTCGGCATCAAAGAACCCACACAGGAGAGAAACCATATGAATGCTTGGAGTGTGGAAAGAGCTTCAGTGAGGGCTCAAAGCTGACTGTGCATCAAAGAACCCACACAGGGGAGAAGAGACACAAATGCTTGGAGTGTGGAAAGAGCTTCAGTAGGAACGATAGCCTGGCTGTGCATCAAAGAACCCACACAGGGAAGAAACCATATCAATGCTTTGAGTGTGGTAAGACCTTCTGTCAGAGTGCACACCTGGCTCGGCATCAAAAGTACCACATGGGAGAAGCCATGTAAGCCATTTACCATGTATCATTTGGAGCTCATATCAATCCATTCAGTGGAGCAACCACATAAGTGCTTGAAGTGTGTAAAATCTTCACTCTTTGCTTACAATACACCAACGAATTCACACAGATGTGGAACGATATTCATGTTTAGGGTTTGAGAGAGCTGCTGTAGCTTTAAGACTCATCAAAGAGATTGAAGAGCTGAGTCGGATAAAAGAAGAGGCACAGGACAGGGGAAGGTGGGGTGTGAGGATGGGAGGGAGACCTAGCGGGGGAACAGTGGGTGAAAGGAGGGATTCAAGCAGAGAAAGAAACAAGGAGACATAATCCAGCCAAAGACAGAGGAGAAATTGAGCAGTAAGAAGGATCCTGGGCCAAGTCTCAAGGGGTGGGACAGAGGCCCTCTGTGTGGGGCCTGGTTTCCACCCACTCCTGGACTCCAGCCAGCAGTAGGGAAAGCCGTCCTTCTAACTGATTGCTGCAGCTGGGAGCACCCTGCAGCCCAAGGTACCAGAAGAACAGAAGTTACAGAGAAGAACAGGGTTTGCTGGGGGAGAGTCATTATGGCTTCTCTAAGGGGAAGTCTTGCCTCACAAACCTGTTAGAATTTCCTGAAAAGGTCAACAGGCATGTGGATGCGAGCGAACCCGTGGATATTATATATCTGGATTTTCAGAACGCATTTGACACAGTCCCTCATGAAAGGCTCCTGAAAAAAAGTCAGACTCAGGGAATAAGAGGGCAGGTCCTCTTATTGTCAAGGAAGTTGGGTTCGAGGAGAGGGGCTATATCGGGAGATGCCCTACTTTATGTACAGTTCACTCCTCGCACATACGAGAGGAGAGGGCTGATGTTGGCAATTCTCCCCCACCTGATATACGGTTCACTCCTCAGACCTTCCTCTCGGTCCGTTCACGCACTTGTGAATGTCACCACTCCTTTTCCTTCTCTGGGCTGCCTCTCCACCTTGACCGGCTCCGCAGCTCTCCGAGACAGGAGGGAAAGAGACTCCCACTTTATTCCTCCCAACTCTCCGGTTCTCTCATTAGCCCCTTCCATGCATGGCAAACCTCTCTCTCTGGTCACCACATTAGCACACAGACACCAGTGGCGTCCCTACAGGTGTGGGGGGTGCGGACCACACCAGGTGACATCCTCAGGGGGGTGACATCACTAGTGACCAAAATCGTGAAAACCTTTGTCTTTAAGAATTATACCATCATGTCATATATCTTTTTTAATATATATTTAATTTTATTAATAAACTACTAAACAAAACAAAACAATAAAATAAAACAATACCACACATTACGAAAGATTACAACAAGCGCGAAGCAGTAAATCCTACTTGTATACTATTATACTGTATATTTTCTACTTATAATATCTAACTAAGCCTATATCTCTAATATACTATTCATTAAATCCACATTTCATCACGTCTTCTCTCACTCACTCTCTCTCTTAAATAATCTATAAGTGGTTTCCAATTATTCACAAAACGATTAACTAACTTTTCCTTTATCATCTAAAAATCTTAATTCCCGCTTCAAATATTTTAATATATAAAGCCACCCCATTTTTCTCCAAATTTATTAAAATAAAAACCTTCCAAATTTTTCTGTCTTAAAAAAATAAATTCTATATCCCCTTTTTACATAAGATTCTTGAAAACAAATAATATCTTATTTAAATCTTTTCAAATAATAAAACATTCTTTTTCTTGTATTCACAAAAGGGTTAACTAACTTTTCCTTTATCATCCAAAAGTCTTAGTTTCCACTTCAAATATTTTAAATTTATGGTCACCCCATTTTCCTTCTTCAAATTTGTTAAGGAAAAAGTTTTTCTAAATCAAAAATTTTCCATCACTCTTTATATGGGTTTCTTAAAAACAAGTAATATCTTATTTGTTTTTTTAAATAATAAAACATTTTTTCTTTTTATATAACATTAACTCCAGTAATATTCCCCACAAAAAACTATAATCCCTTTTTAATTTTGACAGTTTGCCATTACACCTTCCATCCCTCCCCCTCAGTAAGTGGGGGTTGAGGGGGCCCAGGGCGCTGGGCCCCAGGGGGGGCGCTGAGGCTGGGTGTGCTCCGGGAATTTTCTAGGTTTTTCCGGGGATTTTTTTTTTAATTTTCGCGGGCAGCTGCCGCCCCCCATTACTTCCCAGGGCACCCAGGGTGTGTGTGTGTGTGTGTGCTTTTCTTGCACTTAACTGGCATTTTCGGGGCGCAGGGTCAGGATTTTCAGGGCAGCATTTTCCAGCGTCCATCTTGAATGTGCGCAAGTCCCAATTACAAGTCCCAGAATGCATTGGAAAAGGGCCATTTTGCTCAAAAGCTCTGTGTTGCATGCTGGGAACAGTAGTTTTTGCTGCCTCTCTGGAGTCTGCTTTCCCAGGGCTTTTCGGCTGTTGAAGGTAATTAAGTGCCTCTGAGTATGTACAGTCTAAAACGCACAGATCCTAGGAGCAGAACTTCCAATTTAGATGGTGAGGCTTTAGGGATTAAGTGCACATTTCTGAGTGACCGTTGTGTTTCAAAAGGGTCAGTGGTTGTGAACTGCATTCATGAGATGTTTTGTTGCCCAGGCGCGCTCATGTTCCCCTTCCCCCGCCCTGCTCCTTAAGGGCAAAACGGAGCGTCCCGGTCGGCGATATGGTAAGCCTAGCTAGGGGGGAATAAAGGAGAAAGTTTAAGGTAAAGCCAGTGGTTTGAGAGGGGGGGGGGGAAAGGACATTGTTGCAAGGTGGGGAGGGGAAAAAAAGGACATTTCTGCAAGGTGTTGCATCTCTTATGAATGCCTCATCATGTGTGCTGCTGGAAATGGGGACAGGAGGTACAAAGTGGACAAGGAGGCTTCCAAACTGATTTTTGCAATTTTGCGGTGCGGCCTTATGGCCACGCCGTGGGGGGCTCCAAAGGGTTACGGCCGCACACTTTACGGGGTGTTCCAAGGGTTGGGCCCCGAGTCAAAAAATGGCCTGGCCCCTCCTCTGCTCCCCGTCCTCCTTCTTCCTCTTCTTCTTTCTCTTCTTCATTCTTAGATCTTTCCTGAAATTCCCTTGTTTTTGAATTGTATCCACTTTACAATTTTTTCCATGGGATCATTTACATCTTCTAAGTTCCTCCCCTGAAAGGCAATCTTCTTTTTCTTCAGCACCTCCATGAAGAATATATTGTTGTTGTTCAGTCGTTAAGTCGTGTCCGACCCTTCGTGATCCCATGAACCATATCCCGCCAGGCCTTCCTGTCCTCCACTATCTTCCTGAGTTCGCTCATTTTCA
This sequence comes from Plestiodon gilberti rubricaudatus, assembly GCA_026170595.1. Lineage (NCBI taxonomy): Eukaryota > Metazoa > Chordata > Lepidosauria > Squamata > Scincidae > Plestiodon > Plestiodon gilberti. The sequence continues at coordinate 261,806,609 of JANXHW010000002.1, read as the reverse complement.
TGTTTGTTGCATCGGTGATGCTGTCTAACCATCTCATCCTCGGCCTTCCCCTTCTCCTTTTGCCTTCAATCTTTCCCAGCATCAGCGTCTTCTCCAGAGAGTCCTCTCTTCGCATTAGGTGGCCAAAATATTTGAGTTTCAGCCTTAGTACCTGTCCTTCCAGGGAACAGTCAGGCTTGATTTCATTTAGAATTGACTGATTTGATCTCCTAGCAGTCCAAGGGACTCTCAGGAGTCTTCTCCAGCACCACAGTTCAAAAGCATCTATTCTTCGGCGCTCAGCCTTCCTTATGGTCCAACTCTCGCACCCATACATTGCTACTGGGAACACCATCGCCCTGACTATACAAACTTTTGTTGGCATGGTGATATCTCTGCTTTTTATTATGCTGTCTAAGTTTGCCATAGCTTTCCTTCCAAGGAGTAAGCGTCTTTTAATTTCATGGCTGCTGTCTCCGTCTGCAGTGATCTTGGAGCCCAGAAAAGTAAAATCTGTTACTGCTTCCATTTCTGCCCCTTCTATTTGCCAGGAATTGATGGGCCCAGATGCCATGATCTTAGTTTTATTAATGTTGAGTTTCAAGCCAACTTTTGCACTCTCCTCTTTCACTCTCATCAAGAGGCTCTTTAGTTCTTCTTCACTTTCTGCCATTAGGGTGGTATCGTCTGCATATCTGAGGTTGTTGATATTTCTCCCGGCAATCTTGATTCCGGCTTGTGATTCATTCAGCCCTGCATTTCTCATAATGTACTCTGCATATAAGTTAAATAAGCAGGGTGACAATATACAGCCTTGCCGTACTCCCTTCCCAATTTTGAACCAATCAGTTGTTCCATGGCCGGTTCGAACTGTTGCTTCTTGACCCGCATACAGGTTTCTCAGGAGACAGGTAAGGTGGTCTGGTACCCCCATCTCTTTAAGAATTTGCCACAGTTTGTTGTGATCCACACAATCAAAGGCTTTTGCGTAGTCAATGAAGCAGAAGTAGGTGTTTTTTTGGAACTCTTGTGCTTTCTCCATGATCCACCGCATGTTGGCAATTTGATCTCTAGTTCCTCTGCCTCTTCGAAACCCAGCTTGTACGTCCGGTAGTTCTCGGTCCACGTACTGCTGAAGCCTAGCTTGTAGGATTTTGAGCATAACCTTGCTAGCATGTGAAATGAGTGCAATTGTGCGGTAGTTTGAGCACTCTTTGGCACTGCCCTTCTTTGGAATTGGAACGTAAACTGACCTTTTCCAATCCTTTGGCCACTGCTGAGTTTTCCAAATTTGTTGGCATATTGAGTGCAGCACTTTCACAGCATCATCATTTAGGATTTTAAGTAGCTCAGCTGGGATATTATCAGCTCCACTAGCTTTGTTGTTAGTAATGCTACCTAAGGCCCACTTGACTTCACTCTCTAGGATGTCCGGCTCTGGGTCAGTGACCACACCAGCGTGGTCATCAGGAACATTCAGATCTTTCTTGTATAGTTCTTCTGTGTATTCTTGCCATCTCTTCTTAATCTCTTCTGCTTCTGTTAGGTCCTTGCCTTTTTTGTCCTTTATCATGCCCATCTTTGCACAAAACGTTCCCTTGATATCTCCAATTTTCTTGAAGAGATCTCTAGTCCTCCCCATTCTGTTGTTTTCCTCGATTTCCTTGCATTGTTCATTTAAGAAGGCCTTCTTATCTCTCCTTGCTATTCTCTGGAACTCTGCATTCAGTTGTTTATATCTTTCCCTTTCACCCTTGCTTTTTGCATTCCTTCTTTCCACAGCTATTTGTAAAGCCTCATCTGACAGCCACTTTGCTTTCTTGCATTTCTTTTTCTTTGGGATGGTTTTAGTTGCTGCCTCCTGTACAATGTTACGAACTTCCGTCCATAGTTCTTCAGGCACTCTGTCTACCAGGTCTAATGCCCTAAATCTATTCTTCACCTCCACTGTATACTCATAAGGGATATGGTTTAGGTCATATCTGACTGGTCTAGTGGTGTTCCCTACATTCTTCAGTTTAAGTCTGAATTTTGCAATAAGAAGCTCATGATCTGAGCCACAGTCAGCTCCAGGTCTTGTTTTTACTGATTGTATAGAGCTTCTCCATCTTTGGCTGCAAAGCACATAATCTATCTGGTTTCGGTATTGACCATCTGGTGATGTCCATGTGTAGAGTCGCCTCTTGTGTTGTTGGAAAAGAGTGTTTGCTATGACCAGCGTGTTCTCTTGACAGAACTCCGTTAGCCTTTGCCCTGCTTCATTTTGCACTCCAAGGCCAAACTTGCCTGTTGTTCCGTTTATTTCTTGATTTCCTACTTTAGCATTCCAGTCTCCTATGATGTAAAGGACATCTTTTTTGGGTGCTAGTTCTAGAAGGTGTTGTAGGTCTTCATAGAACCGGTCAACTTCATCTTCTTCGGCATCAGTGGTTGGGGCATACACTTGGATTACTGTAATGTTGAATGGTTTGCCTTGGATTCGAACTGAAATCATTCTGTCGTTTTTGAGGTTGCACCCCAGTACTGCCTTTCCCACTCTTTTATTGACTATGAGAGCTACTCCATTTCTTCTAAGGGATTCATGCCCACAGTAGTAGATATGATGGTCACCTGACTTAAATTCGCCCATGCCCGTCCATTTTAGTTCGCTGATTCCCAAGATGTCAATGTTCAATCTTATCATCTCATTTTTGACCACATCCAGCTTGCCTTGATTCATAGACCTCACATTCCATGTTCCTAAGCAGTATTGCTCCTTGCAGCATTGGATTTTCCTTTCAACCTCAGACACATCCACAGCTGGACGTCCTATTGGCTTTGGCCCAGCCGCTTCACTCTTTCTGGGTCTACTTGGAATATTCCTCCGCTCTTCCTCAGCGGATATATAACTCTTCTTTTTCTGTATAATTTTAACTAAATGTCTTTTAGTAAAGTACTCTGCTTCTCTATCTCAAGTCTTGGTTTAACCTTTGGTACTTCCTCTGCTGCAATCTTTTTCAGTAAATCTTTCTCTTTATCATTATCTTTCTCTTTATCTTCCTGAACTTCAATCGTAACCTTTATTCCTTGCAATTCATTCTTTTCCTTCACCACTTTACCTATCTTGTAGAATTCTTGTTTCAGTTCTACTTTTGTTGTAAGCACCCCCCGGGGTACATACACAGTTCGGATTCGATGGTTCGGTGAGTGGACACAGGACTCCAAGGGTGGAGAGGGTACCCAAAAAGAAAATTAGAATAGAAGCAGAGAGAGAGAGATCTGCATTAGTGGCAGATGCGCGCAAAAAAATGAGCTCCACGGAGACCAACGTTGAGTTTAAGAAAAGGCCTTTACTGGGTAACCCAGGACACCATTGCAGGGCAAAAGTGTAACATTCAAATTACTACAGACAGTTTTATATTGTTCATTATTACAGGAAAAACATGGAATACAGGGTGTTGCAACATACATAACAAAGGAGAACCAATGGGGAGAAGGATCCAAAAAGTGCACATTGAAAAGTGCACCTGCAATGTGCATCTGCAATTGTTTAATTGCCCAGAAGAGGTTTCGGGATACGAAACGAAACGTAGGCTACCAAGACATCCCTTGGATTTTAATTGTATTTGTCCGTCTGCGGCTGCCAGCAGAGGAAACCCGCAAGCGGAACGAAGGAAATTAAATTCTAAGTTTCTTCAAGACATGGCTTCTGAACCCGTAAGTCTGAAACACTGGTGGATTTTGTCTTGAGAAGAAGCCCAAAGAAGGTGGAAAAGATGGTTTCTCAAGGAGCAGTGGCACGTCTCCCAAAGCATCAGGATGGGGCCCCTCCTGAGACTCCCCATTGATCCTAAACAAGAATCAGGTACCACAACTTACAAGGGAATAAGAAAAAAGGATTTCCATAGGAGAATACACTGCTTAGCCTGAGATCCGGTCCACCTTAAAAGCTGTCAAACATGGCGAAAAGCGGAGGGAAGCCGGATTTTTAAATGCGCTTTACAAAAATGGCTGTATCTTCGTGATTTCTTGACCGATTTGGATGGGGTAAAAAGCAATAGGTTCAGGGGGTCGGGGCGGATGGCATAAAAATATATGAGGGGGGTCTTTTCCCTCACAACACTTTCATGTTCTGAAGTTCTTCCTGCAAAATTCTCATTTTTGCATCAAATCTCTTTTCCCATTTTTTAAAACAATACTCCAATTGTGTAGGCATGTTGCAAATTATTCACTAGGTGCCAATCCCTCCTTCTCTTAAAAAAAGAGGTAAAATTAAAAAAAACTTCTGCGGTCGCCGACGTGAAACAGAAAGATTAATTGCCAAAATCCATGAACTCTGACACGGAAGGGCTCATATTCTTTTAGCAAGAATGTCCAGAATGTCAACAATATGTAGAAGGAAAACACACACTCAAATCCCAAACAATTTTCTCTCGCCGGAACAGTCTATTTAAAAAACTTCTTCATATCTTTCCTTCTCCTTACTGTTTTAATCTTCCATAAGTACAGAAAAAGTAGATAAAACTCTCCACTTTAAAACTTTAACTTCGTCTTTTCGCAGCGTATTAATTATTTTTAACATTCACTCTTATCTCGGCTAATTTTTTCAGTTCATAAATCATTTCTACGCCTCTTTCCTAAGTAAAGCAAAGCATGTGGGTGGTGGCTTGGCTTACGGTTCATCTGTGGCTTGAGCTCGTTGTTATCCTTCCTCGCTGACCAACCCAAAACTTCAGAGCCTTTGCCTTGAAGTGTCAGAATGGGGGCGATTGAAAGAAATGTGGTTTATTTCTTCGTACTCCCTTTCAATCCAGGGGTAGAGTAGTTAAGTCCATCAGATGTACTCCGTCGATACGGAGCGATCGGCGGAGTTGTCAGCCTGCCATGCCCTCCCAGCCAGAAGCGATCACCATCGTGTCATATATCATTCAATGTGTAATCACATGTAGAATGCAATGAAACAAACCGTTTCGAAATATATGGTCATAACATATCTATCAAATGTCATGACCAAATAACCGGAAACAGAAAACACAACTTCCTTGTGTAACAAAAAGTGGATTTTCTTAACTCAGAACAGACCAATGAGACTGATTGTTCCGAGATTGTTCTGAGAGCCGAGTTGGTTACTGTTATTGTTACCTGTACTGTTATATATTTAAAAAAAAAAAAGTTAACGCTCTCATACTGGGTGACGCAAACCCTTGTGATGCCTCTGTTTAGGCTGCAAAGATACTTTAGGCTGTGCGTATAATATTGTAAATTTAAAGGTGTAATTTTGATTAAGCGGGAGGTGGGGCAATGGCATGGGGGCGGGGTGATGATGCGTTTCCCCACCCATCATACGGGAGATGGTTCATCATGAGGGTGACGCACTGACCTCCCGCACTGGGTGGCACCAGCCCTAGGAACGCCCCTGCAGCATAGTCAACATTTATTATCATATAATCATAGAACCATAGAGTTGGAAGGGACCCACAAGCTCATCTAGTCCAGCCCCCTGCTTGTAGCAGGAAACCCTCCTAGAGGATCCCCAGCAGGTGCCTGTCGAGCCTCTGCTGGAAGACAGCCAGTGAGGGAGAACCCACCGCCTCCCTCTTCAATCTGTTCCCCTGCCAAACCGCCCTCCCCAGCAATAATTTCTTCCTGAGATCCAACCAGAATCTCCTCTCGTGCAGTTTGAACCCGTTCGATCTGGTTCTACTCTCCGAGGCAGTGGAGAACAAATGTGCCCCTTCTTCCGCACGACAGCCCTTCCGGTGTTTGAAGAAGAGATCTCTCCTATCCCCTCTCTCTCAGCCTCCTCTTCTCCAGGCTAAACACCCCACGTTTCTTCAACCGTCCCTCGTAGGGCTTCTTCTCTGAACCCGCTCCAGCTTGTCTGCATCTTTCCTATCATGAGGTGCCCAGAATTGGACGCAGTGTTCCAGGTTTGGTCTGAACACCATGGAGCAGAGCAGAACCACCACAGTTCTACTAATGCAGGCTAGCATCGTGTTAGCCTTCTTTGCAGCCGCATCACAGTGCTGACTCCTGTTCAGCTTGTGATCCACTGCAGCTCCAGATCCCTCTCACCTGTTCTGCTGCCAAGCCAGGTACGTCCCATTCTGTGAACTTCACCTTGTTCATTTCCTGAAGGCAGCCTTCTATCTTCTATAGTGCTATTCTTCCCCCCACCCCCCTCTCTCAGACAGTCGAGGGAGAGCTGGTCAGGAGAGTTAGCGCCAGATCAGCAAAAAAAAATCCCTGCTGCGCATCTGTGATGTGATGGCGCATCCCTGCCTCCTTTGGGAGCTGCAGATGGGGACCATCAGGAAACCCTCCCTCTTCTGCCAAGGATCACTGCCCGAGCCCCGCCCACCACCGCTGCCCATCGCCCGAGGCTCCCCCGCCTTCTGCCCGCCGCGTTCCTCGGCTCTGCCCTGGCCGCCTCCCGCTGAAAATGCAGGTGCCCCACAGCGATGGATGGGGGACCCAGCAAGGCAGCTTCTGTCCCAGTTACACATTCCCTGGTCCGCCTGCGCCTGTCACTGTGACCCCTTTGAGCTGCTCGCAAGAATTCCTGCTGGGAACAGAGACCCGGGAAGAGCTGCGGTCCGAGTTGGCCACTCGCTGGGGGGGGGGGGCGGGGGGAGAGAAGAAGAGAGGATCAGTCCCAGGAGGAGCCGCAGAGTCCATGCCGGGCACGGGTGTTGCGTGGAGGGAATCGGGGAGAAGGAGGAGGGGATGCCCAGCCGGAGGGGATGCAGCTCCCCGTTCTGCCTGGAGTGGGAGGGTCGAAACCTTGCTCCTCTGGGGAGAGCCGACTGACAGACACAGTGAGAGTTAAAAGGAGCGACTCCGGATTGCTAGAGAGGCGAATGGGGGAGAGGAAGTGAGTGAGTATAAAGCCCCTTCCTGCTCCGCCCCATTCCTTTGCTTTCCCCTCTGGTGAGTTCACAGCTGGTTGTGGGCGAAGAAGGTGGGTCCCGGGGCTGTGATGGGGAACAGGAATAGAGGGGTGGGAGAGAAGCCCCCAGGTGGGTGGAGAGGCGGCCAGTCGGTGAAGGCAAAGGGGGGGGGGGCTGAGAAGCGGAATTGACTGGCCCGCCTTCCGCGAGCCCGCTGAAAATGCAAGTGTCCCACATCAGGAGCGAAGCAAGCTGGATCCCAGTCAAAGGCAGCTTCTGTCCCAGTGACACCACGTCCCCTGGTCCGCCTGCGCCTGTGACCCCTTCGGGCTGCTGACAAGATTTCCTGCCAGGATCTTCCAGCCCCCTTTGACTCAGAGACAGGATGTCAGGCTGGGAACAGAGGCCCGGGAAGAGCCGCGGTCCGAGGTGTCCACTCGCTGCGGGGGGGCGGGGGGGAGAAGATCAGCCCCATAAGAAGCCGCTGCAGCGTCTGTGCCGCGCACGTTGCATCGGGAATCGGGGAGGAGGAGGAGGAGGGGAAACCTGACGGGGGGGGGAGATGCGCCTCTTTCTTGGGGGGTGGGGTGGAGAAGAGCCTTTTCCTCTCGGCTGAGTGGCACCCTGAGGGTTAAAAGAAGTGACTCCGATTTCCTAGTGGGGCGAATGGGGGGGGAGTGGAGTGAGTGGGAAAACACTTCCTGCTCCGCCCCTTCCTTTGTGTCCCCCACTCATGTGTGTGGGGTCAGCAGCCTCCCCGGGTGAGTCCAAAGTTCCTGGGGGGTGAAGGGGGTCCCAGGACTCCAGTGGGTGGAAAGGAATAGAGAGGGGTGGGAGAGAAGCCCCCAGGTCAGGTGGGCGGAGACACGCAGGCTCAAAGGCCAGCCGGGGAGGAGAAGGGGAGGGGGCTGAGGTGAGGAACTCCGACACCAACCTCCCTATTTGCATGCAGTGCTTTGGGTCTACTCTTAAATGGCTGCGTTTCTATGCGGTTGGGTTTGCAGGGACGTTGTAAAAGCCACAGCACAGGCAGGGCCCAGAAGGGGCCGTTCCTCACTGAAACTGTTGCAACACCCCCCCCCCCCAAAAAAAAAATACAGCTGAATACAGGAGGGATACTAGAGAATAATAATGTAAATCTGAAACTGAGACTGAACCTGAAACCGAGGAAGTGGGTGTTTTTAAAGTGTGTGGTCTATTTAATGTAATCTTTAGTATCATCTTTAATTGTCTGAACTGTTGTAAGCTTCTCTGCTCCTGGTGTTAACAGAGGCAGGTGGGATAAAAATCAAAAGAAAGGGAGCTGGATTTTGCAGCTGGAAAAGATCCTTCCAGCATCTGAGCCTGATCCAAAAGCAGCAGGGAATTTGCTTGAGAGCAGATCTCTCCCGGGGGAGGAACTGAGGTGGGCATCTCAGCGGGGGGGGGGGACCCTCTTTCCGCTTACAGAGATAACTGGGCTTCCCCCCAGGCCTGGAGCGTCTGTCATGGGAGACAGCCCTGCCCAGACACCCCCATTACACACAACCCTCCTCCATCCCCTGCACCTGCAAATCAGGGTTTCCCCCACGTCATCTCTCATGGTCCAGGTTCCAGGACGTCACCTGGAATCGACACAGCACCTGTCTTGCATGCTGCTGAATTTCAGTCTTAGGGACTGGGCTTTGTGAAAGGATAGAAGCAGGAGGAGTGAACTGAGGCAGAAAATACAGCAGGAAACAGGGGTCTTGGTGGGCCTGAAACATTTTGAAGGAGCAAGTATTGCAAGCAGAGTTCAAGGGAGGGAGGGAGTCGACTAGTAAAAGCATGTAATTTGTGACATGTACCTGTCCTTGCATATTCTCAGCTGATCCTTGGAGTCGGGAATTCCTTTCTCCCCCTTTTTCACGGCCTCGGGGCCCTTTGATTGCAGCGGTTGCAGTGAGGATAGGCAGGGAGTCTTTTCTCCCAGCCGTTCTGGAGGCGAAGGCAGCACTGGCGTCAACCGTAGTTTTACGCATCCTGCAACTCTCGCCAGGGAGCTTCTGCTCTCTCATCTGCAAATGGAGCTCATGGTCTAAACGGATTGCATTGTTAAATACTGAGCTCCTTCAAAAATAATGACAGAAAAAGGGGAGCATGGTGGTGGTGGTGGTCGAGTACTAAATTGAGGTGTTGATGTTGGGAGCGCTTTCCAGTCTCTTCTGCAGAAGAGCGACAAGGGCCCACTGGCAAGGGCTCACTGGATAAAGAGAAGTTCTTTTCCCTCTCACACTAGAACTAGGGTACATCCACTCAAATTGAGTGGAGGGAGTATTAAAACAGACAAAAGAAAATATTTCTTTACCCAGCGTGTAATTGGTTTGTGGAACTCCTTGCCACAGGAGGTGGTGATGGCACCTGGCCTGGATGCCTTTAAAAGGGGATTGGACAGATTTATGGAGGAAAATTCCATCACAGCTTACAAGCCATGATGGGGATAAGCAACCTCCTGGTTGTAGTGTAGTACACCATAAAGTAGTACTGGATTCAGGCTCCACGTTGTCCAATAAACAGCACAGCAAACAGATAATAGAATTCAGGATAGTTTTATTCCATGGAACAAATGACCCCAGTGGAATCAGTTCCAAAAGACTGAGGCCCCGAGCACGAGGCATTGAAAGCTTTTATAGCAAATTAAACGTCATGCATAATCAACAATTTCTCCTCCTGTTTGCGGTGTTTTCTAGCCTATATATGCTTATCTATGAAATAGTGTCCAGTAATGTCCAGTTTCACAAAGCATGGCTTGTTCATGGCTGAGTCTGCATAGGAGGGGTTGTACTTTCTGATTAGAGTTACATATGTGCGTACATGATCAGCACGTGCAAGGACACTTGCTTCTACGTGATTAGTGCTGGAATGCAAGAATTGGAGTAATAGTTCTCACAGTTACAGGCCTCTACTTCAGAATCAGAGAGGAGCTTTACTTGTGATTAGGGTAGTGTTACCTAGTAGTATTGCAAAATCATAACCATAACCTCCTTTTATTCCATTGCACCACTCTTGCTCATAACGTCTCACCCGGCTTACACTTGAGAAAGGGGCTAGTCTTGTGTCACCCTCCTGTGTTTCATCCAGTGTAGTTATGAGATTTTTTGTGCATTCGTCCCATCTCTTCGTCCCCCCTTTCCTTGGTATTTTGGCTAGCAGGCTGTGGGTTTCTCATGTGCATGTAAAGTGAAGGTTTTTGTATCCCAATGTTGGGGCATCAAGAGGGCCTTATTGTTTCAAAGGCTGTTTGCTGTTCAGGCCCCCAATTAAAAGGGTAGTTTTCTGCTCCCCTGATACTTTCAGAAAGGGGTTTGGCTAGCATCCCATAGGAACAAAGTCAAAGACAGCAGTACCCACCTTTGGGGTAAGCATGTCCCAAGTTTATTGTTTTTCTGCCAGTGGTGGCATCCTCCCATTGAAATGTAAAAATGGGCTGACTGACAGGTGCCACCCGACAGCAAAATAATGCATCATTTAAGTCCAAAACAGTGAACATTTTTTTGCAGACTGTGGGAGCAGACTCAAAAGAGTGTATGGGTTTGGGACACATGGGTGCAAAGTTTCTACCGCTTGGTTCACCATGCGTAAATCTTGTACATGCCTGTTTTCCTGAGTGTCAGCTTGGGTGCAAGGTGTTTTTTTTTTTTTTTACAGGCAAAAGGGGCGTTGACCATGCACTCTGACATTCTTTCAAAAGGCCATAGTGAAGCAGTCGGTCTAAATGCTTTTGAATCCCTTCTTTGGCTTGCTTTGGGATGGGATACTGTTTTATTGATACAGGCTGAGCTCCTGGTTTCAAAGTTATGACAAAAGGTGCAATGTTTTTAGTCATCCCAGGTGGGTTGTGTTCTGTCCATACCCCTTCTGGCGCTTGCAATTCTTTGGGGATGGAGGGTATTGGTTCACCCCTCACTTCTGCAAGGACAGCCAATAGTCTCCAGGCATTTTCTCGGGGCACTGTTATGGACAACATACGTGAGACTAGCCTGTCACTGGTTTCAGGTAGATACAGCACTGGGCCAGAGGGTTCAAAATGGATGAAGACTGGCTAGCCTTACTGGTGTGTTCCACTGGGATGTGCAGGGATGTATGATACTCAGGAGTACATCTCATTGTGTTTAGTAGTGTTTGCTCCCAAGCCATGTGTTGCAAAACATAAGTTTATTTACATGTTTAATTAATCACTATCCAGACCTCTAGGGGTTGACCTGTCCTGCAGGTGTCTGCTAAGTCTAAGAATTTTTCTGTTACTCTTCCTCTTCTTTCTCTCCTTCTTTTCTAGCATGGCCTACACTGCATCTCCCTTCTCCCCCTCCTGTTTTCCTGGCAAAACACATTCTCAAGCTAAGGAGGGAGGAGGACCTGTCTTTTGCTTTCTGGCCAGCGAATCTTTCCTTGGGTTTCCAGCCAAGGCTTGTTCAACATTACCTCTTACGCCTTTTTAAAACATACACTTTCCATCATCTCGACTTGCCATTTTCTTCTGTGCCTCTGCTACAGTTCCATTTAAAACCAGAGGCGACGTTCTAACTTTAAACAAACTTTCTGTGGGGGTTTTCCTCCCTTTTTTCTTTCTTCTCTTTTTCTTCTCTAACAAACAGTTCTTTGTAAACGACAGAAAATAGCGAACAAGAATACCAAGCCAAATAAGAGATAAGAAAAACATCCGAATTAAAAAACCACGCAAAGTGTCTCAAGATGGGTTCACATTATCACTACACAATAAAAAGGAAACTTAAAAAGTTATAGACACTGAACATACACCTGTAACAAAACACTGGCAGCTGCAACATCATGATGGTAATTTTTGGCCATTCATAAGCGCTTCATTTCATTTTTTTTCTCTTTTTGAACTCCTGTGAAGCAGGCTGGAAACTGGCACTCCTGTGGGAGGCCTACTCAGTTCCCGGAGGTCACCGTCACTGTGGCCACGACACGTGGAAAGGCCAGATCCCCCTTCTAAACAAAGGGTGCTAGCGTGGATCTTAATGCCATCCCCATGCCGTCCCCCAGCTGGTTACTCCAGCAAGAGAGGTTCCAAACCTGTGGTATACCATAATCTGTTAATTTTGTCATTCGGAAAAATCAACCATTTTTAAATCCCTTGGGGCTGCACAGGCCCCTGACGTGGGTTTTCTGTGCAGAGTCTTACCCATGGCACCAGGAGGGCAACTTCAATCACATTCAAGTCAATCAAACACAGTTCAAATCAATTCCATACAGCTACCTCCCACCACACATAAAAACAGACAAGAATGAAAAACAACACAAAACAGGGGAACTCTTTTTCAAGCTCCAGGAACTCTTTTTCAAGTTCCTAAGACAGTCTGGCCTGTCCCGGATTCTTTTGCAAATCCTAGGTTGATCAAACCTTATACCATGATTTTTATAGTGCACACTTACTTCTTTCGAGAGATGTTGCAGGTCTCGATCCTGTGATCCTGTTCTACTCTGCCTCACTCCGCAGCTGAAGTATGTGAAGTGCAGGTCTGGAGACAAGCGTCCCTGCACGGAAGAAGGTGTCCCGTTGCGCGCTGAAGATCTGCAAGCGTCCTTCCCTCCACTCCAATAGATCAGCTGGGGGCTGCGCACGTGGCCTCGATCCGAGCTCCTCACGGCACCATTATGTAGTACACCATAAAGTAGTACTGGATTCAGGCTCCACGTTGTCCAATAAACAGCACAGCAAACAGATAATAGAATTCAGGATAGGTTTATTCCATGGAACAAATGACCCCAGTGGAGTCAGCTCCAAAAGACTGAGGCCCCGAGCACGAGGCATTGAAAGCTTTTATAGCAAATTAAACGTCATGCATAATCAACAATTTCTCCTCCTGTTTGCGGTGTTTTCTAGCCTATCACCTTCACACCTCCATATATGCTTATCTATGAAATAGTGTCCAGTAATGTCCAGTTTCACAAAGCATGGCTTGTTCATGGCTGAGTCTGCATAGGAGGGGTTGTACTTTCTGATTAGAGTTACATATGTGCGTACATGATCAGCACGTGCAAGGACACTTGCTTCTACGTGATTAGTGCTGGAATGCAAGAATTGGAGTAATAGTTCTCACAGTTACAGGCCTCTACTTCAGAATCAGGAGCTTTACTTGTGATTAGGGTAGTGTTACCTAGTAGTATTGCAAAATCATAACCATAACCTAGGGTACCTCAGTAGGAGTAGGTTTTCTTTGTGCCAGGTGCAAGGGAGTGGCGACACGGTACAAGTATCTTGTTGTCTTGTGCTCCCTGAGGCATCTGGTGGGGCCACTGTGTGATACAGGAAGCTGGACTAGATGGGCCTTTGGCCTGATCCAGCAGGGCTCTTCTTATGTTGTTATGTTCTTATGCTGCCGTTCAGGGTTGACACCCATGTGTCATTAGGCAGCCTCACATCTGTGTACGTACACGCACATATGCTCCTATTTGCCTTACAGAACATTGCTTTCTCTAGCTCAGTGTAGTCAACAATTATCATCATATAATCAGAGCTGGAAGGGACCCACAAGCTCATCTAGTCTACCCCCCTGCTTGTAGCAGGAAACCCTCCTACAGGATCCCATGCCCTTCCAACTGTTAACAACTTGTGCTAAGAAGAACTCGAGCAGACAGCAAGTTGCTGTACCTTTGATAATGCTCCTCATAGTTTAGGAGCGAAACGTTAGGACAACCCCTTGTTCTCTTGTTAACTTAATAAAACGACCAGAACAACCTGGAAAATGCTTCCTTTTATTAATTCAAAGATATTTTCCCTTCCACAAAAACCTCAGAACATACACTATAGAATACTTCCAGGATTTGGGCATTTTCCCCGTTCCATCAATTTTTGTGAACAGGGGAGCCAATATCTGGGAGCCACCTCGTTGCGTCTTGTTTTAGCATATCCCGGGGGGGGGGGGGATGGCCCCGCCCCTTTCCCAGGTTTTAACTGCATAACGAACTCCCTGATTTGTTCGCTATTGGCAGGAGGCCACTCTAGAAGATCTGGAGAGGAAAAATCCAACAGATTGCCACCCTCCTTATCTACCACATAAGAAGAGGTCTGAGTAGTATTGTACTCATCTATTTGGCGAGATCACCCCTGGGTCATGTATCTCTGTCCTTGAAACATTTGAGGCAATTGCCCAAAATTGCTTATGGTTTTTATAGCACACTGCATGCAATAGAATTTCCCATTGATGATTGATATATTTCTGTCTTTTTTCTTTCATGAGAAGCTGCATTTGCTTCTTAAGAAGAGAGTATTCGGTCAAAGATCCCTGGCTGTTCGTTTTCCTGAAGATTCCTGAATTAGACTCTTCAATTCCTTGCACTCCTGGTCGAACCATCCTTTTTTGTATGGAGCCCTACTCGACTTCAAGCTGTTGGGTAGGTTCCTAATTGGGTCCGAATATACTCCAGCAACCCCTCATAAGCTTTAATTGATTCTGTGGCTTCCTCCGTCGTCCTGACCACATGCCCCAAATCCGAACCTATTTTCCCTTGCACTAATTGCTGGCACTTTTGCGCTATTGAGCTGTTCCAAATTATTCTGATCTGTATAGTCAGGTCACTCATTGGTTCCGAGCGATTCTGATTCCCTACAAGATCAAAATCCATCTTTAATATTAATGGCAAGTGGTCACTGGCACTTATTTCGTCCACTAAGAAATCCGTCACATAAGATTTAATGGCATAGATAGCAAAATTATAATCAATAACACTGGACCCTCAAGCTGAAATATGGGTAAATTCTGCTGCTTCACTAAATTCTCTCAGGCCATTTAACCATATCAGGTTAAACGTAACACTAAGTTTGGCTAATTCTACTCCTGCTACATTTGTCAAAGCATCCTTTGACCTCCTGCTGAACGCACAACAGAGTGGCAATAGGGCACCCTTCTCCACCCCTAGTGCCTTTATAAAAATTTGATTATCTTTTCCAACTCTTGCGTTTACGTCCCCTACCAAAAGAATTTCGGCTGTGGTATCCCCCCTCTCTAACAGCGCAATCCTGTAGATCGCGCTGGCGACGGAACGAGCATTCCATCGCCGGGAGACGTCGCGAACGTGCCGTAAAGCACGTTCGCGACTCGGGAGCAAGAAAGGCTGGCGCAGTGGCCTACCTCCCTTGCTCCATTGCCAGAGCGCCCAAGCGGCTGCTGGACGAGGTAAGCCGGGATCCAGTGGGCGCGAGGGCTTTTCGGCAGGCGAGGGAGGGGAGCCATTGGCCTAGCCAGCCCGGGAGGCGGGGGGGGGGATGGTTTTGGCCATATCCCTGCCTCCGCCGGGTCGGCTAGGCCATTACACGGCCTCCTCTACTTCCGCCAGCTACTTAGCTGGCGGCAATCCAAGGATTGCCTGTCATTACACCCGTGGAAGGGGATGAGCGTCCCCTTCCCCGAGTAGACCTCTGGCCCGATGGCAGAACGGTCACTGGGGCTCAGGATCTGGTGCCGGCCGGATCCTTACACAGGATTGCCCTGTACGTTTTCTAGAGATTGTGTCAAGTCGTCCCAATACTGGGTTCGTTGTTGGTTAATAATTCCTGGGGGAATATAAACATTTATCAACATTATTACTTTGTCCAATATAATGATTTTAATAGCTTGCATTTGACAGTGGGTGGCTGAAATAGCAAGAGGACTCGATTTTAAATGTGATTTAGTTAGGATTGCTAGGCCTGCTAATGGATGCAGTTATATATAAAAACAAAGTTTGAAATTTTTCGCCTACATGATCATCCTTCATACCCAACAAGAAGGTTTCTGGTTTCATTTGAACCTTAATCCTTAAAATCAACTGTATCTGTTTATGAATCTGAATCCAATACTTCTTTGCTTGAGAACATGTCCACCACATATGATAAAAAGTTCCCTCTTGCTTTTTACATTTCCAACAGCTATTCGTCACCTTCTCATACATTCTTGCTAATTTGCTTGGGGTTATATACCATCTATACATCATTTTATTTTCCTTAATATTAACATTTAACGTAAATTTCAACTGTTTGAACCATAGTTGTTCCCATTAAAATAACATGACCTACATTTTTTGCCCAATTTGGAGGGGCCTACCTTTCTGAACAAATTCCGGAGGCACTCGAGGGGCCTTGCGCACTTGTGCAAGCCTTCCTCTGTTCGTGTACGTACACGAGGCCCTGAGGAACCTTCGGCAGGATATTGCCAAAGGTACTGGGCAGACAGGGGGCAGGGGCAGCAGTGCGTCACCAGCACCCCCCGCACATAGAAATCTAGCCTGTCAGAAATCTGACATGAATCACATGTTCGGCAAAAGGGTTCTGCAGGAGGTGGTGAATAAGGGTAAAATCACACGAAGATTTTTACTGAAGAAAGGGTTACGGCTGTGGCAGACAAGCATTTGCTGGATACCTGTATTCAGTTAATGTGGAGGTTTAAAAAAAGTTGTGGTTTTTTTAAAGCATCCCATGTTTGTGAGGATACAACAGGGAGCAGGATATATTATTATTTGTTGAATTTCTATCCCGCTTCCTCCACAGGGGGACCCAGTATACATTGCCAGGAGCTCCTGAGAAGGAAGGTGGAATATCATAATAATAAATAAGTAAACAAACATGCTGTCTTTCAGACGTAGACGTATGGGTCCCTTGATTCTCTTTGATTTTTGAGAATGGTCTTGTTTTACACAGGCAAGAGCCCGTCCTATGAAGAATGTCAGTTTTGGGCTTTGCATCATCTTTCTGGATAGTAATGCTAATATTTTAAGCAAGCGCATTGCTTCTTTTCTTTAAAGGGCTAACAGTTTTCCGTCGACTAATGAGAAAAATGGCTGCAGATACAGGAGGTGTTTCTGCCTTGAGTTTTCAGCTGCAAGGACAGAAAATGGAGGAGGAGCCCAATCCAATGTGCCCAGAGAACGGAGCAGGACAAGACCCTCACGCCAACCCTGCTGGGGGATGCTGGGAAAGGATTTCCCCACAACAAGGGGTCTGGGAAGCACAGGAGGGGGGGTCGCGGCAGCAGCAGCAGCGTTGGGAGGCCCAGTGGCAGGAGTTCCTGAAGACGATGGAGTCTGCAGAAGAACGGAGAGACCCACAGGTGCTGGAGCCAGTCGGAGTCGCCAAGGTCCAGGCTGCTTGCAGGGAAGTGAAGGAAGAGACCCTGGGTGAGGAGGACAGCAGCCCGGAGAGGTGGCGCCAGCGCTTCCGGCGGTTTGGCTACCAAGAGGCCAAGGAGCCCCGCCACGTTTGCGCCCAGCTCTGGGAACTCTGTCATCGGTGGCTGAAGCCCGAGAGACACAGCAAGGAGCAGATCCTGGAGCTGGTGACCCTGGAGCAGTTCCTGGCCCTCCTGCCCCCGGAAATGCAGGGCTGGGTCAGGGCAGGTGGGCCGGAGAGCTGCAGCCAGGCGGTGGCCCTGGCGGAGGAGTTCCTGCGGAGGCAGCAAGAGGTGACGAGGCAGCAGGCGCAGGGGGAGGAATTGGAGGTCGGACGGTCCTGTGAGCGGAGGGTAAGTTTTATTTATTTTAAAACATTTTTATCCTGCCTTTCTGCTCCCAAAAGAGAGGCACCCAAGGTGATTTATAGAGTAAAAGCTAAATAATGCATCGTAAAAACAGACCCCCCCATAAACCCTAAAAACATTGTGCCAACTTTGTTTGTATTGTATACAAACCTTTATGAATTAATTCTGAAAAAGCCATGTAAGCACTAAGTATAAGCTGAATAGTGTGTGTGTGTGTGTGTGTGTGTGTGTGTGTGTGTGTGTGTGTGTGTGTGTGTGTGTGTGTGTGTGTGTGTGTAAAATATACTAGTGTAATCAGAAGCTTTTCAGAGCAGAAACACAACGTCAGTTTGAGGAGAGAGAGAGAGAGAGAGAGAGAGAGCCTGAACCTCTCGCAACCTGTCTCTTTCTTCGTCCCTTTCCTGGATCAGCACCTTGAATTAAGTCCTCTTTGTTGTTCTGTTTCAGGTTCGGGAGCCTCTGAGGAAGGGGACTGTCACCTTCTCCAGAACAGAGGATGCACTTTCAGACCCCTGGCCAGGATCACGCTTGCCGGCTGTCAAACAGGAGGGTGATGATGGAGCCCCCCGTTCCTTGGGTAAGGGGTCTTCCCGTCCCATCACATCCCAAGGGTCTGAAGCCGTCTTCTCCATAGAAACCTGCCCTTTCATCTGCTGAAGCTCTGCTTCGCTGCCACCATCTTGGGCCGGATTTGAAAAGGGGGTGGGGGGGAACCACGTCCTCTTTGTCACCACTGCCTGAGTTCACAGCAGCCGCAATGCTCCTTTTGATGGCTGCCATAATTTTCCACCCAGAAGCCCCCTCTGCGTTATGCCGCATCATGAGGTCGTGTCACACAGACCGGCCTTCTAGGGGGGAAATGGAGGGTGCCGACTGGTGGCCACCTTGAAGATGTAAGAAGCCACTGTTAGATGTAAAGCCTCCATTCGGCCAGATATGAATGTCAAAATATTAAATAGATAGAGCACTCTGCAAGAGGGATGGCCAACGTTTCTGTTCTTGAGGACTGTGTGGCTCCCTAGACGGGCGTCCAAAAGGCCCTTTTGCTTCACAGTCTCTCTTGATCCTTCTGTTTCCAGCAGCAGCCATGTCCCTGTGTTCTGGGTTCGAGTGTCTCCGTGTCATGCTACAGGGGCCAGACAGGATCGGGATGCTGCTGGTGTAGCGTCGTCCTGGTGGCCCATCAGTCTCGCTACCTGAGCTGACCAAGGGGATCTCGGCGGTGGCATTGGAGTCTCCATGCGATTTGGTGCTGGAGGACTTCGGCTGCGTGTCAAAAAACCACCGAAAGTGGTGTTTTTCTGCCGCTTTTCGGGGCTGGTGCACTCCGTCTCTGAGTCCATCCTGGACTCCTGCTCACTCCGTTCGCGGCTGGGTCTGGAATGACTAGAACACTTCGGCAGCTCTGCCCCACACCTTCTTGTCTCGTCTTCCTCTTCATGCATGCGCACTACGCACTGGTACTCTTTTTCCATGCATGCGCGAAGTATATAACTGTGTGCAATGCGCATGCGGGAAGAGGAAGACGAGACAAGAAGGTGTGGGGCAGAGCTGCCGAAGTGCTCTAGTCATTCCGGGTCCGGCCGCGGCGGCAAACGGAGTGAGCACTCTTCCTAGTAGGAGTACATTAGGTAGGATCAGATTCTCACCAGATACCAGCCTTCCCCAACCCCCCCCCCCCCCAATGGGAATGGGCCTCACCCATGATGTTAGGGCAGGCAGGCCGCCATTAGCTTTCATACGGAGCAGCGTGGAGCAAGACACGATCAAAGATGAACAAAGAGTGAGAGAGTGCCCTCCCCAACTATCGGCACTTAAATACATTTTAGGATGTCCAATTGACTGACAGGTCAGTGACCCAATGGAAGACAGATCCGTTTCAGCTTTCCTCCAGGAGGTGACATCACTGTAACTCACCCCTCCCACTTAGGGAGTCAAACCACAGGTGTTTTCACTAACAAGTTGAACTCGAAAGCTATCACGTTCTCACAGATAAGGGTTCCCATCATGCACCACAGCATGGCCAGTGCTGGGAGCACAAAGACAAGCATTTAAAAATGTGGCTGTTTTCCAATCACCATGAGAGAGGCAGATTCTGCTCTTCCTGTTAAAGATGGATTCCTTAAAGAGACAAACCGAGATTTGCTCTTAACGCTACACTGCAGAAAGATGGAAGCTTTGATCTCTTGTTTTCTGTTTTTTCCTGGGTCATGTTCGGTTGCTGACAAGGCTTCACTGTTACCAAAAGAGCTGGTTCTTAGGGGAATTCACACAACTATATTGGAACCTGGGTAACAGATCAGTGTCATGCAGAGCATCCTATTTAACTGGCCACCTGCCGGATCCTATCCCCATTCCAGGCCGATCCTTAGGTCTACTTGGAGGAAGGGGACAATTGTCCCCTTCCCCCGGGTGTAGCCACCAATGGGCCTCCTCGGATTTCCGCCAGCTATTTAGCTGGCGGAAGTCAGAGGAGGCCGTGTAATGGCAGATCCGGCCCAGGAAGGGGACGGGGATATGGCGGCCGCCATCCCCACCCCAACTCCCCCTGGCTGGTTCAGCCTACAACCGGCCTTCCTTGCCGCCCGTAAGCCCCCGCCGGTGCACACCTTACCTGTATCTGGCAGCCGCAGAGACAATCCGGCGGTGGAGTAAGGGCTGCCAACTCGTGCCGGCAGCCCTTACTCTAGAGTCGTCATAAACGTGCTTTACCGTTTATGAGCACTTGCCGTTTTAAGGTTAGACGGGATTGCGCTCTGAGAGAAATAACTTCCATTCAAAGATTTTAGCTTTATTAAGAAAGGACAAAGGTAGGAATATTGCATACAGAGGAATAATAGAAAAATACGTTCTTTGCCTTAAAAATAGTGTGATATGTTCCTGGTTCTTATAGTGGTTGCATGTGGTGGAGAGTGTATTTAGGTGTATGCGAAGGAAGTAAGGGGGGTAAATGAGGAAAAGGGGGGGCTTTACTCGTAATATCACCACCACAAGGGCAATACAATACAACAGGTTGAGAGGCTGAGCTCAGTGCTATCTACATGTCATTTATACATGACCGAAATCACTCATGGAAAAGCCCCACTGTACAAAACAACCAACGTTTTAGCATTTCTAAGAGCGTAAAGCTGCAGTGAGGCCTGAGAGAATCCAGAGGGAGGCCCTCGTCTCGCGCCTTCTCCACAGAAACGTTGTCCAGCAGGACTAACAAAGCTGCCTCCATCCCAGGACCAGTCGGGTTGCAACAGGCCACGCAGCCACGGTTGTGCGAATTGTCCCCAGCAGCTGACAGAGTCGGTCACTGAACAGGGCTGAGATCCTGTGCGTGCTTTCCTGGGAGTCAGTGCCACTGTATTCATTGGGTTTACTTCTGAGTAGAGTGCACTTTAGAAGTCCCACTCCTCTGTTGCATTGCTAATCCAGATTCTCTCTCTGTTCCAGGAAGCAGCAGACAAGACAGTGAGGATCAGAGGGAGCCACGTGGGCTGTCCCCGGAAATGACCACGCTTGACACAGAGGAAGTGAGTTTCAGGGAACAAGACGGATCAGGGAGTCAGGAGGGAAGCCCAGCGTTTGCTGAGAGAACTGATTCTGTTGTTTGTCAGGATTATGACCGATATGAAATCCCTAATGAACTGGAACAACCCAAAGGGAAGAGAAAGAAGAAATGTCCTTTAGCCAGGGAAACAATCTGTTATAAATCCAACATTAATAAATGTAGCAAACTCCACACAGGGAAGAAATCATTTCAGTACTCTGAGTGGAGAAAGAGCTTCAGTACAAGCACACGTCTTCCTTCGCATGAAAAACTCCACAGAGGAGAGAAAGCTGAGCATCAAGATATATCAAAGGAGGAGGGAAACCAGACAGACAAATGGAGAAATGAACCTGACGTTAGACAGGGTGAAGATTTCGATGTCATCCCACTCAATCCAGAACAGGGAATTAAAAAGAGGGAGGGGGAAAGTACTCAATGTGCAAAGACCTTCAACGGTAAATCCAAACATAGAACACATCAAAGAACCCACACAGGAGAGAAACCATATCAGTGCTTGGAGTGTGGAAAGAGCTTCAGTTGGAGCTCGAACCTGACTGTGCATCGAAGAACCCACACAGGGGAGAAACCATATCAATGCTTGGAGTGTGGAAAGAGCTTCACTGAGAGCGGTACCTTGAAAAAACATCAAAGAACCCACACAGGAGAGAAGCCATATCAATGCTTGGAGTGCGGAAAGAGCTTCAGTCGAAGCTCACAGCTGGCTGTGCATCAAAGAACCCACACAGGGGAGAAACCATATCAATGCTTTGAGTGTGGAAAGAGCTTCAGTAATGGCTCAAGCCTAACGTTGCATCAAAGAACCCACACAGGGGAGAAACCATACCAATGCTTGGAGTGTGGAAAGAGCTTCAGTGACAGTGGAAATCTGAATGTGCATCGAAGATCCCACAAAGGGGAGAAACCATATCAATGTTTGGAGTGTGGAAAGAGCTTCAGTATGAACTCAAACCTGACGTTGCATCAAAGAACCCACACAGGGGAGAAACCATACAAATGCTTGGAGTGTGGAAAGAGCTTCAGTCGGAGTGATCACCTAACTTTGCATCAAAGAACCCACACAGGAGAGAAACCATATACATGTTTGGTGTGTGGAAAGAGCTTCTGCGTGAGCTCACACCTGACTTTGCATCAAAGAACCCACACAGGAGAGAAACCATATAAATGCTTGGAGTGTGGAAAGAGCTTCAGTCAGAGCTCAAGCTTGACTTTGCATCGAAGAACCCACACAGGGGAGAAAAGATACAAATGCTTGGAGTGTGGAAAGAGCTTCAGTGCGAGCTCAACCCTGTCTGTACATCAAAGAACCCACACAGGGGAGAAAAGATACAAATGCTTGGAATGTGGAAAGAGCTTTAGTCAGATCTCAACCCTGTCTGTACATCAAAGAACCCACACAGGGGAAAAACCATATCAGTGCTTGGATTGTGGAAAGAGCTTCAGTCGGAGCTCACACCTGAATTTGCATCAAAGAACCCACACAGAGGAGAAACCATATCAGTGCTTGGATTGTGGAAAGAGCTTCAGTCGGAGCACAAGCCTGACGGTACATCAAAGAACCCACACAGGGGAGAAAAGATATCAATGCTTGGAGTGTGGAAAGAGCTTCAGTGAGAGCGGATACCTGACTGTGCATCAAAGAACCCACACAGGAGAGAAACCATATCAATGCTTGGAGTGTGGAAAGAGCTTCAGTAGGAACGATAGCCTGGGTTTGCATCAAAGAACACACACAGGGGAGAAACCATATCAATGCTGGGAGTGTGGAAAGAGCTTCAGGGAGAGTGGAACCTTGAATAAGCATCAAAGGACCCACACAGGGGACAAACCATATAAATGCTTGGAGTGTGGAAAGAGTTTCAGTGTGAGCTCACACTTGACTGTGCATCAAAGGTCCCACACAGGGGAGAAACCGTATCAATGTTTGGAGTGTGGAAAGAGCTTCAGTCAGAGTTCATACCTGATTGTGCATCAAAGAACCCACACAGGAGAGAAACCATATAAATGCTTGGAGTGTGGAAAGAGCTTCAGTCAGAGCACAAGTCTGACTGTGCATCGAAGAACCCACACAGGGGATAAACCATATCCGTGCTTGGAGTGTGGAAAGAGCTTCAGTGTGAGCTCACACCTGACTGTGCATCAGAGAACCCACACAGGGGAGAAACCATATCAATGCTTGGAGTGTGGAAAGAGCTTCAGTCGGAGCTCACACCTGACTTTGCATCAAAGAACCCACACGGGAAAAATCGTATCAATGCTTGGAGTGTGGAAAGAGCTCCAGTGTGAGTTCCAGCCTTACTGTGCATCAAAGGATCTATGCAAGGGAGAAACCGTATCAATGCTTGGAATGTGGAAAGAGCTTCAGTGACAGCAGACAGCTGACTGTGCATCAAAGAACCCAGACAGGAGTGAAGCCATGTAAGCCGTTTACCATGTATCAGTTGGAGCTCAGATCTGATGGCATATCAAACAATCCATAGACTGGGGCAACCACATAATTGTTTGAATTGTGTAAATGTTTCACTCATTGCTTACAGTACACCAACAAATTCACACAGACGAGCAACCATATTAATGTTTAGGTTTTGGGAGAGCTTCTTCCTCAGCTGAAACCTTAAGACATATCAAAGAGTTTGACAAGCTGCCGATTGGGAGGGATAGTGGGCAGACAATTGTGTTGATAGCTCTGCATATCGGCGGAGTATGTCTGATGGACTGAATTACCATACTCCTGGATTGAAAGAAGGTATGTCGAGATAAAACACGTTTCCACAGAACACTATCTTCTTGTACAAGTATCTCATTGTCTTGTGCTCCCTGAGGCATCTGGTGGGGCCACTCATTGTCTTGTGCTCCCCTGAGGCATCTGGTGGGGCCACTGTGGGGCCATCGAATTGCATTAAGAACTAAAGAAGCAAAGGCCGACAGATTAGAGGTAATTATAAAAGCTCGTTTTGAAGATGTTTCCTGGTTTTAATGAAGATATAGTTTAGATTCTAAACTTTAGAAGAAAGACATTAAAATAATGATATAAGGCAGTGAAGTAAGGATTCCAAAGTGATGTTTATGAAGTTTTTTTCTATAGACTTCTCTAACAAATGGAGTATTTTTGGAATTGTTTGTTTAACATTCCAGTGGTTTGGAGGGGAATTTAGAAGGTAGCCAAGAATTACATCCAGGTCTAACTCCTAACTCTAGCAAATTCCTTCCTAACAACATTATGCAGCTATAAAAGGTATTGTACAGTATCCTGGAAGCCTAGAGAGATTCATTGTGTTGCAAATGGCATTCCACAGAACACACACACCACACACACACACACACACCAACTCCAGAAGAGACAGATTACCCTTTACAGTAAATGCAGCAAGACAGGGAAATTTGCTCCCGAAAAAGCTAAGAAAACAATGGCCCTGATGAGATCGCAGATAACTAGAACAGAATGGAGAGATAGGTGGCAATTCTGCCCTTTGCAGATAGCGAATTCGCATATAAAGAGAACTGACTGTAATTAAACAGTAAGAAGGCCACAAATAGGAAACAAACCAACACCTTGGAGCAGTTGCAAAAAGCAAAGTCAGCTCTGAAATCACCAGGGAGGGAATTAACTGCAGGTTTTATTCAAGATCTATTGGAAAAGATGGAGTCTAGATTCGAAAGCAAGATAGATACGAAAATTGGAGCTGTGCAGCAAGAACTTCAGAAGATGAAAGCAGATTTGAAACAAGATTTGTCCCAGTTAGAAGAAGCCTGGAGAGAAACGAAGGGTGAACTACAAGGGATAAATAGCAAGCTGAAAGTTCAAGAAACTAACAAATTTGGAGGCAGAGAGAGGGACGATTCAAGACTAGCTGGGCAATTCTGGATTAAGATTCTGGGCAATTCCAGAGCAGATGGGAGAGGAAATAAGAGAATGCTCCAGATCTTAGCAGAATTTTTACAAATGGATCCTGAAGAACTGGATGTTGATCTGGATAAGGTATATAGAATCAATTCAAGATTTGCAGCGGTAAAGAAGGGTCCTCCTCTCCTTTCTATTTCAGAATGCATTATGTGCATGTGTCTTATTTCTGTGTGTTGTTTAAAAGATCCTGGCATTTTTGTGTATTTTGTGCAATTTATGCAAATTAGCTAATTATGTAAATTTGCTAATTAGCTGGGGGTACTCCCAACATTTTGACTTTCATTGGGGGTGCCCGGGCCTCCAAAGGTTGAGAACCCCTGTCTTATGATATGCGGATTTGATGAATAGAGTGTTGTAGCTCCATTTGGCTTAGTTCGATAGTTTAATTAGGTAATAGAGAACTGTATATGCTGTACTTCCTGAAATATTGTGTATTGTAGAGATTATAGTATATTAATAAAATAAATATATATTACACAAAAAAGTTTGAAGAGCTGAGTCGGATGAAAGAAGAGAGACAGGAGAAGGGAAGGGGAAGACCTGGCAAGAGTGGGTGAAAAGAGAGATTTAAGCAAAGAAAGAAATAAGTGGACACAGTCCAGCCACAGACCACTGGGGAGGGTTTGTGTCTCTCCTGGGGTAAAGAGCTCTGTATTCCGGGTGCCACAGGAAAGGCAGCCCTTTTTCTATACTCAGCGACCACAGCTCTGCTGGCAGGAGATGACGCAGGGCCCTCCTGGCAGCCTCCTCTGCCCCCCCTGGTCTCCTCTGCCCCCCCCCCCCCGTCTGCCCTCCAACCTGCACCTTCCCTGCTAAGTGTCGTGTTCTGGCCTCTGAGGCCAGGCTGATCACACCCAGGAGAAGAACCACACGCACGCACGCACGCTTGTGAATTGAGTTAGGAGCACTTTTATCCCCATCCCCCCCCCGCCATGCACAAAGAGTTTAACCCATTGGTGTCATCTGGACTGTGATCTACCGGTAGTAATGTGCTTTGGGTGGACGTAAGGACTGTGGCGGGGTGTGTGTGTGTGTCTTCCTCTACTCCTGCAGGTGGCAAGAAGGAGGAGACTTCCCAGTGCAATCCTAGGCATGTCTATTCAGAAGGAAGTCTCATTGAATTCAGTGGGACCTACCCCTGTGTAAGTGTGCATAGGATTTCAGACTTAATAGTCTGAGAGCAGGGTCAAATTATACATATTCACCTTTTCTTAGGGCTAACAAGCTAGTTTTTAAATGGAATAGTAGCAGCCGGACTGCCCCCACCCTGCTTGTGAATTGAGACGGCTATGGAGGGTTGGGGCATTTTTCACCCTTTGCCCCACCACCACACCTACAGAATTTAACCCATCGGTGTGATTGTGAACCACACTGTGAAATAGTGTGCATGGGGTGGGCTTAAAGACCCACCCACCCCTGCAATAACGGCAATTAGTCGTTTGCAAGGCGGCTTACAAGCCCATTGGCCATAATAACAGGGTTAACATCACACATACAGTAGTTGGATCTGTGGGGTCACATGACGCCGAGAGACAGATTCAGGACTGATTTGTTCTGCACCAGTGACATTTTAATTGTTTTCATTTCATGCTTTCATTAATTGTATTTTATATTATATTTTTTATTGTTGTATATACCACTTTCAGCACCAGAAAAGTGGCATATAAAACTTTTAAATAAAAATAACTCTTTTCTTGCGTTAAATGCAGCCAAGCGTTGCACACAGAAGGGGAGGAGTTCAGCCTTGGGCCGCTGCAACTAGCAGAGCTGGGGCCAACCTCTGCCCAAGACTGAGAGTCCTAACAGACAAGATGGAGCTGGGTTGACCAAGTGGCCTGACTCTGTATAAGGCAACGTCAGGTGATGATGACGATGGTGTGTGCGTGCGTGCCAGGGATGTGGATCAAGTCTGTGACTCCAAGTCTCAAGTCAAGTCCCAAGTCTTTGCCCCCAAGTCTTTGGTCGCGTGTTCCTATTTAATTAGGAAAACGGGTGGGTGCTGTGCCGGGGTGTGTGTGTGTGTGTGTGGGGGGGTGGCACTGGCACTAGTCTGTAAACTCCCCCCACACACACGATGTTCCCCTCCCTCTGCACGTCTCATGAAGACTCATTTAGATCTGATTGTCTCAACACGTCTGGCTGGTCTGAGAGGTGATCGTGGCAGGAGAGAAACAGCGGCAGAGAAACAGCTACGGAAGACCTACTTCTAGACAACCCTGTGGCTCTTGCAGTTAGTGGCATCGCTACTGCATGGCGGGGTGTGACACGCCAAGGGTGACGCACCCAACATCATGGGCCGCGTCACCCCCGTCCCGTAGGAACCGCTCGCTGTCACCCCCTGCTGCCGCTGCGTCACCACCACCCCTGCTGCCAAAAAGCGGCGTTCTTTGCACATGTGCACAATGCCGCTGAGGGCAAGAGGGGTTGACATGGCGGCAGCGGGGTGTCAGAGTCCTTTGGGCTGCTCGGCTGGACAGTTCCACAGCTGATAGCACAGAAGCGTCCGTCTGAAGAAGCACGCTGAGGCAAGGTCAGTTCAGGCAGTATATTTACAAGTATTTACAGAGATGAAGCATCTCAGAAGATAAACTCACGGAAGTACAAAGCAGCAGCACAACGAGACAGCACTTCACTTCAGCAATTAGGACACACAATACGGATAGCCAAACTTTCTCCTCTGAACCCACACTGAGGTAACGCTACTCCTCCTTTCTTATACTTTGCTGGCTATCTCTTGTCCAATCAGCTTGGACATCTCCTTGTTGTTGTTGTTCAGTCGTGTCTGACCCTTCGTGATCCCATGAACCACGTCCCGCCAGGCCTTCCTGTCCTCCACTATCTTCCTGATTTCGCTCATTTTCATGTTCGTTGCATCGGTGATGCTGTCTAGCCATCTCATCCTTGGCCTTCCCCTTCTCCTTTTGCCTTCAATCTTTCCCAGCATCAGAGTCTTCTCCAGAGACTCCTCTCTTCGCATTAGGTGGCCAAAATATTTGAGTTTCAGCCTCAGTACCTGTCCTTCCAGGGAACAGTCAGGGTTGATTTCATTTAGGATTGACTGATTTGATCTCCTAGCAGTCCAAGGGACTCTCAGGAGTCTTCTCCAGCACCACAGTTCGAAATCTTCTACCTCAGCTCATACCCCTCATGCTGTCAACCTCACCTCACAACAGCTGCTTCTAATCAGTCTCTGCTGTTGCTGGAATGACAAATTTGGTTTGTAAATTTAGGTTTGCTCCTCGACAAACCTCAACACAGGGGTGTGAGGGGGGTGACGTGTCGGCAGCGGAGGGCGAGGGGGGTGACGCGGTGGCAGTGGGTGTTGTGTGACGTGATGACCTCCCGCTGGGGGGTGACGCACACCCAGTGACACCGCCTGCTTGGAGCATTTTATTCTGTTGCATTAGAGACGTTTCTGTTACATCCGTGCAGAATAACATACACGTTATTCCGCACTCGCAGAGTGTAGATGTAGCTGGCTCCAGCGTTTACCTGCTGTAGCCCCGCCCCATTGCCTTAAATGCCGTCTTCGCAGTGCCGCTGGCAGAGCAGGAGCGGCAAGTGGGGGTCACTCTTGGGCGCAGCAGAAGCTGGAGAAGCGGCAGAGAGCGAGAGAGCACAAAGAAGGGGAAACTTGGCGGCTGCCGCTACTTCCTCCGAGCCGCTCGCCTGCCTCACATGCCTTTGCAGCAACAAAGAGCACGCTGAGCACACTCTGTCAGCCCCCATGGCCCAATCAGAGCTCTGCTTGGGCGGCAGCACAGCAGCGAGGGCCAATCAGAGCTGCTGGGGGCAGAGCAGAGCCGAAGCAGGCCCTCCCTCCCTCCCTCCCACCGTCATGCTTGAATCCCAACAACGCTCAGAACTGAGGAAGCCCATCGCCCCCTCCATCGCCCCCCCCCTTCCGCTGCACTGCCTTGTCTTCGGCGTCACAGGTGCCTCTTCTTGCTGGTTAGTGGCAGCCGAACGTGTAGGAACTTAAAATTCGACTCCTCGTAAAAGGCTCCAAATCTTGAGTCTTTTGAGTCGTTTAGGGTCGCCGAGTCAAATCCAAGTCAAGTCATTGACACGACTGGAGTCCAACTCCGAGTCAATAGACTCTACATCACTGGCTTTTGCAGTGCAGGGGCTGAGGGAGCTGAATTCCCTCCCTCATGCTGCTGTTCCCTTTGGGGGGGGGGGAATCCAGGTATCTGAACTCTGCCCTCTTCCCTAGCTGAGAGTTTTTATGGGGAGTGATTGACAACAACAAACCCATGGTGCCTTTAATAACCCCCCAGTGTGTCAGTCAGAGATGCTGCATGTTCTCCATACGCTCTTAGGTGCTCCCCAACTTCACAGGTCATCACCGCCCTCAGTGGGATCGCAGTGCGCAGTTCTCACGGCCAGCTGCCCTACGGGAGGTGCCCCCCCCCGAACAGCCAGTCCTCCAGCCAAGGGGAAGCGGAAGTCCTCCCAGGCCTTGGAAACTCGGAGCCCCCCAACTCCAGGCTCCCCAGGCTCTGGTTCGCATGGGTAGTTTGACTGAGTGGCCCAGGCCGGACTTAGATGGATCAGTTCCTTGGTACTTACACAGACACAAGCCTGTAAGCAGGAAGTGCACTGTGTGTGTGTGTGTGTGTGTGTGTGTGTGTGTGTGTGTGTGAGAGAGAGAGAGAGAGAGAGAGAGAGAGAGAGAGAGAGAGAGAGAGAGGAGCTGGCAGGGCTCATTACTGTAGTAGCACATAGGTAAACCTAATATGCAAATAGCCCTGACTACACAAATCTATTTTAATTGTACACTTTGTGACGAAGGTTGGGAACCTCTGGTCTAGGAAAAAGGTGTCTGGGTGGGGGGACATAATAATAATTGAGACGTTTAAAATTATGCATGGGATGGAGAGAGTGGAGAGAGAGAGGGAAGTTCTTTTCCCTCTCGCACAACACCAGAACTAGGGGACATCCGCTGAAACTGAATGGCTGGAGAGCAGTGGCGTCACTGATGTGGGGGGGGGGCAGGCCGCCGAGAGTGACGCGCCTGAAGTCGCGTGCTGCCTGCCTCCATGCGTCCCCCTGCTGCCTCCACGTCACCCCCCGCTGCCGTCCGGAAACAAACCGGGAGAGGGCAAATGGCTTCAAGCGGCGTTGTGTGCATATACGAAAACACCGCATTTGGCATACTCAGAAACAGCCTAGCTGCCGGCCGACGGAGACGCATCATCACCTTCTCCCAGCTCGTACCAGGGCAGGGTGGCAGCAGGGGGTGATGCAGCAACAGTGGTGTGTGACACGACGGCAGTGGAGGGGGGTGATGTGGTGGCAGTGGGGGGGTGATGTGCACCTAGTGACGCCGCTGCTAGAGAATTTTTGTTATTGTTCAGTCGTTAAGTCGTGTCCGACCCTTCGTGATCCCATGAACCATATCCCGCCAGGCCTTCCTATCCTCCACTATCTTCCTGAGTTCGCTCATTTTCATGTTTGTTGCATCCGTGATGCTGTCTAACCATCTCATCCTTTGCCTTCCCCTTCTCCTTTTGCCTTCAATTTTTCCCAGCATCAGAGTCTTCTCCAGAGAGTCCTCTCTTCGCATTAGGTGGCCAAAATATTTGAGTTTCAGCCTTAGTATCTGTCCTTCCAGGGAACAGTCAGGGTTGATTTCATTTAGGATTCACCGATTTGATCTCCTAGCAGTCCAAGGGACTCTCAGGAGTCTTCTCCAGCACCACAGTTCAAAAGCATCTATTCTTCAGCGCTCAGCCTTCCTTATGGTCCAACTCTCGCAGCCATACATTGCTACTGGGAACACCATCGCCCTGACTATACGAACTTTTGTTGGCATGGTGATATCTCTGCTTTTTATTATGCTGTCTAAGTTTGCCATAGCTTTCCTTCCAAGGAGTAAGCGTCTTTTAATTTCATGGCTGCTGTCTCCGTCTGCAGTGATCTTGGAGCCCAGAAAAGTAAAATCTCTTACTGCTTCCATTTCTGCCCCTTCTATTTGCCAGGAATTGATGGGACCCGATGCCATAATCTTAGTTTTATTAATGTTGAGTTTCAAGCCAACATTTGCACTCTCCTCTTTCACCCTCATCAAGAGGCTCTTTAGTTCTTCTTCACTTTCTGCCATTAGGGTGCTATCGTCTGCATATCTGAGGTTGTTGATATTTCTCCCGGCAATCTTAAGAACATAAGAACATAAGAACATAAGAAGAGCCCTGCTGGATCAGGCCAAAAGCCCATCTAGTCCAGCTTCCTGTGTCACACAGTGGCCCCACCAGATGCCTCAGGGAGCACACGAGACAACAAGATACCTGTGTCCAGTCGCCACTCCCTTGCACCTGGCACAGAGAAAACCCACTTCTAAAAACCAGGAGGTTGCTTATGGCTTGTAACCTTGTTGTTGTTGTTGTTCAGTCGTTAAGTCGTGTCCGACCCTTCGTGATCCCATGAACCATATCCCGCCAGGCCTTCCTGTCCTCCACTATCTTCCTGAGTTCACTCATTTTCATGTTTGTTGCATCGGTGATGCTGTCTAACCATCTCATCCTTGGCCTTCCCCTTCTCCTTTTGCCTTCAATCTTTCCCAGCATCAGAGTCTTCTCCAGAGAGTCCTCTCTTCGCATTAGGTGGCCAAAATATTTGAGTTTCAGCCTTAGTACCTGTCCTTCCAGGGAACAGTCAGGCTTGATTTCATTTAGAATTGACTGATTTGATCTCCTAGCAGTCCAAGGGACTCTCAGGAGTCTTCTCCAGCACCACAGTTCGAAAGCATCTATTCTTCGGCGCTCAGCCTTCCTTATGGTCCAACTCTCGCAACCATACATTGCTACTGGGAACACCATCGCCCTGACTATACGAACTTTTGTTGGCATGGTGATATCTCTGCTTTTTATTATGCTGTCTAAGTTTGCCATAGCTTTCCTTCCAAGGAGTAAGCGTCTTTTAATTTCATGGCTGCTGTCTCCGTCTGCAGTGATCTTGGAACCCAGAAAAGTAAAATCTGTTACTGCTTCCATTTCTGCCCCTTCTATTTGCCAGGAATTGATGGGACCCGATGCCATGATCTTAGTTTTATTAATGTTGAGTTTCAAGCCAACTTTTGCACTCTCCTCTTTCACTCTCATCAAGAGGCTCTTTAGTTCTTCTTCACTTTCTGCCATTAGGGTGGTATCGTCTGCATATCTGAGGTTGTTGATATTTCTCCCGGCAATCTTGATTCCGGCTTGCGATTCATTCAGCCCTGCATTTCTCATAA
The DNA here is from genome assembly GCA_026170595.1 of Plestiodon gilberti rubricaudatus. Taxonomy (NCBI): domain Eukaryota; kingdom Metazoa; phylum Chordata; class Lepidosauria; order Squamata; family Scincidae; genus Plestiodon; species Plestiodon gilberti. The sequence goes on along the minus strand of JANXHW010000002.1, from coordinate 261,774,574 downwards.
TGTACTCTGCATATAAGTTAAATAAGCAGGGTGACAATATACAGAATCTGGGGCTGGCTTGTGAGTGAGCCCTTTCACGAGCAGCGAGTGGCCTCACGGGAACGAAGTGGCTCACGGGGACAAAGTGGCAAGATAAAAAAAGACACAGCGAGTTAAGCAGCTGGGCGAGGAGAGGGTAAGCAAGGAGAAGGTAAGTGAACTCTCTCAATTGTGCAGCTTTGTCTAACTTTAATTTACCATTAACTGTAAAGGACTTGGTTAAAGCTACCTTAAGCTACCTTAAACTTAAGATAGAACTAAGCCTAGCTAGGAACTAAGCCTAGCTTAAGTAGAACTAAATATAACCTGAGGAGGGGGATTGTAAGGTCCAGTAGCTAGGACACAGGCACAGAAGCTAGGTGGGAAATTAAATAGATTCAAAACACAAACAAGCACCTATCTAAAAGACAGGGGCAGAAACTGGACAAGCCTGGGAGCTGGTTCTAAAGAAAATTGCAGTCCAAATCTAAACAGGTCTACTCTGAGTAGATTCTACAGCTGATTCTAAAGAGAATTGCAGTCCAAATCTAAACAGGTCTACTCTGAGTAAAACCAGTGTTTACTCGAGAGTAAAAAGCCCAGGGCAGAGACCTGAGTCTACTTTAGAGTAGGAGCCTAAAACAAAACAAGAGGAGGCTAAAAGAAGGGGAGAAAGCAAGCTAAACTGCACCTTAAGCAGAGTTAAACTTAAGCAGAATTTAAAACCTACAGTTTAAAACATACAGACCGCATGGTATAGAAGGCCACATGGTAAATTAGGGTGACTCAGAAACCATAGCAACACACATTCCTGCCAGCTGAGTAGGTCAGATGTAAATTGAGGCAGCAGCAGGAACAATAGCAACAGGAATTTCCTGCCAGTAAACCACATCAGGCCCTGCCCCCCTTAGAGGCCAGTCTTTTCAAACTTTCAGGTAGGCAGGGGGAGGAGCTACACAACAGTTTAAATCTGGGGCTGGCTTGCGAGTGAGCCCTTTCACGAGCAGCGAGTGGCCTCACGGGAACAAAGTGGCAAGATAAAAAAAGACACAGCGAGTTAAGCAGCTGGGCGAGTTCAGCAGCGGGGCGAGGAAGCCAGGCCCCACACACTGCCCGGCACGTCCCTTGAAGAGAGGAGAGCTCCAATAACATTAAGGTACCCAAACTGTTTTAAACCCATAACTTACAAAAAAAGCTATGCAGTCAGACAGCCAGCAGAAGGGTGGGGGCTATCCAGTGTTTTGCACTGAGTGTCACATGTATGACTATCTGCCTCTTGGGCAGAAGTCATGGGTGTGTGCTCGGTGCAAAGAGCTCCAGGCTCTCAGGTGAAGCCGAAATTTTTCAATGGAGGTAGACAGAGGAACAAGAAGACTGGTGTGCTCAGAAAATAGTATGAGTTTTAATAGTAAGACAGAGGGGTGGAAAACATTCCAAGAAATTAGAATGAAGACCTCGTGCTCTTCCCAGCGCATACTTTTATACCCCAGAACAATAGCATGTCACATGGTAGAACGGAAGAGGCATACTTTACAAAGTCATACAGTTTACACAATAGTTTTGATTGGCAATTAACAGGCAACAATAAGAACAATACTGGGCTGAGCTGGGCATCGGACTTTTCTTGATGGTTCACGATGGTCCTAGCAGTGTTTCCTGGATGGCTTAATTGAGCTAGCTTACCTTGATTAAGTTGCCTTCCCTTCCACCCATTAAACAGCTTAATGTGTGTGCTTATACGGGAAGGAGAAAACAAAGAAGATTTAGGAGGTTGCCAAATGTGAGATTTCCTCCTGGTGACAGGGTGGGGGCAGATATAAACCAAAAATGTAAAAACGAACATAACCAGAATAAAACAAGAATAATATTTTTTTCCGCATCAGTCCCGTCTTTGTTACTGAGTATCCGGAGTCTCAGTAACACAATATCAGTCAATTTCAATACGTGCTAGTTCTAAGAACTGGTCTTGAACTGTAACATTTGGATACATTTGGTAACAGTGAGATGCTGGAGGAGGGGACTGAATAGCAGAAGAGCGTTTGAAACCACAGCGAATCATTTGCTTAATACAATGTAAACAGACATACAACACTACAAATGCACATAACACAAGCATTGCATATTTTATCAAGTTCTTTAGGAATCCTCCCCACCATCCCCCAATGTCCGGGATCCAGTCCCAAGGATTCCAAGGTTCGTCTTTAGTAATGTCATGGAACACTTTAATAGCCCCTTTTATGGTGTGGAGGTCTTTAGAGATCTGACCACTTTTATCTGAATAGAAGCAGCAAGTTTGATTTAAGATGGCACAAGCCCCCCCTTGCTGGGCCGTAATGAGATCCAAGGCTTGCCGGTTCTGGAGCACTACACGTGAGAGAGAGGAGACTTCCTCTTCCAGGGCTGCAATGGCTGACATGGAAGCGTTGAACGCAGTTTCGAGCGTGGCAGAAATATTCCAGAGAGCCGTTTCCAGCTCTGAAACCCCCAACGTGGGGAAAACAGCTCTTACAAATGAATGATAGCTGGTGGGGCGTAGTACAAGTGGGTTGTCCACTCTCTTCACCCTGTGCAGGAAGCTCCCTAGATTTGTGATTTCGTGAGCATGAAGTGCGGGGCGCAGGGTTAACAACGGAGCTAGGTGAGCCAGAGAACATGTCCCGGACCAGCCGGAAGGGAGCGCCTTGAAAGCTTCAGTCCCACATACAAAATATAAGCCTGGTTCGTGAAGTGTCAGAGTGAGTTTTCCTTCCAGGATACGCTCCATCTGGGGTGTCTTCTCCATTTTGAGTTTTATAATCGCATGACATCTGGAAGGGGCTTGAGTGTTTTCCCATTTGAGCCGCTTGGACTCCACAGGGGAAAGAGCAAAAAAGGCACAGAGAATATATCGATGAATCCATCCCAGGGGAGAACGGAGGATCTGGGAACTGCGTTGACACCAGCTCCTTTTGGGCATGGAGTGGTTCACGGATACCCCATTTTGGAGGGTGAGGTAGAAACCTCCATCGTGGAGTGTAGTAAAATTCTCCCAGCCTGGGTAGGAAACCTTTTGGACCGTTGGTCTGAGGAGAAGGTATCCTTCAAACTGGCCATATCGAACCCCTTCTTTCTGGACACAGGTATATTGAAGCTGGCGGGGTCGGTTAGGTTCCGAAGGGTGATTAGGGGCATTTTGCTCTGTGCTCTCCTCTACCATCCATTCTCCAGTAGAGAGATTAAACTGGATCAGCACTTGGCATAAATGACGGGGTATGTGTCCCATAGATGGTCCGAGACCATGATTGTTCTGGAAACAGATTGGGTGCAACGTTGCTGGGTCGTGCTCAATTTTGTATTGTGGGAGCCCCTTAGTCTGCCACTGTGCATGCCATGCATTAATATGATTTAACAGAGCAATCTGACGAGCTTGGCGTAGAGGTATTCCTGCGGAAGAGGCCATCAAAGGCTGCACCCATTTTTCAGGAGTGACTGGGACGGCAACAAGTGGCGGCTGTCCATCCCAATGTCCCAATTTTTCACAGATCCAGCAATCTGTGAGATTTCCCATTGTTGCTAACGTTTGCATAAATCCATAGTGGGGGTGTTCAATACCTGGAACCGGTATCACAAAATACAACAAAAATAAACATAAACACGTTCCTTTTCCCATAGTTACTTTTTCAGAGGGACAGCAGCAATTTCTTTCTTTTAAGGAAATAAACTTTCTTCTGTTTCTGGGGCGCGCTGGTCTGAGGAATGCGTCGGAGGGCGAAAGGGCATAGACGACCTGAGCCGATGGATACAGGCTACAGGGAGCTGTGTCCAGCAATTACAGTCTACCAAGGCAGGCGCTATGGCTCGCTACCTTCCCTCCTAAGCAAACCTAGTCTTTGCCAGCAGGAGCTTGGTTGCTGCTTTGTGTCAGCTTCACCTTTGTGGGTCCCAGCTGTGTTGCTTTCCAGTGGATCGGTGGTTGGGTCTTTTTAGCGTGCGATGCATGCACCCAGGCTGACTTCTCTTTCACCTTTATAGCCGTATTTGATACCAAAATAATGAGGAAAGGACCCTCCCACCGCTCCTGGAGGCAGTGTTTTCGTTTGAAGTTCTTGATCAGGACGTAGTCTCCAGGCTCGAGATCATGGCATCGCTCGTCGCAGGGTGGTGGTAACGAGGCAAGCACCTTTTTCCGGAGGTGGTAGAGGACCCTGGTGAGCTGCAACACATAACTATTTAGTTCATCAACTTCTTCACTTAACACATGGCCCCTGAGTGTACAGGGAGCTGTGTCCAGCAATTACAGTCTACCAAGGCAGGCGCTATGGCTCGCTACCTTCCCTCCTAAGCAAACCTAGTCTTTGCCAGCAGGAGCTTGGTTGCTGCTTTGTGTCAGCTTCACCTTTGTGGGTCCCAGCTGTGTTGCTTTCCAGTGGATCGGTGGTTGGGTCTTTTTAGCGTGCGATGCATGCACCCAGGCTGACTTCTCTTTCACCTTTATAGCCGTATTTGATACCAAAATAATGAGGAAAGGACCCTCCCACCGCTCCTGGAGGCAGTGTTTTCGTTTGAAGTTCTTGATCAGGACGTAGTCTCCAGGCTCGAGATCATGGCATCGCTCGTCGCAGGGTGGTGGTAACGAGGCAAGCACCTTTTTCCGGAGGTGGTAGAGGACCCTGGTGAGCTGCAACACATAACTATTTAGTTCATCAACTTCTTCACTTAACACATGGCCCCTGAGTGGGGGGTGGAGAGCAACTGGCATTGGTCTCCCAAAACAAAGTTCAAACGGAGTAAACCCATGTCTCCTATTTGCCGTATTTCTCAGAGACATGAGGACTAGAGGCAAGGCATGGGGCCATTTCAAACCCGTGTCTGCGCAAACTTTTCCCAGTCTACGTTTTATGTCCAAATTTCGTTTTTCGACTCTGCCTGCAGATTGAGGATGATAAGGGGTATGAAATCTCAGTTCCATCCCTAATGCTTTTGCTAGCTGTTTGCAAATGCCAGCTGTGAAATGAGTTCCTCGGTCAGAAGACAGAGAAATCGGGATCCCAAAGCGAGGGCAAATTTCAGTGACGAGTTTTTTCACCACAGCGGCAGCATCCGCTTTCCGAGTGGGAAAACATTCAACCCATCCGCTGAAAAGACACACAACTGTTAAGGCATATTTGAAACCCAATGCAGGTGGCAGTTCAATAAAATCTAATTGAAGGGCTGAAAACGGTCCATTTGGTGGCCATGGGGTGGTCCCTGGCAAGCGGGGAGGGGGTCCAGCAGTGGAGTACTTTTGGCAAGTAGTACAGGTATGGAGCTGGCGAGCAATTTCAGCGTGGACCCCAGGAGCAAACCACAACTTTAGAATATTGTCAGCTATCCCGTCTTTGTTCGCATGGCCAAGAGAGTGTGCTGTGCGAACAAGTGCAGGGAGGAAACAGGAAGGGCAGGCTGGTCGGCCATCCGGAGCAGTATAAATGCCTGCCTCATCTTGCTGGCATCCAGCCCTTTCCCATAGATCACGATCCCTGTCCGTAGCTCGCTGCTGTAACTCTGCGAGGGAGGAAGGAAAAAATGTCAGTGGAGTGGCTGGTGCCAGAACGAGAGGGAAAGGACATGGAGGTCCATTTAGAGCTGCCTGTTTGGCAGCAGCATCAGCTCTTGCGTTTCCTCGCGCTTGAGGAGAAGTGTCTGTGGTGTGCGCCCGAATGTGGACAATGGCAAGAGCAGACGGCAACTGAATAGAGTCCATTAATGAAGCAATGAGGGAGGCATGTGCCACTTTTGTCCCAGAGGATGTAAGGAAACCTCGCTGACGCCAAATTGCACCCGTGGCAGCCGCCACGGAAAACCCGTACATAGAGTCTGTAAAAACGGTGGCTGAATGTCCTGCTGCCACCGTGCAGGCTCGGATTAGGGCTATGAGCTCCGCCGCTTGTGCGGAGCTGATCTGCGGGAGAGAAAAAGCTTCTATTATTGCAGTGTCAGACACTACAGCGTAGGCAGCTCGGAGCCTTCCGAGTTCGTCTCTGCGGCAGGAGCCATCTGTATAAAGCACAAAATCAGGGTTAGTTAGAGGGGTGTCCTGTAAGTCCTGGCGTGGTTTTGACGCTAGGGTGATCAGGGTGTCGCAGTCGTGGAGTTCCTCATCTGCGGGGAGATCCGTGTCTGGAAGGAGAGATGCAGGATTCAGCGGGGGGCACCTCTCAATGTGAACGGCGGGGTCTGCTAGAAGTACCCGCTCGTATTGCGTCTGCCTCTGGGTGGAGATGTGTTGAGTCCGATGTTTTTGCAGGAGGGCGAAAACAGCATGCGGAACTCGCAGGTACACGGTGTGTCCCAACGTGAGGCTTTGCGCCTTTTGGAGAATCAGCGCAGATGCAGCTACAGCACGCAGGCAGGGTGGCATCCCAGCTGCGACATTATCCAGAGTTCCGGAAAGATAAGCAATTGGACGAAGTGTGAGTCCAAACGTTTGGGAGAGAACCCCTGCAGCGTGGCCATCGTGTTCATGGACATAGAGGAAAAAGTCCTTTTTGTAGTCTGGAGTCCCTAATGCAGGAGGGGATCCCAGAGCCGTTTTAAGAGTCTTGAAGGCTTTAATAAACTCATCTGAGTGTTGTGGAGGATCTGGAGCGTCATTGTGCAGTGCCAGATGCAAGGGGGCTGCAATGTGAGAGAATTCTGGTATCCACTGACGGCAATAGGAGGCAGCCCCCAAGAATTGGCGTATTTGCTTCTTTGAGTGAGGAAGGGGAAGAGAAAGGAGGGCTGAAATTCTGTCTTTTGTGAGAGAGCGTCCCTCTGCAGAGAGGTGGTGGCCCAGATATGTGACTTTCTGCTGACAGAATTGGAGCTTTTTCTTAGAGGCTTTGTACCCCTTTTTGGCCAGGTGGCAGAGGAGCGCCACCGTATCTTCTATGCAACTGTCTTTTGAATCACTGGACACTAAAAGATCATCAATGTAGCAGGATAGAGCAGAGTTGTTAGGGAAAGAGAAATCTGACAGGTCAGTGTGTAGAGCCTGACAGAAAATAGTGGGAGAATCCACGTAGCCCATAGGGAGCCTGGTCCAGGTGAGTTTTTGATTTTTAAACGAGAAAGCGAACAGAAATTGGCATTCTTTCGCTACAGGGACAGTAAAGAAAGCCGAGGAAATATCCACAGCAGAAAAGTATTTTGCGGAGGGAGGGATAGAGGCTATCACTGTGGTCGGGTCTGGCACCAGTGAATGCTGGGGAATTACAAATTTGTTCACAGCGCGTAAATCTTGCACAAAACGCCAAATTTGTTTCCCGTCTTTGTCCACCTTCCCTGGTTTTTTCACAGGCAAAATGGGCGTGTTACACGGGGAGCTACAAGGTACCAGGACCCCTTGTTGTAGGAGGGAGGAAATCACGGGGGCAATGCCCTCCTCCTGCTCTTTGGACAGTGGGTACTGAGATACCCGGGGGAAAGGCGTGTTAGCTTTCCACATAATATAGTGAGGGGACCCAGCAGTCCTAGTGCCCACTTCATTTGGATCATTTGCCCACAGTTCTGGAGGGATGACAGCCAGGGGATCGGGGTGCGCAGTCCCGGTCTCTGGCACATCCTCCGCAAGCAGGGTCATGAGCAAATGAGGGGCTTGGTGAGATGGGAGCGTGAGGAAAAGTCCATCTGGGGTGCACCTTATGACAGCCCCCAGGCGGCATAAAAGATCCCTCCCCATTAGGGGGTAAGGAGCCGTTGCGGAAAGCAAGAAAGCATGTTCAGCGGTGAGAGGACCTACGGTCACTTTTGAGGGGGTAGACATATATTGATACCTTGGTTCCCCATCCACCCCTACAGTCCAGCACCCCTCCTCGGTAGGCTGAATCCCTGCCATGTTATTTGTGGCAGTCTCATTTAAAACAGACACGGTGGCTCCCGTGTCTACTAAAAACTTGCAGGGTTCCCCATTTACTTGTACCTCCAGCAAAGGATCGCTCCTGTGGTCCGGAGATACCCGCAGAACGGGAGCCTGCATAGTGGGGAGGGGCGGATTTTCCTCTAGTCATTGGGGTCCCCATGGGTGAGAGGACTGACCTCCCTGGGAGGGCCATTGGCGCTGAGGGAAAGCTGGGGCCGGGGTTTGGTTCTGAGACGCTGGCCATCCCATACCGGGGTTTTGGTTGTAGTTAGTATTGTATTGCCGTGGTGGGTATCCTTGTCCGTTACCCCCGTTTCCCCCCCCAAATTTGAATTGGCGCTTCCTACAGTCTCTACGCCAGTGGCCAGGCTTACGACAGTAACCACAAATTCTTTTCCGGTCACCTTCCTGTTTTTTCTGGTCACCTTCGTTCCGGGCCTCCTTCCCCCCCCCCCTTTTTCCTCGTATTCCTGGACTTGCATGGCTAGGAGTTTTGTCTTATTCTCCTTCACCTTTTTACCTTCAGCAAGTAGGTTTTCGAAGAACTGGGACGCCACCCCCACTATGTGATCAAAGGGTTGGTTCTGCCAATTTAAAACAATATCCTTCAGTTTATCCCGTATGGGGGTTAGGAGGCCCTCTACAAAAGTGGGGACTAGTAATTTTTGATTATCAACGTCCTCTATGTCAAGATTAGAGTACTGCTGACTCAGAGTCCGGAAACGATCAAAGTAATCACGGGGGGTTTCATTATCTTTTTGCTTGCAATCCTGGATTTTTCCCCAATCCAGCTTTCGTCGGAAAGCTTCCGTGATTGCTATCAGGAGACCCTCCCGGGCTTCCCGCAGTGCGGTCCAGTAGTCCGCATTGCCGGTAGCGAGTTCTGGAAGGACAAGTGGCCATCTAGCTCCCTGGTGGGGTGGCTGGTCTGCGGGGCCCCTTCTTGCTTGCTGCATTAAGGAATTATAGTCTGGAGCTGGCAGGACACCTTTTAATAGCCAGTCCAGATCCTGATAGGTCGGGTTATATATATTTATAATGGACCTTAGTTCCTCCCTAAACTTTGGGGGGTTGTCCCGCAGAGAGGGTAGCAGGGTTTTCAAATTTATAATCTCGGCTGCTGACCAAGGCACATGTATGAGCTGAGGGTTTCCTTGTGGACCAGGAAACGCTCGGATGGGTGCTAAAACGGCTGCTTTAGTTTTAGCCCTGGTCAGCATTCCCTCGGAGCTGGTCTGGTCCTTCAAGAATAGCTCCGGGAAATGGCGCTTTGAAAAAACAATTTCTTCTATGAACCCCTGTTCTGTTCGGATCGAGACTTTCCCTTTTTCAGAATTAACACTAATCACAGTATCTTCTTTTGGAACAATGCATGCTTGCAGCTCAGTAATGGACAAAGACTGCAGCAATTCTAGATCCCTTTTTCCCAGTGGGCAGGTTTCTTGGTGTACAATTCTTCCTGCGATCGCTGGTGAGTCAGCGGTCGCAGAGGAGGCTACATTCGTGGCGGGCTGTACCGCAGCTGTTACCCCCTGTGCTGCAAGTCCTTGCAACGGAGGGGACACACCGGGTAAAAGCCCTGCAGGGGGCTGGGCATCTGGAGGAGGAGGCGCCGTGGGCACCAGCCCCATCCAGGCATCCAGCAGATCTTCATCGGGATCTTTAAGGAGGTTTGGAAGGAGAGTTTTAGAGGGGGGAGGGGGAATTCTTGGATAGATTAATCTCGCAGTTTTTTCCTTTGTGGCTGGGATTTCGATCAGGATATCTGTCTCCTGCGCCAGGGCTTTAACCTGAGCTTCCAATTCTTTAGTTTTGGCACGCTCCTTTTCGAGGGAGTCCTTTAAGCTGGCGTTTACGCTTTTTGTTCTGCGTTTTTCCGCCTGGTCCTCCCATAACATCCAATAAGCTATTTGGCCGGGGCGTTTTTTTGCAATTATTTTCCCTAATTGTCGGATTACACTTAAATCGAAAGTGCCCTCCTCAGGCCATGCTAGTGCCTTCTTTTTGCCTAATTTTACCCAGTCATTTCTGCAAAGTGCAGAGAGTTTTTTAACTGTTAGTCCCTTGGGGAGTTCTCCCGGGAGAGAGAAATTCCTCATCATCTGGCAGAGGGGGCTTCCCTGAGACACTTCAAACTTACTCTGGTGCTCACCCATACCTCCCGGAGATTGCTGTAACGGTTCAATAGTCGGGTGTCCTTTTAGCTAACCCGGACCGTGCCAGAACCTAGCAAATGACTCTTTTACCCTGACTCTACCTAACCGGCTCAAGTACAGGGGGCGACTCTCAATAGGAAGATTTCCTAGCAAGCCTTTTAAACTATTTCCCTTGCCTTTGGTACTTTTTCCCTACAAGACAAGAACTACCTAGGTTTTCCCACAATAAGCTGGCCAGTTTTTTTTTTTTTTTTTTTCTTTTTTCACACTCTCGCAATCTTTCAGACACTACAGAGAGTTGGAAGAGAAGAAATAGGAAAGAACCGGACCCCCCTTGCTATTGAGACACCCACGGTCACAAGATTTCTCTTCGCACAGGGCTCAGGGCGGCTGAGGTCCGTAGAAAGCAACAATAAAACAAAACCCCTTTTGATAGACTTTCACACAAAGCATTCACTCCCCCCCCCCCCAATACTATTTCCTTATCTCACCCGTCTTGCAGAGTCCAATGCTTCCTTTTAGGGATCTTCCAGCCGGTCCGCCAAAACGCAGCTCCCCGCCAAGGAGCGCAGTTCCACCTCACCTCGAGAAAAAGAAAAACTTCTTCCACAGCGAGGAAGAAAAGAGCTCCAAAGCCAAGGAGCAGCGCCAGGAGTGAGGCTGCAGATCCCACTTCTGACACCAAACTGAAGCCGAAATTTTTCAATGGAGGTAGACAGAGGAACAAGAAGACTGGTGTGCTCAGAAAATAGTATGAGTTTTAATAGTAAGACAGAGGGGTGGAAAACATTCCAAGAAATTAGAATGAAGACCTCGTGCTCTTCCCAGCGCATACTTTTATACCCCAGAACAATAGCATGTCACATGGTAGAACGGAAGAGGCATACTTTACAAAGTCATACAGTTTACACAATAGTTTTGATTGGCAATTAACAGGCAACAATAAGAACAATACTGGGCTGAGCTGGGCATCGGACTTTTCTTGATGGTTCACGATGGTCCTAGCAGTGTTTCCTGGATGGCTTAATTGAGCTAGCTTACCTTGATTAAGTTGCCTTCCCTTCCACCCATTAAACAGCTTAATGTGTGTGCTTATACGGGAAGGAGAAAACAAAGAAGATTTAGGAGGTTGCCAAATGTGAGATTTCCTCCTGGTGACAGGGTGGGGGCAGATATAAACCAAAAATGTAAAAACGAACATAACCAGAATAAAACAAGAATAATATTTTTTTCCGCATCACAGGGAACGGGTTCGCTCCCTTGAAGCCACGGTTGCTGACCTGGAGAAGCAGAGACAGGTAGAGAGGAACCAGGGTGAGACTTCTAGGGACGTGGAGGCATCGTCCTACCCTCAGTTGGCCAGCACTTCAGCTGCCAGGGAAGGGAGTCTCAGGGCTGGAGGACATTGCTCTGGAAAAGAGGGAAACAATCCCACAGTGGGGACCCCTTCTTCAGGTGATGGGCCCGTATCCAGTCGCACTATGGATACTCCTCTGGGGAGAGGGGGAAGGGGGCTTCTTGTTGTGGGTGACTCTATAGTCAGGAACATAGAAAGGGGGGTCTGTGACGGATGTGAGGACCGCACGGTGACTTGCCTACCTGGTGCGAAGGTTGCGGACATCACCTCTCGTCTAGATAGGCTGGTAGAGAGTGCTGGGGAGGAGGTAGCGGTTGTGGTGCATGTTGGCACCAACGACGTGGGGAAATGTAGCCGGGCGGTCCTGGAGGCCAAATTTAGGTTGCTAGGTAGGAAGCTCAAATCCAGGACCCCAAAGGTGGCGTTCTCAGAAGTGCTACCTGTTCCACGCGCAGGGCCAGCTAGGCAGGCGGAGCTCAGGGGTCTCAATGCGTGGATGAGACACTGGTGTGAGGAGGAGGGGTTTAAGTTTGTTAGGCACTGGGGAACGTTTTGGGACAAGCCGGGCCTGTACAAGAGGGACGGGCTTCACTTGAACCAAAACGGAACCAGACTGCTGGCGCGTAACATTAAGAAGGTGGCAGAGCAGCTTTTAAACTGACTCCTGGGGGAAAGCCGACAGGAGCCGAGGGGCATCCGGTTCGGGACTCCTCATTCCTCGGGAATGAGGGTGCAGAGGATGGGGAACAATCAAGTAATAACAGAATAAGAATTGGGAGTGGTAGCGTGATGGGACATGACAGCCAGTCTAGCAAAACAGAAGGCTGCAGGAATAAAGGGGCAAACATGCAGCCCTTCTTGGGGGACCAGGTATATAAGTGCTTTTATGCAAATGCCCGAAGTCTACGGGCAAAGATGGGAGAACTGGAATGTTTGGTGGCTAGGGAAAACATTGACATAGTAGGTATAACGGAAACCTGGTGGAATGCGGAGAACCAGTGGGATACTGCAATTCCAGGATATAAACTCTATAGGAGGGACAGAGAGGGGCGTGTTGGAGGTGGGGTGGCCATCTATGTCAAAGAGGGGGTAGAATCCACCAGAGTAGAGCTGGAGGGGGGCTCTGACTCCTCCGTAGAATCACTGTGGGTTAGATTACCAGGCTCCAAGAGTGATGTAATAGTAGGGGCATGCTACCGTCCTCCAGATCAAAAACCTGAAGGGGACCTTGAAATAAGGAAGCAAATCAGGGAGGTGTCAACGAGAGACAGGGTTGTAGTCATGGGGGACTTCAATTATCCTCACATCGACTGGGTCAATTCATGCTCAGGTCATGAAAGAGAGACTGGATTTCTGGATATGTTAAATGACTGTGCCTTAGAGCAGCTTGTCACGGAACCGACCAGAGGACAGGTGACTCTGGACTTGATATTGTGTGGCACTCAAGATCTGGTCAGGGAGGTAAATGTTACCGAACCGTTGGGGAACAGTGACCATGCTGCGATCTGTTTCGCCATGCATGTCGGAGGGAGAGTGCCGAGCAAATCTGACACGAAAACCCTTGACTTCCGAAGGGCAGACTTCCCCAAAATGAGAAGACTAGTTAAGAAAAAGCTGAAAGGGAAGGTAAAAGGAGTCCAATCGCTCCAGAGTGCATGGAGGCTGTTTAAAACAACAGTCGTAGAGGCCCAGCGGGAGTGTATCCCACAAAGGAGGAAGGGCTCGACCAAGTCCAGGAGGATGCCGGCATGGCTAACAAGCACAGTTAAGGAGGCTATAAAAGGCAAGGAAGCTTCCTTCCGTAAATGGAAGTCTTGCCCTAATGAGGAAAATAAACAGGAGCACAAACTGTGGCAAAAGAAATGTAAAAAGATGATACGGGAGGCCAAGAAAGACTTTGAGGAACGTATGGCAGGCAACATAAAAGGGAATAATAAAAGCTTCTTCAAATATGTTAGAAGCAGGAAACCTGCCAGGGAAACGGTGGGTCCGCTGGATGGTGAGGGAGAGAAAGGGGTGATAAAAGGGGACTTGGAGACTGCAGAGAAATTAAATGAGTTCTTTGCATCTGTCTTCACGGCAGAAGACCTCGGGCAAATACCGCTGCCGGAACGGTCTCCCCTGACTAAAGAATTAAGTCAAATAGAGGTTAAAAGAGAAGACGTCTCAGACTTAATTGACAAAATAAAGATCAATAAATCACCAGGCCCGGATGGCATCCACCCAAGAGTTCTGAAGGAACTCAAGAATGAAGTTGCTGACCTCTTGACCAAAATATGCAACTTGTCCCTTAAAACGGCCACTGTGCCAGAGGATTGGAGGATAGCTAATGTCACGCCAATCTTTAAAAAAGGAAGGAGGGGGGACCCGGGAAACTACAGGCCGGTCAGCCTAACATCTGTTCCAGGGAAGATGGTGGAAAGTCTCATTAAGGATAAAATCTTAAAATACATAGAAGAACAAGCTCTGCTGAGGGAGAGTCAGCATGGCTTCTGCAAGGGGAAGTCTTGCCTCACAAACCTGTTAGAATTTTTTGAAAAGGTCAACAGGCATGTGGATGCGAGCGAACCCGTGGATATTATATATCTGGATTTTCAGAAGGCGTTTGACACGGTCCCTCATGAAAGGCTCCTGAGAAAACTCCACAGTCAGGGAATAAGAGGGCAGGTCCTCTTGTGGATTAGGAACTGGTTGAAGACCAGGAAACAGCGAGTGGGAGTCAATGGGCAATTTTCACAATGGCGAGAGGTGAAAAGCGGTGTGCCCCAAGGATCGGTCTTGGGACCGGTGCTTTTCAACTTATTCATAAATGACCTGGACTTGGGGATAGGCAGTGAGGTGGCCAAGTTTGCAGATGACACTAAACTTTTCCGGGTGGTAAAGACCAGCAGGGATTGTGAAGAGCTCCAGAAGGATCTCTCCAAACTGGGAGAATGGGCAGCAAAATGGCAGATGCGCTTCAATGTAAGTAAGTGCAAAGTGATGCACATTGGGGCAAGAAACCAAAATTTCACATATACGCTAATGGGTTCTGAGTTGTCTGTGACGGATCAAGAGAGAGATCTTGGGGTCCTGGTGGACAGGTCGATGAAAGTGTCGACCCAGTGTACGGCGGCTGTGAAGAAGGCCAATTCCATGCTCGGGATCATTAAAAAGGGGATTGAGAATAAAACGGCCAATATCATTATGCCTTTGTACAAATCGATGGTAAGGCCACATCTGGAGTATTGTGTCCAGTTCTGGTCACCATACCTCAAAAAGGATATAGCTGAATTGGAAAAGGTGCAGAAAAGAGCGACCAGAATGATTAGTGGGCTGGAGCACCTCCCTTACGAGGAAAGGCTACAGCGTCTGGGGCTTTTCAGCCTAGAAAAAAGGCGCCTGAGGGGGGACATGATTGAGACTTATAAAATTATGCATGGGATGGAGAGAGTGGATAGAGGGAAATTCTTCTCCCTCTCGCACAACACCAGAACCAGGGGACACGCACTAAAATTGAGTGGAGGGAGAGTTAGAACAGACAAAAGAAAATATTTCTTTACCCAGCGTGTGATTCATCTGTGGAACTCCTTGCCACAGGATGTGGTGATGGCACCTGGCCTAGATGCCTTTAAAAGGGGTTTGGACAAATTCATGGAGGAAAAGACCATCACAGGTTACAAGCCATAAGCAACCTCCTGGTTTTAGAAGTGGGTTTTCTCTGTGCCAGGTGCAAGGGAGTGGCGACTGGACACAGGTATCTTGTTGTCTCGTGTGCTCCCTGAGGCATCTGGTGGGGCCACTGTGTGACACAGGAAGCTGGACTAGATGGGCTTTTGGCCTGATCCAGCAGGGCTCTTCTTATGTTCTTATGTTCTTCTTACAGCCTTGCCGTACTCCCTTCCCAATTTTGAACCAATCAGTTGTTCCATGACCGGTTCGAACTGTTGCTTCTTGTCCCGCATACAGGTTTCTCAGGAGACAGGTAAGGTGGTCTGGTACCCCCATCTCTTTAAGAATTTGCCACAGTTTGTTGTGATCCACACAATCAAAGGCTTTTGCGTAGTCAATGAAGCAGAAGTAGGTGTTTTTTTGGAACTCTCGTGCTTTCTCCATGATCCAGCGCATGCTGGCAATTTGATCTCTAGTTCCTCTGCCTCTTCGAAACCCAGCTTGTACGTCCGGTAGTTCTCGGTCCACGTACTGCTGAAGCCTAGCTTGTAGGATTTTGAGCATAACCTTGCTAGCATGCGAAATGAGTGCAATTGTACGGTAGTTTGAACACTCCTTGGCATTGCCCTTCTTTGGAATTGGAACGTAAACTGACCTTTTCTAATCCTTTGGCCACTGCTGAGTTTTCCAAATTTGTTGGCATATTGAGTGCAGCACTTTCACAGCATCATCATTTAGGATTTTAAGTAGCTCAGCTGGGATATTATCATCTCCACTAGCTTTGTTGTTAGTAATGCTACCTAAGGCCCACTTGACTTCACTCTCTAGGATGTCCGGCTCTGGGTCAGTGACCACACCAGCGTGGTCATCAGGAACATTAAGATCTTTCTTGTATAGTTCTTCTGTGTATTCTTGCCATCTCTTCTTAATCTCTTCTGCTTCTGTTAGGTCCTTGCCTTTTTTGTCCTTTATCATGCCCATCTTTGCACAAAACGTTCCCTTGATATCTCCAATTTTCTTGAAGAGATCTCTAGTCCTCCCCATTCTGTTGTTTTCCTCGATTTCCTTGCATTGTTCATTTAAGAAGGCCTTCTTATCTCTCCTTGCTATTCTCTGGAACTCTGCATTCAGTTGGTTATATCTTTCCCTTTCACCCTTGCTTTTCGCATTCCTTCTTTCCACAGCTATTTGTAAAGCCTCATCTGACAGCCACTTTGCTTTCTTGCATTTCTTTTTCTTTGGGATGGTTTTCGTTGCTGCCTCCTGTACAATGTTACGAACTTCCGTCCATAGTTCTTCAGGCACTCTGTCTACCAGGTCTAATGCCCTAAATCTATTCTTCACCTCCACTGTATACTCATAAGGGATATGGTTTAGGTCATATCTGACTGGTCTAGTGGTGTTCCCTACATTCTTCAGTTTAAGCCTGAATTTTGCAATAAGAAGCTCATGATCTGAGCCACAGTCAGCTCCAGGTCTTGTTTTTACTGATTGTATAGAGCTTCTCCATCTTTGGCTGCAAAGCACATAATCTATCTGGTTTCGGTATTGACCATCTGGTGATGTCCATGTGTAGAGTCGCCTCTTGTGTTGTTGGAAAAGAGTGTTTGCTATGACCAGCGTGTTCTCTTGACAGAACTCCGTTAGCCTTTGCCCTGCTTCATTTTGCGCTCCAAGGCCAAACTTGCCTGTTGTTCCGTTTATTTCTTGATTTCCTACTTTAGCATTCCAGTCTCCTATGATGTAAAGGACATCTTTTTTGGGTGCTAGTTCTAGAAGGTGTTGTAGGTCTTCATAGAACCGGTCAACTTCATCTTCTTCGGCATCAGTGGTTGGGGCATACACTTGGATTACTGTAATGTTGAATGGTTTGCCTTGGATTCGAACGGAAATCATTCTGTCGTTTTTGAGGTTGCACCCCAGTACTGCCTTTCCCATTCTTTTATTGACTATGAGGGCTACTCCATTTCTTCTAAGGGATTCATGCCCACAGTAGTAGATATGATGGTCACCTGACTTAAATTCGCCCATGCCCGTCCATTTTAGTTCGCTGATTCCCAAGATGTCAATGTTCAATCTTATCATCTCATTTTTGACCACATCCAGCTTGCCTTGATTCATAGACCTCACATTCCATGTTCCTAAGCAGTATTGCTCCTTGCAGCATTGGATTTTCCTTTCAACCTCAGACACATCCACAGCTGGACGTCCTTTCGGCTTTGGCCCAGCCGCTTCACTCTTTCTGGGTCTACTTGGAATAGTCCTCCGCTCTTCCTCAGTAGCATATTGGACACCTTCCGACCTGAGGGGCTCATCTTCCGGCGTCATATCTTTTAGCCTTTTGGTACTGTTCATGGGATTTTCTTGGCAAGGTTACTGGAGTGGGTTGCCATTTCCTTCTCCAGTGGATCACTTTTAGTCAGAACTCTCTGCTACGACCTGTCCGTCTTGGGTGTCCCTGCACGGCATAGCTCATGGCTTCATTGAGTTACGCAAGCCCCTTCGCCACGACAAGGCAATGATCCATGAAGGAGGGCTTGTAACCTGTGATGGTCTTTTCCTCCATGAATTTGTCCAAACCCCTTTTAAAGGCATCTAGGCCAGGTGCCATCACCACATCCTGTGGCAAGGAGTTCCACAGATGAATCACACGCTGGGTAAAGAAATATTTTCTTTTGTCTGTTCTAACTCTCCCTCCACTCAATTTTAGTGTGTGTCCCCTGGTTCTGGTGTTGTGCGAGAGGGAAAAGAATTTCCCTCTATCCACTCTCTCCATCCCATGCATAATTTTATAAGTCTCAATCATGTCCCCCCTCAGGCGCCTTTTTTCTAGGCTGAAAAGCCCCAGACGCTGTAGCCTTTCCTCGTAAGGGAGGTGCTCCAGCCCACGAATCATTCTGGTCGCTCTTTTCTGCACCTTTTCCAATTCAATTATATCTTGATTCCGGCTTGCGATTCATTCAGCCCTGCATTTCTCATAATGTACTCTGCATATAAGTTAAATAAGCAGGGTGACCATATACAGCCTTGCCGTACTCCCTTCCCAATTTTGAACCAATCAGTTGTTCCATGGCTGGTTCGAACTGTTGCTTCTTGACCCGCATACAGGTTTCTCAGGAGACTGGTAAGGTGGTCTGGTACCCCCATCTCTTTAAGAATTTGCCACAGTTTGTTGTGATTATGGGAGGGGGGTTAAATAAAAAATCAGCAGCAGGGAAAAAGCACAGGTCATTCTACAAATGGGGATGCATTGTGAATGATCCAATGTTTCCTGATGCAAATCCAGCAGAGCCTAACTGGAGGGAAGCAAAGCCGGAGGCGGCAACAGCAAGGGGGAGGGGCCGCTGACTCCGGTGTAACGGAGTCTTGCAGAACTACTTGCCTCCGCTCCAGTCTAGTTATACCACTGCCCAAGGCTCCCCCCCCCCCCGGCTTCCGCGGGCTCCTCGGTTCTGCCCTGGCCCCCTCCCCCTCTGAAAATGCAGGCGCCCCACAGCAGGGAAGGGGGATCCCAGCAAGGCAGCTTCTCTCGCTCCCAGTTAATTTCCTGCCCAGATCTTCCAGCCTTTTGACTCGGGGACAGGATGTCAGGCTGGAAACAGAGACCCGGGAAGAGCCGCGGTCCGAGTTGGTGGCCACTGGCAGCCGGAGGGAGAAGAAGAGAGGATCGGTCCCAGTATCTGTGCCGCGCACGGGAATCATTGAGGAGGAGGAGGGGAAACCTGAGGGGGGATGCGTCTCCCAGTCACTTGGGGAGGGGGGATGGATGGAGGATGGAGAAGAACCTTTTCCTCTCGGCTGAGTGGCACCCTGAGGGTTAAAAGAAGCGACTCTGATTTCCTAGTGAGGTGAATGGGGGGAGTGGAGTGAGTGGGAAAACACTTCCTGCTCCGCCCCTTCCTTTGTCTCCCCCACACATGTGTGTGGAGTCAGCAGCCTCCCCGGGTGAGTCCAAAGTACCTGGGGGGTGAAGGGGGTCCAAGGACTCCATGGGTGGAAAGGAATAGAGAGGGGTGGGAGAGAAGCCCCCAGGTCAGGTGGGCGGAGACACGCAGGCTCAAAGGCCAGCCGGGGAGGGGAAGGGGAGGGGTTGAGAAGAGGAATGTCATGCTAAGCTTTGGGTCTGCTCTTAAATGGCTTTAATTCTGTGCTGGGGGGAGGTTCACAGGGATGGTGTAAAAGCTGGAACAGAAGGGGCCATTCAGCTCTGAAGCCAGGTGCAAAAACAGCCGGATGTTGGAGGGACACCGGAGAGCAATACTGTAAATCTGAAACTGGTCCTGAGACTGAGGAGGTGGGTGTTTTTTTTAAAGTGTGCTGTGTTTGTAATGTATGCTCCATCTCTGGAACAGTTCACACAATAAAAGATGATACTCAACTTTAGTATCCTTTCATTGTTTGAACTGTTGTAAGCTTCTCTGCTCCTGGTGTTAACAGAGGCAGGTGGGATACAAATCAAAAGAACGGGAGCTGGATTTGGCAGCTGGAAAAGATCCTTCCAGCATCTGAGCCTGATCCAAAAGCAGCAGGGAATTTGCTAGAGAGCAGATCTCTCACGGGGGAGGAAGTGAGGTGGGCAAAGCAGGGTGAGCCCCCCCCCAGCAACTGAGCGGGGAAGATAAAGCCCCACATGTCTGTCCTGCAGAGAATGACGTCCTTGCAGAGCCAGTGTCAAAACATCTGCATCGTTCAAGGTGTGTGTCTCAGCAGAGGGGGGGGAGACCCTCTTTCCGCTTACAGGGATAACTGGGCTTCTCCCCAGGCCTGGAGCGTCTGTCATGGGAGACAGCCCTGCCCAGACACCCCCATTACACACAACCCTCCTCCATCCCCAGGACCTGCAAATCAGGGTTTCCCCCACATCATCTCTCATGGTCGTAGTTCCTGGAATCGACACAGCACCTGTCTTGCATGCTGCTAAATCTCAGTCTTAGGGACTGTCTTTGCCCAAAGGGGCGTGAGCTGCATCAAGAATAGTTTTACACGTCCCGCGACTCTCGATTTGCAGCTGGCCCAGGCGTCAGAGGATGCCGGCTGCCTTCCAGTACCAGGGAGATCTTTTATTACGAGTAGCTGAGCACAGCACAAGCCGAGAGCTACAAAACCCAGAGCCCCGTGGAAGGACAGGACATGTGTTACAAACCAACTCTGCCCTAAGCCAGTGCCGTAGCTAGCCTCAGAACGGGGGGGGCGACCCCTCGACGCCCCCAAAGTAATTAGCATAATTACTAATTAGCATAATTATGCTAATTACTTTCTTTCTTTGTTTTTCGTTTTTTCCGTTTTTTTTCTTGCTTTTTTAAAAGGATTTTTAAGGGTTACGGGGCTTCTAGGTGAATATGTGTGCTTTGCGCCACTTATCTTTTGTTTATAGGGCCTCCAGGCTTGAGTACGATGTCCTCCGACGATCTCCTCCGTGAATCACGCAGCGGGATGGCTGTTTTGCTTTGCGCATGCGTGAACTCTGCAAAGTTCACGCATGCGTATAGCAAACAGCCATCACAGAGTGCACACAGAGTTCACGCATGCGTGATGGCTGTTTGCTATGCGCATGCGTGAACTTTGCAGAGTTCACGCATGCGCAAAGCAAAACAGCCATCCCGCTGCGTGATTCACGGAGGAGATCGTCGGAGGACATCGTACTCAAGCCTGGAGGCCCTATAAACAAAAGATAAGTGGCGCAAAGCACACATATTCACCTAGAAGCCCCGTAACCCTTAAAAATCCTTTTAAAAAAGCAAGAAAAAAAACGGAAAAAACGGAAAACAAAAACGAAACCTAGGATGTCTCCCGCCCCCCCTCCCGCCCTGACGCCCTGGGGCCCACCGCCCCCCGGCCCCACATCAGCTGACGCCCCTGCCCTAAGCAGAGCTCCTGAAAGCCAAACTCTGCTGAGCTGGCAGCGGCTGACGGCAGGGGATCCTGGAGAGGCCAAGGGCCGGGGGTGGTGGTGGTGGTGGTCCAAAAG
This sequence comes from Plestiodon gilberti rubricaudatus, assembly GCA_026170595.1. NCBI lineage: Eukaryota > Metazoa > Chordata > Lepidosauria > Squamata > Scincidae > Plestiodon > Plestiodon gilberti. Next base: position 261,753,563 of record JANXHW010000002.1, on the reverse strand, counting down.
GGACGCAGCTCAGTAGCACACGGGAGGGAGGGAGGTTGCTCACTCCAAAGAGAGCGCACACGTGCAGTCAGCACTCTGGCCTGCAAGGCTGCAACTCGGGAGGTGGCTGTTCCAGGTCCCTGCCTGCAGGAGTGTGCGGGGATAGAGAGACATCAGCACAGTCAGGTCCTGGGTGTTGTGCTTCTCTGTAAGCAACAGTGCAGCTTTTTTGCACGGTCAACGTGGGCCCCAGTCCCCCCCAAGAGAGGCCGCACTGAGCCCCCTATCCAGCCCCGTGAGGGAAAGGGGGTTGCCAGGGCTACGGGATGCCAACGTGGCTGCTCACCCCGCTGGCTGTGGACAGCAGCCCCCCTGCACGCTGGGGTCCAGCTGCGGCCCCCTGCGCTGCAGGGCTCAATAACCTTCAGAGATTCGAGAAGGGAGAGAAGGATGCCTTGAAGGAAACCGGCTACATTGAAAGGAAGTTCCAATCACGTTCTGCGTCCCGTGTTGTGTATGTACACAAAACAGTCACGCGGTCTGTGAATGTTTCCAAGACCACTTTTCAATTACTGTCAAGTCTTCCATTGATCCCAACTTACAGCCCAATCCTATGGACACATGATGCTGCCAGAATGTTCTTTACGCTGCTGCATTGTCGCACAGGGAGTTGCAGAGGTGGGGGCTGCCCGTTTCGTTTTTCAGACTGTGGGCAAAAGAGCAGGGAGACTTTAGGGCCAACGGGTGGGACCTTATTTGAGAGGACAGACTGTCCTTTCCTTGCAGGGTCCGGTGTCCTTCGAGGAGGTGGCTGTGCGCTTCACAGAGGAGGAGGGGGCTCTGCTGGATCTGGGCCAAAAGGCTCTGCACAGAGAAGTCACGCTGGAGAATTACGGGATCGTGGCCTCTCTGGGTAAGGATGCCCTTCGTTCGTGGTGGGTAGGAACCAAAGGCCTGAGCTCCTCTTCTTGTTGTTTCCCCTTCTCAGGGCTGCACCATAGAAATGGGGCGTGTGGGGTTGGAATTCATGCCCTAAACATGCCTGCTGTTCCTCGCTGTTGCAGAGCGGAGATAGGCCTGACCGATGCTCTTTGGGGAGGAAACAGCAAGATATAAATGGCTGGCTAAAGAAATCAATAGCGGAAAGCACAGTATCCCAGTTGGGGACTTGCAAGGCCCACAAATTGATCCACGTGTAATGGACAGCGCCTGACACGCCTCGTGGTTCTGCTTCCTCGGCATCACCCAATGTTGAGCCCATTGACTGGCGGTTTGTCCAGGATCCAGTGATACATCTGGAGGCGACTTGCCTGATCTCCCACCATTGTATCTGCAGCGGAATCTTCAGGCCGACCTGCAGGGGGCGTGGTTTCCCGTCTCCTGTGCCTGATGACACCACTGAGACGCTGTGCTCTGATTGGCCTGTTGCACCGGGGGCATGATGCGAGTTCTGATCCGCTTCCTCATGTGGGTGGCTTCACATTTAAGCAGAAGTGGAGCCAGGAGTCAAGATTATTCTTACATTCCCCTGATACCAAGAACTGTGTTCGGGTACCTGGTCACCTGCGAATGTTGTGGCTGATGTGATCTTAGACGTGGTCTGTTGTGGCATCAACAAAGGCCTCTGGGACTTGTCGGTTTGCCAGCCCTAATTGGTCATCAGCCAAACAGAGAAACAGCCAGTTTAATTTCCTCCTCCTCTTGGTTTTCTTTCATGACCAGATCCTGATATTTTCTCTTGCTATGAAAAACCACTTTGTCCAAGAAGAGATTTTACTGCCATTGTGAGCCAAGGGGAAGGCGGTGTGTGTGTGTATGTGTGTGTGTCTGTGTCTGTGTCTGTGTCTGAGCCCTGAAAGCAGCTCTTCTTCTGGTTCAGGACTATCTACACTGACTGCCAGCCAGCTCTGCAGCAGATTCATGTAATAATAACAATGATAACAACAACAATAACAACAACAATAACAATAATAGTTCCAGTATTTATATACCCTCCTTCATGGATCATTGCCTTGTCGTGGCGAAGGGGCTTGCGTAACTCAATGAAGCCATGAGCTATGCCGTGCAGGGACACCCAAGACGGACAGGTCGTAGCAGAGAGTTCTGACTAAAAGTGATCCACTGGAGAAGGAAATGGCAACCCACTCCAGTAACCTTGCCAAGAAAATCCCATGAACAGTTCCAAAAGGCTAAAAGATATGACGCCGGAAGATGAGCCCCTCAGGTCGGAAGGTGTCCAATATGCTACTGAGGAAGAGCGGAGGACTATTCCAAGTAGACCCAGAAAGAGTGAAGCGGCTGGGCCAAAGCCAATAGGACGTCCAGCTGTGGATGTGTCTGAGGTTGAAAGGAAAATCCAATGCTGCAAGGAGCAATACTGCTTAGGAACATGGAATGTGAGGTCTATGAATCAAGGCAAGCTGGATGTGGTCAAAAATGAGATGATAAGATTGAACATTGACATCTTGGGAATCAGCGAACTAAAATGGACGGGCATGGGCGAATTTAAGTCAGGTGACCATCATATCTACTACTGTGGGCATGAATCCCTTAGAAGAAATGGAGTAGCCCTCATAGTCAATAAAAGAGTGGGAAAGGCAGTACTGGGGTGCAACCTCAAAAACGACAGAATGATTTCAGTTCGAATCCAAGGCAAACCATTCAACATTACAGTAATCCAAGTGTATGCCCCAACCACTGATGCCGAAGAAGATGAAGTTGACCGGTTCTATGAAGACCTACAACACCTTCTAGAACTAGCACCCAAAAAAGATGTCCTTTACATCATAGGAGACTGGAATGCTAAAGTAGGAAATCAAGAAATAAACGGAACAACAGGCAAGTTTGGCCTTGGAGCGCAAAATGAAGCAGGGCAAAGGCTAACGGAGTTCTGTCAAGAGAACACGCTGGTCATAGCAAACACTCTTTTCCAACAACACAAGAGGCGACTCTACACATGGACATCACCAGATGGTCAATACCGAAACCAGATAGATTATGTGCTTTGCAGCCAAAGATGGAGAAGCTCTATACAATCAGTAAAAACAAGACCTGGAGCTGACTGTGGCTCAGATCATGAGCTTCTTATTGCAAAATTCAGACTTAAACTGAAGAATGTAGGGAACACCACTAGACCAGTCAGATATGACCTAAACCATATCCCTTATGAGTATACAGTGGAGGTGAAGAATAGATTTAGGGCATTAGACCTGGTTGACAGAGTGCCTGAAGAACTATGGACGGAAGTTCGTAACATTGTACAGGAGGCAGCAACTAAAACCATCCCAAAGAAAAAGAAATGCAAGAAAGCAAAGTGGCTGTCAGATGAGGCTTTACAAATAGCTGTGGAAAGAAGGAATGCAAAAAGCAAAGGTGAAAAGGAAATATATAAACAACTGAATGCAGAGTTCCAGAGAATAGCAAGGAGAGATAAGAAGGCCTTCTTAAATGAACAATGCAAGGAAATCGAGGAAAACAACAGAATGGGGAGGACTAGAGATCTCTTCAAGAAAATTGGAGATATCAAGGGAACGTTTTGTGCAAAGATGGGCATGATAAAGGACAAAAAAGACAAGGACCTAACAGAAGCAGAAGAGATTAAGAAGAGATGGCAAGAATACACAGAAGAACTATACAAGAAAGATCTTAATGTTCCTGATGACCACGGTGGTGTGGTCACTGACCCAGAGCCGGACATCCTAGAGAGTGAAGTCAAGTGGGCCTTAGGTAGCATTACTAACAACAAAGCTAGTGGAGATGATAATATCCCAGCTGAGCTACTTAAAATCCTAAATGATGATGCTGTGAAAGTGCTGCACTCAATATGCCAACAAATTTGGAAAACTCAGCAGTGGCCAAAGGATTGGAAAAGGTCAGTTTACGTTCCAATTCCAAAGAAGGGCAGTGCCAAAGAGTGTTCAAACTACCGTACAATTGCACTCATTTCACATGCTAGCAAGGTTATGCTCAAAATCCTACAAGCTAGGCTTCAGCAGTACGTGGACCGAGAACTACCGGACGTACAAGCTGGGTTTCGAAGAGGCAGAGGAACTAGAGATCAAATTGCCAACATGCGGTGGATCATGGAGAAAGCACGAGAGTTCCAAAAAAACACCTACTTCTGCTTCATTGACTACGCAAAAGCCTTTGATTGTGTGGATCACAACAAACTGTGGCAAATTCTTAAAGAGATGGGGGTACCAGACCACCTTACCTGTCTCCTGAGAAACCTGTATGCGGGTCAAGAAGCAACAGTTCGAACCGGCCATGGAACAACTGATTGGTTCAACATTGGGAAGGGAGTACGGCAAGGCTGTATATTGTCACCCTGCTTATTTAACTTATATGCAGAGTACATTATGAGAAATGCAGGGCTGAATGAATCACAAGCCGGAATCAAGATTGCCGGGAGAAATATCAACAACCTCAGATACGCAGACGATACCACCCTAATGGCAGAAAGTGAAGAAGAACTAAAGAGCCTCTTGATGAGAGTGAAAGAGGAGAGTGCAAAAGTTGGCTTGAAACTCAACATTAATAAAACTAAGATCATGGCATCGGGTCCCATCAATTCCTGGCAAATAGAAGGGGCAGAAATGGAAGCAGTAACAGATTTTACTTTTCTGGGCTCCAAGATCACTGCAGACGGAGACAGCAGCCATGAAATTAAAAGACGCTTACTCCTTGGAAGGAAAGCTATGGCAAACTTAGACAGCATAATAAAAAGCAGAGATATCACCATGCCAACAAAAGTTCGTATAGTCAGGGCGATGGTGTTCCCAGTAGCAATGTATGGTTACGAGAGTTGGACCATAAGGAAGGCTGAGCGCCGAAGAATAGATGCTTTTGAACTGTGGTGCTGGAGAAGACTCCTGAGAGTCCCTTGGACTGCTAGGAGATCAAATCAGTCAATTCTAAATGAAATGAAGCCTGACTGTTCCCTGGAAGGACAGGTACTAAGGCTGAAACTCAAATATTTTGGCCACCTAATGCGAAGAGAGGACTCTCTGGAGAAGACTCTGATGCTGGGAAAGATTGAAGGCAAAAGGAGAAGGGGAAGGCCAAGGATGAGATGGTTAGACAGCATCACCGATGCAACAAACATGAAAATGAGCGAACTCAGGAAGATAGTGGAGGACAGGAAGGCCTGGCGGGATATGGTTCATGGGATCACGAAGGGTCGGACACGACTTAACGACTGAACAACAAAATTTATATACCACCTTTCATGGTCATTGGATTTCTGATTTCAATTCAAGGCTTTTTACAACAGGCAGGCAATTCTAAACCAAACCGTTCGTACGTTAAATAAAGGTCTTCATCTTTCATAGGACGCTTCTTTCCAGGTGTTTCCTTTCGCGGTCTGGCCTCTTTGCTGGCATTCACCTCCTACGTGTGGACTGACAGGCAGCTCCCTCTCACGGAGCACCAGCTCTCTCTCTCTCTCACACACACACACACACACACAAACACACACACAGGACTCTTGTAGCTTTGTCAGCTGCAACGGAGTCTCGAACTGCCGTCCTTGATCTTCAGGCATGTGAGGCTGCAGCTCTCCCGACTGAGCCAGACCTCCTACACCATGTACATGTGCCTCATTTGATCATGCAGAAGCGTTGAAAGATGTTCCATCTTCTTCTGCCCCATTCCGTGCCCTTTGGGGGGCAGGGGGCATCCTAGGATCAGGTCCCTTTGAAAAACTTTGACATTTTGTAGTCAGAAGTAACCTATTTCCTTATTCCCTTCTCAGGGGAATTTCCCAAACCTGCCTTCATTTCCCAGCTGGAGGAAGGGGAGAGGGCCGTTTTGCTGGGTCTCCAGGAAGAAGAGAAATCTTCAGGTAACGTGCTTATGCACAGCACTACTTAACACAGCAGTAGCTTTGGACCAGAGGGTACTGGGGGAATGGGCGGAATGGGACCAGAAGGGTGCTGTGATGAATGGGGACCCTTCCGTTCTGGGGTGACTCAGCGCTAGTTGGGATGAGTCAGCAAAGTACATCTCTGCGCTTCTGATCTCATCACCTGGAAGGCCATGACAGTTGCTTGGCTGCGCTGTGTGAGTGATGCTCCGGCCCTCCACCTTCCTCTCCGCATCACAACTTCCTCATAGGAAGACTCTAAACCAGACTCTGAAGGAGGAAAGTCAGAAATCAAGCTGCTGTCTTGGCCTCCCAGGTGAGGAGATCAGACCAGCAGAGCTGTACAGTGCTGACTCATCCTAACCAGCGCTGAGTCACCCGAGGAAGGAGCAGAGTTTCCGTTGTGAGGAAGGGTCCCCGTTCTCCATGCCACCTTTGGGAGGGGTCTTCACAGGGCTTTTGTCCCAAGAGCTGGAGCCGGTGCTGGGGAGGTGGGGGGAGAGCAGGAGGGGTGGGGGGAGGTGAGCAGTGACGTTTTGTTATCCTCTGACTCCATTGAATTCTTGTTGACTTGGACCACCTCTGAAGTCAGCGCAGTCATTGGCACAGGTCCGAGTTGACCCATTGGGGCGCCAGGCGCTTACCTGTGGGAAGGGAACAGCTTGAGGAGGCCTCTGGAGGCTGAAACTCTCCCGCGGTATATAGCGGGTGCTGCATCGCGATGCGGGAGTTACGAGGATTGGGCTGCCCGGTATCCACTCTCTTTGGGGGGCCGTGATGTGAAGGAGCCCCCTCAGCTCTTATGGGCTTGTAGAGAACAGAATGTCGTAACCATTCCAAACAGGAGAGAAGAACGTGAGGGAATTTCAGCAGGTGCTGCTTTCCGCACCCAGATTCCCCTTCCTTTTGCTCATCATCATTAGCCCCCCCCAGGCCCCATTTCTGCTCCCGCCCAATAAGGTCATCATTCACTCTGGCCTCCCTCCCCCTTCCCAGCCCCAACCACCCAGGTCCTGCCGCCTCCTATCCCGTGACTGCCCCTCCCCTCCTCTTCTCCCACAGCCCTTCCGCCCACCCCTACTGCCAGCGCCAGAGGCGTCATTGGGGTTTGCGTCACCTGGTGCGGGAGGTCGGCACGTCACCCCCGTGATGGACCTCCTCCCGTACAGTGATGCCATCGTCCCGCCCCTGCGTCATGGCCCCGCCCGCTCTTCGCCCCGTCCTCTCCCATGTGCAGAGGACTTGAATGCGGAGTGTGGGTGGCTCTTACGTCCCCCCGACCTTTGAAACGGGCCGCAGCAGTGTGAAGCTTTGCTTGGCTTCTCTCGGCCTGAAAAGAGAGAGTTCCTGTTCCAAGCCCAGCCTCTCCTGGGCCATGACGGGCAGCGGAACTGGGGGCACAAACCGGGGGGGGGGGCTGTCACGTGGGTTGCAGAGGGATTTGCCTGGCCACTGCTGGAAACAAAGCACTGGGTTAGATGGCTGGTTGGTCTAAGCCGCCAGGCATTTGGTACTGGGCTTTCCACACGGCAAGCGAAAAAGTTGCATCATCCCACGTACTAGCCTACTTCACAGGGTTGTTGTGAGGCCAGTGCCTGCTCACGGGGAAGTTCCACTGTGTCCAATGGGGCTTACTCCTTGTAGTAGCAGGACTATCCCAAAGATGCACAGGACTTCCACCTCCAATCCTAAACAGACTCACTGGGGAGCCCGTCCTTTTGAACACGTTTGGGCTTTCTCTGAACACTCCTAGGGTCACATTTTTAAATACTGAGCTCCTTGGAAGAGGACAAGGTTAAAAATAATGACAGAAAAAGGGGAGCGCGGGGGGGTGGGTGGAGTACTAAACTGAGTTGTTGATATTAGGAGTGCTTTCCAGTCTCTTCTGCAGAAGAGCGACGAGGGCCCACAGGCAAGCCAGTCTCTGCCCAAAGGGGCAGCAGGACTGCCGTATTCATACCTCGTGGTGCAAGCAGGCAAGTGTCGGTCCATTGGGAGGCAGAGCTCATCATCACACAGAGTGGTCAGTCACATTCCCACCCATTCATTCGTTATCCCTTTTTGGCTGGGTTTTTCCAAATTCTTCAGGCCCGCTTTCTATGCAGTAACAACCAGCTTTTGGGCTTCATTTGATGTGGGAACTGCTGGCTTTGCTTAAAGTGATCTCATGATAGCTACAAGCTGCGTGTGTTGGGGGCTGGTGTTTCAGCCCTGTTTTCTTGCTCCAGAGCCGCCTGCCAGGGAATGGAGCAGCGAATGAGAAGCAGTTGACCCAGAGGGAGGGAAAGGGGTGATTAAAGGGGACTTGGAGATTGCAGAGAAATAAAATGAGTTCTTTGCATCAGTCTTCACGGCAGAAGACCTCGGACAGATACTGCTGCCCGAACGGCCACTGCTGCCCGAACGGCCACTCCTTACTAAAGAACTAAGTGAAATAGAGGTTAAAAGAGAAGACATCTCAGACCTAATTGACAAATTAAAGATCAATTAGTCACCGGGCCCAGATGGCATTCACCCAAGAGTTCTTAAGGAACTCAAGAATAAAGTTGCTGATCTTTTAACAAAAATATGCAACTTGTCTCTAAAAACGGCCAGTGTACCAAAGGATTGGAGATAACTAATGTCACACCAATCTTTAAGAATGGAAGGAGGGGAGACCCGGGAAACTACAGGCCGGTCAGGTTCCAGGTAAGATGGTGGAAAGCCTCATCAAGGATAAAAACTTAAAACATATAGAGGAACAGGCATTGCTGATGGTGAACCAGCATGGCTTCTGCAAGGGGAAGTCTTGCCTCACAAACGTTTTAGAATTTTTTAAAAAAGTCAACAGACATGTGGATGCAGGCGAACCCGTGGATATTATATATCTGGATTTTCAGAAGGCGTTTGACACGGTCCCTCATCAAAGGCTCCTGAATAAACTCCATAGTCAGGGAATAAGGGGGCTGGTCCTCTTGTGGATTAGGAACTGGTTGAAGACTAGGAAACAGCGAGTGGGAGTCAATGGGCAATTTTCACAGTGGCGAGAGGTGAAAAGCGGTGTGCCCCAAGGATCGGTCTTGGGACCGGTGCTTTTCAACTTATTCATAAATGACCTGGAGTCGGGGATAGGCAGTGAGGTGGCCAAGTTTGCAGATGACACTAAACTTTTCCGGGTGGTGAAGACCAGCAGGGATTGTGAAGAGCTCCAGAAGGATCTCTCCAAACTGGGAGAATGGGCAGCAAAATGGCAGATGCGCTTCAATGTAAGTAAGTGTAAAGTGATGCACATTGGGGCAAGAAACCAAAATTTCACATATACGCTAATGGGTTCTGAGCTGTCTGTGACGGATCAAGAGAGAGATCTTGGGGTGCTGGTGGACAGGTCGATGAAGGTGTCGACCCAATGTGCGGCGGCTGTGAAGAAGGCCAATTCCATGCTTCGGGCATTTGCACGCCTGCCTAGCTGGCCGTGCGCGTGGAACAGGTAGCACTTCTGAGAACGCTACCTTTGGGGTCCTGGATTTGAGCTTCCTACCTAGCAACCTAAATTTGGCCTCCAGGACCGCCCGGCTACATTTCCCCACGTCGTTGGTGCCAACATGCACCACAACCGCTACCTCCTCCCCAGCACTCTCTACCAGCCTATCTAGACGAGAGGTGATGTCCGCAACCTTCGCACCAGGTAGGCAAGTCACCGTGCGGTCCTCACATCCGTCACAGACCCCCCTTTCTATGTTCCTGACTATAGAGTCACCCACGACAAGAAGCCCCCTTCCCCCCCTCCCCAGAGAAGTATCCATAGTGCGACTGGATCCGGGCCCATCACCTGAAGAAGGGGTCCCCACTGTAGGATTGTTTCCCTCTTTTCCAGAGCGATGTCCTCCAGCCCTGAGACTCCCTTTCCTGGCAGCTGAGGCGCTGGCCAACTGAGGGTAGGACGATGCCTCCACCTCCCTAGAAGTCTCACCCTGGTTCCTCTCTACCTGTCTCTGCTTCTCCAGGTCAGCAACCGTGGCTTCAAGGGATCGAACCCGTTCCCTGAGAGCCTGGAGCTCTTTGCACCGAGCACACCCCCATGACTTGTGCCCAAGAGGCAGATAGTCATACATGTGACACTCAGTGCAAAACACTGGATAGCCCCCACCCTTCTGCTGGCTGTCTGACTGCATAGCTTTTGAGTGTAAGTTATGGATTTATCAAAGTTTGGGTACCTTAATGTTGCTGGAGCTCTCCTCTCTTCAAGGGCCGTGCCAGGCAGTGTGTGGGGCCTGGCTTCCTCGCCCCGCTGCTGAACTCGCTGTGTCTTTTTTATCTTGCCACTTTGTCCCCGTGAACAACTTAGTCCCCGTGAGGCCACTCGCTGCTCCTTTGTACAAATCGATGGTAAAGCCACATCTGGAGTATTGTGTCCAGTTCTGGTCGCCGCATCTCAAAAAGGATATAGTTGAATTGGAAAAGGTGCAGAAAAGAGTGACCAAAATTTTTAGTGGGCTGGGGCATCTACCTTATGAGGAAAGGCTACAGAGTTTGGGGCTCTTCAGTCTAGAAAAAGAGCGGCTGAGGGGTAACATGATTGAGACGTATAAAATTATGCATGGGATGGAGAGAGTGGATAGAGGGAAATTCTTCTTCCTCTCGCACAATACCAGAACCAGGGGACATGCACTCAAATTGAGTGGAGGGAGAGTTAGAACGGACAAAAGAAAATATTAGCGTGTATTTAGTTTGTGGAACTCCTTCCCCCAGGATGTGGTGATGGCACCTGGCCTGCATGCCTTTAAAAGGGGATTGGACAGATTTATGGAGGAAATCTTTGCAGCCAAAGATGGAGAAGCTCTATACAATCAGTAAAAACAAGACCTGGAGCTGACTGTGGCTCAGATCATGAGCTTCTTATTGCAAAATTCAGGCTTAAACTGAAGAATGTAGGGAACACCACTAGACCAGTCAGATATGACCTAAACCATATCCCTTATGAGTATACAGTGGAGGTGAAGAATAGATTTAGGGCATTAGACCTGGTAGACAGAGTGCCTGAAGAACTATGGACGGAAGTTCGTAACATTGTACATGAGGCAGCAACGAAAACCATCCCAAAGAAAAAGAAATGCAAGAAAGCAAAGTGGCTGTCAGATGAGGCTTTACAAATAGCTGTGGAAAGAAGGAATGCGAAAAGCAAGGGTGAAAGGGAAAGATATAAACAACTGAATGCAGATTTCCAGAGAACAGCAAGGAGAGATAAGAAGGCCTTCTTAAATGAACAATGCAAGGAAATCGAGGAAAACAACAGAATGGGGAGGACTAGAGATCTCTTCAAGAAAATTGGAGATATCAAGGGAACGTTTTGTGCAAAGATGGGCATGATAAAGGACAAAAAAGGCAGAGACCTAACAGAACATAAGAACATAAGAACATAAGAAGAGCCCTGCTGGATCAGGCCAAAAGCCCATCTAGTCCAGCTTCCTGTGTCACACAGTGGCCCCACCAGATGCCTCAGGGAGCACACGAGACAACAAGATACCTGTGTCCAGTCGCCACTCCCTTGCACCTGGCACAGAGAAAACCCACTTCTAGAAAAACTAGGAGGTTGCTTATGGCTTGTAACCTGTGATGGTCTTTTCCTCCATGAATTTGTCCAAACCCCAGAAGCAGAAGAGATTAAGAAGAGATGGCAAGAATACACAGAAGAACTATACAAGAAAGATCTTAATGTTCCTGATGACCACACTGGTGCGGTCACTGACCCAGAGCCGGACATCCTAGAGAGTGAAGTCAAGTGGGCCTTAGGTAGCATTACTAACAACAAAGCTAGTGGAGCTGATAATATCCCAGCTGAGCTACTTAAAATCCTAACTGATGATGCTGTGAAAGTGCTGCACTCAATATGCCAACAAATTTGGAAAACTCAGCAGTGGCCAAAGGATTGGAAAAGGTCAGTTTACGTTCCAATTCCAAAGAAGGGCAGTGCCAAAGAGTGTTCAAACTACCGTACAATTGCACTCATTTCACATGCTAGCAAGGTTATGCTCAAAATCCTACAAGCTAGGCTTCAGCAGTACGTGGACCGAGAACTACCGGACGTACAAGCTGGGTTTCGAAGAGGCAGAGGAACTAGAGATCAAATTGCCAACATGCGGTGGATCATGGAGAAAGCACGAGAGTTCCAAAAAAACACCTACTTCTGCTTCATTGACTATGCTAAAGCCTTTGATTGTGTGGATCACAACAAACTGTGGCAAATTCTTAAAGAGATGGGGGTACCAGACCACCTTACCTGTCTCCTGAGAAACCTGTATGCGGGACAAGAAGCAACAGTTCGAACCGGCCATGGAACAACCGATTGGTTCAAAATTGGGAAGGGAGTACGGCAAGGCTGTATATTGTCACCCTGCTTATTTAACTTATATGCAGAGTACATTATGAGAAATGCAGGGCTGAATGAATCGCAAGCCGGAATCAAGATTGCCGGGAGAAATATCAACAACCTCAGATACGCAGACGATACCACCCTAATGGCAGAAAGTGAAGAAGAACTAAAGAGCCTCTTGATGAGAGTGAAAGAGGAGAGTGCAAAAGTTGGCTTGAAACTCAACATTAATAAAACTAAGATTATGGCATCGGGTCCCATCAATTCCTGGCAAATAGAAGGGGCAGAAATGGAAGCAGTAACAGATTTTACTTTTCTGGGTTCCAAGATCACTGCAGATGGAGACAGCAGCCATGAAATTAAAAGACGCTTACTCCTTGGAAGGAAAGCTATGGCAAACTTAGACAGCATAATAAAAAGCAGAGATATCACCATGCCAACAAAAGTTCGTATAGTCAGGGCGATGGTGTTCCCAGTAGCAATGTATGGTTGCGAGAGTTGGACCATAAGGAAGGCTGAGCGCCGAAGAATACATGCTTTTGAACTGTGGTGCTGGAGAAGACTCCTGAGAGTCCCTTGGACTGCTAGGAGATCAAATCAGTCAATTCTAAATGAAATCAAGCCTGACTGTTCCCTGGAAGGACAGGTACTAAGGCTGAAACTCAAATATTTTGGCCACCTAATGCGAAGAGAGGACTCTCTGGAGAAGACTCTGATGCTGGGAAAGATTGAAGGCAAAAGGAGAAGGGGAAGGCCAAGGATGAGATGGTTAGACAGCATCACCGATGCAACAAACATTAAAATGAGCGAACTCAGGAAGATAGTGGAGGACAGGAAGGCCTGGCGGGATATGGTTCATGGGATCACGAAGGGTCGGACACGACTTAACGACTGAACAACAACATGGAGGAAAGGTCCATCACAGGTTACAAGCCATGAAGGGGATAAGTAAAATCCTCGTCTTAGAAATAGGCCATATTTTAATGCCAGATCCAAGGGAGTGGTGACAGGATACAGGTATCTTGTTGTCT